>JAWNOE010000198.1:0-2547247 GCA_035046095.1 Drosophila pseudotakahashii
TTATTATCGTCTACGTTATTAGTCGTAAAGACCCCACGTCTCTTTTTTTTCAAGCTATTTATTTATAGGCGCCCCACTGTCCGATTCGCACTGAATTGAGGAGTATTTAAATACATACACAAATATATATTTAAGTGTGTTTATGCATGTGTAACCACGCCCAAAAAATAATGGCGGCGCCTCTCTCTGCTCTCTACCGGTTCTCCATCTCTCTCTACCACTCCGAACATCTTATTCAATGGGACGCGCAGACGAAGTTTTAGGTGTACAACAATTTTCAAAGTTAAAACATTTTTAAACACATAAATTTTAAGAATGCTCTATGCTGTTAAACAAACCATTTATATTATATTTGTTATATATTAACAAACATATATAAAATAGGCATTTTTATTTATTCAGGTACATATTACAAAATTTCTACTTCTACGGCATATACATGTTTAAAAAATAGAAAAAAGTTATAGCACTGAAATATTAAAATCATCCCATCTAAAAAATAATTTCAATATTATCGCCTACGTTATTAGTCGTAAACACCTTCCATCTTTTTTTTCAAGCTACGTATTTATAGTCGCCCCACTGTCCGATTAGCATTGAATTGCAAATTATTTATATACATACACAAGTATATGTTTATGCATGCGTAACCGCGCACAAAAAAAATGGCGGCGCCTCTCTACCGGTTCTCCATCTCTCTCTACCACTTCTAACAACTTGTACAATGGGACGCGCAAACAAAGTTTTAGATGTACAACAGTTTTTAAAATTAAAACATTTTTAAACACATATATTTTAAAAATGATCTATGCTGTTAAACAAACCATTTTTAATATATTTGCAATATATTAACATACATAAATAAAAAGGCATTTTTATTTATTCAGGTACATATTTCCAAATTTTTACTTCTACGGCATATACATGTTTAAAAACTAGAAAAAAGTTATAGCACTGAAATATTAAAATCATCCCATCTAAAAAATAATTTCAATATTATCGCCTACGTTATTAGTCGTAAACACCTTCCATCTTTTTTTCAAGCTACGTATTTATAGTCGCCCCACTGTCCGATTAGCATTGAATTGCAAATTATTTATATACATACACAAGTATATGTTTATGCATGCGTAACCGCGCACAAAAAAAATGGCGGCGCCTCTCTACCGGTTCTCCATCTCTCTCTACCACTTCTAACAACTTGTACAATGGGACGCGCAAACAAAGTTTTAGATGTACAACAGTTTTCAAAATTAAATCATTTTTTAACACATAAATTTTAAAAATGCTCTATGCTGTTAAACAAACCATTTATAATATATTTGTAATATAATAACATGTATATATAAAATAAGCATTTGTATTTATTCAGGTACTTATTTTCAAAATTTCTACACATACATTTCTACATTCCATCTAAAAAATAATTATCGCCTACGTTATTAGTCGTAAAAACCCCCGTCTCTTATTTTCAAGCTATGTATTTATAGTCGCCCCACTGTCCGATTCGCACTGAATTGAGAATTATTTATATACATACACAAGTATATATTTAAATGTGTTTATGCATGTGTAACCGCGCCCAAAAAATAATGGCGGCGCCTCTCTCTGCTCTCTACCGGTTCTCCATCTCTCTCTACCACTCCTAACAACTTGTACAATGGGACGCGCAGGCAAAGTTTTAGGTGTACAACAATTTTCAAATTAAAACATTTTTTAACACATCAATTTTAAAAATGCTCTATGCTGTTAAACAAACCATTTATAATATATTTGTAATATAATAACATGCATATATAAAATAAGCATTTGTATTTATTCAGGTACTTATTTTCAAAATTTCTACTTCTACGGCATATACATGTTTTAAAAATAGAAAAAGTTATAGCACTGAAATTTTAAAATCATCCCTTCTAAAAAATAATTTGATTATTATCGTCTACGTTATTAGTCGTAAAGACCCCCGTCTCTTTTTTTCAAGCTATTTATTTATAGTCGCCCCACTGTCCGATTCGCACTGAATTGAGAATTATTTATATACATACACAAGTATATATTTAAATGTGTTTATGCATGTGTAACCGCGCCCAAAAAATAATGGCGGCGCCTCTCTCTGCTCTCTACTGGTTCTCCATCTCTTTCTACCTCTTCTAACAACTTGTACAATGGGACGCGCAGACTAAGATTTAGGTGTACAACAATTTTCAAAATTAAAACATTTTTTAACACATACATTTTAAAAATGCTCTATGCTGGTTAACAAACCATTTATAATATATTTGTAATATCTTAACATACATATATAAAATAAGCATTTTTATTTATTCAGGCACATATTTTCAAAATTTCTACTACTACGGCATATACATGTTTTAAAAATAGAAAAAAGTTATAGAAAAAAGTAATAGAAAATAAAAAAGAAAAAAACAGTTTTGAAAATAAGTACCTGAATAAATAAAAATGTCTCTTTTATATATGTATGTTAATATATTACAAATATATTATAAATGGTTTGTCTAACAGCATAGAGCATTTTTAAAATTTGTGTTTAAAAATGTTTTAATTTTGAAAATTGCTGTACACCTAAAACTTTGTCTGCGCGTCCCATTGTACGAGTTGTTAGGAGAGGTAGAGAGAGATAAAGAACCGGTAAAGAGAAGAGAGAGAAACGGCGCCAAAAGAAAAAAAACTCTACCGTTTGATGCGCTCTGCGAGCGGAACAAATGCCAGCGAATGAAACGCGAAGAGGAGCAAAAAAGGCGGGTCTTTTGTATTTGGAATGTATGTGCATTTTCTTAGTATAGATTTTAATTATTATTAATACTCACATAAAGATAAATCCGCTTCAATTTGTTAGCCAATTTTAAGTTAGTTGCCGCGAATACGCGTTTTTGCGGTTGTTTTGGCGGACGATCAAGTCGCAAATTTCCGCATTTGTTTTCCCGTTATTGTACATAACGGGAAAATGGCTTTATGACCAAGCTTTACACACACACACAGAAAAAAAAGCAAAAAAAAAAAGCAATGGGCACCACTAGCGCTAAAACTGCGCAGCTCGCTTTAGGGTTGTACTTTAAACCTTGTATTAATACGAATTTTTTCTTCCTTTAAAACACTAAAATAAATGTCCAATTCACATTTTCGGACGATTTTCGCTTTATGCCAGGCTTTTGCACACACACACACAGACAAAAAAAGGAAAAAAAAAACAAAGATCACCACGGGCGCTAAACTGCGCAGCTTGCTTTAAGGTTGTTCTTTAGTCCTTGTATTATTATAAATTTTTTCTTTTAAAACACCAAAATAAACAGCCAATTCATATTGGCGGACAATGAAGTCGCGAATTTCCGCATTTGTTTTCCCGTTATGTTCTTTTAGCTTTATGCCAGGCTTTTACACACACACACACAGAAACAAAATGCAAAAAAAAAAGAATGTTCGCCACGCGCGTACTTTAGTCCTTGTAATGTTACAAATTTATTCTTGTTTTAAAGCACTAAAATAAACAGCCAATTCCCACAAAACTCGATCCGTTATAATTTAATAGCGAACTATGAGTCCGATTCCGCGAACACGCGCTTTCGTAGCTTTTTTTGACCGACGACGATGGCGCAATTATGAGCATTTGGTTTGTGATAATGATCTTTTAGCCCTGTCTGGTGGAAAACCCCACTTGGGAGAGAACCTAGCTATGTCGTGATACGGGGAAATATAAAAAACATTTAACCCAAGCGATAGTATTATTAATTTAAATATTCGCCTCAAATATGTTTAATGTTTTCGCATTTGAATTAAGGGGAAAAATTGTTTAAGGATATCAGAGGGTTTTGTTTAAATTAGTCTAGTTATGCATTTTCTTAGTGTAGATTTAATAATACTCACACAAAGATAAATCCGCTTCAATTTATTAGCCAATTTTAAGTTAGTTGCCGCGAATACGCGTTTTTGCGGTTGTTTTGCCGGACGATAAAGTCGCAAATTTCCGCATTTGTTTTCCCGTTATTGTACATAACGGGAAAATGGCTTTATGACCAAGCTTTACACACACACAGAAAAGAAAGCAAAAAAAAAAAAGCAATGGGCACCACTAGCGCTAAAACTGCGCAGCTCGCTTTAGGGTTGTACTTTAATACCTTGTAATATTACACTTTTTTTTTTCTTTTAAAACGCTAAAATAAATTGCGAATTCACATTTTCGGACGATGAAGTCGCAAATTTCCGCTTTTGGTTTCCCGTTATGTTCTTTTAGCTTTATGCCAGGCTTTTGCACACACACACAGAAAAAAAAAGCAAAAAAAAACTGTCGGGCTTGATTTGTCCAAGCTACGACTTTCAGTTTTAAAATTAATTAAATTTACAATGGGCCACGTCATTGATAATGTTAAATTAAAAAGATTCTCTCGGTGGGAAGTTGCTGTGGGTGTTGGTGTGAAGTGAATTTAGGAGATGCACAAATTGAGATGTCATCGGATGGAACTGGACTCCAAGATGCACTGCATCGACATCTTGCCCAGGTATGCCCCTTAATTAGGTATTTATTTACGACTAAAAACCGAAAGAAAACATATTTTTTGTCTAAAATTTTAGTCCATTTTTTCCACCCTAAAATATTCGTGTTTTGCGCGAAAGATTGAAAATAAAGATCAAAAAACGGCGTGTCATGCCTTGCTGAGCTCGTAATTTAATTCCCAATCGATTGGCATTCAAAAATAAAACTTTTCGATTTTGTTAATTTTTTTGCAAAATATCATGATGTAACCCCTTATCAAAAATGGCGAAAATTGATCAAAAAATACATTTATCGAAAATTGATGGGGATCATTAGTTTAGCTTGCTAGCTGTTCAAAACAGTCGACCGTTTAACTGTCGGCCTTTTGTAAAAACTACGACTGAAAAACCTCAAAAATAAAACTTTATTTTTGTCTAAAATTCTTATCCATTTTTCCCACTCTAAAATATCAGTATTTTGACCAAAACATTGGAAATAATGATTTAATCCGGAACGTCATTTTTTGTTTAGCTTGTAATTTAATTCACAATTAATTGGAATTTAAATCTTTATCTATCAAAAGTGCAAAAACTTATCAATAAAATAAATTTTGTGAAAAGTGATTGGAATCGTTAATTTAGGTTGTTAGATGTTCAAACAGTTGGTCGTCAAACTGTCGGGCTTAAGTTGTCCAAGCTACGACTTTCAGTTTTAAAATTAATTAAATTTACAATGGGCCACGTCATCGATAATGTTAAATTAAAAAGATTCTCTCGGTGGGAACTTATAATTCCCAATTAGTTCTAGCTTAAAATGCATGGCCTAGGTGCTATGGTAGCCGATTAATCAGTTGACCGGAAGTTGCTGTGGGTGTTGGTGTGAAGTGAATTTAGGAGATTCACAAATTGAGATGTCATCGGATGGAACTGGACTCCAAGATGCAGTGCATCGAAGTGATCTTAGGAGACTCACAGATTGAGATGTCGTTGGATGGAACTGGACTCCAAGATGCAGTGCATCGACATCCTGCCCAGGTATGCCCCTTAATTAGGTATTTATTTACGACTAAAAACCGAAAAAACATATTTTTTGTCTATAATTTTAGTCTATTTTTTCCACCCTAAAATATTGGTGTTTTGTGCGAAAGATTGAAAATAAAGATCAAAAAACGGCGTGTCATACCTTGCTGAGCTCGTAATTTAATTCCCAATCGATTGGCATTCAAAAATGAAACTTTTCAATTTTGTTATTCCTTATCAAAAATGGCGAAAATTGATCAAAAAATACATTTATCGAAAATTGATGGGGATCATTAGTTTAGCTTGCTAGCCGTTCAAAACAGTCGACCGTTTAACTGTCGGCCTTGATTTGTAAAAACTACGACTGAAAAAGCTCAAAAATAAAACTTTATTTTTGTCTAAAATTCTTATCAATTTTCCCCACTCTAAAATATCAGTATTTTAATAGCTTAAAATGCATGGCCTAGGTGCTATGGTAGCCGATTAATCAGTTGACCGGAAGTTGCTGTGGGTGTTGGTGTGAAGTGAATTTAGGAGATTCACAAATTGAGATGTCATCGGATGGAACTGGACTCCAAGATGCAGTGCATCGAAGTGATCTTAGGAGATTCACAGATTGAGATGTCGTTGGATGGAACTGGACTCCAAGATGCAGTGCATCGACATCCTGCCCAGGTATGCCCCTTAATTAGGTATTTATTTACGACTAAAAACCGAAAAAAACATATTTTTTGTCTATAATTTTAATCTATTTTTTCCACCCTAAAATATTCGTGTTTTGCGCGAAAGATTGAAAATAAAGATCAAAAAACGGCGTGTCATACCTTGCTGAGCTCGTAATTTAATTCCCAATCGATTGGCATTCAAAAATTAAACTTTTCAATTTTGTTATTTTTTTGCAAAATATCATGATGTAACCCCTTATCAAAAATGGCGAAAATTGATCAAAAAATACATTTATCGAAAATTGATGGGGATCATAAGTTTAGCTTGCTAGCTGTTCAAAACAGTCGACTGTTTAACTGTCGGCCTTGATTTGTAAAAACTACGACTGAAAAACCTCAAAAATAAAACTTTATTTTTGTCTAAAATTCTTATCCATTTTTCCCACTCTAAAATATCAGTATTTTGACCAAAACATTGGAAATAATGATTTAATCCGGAACGTCATTTTTTGTTTAGCTTGTAATTTAATTCACAATTAATTGGAATTTAAATCTTTATCTATCAAAAGTGCGAAAACTTATCAAAAAATACATTTTGCGAAAAGTGATTGGAATCGTTAATTTAGGTTGTTAGATGTTCAAACAGTTGGTCGTCAAACTGTCGGGCTTAATTTGTCCAAGCTACGACTTTCAGTTTTAAAATTAATTAAATTTACAATGGGCCACGTCATCGATAATGTTAAATTAAAAAGATTCTCTCGGTGGGAACTTATAATTCCCAATTAGTTCTAGCTTAAAATGCATGGCCTAGGTGCTATGGTAGCCGATTAATCAGTTGACCGGAAGTTGCTGTGGGTGTTGGTGTGAAGTGAATTTAGGAGATTCACAAATTGAGATGTCATCGGATGGAACTGGACTCCAAGATGCAGTGCATCGAAGTGATCTTAGGAGACTCACAGATTGAGATGTCGTTGGATGGAACTGGACTCCAAGATGCAGTGCATCGACATCCTGCCCAGGTATGCCCCTTAATTAGGTATTTATTTACGACTAAAAACCGAAAAAACATATTTTTTGTCTATAATTTTAGTCTATTTTTTCCACCCTAAAATATTGGTGTTTTGTGCGAAAGATTGAAAATAAAGATCAAAAAACGGCGTGTCATACCTTGCTGAGCTCGTAATTTAATTCCCAATCGATTGGCATTCAAAAATGAAACTTTTCAATTTTGTTATTCCTTATCAAAAATGGCGAAAATTGATCAAAAAATACATTTATCGAAAATTGATGGGGATCATTAGTTTAGCTTGCTAGCCGTTCAAAACAGTCGACCGTTTAACTGTCGGCCTTGATTTGTAAAAACTACGACTGAAAAAGCTCAAAAATAAAACTTTATTTTTGTCTAAAATTCTTATCAATTTTCCCCACTCTAAAATATCAGTATTTTAACCAAAACATTGGAAATAATGATTTAATCCGGAACGTCATTTTTTGAAGCTTGTAATTTAATTCCCAATTAATTGGAATTTAAATCTTAATCTATCAAAAGTGCGAAAACTTATCAAAAAATACATTTTGCGAAAAGTGATTGGAATCGTTAATTTAGGTTGTTAGATGTTCAAAGAGTTGGTCGTCAAACTGTCGGGCTTAATTTGTCCAAGCTACGACTTTCAGTTTTAAAATTAATTAAATTTACAATGGGCCACGTCATCGATAATGTTAAATTAAAAAGATTCTCTCGGTGGGAACTTATAATTCCCAATTAGTTCTAGCTTAAAATGCATGGCCTAGGTGCTATGGTAGCCGATTAATCAGTTGACCGGAAGTTGCTGTGGGTGTTGGTGTGAAGTGAATTTAGGAGATTCACAAATTGAGATGTCATCGGATGGAACTGGACTCCAAGATGCAGTGCATCGAAGTGATCTTAGGAGATTCACAGATTGAGATGTCGTTGGATGGAACTGGACTCCAAGATGCAGTGCATCGACATCCTGTCCAGGTATGCCCCTTAATTAGGTATTTATTTACGACTAAAAACCGAAAAAAACATATTTTTTGTCTATAATTTTAATCTATTTTTTCCACCCTAAAATATTCGTGTTTTGCGCGAAAGATTGAAAATAAAGATCAAAAAACGGCGTGTCATACCTTGCTGAGCTCGTAATTTAATTCCCAATCGATTGGCATTCAAAAATTAAACTTTTCAATTTTGTTATTTTTTTGCAAAATATCATGATGTAACCCCTTATCAAAAATGGCGAAAATTGATCAAAAAATACATTTATCGAAAATTGATGGGGATCATAAGTTTAGCTTGCTAGCTGTTCAAAACAGTCGACTGTTTAACTGTCGGCCTTGATTTGTAAAAACTACGACTGAAAAACCTCAAAAATAAAACTTTATTTTTGTCTAAAATTCTTATCCATTTTTCCCACTCTAAAATATCAGTATTTTGACCAAAACATTGGAAATAATGATTTAATCCGGAACGTCATTTTTTGTTTAGCTTGTAATTTAATTCACAATTAATTGGAATTTAAATCTTTATCTATCAAAAGTGCGAAAACTTATCAATAAAATAAATTTTGTGAAAAGTGATTGGAATCGTTAATTTAGGTTGTTAGATGTTCAAACAGTTGGTCGTCAAACTGTCGGGCTTAAGTTGTCCAAGCTACGACTTTCAGTTTTAAAATTAATTAAATTTACAATGGGCCACGTCATCGATAATGTTAAATTAAAGATTCTCTCGGTGGGAACTTATAATTCCCAATTAGTTCTAGCTTAAAATGCATGGCCTAGGTGCTATGGTAGCCGATTAATCAGTTGACCGGAAGTTGCTGTGGGTGTTGGTGTGAAGTGAATTTAGGAGATTCACAAATTGAGATGTCATCGGATGGAACTGGACTCCAAGATGCAGTGCATCGAAGTGATCTTAGGAGACTCACAGATTGAGATGTCGTTGGATGGAACTGGACTCCAAGATGCAGTGCATCGACATCCTGCCCAGGTATGCCCCTTAATTAGGTATTTATTTACGACTAAAAACCGAAAAAACATATTTTTTGTCTATAATTTTAGTCTATTTTTTCCACCCTAAAATATTGGTGTTTTGTGCGAAAGATTGAAAATAAAGATCAAAAAACGGCGTGTCATACCTTGCTGAGCTCGTAATTTAATTCCCAATCGATTGGCATTCAAAAATGAAACTTTTCAATTTTGTTATTCCTTATCAAAAATGGCGAAAATTGATCAAAAAATACATTTATCGAAAATTGATGGGGATCATTAGTTTAGCTTGCTAGCCGTTCAAAACAGTCGACCGTTTAACTGTCGGCCTTGATTTGTAAAAACTACGACTGAAAAAGCTCAAAAATAAAACTTTATTTTTGTCTAAAATTCTTATCAATTTTCCCCACTCTAAAATATCAGTATTTTAACCAAAACATTGGAAATAATGATTTAATCCGGAACGTCATTTTTTGAAGCTTGTAATTTAATTCCCAATTAATTGGAATTTAAATCTTAATCTATCAAAAGTGCGAAAACTTATCAATAAAATACATTTTGCGAAAAGTGATTGGAATCGTTAATTTAGGTTGTTAGATGTTCAAAGAGTTGGTCGTCAAACTGTCGGGCTTAATTTGTCCAAGCTACGACTTTCAGTTTTAAAATTAATTAAATTTACAATGGGCCACGTCATCGATAATGTTAAATTAAAAAGATTCTCTCGGTGGGAACTTATAATTCCCAATTAGTTCTAGCTTAAAATGCATGGCCTAGGTGCTATGGTAGCCGATTAATCAGTTGACCGGAAGTTGCTGTGGGTGTTGGTGTGAAGTGAATTTAGGAGATTCACAAATTGAGATGTCATCGGATGGAACTGGACTCCAAGATGCAGTGCATCGAAGTGATCTTAGGAGATTCACAGATTGAGATGTCGTTGGATGGAACTGGACTCCAAGATGCAGTGCATCGACATCCTGTCCAGGTATGCCCCTTAATTAGGTATTTATTTACGACTAAAAACCGAAAAAAACATATTTTTTGTCTATAATTTTAATCTATTTTTTCCACCCTAAAATATTCGTGTTTTGCGCGAAAGATTGAAAATAAAGATCAAAAAACGGCGTGTCATACCTTGCTGAGCTCGTAATTTAATTCCCAATCGATTGGCATTCAAAAATTAAACTTTTCAATTTTGTTATTTTTTTGCAAAATATCATGATGTAACCCCTTATCAAAAATGGCGAAAATTGATCAAAAAATACATTTATCGAAAATTGATGGGGATCATAAGTTTAGCTTGCTAGCTGTTCAAAACAGTCGACTGTTTAACTGTCGGCCTTGATTTGTAAAAACTACGACTGAAAAACCTCAAAAATAAAACTTTATTTTTGTCTAAAATTCTTATCCATTTTTCCCACTCTAAAATATCAGTATTTTGACCAAAACATTGGAAATAATGATTTAATCCGGAACGTCATTTTTTGTTTAGCTTGTAATTTAATTCACAATTAATTGGAATTTAAATCTTTATCTATCAAAAGTGCAAAAACTTATCAATAAAATAAATTTTGTGAAAAGTGATTGGAATCGTTAATTTAGGTTGTTAGATGTTCAAACAGTTGGTCGTCAAACTGTCGGGCTTAAGTTGTCCAAGCTACGACTTTCAGTTTTAAAATTAATTAAATTTACAATGGGCCACGTCATCGATAATGTTAAATTAAAAAGATTCTCTCGGTGGGAACTTATAATTCCCAATTAGTTCTAGCTTAAAATGCATGGCCTAGGTGCTATGGTAGCCGATTAATCAGTTGACCGGAAGTTGCTGTGGGTGTTGGTGTGAAGTGAATTTAGGAGATTCACAAATTGAGATGTCATCGGATGGAACTGGACTCCAAGATGCAGTGCATCGAAGTGATCTTAGGAGACTCACAGATTGAGATGTCGTTGGATGGAACTGGACTCCAAGATGCAGTGCATCGACATCCTGCCCAGGTATGCCCCTTAATTAGGTATTTATTTACGACTAAAAACCGAAAAAAACATATTCTTTGTCTATAATTTTAATCTATTTTTTCCACCCTAAAATATTGGTGTTTTGTGCGAAAGATTGAAAATAAAGATCAAAAAACGGCGTGTCATACCTTGCTGAGCTCGTAATTTAATTCCCAATCGATTGGCATTCAAAAATGAAACTTTTCAATTTTGTTATTCCTTATCAAAAATGGCGAAAATTGATCAAAAAATACATTTATCGAAAATTGATGGGTATCATTAGTTTAGCTTGCTAGCCGTTCAAAACAGTCGACCGTTTAACTGTCGGCCTTGATTTGTAAAAACTACGACTGAAAAAGCTCAAAAATAAAACTTTATTTTTGTCTAAAATTCTTATCAATTTTCCCCACTCTAAAATATCAGTATTTTAACCAAAACATTGGAAATAATGATTTAATCCGGAACGTCATTTTTTGAAGCTTGTAATTTAATTCCCAATTAATTGGAATTTAAATCTTAATCTATCAAAAGTGCGAAAACTTATCAAAAAATACATTTTGCGAAAAGTGATTGGAATCGTTAATTTAGGTTGTTAGATGTTCAAAGAGTTGGTCGTCAAACTGTCGGGCTTAATTTGTCCAAGCTACGACTTTCAGTTTTAAAATTAATTAAATTTACAATGGGCCACGTCATCGATAATGTTAAATTAAAAAGATTCTCTCGGTGGGAACTTATAATTCCCAATTAGTTCTAGCTTAAAATGCATGGCCTAGGTGCTATGGTAGCCGATTAATCAGTTGACCGGAAGTTGCTGTGGGTGTTGGTGTGAAGTGAATTTAGGAGATTCACAAATTGAGATGTCATCGGATGGAACTGGACTCCAAGATGCAGTGCATCGAAGTGATCTTAGGAGATTCACAGATTGAGATGTCGTTGGATGGAACTGGACTCCAAGATGCAGTGCATCGACATCCTGTCCAGGTATGCCCCTTAATTAGGTATTTATTTACGACTAAAAACCGAAAAAAACATATTTTTTGTCTATAATTTTAATCTATTTTTTCCACCCTAAAATATTCGTGTTTTGTGCGAAAGATTGAAAATAAAGATCAAAAAACGGCGTGTCATACCTTGCTGAGCTCGTAATTTAATTCCCAATCGATTGGCATTCAAAAATTAAACTTTTCAATTTTGTTATTTTTTTGCAAAATATCATGATGTAACCCCTTATCAAAAATGGCGAAAATTGATCAAAAAATACATTTATCGAAAATTGATGGGGATCATAAGTTTAGCTTGCTAGCTGTTCAAAACAGTCGACTGTTTAACTGTCGGCCTTGATTTGTAAAAACTACGACTGAAAAACCTCAAAAATAAAACTTTATTTTTGTCTAAAATTCTTATCCATTTTTCCCACTCTAAAATATCAGTATTTTGACCAAAACATTGGAAATAATGATTTAATCCGGAACGTCATTTTTTGTTTAGCTTGTAATTTAATTCACAATTAATTGGAATTTAAATCTTTATCTATCAAAAGTGCAAAAACTTATCAATAAAATAAATTTTGTGAAAAGTGATTGGAATCGTTAATTTAGGTTGTTAGATGTTCAAACAGTTGGTCGTCAAACTGTCGGGCTTAAGTTGTCCAAGCTACGACTTTCAGTTTTAAAATTAATTAAATTTACAATGGGCCACGTCATCGATAATGTTAAATTAAAAAGATTCTCTCGGTGGGAACTTATAATTCCCAATTAGTTCTAGCTTAAAATGCATGGCCTAGGTGCTATGGTAGCCGATTAATCAGTTGACCGGAAGTTGCTGTGGGTGTTGGTGTGAAGTGAATTTAGGAGATTCACAAATTGAGATGTCATCGGATGGAACTGGACTCCAAGATGCAGTGCATCGAAGTGATCTTAGGAGACTCACAGATTGAGATGTCGTTGGATGGAACTGGACTCCAAGATGCAGTGCATCGACATCCTGCCCAGGTATGCCCCTTAATTAGGTATTTATTTACGACTAAAAACCGAAAAAACATATTTTTTGTCTATAATTTTAGTCTATTTTTTCCACCCTAAAATATTCGTGTTTTGCGCGAAAGATTGAAAATAAAGATCAAAAAACGGCGTGTCATACCTTGCTGAGCTCGTAATTTAATTCCCAATCGATTGGCATTCAAAAATGAAACTTTTCAATTTTGTTATTCCTTATCAAAAATGGCGAAAATTGATCAAAAAATACATTTATCGAAAATTTATGGGTATCATTAGTTTAGCTTGCTAGCCGTTCAAAACAGTCGACCGTTTAACTGTCGGCCTTGATTTGTAAAAACTACGACTGAAAAAGCTCAAAAATAAAACTTTATTTTTGTCTAAAATTCTTATCAATTTTCCCCACTCTAAAATATCAGTATTTTAACCAAAACATTGGAAATAATGATTTAATCCGGAACGTCATTTTTTGAAGCTTGTAATTTAATTCCCAATTAATTGGAATTTAAATCTTAATCTATCAAAAGTGCGAAAACTTATCAAAAAATACATTTTGCGAAAAGTGATTGGAATCGTTAATTTAGGTTGTTAGATGTTCAAAGAGTTGGTCGTCAAACTGTCGGGCTTAATTTGTCCAAGCTACGACTTTCAGTTTTAAAATTAATTAAATTTACAATGGGCCACGTCATCGATAATGTTAAATTAAAAAGATTCTCTCGGTGGGAACTTATAATTCCCAATTAGTTCTAGCTTAAAATGCATGGCCTAGGTGCTATGGTAGCCGATTAATCAGTTGACCGGAAGTTGCTGTGGGTGTTGGTGTGAAGTGAATTTAGGAGATTCACAAATTGAGATGTCATCGGATGGAACTGGACTCCAAGATGCAGTGCATCGAAGTGATCTTAGGAGATTCACAGATTGAGATGTCGTTGGATGGAACTGGACTCCAAGATGCAGTGCATCGACATCCTGTCCAGGTATGCCCCTTAATTAGGTATTTATTTACGACTAAAAACCGAAAAAAACATATTTTTTGTCTATAATTTTAATCTATTTTTTCCACCCTAAAATATTCGTGTTTTGTGCGAAAGATTGAAAATAAAGATCAAAAAACGGCGTGTCATACCTTGCTGAGCTCGTAATTTAATTCCCAATCGATTGGCATTCAAAAATTAAACTTTTCAATTTTGTTATTTTTTTGCAAAATATCATGATGTAACCCCTTATCAAAAATGGCGAAAATTGATCAAAAAATACATTTATCGAAAATTGATGGGGATCATAAGTTTAGCTTGCTAGCTGTTCAAAACAGTCGACTGTTTAACTGTCGGCCTTGATTTGTAAAAACTACGACTGAAAAACCTCAAAAATAAAACTTTATTTTTGTCTAAAATTCTTATCCATTTTTCCCACTCTAAAATATCAGTATTTTGACCAAAACATTGGAAATAATGATTTAATCCGGAACGTCATTTTTTGTTTAGCTTGTAATTTAATTCACAATTAATTGGAATTTAAATCTTTATCTATCAAAAGTGCAAAAACTTATCAATAAAATAAATTTTGTGAAAAGTGATTGGAATCGTTAATTTAGGTTGTTAGATGTTCAAACAGTTGGTCGTCAAACTGTCGGGCTTAAGTTGTCCAAGCTACGACTTTCAGTTTTAAAATTAATTAAATTTACAATGGGCCACGTCATCGATAATGTTAAATTAAAAAGATTCTCTCGGTGGGAACTTATAATTCCCAATTAGTTCTAGCTTAAAATGCATGGCCTAGGTGCTATGGTAGCCGATTAATCAGTTGACCGGAAGTTGCTGTGGGTGTTGGTGTGAAGTGAATTTAGGAGATTCACAAATTGAGATGTCATCGGATGGAACTGGACTCCAAGATGCAGTGCATCGAAGTGATCTTAGGAGACTCACAGATTGAGATGTCGTTGGATGGAACTGGACTCCAAGATGCAGTGCATCGACATCCTGCCCAGGTATGCCCCTTAATTAGGTATTTATTTACGACTAAAAACCGAAAAAACATATTTTTTGTCTATAATTTTAGTCTATTTTTTCCACCCTAAAATATTGGTGTTTTGTGCGAAAGATTGAAAATAAAGATCAAAAAACGGCGTGTCATACCTTGCTGAGCTCGTAATTTAATTCCCAATCGATTGGCATTCAAAAATGAAACTTTTCAATTTTGTTATTCCTTATCAAAAATGGCGAAAATTGATCAAAAAATACATTTATCGAAAATTGATGGGTATCATTAGTTTAGCTTGCTAGCCGTTCAAAACAGTCGACCGTTTAACTGTCGGCCTTGATTTGTAAAAACTACGACTGAAAAAGCTCAAAAATAAAACTTTATTTTTGTCTAAAATTCTTATCAATTTTCCCCACTCTAAAATATCAGTATTTTAACCAAAACATTGGAAATAATGATTTAATCCGGAACGTCATTTTTTGAAGCTTGTAATTTAATTCCCAATTAATTGGAATTTAAATCTTAATCTATCAAAAGTGCGAAAACTTATCAAAAAATACATTTTGCGAAAAGTGATTGGAATCGTTAATTTAGGTTGTTAGATGTTCAAAGAGTTGGTCGTCAAACTGTCGGGCTTAATTTGTCCAAGCTACGACTTTCAGTTTTAAAATTAATTAAATTTACAATGGGCCACGTCATCGATAATGTTAAATTAAAAAGATTCTCTCGGTGGGAACTTATAATTCCCAATTAGTTCTAGCTTAAAATGCATGGCCTAGGTGCTATGGTAGCCGATTAATCAGTTGACCGGAAGTGTCTGTGGGTGTTGGTGTGAAGTGAATTTAGGAGATTCACAAATTGAGATGTCATCGGATGGAACTGGACTCCAAGATGCAGTGCATCGAAGTGATCTTAGGAGATTCACAGATTGAGATGTCGTTGGATGGAACTGGACTCCAAGATGCAGTGCATCGACATCCTGCCCAGGTATGCCCCTTAATTAGGTATTTATTTACGACTAAAAACCGAAAAAAACATATTTTTTGTCTATAATTTTAGTCTATTTTTTCCACCCTAAAATATTGGTGTTTTGTGCGAAAGATTGAAAATAAAGATCAAAAAACGGCGTGTCATACCTTGCTGAGCTCGTAATTTAATTCCCAATCGATTGGCATTCAAAAATGAAACTTTTCAATTTTGTTATTCCTTATCAAAAATGGCGAAAATTGATCAAAAAATACATTTATCGAAAATTGATGGGGATCATTAGTTTAGCTTGCTAGCCGTTCAAAACAGTCGACCGTTTAACTGTCGGCCTTGATTTGTAAAAACTACGACTGAAAAAGCTCAAAAATAAAACTTTATTTTTGTCTAAAATTCTTATCAATTTTCCCCACTCTAAAATATCAGTATTTTAACCAAAACATTGGAAATAATGATTTAATCCGGAACGTCATTTTTTGAAGCTTGTAATTTAATTCCCAATTAATTGGAATTTAAATCTTAATCTATCAAAAGTGCGAAAACTTATCAAAAAATACATTTTGCGAAAAGTGATTGGAATCGTTAATTTAGGTTGTTAGATGTTCAAAGAGTTGGTCGTCAAACTGTCGGGCTTAATTTGTCCAAGCTACGACTTTCAGTTTTAAAATTAATTAAATTTACAATGGGCCACGTCATCGATAATGTTAAATTAAAAAGATTCTCTCGGTGGGAACTTATAATTCCCAATTAGTTCTAGCTTAAAATGCATGGCCTAGGTGCTATGGTAGCCGATTAATCAGTTGACCGGAAGTTGCTGTGGGTGTTGGTGTGAAGTGAATTTAGGAGATTCACAAATTGAGATGTCATCGGATGGAACTGGACTCCAAGATGCAGTGCATCGAAGTGATCTTAGGAGATTCACAGATTGAGATGTCGTTGGATGGAACTGGACTCCAAGATGCAGTGCATCGACATCCTGCCCAGGTATGCCCCTTAATTAGGTATTTATTTACGACTAAAAACCGAAAAAACATATTTTTTGTCTATAATTTTAGTCTATTTTTTCCACCCTAAAATATTGGTGTTTTGTGCGAAAGATTGAAAATAAAGATCAAAAAACGGCGTGTCATACCTTGCTGAGCTCGTAATTTAATTCCCAATCGATTGGCATTCAAAAATGAAACTTTTCAATTTTGTTATTCCTTATCAAAAATGGCGAAAATTGATCAAAAAATACATTTATCGAAAATTGATGGGGATCATTAGTTTAGCTTGCTAGCCGTTCAAAACAGTCGACCGTTTAACTGTCGGCCTTGATTTGTAAAAACTACGACTGAAAAACCTCAAAAATAAAACTTTATTTTTGTCTAAAATTCTTATCAATTTTTCCCACTCTAAAATATCAGTATTTTGACCAAAACATTGGAAATAATGATTTAATCCGGAACGTCATTTTTTGTTTAGCTTGTAATTTAATTCACAATTAATTGGAATTTAAATCTTTATCTATCAAAAGTGCGAAAACTTATCAAAAAATACATTTTGCGAAAAGTGATTGGAATCGTTAATTTAGGTTGTTAGATGTTCAAACAGTTGGTCGTCAAACTGTCGGGCTTAATTTGTCCAAGCTACGACTTTCAGTTTTAAAATTAATTAAATTTACAATGGGCCACGTCATCGATAATGTTAAATTAAAAAGATTCTCTCGGTGGGAACTTATAATTCCCAATTAGTTCTAGCTTAAAATGCATGGCCTAGGTGCTATGGTAGCCGATTAATCAGTTGACCGGAAGTTGCTGTGGGTGTTGGTGCGAAGTGAATTTAGGAGATTCACAAATTGAGATGTCATCGGAAAAAAAAGGTATAGCAAAAAAAGGTATAGCACTGAAATTTAAAAATCATCCCATCTAAAAAATATTTTTATTATTATCGTCTACGTTATTAGTCGTAAAGACCCCCCGTCTCTTTTTCTCAAGCTATGTATTTATAGTCGCCCCACTGTCCAATTTGCACTGAATTGAGAATTATTTATATACATACACAAGTATATATTTAAATGTGTTTATTTTATATATTTAAATATCTCTTATTTTCAAGCTATGTATTTATAGTCGCCCCACTGTCCGATTTGCACTGAACTGAGAATTATTTATATACATACACAAGTATATATTTAAATGTGTTTATGCATGTGTAACCGCGCCCAAAAAATAATGGCGGCGCCTCTCTCTGCTCCCTACCGGGTCTCCATCTCTCTCTAGCACTCCTAACCACTTGTACAATGGGACGCGCAGACTAAGTTTTAGGTGTACAACAATTTTAAAAATTAAAACATTTTTAAACACATACATTTTAAAAATGCTCTATGCTGGTTAACAAACCATTTATAATATATTTGTAATATATTAACATACATATATAAAATAAGCATTTTTATTTATTCAGGCACATATTTTCAAAATTTCTACTTCTACGGCATATACATGTTTAAAAAATAGAAAAAAGTTATAGCACTGATATTCTAAAATCATCATTCAGTGCTATAACTTTTTTCTATTTTTTAAACATGTATATGCCGTAGAAGTAGAAATTTTGAAAATAAGTACCTGAATAAATAAAAATGCCTATTTTATATATGTATGTTA
The DNA here is from genome assembly GCA_035046095.1 of Drosophila pseudotakahashii. NCBI lineage: Eukaryota > Metazoa > Arthropoda > Insecta > Diptera > Drosophilidae > Drosophila > Drosophila pseudotakahashii. Next base: position 18,775 of record JAWNOE010000198.1, read on the forward strand.
ATATATTACAAATATATTATAAATGGTTTGTCTAACAGCATAGAGCCTTTTTAAATTTTGTGTTTAAAAATGTTTTAATTTTGAAAATTGCTGTACACCTAAAACTTTGTCTGCGCGTCCCATTGTACGAGTTGTTAGGAGAGGTAGAGAGAGATAAAGAACCGGTAAAGAGAAGAGAGAGAAACGGCACCAAAAGAAAAAAAACTCTACCGTTTGATGCGCTCTGCGAGCGGAACAAATGCCAGCGAATGAAACGCGAAGAGGAGCAAAAAAGGCGGGTCTTTTGTATTTGGAATGTATGTGCATCAATAATGGACAATTTCATTGGAAATATTTTTTATGTATATATGTGTATACTTATATGTGTGAGCACTTGGAATAGAAGACGTTTTTGTTTATAGATATCAGAGGGTTTTGGTTAACTAGTCTAGTTATGCATTTTCTTAGTATAGATTTATTAATACTCACACAAAGATAAATCCGCTTCAATTTGTTAGCCAATTTTAAGTTAGTTGCCGCGAATACGCGTTTTTGCGGTTGTTTTGGCGGACGATGAAGTCGCAAATTTCCGCATTTGTTTTCCCGTTATTGTACATAACGGGGAAAATGGCTTTATGACCAAGCTTTACACACACACACAGAAAAAAAGCAAAAAAAAAAAAAGCAATGGGCACCACTAGCGCTAAAACTGCGCAGCTCGCTTTAGGGTTGTACTTTAAACCTTGTATTAATACGAATTTTTTCTTCCTTTAAAACACTAAAATAAATGTCCAATTCACATTTTCGGACGATTTTCGCTTTATGCCAGGCTTTTGCACACACACACACAGAAAAAAAAAGGAAAAAAAAAAACAAAGATCACCACGGGCGCTAAACTGCGCAGCTTGCTTTAAGGTTGTTCTTTAGTCCTTGTATTATTATAAATTTTTTCTTTTAAAACACCAAAATAAACAGCCAATTCATATTGGCGGACAATGAAGTCGCGAATTTCCGCATTTGTTTTCCCGTTATGTTCTTTTAGCTTTATGCCAGGCTTTTACACACACACACACAGAAACAAAATGCAAAAAAAAAAGAATGTTCGCCACGCGCGTACTTTAGTCCTTGTAATGTTACAAATTTATTCTTGTTTTAAAGCACTAAAATAAACAGCCAATTCACACAAAACTCGATCCGTTATAATTTAATAGCGAACTATGAGTCCGATTCCGCGAACACGCGCTTTCGTAGCTTTTTTTGACCGACGACGATGGCGCAATTATGAGCATTTGGTTTGTGATAATGATCTTTTAGCCCTGTCTGGTGGAAAACCCCACTTGGGAGAGAACCTAGCTATGTCGTGATACGGGGAAATATAAAAAACATTTAACCCAAGCGATAGTATTATTAATTTAAATATTCGCCTCAAATATGTTTAATGTTTTCGCATTTGAATTAAGGGGAAAAATTGTTTAAGGATATCAGAGGGTTTTGTTTAAATTAGTCTAGTTATGCATTTTCTTAGTGTAGATTTAATAATACTCACACAAAGATAAATCCGCTTCAATTTATTAGCCAATTTTAAGTTAGTTGCCGCGAATACGCGTTTTTGCGGTTGTTTTGCCGGACGATAAAGTCGCAAATTTCCGCATTTGTTTTCCCGTTATTGTACATAACGGGAAAATGGCTTTATGACCAAGCTTTACACACACACAGAAAAGAAAGCAAAAAAAAAAAAAGCAATGGGCACCACTAGCGCTAAAACTGCGCAGCTCGCTTTAGGGTTGTACTTTAAAACCTTGTAATATTACACATTTTTTTTTTCTTTTAAAACGCTAAAATAAATTGCGAATTCACATTTTCGGACGATGAAGTCGCAAATTTCCGCTTTTGGTTTCCCGTTATGTTCTTTTAGCTTTATGCCAGGCTTTTGCACACACACACAGAAAAAAAAGCAAAAAAAAACTGTCGGGCTTGATTTGTCCAAGCTACGACTTTCAGTTTTAAAATTAATTAAATTTACAATGGGCCACGTCATTGATAATGTTAAATTAAAAAGATTCTCTCGGTGGGAACTTATAATTCCCAATTAGTTCTAGCTTAAAATGCATGGCCTAGGTGCTATGGTAGCCGATTAATCAGTTGACCGGAAGTTGCTGTGGGTGTTGGTGTGAAGTGAATTTAGGAGATTCACAAATTGAGATGTCATCGGATGGAACTGGACTCCAAGATGCACTGCATCGACATCTTGCCCAGGTATGCCCCTTAATTAGGTATTTATTTACGACTAAAAACCGAAAGAAAACATATTTTTTGTCTAAAATTTTAGTCCATTTTTTCCACCCTAAAATATTCGTGTTTTGCGCGAAAGATTGAAAATAAAGATCAAAAAACGGCGTGTCATACCTTGCTGAGCTCGTAATTTAATTCCCAATCGATTGGCATTCAAAAATAAAACTTTTCAATTTTGTTAATTTTTTTGCAAAATATCATGATGTAACCCCTTATCAAAAATGGCGAAAATTGATCAAAAAATACATTTATCGAAAATTGATGGGGATCATTAGTTTAGCTTGCTAGCTGTTCAAAACAGTCGACCGTTTAACTGTCGGCCGTGATTTGTAAAAACTACGACTGAAAAATCTCAAAAATAAAACTTTATTTTTGTCTAAAATTCTTATCCATTTTTCCCACTCTAAAATATCAGTATTTTGACCAAAACATTGGAAATAATGATTTAATCCGGAACGTCATTTTTTGTTTAGCTTGTAATTTAATTCCCAATTAATTGGAATTTAAATCTTAATCTATCAAAAGTGCGAAAACTTATCAAAAAATACATTTTGCGAAAAGTGATTGGAATCGTTAATTTAGGTTGTTAGATGTTCAAAGAGTTGGTCGTCAAACTGTCGGGCTTAAGTTGTCCAAGCTACGACTTTCAGTTTTAAAATTAATTAAATTTACAATGGGCCACGTCATCGATAATGTTAATTTAAAAAGATTCTCTCGGTGGGAACTTATAATTCCCAATTAGTTCTAGCTTAAAATGCATGGCCTAGGTGCTATGGTAGCCGATTAATCAGTTGACCGGAAGTTGCTGTGGGTGTTGGTGTGAAGTGAATTTAGGAGATTCACAAATTGAGATGTCATCGGATGGAACTGGACTCCAAGATGCAGTGCATCGAAGTGATCTTAGGAGACTCACAGATTGAGATGTCGTTGGATGGAACTGGACTCCAAGATGCAGTGCATCGACATCCTGCCCAGGTATGCCCCTTAATTAGGTATTTATTTACGACTAAAAACCGAAAAAACATATTTTTTGTCTATAATTTTAGTCTATTTTTTCCACCCTAAAATATTGGTGTTTTGTGCGAAAGATTGAAAATAAAGATCAAAAAACGGCGTGTCATACCTTGCTGAGCTCGTAATTTAATTCCCAATCGATTGGCATTCAAAAATGAAACTTTTCAATTTTGTTATTCCTTATCAAAAATGGCGAAAATTGATCAAAAAATACATTTATCGAAAATTGATGGGGATCATTAGTTTAGCTTGCTAGCCGTTCAAAACAGTCGACCGTTTAACTGTCGGCCTTGATTTGTAAAAACTACGACTGAAAAAGCTCAAAAATAAAACTTTATTTTTGTCTAAAATTCTTATCAATTTTCCCCACTCTAAAATATCAGTATTTTAACCAAAACATTGGAAATAATGATTTAATCCGGAACGTCATTTTTTGAAGCTTGTAATTTAATTCCCAATTAATTGGAATTTAAATCTTAATCTATCAAAAGTGCGAAAACTTATCAAAAAATACATTTTGCGAAAAGTGATTGGAATCGTTAATTTAGGTTGTTAGATGTTCAAAGAGTTGGTCGTCAAACTGTCGGGCTTAATTTGTCCAAGCTACGACTTTCAGTTTTAAAATTAATTAAATTTACAATGGGCCACGTCATCGATAATGTTAAATTAAAAAGATTCTCTCGGTGGGAACTTATAATTCCCAATTAGTTCTAGCTTAAAATGCATGGCCTAGGTGCTATGGTAGCCGATTAATCAGTTGACCGGAAGTTGCTGTGGGTGTTGGTGTGAAGTGAATTTAGGAGATTCACAAATTGAGATGTCATCGGATGGAACTGGACTCCAAGATGCAGTGCATCGAAGTGATCTTAGGAGACTCACAGATTGAGATGTCGTTGGATGGAACTGGACTCCAAGATGCAGTGCATCGACATCCTGCCCAGGTATGCCCCTTAATTAGGTATTTATTTACGACTAAAAACCGAAAAAACATATTTTTTGTCTATAATTTTAGTCTATTTTTTCCACCCTAAAATATTGGTGTTTTGTGCGAAAGATTGAAAATAAAGATCAAAAAACGGCGTGTCATACCTTGCTGAGCTCGTAATTTAATTCCCAATCGATTGGCATTCAAAAATGAAACTTTTCAATTTTGTTATTCCTTATCAAAAATGGCGAAAATTGATCAAAAAATACATTTATCGAAAATTGATGGGTATCATTAGTTTAGCTTGCTAGCCGTTCAAAACAGTCGACCGTTTAACTGTCGGCCTTGATTTGTAAAAACTACGACTGAAAAAGCTCAAAAATAAAACTTTATTTTTGTCTAAAATTCTTATCAATTTTCCCCACTCTAAAATATCAGTATTTTAACCAAAACATTGGAAATAATGATTTAATCCGGAACGTCATTTTTTGAAGCTTGTAATTTAATTCCCAATTAATTGGAATTTAAATCTTAATCTATCAAAAGTGCGAAAACTTATCAAAAAATACATTTTGCGAAAAGTGATTGGAATCGTTAATTTAGGTTGTTAGATGTTCAAAGAGTTGGTCGTCAAACTGTCGGGCTTAATTTGTCCAAGCTACGACTTTCAGTTTTAAAATTAATTAAATTTACAATGGGCCACGTCATCGATAATGTTAAATTAAAAAGATTCTCTCGGTGGGAACTTATAATTCCCAATTAGTTCTAGCTTAAAATGCATGGCCTAGGTGCTATGGTAGCCGATTAATCAGTTGACCGGAAGTTGCTGTGGGTGTTGGTGTGAAGTGAATTTAGGAGATTCACAAATTGAGATGTCATCGGATGGAACTGGACTCCAAGATGCAGTGCATCGAAGTGATCTTAGGAGATTCACAGATTGAGATGTCGTTGGATGGAACTGGACTCCAAGATGCAGTGCATCGACATCCTGTCCAGGTATGCCCCTTAATTAGGTATTTATTTACGACTAAAAACCGAAAAAAACATATTTTTTGTCTATAATTTTAATCTATTTTTTCCACCCTAAAATATTCGTGTTTTGCGCGAAAGATTGAAAATAAAGATCAAAAAACGGCGTGTCATACCTTGCTGAGCTCGTAATTTAATTCCCAATCGATTGGCATTCAAAAATTAAACTTTTCAATTTTGTTATTTTTTTGCAAAATATCATGATGTAACCCCTTATCAAAAATGGCGAAAATTGATCAAAAAATACATTTATCGAAAATTGATGGGGATCATAAGTTTAGCTTGCTAGCTGTTCAAAACAGTCGACTGTTTAACTGTCGGCCTTGATTTGTAAAAACTACGACTGAAAAACCTCAAAAATAAAACTTTATTTTTGTCTAAAATTCTTATCCATTTTTCCCACTCTAAAATATCAGTATTTTGACCAAAACATTGGAAATAATGATTTAATCCGGAACGTCATTTTTTGTTTAGCTTGTAATTTAATTCACAATTAATTGGAATTTAAATCTTTATCTATCAAAAGTGCGAAAACTTATCAAAAAATACATTTTGCGAAAAGTGATTGGAATCGTTAATTTAGGTTGTTAGATGTTCAAACAGTTGGTCGTCAAACTGTCGGGCTTAATTTGTCCAAGCTACGACTTTCAGTTTTAAAATTAATTAAATTTACAATGGGCCACGTCATCGATAATGTTAAATTAAAAAGATTCTCTCGGTGGGAACTTATAATTCCCAATTAGTTCTAGCTTAAAATGCATGGCCTAGGTGCTATGGTAGCCGATTAATCAGTTGACCGGAAGTTGCTGTGGGTGTTGGTGCGAAGTGAATTTAGGAGATTCACAAATTGAGATGTCATCGGAAAAAAAAGGTATAGCAAAAAAAGGTATAGCACTGAAATTTAAAAATCATCCCATCTAAAAAATATTTTTATTATTATCGTCTACGTTATTAGTCGTAAAGACCCCCCGTCTCTTTTTCTCAAGCTATGTATTTATAGTCGCCCCACTGTCCAATTTGCACTGAATTGAGAATTATTTATATACATACACAAGTATATATTTAAATGTGTTTATTTTATATATTTAAATATCTCTTATTTTCAAGCTATGTATTTATAGTCGCCCCACTGTCCGATTTGCACTGAACTGAGAATTATTTATATACATACACAAGTATATATTTAAATGTGTTTATGCATGTGTAACCGCGCCCAAAAAATAATGGCGGCGCCTCTCTCTGCTCCCTACCGGGTCTCCATCTCTCTCTAGCACTCCTAACCACTTGTACAATGGGACGCGCAGACTAAGTTTTAGGTGTACAACAATTTTAAAAATTAAAACATTTTTAAACACATACATTTTAAAAATGCTCTATGCTGGTTAACAAACCATTTATAATATATTTGTAATATATTAACATACATATATAAAATAAGCATTTTTATTTATTCAGGCACATATTTTCAAAATTTCTACTTCTACGGCATATACATGTTTAAAAAATAGAAAAAAGTTATAGCACTGATATTCTAAAATCATCATTCAGTGCTATAACTTTTTTCTATTTTTTAAACATGTATATGCCGTAGAAGTAGAAATTTTGAAAATAAGTACCTGAATAAATAAAAATGCCTATTTTATATATGTATGTTAATATATTACAAATATATTATAAATGGTTTGTCTAACAGCATAGAGCCTTTTTAAATTTTGTGTTTAAAAATGTTTTAATTTTGAAAATTGCTGTACACCTAAAACTTTGTCTGCGCGTCCCATTGTACGAGTTGTTAGGAGAGGTAGAGAGAGATAAAGAACCGGTAAAGAGAAGAGAGAGAAACGGCACCAAAAGAAAAAAAACTCTACCGTTTGATGCGCTCTGCGAGCGGAACAAATGCCAGCGAATGAAACGCGAAGAGGAGCAAAAAAGGCGGGTCTTTTGTATTTGGAATGTATGTGCATCAATAATGGACAATTTCATTGGAAATATTTTTTATGTATATATGTGTATACTTATATGTGTGAGCACTTGGAATAGAAGACGTTTTTGTTTATAGATATCAGAGGGTTTTGGTTAACTAGTCTAGTTATGCATTTTCTTAGTATAGATTTATTAATACTCACACAAAGATAAATCCGCTTCAATTTGTTAGCCAATTTTAAGTTAGTTGCCGCGAATACGCGTTTTTGCGGTTGTTTTGGCGGACGATGAAGTCGCAAATTTCCGCATTTGTTTTCCCGTTATTGTACATAACGGGGAAAATGGCTTTATGACCAAGCTTTACACACACACACAGAAAAAAAGCAAAAAAAAAAAAAAGCAATGGGCACCACTAGCGCTAAAACTGCGCAGCTCGCTTTAGGGTTGTACTTTAAACCTTGTATTAATACGAATTTTTTCTTCCTTTAAAACACTAAAATAAATGTCCAATTCACATTTTCGGACGATTTTCGCTTTATGCCAGGCTTTTGCACACACACACACAGAAAAAAAAAGGAAAAAAAAAAACAAAGATCACCACGGGCGCTAAACTGCGCAGCTTGCTTTAAGGTTGTTCTTTAGTCCTTGTATTATTATAAATTTTTTCTTTTAAAACACCAAAATAAACAGCCAATTCATATTGGCGGACAATGAAGTCGCGAATTTCCGCATTTGTTTTCCCGTTATGTTCTTTTAGCTTTATGCCAGGCTTTTACACACACACACACAGAAACAAAATGCAAAAAAAAAAGAATGTTCGCCACGCGCGTACTTTAGTCCTTGTAATGTTACAAATTTATTCTTGTTTTAAAGCACTAAAATAAACAGCCAATTCACACAAAACTCGATCCGTTATAATTTAATAGCGAACTATGAGTCCGATTCCGCGAACACGCGCTTTCGTAGCTTTTTTTGACCGACGACGATGGCGCAATTATGAGCATTTGGTTTGTGATAATGATCTTTTAGCCCTGTCTGGTGGAAAACCCTACTTGGGAGAGAACCTAGCTATGTCGTGATACGGGGAAATATAAAAAACATTTAACCCAACCGATAGTATTATTAATTTAAATATTCGCCTCAAATATGTTTAATGTTTTCGCATTTGAATTAAGGGGAAAAATTGTTTAAGGATATCAGAGGGTTTTGTTTAAATTAGTCTAGTTATGCATTTTCTTAGTGTAGATTTAATAATACTCACACAAAGATAAATCCGCTTCAATTTATTAGCCAATTTTAAGTTAGTTGTCGCGAATACGCGTTTTTGCGGTTGTTTTGCCGGACGATAAAGTCGCAAATTTCCGCATTTGTTTTCCCGTTATTGTACACGGGAAAATGGCTTTATGACCAAGCTTTACACACACACACAGAAAAAAAAGCAAAAAAAAAAAGCAATGGGCACCACTAGCGCTAAAACTGCGCAGCTCGCTTTAGGGTTGTACTTTAAAACCTTGTAATATTACACTTTTTTTTTTCTTTTAAAACGCTAAAATAAATTGCGAATTCACATTTTCGGACGATGAAGTCGCAAATTTCCGCTTTTGGTTTCCCGTTATGTTCTTTTAGCTTTATGCCAGGCTTTTGCACACACACACAGAAAAAAAAGCAAAAAAAAACTGTCGGGCTTGATTTGTCCAAGCTACGACTTTCAGTTTTAAAATTAATTAAATTTACAATGGGCCACGTCATTGATAATGTTAAATTAAAAAGATTCTCTCGGTGGGAAGTTGCTGTGGGTGTTGGTGTGAAGTGAATTTAGGAGATGCACAAATTGAGATGTCATCGGATGGAACTGGACCCCAAGATGCACTGCATCGACATCTTGCCCAGGTATGCCCCTTAATTAGGTATTTATTTACGACTAAAAACCGAAAGAAAACATATTTTTTGTCTAAAATTTTAGTCCATTTTTTCCACCCTAAAATATTCGTGTTTTGCGCGAAAGATTGAAAATAAAGATCAAAAAACGGCGTGTCATGCCTTGCTGAGCTCGTAATTTAATTCCCAATCGATTGGCATTCAAAAATAAAACTTTTCGATTTTGTTAATTTTTTTGCAAAATATCATGATGTAACCCCTTATCAAAAATGGCGAAAATTGATCAAAAAATACATTTATCGAAAATTGATGGGGATCATTAGTTTTGCTTGCTAGCTGTTCAAAACAGTCGACCGTTTAACTGTCGGCCTTTTGTAAAAACTACGACTGAAAAATCTCAAAAATAAAACTTTATTTTTGTCTAAAATTCTTATCCATTTTTCCCACTCTAAAATATCAGTATTTTGACCAAAACATTGGAAATAATGATTTAATCCGGAACGTCATTTTTTGTTTAGCTTGTAATTTAATTCACAATTAATTGGAATTTAAATCTTTATCTATCAAAAGTGCAAAAACTTATCAATAAAATAAATTTTGTGAAAAGTGATTGGAATCGTTAATTTAGGTTGTTAGATGTTCAAACAGTTGGTCGTCAAACTGTCGGGCTTAAGTTGTCCAAGCTACGACTTTCAGTTTTAAAATTAATTAAATTTACAATGGGCCACGTCATCGATAATGTTAAATTAAAAAGATTCTCTCGGTGGGAACTTATAATTCCCAATTAGTTCTAGCTTAAAATGCATGGCCTAGGTGCTATGGTAGCCGATTAATCAGTTGACCGGAAGTTGCTGTGGGTGTTGGTGTGAAGTGAATTTAGGAGATTCACAAATTGAGATGTCATCGGATGGAACTGGACTCCAAGATGCAGTGCATCGAAGTGATCTTAGGAGACTCACAGATTGAGATGTCGTTGGATGGAACTGGACCCCAAGATGCACTGCATCGACATCTTGCCCAGGTATGCCCCTTAATTAGGTATTTATTTACGACTAAAAACCGAAAGAAAACATATTTTTTGTCTATAATTTTAATCTATTTTTCCCACCCTAAAATATTCGTGTTTTGCGAAAGATTGAAAATAAAGATCAAAAAACGGCGTGTCATACCTTGCTGAGCTCGTAATTTAATTCCCAATCGATTGGCATTCAAAAATTAAACTTTTCAATTTTGTTATTTTTTTGCAAAATATCATGATGTAACCCCTTATCAAAAATGGCGAAAATTGATCAAAAAATACATTTATCGAAAATTGATGGGGATCATAAGTTTAGCTTGCTAGCTGTTCAAAACAGTCGACCGTTTAACTGTCGGCCTTGATTTGTAAAAACTACGACTGAAAAACCTCAAAAATAAAACTTTATTTTTGTCTAAAATTCTTATCCATTTTTCCCACTCTAAAATATCAGTATTTTGACCAAAACATTGGAAATAATGATTTAATCCGGAACGTCATTTTTTGTTTAGCTTGTAATTTAATTCACTATTAATTGGAATTTAAATCTTTATCTATCAAAAGTGCGAAAACTTATCAAAAAATACATTTTGCGAAAAGTGATTGGAATCGTTAATTTAGGTTGTTAGATGTTCAAACAGTTGGTCGTCAAACTGTCGGGCTTAATTTGTCCAAGCTACGACTTTCAGTTTTAAAATTAATTAAATTTACAATGGGCCACGTCATCGATAATGTTAAATTAAAAAGATTCTCTCGGTGGGAACTTATAATTCCCAATTAGTTCTAGCTTAAAATGCATGGCCTAGGTGCTATGGTAGCCGATTAATCAGTTGACCGGAAGTTGCTGTGGGTGTTGGTGCGAAGTGAATTTAGGAGATTCACAAATTGAGATGTCATCGGAAAAAAAAGGTATAGCAAAAAAAGGTATAGCACTGAAATTAAAAAATCATCCCATCTAAAAAATATTTTTATTATTATCGTCTACGTTATTAGTCGTAAAGACCCCCCGTCTCTTTTTTTCAAGCTATGTATTTATAGTCGCCCCACTGTCCAATTTGCACTGAATTGAGAATTATTTATATACATACACAAGTATATATTTAAATGTGTTTATGCATGTGTAACCGCGCCCAAAAAATAATGGCGGCGCCTCTCTCTGCTCTCTACCGGGTCTCCATCTCTCTCTAGCACTCCTAACAACTTGTACAATGGGACGCGCAGACAAAGTTTTAGGTGTACAACAATTTTCAAAATTAAAACATTTTTTAACACATCAATTTTAAAAATGCTCTATGCTGTTAAACAAACCATTTATAATATATTTGTAATATAATAACATGCATATATAAAATAAGCATTTGTATTTATTCAGGTACTTATTTTCAAAATTTCTACTTCTACGACATATACATGTTTAAAAAATAGAAAAAAGTTATAGCACTGAAATTTTAAAATCATCCCATCTAAAATATAATTTCATTATTATCGCCTACTTTATTAGTCGTAAAGACCCCCCGTCTCTTTTTTTCAAGCTATGTATTTGTAGTCGCCCCACTGTCCGATTCGCACTGAATTGAGAATTATTTATATACATACACAAGTATATATTTAAATGTGTTTATGCATGTGTAACCGCGCCCAAAAAATAATGGCGGCGCCTCTCTCTGCTCTCTACCGGGTCTCCATCTCTCTCTAGCACTCCTAACAACTTGTACAATGGGACGCGCAGACAAAGTTTTAGGTGTACAACAATTTTCAAAATTAAAACATTTTTTAACACATAAATTTTAAAAATGCTCTATGCTGGTTAACAAACCATTTATAATATATTTGTAATATATTAACATGCATATATAAAATAAGCAATTGTATTTATTCAGGTACATATTTTCAAAATTTCTACTTCTACGGCATATACATGTTTAAAAAATAGAAAAAAGTTATAGCACTGAAATTTTAAAATCATCCCATCTAAAAAATAATTTGATTATTATCGTCTACGTTATTAGTCGTAAAGACCCCCGTCTCTTTTTTTCAAGCTATGTATTTATAGTCGCCCCACTGTCCGATTCGCACTGAACTGAGAATTATTTATATACATACACAAGTATATATTTAAATGTGTTTATGCATGTGTAACCGCGCCCAAAAAATAATGGCGGCGCCTCTCTCTGCTCTCTACCGGTTCTCCATCTCTCTCTACCACTCCTAACAACTTGTACAATGGGACGCGCAGACGAAGATTTAGGTGTACAACAATTTTCAAAATTAAAACATTTTTAAACACATAAATTTTAAAAATGCTCTATGCTGTTAAACAAACCATTTATAATATATTTGTAATATATTAACATGCATATATAAAATAAGCATTTGTATTTATTCAGGTACTTATTTTCAAAATTTCTACTTCTACGGCATATACATGTTTAAAAAATAAAAAAAAATTATGGCACTGAAATTTTCAAATCATCCCATCTAATAAATAGTTTCATTATTATCGTCTACGTTATTAGTCGTAAAGACCCCCCGTCTCTTTTTTTCAAGCTATTTATTTATAGGCGCCCCACTGTCCGATTCGCACTGAATTAAGAAGTATTTATATACATACACAAGTATATATTTAAATGTGTTTATGCATGTGTAACCACGCCCAAAAAATAATGGTGGCGCCTCTCTCTGCTCTCTACTGGTTTTCCATCTCTCTCTACCACTCCGAATAACTTGTACAATGGGACGTGCAGACGAAGTTTTAGGTGTACAACAATTTTCAAAGTTAAAACATTTTTAAACACATAAATTTTAAGAATGCTCTATGCTGTTAAACAAACCATTTATATTATATTTGTTATATATTAACATACATATATAAAATAAGCATTTTTATTTATTCAGGTACATATTACAAAATTTCTACTTCTACGGCATATACATGTTTAAAAAATAGAAAAAAGTTATAGCACTGAAATATTAAAATCATCCCATCTAAAAAATAATTTCAATATTATCGCCTACGTTATAAGTCGTAAATACCTTCCATCTTTTTTTTCAAGCTATTTATTTATAGTCGCCCCATTGTCCGATTCGCAATGAATTGAGAATTATTTATATACATACACAAGTATATATTTAAATGTGTTTATGCATGTGTAACCGCGCCCAAAAAATAATGGCGGAGCCTCTCTCTGCTCTCTACGGGTTCTCCATCTCTTTCTACCTCTTCTAACAACTTGTACAATGGGACGCGCAGACTAAGATTTAGGTGTACAACAATTTTCAAAATTAAAACATTTTTTAACACATACATTTTAAAAATGCTCTATGCTGGTTAACAAACCATTTATAATATATTTGTAATATCTTAACATACATATATAAAATAAGCATTTTTATTTATTCAGGCACATATTTTCAAAATTTCTACTACTACGGCATATACATGTTTTAAAAATAGAAAAAAGTTATAGAAAAAAGTAATAGAAAACAAAAAAGAAAAAAAAAGTTTTGAAAATAAGTACCTGAATAAATAAAAATGCCTCTTTTATATATGTATGTTAATATATTACAAATATATTATAAATGGTTTGTCTAACAGCATAGAGCATTTTTAAAATTTGTGTTTAAAAATGTTTTAATTTTGAAAATTGCTGTACACCTAAAACTTTGTCTGCGCGTCCCATTGTACGAGTTGTTAGGAGAGGTAGAGAGAGATAAAGAACCGGTAAAAAGAAGAGAGAGAAACGGCGCCAAAAGAAAAAAACTCTACCGTTTGATGCGCTCTGCGAGCGGAACAAATGCCAGCGAATGAAACGCGAAGAGGAGCAAAATAGGCGGGTCTTTTGTATTTGGAATGTATGTGCATTTTCTTAGTATAGATTTTAATTATTATTAATACTCACATAAAGATAAATCCGCTTCAATTTGTTAGCCAATTTTAAGTTAGATGCCGCGAATACGCGTTTTTGCGGTTGTTTTGGCGGACGATCAAGTCGCAAATTTCCGTATTTGTTTTCCCCGTTATTGTACATAACGGGAAAATGGCTTTATGACCAAGCTTTACACACACACACAGAAAAAAAAGCAAAAAAAAAAGCAATGGGCACCACCAGCGCTAAAACTGCGCAGCTCGCTTTAGGGTTGTACTTTAAACCTTGTATTAATACGAATTTTTTCTTCCTTTAAAACACTAAAATAAATGTCCAATTCACATTTTCGGACGATTTTCGCTTTATGCCAGGCTTTTGCACACACACACACAGAAAAAAAAAAAACAAAGATCACCACGGGCGCTAAACTGCGCAGCTTGCTTTAAGGTTGTTCTTTAGTCCTTGTATTATTATAAATTTTTTCTTTTAAAACACCAAAATAAACAGCCAATTCATATTGGCGGACAATGAAGTCGCGAATTTCCGCATTTGTTTTCCCGTTATGTTCTTTTAGCTTTATGCCAGGCTTTTACACACACACACACAGAAACACAATGCAAAAAAAAAAAGAATGTTCGCCACGCGCGTACTTTAGTCCTTGTAATGTTACAAATTTATTCTTGTTTTAAAGCACTAAAATAAACAGCCAATTCACACAAAACTCGATCCGTTATAATTTAATAGCGAACTATGAGTCCGATTCCGCGAACACGCGCTTTCGTAGCTTTTTTTGACCGACGACGATGGCGCAATTATGAGCATTTGGTTTGTGATAATGATCTTTTAGCCCTGTCTGGTGGAAAACCCTACTTGGGAGAGAACCTAGCTATGTCGTGATACGGGGAAATATAAAAAACATTTAACCCAACCGATAGTATTATTAATTTAAATATTCGCCTCAAATATGTTTAATGTTTTCGCATTTGAATTAAGGGGAAAAATTGTTTAAGGATATCAGAGGGTTTTGTTTAAATTAGTCTAGTTATGCATTTTCTTAGTGTAGATTTAATAATACTCACACAAAGATAAATCCGCTTCAATTTATTAGCCAATTTTAAGTTAGTTGCCGCGAATACGCGTTTTTGCGGTTGTTTTGCCGGACGATAAAGTCGCAAATTTCCGCATTTGTTTTCCCGTTATTGTACATAACGGGAAAATGGCTTTATGACCAAGCTTTACACACACACAGAAAAGAAAGCAAAAAAAAAAGCAATGGGCACCACTAGCGCTAAAACTGCGCAGCTCGCTTTATGGTTGTACTTTAAAACCTTGTAATATTACACTTTTTTTTTTCTTTTAAAACGCTAAAATAAATTGCGAATTCACATTTTCGGACGATGAAGTCGCAAATTTCCGCTTTTGGTTTCCCGTTATGTTCTTTTAGCTTTATGCCAGGCTTTTGCACACACACACAGAAAAAAGAGCAAAAAAAAACTGTCGGGCTTGATTTGTCCAAGCTACGACTTTCAGTTTTAAAATTAATTAAATTTACAATGGGCCACGTCATTGATAATGTTAAATTAAAAAGATTCTCTCGGTGGGAAGTTGCTGTGGGTGTTGGTGTGAAGTGAATTTAGGAGATGCACAAATTGAGATGTCATCGGATGGAACTGGACCCCAAGATGCACTGCATCGACATCTTGCCCAGGTATGCCCCTTAATTAGGTATTTATTTACGACTAAAAACCGAAAGAAAACATATTTTTTGTCTAAAATTTTAGTCAATTTTTTCCACCCTAAAATATTCGTGTTTTGCGCGAAAGATTGAAAATAAAGATCAAAAAACGGCGTGTCATGCCTTGCTGAGCTCGTAATTTAATTCCCAATCGATTGGCATTCAAAAATAAAACTTTTCGATTTTGTTAATTTTTTTTGCAAAATATCATGATGTAACCCCTTATCAAAAATGGCGAAAATTGATCAAAAAATACATTTATCGAAAATTGATGGGGATCATTAGTTTTGCTTGCTAGCTGTTCAAAACAGTCGACCGTTTAACTGTCGGCCTTTTGTAAAAACTACGACTGAAAAACCTCAAAAATAAAACTTTATTTTTGTCTAAAATTCTTATCCATTTTTCCCACTCTAAAATATCAGTATTTTGACCAAAACATTGGAAATAATGATTTAATCCGGAACGTCATTTTTTGTTTAGCTTGTAATTTAATTCACAATTAATTCGAATTTAAATCTTTATCTATCAAAAGTGCAAAAACTTATCAATAAAATAAATTTTGTGAAAAGTGATTGGAATCGTTAATTTAGGTTGTTAGATGTTCAAACAGTTGGTCGTCAAACTGTCGGGCTTAAGTTGTCCAAGCTACGACTTTCAGTTTTAAAATTAATTAAATTTACAATGGGCCACGTCATCGATAATGTTAAATTAAAAAGATTCTCTCGGTGGGAACTTATAATTCCCAATTAGTTCTAGCTTAAAATGCATGGCCTAGGTGCTATGGTAGCCGATTAATCAGTTGACCGGAAGTTGCTGTGGGTGTTGGTGTGAAGTGAATTTAGGAGATTCACAAATTGAGATGTCATCGGATGGAACTGGACTCCAAGATGCAGTGCATCGAAGTGATCTTAGGAGACTCACAGATTGAGATGTCGTTGGATGGAACTGGACCCCAAGATGCACTGCATCGACATCTTGCCCAGGTATGCCCCTTAATTAGGTATTTATTTACGACTAAAAACCGAAAGAAAACATATTTTTTGTCTATAATTTTAATCTATTTTTTCCACCCTAAAATATTCGTGTTTTGCGCGAAAGATTGAAAATAAAGATCAAAAAACGGCGTGTCATACCTTGCTGAGCTCGTAATTTAATTCCCAATCGATTGGCATTCAAAAATTAAACTTTTCAATTTTGTTATTTTTTTGCAAAATATCATGATGTAACCCCTTATCAAAAATGGCGAAAATTGATCAAAAAATACATTTATCGAAAATTGATGGGGATCATAAGTTTAGCTTGCTAGCTGTTCAAAACAGTCGACCGTTTAACTGTCGGCCTTGATTTGTAAAAACTACGACTGAAAAACCTCAAAAATAAAACTTTATTTTTGTCTAAAATTCTTATCCATTTTTCCCACTCTAAAATATCAGTATTTTGACCAAAACATTGGAAATAATGATTTAATCCGGAACGTCATTTTTTGAAGCTTGTAATTTAATTCCCAATTAATTGGAATTTAAATCTTAATCTATCAAAAGTGCGAAAACTTATCAAAAAATACATTTTGCGAAAAGTGATTGGAATCGTTAATTTAGGTTGTTAGATGTTCAAAGAGTTGGTCGTCAAACTGTCGGGCTTAATTTGTCCAAGCTACGACATTCAGTTTTAAAATTAATTAAATTTACAATGGGCCACGTCATCGATAATGTTAAATTAAAAAGATTCTCTCGGTGGGAACTTATAATTCCCAATTAGTTCTAGCTTAAAATGCATGGCCTAGGTGCTATGGTAGCCGATTAATCAGTTGACCGGAAGTTGCTGTGGGTGTTGGTGTGAAGTGAATTTAGGAGATTCACAAATTGAGATGTCATCGGATGGAACTGGACTCCAAGATGCAGTGCATCGAAGTGATCTTAGGAGATTCACAGATTGAGATGTCGTTGGATGGAACTGGACTCCAAGATGCAGTGCATCGACATCCTGCCCAGGTATGCCCCTTAATTAGGTATTTATTTACGACTAAAAACCGAAAGAAAACATATTTTTTGTCTAAAATTTTAGTCCATTTTTTCCACCCTAAAATATTGGTGTTTTGCGCGAAAGATTGAAAATAAAGATAAAAAAACGGCGTGTCATACCTTGCTGAGCTCGTAATTTAATTCCCAATCGATTGGCATTCAAAAATAAAACTTTTCAATTTTGTTAATTTTTTTGCAAAATATCATGATGTAACCCCTTATCAAAAATGGCGAAAATTGATCAAAAAATACATTTATCGAAAATTGATGGGGATCATTAGTTTAGCTTGCTAGCTGTTCAAAACAGTCGACCGTTTAACTGTCGGCCTTGATTTGTAAAAACTACGACTGAAAAACCTCAAAAATAAAACTTTATTTTTGTCTAAAATTCTTATCAATTTTTCCCACTCTAAAATATCAGTATTTTGACCAAAACATTGGAAATAATGATTTAATCCGGAACGTCATTTTTTGTTTAGCTTGTAATTTAATTCACAATTAATTGGAATTTAAATCTTTATCTATCAAAAGTGCAAAAACTTATCAATAAAATAAATTTTGTGAAAAGTGATTGGAATCGTTAATTTAGGTTGTTAGATGTTCAAACAGTTGGTCGTCAAACTGTCGGGCTTAAGTTGTCCAAGCTACGACTTTCAGTTTTAAAATTAATTAAATTTACAATGGGCCACGTCATCGATAATGTTAAATTAAAAAGATTCTCTCGGTGGGAACTTATAATTCCCAATTAGTTCTAGCTTAAAATGCATGGCCTAGGTGCTATGGTAGCCGATTAATCAGTTGACCGGAAGTTGCTGTGGGTGTTGGTGTGAAGTGAATTTAGGAGATGCACAAATTGAGATGTCATCGGATGGAACTGGACTCCAAGATGCACTGCATCGACATCTTGCCCAGGTATGCCCCTTAATTAGGTATTTATTTACGACTAAAAACCGAAAGAAAACATATTTTTTGTCTAAAATTTTAGTCCATTTTTTCCACCCTAAAATATTCGTGTTTTGCGCGAAAGATTGAAAATAAAGATCAAAAAACGGCGTGTCATGCCTTGCTGAGCTCGTAATTTAATTCCCAATCGATTGGCATTCAAAAATAAAACTTTTCGATTTTGTTAATTTTTTTGCAAAATATCATGATGTAACCCCTTATCAAAAATGGCGAAAATTGATCAAAAAATACATTTATCGAAAATTGATGGGGATCATTAGTTTAGCTTGCTAGCTGTTCAAAACAGTCGACCGTTTAACTGTCGGCCTTGATTTGTAAAAACTACGACTGAAAAACCTCAAAAATAAAACTTTATTTTTGTCTAAAATTCTTATCCATTTTTCCCACTCTAAAATATCAGTATTTTGACCAAAACATTGGAAATAATGATTTAATCCGGAACGTCATTTTTTGTTTAGCTTGTAATTTAATTCACAATTAATTGGAATTTAAATCTTTATCTATCAAAAGTGCAAAAACTTATCAATAAAATAAATTTTGTGAAAAGTGATTGGAATCGTTAATTTAGGTTGTTAGATGTTCAAACAGTTGGTCGTCAAACTGTCGGGCTTAAGTTGTCCAAGCTACGACTTTCAGTTTTAAAATTAATTAAATTTACAATGGGCCACGTCATCGATAATGTTAAATTAAAAAGATTCTCTCGGTGGGAACTTATAATTCCCAATTAGTTCTAGCTTAAAATGCATGGCCTAGGTGCTATGGTAGCCGATTAATCAGTTGACCGGAAGTTGCTGTGGGTGTTGGTGTGAAGTGAATTTAGGAGATTCACAAATTGAGATGTCATCGGATGGAACTGGACTCCAAGATGCAGTGCATCGAAGTGATCTTAGGAGATTCACAGATTTAGATGTCATCAGATGGAACTGGACTCCAAGATGCAGTGCATCGACATCCTGCCCAGGTATGCCCCTTAATTAGGTATTTTATTTATTGACTAACTTCTTAGAGTTTGCCAAAAAACAAAAAAATTTAAAATAAGTCCCTCTGTTTGAACAATGTAATCCCCTACTGTTTTATTCTGATTAACTTAGATTCAATTGTATTTATTTTTCTAAATCTTTTTCTTAAAAAACATATTTGTTTTAATTTTTATTAGTTTTTTAAAATAGAATACAAGGAGCCTTACCACTGTACAAAATTTAAGTACTTGCAATATTGTTATACATCCCCCACTGTTCCCCACTGTACGAACCACCGAGAGAGGTAGAAGAGAGAACTGGCAGCGTCAATGAGAAGAGAGATAAACAAAATGGTGGGCGCATACATGTATATACATACATACATACTGTGGGCTACAAAGAGTAAATTACAAATAAAAAAAAGGAAACAATATTATAGTACTTGGAATATTGTTATACATGTACGCGCCCCACTGTACGAACCGCCGAGAGAGGTAGAAGATAGAATCGGCAGCGGCAATGAGAAGAGAGAGGAACAAAGACATATATTTGCATATACATGCATACATACTGTGGGCTATAAAGAGTAAATTACAACTAAAAAAACAACAAGCGCCGTTTGTATTTACGTGCGTGGTGAACGTTTGCGTCTTTAACCTCGCGAAAGCTGGCGCCGAAAACAGACTTTACCGTTTGATGCGCTCTGAGAGCACACAAATATAACAGCAAATAAAGCGCGGAAATAAGTAAATAAGGCGGCCCCTATTTACTTGCGAATATGTGTGCATATTTTCTGGGGAATCTCAATGGTGAAATATTTATGAACATGTCCGTTCTTTTATAAACTGAACGGATTTCGCACGAAATTTTTGATGCACATTTTTGTTTTGGCTTTTACTTTTTGGTCAGTATTTGGCCAATTTCCATAAATGCAAAATACTAGGTTCCAAAAGTGTAAGGAGGACTTACCCCACATGTACATATACACATACAAATAGCCGACACGCCGCGACAGGCAAAATTGACGGCAGAACTGTACATTTACGAACAACCGATTTTCGATTTAATTTATTGAACGCATGCTGAAAAACCTTCACAGGCTTTAAGGAAATAGTTGTAAACCTTTTTCCATTTCATTTACACACAAACATATGATGTGCATACTTTTATTTCGCGGAACACGAGAAAAAATCAAAAAATGCGAGAACGCGGAACGCAAAATGTTAGTAAAGTAGCAAGAAACACTTGAGTTAATCCCAAATTAAATGAGTTCACTGTTTATTTTGCTGTTTTACCCGATTTTAATTGGTTTCGTACCCGCTAAGAAAAAATCAACCGGTCGCGCTTGGCAGAAGAAAAACTGAGATCTGTCCGCTGACGAGGACAAAGCGGAATGGCAAAAAGCGCCGTTAACTTCTTGATGCGCAGCAACTTGTGATCGGGTGCAAAGAGAGCCGCAATAGAGCGAGATAGTTGATGATGCTTGGAAACATTCCACTAGGTATGCACTAGTTTTCTCATTCACTCCCCTTTGAAATATTGCACAAGCTGCTACGTAATGAAATTGGGTTACGTTAGGCAAATAATGAAACGTAAGCAAGAAATGTAGCTTTCAATACGTATTATTATCTAAATTGGCTATTTTATCTCTAAAAACTCGTAAGCTTTTTTTAATTCAAAGCTTTTGTATACTATTAGGTGTCATATGAATAAAATCCACTTATTTTTATATGATCGGATTTCTATTTTTCTTTTACATTTCATTTAAGAATTAAACAAATGTACTTTAAATTTTTTAACTTTAGAATTTTTAACAATAAAACTAGTTCAGCGGGAAAACAGCTATAAATAGCTAAAATTCGGAAGGCCATAACTTCTGAAGTACTGAAGCTACAGACGTGTGCTGTACCTCGGTTTAAAGGTATTTTGAAATGCTATAAACGCCTCATTAATGTAATTTGTGTAAATGTAATAGTAAAAAAGTTATGCACAAAACATATATTTTTAAAACTTTATTTTTTAGTTTTTTCTTAAAAACGGCTCCAACGATTTTTTTTAAACATTAAATCTTATAGCCCTTGAGATTCCTTAAATTTTAAAGTCACGTTTAAAAGTTATTCAGAAACAAAAATAGCCACTTTTGCCAGCTCAGAAGAATAAACGCTGCCCAAGCATTAAATTTTGTATGTGCGTATCCAAACTGTATTTTAGGGTCATGGAATCATTTCAATTGTTTTAAGGAGTTCCAAAAAGGTCATTTTTGTTTTACGACCTTTGGAAAAACGCGCTGCTTTAGCGGGAAAAAAGCTAAAAGTAGCTAAATTTCGTTAATTCGTAAGTTCTACACTACTAAAGCTACAAACATGTGCTATACCTAGATTAAAAGTTATTTTGAAATACTTGAACGCCTTTTAATGTTAATTCGTTTAAATACAATTGTTTAAAAATTATGAATTTTAATGTATATATTTGCTCCTATAAGAGCAAGTGTAAACAAACAAAAACTTCTGATATTAAATAAAAACCCCTCTTAACGAGGTAAAAAACTAGTGACGATCGCACCTTCTTCATACAAAAGTTCTGAAATCAACATTTGCGACAAAAAATTATTACACTCGTCATTAAATACACTTTCTAATATTTTCGAATTCGGCACGCTGCAATAAAAATTGCATGTGAAAGGAAAATGGCTGGAATAGTTTGCTAAGGCGGGCCGAATCAGAAAATGTTAGTAAGTGTATTTAATGACGAGTGTAATAATTTTTCGTCACAAATGTTGATATCAAAACTTTTGTATGATGAAGGTGCGATCGTCACTAGATTTTTACCTCGTTAAGAGATGTTTTTATTTGATATTTATGAAAGCTGGCGCCGAAAACAGACTTTACCGTTTGATGCGCTCTGAGAGCACACAAATATAACGGCAAATAAAGCGCGGAATATACTTGCGAGTATGTGTGCATATTTTCTGGGGAATCTCAATGGTGAAATATTTATGAACATGTCCGTTCTTTTATAAACTGAACGGATTTCGCACGAAATTTTTGATGCACATTTTTGTTTTGGCTTTTACTTTTTGGTCAGTATTTGGCCAATTTCCATAAATGCAAAATACTAGGTTCCAAAAGTGTAAGGAGGACTTACCCCACATGTACATATACACATACAAATAGCCGACACGCCGCGACAGGCAAAATTGACGGCAGAACTGTACATTTACGAACAACCGATTTTCGATTTAATTTATTGAACGCATGCTGAAAAACCTTCACAGGCTTTAAGGAAATAGTTGTAAACCTTTTTCCATTTCATTTACACACAAACATATGATGTGCATACTTTTATTTCGCGGAACACGAGAAAAAATCAAAAAATGCGAGAACGCGGAACGCAAAATGTTAGTAAAGTAGCAAGAAACACTTGAGTTAATCCCAAATTAAATGAGTTCACTGTTTATTTTGCTGTTTTACCCGATTTTAATTGGTTTCGTACCCGCTAAGAAAAAATCAACCGGTCGCGCTTGGCAGAAGAAAAACTGAGATCTGTCCGCTGACGAGGACAAAGCGGAATGGCAAAAAGCGCCGTTAACTTCTTGATGCGCAGCAACTTGTGATCGGGTGCAAAGAGAGCCGCAATAGAGCGAGATAGTTGATGATGCTTGGAAACATTCCACTAGGTATGCACTAGTTTTCTCATTCACTCCCCTTTGAAATATTGCACAAGCTGCTACGTAATGAAATTGGGTTACGTTAGGCAAATAATGAAACGTAAGCAAGAAATGTAGCTTTCAATACGTATTATTATCTAAATTGGCTATTTTATCTCTAAAAACTCGTAAGCTTTTTTTAATTCAAAGCTTTTGTATACTATTAGGTGTCATATGAATAAAATCCACTTATTTTTATATGATCGGATTTCTATTTTTCTTTTACATTTCATTTAAGAATTAAACAAATGTACTTTAAATTTTTTAACTTTAGAATTTTTAACAATAAAACTAGTTCAGCGGGAAAACAGCTATAAATAGCTAAAATTCGGAAGGCCATAACTTCTGAAGTACTGAAGCTACAGACGTGTGCTGTACCTCGGTTTAAAGGTATTTTGAAATGCTATAAACGCCTCATTAATGTAATTTGTGTAAATGTAATAGTAAAAAAGTTATGCACAAAACATATATTTTTAAAACTTTATTTTTTAGTTTTTTCTTAAAAACGGCTCCAACGATTTTTTTTAAACATTAAATCTTATAGCCCTTGAGATTCCTTAAATTTTAAAGTCACGTTTAAAAGTTATTCAGAAACAAAAATAGCCACTTTTGCCAGCTCAGAAGAATAAACGCTGCCCAAGCATTAAATTTTGTATGTGCGTATCCAAACTGTATTTTAGGGTCATGGAATCATTTCAATTGTTTTAAGGAGTTCCAAAAAGGTCATTTTTGTTTTACGACCTTTGGAAAAACGCGCTGCTTTAGCGGGAAAAAAGCTAAAAGTAGCTAAATTTCGTTAATTCGTAAGTTCTACACTACTAAAGCTACAAACATGTGCTATACCTAGATTAAAAGTTATTTTGAAATACTTGAACGCCTTTTAATGTTAATTCGTTTAAATACAATTGTTTAAAAATTATGAATTTTAATGTATATATTTGCTCCTATAAGAGCAAGTGTAAACAAACAAAAACTTCTGATATTAAATAAAAACCCCTCTTAACGAGGTAAAAAACTAGTGACGATCGCACCTTCTTCATACAAAAGTTCTGAAATCAACATTTGCGACAAAAAATTATTACACTCGTCATTAAATACACTTTCTAATATTTTCGAATTCGGCACGCTGCAATAAAAATTGCATGTGAAAGGAAAATGGCTGGAATAGTTTGCTAAGGCGGGCCGAATCAGAAAATGTTAGTAAGTGTATTTAATGACGAGTGTAATAATTTTTCGTCACAAATGTTGATATCAAAACTTTTGTATGATGAAGGTGCGATCGTCACTAGATTTTTACCTCGTTAAGAGATGTTTTTATTTGATATTTATGAAAGCTGGCGCCGAAAACAGACTTTACCGTTTGATGCGCTCTGAGAGCACACAAATATAACGGCAAATAAAGCGCGGAATATACTTGCGAGTATGTGTGCATATTTTCTGGGGAATCTCAATGGTGAAATATTTATGAACATGTCCGTTCTTTTATAAACTGAACGGATTTCGCACGAAATTTTTGATGCACATTTTTGTTTTGGCTTTTACTTTTTGGTCAGTATTTGGCCAATTTCCATAAATGCAAAATACTAGGTTCCAAAAGTGTAAGGAGGACTTACCCCACATGTACATATACACATACAAATAGCCGACACGCCGCGACAGGCAAAATTGACGGCAGAACTGTACATTTACGAACAACCGATTTTCGATTTAATTTATTGAACGCATGCTGAAAAACCTTCACAGGCTTTAAGGAAATAGTTGTAAACCTTTTTCCATTTCATTTACACACAAACATATGATGTGCATACTTTTATTTCGCGGAACACGAGAAAAAATCAAAAAATGCGAGAACGCGGAACGCAAAATGTTAGTAAAGTAGCAAGAAACACTTGAGTTAATCCCAAATTAAATGAGTTCACTGTTTATTTTGCTGTTTTACCCGATTTTAATTGGTTTCGTACCCGCTAAGAAAAAATCAACCGGTCGCGCTTGGCAGAAGAAAAACTGAGATCTGTCCGCTGACGAGGACAAAGCGGAATGGCAAAAAGCGCCGTTAACTTCTTGATGCGCAGCAACTTGTGATCGGGTGCAAAGAGAGCCGCAATAGAGCGAGATAGTTGATGATGCTTGGAAACATTCCACTAGGTATGCACTAGTTTTCTCATTCACTCCCCTTTGAAATATTGCACAAGCTGCTACGTAATGAAATTGGGTTACGTTAGGCAAATAATGAAACGTAAGCAAGAAATGTAGCTTTCAATACGTATTATTATCTAAATTGGCTATTTTATCTCTAAAAACTCGTAAGCTTTTTTTAATTCAAAGCTTTTGTATACTATTAGGTGTCATATGAATAAAATCCACTTATTTTTATATGATCGGATTTCTATTTTTCTTTTACATTTCATTTAAGAATTAAACAAATGTACTTTAAATTTTTTAACTTTAGAATTTTTAACAATAAAACTAGTTCAGCGGGAAAACAGCTATAAATAGCTAAAATTCGGAAGGCCATAACTTCTGAAGTACTGAAGCTACAGACGTGTGCTGTACCTCGGTTTAAAGGTATTTTGAAATGCTATAAACGCCTCATTAATGTAATTTGTGTAAATGTAATAGTAAAAAAGTTATGCACAAAACATATATTTTTAAAACTTTATTTTTTAGTTTTTTCTTAAAAACGGCTCCAACGATTTTTTTTAAACATTAAATCTTATAGCCCTTGAGATTCCTTAAATTTTAAAGTCACGTTTAAAAGTTATTCAGAAACATAAATAGCCACTTTTGCCAGCTCAGAAGAATAAACGCTGCCCAAGCATTAAATTTTGTATGTGCGTATCCAAACTGTATTTTAGGGTCATGGAATCATTTCAATTGTTTTAAGGAGTTCCAAAAAGGTCATTTTTGTTTTACGACCTTTGGAAAAACGCGCTGCTTTAGCGGGAAAAAAGCTAAAAGTAGCTAAATTTCGTTAATTCGTAAGTTCTACACTACTAAAGCTACAAACATGTGCTATACCTAGATTAAAAGTTATTTTGAAATACTTGAACGCCTTTTAATGTTAATTCGTTTAAATACAATTGTTTAAAAATTATGAATTTTAATGTATATATTTGCTCCTATAAGAGCAAGTGTAAACAAACAAAAACTTCTGATATTAAATAAAAACCCCTCTTAACGAGGTAAAAAACTAGTGACGATCGCACCTTCTTCATACAAAAGTTCTGAAATCAACATTTGCGACAAAAAATTATTACACTCGTCATTAAATACACTTTCTAATATTTTCGAATTCGGCACGCTGCAATAAAAATTGCATGTGAAAGGAAAATGGCTGGAATAGTTTGCTAAGGCGGGCCGAATCAGAAAATGTTAGTAAGTGTATTTAATGACGAGTGTAATAATTTTTCGTCACAAATGTTGATATCAAAACTTTTGTATGATGAAGGTGCGATCGTCACTAGATTTTTACCTCGTTAAGAGATGTTTTTATTTGATATTTATGAAAGCTGGCGCCGAAAACAGACTTTACCGTTTGATGCGCTCTGAGAGCACACAAATATAACGGCAAATAAAGCGCGGAATATACTTGCGAGTATGTGTGCATATTTTCTGGGGAATCTCAATGGTGAAATATTTATGAACATGTCCGTTCTTTTATAAACTGAACGGATTTCGCACGAAATTTTTGATGCACATTTTTGTTTTGGCTTTTACTTTTTGGTCAGTATTTGGCCAATTTCCATAAATGCAAAATACTAGGTTCCAAAAGTGTAAGGAGGACTTACCCCACATGTACATATACACATACAAATAGCCGACACGCCGCGACAGGCAAAATTGACGGCAGAACTGTACATTTACGAACAACCGATTTTCGATTTAATTTATTGAACGCATGCTGAAAAACCTTCACAGGCTTTAAGGAAATAGTTGTAAACCTTTTTCCATTTCATTTACACACAAACATATGATGTGCATACTTTTATTTCGCGGAACACGAGAAAAAATCAAAAAATGCGAGAACGCGGAACGCAAAATGTTAGTAAAGTAGCAAGAAACACTTGAGTTAATCCCAAATTAAATGAGTTCACTGTTTATTTTGCTGTTTTACCCGATTTTAATTGGTTTCGTACCCGCTAAGAAAAAATCAACCGGTCGCGCTTGGCAGAAGAAAAACTGAGATCTGTCCGCTGACGAGGACAAAGCGGAATGGCAAAAAGCGCCGTTAACTTCTTGATGCGCAGCAACTTGTGATCGGGTGCAAAGAGAGCCGCAATAGAGCGAGATAGTTGATGATGCTTGGAAACATTCCACTAGGTATGCACTAGTTTTCTCATTCACTCCCCTTTGAAATATTGCACAAGCTGCTACGTAATGAAATTGGGTTACGTTAGGCAAATAATGAAACGTAAGCAAGAAATGTAGCTTTCAATACGTATTATTATCTAAATTGGCTATTTTATCTCTAAAAACTCGTAAGCTTTTTTTAATTCAAAGCTTTTGTATACTATTAGGTGTCATATGAATAAAATCCACTTATTTTTATATGATCGGATTTCTATTTTTCTTTTACATTTCATTTAAGAATTAAACAAATGTACTTTAAATTTTTTAACTTTAGAATTTTTAACAATAAAACTAGTTCAGCGGGAAAACAGCTATAAATAGCTAAAATTCGGAAGGCCATAACTTCTGAAGTACTGAAGCTACAGACGTGTGCTGTACCTCGGTTTAAAGGTATTTTGAAATGCTATAAACGCCTCATTAATGTAATTTGTGTAAATGTAATAGTAAAAAAGTTATGCACAAAACATATATTTTTAAAACTTTATTTTTTAGTTTTTTCTTAAAAACGGCTCCAACGATTTTTTTTAAACATTAAATCTTATAGCCCTTGAGATTCCTTAAATTTTAAAGTCACGTTTAAAAGTTATTCAGAAACAAAAATAGCCACTTTTGCCAGCTCAGAAGAATAAACGCTGCCCAAGCATTAAATTTTGTATGTGCGTATCCAAACTGTATTTTAGGGTCATGGAATCATTTCAATTGTTTTAAGGAGTTCCAAAAAGGTCATTTTTGTTTTACGACCTTTGGAAAAACGCGCTGCTTTAGCGGGAAAAAAGCTAAAAGTAGCTAAATTTCGTTAATTCGTAAGTTCTACACTACTAAAGCTACAAACATGTGCTATACCTAGATTAAAAGTTATTTTGAAATACTTGAACGCCTTTTAATGTTAATTCGTTTAAATACAATTGTTTAAAAATTATGAATTTTAATGTATATATTTGCTCCTATAAGAGCAAGTGTAAACAAACAAAAACTTCTGATATTAAATAAAAACCCCTCTTAACGAGGTAAAAAACTAGTGACGATCGCACCTTCTTCATACAAAAGTTCTGAAATCAACATTTGCGACAAAAAATTATTACACTCGTCATTAAATACACTTTCTAATATTTTCGAATTCGGCACGCTGCAATAAAAATTGCATGTGAAAGGAAAATGGCTGGAATAGTTTGCTAAGGCGGGCCGAATCAGAAAATGTTAGTAAGTGTATTTAATGACGAGTGTAATAATTTTTCGTCACAAATGTTGATATCAAAACTTTTGTATGATGAAGGTGCGATCGTCACTAGATTTTTACCTCGTTAAGAGATGTTTTTATTTGATATTTATGAAAGCTGGCGCCGAAAACAGACTTTACCGTTTGATGCGCTCTGAGAGCACACAAATATAACGGCAAATAAAGCGCGGAATATACTTGCGAGTATGTGTGCATATTTTCTGGGGAATCTCAATGGTGAAATATTTATGAACATGTCCGTTCTTTTATAAACTGAACGGATTTCGCACGAAATTTTTGATGCACATTTTTGTTTTGGCTTTTACTTTTTGGTCAGTATTTGGCCAATTTCCATAAATGCAAAATACTAGGTTCCAAAAGTGTAAGGAGGACTTACCCCACATGTACATATACACATACAAATAGCCGACACGCCGCGACAGGCAAAATTGACGGCAGAACTGTACATTTACGAACAACCGATTTTCGATTTAATTTATTGAACGCATGCTGAAAAACCTTCACAGGCTTTAAGGAAATAGTTGTAAACCTTTTTCCATTTTATTTACACACAAACATATGATGTGCATACTTTTATTTCGCGGAACACGAGAAAAAATCAAAAAATGCGAGAACGCGGAACGCAAAATGTTAGTAAAGTAGCAAGAAACACTTGAGTTAATCCCAAATTAAATGAGTTCACTGTTTATTTTGCTGTTTTACCCGATTTTAATTGGTTTCGTACCCGCTAAGAAAAAATCAACCGGTCGCGCTTGGCAGAAGAAAAACTGAGATCTGTCCGCTGACGAGGACAAAGCGGAATGGCAAAAAGCGCCGTTAACTTCTTGATGCGCAGCAACTTGTGATCGGGTGCAAAGAGAGCCGCAATAGAGCGAGATAGTTGATGATGCTTGGAAACATTCCACTAGGTATGCACTAGTTTTCTCATTCACTCCCCTTTGAAATATTGCACAAGCTGCTACGTAATGAAATTGGGTTACGTTAGGCAAATAATGAAACGTAAGCAAGAAATGTAGCTTTCAATACGTAGTGGAATCAGCTGTAATGTTTCGTATTATAAAATTATCTAAATTGGCTATTTTATCTCTAAAAACTCGTTAGCTTTTTTTAATTCAAAGCTTTTGTATACTATTAGGTGTCATATGAATAACATCCACTTATTTTAATATGATCGGATTTCTATTTTGCTTTTACATTTAATTTAGGAATTAAAAAAAGGGCCCCTGGAAATTTAAATTTTTTAGCAATCTTTCAAAGTAAAAGATTCGTTAATTTGCTTTAAAATTAGAATGTTTGCTTAAAAATATATTTTAATGTAAAAAAACTCTTCCCAGGGGGCGTGTTTTTTTATGCAGAACAAATGCGACAAGTTTAAGCCGATTGGAAATGTCGATATAAACGTATTTATACCCTTGCAGAGTGTATAATGATTTCAGTCAGAAGTTTGCAACGCAGTGAAGGTGACGTTTTCGACCCCATACATATATATTCTTATAGTCTGTCTGGCAGTCTGTCCGTCCGTCTGTCCGTTTCTACGTAAACTAGTCTCTCAGTTTTAAACCTATCGGGCTCAAACTTTCCCAAATGTCTTCTTTTTATTGCAGGTAGTATATATGTCGGAACCGGCCGGATCGGACAACTATATCATATAGCTCCCATAAGAAAAATCGGAAAAAAATCGACAAAAAAAATCTAGCTTCTGTGTTTTTTGAAATATTACCTTCTATTATTTATATATTAATAATATTATTTTTTATATATTTTTGAATTTCGAATTAAATTTTTAAAAAATTTGATTACTATATCATACAGCTGCCATAGGAACGGTCAGAAAATTAAATGGAAATTAATAGGACAAAAATTATATCTTTGTTGATGAAATGATCTGCATGGGTATAACTTCGGGGGGCCGAAGTTAGCTTCCTTTCTTGTTTTTTTTTAAGTATTAGTCCGATTGATTTGAAATTTTCACGGTGTATTCTATACACATTAAACAGTAAAGAAAAATAATTTTAAAAAATGAGTTTTTGTTTAAGTGCAAGGCCCTACCCCCTTCGTATTTGTTAAAATTTCTGAAACATTGTAAAAATAGTCCGCAAAGGCTCTTAACTTTTCGGTGCAATTTTCATTTATAAAATCACTTATATATTGGTTAAATGAATATTAAACAGTTTATATGTTAATCTACGGATGTACATGTTTTTTTAATACTTTATAAAATCAGATATAAATTTTGTCATTGTTGATAAGGCATAATTGTTTCACTTTGTACTTTATAAAACCTGTTCCCCAATTAATTATAATATTAATATTTAGGAAACGAAATTTATGGATATATGTATCCAAAGCGTTTAAAATTCACGCTTAATATAAAAACAGAATTTCATATTTACAAAAATAATATTTGAAAACAGGGAAAAGATTTTTTTCGTAGTTTTTACATGGTAATGTAACAAGCTGCGCACACATTTATCAACTTTTAAAGAGTCATAAGTAAAAAATATGTAAATTCTTCTTAATAGGTACTTGTAAAAGCAAAAAGATTGTATGTAATGCATTCTTAAAATTATATTGATTTAAAAAATAACGTGGTGTACATATATATATATTTTTTTAAAATGCAATTGTTTCTTTTGGATTGATTTTTGCCACAATTATCATGTGTCAAGTCACTGTGTGAAAATATGCAGACATATACATAAGTAATATAATCAGTTGCGGTCGGGATAATGCACTATTATTATAATAAAAAGTATTTTTCTGGGAGAGCATCTTCTGATAGTGTTTCTGTTTTTTTATACGCCTTTCCGTGTTACGTTGTTAGACCCATTTTAAAAAATGTTCTTAGTTTGTATATTGTCATGTTCTAGTACTCGAACATCTGCTTGTAATTATTAAAATTGACTTTCTTCAGGCGCAGTACTTTTAGTCGATCCTTTTTCGCTTTCTCCGTTTGTCTTTTCGTGAGATATGCTGGTAATAACAGATTTTATTACTACAGAGCTAGTACTCGTTTCTGCCGTGTTGCTGCTATTAAGTAATTAGGTCAATTAATAGAGTTTTAATGCTTCTTGTAAAAACTCACCTTTTCGATGTCAAGTCTCCTAAGTTGGAAATATTAATATCCGGAATATCGTTCATGCTCACGGTAGTAGTAGCTTTGTTTGTTTGTGTGCTAAGCACTGATAGGCGACCTACATTTATGTAGAGATGTCAGTATTAGTTATATTAATGGTGTTATAATAGTCATGTTAGTTTTTAAATATAAGGTGGGACCGAGTTTATAGGATAGCAAAAATGTAACTGCAATTATTGTCGATTGGTGCGCATATCTAAAATCAAAAATTAAATTAATTGAATTGAATTGATATAATAACTGAATTGATAGCCAACATTGCACAACGAAACAAATATACAAAACAAGACAAGACAATCAAGCATAAGCAAATGGGGTTAATCTTATGAAGCACCGTTACTCACCAACAGTCTCCTCTGTAGTCGTGGAACACAACGTGGTTGTCGTAAGATTTAAATGGTCACGCACCGAGTCAACAGTAATATCACCAATAGAGCTGCTGATAGTCTCGTTGGCTTGATTTGGTGAACTAGAATTGCATGTTCCATTGGTTAGATGAAGACTACTTCTATCCAGATTTCCCTCTACAGGTTTTGCGCGAATAGTAGCGACTGGTGGGTCTTTAACGTCCAGTGTATTGATAACTTCTGAATTTGTATATGTTTCTTTATCGCTTTCTTCATCCTTTTCAACCAGTTCCGACTCTTCAGTTTCCAATGGTTCTACTTCAACAACTCCTGTGGGTTGCACGACTGTGGACGTGGCTAATGCAATGCGTTGCAATTCGGAGGAAGACATCATGTACAGGGCTTCCCCAGAGTTGGTAAAACAAAGCGACGAAATTCCACTGCAAAATAATGAAATGGTATTAGTAATTATTTATATATTATAATAATATAATATAATATAATATTATAATAATAATAATATTTTATAGTAATAGCAGTATTTGTGGCTTACTTAATGTCTTCCCGCCGCACTGCAGCGGCGTTCAGCTGTCTTTTCAATTCAGGGACTGATAAAACCATAATGTCGCCCATATTAGTTAGACAGATCAGAGCAGTTTCGTGATACACATCTCCACGACCAACAGTCGTACTGATATTTGCAGACCCTTCTCCATCGCCATGCGAGCGTGTGGATTTGGTTGGGCTACTACCGTGCATGTTTTGCAGTAACTCCGGGGATATGCGACAACTAAACGAACCAAAGTGGGTGCGACGAATCCGAGCACCCTCGTTAGCGGTTAGCTTATATTTGTTTATGGGCTTTAATTGTGGAAGTGAAAACACTTTGAACTGTTCCTCAGAAGCGATAAGTAGACGATGCGGTGGGCTACCATTTTCTCCTGCGTTCAGTTGATCGACAGGACTACAAGCCTGGTCAAAGATAGAAATACCCACCACTGGAGCACGATGTTTTAATTGAATTTCTTTGGCAAGCTGCGCAGAAATGCGTCGCGGGGTCTGTGGAGCATTGCCACTTGCCGACGGTACTGCAGTTGCAGCGGTCTGCGCTGGAGGCAAATGCAACAGGAAAACGGAGACAGTACTGGCATTGGTTGCTGACCACAAAGTTGGCGATGTTATGTTGACTGAAAATACAATAAAAATAATTCAAACAATTTAAAAAAAAACCAAATACTAACACCTCCTTAAATATTTTTTATTAAAAATACATCTTTTCGTTTAGTCATCATGTTTTAAAAACATTTAATTAAGTTAAGTAATTACATTTAGGTACATTTACAAAATCGATAAATTTTTTATTTATATAAAAAGTTACTAGAAATCGAAAATTTGATACCACCACGATTTTCTCAAAATGTAACTTGATCGTAGTGTTTAGTTTTTGGGAAGGAAAAGTTCGGATTATTTCGAACTGTGTAATGATAAAAACGTAACTCACCATTGGTAACATAAGTTTTAGCAAATAGTAAACATCGCACCATTGATCCCAGACCGTCGTCAGCACAACGTGCTTCTATTTGCCGCTCAACAGGACGTGCCTCTAGCTGAAAAATACATTTTTATATTAATTTACTAGTATATTTATATAAGTTTACTATTTAACTAGTATGCTACTCACCGTCGTTGGCACTTGATTGCTGGGGTTGTTCCTGGTCGATCGACCTTTGCGAAGCTTTCTAAATGACTCCCGCAATGATTTCTTAAATGACTTGCGACGCGATAGCTGCTCACCTGCTCCAGTAAGATCATTTGGATTTAATGTGCAGCGATGAAATACTGGAACAAAGTTTTTGAAGTCAAAGAGCACTAAGCCGTGAGCAGTTCCACCGGATACGAGGCCCCAATTCGCCTCAAGTGCCATGCAAGTAATGCTCGCTGGAGGCAAAACTTGCAGCACTCCTGATATATTAACGCTATTTTCAGTCAAAGGAATCGCATCCCCTTCCAATAGGTTTGGGCGCACGTTAAGCTGATCGTGACCTTTCCACACAAACCCATCACGGTCGCTGACCAAATTCATAGAACTGTATTTTAAAGAAACCTTTTCCGAGGCGTCATCAAAGTTAGCTATAACAATTTGACCTGCTGTGCCTCCAACAATGAGCTGCCCGGTTTTTGGACAAAATGCTATTTTTTTCACTGCCAATCGAGGATCATCGGAGTAAGGATCAAAAAGGCCAGCCTTTCGAAATGGCGGTTCTCCTTCATCGAGTTGATCCGCACTGATGTCTGCTACTGCATCGTCCCGAAAGTCATGTTCACTTCCAAAAATGCTGGCCGTTTTAAAATTATAAATTGGTTTGAGCAACACTCCAGTACAATCCCAAAACTTTACAGAACCATCTTCATGCCCAGTCAACAGAATCTCGTATAACTTAGCAGTATCCTCTTCATCAGATTCTCCTGAATCGGGAAGAACACCACCAGTGATAGGCCAGTCAATAATGCTGTACTCAATGTCTTGTTCGTCGCCTGCTCGTAAAATGCTCTCATATACGGACTGTGTGACTTGAGAAGCTAGGTAATTGCAGGTAACAGCTGATGCATGCACCGAGTGAAGATAAGGCGCTTTAATTGCGGAAATATTAGAGTCAGTGAGATCGTATGCGCAGAGTTCTTCCTCAAGTAGTACAATAAGCACTTCTGCGACATCAGTATTATTTTTGTATGTTACGAAAAAGTCAATGACTTTAGATGTAAAATCAAGACAAACTTTGAGTCCATCGCTTGCGTGTACGGAAACGCAATTATGATCACCATATGCTGAACGTGGCATGCCACCGGAAAAAACAATCACATCGTTAGATCTAAAAAAAATGTATAAATAACAAATATTCTTTTCAAGTTGTTATTGATATTTACCCACGCTCGCCTTTGTAAAGACGATTTATGCTCTTGCACGGATCAGGACCATATGGAACATAGTTAACGTTGGATGGCGGTTTCTCGTTATCTATGCTCCATGTTGCGTACGAGCCATCAGCGTGATACCAGCTGAATTCAGATCCTCCGAAATTTACTGAAAGACCAACACTTTGTCCATGTCCGGGGGCTATGTAGGCTCGTTCCACGGAGCTTGTTTCGAAATCCCATAAGACACAAAGACCTCTGTTGTACGCAACGAGCAGCTTGTTAGAGGCGTTTGGAAGCTGGCGAATTGACTCAATTGCTCCAGGATTTAGCTTGTACGCTGGTGGCACCTGCTCTAACACCACATCATGGTAGATTACAGGTTCTTTTATTGTAAATGTGTGTAAATCAAGTTGATAGATGTTTCCGCCTTCGGTTCCAATCCAAAGCAGATCTTTATTTAAGGAACAGCATAGTGATGAAACTTTCTTCAGTTTGCCATCGAAGGGAAGTGTTTTAATTGGCAGCAAAGTCGTTCCCACAGGCTCCCACAAAATTAGTTGATTAGCTGCTGTCAACGAAAGTATGCGACCAGTTCCATAAACCCATTCAAGTAGTTGAACGTTGAGCTCCGATGCAGAGTTGTTCACCAATGTATGCTGTCCATACAATTCAACGCCGGGTTGACCGAAAACCTTTATGGCCCCCGTTTGCGTTCCAATTGCCATGAGTTTTGAGACAGGATCATATGCAAGCGCCGAAGGCTTGTGAGGGAAGCCATGCTGTGCGGTCTAAAAGACAAATATAATTTTTTATACATATGTAAAAAGCAGTGAAAAATAAATATATAAAGAAAAGTACAAGACAGACTTTTAATCAAAAGTATAGGGTTGATTATATATGCTTCTCTGCTTTACGAACTCTTGACAAAAATTGTAAAACCCAGTCCAATTATAATGAACAGCTTCATTCAGCCGAATTTTATAAACAGTACTAAATTAATCTCATAAGTATTACAAACATTTTAAATGTAGATTCACTTGTGTATTTATTACAAAAAAAATATTGCCGTTTTCGTGCTATTTCGTGCTTTTACATTCGTTTTTGGATCCTGCCTCTGGCAACTATATGATATAGTCGTTAGACTTTTTAAAAATTAAATTCTAATTTGAAAAATACTGAAGGTGTAATTTAAACGGCGAGGCTGGAAGTACACAAATACATATTGAAAATTTTGTAATAGTATTCTTAAAACTATAAACTAAAATAAAATGAAAGCAACCCTTTAACCCAGTTACAGGTGAATAAATTCTCTTTCTCTGTACTTTTTTAGGTTGTTTCAATCTTATCTTTTTTTACTGCTCCTATCTACTTAAACAATCAACATATTTTGTTTCGTTTGATATGGAGGTCTTTGTGAAGCCTAGGCATTTACCCAGCCCATTAAACAAATAAAGCTAATCTTATCAACTACACTCCCTTCATGGAACTGGCGACTAAGTTTGGCCTGAATGCACTGGGTGCTTTTGCTTAATGATACATTGATGACTAATTTGGAAATGCTCTATGCCCTACTGTTCCTTTGACTAGTGTAGGATGTATGGTTCTGTTGAACAGTTCTGTTATATTTTTGTAACAAGCACTAACCAGTTCATATCGAAGTATTACAATTTTCAAGGTGCGATCGTCACTAGTTTCGTTTTTGTTTGATAACAAGAAAGAATGCTACATTCAGCAAAAAAGTTTATCAATACATATATGTCAATTTATACGCTTCAGAATTCTGTTTAAAAATATTTAAAATTTCCTATTAAAATTTTAAAAAATCGCATGAATAAAATGGTGTGTCGTTTTTTATAATGAATTGATTCAGTATTTGTTTTTTTTTTTGTAAACATATAAACGAAATCATTTGCTTTAAATGATTCCGGCCCATATTTTTCTTATCATTGGCACAATTTAGATTCCTAACCCATGTGTCAGAAACTAAATTTACCTTGAAACTACTCACTGGCATTAAACAAAAAGAAAAAACGGAAACTGGGTGTGGCTGTTACAAGCTTTAATCAATATATATGAACATACCTTTCGATAAGCAAAAAGGTCCTTCTGTAGGCGTTGTCTTTCCACACTGGGCTGCTGACCCTTTCCGCGGATAAACTTCAACATATTTGACGAGACTTCTATGGGCTTCGTTGAATGGATGTATTTTTAAAAGCGTCTTTAATTAAATAAAGCTGAAAACAATAAAAAAGAGAACTTTTAGTTTTGATAAATAAATTCTGATTAGTTTATAAGTCTGAAATTTACTTAGATTTTCGGGAAAAGCTTAGCCGCGGAGGTTTGACCTGACAACAATTTTATTCGGGTAATGCTGGGACCAACAATCGAATGTGATTTTAAAAAAATTTCTAGCAAAAAAATCCATTGGAGTCAGCCAGAACTTGGCCTACAAGACTTGCCAAACAAGTTGTGGTGATATTTTCAATCGACGCCAAGAAATGGTTCGTAGGCGGCTGTTGGTCGAACAGCTTTGTATGTACGCATGTAAATTTTCAGGTAACTAGATACACAGGCGAAAACCCCATTAAAACGTACAGTAATAACCAAAATATGATTTATTTTCTATCCAGCAAAGTACTCAGAAAAGTGAGATGCAAGATGTACCCGCTCGATTCGCACTCTTGCTAATGTGTATGTATTTCATGTTAATGAACTCGCTATGCTGCGTTGCACATGAAATTAGTATAATGTATGTATCCGTGAGTAAGCAAAGAAAGAGGCACCTGAATAACAAACGGCATATCAGCGATTTACCATTTCTGTCGCGATAGTTTGGCTGATAACCAATACCAGTTGAGTGGGGCCAACAACTTTATGGCGGAAGGTGATGACCTAATTTCAAGTACATTCCCGATCGCAATGGTTCACCAGTATTGCAATTTAACGCCGGCATCCGTTCATCAGATACACACACACACGCAAAAAATGCGTGTTTATAAAATGACGACTGCAGACTGTTTGCGTGGCTGACTCACCGCCTAAGCCTGTACACCTAGAATCCCATTTTTGTGGGTACACTTTGATAAGTTGGCCATATTGTAGATAGCTTAGCCGAAGCTATGTTAGTCTCTTACTTATTTATCTGTCTTTGCGCAATTAAGGCGGTGGCTTCCGAGTAAGTGCTGGAACTCTCTGGTCTGACACACCCACAAATATACATACATATATGTATTTCGAGGACGCCCGCACTAATCACATTTGCCGTCGCTTGGAAAATTAGGCAAGTATGACGAACACAGACAATGAACAACACAGCAACACAGGGCTATATCGAGCGCGGAGCTGGGCACTTATTTTGTTAGACGGAACGGTTTTCAGCGCAAAATGCGCGTCATAATTAAAACACAACACAAACAAAGTCGCGATCGGTGGGAGTTAGGGGTGGAACATCCGTCGATGTGTATATATGTTTTGGAAACATCGATGTTTGGCCTTTATCGATGGTTTCTGTTAAGTTAACATTGGGTCACGCGTTAGCAGAGCAAGCAGTGCGGTGAACAGTGTTAACAGTGCATTTAATCGATGTTAGTTAGCAAAGACACCCACCTCACCTATCGATGTTTTAGTATTTTTGACACGATTACGCGCGCGAAATAGAATTCAAATTGTATTGTTTGCTCGGTAATTTCTGGTAATTTTTGATTAAAAAGATTTCTAATTAAACAAGGACTAATGGTGCGAAGATAGCTGTGAACTGATTTAAAGTAAAAGAAAGAATTACATGACAAATGGACGGCCCGTCAGAAATAATTGTTTATTGTAATTATTCGTCGTCAAAGAGGTTTATTTTACCTGAAAAGAAAACAATTTTGATTAAAACTCACGAATAAACGAATTATATTCTTAAGAGTATGGGACTTATTCGTTATAGTTGTCCGATCACTGCGTTGCTTCTTAATAAGTTAAGAACCTTTCCAAGGCCAATATTAATGGTACGATAATAATATGCTCAAACCCATTAGTTAGCTAAAATATGTCATTTGAAGTAGAATAAATAATTAATAAAATATACTTACTTCTTGGTTTTATGTCCGAAAGGGCTGTGCAGAGATCCTTGGCCCTTTCAGGAAACTGCAGGAATTATGGTGTTTCCCGTTCTGTATCCTATTCTGGCTCTCCTCAGATCCACTTTCCTAAAGCAATGACTCCAGCTCTACATTTCCCATTAAGGTTTACGGTTTTTACTGATATGTGTACAATTAGAATTTAAATGAAATGCATATTTTAAGGGTTCGGAAAAATAGTTAAAACCCGATTCGAGTGCATTTTGGGCATTTATTAACGTTTAATTGCCTTATCGATTGACTGGAGTGTCGCGTGGCAACTCTGATATTTTAATCTTAATTTTATTTATTTAATATTATTGTTCTTATTTTATTTAATACAAATCAAAAGAAATAAAAATAAATAAACAAAAATTTAAATTCGATATTCGAAACTTTCGGAGGATGCCAACTCTTTTTCTACACCAATTTGTCGATAGATTTTTCCGTTTTGCCCGCTCGAATTTGAATTTTTTAATTAATTTAATTTACAATGTTTGTGCCCGAAACGGGGGACATGCTGCCCAGATCGGCGCCCAGACCAAGTGCAGCGGTGCCGGGTGCCAATCACATGTCCAGTAATCCTGGACAGCAGGTCTATCAATCCAGGCGCCCGTCCAGCTCATCCCGTATCCTACCTACCTGAAATCGCCAAGGATATCCACGACACCCGATCAGTGCCGAGATATGATGTATACGGATTTTGTTGTATGGCAATCAACTTTGGAACCAATAAATATAGATGGAAATTTTCTACAATAGTGATTTTAAAAAAGTTTTTTTTATAATATAATGCAATAATATTTTAATATTTTCCATCTTTTATTTTTATATTTTCCATCCGCAATAAGAAATAATAATAATGTAATACAAATTTTCTTTGGCAACCCGAGTAACCGGTCAATGTTGATAAACAAAAAGTA
This sequence comes from Drosophila pseudotakahashii, assembly GCA_035046095.1. Classification (NCBI taxonomy): domain Eukaryota; kingdom Metazoa; phylum Arthropoda; class Insecta; order Diptera; family Drosophilidae; genus Drosophila; species Drosophila pseudotakahashii. The sequence continues at coordinate 59,089 of JAWNOE010000198.1, forward strand.
TTTTCTTGACTAGGATACTGTTTGTGGAGACCAGGTATGTAAGTGCTTAACATTGTTTATTTCTTGAAATAGCCACTGCGGCTATAACAATGGACATTAGAGATACATATGTATCGCCGCGAAAAATATGTTACCCGGGTCGAACTATAATCAATCAATATGTAAGGTTGTTGTTAAAAAAACAAAATTGTTGTGCTTTTCGTCTGTTGTACCAGGCTTTAGTACGAAACTTTGTTAAATATTACTTCCTCTTTTCACATAATAATTTGAATATTATTCATAAATAAATCCATGTTAAATGGTGTCCTTCAATGAATTCGCATTGTCAAACAATAAATTTATCCTAGGATTATCATGTATATTTTTTCTATATTTGTTTATACATACATATGTAATCGGATATCACTTTGCCCATATAAATATTTTATTAACCTGACTTACAACTGGTTTTTCAAGTAAAATAATATGGATTATGTGGAGATTTAGACTGACCACTGAAATCCCGCTTAAAATTATTTTTACACTTTCACATTTCTCCCGATCGTATCTCTCAGGTACAAATATGCTATCACAATAGTAAACCTGAATCCGAAATTGAAAAGCGCTTTAGAGGCCGAAGTGCCCATTCCAAAGTAGAGTGACCCCACCAGTAACGCCAGTACGATATTCATGTAGAACTTCAGCTTGATGTACGACTAAAGGATCGAAGATATTATAAAGAAGCGATTCTGGGTTTTTTCTCTAGTGCCCCTACCTTGTCCCTCCACATTTGGATTAGCATTCGCACTAGAAGTATCTTGTACTGCATCCACCAGTTACACTTGGCTTGCAAAAGCTTTGGGCTGATCTCCTCCTCAAACTGATCCATTTCGTAAAACGACGATGCTCCCGATGTGGTGTCGGTTTTGGTGGGTGTCAACTTTCCGTCTTCTGATGGCGGAGTCCATCGTGTAACCTTGCCGTTGCCAACGGCCTCCACCATCGGCCCGTGATAGGAGTCTCCGTACTCGAGGCATGCTACTTCGATGATGAAGTCTGCCGGGTTGTACGTTATCGGACAGCGCAGCCCAAGGTGCTCCATGTAGGGAACAATATTGGACCCTCTTCCTTGATAGATGCATTGTCCCTCGGCGAGGACATAAACTGAGTCGAGCATCTCGAAGATCTTGGCGGATGGTGTGTGGATTGAGCAGATCACAGTGCGTCCCCCGGCGGCCAACACTTTCAGCAGGGCAATGCACTGTGAGCTCGACAAATCATCCAGGCCGCTGTTGGATGAGGCGTGATATTACACTTTATTATTCGCTTGCTTCATAAACTCACGTCGTAGGTTCGTCTAGAAAGATCACAGGCGGGTTGCTGACCAGCTCGAGGGCAATGCATAAACGCTTTCGCTCACCACCCGAAAGCTTTGGGGCCATAGTGTTCCGGGATCCTTTAAGGCGCAGCATTCCCAAAATTTCGTCAATCTAACAGGGTTTGAGATAAGAACGTGACAAGGTAAATGTTTTCAAGTCAATCCTACCAGCTCTATTTTTTGCTTAGTATTGAGTTCGTTCCCCAACTTAAGGTTTGCCGCCAAAAGCATCATTTCATGCACCGAAAACTGCGGATCCAGAACATCTGTCTGCGAATTGTATGAGTTTGTATGAGCTAGGGGAACACTCCTCAGAAATCCATTCGTACCTGCATTATGTATCGTGACATTTTACGAAAGACTCGCATATCCCGTGGACTGTTGTTGACCAAAATCTCACCGGAATTGCTGACAGCGCTGTCGTAGAATATTGATGGATTACTAGATAGTGGTTTGAGGTGTTGCACTTTACCGGAATCCGGCCAACAGGTTCAGCAGTGTGGTTTTACCAGAACCCGAAGGTCCCATTATCGCAGTGAGCTCATGGGATTGGAACATTCCGTTGACTCCCCGCAAAATCGTCTTTGACTTTGAAGCTGCAGGAGGTGTCGATAAATTAAAACGATTTAACTCGGTGGAATACAAATTTTTCATTGTAAGGTAAATTTTCTACTATTGGCATGAATTTCACCGTAGTTAATGTGGAATTAGTTTATGGAATACCCTAAACGCATGAACTTTGGCACAGGAATGTCGATACAACAACAACTGTGCAGCCGATGAATCGATTGTCTTTGTAATGCAAATCTAATACATTCTGACCCACCACTATCAGAAGCCCACCGACGCGACGCCATATTTGTGAAATTTAAAGTGAATATGTGATCCTTATATGTAGATCTGAGATTGCAGATTATTATTGCGATGCACCGCTGACCGCTTACGCAACCGCCTCATTTTTCGGACGGACAACGAATATCGAAACAGTCTACCCAGGAAGCGCGCAACATATTTCTGTCTGAAGCGGCATCTAAAGATCGACCAAGGCTGTGAAAGCACACCATTTAGCGAGGCAGCAAGCAAACAGGTATGTATGTACAATGTACATATATGTGTACTGGAAACCAATTAACTTCACATTTAATATATGTAGGCATGTACATATATATGTATAGAAGTACAGCCCACCAGACTGTCTTAATAAAAGTGTCAGATTATTTATAATCATTGCCAGTACTGCAATACTATATCAAATTAATATTAATTTCATACTCGAAAACTGTACACAAAAAGTGTATTTCTCTTAAATATTATTATTTAATCTAAGTTATTAAAAATACTATATTTTTTAGGAAAGCGAGTACCCAGAAATATCTCGTGCTAATAAGTAGCAACTGATGCCCGATCTAGATAAGATCCCTGCCAAATATTAAGGACACTGCCTGACATACAACCTGATGACCTGATTTGATATGAATGTCTTGGTTCAGGTAAAAACTAATATTTTCAGAATGCTTTTCAATTGGTAGAAAATATTACGATTAATAGGAGTCAGATGCAAAAAAGTACGTTTATACTTTTAAGAATGTACTATTTTAAAGTGATTTGAAATTCATAAAATATTTCTCGACGCTGTATTATTTCATTAGTTGAACGTTTATTTGCGTTTTCCGTTATTTAAATTTGCTAAGTGTGTTAGTCCTTTAAAATATTATAGCTTTTTAGCCATATGTCTTTGAAGTGCACTCAAACCAGCAAAGTGAAATTAAAAAAGGAACATTTTTTTAATTTAGTGTTTATAGATTTTCAGGCGTTGCCCCATGTGATGGGTTGGGTCCAAACAATTCGTCGGGGCTGAATACATGTTGCTGAAGATCACTTTCGCTATTCGTCGTATCCATCATAGCCATAAAATCGTCTAAACGATCCAAAGAAGCAATTGCCTCCCGGGATTCTTCATCTTCCAAGTAAATGCATTTCTCGGCAGTAGAAGGTAACTTGGGGTGATCGATGGCCTGCTGTCCATAGCTCTGATCTGGTCTAGCATAGCTCCCGTATAGCTCGCGCAGCGTTGTGCGGGTAAGATTAAACTCGCGCATTCCGAAACTCATCTTTTCACAATCCTCAGCGGCGTCGCGCCTTGTGGCCTTTCGTTCTTCGTGCGCCAGTTGCTCGGCCTCCGTGCGCTCTACCGCCCCACTTGCCGCAGAACTGTGGCGGGAGGACCAAGAGCTGGAAGCCGACTTGCGGGATCTCTTGATAATTTGACGGCACTTGTTGGTTATGCCTCCCACAATTTCGGAAACCAGGGCTGTTGCCCCTAGGAAGTAACCGAGTGCCATCAGCAGAAACATTCCCTCTGTGTCTGCCGTGGTTAGTTGGCGCTCCTCCTGGATTATTTCCCGCAAAGAATTCGATGAACTGGCTTGCAGCAGGCGACCTGAGGATGAGCGCTGCATAACCCAACTAACCTCGTTATTGATTTTGGCAATGAGGCCGCTTTGCTGGGCCAGCAAGATCATCGAGTCGATCTTGCGCTTATACACGGACTCTCGAGGAAAGAGAAATCCTATTTGGAAGAGTGCGAAACACTCTTCACTTAAATGGAGCGCCGATCGGCGCGATATATTTCTGTAAAATCGTATTTGTTGGTGAGCAGGAAAAGAAAAAAAGGGATCGGTCTTACTCATCTGAAAAATTTGACTGCACCAGGTATTCGAGTTGAGACTTGGAGCCCAGAAAGGCATAGTTCCAAAAGAAACTCTGTGTAACGTTGCCAATACCCTCCTCTAGCGTCCCGACAAACTCCATCTTCCTGTACAGTCTAGATGTGGGAACGTGAGTGGAGTTTTGAAACCAGGTCTCCCAGCCGCCGTTGTCTTTTCGTAAGCACCCAAAATATTATTAAAGAAATTAATCTATCTTGACATTTTCTCACCCAGGGTTCCAACACGAAAAAACAATCCCAGCAGGTCCATCACAGAGTCAACGGTATCGGGAAACGCTGGCAACGTTACGAATGCAATTATGGAACCAGTGTAGCAAGATGTAATTATAATTGTAAAGAGCCAATAGGCTCCAATTAGGAGGCGTGTGGAGTTCTTCTGGGTATTGCTCCACGAGTATTTGCCGGTGAAGGTAAAAGCGTTAGTGAACATGCCGAACACATACCAAAACATGTTCTCTACCTCTCCCCAGTTACCCATCAAATGGCTAAGTGTCAAACGGTCGGTAAAGACGATCGGGAATATCCCTCCAAGGTAAACGCAAATAAGAGCGACCCAGACGGGCCACTGAAACGGGCCCATAATGGCTCTGTATTTGGGCAGTGCCTTCGAGGCGAGTGTTATGAAGGCTGCACAATCGCGTGAGTGTCCCACCGACATGTCGGAGTCCTGCAGTCTTTCCTCGGTTATGTATATACCGGACATCCCAATGTCTACTGTCCTCTCAACAATCTGTTTTTGGATGGTGTCGACTACTCCACGCGTAAAGGGCCGTGTTGGTGTCTCAGTGATATCTACCGAAAAGTTTAAGCGCGTCGATATCATGCTCAATAGTCGGAATTCAACTCCGTCCCAGCGTAACTGGCTCATTCCTGAGGAGTCTAAACTGCGGATGCGAAAGATGAAAGGCGGCTGATTAGCGGCAGAAATTTGGAATCTGTGTCCCGCAAAGCCAAATTGAAACTTCGGCGGAAAAAGATTAATGTGTGGTCTCGACAGAGCACCCTTTATCCAGCTGGTGAGCACCACTGGGGTATTCGAGCCCAAGCCATCTGCGTATAGTTTGTGCGTGTACAAAACGTAAGGACGCTCCTGTGACAAAGGTTAGTCCAATTTCATACATATATTATTATTTAATATTTATTTATACTCACGCGCATTGGATCAGCCATCAGTGACTCTCCAATAACCAGTAAATTTACTATGTTTGAGGACAGTTCCGATGACAAAAAATCCCGAAGCCTCCATTGTGTTGACCTTGAGACAAGGACCACACGACTTTCCGTTTGAGGACCTAAAATCTTTCGCGTCATTAGGGGGTCCGAAAGAAACAGAATGTAACTTTTGCAATTGCTATCAATGTGGCTTGAAAAATGGGCATTTTTCGCCTCGTAGCCTGCATTAATTTCGCCATGGTAGAAAGTTATTGGGATAGTCTGCCAAAGAAATGAGATTGTAGTGATACAACATTCAGTCTCCAATTGTCCAATGTCTCCAATGTCCTTTAGTGAACTTACCTTGAACAAATTCTCAAGAATAAGTCCATCTGATTTTTCCACAAAACTGTCATAATATATGACCGGTGGACATTTATTTAGGTACTCTTGAGCAATTTTGTTAACCAACCCCACCAAAGAGTTAGTCTGATCAAAGTTGTACGAATTTACATGGAACTTACTGGCCAAAAGCTCTCCTCGTGGCTTTGGATTGCCGTGAAATGTCGGGTCAACACGTCGCTTTTGACGTAATTGTGTTGAATTTTTAGCACTGCAGCTTACCAGTCCGTAGACTTCTTCGTTCAATTGAAAACGGTCAATGAGCCATCTGCTAATACACTTTTCTTGATAATCAGATTCGTAGGCCCCTCCACTAGCAAACCAATGGGTCGTGAACAGGACCCAAACTATCCAAGTTACCGACATAACGAATACGAGTCTTGAACTCGTTGTGTTTGCAGTTGTAAGGCTATGGTTCTTTTTATACCTTTTTACAACTCGAAAGCTTGCACGCAAGGGTTCATCACCTCAACAAATTATATAGAGCTCAATATTGTCCCAAACACGAGTATATTATTTGTAACACCTGCAGCACATGTTTCGAGTTGCGTCTATATGAAAACTGTGTTGGTATACTTACGATTTGTCATTCAGATTATAAAAAGGGTTTACAATTTAAATATTACAATTTATTACAAGCATACGTGAGTACATTCATACATAGGTATATCGTTTTGTACAAGCATTAGCACAAAATACTTAATTCACTCGTTACTCCAAAGATTTTCTTATATTGCGCCCTGTGATATATAGTTTAGCTCACTTTTTGTATATGCCCTTATAATATATGCAACTCGACCTACTTGATTATCATCTCTAATTATTGCATTTTGAATCCCCTAATACTTTATTTATACCTTACATGGTAAACTACAGTTGACAGGCTTGCACGTCGTTTTATTAAACTGAATCAAATGTTTTTAACTTTTCTGAAAACGGCTAAGTATTGGCAATCATTTCGACTTATTTTTCTATCTCTTGATCCTAATCCTTGTTTTGTATATTCACTGCCGTTGGAAATCGATAATTTAAGACTATGAATTCAATTAATTTATTAAATTCTCTCCGACTTCATGAATTTTGAAGGTAGGTTACGTAAGGTGGCTTCTACGAAGATAATTTGATAAAATGTACACCTTATAGGTGGCGGTGAATGATCGAAAATATAATGTCAGAAGTATGTGATTCTTTTTTTAATAACCTTAGATATACTCATGGAATAATACAAATGAGGGCAAAAATAAGTTATAAGAACTTAAATTTTCAATGCACCCAATTTCAACTTGCGTTCAAAACCACTTTAATTGAAACACACAAGCTGCGCAATTTAAATGAAAAGGAGAACACGTGATTAACAGCACATCTATTAATACATAAATTCAGCTGTAACTCTTTATCACAAGTAAAACAAAAAAGTATACTAGCCTAATTTTTAAATGCGTTCCGTGGCGGTAACCAAGGACTTGGTGCATCCAAATCCTACTGAGTATTCTGTTATGCGATCGAAGGACTCGGTGCACCAAACACGCAGTTTATTAGTACTTATTAGTCTACAATCCTACGCCTAATTGATTTACGTTTACAAGAGTCCTGCTTCGATTGCGTGTGCAACTTCATGTATACGTAAAAATCTATAGGAATATAAAGATAGGTATTGAGTATGTAAGAGGGAATAAATAATTTGTAATAACATGCTCCAAAAAATTAACTATGGTCATTTAAAAAATTAGCTAAAAGTATTAAATTATATGAAGACATTTTAACGAGTGAATTCCGTATTTTGAGCTCAAATGAATAGTGGCTCAGCATTTTTGATTGCTGAGTGATTCTTCTTGCCTACTGCTAGCCCTAGATCTTAATCCCCAAAAGGTTTATGCGATTCTAGCGATGCCGGGTCTTACGCCGCCGGTTCTTCAACTTCGTTATCGATGCGGGAAGATCGGATTCCAGATTTTCCAGTCCAGGGGTAAATGTCAGGACAAGGCTGACATGTTTTCATGTACCGAACGCCAGACTTGTGCCACAGATTACATACTTTCGGGTTGTTGCAGCGTTTGGGCCGATCCTAGTTGGTAGCCGATTTAGATTATATATCTGAATTACTGCTACCTTTTCACGAACTGCATATACTTACTGAGTAATCGCACTGGAATGGCTGGAATGAGTTAATGCGAGATGTCGGTGTAGGATCTCGCACCCACTGTAGCGCCTGCCAGTTGGTAATGATCCATACATCCTGCATGGCATTGATGGCGTCAAGGAATTTAATGAAGCCCTCCTTGTGGTGGGGCTGCGTAAACCATGCAGCGTGGTAAAACAGGCCGAAAGGTGCTCTGTAAATACAAAAATTGTTAGAGCTAAGACGAAAATATCCAACATAATCCATTCAAGATTGGCGCAACTCATTTTGATAAGCGTTTTAGTACAGATATCCAGGTCTATTCAGGTTATCTCTGCGGATACGCTTCATTCTACTTCAGCGCTCAATAAGTATTGCACTAATTGTACCTGTTGGTGGTGTAATGACGTTCAAAGTTCTTCATAATCATCTTTGTTACTCCATCCGCATCGCTGGGGTTTGAACAGGCATCGCCCATCGAGCATCTGCCTCCGTTTAGATCCTGCCACATGACCATAGGTACTTGCCATACCCCAGGGTAGGAGCGAGTTGGGCAGGGCGGAATCATGCAGTCGTGGAATATCTTGTAGTCCAGGGTGTAGGGCCAGGAGGGTGGTCGGTTCTCGTAGACAGGCATGGATGAGTCGTAGGTGAAGTTTGAGTCGTACAGCATTTTGTACATTTTGTTACCGCCCACTGAGAGGAAAGGTGCCCGCATGCCTCGCACGTCTGATAGCTTCACACCGCCGTAAGCAGCAAGGATCTCCCGCTGTCCCGCAATTTCGCGGGTCCACTTTTTCTGCGAGAATTGCTCGCCAAAGCTGTGTCTATAGATGAATGGGTTTGGGATTATTAAAGAGGAAGATGCGGTTAAATCTTTGTTAGTACAGCGGTGTGGTGTTATCAGTTTTGAGATGGTACAGTGGTGCATTGCGGTTGATTTCTCTAACTACATAAGTAGTGTGATATAGTGCTGCTTCTAGTTTTGATTGTTGTGTACTTCTGTGTCGGGTTCAAGAATCGAGTTTCATCTACTTACGAAACTGTATGCGAGGCCATTTCATGTCCATCGGCGTAGAGATTCTGCACCTGACTGTAGTCAGTCCATTCGTGGGAGACGTAAAAAGTGGCTGTGATTGGACAGCCGTTGGGATTGACGCGACCCTTCTCGAAAAGATCCGTGTACAACTGCTTGTTTAAGTCATTTACGGAATCATCAAAAGTCAAAAGAACGATTTGAGGGATGCTTTCAACGGGAAGGTCGCCTAGCAATGCAAATGGAATGTGGGTGAAAATATGAAGAGAAAAAAGAGCTGGGGGCTAAGAACATGTAGCATTTTAGGTAAAAGCGAGCAAAAAACCGATGCAGACTATGAACGAGAGTGGCGCATTTAGAGGATGTGAACTTTGCTGATGAGGACGCTGTCTAACGCAACTTACGAAACGGTGTGAGACGCCATTTCATGTCCCTGTGAGTACAGATCCTGTACCATGCCATAGTCCGTCCACTCGTGCGATAGATAAAAGGTTCCGCGCCAAGGACAACCATTCGGATTTTTTCGCGACTCATTATTGAAGAGTTCCTCGTAAAGATCGATATTTATTGTATTGACGGCATCGTCAAATGTCATAAGTACAATTTGAGGGGTCTCCGAGGCGCTCAAGCCGCCTACACATTTGTTGCCATTAAATACATTATTTATTTTATGTGTCATTTGCGATCGCCGTTTCCTGCATCAGAATCGTGATCTACTTTACTGTACTTGCACTTACCAGGTATTTCCTTGCCTCCGCAGTAACAGTCTGGTAACAAGCAAACGTCCTTCCGGCACTTAGCTGCCGTTTTATCGGGAGTGGGCTGTGGGTAAATGGGGTCGGGGCGAGTCGGCGGGTACCGGTATATATCCACAAACTCTTGGGCCTTTGACACAATGGTGCCCGATGGTTTCAGTGTGGGACGTGTTCGTCTTAAAAATTACATTTGATTTAACTACGCCACTATATATTAAATTATATTCTTACGGTGGGTGAGTTCCACGGTTCGGCGTTGAGAGTACGTCTCTATCCTGATTGGCGTACATGGCATTTCCCCGATTTCTATTGTTGTTTCTAAATAAAATTTATTGATACATTGGTTTAGGGAAATATAGGATAAGGGCAGATAGGATCGAGCTGCTCAACTCGAATAAAATTTCAGTTTTTACTGGTATAACTAATTTGTGCTACACAAATAGACGGATGAATGCAAGATTAGTTGTTCTATACACATTGGATGATATTGGTTAATGCCCATTACGAATTATTCCCGTAACCTTATTTTAAATGAAGCATACCTCTACCGACAGAGCATAAAAAACATAATTTTTGTCCAATATCTTGTAAATAATTTTTAGTGAGAACCAAAAAGTTGTATTGCATACTTATGTGTCACGTGTTGGGTTTTGAAGGTAAAAAAAGGCTGAGAAAAGACAAAGATGTTTAATTTATGTGTAAGGACCGCAGAAGTGGGCAGAAAATTCACAGTATAAAATACACTAGAAGTGCTGAGTCTCAACTGTACGAACCTATGCTGAAAGATATTTTCCCTTTATTTTCTTAACCCTGAGGTTTAAATATTTTATTCTATCAGAGACACACACAGTACCTACTAAATTTATGCTCGGTAAAATGTGCGACAAATAATTTGACAATTTTTATTTGCATTGGGGTTGCTTTAATTTTGATGTACTTTATTGGCAGACCTCAGCAAAAACAAGCCTATTTCATACGTCTTTTAATGATTCTAAATCAACTCCCACTGCAGTACAATTGTAAAGTTGTAATATTAGATGGTAAAGAATTTGTAAATTTTATATAAACCTTTTTTAGTTTTATAACTTCTTAGTTCTCACATCTGCGTAATATTATACCATTTCGGATTTTTTGTAATCAATTGATGTGTACAGTTTTATAGCAAATTATAAATCAAGACAATTTTTAGGGATTTACTTTTACGGGCCACCACCGGTACTAATACAAGGATATCCAGTGATCGGTTAACGGAATTTCCAAAAGTAAACCTTTTACAATTTGTTTGCCAAGGTTTTTTGCAACATTTTACCCATCAGCTAAAATTTAGTAAGTTCTTATGTATCTTCGTATTAAGTCACCAAGAGGATTCAGTGAAATTGAACCTAACTGTGATCGTATACATAGAAGTACGTAAAACCGAAAATTATCCAACGGGCATTGGTTGTTTAGCAAACTGTGGGCACACTAGGAAGCCAACAATCAACGCCAACCAAATGAAAGTGTCTATAAATACGTAGATTAGAGGTGGGTGAATGTGGGGTGTAATGAGAGACTATAGAAAGCTTGAGAACAGTACAGTACAGTACAATACTGTACAGTGTTGAGTGGGAGGCTATAGTTGGTTGGTTGTGTTCAAAAACAAATTACGGTGATTCTAATAGAGGAATAACAAAGAGAGCGATAAGGAGAGTAGAGTGATGGCTGGGATCGACTGAACTTAAAAGCAATCTGTACGGGTAAATATACCTTGAAGGAATCTCGTTGCATTTGGCGTTCAGTGTGCTGTCGGAGCACTTCACCGAGGCTGAGGCTGCGGCGCCATTATGGTTGCTGCTTATTTGATGTTGGTGGTTCTTATTGTTGGGGGCGAAGCCAAATTGGAACTTATGGGCTTTACCCGCTGAAACTGGTGGCTGATAGGTTGAGGTGATAGGGCCTAGGGCAGCGGCAGCAATCGACGACTTTATGACATTGTTAACCCTCGAAGCGCGCGCAGTGTGCGGTGCAAACGGGGAGGGGGTGGCTGTTGCGGTGGCGATGTAGGGTGCGGGGGCGCTTGCGGGGGTCGGATAAACTGGTGGGTCTTTCGGGGCTCTAGTGGTACTAATGTCGGAGGTGCTCAGGTAGGTTTTTGGAGTGGGAGTGGAATCGGTGCTCAAGACGCTAGGAGTGGAGGGAGTGGTATATGCTTTGGATTGATTTGGCACTTGTCGCAATGACGCGCTAACAGTGGCTGCAGTGGAGCGGGGTGAGGATGGCGGGGCAATCGGCGTCGTGGTAGGGCGCCGCGTCGTGGTGGTCGTTTTTAAAGTGGTCGTTACTGGTCGATCAGTGGGCAAGTAAAGTTGCTTGATCTCATCGACTGCGGCCTTTATCTCGGGCAATGAATATTCGTCAACGAACTGCGAGGAGCCGCTCTCATCGCTGTTGCTGTAACTATCACTGCCAGCAAGGAACTGCTTCAGTTGCTCCAGGACGTTGTCGGATTGGAATTTCTGAGCCGGCCCTTTAGCTGATGTTATGTACCCGGCGTTCTGAAGGCTCTCTGCCAAAGTGCGTTCCGCCGTTTGCTGTCGGTATTTGTTGGAGTAGAGAAGTTTGACAGTTGGACGGTCTGTTATCGCCACGACATGTTCGGTGGAGCTGTAGGCTATGGCACTTCCGCCCTCCTCCACGCTGTTCTGTTGCCTGACTTCCAACGGCTGGCTGATTAAGGCCTCGGCCCGTGGCTCGTCAGAAATGCTGGCTTCATTCTCAATTGGCTTTCGCTTTAGAGATTTGCTTAAAGCACCTTGCGAGCTATAGGCGGAATCCTTGGCCTGCCATGCGGCCTTGTAAACTTCATACTTTTCTTGTGGCTTAGCTGTTGGCTCCGCAAACGAAGTCCGCTGATGGCTGATCACTCGAACGCGTTGAGGTTTGCGTTTTGTATACGGACTAGTATCATATCCGGGGGGCAACCTAAACTTGGGCGCATAGGTCGTGGGCTCGTCCACGCTGTCTCCGATACTATTTAAAGTGGCTGCTGTGTAGCGGGAGCGGCCACGGGGTCGCATTGGGGACTGTGATACGCGGATGGGCAATGAAGCGATAACGGCGGAGACGGGGATGGGAGAAGCAGTAGTAGTCATATCTGGCGGCGGTGATTCCGTGCTAGTAGTAGTAGTTGTTGTTGTTGTCTTAGTGGTGGTTCGCAGCATGCTCGGCGCGGGTCTCTGAGGACTGAATGTGCTAAGTATAGCGTCGCTAACGCTAAAGTTACGTGCGTTTCCTGTCGCCATTGTGGCCAAAACATCTTGACTGGTGTTTCTAGCAGATGTGGTCACGAAAAGGTTTTTTGGCGGTTTTGAAGTAGTCTGCAGAAAGGGTGGAAAGGCCGGTGCATTTGTGTAGCGCGGTCTAGCTGTCGTCCGCAGTTGGTGGTGCTGGTGCTGGCGATCTTCCTGGAGCAAGTTCTCTAGACTTTTGTACGGTGATACAAAACGCATTGCAGGGTTGACAGTAACGCGATTTAGGCTATCCTTAAAATAATTGGCTCGGGCCGTATATGTTGGACCCGGTACAACATACCTTTCGGTACTGGGGGGTGCCAGAGCCTTTGGTGTTGTAGTAGTCCTAATGGTGCTGCTCGACTCAACATTATCAGACGAGGTGGTAGGAGCTGATGTGCTTGTACTGGTACTGGTACTAGTACTAGTACTTGTGCTAGTTACTACTTGTTGTTGGCCTATAATATGCCTGTTGAATGGTGGGTCTGCCGTTACGCCAAACGCGAAGAGGTGGGGCGTATGTTGTGGGAACGATGTCCACATACTCCTGAGATAAGTCAACCGGGGTTGTTGGGGTTGTTGTGGTGATCGGCAAATTTTTTTTCTCCGCAGAAATTGGCTCAGACAGATTACCTTCGCTTTCGTTCTGTTCGACACGAAGACTAAAACCATGCGACCCACTTTGAAGACTATATTGTATTGGCTTGTTCGGTCGCGTTGTACTTGCGCTTTCCATTTCTTCCGCATGTGGTCGCACTTCATCATTGGCAGGAACTGTGAAACTCTTTGGCGCCACATCGGAAGTGATGTAGGTCTGAATACGTTTGCGCTGTGGTTCCGGTTCCCTTGAGCTTGACTCGAATGAATAATCTCTGTCTCGATACGGAAAATCCCTGTTCACGAGCTTATCTGGCACTGCATTCAACAGATTGCCGCGCGGGCTGGTACCGTAAGCCGCAGCATTGATAAAGTCCAGGAACTGGGCCGATGTGCTGGCTTCGAAGGAACGACTCCTTGGCGGCTCAGCCGTCTGAACATGAACGTTCTGACTCTCGTCAAAAACAGTCTCAACGTGCGCCTCCACCATGGGCCATTGCGTGGACGAAGGCGGGGGCACTGGGGAAAAGGTTTGGGCGGGTATTAGGACTGGGACTGGTTCCGTAATCGTGGGTTGGCGATAGGAGCTTGTAAGGTTATGAACTTGACGGTAGCCGGTGGTATTGCCTTTGGACTGGCTGTTTGAGACAAAGTTTACCAGTGACTTGGCAAGATTTTGCAGTTTTGATTTGAGAAAGGGATTGGAACTATAAGTCGAGGGATTCGATGGAGGTATGGAGCTGGACGTGGTGGTGGTTGGGGTACTGGAAGATTGTGTAGTTGTCTTTGACTTGTTGGGAACATGTTGTTTATAAGGCTTATTTGCATGCGCTTTCGAGCTGTTGAAGAGACGTGTATTCGAATAAGTAATCACATAAATGTTAGTAACTTATTGCTATGTGTATAGAGCATTCAATTTTCCTAGCCTTTTGGTTCTCAGATTTTGAAATTCTTTTTAGTTTTTGGTTATCGTTTTCGAGCGAACTGCCAACTGAGACAGCTGCAAAATTCGAATAGGTACATGCTCATGCGTTCTTGTATTTCGCGACACCTAACGGGTATCTTATGAGTAGTCATGCAATGGATATGAGTACTTAATCACATTACAGGGAAGACAGAAAGACATAATACGACATAATACATTTGTGTTCAAACAGTCAGCAGAGTTGCGGTTCGTTGGCGCTGACGCTTTAGATATCAATTTGCTTGTTTAAAAAACTGCCTAAATGCCTTGGCGAGTGTGTAATGTTCTGTATAATGTGATAGCCAAACTTTCAAGCTGCATGTGTTATGCGAGAATGAGAACTTACAAACTATGCAAATAATAGTAAAGCCAGCTAATGACTGAGTTGCAATTGCTTTGGCTGGTCGCTGGCAGTGAGACTTTACTTCATACGTTGTTCTAAGGCGCTATCGCAATGGCTAGTGAAAATACCTTGCTAGTTTTGTTGTTGTCGTTGATGGAAATGGTGTCGTGGTTGTAGTTGTGGTTGTTGTGGACTTTGTGACCTTAAGAGTTTGTGTGTTGGTTATGGAACTCTTCAACGGGTTCCTGCTAAGTGCCTGAGTTGGTTTTGTGTTCTGGGACCGTGTTGGTGGCACCGTTGTGCTCTTTCTGGTTGGACCCACAACATTAGCAATGAGATCATAGTCATCCGTATCGGTCCGCGGCGTGGATTTGGCTCGAGTCAGTGTGCGCTCGCTCTGGTCGTAATCCTCTGCAGACCCGTAAGCGTACTCTGCAGAACTAGAGTAGCTGTAGTCAGCAGGCCCGGAGCGTTCCGGAGCGTGGGGGGTAGTGAGCGTGTCGTAGTAGGTGGGATCATCCAGACGCGTCGTCGGGGATGGCGCCGTCGAAGGGTTGGCCCGGGAGTCCAGCCTTTGTATGGCCACCTGTTCTGGCCTGATAGATAAATGTATTGTGGTTGGGTGTTTACGTATAGGGTTGGCAGAAGTGTCTTAATTTTGATGCAGTGTGTGGGTGTTTTGTGATTATGTAGTTATACACTAGACAGGATTCTAACTAGTTTTGTGGGATGAGTTCTGAAAGGGACTCCCCAGTGCAGATGGTCTAAAAGCTCTGCAAGGCTGACTGTTTTTCGGGAATGGCTTCCTTTGAGATGTCTCTATCTTGAGAAATGACGCGGTGTTAGGGCGGGCACGTGATTAATATTACTTACCTCTGAGGTGAACGTGTAGGCTGATCGTACAAATTTTCCTGCTCGATCTAAAAAGACAGTCAATAATAATATTTAACATTTCATATACATATATGTATATATTATAACATTATGATATTAATATTGAGTTTAAGTTTACCTGAGCATTAATGTCCTCATCGTAGTCTGAGGTGTAGGTCAAAGTCTGCTGGTTGCCGTATGATGGCTTTTGGGGCGGAGTCGGAGTGGCCGAGAGCTCTAAGGGGCGGTAGGTTGATTGCTGCTGTTGTTGGCGCACTGCTGGTTGATACTGGGGGCTGACGGCTGGCTGCTGAGGCGGCTGCTGCTGTTGGTACTCTATATCCCTATATAAATCGATATCGTCGTCGTAAACAGAATAATAGGATGAATCATAGGGATGTGGTGAAGCTTGTGGCGGCTGCTGATGTTGTTGTTGTTGCGGTTGCGCTTGTTGGAATGGTGTTGGCTGTAGTTGTTGTTGTTGCTGCTGCTGTTGCTGCTGCGGTGGTTGGTAGCCGCCCCCATGATTAAATATGGATGCATTGTAGTAGTTACGATTGGGTTCTAACGGTGGCGATGGAGCTTGTGGCGTGGGCTGTACAAATATATTAGCGGGTGGCGGCGCCCCTAGCGAAGACGGTGAGGATGACTCAACTCTGTACAGGTTGTTGGTTTGGTTGTCGAAGATGATTTGGGTGTAAGTGGAGTGATGTCGTGTAAGTGGCGAAGATTATTTACATTGGCAGAAATTCACAGCAATTAAATGGGTGGATTATGGAGAGACAATGGTGATGTTCGTAAACAAGAGAGAAAAATGTAAAACGAGATCAAAAATAAGTCAATTTAATTAAACAAAATAATGAATACCAAAAGATGGGCAGATAGCAAAGATGTGGAAGGGATTAGCACAGGAAATTAGCTGGGGTTAGTGTTAGTGTTACAGCTAGAGTTATAGTACCCCGTCCAGAACATTTGTTTAGTCAACTGTACAGCTTTGGTAAGTTCGATTCGTGGGATCGCTTAGTAGTGGGTCTAACCGTAGACGTATAAACAGTTTTACCGCGGACGGGCGTAGAGTATATGGTATATGTACATAGAACCCTTGTTTTCTTGTATTCATTGATGTCTTGTGTATCTGTGTAGCGGCACAATGTAATTCATCTATCAGGGTATGTCCTGGCTCATATAGCTACCTGTGACGTTCTTCGCCTGAGCCGACATGTATAGAATTTAGCTGCAGGCCACCCAAGTTGCTCTGCTTGCTGGAGCCTAAGCCTAAGACAGGGCTATTGTCGGTGAGGTTCGATGCGTCCTTTTGTCCCTGGATCGGTGACATCGTCATCCATTTTTGTTGTCCTCGCGTGTTCGGTCGCGTTGTATAACGAACTCGAGTCGTTGGGGGCGCCATGCTGGAGGAGATTGGCCTTGATTTGGAAGTCGGACGCATGCTGCGCGGGGTTGTTGGTGTTTTGGTATTCATTTGTGGGCTGTTAGACTCCGGAAGCTGAGGCAACCGCTGCTTCAGCTCCTGGAAGATGTCACTGGGAAAGCTAATGAACGACGGCACGCCGGCCTCGGCACCTGGTTGGTTTAGCGAGAAGTTGGGAAACGGACGGCGTGTGGTCGTCGCCTCCAGGAAGCCCGTCTGGAAGTTTGGTCGCGCTTTTCCAGGCGACTCAGTGATGGACACGGCAGTAGCTAGTTGTGGTCGGGGAGGGGCCATGGTCTCGGACATGGGCATGTAAGGAGGCATTTGAGACGGAGGAAGTATATCCTCATCTTCTTCGTAATCCTCGTCATAATAGTCGACGCCCTCGAGAGTCGTGGTGGTCGGCACACGGAGAGTGCTTGTCGATGCGCTGGAGGCGGGACTTTGACTCGAGGTCTGCTTGTTGAGTTGGTTCTGTATGCCCTTGATGAAATTTTCGTACCCCTTCAGAACCCTCGTTGTGGTCGGAGTTGCAGGCGTGGGCACTGTCGGCTTGGCTCTAAGGTGAATCTTGGACGCCGGTGGACTTGGCGTGGTAGGAATCTGGGTGGTCGTGGTTGTGCTGCTAGTAGAACTCGTACTGCTTGGCTCTGGACGTCGCAGGACCGGGGCATTGCGCAAGTTGCTTTTCCCATTTCCATCGCTACTAACCTGCTTGAAGTACTTCATGAATGGATTTACGGCCGGGTTGACACTGGCCAGATCGCTGGCCTTAAGGTTGGCCATAAACTCTTGGATGTTAAACTGAAAGTTTGTCAGCTTAGGCTTGCTCGTTGGAAGATCGCGCTGCGGCGCCTCTGTTGTGCTTATTGACTTGGTGAAGGTCTGGTAGGATTCTGGCATTGTGGTGTTGCTGGCGTAACTAATGCCCACAGGGAGGTGCGAGAAGTCGCGAAACGGAACTTGCTGCAGACTATTGGGTCTATTGTAGGCCAAGTTTGGGGCCGATACGACGTTAATGCTTTGTATCACCTGTAGCGGGGTGACAGGGGGCCTAACTTTAACGGCAGCATGCCCGGTCTGGCTTGGCGTTGCGGTGCTAAAGACGCCCTTCATCTTCTGGTTGGCTAAAATGTTGTACTGAAAGTAGTTGCTCTCCGTGGTGCTGCGCTGTCCATCGGCAGAACCAATGCTGTACTGGGAGACCAACTTGCCGGGATAGTTGGTGCCAGTGTAGGAGGTCTGGTCCGGTTTCTTGTTGTTGTAGAATCCGCCCATGGTGCTGTACTGACCATTTGGAGTGACTTGTTGTGCTGGTTTTGAAGGGTCAACTGGTGAGTAGCGGGTGGTGCTGGCTGTAGGCACGACTGTGGCCCCTGAAACGGTGGCTGGGCTAACGGGCTGGTTGTCCAGGTGGAAGTAAGCAAAGTTTTCCGCCTGCAGATTCTTGCGCCGCTCCTTTAAGTCCTTCAGCTGTTGTATAAGGTAGGGAAGAAGGTCGCCCGCATTCGAGTGCTGCTGCTGGATGTTGTGAGGCCGCGGACTGCTCGGCCCTGTGCCAGCTGCTCCGTAGTAGCTGCCGGCAATCGGCCGAAAGTCGTCCTCCAGGGGCGGCGGTGGCAACGACAGATTGTAACCAGTGTAGACCACTTTGGGCTTTTGCTGGGCGAGTGGTACTGCGGGAGCCACTTGCTGTTGCTGGTTCACGTAGGCCTGGTAGCCGGGAGTTAATTGATTGTAGTTGTGGTTGCCATATGACTGTTGGGTATTGGCAGGATTGGGCGGAGTGAGGTACGGATTGTAACTGCCAAAGCTGTAGCCCCTTTGCTGTGAGTACTGTGGGGGAAAGGATGCGTCGATGGCACGGTAGTTTTGTCCCGGCCACTTTGATGACGCATGTGCGATGGGTCGCAGCTGGCGTGGCCGTCTTTTCGACTCGCCCGTGGCCACATCATCATCGTCTCCATCTCCGTCAAAAGATTCGCCATCTTCATTAGCAATCTGCTCGTAGTCAAACTCCATGGGGGTCTCGCCTTTTGGCTGACTGATCTTTGAAGAGTATTTACGTGGCTTAACGAATGCCGGCGCCACCTCGTCAAATTGTTCTTTTGAATTGTTCGAGCTATTTGAGATATCACTACTAACTGGAAGTGCGCTGGGGCTATCGGGCTCCACCACTTCGCTCGCACTATTTGATTCTTTGGAATTATCTGATCCTGCAGGCTCAGTGTGTGCAATTTCTGCGACCTGCGCGCTAAGATCTCGGCGTTTGCGCCGCTTACCTCCATCGAGTCGATTGTGTGACAGTTCGTAATCGAGCGTCTGGTCGCCGTCCAATCTTTCGCTGTTCGTGTACAGTTTTTTTTTCCAAAAGCGGTACGGTTGTCCGGAGTTTGCGGTCGAAGTGTGAATAAGTCGGTGTCGGTTGGAGCAAGATAAAGAGATAGTGCAGTATGCGTTGTATGAAAGAAAATAGCATGTAAAACGATGAGTTGCATAGAATTTTGACTTGATTTAGCATCAGTAAAGTAGTGGCATCAATTAAAAAGCGACGATAGATGAGAACTGATCTACTTGGGGATGACAGGGATGACAGCTTACCTGTAGGCGGTTCCAAAAGCATACGATCCAATTTTGCCACTTTGGGGAATGGCATTAATACTAGCCTGGTGAATAATACCATCGCGATCGCGCTGCACTTGACTGACGGTACTAGGTTGCCCACGATATACTCTCTGCTGACGATCGGACTCCTCTTCTTCTACAGGCGGCAAGGTCTCTTGGGCATCGGCATAAAGCTAAAGGAAATAGGATATTTATATTTTTGATTGGTTCGAACCATGACGTAATTATGGAAAGTTCTTATAAAATATTTTTAAAGTTTTCCAGTAATATTAATCGGTCAAACTGGTATAGTGCCTTCTGATAAAAGTTAGAGTACCCTCCGCAATGGTAAAGACACTGCGACGAACATATAATCAACTTGGGATTGAAATGCATGTTCTTGAGCCAAGGGATAAGACTGTTTCAAACTCGCCTTCGCAATGTCCTCCTGGGACTCGATCAGTGGTTTTGGTTGACCCCGCGACGTGATAACAGGGTTGGGTGGCACTCGCAGCTCCGGCGGTGGAGGAGGTATGTGTTGCACCTGCGCCTGAATGACCTGTGTCGGAGAGCGGTGGTACTGTGGTGCCACAGTGGGGGCCTTCTGGTTGCCGCCTGGGCTGCTGAAAGCGGCCCCGAAGCGGACTCGGCTGGGAACGTGCTGCGTTTGGCTCTGGCCCTGGCTACGTGCGGGGGCGTGCTCCGAGGATGTGTCCACCAACTCGCAGCCAACGTTCCGAGGCCAATCGCAGGTCTGCAGCTCGTGAGAGTACATCAGGCCGCCAGTGCAGCTTTCGAGCAACGCTCCTCCGAAGACACACACGTAGTATTGGGTGCAGTCCGAGGGGTGCGGGTAGTAGCCGAATTCCTCGGGGCAGTCGAAGCTAAGGCCATTGGAGCTTGTGGGCTTGACGTTGGTGCCAAAGCTACGGGAGCTGGTGACGCGTGAGGCTCGTTTGCTCTGTGCCTCTGTGGATCCTGTAAAGAAAAAGAATACATTTTTTATTGACAGCGGCTACAGAATGGTAGGTTAAACTTGGTGTGCAATTACATTTTAATGTTTTACTGAACCTAAACGTTTTTATTGTTGCGATATTTTAAGAAGTATAGATTAACCAAAGAGGATTACTTTGGTGTTTTCCTTTTTTGCGTATGTCGATTCTAAGTGCTTGATTTTTTGGTTCAAAAAATAGATCAATAATCATTATTTACGGTCCCTGATTAGCACTGCTAATAAATTTAGTTTGACATGAGTATTGTTTTTATTTTAGTGGTTTCGTTGAACATTGTTTCGATGTAGCTTGACCTTCTCGAACTCAGCTAAATGCCACTTGCTACAAAAACAGTGCTCAATTGAAGAAAAAATAGAATCTCAAGTTACAAACAAAGAACATCTCGGATACGGGAAAAAATACTTTAATAATTTTATGATATTATAAGATTGCGGAAGTTTTTTATTTAAGATTAGGATAGAAGTGTTAATTTAGCTGCGTTTCGTCGTCGAACTAAACAATAAGTCCCTCGATAACACTGTGCAGCATTTTTAGTGCTTTTCAAATTTACCTCGATGGATGCTTTATTTTTGGATTCGTTACGAATTCCCAAGTTAAACTGCGTTTTCCAAAAAGTTCCCCGACGCAAGGATTCTTAGCAAAAGGACCTCAAAGTTCGAAAAATGCTGAAATTCAACTTTCCAGAGATCTCAGAGGCAAACGGATGCATGGTTTGATTCGATGTTAAAGTTTTTTAAAAGATACACTCTTTATCTTTCAAACCCCATACTTAGAATAATTTTAGGATTTTTTTAAAGGCAGAAACAAATTCTAGAAAACATAGTCAAAAAACATAAAAATATACAGCTGCGGTCAAAATAGTAGTAGTGTTGCCGCCCTGTGTATTTAAAAGTTTGTTGTTGTAATTGATCTTTTCCTGGTAATATTGTATTGATTATAATTTTACTATTAGACTAATTGGATAAAAAAAGTTACAATATATCATCTATTAAATGGAAATTAATAGGAAAAAAAATATATCTTTGTTGATTTTAATTATATTCTCTTCTTCTCTGGGGTATGGCTTTTCTTTAACATTTTAAAATTTCGAATACAATTTATATTATATAGCTGCCATAGGAAGAATCAATAAATTAATGCCACAGTAATACGAAAGCAGCTAAAAGTTGGATTGTTGTAACATATACGCAAATTAATTTAAATTTAATGTTTTTGTAAATGAATAGGAATGATCTGCAAGGGTATATAAGCTTCGGCTGGCCGAAGCTAGCTTCCGTTCTGTTTTTGTTCAAACCCCGCAAAAATTGGTATGCGTATGCTTGAACAAAAATGTTATCTCAACGAGGAAATAAATTATTTTGTATCACTATGGTAAAGTTTAAATACTGAGCGGACCATTTAAAGTTTATTCCCCCCAAATCATTTCGATCGACACCGGAATTTTAATTGAGAAACGCAAGATCATGAGCCGGAAAAAGAACGGCACATTTGATTGTATAATTCTCGAAACGCAATCTGCATCGCCAGCATCTGAAGCCAAAAACCTTAAGACCCAACATTTTTGTTGCTGGCAAAGCGATATACGCTGAATCAGCCATCAAATGGTGACAATTTGTTGGCAAAAAAGTTGTAATTATAAAAACGTGCCGTTATAAGCCCGGTTTATGCTTTAAAAAGAGAACTGCACCCAAATAAAAGCTGACCTAAAAGCGCCCTGCTCAACACAGAATAAATTTGGCGTCGGGGAAGTTGACATCTAAACGAACTCCCATGTACAGTGAACAAAGGCAAACTAAAAATTCAACTAATTACGTCGAACAATTGGCTCAATTTGAATTTAATTCTTCACAATCAAAATTATTGCATCTTAAATGCTGCACAAAAATAACCAAGTAAGGCTGTCCTAAAACAACAGTTCGACCGATTACTTTAATTCGAGACCTAAGTATTGGCCTTTTACTTGGCGTTACTCAATAAATTTGACAGCCTTAGCTGTAAGACAGACCTGCCGAAAATATTTATTGGTTTGTTTTTATAAATCACCCTGAACATAGTCGTAAATAGCAGCTATAAATAAGCACCCATCGGAATGGGACTGGTTTCATCGGAAAGGCTGTCCTTTTGCCTTTTTCCTACATCATTTTGGAGTCAATTGCAAAGCCTTCGAGGAATGTTGCAAAATGTCAACATACTTTTTAAACTAGTCTAGCTCCAGTACTGGGGTAAAAACAGTACGAAACTTACTTATTAACGGTATAGGGTGATAGAGATAATTTTCATAAAATATTATTGGACGTAATCCTTCGATCTAAAATGAAGAATATTTGTTGTTGTTTTTTTTTTTAACTTTTCTTTGCTATTAAAAATGCGGTTTTAGCTCTTTGGCTCGGAGGTCCACATTTTTGTAAGTTTATTATTATACCCGTTACTCGTAGAGTAAAAGGGTATATTGTATTCGTGCAAAAGTATGTAACAGGGAGAAGGAAGCTTTTCCGACCCTATAAAGTATATATATTCTTGATCAGGATCACTAGCCGAGTCGAACTAGCCATGTCCGTCTGTCCGTCTGTCCGTCAGTATGAACGCTGCGATCTCGGAAACTATAAAAGCTAGAGGATTGGCATTTTGCATGTATATTCTTGGAAAATAATTATTTCAAAAAATCTCGCGAGCGACCAATGTCCAATAAAGTGTCCCGAACAGAATGAACCTATTTTCACAAATTTGATATTGACGGAAATTGTTTTATAATTTCTACATTTGATGGTGCTTGAGCTCAAACTATTTATTTTACCACCTTTTACTATTTTTAACTACTTTTTAACTCATTTTCATGTTTTACTTTTTCGTATTTCCTAATTTACAGAATGGGAACTTAAAAACTGGGCTTAAAGACTCCATAACTTCAGTAATTGTATCCCGATTTGTAAGTGAGTTTGTTGATAAATTTCGTAATACAATTTGTTCTGTTAAACGACAGTACTAACATTTTTTTTAAATAATAATAAGCCAGTACCGTTATGCCGCACCTTTTATACCGATAAAGGTAACGAACAACACAAAGTATTTATCCGATTGATAAACCCGCTATTCCACAAAGCTATACATTCACGTTAACAATTATCCAGTGAATATATACAACTTAAAAGAAAAGGTCGTTTGGGCCTAGGAATTATTAAAATTGGCCGTAGATGATTTGCTAATTCGTTGCGCATGATCAATTATCTCCCACTGAGACTCTAGCTGGAAAAATAACAGAGAAAGGAGCTGGAATTGAAATCACGCCCCAATTTAATGCCGTTGAGCCATCCCAGGCGCAATGGCACTTCACATACAGAATATTAAGATCCATCCAGTAGGCGGAATAGTGCCAAGGCTCCGGAGGGTATCCAGTTCCCATGGAACGGAGATGGCACGCTCCAAAAATTGTGCAATTAACGCGCAAAAACGCCGAGATTCGGTGTCTCCGTCGGTAGAGCCCCATGGCGAATATTCGCGACAGTTGCTGCATTGACCGAGTCTGAGTGACTGATATACGGCGGAGGCGCACAATGAAAGCCAATCACGTGCCAATGGCAATTGACCATGCAAGAGCCTAGACCTGCCATCGGCATGGATGACATTTGTATTAGGCAGCCCACACTTGGCAGCCCGTCGCTGATTGTTTGCTGTTGTGTTTTCCAGGTCGTTGCTTGTTATTGCGTTTGTGTAGCTCCCGCTGCCGCTGACAGTGCTATGCAATCCGACTTTCTGCCCCACTAAACAATACGGCTATGAACGCTCAGACGTTACAAGCGCAGCTAGCGCTAAAGCTGATGCCACAGCTAAAGCTGAAGTTAAAATCGACGCTCAGACTGAGGCTTGACTTGGCTTTACTGCTCTGTTGTTATGCAACGCGCAGTAATTCGACCATAATCCTGATTGGTTTTGTTTGGCGCTTGTCGTTAGCTTTGGTTTGTTTTTTACCACTCGACTTGTTGGTCTACGATAGTGCAAATAATTCGACTTTGTTTGAAGACAAAGAATACACTTGTGCCTTGGTATCCAGTAAAGCAGAATCTCCGCTCGTCTTGGTCGATGACACTTTGCCCCTAACGGTACCGCAAGCGATAATTCCCATCCTCTGTGCAGCTTGGCCTTTTCGTGTGGTGTGCTCAAAGTGCACTCGACCAACAACTTCTCAGCCATAAAACGTTGTTTGATGAGCAACTTGACTTTCATGTCAGTCGGAAGCGGCAATAAAACATGGCACTCACGGCACTTCGCCAAGCTGCCGTCTGCGGTAAGCATTGTAAATAAATAAGTGTCGGGCTTGGACAACTCGCTGAAGATCAGCGTGAGGCATTTTATTATCTATTTATTTGACTGCTGAGTATTAAGAGATGCTGGACATTTAAAATCAATAAAAAGTCGTATCTCTAACTTTGAATATTTATGGGTAAAGCCGCTTGAGGTGATACTAGGCCTTAGTTAACGAGATCAAGCCCAGAAAAAACCATGTGTCACACGGTTGTTTGCATTGATTAAGCGTTTCCGTGCGCAAGGCGTTAATTTATGTAAAGCACCATTTGTTTAATGTCTCACTGAGCGGTTGCCCCTAG
Source organism: Drosophila pseudotakahashii (assembly GCA_035046095.1). NCBI lineage: Eukaryota > Metazoa > Arthropoda > Insecta > Diptera > Drosophilidae > Drosophila > Drosophila pseudotakahashii. The sequence goes on from JAWNOE010000198.1 coordinate 84,331, forward strand.
TTTTAACGATGGGTGATGATACCCAGGGTGCGTCTGCGATGTGTCACTGCTGCTTGGCCCAAAAGCAGTTAAGCCGTAACTTGGCTTTGGCCAGGCGGCATTTCAACACTGCCTCTGACTTATTTGAAGCCATAAAATTGGCAACCGCCAATAGCATGGCCAAATTTAGACAAATGGCGCGAACCATTGCACTAATTGCCACCTCGTTTGGCAGCGTCGGATGCAGCCTCGAGATCTGATTTATGTCGACCGTAATGAGCTACTTGACCACATTTTAGGGGGTAAAAAGGGGTTGTTGAGACAAGCATAATGGGGTCTTTAAATTAATCGGTTTAGTAAGGTTACGTAACTTTACATGAAAGTCTCCTTCTAATAGGTGTGGAAAACCCCAAGAGAGTACCTTCGTTTTCACTTGCACTGGCGTGGTGCTGGATTATTTAATTAATTTAAACTTGAAAGTTGTCTAATTCGAAACTGTCTTCTTTTATGCACAATAATAAAGTCGCTGCCTGACTGCCTCAATTGATAGCTCAATTTCTTTTTCGCGTGTTTCGCGTTTGAACTTTTAATTAAAAGTAGCTGGCCAACAGAGAGCACCCGGCAAGTTTGTTGCCTAAGTCTTTCGATTCGCTGGGTGCGGTCCGCAATTAAACGCACGCTCAGCACACCCGCAAGACGGAAATATAAATCATTGACTGCCTAGCGGACTAGTGGGCTTTCATTTGTTTTCATTTTCAATCGACTGCACAAATCAATGGAAGGGGCGTAGCACTAAGCAACGATGGCAAAGGCGACCGACCCAATTGTTTGTAGCATTCCGACATTTCTAGCATTACGAAACTTAGCCCAGCTGACCACAAATGCAAACATTCGCTTTGCATGCATACGCACAGGAAGCCATCTGCCCACAGCAGCAGAGGAATCACTATCGATTTCAGTAGAGCTTTTCCTTTCTAATGGAAAAGTCTCTGCTGCACTTCCTGCAGACTATGGGGATCCATGGATAACACAAAAATGTGCACATGAATCGATTCACCAAGCTGGTTTTACCCCTGGGCATCTTGCTACGTACAATTTGCAAAAAAAAAAAAAAAAAAAAAAAACACAGAGAACGCTATAGTCGGGTGCCCCGACTACCAGATACCCGTTACTCAACTAAACTATATAGGCTCTATGAGCTTGAATTAAGCTCCCCTACTCTTGTTCCGAAGAAGTTCCAGACCTTAAAAGCTCTATAAATATTTATGATGATTCTGGATTTCGATTTATACCGGATCACACATACAAACCAAGGAAGCTCAAATTTTGAATGGCTTAATATTTTAATGGTTTAGGACGAAACCATCGCTCATCGAGCAGACCGCATCTTTCCATCCAATCCGAATTAACCAATTTTGATCTCAGCAGCATGACAGATTTAGGGGACTTGGGTAGTCAGAGATAGCATGAAATAAAAATGAAATAATCGCCATGAGCAGCAGTCGGCAGCAGTATACCTATTTTCGAGAGTACCACAAAACAGGAAATATGCAGCACTTACTTTTGCCTCATGCCTCTTGCCCAGTTGCTTTCCTTTTCGTAGCTGTGGGCCACATTCAAATACTAAGTGGAGCTCCGGCCTGAAGCGCTTTTCGGCTATTATGCAACTAGCCTATCGACTGGCTCTATGCTGCCACACATACTCGAACAATCGACAATGTACTTTCGACTTCACTCTACAGTGCCTCGTTTTCCTACCAACAGTTTTTTTTGGGGAGAATGCTCCAATTTGCTGGCGAAGCAGAAGGATTTGTCGGCGGAGCTTCATACTGCAAGCCCAGCTGAATTTCTTAGCTGCGAAGTCTACGGAGTGGTTCGGTAGTAAGTGGTTTCTGTGTTAACTGCCTTGGCCAGTTCGATTTAATGATTATGTCGATGTGGTGGAGGTCGGCACTGTGGGCTTAGCTTAAACTTATTGATCTGCTAGCCGCCTCTTGGTTATTTGGTCATCCAGCTACATTCACTTACATTTAATTTAGATATACAGTCCTTAAGGTTATATCAAATAAATTTAAAAGGTTGTCTGGTCCGGTGCTTAGCTAAAGTCTAAGTAGAAGCATATACCACTGCTGTTGAACTGCTCCGTTTGATTAGCTTATTCATATGGAACGGCCACCTGTACCATGTCAACAGACATACTCGCAAACAACTTGACTTTCGGGGCACGCAGCAGAGCTTAAAGTGAGCGCAACAGGCCGGCCAGTCTGTGCACTCGTTATGACTGGCAATATGACACTTGTGGCACACGATTTTATCAACTGGGCAACTTTTCAAAATGTTAATTGGCAGCAAACTTTCAAATAATTTTCAAAATATGGCTGTCGTTCCCGACGTCTGGTGCTGTTCGTTTCCATATGGTCTGCTCTAAAGTCCAGAGGGAACCCACTGTTCCAGTGCTTGCAATAGCCCTCAGCCCCCCGTCAATAGAGTGAATTGTGGGCTGTTCTAGGGATTTCCAACTCGACCGCATTCCTAACCACAGTCACATTTGCATTTCAGTTGCCCGAAAGTGAATGCTGGCCAGCATTGGCGACAAAAAAGCTCAAGAAATCGGCGCGAAAGTGGGTCAAACCGAGAATGTTGCATAACCGTCAGACACACAACACGGCACTCACCGCCGAGGCATTCAAGCTAACTACGCTGTGTGTGTTAGTATCTACGATCTTATTGCTAGTGGCAACAACTAGTACACGCGACTGCAAAGACAGCGACAACGCCACATTGTGGCGCAAGGCTCGCTCCGGGCCCCGCCTACTTTAAAATCGATCACTTTCGCTTGCTGCAACTGCAACTTGCAGCCACTCGATTTATGTGCTGGGCAATGTCCGCGGTTCGTGTGTCGCATTGGCAATAAGGCAGCAACAATCGGGTGTGCTCTATACTAGCTAGCTAACCAAAGTCGAAACCGGAGACGGGAAATTGGCCAAAAGCACTAGCGGTGACAATCTGCAGTCTAGGTAGAGCGTGTCTTGGGTGCTACCTTGTACTGGGAATGGGAATGGAAACTCGGTTGGCGGGACCGCAACTGCAAAGCGTGATTTGCTCCACAAATACGAAACTGATTTTGATGTTGTAAAACGCTTCGAGGCGATCAGCTGCGATTGTATTGTGCCGTTGCGTTGTATAGTACTCAACGGCAGTCTGTTTTCTTCACAGACACAGTTGACGCTCCGAGTTATATTTCTTCCCGCTGGGTGGGATGCTATAGGTTTGGAAATTCGATTTGTACGCGAACTCAAGCACCGTAAAACTATCAAAAAATGCAGATTTGGAGTTTGCCTTGACCGCGACGCATCTTGTCCAGCTCTAGGAGCCAGTCCCGCCTTCCACCTGTTGCTTGTGAAGTTCATGGTCTATCCCGCGCCTCTAACAAAGAAAACAAGAGAAAAACGAAGAAGTGGGCGATGGCTGTAACAAATTGCAAAGGCAACAAACCATAAATTTTGGCGAAACATCCACCAGAAAAGTAGTCAGCACGAAGGAAGCACTTACAGCGTGTTTATGGCCAAAAGCCAATATTTACATACAGTGAAAAATGTATGCTTCAGCGGATTGCGGTTCGCATCGTCGTTAGATGTTAACCGTTCAATTTAAATTGAAAGGAAAACGCCCCACTATAGTCTTCTTCTCCACAGGTCAAGGTACTGCTGTTGCTCAGATGTTTCTGCTAGCAAGCGGTTCGTGAAACCAAATTTGTAAAATAGTTTCCGTCCCGAAATATGGTATTTTAAAATACTATTTTATTAATAAAAAGTATACACACACTTGTTTTTATTAAAGCCGCTGTTCAAGGCTCATCTTGGTCAAAATTGATTTGTCCATTTGAATGATTTTAAATAGATAACTATACCTACAATGGTAAATTGTAGAAGGCAGTTGTGATGGACAAACAGCGACAAATCTGTGACTGACATAGGCAGGCGTTCATAAGAGCGTAGTGGCAATAACCATTTTCCTTTCTCTTTTCATTTAAATGAATTTGATAAGCACCAGAGCAACAGTGGTCTGCAACAATGACCAGACCGGGCCAGACCAGACCACCTATTCAAGCACGAGACGGGGGTCGTCCACGGCGAAACAACTTGATAGTGCCGGAAATCATGGCTGCCAGGCAGTCATACACTTTTTACGTGCCTACTGTTTTACATTCCCGTACTTGTTTTTGCGAGCACCAGACAAAATCTAAGTACTTTCAACAGTAACAGCACTCACATATTTAGACTGCGATTCGAAGGCCATAGCTGGCAGTTTTTTTTTGTAAACTAAGCGTATTTTGATTAAATCAGTGGTGTCACAGAAATCTCTTCAAACCCAATTTATCCTAAAAACAAATATTTACACCTAGAGCCAAATTACATTTTTCTTTTGAAGCGCTCTGGGAGGTTAACCGTTGTTTAACCCCTTGCCAAAGTCTTATCATCCGTCTGCTGCCGAGCTACTTAAACACACGGCAAGCTGAGTTGGTTCAACTTTCCAGCTGGGGCATCAAGTTCCGCTCATTGTTTGAACATACGGCGCTTCCGCTTTTCACAAGCGCTTGGGATAGCTGAAATAATTAGCTAATATGCATTTTTGGTTTTCTGACAATCGAAACGAGAGGACAACGCCACTGCATTTCGAATTTCGCATTGGTAATCACTCTTGCGGTTCGGCACCCCATTACACGCGTTGTCTTTGTGGACTGCAGTTTTATGGCTTGTCATTCTGCCATTGACGTGGTGGTTTTGGCACCAAATCGCTCCTCGGTAGCCGAGCCTTGGGAGTGGTCAGACCGAACGCGTCTTGAATAATATCTCCTGATGCGGATTTAGCATTAAAGAATGTCTTAATTTTCAAGTACCTGTGAAAGATTAATTAGGGGTACGTGTTCACCGACAGAAAGTGATCTTGGTGGCACTAGACTTCTGTTTAATTTCAGTTGGGGATACCTTCACATGCACTCGTACCTCACCCACTACTGACACGTTGCTTTGCTTCGCGTGAGATCAGTTTCGAACTCATCTAAATCAACGTATACCAGTCTGCAGTCAGGCAAGTGTACTCGACCGGTAACGTATGCGTAATTTGTAAGTAAAGAAAATAATCGCACCGACTGACAGTTGGGTACTGGAAATTGAATCTTCCGCATCGCTGTCGCTTCACAATTACAATAAATAATACATTTGCTAGTCCGTTTTCATCCCAAGATGAATAGTGGAAATTGGGCTATTGGAAAGCCACATGTGCCTGCGACCCACTGGGAGATTTGGTCGTGACTGCTGCTACACTTAACTGACTGCTCCAAGACGGGACTAAGCTGAGGCGCTGCTGCGTATGCGTGGGTAAAGTTGGCTATGCCGGTGCATTCAGCGTTGAGCCTGTGGCTCTGGCAAAAAGCTCGCAGCACGTTTAAGGCCTTTTGGTATTACAATAAATGCAGTCAAGAGCCAGGCATAAATCGATTGCTGCGTTGCGATTCGATGCCTATGATGTAAGCTAAGAGGCAACTATCATAACGGGCCAGGGCAGTTGGTGGGGCTCTTACTGAAACCGCCGCCGTTGCCGTTTGCATTACACCTTCTGCACGATATTAAAACGCAGCTTGTAATTAACATTCCCGAGCAGCAGTTCCAGGGTATGTGTAACCGCGTAGAGATGCATTTAAATTTACAATTTTCGCACGGCAGCGAACGTTAGAGGAGCTGCGAACTCGGGGCCAGTCTAGGGCGTACAGGGCGGGCGCTGAATGGGAATCTAGGCAAAACAGCTAGCTCGCACTGTTTGGCAGCTGTTTTTCTCATGGGAAATGCTGGCAAGTCAAATGTTGCCTTCACTTTACGCTTAAAAAAATATGTTATGGAGTTAAAAGCTTTAAAAATGTTGTGCTTTTTAAAAAACTTGCTCATTCTCTCTTTCTTTGCTCAAAACATCATATTCTTTATACAATATATTCTTAAAACAAATATTATTATTGTTTTGAACTTTTGTTAATATTATAAAATATTTTACTATTAATTTCAGAAAAGACAATTTGGAATTAATGTTTAAAACACCTGGATAGCTAAATAAATGTGAGAAGGAGAGCATAATCGAAGTAAGAATGAATAACAATAATAACAAAATTATTTTTGAAAGGGGTAAGTAAAGCTTTTAATTTTTCTTAACATAACCTATAAACATACTGAATTTAAAAATGCCAAAAGTAAAACAAAGGCCACAACTCGAAGGCCTCCGGCTGGGGTTTGGAAAACAAACGAATCCGCCCAGCTCAGCTCAGCCCAGCCCAGCCCATAGTCGATCAGTGGAGCCAAGTCGCATTGCAGCCGAAAAGTAATAGTTCCAATCGTTTTATACAGCACCAATTACATTTCATCCACGTGTGGGCGGCCAAATTACGATTTCGTTTACGATCGATAAAATCTCTTCAAATTTTAGGCAAAATTAAGTCTAAGACTTGACAATAGCAACGGATTATAAGCCATTCTTTCTGTTTTTAAAAAAATTGTAGACCCATTTTTATACTTGAAGATTTAAACCTTTTTGTAGGAAAGTATGTAAAATGAATTGTTTCCTACCTAAAGTAAGGTAAAGATATAGCCATGTCGTGGTGTTTCTATCTGGCTGTAGTAAAGAAGTACTTTATTGTACAAATCTTGATCTATTTTCTATGACATTTGCATACACCACTTTAAATACTCCTTGTTGAAATTTGTTGGAAAAAATATGGAGCAGCCAAAGTTAAAGCCAACTTACTTTATCTCCTAGTCGTAAATGTAACTGTTGTGGGCGCTTGCTAACGGCATCAATTGCTTATGCCATACATAAAAAGGCAAAGCTGGCGATTTGGCATTAGAATCCAAAAGTGAGCGGCGTGTCGGCCCCACGACTGGACTGTCTGCTTGGTCTGGTCCATGGCACATTTTGGGTGTGCCCAAAAGCTAGGAACGGTTCGGGCTTAGAGCAAAACAATATGCAAAATAGTTTTAAGTTTATGCTTTAACAACCGAGCTGTAATTCCGCCCGACTTGCATGTTTTGTGATCCAGTATCTTAATGATCCCTGTCCTAATTTGGTCGCGACATAATTAAGACGAAGCATTCAGATTCTATGCATTCGATACCCCAAAGTGTAAACTATTTAAATCCAGAACCATAAGTACAAACGACATTTTGCTTTGCTTGAATGCCAGTGGTCGATGATTGAGTTCACTTTGTAGCAGCGGCTTATATAGCTCCGTTTAAAAGTCGAATCAGAAACCATTTCAGGGTCACCCAACGCCTTGGCGTGGCTGCCAGCAGCTGCGGTTTATAAAAGGCGGCGGCTTCGGCTCTGCCAGTTGCGCAAGAGAACGCCACCGCTGACGGTATGCAACTAAGAAGCTATAACCATTATGGTTTCTAAGTCAGCCTGCGTCGGCGGCAAATCTAAGCTAAGCCGAACAAGACAGCAACAATGAGCCTTATTAGACAAACCAAACAATTATAACAGAAAAAATAACAATGGCGAAAACAATTATACCTGGCTAATAAAAGCAAATGGAGCTGTATCCAATCGGGTCCAGATTCTTGGTTTGGCCTTATATCTCGTTGTATTTGTGTATCAGTCTGTCCTCGAATTTTATGACTGAAACTTAAACACTGTTAACTTGTGTTATTTTAAGCTGTATCATTGTATAACTAACGACATGCAATTAATTTATTGATTTATTTCTTTAAAAATGTAATAGTACCATGCAGTGGCGGATCTAGGATTTTGTTGTGGGGGGTGATATCAGAACAATATTTTTGGTTGCATACCCATATCACCCATGATATATCACCCGTATTACCCACCGTGTTTTCGCGCATGGTACCATGAGTAGTTAAACTCTAAGATATACATAGGTTTTGAACATGCACGGATCCATTGGGGGTGATATGGGTGTTATATCACCCCCCACTCGGGTGAAAAATGAAAGGAATTTTGGTATTCAAAAAGTATGCAACAAAAAATTTGCTCTAATATCACCCCCCACAACAAAATCCTAGATCCGCCACTGGTTTTGAAAGTCCCGTCCAATAGATATATAGGTAAAGATCAATTGTTTCCATCAACTAAGGCGCCAAGGACTTGTAGCGATCTAGAATAAGCGATCGAATTCCTGAAGTAATATTTCTATGGGCAGTTATAAGAGTTTGGAGCATGCAGCAGTGACTCACTAAACTCAAACCCCAAACCCCAAAAATTTAACGGTTCGCATGAATGCCAAGCCCAGTCTCTAAACGAAACTGAAAGGTTGATAAAATGGCAATTGTAAAAAGTGGTTTAATAATTATTTCGTTTCCAGACGCCATTCCCGTGCCCCAAAAGAACTTTGAAGTCGAGTTAACGCCCACAGACTCCATAGAGCTACCAGTTGACTCGGCATCTCGCTAGGCAGTTTTGCAACACTAAAATCCGCCGCTTCGTGCGCATTTCGATTTCATTTTGGCAAACTAATTTGTTGAATTAAGTGTAACAGTTGGTTTGGCTCAGATAAAGCGATGGTGGATTGGTTGTATGGCCGTGCACTCAGTCACAGATCAGCTTTTGTGTTCCCAAGCCAAGTAGCTCGAGGGAGTGTCTACGTCGCGGAACTCATTAGATCTGGCTGCTTGGTTATAAATAATGTGAACCAATTAAAACCAGGTCCCCACAATTCACTTACAGACCGTAGTTGGCAGCTGCAGTTGGCTAGAAGTTTTCCCTTGAGCATTTGCAGACAAAACAAAAGACTGAAGCAACAAACTTGTCTTTTGTCTTAATGCCATCAGCTTTTTCAACAGCATTACATTTGTCTTTGCTAGCTCTCCTTTGCTGCACGCACCCCTGCGCGTCAAATTAATAACATGTGTTTGAGTTGGTAAGTGGTAACAACAGCCTCATACAGGTCGTGATTGTAAAGTTCTGATTTCTGAACATGTATTCATTGTGGATTGTTCTCGTTTCTGTTTATTTTTTCGCCGGGCATGAGACTTGGTTCTCTTTGTGCACCGAAACGATGCCAAGGTTGGGCCTTCTATTTAAATTGCTGAATATGGTAATGCGGAGAGCACTTGGCTTGGCAGGGCTTGTGCAGCAGCTAGTGCTGCTGGGTGTGAACTGCCTTGCCTTACTACAATTAAATATATTAAACCGTCTAGCTCAAAGAAGCAAAAAGCTAATCAGACCAAAAAGCATCACCCCAACTTGCCAAATATGGTTAAATGATGCAAAACAGAGCCGTGATGACTTAAGCGCCGAGCTTGGATTCCAATGAGAGACAAAAATAGTTGCAAGTCAGCACAAAATGCCTTTGCTAACGGCCAGAGGTGACCTTCACCTTTTGCTCATCGCTGCCAAAGATTAAGCATGAAAATGAAAGAGGACGGCAGATCATTTACATGAAATCAAATACCAAAGTGATGCTCAGTCACCACCACTTGACTTGTTTTTAGGCAGGCATGAATACACGAAAAGGGGCACTGAGCAGGGGAATCCCGAAACGAATATGCTGCCGAAAACATTTCCTACCTACTCACCCAGGAAAATGTTTCAGCTTCGGATAATGTCAGCCCGGTGATAGCGTGGAGCTCAACCGCACCTTGTCCACCCTGTCGTTGAACTTGAACCGTTGGCACACGTTTGGCAGGTAAAAGTAACCAGTAAGACCAGCATCACAGCACTTGCATGTACCAACAACAATGAGGCACGGCCAGGAAAACGTCGGGAAACGAACGAATATTGAAAAGCGAAATCAGACGGAGCGCCAAAGTGGCATCTTACGTCTAGCGGCGGCCTGGCTTGTGACTGGTTAGCTATTACAAGATAGCAAGTTTTCGTTGGCCATGACACTGAAGGGGTTCAAAAAGACGTCGGGGTCTTTTTCATAGCCCAATTGAAGGTTGGGAGGTGTTATACTTTTAACTGCGGGGGTATTTACTTTACGGTTGGAAGTAAAAATCCGAAAATGCTTTTAGGCGTGGCAATAAAAAGTTTGTAGTTGTTTTTTGTAGGATTTCCAGGAGGGCATACTTGGAAATGGTAAATGGTAGCCTACGAATCCGACAAGAGGCAGGACAGCCTAAATGAAGTGCGCCAATATATTTAGCTCGAAAATGCATTCCAACGTAAAGGAACATCTCTACACTGAAGACATTACCCTAATAAATTGCTAAAGCTGCGTGTGCTAAATCAGTTGAGTCTGCGTGCGTTCGCGCTCGAAACGACAAAGCTTTATTAACAGCTTTTAATCAAGATGTCTAATTGGCAACACAAACACTGCGAAGGCAACGATTATTAACCAGAAGGCAAAGTCAAACCACAACAAAACAAAAAAACGTCGGAGAAAACAACAAAAATATATATAAGACAGACACAGATACATTCGTAGCATTCAAAAATATTTTAAAATGAGCCAGAGATCATAAAAAATGATTGCTAGCTATGCAATCTATCATACAATATTTGCGCTAGACGAAGCCGAACGCAGGTAATGTTAACAAAGAAAATTGATTGCAGATACACTGACTAAAACTAACACGTGAAAAGCCAAAGTCAAGGACGCCACTGTTGTCTACTGACAGAAGTGGGCTATGTTTGGAGCTGTGAACTTGGGTCCGCGGCTTAAGCTTATTTGCTCTTCTCGTGATCGACACGTCGAGTGCTCCGAAGATCACGCACATAAAAGCTAGCTTCTTTAAGCGTTTAACGGACCGTTTACTTCCTTTTGTCTGTGTACTTCAGCTGCCTTTATTGGGAATTTTCGATGTTTCGGCGTTAGTTAATTTCGCCGAATCTTTTTATAACGCGGTGACTAATGGGTATTTAATACGTCTTCGCATAAGCGGATATTATTTGCTGGCTGCTAGTTGCCTGTGGATTACTATCCGGTTCGCTTGATTGGATCGGTCTGCCAGCCTGAAAACTTAAACATCAGATAAATTATGCGTATTTAAAATGTTGTTTCTGCCAATACCGCTTTGTAAAAGATTCGAGCGATTCCCAAAGATATAGCTATAGAATCAGACACTGACAAAAGAATTCAAGGCCCATACAGTCAGTTTGAACATAGCATGCACAACCTGCTGGCTGTCAAATAAAATCTCTCGCTTTAACTGACAACGAACAAAGAATAGGCCCACAGAAAATTGGGCTTTTGCTTGGATAAAATTCAGGTTGCTTTGAAATATAGCCAGCATCAGCTTATGCATGTCAGTGTCATAAGATATCAAGTATAGGCAGAGTGTATAAGATGGCTTATCGGTGTCACATCTATGAATTATGCGACGCGAAGCTCACTGTGGAATACCAGGACATAACGCTGGCACTTCGTAGACCAAAGAAATATTGCTGGCATGTAATCAGACCAAAGACATCTCGTAAAGTACAAGGCGGGGTTGTACGCAGCACCAAGTTTCCAATCCGCATCGCCTGTCTGCATTGCACAGAAAAGAGCTGGGAGTGAAGTACATTGTTAGCGAGTCCTACGCGTTGTCGTCTCACTATTTATGCGACGCCTTCGAGAAGGGTCACAATAAATTTATAGCATTTTTAGGTGGAAGTTGAATTAAAGCTTTTTTTTATGCACTGACATGCCTCAGGATAATCTCTTTATATTTTCTGAAATACACTGGGAAAAACATGTATATATTATATACTTATGAAAACGATGCTGGTGGGTATTGCAATATACCCACAGTTGGTACCATTTCTCATTTGATTTACAACGCTAATTAAAGTTTGTGGAATAATGACAGCAACCCGCTCCAGGTCTAGATCTATTAAATTATCGATCGACATTGAACCGTTCGTCGAGTTGTGAATTAATGAACACATTTGCTATCGGTGGTCGGTGAAACACAACCGTTTTCCCACGCTAAACGGGGTTGGCTGTACCACACCCTGCGCAAGTGCGAATGCAGCTGCTCATGGGTGACGGCAGCGTGACCATGCAAATTACCCAATCGCGGCTTAAATATTAACTTTTCTGTAATATAGTTGGAGCTACCACAAGTGAAGCAGCGCCCAGCTGAAGACAATTTGACTTGCCTAAATAGAAATAGGATTTGTACTGTTCGCAAAATAGCTGCTTTCAGAGATTTCAGGTACACCGGGTATGTCTGGGTAAATTAATTATAAAAAGGTATTCGATGACTTCTTTTCAAACCAGTTAATAAAAACAAACAAACAAAAAACAAAATGATAATTGAGTCAGAAGAGTCACCAATAATTGTGATAAATATAAAAACAAGTTCATGAATGAGGAAAATCAATAACCCAAAACTCTGAAACTTAAACCGGCATCTTATTTATAACAGCTTAGTGATGAGGCTAGCCGAATCGTCCTAAAAATCGGGCCATTGGAGTACGCAGCTTGAGATACTCGCTTAGGTGGGTTGGATACGGTTCATTGACTTCATTAGGTAGTTTATCTCCTGGTAGCCTAAGTGGACAATACTTCATGGCAGTTTTAAAAGGATAGCTTTGCAGTCAATAGCCTGACAAACCAAAACTCCAGCTGTGATTTAATTTTACAAAAAATCAAGAAGCAAACTCCACCGAGTAAAATGTCATTAAACCTTACGTTTAGTATTGAACCTGTTGCTTTCCGCCTGCGCCTGCTAAGTGGCATTGAAAAACTGAATTTGTGGCGCGGCGACTTTGAGATCCCACTGAAAGCGGTGCATTGAGCCGGCAACATTCAGAAACACGAATGACCGCTGCGGGCGAGTGAAATTTGTTACAAAGGCACCAGTAATAGAAAATTATCCACACTATAAATAAGAGCCACAAATGAACACTTGGCAAAACAACATCTCCGAGAGTGAGTTGTTTGCTTACGCATTATAGTCTTACCTATGTACATACATATATGCACACGGCCGAATGGACGAATTCGAAATGCACTCAAGCTTGCAACAGACGATCGGCCAATAGACAGACCGTCGCCGCCCCGCCGCTAGATCTTGTCCAATGATTAATAGAGCAGCGCTGAGCCCGATGGAAGTCCAATCCCAAAGAGCTGTGCGTAATCGGTTCAGCTGTCCTGCAACTCATTACATTTGACATCGAGCACTTAATGAAGCTCCCAACGACGCAGATGAGTGCGGTTATGCAATCGACGGGCCCCGCTAATCGATAAGCTCACACACTCGTACTTTCACAGCGGCCAACATTTTGTCACTGTGGGGCCGTCAACGTTCATTTAAGCGGGCCCACTAATACGCATCGCATCGCAGCCAGGCTGCGGCTGTGGCTGTGGCTGTGGCTGGTGAAAGTGAAAGGTGAACAGCACATGTGGTGCCGCAAAATATTTGATAAATGAAAAATGTTGCGCATCCGAGTGTTCCGCAGAGCATGAGAGCAGCTGACTTGCTCCAGCTTGGCCTTGGGAGCCTTTAGCCTTAATTCCGACTTAAACTCACCAAGCAGTGGTATACGAATCAAAACAAAAACCCATCAACGAAAACGGCATCCCCAACGGCAATCGCGCCAAGGTCGTTGCATTGAGCATCTGCAAAATCCAGTTTATAAATTTATCTACCCACAAAGGAGACAATAAAGAAGCCGCAACAGACATAAGCGAACCTTGTGTCTGGCCATCGATTGAGGGGACACTGTTTTACTTTCATTCTTGGCTGAGCCATCCTACGTTTATTAATAACTATGTGACTACCGTAATTTATAGTGCTGACTCCTTGGATACAAGAAAATGAGCACTGCAAGCAGGGCGTAATTTGACGGGATAGCAGTTTGCTCTGTACGTCCGCCCAAAATACAAAACGATCAAAATATTATAAGAGCGCCTTTCTAAATTGCTCGGTAACATAACCTTGAGTTAGCCAGCAAAACAATCACCACTGCTTATTCAAGAACAAGACTCAAACAGGCCTAAAAGGCACGACTCATGTCAAAGCATTCACTTTTATCGGTTTCAGAAAGTGCATATTTTTGGGTAATTGTTATTGGTTTCTTGTCTTCATTGCTATAAAAATCTATTGTGGCACAAAACAATTAGGAATCAAATTGACAATTATTCATTTACATCACATACATATCCCCAGATGCACTCTGATCGTATGAGATCGGCATTATGTGGAGCAGACATCTTGCCACCGTATAGAATGGACGACGATGAACCGCAGTCTGCCTAATCAATTACAAAGTCACGCAGCTTGGGTGTCGGTCCGCTGAATGCAACCTGCCGCAAATGTGAAGCACGCATAAAATAATCATAAATATTAAAACATTTTACGCAATCCAAACACACATCTAACTGGCAGACTGGCTTTGTGCGGTGAAAGAAAAAGAGAGCTATCTGGCCGTAACAGGGCAGGTGTGAGAGTGTTAAGTGGAGCAGCGGCTTCGGGCCCCATTTAATTCCACGATACGACGCATAGAGACGTCAAGAGCTCTATTCACATCGGTTATGAACGTCGTCGGGCTGAGGCAATGCTTTAATAGATTGCTCATTGCGCAGCGAATATAATTTGCAGCTGTAATACGGTAACATGTGCATTTCAAGGTGAGTAGCACCATTAACACCGAGCTCGTAAGGGCAATCGTTGGGTGTTTGCCGTTTGGTGGTCTATTGGTCTATTGGTACTCCTCGCACTGTGCCGACATCCATTTCAATTTCAACTTCCAATTCAACGCAAATTAACTGGAGCCTTTCGAAATCCAGGGATTACCATGGCTGTGTGCAAATTTATTCAAGCTTGCCTCAGACTCACCGGGTACTGCTCGAAAGCGAAAGTGCACCGCTGTGCATGCAAAACGAAGTTGCGCCATGTCAGTGCTCGTACATGCTCGTATAAAGCGTTCAGATTACAGTTGAAGACCTAGCCAAGTAATTTAATGACGATCTTCCGCATGCGCCAAAACTTTCGCACGGTAAGCATTGACACCGCCTGCGGTAATAACAGCTGGAGGCAACATGGTTGGGCGGAGGCGGGGCCACCATGCTGATGGCCGGATTGGCATTGACACTTGGATAATGATGTATTATCGGCGGATCTAGTCTTCCAAATCACACGCAATACTTTACGTTTTTGTGAGGTTCTAACAACTTTCACCTTTCACAGGTCCGTCTTTCCCATTAAATCCAGTCGCACATTAAATGTTTTTACATGTTCGCTGAACATTTTCTAGCAATAACGCATGTAAACATTTCCGCTAGGGCATTTATGAGGTTTTTCAACAAAGTCTTTTCGCCAAGCCAACGGAGACCAGAAACGAGAGTAAGACCTTTCCTTAGCTCGAAGAAATGACATAGTTCAACGAAATGGAAAGTGTTGTCACTGTTCCTGTCCCAGTCCATCAACAGTCTTTAGCTTGTTTTTTATGGCTTTCGTTGGCTTTTTATTTATTTTGAAATGCTTTGTTGTTTCTGTTTTATTGTGTCATCATTGACAACCAGCTGTCTTGGCTCGTTTATTTCACTTTCTTGCCCTATTACTACTCGAATAATAACTGTTGGGTCAGTTGGCGCACATACCATCAGTCTACTTGATTTATTAATTTGCTGTTTACTTTATTTGTTAACCCCTTATGATTGTTTTTCTGTGGCAAAACCGTACCGGTAAATATTTTTATACCCGTTACTCGTAGAGTAAAAGGGTATATTGTCTTCGTGCAAAAGTATGTAACAGGTAGAAGGAAGCGTTTCCGACCCTATAAAGGGATCAGTATCACTAGCCGAGTCGATCTAGCCATGTCCGTCTGTCCGTCTGTCTGTCTGTCTGGATGAACGCTGAGATCTCGGAAACTACAAAAGCTAGAAAGTTGGGATTACCCACACATATTCTTGGGCTTCCTACGCAGCGCAAGTTTGTTTCAGACGATGGCCACGCCCCTCCCTCGCACTCCCTTTAGCTGAGTAACGGGTATCTGATAGTCGGGGCACCCGACTATAGCGTTCTCTCTGGCAAACCATTATCAAGTATGCCTTTTCCTTTTAAACTCCCAACTAATTTCATTAAAACAGGAACACCTAAAGTTAAATGTCTAGGGTTAAGTTATCAGGACTAGGGTAATGTTTTCTCGAACATTTGAAAGAAAACAAGGCGAAAGTGGAAAGTGCAAGCCAACATTGAATAGTGTCGAAACAATACGCAGTCCAGTAGGTGCTCATGTGCTTAGTTTTAAGCATACATATATGTGTATAAGCACAATTTACACTTCTACGTGCACCGAATTTTAAATTAAATTATATTTTTAAAAATATAGATTTCCCTTTGAACCAACTCTTTATATAATTTTGTTAGAAATAATACCAACAGCCGCCCGAAGAGTTCTTTATAATGTTATCAGCTTTATGTCAGTCATTAACACGTAATCTGAAAAACTTTTTATTTTCCATTATCGCCTCTTTTCTTTTTGCCAAATTTTGCATATTTAAATGTGGACGAACAATTAAGTGAACTGTTTTGTAGATTATTAACAGTTATTATAACCGCAATTTGCTCGGTTACACCGACACACTCACTCACTTAGCCAAACACTTATTCAACCCATTCATGCCATTCGAGCCAGTGTGTTGTATGCAATTAATATCTGTGCCATAAGCTGGTTGGCTGGCTGCTGGCTGATTGGCATAACTTACATAATTCCATTACCATTACCCAGCAGTTCGTTGAGTGGACAACCGGGGCTGACCAATAGCTTGACACGGTTCGGTATGTTATGCTCGAAATGTTCGATTATGCTATTGTTTGCTGGTAAATAGAGCAGGTGATCAGACCATATATTTACCAACATACTAAATTAGCTATCCCCTTATGTAAATGCTCTTACTCATATATCTATTTACATTTCACCGCGCGCCGTCGACAAGCGATTAGTCGCTCAAAATAAATATAAATTTTGGTCGCGAGCAAGATACTCGTATAACTTGGTAGCCGGAGTAGCTCGCGCTTGAGCTCGGAGCAAGTGCCTGACAGCTGGTAGTTTGACTTCTTCCAAAATGATTGAATTTGACATCAGACTTTATTTGAGCTCGGAGGAATCGACTGGGACGGAGGCCAAAACAAGTTTGCCTTCTTTTGCGGAACAGAATATTTCCATAACAAAGTCCCAAATGTATTTGAGGTTAAGCAGAATAGGCGTTAATCATGCACATATAAACATTCCATTCAGCCAAAGATACAATACACAAAAGAGCAGACCAGGTTTCGAATGTATTCTCTCCGACTCTTACTTTCATACGAATGAGACATGAGATGAGGTAACATCGGCAGTTGTGCCCCTCTACTCACCTCATTTGTTTTATTGATTGCAATCCTTCAAGTAAGTACCAGGCGAAGGAGAGTAAAACATAAATAAGCCGAATATTAATTGGGAAAGTTCATTGACTTGGCAACCAGTCTTTTGTCTACTCCAGAAAACCGCCAGTTTACTGGCCAGTAAACCGCAAACAAGATTCAGGTGTTTAGTCGCTACGATTTGGCTGGCTTGAGGTCTGCTCGAGTACTCTTAGAATCTTTCCCAGGACTAGTGGGCAGGGTGACTCAGCTCTGTCTCGCAAACCCTCTGCATCCCTTTCGGATTCCTGAAGAGTGTCCTTCATTCAAGTGGCCATTACTCACCTGTTTTGAATAGCAGTAGGCTCAATCCCAGCAGCCACAGAATGCTTAGTCGACCTGTTGAGTACTCCATGTTGCAGGTATTGCGCGTCGTCGTAACTGTAACTGTAAATTTTCTTGATGTGGTTGGTGCAGTTGCGTTTTGGGGCTAGTTCACTGAATTTAAAATACCAATAGGCAAGCTCGGGTCGAAAAGAGCTGGGAGCGCGGATCGCGGGGGAGCAGAGTAGCAGAGCAGCAGCAGCGGCAGTGTCAGTTGCCGTTGAGAAAAGCTTTGTTTTGTTGCATACAATTGCTAAATAACTAAGAAGGCTGTGTCGCAATGTTTCAATTTAGATTTTTTTCGAGCCTTGTGTTACAATTTTCTTGACTGTGGGTTTTGTTTCTGCAGCGGCTGCGGCTTTGCGGCTGTGACTACACTTTGTTCGGACGTGTTTGTATTGTTGTAAGTAGATTCAGTTGCTGCCCCTATTATTCGAGCTTTCGTTTGGCTTTAGACAACGCGACGATGCATAGTTCACACACACGTTTACAGATTACAACACTTAGTTTTCCTCCATTGCTTTTGGCAAGCGCTTTTTCAGTTCGGTTTTTAGTTTTTAGTTTTTTAGTTTTTCAGTTTTTCAGTTTTTCAGTTTTTCAGTTTTTTGTTTTTAGTTTTTCTCTTGAGCCGCTGCAATGACCGCCAGTTTGTTTGCCAGTTGCCATGGAAAAGATGGCTTGGCGAAATGCAAAGAGACGATCGAAACGAAGATCGACCGCTTGCTGTGATTCAGATTTCCCATACGGTATTCGCGGGCACTACCAAATTGGAAAACTATGTGCGAGCTAGTCTGGAGCGTGGAGAAGAAAATGCGAAGCAAAATAAAACAAAACTTGCACGTTTTTTATTTTGTTTGTTGAGGCTTGTATATTTAGCGAAAACTTTCTTTTCAACGCAAAGCGAGCCTACCGACACACACGCTCGGGCTCGTCGACTGAACTACAAAATGCAGTTGAGCCTGCTTTCTATGTACGAATTTTCGGCCGAGTGCAATGTTCTATTCGAGGGTTTAGCTTATATATTTCGGCGCGATCAGCGAATCAATTGGCAATTCAACGCCCCGAAATTGGCGGTGGCCCAACCAATCGCTTCAGTCGGTTCAGTCGACAAGTCCGGGTGACCCTCGAGAGTCTCTTCTTACCGTGCGCTTAGGCGAACCACACGTCCTAATCGGAGCAACTACACAGCGCGACTGTGCGGAGTGAGCGTCTCGAGACTCGCGGCAAGCTCAGCCAGTCCGTACCAAGTTTCGATGCCAGGCTTTCGGGCCAAGTTTAGTCTGAGCCACGCTCT
This sequence comes from Drosophila pseudotakahashii, assembly GCA_035046095.1. NCBI lineage: Eukaryota > Metazoa > Arthropoda > Insecta > Diptera > Drosophilidae > Drosophila > Drosophila pseudotakahashii. The sequence goes on from JAWNOE010000198.1 coordinate 103,267, forward strand.
GCTCCGTCTGTTACTTTACAGTAACAGACTGTTGGAGCTGATGTTGTACTCGCTCGGGGAAGGCGATATCTCTTAAGCTTTTGAAAGTAAGAGTAAAGCTAAAGCTTGTGCCATTGCAAGCAAGACTGGCTTTGAGCATGTGGCTGCTTCTACAGTTTCTTGGGTCTGCTTGGGCTAATTATTTTACACCAATTACCTCGGAACTGCAGCCCAGATCGGTTTTCTTTTTGAGTTTGAGCACTTGGCTGAGAATTTAACCCACAGTTTCGATCATTTGCAAACCAGATACTACCACAAGGCGGGTTACTTGGGTGGGTTTCTTGAGCACCAACGAAAACCAGCACACCACCAGGTCCGATGCAACGTGCGCCCTCCCTCTCTGGCCTACGGGGGTCGGGCTGGCTAGGCAACTATTTACAATGGCGATTGTGAAATAATGTTACAGTTTTAGTTACGTTTTAGTTTTAGCTGCCGATTTGCTGTTCGCTTTTGGAGCGTGTTCTGGAGTTCAGACTGAAGAATGGTTAAAGTATCTGTATGGTTTTCATTTGCATTTGTGTCAACTCGTAGATTTGACCAGCTGGAGTCCCCCTAAATGTCTGGAGTTAATCACTTTTAGAATTGCTCACACCCAGGTCCATTGTCCTTGGTGGATTCGATTCGCCATACCCCGTGCATAGCTTAACGCTAGCATGGGCAATTTCAAGCCATAGAATCGAAAGTGAAACCGAGTTGGAAACACGCCAACGACCAAGAACTGGGCCAAAGCAGCCAACCAAAGCCAAAACAAAGCTGCAAAGCAGCAGTCCGAGCTCAAGTAAAAGGGGCTCTGGTGAACGGCTGCCCCAACATGATGGCTTGAGCAAGGCATGAGCATTAATTTAATTCTGTATTAATTTATTTATTGCTGGATTGTGTTTCACACGATTTATTCTGCGAGTGGAGGGCGAGGCGTATTCTGCCTTTGGACATTTATACTTTGTTTAGGAAGTTGTATAATTTTCACAGTTGAGCCGCCACGAGGCCACTTAAGGGCCTTCATAATTGTATTTCTAGATTCTCCGCATTCCCAAAAAGAAATGTGAAAACCTCGTATATCCTCACGAAGCAATTTAACGGCAATTTAAGGGCCTTCATAATTGTATTTCTAGATTCTCCGCATTCCAAAAAAAAAATGTGAAAACCTCGTATATATCCTCACGAAGCAATTTAACGAGAAAAAAGATTCAGCTCATGAATTGGTTGTTCCGTGTAAGTTTCTTATTTGTCAACGTGGCGTATGAGCAATGGTGTTTATTGCAAAAGTCCACCGACACTTAAGTCACCCTTGGCTTGGTTTGACAGGTAGTTATTAGGTGTAATAGACAATTTCACAAACGAATTATGATAATGCGGGCTAATGTCTTAATTACACAAAATGAGCCAGCGGTCGACAGCCGAAATCTTTATGAGTGCTTGCAAATGTCCTACAATTTGCAAAAACTCGTCCAGCACCGCAAAAATGCTTGCCACTCACTTTATAAATAGGCGGTGCAAATTAATCAACGCGTAATAATCCCGTTTCCGTTTCGAACTATTTCGGCTTTTTCATTGACAGTTGAACGCTTTCATTAAAAAGAAATCCGTATAAAGGTGGTCATTGGTTGGCCCGCATATAGACAAATATTCGTGCACCTTGGGCTGCAAATTGATTCATTTACGAGTGAGCCCAGCCGTAAAATGTCCGCTAAATTGGTGGCCTTGTAAACTTCCACATTACTTCTTCTATAAAGAGCTTATAGCCTGGTAAGCCTACGAGTAAACACCTACCTGTACTTACACATGGACTCTGAATCTGTTAGGGCCTTCAATTGTGTTATGTTTGAAATACTTTTCCATTGTGTTTACCTCTCGATTAATAAATGGGAGTGTTGCACTTCACAAAAATACAAAATAATGGTCCCGTTAATTGAAAAAATCAGTTTGGACTGGAACGGTAAAGGCTTAATTAAATTATATATTCGTGAGGGTTAATATGAAATTCAACCAGTACATTTTGCTTGTGAAGTGAGTGACAAATCAAAAATGTTAATAGTCAATTACGGTGAAACTTTGATACACAAAGACGATATCTCTCGGCGGACTTAGCTTGCCTTGAAATTTTTAAACTCCTCGAATTATTTGATCGTCGTTTAATTTGTATTGCTTCGATGCCTGGTCTGTTGGTGACTTTTAGTGATTTGAATTAAGGTTCTTCGCACATGCTAGTCAACGTTAATTGACTTGCCCTTGTCAATACATTTTGACTTTGATTACTCGTAGTCCAATTTATGCAGCCGTTAACTCAAAATACGCAAAATCAGTTCGATTGTCATGAAATTCCTTCACATACAACCTTTTTAATGCTTATAGGTTTTGTGAAGCATTTTGAAAGTAATTTTGTGTTAAATGCCTCGAGTTCGGGTACGCAAGTAGTTTGCCTTTCTAATGAAAATTAAATTAATGAAGTATTTTCGAACGTACCGAAGTACGTACAAGCCAACATCGGAAACCATAGTCACACCTGCCAATCAAAGCAGGTAGACTTATGTACTTGTGTCCGAATATTGGTATGGTTTCAAACCTGATAGTTTCCAACGTTACTTTTCAATCCCCATTTGCATTTTATGCATTTCGGTTCAGATATAGTAGAATAAAATTCTTAATTTGTAAACTACATCTTTGCACTCATTCATCCATTCCGAAAAAAACAGAATTTTGAATTTTGTGTCACTGCACTTTGACGAATGTAGTGCTTAAACAAAGGTAGCTACTGGTAACTGGATGACCTTCCCCTTCTCCAATGTTTGGCGTAATGGTTTCAAAACAGCCGATGAAAGAGAACGAAGACTGGACAGAAGGGAGGGAAAGAGGGCGGGGTGTGCAGCTTTAAGCAAATGAATTGTATAGATCAAGCGCAACGTAAATGGTGGTGACTAGAACAACCGCCGAGCTGCTATTACCGGAATCAACGGACACGCCTTAGTTCGCAGCATGTAGACAGTAAAGTTTTAGCATGATCAACAGCCTAGCCTCAATTTTGTTTCTGCTCTGATCGACTTTTAATTTTTATATTTGACGTGCAGAAATGATCAAATAAATTGTACGAATAACTTTGCACTTTCGAAAATCAGATAGTTGATCAATTTGAAAGGAATAATGTTGCAGAACACGGAACAGCCTTTACAATTTGTATCATATTATTTTAGCCTCAAGATGGTTTAACCACATTTACATTAACCCGTTTTACATGTGTTCTATTTGTAAGTGTCTTTTGCAAGGCAAGTTTTCTTGTCATTGTTGCGTTGCTGGTTTTTTAATGGTATTAAAATAGTTTAATAAAGTTCACATTAGTTTTCTATGCCGCCACCGCCACCCTATACGTAGCCGGGCTCGCCGCATCCAATTTAATAATATTGTCACACTTTGTCGCTGAAAGTTAAGAAACAGCGAGCAGCACTGTAGGTTGAATAAACCGGATTTAAATGACAAACTGTAGCAGTATTCAACTACAACTCCCAGTCGCAGCTCCGCTGCCTTTTCAATTTCAACACGCAAAAGTATATTACCTCAAGGCCGTTCTGCCAGCGCGACTATTACCAACCTGAAAATCTCCAACGGGGCAGACCGCTTATTGCTCCAGCTTTTGAGGATTGAGTTCCGCCCAAGCCGTTGCAATGCGGAAGAGACGCGTATTACTGGTTATTGGCAGAACCTCCACCGCCTGCAGGGGCACTTACTTCCTCCTATAGGCAAGGGGAACGGCGACGCTTTGAATGAGTAGCGTTACAAGGGCCCGTTACAAAATCGCGCACAGTCAGGGGTTTAACAAGTTCAAGTGCGTGAACTGCCCAAATTCGATGGCTGCAAATGCAGCTTGGCCAAAGGAAAGTCTTGTGGAGAGCCGGGTTTTGTCTGGCTTAAAGCAATTTGGCTTGCTTTCCAAATGCCCACAATGCGAGGGCTGCCTTGACTGTCAATGCATTACAAAATCGGCTAGCTGGTACCTTCTGACTGAGACGAATGGGCATTAGCCGGGCAATCTGTTTGTTGTTTCGCCATCAACCCGACCCGCCCACAATTGTGAAATGGTTGCTCTACATTCTGGGCCAACCAAAGCCTTGCACAGCTCTTACTTTCATTGTGGGTTTGTGTTGTAAGCTGCGTTTGGTACTCACTTCTCACTGGAACTGTAACAAATTGTAAATCAAAATGCTTGAGAGTTTTGTGGCTCTCAGTGTGAGGTAATACCCAATTGCTTTTATTTAACCGGGAGCACTTTATGAGGTCGGGGTGTCATAAAGTCCATTGCTCTCCTTTCTCTATTTGTAAATTAAAGCTGCACGCCAAAAGAAAACAAGTTTTTTTTTTTTGTAAAACAAGTCATTTCAATAAACATGAAACAAAAATTGTATTTTTTAAATTAAAAAAATATGATAAATGACAATATCTTTATAAATACTTCAAATATATATAGTTCCAAAATTTATATCCATTATAATTATATGGTTCCTGTTCAAAATCGGTAAAATTATTTACATAACATTAGCCTAACCTCACCCCCGCTGGTTAGACTACAACCCCCAGTGCGTTGGTGCGACCAATGCGCTAAATTGGGAGCGAATTCGTGAAAACGGCGACAACAGGCGCGAAAGGCAGTACACGATCCCAAAACCAAACTTGGGAAGCCAAGATTAGGCCAGCAGCCACCACAGGCTATGGTCCACAGCAGCCAAAAAGACGGTCGCACACCAAGCTGATCATGTATTTCGGGGGAGCAGCTTTTAAGCAGATTAATTACCTACTGCTGGGCATGCTGCATGGTAACTGATTTACAGACTGGCCTCTCAATGTACAGAAACATAAATGCAACTCATGGTGGGTACACTTAAGGTACACTTAAACTTTGAGTAATACAGATTACTTTCTTAAAAAACGTAATCAATTTAATATAATTTTTAAACAGCCCTTGGTCGTGTTGTAAAATTGTACTAGATCAACTGCCTGACATCTCAAAATGTCCTGTGATCTAGGTGCAGTTAAACTGGTTCTTGATCTTGACTGTTTATTTGAGTGCTTGACATTTCGTCTTTGGAAGAGTATTCTGTAATAAAGAAAAAGGCGTGCTCTTTAATGACTCGTCTTAAAAAAGGCACATCAAGCCATCCTCTGCCCCACCCAAGCAACCCCATGTAGAAGTGCGCGGAATGTGCCAAATTTAAAATGTTTGATACTATCAAATGGAGTCCAATCGCTTTGAGTTTATCATTCAATTGATGATACATTGTGACAAACCAACTTTGACATACTGAAGGTGCGGCCATTGCCCGACCAATTCCATTTTCAATTCCCTTCATAAATTGGCTTGGAGCATTGGCAGCCACTGGCCTATGCAAAATATTTTTCACAATGTGCTATCCGCACCCAGCATCAGGGTCTAGCATTCAATGCACATTGCGACCCAACTTGTTGGCAGCTCAGCTCTGTCGAGAACTCGGCTCTGCAACTCGAAGGCTAAAAGTCAAAATATGTATACATTTTTTTAAATCTCACACACACCAGGGTAGCTAATTTTCCCGTATGAGCCATTGTCGTTTATAGCCAAACTTAAAAACCACAAACTACCATACAAATATTACTGTTTCAGAGTATTAGTATGATACTTGACGACTTTTAGAATATTTTGTCTGAATTTCGGTTAGACGAGTATGAATTAGAAACTAGAATTGAATAATGGAGAAATATAAATTGGCTAATGGTCTTTGGGCGTCTATCAAAATTGTTTGTTCTAAGACTCCCAACTCCTCAGCGCCAAGAATGGTAGTGCCAAGATAACATACGGCCCGGAAATACGTGCCAGGTCAAAATATTGGACCGGACATTACTCATGCGCCGTGTGTGCTCTTGAACAGCGCTAGTTCTAACGTTAGATACCAGCTCTCCACAATTAAACTACTTTTCTTTTTCATTCTCATTTTAGAAATTTAAATTTAAATTTAACCAGATTTTGTCGATATTCCAATTTTGGAGAATTTTCCGTGTGTTTTTTTGAGAATTTTATTTTTTTTTGGTCAGCCAAAAAGTATGCTAATATATGTTCATCGAATATGTAAAATCAATGTAGACCAGCGGTCTACTAAGCGTCCTATTAAGTGGGAGTAGGGATTTGTTCTGCCAATCCGTTGCCGTTTATGTTCACTGCAGAACAGCGGTCTGCATACACACATCCATGAGCTGACCAGTGCAAATTACTCACACAAATATAAAACGAAATGTCGTCATATGTGTGTGCTGACCGATGATGTAGAGTACTGTACACATGTAATGTAATGTGAATGTACGTTTTCATGATTTTAAAGAATTTGTGGAGAGTTTTTCTTTTCCCCCTCAAAGTATGCCAGATACTTTAATCAAATACGAATTCATTTCAAAACTAATTAGAAAAATACAATGATTGCTATGTTTGACCCAAAGCTTGCAACTTATTCAACACGTTGATAGGGACTAAGAAACACAACGAAAAGTTGTTCAACAAAGAATTACAGTAGGGAAACACGCACTCGTATGTGTTCCCATCCAAGTATACTCCCTTTTTAACAACGAAGAACCCACACATGTGCGACACCCCCGCGGTACGACACAGGCGTAGCTATAAGCCGAGGGCAGCGCTTTTTTTTCATTTCTATATACTACGAATAAATATGTTTATACATATTGACACACAATGTGGTGTGTTTGTTTTTTCACAGAAAAGTTTTTACATTGCGAGTAAGAAGGAGATAAAGCCCACAGCGTGCACGTGCGTTTAAATGCACACTCTGGAAAAATATGTTAATATCTCTTTGTAAATAATAAATGCGAAATAAAATTGTTTGTTTTCTTTTTAATATATTTTGCTTGTTAGTGCAATATGAAATTTTTTTAAATCATGCATTTATTAAAAATAAGTTTTACAACGCACCATAGTTGTTTAACTAATACTATGTAGATTGTGCATATGTTTTAAACAATTCCGAACGCGCTACGCGGACTTCTTCTCGCCCAGGAATTCGTTGCATACCTTACGGCGCAGGGGAATTGGAGGGGAGGAAGGAAACACAAGCATAGTGAATATATAGAAAAGCATGTTACATAAGAATGTATATAAAGCTTAGATAAACTAATTTCATAAATGTTGTTTATGCTAAGATCAATGCAAGTTACATTATAAAGTTTTTTATATAAGCATACCCCACATATGTATTCATTAGACTACAAACACAAGATAGATAGTCTGAATTCAAATGTTAAAGATGTCACCCATTGAAAAATCAATATTAAAGGAAAACAAAACGTTTGCCTACTTATTTGTTTTATATCAAAATGGAGATACTGCGTTGCTCTAAGTTGGTTACCACAACATAAAATGGCCGTCCATTGCTGATCCCAAAGTATAATTGACAAACCACAGTGGTCCGGATCATGTATGCCCTCGCGTTGGCGTAAAAAGTTTCTCAGCATACGTTACTTTGAATACATGCGGGAAATAGTGTATTGCGATAGCGTAAGGAAACAGCTACAAAAGGAGAAGAAAGATCAGAGACACAGCACAAAAGCGACACACACACAGACACACCAGCACCAACACTTGCAAGCGGAGCGGAGCGACAACTAGTTTTGGTATAAGCAGAGTGCTGCACTCAAACGAATCGACTGGCTAGTGCCCATTAGTTCTGGACTGTGTGATTAGAGCTGTATCGCCAGTTGATAAGCGGGCTAGCCATACTCAAGTTTACGTAGTGCACATTTATGAAATTACTTGAACAGGTCCAGATAAAATGCTGTTTTTAAGAGCTTTTGCTAACGCAAAAGCCTGCAACATCATTTTCATAGACCCGATGTACCCGTGCCCGCAAGAAAAACCTGGTAGAAAAAAACCAACCGAATACAAATGCGCCATTGAGGCCACATGGATAGAGCGGAAAACTGGCTGTGCGCCATGAAACAGACGGACACCAGGCGCTCACACACACTCGCACCAGCGCTCGAAAAACAGAAACAAAAATCGTGTAGGTGTGTTATACAAGCAACAATCAGGCGGCACGCACACCATCGCCGGAACAACGAACAACGTAGGTGAGGCGAGAGCAGAGGAAGTGGAAGAGTACAAAGCCGTCGACGCGTGTCTGTGTGCGTGCGGGAATGCACTAGTATGGGTGGGTGGTGAGTGTAATGGCAAACAGCAACGTTTGTTTCGCTCAGTTTTATTTCGTTTTCTCGTCGCAACGCAAGTGCTGGTGAAATCGGTGTGGCAAAAGTGTATTTCAAGTGAATAAAACTACTGCACCTCCCCGGGAAGCAATTTTAGGGCGTTCGGCGTAGGTGAAACACGCCTCAGAAGTATTTAAACAAAGAACTTCAGCGGAAAACACATTTTCCTCAAAAACATAGCATAGCGAGTGCGGACAACGTGAAAAGAAGAAAGCAAAATGTGAGTTTTGAGAGCAAGATCAGTTTCTGTTCGCTCTCTCCGCTGCGGACTTGCGCTCTTCGCTTTCAATGTTCAATACATTTACAGTTTGTTATTATTTGTTTTTCACTCTGCCATTTGTTTTGCACGCTCTCAGAGGCGACGACTTTCTCGAATTGCAAGTGTACATTTTATGAAACGAAGTGTGTGCAAGGCGAGCCGCATTGCAGATGGCAGTGTGTGTGAATTCGGCGTGAACGCAAAGTGCGCTTTTTACACCGCAACCGTGGGAGATTTTAACCAATGCAATTCGTATTTTGCCAACAGCATGTTGCGTGTGGAGCTCTGAGTTCGGGAACACCAGGCACAACGTGAGACTCCAGACATGGATGCACAGTTCGAGCACTTGTGCCGCATTTGCGCTGCCAACACGAAGAGCAAAACCAATTCCGTGGTCGAAAGTGTGTTTATTTTCAAGACACAAGGACTGAAGGATAAAATATCGAGACACCTCTACCTAAATGTAAGTAAAAGGAAAGGCGTTCGATCGCGCTACGTCAAATTTAGTGCGGGCTATGAAAAATACCAAAACCGTTGCGTGCCAGCCCTGGAGGTCACCACTGAGCGCAACGCTTGAAAAACTACATGGCTCGGATTCAGTCAAGGAAATGTATAGACAGGAACATAAGAGGCGCGCCATCAACTGGCTATGACTTACGAGCTTTCCATTTCAGGTGGCTGAAGACGATCCCCTGCCCAAGGTGCTCTGCAAGTCCTGTTACCGACAGGTGGAGGCCACGGCATCGCTCTCGAATATAGCCAAACACACTCAGCTCGTGTTCCGCGACTTTCTACTAAGCAATCTGGTAAACAAAACATTCGTCTTTCGCTTTAAATCCTTTAAGCTCACCACCGATTATAATTTCAAGCCAAAGAATGCGCGGGAAGCAGCTGCCGCTCGGATAAGCGTGCCACCACCGGCCTCCCAAGTCCCAGCTGTAAACGAGGAAAACCAGGCCCAAATCGATGAATTCCGTCCTATTATGCTAACCCGTGTACCGGAGACTACCATCACATCCAAGCCCCAGGCGGGCGGTCGCCCTCAGGAAGCACTCGTGGTGGCCAGTAAAGGCAGGGAGGCACACCGGGAAAACCCCTTGGCTGCTGCATCCTCGTCTTCTGGCATTGGCAAAGCCCCCGGAGCAGTAAAGAGCAATATAGCTCCGACTCGACGCAACAGCGTTTTTTTGGATACCCGGCACGGCTCGGCCCCAATGTCGATCGCACAGCGCTCCATGCAGCATGTTCCCTCCTTGGTGCCTCTGAATTTCGAGCCGTCAGCTTCCAATGCAACGAAGAAGACCCCAGATACAAAACTATCGCCGGCAGGAGTAATTAACTTCATTCAGACTCATGGACGCATAACAGGCAATGTGCCTGTGTCCGGAAAAGACGACAACACCGGAAACAGCAATCGGGCGGCCACTAAGAATGCGACCACTGCAACCGTTTCTCCCACTTCTAACGTCGGCAACGTAGGAATGCTCAATCAGTCCAGCAACGTGTTTCAGCAGAAAAGTAGAAATCTTAAAAATACATTGAACAATATTAAAGCCATACGTAGCGGACAGGTATCCCTGCTCAAGTCGGCGCAAAATCGAAACCCAGTTGAGGATATTAGGCCACTGGTTACAACTACCCTGGTGCCCCAATATGGGAGAGAGCCTTCGGTGGAGGAAGCACTGCCGGAGCACATGATCTTTGCGGCGCCAAAGAAGAAACGGGAGGATGAAGAACTAACAATTCAAGCGGTCCCGCAAAAGCTAAAGAAAACTATGCCAAGTACATCTAAGACAATGTCGGCGACACTTGACTTAACTTTATCGGTAGATAAAGCTCCATCCCCGACAAAGTCAATGACCAGTGTTAAAAGCCTCACTGATGCAATTTCCCTGGGAAGCGTCATAAGAGATCCAGACCTGTTGATGCTTATTCTCAAGGCACTGAAGTGGCCGGTGACAGCGGAAAATTGCGATGAGCAAATGACACGTTTAAAGAGTTCTAAGTTCGCTGTTATAATGTCTGACAACAATCTCCTACAAGACACGGATCTGACACAACTTTTAGGTCCGTATTTGGCCCCCATGCTGCCGGTTGCTCAGCAACAAGATCAGAACTCACTTCCTTCAGCTATCTTATCCACACCTACGACTACTTCCACGCAAGCGGCAAAAGACGTACTAAAGCTGACTGACTTATCCAGCGCAATGCCTTACAAACTACCACCAGAAACGTCGGTTCAGTTAGTGCCTTCCAGTCCCACAGAGCACGAGCCACCGCCACTCCGACACAAGAAGTCTGTTAGCGTTTCAACAGTGAAACGTCATCAACGAAAGATGCGTGTTCACGATTTATCGGCTGGAGACAAATCGACCTCGTCAACTTCAAATGCAGCCCATGTAAGCAACGAATTGTCAAATATTAATGCCAGGCTCATTTCACAATTCGGATCGAATCCGGCCGATGCGCTGAACGAGGCGCTTATCTCATTGCTTAAGCAACAGCAACACGAATCGAACGATCAGCGTAATGCTCGCCGGCGTCGTAGTGGTTCATGCAGTGTAGTTAATTTAGAAGATATTGTTCTGGTCGAGCCACAACCGCCGCTGGAAGCCGATCCACAGGTTGTGGTACACGTCGAAGACAATCACTTCTCACCACAAGCCCAACCAGCAATATCTGCAGGATTACGACGAATTACGAAAAGGCGCAAGACCGCTACTCTGGATAAGCAGTCTGAGTCCGCTGTGCCTAAAAAGAGCGACCCACCGATTTTAAAAAATCCAAAAGATACATGTCCCAGTACAGAACCAATTGTATCAAGGCAGTCGAAAACAATGATAACTGAGGAAGAACCGTCAAGTAAAGAACGTACAAATGAACCGACCCAGGCACCTACAAGCACCGTTCCGGAAGCCACATGCAATCCCAAACCTATAGCCACAAATGCAGAGGAACATCGTAAAGTGGCTGAGTCCGGCCCAGATAATTTAGCCAGTGAGGACACCGATGATGGCAAAGCTGGTTCGGTAAACAATCGCAAGTCGGAAGTAAAGGCTGTGCTCGGCCAGAAGCTTCTGGAGGCTATTGGTCTCCCTCAGATGGGAAAGGACGTAGCGCCTGAGAGCTCGCGCGATACCCTCAGAAGTGCGCTGAAACGCTCTATAAAACAGGCTCAGGAACAACAGCGTCAGCTAAAGCGGGGCAAACATGAAGAACCTGTGAAACAACTGGCTGATTCTACGACTAAGCTAAGTGCGGCCGAATCAGCAGATGAGCATAAGAAAGCCATTGCCGAACGAGAGCTTGCCCTGCTGAGTCGTGGGTCAAAAGCTGGGGAAGAAAACAAGATTTCCGTTAAAGAGTGAGTTTTACATGTTATTATATGGATTTCAATTTCAATTTTCTACCGAATTTTCAGTGACAAGTCGGAGCGGACTGATGTCAGTTCATCCTCATCACGAAACCGCCGAAGTCGTAAAGTCGAGGATTCAGGCGATGAAGAAAAAAAACCTAACAGGTGGGATGAAGATGACGACTTGCCATTAAAGACAGATACAGAGAAAGCTTCAGAAAGGAGTAGCAGCAGCAGCAGCAATCGCCCGACCCGCACTAGCAAAACCTTATCGAAGTATTATAAGGGACCATCTCCTAAATCACAACATGCAATGGGTACGCGCTCAACACGGCAGCGCTGAAATATTCTTTGCCGAAAGATTTTATTTCACGTATGAAATATGTGAATTTATTTTTTGAAAATTTAAAATACCTAGCTTAAATCCCTTTATGATACAAATTTAACTGTGTACAATGTACACACACATTTTAAAACTGTTTTAGTTTTATTAGAAGTAAGATTAACAATGTGGATATCACAAACCGTACTGAGTCAAGAATAGTGCAACTATTTGAAACGTTAGAAGTTGTCGTGTACTCTTATTTTGGTTTTATTCAGCTCTATGTACTTCTTGAATTTTTGTATTAATAAAAAGTACCTTCTAGACTTTGTATACTTAAAAACTAGAATATGCTTTTAAAAAGCGGAAAAGAAAATATTTGAAATGTGAAGTTTATTGGTTTACACACTAGTAATAGACTATTACTTAAGTTGTTCAGTAATAATATTAATTAGAGTTTGTTTTCAAGCCGTTTGCAATGCATACAACGGAGCGACAACTGATAATGTACATATACATACTATGGTACTGCAAATTGAACAATTTAGACCTGTTTTCCTATTTTCATGTTACACAAAAATAGTTGTAATTTTTCGGTTGACAAACTGATATTAGATAAGAAAATGGGTCTTTACTGAAAAATGTTACTTTAATTTTATTTTTTTGAGCTATAACAAATATATTTTATTCCGTTTTGTAAGTGCGGCTACAAATGTATAAGATGAAATGTTTAAACATTTGTTTTATTTAACTAAAAACAATTAGTACATCTACATCAAAATGTTCATGCCGATGTATGAATGTATATCTAGGAATGTACATACACTCAAACCACACCGCCATGACTGAGTCAACCGACTCATTTGATTTGATGAGAAATGTGCAAAGCAAAATATCAGTTCAAAAAGCCTCGCGACGGGTAGCGGTTGCTAGAATTCAGCAAACATAAATATTTTTAGCTTTAACGGCTCACTATTCTTCGAAATGAAGGAAATGTTCTACCAGTCTAACGGACTTAAAAACTAATGTTTTATTTAAATAGTAGCATCCATCTTGTGATTGTGTGTAAAGCCTTATCAGCGAACAAGTGATAAAAGCTGAGATTATAATATTGTTAAGACCTTCAGCTCTACTCTGCCAAAATCAATTCGCTTCAGAGGTCAATATGAGTTGCTGCTGTGGAAAACGAAAACGTGGCGAGGAAGAAACCTATCAGAGGTTTAATAACGAGGATGTAAGTTGCCGAACATTTTTTCTTATGCATCGCCAAATTTATGGTACATTATTAGTCACAAAAAGCCCCAGCACTGTTATCGAATCTGACAGACAACGCCTGTACTGATATAGAGATATGTAAACTACATATGTATATGTGCATATATACTGGCACCCACGCACAGCAATATTTGTGTGCGTGAACAACGAACGTTATCAGAATCGAAAAAGCTATTTTGGGGTCGATAAAAAGTTTTGAGCTATAGGTGGCCTCGGTCAGACCGGCATAAAATCAAATTCAGAACAGTCCGCGCACAAATAACGGCAATAGGCACACGTAATTAGCCTCTGAAATACCCTACTGACAGTAAACATCTCACATCTCGGTTGTCAAGTACCCGCTGAATTCCACCCAGAGAGCGAGAGAGCGTCGGAAAGAGCGTAAGCTTGTTCAGAATCGCATCTGCATCGGGTAAAATCGCTAACCCCATGTTTATTTTGTTAGTATGACGGCAATAATACTCCTGGTCTGCCACTCTGTTCGTGAACTCGTCGATCTCTCAGATGCGCTGTGGCAGAACGCCTTTAATATCGAGCAAAGTTTAAACTATTACCGCATCAAGCGCCGCTTGCAACTGTTCCGATTTCATTGCCGCGAGTTGTGGTTGCGTCAGTCCATGAATAACTCTGGCACGATGCATCGGAGGACAGACATCGATTTTGCAGCCATTGAGGCGGGTGCAGAATGCATCCAAAATATGGATACCTTTGACGACTCCACGAGGGAGTTACACGCAAGGTTCCAGCAGTCAGAGGGCCGGCACCTTATGCCATTGGAGTGGGACATCGAGGTGGTGGATGGAAAAGAGGTTCAAGTACGTAATTGGAAAACTCGAGCGCTATCACCCAGTGCGTAGTTGTGTGTTAAAACTGGATGTGTGTATTTTCAATTAATCAGTCGAGTTTTCACATAAAAGGGGGGCACCAGCACACTCTCATGCTTGGACACATGCTCCTCTCTTTCTGCGTCTTTGTTTTGAGCATTTAGCGCGCTCCGCAGTAATTCCAATGTTTCGCATTGTTGGGGAGCTTTTAGCAGCTGTTCTCTACAGTCGCGGTTTTTAAAGTGTGCGCGCTGGCTTCGATTTGTTTTGCTCTCGAAATTCGAACTTAAACAATTTTCTGTAATTTTGTAGTCTTATGGACATATTCTTCCTAAGCTATAAGCTCCCGGCACAAGCTGAATCAGCGGCTTAATCGCATTGTACTTGTATATAAATGTTTGCACATCTGTATAATATAGTATACAGCGACTTTTGTTGTACGAGTTCAAAGAGCTTTTTAGCGTTGTCATAGCGGTGTAGTTTCAATTCTCTTCGAACGAGTCATTCGCGAAACGGTGGACATCGAAAAATAATAACAACGGACAAGTATCAGGCACATAGACAAAACCAATTTCTTAAGTAACATTTTTATATTTATTCTTCCGAGTTTTTAAAGATTTAAAGCAGATTTTTCTACTGGCGCATCTGAAAAAACAAAGACACTGAAATTATATTATTAACTTGCGCAGTGCTTAAACTTCAGTGTGTATTTTAATGTTCAATGTGCGATGACACATATAACGTGCAAGGACAACGTTGAATCATTTTTTACGGTGTAATACCAAAAATTGTTCCCCTAAACGAGTCATGTCATGGTCTGGGATATAAAAAAATCCATACTTTAAATTGGTGGGGATTTTCATACCTTAGTTTTTGTTTATTTTAAAATCCAACTAAAAATTTAATATGTGCCTTAGGATTTTGTGTGAGAAATTGCTTTGCTGTTGTCCCACGACGAAAAACGGTGGCTTGAATGAGGTAAGCATGCAGTGAAACATTGATGATAATATATATACATATACAAAGGAAGCACCCAATAGTACAAAGTAATAGAATGGAACAATTGGAGTGTCGATTATTATTTCAAAATGTAATGTATGTACAATGTACATATATACATTGTACATACATTAAATTTTGAAATGTACATATATACATGTTTAAAAAGTCAAAAATAGTGTTCTCGTACGTGCGGTGCATTAATCGATTTAGATTGAACTTGATTTGACGACATACACGGTGTTAGTTTAATTTGTTAGTGGGCCCAGCTTTATATTTCAAGCTGATTGTGACTAGAAAAATGTTGTCTTTCCTTGACATTTACCATGAACTGGCGAGGCAACCATCCGAAATTGTAAAAAATAAAAACTACTGTTTTAATATTTTAATGCACATTGTACATTATAGGCCTCATTTTACGAATATGCAGATGCATTGCCTAAGTACTTCAACGATCAAATTGGACAATTGAGCGAGGGGATCAGTTTCACAGTTACCGGGAATCTAGCTGTAAACTGCGAAAGGTAAGTTAAATGGAAATATTTATCTGATTTATTATACAACTGATATCTACCCTCTCAGATTCTCCATCAATCTTGTTCATAGCAATGTGACACGAGATGTGGCGCTCCACATTAATCCCAGGCTGCCCCAAAACTATATTGTTCGAAACACCAAAGTACAGGATATATGGGGCAGTGAGGAAGTTTCATCGGCGTTGCCCTTCCTTCTAACTCGCGGCGATAAGTTTTCTATTCAAGTGCTTGTTACTGAGGCGTGCTATATGATATCGGTAAACGGACAGCACTTTGCAGCATACACACATCGAATTCCTTATAGAGATGTCAGTATTCTGGAAGTTAAAGGTGACGTTGGTAACGTGGAAATGCAGCGAACGTTGGTTCTAACCTATCCTCAACGATTGCCCGAGTCCGAGGCAAAAAACATTGAGCTCCACATTGATGATGAGATTGATGAAATTGACGCCAGCGTCGAGGAGACCGTCAAAATACCTCATGAGTGGTGCCTTATTAACGCGCCGATCACACAGTCAGACGGGTCACCAAAGAGTACTCACAGTTCAAATGATTTTGGACTTACCTTGCCCTATTATGGAGCACTGCCGCCAAATTCGTTGGTCGAAGGTAGATGTTTGAAGATTGAAGGGCGAGTGCGCCTGCTGCCACACTCTTTCTACATAAACCTACAAAAAGGACAGGACATTTGGCCCCATCCAGTTGTAGCATTCCACTTAAATCCACGCTTTTCAAAAGCAAGCAGCGGCGCCATAGGAAAGGCGGTGGTGTGTCGTAATGCCTGGTTAAACGGAGCTTGGGCGCAAGAGGAACGTTCGGAGTTTGACACAAACTTCCGTCCAGGCCGAACTTTCAGTTTGGTCATTGTGTGTACCAAAACCTCCTATGAGGTGTATGTGAATCGGCAATTCATGACAGATTTTAAGTATAAGGTCAGCCCTGCGTTGGTTGATACCGTATACATACAAGGAGATGTTAAACTGTGGAATGTAACGCTGGAACAAAATCCCCTTATTAAGGGCAAGGATGTTCGCGTCTATCAGAACCCTTTGTTTACAGATGAATATTAGTTATCTGTGGCTAGTTTTCAGTAACCAGCGTATATGGTTTTATTTTCTTGTTTTCTCAGTAATTAAGTGACAATAATTAAGTGATAGGCTGCTGTTTTTCATAATTTTTAAATAATGTACTATTTTTTTAGCCATTAAAATTACGGGGATATTATCCGATTAATATTATTGTAAACTAAATGTGTATTTTTATTTAAGTCTGGATGTGCGTATTATTAACAGCTCATACAGCATATTTATTTTGGCTCGGTGTCGTTTACTATTACGTCAAAATCTTCATGTTATCCTTTTTTTATTTTATTACTATTTATTTTATTATTATTTACAACAAAAATTCCTCGAGTTGCCCTCCTCAATTACTCATAGTCGTTGAATATGATCAAGCCTCTGAGCGTTTATCCAGGAGCTGGCACTGTAGCTCTGAGGCGGGTGATGGATGCTATGTCGTTGTTCTATGAAGAGCGCTCAGCGGCACATCGACGCAAACACTTTAAAGTGATCCAATGTCCAAGGCCGGGGCTGTGCTTCGTCTTTCACGGAATGATCCTAAATGCATGTGAGCATTTTGCCATAGATTTTCTCACAAAACAGGGAAGTGAAATATGCGACGACTGCGATGTGCTGTTGCAAATAGGGTCTCGCCTTCCGCAAAACTATATTACGCGCAACTCTCGCCTTAAGGGCATGTGGGGACCCGAGGAGAACTCATCCTATCTAAGCTTCCAGCTAACCCGCGGAAAGTCTTTTTGGATGCAAATATTACTTACTGAGGAGTGCTTTTTAGTTTCAGTGAATGGGTATCACTTTGCGAAATATATTCACCGTATGCCATATCGATGGTTGGAAGCTGTGGACGTACTTGGCGATGTCTCCGACATAGTAATCGATACATACTATGTTTCCGAGTATCCTATTCGACTAACCCACTCATTGCCTCGAGCCATCAAACATTTGTCAAGAGATTTCCGGGATGAAGAGCACCTGGAAACTGAATGGAAGGTCTTATCTTCTCTGGCAAAGATGTCATCGAAAAAGTACCTGTACCAGCCGAGTCTTCCACTTCCCTTTTATGGAAAGCTCTTGGAAGATGAGGTCCTCATCGAAGGACGTGCGCTCCGAATCGAAGGCCGCGTATGTTTGATGCCCCAAAGATTCAGTATAGCGTTCCAGAAAGGACAGGAAATTTGGCCCCAGCCCACAGTCTCGTTCTATTTTAGCCCATGCTTCCTGCGAAGTAGAAATGACAAAGTCGGTAAGGCTATAATTACTCGGCGTGCCTATTTAAATGGGGAGTGGGTGCACTGTACAGTGTCGCGCCTAAATACAAGTCTTAGACCAGGCGGCGCCTTTGTCATAGTAATCGTCTGCCGAGACAGCTATTACGAACTCTTTGTAAACAACAGGTCGTTGTTTCATTTCAAGTATCAAATGAGGCCAGATTGTGTGGATATTGTGAATATCCGTGGAGATATTAGGCTTTGGGAAGTAGTCGTCGAGGGCAGCAATATTATTAAAAAGCCACGTGGTAATTATACAATTCACCATCTTCATTCTTCGGCTTATAATTAATATTTTTTTTAAGTGCGTACAAATATGGAACGTGCTATAAATGCCTGGAAGCGCACAGAGATCCCGCAACTTAAAATATGATTGTTTCAGTGACATCCTTTCTGTGTAGATCAATTAATAAGCAAATATTCGAAAATCAAAGCTGTCGAAAGACTTGTTTTACAAATTTATAAGATCCACGTCTGAGCCATTGCATCCTTTTTCACAGCCAGTATTGTTGGCCAAGACAAAACGAAAAACTTTAATAAAATCCAAACGTATATTTTAGATTTCATCTTTACCAAACACATATGGAGGCATTGAGTATTCTGCAATTAAAATAACTATGCGCCCTGGAGTTAAGACCTAGGGCACCTCGCAGCGCTTCAGCTCATAAATGTCAATGTGCTGTCGACGTCAAGTGATCGTCTGCCCATAAGCAGCACTGATAGCAAAAGCAGTCTCCGCTTCATCCAGCTAGTCCACTGGTCCAGGCGGCTCGAAGGGCCTCGGAAATTGATTATTAAAAATGATAATCGATTAAGGACACTGGCCGTGCTGCCAGTGTCGTCACTGGAAAGGCTGTCCTGAATTGACGTTTATGTCTACATGTGTTTCTCAAGACAGTTGACATTGTTTTGTCATGGCCAGCAAAAAGCGGCAAAATAAGCCAAGCCGAAAACGTCAGGTCTGCAAATATTTCTCAAGGCTTGCCGAAGGAAGTAGAAAAGCGTCTGCCAAGAAAAAAATATTATTTATTGTTCAAGTTTGTACGTGTCACGCATGCCTTGGACCATTTTGCTAATGAAGTGGGTTACAGATATATAATACACATAATTCGAATTTGCGTATATCTCTACCTTCAAATGAATTCGACTGTTGTATTTCGTTTTTTACGTATTTCATAATGGTTGGCACATGAGTAACTGTCATACCGCTTTAGAAGTGCCATACCTCTATGAGTTTGTTGATGAATCTTCTATTAATCTACATTTTAATATTTCTTAAAATCGACAGTCAATTTCTTCACCAATTTTCTTGTTTGATTATTCTGTGTCACCATTATCCCTCGTAGTCCGACTGAAAAGCTTCCGACCAAGCAAGACCAATCAAATATCACTAATTTGGGCAGGCGGTCAGTGCTGAGCTGAGAAGTAAATGGTAACAAATGCATTCGCACCAATTTACAACATGATGTCGTCCTCGCCGGTCTGCGCCGATTAGCCAGCCAGGCGCAAAATGAGTAAAACTTATCAATATTCCGAATGTGTTCTCGTGTCACACAGAACACTGTGCAATCAATGGCTCCGCAGTGCGGTAGCACTGGGTACATTCTAAATTAAACCTCAATTGAGGTTTTGTCCTCTGTTCCTCTTGCTTCCCCTTGATGCTCCCGTGCCTTTGGGCTTGCCACAGCAGCTGCCACTGCCAATTGTTTGAAATGGTCAACGGAATGCAACCCGTTTCGTATTCGACGTAAGCATCCAGCGAAATGCCCGTTGCCTTGCAGGCCGAATTGCAAACCGTCCAAAAACGAAGTTATCGAAAAATTGGTGCGTGGATGTTTGTATGGAACTTGGACGGCCGACGACGCCATTCGAAAAAAAGTCCGCGAAATCAATCACTTTTTGCCCAGTTTGCAGTGCATTGTGTTTATTATCATGTGTATGTGCTAATCCCGTGGATTCACACTTACTGGTCGGACGGCAGTGTCAATGCGAGTTCGCACTGTCGAAATCAATTACATACCAAGAAAATGACAGTAGCCATTTATGCGGACCTCGGATTAGCGAGGACACCTCAAGATTGGAAGTACTGCCTTGGGACAGAATTTTTTTCATATTAATAAGTAAGTAAAGTTAAAAATAGTTATAAACAAGTTTTAGCATAGACAACTTATAAAGGGTTTCGTTAAACTATTTTATAGATTTGTTTTAGGTAGTTTAACCAATAATTTAAAAGCATTAAAATATTTATTTACATTTGAGTCTCACCAAGACTGTCCTTGCCCATTGCTGTCACCGATAAATCCACAAAATGGGAAGATGCTGGTTATTTTTCCAAACAGACATTTAGACCCCTCGTTCCTGCTTTAAAAATGTTGTATTTATACCGGCATGTTTGAATGTGTGCTCCTCCAACTAAGGGACCAACGATCAGACTGGAGCACCGGCTCTCGATTTCTCAGAATATCGCCCGAGATCAATCTTACACTCGTTTGATTGCATATTTTTATATGGTAGTTGGACACATCGTTCGTTCGCATCCTTTTTCGGTGTTGCCGTTGCCATGCCGTCCACTAGCAGCCGGCGGCGTCGGCGTCTGGTTCTTTGCTACTTTTTGTTTTATAAAGAACGTCTTTAGGTTTTCGGAGCTCATTGAAATACCAAAATTTCAGTAATTTAATTGGTGCCAGACGGCCAACAACTACTGAATATTGAGAACTGTTTAAATTCGAAACTAAACAGCTAGCCATACTATCAATGCTAACCATTTTTATAGTACTGCCTTAAAAAACTGCGAATAATGTTTTTTTAAATAAAAAATTTAAATGGTAGGGAAGAATTTTGTGTCTCAACCGAAAGACCTCTCCCCTATACGCATATGTATGCATGTATATCCCTTAAATCTCTTGAAACACAGTTGTGTCTCTGCTCGGAAATATATACAGATTCTCCTTTTAGTGTGGCACATTTGGCAGGAACAGTCAGACAAGTGGGAGTGGGCTTATGGGTTGGTCCAGCAGGGCACATTGCGTAGACGTATGGACGTACTGGCGCCAATTCTATGCGCATGTCCAAGCAGGGTCTTGGATTACTGGCATGGTGTGGATTTGGCGAGGGCAATGCAATAAAAGAGGACACAGATGGTAGCGGTTGAAATACATACAATGTAAAATTGGTTGTGCAAATAGGCGGCGTCATATTGCTTATACAGTAATACGGTAATGTGTCATTTGCACTTAACTGACCGGATCAAAGGAAAAGACAGATGCGTTAGGTAAATGACGCAATTATTATAACCGTTTTCAATACTCACAGCCCTACAGATGAAATAATTACTAAACTAATGGGATATGGAAAAGCAGTTTTCTACATATTTTTGCTTTCCTTGCCCCTTGCGATTCCAAGAATAAAATGTTCAGCATTTAATTATACCACCAATCCAGGGAAGTCCTTCTTTGATGTTTCGTGTTCGAATCGAATTAAACATTAAAAAAATGTATTCGTATATAGAACAGTTCGATTTCATTCAAAATTCTCTCACGCAATCGGGAATCGAAATCAAGACAGAAACGTTTTTTATAATGAAAGCCCTATGTTTTTAACCATCCCGGTTTTGTCTCGTTTAAATTGTGATTAGTCAACGCCCCCACTTATATTTCTTTTTATTAAGTTTAAAATAAAAATTCCGGCTAACTGTAAAGAGGTACCTTTTGCCATATGTGTCTGATCGTAAATGGTTTCAAAAATGTAAACGATTCAATGTTTGTTAGATATCAACAAATGATTCCGAAGCTCGGCGCCAAGTGACATTTACGCATTGCGAGATTGACTTGACGCTAACAACACTACCAACTCCGGTGGTACTTTTGCTTGTGCGACTGCGCACTCCGCCTTGCACATCGTCTATCTGTCAATTTAAATTCTTGTCTACCACGTCAATTACGCACTCAAAATAACAACAAACAATCGCAGACAGGCGGCTGTTCTTAAGTTATAGCAAATTACGTGATAATTGGCCGCCGTAGTCAGCGGAGTGCCGTGAGCATGCGGGCAATGATTAGTCAGCGGCAATTGGGTCATATTTCTTCAAATTTTAGGCGAATATGTGTAGTTGTGTTACACCTCGTGGCAGATCAACTGTAATTAGTGCAAGCACCGCTTGATCTAACCAGATGTATTAATATGTCCTAAAGAATTTACGAGTCGAGTTCTTGGTGTACATGCATGTTATTCAAATGAAAGAGTTTATTTTAAATATTTTACTCGACAATTGCTAGACATACTTTTGGCATGCAATAAAGAGTGTCTGTCGCGCCGTGTCGCCTAATAGCTTTCCTTTCTTTCCTTTATTATTTTTTTTTGCTTGGTCAACTATGGCACTGCCACAAGCCCGCCAGTCTGGTTTTATTTTAAAATTGTCACTTGTGCCTTGCAATCTAGGCGCCAACCAATCGTGTGCGCGTGTGTGCCCGACGTTCACACACACAGAGAGTCGCACATTTTTTCTCAACCTCACACTTTTCGCACAGCACAAAGTATTTTGCATTTCTATCTAAATGTCGCCAGCTGTGTACAAACTTTCTAAGAAATCAACCCTTTTAATTATGTAATGCGTTTAATGTAATTTATCTTAATAAAGTAGTTTTCTGGGTGCTATCTAATCTGTAAGATATTAAGAGCAAACGATTGTCTTGGCTTCAGATCCTGATTACCAATGTCAAAACTTTCTTTTCTAACAACTGTTCACCAGTAAAATTTGTATACCCTCTTACAATGTACAACAACGATGTAGAATTTCCTAACAAGATCAATGTCTACTGCAGAAAGTACAACTTTATTTACCAAATTGGAAGAGCTTAAAATAGCCACAGTCCACAAAAAGCTAAGACCAAGCGACTTAGCATGTAAACAATAAGCCAGCCGGCTTCTATTTTTAGGCTCACCTTTATAACGAGTAGTAAATTTTTGGTTAATTATCAAAGTAGTCCAGGCAGCATCGGTCGTGCTAATTTTTACGCATATTTAATGAAAAGATCACGCTTGTTCGCTCAGCATGTGATGCCAAGACGATACGTAGTTGTGTGGCTCACCCTCGCACCAAAACGTTGTGAGGCACACGCGCAACTGGCAACTGCCCCGAAATAGACGTTGCCCACACCTGTGACAGGTGCGACAATATTTGACGTCTGCTATAACTTAAAGCTGCAACTACAATTGGATGTGGTATTTTTAGACGATATTAAAGCCAATATTTGCGCAACAATTTCTCAGTTTGCTTCGAGTAAAACAACATCTCGTCACGACATGTGATGCACCGGCGTACCATAGTTTATTTAATTTTTATTGTTTACACAAATGCTAATTTTTACTTTGGCACCAGAAGTCAGATTATTCTAAGCACCCCTATTCCTATACCAGCTGGTAACAAATGTTTAATTCCTAAATGTTTTTCGACTTCCAAAACGCTACACCTTACGATCTCTGTGCGCCTGCCAAACGAGTCCTCCAAGAACTACAGGTATAAGCTCGGCGTGAGCTCAAATACTGGGACTACTTTTTAATGTTGGCATTGTGCCAGTAAAAAGAAAGAGTTGCAAGAATAAGTCTTATTAATATCAATGGACAGCGCTGAGCGTTCAGTCAGGGTTCTGTATGCCCTACGGCTTTTGAAGGTATCTAAATGTTAGCCAGGCGATTCATCTCCAACAAGGTAATTGTTCAGTATTCTTACAGAAAAAAAGCATAGAAATTCTTTCGTATATATTTTTTATGAATATTTTAAAAATCAATTAAAAATAAAAAAATTAGCTTAAGTTTTTGAATACTTTTTGAAATAATATATTTCAAAAAGGGTATACAAACACCGCTTTCAAAAGGTCGAATTCTTCTTTGTTTTTTAAGTCTGTGCTCTCGGGACGCAATCGGTGCATTGACAGAATATAAATTAGCCCGGACTTATTTTATATGCGTCCCAAAATTTATTTAATTATTTTTTGATTATCTTTGGATGATGTGTACCATTACTTTGCTTTGAACCCTTTTCAAAGATTTCCAGTCTATATTTTCGGGCTACAGCTAAATTCATGTTGGAACATTTGGAAAAGCCTGTTCAAGTGAGTTACTTTTATTATTGGTATACCCCGGGAGACGATTTAAAAAGAACATAACAACCAATAGGAACAATAGTTCAGTGAACTCCCTAATTTTGCATGTTGTGCAAAACAAGAACTTAAAAGAAATATTAAATTGGTTTATTTATTGAACCTTTCCCATTAATCTAGTAATTATAATGCAAACTAGAGGATATATATCTCTTAATTGTCGAGTCTGTAATAGGCTGCGGTAATTACGTCAGCTTAATCAAAGTTCTTTGTGAAAATTTAAATGAATCGAAAGTTAAGTTCCTTTCGCATCGATAATATTAATGACAAATTCTTTGCATCTTGATGCATTACTGAATGTATATAAATTTTGATTATTTAGTTGGAGATAGGTTAATAGCTCCTCCTCTTATAAATCTCGATTTGCTGAATCATGTTCTCCATAACTGAGTGATTGGCACAAAATCCATTTAATTATGTGTTTTTATTACCTGAAATTTAAAAATATATATAGTTGATAAGGCGTTTGATATAATTATAAAGTCGTTTTAGAAATAAACAACTGTTTCAGGTCCATATAAATATGGATATGCAAGTACGTTGAATAGGTTTATAAAAACAAGTGCACGCTCAAGCACCTGGTTTTTGTTGAATAACGCCTATGCTTAAGTCATTATATGCTGATCAGAAATTGCTCATATTAACCTGTTTTCTATAGGATTCTAGGCTGATGTAATTTGTGCTGGATATTGCACTGGGTCAACTAGATGCAGGCACTTTGGTAGTCATTTGCATAACTAACTGTGTTGTGTTGATTCGGATACGTCATGGGTGCTCATGCACTATGTTAACTGTTATATCGGTAAACTTTGTGCCTGCTAGATAAGCTGACAAATATATTTCTGAACCTGATAAGGGGACTACAGTGTGCCAAAACGCGTTTATGATAACGTGGATGCGTTCAGGTGTACTTGAATCGATTGCCTGCCGTTCTGTGCGCACCTGTTGAGTTATAATACCACCAAATAGCTTGTTGCGAACGATAAGATTATTTAACGTACAGACATAAAGTACCCCCTAACACCGTCACCTGTATTTGGTTTTCGTGCTTGTTTGCAATATTCAGTGCACTCGCACCCAGGTGACTAATGACTAAAAGTCAACCCCAAACACCACCTGTCTTTGGCGACCACCTTAGGACCGAACCCGATATTAAAAACATTTTTTGGACAGTCAGATTTGTATATTTTCTGCTTTTATGGCACTTACGCTTATGTATACATATATCTATCTATATAAAACGATGAGATTACAATTTGAGAGTAAAAGACTATAGTTATTTACACAGACTGAAGTTTTACAGGTTTTCAATTAATTTTGTAGATGGAACCCCCTTAACAGCATAAGAAAATAAAAACAATTTGTTACTACAAATTTGTCCTCATTCATTTTCACTCTCTTAAAAAAATAAACTCATTTTTATTTTATTGCTTGTAAAAAACTTTATAGTGTTTTGTAAGAGGTGCTTGTAAAAATATATATATGTATTTATTCATAATCAATTCTGAACTATTTAAAAAGTATAGTGAAATGAATCCATTTTGGCAAAGTTTCTCTTAAAATCTATACTTGCTTCTGTAAGTGCTTGAATATTAAAATAAGAGTCCTGTTTGAAACAAAAATCTTTATGAAACATTTGCAGGTATATATCCAAATTTTACTTATTGTCATTTCAGGTTAAAGATAACGATTATTGTCTTTTCAATTTGTTGGTGTTGACTATTTGTACTGGCTAACATGTTTCAGTTAAAAGCGATTTTAAATTAGGATCACATCGCTGGTACTTAATTCTAAAAATATCATTATATAGTACAATATGTATGCATGCATACTCAAAAAGTTTATTTCGCGCATTATCGATTTCCCCTTTACTTAAAACTTATCTGATTTGTATAACTAAACAAAGCCTTGGCAACTTTTAAAGCTATTTGGCCACTTGTGACCTCAACTATGCTTAAGACTCAGAGCATGTGGGTAGGAATGCTGTATGCAGGATAAGCCTAAGCTTAAGCACACTTGATTATTTGTAACAGTAACAGTAATCAGTCACATTAGAAGTCTTAAAAATGTCTTTCTCGACCAAACTAGACAGATCACTCGTCCTTCTTCCGCTTCACCTTTCCCTCGGTCTGAATGGTAGATGTTACAGCTTCCAAGCACTCGGCAATGGATGGCTCCGATTGATCGGCGCTGTAGTCCTCGCCAGCCATTCTGCTCAACGTCAGTATATAGGAACAGGCCACCCGCAGCACGGAGAGCTTGGAGAGTTTTTGAGTGCTGGCATAGGCTGGAACCGCTTGGCGGAGCGTCTCGTAGGCGGCGGATATGGTGTGAACTCGAGTCCTCTCACGGGCGTTTGCCTCGATGCGGCGCTCCCTCGTCATATTCTTGTAATTGCGCTGGTGCTGGTGAGGTCGCGACATGTCAGATGCCAGGATTCCCGGCTTGCACAGATCCTCATCGCTGAGACTCGCGTCCAGCATAGTAGATGACGTTGATACCTTTGGGGCCTTTTTCAGCAATGTCTTTTTGGTAGATGGCTGCTTTCCATTCAGTAGAGTGGAGTACGTCTCCGTTTTAGGCGACGCGCTGTCGACGCATTCCTTCTTCTTGGTCACTAGTGCGAGGGGTTCCAGCTGTTCTGGATGGGCAGGAGCAAACGGTCGGTGAAGGGTAGTAACTCCCGGGTGGCGGATAAAGATGTGAGCCGGATTCGGCATAATTTCGTGCTCCGAGCTTAACGTGGAAGGCAAACAAGTGATGGGTGGTGGAGACTCTATGGCTGGAGGAGTCAACACTACCGCCGAATCAGCAGAGGAGGTGTAGCGTATGCGTTTCTTCAGCGGACCTGTCGCATTCAAACTCGCATTGGCCGGAGGACCAGACATGGAGGCAGACGTGGGAGTCGCCAGGCCCACAACCTTCGAGGGTTCCGTACTCTTGCGTTTGTTGCGGATTAGTGCTATTGGCTTGGCGTCCGTCGAGTCGTCTGTTCCTTTTGGTGCGATGTTGGGACTGCCACTACGCGCGTGCTCGACAGCCAGGTCGTCTCCGCCTTCGCTTTCCGAACTGGCGGAACAAAAACCCGCATCACGGTCGTTGGAATTGGGTGAATCTAAAAATAACAAAAAATAAAGAGTTAGTGTCTTCTATCTGTGACGTATGTATATCGAACCGAACCGGTTACTAATGTTTGGCTTTTTGTATTAGCAAATTAAAAAAAACCCCCGTTTTCGCGGAACAGACTCGCCGAATAGGGCTTGGACTGCCTTTGTGCGACACCCCTTTGGCTTTTCAAATTTCAATAACTACTAAATCACAACTTATTATTTTTGATTACAAGCTGGTGGAATCCAAAATGGATTGACGTTGTTTTGGCGTATGTAAACCTATTGCTAGTTTCTCGCCTAAAGTTGTCATAGTACATATTGTCCTGTTACCCCCAGGGTATCTAATTGATAATTTAAATCGTCAAGTACATGAGAATGTAAAGAGAAATTATGCATTGATCACGAAAATGAAACCTGTTTCCAGCCCCGTCAGTTTACCACTGACCTCCACAGGTATTAAAGTGTTTAAACGCAGCTTACTTGTTAAAAGTAATTTATTTCGCGTCTGGTGAATAAAGTCAGTTCAAGTTCAGCAGCAGGCAGCCACTGCATCAGGAGCCAACAACCCGCTTAGCAATTTATAAAATCACAAAACAAATAAGCGAACATGCACACATACATGCGTCTCTTATCCGCGATTACAACTTCAAGTGCGCGAACTAAATAAAAGTTAGTAGAATCTGCCAGGATATTTTTACGTACCTATAAACTTTGATGTGTTAAAGCGTTAAAAATAAAAACGTCCAACAGCTAATTACAGCAGCAGCTGTCGATTCACCCAACTTAATTGTGTGCTTTTCCGCTTCGCAATTCAGAATGTACCCGTACTAGTGCTCGACTGAAACATCTGTCAATTCATATTCATACTTAGGATTGCCGACAGCATACAATAATTATTTATTATTGAGTTTGAATATCATTTCCACACTTTGCTCCCACACACGTACTGAAGCCTATTTGCACCTTTATACACAAATGGCATAGGTAAATTTGTTTCCCGCTTATCTGAGTCGTTACGGACATTCAAATAATACACATTTTACGGAAGGTATGCTTTTTGCATGTTTACTCAACTATTTATAAGCACAATATTCAGCTATCTCTTCTAATTTTAGACAGATAAACAAAGAAACGAAATTCAACAACTGACTGACATTGCGGCCACGAAATCAGGCTGTCCAAATAACAGCAGTGTTATAGCTCCAGCTCCATCCCTTGTCTTGAACTGTTTTTATATTCAGCACTATAATTTATATTTAGACAAATGTTTACTATCAAACCGTCGTCGTCACTGGCATCGTCTGAGCCAAAACACCTGTGCAAGACGGATACATTGTTACCGTTTTGAAATTTCCATTTATATAGTTCCAATACTAGTATATTCCAATTTTTCAAGACAGACCTTTTATGAAGGAATGTTACAAGTTAGAACCCCAAATTAATGCACACCTATTTCCCCAGGCAAATGGGGAATGAATAGGTTACACATATAAATCTTATATGTTCATTTTCTACCTTTTACGGGGCTCAAAAGTCATTTTACTTTAATGCATCTGATCCGTCTTAAGGTCTTGAAGCCAATCTTGAAAGTTCTGTTTTGAAATTAGCAACGGTTTTCCCGTAATTTGCCTTTTATTCCAAGAATGAATGCCCTCCTGTGAAAATCAGCTAAAACCTACTTAAAAACGGCAGACATTAACTGTCAGAGGCATCAGAAAATCCCATATTCACGCCAAAAGTCACCGAAAGGTTATCATCATAGGCGGCTTTTGGCTGGCGGTCGGTCCACTGGGAAGCGTTCCCTGTGTGGGAAGCCTCTTCTTATCAAAACATGTGCATATACTCGTACCTACATACATGTAAGTATGTTAAAGCGACTATATGGTGTATATTGTAGTAAAATGACGCATCACTTTTATGAATGAATCGCAACAACAGAACCAGATGATGCAGTACTTTAGCACACTTGGTCAAGGATCCTTGTACGTGGTCAATAAAATATTGTACTTGTACCCCATTTTAATCGGCTACCCGCTGAACATATTCCTTTAACTTTGCCTGCATAACAGAAGTAGTCTTGTTAAGCTTCCAAAATAGTTGGTACGGTAAATATAATTGATTTTTACTAAATGGCCAACACATTCGTAGCGAAAGGGATTGACAATGCATAAAATAACATGGACACGAAAAGAATAAAATATAACAGACCCTGCTAAATAATATAATGAAGGCAGCAGGGCCAACAGATAAATGTGGGTTGGGGCAAAGTTCTCTCCTCGAACGGTTTTACAGTAAGCAGGCGGTGGTGAAAAAGGATACACATTGTCGAGACCAACTGGCACTCCAGCTTCACAAACAGACAAATTGCCAATATGTCTGGCGACATCGTCGTCCCAAATTCGCTATAGCGCGCAAAGTGCCTGGCTGACATATGCGCCACAAACCCAAAGCTGAAGTACGGTGGCGACAAATAGTTGGCGTTGTTTACGTATCTGTCTGTATCTAAATTGCCACCCTTAAAAGACAGCTACTTTTATGATTATGCTGCATCGTCTGCGTCGGTGCGGGCTTTAAATCGTCAGGACAGCATCTCCCTCTATTAAAATTATTTGTCGCTAGTTACCTTCAGCGAATCTGTTTTGCTACATGGCCCTGGTAAAAAAGTAGCCTTTCTTGGTTATAAAACTCATCCTTTTTTAAGTTTTAATTATAATATTGCTTATCTCGGTCTTTAGTAGTAAAATATATTAACATAATATAGGGGCATAACATAAATATATAACATTAAATCGACGGCAAATATTTTTCAATATTTATTGCAGGCGCTGCATATTTTGCCGGCAACAGGTGGCATTGTCTCTTGCGCGTTCATTTCACTCACCTTTCATAATAATTGCCGCTAATTCCGATGCGCTTAGTTGCATGTAAAGTTTTTCTGGATGGGTATTCGCCATAGTCGCACTGGCGGAAATCCAAGACCTTCGAGAAGGGAGCGCGTAATCCAAAATTGGTTTTTAACAATGCTTTGCCGTAAGTTTTTAAAATTTTATTTGTCAAGACTGGTTTGATGTCGACGGAATCTTAATGATATCCCTCCTATTAGTTATGGGGTTTTTTTTTTGTTAAGCACTTTTATTTTAGTTAAAAATACGATTTAAACGTTTATAAACTTCGGCACATTTGCTAATTTGTAAGAATTTTCTTGTTGATTTTTAAATTTTCACGATTCTTTGTAAATTTGTCCGACCGGAGCACGACCGTTCACAACGAAAGTATCTGACGGATTGAAAGTATCTGGCGTATTGAAAGTGCCTATGCCAGCGGCCGGCTTCATGCTAAAAGCAGCACGCGGTCGAACTGCGTTTGGTCACCAGTGTTGATAGTTCAGCTATTTTATAGGTCGACATCCGGAAGTTTGTAGATTTTTGATGGTTTTTTGGCTATATTCAACTATGTATTTTATAGTGTTGTGCCTTTTTTTTTAGTTATACATATACAAAGACACAATTTTCAATTCTTCAAATGTTGACTAATGTGCAAGAATATGATATTACAACAATAAAAACTGACCCAACAATAAGCACAAAGAATGTTTTTAATTATCAATAAAAAAAAAGTATTTTAAATCTATATTCATTTTATTTAACGAAGCTACTATTCAACCTCGGGGCAGATATATTTTGGAAGCCAGACTTGGCAACACTGCTCTGCTACGACCAACAGTTGTTTGAATGCGTTCGCTGTCGAGCATGTTTGACTATAGCATCATTAGTTTTATGAATGAAAATCTTCGCTTGCGATTTAGCATTTACACATTTTACATGTTAACCTGATATGGTATTGTGGATAGTATTGCTGATGGTATTGCTGATCGTATTGCTGTTAATTGCAAACCCCGAATTTTTAAGGATCGTATCAACAATGTCTGGTCAATCCGTTCCAACATGTCTGACTTTGGATAAACTTGTATTGCAAATATGTTGAATTCTGGCATATCTCGTTCAAATAGTAAAAGTCTCAAATTTGATCGAATTCAATAAGGTTGAATGGTCTTAGCGGCAGTCAATTTTATTATGACTAGCATCTAAGGCTGTTGAATACGGATTTTATAAAAAGATTTTCGTTTTTCCTTTATAGCATTGCTTTTGCACAGTTGGTGGCGTATGCGTCATTTTGATTTCAGAACACGTCTATCATCTGGTTTTGACATGGCTTATTATTACTATGACGTATTGGGCATCAGCTAAGGATCATAAATATTTAGACATATCTAAAACCTTTTAAAGAAAACGTTACACAAAATAATTTTTTTAATTTCTTAATATTCTTAATTCGCTAAAAAATAATTTAATTGTTAGGTAAGTAAGGTAATGGAATCATCAATATTAATTTGGTTCATTCAATCCAAACATATCCAGACTTATAGTTTATCCTTTTCTGGTTTTATTTGTACGTGTGTGTGTCTGTGTGTATATATGGATACCCTATGCGTTTTCGGATATAAAAAGGTCAATTCTAGGAAAAAGTTTATATTTTGCAGATCATTCTTTCGTTCGCCGCACAACAAAAACCTTGCCGCTGAAATACAAGAGGCAGTACCACTAATATCGTTAGGGATCTTTCCGTCTGGCCGTCTGATACTCTCAGCAGATGTACGCTGGGCACGAGTTTGTGTCTGTCGCGCGAAATACTTTTTGAATGATGACTTTCGTTTTTTTAGAGACTTGTTCTGCTTTATAAGAATGCGATTGGGCTGCAAGCTAACCTGTTTTCTTCGATTGGACAGGCTCAGGCTTCACATCCCCGGTGTAGCAACCTGAACAGTCTCCGCTACCGTCGCTTAGGTCGCAATCAAGCCTTTGTCAAGCTGGAAGTTCAAGGATAAGAAGCTGGATTTCCAAAAATGGTTCGTGTACGTGTCGGCGAAATTTGATCTGTCCCTTTAAAAATAAACCATTCTTTCTTAAGCCCCAGCTAGAATTACTTCAGAATTATTTGCCGAGATTTTTTATAAAAATTAGCTAAAGTTGCTGTTATTCATTTGGCTTCTGTACGAAGCTCTGAGGTAACGAAATAACTTTGGCTTCAACATTAGTAGGTATTCCTGCCAAATTAAAAAAAATGTATGAAAGAAGAAAGAAGATATTGACTTACAAGCACACATTTACTAGTAATAGTAATGGTAATAATAATTTTATTTATATGTATGTGTAAATATATCGGTTTGCAGGTTTATATTTCTACCTGGTAGTTTTCGCATGGCGCTACAGCGTAGGGTAGGGGACGTCTCGATCGCTAATTGCTTTCAGTCTGCTTAGACTAATTTCTGGACCTTGCCAATAGTTTGACCAGACGCATGGGCGATTGATAAATTTCTGGAAATACCCACCGAAATCAGGTAGTGGTAAATTCAAAGAATGCTCACACTAAATACCTCATTTCAGCTGAACCTGCTTTTTTTTGTTTTTTTTTGGATATTCCACGTCTTGGAAATCATACTATTTCGGATAATCTGATTTCTTTATTTCTTATCCGCACTTTTATTGAACATGACCTTATTTATGTATTGCAGACTTATGGGTTGGATTTATTAATATAAATCAAAAGCAACTAATACGTAATATTTGAAAAAAGTCAGTCTCAGCTGGTGACGGATATATTTTCTTTCCTTAAACATGCGTACAGATGTCACAGGTGCTTCACCAAATCATACAATCATCTCCATACAAATTGTTACCGTACAAACATAACGTTGCCGTAATATTCACATGTATCTGCATGTGACGTCACGTTTACTCTTGTTACGTTGAGTATTAAGGGATGCAATGCAAGCAACCACTGGCCTTGGCACGTGGTTATGGGATTTGCATAACCCACTCGCACCAACATACTCGATACCATTTAAAAGTGGTATTTCCATCGCACAAAAAAATTAGATTGGTAAAATTGGCTTATACGTGTATTTCCGTTACTATAAAAAAGGATATTCTACTATTATAAATAGTAACGTGCTTTTGCTTTTTGCTTTGAGTACTATTTAAACTACTATCATAAAGTATTTAATTGTTTTTGTTGTTCTGTGGTTAAGGACCGTTGTACTGTTACATTGGTTAGATTTACCAATCGATTGTGTTGTGTTTGATACATAAATGTATCAGTTATTAGCTTTAAAATATACCTAATTAAGCAGTATTTCACACCAAAATGATGTCACATCAATCGCCAAGTTAAGCTGACCAATTTGTAACAATAACATTAAAGTCTCTACCGCGGAAGTAAAGAAATAAAACGAACGCGTCGTACATCGCAGCAGGAAGTCACTAGGATCAATTGTCATAAATCTGTTTATCCCATTTCCGAAATGCTTAGCCTTATCCAGATCCTTCATCAAATAACAGAGCCGACACATCTGTAGAATTTGTGAAGTGCGGGTGGTGAAAGGATTACACTAACAGCACCCAACTTAAAAAATGTATTTGCAGGAACGGAGATCTGATCCAAATACGGAACACATGGAAACCTCCCTGGGCCCACGACGTATAATACTCTTCTGTAGTCAGTACTTACACATGTTTTCTCAGTCAGTGGCGGAGGGGGACTTTATTTTTTTGTTCGTCAGGCGGAATTTTTTATTTAACGAAAAGGCCCTATGACTTCCCTTCGGAAATTTATTTAGCTACGCTCATGCTGTTGTCTTCTGTGCCTTGTGACCTTTGGCGGCGTCAGCCAGATTTGCAATTTTTCATGGAAACGGCGCCGTCGGCGGCTAATGGGACATATGCTGACCAGAAGGATAGGAAAAACATACGCATCCTTAAACTCGAAATGTGTGAAATTCGCACCCAGTTGTGCCCAGAATGGCGACAACATGTCTTTGCATTCTCCTGACTGCGCAAACGATTGCGTGGGAATTTATTTGGGAAATTTTATGTACATACAAACATAAGTGAAGACATCTGTTCTGAGGTCAAGCCCGACAGCATGGCAACCTGCGATTGCAAATATGTGCGTAGTGGTTTCAAGGCAAAGCGCGAAAGAAAGACCCCAATCAAAAAATTAAAACTAAAAAATGTTAATTTGGATCTATGTAGGTATGTACAGTTTGAATTCACGATAAGGACCAAAAGCATACCATTTCTTGGTTGAAAACGTGACAGCCGCAAGCGAAACTATACAGGAGCATCGGCAATCAATAACATGCGTGCCAGAAAGCATACCCATGATACTCAATTAGATACTAAAAAGTACGTTATTAATGTCAAAAAGTTAAGAACCAGGATAGCTGGCCAGACACATCGCAGACAACCCCCACATCGCAATTTGTGAAGCTTTTTGCACGCAAGGAAGGAAGAACAAGAACATTTAATAGCTCCAGACATCCCCACCGTAGCGATTCCCACGCTTCTTGGTACGGGAAACACCCGCAAGCACATCAGCAAAAATGTAAGCAAAGCGTTGGCCTTCTCATTGACCGTATCTGCATCGATTGCCACCGTTCGCCCCCAAGTCACAAAAATACGAACATGCATGTGAAATTACACAGAAGCAAACGGCGGCAGCAGAAAATTGTTAATAAGAAAGTCGAGATCGCTCTGAGCACAAGTTGCCGGTGGGCCGCAGCCCCAAATCAAGGTACGGGAATGAGTTACTTAATAGAATGCCTTAGCATGTGGCCATTTTGGTATGTCGTGCATCTCAAATGTGTCTATTAATACCCACTTATGTGTGCGCATTGAGTTCGTTGATAGCACTCTGCACCACCCTTGGATTTGGGGCCTGTGTCACTCACGCTGAGTTCCGCATAGGTCCGCGAATACATTGGAGAGTCGCAGGCTGCCCCTAAGACAACTGAATGGGTTACTAGTTACTAGGGATCAGCATTTCTCCTTTTTTTTTTTTTTAGAAATGTTGGCTCTTGCGAAAGTGAGTAGCGTAATAGCACAGGCCAGACAACATTTTGACATCTTAGGGTTTTTGCGGTACCTGTCTTTGCGTCGGCCCTCGAATGCACCTACTGCTATTGCCCGTGTGTAAGTGGGCACTGTCGAATATCCTTGTCATAAAACTGCTTTGTTCACTTTCTTTTGTTATATCGAAAATGTTCATTTTTGCAGTCAACACACAAAGAGCCAGACAGAAGACGATTTGGTTAATTTTTGGCTGGCGCCAGATGCACAGCTGGTTGCCGTGGCCTCGGCTATGCGATTGCAGTGTCATAAACGCAATGCAAATAAGTATAGCGACCAACGGCACGGCACAGGTCCATCCACAGAAACATCGGTCGTGTCTGGTTTCTGACCGACCAGATGCTTGCAGTTGTCGCGCCTTGACGTTGACACGCATGAGCGTAGCCGGAAACATTTCTCGAGGAGAAGGCACACCCGCACTGAAAGCTCCCCACCACGACGCCCATGCTGACACATGCCATGCCATACAGCATACTGCATACTGCGTTGGTCACGGGCTATTGGCCACTCATTTGCCAATGTTGGCGCATTCGCCACTTCTACTTGTCGCCGGCGCAGCAACTGGTTTGAATTCTTCATTTGCGTGCCGAAGGCATCTGTTGCTCAGTTTATGCGACCGAATCCGAAATCAGAAATGCCAACGAGACAAAAACTAAGCTATATTGATATTGATTTTAAGAATCAGCAATTTATTAATTATCGTCCATCCTAGAATAAAGAACCCAAATTCGCATATTAATCTTGCGTAAATTGTTACAAATTTCGAGAACCCAATTTCAGCTTTTTATTTGATATTTCCCGCATGAACCCAACACGAATATCTACACCTTTTATTCTCGTATCCACATCGATATGTATGTTTGCCCGTCCAGCACGGTCGGTATTTTCAGTGGTCTGCATACAGCCGGCCGAGTTCTTTTGAGGACACCTTGTCATGGCAAGGTGCAGGCCAACTGCCACTGTCGCTGATGATGTGCTGGCGGGCATCGCCTGTTGATCGTCGTTGTCCTGCCTAAATTAATAACTCCAACGTGCGGTTGGGCCTCTCAGGTGCTTTTGGAAAGTTCATTCAGTGGAGCGGAGTAAAAGCAGCAGGTAAAATGACCCTGACGATGGGATGTAAATTTCTACAAAAATTAAATGGACAAATTATTGACGCGGACGCAGCTGATATATCGCAAATAATTTTTGACAAGCTTTTCGAATAGTAGTTTAGTTATTAATTACGTTGAGTTCGTAAAGAATCGTTTCCATTTGCCGACTAACCCAAATGAATTACATTAGAGTTAATGCTTCAGTTTTGCTTCAACTTACTTCACACTGTCTGGATCTGCGCAAAATAATCAAAAACTCTACACCTCGAAAGGTGCTAGACAGTTAATTAATTTGGTTTTATTCGTATATGTACACTAAAAATAGTACAAAGCTTTGAATATAAATAGTTACTTATAATTAAATTAACACATTTTTGCAGAGTTTACTCGGCAATACGAATTTAAATTTAACTTGGCCTTAAATGCGCTCAAAATAGTTCCACAAATCCAATGGATCTTCATATCTTGATCGGGTTTGTGTAAGAAAGACCATCGAACTTCCATGGGCGAGAGCAAGGCGCGAAAAGGTTTTGGGCTTAAAGAATCTGTTCAAATACTAATGTGAGACCTGAAAAGGGAATATAGTATATTCAATATACATAAATACAATACCATAAATTATCAATTGAACGATCTCTTTCTTATTTTACTGTTCACTAAAGACCACTTTTAGAGAAAACGATTGTACGAAATATCGACACCAGGTACCTTGCCGCCTAGGACGCCAAGTCTTACAGATCTAACAAGCTAATACCACGCTGCACATGAAGAAAGTTGGCGCCAGCCATGAAAAATATGTAGACAATTAGAATAGCATTTTGGCGTTGCTCTACGGACCGATTCATTAAGTTGTTCGGGTACTTACGAATAAAATATATACATACAACAGTGGCGATCTCAGCGCGAGGCTCTATGCAACATCTTGTCAGAATGTCACTAATTGGACTTTGTACCCGGCGGCCGATTCTTTTTGGCAACGTTTCGTTGGTGATGGTGGCATCTGTCGCTCAAGTGTCTTTGGTTTCTGGCACAAAAGTTCAAAACGAAAAGAGCGGAGGCGTCCCAGACGGCGTCGCCTGTGGACATAACATTGTGATACAGCTGCAAATGATTGTATCGAAATTGTACGTTACCATTAGGGTACTCTGAACATAATCTTAGATTCTTAAAGACCAATTAAGCCAAATTTTACGCGGATTCTTACTATAAGCAATAGTGTTGAATTATTCCCAAATTGAAATGAATAAGAGGGAACAACTCGATGCTCAGAAGCGTTGAAAGACATGGACCTCATATTTATGTGATCGCTCTAAATGCCCCAAGACGTTAACGACGAATAAGGCGCAACCCTGGGGTAAAAAGCACATAAACAAATCTGGCGGCAACGCAGATGGCCATTATGGGGATAGCACTTCTGTGTACATGCATATATATTAGGATGTATGGAAATGATTGCACACAGTTCGTCATAATTTGTCGTCGGAACAGATGAGGCCAGTAGCGAAGAGCAATACCCAACCAAGACACTTAAGGAAAAAATCCACAATTGGCTAATGACACATATTTTTATAATTGTTGAATTTATTTTATTGAATTAATAAATGCACCTATGATTGTTAATTTAATTTGTAGTATCATGTTTTTAATGGTTTTTATGCTCCAAATTATATTTATATAAATTACCGTACCATTGCGTAAAGTTTTCTTTTAGTGCACGGCCAGTTTGTTTAAAAATGGATAAAGGCAGTGTAAAGGTATATGAGCTTAAAGAATTCATTACCAATTTCGCCACCACAATCTTTATTAATAATGAGACAATTTCATGAGACAAATTACTTAATTTGTGATGCACCTTAATTTTAGTATTTTATCCAAAAAGTTTTCGTCTGCGCATTGCGGTGGCCTGTAGATTAACTCAATTAGACTGTTTGACAAAAGTACTGCCATCAAAAGCTATTTATCGCCTTATCTAACTTTACCGACGTCAAAATTTCAACAGCCTCCCACTGACAAACATAGTGGTATGCAGCTCGTAAAAACATCGCATCCTCAGGCGGGGCCGGAATGTGTGCGGCTTGCTCTAAATCTAAAAAAGAATCCCGCCAAAGCCACTGCAGCTGTTGCTTGTGGGTGAAAGTGAAAACTTGCGGCACATGTCGTTCGGCCGGAAGCGCATGGAAATCGAAATAAAATCCCAAGCGTGTACGTTTTTGATGAGTTCCTGTATTGTTTAATCATAGGACCATTTATGCAAAAATAGTGCAACAAAT
Organism: Drosophila pseudotakahashii; assembly: GCA_035046095.1. NCBI lineage: Eukaryota > Metazoa > Arthropoda > Insecta > Diptera > Drosophilidae > Drosophila > Drosophila pseudotakahashii. The sequence continues at coordinate 142,051 of JAWNOE010000198.1, forward strand.
GTTACATATATATATTTTTTCCAAAAAAAATCGTTATCATATTTTTAGCCTTTTTAACCGTGATCAATTTTAAAGCTTTAGACACCAAAATTTTATTAAAAAGGATTGTCGGTATGCCATTAGAGAGCATCAAACACGCGAATAAGAGTATAAATTCATAGCTTTGTTAGATTCCCAGATTTTTAAATTTGCATCTAAAAATAAAAATTTCAACTAATGGTCCAAGTATAAAGTGTCGTTGAGCTCGTAATTAAATTCCAAATCAATTGGCATTCAAACCTAAACAAACCACTACTTATCCAAAATCTAAAAATGGGTTAATCATCCGGAAAGTGATAGTTAGTACTGATAGATAGTACTTGGTTATTAGCTGAACAAAACAGTGTGTTTTTTTAGATTTGAAAACCTTTCTGGAAAACGTATGGCAAAGACCACTTAAGAGAAAACCTAATTTTAACGAAAATACAGATTTTTATTTTTGGCGCAAATTAATCCGTTCGTTGTGCGAACAGTGAAAATAATGGTCCAGAACTAAATTCTCAATCAATTGACATAATTAGAACATTTCTTTTTTGGCCATGTTTCGCAATGTGAAATTACATTACAATTTTGTAAATCTTCCGGAAAGTGATAAAAGTCAATATATGAGGTTATTAGCTATTCAAACCGTCTTATTTTGATCACACCATAAAAAGAAATTGAAAATTTTCAAAATAACAATTTGCCGGGTCTAGTTTCGGTTCCGGTTCGGTTAAAATCATCACGGTATGGGAACCAGTTCAAGTACATCGACTTCTAGCTCATCTCTGTGAGTTCGAGATTAATCGATAAGTACGGGTATCGACGGCGCTGCATGTAAACAATAATTTGTTTTATGTTTTCAATAACAAAAGAATTAAACAATTTAAACAAGCGGAACTCGTAAAATGTCGAATGCACAGCGTTCGTTTGTGCAAAAAGTTTCAAAGTAAGTTCGCCATCAAGGGCAATTATATTCGTAAACAAAGAAACGCCCAACATCGTGTCTATACCAATTTGCAATACCCCTAGGCAGTCGGCTGCGGATGTTCGAAAAAATGTTTCTAGTTGTCATTTATCAAAGACAATCGACGCGTCTCTATGCGCTTCGACGGTAAGAATACTATATAATGCAAGTATATCCTTTTAATTGATTTGATTCCCCCAAAAGGTCTCCCCGACAGAGCCGCTCGACTATGAAGAATTTCTTTCCCAACATATGAATGTTATCAACCGGGACCCCCTGAAGCACATATTGGATTTTCCCCAAGGAGATGTAACTGTTAAAGTTCTTCCCAGGAAGACCCGAACTGTTGATCACATTATCCCGAGCGAAAATTTGTATGTACCTACCCAGCTTGTTTCACGGCTAATTGCAAAATTCTTTTCAGATCCGATTTGCCCCAACACGTACAAGAATGTGTGAACTGCTATACGCGCCCATGGAAAGTGGTCGAGTATGCACAGCGGCACCTCTCCAGCTCGTGTTATATCCGCGAGCGTATCGATCGTGGAACCATAAGTCCCTCCGCGTACCAGCAGGAGTTTGAGATAGACAAGGATTTCTCGTCGTTCGAAGAAACCTTTGCCTATAAAAGCGAAAGCTGCACTCCAAGTTCCAGGCAATCAATCGCTAGTTTGGCTTCTGTTAGCTCTTGTACAGACACTCTGACACCCCGTGGTTCCTGGGCGAGCTTTGATCTTAGACGCTCAGTTAATGATCCACTAATACCCAACTTGCTGGACAACGTGCCGCCGGAGCATATTGATCAAACCAACGAGGCACGTCGGCAGCAGGATCGTCAGGTGGCTCTTTTCTCACTGTACCCGGAATCTGAACCGGAGGAAAGTATTGAACGTCGCCTGCTCGCTGAGATTCCAGTTGAACATATGGGACATCGCATTCAGGTCAAATGCCTGCAGCTTCGTCTTGAGCTTGAAGTGGAACCAATTTTTGCTTCGATGGCCATTTATGACGCCAAGGAGCGACAAAAAATATCAGAAAACTTTTACTTCGACATGAACTCAGATAATCTCAAGCGTATGTTGTCCAGCCACGTCCAGTGCGCCGACATCAGCACCCAGAGCCACTCGGCCATATTCGAAATGTCTTATCCGAGTAATGATTTGTTCCTGGTGATTCGTCTAGAGAAGGTGCTGCAGGGTGACATTAACAATTCTGTCGAGCCGTATCTAAAGGAAGACAAAGATAAGTACCGGGAGAAAGTTAAATCCAACGCTGCGGACTACTGTGAGCGTTTGGGCAAATATCGAATGCCGTTCGCATGGACAGGAATCTACCTGACAAACGTGTTTAATGGCGACAATTTTGAGAACAAGGACGCTGGCTCGACGGAACGGGATTCTTTTGGCAATGGAACAGGAAGTGGCCTGGGCACCGCCCCAAGTTCCAATAGCTTAGACCGCAAGTCCTCAACAAGCAGCTTTGATCAACTAAGGCGCAAGGCTAACGATATGAGCGGAACCCTTACCCGACGCGGTTCTCTAGAACGAAAGGAGAAGCGCCGATCTTGGTCGCCAGATGATTTCGCGAACGTTGTAGAAAACTTTCGGCCCATAACTATCACAGTGCCAAGCTTTTTCAAGCAAGAGGCAGATAAAATGAAAGACGAGGACTTGTACAAAATTTTACCAGAGTTAAAAAGACCGAGCTCAGTTATGAAAAAGCTAAAATGCATACCCGGCTCAATAAAACTGGAAATATCGCCTTGCATCGAGGAAGCCAAGAACGCACTAACACCAGAGCTTGCGAGTATAAACCCTCAAAGTACCGAAAACCTTCGGCCAGTTAAGGAAATCTTAGAGTTTCCACAATCAGCCATTTACAATCCACATTATACCTATCGCAATCTTCTTTTTGTGTCGCCAAAAGAGCTCAATTTCTCTTCGCGGGCGGGCTCTGCTCGTAACATTGCTGTTCGCGTACAACTTATGGCTGGCGAAACTCCTAAAGATGCGGTTAATGCCATTTATGGCAAGTCGTCTTGCCCAAAGTTTTCCACTGAGGCATTTACGGCGGTCAATTATCACAACAAATGTCCATCGTTCTATGATGAGATCAAAATAGCACTGCCTGCATCGATAAAGCAGCATCACCATTTATTGTTTACCATTTACCATGTATCCTGCCAAAAGAAGCCACAGGACTTGCAGCCGTCCGTAGAGACTCCCATTGGCTACACATGGTTGCCTTTACTGGAAGATGGGAAACTTAAGTTTGGAGAATTTAATCTTCCAGTCATGGTAGAATCACCGCCGGAAAACTACTCATTTATTCCTCCAAATGTCCATTTGCCTGGAATCAAGTGGCTAGACAATCATAGAGCAGTGTTTGCTATCAATGTGGAAGCAGTGACTGCCGTTCATACATTGGACTCGTTCCTTGATCGGTTCTTCTTAATATGCGAATATTTAGACACGCGAAATATACCATCCCATATCGGCGAAAGCAATATAGAGGCTGAGTTAAAGAAATGCTTGTTGGATATCGAGCACGCAAACCGGGAGCCATTAGTGAGGCATCTTCCTTTGGTTTTGGATAAGCTTATCGAATTGTTGGTAATGACCCACAAAGTTGGTGGTCAGGCAATGTCTCTGGGATCTACGGTTTTCGAGGTTCTTTGCCTAGTATCGTCTCTTTTGTCAATACTTAATGACGACCAATATGACCAATATGGACGTCAAAGTTTGCTATCAACATATGTGCAATTTCAATGTAAAATCCCGCACCCATTTCAAAGCAAGCAGAGATTAACATGTAGTCGCAGCAACACGGAAGACTTGCAGTTGAGCGAATCGTACAGCTTGTATGATAATGTATTAACTAGTGGCCGGAGTTTGGATCGCAAAGGTAAATACATATTGCAATTTTAGAAGCACAAAGTAAAATTTCATCCACTTTTAGAACTGTCTATGGATATTCTTCACTCAATGGCTGGACGGGATGTTCAAGTGCGGCTGCTACACGAAGAATTGGCCCTGCATTGGGTCGTTGCTAGTGGGAAAGCAGCAGATTTAGCTATGTCAAATTCCTGGTTCATATTTGAGCTAATTGTTAAATCTATGATTGAACATTTGCATAATTCGAATACTTTAAATGGTCCCCGAAAGCATCGGTTTCCACATCAGTTTAATGATGATCTGTCCACTCTGGTGCACTTAGTTACCACAAAAGTAGTCGGCTATCATAGTAATGAACCTAAACTAGCACAATCCTTAAATGCTAGTCTAAGCTTTTTCATATTTGACATACTAAGCATCATGGACCGGGGATTCGTTTTCGGCCTTATCAAAACTTATACCAAGGTTTTGATTTCTAAAAACGCTTCAATTCCGGATCTAATGAACTATAAAATAGACTTCTTAAGAATTGTGTGTAGTCATGAACACTTTGTAGCTCTTAATTTGCCGTTTGGAACTTCATACACAATGGTATGCGCGCCATGCAGCCCCACGCCTAGCACCACATCGAGCAACAGTCAAACATCATGCGTAAGTCAAGGCATACACACAGAAATTCTTAATACATTTTTTTTTTTTTAGGGATCACTAGAGAGAGCTCTTCACGCCGATCTGAGTCAGGACTTCCTCCAACAACATTTCCTGGTTGGACTTGTTCTCAGCGATTTGGCTGCAGTAATGGAAGTGCCCAATCCCCAGTTGCACGGGAAGGCGATACGTTGCACTCGTAACCTGATGACTTCTCACGATTTGGACTCTCGGTATAGCGATACCGAAGCCCGTGCAAGGGTGGCCGCCTTATACATACCATTATTGTCAATTGTGATGAACAGCATTCCTCAGCTTCATCAGCACTGTATTGATCAGGACCGTTTGCAGCAAATCGGGCAGCTTGAAGATTATCAAGGCCCCCATCAAACTATGACAGCATCAACTATAAATCCGGAAGTGGCTTTCGCAATATCAGGAAGTCGTCCCTACTCCTACTTGAATGATCAAGTTAAAAACAAATCGCCCCTTAGCTCGGAGAACACCCGCCATTTATTGGTTTGTTTCCTGTGGGTGCTTAAGAATTTGGAGCGCAATATTCTGTACCGCTGGCTTGTGGATCTAAGTCCCCACAGAGTGCATCAAATGCTTCAAGTTGTCAATGTTTGCCTGAAAACTTTCGAGTACACAGGACAAAAACAGGTCCCCACTCTTAAACGCACCAATACACAAAGTTTTAGAAAAACCGGATCTACTGATGTTAAAGAAAAGTTGGAGGAATGCATTAGAGGGACAAATTCAGCACGATATGATTTAATTAATCGCCGAAAAGATCGGAATTCGACAGAGAAATTCCGCTGGCGAAAAGACCAGATGCCCTATCGTTCACAATATGTAGACGGTGTGGGCAAAAGTGAGCATGAACTTGAATTGAGTCACTTCATCGAAGGCTCTTTGGCGACTGAAGTTGCGCTTGTGCTTCTCGACACCCTGGAAATAATTGTTCATGTTGCGGCCAACCTATACCATAATCTTCTTGGAACTGTTCTTAAGGTCCTTCTCCACGCACTGTCCCGCAACCAATCAACTTTGGCGCTGCAAAACTTGTTTGCCTCTCAGCGCGCTCTGATTTTCAAATTTCCCAACTTATTGTTCGACGACGAGACGGACATATGTGCAGATTTGTGTTTAATTTTACTGAAGCATTGTGGATCCCTCTTGCCAGGGATACGATCTCAGGCAGCTGCATCATTATATTTACTAATGAGACAAAATTTCGAAATCGGAAATGTAAGTTTCATTTGTTTAGATAAGCCTATTATAACTAATTGAGGTTTGCTTTTAGAACTTTGCCCGCGTTAAGATGCAAGTGACGATGTCTTTAAGCTCTCTTGTTGGTACAAGCTCCGTTTTTAGTGAACAATCGCTACGCCGTGCCCTTAAAACAGTGCTAGTTTATGCTGAGTCCGACTCCGATCTTCAGGATACATCATTTCCTGAGCAAGTACAAGATTTGCTTTTCAATCTGCATATGATATTGTCAGATACTGTTAAGATGAAGGAGTATCAAGAAGACCCAGAAATGTTGCTTGATCTTATGAATCGGATTGCCAAAGGATACCAAAACAACCCTGATCTACGGCTGACTTGGTTGGAAAACATGGCTAAGAAGCACCGCGAGCGTGCGAATCACACGGAAGCAGCCATGTGCTACGTACACGCCGCGTCTTTAGTCTCTGAATATCTTAGCATGTTGGAGTCTCAATCACATTTACCTGTTGGAGCTGTAAGTTTTCAGCGCATTTCACCCAATACTCTAATGGAGTCGGCCGTGTCCGATGACGTACTCAGTCCCGGCGAGGATGGTATTTGCTTGGGAAATCATTTCACCGAAACTGGATTAAAGGCTTTGCTTGAAGAGGCTTCAAATTCTTTTCAAGTTGCTGGCATGTATGAAGCAATGAACGAGGTGTATAAGATTTTGATTCCCATCTGCGAAGCCAACAGAGACTTTCAAAAACTAAGCAAAGTGCATGGAAAGTTGCAGGAGGCATTTAATCGAATAGCCCAGCTACAGGTAATCAAAGAGGCGTTAATATCTCAACGCAATCTATATCTTCTTATCAATAAACAGGGGAAGAGAGTTTTCGGCACATACTTCCGGGTTGGATTTTATGGAGGAAAATTCGGAGACTTGGACCAACAGGAATTCATCTATAAAGAACCAACATTAACAAAATTACCCGAAATATTCAGTCGGCTTCAGGTATGTAACAACCATTAGAAGTTTAGTTACCAAAAATGCATTTACAAATTTTTCATTGTCACGGCAGAATTTTTATACTGAACGCTTTGGACCGGACTCAGTGCATATCATCAAAGACTCGAATACGGTCGACGTAAACAGTTTGGACCCCGATAAGGCTTACATTCAAATTACTTATGTGGAACCTTATTTTGAAACTTATGAAATGCGGCATCGCGAAACATACTTTGAGCGGAATTTCAATTTAAGTATGAAATTGAATGTTACTTTAATCAAATGGTGTTCAGTCTAACAACTTATTTTTTATAATTTAGAACGATTTATATACGCAACGCCTTTCACGAAAAATGGTAAGGCACATGGCGAACTACATGAGCAATGTAAACGGAAAACGATTTTAACCACGGCGAACCACTTTCCCTATGTAAAAACCCGAATTATGGTAATTAGCCGGCAGCAAATAGTCCTGGAACCCATTGAGGTGGCAATTGAAGTAAGTCAAGTTTATAAAATACAAACGGTGAATAATATGAATTGTTTTTGCACAGGATATTCAAAAGAAAACATTGGAGCTGGCGGCAGCTACGAATCAGGAGCCTGCTGACCCCAAAATATTACAAATGGTTCTCCAGGGTTGCATTGGCACCACCGTTAACCAAGGCCCTATGGAAATGGCCAGCGTGTTTCTATCCAATTTATCTGACGGAACAACAGTCCCCACAAAGCACCAAAACAAACTTCGACTGTGCTTTCGCGAGTTTTCAAAACGTTGTGCGGACGCTTTGAAAAAGAATCGGAATCTTATTCTTTCAGATCAAAAAGATTACCAAAGGGAACTAGAACGTAACAACGATCGTTTCATAGAGCGCTTGACTCCCTTTATTACTCTTACAACAGTTCAGAACAATGGCGTCGTTAAGTAAGTCTTTAATTATATTTTCCTCCAATGACATCATTCATTTACGTGGTAAAGTCAAATTATATTCAAGGGATTTTTGAGGTCCGTCCGTTTGATTACTACAGAAAAATTGATCTAGGACATACGTCCATTATACAATGCAGATATTCAATCTGATAGCTATACGTTGTAACTCTAAAATATTTGTCATACAGACTTTATTCATATCAGTAATGAGCTATCGCTGTTTCGAGCAAAATTTTGTAAAAATTGTTTTTTTTAATTGTTTGCTTGCTGTAATTTTTCCCAAATGGACGAAAAATTGACAAAAATAAAAATGTTCAGGTTTGAATGCCAATCGATTAAAGATTCATGGAGGTCATATTTGAAAAATGATAATTAAATATATAATCTGATTAAGAATTTAAATTAAAATTATTTTATTTTGCAATATTAATTATTATATTTAATTTTAGGGCCAACGCTTACACCAACAAAAGTACTCCACTAAAATGGTAAATGCTTGCAAGACCGCAGTCTGCAACTGTATTATAACCAAACCTCTTGATATTTCATGTCTAGCGTATCGGATTATTTTAAGTAACCATTTAGAGTTTGAATGATCGATCTCTATACTTGCTAAAATATTAGCTCAACCTTTCTTAAACTTTTTATGCACTTACACCAAATATTATCAACAGTAAATACTTTTTAATATTTTGTACTTTTACAATATTTTATATAAATAAAAAAAAATCTATGAATCCATTATCCTTTCAACATTAAATACTGCGTTGTATTAAATAACACGAATCTATCGTACAAAACATTTTAGAATTCAGAGAAACTTTTCTTTTTGGTTTAAAGAATCTCTTTGAATTTAAAATTTTTTTTTGATATTGTGTGGCGGTTAATATGACGTCTACTTCAAAAAGTTCGTATGAAGTATCGCTAAAATTATTATAGAAAATCTTTTATTTATTTATGTAATTGATAAATTTTACTCTTTTCCATAATTGTATTGTTTTAAAGTTAGCATTATAATGCACTTGGCTTGCAGTGTGAACAGGCCTTTACGTAGTACACGCAGGCTATCGATATTTACTGCTAGAGCGTGAGTCGACTATCGATGCTCTTAGACTAATCGATAGTGTCCGATTGAATTACACGTAAACTTAAGAATAGCCGGTAAAAAACGCAAAAAATCTAAGATAATGAGATTCAAGGACTGTTGGGCCGCCACGCTGGCGTTCCTGGCGATGGCCTCGTCGTCGTTTCCGCCCGAGAAGCCAGTTCCTCCGCCCTGCAGGGCCTGCAGCCAATTAGTTGGGTCCTTTAAGGCAGGACTCGAGCGCACGAAAAGAGGACACGGGGGCGGGGACACGGCCTGGGAGGAGGAGAAGCTGCGCTCGTACAAGAACAGCGAGGTGCGGTTGGTGGAGATTCAGGAGAAGCTATGCTCGGACCCAGAGGTGGTAAACAAGGACCACTGCCACAATCTGGCCAACGAGCACGAGGCGCTGCTGGAGGACTGGTTTACCAACAACCAAGTGGAGAGTCCCGATCTGCAAACCTGGCTTTGCATCGACCGGCTAGCAGTCTGCTGTCCGGCGAACACCTACGGAGCAGACTGCCAGCCCTGCACGGACTGCAGCGGAAACGGTACGGTTTGATTTCCAAGGGTATTTCAATACTGATACTGACTAATTAAAGGCATTTAGTCCGCAACATAGACAGCGCGCCAGTCAATAAAGGCAATCTCGCTTATTAGTTATTACACTGTAATCGGCTTTGCTAAGTCTAAATTTGTATATTTATAAATTCTTGACCGCCGATTTATTGTCTGTCTGTTTCTATGCAATGGAGTCTAAATATATTAATTTACGTTAACATTTCAGGCAAATGCAAAGGAGCCGGAACTCGGAAAGGAAACGGCAAGTGCAAATGTGATCCTGGCTACACGGGACCAAACTGCAATGATTGTGGAGCGGAGCACTACGAGTCCTTCCGTGACGAAACAAAATTACTGTGTACGCAGTGCCACGCGGCCTGCGGCGAAGGCGGTTGCACAGGAGGTGGTCCGAAGAACTGCCGCAAGTGCAAGGACGGGTGGAGCATGGACTCGGAAGCGGGGTGTGTCGACATAAACGAGTGCCTAGAGCAAAAGCGTCCAAATTCCTGCCGACCGCAACAGTTCTGCGTGAACAACGAAGGCTCCTTTAGCTGCCTGGAGTGCGATCGCTCCTGCAATGGCTGCGACGGCGATGGCCCGGACATGTGCAAGAAGTGTGCGGATGGCCATGATATGAGGGACGGCAAGTGTACCGGTAAGTACCACAGCGCTTAAACCAATTGCCTCTTAACATCGCATTTACCACCGTATGTCTTGCGCCTCCGACTCACAAAAGACCTTTCCGAGGAGCAACGTAGCAACTATGTGAGCTATACGCGTATGCTCACCTACTTCGGAATGTGTGTGGCCACGTGCGTCATCTTCCAGAGCTCCACCCACATTGCCTGGGGCTGCATTGTTGGGGCGGCGGTGGCCGTGTACATTGCTGTTTCCGAGTACTGGATAAACTCGGAGGCAGAAGGTGGCCACCAGCCCGAGTTTAACACAAAACAGTTAGAGGAAATGATCATGAAGTCATTATAAGCCAAACTGAGCACTGAGCCGGCTTAGACGGCACAAATCGGGCCGTAGTGTTAGGTTTATTTTCTGAAAAAGATGCACTAGAGCTTTAGTCATCAGTATTCTTTATTAATACCAATTGCTTAAGCATTCTAACGATTTTTGTACTTCGTTTGCAGTCAGGAGCGATTCAGATCCCACTGTGATCGGTGAGGAGTCCACCCACGAAGAACTGTAGAAGTTTCCATAGCGCACACCTTTCGTAGTCAATTTTAGTTTAATAGTTAATATAATTACCAAATTATATGTAATTATAAATTAGTTTGCCAAAGTGAATTTAAGAAATATTATTGTTTTCCGCCAAAAAACAAAATTGTTTTTCCCCAAGCAGGTTAAATTCAAATTTTTGTAATTGGTATCACATTTAAATATATATTATATTTGGTTCAATGTACAAAATCACAAATACAGTCATAACATACATTCAAGTATCCATAAATAGTTTTAACATAAGTTTTTGACGTAGTCTGCTTTTTTGACGTCCAAACTGCTATTTTGACGACCAACATTCGTGTGCAATGGAATACTGCTTGAATCGGATAAATTAAGGAACTAACATGGTACGGATGAATCAGTGCATGTAGATCTAACAAAATAAACATCTTGGAACAAGGAAATATACACGAGTTAACAATGACCACCACCGCACTATATAAATAAAATCGCTACATTTGAACTAGAACAACTTAAGTAATAAATACGATCGTTCTCTTTGGCCACCAAAGTTTCCCAACACAGCCACAGATGTCCATAAAACAGCCTTCGAGTTCCTACGATCGCGTCAGATGACTCTGACTTGTGCTGGCCGCCAGCCCAATCTCTTCATCCGATTCATCCGAATCCAGTGGACTCACGCGAATGGCTTGGTACCACTTGTTAGTCAGGTCAGCCATTTGGGACTTGCATTCGTGCAGTTCCTGACTGTTGAACCGTCGCGTAAAGAACGGAATGAAATACTTGCGATCCATGCGCCCAAAGCGATCGCGAGCCTGTGTAAAGGTGACGTCCTCTTCCTCGGTGAGCTCTGACAGGTGCTCCGAGTCGATTGCCTGACCCCATTCGCGGGTCTTTGACAGAGAAATAGACTTCGACCGCTTTCGTCCGCTTCCGCTTCGACGACCTCCCTCCTCAGTGTTATTCCGCACGGAGCCTCGTGTGCGCCGCTTCTTTCCGGGCTTAAGATACTTTAGCAGCGGCATTGTCGATCCGCCCAATACTAGCGTGGTAAATAGCACGATGATCAATCTGAAATTTAAATTTTTTAATGACTGGGTATTTTTTGCAAGCTGGAACCACTTACGTAGTTGTTATGATGACGTGGCGCTTCTCCTGGCTGTCGAGGTTTAAGTGCAAGGACAGAGCGTAGGAAATAGCGCCTCTTAGACCTGAAAACCACATGATGAACTGCATTTTGTTGTTGATCTTATGCTCGCGGAATTTGTTGACCAAGAAGGCGAGCGGGAAAATGTTACAGGCCCGCCCAATCAGGCAAAGCACAATGGCCCATATAACAAAAGATAGTTCTACTTGGTGCTTAAACGAAAAAATCGCCAGGCCCAGATAAGCAAACACGCAGGTCTCAGCAATGAAAGCCAGTGTCCTCATCGTCTGTTGCATGGTGATTTGAGTGACCTGCGATATAATCGTTTCAACAATATACATACGTAAAAGTGAATTATCGTTGACTTACAGTGGATAGGTTGAAATGCGTATAGTGAGACATGACGATTCCACAAAATAGGATAGCCATGATGCCTGTTGGAAAATAAATGTTATTTAGGGTTGTGGTTTAGAGTCAAAAACCCCTGAGTTACCGCTTAAATGTATTCCCTCGGCTAGGACGTATGGGGCATAGGTAAACATGAGCATCATGGCAAACTCGAGGGACGGATGCTTTCGCAAATCGATGTGCTTGAGGAGCAGTGCCGATATTAAGGCGAATATAACTCCAATGCCGGCAGACGCAAAGAACATGGCGCAGAAGGTCTTCAATGCACTAAACATTGCCTCCCCAGTGCTGGCCTCGGCATTTGCGTTGGCCGATTGGGTAATGGATGCAGTCAGCACAATCGATATGGCGTCGTTTAGGATGCTCTCGCCGAACACCAACATGTTGAGAATGGGGTCCACGTCCAGGGCATGGAAGATGGCCACAGTTGCGACAGGATCCACAGCCGAGATGAGCGAGCCAAAGGCAAACGACTCCGAAAAGCTGAGTCTAAAATAGGCGGCTTTTAAAGGCATGTGGGTAACTAATAATCTTTAACATACCGAAATGCTACCTCTGCCAGACCCAGCAGGTAGATCCCCGCCCCGATGACCAGTGCGGAAATCATTGTGCCGAATATGGCAAACACCAGTATGGACCCGATGTTCTGAAAGAAGTTTCCCTTGTGCAGATTGTAGCCGGATTCGAATATAATGGGCGGCAGAAGCACCAGAAAGAAGCCCATGGGCGAGAAGACCTCCTCGCGCTTCCAGCTGCCATTCTCTCCGGACATCACGTTCAGCGACAGGCCGATGAATGCTCCCAGGAAGACCACCACTATGCTCTCCGGCAGGTACTGGAATCCGGTCTGCAGCATGGAGTGGATCAAAAGAATGCCCAGCATAATGACGCAGATGACGAAGAACAAGGACAGCGAGGAGTTGTGTTCCTGCTCGACGGCGTGTGAATCGATGAGCGGTGGCTCCGTCGCCACAGAGGATGCGTTTCCCTTTCTCGTGACGCTTCCATTGCCAGGAACAGCAGTTGAGGGCTGTAAACTCCCCGGAGGACTGCTAGCTGACACATCGGGCGAGGCGTGAGTGAAGTTAGAACTTCCTGGCGTGGTGGAGTTGATGGTTGTGGTGTTGTTCGCCAGCCCCTGCCCACTGATGTCCGCCGCCGCTCGCGGGACCAGGAGAAGGGCGGCCGCACTACAAAGTAGCCAAAACCTCATTTTGACCGACGGAATATGACGTGGTCGCTAGAAACGCTCGCATTTAACTTTTCACAATTCGTTCAATTTGTTTTTCTTCACAAACAGCTGTTTATCGCCCTATCTGACATTTATCGGGCAGCGCTGCCACATCATTTCGGTCAACTGGCGCGAGCTTTTCACATATTCAAACGGAAATTGTGCATGTAATAGCGTTTAATTGATTTAAAGCGAACTATACTACACAAACAAGAATATTAATCATCGACTCGCTTTATGCCCAGTCACGCGGTGCTGGGGTCACCTAGCTGATAGCCTTGTGCAGATTTATTGGGACCTGACAATATTAGGTAAGGAAAAAGTGTTAGTCCAAAGTTTTTGTAAAACTCTATTATCGAAAGATTTCAAAGTTAAAAACTATTGATATATGGATATCCATGACTTGTTATAGTAAAAGCATATAAATATTCTTGAGAAAAATAATTACTTATATTTTAGGCAAGATAAAAGATATTAAGCAATGACTGTATCTTGGTACTTAAAACTTCTGTCAATATGGCAATCTTATCGATGGAAAATAAATGCAGTGCCACAGACATAAATTTGCAAGTTCCCAATATTTGTGCTCAGGAATATATTTACTTGCACATCTGTTCAAATTGTTTTTCGAACACACGCGATCTTCTTTGGGCCCCAGGGGGTCACTGGTCACACCTAATTTGAAAGATAATGGAGCCCGCTGTTTTCGGTTACTTTCAGTGGGTATTAGAATTTTTAAAATCTATATGCTGATTACCAAGCGCCTTGATCTTGTCAGACCTTGTTTGTGCCATGACGTGAGCACTTTTTCGATTGCACAGATTGTACGAATGGTACGAAAACCCTAAATTGGTTTCGATTTCCCTTGAACAGAGAGAGGGTCGAATTATTCCTCCCCAAGGGTCAATCACTCCAAGTTGTGGGGAAGCTAGGATTTCAACAAATATGTAGTCATCAATTAACAGGGCGCCTCGTATAGCAATTGTGAATATCACCGAATATGTAGAACTGAATTGTTGTAAATAAGGCAGAGAGAGTAACGCTAAAAAGATTCTAAAAAGTGTATATACGTAGGTGTATAGGTGCCTAGCGTGGTAGCACATAGTTTTGTTCTAAGCTTTGTGATAAGCTCTTATTTCCTGCCGACTCATCTTCCGAAATGCTGGCCCCGCAAGTTTATAAATATTGATCGCCTCTAAAAATCAACAGCAGTCAAGCTCTGGTTGAGCAGGAATTAAGTCGGACTTTCAGTCGAGTCTCGTGAAATCCTTTGATCAAATCCCAAGTGAGTAAGAAGGATCCGGAACCAGATCCACTAAGTGTTCACTCCGGCGCGGCGTGGCAACGCTGGGCGGGGAACAGCTGATGCAATAGCAAAAACGTGGAGATGCTGATGAAGTGAAGTTTTCTGAGAGTCCCGAGAACACCAGGAAAGTGTGCGGCCCCCACGAAGAGCGCCAAAATAAGCCCCAAAATACGTACTGAGTCAGCCGAAGAGAACCGTCCCCTCCCCTTCCGTTCGCGACGATAAGCAGAAGCCCGCTCTCCCTAGGCAGAGGTATAAATTCAGAAAGCCGAGAAAAGTGTGCGCTCTTTTTCTACAGAACCGTCGCCAAGATAGGACGTGTGTTGGCTGCGCCGCTGATTTGGTTGCCGTCGCTGAACCAGTAGAATTCAGAATCAGTGTGTATAATTTATTGAACTCATAGCTAATAGCCAGTCGAACAGGCATTTAAACCAGCTACCTGCCCAGCGACAAGTTTGCTTTTGACCCCGCGCAACGTGCGAGCCGTGAGTGTAGCGCCCCCCGAATGTGTGTGGTAAACACGCAGCATAAAGTACATAAAAGAAAAGCGATTATATAAAAAACTATACACATTGCGAAAAGCGTGCGAAAACAGGAAAATCCCAACAGCCTTGGGGCGGCGGGCAGCGGAGATCCGCAAATGCGAAAATAGCTGTGTTTTGTGAGAGTTCGGAAAATCAATTTCGTCAAGCGCTTTTCCTTAGCTCCCGCTAATGTGGCCTGTTCTCTCTCTGTTCCCACAGCTCCACCAACAACTAAACCGACCGGAACTCGTGTGTTGAAGCCCTTCTCCTCCGCCAGAACTACCAGCTTCGAGCTACAAACTACAACAAACTTCCCAGCAAAATGCCGCAAAAGACAAACGGACACAGCGCCAACGGCTGCAACGGCAGCAATGGAAACTCCTATGACATGGAAGACGGAGCCACATTCCTGTTCACTTCCGAATCCGTGGGCGAGGGCCATCCAGGTGAGTGCTCCATTGCATCCGTGCCGCCTCCTATTGCATCATACTGCTGCATGTGCGTTGTGAATACAGATACAGGCACAAATGCACACTCGGCCGCGCTGAGGGATGTACGTCTGCGTCGTCTGGCGGTGCTCATAACCCAACCAAACTGTTTCTCCAGGGTCTGAGGCCCAGCTGGTTGCCTGCTGAAGCCCCAGCCCCTGTGTACCCTGTATTCCCACACCTCCACCGTCGGCTGTCTGCTGCCTGAGGTCTAACAAAATGGCGACGGAGTGCTATGCCGCATACCTTTGTTGACTGCTTCCCAATTTGCGCTTCTTTTGTAGCGGCTGTGTGGTAGGCGAGAGGGTAGCAAAAAACGTGCTTGTTTACTCAGCGATTTGATGGAGTGGTCTTCCCCCCGGATTGCTGAAAACCCATCAAGAGCAGAGGCGTTTTGTTACGCATCTCATGGATTGTATTTTCCTGGAACTCTGATTCTCGGCTGCATCGTCAGGTGCCACAGCCGGCAACCAGGGTCCACATAAAACAGCTGGGCCACTCTCGAAAACCCCGCACAGCGGCGGGGCCAACCTTGTGTTTGTGGGTCCGACGCAATTTATAGACTGGTTCTTTATCGTTTGCGGCTCTCACACTTTCAGGGAATCTGCGTCATGCGCACCATGTGCTTCTGGCTCACTGGGAGCAGGGGAACTGGCAAACTGGCAACTGGGAGCATGAGCATTATCTGCGCTCTTCAGCGTTGCTTATGCACTTGTACTACACTTGTTCGTAGAAGGCGATCAAAACAAGGGCCAAACTAAAACAAACCCACGTTGACTTTGTGGCGGTCCACGAGTACGAGTCCGCTTTCAAAGCTTATCTTTCCGGCGAAATTGCCAACCACGTGTTTTGCTCGAGCTCGGGCTTTTTGCCGCTGCCAGAGTTTGTTTATATCAGCGGGTCCGACCAGCATACGAATGTATTTGACAACATCTGCTGATAAGGGGAGCGACCTTTTATACTACGCATTGATTACTTTTACCATTCTATATTTTATAATGCCTAATTAAGTCGGCTTGGCAAGCCAGCCAGCCAGCCCTAGACAGCCCGGTTGATAAGCGCCGAAGCCACCCAAAGAATACTCCCTGAAGGGTTGACATTAATTTCACCTGTCTTCCTGTGACGAGTGAGTGACGGGCCTGTTTGAATCGGGAACTTATCTAGCCGGAAATTAGGAAGTGTTTTTTTCATCTCAGAACTAAATCCCTGAACTAAACCATTCTCACCTATTGGCGATCATTTTCCCAGGCGAAATCGAGACGCATCGCAATTTATGTGAGTCAACACTTTCACAGTTTTGCCAATTTATGAGCCCATTGCTGACGCAAAGTTCGAGTTCAATAACGCTGTTTCCACGAAAAGCTGCCGAAAGTCGAAGGGCTCCAATTACGCGCCATGTTTCGGGACAAAGCGCTGGCAACGCGGCTAGTATCGGATGAATCCGAGTCCAAGGATTCCATGCGCGATTCGGCTTCGGATTCCGTCATATTTTGTTTGAACAACACCATCGTCGCCTCAGGGCTCTTGTTCTGAGTTATAGACATACAGTGGCATTGAATTTCGCTGGCTATCGCAGACTGAAAATTAAAATAAATCGCATGGCCTGGCAAATTTTCTGTCTCGCCTAGGCGGCGGCAATCGTTTGGGGGAGAGAGCGTGTGTATTTGGCAAAAACGCTGCTCCTTCTACATCCTCTGCTGCGATGCTTGGCGGTACATGTTTTCGTAGCTCAACTAACATTCTCTTCTCTTCTTGCAGACAAAATGTGCGACCAAATCAGCGACGCTATCTTAGATGCCCATCTGAAGCAGGATCCCAACGCAAAAGTGGCGTGCGGTAGGTGCTAGAGCAACCAGGACTTTCCCGTAAATCCATAAATTGATATCTCATACGCCAAGGCTACTGACCTCTTTGAGTCTCCCGCAATCGGTTTCTGACAGAAGGTTGACCAAAGGCGCCGAATGAACATATTTGTCTTTGAGGGCGGCAGACCATCCATAAATAAACTCATCCATAAAGTAAACATTGGAGCAGCAACCGACGCGTGTGCTATGCTTTTGAAAGTCGGTTTAGTCGAAGGCCTGCATAAATAAACAAGGATAACCGATCTGCAAAGGCGATGGGAAGTTTTTGGATTCACTGGAGAGGCTTGATTCGCTATTAAAGGAAGACTTTTAAAACATTTCGTATGCTTTTATATAGAAACCGTCGCCAAGACTGGCATGATCCTCCTGTGTGGCGAGATCACATCGAAGGCCGTGGTCGACTATCAGAAGGTTGTTCGTGAGACAGTGCAGCACATTGGCTACGATGACTCCTCCAAGGGTAAGTGTCTACTAAATATATAAAGATTATTTGTGGGCGGGTTTCAGGATTCGTTCCTCACGTCGAAATAACGTACACACTTGTAAACCCAATATTAAATCACCATACAAATCAAATCAAAATCAAAAAGGTTTCGATTGGAAGACCCTAAATCTGCTTGTCGCCATCGAGCAACAGTCGCCCAACATTGCCAATGGCGTGCACATCAACCGCGAAGAAGACGACGTCGGCGCTGGTGACCAGGTACAGCAAAGCTTATCCGTTCTCCTTCTACCGCCTAGCCCTAAGTGATGCGGAGAGTGTGTGTGCGTTCGTTCGTTTCGTTTCCATTTTGTTAAGTGTTCCCCTAAATCGTATCTTTCCCACATTAACTTGGTTTGCTCACAGGCCAACGAGAGTTTCACCCATGTCATTAAAAGCAGATGATTACTAAGAAGCATTCAAATATTTAACAGCGGCCATTTAAAATAAAAATTAAATTGATTCTATATTTAGAAAAGTTTTGGTCGAAGACCATCATTCAATCTGCAGATAAGCAGTTAACTGGTGCACCTCCTGCAAATCAATAACTGCTGAAAACATACCATACCTCACATTTGAATTACACTGCGGGTCTTCTAACCACATAAATTTCATTCTACCAAATCCATCGGAAGATGTATGTTACCATTATAAGCCCGCTAGTTGTCGTCTTGAGGAAACCAGCGAAAACGAAGCCTTGCATGCGGCATGTATTCCCCCCATCGAAGAAGACCGAAGGGTTTCCTACACTACGGTATACAATAATCCATTAGACATCAGCTTATCGCAAAGGAGTCCTGATAAAGATTGAACAAGAGCTCATTTCTTATATAAACTATTTATAATCTAGAATAATAGGGTGATGCCAATCATATTATAAACATTACTTACAGACATTTTCCTGTGTGTGTGCAACATTGCTGCGCTCTTTTCTTTTATCTTTCTCTCTCGTTTCATATGTTACAAAACACGATACAAACCAATACCATATTTTAAACGAAATTGTACAATTTGCAATCGCGGTTCGAAACTCACAAAAGGTTTCGATTTTAAAACGTGCAACGTGCTCTTGGCATTGGACCAACAATCGCCCGAAATCGCTGCCGGAGTACATGTCAACCGCGCCGAGGAAGAGATCGGTGCCGGAGATCAGGTGTGAACTAGAAGCAGTAAAGCAAGTAATCGCAGTCTCGGCAGGCCGGGATCGTAGGCCCTTTCCAAAGAGCGGCGCATCATCTGTTTCTCTGTAGATTGTCAATTGGTTACGGATCCGATTTCACGGTGGTTGGGCGTTTTCGAGCTCTTTGGAAGGGGTGTTACCCGCTACTTGTAAAATTTGTGTTTATTGTTTCCTTTATATATTTTCGTAACTAATCGAAAGAGTGTATGACTACTGTACTACTATTTACTTTTGAATTCATCTTTAGTTTAGTATCAAATGTAGCGCATTATTGCTCTGGCACTTACTCGGCCCACCAACTTTGCATTATATCGCCTTGATTGTTATCTGAAGCTGCAAAATTCATTCGTTGTTCTTGCCGAAATATGATTTAGCTTTATTTATTCGGTCTATACCATTGTTTCAAATAACAAATGCGCAAATCCAAAGCACACCCCCGCATATTCATCACAAATACACACATTTTTTTTTTACTATATTTTGGCTTCTAAGTTGCATTAACATATTCTCTAACCCAAAAGCTTTCCCAATCTATACCTCATGCTTAATTCAACCTTAAATTTCCTAACCCAAATGTGTTTTATTTCACTAATGCTACTGACTAACTTGGTTTTGGTTGCTTTTGCTTGGCGCTTTAAAGAAAAAATCGTTACTAAAGTAGAATGAAATTTTTGCAGGGCATCATGTTTGGATATGCTACTGATGAGACCGAGGAGTGCATGCCCCTAACGGTTGTGTTGGCCCACAAACTGAACGAGAAGATCGCTGAGCTGCGTCGCTCGGATGTCTTCTGGTGGGCTCGTCCCGATTCTAAGACACAAGTCACCTGCGAGTACCTGTTCAACCAAGGATCTGCTGTTCCCAAGCGCGTCCACACCATCGTAGTGTCCATGCAGCACTCTGAGAAGATTTCGCTGGAGACCCTGCGCTCTGAAGTAATGGAGAAAGTAGTGAAAGTTGTCATTCCCGCCAAATACATTGATGCCAACACCATTGTGCACATCAATCCCTGCGGTCTCTTTGTAATCGGTGGACCAATGGGTGACGCAGGGCTAACTGGCAGGAAAATCATTGTGGACACCTACGGAGGCTGGGGAGCCCACGGCGGCGGTGCGTTCTCTGGCAAGGACTTTACCAAGGTCGACAGATCCGCAGCATACGCAGCCCGCTGGGTGGCCAAGTCACTGGTTAAGGCTGGTCTCTGCAAGCGCTGCCTTGTCCAAGTCTCGTACGCCATCGGCCTTGCCGAGCCCCTATCCATAACAGTGTTCGACTACGGCACTTCCCACAAGTCACAAAAGGAACTCCTGGATATCATCCGGCGCAACTTTGACCTCAGGCCCGGCAAGATTGTCAAGTAAGTGCACAGATCTACAAACAACTGTGTTGTCCCGATAATTAATTGTTCATCTTTTTGTGCTTAGGGATCTAAACCTGCGTCAGCCAATATACCAGCGCACCAGCACTTATGGCCACTTCGGTCGTGCCGGCTTCTCGTGGGAGGAGGCAAAGCCTTTGGAGACTGACAACTGACTAGACGCTGACGCGCCGCTCCCGCAGTCACCATGTGCTAAAAGGTCGAAGCCATCGTTATCGCCATCAGCGTCAACATCAACAGAAACCACAACACCAACGTAATTTTTAGTTTCGTTTTTAAAGTTAAAAGTCGGGGAAGCGAGCAGCATCGGCTTGCAACCTCCTTTGGGCTTTCGTTTCTAACTGCACCAGCGCTCTTCGCTATATAATTTAAACCAATTTGATGTGTGTAGTCTTCTCACACAACTCTAGTTGTAGTCGACATACTACCCGCATATATATACTTAATAGAGGGCTCCAACACAATTGATGAGCTTTAGTTATGCATATACATAGTATAGAGTCGCTCAGTTTTGTTATCACAAAAATTGAAGAAGTAGTTAGTCTGCCCTTCAAATACCCTGCAATGTAATTCAGTTGGCATCTATTGAAATTGTATAAAACTGTAATATCCGTTGCCTAGAAATTATGCACCATTCTCATGCCCTAATTGTACACATATTTTTGTATCTTTTAATATTGCTATATGTTGTCGTATGCGTTGTATATGTTTAACCAAAAGTTTTTAAACAACTCGATTGTATGTAAATTACACACTGTCTTTGTATTTTCTGTAATCAACCAACCATAAGATAATGTATTTTCCTTTACAAAAATATATTAAAATACAGATTAAAAGTTTGTAACGCATAAAAGACCTGTATGCACAGACTGGGCATTTTAATGGCAGAATCAACAGACTTAGTGCCATGTCTCGTGTTGCAATTAACAGACAAAGTAAACAGTCAACCAGTTCAACCTGCTTCTGGTACTTTACAAGAGCGTCGAATGAGACGCCCATAAAAAAGTTTAATCTGAAACATTGTAATATTTAAAATATGTACAAGTCAAGCTAACTTTCACATGACAATGATCATTGCAATAAACTTAATCGACAGTTTTATTTAAAACAATGCTCTGCTTCCGGAAGTCGTACATTTATATCTTTTTTCTGGAAGTCTTAGTGCCAAGCGTATTTTCACAAAGCTTTAGATTTTTATGGTTTTTACTGATATGTGTACAATTAGAATTTAAATTAAAGTCTTGAACACCCCTAATAAGAATGGATATATCGATAGCTCTAAAACAGCTGACATGAAATCGGTCTTCATATCGATATGTATATCGCCACCACTGCTGAACGCGCAGACAATTTATCGATTACAAAAGAGACGCCGGCTGAAAGTTTGTCTATTTTTCTACTGAAAGTTAAAGTTTCTATTAAAATTAGAAATGCGGTGCTCAAATAAGAACTAGTCGGAGTTCCTAGATGTCAACCTAAGTGTGGTGAAGCAACGGAATGATTGTTTGGCCGGGGTCCGTGGTTCTCCTTCCAAAAACAAGGACAAGTGTCGAAAAGCCTCAGAAACAAGGAACTTCATAAATCTACTATATACATACATATTTGGAAGTGCGCAATATGTATGTATGTACATTTGTGATCGACTATTTGGCAACAATGCCAAATACAATGCAAACACAAGGAATCAAAGGAACGGCGCGTGAAATAAATTGGTATTCGGTATTAGATGACCAGGATACTGTTTGTGGAGACCAGGTATGTAAGTGCTTAACATTGTTTATTTCTTGCGGCTATAACAATGGACATTAGAGATACATATGTATCGCCGCGAAAAATATATTACTCGGGTCAAACTATAATCAATCAATATGTAAGGTTGTTGTTAAAAAAAACAAAATTGTGCTTTTCGTGTGTTGTACCAGGCTTTAGTACGAATCTTGGTTAAATATTACTTCCTCTTTTCACATAATATCCAATAAATCCATGTTAAATGGTGTCCTTCAATGAATTCGCATTCTCAAACAATAAATTTATCCTAGGATTATCATGTATATTTTTTCTATATTTGTTTATACATACATATGTAATCGGATATCACTTTGCCCATATAAATATTTTATTAACCTGACTTACAACTGGTTCTTCAAGTAAAATAATATGGATTATGTGGAGATTTAGACTGACCACTGAAATCCCGCTTAAAATTATTTTTACACTTTCACATTTCTCCCGATCGTATCTCTAATAATTATAGGAAGTAAAGTTAAAATATTTAGTCAACAGCTGTAGGATGTATGCGAGAATCGGGTTGACCGCCGATTTTTTGAGCCGCTGTCTTATCATAATGTAGGCGGCGACAGTGAAAAGCAAATAGAAGCCAATCAAGCAGGTGAGAGACCACACATAGTGCATGTTCTCAAAGCCAAGAAAGGCTAAGAGTACCTTAGACTTTTTGAAGGAACAAAAGATTTCCGTGTCCTCGCAAATTGTGTCGGCGCGCCCATAGTCATACAGCGAGGCGACTAGGCCTTCCATACCATGGCGAAGGTAGCTGAGATGCATCAGAAACCTCATAAGTGGCGATATGTAAGTTCCTCCGCCGTACCCAATGCCGTATATAGAAAGCAGGATCAGAGGCACGGCTAGCACTGGCCCCATGAACATGGCATTCTGAGACAAAAGGACCGAGTTAGGATACACAGGAAAAGAGTATGTGCACAATTGCTTACCACCAAGCTTAATCTACTGGAGATCAGTAAGCCAAAACTGTCCGAAGTTAGGGCGGTAACGAAAGCTATTGTAAACAGCATGGCAAAGCGGAACCATTCAAGAGGTTGGCTGGACATTAAGTAAACAATGGACAGGTAAATAACGGCTAGAATGAACATGGATGGCAGCTTAGCGGAAACCATTGCAGCGTAATAGGAGCTAAGGCGGTACCACTGGTTGTTGTACTCCCTCTTCAACAGATTTATTTCCGTGGGAACTGAAATATATGTAGGTGTTCTCAAATGAGCATTGCTGTTAGAGAATATTATAAAGCACTTACAGTAAAGCAGCACAGGCATCATAGGCAGGTACAAATATGCTATCACAATAGTAAACATGAATCCGAAATTGAAAAGCGCTTTAGAGGCCGAAGTGCCCATTCCAAAGTAGAGTGACCCCACCAGTAACGCCAGTACGATATTCATGTAGAACTTCAGCTTGATGTACGACTAAAGGATCGAAGATATTATAAAGAAGCGATTCTGGGTTTTTTCTCTAGTGCCCCTACCTTGTCCCTCCACATTTGGATTAGCATTCGCACTAGAAGTATCTTGTACTGCATCCACCAGTTACACTTGGCTTGCAAAAGCTTTGGGCTGATCTCCTCCTCAAACTGATCCATTTCGTAAAACGACGATGCTCCCGATGTGGTGTCGGTTTTGGTGGGTGTCAACTTTCCGTCTTCTGATGGCGGAGTCCATCGTGTAACCTTGCCGTTGCCAACGGCCTCCACCATCGGCCCGTGATAGGAGTCTCCGTACTCGAGGCATGCTACTTCGATGATGAAGTCTGCCGGGTTGTACGTTATCGGACAGCGCAGCCCAAGGTGCTCCATGTAGGGAACAATATTGGACCCTCTTCCTTGATAGATGCATTGTCCCTCGGCGAGGACATAAACTGAGTCGAGCATCTCGAAGATCTTGGCGGATGGTGTGTGGATTGAGCAGATCACAGTGCGTCCCCCGGCGGCCAACACTTTCAGCAGGGCAATGCACTGTGAGCTCGACAAATCATCCAGGCCGCTGTTGGATGAGGCGTGATATTACACTTTATTATTCGCTTGCTTCATAAACTCACGTCGTAGGTTCGTCTAGAAAGATCACAGGCGGGTTGTTGACCAGCTCGAGGGCAATGCATAAACGCTTTCGCTCACCACCCGAAAGCTTTGGGGCCATAGTGTTCCGGGATCCTTTAAGGCGCAGCATTCCCAAAATTTCGTCAATCTAACAGGGTTTGAGATAAGAACGTGACAAGGTAAATGTTTTCAAGTCAATCCTACCAGCTCTATTTTTTGCTTAGTATTGAGTTCGTTCCCCAACTTAAGGTTTGCCGCCAAAAGCATCATTTCATGCACCGAAAACTGCGGATCCAGAACATCTGTCTGCGAATTGTATGAGTTTGTATGAGCTAGGGGAACACTCCTCAGAAATCCATTCGTACCTGCATTATGTATCGTGACATTTTACGAAAGACTCGCATATCCCGTGGACTGTTGTTGACCAAAATCTCACCGGAATTGCTGACAGCGCTGTCGTAGAATATTGATGGATTACTAGATAGTGGTTTGAGGTGTTGCACTTTACCGGAATCCGGCCAACAGGTTCAGCAGTGTGGTTTTACCAGAACCCGAAGGTCCCATTATCGCAGTGAGCTCATGGGATTGGAACATTCCGTTGACTCCCCGCAAAATCGTCTTTGACTTTGAAGCTGCAGGAGGTGTCGATAAATTAAAACGATTTAACTCGGTGGAATACAAATTTTTCATTGTAAGGTAAATTTTCTACTATTGGCATGAATTTCACCGTAGTTAATGTGGAATTAGCTGGAATAATTGCCCTTTAATATGTGCATTTTCAGCATCAGAAAACAAGCGGGTTGTGGAAGCAGCAATTACTTTGGGAATTATGTCCAATTATCATTCTTAATAACCCATTATCAGACACGAATATATTCATTACCAATTACCCAACCGTAATGATCATGAGCGGATCATATTCACTCACCATTCGCCAGGTCGGGGACGTCATATCTGAGTTCCGTAAACTGCAAATTTACCGCTGGCCAGGATGGCAAATACTTGAGTCCATTGATTGATTGAAAGTCCTCCGAGTGATCGGGTTCGAGGCTAATGGCGTTTATGTCGCTGCTGTATTGAAGGGAGCTGTTCTGAGAGGTGGTGCTGCCTTTCAAGCTGCTGGCAGTTTGCATCTTGATATTCCTAGAGAACGACGTTGTTTTAATTCGATGTCATTGCTCCTAGAATTGAGGTATTGAGAATTTTTGATAACAAATTTAACAATTTCACTTCGCCTCTTAATCGCCAATAAAAATTGATTTAGTTTACAGTTCGCATAATGGCTGGCTTCTGTGATAACCTTTCGATGGGGTATGCGCTCGTAATACTGGAATCTCTTGCTGTCATTTAATGGCGCAGATTCATTTGTACAACGGGAATCAATTAGTAAACAACATAGTACACAAAAAGTTAATAAGGTTGTTGGTTTAAACCAGTTTGTCAAATTTATCTTCACTGCTTGTTTCGTTCGCTGACTACTTCGAGTCGAGTTAATTTTAAGCGGTAATTTTTGTTCGCTAAAACTGAGTATTTGCATTTCTAAAAATTACTTACGCCTATCAGGGACCACGAATAGCGCCCTCCCTTCGTTCTGGAAACAAAATCAGCACTGACCGAAGAACTTTTTAAATGAAATTCATTTCCCCCGACTAAACCGGGAATGCGCGATCGATGTCGATGTCTGTGAGCGCAGCCCGAAAACAAACTCAGATTTTCAATTGATGGAAAGCAGTACACAGTACATACACGACTGACAGCCTGCTCGAGTTCTGACCGAATGACTGGCCGTCTGATTGAGCGTCGGAGGTCTGGAGATGTGGCTGTCCGGCTGGTTGCCGACCGAGTCTGGGCGTGGGGGAAGAGCAAGTGTCACGGAGAGCTGATGAGTGGCCCTAGTAGGGTCGATTTGCAATGATCGCGCTGCAGTCACTGCACCACAGACAGAACTTTCGGAGAATTTCAAGTGTTATCAGCGAGTGGGCTAATCCATAGCGGAAGTTTTGTTCGATGCTAGATTACAGACGCTAGCTGATAAACGGGCGGACGGTGCGGATGCGCAATCTGGGCGCTGTTATTCACTCTTTATCTTTTCTTGACTCTCACTGATTTCGGGATTTTTGCGACCGAATCGCTTTGTCTGTGGAAAGCATTTAGTGGCAGCTTTTGAATACAAATATAATCGTGAGTCGAACCTGAAACGGGTGCGTGACCATTGGCCCCCACATTTTGATACCGTTTAAACAAATTTTTGTAGCGTCGCCTGCGGACTCGCAAAGGTGTTGCCTTCAGCTTGTCTAGGGTACACGAAAGGCGACTTCCCGGCAGAGTCTTTGTCTTGTCCGTTTTTGGTCGTTGCTGTGTGAGTAATGGCGCATGTAAATGCATTGAAGCGGCGAATGTTGAACTTTGTTTCGGCTGGTGATACATGATTAACAGGCATACATTGTACGAGCAATATAAATATGTGTATATCTAAGAAGTACCAGTTCATTTCAAAAATATAATTACACGATCGCTAGTGCTCGTGCATTTATCAGGGCATGTGCTTTTCAGTAAGCATAGCAGAGGCGTCTTTAGATCTTATGTACACAGAATTATCAGTATATTCCGAATATGTATATAGGTTTGTGGGCTTTTGAGTCATGCACCTAAAGACCGCGACTCGCAGATAGACCGCTGATAACAACTCCCTGAGTCGACCCAGAAATCGATTAAATAATTGACTTTGCTTGTGCCACTTGGAAGCATGGTAAACAGTAGTTCGAAAAGAAATTTCTATCGTACTTGCAGTACACACTCCCGCTTTCTTGCATTTGTTCCCCACTTTTCGGGTTCAACGAACGCGTTTAGATATAGCCGGCGGGCACTACTATTTGCAGCTGCGTAAATGCACCACTCACTGACATTGAAGCTACGGAGGGTGGATTGGCGGAGCAACAGGGGGACTTACTCCACTTTCTTTTTGTAGTTGCTGCTGTCGCTGGCTTTCCACTCTCTTTCTCATGGCGGCAACCGCGACGGCAGCTAGGAGGCGTCGACTTGTTGCACCGACGAATGAAAATGTACTGAAAGCGAGCGCAGGAAGAACGCAGCGTTGAATGCTACTGCGCTGCTTTACAGACGCGAAGCTCAGGGCCCCAGGCAGAATTCTTCTGCCCTTCTAGCCAGAGATTCATAGGCTGGTTCCTTAGCTAGAGAGGCAGAAAAACTTGTTTTGCAAGATCCGGAATTCGCCGTTGAAGGATATGGCCGGCCTATTTATACCGATTCCACTTACCTGGCCCACAGAGGAAAAAGTGCTGTTTCAGTTCCTCTGACCTACCTCAATCCGATTGGGACTTTTGGTTTATAGCCAAGAGCCACAAGTCAGAACCATGTGACGTGCGTTGAAAACCGGGGAAGTTTATTTCAAATTGATTGAAAAACTCTTTTGTTGCATGAAATTGAAAATTCATTCGCTAAAGGCGTGCAAAATTATGGTGATTATCATAAGCTGCAAGCTGTCATTACAGCAATATCTGGCATATCTCAAGCGAAATTGCAAGCTCATTGGAACAGCGCAAATAGTAGTTGCAGTCAAAATTCCCTAACACAAACAATGATACCTCTTCTTGTTCGAGTTTTCGTTTATGTTGCTTATACAAATTCTTCAAAATATATATATTACAACAAGAGAGAACGCTATAGTCGGGTGCCCCGACTATCATGGATGGAGGTATAAAACTTTGATCGCGCATAACTTTTTAACGTATAGTCCGATTTGAAAAATTTTGAAAACATTTCGATAGGTATTAATAAACACAATAAAACTGCATTTTTACTTATCCGAAATTTTTAAGGCTGTGGGCTACAGACACCTTTTAAAATCATTGAATCGTTTTAGTCTAGCTAGCGAATATTACATAGTAATACCAATTTGTTTGGCGTCCTAAATTGTAAATTCTATTAGCCAGCATAACTTTAAAGAGACAGGTACATACATACATACATATGTACTTTATGATTCCTAATTGCCACTTTGAAAAAAAAGGTTTTATCGTTTCGCGATCACATTTTGAAACTGGCTCGTATTTAACGGTCGTTAAGTACTCGAACAGTTGGAACGTGTTATCCGCCAGATGTCGCTGCAAGAGCTTTTATACATCAAAAGTTATGTTTAGCCTAGCTTTTATTCAATAAAAGAATTTCCACTTTTTCCGCTTCCAAAAACCTATACAGCCAGTATTTTGTGTATAACTTCTTTATTTTCTCCAAGAATGCACTATTTATAAATACAAATGTGATTATAAAATATGTATATGTTGCAGACACTTAAATACCATCTGGATGTATCATAAACCTGTATTAAAAAGTTTGTATAAAATAATTACAAAATATGTGTATATTACAAGGATTTCGTTTGTTCAGGGACACAAAATGTGTGTTAAAAGATTTTTATTCACAGACATTTACAAAACAATCGTTTAATACACATGGAAATGTATTCAAATATTCTTCTTTTTTTTGGCAAAAATGTGGGTTTTGATGTTCAATAACTTATTTCATTACGCGATCCTTATATAGAAGATGTTGTGCTTAAAGTGATTTGGTTTGATAAATTGTTGTAAGGTTTGGCTAATTCTGCGGTTGGAATCAAGCTAACGTGAGGTGCGAAACCTACTTGCGTTTGTATCACTTAAAATACAACTAAAAACTAGGCAAAAATAAATGTTACAAAGGTTAATGATTAAGAACAGAACCCAAGACGCTTTGTCGAAAACTAAATAGTAGGTACATAGAAAGCTTTTAGAACCGAAAACAACAAATAGCAAGAGAATTTCTAGCGCACAGTCTTAAGCTTCCAGCGCAAGAACAGGTACGCCGAGATGCGCAGCACCACGAAGATCACAATTAAGGCCACAATGTCTAGAGTAAAGTTGGCGTTCACCATGTCCAGTTCCTCCAGCGTCGTAGTAGGCGCCTTGAAGTGGCAATACACCTGGAAGCACCTCAGCTTCTCACGCCCGTACCCGTAGGTCGCCAGAGCAGTGCCCTCAAATCCGTATCGAATGTACGACAAGTATGTGATCCACCTTAAGTACACTGGTATAGCGTCGAAGGAGACGAAGAAGCCGGAGAACAGCAGGAAGGGCACGGACATCACAGGGGCCAGGAAAACACCGTTCTGCACATTCATGGCAGCACCAACCACCAGACCAACGGACTGAGCCACAAACGAGATGAGCAGGCAGGCCGATAAGAACATGGAGAAGCGGAAAAGCTCCCAAGGTTGTGAAGTGAAGTAATAGACGATCGACACGTAGATAACGCAGAAAATTGCCTGGAGGAGAAAGTTATCAGTTATCAGCTTCTGTGGCTCTTCTTAACGCAACTCACTTGAAACGGTAAATCCGCCACCGATATAGCCAAATAGTAGGACTTTAACGAATACCAGCGATTAAAGTTTTCCTTTAACAAAACGGGCATTTCGAGCGGGACTGCGAAAGATACATAAATTATTAACCGATCAAAAAGTCCTCAACAATCTGGTCACACTTACATGATAGGATTGTAATAGTCATCGACGTGTACATAAGGAAAAGCATGTTGAAGAAAAGGAATCCCAGGTTGCTTAGAACTTTAGCTCCATCATTGCCGATGTCGTAGTACAGGGCACCGATCAGGAATCCAACCAATAAATGGGCGAATAATCGGAGATACATTAGAGTCTGCACAATACGGGGAAAGAAATGGTTAGTCAACCATAATTTAGTTCCAAAAAATCTGCTTACCCAATCGCGGTAGCTGAAGAGTAGAGTTCTCTTGAGAACCACCCAGAACTGGTGGAACTGCGAGGTCGGATAACGTTCCGGCGATGTGATCTCCTCCGTGAGCAGGGCCGTGGTGCAGTTGACGGACTTCTCCACGTCGATCATGGCATCTCCCTTCTCGTTGGTGGTGACCAGGGCGGAACTGGGATTGCCCTCCTTCACAATATCGTTGACCATGCCGTTGAGCAAGCCGTTGTTTAGGGTTAGGTTGTCCTCGTACTTGCTGCCGCTGACGTTTGAAGCGTCGTTCTTGTCCAGAATGGCCTTCAGGTTCTGCACCTTCACCAGGTCGTTTCGGGCCTTCAGTCCGGCGTAGTCCGCCGCCGAGCGAATGTCCCGCTTGCCATTGTCAATGGCGTCGACCAGTTTGCGCGTGTGATCGCCGTGCTCCCCGCAGGAGACCTCAATCACGTAACTGGCCGGGTTGTGGTAGCTGGGGCACTCCAGGTTCAGCGTGGACAGGAAGGGCACCAGTTGCTTGGTGCTGCCCTGATAGACGCACTGACCATCGGCAAGGGTGTACAGCTGGTCGAACATCTCGAAGAGGCGAGCCGAGGGCTGATGGATGGTGCAGATGACGGTGCGTCCGCCGGCCGCCAGCATCTTCAGCAGATGGATGCACTGAAAGCAGGTCGAGCTGTCCAGGCCGGAGGTGGGCTCGTCAAAGAACATTATGGGCGGATTGCTAACCAGCTCCAGGGCGATCGAGAGGCGCTTCTTCTGTCCGCCAGACAGATTGCGAGTCATCGTGTAGCGGTGCTCGCTCAGGCTGAGAGTCAGCAAGATGTCATCGATCTGGAAGAGACAACGGATTGTTTGCAGTTTATATTGTGGAAGTAAGTTTTATTTTGGTTCTATTTAGTTGCGATGACTTGCTAGATTTTCTGTGTCCAAATAATGGCGTAATATGCTGCTCAGAACTGGTTCTGTCAAATTAAATTAGGCTATAAATAATCTTGTCATCTGACTAGGGAGCTATGTATGAACAACCTTGTCTAATTGCCATGACTGATTGATAGTCCCTTTGCGACTTACCATTGAATGCTTCTCGGGCTTCGTAAACTTCTTGCTGAGCTTCAGATTGGTCGCCACCGTCATTGCTTCCTGGACGGTAAGATTTCCGTGCAACTGATTGTCCTGCATGATATAGGCAGACAGCTTGCGGAAAGCGCTGAGGTTGCGCTCGGCGCCGTTCATGGTGACGCTGCCTTCGATGCTCTGGGTTCTGCGGGTGCAATTATACAGGAAGAGTTAGTTAATCACGTAACTGTGTGCACTTAAAAATCTCTATGGGCTCCCATCTATAATCCTGAGCAGGCTTACCATTTTTTTTTGATCGGGAAATCGTTTGTACAAACTGTTATCATGGGCAAAGTTAATTGCAAATAATCGGACGTTTATATTATTGTGCATATCTACGTTTGCTTGAATGCGGACACTTATTTGATATACAAAATATATATGTACGTATGTATGTATGTGCACGCGATCGGACAACTTGAGTCCGAAGTTCAGCAAACTAGTAGCGTATTCTCCCTCAAGTATTCAAACTAATAAAACACGACGACAACGCCGCTGTGTGTTAGGAAATAGCTAAGCGAGGCGCTGATTACACTCCAGTACGATATATGTACATTCTACATATATCATGAAATATAGACTTCCTGCGATTCATTCACCCGATCGTATCGGTTCAACGCGATTCAGGCTGATCGCCGCTCCTGGTAACAACAGTAACAACTGGGCAGGTTAATTGAAATGTTTATGATTATTATGCGATACAGCAAAATTTAGCGTTTACAATAAACGAATAAAGATAGGGCTGGCGAAGGGAAGTCGCTGCGTATCGGATCAGTCAGTACGGTATGTGTCGCGCATAAATTATATAATTACACAGAACGCAGAGCGTGGAAAGGTCGGCGGTTCAAGCGCCGAAAGAGGCAGCGTGCTTATCAAGTCGCCATTATTATTACTGTTGATAGTACAGGGCTGGCTATAAACATACTCGCACTCGCACTCGTTTTGCCGTATTCTCGTGTGCGAAGCAAGGTCAGATAGGTTCGGTGATTCGAATTTTAGCAGCTACTTGAAGTGAATGCAAATTATCACTCCCCACTACCAGGCGAAACTTACTTGTAGCCGGACAAAATGTTGAGTAGCGTACTCTTTCCAGCGCCCGATGGTCCCATGATGGCGGTGAGCTCTCCCGACCGGAGGCGCCCACTGACGCCCTTCAGAATGGTCTTGGCATCTGTAATAAAAGGCACGAATTAGTGTTTGGACCAATCTCTCGTTAAGGCTAAAAATAGTTGGCTTCGTTTGATTGGTCTTACGTCATTAAACCCAAGTGCCGCCACTCGACGATGAGGTACCGCTGGAACTATCAAACAAGGCGCTGCATTGGTCATCGGACGAGCAAGTAGAGCCGATAGGTAAACAAAATTTGCAAAGTCTGACAGTCAAAAGGCATAACTCGGTCATTGGCCTCACGGAGTTTTTCGCCATCCACCTCCACATCCATTCGGGCTTATGAATTCAACCAAAAATCGTATGACAGATGCTTTTAACAATCGAATTCAGGCGGAGTCTTTTGAACAATTGCAGCCACTCCCAAGTGGCATCGGAATTTGATTACATAAACATAGCCCCACCAGACCCATCAACACAATGGACAACCAATAATCAAAACGTCTGTAATTCTTGAGGAGCGAATACCTAATTGTCTACCGCTTTGGAAATGGTTGGCCTCAGCATCGGTAATTTCGCGCATGTTGTCTAAATGGAACTGTTCAGATGCGGAAGTGCCTTATCACCATCGCATACCTATAAACCAATAGATTTGCACGGCAAGCCATCTGCGCTTTACGGAAAATGCTAATAAACCAGTTTTCTTGCGGGCACGCGCGTTGCTCGCCGGCTGAGAGACAGTCTTGATAGAAGATGGATGAACCATTTCATCGAAATCAGATGGTGGAATACCGAGATCAAGGGTTTTACGATTTCGGTTTAGTGGGGCACCGAAGTTATAGCTTTAAGCGTTTAAGAGTTGCTTTTTAGCGACCATTACGAAGTGTTTCAATTTCAGTTTAGGTGTTTCATAACTCCGACTACTAAGGCTGTAAAGTACCGTGACCCGCTCAGAAGTGAAACCTGAGATTTATTAAGCTCGTGCAGGGGCTGTACAATAATTGTTTTACTCGTCGGCTTACTTAATCGAAAGCTGGCAGTGAACCTCAGCTGTCAGTCGCCGACTAGCTAGTCGCAGTCGTAACCACTAGCTACGCAACGTCTCGCATTGAACCGCAGCCTGAATATACTGCTGGTACTTGCTAGCCAGTCGTACAAGTCTGTAACAGTTATAGCACCAAAAGTGGGGCCACGCTTGACAAACGTTAGTCTAACGCTAAGGCCAACTCGCAGCTTTGATGTTTATGACCGCATTGGATTGGACAACAAGTGCTGCCATTCAGCTTGCCCAAGAAAAAATTGCGCGAAACCAGCTCCTTCAAGGGCGCTGCAGTAGCTTTTGTGAATTAAACCCTCCAGATTCGCCCGTCCACTGGCACTTAAATAGTTGAGCATCCGAGAACGCTCGCAGGTACTCGCCGCTGCCTTTTTGTTTACCTCAAAGTCTCATAGTTAGCAAGCCAAAACAGCGCGAATTCCATCGGTTGCCTCACAGCTACAGCCACTTTGGTTTGTATACATTATTAGCCCACAAACTTAGCACGTCTCTGAAGGCGGCGTGCCATCTGCAAATCTTTCGGCCAGGTGAGGCACACTCACTGGCCAGTGTAAATACGTCCATATATATTCGCATATATTCTGAACGACTTAATTGAGTATGATGGCCGACCTTTGAATCTTGTGGCAATTTGCGGCTGTGCAAAGTTCAGACTGCTGCCGCCTCCAATTACTTTTGTGCTCGTACAGCGGCCTTAAGCTGAAAAACAGGCTCTGACAATCCGGGATGCACCGACCCGTTATAATAGTGGCTGTCCTTGCCTCTGCAGCAAGTCCAGCTATCCGATTCGAATTCGGAGTCTGAGGGGAGTGGTTCTGTGGCTGAGCTTTTATTGATTGACGGATATCTGAGAACGAAGCAGCTGTGCCCGTTCGAATACAAAATTATTGGGAACATTATCGCCGTGCCATCATTACCAATTCAAAATGGTCCCACGGGGCCACTCCCGCGAAAACAGTGCATTTCCCCGGCATATTAATGGAAGTTCTGCCCCCACACAACCCCACTCCACTCAACCCCACCATAGTTAGCCATCCGGTTATGACAAAACCCTAATCGCTCTGCTAACACAACGAGCACAAACCGCCGCCAGCAAACAAGCACTCAAACTAGAAAAAACAAAAACCTCTCTCTGCGGCCCTCTAGCATAGAATGTTTTGCTCATTAACAGCAACAGATCCGAGCAGCCCCCGTTCTACTCCACCCATGCCCCAAGATAGATACACACAGACATGAATGTGGAGAGAAGTGCGAGTACATGGCTCGCATTCCAGATGCTTTAGCATCGAGCCAACTTGTTGACTGCCGCACTGGCGAAAAGCGTTTGTGTGGGCAGTTACTCCGCGGCCACTGGATGTGATTTCGATGTATTTGGCACGGCTTATCGCTGTGGAACCCAGTGAACTTTGGCCACAGCCGCCCTTGTGTAACTGGGGAACGAATCCGACGAAACAACGGCGGATTACTCAGTTCTGCCCGTTGCTCGCAGTATGACAGCGCTGATACTGCGATATTGCCGCTGCCAGAAGAACAAAGAAACCAGAAACCAGCACGACGCGAAGCGCAGCTAAAGCAAACAAGTAAAACCCGCGAAAGCCAGGGAAGTGCGTAATAGGAACAAGGGACTCCGAGGAAGGAGCCCCCAATGGCACATGTGGGGGAGTACTACTATCCACACAGCACAAAGAAGCGAAAACAAAAACGTTGAGGTGTGATGGGAAATGGGAGCCCGTTCTCACGGGGCCCAGGTGTGCAGGTGGAAATGTGCGGGTATATACTTACTGCTCCGGTTTCCTTCCTTGACGCGGTACGTCAGATTGTGGAAGGCCAGATCCACCGCCGGCCGCTTGGGCAAGTGCTGCAGGGTCTTCGGCTGGGCGGGCACTATCTGGGCCTTCAGCTGGCCCGCTGCGGCGGTGCCCAGTCTGTTGTCGTTCAACAGATTTGCATTATCGTTTTTAGTCATCTTGTGTCAATCAGTCAACCAGTAACCAGTCGGGGTTAAAAAAGCAAAATGCAACCACTGTACTTTGTGTTGTGTGTGTATTCTTTGTAAACTTTGGCACTGACAGCAAACTGCAGCCCCTGCTGCCCTTCGTTCCCGTTTGGGTTCGCGTTCACGTTCACGTTCTCGATTCGATTCCACCACCGTTCGGTGTCTGGTCGGTCGATGAGAGAAATTTTCCACCCGTCTGCTCGAAACGGAACTCCCGCTTCTCGAAATTTAGGACTTGACTCGCTCGCGCCGCGATCGCAACTGAAATAAGCAATTGCGGCAGTGGAACAAAGCCAGAAATTTAAGCGACCGCTGGCAGAGAGTGCCAGTGCCATCGCACACACACATTCGCAGCCCCAGTGCTCTGACGTCGCTGGCCAGAGTGGGACGGCAGTAGTGGGGCGCCAGTTCTGGCTGGGATTCTAGTGAGAGTGAGCAGAGACACGACGTAGTGGTTGTATCTGGCTCTCTGAGCACCCCACTCTCTTAAAAGCCAGCGGATTCTTCGGCAGAATCTTGGATACATCTGAGAAAAGCGTCTAATCGGTGGGTATTCTTCGGGCTGATTTACCAACTGCTCCCCGGCCAAAAGAACATGCCACTTACTGATATCGAACTAGCCTTGTGAACAATGTTTATTACCCAGTCTTTGTCGTCGATAGGTATAGCCATACTTGATACCATATGGATTAAATCCGATTCACATGGCTCCGGATCGCGGATGGAAAGTAAAGAACCCTAGGAAGCTAAGTTGTTTGGCCAATGCTATTTACAAGTTAAATTACAAGTTCATGGCCTGGGACTTGCTCGTGACTCATGAGTTATTGCCGGCGCTTATCTAGGGGTGTCAATGTATACCTGATAAGAGTGTCCATTGAGCCGATAAAGGGGTTGTACTTTGGTACCATTTAGTGTTTTACGGAAAAAGAATTTAATGGGCAATATTCCTAGTTTGAAGGAAAAGAACTTGGCTATAATAATACTCGTTAGCGTGAACTCATTTGTGTGTGTTTTGTTCGCAAATCAGCAAGAAATGCCATCCGTCCTTCACATCAAGTCTGACAATATGAGCGCTTTTAATGGTCATCTCTTGCGACGTAGGTATGTCACCAGCTCCCTACATTTTATGTGACATGAGGTCATTTGTAGCGCGCTATTTCCTGGGGCGTGGGAGGTCCTTAGAACTTGGCTTAAGGAACTGTTTTGGGAAATAAATTAGCTCGAATGGTTCCGTTGTGAGAATTGAGAGCGGAATGGGGCATTTCAAATTGCAGTTTCAATCATGTAAGATGGGGTGAGAAGTGTTATCAAAACAAAATCTTATTGACTTGACTTAGGTTGCTCTGACAATAAGTCGCAGGCTATTTGTATTTTTCCCAAGCCGATCGGGTTAAACGAATGGCACTTGGAGTGTAAGCGAGAGCGTTGCAAAATTAAGTAAAGTGAAACCGGTTTTATTTTCGTATATTTTGCTTCAAGTGAAAAGCACAACGGATCGACGAATGGCAGGCATTTTCCTAGTGCGAAGCCCCATTTAAGTGATTTTTCCTAGTTAAGTTTCTGTGTTTGGCCCATTGAATACCGGATTAGACTGAGGCACGCTTTTCCAGTTATGCTAAAATAATAATTCACACCGACATTATTTTCCGATGACTATTGGCGTGGAAATTTCTGAAGCTCGGGGTTATTCAAATCAAAGAGATGTGAATGATTGGCAGGAATTGCAAACCGGTTGTGATTCTAACACTTGTTGACTTTGTTCCATTAAATGTGATATCTGTTAGTTTGGAGAATTTGTTGCGGTGCATTTTGCTTCAGGCCCCGCCTGGTTGGGCTACTTACAGGTTATTGTTTTCCAAAAACTGATTCCAACTGTACTTGTTCATGGTGCTGTTAACTCAAAAGCCGATGCTTCGAAGCAACAAGTGGCCTTCGCAAAACAGCCAATTCGCAGGCCGTAATACCAATAGGGCAATCGCAAACCAAACCGAATATACCAATTTTCGATTTTGTGGCCTTATCCGTGCCACACCGCATTTAAATATGCACTCTGCTGAAGAGGAAGCCGTCGTAGATTCTTGCGAAAGAAAACCCAAGCCGGCCATCTAGTGGAAACGATGCCACGCAACTGGAAAAGCGTAGTACGAGTCAGTACGTGTGATGCAGTCGCAGCTATGGTGGAAATTCGCACTCACACATCGCCAAATACGAGTTTCTTCTCTTTTTCCTTGTTTTCTTTGTTATGGCAACCTGAAGCTCGGCCAAAGTTATGTCAGCCGGCCAAAACAAAAAGCTTGCTTTCCCGCCACTCGGTTTTTGGTCGGAGAACTTGCCAATTGTTGCACTGCGGCAGATAGGTTGTCCCTCCATGTAAATGGGGTGTTGATGGGAGGGTCTGCAACACTGATGTTCTCAATAGATTAATCTGAAAACTAAAATTAAATTTACATCGCATGTATAATGAGACGTTTCTTGTATTCTACATATCCCAAGCCTAAAAGCAGGCAATATTTTGCCTGCCCTTATAAATCCACATTTATTCCAAAGGAAATCGTTTTATTTAATATTTATGTTGTGAGGAGTTAGAACTAGAGTACTTTGGGTACTAGATATATCTGTTATCCCCAAATCAGGTAGTACTTTGCCATAGTCCAAAAGGGTAATTTCTATTGGATTGACCCATACAAATCAATACTGATTCTTTTAGGGCTCTGTAATTGCGGTTCGCTCGCAGGGTCCATTAAATGGTAAACACAAATAGCAATAACAGCTGATACGTTTTTGTTTGCCTCGGCTATATTTAATTGTACATAATGAACTTTGTACTAGGCGTGTATCCAAAACAGTCAGCCAGAGAAGAGAGCGCAGTGGTGGAGGTGAGGTAGTCACGAAGAGACGGAGAGAATGCGCGCGCGCATGCACCTCCTGGCTGCTCTCTCTGGCAACAGCTAGTTGTTTATGGATCACATTTTGTTGTAATGCTGTAATATCGGCAACACGGAACATCTGCTTCCCTAAGGTTGTTTTGCTCCGAAAACAACAAAAAAGAAAGTCGAATAGCGAGGAAGAACAGAAGATATTAAAAAAGTATTTGAAAATAGGTTTAATATTATAGTCATCGCTTACAAACATTAAATTAAAAAGTTTTATTCTGAACTAGACATCAGATTAGTGTACACATTTTTTTAAATACAGAATTATGTAAAATTTAGTTTAAATAAATCTTGTATGAAATATTGCTTGTCAGGAAAGAAATGATTTTTCGTGGATACATTTTTTCTGTGAAAATTACACCAATTAAATTAAATTAATTAAACTAAAGTAAATTTCAGTTTTGTGTGCAGTTTTCGAACAGTGCTACAAAAACACCCACACACGATCTAAAAACTAGTAAACAATATTGACCTCAATATTTGGGCTTTCGTAGATCTTTCGTTTGCATTGTACCTTATCGCACAGGTGTGTTCTATAATGAGCATTTTTAAATGCCTACGTTTGTTTTGTTTTCGCCATTGGCGCAATACGCCCGAAATGCATCAATGAGCGTATTACATGGGCCAAGTAACGGGGATTCGGCCTAATCGCGTAG
This sequence comes from Drosophila pseudotakahashii, assembly GCA_035046095.1. Lineage (NCBI taxonomy): Eukaryota > Metazoa > Arthropoda > Insecta > Diptera > Drosophilidae > Drosophila > Drosophila pseudotakahashii. Next base: position 181,060 of record JAWNOE010000198.1, read on the forward strand.
CCTTGAAACATTCTGGGTCGCCTCGCTTGGCTCTCCGAGAGATGCTTCTTGGGTGCCCCGCATGTCACTCTGTTCCGCTGTCTGTTTTGGACGCTCTCTGGGAGACCATTGCTTTTGCCTTTGCCTGTGCGTCGGCGTCGCAAACGCGATAAAGAAAACCCGAGGAGCGCGACGAAACAAAGTGAATCGAAACGAAAAAAAAGTGAATGTTGTCGCGCTAACTGTGCTCACAAGCCTTCCAAACCTCGTATTGGTCGGGTGTCCTCAGCAGTCGCTCCGCAGCCACTGACACAAACAGAAACAGAAACCGAAAGTCCCGCAATCCGAAAATCCCCAGAAGACCTGCCAGCCAGCCAGCGATTACTTAGCAAATCACATAACTGTAAAGTGGACAAACGAGCAGTGCACGGTAAGTTGGGCGGAAGGCTGCGGCTGCGGCTGCGGCTGGACTGGAAAAGCACCCACTTACCTTGCCCAGTCGCCGAGAAAAGTCAGTCCACGGAAAATAATTACATAAAGTGACGCGAGAGGAGCAGAGCGGTGTGCACTGCCAGCATCCTTGAGTGGCTGCGCACGTACTCACACCCCGGGCAATACATAGCTAACCGTGTCCTTTTTGTCCTTCTCGTTGCCTCTCCAATCAAGGAACAACATGGCATTCCGCGTGGCCGGACTCTTCCTGAAGAAGGAGCTGGTGGCTCCCGCAACGCAGCAACTGCGTTTGCTGCGCACCACCAACACGGTCCGTTCCCAGTTCTTGGCCAACTCGCCCAACACGGCGCTGGACAAGAGCATCCTGCAGCGGTACCGCAACCTGGAAACGCCCGCCAATCGGGTGCAGGCCACTTACCTATGGATCGACGGCACCGGCGAGAACATCCGCCTCAAGGATCGCGTCCTGGACAAGGTCCCGAGTGCCGTAGAGGACTTGCCGGACTGGCAATACGACGGCAGCTCCACTTACCAGGCGCACGGTGAGAACTCGGACACTACGCTGAAGCCACGCGCCATCTACCGCGATCCCTTCAAGCCCGGCAAGAACGACGTGATTGTCCTGTGCGACACCTACAGCGCTGACGGCAAGCCGACGGCCTCGAACAAGCGTGCCGCGTTCCAGGCGGGCGTTGACAAGATCGGCGATCAGGAGCCCTGGTTCGGCATCGAGCAGGAGTACACGTTGCTGGACGTGGACGGACGTCCCTTCGGCTGGCCGGAAAACGGATTCCCGGCTCCGCAAGGACCCTACTACTGCGGCGTGGGAGCCGACCGCGTCTATGCCCGCGATCTCGTCGAAGCCCATGCCGTGGCCTGTTTGTATGCCGGGATCGATTTCGCCGGCACCAATGCCGAGGTGATGCCGGCCCAGTGGGAATACCAGGTGGGCCCAAGCAGCGGCCTGAAGGCCAGTGACGATTTGTGGGTGTCGCGCTACATCCTGCAGCGCATCGCCGAGGAGTACGGCGTGGTGGTGACCTTTGACCCCAAGCCAATGGAGGGCCAATGGAACGGAGCCGGAGCACACACCAACTTCTCCACAAAGGCGATGCGGGCCGATGGCGGCATCAAGGCCATCGAGGAAGCCATCGAGAAGCTGAGCAAACAGCATGAACGGCACATCAAGGCCTACGACCCCAAGGAGGGCAAGGACAACGAACGGCGTCTGGTGGGTCGCCTCGAGACCTCCAGCATCGACAAGTTCTCGTGGGGAGTGGCCAATCGCGCCGTGAGTGTGCGAGTGCCACGTGGTGTGGCGACGGCCGGCAAAGGATACTTCGAGGATCGGCGGCCCAGCTCTAACTGCGATCCCTACGCCGTGTGTGGCGCCATCGTCCGCACCTGTCTGCTTAACGAGTAGGCGGTAAATGGGCGAAGGGGCGTAAAATCTTTTGTACATAGTATATTATTGAACTTTGGAGCGTATCCAATCTGTTGGCTACTTTTCCATTCAAGTGGAGCAAAATTTAGTTTGCTTGTGCAAAAAAGACAGGAGAACGAGGCACGAGAAGCGTGCGTTTAGCATTTAAGAAGCGGGTGGGTGGCAAGAAGAAAGAACAGGAAGAATAATTTAACCTGAAAGAGATGGGGGCCCCAATAAAATTCTGCCATAAATATTTTACAAATTATGTATACCTTATCGTTGCTTTAATCTAACTAATAAATAACATTGTACCCTACGTAAATGCACAACCTTTAGATCGAAACAAAAATGATCTGGTTTAGACGTCGCCTTTGGCCGACACGATTTGTAGACTTAAAAGTTTTGACCTCACTTGTTGATTAACCCGCCAGGGTGTCCAAATGTATTGTTAAAGAACGGAATATCACTGAAATTCGACTATATCTATCTTAATCATTCATATCCAAACGCACGTACATTTGAAACGTAAATGGTTTTAAACTAATTGTTGAGTAGAAGTTGTTGAGTACAATTTGAAAAAAAATAAATATGCTACACATAAGACGCTTCAGATCTGTCGTATCTCACTGTTCGCTAGCATTTTACAGCACTCTACATATATGTGCTTATATTATAAATGTCTCTATAGTACAAGCACCCTGAAAATTAAGAATTCCACTGCGATTCTAATAAACATTTCGAGTAAAACAAAACAAAACCCATTACTAAATGCTGTTTTATTTGCTCTTTTTGGCGAGCTTTCAAACGCGTCTCGCTGCAATGGTTGTGAAAAGCGGAATTTTAAAATATAGAACAGCTTGTTTGTAAATAAATGTGACATGGGGGCACGAAAACGAACTAAAGCAAGACCTTGTTTTCAATGGAAAGTTTTCCACCACAGCCAGCTGCCTGACACTGAAAGTTTCCGAAGATTAATGCTCGCGATCCGCGTTGAGAATATGTGTGCTGCGAACGACTACATATAGGCCTGAAAGTAAGATATGGCCAAGCGGGAGGCAATGTTCCCGTAAAAAACCGATGGGTTATGTATTGGGTCAACTGATAAGACAGGGGAAAGGCCTTCGACTGATGATAGGCCACCACATCCCATAACAAATAACAATCAAATATTGATTGAGCAGAGTCGCGAACTTAATCGCCTCCAAGGGTGCTCACTCACTCATTTGCCCTCTCCTCCACATACCTGTGTTTTAAAAGCACTCTTTAGCTTGCAGCTGCACACCTACAAAATGTACGTTTACTTTGAGAATTTCCCTTACAATTGTCTTTGGGTAAACATTTGATTAAAGTTTGTAGGATAATCTTTATTTTTGACAGATCATTTTCATTACATTTCATTTTTAGAAAGTTTTTTTTAAAAACCAAACAGTGTTGTTTTTTTTATTCTTATTATATTTTTTTATGAGTGCATTTGGCATGGGCGTACTCGTAGTTGTTGACATTCTGAGGTGCAGTTTGTGGTGCTTGTTTGCCGAGGCTCTGCTGGGCGCGGATTACGGATTACGGGACATGCAAGTGTAATGGGGTCGAAAGCGAAAGATAAGGCTGCCCGGTTTGTTCAAAACAATGTTGAATACACAGATACAGTCGGCCCCACCCAGCATGACCGAAGAGCCAAGGGATCACCCGTTGTCCGAAGATACCGATAGCCCCATCTATAAGGTTGAAACACATTCCTCTGCCCAATTCCCAACCGAATATCTAATATACCCGTTCGCCACTGCAGCATGTGAGGCCAAAAGGTAGATAGATATTTTAAAATATCATAAACAATCGAAATCAAGACGCCAGCCTGTTATGGCCGCAGAACTTGAGAGTTCCGCCCCGCTGAACATAGACCAGATCGTTAATGAATTGAATCAGGTTCATTGGTATGCATGAAACTAGTTCGAAGATGTCAACATCTTACAATGCAGGTCTGATGAGATCCAGTTATGCTGCCTAAGACCAGGCGATTTGCATAAAACGGAATGATAAGCTTCCAGCGAAGAACACAATCTTATCGGCTAATCAACGGAACAGTGATAAGTGAGCTCTATAAATAGTAGTGTTCTGCAAAAGCCTTGCATTCTTAGGCTCGTGAAAAGTTTTGGTAACGATCCAATCGATCGTTAGCGGATTATACCTATTTTAAAACAAATATTATGCAACCAATCTAATTTGCACACTGATAAAAAGGTCGAGTGGCGGTTCATCAAACATTAGCACATAATTTGAATAAAACAGTTTATACGACCGGCGTTTAAAGTCCGAGCCAACTGATAAGACAGTCAGGCCACATATTTGGCCTTCCTGGCTGACCAGCGTTTACCATTATCTTCGCCTGCGTGCCATTTAACTCGGTCAACAGAATGACACCGGCTGGGTAGCCTTATCATAGGGCCATAAATCATACCGGCTGCGGATGGTGAAAAGAAAAGTATGTCGCTGCGAAGAAGCAATGCTTTTGAAACTTAATTGATGTAATCAATGTGTGGGTTCCGCATATAGCGAGGGAATCATTCCACGCACACCCGCGAATGTTTAAGCAAATAAATATAGATACTCACTAAGAATGGGGCAGGGAAACAACACGGCTGTGGAGCGTGATCTTCGAATGCCCCGTCGCAGAGTCTACAGTGGGACCCAGAAGAAAGTCCCCCTGCATTGCCAGTTGCGAATTAAAATTTCCAGAAACCTGAAACTGGGTCAAGAAACCCATTCGCCCTTGCGGCGGGGAGCAAGTCGGAAAAACTACTGATAACACCGGATTTACGGCCACAATGCTGGGCGTACACGTCACTGGGGCAATAAAAAAGCAGCGAAACAGAGCAAACCTGTTTATGGAGCTGCAGGTGAAGTAATCGTTGCTGGGGGCACTGTTTATTTTTATGTGTGTTGTTTCAATTGGACCGAACCAACTGCCTGTTGAGATTACGTTTTATGGCGCTACTTAAAGCCCCGGCAATCATAATTGATGGCTTGATCAGAAATATATGGCCAGCACTCTGGGTGATTATAAAACCTGTCAACTTCATGCAGATATAGACATGGCCGGGCAATTGCCATGTCCTGTGACCGATGTCCAACAATTAATCGGTCACGTACCGCCTTGCTGAAAAATTCGCTGAGATTTGTGGTCTTTACTTGGGGCGAGCGATTCCTCCTTTTTATCTATGGCGCGTGTCGATATCGTGGGGGTCTTGCGCCAGCCAACACAGACAGCCAACAAGTGCTGTCTTTTATCTGGCCTATTTATCTAATTTCACACTGCTCACGCCATTCGCAATGTTTTGGTCGTGATGGGCGGCTATATTTAATCTGCAGTGCATATAGAAAGCAGTCTGGAATGGCCAACTGAATCACCCGAAAGCAGGGACCGACTGCGTGGTCCCACCTCGTTGTCCAGGGTGGCCGAAGATCTTCCGCCCCTAATTTATGGCCCCCATTCCTTTCTTTAGACTTTTTACTTTCTCTGTCTGCCAGCACACGCGATTCGCAATATTTGCGTCATCGCCACACGCGTCTACCAAGTGTTCCGCGATCTGTTCCTTGGCTTTTTTGGCGCATCGAACCAGACAAAGTTCAGTCCCCCGATTCCTGAGGTAATCGCCGCCGAGGAACCGATGACGGACACAGAATCAGCCAAAGGTCGTCTTCTGTGGCCCACACACTCATTGCGCATTATTTTAATTTGTAATTATTATTAATTGGTTTTTTTTTTGCCCAAACTGCGGTTATGTTTCTGTGCTATCTGTTAAGTGAGCCGCTTTTATTTGACAAATGAGATTAGAATCGATGAGCTATGCTCGGTTTGAATTCATGTGTTAATGGATGAGAATCCGCAGAGATTATAGAGTTGAGTAAACAAAACTCGCCCTTTTTGTTTTTGTGAAAGTCGGTCGATAAGGGCTTCTCGATAAGCCGGCCCCATTTATACTGAAAGTTGTTTAACCAGCCTGCATCGGACTTAAATGATAACTTCGTCTGTACATTTCTGTTTTCCCTACATAGTATTCAAGCAATTTAAATGAACTGATTTTATCTCCACATATATGAACCATTACGAGGCAACTTTCTTTGTTTGTTTGGGGACGTGCAAGCAATTTGAGTTCGTTTACCCGTTGTCCATCTCCCTTTACTCGATTCATTGCTCATTAGCCAGCCCGAAATTATTTGGGAAGACCTAGTAAAATTCTGACTGATAGCAGTCTCTCCATATTGACCCGGCCTTGTGTTAGTCGATGATTTAATTATAACTAATTATGTTTGGTAAACTGCACGGAATTTAAGAACATGCTTATGACGGGAACTTGAGTTAAATTCAGAGACAATGCTAGAAAAGCACTAAACGTATTCAATAATGTAAAGTAGTCGTAAAACTTAAGTACAAACAGTGACTTGATTAATGAAGTATTGAATATTGTTGTGCGGGACCCAAAACCCCTTTTGGCAAAAAACACTAATTCAAATATGGGTTAGCAATGCTTACTAAGCATACTATGTTAAAGATTATAGAATATTATTTGTATACCTCTATAAGGTATTGTTTACAAATTCTCTAATAGATCTAAAATATTTAATTGAGAAGACAGCCAACTTTTTAACTTATTTTCTTATTCGATATTTCTATATCGACAACGGTTAGATCACTTACAATACATTCAGTTCTTCTTCTGTTGTTCGACAGCCCTTATTACAACCCATTTTCCCTATTGTTAATAGCTTGCAGATTTACATTTCTAAACCAATTTTCTCTTTTGTCTTTTTTAGTTTAGCTATAGTTTTTTTCTTGTATTCGCGAGTATTATTACGCAAGGATTATATATCAAAAGTTCAAAAGTATGGAATACTTTTTGTGGTTCATATTTTGTAGTATACTAACGGGCTAATTAAAATTTGATGGAAAGACCCACTTTAAGATTTGCTGCTGCTGATTTATTTCGAGGCTTGTTTATTCATTAGACCCACAAGACTTCTTGACCACCTTTCCTGTCATGAAATAGGTGGACAATGGCCTCAGCCGGCGGCCACGAAGTTCCTCGAACAACCCGCCTTTTACGGAGAATGAGTGCTTTGGTTGGTAGAGGAGGCTCAGAAGTGGGTTCTTCGGGCTAACGCGCATGTTGTTCATGGCGTAGGTGCCCTTGACCAGCGGACAGCTCAGCGAGTAGTTACTTTGCTTGAGCATGTTGTCCTTGGCCGGCTTGAAAAGCGGCACCGCGTTGAAGACGTTCTGCAGGTCGCACAGCTTGGTGGATGCGTTGTATATGGTACGAGCCTTCTCGCGGCCGGAGTGCTGGAGGATCAGGATGCGGGAGACCGGGGAGGCGATCTCCTCGTTGATGGTGGTGACAGAGCCGATGCCAGTTTGGTTCGAGAACGTCATGTTTACCACAAACCGAGGTCGGTCATCCGTCCAATTGGCGTAGGTGAATGCCACATAATAACAGCTCTGGCCAGGAGACTCGAATTAAATAAGATCTTTTTGGGGATCCTTCTCAATACAGACCTCCTTGCTCTTTGACTCCCGGAGCTCCAGCAGCACCATCCAAGCCGTGATGGTCACTACTGTTCCCCACGTAGCGCGCATTTTCCCAAGACTGACAACCATTAAATCGTCATACTATTTTTGGAACCCAGCTGAGAGAATAATAAAACAATTAGGCCGCTCCATCAATTTTCCATTAGTCAATTGGAGTTCGCCAATAGTAGATCAATTTATTGCCCTAGTACAAAATGTCAAACTTTTGGGCCAAGTCCAAAATTTGGCTTAGTTTGCGGCCTATGCGCTCCGATCCCGAGTTCTTCAACACATCCGATAGCTGGCGGTCTTCCTTTGCCTCGCTGACCGCACTGTCGGCCAAAATGAAGCGCGTCATGAAAATGGCATGGGGAACTTGGATATACGCCACCCGCTTCACCTCCTCTCGGAACCTATGGAACAGCAGTCAATTGGCACTCAACCGTCTTGAGATTGATAACTTATCTTACTTCTTGAAGGTGTGATCCTCCAAATCAGCTCCCACACGGCGAAGACAACACACAAAAGCCTCGAAGTAGACTTCCAACATGTGTTCAAATTGTATCTCCAAGATAGCCGTATCAACACTTGATAGCAAAAACGAGATTATGTCATGCACAACGGAATCGTACTGTGCCGTTTGGTAGTCGATAATTTTCAGCTCGACGGGTGTTCCTGCTGGCCCTAAAGATTTCGGAGTAAAGTGTTTTCTCTTATCTTTTAGCGCATGTATAAATGTATAAAAATAAATTCCCATTTCGGAAAGTCAGGCAATAATGAGTTGGGAAAAGCTTTGCCAATAAAATTAATTAAAATATGTCAAGAATTAAAGAGCCGAAATCTGACAATTATAATTATAAATAAGCCAAACTGCCTTATATTTTTTTTGTGAAAAAAATTCAAAAATATATCATTTTATCAGAATGTCTGTTCTTTAACTATTTTTATAAGTCGATGATTTTTAAAAGATCATTAGATCATAATTTAAGAAATTAAATTTAAGAAATTATGATAATTTTAAAGCTAACTAAGCTGTGATACTGACCGTAACGAAACATGAGATTATTTATCCAGAAGTCACAGTGTATAATGCTTGTAAACGGTCCATCGGGTCTCTCGGGGGCGGCGGATAGGAATTCGAAAAACTGATCCGATAACTCCTTTACACGGGCTAGCAGTTTGGAGTCGTTGTCGGTGGCAAGTCTAACGTCCTCAAGGGTCTCCGCCTTCATTACGGCCTTCCACTCGGGCGCTGCGGCATGCCAATCGAATTTGTCAAAGAAGGGTAGTACCTGATCCTGGAAAACCTCGGGCCTGAGAAGTCGTAGGGCTAGAGGAAGGGCGTGGAACTCAGCCATATATCTAAGGGCTAGAAGCGTGTGGGGCAGGTCGTAGGCTATTAACCTCTTCCCGGAAACGTAGCCGCTGCTTCGCAGGTTCTCCAGCACCAGCACGGCATTCTGATCCACCTTGGAGGAATTGGAATCAATGGACACGCGTGAGCCGTAATAGCGGGAGAACCCATTGAACTGGCGCTCCGCGGGGATGCCAGCTTCATCTTGAAGATTGGCCAGGGCAGGGGCCAAAATCTTGTAGACGGCGTTCTCAGTGAGGCAGGTCCGCTCGGGCTGAAAGAACTGCCAGTACTTGGGGTCAGTCGGTGGCACTTTGGCCACTAGCTGCTCCTCGAATAGCTCCCCGTCCGATCGCTGCAGCTGGGCATGGATCGCCATGAGAACGCTTCCGTAGTTGTCACCCGGCTGCGTCAGGCTGCTCGTCCGATGATTAAGAAGGCGGGCCCCTGGGAAGTGCGGTTCAAGCACCTCACAAAGACCGTGAATTACGGGCAACTTATCCGCCTCCATGTTGTTCACTTTACGGAATCTCAGGCTATGTTTGCCTAGCAATCTGGACTACAATTTACGGAGAGCGTAAGGCAACTTGTTCAAGTGAGCACACTAACAAGACGTTGATTAGTTGCTTGATAACAGATATGTATATATGTACATCCATATATGTGAAAGAGGTGAAGAGGGGGCGTGTGCTTTGAAAAACAATTTATTTCGTGACTTGCTAAATTAGCTCAGTAAAAAATATTAAACTTCTTTGCCAGTCGCAAGATAGCGTCGAATTTCGCCACAATAGTTTTTATTCCAGTATTTTTGGACAACACCGAAAAGTCCACGTCCTTAAAGTTTTCAGGAATCGTGCTGTTATCAGCCAGGATTACCTTCATCATAAAGATGGCATGAGGCAGTTGGATGTATGCAGTCCGATTAACCTCTTCGAGGAATCTGCAATATAAAGGATAGGTAAAAGAATCCTTAAAACTGCGAAAGCAAGTCCTACATCTCGAGTGTATAGTTGCTGGTGTCCACATCAACGCTTCGCAAGGTCTGAATAAAGGCGTTGTAGTAGAGGGTCAGGAAATTGTAATAGTTATCCTCCAGAACATTTACGTCCACACTCGAAAACAGCAGAAAGATGATATCGTGCACCAACGATCCGTACTGCGCGATTTGAAAGTCGACGATTTTCACCTTGATTGGAGTGCCTTCCTCGTCTGATAAGAAGGGAAAAGGATTGAAATCCCGGAGAGCAATTTTAATATCTGACCCGTCATACCGTATTTCAACATCATATTGTTTATCCATAGATCTCCGTGCACAAGGGTGGTGAAAGGACCATCTTCCACATCCTTGCCAGCTTGAAAAGCGTCGAAGATGTCGAGCAATTCCTTGACACGCTTAACGTCCCGTTCATCGCTGCTCACCAACGCGATGTCCTTCAGAATCTCATCGTTCATCTGTTCCTTCTCGGTCGCATCAATATTGCCGTTCATATCGAACTTCTTGAAGTATGGTCGCACGTATTCCTCGTACACCTGCGGCCTCTTCAGACGCAGAGCGATGGGCAGGGCGTGGTATTGGGCCAGGGAGTGCAGAACGAGCACAGTTTCGGCCAGATTGTACGGCCTGTGTCTGTTGCCCGGCCGGAAGTCGCGCACAGTGACGTTCTCCTGGATGAGAACGGCATCCCGATCCACTTTCGAGGCTCGAGGATCTAGCGAAATTCGGGAGCCGTAGTAGCGCGGGAAGCCATCAAAGAGTTGGGCCGGCAGGATGCCCGACTGCAGCTGCAACTTGTCCAGCTCACGTGACAAATACTGGTAGACCGCGTTCTCCGTGATGCAGGTTCGCTCGGGCTGGAAGATCTGCCAGTAAAGATCGTTGGTGAGGGGCGGCAGTTTGGCTATTAGCGGCAAGTCCCGAACAGCACCGTCCGCACTTCGGATTTTTGCCTGCACGGCCAACATGATGCTGCCATAGTTGTCTCCGGGTTTGGTCAGGTAGCGAGTGACGTACGATTCCAAAGTACTGCCTTCTGGCAGGTGAGGCTCGATCACCTGTGGCAAGTCCGTGATTTTCGGAACTTCTCCCATTTCAGAAACGAATGGTGCTTCCTGGCCTCCACTAAGCGACTGAATGGGTCTGCCGATTACGCGCTAACGTGCTTTTCTACCTTCGGCTGTGTGTAGTGTCAAAGCTATTAAACCCACGAACACTTGCACTTTTTTGTATGTGGTAGTCTAGTTTATTTGTCTAGTTTCGCCACACGAAATATTGGCTCAAGTGGCATTGATAACGCTGATATAACGTTCTCATTAGTCATTATGCTCGGCAGTATTCTCTTCTCTTTTTTAATCATAGTCTCGATTTTCTCTTTGTGTTAAATCTATTTTCGATCATTATTTTACAATGAGATCACAAATTCGGAATTCGATTTTTACAACATTTAACTTTCTTGTTGTAATCTATTTTTAGAATAGCTCTGGAAGGTGAAATTAATTAATTAATTTTAATAAATTAATAAATAAAATAATAAATTAATTTTTGCAATTTTTTACAACTTGTACTACTATGAAAAGGGTACGCCAGGGTCGTTCCGGCGTAATTTCGCGTCTCTGAATTGTTTTTGTATTTCGTTTTGCTGTGATTGTACCCGCAAGTAGTGGCCCCTGACTAAATAGTTGCTTTGATTCATATCGCCGAGGGGGGGAGTTGAATTGTGCAAAGCTACTACTACAAGAAGAGCTCAATCAAAAGAGGCGGCGATGGCGACGACAACAATCGTGAACATGGACGCCTAATTAAAATGTCTCTCTGTTATCAACGACGCCTATTTTAAATTTAAATTTATATCTCACCTCACAACAGTTTGAATCCCTTTTCACCACATGGAAATTCACCAAGAATTGTTTTGGCTATTTCTGGCTATTTTCGATGGATATTTTAGCTGTTTTTTGACTCGAAGAGTTGGCAGCCCTGTTTATGTGTGCAAACAATTGGTGATTTTATTTATACACTTTGAAGCCAAAATGGACTTGCAGGCGTTGATGCAGCAAATGTACAGCGGTGCGACGGGGATGCCGATGATGATGCCACCACCGCACCTGAATGGGTACGGATTCGGCATGGCGCCTCTCCAGCAGCAGCCCTTTTGCCCGTTTCCCCTCAACGGAAACGGCGACCAGGTTGTCGAGGAACTAGAGGACGAAGACGAGGAGGAGGACGAGGAGCAGCGCACGCTGTTCTGCGGCAATCTCGACGAGCGCGTGACAGAGGAGATCCTGTACGAGGTGTTCCTGCAGGCCGGTCCCATCGAGGGAGTGCGAATACCCACGGACAACACGGGACGGCAACGGAACTTTGGATTTGTGACCTACCAGCGCCTCTGTGCAGTGCCCTTTGCCCTGGAGTTGTATCACGGCCTGGAATTGTTCCAGAAGAAGGTGAACATCAAGCAGCAGGGCGCCGACAGGGCCAAGCAGCCACCTGTTTTTAACCAGAGTCGCCTGCGCAATCCCTTCACGCTGGAGGGACCTCCGCAGGCGTCGCCTCCGCGCCACGGCCGCCACAGTTTGCACGGCGCCAAGCCCTACGATCGCCATTCTTACGGGAACAACGGAGATCAGCGGCGACGCAGCGACAGTTCCGTCATGGAACGCAACCGGCCAAAGATGCAGCCACAGCAACATCACCAGCACATGCAAGGTGGCAACAGAAGGTCGGACCAGCGACACAACAACAAACGCCGATTGCTTTGAGATAAAGCCATGCTTTTAATTAGATTTTAGTTTAACTTAAGATTACACTCGAGGTTACACTAAGGTAAACTCAAGTTCTTCATTTCCGTTAAGTGATGATTGTGCCCATCTCCACTTGACTTTTGCCACCGCCCGGCAGTCCGGCTGCGAGTAAATTGTTTAAAGAAAAGAGAGCATTTTACAATATATTTGCAGAAAAGATAGAATCTCAGGATACTTTATCTATCTAAAAGGAAAACGCAGACTACATTGAGATGTAACAATGTTTTTATTAGTCTTTACGGTTAGGTATAGAATATTCTCTAGATTAAGGTTCCAATCCAAGTTAATGCATGTGCCCTTATCATATGTAAGCTTTCAAGGGCTTGGGCAACTAAACCTATGCTGTACAAGTGCCAACGAGAATCAACGTGTGATGCTCCTCAGCGTCTTCTCCACATTTCTGTAGGTGCGCGGTGGTATCACCTCCAGAAGCAGTCGCTGATAATTGTGGTGCTCGGAGAGGGCCCGGAACAAGGACTTGGCGTAGCTGCGGGTCTCTAAGCTACCCTCAAGCAGCAGATTGGCCCCCACCACAAAGAACTTGTCGCGGCTCTCGCGGCCCATGGCGTAGATGCGATCACTGCCTAACCGCTCGACCAGTCTGAAGAGCAGTTTTGCTGATGTGGTGCGCACCAGGGCGTTCTGGTGTTGAGCTCCCTTTGCGGCCAGGATGTTGAGTATCTTCTGCGGCTGTGCGTGATCAACCATCGACTCCAGGGCACGAGTGGCGTCGGCGCGGAGAAAACGATTCGTGTCGGCGGTACGGTGCAGAAGAGCACAAACCAAATCGTCGCACTCCAGCTGGAGACTGGTGGACTTGAGGGAGAACAACTCCGCAGCTGCTTGGCAGGAAGCTCGAGCCACTTGGGAACGCAGATTTCGGACTGAGCGCGTGAGCTGGATGCAGGTCATGTGCATCTGATTGTCCAAAGTGTCGGCATGGTAGCGGATCAGACGCACCATGCTCTTCAAACCGGTCATGTTTGTTTCCCAGTTGCTGGAGTCCAGTTGGTCGAAGGTCTTGAGCAGAGCCTCGCGGGGCTTATCAAAGCGCGCCATATTCTGCGGGAAAAGCTCCGCCTGGGACATCTTGATAGCCTGCTTCACGGGCGAGACTCGTCGCTGAGCCCGCAGGAAGTACGAAGTCTTGGACTTCTGCTTAAGCGGCGTGTGTTGGGCCTTTCCGGGAACACCGACGATTCCCATTTGAGAGCCAGACTGCGAAGTGTTGTCCGTGGTGCTTGTGCTAGTGTCCAGAGAACCCTGCTTCGAGCCCGGTCGTGCCCCGTAAAGTGAGTCCAGGGAAATGCTGCGTGAATGAATCACTATGTCGTCGCGCATTGGAACCAACTTAGGGCCAAATGTATGATCTTCCAGCTTTGCTACCTCTGCTGGTGCTACTAGCTGCTCCTGAAGTTCCTTCACCGGCGTGGTCTCCGGGGGCGATGAGTCCAGCTCGTGCTGCACTTCCTCGACCACCACGAAGCTGTTGCTGCCCTCAATATCCTCCTCTATGGGCAGTGATTTCACTGACTGAGCCCGCGAGAGCTGCGGTGTAGTGTCCTCCAGCTGAGTTTTGATGCTCTCCGTTTTGCTGTGAAGGCTATTTAGGCTGCCATTAAGCTTAAGGGGCTCCTCGTGGGCCGGAGGTTCCGTTTCCGTCTCATCTTCAATGTCGTCCACCACCAACTCGCCGAAGGCTTCGACAGGATCCTGCTCGCGGCTCAGCAACTCCGTCTTAGGGCCGTTTCGGTCCCCAGCGGATGAGGAGGTTCGCTTGCCCATCTCGCTTTGGCTGCCACTCGATTTCGCCGAGGCCGTCGACTTTTGCGAATAGCTGGTGGACCTTACGGATAGGGGGGAGCCGTCCGTCATGTCTTTGTCCGCTGTTTCCAAAGGCTGAACTGCCCTCGATGTATCCCTATTATAAGGGAGCAGAAAATATAATACAGGGTTATTGAATATTTATTGACATTTTCTAACGACGTACAACTCAACATATTCGACATAAACACTGTCTTTTTCAGTTTCTGCCGGTGGCTGAAACACGGCGAAAGTGGACTTATCATCGACTAGCTGGCTTTGTGTATCAATTTGCATCGATTTTCTGGACTCCGGAGCCGTGTCGGTGCAGCAGGTGCCGCAGACCGCAATGTGACCACAAAGAGCCCCCCGCAGTGTGGAGTGTGCCTCCGTTGCTCCGCGGCAGATGCACTCCCTAACCGAGTGGAAAAGAGTACGTGTCCTACGCAGCAGATCAGTGGGCTGCGCGCCACAGGAAAACGCATTCTGCATTTTCCCTGCGCTAGCCAATTGGATAATTATCCTGGCTATTTTCTACTGGGCACAACACATACTCGAGTTAACCGCAATTGGCGACCACTACCAGCAACGCGACTTTACTGACTGTTTGCAACGCTCGTCGCCAGTCGTTTTTTGCCATTTCAAATGAATTTCCATACCGGGGGAGCCCACAACAAAGCCAAAGTTGCAAACGAAAAACAGGACATTGCGTTTTCCCAGCAATCACACGACCACACACTGAACGGCTAAGACCACCGCCCACCCACGGGGTGCCAAGGAGAAGCCACGGAAAGGTCGTGGGATGGACTAGCGCTAACCAGCAACGAACTTCCAAGCTAACTGGCCACAGGTCTTCGCTGTAAGGAGGTCCGGTTTCTAGACACGGACCCTTTAGTCATCTTCGGGCGCCTTCGTTTCGTTCGTGGAAAGTCCCGAAGTCGGCAATACAACAAGTTGCCATATCCACACGGGTCCTTTAAAGGTATGTATGAAAAGGTTGGATGACCAAAATTTGACCGCCTAGAAATATGTACATTTTTGTGGCTTTTCCTAAACTATACTTTTTAACTGGCTTTGGGGTTTAAGTTAAGAAAAGAAAAGAATCGGTCGTTGCCGATGGAAATCAATTTCCGACCCTCCTTCAATCTTTCTCAGAATTTGCTTAGCTGTGAAATAAGCTAACGAACGTGGATTAGGGTCGAGGCGCCAGTGGTCACTTGAAGGTTTGTCGCTCGTGACGTTGACCGATGTCCCCAGCCACATTCTTGAATTTCACCAACGCGGTTTCCACTGCGCATTTAAATTATTTAGGTTAAGCAACCCGACACCTTTAATGCCGCAATTTTGTGAGAAGGTGCGTGTGCCGACCGGGGCGACAACTAAATTCGCTGACGAAAGTTCGCCCCTTTAACTTTAACCCCGCTTTCGCCGGTACTCGAATATTCGTATTAACATACGTATATCTGAGCGGGGTGCTCGAAATGTAGGTTAACATTTGAGCACAGGCAGGGGTAAATCACTGGGGCGACTGGATGAATGGGTTCCGATGCCGGTCCCTTAATTGAGATATGGAGTCGACACTTACACTGATTTTGCGGCGTCGGCGCACTCCGTGTCCAGCGATTGCAGGTGGTCTGCGGAAATGCCGCTCTGCTGTCTCCTTTGGGAATCGTTTAATTTGCTATTTTCGACACCTACATGCAAATGTAGCGTAACGTAATTGGCAGGACGACCACTGAAACGGTACTTACCTTGACCCGGAGCCGCGTTCCGCAGCTTTGTGAAGGAGTGCTGGTGCTGGAGTTTCCTGCGAAGCATCTGCTGGGACTTTGGGATCGAGTAACTGACCTTCGGGTATGCCGGTCCCTCCACGGAGTAGGCTTTGGTGCTGCGCTGCATGCTCCGCATAAAGTTGTTGACAAAGTCTGTATGCTGGTTCATGGCGGGAAATCTGCGGGGATTAATCTACAGTTATTGACCCAGTGGCTTCCGATGCAGTACTAAGATTTCGAACCTTGAGTTGGCTCCGGAAAATTGACCACCGGTGCGGGAGGTGAGCTGTATGAAGCTGCTTGTGGCGCTTCCACTGCTGCAGGTCGTGGTCGTGCTGTCAGTACTTCGTCCATCCATGGAAGTATCTGAGCACGCCTTGGCCACCAAGCGGCGGTCCATGAAGGAATGATTTCCTAGGAATACAATGGTCGGGGATGTAGATTACATTGATCTGAGATTTGCGGACCACTTACCATTAATAGTCTTAGCGCCAAAACTTAATCTTTGCGAAAAGTCCTAGTGCGAAGAATATTCAGCATTTAGAGGTAATCAAGAAAGTTTATTCGACTCACATTTGTGGGGCTAGTCATGTCCAAAGTTTCTGGCGGAGAGTGGAAGGAATGGCGGTGCAGGCTCTCGTTAACCTGGCTGAAACTGGCGGAATGCATTTTTATAATCGTATGTTTAATTTGAAGATGGGAATAATTATTGCAAATTGATTTTAAACAGATTTCCAGATTTAAGATTTGTAATTAACTTAATCAGTTTTGAAATAGGAGATTTAATATCACGAAACCTAAATTATTCAAAAAATCTTCAGAATAAACCACTTCTAAATTAATTATTTTTTATTTGTTTGTTTTCGTTCTCTAGAAATTCTTACCCAAATACTTCTCAAGTTAAGGGCACGGAAATAATGGACTTCCCTACCTGTGGAACGCATCTTTCTTGTTTTTTGTCTCAGTGCTCTCCAGTACGTCGCGCTGAGTGCTTGCCGCCCTCATGCGTCGCCTCTTGATGGTGTTTGGAGAGGCTGAGCCCTCCCCCTGATAGATCCAGTCCACGTCCGCTCCGGAACCCCTGGATCCAGGCTGATCAGTCTGGTTGAAAACGAAAAGAACGCCACTGTCGGGCGTGACAATGGGCAGCTGCAAGCGCGACAGACGCACACTCGCCGCCTCGAAGACTTGTGGTCCCAGCTCCACGCCGTCGATCGTCTCGGAGACAATGGCTAAAACCTCCTTTTTGGATGAGATATCGGCCAACACTGCCAGAACCTCAAGAGCCGCCTGTCGCACGCGTCGCTTGCGATTCAGCAAGGAGTACACGGCCTGAGCCGTCAGGAGGCTGATGTCGAAGCAGGTGCCCGGAAAGGTCATCAGGGCAAAGATGGACACTTGAAGCGCGTGGTCCCGGAACTGCGGTAAGTGAAGTTGAAATTTAGTTATATTCTAAATGCATTATTAAAGGAGCACCATCTACCTTTGAACTCTTTGCGTGCAGGAAGTCTGGCGAAGTCAACTTGGCCACAATGGTTCCAGCGGGAAGACGCTGCATCAGAGCCTTGCAGACCCGGTTCGCTCCAGCATTTCCCTGGCGACACAATCCCGTCAGGATCTGTGGTGTGCGCTCCTCTAAGTTGTCCAGAGGCAGGCGCGAAATAAGATTAACCAACAACTCTCGCTTCAACTCGGACACCTCAAAGTGACGCTCCGATGAGAGGAGGGTGCGGAGCAGACTGTCCAGATACGGTTGCACCAAGGCCAAATTGCTCGACGAGCTTAGGGCGAGTTCCAGTTGGGCGATGCCCATTAGACGATTCCGCCAATCCTACGAAGAGTGCAAAAGAGGTGAATAACAGGTAAGTACATTTTGGCGTGGCTAGTGTTTTATGGCCTACTTGAGCTAATTTAGCAAATTCGAAAATGAATGGCGAAGAAATTATTTCTTAAAAGGGCAACAACAAAATCCAACATCGAATGCCGAATGTGCCATAAATGTCATTCGATTACATTTATTTGGTGAAATGGGACCAAGAATCGGGTCGATATATTTATTTAAATTACAACTATGGTTTTAATATCTGTCTCTATTTAAATCATTGTGAGTTTATTTCTATAATCTATTTTTATAATCTATATTTCTTTACACATGATACTTGCAGTTATTAAAATTGAGCTTGGTTAATTGTTAGGTTCGATTAGTTTATTATTATAGTTTAGTGCTTTACCTCTTTCTTTAGGTAAATGACATTTAAGTTGAAAATTTAGTTTTAAAGTGGTCGTACGAAGCAAGTTAGGACTGAGAAGCTAGCGGTCGACAATGGCGTACCTTCCTACTTGTATTTAGTACGCGCTATAATTTCGGTTAATGTTATTTATATTTTTGTGCTTGGAATGACCCAGTTCCTGACACGCTCTATGCCCTGACCCCTTCCCCTTTCCTTCGGCCAGCGTCTTCATCAAACATCGCTCCGTAATGGTGGTCTTGCCATTTCATCGTCGCATACGAGTTGCAAGCTGGGCACTAGTTATTGTTTTTGCTCTTGTTTTTGTGCATGGTGCTAGGAAAATCGCGTGCACTTAAATGATTGACCGGCCAGAACTCTTGTACTCGGCTGCAGCTCCCCAACAAAACAATCCCATCCAATCCAACACCCAGTCCGCACAACATGCAACTGCCACCGGAATCCCAAAGTTTTTTGTGCACCACTCAAAAAGTTGGTCCTGATAAGAGGCACATCTGAGACCAGCAAGTGCCACCCGAGCACGGTTACATCACGATTTATTCCGCTGACGCACTTTTTCTGCAATTTCCATTCCTTAATTTGGCATACAATTTTGGCATTACTTGAAATTAGTTTCTTGAAAGGCTAACCTCATTTTCGACAGCTCTATGGTCATTGGCTATTGCGTTTGAAAAAAGTTCGACATGTAAAAATATTTCTAACATTTTTTCTCTGAACCGTACATGTACGTCTAAAAATTAATAGGTCATTGGTACAGTGGCTTGGCAGTCAGTACCCGGCTTTGTTTTCTATAGTCACCGATAGGGATGGTGGAGAGAGAGGGGTCGCTTATCGCTGAAATTTTCATTAGCAAGCAAAGGGTCGCCGGCGATATAATAGCACCTGTAATAGCGATTCCGACTGGGGGTGGAGTGATGCGTGTCTCGTCCGCCATAAAGAAAGCCGGGCGGCTGCCATTATGAAGGCAGAATTATGAACGCATATGAAATTGTACATATCCTAGTGACCCAGTTAGAGCCCGAAGCGGCAAAGCGACCCGGAACCAGCGTTGGGTAGCGTGTGGTGTAATTTCATTTCATTGCTTTATTTTCGGTCGCACAAAGTAGCCCATGAGGGAGATTTGGAGGTTGGATTTTGTATTTTGGGGTGGCGGCTTGCAATTACACGGCGATTGCTAAATGTCGGCCACTAATTTTATTGCAATTATAGCGACTTACCCCGGATCGCAGGTCCATCAGCGTCTTGAAGTTGACAATGTCCAGATCCTCCCAGGATTTGGGCGTGGCCGGGGACTCTGCCGACACGATAGAGGCGGTCCTATTTCTCCGCGGCTGAGTCGGTGAGTCAGAGGGGTTTCCTGCTAAAGGAAGGGCTTCCCCATCCCCATTCTCATTTCCACCCATGTCCTCCAAACGGCGCTGAGATCGCGGCGACGGATCGCGCTGCAGATTGTGCAGAACCTCGATTTGCTTGTGCGGCACCTTGGGGCTGATGTTGTTGCTCCCAGTCGGACTGGTGCTGCGGCTCCGGAAACCGGGAGATCGAGGCGATGGCGACAGCCTTCCATCGGCTTCCTGTCCTTTTCGAGGACTACTTGAGAAAGATGGATCGCCGGTCGCGTTGCTCTGATGGCGCGGCGACTGCGAGCTGAAGGGTCGTGCCTGAGGCAATGGCTTCGTATTGTCCGAAGGGATCTCCACAACTAGGGCCGTTGTCCTTATGTCACCAGCTGATCTAGGAGGCTGCAAATCCTCCACTGGCGAGTTCAGTGGAGAGGTCGATGCGTCTCCCAAGGCCAGAATAGTGACACTCGGATTGGCCTGTCCAGGGCCCCGAGAATTGTTTGTCGAGGAGGATGCGTCGCTATCGGGAGTTCTCATCTTAACTATCTCCCCCCCGAAGGTGACTCGCTTCAGTCCCCGTGAGGGAGTACTCGGCTCGGAAACGCTGCCTGGCTTTATGGCACGCGGCTCGTCCACTTCGGAATCGCTTATAACCTGCACAATACCGGCCCCCACACTGAGTTCGTGGTGGCTGTTGCCGCTGGACAACAGGGGGTGACAAACCAGATCCGTCGACTCGTCATCCTTTGAGAAATTCCTGGCTGGGCTATCGGTTTCTTCAGTCTCGGTATCCGCCTCGAGAATCCGCATGGTCACTGTGTCATCGTTGATCTTGATCTCCGTTTCCATAATGACCTTCCCCTTGTCCGGACAGTTGGACTGCATTTGTAGCGAGGATTCCAGGTTCTGCATGGCGTTACTGTTCCTCCAGCCTTGTTCACGCGGTAGTGCTCGCCATGCTCCCGTTTTTAGCTCGCCGCCCCTTTTCGGTTTCCCTGATACCCCGTAAACCTGACAAAGTTGGTAGTACTTGGTCAGAGCGTCGCCGCGTCCAACATCACTCATAAGGCTTTCGAACTCGTGGACCCCCAAGAGCTCTCTGATCTTGGTCAAGACCTTCAGACTGATCTCCTGCTGGGCCAGTTGATCCATGTGCTGAACCACTCGCTCCAGAGTGTTAAGTGCGATGCGGTGTCTCTGTGGAGTGTGCATCGTTGATTGCAGGAGGGCAGGCAGGGACAGGAGAACCCCGCAGCTTAGACGACCCATGTGCTCCGATTCCGCAGGAGCTTGCTTCGTCAGGCCGGCTTCAAGGATTCCCAGCATGACCGCCTCCGGAATGGCAGTTTCGGCCAGATAGACCCGCAGGCAATCGAGAGCTCCTTTGCGAACAGTGGGCGCCTGATGGCCCAGGTTCTCCACCAGCAAACCAATGAGCTGTTCCTGCTCCATGTGGCTATCGAACTCGTCTTGCATCACCACAAGGACGTCGACGAGGACTCGCAGGGCGTGCTGCCGCACCTGCCACTCGGGGTCCTGCAGGCGCTCATGGAACTCGGCGAACATGGCGCTGGGGAAAATTGTTTCCGGAAGGCGGCGGGTGCGCAGAATATGCTCCCACAACGGTGTCAGCTGCACGGCGCCGATTGGGGCCTCCGCACGGCGTTGAATTTTCATTGCAGCGGGCAGTGGTGCTCCACCCGCCGACTGGTTGTTATTGCTGTCCTTGACTTCACTCACGTAAGTGACACTCTCGCTGTCCTCGCTGTTGTACTGCACTCTCGGACTATTCGTGGTCGTCATAGGGAGCGCATTGCTAGCGCTATCCTTGCGTTCCAAAACGCGCCGAAAGAACATACTGGACTGACTGGCTGCCTCCCGGCTCCAACTGCAATTATCTAACTAACTGCCTCCGGCTTATTCACTCGGCTTTAATTTTTAATTGTCACGCACGCTTGCATCCGGTCGCAAATGTTCTGCCACTACTTTCGGCCTTTTTCCATTTTCTTCGATTTTTGTTCACTTGACTTGACCATAACAAAACAGTTCAACTGGCTAGCAACGAATGCCGAATTTGGCCGCTTGCTAACTGCTTTTGTAGCCAATGCTAGAGCTTGGCTGTTGCGAGAACATCCAACTTGGCTCTTTGAATACTTGAACTGCGCATGCCAACTTTATTCTCTGGCTCCTTTGTCTCACTTTGCTACAAATTATTTAGCAAAAGGTTCTAAGGATCAAAACGTGGCTTCGAATTAGTACCGGGCAAGGCAGAGTGAGAATTTTGTGTGGATTACAAAATGAGTGGTACAATTCTCTATTTATTTGAATCGATATAGCTTTAAAATTGCACAGATTGTGTTCTAAAATGTTTATTTTTGTTGCAGGTCATAGTTTTGAAGGATCTTTAAAGTTTTCGAAGGCAGAAAGATTACTTTTATTAATCTCTTCTTACTTATGCTTATGAACTTATGCTTTAAAACCTTTAACAATTAAGGAATACCTAAAACTAATACCGCTACTCCTCATGAATTGAGTTATCTACCGCGGGGGGCCAATCCAAATCGATTCCTACCACATCCAGTGCTTGAATATCGATGGGTTTGCCTATGATCGAAGACAATGAAGGCGTGGTTCGGCCGAATTCGCCGTGAACCAGCTCCTTTATATAGGTGCCTGCCTGAGTGACGATATCGATGATTAAAGCTTTGGGATTCCCCCGTTGTACCTTTGCCTTAACACTGTAAATCGTTCTAGGTCGCGTATGCAAAGGGCGACGATGAAGGACGCGGATGGGTGTCTTTTGCTGTATATCGAAGCTCTTTAAGATTTGCAGTTTCTCCAGGATCTCCACTGAAACGGGTTCCTTCAGGGCGCAAAGAGCGCGATAGAATTTCTTTTTCAGTTCTTCCCCCGTCTTTATGTGGGTTAATTCTTCTCTGGCCACGACTTGTAGATGAAGAATGGATACTTTTTCAGATGCATCCACAGCCCGTTCCATCTTGAAGGCCTGATCCTTGCTCAAGCAACTTCTTATGGCATTTGGTATTTCCAAAACAAAAGGTCTGCCCTGCCCCAAACAACGAACATCCACATCTTCTCTGCCGCTAGACATAAAGGTGATTTTGTCCAGCTTCTCTGTGAAATGGCGACCCACATGCCTGATAATGATTTCCTCGATACTGTCCTCCATTAGTCTTTGGCCATTCAGGATCCATGGAGTGTGCGAGAGTTCCCTGCTCAACTTTCGATATCTGCCAGCCACACAAACCAGGGGTCCCTGCAGATCTATGGACGTCAGCTTTAGAGGTTCGTCTACGATGGAGCAGGGTATCTGGAAGTATTTCTCAAAGGTTTCCGCCCTCACTTTAGATGGTTGATACTGTTTCTCCAGTAAACCTCTCGAGATTTCAATGCGTTTCTGGTAGGCAGCCTTGGCGGGAAAGGCCTCTTTGTTTAATTTCACCAGTTTCTCTACCTCCCCGTCCTCCAGCTTGTGCGTAAGATCTATATTAATCATCAGGCCATTGGCATCGTACTCCTTGGCCAACTTTTCGCAGATTATGGGGTGTAGGATCAGTTTAACAGCCTCTTTTATGGGCACATCTGGCGGATTGCTGCCGTCTATGGCTGCTCCAAATTTTCTCTGCAAGGCGAACCACATGGCCAACTGCCTCAATTGCAGCGACATGGGCAAACATATGGCGAGGACGATTTTCTGGCAATCGTATTTGGCAAAGTCCGAGGCCAAAATGCCTCCGAGGAGCTCCGTCTGGAAGTCCTTTGAGAATAGACCCAAACAGGTGGCACAAATGCCCAGGCGGGCTTTCTTGGCCGGTTGATCCTCGATTCCCTCTTCATTTTCGACATTTCCATTCAGCTTTACGTCCAACTGGGCATTTAAAAATGAAAAATCAGCCATCCGTTAGTTGTCAACAAATTTAAAACGAACAAAGACTAGCCTTCTGCAGGGTTTCCTTGATGTCCCTGTACTCCGTGCCCCTGGCCTTCAGGTAACGCAGCTGGCAAACTTCGCACACCCCGCAGGACCTCAAGTAATCCACCAAATCCTGGTTTTTCATGGCTTCTCGTTAAATTTAATTTTATAAACAAAACGTGGAGTTCACCCTGTGGGCCTGTTTTGTTCGAGTTTTTTTTGCGCATGTATGGCGCACCCTGTGGGCCTGTTTTGTTCGAGTTTTTTTTGCGCATGTATGGCGCACCCTGTGGGCCTGTTTTGTTCGAGTTTTTTGGCGCAAAAGTTAAACTGATTTAAATCCATATTAAACGCAAAAAAATAAATTTGGGATCCTTTTTAGGCAAGTTTTATCAAAAACCGCTTAAAAAAAAACTAATTTTTAGATGTCAACGGAGAAACATCGATGCTCGCAAACATCGATGTTTTCGATGTTTTTAATGAGAACATCGAGTAAAACATCGATGTTTCACAAAAATTATTAATATTTTGTTTTTAAATAAATCAGTAGAATAATATAGCCCAACTGAAAAACTTATACAGTTCATTTATAAACAAAGGCTTTATTCGTCAAAAAAATTAAACAAAATTGATCAACAATATTTAAGTGATCAGCATATTCACATTATAATATTATAGAATAGTATTATGAAAAGCTTAATACACCACCGCTTCCATCCTACACCACCAGTTGAATATCTAAAATCACGTCAACACAGTAAACTTAAATTAAAAACACATTTTCGCCTTTTTCTTTAAAATTGGTAATGTTACAAAAACATCGATTGTCGCCAAAAAACATCGATGTTTCTAGAAAATTGTTAAACATCGATGCATCGATGTTTCCATCGATGTTTCTCCACCTCTACTCGGAGCTCCAGATAAAAACACAAAATAATTGTTTTCATTGCGAATTGCCAGGAAATTAAGGTGTGCAATTAAGGGAGTACCTGCTAAACATTAATAGGGATACGGAAAGACTTGTTGAAGTCAAAAGACTGCCACTTCGAGCGGGACTTTTGGCCTGGCGGCCTTTGTTTATTGTTACGTCACATAGCAGAGCAGTGGAAGAGCAGCCAGGAATCAACTAAATTGGTTTGGATTTTATCCCGCAGACAAAATGTCGCTGACTCCCTTTTTACGCCTGCCCCTAACGGACCTGACTGGCTGTCTGATTAACCACCAGACCTACGACAAATGCGGCAAGTTCGAGATGAAGATGATGGAGTGCTTCGAGGCGTACGGCTTGGAGCGCGGAAAGCGGGAGTGCGCCGACCTGATCTCCGACTTCCAGGAGTGCGTGGGCATGCAGAAGCAGCTGATGCGTTTCCATGTAGGTTTTTCCGCAGTTACATATCCTAGCAAGCTATAAATGTGCATAAAATCCGCCTTTCAGGCCATGAGAAACGAGCGCTATAAGCAGTGGCTGAAGGGAGAGCGCAAGGGCCAGGAGTTCTTCGCGGATCCTCCGCGCGTGGATGCCTATTAAACGGAGAGCCTATTGGGTAATTCCATATTGAATAGCCGCAAATTGTGTAAAAATAAAGAAAATTAAATATGAATTAATCTTTATTTTGGTATTAAAAGCAGAGTTGCCAAGTCTTTCGGCACTGCACTTAGTATATTCATATAGGTGAGCAGTGGTATGTTTGCAAACTGCGGTCACACTGCACACACGGCTTGTTTTGTTGCTCGGGAAAAAGTTTGATTATTTTAGTTTTTACACATTAAACCTCTGCAATGGGAACCAAAAGACCCAACAACAGCGTGGTTTTGGCCCAGGAGTCAAAGCGGAGCAAGAGCGACCTGGTGGCCTACACAAATCGGGATAAGGCGCTCCTGGAATCGGTAAGCGTGCTGGGAAGAAGGAGCACCCGCAATTTATCATGTGTTTTTTGTTTTATTTCGTTAATAATCCCGTTTTCTAGGGCGTCAGGCGTACCTCAAACCTGCAGGCGCCCATAATGCAGCTGGAAGGACACGAAGGCGAGATTTTCACAGCGGAATTCCATCCTGAGGGAGAGTTACTGCTGTCCTCTGGGTACGATAGGCAAATATGTAAGTGAAAGTGGCAGACATGCAATAAAATAAGTAAAAAGTTAAAAATAAGTATCAATTCAACATTCTAAAAGCACAAAGACCACGGTTCCAACAGGTATCTTAGCAGATGACCGACATTATAATATAGTGGTTATTATCAAAAGAAAATTAAAGATAATCGTAACGATATTTGGTTTTAGCATATTTTGCTATAGAGAGTAATTCATTTAATTGTAATGTAATTTGCATTTCAGACATCTGGCAGGTGTACAATGACTGCGAAAACGTGATGGCCATGTCGGGGCACAGTGGCGCCGTGATGGAAGCTCACTTTACGCAGGATGGCTCGCACATCTTTACCTGCTCAACGGACAAAAGCCTATGTCTGTGGGACATTGTCACGGGGCAGCGGCAACGGCGGTTCAAGGGTCATGGAAACTTTGTGAACAGCGTGCAGGGCTCGCGACGGGGTCAGCAGCTTCTCTGCTCGGGTAGCGATGACCGCACCATTAAGATTTGGGATGCCAGGAAGAAACACGCCGCACACACTTTGGAATCACCGTTCCAAGTCACCGCAGTTTGTTTTGGTGACACCGGCGAACAAGTGATCAGCAGCGGGATCGACAACGAAGTGAAGATCTGGGATATTCGAAAACAGGCTGTATTGCATCACCTGCGAGGGCATTCCGATACGATTACCGGAATGTCGCTGTCCCCCGAGGGAGACTTTGTGCTGACAAATGCCATGGACAACACCTTGAGGGTGTGGGACGTGAGACCCTATGCGCCAGGCGAAAGATGTGTGAAGGTTTTCCAGGGCCACCAGCACAACTTTGAGAAGAATCTGCTGCGTTGTGCTTGGTCGCCGGGTAGCGACAAAATATCCTCGGGCTCCGCCGATCGACATGTCTACATTTGGGACGTTAATACGAGGAGAATCCTCTACAAGCTGCCCGGACACAATGGCAGTGTCAATGCCGTGGACTTTAGCCCAAAGGAGCCGCTTATACTCTCTGGATCCAGTGATAAGACCTTGTATCTGGGAGAAATAGATGAATGACCGGTGGGAAATCCAAAGAGTGAGAGGATTGCTGCTCTCGGGGACCTTTTCTTAAAACGCAGGTAACTTTTTATTGAGATTGGATCAATCAATTCCTCTCAGCCGGTAGGCTTGCTGTCAATAAATATTTGTAAACCTCTTCAGGTCTACTTAACTATTCAATTTTTACTACTAAAAAGGTTCTACGTGGCCCATGCTTGCATTTCTTTTAAAACGTCGTAATAAGTAGACATGATGTGCATTTTATTACATGCAAATTGCTGATAAGGCAGCTAAATTGATGACTCAGACCAAGAATAAATAGTTTATACATTAAGTACTGTAAATTTGAGAGGCGTTGTATCACAAATAAGTTTTATTTTAGATTTATCAATGAGTTTTAAATAAGTTACTTTTCGTTGCTGCGGTGGTGGATGATTTCTCGTTTCGTCAGCCTTTCCCCCTTTTATACAGGCAGCACACTCGATGCAGAAACGCTGCTCTTGAAGAGTTGCCCGAAGAACTTGAGCCCCGTTGCTCCACCCGGAACCATGCCCAGAATCATAAAGAGCAAGGCAATTATTTGGGCCACTGCGAAGAGGACAGTGAATGCGGTGCTCTTGGCCACCAAGGCGCAGTACAACGTTAAAAGGAGGCAGGAGCTATACGAGATCGAGGTGAGCAGTCGCGGCTTGGAGAACATCTGCTTAAGAAAGGAGCCGAATCCGGAGAGGAAGCAGAAGCTCAGGATGAAGAAGAGGCTGCCGAGCGTGTAGAGCAGGGCAAACTTTCTGGCCTTCAGTATTAGGACGGGAATGTAGAATGTGGAGAGCGTCATGCAGAGTGCGCCCATTCCCAGGCAGGCCACGAAGCCCACGATTCGTTGCAGGCGGGACTGAAAGAGGAAAGTTATAGACCTGTCGGCTGTTGGGCATGGTGTACACCCACCAGTTTTGGGAAGCACGAGTCCGTGTCCTTCAGGAAACTATTCGCCTCTGGCTCCGAGCGGAAAAATGGAACTTTCAGCTGTGGCAGCTTGACGTTGAAGGTCTTCTTCTGATCGCTCTGCAGGAGCAAGTACTCGTCCAGGTCCGACTTTAAACTACTCATTTTTAGAGTTTAGTTGTGTTTTTAGGAGTTTTTTATTTATCTGTCGTGTAGGCAAAACAAAACAAGCTGGCGATAACGATAGCTGGCTACTTTCGGTGGTTTGATTTGTAATCGAGTTTTTCAAATCGAAGGGATTTCGGCGACAAGAAATTTAATTAAACTAACTAAATGTTTTTATGTTTTGGAAATCGGATAGGCCGTTCTCCCGTACCTCAATACACCAAATCAGAACTTGAATACGTTTTCTTCTAAAATCTAGCTATTTTTCGTGGCACAAGTGTATATAACCGCTTAAATCATGTGATTTAATTACGTTAATTACTGCAATTTGAATTTTAAGTAATGACGTGCTAGGACCGAATAGGTGAAACTAGCTAGTAGCCAAGGGAATACCCTAGTTGTTGAGCAGCAGTACAGTTGGCCCATCACCAACCTTTTCTTACATTAGCGGGGACACCGAAATCGCTGAAAGCGCCAATGTGGCAGAAAAGGGAAGCAGATTTAACAGAGCTGTTAAGATGCATCGTTTTCTTACATTGGCAGAGCAGCGGCAGAGGTCTAACAGTTCTGCCAATGTAACATCCCAACATTCCTGTTAAACATCGCTGCTACCCAACATTTTCGGCGATGGGAGGTCGGTCGATCACCCACATCGATTACCGGCATCGATACCCACGATACTAATCGATACTCGGGTATCGAAAAACGCTCCACCTCCGCCGCCGCCACTGTTTTTGAAAATTTTGAAAAATTCGGACGTGAACGGACGCGCGTCGCAGCCAGCAGCTACAACAACAACAACAACGCGGCGCAGCGACAAACGCCGCCAAAACACACAGCAGAGCGAAGCGAAAAAGTTATTGTTATTGTCTGAAAGTGCCCCGCCCCGCCCCTCCCCTCCCCCCAGTGCGAGCATCGGCGATATCTGTGTGTGAGTGCGCGAGTGAGTTGCGTGCGAGCGTGCGAAACTGCATTAATTGCACCAATACCAATACCAAGGCAGCGCAGCGACAACAACGGGAGTTAGTGCAGATCCAAATCCAAATCCAAATACAATAAATACAAACAAAAACAGGCCAATAAATGATAAAAATTTAATTTTTTTATTGTTTCCAATTCCGTTTCGTGATGCTTTTTCTGTCGAATGCAATTCGCAGGAGTTCGCAGTAAAAAGTCACCCCAAAACCAAAACCAAAACCCCGAGTGCATAGATGCACAGGAAAACAACGGAAAATACACCCAGTAAAAGAGTAATCAAATCGTGCACTTGGACTCGGATCGGTTTTTCGGTTCGGTACGCAGAAAAGGCAGAACTCACCGGGCGCGTCGTTACCTTTTTTGGCAGTTTTCGAAATAGCGTTTGTTGTAACGAAATCCAGCCAGTAAAATGCGCAAGTTTCGAATACAGTCCAAAACGGGTTTACAATAAATTTACTACACTGAGCCAGCGAAAAAGGATCCGATGAACAGCCAAGGAAAGCCGCTCCAATGGTGTAAGTATCTCAAAAGGGAGAAAACAACTAGCTAAGATACATTTGAGTTTTTACCAATCCAATAGGAAAGTGTAAATCACTTTTCTTTTATCTTGAAACTAAAACACTTTAGTTGATTACCCCGACTCACTCTTTCATCAAAAGTAACTCAACACGAGCTCTATTTATTTTTTATACAGAATTTCAGTTCAGTGCTAAGCATTCGCAGAAAAACGGCTTATAAATAACGTTCGAATTTTCCCCATTTCATTGCAGCTCTCAACGCAAATGGTAAGAATGGATAAATCGATCAAAGATCAAATAAAACAGAAAATATTAACCAAAATAAAAGTGATGGATAAAGCCTGAATTTTCCGATTCGGAGCAGTGTTTAAAGAAGTTCACACTAAGTGGTATACGAGAAGTCTAAACATGAAATTCAAAGAAAATTTAACTTAAAAACAATGCCGAAATTTATCAACTAAAAATCTACAAAAATATATTTTTAAACGAGAAATTAATTGAATTCGCTTGGAAAACTTTAACCAATCATTTTATTTTAAAGCTTATTATAAAAGTATTTCTAGACAGAAGTTTCTGTAGCTATCTTCTTGCTTCCAACAGAAAACAAAAGAACAGGGACCATTCAGTAGAGCTCGAACCAGTCAGGTTAAAAATGTGTTTAAAAACCCCCAGTACCCAGTACTCCCAGTTCAGAGCGGAAAGCTCTTCCTCTTCTTCGGGCTATAGAAATTGGCAGTACCAGTACAAAGAAAATGGCACAACAAAAAATGTGAGCTCGGCGGCAGCGACGCCGGCAGAGGCAGAGCTTCGCTGCCGACGGGCAGCAATTAACTCGAAAGCAAAGAATTTCATCAGAAATTCAAAGCACACACACACAGCGCACACATACTAGCAGCGGATGACGACGCCGACCGCGACAGCGGCCACAGCAGAGCAGCCAGAGCGACGTTGGAAATTTGTAGCGAAAAATCCAGGCTGACAGCTCCCCCAACGTACGAAAAAGTAACATGGCGACTATATATAAACGTATATAAATATCTGCGTGTGTGCGCGCGGGCTCCAAACTACAAAAACAAACAACGCAAAAGAGCGAAAGGGAGGGGGCTGCCGCTGCTGCGCGAGTCAGAGCGGGACGGCAGCTGGGCGAAGAGGAGGTGGTGGAGAGAAATGGTCGTGTCGCTTGAAAAATCGATTCAGCTGCCGAGTGCGAACGGGACGGAGCGATGCAGTAAAACCGCTTTTTTCTTCTTACTTAACCCGTTTGGTGTGCGTGCGCACAGAGTACCCCGTGTGTGTGTGAGTGGGATTGGGGAGCGAAAAACTACAAAGTTGGCGCTCTCTTTCTGGCACATGCTGTTGGTGTGTGGTCACGTAGCCACAAAACGAACAGCAGATACTAAATACATACAAAAACTGGTTTTCTCTTTGCCGCTGCTGGCGATATTCATGAATTCTAGTTAAACGACTGGCTTTAATGGGGTTTTTCCTCTTCCAGAGAGAAGAAAGACTGAAGTTCCCGACTACAAAGTGGCGAGCCGAAGCAAAACAAACAGCGCCAAGCTCGCAGGGGGAAACTTAGACTACATAGCTCTGTCTTGGGGTGATCTTGTCCATTTGGCTGCCAGGCCTTGCGTGTGGGCCTTTCAGTCCCAGTTTTTTGCGAGCCGCACCCCACCAGTTCTACAAAGCGACTGAAATCGCGTAGCGCTGCGGCCCCAAGTTTTCGGGGAGCAGCGCAGTGGCTGCGCCGTCGGCGGCGCAGAAACTTTCACGCCACCGATGGGGTCCGTCCCGTGCGCCAGAGCGAGACGCACATAGGGCAGGCGCTTCGAGCAGCTTCTCGCACGCACACAGAAGTCCGCCGCTGTATGGGTGATTTCCTGCTGCGCCCCAAAAGAAAATACGTAGGAGATTTAGAGCTACAAAACTACACGAATTATGGAAGAACGTGCAACAACAAAGCGAAAGAAGCGCACCACATGACCACATAGCCATTTATAAATACACAGCCGAGAGATACTCGTTTTCCATGTACGAGAAAAAGTACCAGCTATAAATTCCTTATGTACACACGAGTACATAGCGCGCGCACACACACGCACAGACCCAAACACCCTATGTATTTTGTGCGCTGAAGCAGCAACAAAAGCTGGCTGTCTCGCTCTAACAACCACGTCAGACGGCAAACGTCAATTATAAGCAAACAGAGCGACGTTGCCGCTTTTCACGCCAGCCCGCAGCGGGCCAGAGCGAGAGCGAGCGAGATGGCGTTGCGCGGCGCTGTTGCCAAACTTCAGCATCGACCGTTGGAGTGTGTGTGTTGTTCTTGTAGTTTCCATGCTTCTTTAGTGCATGGAATTTTAACATGCTGTACCTCCAACCCCCTTTTTCGGGGGGTGGGGATTATAATAACGCGCTGCCGACGTCGCTGCTCGCATTTTCCACCTTCTCGCACTGGTATTGTTGCAGAGGAAATGGCCCTATACAAGGAGTTTATCTTTATATATCTATACCTAGTATGTACATGCCGTATTCCTCGCTTAAATTGAGGCAAAAAGAAGAGAACACATCTTGGGGCCCATTGAAATTTCAATAAATTTAAATTGCTCTAGTTGAATTAAATTAAAAGCGTATTTTTAGTTGCTAAATTAAGGCAAATTGGCATAAGTGAACAAAATAACAAGGAGCTAAATAAAATCAAGTAAATTGCAAAAAAAAAGAGTCAAATCATGTGAAAATCACAATGGAAAAGAAGGTTCCATATAAAGTGCATGTGCAAGTGTTCAACGAGAAATTCAAGTGCCAGCTGGAAAATCTAATCCACATAACCCCCCGTATCTTTTATCCCCCCTTTCATAATATAGTGCTAAAAATGTGCAAGTGAAGCGGAAATCTTACCAAAGTAATTGAAAGAAAGATATCCATAAAAGCCCCCAAATCAAACAAGCCGAAAATCGTAGGCGTAACAATCCCCACACTGGAATATATAAAAAGAGTGCATAATGTTCAATGGGAAGGAGGGCGCCCATTTAAAATGATGCCCCTCCATTCGCGGCATACGACGCAATGCTCCTCCTAAATAGAAGAAGATTCTGCTGCGAGTGTTCCGTTGTCGAAACATGGTACGCGACAGTAGCCGTAACATTTGTTTTGGAAAATTAGCCGAAACTACTACGCCGCACCAACAACAACAACCACAGCCGCAGCAGCAACAACAGCAGTTCGTTGTGGATAGCAGCTCCATTAATAATAATAACAACAATAATAGCAACATCAACAACAATAATCAGAAATTGAAAAGGTAAGTTTCGTACCTCAAAAAGGTGAATAGTAGTATGATATTATTAACAAAGAAATATAGGGGTAGACGTTTATAAATAATATTTAAAAATATATTTTTTTGTCCGAGTAATAGCCATTTATAAGCTCTGGGTCAATTAAAGATCACTGCGGAAAACGTTTGGGGTTGAATTATTAACTTTTCTATAACAGGCAGTATTTTTTATAATAGTGATCATTTCTAAGACTTCATCTTTTATGATACTTTGATAACCGAGCCCAGCAGTCTCAGAAAAGTATTTGTCAGAGGCGAGCGTGGGTGCCTGAGTGCCTCAGTCACGATAAACTATTTCAAAGTTAGGAAACAGAAACCAGAAAAAACCAACCACCGAAAGATGTATGTAAATTGTATCTGTTAGATGCCAGCGTAGGCCACTCACAGCTATACAGCTGCCCACACGAGGCCGTTCTTATCATCCAGTTGGGATACGAAAGTATCTGCGAGATGAATTTCTAAGCTGGCTGCCTGTCTGTCAGAGCTGTTACTCTTTCTCCCTTTTTTCAAGTCCCCACATCCCTGGCAAACCGTGAGATACAAAAGCTAATGGCTGGCCATGCCCGAAAAAGAATGCGTAACTTTTTTACCTTGACTTGTCGTGTCTTTGCTTTTCTATCTAAGTATCTTACCTGAGTGGGTCCCACTTGGCATGGGTGTGTGTGTATGTGACTACGTGTACAAACAACAGGCAAGAAGAATCAAGAACTAGGAATCAAGGGAAGGAAAAAGACTACGACATGTGGCAATGGGGCTCCTCCTCAGAAGATACCACTTGCATCCACCTCAGGCTTTCGAGCTTACTAAACAGAAATATTAGGTTTAATTTCAACGGAAGATGATGCATCTTAAGAACACATGGTGTATACATTATGGTAAAGCAAAGGTGAAAATAGGATATTTTAGGGGCTGAACATATTAGAAATAAATTCTTATTCTGCAGCGTCCGAAACCTCTTTCTTTCGTCTCATTTATTGCGTAATACTTTTCTAATAGTTTCTGTGCCTTGTGTTTGTGTGTATGTTTTTTTTCGGGCCTAAACAGAAGAACCTCTCTGAGCAATTTGTTTTTTTCTGCCGGTTTTCGTTTGCCTTCTTCTGTGTATTTCTTTCGCGAGTCAAACGAGTTTGGCGGTCCCCTTCCTTTTTATATTTTCGTGCAGTGCAAAAGTCAAATGTTTTAATTGCTTCATTAGGCATAGCCGAAATGTTGTTTTTTTCAGCAGAGACTAGACCAACACATGTTGTGTTTTCTGCTTTTCTGTGCGCTGCTGATGCATTAAACCCGCATCAATGTCAGACGACAGCAGTGGGCAAACCTCCATTTAATAGTTTTGCGGTAATTACCAACTCAAATCGTGGAATTGACGCGGTTCAAAGCCAGACGTTGTCTTCTGACATTGACAATGAACCCACCGGTTTCAGCCAAGAAGTGAGCCCCCAGCAAGGCACCACTCACAAAAAAATCAACAAATTATAGTTTCAGCTGCAAGCTTTATTACGCACTTTTTATTCACCTTTTTCCATTGAGTACTTTGCACTCTAGCTGAGCAATATGCTTAATTGTTTATTTCTGGCTGAGTAATAATAGAAAGAGAGGCGAGATTAGCTTTGTTTTTAACTTTGAATATTGTTTAATTTTAAGTGTCTTTCGCCTGAAAATCATTTCAGTTCGAGAATTTGAACTGAAAATATTTTCTGTTCGTAATAACGTACCACGTATCTGTCGCCCCACTTATTCCCTGACCCATGGAACCCCCATCTAACCCCGGCAACGTCAACTTAGATCACTTTATTAAATTAATTTTCGTGTTTCGCTTTTTAACACGAAATGGCAAGGCAGTAAAAACAAAAAACAATAATAATGTTCTATATCAGATTTTATACAGACGAAAATGTGGGTCTGTGTATGTACTTTTTTTTAGAGCTTTTGACTCGTTTCAATGTCATGTTACATTTATATTTGTTGCTCTTGTTAATGTGGTTTTTATTATTGTTTTTGTTGCACAGCTACACGAGAATTTATAGTTTTTGTTGCCCGCTATTTGCTCTTTTTGGCATTGAGGGTTCTCCTCCCTCAAAGCTAAAAATGTAGATTAGATAGAAAAGCCCATAACTAGGCGTCCTTCAAAACTTTTAGTTTTGTCAGATGAAAAGACGTATTTAATTTAAAAAACTCCAAATATTATTGCTTTTTTCTGGAGGGAATTATCCAGTACCTTTATTTTTTCAAAACATTTGCACTTTAGTAACCTGACGATGATAAATGTTAGGCTTTCCGATTTACTAAAAACTATATACGTAGATTTAAAACTACAACTACACAAAAAGCAACTCAATTATTTTCTATTCCCAATAATTACCATACCATTGTACTTTCGTACTTGATAATTATTCAAATGTTTAGTCATGGGCTTGTGGCGTGTTTTTGTTATTTTTTCGTTCTCCAGGGGGTCTGTGGCGGGGGTCTCTGGTTACTCATCCGATCCAGCCAACGACTGCTTTCCAATGCAGGAACAGAAATATAAACAGAACTCTAAAACCATAACCAACTCACACTTGTGCGGCGTATTGTTATTATTTTCACTGCCAGTTGAGTATTTTTTTTCTGCTCGATTTCGCTTTTTTGATAAGGTTTGTCCGGGTGGCGTTGGTTTCTGGGTGTACAACTTTTTATACTGCCTGTGAACTTAACGCGAAATTTCATATTATATTTTTTGCTATGTAAATGAAACACATGGCCTGAAAACTTAGCTTGAACATTTTAATGCGCTGAATCATTCTGATAGTGAGCCCTAAAAATTAAAAAAGAAATACATTTTGAATTGTCAGCACTCTTATATTCATGATTTGAATTTTAATATGTTGATTCTTGGTTAATTTAGTTAATTTAATAATAATTTGCTTGCATTTATATTTTGTTTTAAATAAATATTCTTCTAATAAAAGGCCTTAGGTATTCAAAAATTGATTTAAATATCAACGTGCTTTTTGCAGTACGTTTAGGAACGTCAAGCAATAGAAATCAGTTGACGAGGGGATTGCGCGGAATATTATGGCGGCTCATGCCAGTTGTGCAATTTGGTATGTATTTTCATATAGCCGAACATATTCCGCTGTTCCGTTGCTATTGTTTTACACTTTTTATGCCTGGCAATGCACATTTCATTGTTTTTTGTGCAGTGTCGTAATACCGAAAAACAACAAAAATCGGGCAAAAAAGCGAATAAGTGCCATGCAATAGGAGGATTGAGATATCACAAGGGAACGTGACGAAGTCGGCGGGGAAAAAGGGGAGGAGAGGCGGTACGACGACGACGTCTGACGGGGATGCGATAACTCAGCTTTTGTATGGGAAATTAGAAAATTCCCAAATAATTTCACACATGAGCTGCTGAGCTCGGGAGCAGCAGGCCGAGATACAGAGCAAGATGGAGATGAATCTCCGGATCCGTAAGTCCGCCTCTTCAGAGCGCAACGTTGCCGCTTTTCACGGTGACAAAAGGTGCTAAGAACCGGACAGACACAAAAGATTATCATCAAGGGGCGATTGTGTGAGTTTGTTTGGCCCTGTGTTCGTGAGGCCGAACGAGGAGGCACATAGCCAACACAAAGAAGGCGCAGCAAGAATCGATTATTATTCCCAAAGAGCTGATGAACGGGCTCAGAAAATATGGCCGTAATACAGAAGTGGTCAAAAATTTACGTAGGCCTCTCAAGATAGTGGACGTCATGTAATGAGGAGGACGCTTTTATTTTCTAGATATGGAACCTTTAAATCATGGTCAATTTTAAAAATAATTTATTATATTATTTTGGTGTAGAGCTACCATAGGGTAGACAATACTTTTTTTTAAATTATTTTTATATATGTATAGAACATTTTTCTTTTTGGGAAATCCAATTAGTTTCCTCTCGCCAGTTTACTCCAAAATAAATATAAAACTCGTTAAAATAACAGAAATGGCTAGTTGCTTCAATCGAAGCATGGCTAAACTTCTGGACGCATCTGTGACTACAACCAGACGATATCGTATGAAGAAAGCGGAGAAGGATGATGATGATGGTTCGGGTTCAGTTTCGCCTTGGTTTTGGTGTTCTGTTACCTGTTTGTGTTTCTGTTTACTGATAACCAGTTGGAACCTGGGACCTGGACTTGGATTGGGATTCTGTTTAATGATGGTGATGTTGATGATGATGATGATGATGATGATGGGGATGGGTGACGTTGTAAACCGGTTTCTCGGCTTTCTGGGGCCTATCATAAAGGCCCGATCAGGTGCATACATAATAATACTGCTGGCCGCATGAAAATTAAGCGACATTGTTGCAGCAATTTTCATCGTACGTAGCGAGAGAACGCTGCGCCGCAAAGACACAGATACACACCATGCACACAAACTATGAGCTACGCGGCTACAAAGCGGCAAGAAAAAAAACAGAAAAAGCAATACGCTGAAGTTCGGCAACGTTGCCTGTTGGTGGGTTTGCAATTTCGCATCTAACAGATACAATAATACCCCAGAGCCAGCTGTAGACGCTCGTTGTGCTCGTTTTTCTTGTTTTTTCTACACACACACACTCTCTGCTTGTTTTCAATTAGAGTCGAAAAAAAGAGAAAAAGAAAAAATACAAGCAGCATTTGCTGCTGTTTTTTTTTGTACGACGAGTATCTTGCAAATATACCGCACGTTGTGTAAACATCAGTCGCTGTCGCTGCCTCTGCCTCTGCCGCCGCACAGTCGACGTCGACGTCGCAGTATGTGTGCGAGCGAGCGAGGGTTTGTTTGTGGTGTGGTGTAGTTTTGTAAATGTATCTGGGTATGGATTTTTGTATCTTTGCCTTTGTGGTCGCTGCTTTTGTAGGTTTTCCTCTTCTTTTTATTGTCTTCGTCTTCTGCTTCTGCTTCTTCTGCCGTTTATACAGCGACTGCTTTATTTTTATGCTGGCATTTTTGCGGCACTTAAAATTGGCTCTCGCTCTCTCACTCTCTCTCTTCTGTGCCCTCTCTTGCTTTTGTCGTTTAATTGCAAATGAGTCATGCACACACAGATATTCACACACACGC
This sequence comes from Drosophila pseudotakahashii, assembly GCA_035046095.1. Taxonomy (NCBI): domain Eukaryota; kingdom Metazoa; phylum Arthropoda; class Insecta; order Diptera; family Drosophilidae; genus Drosophila; species Drosophila pseudotakahashii. The sequence continues at coordinate 218,857 of JAWNOE010000198.1, forward strand.
CACACATGTACCATTCAAAGTCCATGCCTGGTCAGAAAAAAAATCTTTTTTAATCAATTGGAAAAGAAAGGGAGGAAGTCTACTGCCACCCACCACCCCATCTTTGAGAAATAAATAAATAGACTTCGCCATCTCTATTTTTCTTATTTTTTCCTCCATCAACAAAAGATTTTTATTTTCACACAAGTAAATACAGAAGAAAAGAAGCATCTAAGATCAAAGCGAGGGCAATTTGTTATTTGTCAAGTTGAGAAGCTGCGCCTTAAGTTGGGAATTACTCGGTGAACTCCGGTTCAAAGGAGATCCGTTTTTTGGGGGAATTAATGCTCAGCGGCAAACAATTGTGTACGTTTTTCTGCTTAAGGGTTCTAAGCACATAAGTTTATGTTCCATTAAAAATTAACTTAATCAAGGTAAGTAATTGTAAAGAAATTAGGGAGAAGATACATAAAAAATAGCCAATTAAATTGTTTAGGACGATTGGAAGTTGCAACTTAAAATTGTACATATATTTTGATATGCCTTTCTTTTTCCCTTTATTTTTTGTTTGCCCCAATATATATTTTTGTATGCAACTTGCAATTTTTATTGGATGTGTGGCTTTTGATTTTCCAATTAGCAAAGCAATTAAAAATAATGATAAAAAATGGATTTTACATGAAATTCGTATTTTCACAGCAGCCAACCCACACGCCCATAAAGCAGCTGACAAGTGAAATATGGAATCAAAAGGATGAATTTGTATTAAATTGTTACGTGAATTTTAAATATTCCTATATGCTCTTAATTGTTATTTACTCATTCACATAACATTTATACTCGACAACAAATAAAATTCATAAAATGAGAATTGAATTAACGACAAAAACGTCACGCATAGGCCCCGTGTGACAATGGGTGATGATAAAATAAAGCCGAAACTCACACAGAATTCTGTCGAGTCTTTAGTGTTTTTTTTTTTGTCACCCACGGGGAGGGCCCGCAATTGCAATTGCAATAATTGACAATAATTTCAGTAATTATTCCGTAAATTACTTTGATTTTATCCCCCAATCTATACGCCTTTATCTCCTCCACCCATATGACAATAGGCACTGGACTCTATCTGCTCCTCCGCCTCCGTCAACTTCCGCCACAATATAAATCTGTCAGCTAATTATTTATAGACAGCAGACTTGTGAGTTGGCTATAATAAAAATAATACAAATCCCGCAATTATCAAATAAATTTTGTCGGTGCCTTTTATTCGCCCATCAAAATGTGTCTATATACCCTGGCTAGGGTATTACAATTTGGTCAGAATTTTAAAATTCAGAGAAGGAGAGTAGCATCTCAGATCGGGCTCTTCTTTATTTTACTGTAATTATATTCATTTTGAGCTTCAGTAAATCTCTGTTAATTGCCTAATATGTTGGCTTTGGGCCCAAGTTATGTTCTAGAAAATTCTTCCTAGGAAAGTTTCCGCTAAAAATGTTCCACTGTACTTTATCTAGCGCTACGCTGCTAATTGTTTTTGATTAGTTTTTGAGAGGGCGTTACGACCCGCATGACTGGCTTGTCTTGGTTCGTTTTTCTTCGGTTTGGCCAATGAGAGGGCCGTCTTTCATTGCATTTGAGAAAAATATAAGGTGGAGGTCATTGCACTCTTCCCGCACATGGGCATTTCACTTTAGACCCTTGGTTGGGCCAGACTCTCAGATAGATAACTCCATCTGCAACTACAAGCGCACGTCACGCGACTGACACAAGCAACCTGCAAAATGCCAAAATACTTTGCACTTGTTAGGCAATCCATGCCAGACTTTGGAGGGGCATAGTAATAGATATGTAGCTGTGGAGACTGAGAAGGACTTGTCAATGTTTGGCTGCCCAGTTTTATGACCAATCATGTATAGAATGAATCATGGATTCTAATAGAGGGGGTCCATTGTTACTCGCAACAATACTTTGGAGGTGTGATATGCTAGTTGAATTCGCCGTGGCAAAAGTTCGTTTCGAAAGAAGCACATGTGTCTCAGTGCAGCGGCCTTTCGCTTTCATGCTCATTCATAGGCCAACACACTCTTTGCGTCTAAATATACATATGTCTGCCCATCCCTCCCTATATCTGTCTGTCTGGGGCTAGAACAAAGAACGAGCTAAGCTACTTGCAAAGATAATGGCGAAAATTGTCCAGCGAAATGCGAGATATCCAAACGTATGAATATGAAATTGTTGTTCTGTTCTGCGGCTTCCTGCAGCGTATAACTTCATGGTGCAATGACAAAGACAAAGCTCTTTCTGTTCTCCATTTTCCATTCCATTCCATTCCATTTTCTATTTTATTTTTTCTTCTCGCTCGCGTTTAGCGGTCTTTGGACCTTGAGCCATGTTCGGGCTTTGTTGTGCAAATGCTGGAAGCACCGGGAGAACAACGAAACTAAACTTGTTCTGCCCAGGATGCAGTCATAGAACCCTTTTTTCTTTGCCCCTGATTATTATGCAGCGCCATACAACAAATAACTTTGACATTCAAAATATACCCAACGGAAATCCGCGCAGGGGGAAATTATGTGGAGGAAAACAGTAGGGGTTGCGGGGAGGAAAGGGGAAGGGGCAGGGGTAAATGGGCACAACTAGCAGCTGTGCATTATGCGAGGGAAAAAAAAATATGCAGACACTGGCAAAATACTTTTCCCTCTTTTTTTACTGGAGCTGAAATTCAATGAATGAAACTATTTGTTGTTGCTGCTCGCTACATTTCAACCCTTTTCTGGGCCTTTATCGTTTGACTTATGCAAAGTTATGCAGATCTCACTTCGTGGCATTAAATTTCACATTTGATTTTTTGGTTATTTGCCGGCAACTGCCTTTGTTATCGGAGATACAGACGTTAGAACAGAGAAAAAACTGGATAAAAACTAAGGCAATTATATTTCCTCGTGTATTTGATTAAAATATTCTTAAACTATTCCGCTGGCTTTTTTATGAAACTATTAACGAGCATATGAGCTTACCTTTTTTCCGTATAAACGCCATATGGTCTACGGTATATTAAGTCTATATAGCCGATCTACCCCGAAAGACTTCGATGGACTTAGGGCCCTCTCTATAATGGCTTCTGCTAAACCGTTACACGTCATTTCACTCAACTTCAAGCGACTGTGACGGGACTCTGAGAACGACCGATTTAGACACCCGGAAATTGTCGTCTTTGCTTTAGCTTCAGTCAGTCAGTTCGCCCCACGTAGCCCCATCCAATAACCCCTCCGAGTCTATCTCTATATACTTTTGTGCTGGTGATTTGTTTGCTTGCTTTTTGCATATTTTCGCCGTGCACATTGAAATACAATTTTCATATTTGTATCTTTTTTATGGCTGTCTAGACATTGCGACCGATACCGACACCCACGGCTCGAAACCTCAACCCTCTGCAGTATCACCTCCCATAACTTGAATTGCTCAGAATATAGTCGAAGTTATTTATGCATAAATATACCGCAAAGTGGCTTTTAAATTGCCAGCTATTTCGTGATTAATGTTCGACAAACTGTTTAAAATGAAAATAGACAGATATTTGTCAGGATAAAATAATCTTTCTTTTTTTCAATTGTGATGAGTTCTGATGTTGGAAATGTGTCGCCATTATCGGTTATCGAAGTGGATGTGCCATATAAGGTTGACAGATCGCTAAAGATGTGTCGACAGTATTGGTCTGGCCGTATAGGCGACTTTGTAATAATGGGTTTTGGCAAAAACTTGGATTAATGATTGATAATTAAGGAAATTGTTTTTTTTTTATTGTGATGTAATTTAGTAGGGGGATTCGAAGAGTACACCGAAAATATTATATGGAACATGGTTTATGCCTATGCCTATGTATATGCCTTCAATATGTTACGATTTTTGTTTGCCTGTTTTTTTCATTTAATCCGAGAGGCGCCTAATCTCGTGGCATAATCAGCGATTCCCATAAAGCTGCCACGGCACACACACATCCATCAATGGCGAAATATGGGGGCGGCGGCGGCAGAAGTGTATCCATCAGATACCGAGATTCGAGTACGCGGAGCTGTGCGCCCAGGCCACAGATTTTGAAGTCGACAGAATTCACACACTCGCCCAAGCTCCGGTTTGGGTTTCTCCTTCAACAACAGCGAAGAATTCACCCACACTAGAGAAGAACGAAGAACACCCACTCCAGTCTTGCAGCTGTTGAAGCCTAGTGAAACTCGTTTGGATGTTGCACTAGTTGCAACTAGTTTTCATTATTATTATTGCTGTTGCCATTGCTATTGCTGCAGCTGGCGTATCTTTGTATCTGTATCTTGGGCTCCGAAGAATGAGCTCAGCTCGCCGTCTGAAGCTGGGTTCGTGAACTGTCAACGTTGTCTTCTTCTGCGAGATTTCTGCGGCGTTCCTCTAAGTTTCTCAGAGTTTTTCCGTGTTTTCCTCGTTTTTCTTGCTCTTTAAGTGCAGCTGTCAGTCAAAGTGGCTGCAACTGCCTTTAAATGTCTCCACATTGATGTTGTGGTTGCTTTGGCCGCTGCAATTGAGGTCGCTTAATTGTTTTTCTCTCTGTCGCACCAACGCATACTTGATGCCTGCGTATATAATGTCTGTGAGTTTAAATATCTCTTATCCCTGGATGTCGCTGGTTTATTAGTTCATCCTGGGTAAGCCTCTTGTGTAACTTAATACTTTTTGAAAATGTGACCAACCTTGCCCTTTTTTTTCTTCTCTCGACTTTTCTGATGCTTTCTTGTGGTTTGCCTTCGCTTGCCCTTAGCACGACATATATGTACATATGTATATACTACATATTCGTATATTTACATAATATGAGGGGAGGAGACAATGGTTAGCGATTCAGAACTGCAGCCCAGACGCTTTTGGCATTCAGCAAAACAAGGGAAAATAGTTCAGAAAACAGGGGACGATGGGGTTTGCCTCCTCAAAGTATTTTTATCAAATGTTGCGTTAAGATAACACTAGTCGTCCTATTCCCTTGCAATCCTTTTGGGCTGACATAATTCAAAAGCTGAATAAAAAGGCTATTGTTAAGTAACCTTATAGCTATAAATTACACGTGGCAAGGGACGCATTTCATAGAATGGTTTTCATTTTGAAATCTCAAATATTTTGCTTACAAATTATTTAGGAACAAAAATAAATTAAATTAAGTATTAGTTTGTTTTTGTGGTATTTCTTATTTACTCAACGAATCTATTTTTTTTAGGTATGTTTCGCAGTGCATCCAAAAATTAAGACTATGTATTGATTCAATTGGTAAATATGTATGAGAAAAAAGATATAATATTTGAGTGAACCAGTTTTTCATGGTTGAATTCTTCAATCATTTTCTTGCTTTTCAACCCTCCCTGAAGTCCTCGATCCAAATGCATTTGTTGATTTTAAAAATGGCCAAAATGCAGTTGAGGCAAACATCTGTGATTTTCTTTAAGACTTTTGGCTCGTATTTTTATGACCTGTGCCAAAAAGGGATTTTAAAAATGTTTTTGAAATTGTATTCAGATGTGTATTTCGTTGATCTTTGAATAGAGACATTAATGTTTGGTCTGTTTGAACTTAAAGGGGCACGCATGTATAATATTTGTATCTCTGTAAAACGAACTAATTAGTAAATAACACTGTGCAACATTTTGCTGGTTTTGAAATGTTACTGCATTTTGGATATTAAAATTTGAAAGTACTCATCAATTCGATTTAAAATGCCAGATTGTATTTATTGTATTTTAATACCAAGTGCTATGTTTAATTTACCTTTTTGTGTCTGTTTTATATTCACTGTTCATTCAAATTTAATAACTTGTTAAACCTGAACGTGTTGCACTGTGTAATACTCCAATTCAATTTAAATTTCCAGTGTATAATATTTCTTGTCTTAGTTCCAAATGGTTTGCAGATAGTGTATCTTTGGTATTTATATATTTATTTGTGTAGATAGATAAAGTCTTTGGTTGATTTTGGCTCGATCGATTTTTTTAAAGCCAAACGGTTCAATTATTCTCCTACTCATTAGCCCATTTGGTTGTGGAATAAAGAGGAATGTTTCCCATTTTCCCCACTCTTTAACCCAATCCAAAAATTTTTTCGTTTCGTGCCATGTGCGCATCTAAAATGGTTTTTATTGATTCACAGAGATTTGTGTATACAAATCAGGGTACAACATATGTGGATACTATGTATTTTAGGCAGAGTATTAGTGTTTTTGAGATTTTCGCTGTGTAAGCGTTGATGTCCATATGTTTTGGTTTTATATTTCGTCGATTTCTTTTTGACGTTAATTGTTAATAGACTTTTACTTGTGCATTATTTTTTATTTTTTTTTGAATATATTAATTGAAGAGAGGAGCAAAAGACTGCCAACAAGGTAAAGAAAAATCTTCAGTTGTCTTTTATCGATAAGCAAGGCCAAAATCATTTTAATTTTCTTTGATTTATTTCGGGGAGTGCTTGTAATGTGATTTTTTTTTTGTTATATTTATAAAAATAAAGACAATCATAGATATTTATTCATTCAAAAGTATTTGAGTTCCAATTTATCTATCCTCTTAAATGTTATCTCGTTGTGTCGTTGTTGTGGTCTAATTGCAGAGTTATCTGGACTACGTCTGTTGGCACAGAGCTCGTAAATTGTATGCCACATAACACTGAATAGTTTAACACAAAAAACCGAATATAGTGTATGTGTGCCATTCTGATAAGGAAGCGAAAACAAAAGCAAAGACTACCACGTTTAGAGCTTTCTGATAGGGACCCAGTATTATGACTAAGTCATTCGATCCCCGCGTTTCTGTATCTCTTTCCCTCCTTAGGCCTGAATTTGGTTATTTAATTCATCGCACGTTGAGTGGGTCGAATGTGAATCGATTGTCGTTGGGAGCTTAACTATATCTTATCGGAGAACACAACAAAACCATTTCAAATTTAACCACTATCTGAACTCCCACTACTAAAAAAAAAAGAGCTGTAACTTGAAAGTAAATAAATAATTGAATTAAAAAACACATAATATACTGAAATCAGGTCATAAATAATTATAAAAAAACATCAAATCTGATATTATAAATAATTTTTATTATCATTAATATACTTCAATCTATTAGCAAAGAACTTATCTCATATCACATTAAATGGCTGAATCGTACTTACGCGTATACGCGTATATATAGGTCTGCATATACATTATATTTGATGAATAAATGCGTTTCCCCTGCGACGATTAGATAAGACCGTGCTGATTAGAAATTAAACATGTGAGTAACGGTAGCTTATGCGAGCTGTGAGTTCAGAATGTGAGCAAATTTCTTTGAAGGCTGGGGAATAACAATGCAGAATGTTTGCATATAAAAAAGGGAACTCAAATATTTGTATTCCTCGCAAAGGAGCCCGAATCTGTTAGAACAACACTGAGAAAATTTGAGAGTACTGTTTTGAAAATAGCACTTTACTCTTGATTCCAAGGACACTTGTGCTCAAATAAGTGAAAAGAAAGAATACTGAAATCAAGAAGATTCGTTCTTGATTTTTTCGTTCTCACGTTTTCTCAGTGAAGTTATTTTTAAGTTTTGGTTGTATGTTTATGGAGCTATTACAAATGTGTTTAATGTATTACGATCACTCGAAAACCTTGTCTGTCGAATTCTTTCCTTTATTGGCTTGCAGCACTTCTGCGATTGATAAGGGGTGGAGGAAACTTTGTCAAGGTTGCCCACTGACCTTCAGCTAGGACTGATAAGCAAAATGAATTCCAGAAAAATAAAATAAATTAACTATAAACTTAAACAAGAGAGAACGCTATAGTCGGGTGCCCCGACTATCAGATACCCGTTACTCAGCTAAGGGAGTGCGAGGGAGATAGATATATAAAATCTTTGATCGGGCATAACTTTTTAACGAATGGTCCGATTTGAAAAATTTCTTCTACATTTCGATAGGTATTGATAGTCACAATAAAACTGCATTTTTAGTTTTCCAAAATCTTTAATGGTGTAGGCGCCAGACACCTTTCAAAAAATGGTGTAGGGCGATTGAGGGCGTTAGAGGGGGCGTGGCGCCTTTTTGAAATAAACTTGCGCTGCGTAGGAACTCCAAGAATATGCATGCAAAATGCCAATCCTCTAGCTTTTATAGTTTCCGAGATCTCAGCGTTCATACGGACGGACAGACGGACAGACGGACATGGCTAGTTCGTCTCGGCTAGTGATCCTGATCAAGAATATATATACTTTATAGGGTCGGAAAAGCTTCCTTCTCCCTGTTACATACTTTTGCACGAATACAATATACCCTTTTACTCTACGAGTAACGGGTATAAAAACAAAGATATTTAAAAAGATAGATAGTTAACATTTAATTTATTATGTGAATGCTTTTGGTTTAGTTACCATTCTCGCCTCTTCTAAACGATTAACCATTCCTTTTATTTAATTTAAATTTCATAATAGTTGACTTGACCATTCTACTAATCATTAGAGGCTTCAAGTGAAAGCAAACTTAACCCTGCAATACAGCTGAGTAACTTCTATATAATCTCTATCTCAATTAATCTTTTGAGCTTTCTGGGGATTTTTTTCGCATTTTTTGTTTGTCCATTTTACTTTGATATTCCATCCATTCTATTTCGAATTCTGTTTTTCGGTCCTGAGTCGTGCCTAGCACCGGATTTGTATTGTTAATTTGAGCAGCGAAATTATAAATGTAAAATAATTTTCCATAAAATACTAATAAATCAATTGTTTTTGCCAGCTTTAATTGAGTAAAGGGAAAAATATCTAGCCATACAAAAGTGTGCAAGTGAATTCTGCAGAATTTTCTTTTGGCGATTTTCCTTATCAAGTCTTGAGCTGATGTTCATAAAAGGCCCAATCAGCATGGCAAACAATCCTTATACAAATCATAATGGCCATAATAACATATATAAACTATACATAGTATATGCTTGTCTATATGACCGCTTTCAAGACTCAAGAAAAGGTAAATGCTGAAACGCTTTTGAGCCGAGTTCTTTGGTCTTGCTAACCATACAAAGCCGTGCATACATATTCCCATACATAAGTATATTTGTATAGCGAATCACAAAGATTTATATATCTGTATATATTTGGAGGAGCCACAAAAGACCAAGGCAAACACAGGCGGAAAGAATGACAGAAGAACAGACTGAGGAAATCTCCATATAAACAGACCCCCACTGTATATACCATATATGTATATACCTCCATCGCTGGCTGTTACCCGCCAACAACAACAACAAATGTACCTGTTGTGCGTTAAGAAAAAAGCAAGGCGACACAGACAGAAAAATATAAAGAAACCAGCAGTGAGTTAAAATGTTATTCAAGTTACCTTTGAGTCTCGAAACCGGTTGGCGGCTAACGTAGGTGCTGCCAACTCACTGGGCGATGAACGAGAAAAAACACAAAACAAAATGTTAGGCTGGTCGAGATGCGATGGGGTTAAGTGGAAGAAAAAGGTAAATCAGACCAGAAAAAGTACTGAAAATTATATATAGTTTCTATTCAACTATTAAAAGGCGACTTAGTACTCCAATTAAAAGTTCATGAATGCATCGTTGGTTTTTCTATTATCGATATACAAATTTAAAGTTAGAAATCTACTTTTAGCTTAACATGAGGACTGAAAAACATTGATATTTCCAAACTCATCTTATCAATTGTCCACATAATACTTTTATCTCGGAAGGAGGTATCAACTTAGTTATGTTTTGTTGTGGTGTTTTTTTTTTTTTAGCTAACCGCTCTCGTCTGGCGATGTAAACCAGTTTAAAGCTTAAGTGGCGACGTTTTATGTTGTTTGTATTTTTCAGACATATACGCATATTTTTAAGCGCGTACTTTTTATTATAGCAAAGGAGGATATTAATATTTTTTGAGAAGTTACCGCGCAGTGAAAGGCTGTGTTAACTTTTAGGAATATCTATTCTGGCACTATCAACCAAGTTGCTCTATCCACGACCGTCTGCCAAAGTTTTACTATTAACTTCTCGAGGTAAAAGGTTATATAAACTTTGGGTTGCGGAAACTACCTTCCTCAGTTATTTTCTAGGAGTTATAAGTCATTAAAATTTGTTTCATGATCCGGCTTAAGGAATGGTATTCGTGGTGCTCTTTTTTATTGGTAGCTAGCAGTTGGCTTCTCACACAGACTGTCCGTCTCAAATTGGTAACCTTGAAATTCTTTATGATTTTTTGGGCCACTCAAAAACTGCTTTCCCATTCTTTATTTCCTAATCCATGCAGACGCTTTATTTTGATGGTTTTATTTTTTTTAGGTTTTACTACCTAACTTTTGGGTCTGATCGACAACCTTACGCGGCTTATGGTTGGATTCGGGAAAAGGGACTGCATAACTTATGCGCCACCGCCAGCCTTAATATTCTTTATTTCCCGCCGATCCACTTGGTTACCGATCATTTAGAGGATGTGCAAGCCTTTCATGGCAGATAAGTCCCCTCTTTTTGTCTGCTCCGACCGCCACTTGAAATGAGCCAGAAACACTTAAGAATTATATTTATACCCGTTACTCGTAGAGTAAAAGGGTATATTGTATTCGTGCAAAAGTATGTAACAGGGAGAAGGAAGCTTTTCCGACCCTATAAAGTATATATATTCTTGATCAGGATCACTAGCCGAGTCGAACTAGCCATGTCCGTGCTGTCCGTCCGTATGAACGCTGAGATCTCGGAAACTATAAAAGCTAGAGGATTGGCATTTTGCATGCATATTCTTGGAGTTCCTACGCAGCGCAAGTTTATTTCAAAATGGCGCCACGCCCCCTCTAACGCCCTCAATCGCCCTACACCATTTTTTGAAAGGTGTCTGGCGCCTACACCATTAAAGATTTTGGAAAACTAAAAATGCAGTTTTATTGTGACTATCAATACCTATCGAAATGTAGAAGAAATTTTTCAAATCGGACCATTCGTTAAAAAGTTATGCCCGATCAAAGATTTTATATATCTATCTCCCTCGCACTCCCTTAGCTGAGTAACGGGTATCTGATAGTCGGGGCACCCGACTATAGCGTTCTCTCTTGTTTTCTTATGTATTTCTTATTTTGGACTCTTCAAATTTAATCAGTAATTTGTTTAAATTGAATACTTTTGTGTTTCGAATGATATTTTAATATTGTATGGAACATTTTCGAAGTTATTTGAGTAAAAGATTTTCATCCCACAGAAAGTCTTGAATTTATTCTTAATCAAACTTAATTGCTCGTTTAAGAGGGAGAAGGATGTGTGTTTTTTGTGGCACTTCTTTTGAGACGCGCTTCGCTGCACTGGGAATGAAATTCATGATATTCAACCCATTTGCATAACCAGATTTAGTAGACCCACGAGATTGAGGAGGAGTGTGGGATACCATTAACTATTGTCTCACTCTTTGGACAGATTCCGGATCGCGTGTTCTTGGAGTGTCATTTCTTGAACTGGCCACCTGCTGCACGGATTGCGTTTTGACAGAGTCGAGGGGCCAACCGGTTCCATACGAGGAATAGGAGCACTGGCCATAACTCGTGACTTATTTAATTCACTGTGTTTGTTTCTCGTTCTGTGCATTTTTTTTTCGTAAAGGTTTCCAAAAAGGGTCTTTGATGACAGGAGGAAATGAGTGCTGAGTTAAGAGTTCCCTCATTCAATCCATTCCGTCGCTCACATAAATCTTTCTGGCTGAATCATTTGCCAATTCCTGTCTCGGCCAACGGCTTTTCAGATCTCTTTTGTTGTTCTAGAACTTGATGGATGTTGAGGTGGTGCTGATAGGAAAAGTTTTTGTCATCACATCTTAGCTTGGCTTTCTTTTTTTAAATAACCAGATAAATATTTGCACATGCTTAGGTTGACCTTAAGAGACTCCTTCATATTGATTGCTAAGATATCCATTACCACGGCCAGGTTCAATGACTTATCTTGATAACTGTGATCACCAGGGACTTGTGTGTGACAACCCTATGCAATTTTGAGTGAATCGAAATTGCAGTTGGCAAATCGGGGTAATTGCCACCTTGTATCTGCCAGCCGTGGCTGTATCCAAATTCGTATTCGCATCTATGCGATGCGGCAGCGGCTTTCACCCAACTGATGTTGTTGGATGTGGGATCGGGATCTCGGCCCCTGTGCCACTCCCCCTCCCCGCCCCCGCCTCTCGGTACCGCCTCGCTAGGCAAGCGTGCCACAAACGGCGTCAGCAAATCGGCGGCGGGGGCAACGCACTCGATCTGTTGCAAATATTTATTTGCACACTAATAACAATCACAACAATAATCGCGGCATTAAAAACAAATTGTTATGACGGTCATCTGAAGACAATGATGATGTTTCTCTGGCTGCTGATCATCGCGATAATGATGATGGTGTTGAGCATTGAACTAATTGTGCTCTCAACCAAAATTTCAATAACAATCAAATCAAAGCGAAGAAAGGCTTTGAATGGAAGCTTAAACCAGACATGCCGGATTTCTATAAACGAAAATAACTATCACTATGCTAGAAAAAGAATTACGATTCAAAAATAATAGTTTTACAATTCGAACACTTTTCCGCTTCAGAGTTAAGTCAATTTTTATAATTAACATTTTTCTTTCTTTAAATTCTTGCTCTTTATTTCGGTACTGTTCAAATAATTCCGCCAAAAACTAGTTAAATTGTTAAACTATGCATATATTTTCTTGAGTTTCGTGAACTCTTTTTTGCCTGCCACTCCCCTTGCACGAAATGCGAGTTAACGCCCACCTGCAAGACCTGGTCACTGTTTTTCTTTTGTCTGTTGCTTGTTCGTTTTTTGCGACCATCTAAATTATTTGGCACAAAGAGAAATATATTCGACTGTTGAAAACAGCTTAAATATATAAAATATTGCTTTTCATATTTTCTATAAGTTAAACCTTATTGTAAAAAAACACATATTTTTACGAACCAATTTTGAAAATATTTTACATTAAAAACATTTGATTTTCAGTAGTAACTAAAGTTGAAAACGTACTACATTACTTCATCAGATTATCTTTAAGTTTTTGTGTTTGCTTATGTAACTTGCACGCGTGTATGCTTCTGGAGTCGCGTGCAGTTAACAACTACAACAACAGCCCCAAACTACAAAACAGGCCAGTCGAGTGTACGCCATCGTTCTTCTCCTGTTTGCCGTGTGCAGTTTATTGGTGAAATTGGGTTTAATGTTCAATTCCAACACCCACGTTCTAGTTTGGGTTTGTTGGCCCCTCAAACTGAACAAAAATACAAAATAAAAAGCCGGCAACCGCTTTTCTTGCACTCTTGTGGCTGCAATGTTCGTTTTGGTTGCTGCCGTTCTTGTTTCCAGTAATTTTCAGCAGCCGTGGCTGCAATGACAACAAAATTAACCGAATGCAGTCATGTTTAATTATGCATTCCACACTTGATTTGTAGCTGTCTATTTGTTGTTATTTTCTCAAAAATTCAGTGCTCGGAAAAAAGAATAAAAATGTACCAATCAAACACACAGATAGTATTTTTTTTGTGTCCTCCCTTACTTCCTCTTTTCTTAAGCCCACTTGACAAAAAAATATACAAATTTTCCATATGGGAGGCAGTTTTCTTAGTGTTTAGGGCTCCAAAAATTAACATACAAATGTAGTACAGATTACTTTTAAAGATAAATCAATTGAGGAGGAAAAAAAGGGAAACTAGTTGGTTACGAATAAATGAGCTGAGACATGCATGTTATTATAGAAATTAGACAACGGGTTTGAAGAAAACTTAAAAATAAAATTGCGTGGACTGGCGATACGATCACAGCCTGAAATTATTTTCATGATTTGGAATTATTTCCATGCCCTTGCAGAGGGTATTATAATTTGGGTCAAAAGTTTCCACAGCAGTGAATGAGAAATGTTTTGTTACCTACAGGAAGTGAAATTTTAATTAGAGTTAAGGTTCTAGCCAAAAAATTCGCAGAATTAACGAAAACAATTTTCAGCAAGTCTTTAAGGAAGGACTTGTGGTGCCAATCGGAGAAAGACCCCAGTGTAAGGGTGAACTGTTTTGCATCCTGAGCAAAAAAAGGTTGACTTCTTTCGTGTCAATGACTTTTGCGTGGCTCACAGTGGAAGTTTCTTTTCTTCAACGTTTGTGCTTTTGTACTGGGCGGACGGACGTCGACGACGCTCTCTTTTTCCTCGACGTCGCAGTTGGCGTGCACTTAAAAATTTGTTCTTTCTTTTTTTTTTATATATGTTTGTGGTTTATTTTTTTTATGATTTCTGCCTGCTTGTTTGGCGTTTTCGCAAGGCCTCCCCTTTTCCACCAGGCTTTCTTTTTCTTCCCTAGTACCAACTTCATTTGCATTTTGTCGCTGGTTCTGTGTTTGTTTTTTTTCTTTGCTTATTTTTGTTTGCTCGCTTGTGCCGTAAACTGTTATTGTTATGGGCTTCCAAAGGATGCCGATTGTTTATTTTGCATACTTTAAATGATTCTTTTGCTTCCCTCACTTGACCAATATACTCGAACAACGTCAGATAAAAACAAAATCAGCTCTGAAAATGAAGTAAAGCATTGAAGAATAAATAAAGAAGCCGCTGCATTTAATACCGAACTCTGGTTAAAATTTTAAAACTGCCTTTACTAAATATTAATGTACTTGGAAAAGCCTTTTATAGTGGTTATAGATTGTTAACGGTATAAATGAGACAGTATTTTAATACCGCCATCCTATATTTTAAGTGGAAAAACGAAAAATGTGTATTTCTGAATTTTAGCACAGCTTTTGTTATTATTCTGATTTTTTAAATCGTTTTCCCAACAGACAACAACAGCTGACCACAAAGTTGTTCCATTTTTTCTGCTTTTGTTTACCCGGTAATAAATTTTCCAAGTTGACTTAAATTGGCTATTTATTGCCCGCACCTCCCCCGACTACCACCTTTTGTTTTTCTTTGGCCTCTCATTCTTGTGCCATATGCAATCTTTCACAGGCCCCCGACGATTGCGTGAAATGGTTCGGTTTTTACAAATGTTTTCCCTTTTCGATATTTTTAGCACTTTGGCCTTGGAATATTTGACACGGTTCTGTTTATGTTTTAAAAGTCCAATAAGAATAGAAAATTCTCTAATTTTGATTTGCATCGCTCAAGTGCCCAGGCGGAAATTTTGTTTCAAATACGCATAATACATATTTATGTGTTTATAGTCTCCCGCTTACTTTCTGCGGTGTTTCTATGTATCTCTTTTGTCTGCTTGGCATTTGTGTGGCTGGCTCTCCAATGTCAGCGAGAGATCAATAAACTTTTGGCAAATAACAAGAGACGAGAAAAAGCGAGAAAAGAAAACAAATTAAAGCGCATGAAGAAAAGATTACAGCAAAAAGAAATAGCAGCCAAAGTTTCGACAGATAAAGCGGGAAATAAGAAAGAGGGGGTGGGGGCAGTGAAGTCAAGTCACAACGTTTTGCAAACATATCGCCTCGCCATCCTCTTTCGGCTCTTCTTTATTTATATAATCACAGACAATGCAAAATTCAAGACATATAGTATACAATAATATACAATACATCATAGTCTGTCTGTTTTCTTTTTTTTCACCCTCCTGCTTTTGCGGCTTCTCAGTTTCTCTCTTGTTATTTTTGGCGCAGGCAACAAAAATCTGCGTCATCATCATTAAAGTTTCTTGGGTCTGTCTGAGACCAAAACATAAATAAATCTGCCTCAAAATACACAAGGAACTTTCAATCTTTAGCCATTTTCCAGAAAAGATGAAAGCTGAGCCAGAGAAACGAAAAATAATGAGGAAAATCCCTTTCGGTGCTCGCAATGTCTGCTAAATTAAATTTTCCCTTTAAATTAATCACGTGACATTTGGGCTTTTGCATTGTTTTAGTGAGTAATTCTAGATTGTTAAGGGAAAGGTGTTTTTTTTTGTAATGATCATAAAATAATATAGTCAAAATTTCATTTGTTCACTTGAAACACTTTGGTAAAAACATTTCAAAAGATTCATTTATCAAATTCAAAAGGTTTAATAAAAAGAAACTTTTTCTCCAAAGTTTAAACACGAGTTTATAAAATAGAATGGAAAATCTATCTTACACTTCCTAAAATATTTTTCAGGAGTTCGATTGTAAATTTTTTTAGCCATTTTGACCTTTTGGTAATTTTGTCGTTTTACTAATTTGTTTTCATTCCTCTCTGTGTTTTCCCTCTTTTTCTCTTTTCTTCTAAAAATAATAGCAAGCAAATACAAGTAGTTTATTTTTATCATTCGCCTATGTTGATATGTACAAATGCTTTTATTTTTCGGTTGTTGCCAATTTGTTGGCAACTTTTTTTTAACGTTTTGAACTTTTGCACTTATTGTAAATAGAGACAAAAGGCGTTCCCGTTTCCGCTGAGAAACGGGCAAATAAAGGGAGGGATTCAGGGGTGTTTTGCAAATGGCGAAATCTGCTCATCAAACATTTACACAAGATGTCAAATATATGCCACTAACTTCTGAGTTCTAAATCTTATTACTCACTGACTAACTCATATTTTCTTTTTTATTTATAGGTGCGTATCCTTAAAGCGACACTGCCTGCCTCAAGTCCTGGATTATTGAGGCAGCCATTGAGTGACGATGATAGTGATGTAAGTTGCCAAGTCAGTCAACTATTTGTTTTAGATATCTGCCAGTCGGTCAGTCAAATGGTCAGCTACTTGCTAATCATGTTGACCTTTCCGACCAGCATTATTTATAGTTTTCTGTAATAAGTCAAGCGTTACATTTAAAATAAATATTGCCTATGAATCTCAGTATAAATAAACCAAACTACTTAGTTAGAGAGGTTGCGACAATTCAGAAAAACGAAATAATCAAAATTTTATTGATTAACATGGTAGTAACATGAATTATATACTTTCATCCGAAAATAACTGAAGACATTTAAATTACCCAACTCTTTGTTTAAAATCATGCATCTGCCGCCTCGCAAGAAGAACAGGCCCACAAAAATAAGAAGTATATATAAGATGTACACCCTTGATATAGGGGTACTTGTGGTCAACTCAGTGCAGCGTAACGCAATGTGCCTCGTCACTTCTTTCGCTTACGCACTGACCGTCTCTTTCACTCTCGAGAGCTTTGGTCAATTGCTTCCAATTGAGCTTAATTCCAGCTCTGTTGTATTTCTCGCTGTGTGTTGATTGCACTTGACTTGATCAGCTGACGACAACTGCAAAAGTATCTCAAAAGTGCCTGTCAGAAGTCTGTGCACCTATTACTTTTTAGATACCACTCGACTGTGGGTGACCCACTTAGGGATTTAATAGATTTCCGAAAACCGGTCCTAACAAGGAAATCAAACAGAAAGATAATGCTCTGACCAAACCCAAAAAGAGCCACACACTCTGAAGTGTCAATAAATCTGAACAAACAATATCAGATTTGGTACATATGGCCATATATACACACACATGCATATATACGCCAGCTTAAATAAATTAGCAAATAATATAAAAAAAAGGTTAACAAAAATTAATAGAGCTGTTCAAGGTTTTTGAGTGAGTTGTCGTCTCGTCTTTAGGTTGTTGTCTTTGCTCGAGGCTAAACGCACGAAAACAAAACAAAAAAAATTTTAAATAAAAAGGCATAAGAAAAAAAGAGTTTTCAGTTGGGTCAATAGACTTTTTAAAAGAGACAAACTGACTTGTTTTGTTGCCGCTGTTTTTTTGTTTTCTAATGTAAATTTATGTATAACGGTAGATTGAAAGATCAAAAGTACAACTCAAATTGTTTGCATACATCCTTCTGGATTTTTGCTAAAAATAGGTTTATTTCTAAAGTGTTTTTTGCTTTAACTTGTCTAAAAGGAATCCGGAATTTACGAAGTGTTATGTTCAGATAATAACCCAATATATTTAATCCAAACACTTTCCGGTTGATTTACATTTTTTTTTATATTTGTCTTACTTTTAAATTTTGTACATTTCTCTTTTTACTTTTGTTAGCAAAGACTAGAAATTTGTAAAAAGGTTTTACATTAAAATAAATGGTATTACATAATAATAAAAACAAATCAAAGCTTTTAATGCGCAAAACGCAACAAGATAATCAAACAAGACGTGTGCAAATTAAAAAAAAAAAAAATTAAAAGCAACAGCAATATATTTGCAAACCCACCCATCCACATTTTAAGCAAACAAAGACTGATAGGGCGAACGCTACGTGGCAAGTAACAAATTAACAAAATGTATCTTATTGGCATTACAAATGTTAATTGTATTTCTGTGATGTAAGCGAGTGATGATGTGATAGATAGGTGGGTAGAATCAACTGCCCAGGGAACAAAATAAATAAAATAAATTATAATTTTAAGTTAGCAAAGGCAAAAGTTTATGGCAATTGTGTAATGGTAAATATGTTTTATCAATTAATTAGAGATTCATATAACAAGCCAAGTTAAAATATCTCTACAACCGATTTAAACAAACAAAAAAAAGGGCTTTCTTAGTCTGTCCGTAATTCCGAGTGTAGGGGGTCGGCATTAATCATACGCCTCATTGGTCAGCATCGAATGTAAGCCCCTAAGCAATCGCTGGGTCCTTGTTCTGTCAATCTCCTCCCCGGGGCCATGTGCCAGGCCAATCAAGAAAGACATCGGCTCTGGCACCAGCACAGGTACAGGAGGCACTTGTAATGACGCAGTGTCTTCAATTCGAGCCTTCATCCTGCTTATGCTATAAGCCAATTTGCTGTGTCAGTGTTGGATTCACAGTCAGTTCTGAAACGACCCCATCCTGAAATCCTGGTGTACAGTGGTCCCTGTTCAATACATACACTCGTTATACCCGTTACTCGTAGAGTAAAAGGGTATATTGTATTCGTGCAAAAGTATGTAACAGGGAGAAGGAAGCTTTTCCGACCCTATAAAGTATATATATTCTTGATCAGGATCACTAGCCGAGTCAAACTAGCCATGTCCGTCTGTCCGTCCGTATGAACGCTGAGATCTCGGAAACTATAAAAGCTAGAGGATTGGCATTTTGCATGCATATTCTTGGAGTTCCTACGCAGCGCAAGTTTATTTCAAAATGGCGCCACGCCCCCTCTAACGCCCTCAATCGCCCTACACCATTTTTTGAAAGGTGTCTGGCGCCCACACCATTAAAGATTTTGGAAAACTAAAAATGCAGTTTTATTGTGACTATCAATACCTATCGAAATGTAGAAGAAATTTTTCAAATCGGACCATTCGTTAAAAAGTTATGCCTGATCAAAGATTTTATATATCTATCTCCCTCACACTCCCTTAGCTGAGTAACGGGTATCTGATAGTCGGGGCACCCGACTATAGCGTTCTCTCTTGATTTGATATGGCATGTAAAATAATATCTTGAGAATATATGAATCTCGCCTTATTTTCATGCTGCAAATCATAGTGTTCAATGTTTCGCTTATCCTTCTGCTTTTACCATAGCTTTGCAAACCATTGGAACAGCGCATACGCAGCAGGGATGGATTTAAGCTGCTGGCCAAGAGCTACACCCAGCTTATTAGCATGGGCGTTAGTTACGTGAACTAATCAGTTGCGTAGGCGGCCAGAAAAGGGGTCATTCGGATTGGGGAGTACTTATGAGAAATGTCATTGCAGCCCTATGCTTGCACTATATCAAATTGTGCCTCCTCTTTCGGTTGTTTTTATTATTTCTGTAACGCCGGCGCATCATTATCGCATTACCGTGATGTGCTGTTCATTAAGTGCTGCATCCTCCATTGTTAGTTTAGAATTACAAGTACAGTGAGAGCCTCAAATTTCGCGACGTGATTAATATCTTTGCATCAATTAGGCGCATCGCGTCTCCTTTTAATCCCCTTCAACCCCCGCCCTGTCTCCTTCTCATTAGTCTTGTGTAAAATTCCCTGGAAAAGCTGTAGAACGAAAAAGTTTTTCCTTTTAGTCTCCGGCAGCTTCAATTCCATCTGGAATTAAGAAGATGGAGGAAATCAGATCCGTAATTGAGAAAGATCGAGTGCCAAAAACAGTTGATGTTTCCTGTATGTATGTTTTCTTTGTTTAATTAGTAATAAGTGGTACATCTTGGGATTATTAAATTGGCGAAATGATTTTGCTTGGAAGTTAAGACAAATATAGGTAAACTGTAGATACATTTTAAAGATTAGGATTACCCTTTAATTCTGCCAATTTATCATTCTAACATTTTTGGAATTAAAGTCTTTGAAAATTTGTTTTTGAAAATGTGTGCATGCATTTTGAAACCAAATTTTCTCTGCGTGAAAATAGGAATGGAAAGGGTGTAAGTCTTCGTAGTTGGCTTTTAACCCATTTAAAGCTTTACGCAACGCAAGCACTGAAATGCAACTGCACAAACTGTGCCCACCCAAAAATGCATTAAATTTCACGCGGCAGCCAACCAAACTTCAAACTCAAACACAAACAAATGCGTATGCAAATTTCCCAGTTAGCTAAACAAAAAACTATGGGGAAACTAGGCAGTCAACGCAAAACCAACTGAATGAGTGAGTAAATGAATGAATGAGCCAATGGGGCTATGCGCGAAATATTTGAATAATTGACAGGCGTGCCAAAAGTCCGAAAATTCTATTATTTCCTTGCATTTCCTTTGCTTTTTACAAACGCAAATGCACAGCGAAAACAAAAGATTAATATAAATAAGTAAGGAAAGAATTTTCTGATATGGGAACACGTTGAAAGAGCCAAAAGGCTCAATGTATTTGTAGATACATATTAGTGCTTCTTTGTGAAAGTCTGCAAAGAGATACATAAATTGTTTCCTGTGTACGCATTGCACACAGATGTGAGGGGGCGTTACTGCTTGGCCAGCCACACACCCCCCCTTACCCCTTGCGCCGCGAATAATCGGCGCAAATATTTTACAGCGGCAGCGAGAAAATAAACAAAATAGTGCCAGTACAAGCCAAATCACAGGTGGGCGGCCTAAGCCCAAAATTCGAAGGGGGCGAGGGCTAGTTATGTAATATCTCTATTACTATGGAAAGGGGGAAGAGGGGAAAAGGGGTTGGGAAACACTGAACTGGCGCCTAATTAAAATGCCCGATACAAAAAGAGAAATAGACTCAGCAACAGCAACGACAGCCCATAACTGCAGCAGTAAGCGTTGCATTAAAAATTTAACAACTCAAATGCGGCTGCATTTGAAAATTGCATTAACCTGAAAATGTCACAGGTGGCACTGAAAGCAATTTTAATTTACATGCCTTATAAATTATTTTAATATTATTATTACCACGGAAAATAATTTTAAAAATTAATATACAGCAAATTGATGTCGAATATGTATTTCATTTAAAAGAAACAATTACAGTCTACATTTTTAACTTTTGAAATCCGAAAGTTACACAAATTATAATTACATTTTTAATGCCAGTAAAATACGTTTCTTTCATATTTTTCATCATTTAGCTTTAAATTGTGAGCTACCACTAGCTAAAATGCATTTCGTATTTTTTCAGTGTATAGTCCATGATTAGTTTCCCTTGCTTTTTCAAATGGATAGAGAGAAAAAATTGGAAAACTGTTTTTTCGCGCAAAATGTCAGTTTAAATTATGCCTCAAAATGGACATGTGAATGGACAGTTGCCTGCGCCAATTTATATAGCAAACGTTTATTTTTATCTGTAGCTGTATGTGTGTGCATGTAATGGTTGAAAGGGCCAACGCCACGTATGAGTAACATTGCGCATACGCCCCAATACTCTGGGCATCGGATTCGATTTATTTGTTATTTGTTTTAGCCTTCCAATTAAAACAAATATGTGCAAGGGAAAAATTCAATTAAAATATATAATATAAAATGCCACGCCCTTTTGATGTATTTTTGGACTCGCTTGGTTTTGGTTTGGTTTTTGTTCAGGGCTTGATGGTCGTAAAAATGCATTTTCTCAACTTTTATGATAGCCTTAGCTAGTGGTGAAAAGACCCAAAATACAAAAACAGAGAGACATGATATTTGGATTCGGTTTTTTGGAGCGGTGTGCGAAGATTTCCTCTGAGAAGCAGGTGACGCAAGAGCCAGGGATTTTGGAGAATTTCTTTTTGGTTTGTTATGTTACATTTTTAAAGTATGACCACAAATATTTTCTAGAAAGAGAAAAACCTTTTTATTTATCAACCTAGTAGGATATAGTCTCAAATATCTATCGTACAGTATCCCAAGCTCGTCATTAATAATGATTGAATTTCGAGAATCCATTTGCCACAACCAACGATTCGTTTGCCTTAGACTCTCGTGGCTGTGGCATGACGGGTTCAGGACCCCAAACCGCCTGGCCAACCCATTCGCCCTTTTTATTTATCACCCTGCCATTACAAGGATGCCATGGCTGTGGCTGCTGCATCGGCATCCTTTGGGTGTGTCCCAGAATCCTTTTCGATGCATTGAAATAAATTGCAAAACGCATTAAAAGAAAGAAGTGCAGAGTAAAAATAAAAACCGAAACTGAGGGATAACTTGAGCCATAATCAATCTTCATGTGGAAGTGCTTCACTGCCCTGCGGTTGTGGGTAGCAGGAGAAGAGAACGATAGAAGGCAGACGAGAGATACAGATACAATTGTGCCCAACAAATATATTGCTCATTAAATTTCAGTTGGAAACAGGAGAGAGAGAAAAAGAGAGATGGGGGTGTGCAATTAAATTTCACACACTGATGGATGTATCCAACCCACACCCCAATTTGTGTATTTCGCCGTGTGTGTGTGTGTATATATGACTTATATAACCCGAACGGCAGAAAATATAGATACAGAACACAGATACAAGCGAGTCAACTGCAACTGTGAATTTCCCTGGAAAATATTGATCGGAAAATCAATTTTAATTAAATTGTCAGCCCCCCGAAAGAGGTGATTATGTATCATTCGCAATGTGCGTTCGTATCTGCATCTGCATTTGTATCTGTAAATGTATCTGTGGTTGTAGCTGTAGCTGAACTGTAGCTGTGTATCTGCATCTCCGTGCGTGTAATTGCATTGCACTGTCGCCTGTTTTCATTTGATTGGGTTCGGCAAACAAAGTTAGCGAGTTTGCCGCCATTGGATCCCATTTCGCCCTTAACCAAATTTAATTCATTTTAAATGCAGCAAAACAAATTAGGACTGAACCAGGGCGCAAATGCCGAGTCCTGCAGATGTGGATGTGAGTTCAGATAGGATTATGCGTGCCACGCGGTCAGATTGGGTGGAGTTGGGACCCTGGATTTAATTGAAGTGGAGAGTGAATGAAAGTAGCATTTAAGCTCATTTAAATGATGCAAATTGATTTAGAAATGGCAAATTAGTCATTCGGGACTTGGGAAAAGTGGATTGGATTTGGATATGATAAATCCCTGTTTTTGTTTTTTATTAAAAACAACATTTTTTGCAATTTTCTAAGTAAATTAATTGTATCCACTCCATTCTCATTAGGCTCTTGATCCAATGAGCAGAATGCATTTGTTGTACTTTAATTACTTTGCAGTGCTGGCTCAGGGAGTGGAAGTTCTGCAACAAATAACCCAGGCAGCATCAATCCTTTGTCCCGGAGTCTTACTCATCTCCAGACCTTATCTCCACTGGTTCCGCTTACACAGGCAAAAATTAAGCGCAATTAAATGCAATTGGCAATTTAATAGTCAATTAAGATGGAAATTGCTAAAGTCATGCAAGCAAAAATATTATTAAGCACGACTTTAGTATCTAGAAATCTTGGTTTAAG
Source organism: Drosophila pseudotakahashii (assembly GCA_035046095.1). Classification (NCBI taxonomy): domain Eukaryota; kingdom Metazoa; phylum Arthropoda; class Insecta; order Diptera; family Drosophilidae; genus Drosophila; species Drosophila pseudotakahashii. The sequence goes on from JAWNOE010000198.1 coordinate 242,583, forward strand.
TGTGTATTAACGAAACATTTAGAGGCACGAACGGGAAATATTCCGAAATTTAAAAAATTCTTGCTACGTATTTTGTTAATAATTTTGCATTTTTTTTTCTGCCCTTGTCGAATGTAGTAGAATTTTCCAGTGCAGAAGGATAGTTGCACTCGCTCCAAAAAGTAGGCAATGAAAATAGTTTCTGTCCTGCTCATACTGAAGCTGATCGTGCCATTGTTTTCTGTATAACTGTATTTTAAAGCCACTCCCTGGATTTTACGTTTTTTTGATGCTGCATTTTCGCTTTTTGTTGTCATTGCGAAGGCTTCTTCTGCCGAACCCTTTGCTCTTGTATACAGTTTCATTAGCAGCTGCACAAAAAAAACCCAATGCTGCAGTCAGGACAACCACAAGCGATGTGAGTTTGTATTGCCGGCATAAGCTCGCGAGGATGTGTTACAGGGAGAAAGAGAGCGAAGAGCTGTGTGTGTAAGAAGAGAGTGCGGCAGAGCTACTTCCTGTAAAAATCAACATGGCGTCGCCAGTGTCTCTTCGAACTGCTTTCATTTTCCATTTCCACGACCTCGTTTTCAAACAATCCCAGCCTCTAAGGCGGGATGGTGGGGTTTTTTCCAGCCCCGCGCCCCTTTTAGTTATTTTTTCTAGCTTTTGGTATTTTTCTTTTGCTATTTTTGTCTCTTACTGATTTAGCAGTTGATGTTGTTGTTTTTAAGGCCCTGCGGCTGTGGGTGGCAGCCAGGATATGAAAGACAACCGATGTCCTGGCCATATATATATGTATTTTGCGTATGTAATATACCCAGTAGCGTTTGCCTGCTACATTATGTACAGGAATTTAGAGCGCGCAGGCGCCTTAAGAGGTTAAATTCTCTGCCCTTCTCCTGATTTTCCCCCAGTAGTTTCCTCTCCCGCATTTAGTCGTCTTGCATAAGTTTCATTCAGTACTAGGAGCCGGCCTGGGAAAGTCCTCCTCTGCCTTTGGACCCTTCTGCTAGCCCTGATCCTTCTTCTTGTTTGTAGCCACCACCAACATTGCCTCATACTTTTTTTTGCCGCTTCCGCTTGCGTCACTTTGGCTTGGGCTGGCAGCGCTGCGTATTTTTTCTTCACCTCCCTGGTTTTCCTTGCCTTGCGTCAACTTTTATTCAACTTTGCCCTCTGACTTTGTCGCAGGCCACAACCACCCACATAAGGGAACACTCCAGCAGACCCAGGCTCAGGCTCACACTCATACTTTGGCAGGACTCCTCTTTAATAAGGTCGCCAGTTGAAGTTAGTAATATTTTAACTATAGCAATATGGCTTTTTTTAAAAAAATTTGCCTTTACTATAATAAATAATTATAGAAACCCAAGTCTTGCAGTTTCTAAAAAAGATCACGTTTGTTTATGTTTTTCATTGTAACATCAGTATTTAAACTATAAAATTTAATAATTGAGTAATCTGATTGTAAAAGAGTATCTCGATTTTAAAAGGCTACTTTTGCCTTCGTGTCATTTTCCGTTTTGTCCGTTGGCATTCTGCATCCATTCCGAGCCATGGGCGCTCAGTAAGCCACCCCATCTGCGGCCCACATGAGGGCGTGTCCCTCTAGGGAGGCTTATATAATTTTAAAGCCGCTGCTGGCGTCGTCGTCTGCAGCAACTTGGCAACTTGGCAACCAACAACCTGCACCACAAAGTGCTTTAAATTCCCATCGCATTATGTTATGTAAAATATACGATTGTCAGCACAATAACGAAACAAATTTAAGTGCAGATCCCTTGGGAGACCATATAGAATTAAGTTAATGCGGTTACAGCACAAGATTACAATTGCGAAATGAGAAATGGAAAATGTTTGCCGAAATAAATGTTAATGGCAGGACTCAAGAGACTAAATTTTTACAGATTGAAGAGAAAGAGTCGTTTAAATATTTTAGTTTAGTTCCAATAACATAAGTTTTAATAGGAAGATTTTCATTTATGTAAATACAAATTTGACCAAGTAATCAAAAAACAAGAGAGCACCATATAGTCGAGTGCCTTTACTAGATACCCGTTACTCAGCTAAAGTGAGTGCTTGGGCGATTGGGATAAGCAACCGGCAAAGCGACACCTAGCGGCAAAAACATTAACTTCTCATAGGTTTTTAATGAATAGTCCGATTTTAAACGTTTTTGTGTGGGTATATTTGTATGGATAATTAAAACAAAATCTCATTACGTTTTTACAATTTCTTTAAAAAAATGTGGGCGTGGCAAATACATTCTAGCATCAAAGCTGTGGACGTAACAGTTTTCTGTGGCTTTTGGACGTTATAGTGGGCGTCGTACATTCGGATACAATAAAATTGCTTCTTTTGGTATTTTTTTTTTTAAATCCATCACCTAAAACATTTTCAAAATATTCGGCCATTTATGTTCCACTTTGGAGAATATCCAACAAAGTTTAAGAAGTTCTTGCTAAAACCGTTGGCTCTCAATTCGCTTTTTGGGTTGGGCCCTGGTGGCCTGTCTCTTTTGGTAAAAGTTTTATCTAATTCCTTTGCGAGAATGCCGTGTTTACGTCCTGTGTCCTGTCATTCCCGTGTCCTTCAACTTTAGCAGGCTGCAGGGGCTGCTGATGCTTCTGTATCTTCTGCTCCTGTCTGTTTTTCCTGCTCCTGCTGCTGCCAGCTCCCTGATGTTGATAAATTTCACGCCCTGGAGGAGACGAAGCCAGAGAATGTTCTCCTGTTCAAATTACTTTGACTGCAGTCAGTGGAGAAATGGGAGGGTAGTGGAACGGCGCCCGGCAATGATTGAATGAAAGGCTAAAAAAGGATTTCAGGAATTTCAACTCCTATGTAAAAGCCCACACATACACGTTTCGAATGCGGGAATATCCAGCTGGCTATATACGTGGCTTCCTTTGAGCCTTCCCTTTCGCTGCCCCTTTTGATATGTGTACAAGACCCAGCCAACACAGCCATTCACATAAATAACCTCAAACAAGGACGTTCGGTGAGAAACTATTGCCAGGACAATGACAGGGCGACTTGCGGGGAGGGGGTCCAGCCAACCGATGATACAATGCACCTGTACAAATGGGTTAGGATTGAACTTAGAACCTTGGCGATAAAGAAACTGAGAATTTTGTGATGATCAACATAATTGTTAACAAATTTGCAAAATGAATAATATTTTTGAAAAAATAACAATAACAATATATTATAAATACACCAAAACTACTTACATGACATCAATAATCTTGAGTTTTAGTTAAAAGTATCAAAATAAATCATTTGGTTTATACCAATCTTTTTGTTTCACTGCACCAGCGATTCAGCCATTTACTGCGACGACTTCTTCTTTGCCATGTATTACATAAGCGGTTCAACACATACAGTTGCGTTGGAAACATGGCAGTAATGCAATTTACAGACGCCCAAAAATGTCCACCCACCTTTGCGGCTGTGGTTGTTCGATGGGTGGTTTTGGGCGGCAGCGTTACTTGGACTAGCCACAAGTTTCACTCCCCCTGATCCCCCTGATCCCCCTGATCCCCCAAACCCCCTCCACATCCCTCCTGGGCGCAACAAATGTTGCTCAGTAGTTTTGTTATTGCTGGTGGGGACGGTCGTTGTCGTTGCTTTGGTTGGTGTGGCCCTGCAATTTCCTGAACCGGGCGCACTTTTAGCTGAATTGATTTTTCCGATGGCCTCAACTGCGCATGCCGGGCAATTCTTCCCCTTCTCAGTCCCGTTCTCCTTTGAATTGCATTTCCCTCAAACTACACACGCCAAGATGTGTTTTACATACAGTGAATACTGCTTTTACTTTCTCCCATTTACACTAAATAAGTTTGTTCTAACCATTTTGTACAAATTAAAGAGATCCCTAACCATACTTTAAAAAAATGCATTTTTTCGGACCATTTATTTCCGGTTAACATTACATTCTTACAAGTTAATAATCACGTTTTGTTTAAATTCATTTGAAGAGGTCTTTTATAATTACCTTAGCTATTTTTAATATTTGCAAGGAAAAATTGTTTTTAAAATTAGATTTTTCACTAATCGAGTGAGGACTGTACCGCATTTATGTGCCACCCGCCTGAGTCATGCCCCACGCCATGCACCATAGCCACTTGGTCTGGCACGTCCTCTGCTGCTGCTGCTGGTGCTGCAGTCGAATCCTCTGCCTCTGTCGCTGCCAGCCAAAAGCTGTGACCTGAGCAGAGAGCTGGAAATTGCAGCATACACCTCCCACCTCCACCTCTCTCCACATTGGGGGTACATATATACAATAGGCACACATATATGGCAAACTGCTTCTGCTTACTGGCGGGTTCTATATGACCATATTTTAAGTGCTGCTGCTTAAAGCTCTTAATGCGGCTTTAAAAAATCTTCGTTGTGCCAGCTTCAGAGGGCTAGGGATCTGGCTAAACTAGGATGGCTTCAATTCATCAGCTTGGGCATTATATGGGGGCTGAAAATGTGAGTTGGCTTGTGAAATTTACGATTGCTGATTACAGTGTTCCTCTGCTGCTTCTGAAAGTATGAGATAACAATGAGGTTTTGTTTGAACAAAATTTAATTACGACTTTTTGATTAGAAACGTGTAACCATAACATTATTATTTGAAAGCAAGAAGAACCGCTAATGGCGAGTGACTTGAATACTTTTTGAACAATTTAATACGTACATATATTGTCAAAATTGTTCATTATAAGAATATAATAATTTCCCGAGGATGCTTTACATTGTGCGTTTGTAAAAATTTCCGGAAAAAACCTTTGAAACTATTTAGAAATCAACCAAATAGCTTATGCTTCCACAGTTATTGAAAAACATAATGAATTTTGGTAAGAAAATTATTTCTGTTACATCCCCGTAATGCTGACTTTTTGACCACTTTTCACATTTGTGAAATTTGTTTTGAAATTGTTTTGAGCAGAATACTGAATAATTGGCGCTAAAAATAATTCTTGAGTGTTATTTTGGTTGAACTTGCCCAAACTATCTGAAATCTAAAAAATAGGGTTTTTGTACAGTTAAAAGGGCAATATATTGAATACTATCACTTTCCGTATGATTTTACAAAAATTTAAAATGTTCAGGCTTGAAATCCAATTCGGAATTTAATTACGAGCTCATCAAGGTATGCTATTCCACATTTGGACTATTATTTCTATTGTTTTGAGCAAAATACTGATTATTTTCCGCTGAAAATAACGATTTACATTTTTGCTACAACTGAGCTTTTTCTTAAAAAGGATCCCTAATCTAAAGGCGTGTGTTTTGCACAGCTAATAACCTAATATTTCGAATACTAGCACTTACCGGATGATTAATTTACGAATAAAAAGGGACAGACTATGCGACTCTTCTTATCTACAGAACAGATTAGCACAAAGACGCCGTTGACCGATCTCATATTTACATTTATTTGTGCCCCTGAGGTTGTACAAGTATTAATCTGTGCCATTGAACGCGTTCGTAGGCCTCAATTGTAAATCGATCTGGGAGAAACCCACTTATAAATTGCTTTGCTGTGATTTGTTAAACATCGAAAATGTATATCATATAAGAATTTGGCTCATACATATATATAATTACGTTACAAGCTAGGTGTAAATATAGCAAAACCCTTTGGTTGTTGTCGTTTTCTTTAGTTTTTATTGCGGAATTTAACATATTTTGTAGAAAATCTTGCGATCTCATTCTCTTGAATACGAGAAGTCTGCCTCAACAATGGTCGCATAAGTAAAACAAATACATTTAGCAAAGGTCGCGCCTGTTTTTGCTGTTCTCATCAGGAAAATAAGACAAATGCTGAACTGAACCAACCCTCGTTCCATTCAAAAGTCGATCTGTGGAGTGAGTTGTGCCTTTTGTGCCTCAATTTATCTAGGGGTTGGTTTCTGCGTCTTTAATGGCATTTTTAGCCGGTAACCCGTGAAACTCAGGTAGAAGAAACGCTTCGTTTCTACCTGGGTTTTCTGTCTCCGTCGCACTAGTAGAAAAAAGTTTCTTTGGCCCATAAGTGAAATTATAATCGTAGTTTTCATCAAACAGTCGGACTGAAAATGTTTAAAAATATTTTTTTTAGCCTATTTGGTACGTAAAAAACGAATGTCATAACTTATATGCGTTTTAGTGAATTAACAATAATCAATTTTATAAGAATTCATACTAAAAACCACACTTAAGGCGTTTTTTTTTAGTAATAAATCTAAACAAAACAAATTTAAATAAATAAATAAAAAAATAGGTTCAATACAAACAAATACAAAAAAAAACAAAGCTAATCCCAAAAAGAACGAAAGTATATTCCCAAATTTAATATTAATAATAAAAATATACACTCTAAGGACCGACCTGGAAATATTGAAATCGACACGACTTCTACACGACGCTACGTTTCGGCGCCCCGTTACGCTACCGGCTGCTTACGTTACGTGCCCTGCTCACGGTTCGTGAGTACCAGACAGTCTGGCAGCTCTACACGCGAATATCGGCACAAAACGAAATCGGTGGCCAGCGACCGAAACGAGCAGAAGCAGACGAACGAATTATTAAATAAAGAGCGAATTGCGACGACAAAGAACGTGAAGCAAACTAAGCCGTGCCAAAGTGAAGGAATAATACCATTTCAACAAAAAAACCGGTTTGGGCTTCAAATAAAGCAACAAAAGCAAAAGAACGTGGCTTCGGTCCCGGCTTTTTCTGAGTCTGTATTTGTGCCCCTTCGTGGCAGTGTGCGTGTGTGCGAGTTATTTGTTTGTGCGTGTGTGTGTTGCCGCGTAAACAGACGCAGACGAATAAAAGCAAGAAGAAGAAGTCGGGTCGCACGTCAGTTTATTTGGCGCCCGTTTATTTATTTGGCCGAGTGAAATTTTTCTTCAAGTGCTGATCCACCACAGTGCAAATAAATCGGAAGCGGATAAGTGCAAAAAGCCATAAATTCGGTTGAACTATTCCCCAATGATAGGCCCAAATGGTGGGGCGCCCGTTCCTGGGGCTGTGAACATAATCCGCGATTACCTTCTAAAGTTTACAACGACAACGATTTTCCCAGTGAAAACCGAGAAATAATATTATGCGGAGGTGGGTTAATGTTCTGGGAGAGTGTTTGGCATAACATTCCAAAGATAATGAATATCAGTCATTACAAAATCACTCGTAAAAGCAAAACAAAAATGTTCGGATAACTGTGATAGCCGACCATGGCAACCCTAGTCGAAAAACATTTATTATCATACATACTTACATATATGTATATTAACATTTTAAAATAGTCCTATTTGAAGATGATATGTAAGAAGAACAATAATAAATTCCGCACTTTTGTGTATTACTTGCACACAAATACATGCGTACATATGTATAAAAATGTACTTGCTACATATATAAATAATCAATTACGCACTAAATCAAAAAATAAATACCTGAAACTATTTGTCTTTCTTAAAGCCAAAAAGTGCAGTTAAGATACGCTAAATTAGCTTGGTTAAACTAAAATATACGTAGTTTATGAGATTAAAAAATAAAAACACTCACATTACTAAGATTTGTACATTTATTTTCTCCCATTTTAGGTCTACAGAGGAACCACCGACAAACAGCTTCGAAAGGAACTACTACGACCGCACCAGCAACCGCTTAGTCAGTCAATATCAGGCGAGCAACCCAGCCTCCTTGGCCAATTCCAACTCAAACTCCAGTCCCTCGTCCGTGAGCACCTCCACCTCCGCGTCAGTGTCCGCATCGGCGGCAGGAGGATCCTCCGAGAGATCGCGCAACCGAGATCGCCTATACAGGAATGGTTCTGCCAGCGGTCACAGCGGCGGCATCAACAGCAGCGGCAACAGCAGCAACACGACGACGACGACAGCAGCCTGCACAGCTGGAGCTGGAGGATCTGGATCGGGGGGAGCTGGAGGATTGATAGGATCAGGAGCTGGAGGAGTGCCGCAGGCGCTTGGCGACAGAAGCAGCAGCCACAATATCCACCAGAACCAACAGAGCGCGCGGGTGGCACCACCACAGTCATGGTACGAAGCCGCCGCTGCTGCAACGACGGCCCAATTAAAAAGTCCTGGTGGCAGTGGCAATGCCGGCGCCTCAGCAGCCGGTGGCTTCACAATGAGCAGCTCACCGATCAACCATCACCATCAGCAGCACCAGCATCCGCATCCGCATCTTCAGAATCCTCAACACCCGCACTACAGCAGCAGCCCAGCGGCAGGAGCCGGAGGAGGATCCTGTCCATCTCCCGCCCAAGGACAGATACAGATCCAATCGCAGACCACGGCCGTGCATCGAAGCGTGGCCTATGCGGGGAGTGCTGCGGATGACGCGTTGACCACCGCCACCTCGCGCAAGATGCTTCTGCACAGCAGCAAACTCAATAAGCTACTCAAGGGGGCAGGAACACCGGGCAGCGGAGGAGCACGCTCTGGTTCGGAATCGCCAGGAGGAGCTGGAGGGGCGACTCCATTGACGACGACAAGTACAATCACAAACAATAGTTTTAGTAGTAATAGTTTAAATAATACAATAACCACGGCAACTCCTACGATGCCCACGATAGCATCCGGAGCTGCAGGATCGGTAGGATTAGGATCGGGAGCAGCAGCGGGAGCAGGTTCCAATCCCGGTTCCGGTTCAGCCAGCGGTGACATTTTAAATGTGGCTGCTGCTTTGGCCGCCGCCGTGGACAATGGTCTGCCATCGCATCCGATCCGGACGCGACACCACCTGCACGGGCGCAGCACCACCTCCTCCAGTCGCTCGCACTCGCGCTCGCCGAGCAGCTACAGCAGTTCGCATAGCTCCTCGTCCTCATCGCACTCCTCATCCCACTCGCACGCGTCCAGTCCCGTCCAGTCTACGGGCAATTGTGTGATGGCAGAGGGGCGCAGCGGGCGTACCCTCCAGTCCGTCGCAGTAACCAGTGAGTATTATCATCCCGATCCCACGAGTATCAGTCAGAGGATTTCTATTTATTTTCGTCTTTACTTTACCTACCCGCAGGCAACTCATCAAATCCCAGTGGCAATGCTGGCACTGCCAGCAGCGCAGGCGGCGGCGGAGGTTGTGGCTCCAGTTCATCTTCGAGCAGTAGCTCTAGTTCCAGCGGATCATCCTCCTGTCTGACGGCCAATCCCGTGGTGCATTCCGAAGACAACCGGCCACTGGCGATACGTGTCCGCAACCTGCCCGCCCGTTCCTCGGACACATCCCTCAAGGATGGTCTATTCCATGAGTACAAAAAGCACGGCAAGGTCACGTGGGTCAAGGTGGTGGGCCAAAATTCAGAGCGCTATGCTTTGGTTTGCTTTAAGAAACCGGATGACGTCGAAAAAGCGCTAGAGGTGTCCCATGACAAACACTTTTTCGGTTGCAAGATCGAGGTGGAACCGTACCAGGGCTACGATGTCGAGGACAACGAGTTTCGGCCGTATGAAGCCGAGCTGGATGAGTACCACCCCAAGTCCACGAGGACGCTCTTTATTGGGAACCTTGAAAAAGACATTACCGCCGGCGAGCTCCGTGGTCACTTCGAGGGCTTTGGAGAGATCATCGAGATCGATATCAAAAAGCAGGGCCTGAATGCCTACGCGTTCTGTCAGTATTCGGACATTGTCTCCGTGGTGAAGGCAATGCGCAAAATGGATGGCGAGCACTTGGGCAGTAACCGAATTAAGCTGGGCTTTGGCAAATCAATGCCCACCAACTGCGTTTGGATTGATGGTGTGGGCGAAAAGGTATCCGAGTCGTTTCTTCAGTCGCAGTTCACAAGATTCGGGACAGTGACTAAGGTCAGCATCGATCGGAACAGGCAGTTGGCCTTGGTGCTTTACGACCAGGTTCAGAATGCACAAGCCGCGGTAAAGGATATGCGCGGGACGATCATGAGGGGCCGAAAGCTGCAGGTGGATTTTGCATCGAGGGAGTGTCAGGACGCTTTCTACGACAAACAGGAAAAGCAGCAACAGCAACAACAGGGTTCGAGTACGATTCATTTCTTTAATATCCTTAATCAGCCTTACTAATTTAAAATGTCATTTCTGTTAGGTTCCATCTCGCGCTTTAGTCGCTATGACTCGACCGCCTCCTCGTCGCAATCCCGATCTCGCGCGTCTTCCTTTAGCCGCCACCAGAACAACTCAAACGACGGCTGCTCCCCAAGCAACACGCCGGGAGGAGCTAGCAGTGGAAGCGCCAGCGGAAGCAGTACAACCAACCAAAGCACCAACAGCATCATCACTTCAAACATCGGTACCACTGCCAGCAGTGCGATGCCAGCTCCCAGTTTGGCGTCCGCCACAGTGAGCAGTAGTTCCTCGGGAACGGTGCCTGCAGCCGCATCCATGCCGTCGGTGGCAAGCTCCTCCTCTAGTTCGATGCCCATGTCACCCGCTGCTCTGGCGCAAAGGCATCGAATTGCTCGAAATGCGCGTCAAACCGTTGACTGTGACTTCAACGATGTGGGTCGCCTCCGGTTTCGCAACTCAGAGGAGACTGCTGGAGGTGCAGGAAATCCCACGCAGTTTGAGGAAGTCCGCTCCGATTCCCCAGTAATCGCTCGACAAGGTACAGCTGTAAATTGTTTGTCAGGATCTGCTGGAGCCGTTGGAGAATCCATCGATGGGACGTTAAACAACAGCCAAATAGGTGTTGGAGCTGCAGTTGGAGCGACGGGTGGATCTGAGGGATTCACAGGATCTGGCAGCAACAGTCTCCTCAGCCGGAGACGTTGCGGTAAGACACCCAAAGACTTGCACTCTGTGCACAATCAACGTTTCCATTTGGCAGAACAACTCGAGGAATGCCCGTCCAGTGGTGATGAGGGCGTGGTCAGTCCGCGTAAGCGAATCAAAATGGATTACCACCATCACCATCATCATTCCAATGCAAGTGGGGTGAGTAAAATGTTTAACTAAGATCGTACTTGTTACGGATTTCCAAATTGAATTAAATTGACTAACTTATAAAGTAAATCAAGAAAATAAATGCTAAAATGAAGGAAATACAAAATACTCAAAGTTGGAAATCAAACAACTATAACAAAGCCAACCGGTTCTTGTTTTAATAAATGAAAACTAATAATTTTGTTTACCATCCTTCTTTTTTAGCTGGAGTCCACTGGAGAACACAGCAGCATCAATAAACCAAGCCCTCTTTCCCTGTCCAACTGTGATGTGATACACGATCCCCTCAACCGCAAAAGCGAAATCCGGAGGGTCTCCGAGACTCCGAGTGGTTCCCCCAGCATGAAGTTCCCCGGCCACCTGCCGTCGGCTCCCCCATCCATGATGCTCAGTTGCCGACGCCCGTCCATCGATGTGGGAGCTTTGTCGGCGCTCTCTAGTTCCTCGGCTTTCAGGCACGGAATCGTTGGAGCCAGCAGCATGGATCAGCAGCACATGTTGAACGCCTCGTTGGCTGCGAAGAGGAGACGAGTGACCACTACCATGCAGCAGCCCAGCTCATCGTCAACCAGCAATAATTCTGGTGGTCCTGGCTTAGGCGGGATAAGCAGTCTAACGCCGGCGGATGATTACCATCATCACGTCTCGAGAGGCAGAGGTCATCAGCTACATTCCCATCACTCACATGAGGCCAGCGGTGGAGAGAGTGCGGATGGGTCTCGCCCTGGAACTCCTTTGTGCGATGAGCGACCAGAAGTCCTGCCCACAGAGCCACGCCGCCTGCCTCCGCCCAGAGAAAGAGCGCGGGAGAGAGTCAGGGAGGTGATGTGGCTACCTCTGCCAAAGTTCGGTGTGCTCTTCTTCCAACAACAACAACAATCCAGAGGCAGTGGATGCGGAGCGGGAAGCAGCTTCCTGCAGCAGCAACTGGGGGCAGCGCCGTCCGGAGGGTTGGGAGGCTTAGGAGCTTCTTCCTCCTCGACATGCTCCCTCAACAACTCTAGTCTAAACGCCAGTCAGGGAATGGGCTCCTGTTCTGGATCAGCATTCCTGCCCAGTCCCTCTTCGCGATATTGGCGGTCGTCCTCACACCACCAACACCACCAGCATAATCATCAGCAGCAGTCGCAGCAATTGCATGGATCCACATCTTCCAACTCTGGTTTGATGGCTAGTCCGGCACGTCCACGCTCACTAAGCTCGAATTCCAGCGATTCTGACGTACCTGGTCAAAATGCAGGAGGAAGTCCATCACTGGATGAACGACTTCGGAACTTCGAGGAGAACTACGAAAGATGGTCCGGAGGTAACAGCAGAGAACATGTTTCCAGTCATACGCCCTCAAGTGCCACACCATCATGGCAGCTCTCCATGCACATGAATTTGGGAAGCGGCCTGAATTCGCATCAACCGAGTTCGGGGTCCGGAAACAGCAACAGTTCAAGTGGGACAGTATCCAGCTCCACGAGCAATTCTCGGCACAAGTTTCTGGACATTGATGAGCTCCAACCCTCAGACATCGTCAAATCTGTGCTGGCCAAGAAAAGCATCTTTGATGACGACTTCCAACGGCTGAATAAAAACCAGTGGTACGACCCAGCCAGCTCTGATTTCGCAATGGGTTCCAGTTCCAATATTATGGTGGGATCTTCATTGGTATCTGGTGTATCCCGACATCCTGGAGGCTCATGCAGTGGAAACACCTCACCTGCCTTGCCCAATCTCGCGGCAACCAAAACAACTCCTATTATTGGAAACTGTGGCGGTGGATTGGGGAACTCGACGAATAGCAAAGCGCCGGGATTGCTCCAAAGGCTGAGCAGTTTGTCACCAATGAACTCTCCTCAAGCTTCGATGTCGCCTTACAACAGCCCATCTCCCTCACCTTCGGTGGGAGGAGCCACCTCCGCAAACCTTGGACAGCTAACCAAACCTGCAGCACCGGGAGCCGTGAGTGGTGGACTCTGTGGAGCAACTACCGCCTCATCCTCACCAGCTGCCAATACGGGACCCACTAAGGGACTTCAGTACCCGTTTCCAAGTCACCCGCCATTGCCAAACACAGCTGCGCCACCGCCAGCGGTGCAGCCAGCGCCTCCACCTCCTCCAGAAATGGGAAAACAATCCAGATCAGCTGGTCAGACTTCTGAAAGCAATCTGACCAAGAGTTTAAGCGTGCCAGATGCTCCTCAACAGTCTCCAGCGAGAATTCAGCTTCAGAAATCTGCATCAGTGCCAGGAAGTACTAACGTGGGCACCACCAACAGCTCATCCTCCGGATCAGCAGCAGGATCTGCGGGTACATCTGCATCTACTTCATCATCGTCCAACGGTAACAGTTCCTCAACCACTGCAGTGACACATGTACAAAAGCCACCGCCATCGACCTTTAGCGAGGAAGAGCAGCCGAAGAAGAGTGGTACCACCTCGTCATCCCAATCCTCTAGTTCCAGTTCGAGGAAGATCAGTAGCAGCCACGATAAATCTCACAGCAAGCACAACAATCGATCCGACAGCGACAAGAAGAACAAAAAGTCGGACAAGAATTCGTCGTCACATTCGTCCTCCGATAAGCGAAAGAACTCGGCCACTTCCCAGTCCTCAAAATCAGCTACTCCCCGCATTGAAGACGACTTCAGTGAACCCGATGAGCCGGCGGAGAAATCAGAAAAAGACCAGCGCCATGAAAAAGAGAAAAAGGAGCGTCAGGAAAAGGAAAAGCGTGAGAAAGATCTACGTAAGCAACACGAGCGTGAGGAGAAGGAGCGCAAGGCTCTGCAGGAGGAAAGAGACAGAGAGGATCGAAAGGCTAAGGAGGAAAAAGAAAAGGAGCGGGAGAAAAAGGCCCAAGAAGATCGAGAAATGAAGGAAAGAGAAGAACGAGAGCTTAGGGAGAAGGAGCAGCGTGAAAAGGAACAAAAAGAAAAGGAAATCAGAGAAAAAGAGCTTCGTGAAAACGATCAAAGAGAGAAGGAGCTGCGAGAAAAAGAGCAGAGGGATAAGGGGCTGCGCGAGAAGGAGCAAAGGGAAAAGGAGCTTCACCGCGAGAACGATCAACGTGACAGAGAGCAGCGAGAAAAGGAACAATCTCGGCGCGCCGTCGATGCCGAGCAGGAAGCTCGTATGGGCAGGATGCGTGAACTCTCTTCGTACCACAAGAGCAAAGCGGATGCCACCGTCGAGGCTAGCAGCTTCTACACCCATAACAATATTACTTCCTCAACTGCCCCAAGCGACTGTCAGCACAACAAGGAGAACGCCGTGGATTCCACTGCTCCCGGTACTCCGAGTGCTTCTCCATCAACGCCTTCAGACAACGCTTCCAAGGACCGCTCGCGGAAGTTGTCTAGAAATTCGCCAGTGCGCCTTCATAAGCGACGACTCAGTTCACAAGAAAGCAACCACAGTGGCGGAGCATGTGGAGGATCTAGCCATCAGAATCACCATGAGGATTATGTAAAGCGCATAAGAATGGAGAGCTCTCAAAATACATCGGTTCATAACAGTAATCAAAGGTTGACCGACCGCCGGGACTCCAAGGAGCACAAGAGCGGTAGTGCCAAGGAGGAGAAAACTAGTACCTCTCACATCCCAAAGTCCCATGGTAGTGGAGGGAGTTCCTCTTCATCCTCAAAGCATCAACGCCGGGATAAGCACCACCAGAAGAGCAGTGTCAGCTCGATAGAAACGAATCCCTCCATTGAAATCGTGGTAGATCCTTCTTCCCAAACCAAGCAACAGTTAAATACGAGTGAGGAGGAGCAGCATTCTCAACCCAAAAGGGAGAAGGAGAGGGAGCACTCCAGTAGTCACCATCACGGCAGTAGTTCATCCTCCAGGCATAAAAGCAAACGAGAGCATCATCACCATCGCGAGAAAAAGAGGCATTCGGTGGCGGAATCCACAAACACAGATGAAGAACATACGCCCCAGCAGCATAACCCTCACAGGAGAATCTCTGCGGCGGGAAGTGGATCCGCTGGAGAACTCAGCTCAGCAGCCACCAATACCTCGAGTGGAAAACCCCATCATCACCACCACAGACGCAGTGTGGAGCGGAAATCATCGAGGGGATCTGATGAAGGCCATCACTCCTCTTCGAAATCGCTTCGCGCCAAACTGATGATGTTGAGCTCCGCAGATTCTGACGACACAGATGATGCTTCCAAGAAGCACTCTATCTTCGACATTCCGGACGATTGCCCAAATGTCTCAATGTACGACAAAGTAAAGGCCAGGAGTTGCAAGAATATGCAACGTCAGGCGGAGGAGAAAAAGATCAAGGCGAAATTCTCTCAGCTTAAGCAATCTCGTGCCAAAAAGAAGCGTTCTACCAGCTATGACGGGGACTCTGACACAGAGTTTGAGGATCGTCACCATCGTAATAGTGGCAGCAGCAGTTTCCATGGTCGTTATCCTGGTCTTTCTAGCAGCGATGATGATGACGATGAGGAGTGCCACCAGCGGCGAATTTCCTCCGATTCGGATGCAGAGCCTGGAGATCAGGATCGACAGGACGCAAGCGCCCTATCGGATAAAAGGTTACGTCAGATGCAGCAGAACCTACGGAGACTTTGCGATGGAGACGATAGCTCCGAGGATGAGATCAGAAGGAATGTGATGAAGCACAGTCATCTGGGAAAGAGAAACTCCCACTCCACCCGGATTGCATCCGATTCTGAGTCACAATCCCTACCGCCACCTGATTTGGCAATCAAGCAAGAACAGCCCGCAGCTCCCGTCCACGAAATCAAGCGGGAGCAGCTCTCCGACAGCGAACAGAAGATTAAGTCTCGTCATGATTCCAACTCCTCGATAGAGGACCGCAAGGTGAAGACGGAAAGGGAGATAAAGAAGGAGATTGGAGATTTCTACAATTCAGCTGCCTACACTTACTCTGATTCTGGAAAGCCTAAGGATTACTCACCAGAAACTCGCAAAAAACACAAGAAGAGCAAGCGGCGCCTGAAGTCCGCATCCACAGCGGAGACATCGGCTCCTCCAACTCCTCTGTTGGTGACTCCATCGACGCCCTCCATCTTTGATGTTCACTCATCCACCGAGTGCAAAACCAAGTTTGATAGTTTTGATGACCTTAAAACTGAGAGTGCTTCGCTACCGATAGAGATTTCAGCCAGTGAGAGGAGAAAGCACAAGGAGAGAAAGGAAAAAAAACGAGAAAAGATGAGGAATATGACGGAGACTAATAGCAGCAACACTGTAGCCAATTCACCCACCAGCAACGATGCAGTTACAGAAAAATTATCGAAGGAAGAACGTCATCGTCTAAAGAAGTCGAAGAAATCGAAGAGCCTGGATACCTCCTCCTCTACGAAAATATACAACTCAGGAGGAGTCCATCCAAATGCTTCGCCTATGCCTGCCACACCCACTTCGGCTCCTGTTATGTCGCAACCTTCCAAGAGGGGAGAGGATAAAATGGAATTCATCTTTGGAATCATTTCTGATGAGGATGAATCGCAGTTTCCCGAACAAGTAGAGAGCAATAAAGACATCATAGCCAGTTGTGTGTCTACCACTGGTCCAATTGTCTCGGCTGCTTTGCAAACGTACAAACAGGAACCTACCACTCCTAACAGCAAAAACCAAGAAGTACTAAATCAATTGCCTGTGCCGGAGGATGAGCAGCAACAGCCACAGGAAAGAAGTCGTCAGGCGGGCAGCAGCAGCTCATCTTCCCATGCGGATAGGGAGAGACATAGGAAGGAGAAGCGTGAGAAAAAGCGGCGCGAGAAATCTCAGCGAGAACAGCAACATCAAGCACAACAGCAAACCTCTAAGGCAGAGACCAAAGTGGATGATGATAACAGCGTGGACATGGATGAAGCAGGAAGGGCTCTGGAGGCTCAACTAATGATTGACTTTGACAGCAAGCCAATTCCAGAGGAATCTACTCCTTCAACAGCCGCCACCTACAGATCCGATATGGCAGATGTATTCCGGTTCTCAGACAACGAAGACAACAACTCGGTGGAGATGATTAAGCAGGGCGCCAAACCGGAGCAGCAAGAGCAGCATAAGATCAAGGACAAAAAGAAGAAAAAGAAACGGTCCAAGGAAGAGAAGCAGGAGAAGATGCTGCAACAGCAGCGCAGGGAATCCTTGCCAAATGCGGCGTCCACTTCGTCCGCTCCTCCAACTCCTGGAAAACTGACTGTCAACGTTCAAGCTGCTAGCAAGCATGCAGAAGAGCAGTTGGATGCCAAGCATGTTTCATCGCCACCAATGTGCAAACCATCTCCTAGTTTACCATGCTTAATAGGCGACGATGACGATGATGTACTGCTCACTCCGAAGGCAAAACCCACGACCCCCGCGAGTCGTGGTAGCGATAGCCTCACTCCTTCACGCGAGAAACCTCGTCTCATTAGTCCTATACCCAAAACTCCAACCATCGCCAACAGTTCCATGCTGTCCACTCAATCTGCAGAGACTCCGGTGAGCAGTGGAACTGGAGTGCCTACCTCTTCTGCTTTGGCCACCACGCCCACATCATCCACTGCAGCCGGAGCCAGTGCCGCAGTAACTGCAGCGGCAGGATTGGAAAGTTCGCCCACCAGTGCCTCTGGACAAAACAAGAAGAAGGATATCTTCATACCTGGCTTCGATGGCCAGCTGGATGATAGGATTAGCGAATCAGCCGTTCAATCTATTTCGGCAGAGTTTAATTCATCATCCTTGCTCGAAAACATGGCAGATGAGCCTAAAATTCCGGTAGCATCGCCTCCAGGTGCGCCTAAGCCCTTGGATAAGCTGGAAGACAGCAAGTCCCGTGTGACCATATCGCAGGAGGAGACGGAGAGTGCCGTATCCGCTCTTTTGGGTGAAAGTTTTGGCACTTCCTCGACGGCGGATTACTCACTCGATGGCATGGATGAAATGACCTCAGTAAGTGAAATAGAAACCCCAGCTCTAGTGGTAGCAGAACCCGACGAAGAAGCAGCTTTGGCCGCCAGGGCCATCGAGGCAGCTGGAGAGCCGGCAGCCATCCTGGAGGAACCCGAACTGGAGCCCGAGCCAGAGCCGGAACCAAATCCCGAACCGGATCCAGAACCCGAAACTGAATTGGAACCTGCTCTCGGTGATCCCGATGAACTCAACAAAGCGGTGCAAAGTTTAAGGCACGAGGATATGATGGACATCAAGGCTGATACTCCGCAATCAGAGAGAGATCTGCAGATTGATACGGACACAGAGGAGAATCCCGACGAAGCGGATAGCAGTGGACCTAGTCTTAAAATCGATGAAACTGTCCAGAGCTCCTCGTCGCCGGAGAAGTCGATTAGCAACAGCAGCTCTTCTGTCAGGGATGCGCTAAAAGTAGAATTGCCTCAGGATGAATCTAAACCCAAGCCCAGCAAGGACACCGCACCGCAACCTTCTGTAATAACAAAGTTGCCATCCTTGGAGACACAGAAGACAGCACCTGTAACTGAAGCAGGTCTAGCCTCTTCCCCTGCTAAGATTGAACCCCCAACCATCAGTAAACTCCAACAGCCTTTGGTACAGCCTGTGCAGACAGTCTTACCTGCTCCACATCCCTCGGGCGGAAGCCCTGCTCCTACACCCGTTATCAACCTGGATCTGTCCAATATGATGAGCAATTGCTCCAACTCCAGCACAGCGTCAACAACAGCTTCAGCTTCTGCGTCCATCTCCTTTGGAAGTCCAACTCCAAGTCAGAATATTATGCCTCAAGCTTCGACACCTAAGCAGGCTACACCAACGTCACACCAAACATTGCGAACGCAATCCCTGATTATGCAACCACCAACGATATACATACCAGAACCGCCTCCCCACTTTGTGGTGCCCCAAATGGTGCTATCTCCACACCAGCAACAACAGCCACATCATCCCCAGCAAGCTGGAACGTACATGGTTGGCATTCGGGCTCCTTCTCCACACAGTCCGCTTCTTTCGCCAGGACGGGGTGGAGCCCAAAACCGATTGGTGGGTCAGCTTAGTCCCGTTGGGCGACCAGTGGTAAACCCACCGGTAACGCAGCAACAGGTTCAGCAGGGACAGCAACAACATACGATGATCACCAGCCCTCAGGCTAGCAACATTAGTCCGTTAGCCAGTCCCACAACTCGAGTGTTGGCCGCCAACAATTCGCCTAACACCAACAAAGCAAACAGTTACCAGCCCAGAAGCCACCATCAACAACACCCACAGCAGGTGCCTCAGCCACCTTCGTCAAAATCTGTGATTGAGTTGCAGAATTCACAGCAGTTGATGGCAATTCCCCTGCAGAAAATGCCAACTATACCAGTGGCTCATCATCCGACGATCATTAGCAAAGTGGTGACCGTGCAGCCGCAACAGGCGACTCAATCCCAGGTGGCCAGTTCACCACCTTTGGGCAGCCTGCCGCCTCACAAGAACCTTCATGTGAATGCCCAGCAGCAACACCATCAGGCCCAGCAGCAGCAACAGCAGCATTCGCCGCAGATGATGGGCAAGATGACGGCGCACCAGCAGCATCAGCACCAGCAGCACATGCAACAGTTTATGCATCAGCAGATGATGCAGCGACAACAGCAGCAGCAACACATGCAACAACAACAACTTCATGGTCAGGCGCAACAATTGACGACAGCTCAGCAACACCAAATGCAGCAACAGCATCAGGCTCAGCAGCACCATCAAGCTCAGCAGCAACATCAAACACAACAGCAGTTAAACCAACAACATCACGCTCAACAACAACATCTGGCTCAGAAACAGCATCAAGTTCAGCAACAAATAAACCAGCAACATCAGGTCCAACAGCAGCAGCATCAACCTCAGCAGCAATTGAACCAACAACATCAGGTCCAACAACAGCAGCTGCAGCAAATACAAAAGCTACAACAACAGATCCATACTCCCCAGCAGCAGCAACAGCAGTCGCCTCAGGGCCCAGGCCACTTGGGAGCTCCTTCGTCGATGTTTCCATCGCAACAACATCATACGCAGCTTCCATCACGAGGTGTGCCCCAGCAGCAACATCCGCAACAACTGCCGCACAGTCCACCCTGCAAGCCGAATACCTTGGTTCCGGTTCCAAACCCTCAAGTGCCGCAGCCTGCAGCAATTTTGACAAGAGTTGGACCCCAAGCACAGACTCACCAACAGCAGTCGCAGCAACCACACCAACAACTGCCGCCACTGCCAGTACACCATCTTCAGAAACCTCTTTCTTCGCCAGGAGGAAATATTCCTCTTCAAACGCCACACAACGTGATCCAGAATACACCGAAGTTGATTGTGCAACAACATATTGTACCCCCACCAAATCAAGTTCCACCACAATCAACTACAGCGAATGCCATACACTATGCTCCTAACCAGAGCAAGGAGAATCCATCCGCTGGTCATGCAGAACCATCACCGGCTATGACAGCCCTGAAGACATCGGAAAGTGTCTCGGTAATTCGCACACCCACTCCAACTACCAGCTCGGCAGTAATCTCACCGAAGACGGGATCCTCCCTATTGACGGAGGAGAATCTGATCAAGATCTCGCAGCCGAAGCAGGATGAGCTGATCGAACAGGATTCCAAGGAAGTGGACAGCGATTACTGGTCAGCTAAGGAGGTGAACATTGACAGTGTGATAAAGAAACTAGATACTCCATTGGCGGGTAAAGACGACAAGCGACCAGTAGAGATGCAGACAATGGGACCGGCTCCTATTCCAAATCCGCAGCCTGTGGATCACTCATTAGCCTCCTCCGAGGATCCTCCTCTTCCAACTCCTTCTGTGAGTGCTAACAGCTCTAACGATCACGACACAGAGGATGAGACGGAGACCAGACAATTGCCGCCAGCAAAACCTGCCATGCCCACTGTTGGCAGACCACCGGGAAGGGGAGGCAGCGCCAAGCGAGGTCGCCAACCGAGAGGAGCGAAAAAGGTTGGAGGCTTCCCTCTTAACTCGGCTACAGCGACGGCCCCAGGAGCGGATTCGGGATTAGTGTTGCAACCAGGTGACAACGGAGTGCAAACCAGGCTAAGGAAACCTGTTACAGCTCCTGTGACCAGAGGCAGGAAAGGTCGTCCTCCAAGGAATCTACTGTTGCAGCAGCAGCAGCAGCAGCTCGATTTGCAGCGAAAGGCAATGGAAATGGTCTCAACTACCACACCTGCGGTTGCACCGCCAGCCGTTCCTATTCCTCCCAATCCCGTGCTCACAGCTGCAGAGAAGAAGGCCAGAAATCAAGCCTTGACTCAGGCGCAAGCTCAAGAACAGGTCGCCAGTCAAGTTGGAACCAGTCAGGATATCTACGAGTTCCATGAAGACGCCGGCGAAGAACCCAAGGGGAAAGCCAATTCTACGGTTGTGCCACCACCAGAAGATCAGCGACCACGACTCATTCTCACTATCAATAAAACCCAACCTTCAATTAAGAACAGTAGTGAAGCGGAGCAACCTATGCGACAACAACAGCAGCCGGACGTTATATCACAAAGTGATCCAATCGGCGGAGACAACTCCGAGTCTAGTAATACACGCAAATCACGCCGTCTGCAGGAGAAGGAGGATCGTAGCACCGTGGACGATATAATCGAAGATGTCGTGCGAAATACGAACACACCAACTGGAGCAGGACAACAGTTGCCGAAAGGCGCCCAAACTCCACCACGCCGTTCTGGCAGAAACGCGCAGGCAAAGAAGACGGATGCAGTACAACCCGCCAACGCAGTTGGACGCCCAAGACGTTCTAAGGACAGGAAGACTATTGGTGAGCCGACAGCAAGCTTGACGGATGAGGCGATCGCGGCAAATCCAACCACTACCGCTCCTATATCCAGTCTTCTGCCGTCAGTTGAGGCCGTTAACGTGCAACCTCATATGCCGCAGTTGGATAGTAAAGAAGTGGAACCAGTACAAGTCGTCGCACCCATTCCTACTTCAAGTCCAGTGGCAGTATCTGTACCCGTTCCCGCTCCCGTGCCGGTCATGGTCCCGCCCAAGCCGACAATGCCACAACATCCCAAAAAGAAAGCTATCGCGGCAGCGGAGATTGAGTCCTATCAGGCCATCAACTCATCCATTCCCAGCGGCGGATTGCCAATGCATCAAACAGCTGCTCCTGCAACACAAAAGATTACTGGTGGGGCAGCGGATGCGGTCAGCAAGGCTCTAGTTGACCCCGTCACGGGAGTAATCATCGCAGGAATGCCCCAGGGCAAGGAGGGCAATCTTCCAGCAGCTACCGCTGCTGCTCCTGCCAACAGCAGCAACGAAACCGGTCCACCGCCTCATCCCTCGCAGCAGCAGCAACCACTTCCACAGCAAGCACCACACAAACAAGCTAATTTGCAAATTAGTACCACTGTGATTGCTTCTGGTGCTCCAACACCGATTACCGCTTTGGGAAAATCCGTGCAGCTTGAGTCCGCTGCAGCAGCTGCCCTGCTCAACAAACCAGTAAGTGTTCTCGTGAAAGGAAACCCCACTCCACCGGTTATTCAGCAGCAACTACCACAGATAGTGGCTCCGCCAAAACAACCCATTGTACTGCAGCAGAATCCCCTTCCCACTGTGGTTCAACATGCGCAACACAGCAATGTGCGGCCACCTCAACCACTCAAGGCTCACGTGCTGAATAGGGAAAAGAATCTGCAGCAGCAATTGACGCCCACCAAGCAACCAGTAGCTCAACCCCCGCAGCAGCAACCGCATTCTGGACATATGTTGCTCACAGATAACGCAGGGAATCAACAACTGTTGCAACCCCAGATCATTGCACGTCACCTGCCGCAGCAGCAACATCTTCTGGTTAATGTGCCGCCACCAACAGCACACTCGCCGCACTCGCCAAGAATTTCAGGTCACCAGCAACAGTTGGGACCAGGAGCTACCGTTAGTCCCCAGCAGCAGCAGCCACAAACGTTGGTGATCAAGCAAACGACTTCAGCTGCAACACCACAGATACTGCATGTGGTGAGCTCCAAGGCTTCAGTGGTGGCGCAGCCGCAACAGCAGCAGCAGCCGCCACCCACTTCGTCAGCAGGAGTTCACATGCAGCTGGGCAAGCCTAACTTTGGCTACGCACCTTCTGTCTTGCCACCCACTTCATCGGCATCCATTCAGCAGCAGCAACAACAGCATCTGTACAAGCAAACCAATCAGCAGAAGGGAGCTCAGGTGCAACTACCTCCTCACGGCATGATGTTGCCCACCCATCCTGGAATGCTTTTGCAGCAGAAACTACCAGCACATCTGCAGCCACAGCAGCATCAGTTGAATCCTTCGCCGCCGCCTGGGAAGCCAAATCCCGTACTACACGGCCTGCAGGCTGGCCAGATCATGACAGGAAATGTGGGAAGTCCGCCGCCGGTATCAGCTGCAGTGTTGAAATCTGCTCAGCAGCAGGTCAACTCCGCCGTAGGAGCAGCTGGTAAGTTATAGATAGCCTACATCAGTCGGCAAGACCCTAGCTAACTTTAATATTTTACAGGGCTGCGCACAGCGATTCCGAACATCAGTCCGCAAGGCCAGCCGAGGGTATCGCCATTGGTTCTACCGCCCGGAATGGCCGGAGTGCCACCTTTCGACGCCGGTCTGGTGAGTAATAACTATTTGTATAGATTTCTGTTAATTGGAACCAACATATATTTTCAAGTATACTATCATTAGACATTTTGAACTTAATTTGGTATTTTTTGTTTTTTTAAATGAAACCTTATTTTGATCTTTAAATTTTTGGGGAAAAAAACCTGTACTAACTATAAACTAATTTTACTATCGAAATTGCTAACTTTGGATGCAGCATGACCTGGGCGCTTATGTCAGTGGACGGCGAACCCAGAGTCCGCCTCCAGCTCATCAGCAGGCATCACCCATAACACCGGTAATGCACAAGTTTTACTTGCGGAGTTTTCAAGTAGCGTAACCAAATTTATCCCTATGTGCAGCCATATAAAAATTATTAAGACAAGGAAAAGATATCCTAATCAATAAATGCTATGTCATGTATCATTTTTAGAACGATTCAACCTATCGAGGAGTGGCTGCTTCCAGGGATTTTATGCTCTACCAGCATCACTTGATGCGAGGTGGCGACTACGATGACAAGATGAGCAACAGTCCGCCTCTGGAGCTACGACGCCCTGGCAGTGGACCTCCAAGGACCATTGCAGTGCCTCACAGTTTGCAGAGTCCGCAGGATCGCACCGCAGCTGGTAAGTCTTTAGAGCTTTACGCCTTGTTATAACCAATAATCCTCCAATAATCCTCTTTTTGTATTTACAGACTCGCCGCAAATGGCGCAGGTTTATGTACACAATGCCCGCATTCCACCGGCTCATTTCAGCGAAATTGCATCGCGAGGCTTGTACGAGAGTGGTGGCCTACAGCTCGAGCCACCGCCGGCCCATCGACCAACTGCATCCATTAGCGTGGTGGTGCCTCCACAGATGCCAGCAGTCTCCGCCGGAAGTCCGTTTGTTGGACGCGATGCCAGCGTTCAACCGGGAAGCCACCTTCACCCAGGCAAGGCAATTGAAATGCAGGAAATGCACGATCTGGACCACATGTCTATGATCGCAGCTGCCGGTGAGTGTCAACTGGCCTTTAATCAGTATAAGGCAAACCTAGCTAACGAAGATTTTACCCTCGCCACCGCAGTCAAGCAACAGCAGGAGCATCTACCAACTTCTCTGCACGCTGGCATGGAACTGGCCACCCAGCAAGCTCCACCAGCGATGGCTCCACCACCGGGTGACTCGCTGGTTACTCTCCTACAACGCTACCCAGTGATGTGGCAGGGTTTACTGGCCCTGAAAACTGACCAGGCCGCTGTACAAATGCACTTTGTGCATGGAAACCCGAATGTGGCTAGAGCGTCACTTCCCAGTTTGGTGGAGACCAACACGCCGCTGCTGAGGATTGCACAGCGGATGCGACTGGAGCAAACGCAGCTGGAAGGAGTCGCCAAAAAGATGCAGGTATGTACAGATAACCGATGTAGCTGGTCTATATTGTGTTAGCATTCTAGACAACAATAACATAATCCCCTTTTAATCCCCAGGTTGACAAGGAGCATTGCATGCTTTTGGCTTTGCCCTGCGGAAGAGATCACGCCGATGTACTTCAGCATTCAAGGAACCTCCAGACCGGATTCATCACCTACCTGCAACAGAAAATGGCCGCCGGCATTGTGAACATACCCATTCCGGGCAGCGAGCAGGCGGCCTACGTCGTGCACATCTTCCCGGCTTGCGATTTTGCTAACGAGAACCTCGAGCGTGCTGCTCCGGATCTCAAGAATCGCGTGGCCGAGTTGGCACATCTCCTGATTGTCATTGCCACTGTCTAAATCACAGAACAGCAGGCTACTAACTGATAGAAACAAAACAAACGGAAAAGGAAAATAAAAGTATCACCGGATGTCTACCCCACAGGCAAATACAACTACAAGAATTAAACCAGAAAGAAAGAAACCAACAAAAACAAGTTACGCTCTTCTAGTATTTTAAGTAATTTTAAATAGCGATTAAACAAGCAAAAGTTTAAAAAAGCAAAGCAAAACGATACAAAAAGAACTTAAACAAGCAGAAACATGCAAACTTTATTGAATAAACAAATGCAAGAGAAGAAGAACAACATTGAGGCCAAGATCACATCTGAACGGAAAGAGATCCGCAAGAGACTCAAACAAAGCGAAAAAATCCCTTCAAATCCCGACACTTTGAAAGCTGAAGCAAATCGATGAATATTTGTCTAAATTAATTATTTAACTCTACCTAATTTAAAACCATTAACAAAAAGCTTGCAAAGTATCGTTAAGTTTGATCTCAAGAAAGAAAGTTTTATTTTTGCTTAATTTAAAATGAAAGAAACACGTAAAACACGAAAACCTACACATGCAAATTGAAAGAAATGTTAAAGAAAGCTTACAACATATTAACTGTTTACTGTACTATGCATACTACTACCCAAACATAATATTAATATCCGATCCTATCCCTAACACGATTAAGTTTTGATTGGTCTATAACTTTTGACTGCTTCGATAGGAAAGTTACTGCTCCGCGTTATACAAAGTTTCCGCCCCGAACAACCAACCGTTTTAATTTAGACAGATCGGTTCCTTGGCTCTATGGAATGCCTGCCTATTAAACTAGTATACGGGGCCTGACATAGACCCAAAGAACTTCAGATGGGTCAGGTCTGTCGCCCATGCTGTTAAGCACAATTAGGTTTAGAGATGCGCCCAGAGGCTTTTCCTACGATAGCATACACATACACATACATTATGCATTACATTACATTATCTAGACGCGTATTTAAATATAATCAATATGTTAAGCCAAATACTTTAAAGTTTAGACACGTTTCGTTTCGTGTTGTTACTTTCGCTCTGCAGCAGAGTTTCTTATATTCTCTTAGAAATCCCGATAGAGTTCCCGAATCGACGCTGTTGGTAATTTTGTTTGTTGTTTCCTACCTTCTGTTTCTACTTTATTTTTTATTTACCACCACCATCACTGCCACAAAACTAAATCTATAAATCACTGGTCTAAATCTAAACATAGGCGTTCCGATCTCCTCCCACTTTTCAGTTTTTGTGCGCGAAACTTTGTACAATGTTGGGTAGTTTCAGGGCCTCTATACCATTATGCTGACACCCCACAAGAACATTAACACATAAACATACCCCTCACATTATGATACAATAACCTATATAGTACCCTCTCTGAACACTCCTTAAATTTAAACGTAAGTTTTCACACGACTTGTAAATTATGTGACCGACAGAATAATATGAAAAAGAAAAACACGAGTAAAAGAAAAGAAAACAAAACACAACTGTAAAATATTTAAATTATTTAGACTCTAACAAGTATGAAATGTAAATACAGTTTAATTAGTGTTTAGCGCGTATTTAGTTGTATGTTTTAAAACTAAACTAAAGAGAAACAAACTGTACATTATATAACACAATTAACTATACGAAAATAAGGAAGATCAGATCTGCAATTGGTCACCCAGGAACAGAAATCGATAAAGAAAAGTAAAAGCGAAGAAAGCAGCAAGTAAAAAGAACACATTTTTCAAGTTGAAACAGATGAAGCGCTGTTAAACATATGTTAATGTATAAGTTGTATGATTTAAGAGACTTTTTAGTTATTTTCTAAGTTACATTGAAGAAACCGATTAAATTACACTTATTTCTTACACTTGGTTTTGTTTTTATTTTCGCCCTTCCACATTCTATAGGTTTCTTGGCCCGGAAAACAAAATCGATCCCCATAGCGAAATGCAACTTATACATACATATATACATTATATATATAGATGTTAATGTTATAACTGTAATTAAATAAATTCTATACCTATGCAGACATTTTGTAGCATACTTTTGGGCAGCCGACGAAAAAACCATTGCCTGCATCAAGGCGCAACGGAATTTTCAGATTGGGCAGCGACCTGCTGTAATTTATGTTCGCCTGGTACTTTCAATCTGCCAAAATGTGCCACATCTCGGTCCAAATTTGCCACAACTCTGTCACAATTTACCGTAATCTTCAACTTGGCGGTTTCAGAGCAAATTTCTTGATTTGGGATACCAGGCGCACAGAATCAGCAGGAGGTCGCTGCTGGTTTTTTTGACTTTACTCACATAACGGTTCTTTTTCAAGATGGCTGCCCTTTGCATCTTTCCCCACCCCCATCGACCAATGGGAGTCGAGCTCACTGGAAGACAACCGTTAGATGAAAAGAGAGGGCAAATTAGAGATGGGCG
The DNA here is from genome assembly GCA_035046095.1 of Drosophila pseudotakahashii. Classification (NCBI taxonomy): domain Eukaryota; kingdom Metazoa; phylum Arthropoda; class Insecta; order Diptera; family Drosophilidae; genus Drosophila; species Drosophila pseudotakahashii. The sequence goes on from JAWNOE010000198.1 coordinate 270,249, forward strand.
ATTGATTGATATGTAATGGAATCCCTTGTATTCCCTCAGGGAGACACATCTCTAGTGAGAGCGCAAAACTAGTATGTATCCACCTGCTGATTTTGCTGTGCGCCTGGTATCTGAAATCCAGAAATACAACCAAGAAGCGGAGAAAAACGTCTAACGGAAATTTAAAATTATAATTTATTTTCCCTATATTCGAAAAAATGTGAATATTCAAAAAAACAAATATACAAGATATAAAAAACTACAAAAAGCGCCTGTATGACTAAAAATATAATATTTAAATTGCAATTTGGAAACATTACTTTTCCAATTGTGCTCCCGACCGCTCTCCTCCCGATGCAGGCTGCCGTGGGCCACGATGAACATTAAACAAGGCTTTATCATGCGCTCAATGGTGCACTTCTTCAGATCCGCCTTCTGTTTGGCGCGCTACATCTCCTTCTCCTCCTCCTGCCGCCGGCGGAACCTCTCATTATTGTGCCGCGCTCAATTGTGCACCTCTTTAAATCCGCCTTCTGTTTGGATGGAGCGGAAGCTCTTGTTGTCGTGCCGAGCCTTCGCAAAAACGCCAAGAAAAGATCGCGCAAAATTTGTACCACTCTTCATGTCCAGGTCATTGACATTCAGCTCAGTAAAACACCGGTGGAAGCTCAATGGTGCACTTCTGCGAATCTGCCTTCTGCTTGGCACGCTACTGCTGCTCCTCCTGCCGCCGACGGAAGCGCTCGTTGTCGTGCCGCGCTCAATTGTGCACTTCTTTAGATCCGCCTTCCGTTTGGCGCGCTACATCTCCTCCTGCTGCCGCCGACGGAAGCACTTGTTGTCGTGCCGCGTCTTTGGAAAAATGCCAAGAAAAGAATCGAAGATCGCGAAAAACTGGTACCGCTCTTCATGTCCAGGACATTGGCATCCAGCTCAGTAAAGCACGCCTGGTCTTGGAATTCATGCTCAGTGTAGCTCATCTTCAGCTTGCTTGCGCTTTCTGCTTGGTTGCCTTGCCAGTCATTAGTAAATCCACATATGATTTATTGGTGGTCTGGGAAAGAAGGAACTTAGATGAAGATTCGAAGCATCCCAATACCATTCCGACGTACCAACACCGCGTTATTTTGATAGGCCGAGAACAGCTTATCTATCGACTCCATGTACATGTTATCCGCCGTGCGGCAGTTTTGACCAGTCGGTACAGACGAGCAGGCGATGATGCAGTACTTCCGTTCGCATTTCATGGATCTGCGAATACTGCTCCGCCGGACTCCTTTTTCAAACGCCATCGCATAAGCGTTTCCTACTTGCTGGATTTGACAGTCGCCGTCCGGATCGGGGATGAGATCTCTGTTCAGCCGCTGCTCTACCAGCAGCACGATCTGCTGCACCACTCGGTCGATAGCCCTTACCTATTGGGAAATACGATCTCTTGATTAGATGGCCCTTAAGGAGTCGGGTAGAGGGAATCACTTACAAGACATCGGAACCATGTTGCGAAAGCGGTCGTGTGACTAAGCTTGCGGCGCAGCAGTTCGAACATTAAGCCGGAGCACTTGGTGTCCACGTACTATTCCTTGAATTGGCGGGCGAAACTGGCACTATTGAAAAATTGGCCGAATCAAAAGTTCTAAACGGTTGGAGCTCGGTAAATTCCTTTCGCCGGTGAACGCTGCATGTCTCCGTGGTCACTTCTCTGCTTGGATTTCAACAGCTTCCTGCTTATTTTCCGCCTTAATTTATTAATTGCCAAATCTAAGCTTACCCACACAACCGTATTTTTCAAGATGGCTGCCCTTCCCTCAATGGAAAACAACCGCTGGATTTAAGCAACCAGAGATGGGCAACCGCGAAATTCTTGTGTTCCTGTCACGAGTTAACGATGTTTCTTCCACTATATATCGATAATCTGTATTCCATAAACGGTAACCCTAAAACGTGTGTCTCCACTAAGGTAGGTGTCTCCACTATGGAAGGAGACAAAACCGTCTGGCAATAGTTCTTGACTGCCGGGTGGCAACGCTATTGCGAAAATATTTCCGATATTCCATAGTTTTCCGATAGTCCTCAATTTGTTGTTAAAATAAATAATTATTTATGAATTAACTAGGTTTAGGAGGAATACGGAAATATTGTAGCAGCATTACAGCATGGCGACCCTTATACAGAAGAGTAAGTTAAGCCGCTTTTCATTGATGTTTCATGCGTTTAACCTGGCCCCGATGTTTTTGTTGTGTAACTAAGTACATGTGTATAAATGTTTACCTGATTTGTGGATTATTGAATTCCAGGTCTCCCGCTGGCCAAATCCAGCACCCCGGCTCTGCAGTTCCTCCGCTTCAGGGGCAAGATCAACATACAGCGGCCTAAGGAGCCGCACTATGAACGTGCTCGCGTCATCGCAGTCACCCATCCAAAATATCCGGAACCACCAAAGGCCAAAAGCTGCTTTCGGACACGTGCGGAGCGCACGCAGCAGCAGCTGGAGAATCCGTACAACGAGATCATCGCACGCGAAGTGCGCAACTGGCTGGACCATTCCCGGCTAGTGGCCATCTTCCACCTGAACTCAATTACAGCCGACGAGATATTTCGCGTGCGCGTTCAGCTGCACAAGCAGAACCTACACCTCAAGTCCTTTGGCAGCAAGATCATCGGACAGGCGGTGAAGGGTACTCGCTACGAAGCCATTCTGCCACTGTTCCACTCCAATCACTGCATCGTCTTCTCCCCGGACCAACAGCGGACTGCCGCCCTGATTAAGATCACCCGCAAGGTACCGCAAATGGTCCTGCTAGGCGGCATCGTGGAGGAGACCATGCTCAGCAGGAACGAACTGATGGCCTTTGCCCAGATGCCCGGCCTGCAGGCAGCGCAGGCACAACTCGTCCAGACGCTTAATCAGGCAGCCGGCAATCTCGTCCAGCAATTGCAAGCGCATCAAAACAGCTTCGTGCAAGTCCTAGATGTCCATGCCAAAGGTGAAACGGAGAAGGCGGAACCAGAGTCAACGGAGGAGTCCATGTGAAAAAAAGTTTGTTAAATAAATAAAAATTGAAAATGTTATCATTGTCTTTCACACTAAAATAGCTGCTTAATATGGTTAACTTTCGGCACAATCTGGTTCTAACTTTCGTTGTAAAATATTATTCAAATTGACTCATCGACAACTTTCCTAATTGCAGGAAAAATCAAGAAAGTTTAAAAATGAAAGCCAGACAAAGCCCTTGACTAGATTTAATTTTTCCAACGGGCCTAGAACTTCTGCTGGAATGATGGCGTCAGTTGTGGAGTCTTAGCTAGTGCCGCTTAGGAACTGATTGTGTGATTCCAGCGCTGCCTGCAGTTGAAAGCGAGATTGGCCAGAGCCTCGGCAGCGTCCAGTTCGTCCTTGTGATGAAGCACCCAGCGGTCACCGCGAGCCGTCCCATCGCTAGAGAAGATTACTTGCCCACTGTCACTTTTCTGCCTGAAATAAGGGTATTTGTTATCACGATGGAGCATGGCATACATGAACTGGTTCACCTGCTTGTACTCCACTCGATGTGATAGTTGTTCCTATTCGGCGTGAATTTGGCGGCACTTTCCAGCCACTTGTTGAGTTGCGTGCTCGGTTGACTGGCCGATTCCGCCGTGGAACTATCCCGCAGGTACTTTTCCATCATCTGGTGCTTGTACTTAGCTCTGCCCCCCATCTGAACTTCGGACAGAATAGGTAACCGTTCGGATAAGTCCGCAGATTCGACATAAAAGTTCGGCTTATACTGGGAATAGGATTCGTTATTGGCATTCCCATCGCTGCCTGTGCTGTGGCTGGACAACTCGTCATCGTCGTCGCCCTCGTCATCCTCCGCGGGACACGAGTTCATCTCCTCTTCCCAAATACTATCCTCCGACGAGATGCTAAACTGTTCCACATTGCCCCTCGCATTGTGATTGTAGTTCTTGATCAGATGACCCCACGACTTCTTGGCCTTCTCTCGCTCCGAGTTCTTGAGCTTTCTGCGCCAGTTCGCGAACCAATTGCAGATCTGGGTGTAGGTCAGACCAGTCTCCGCAGCAAGCAGCTTCTTCTCTTCCCTACTGGGATAGGGATTCTCCCGGCGCCGAATCAGCCAGTCTTTGAGCATCCTCTTGATGTCGGGCGTAAACAACCGTTTGGTGGCTCGCGTTGGAAGCTGCATTTCATCCTCCGGTGGCCATGCGCGTCTGAAAAAGTGCACAGAATAATAGATAAATGCTCTTAAAAATTTACAAAAAAATTCCCACCTGCTATGACGACGATTTCGTTTGGGCCGCGTTGACTTCTCCATGACGTTCTGAAAACACAGAACGTGAATAAAAGAACTGGCACACCTCATCGCATCTTTTTTAAAAATACCCTGTAAGTCAATTTAGTTTCAAAACAGTCGGTGGGTGGCGCTATTTTTGGCCTACGGATTTTCATGTTTTTTGGCTATGCGACTGTTTTCTTTATTTTCCTGCTCTCAAATTAACAGAATAAATATTTTGGCTTCTCACTTCTAAACCAAAAGAGATTGAGAGCAAGAATTGGATATCACAGCAATCAAGAGAGAACTTTACAGCTCGTAGCAGATGTAAAAACCTGTTAAGGATCTCTATTTTCCTTCCAAAACTCGAATTTGACAAGGTGTGCGAGATAGCTGTTTATGTTTTTCGGATTCAGTTAAAAAATTCATTGATAAAATCGTGTTTTTCTTTTATATCCAAACTGTACGTAGATATATTTATATTCAAGTTCTTAAGTGTGACACTGGCCAGGTATCTAATATTGGGGGACGTGACCCTTAAATGACATTTTTAGTTTCTTCGACGTTTGGAAACTTTTGGGAAAAGTCCAAATGCTCAGAGGATGCATCACTTTTGTTGACATACTCAGGCAATTGTGGTAACATGAATTATATAATTCGAATTTAACACTATAGACTTTTTATCGATACCGCAATAAAATTAGTTTTTATTTATTTTAAACTCTTTAAGAGCTTATACCATTTAACTCACATTAGTTTCTTTAAAAATATCTGCACCCACCTGTTTTTGGCTTATATTATCTGATTATGTTTCGTTATATTTCGGAATTTTGAAAGCGAACCGCCTTTGTGCTTTGCTCGACGTTCTGGGACAAACTGAACTCTGAGAAAAGTTTTCAAAACAGCACGAAGAGGACCGAAGACCTCTGTATCACACGAGTGGGACACTTTTAATCTATTTACAAAATACAACTAAGATATGTGTGTTTATTTTAAAATTATCGCTGTTCTTTCGTCATGGGAAATTGATGAGAAACGAGAGAATCTTAATTAATCGTGCTCTGTTGCGAATTACTTTTACTCTCGATGGGATATTTTATGGTGTTGTTTTATTGGGTCGGTGCCCATGACGTTATTTAATTATGTCGCTGGTATTTAACAAACTGGTGTAACATTAAACATGTAATTCTTATAATTTTCTTATTCTCTCTTTTGTTATATCCGAGTTCTTTAAAGTGTAAATCTTTATAATACTTTAATGTTGTGAGGGCGACAATAAACCAATTGTTTGTCCTTTAGTTGAATTGGCTTTGTGCTTGGATTCAGGTAGAGTTGGACTTTAGAGCCGACATTTAGTAATTCGGACTGCTTCTTCTGAAGAAGAATATTAAATTGGAATCCATTTTCCGGTGCAACTAAGGCCAAGGCAAGTCCACACTCCTTTGATATAACCAAAACTCGAACCGTGTAGTTGGGTTCTCTGTCGTTCATGTGACGTTGATCCATGCGATCATTTTTCAAAAATCGCCGTAAATCTTCAGCATAGCCTCCTCTTAGAAAGCGTTGAACAGACTTTAAATTGGCCTTCTGGCTGATCGGCAAATACTGTTTGGTCTTCTCATCCGGCACAAGTTTGATAGCTGGAGAGGATTCAATATAGCTATCGTCGGATAGCTCATTGTTCATGTCCAACGTACGAGTCCATGAAGAATGGTGGACCCCGAGGGGCAAAGCTCGTCGCTTCGTTCCTGGCCAACTGGTGTTCAGGAGCTGGAAACAGGTTGAGAAACTGCTGTTTGCCGTAGAATCCGGCTGACTGCTGGAAGTTGCTGTCTTATTGAGCTCCATCCAGGATAAATCAAATTTAGAAGGAGTATTTCTGCTATGAATGGAAGAGGGCTGCATCAAAAGGCTTCTTTTATTGGCTATTGATGAGTTAAGGTCCTTTGGCGCTTTTCCATAAGTCTGGAACATAGAACTTGTTTTAGGCAGTTTATTAGTCACCAGGGTAGGAGTCCTTGGGGACTTCTGGAACACGATGGGCAAGGCTCTGGCTCGTCGCTTCGGTCCAGGCAAACTGGTGTTTAGGAGCTGAGAACATGATGCCATACTCAAGCTTCGGCGAGAATCCGGTTGACTGCTGCTGGTTCCAGTCCGTTGGAGTGCCAGCCAGGAGGAATCAAACGTGGACAAAGTATTTCCAGGTTGAACGGCCCTGGATTCCACCAACACACTTCTTTCATTGCCTCTTGGAAAGCTGATGTCCTCAGATGTAGGGAGTTGCTTAATCCTCCGACTGTCTCGTTCTGGATTGTTCTCCTGCTGATCGTCGTCCTCCACAGGAGAGGGCAGTTTACGTTTGAATCGCTGCATGTAGTATACTTCGCTACATTTAGGTTGGAAGCTACGATCCCGCTCACGCAGATTTTTACAAATAAAAACAAAAAAGAACCAATTCAAATCACAATATTGTTTTTGCCACTCTGTGCTGCCAGATCGCAGAGGGTTGCCGGATCAGGCAAATAAATGCTACCATTTTGCGGTTGCCACAAAAATACTGCCAAGTACAAATACAAAGCTGACAAGCATACGGGGCATATCTAGTACCTTTCGCTGGTCAATTGTTTATATCTGAAACGTAATAGCGCTGAAGTTAATTGAACATTAGAAAACGAAGCATCGCCGGCAGCCATGAACGAATCGGTGCGCTACGACCGTTGTCACCAGGTGCAGCTAGGCGTCCTCAGCGAGTCGCAGGTGTCCTCCGCTGCCGAGGAGGATGTCCAGAGTCTGCCTCCGCAGGGAACGGGCAACGTAAGTGTGTCTCGCCCCCCGTTTGTGTTTCCTAATTTCGCCTGACTCATGGTTTTATTGCTCCCATTACGTGTTTGCGCATAATTACACTACCCTCCACCCACAGATCCTCTTCACCCACGACGGCGTGCTGCTAAAGAAGGCCAGTGCCGAGCACATCGCCGATCTGAACACCAGTGGCTCCCTGTCCTTGGTGGAGTACTCGCGCACCTCGGCGGATCTGCCACGCAGGAGACTGCTGCTCGAGTGGCAGCCCAACGACAGCATCATGATCGCCGATGACAGCCAAGATCAGGGCGACTGGGCGCTGGTGGATAGGATTTCCGGGCGAACACGCACCACCTCCGAGTGCCATGCCTTCAACACGAAGCCCAGCGAACCAAGCGGCGGGGCAACGGGCACCCGTTCGCGGATCATGCGCGCCCAGCTGGAGGACTTGTCTTCCGTCGAGGTCCGCCATCGCGGCCAGACCATCCGCTTTATGCGCAAGGGATCCGGAGGCATTCACAGCGAGTTCTTCTTCCAGCATGGGAATGCTGACCTCTTTGTGCGCTCAATGCGCGATCAGCACTTCATTGAGACCGCCGAGACCAGTCGCAGCGGCGGTGAGGAATACGCCATACTGACTACCGAGAACCAGAAGCTGAGAAAGACCTTTGCCGAGCTGGATATTGGCCAGATAAAGTCCAGCCAGTTGCCGCGCGAAAGCTGGTTGCCCAACAAGCTGGCAGGATTCCTAGGCAACATTCCTGATTACGTGCAGCCGCCGTTCCAGCGCTCGCCCAAATCCCGGCCAGGAGCACTGATCTCCGGCGATCGCCAGACATCGCCGGACAACTATCAGATCATAGGACTAAGTGGGAGCACCAATAGTGCCTGTTCCTCTAACGGACAGAGTCGTGGGGGCAGTGCGGACAAGTCCCCAGCGGACAGTGAGCTAGAAAATCTAAATGCCCAGGACGAGAAAATAGTCAACAACTTGCCGGATCGGCAGCGAGTGGAGCGAGGTGGGTTGGTATTAAGCGGATGAATCTGTCGATGAACATAGTTCAAAATGTAGTTGTCACTAATCTTTACGGTACACGAGAAATCTTGACTTGATGATTATAATCTTGAAACGACTGATTAATTTTTTTGATAATGTAATTTAAAATACTTACTTAAATGTGTATAACTATTTAAACTTACCATTACAGGTCCTCCTCTCACCGAGACGCAGTGGCTGGAGTTCCAGACGCCCGACGGTCAAATCTCGGACAGCGTTCGCATAAAGGAACTCATCTTTCGCGGCGGCATCGTTCACAGCCTGCGCGCAGAGGTGTGGAAGTTCCTCCTTAACTACTACCGGTGGTCCGACACCCAGGTGGAGCGGATCGAGCGTCGCAAGCAAAGGTCAATTGAGTACTACAACATGAAGGCCCAGTGGTTGGCCATGACGACTGTCCAGGAGGCGAACTTTTGCGGGTACCGGGAACGCAAGTGCCAGATCGAGAAGGATGTGAAGCGCACAGACCGATCGCTGCAGTTCTTCGCCGGCGAGAATAATCCCAATCTAGACCTGCTGCAGGGCATCCTTATGACCTACGTGATGTACAACTTTGATCTTGGCTATGTTCAGGGAATGTCCGATCTCCTCGCTCCGATTTTGGAGATCCAGGTGAACGAGGTAGATGCCTTCTGGTGCTTCGTGGGCTTCATGGAGCTGGTGTTCACCAACTTTGATATGGACCAGGCGGGCATGAAGACGCAGTTCGCACAGGTTCGTCGCCTGATTGAGTTTGCCAATGCTCCGCTGTTCAACTACATGCGATCCCACGACTCGGACAACATGTACTTCTGCTTTAGATGGCTACTGGTGTGGTACAAGCGGGAGTTGAGCAACGAGGATGTCCTAAAGTTGTGGGAGTGTCTGTGGACACGACTGCCATGCGCGAACTTCCACCTGCTCTTCTCGGTGGCCATCCTCGATCAGGAAACGAGCGTAATAATTGAGAACCAGTATGAGTTTACAGAGATCCTGAAGCATGTCAACGAACTGTCTGGAAATATTGATGTCCAAAAGACCTTGCAAATCGCTGAAGCCATCTATCTGCAGCTAAAGGGATCGGAAACTCTTCCCAATGACATCCGCTGCATAATTGGGGAGGCACTTCTTCCACCAGCCGCTGGCGAGGAAGTGGACGGAGGCGAAGCAGATGAGGAGCCTGCCCTCTCAGATGATGGCTTCACCGAAATACGAAGGGAACTCACTCCCGAGGAAAAAGAACGCCAGCAAAAGTTACTAAAAGAGGCCTGCGAACGATCCGTCTTCCTGCAGAATCACTAGTTCGAACGTGACCACATCGTATGGACTCCTAGAAAAAAAAAGCCAAAAGCCCTTAGCAAAGCATGCGCAAGTTACACTGCCCTTCAAGATTATTTGCTAACAAGGTAATTTTTGGGGTCGCGATTAAAAAAACTAGCATCCCATTATATCATAAATTTTCTGTTAAAAAGGATCCTTTGAGGAACTCGCAGTTTCCATCTAACTGAAGGTTAATTATATCAAACCTCAAACAATACATAAATTTTTCGTGTTCAACACGCGTCTGCCATCAGCATCAACAAAAAAGTATGTTTTTAGTAAAGCAAAAGCTTATTTTTAGGGCAGTGTTATCTTAGACTCTAAGACTCAAAGTTTACCAACGCATCGAAGCAAATCGAAGCGGGCCAAGTGCTTTAACTGCTGATACACAAATTTATATATTGTATATTATACATATTTGTACGATTTTGTAATTATTGTAAGTTCTTTCCCTCACCCAAAGGGCAAATCACCACATCCCCAATTCGATCACCCTTAAGTATACCAAAACGACATTTTCGATATTTAGGATTTAGTACTCGCTTCTAGCGAACTCGAAAAATTTGAGAAACTCCGTTGTTCGGTTTAACAGAACTTAACATGCGCAGCTTTTGTTGTCTTTTTCTAAGTTTACTCAATTACTGTGAATATGCATCGATTAACAAGTACATTAAAAATGCGTAGTAAAACTATTTAAATACAACACCGAATCGCACATAAAAGTACGTATCGTTAATTTTTTGTTGTGGAATACTGGGGAACAGACTAACCGCATTGCAAATTGATAAACATTGAATCCTTTTGGATCTTGTATGCAATATGCATTTGCAATACACATTTTGTACATTAAATTTGTGTATCAACATCATTCGATGGTTCAATTCCAAGTTTTCGCTAAACACCGAATTTAGAAGGGCTTTGGTCATCTTTGATAAAGATATAAACTTACCAAATTTTACAACGAACTTGAACTGCTAGGTATTTGGTAGCATCCCGTCTACGATGGTATTTATTCTTCTTCCTCATTCATTCAAAGATGTTCTCCTTCATTCATCCACTGATATTCTTCTTCACTCATCCAATGACATGCATCATCTTTCTCATCCAATGACATTCTTCTTCTTTTAATGATATTCTTCTTCATTCATCCATTAATAACTCAAATAATGTTTTAATTTTTTAAATTTATGTTTTATATATTTATTTATCATCAATATCAATAGCTGATGCTTGGTTGTTACTTGCTGTTGTTGCTGTAGTTGCTTCTTCTGGTTGATGTTTTGCGTTTGTTTGTTGTTCTGCAGTTATATTATAATTTTAATTAAGACTTATACTTACAAGTTAAGTATGCAATATATGTTGGTTGTTTGTTTTGCTTTCTTCTCTTTTTTTGTGTGTGTGTGGCATTGTAAACGTCTCTAAATGAATTGTTGTCGTAAAGTGCAAGGAAAATATATCCATAATTCCGTTTACTCAACTGAATAATTATGCAAAATGCCATAATTTTAGCATTGCTGCTCTTCAAACGTGTCAGATTCAAATTCTCCGATTCTCAATTACTTTAAAATTGATTTAATTAAAAAATTCTATTTTTCAATAAACATTTTTCATTTGTTTGTTATGCGCCAGGTCTGCTTATAGGTTTGTTTTGTTCTTCGTGGGACACACGAGTGAATTTTAAAACATACAAATTACAATTACAAGAAATAAAATACACGCTTGAACGATTGATTCTTGCCTTTAGCATTCCATTCTTTTCACATTCACTAATTACAAAATTAAAATTATAAAAATTACACGCAGTTTTCGCGGGACACACAGAGAGAGTAGAGAGTACAGTATACAATACAACATAGTGGGTGAGGTGGAAGTGTGGAAAATGATTCAGTATGAGAATACATGGTGCCTTACTATATTAAAAACGGTTAAGCAATGCGAGAGCCATTTAAAGATTGTAAATTATGTACAGGTATCATATATAGAGACTTTGCATGTGTGAGGACAGCGCAGGAAACCCTAGTATCTGTGTCTCTTCTTGTTATGTAGGGATATAGTCTATTATGTAAACTTTTTTGCTGTCGCTTATCAATTATGTGTGTGGTTGCAATAATTTAAACGGATAATCTTCATGCAGCAGCACTTTGCTTCTCTCGTTACAATTAAATTATAAGCGCTTTTTAATTATTTTCGTAACTGTATGAATATTTATGTAGCCAGAGTGAGGGAAGCGATTGATTTATCAAGTTCCATTATGTGCAGCAGATGGAACTTCAGTAAGCCATCAGCTGGGGATGGCGCCGTGCCCTTCAATTCAGACGGAGTTGCAGCAGTGTCGAACTGCAGGGCGTTGCGACCAAAGTCCCCAATCCACTCTCTCTATATTGGCTCCTAACTTCTATATATAGTTTATATATGCTTCTTATACTTTACACAACTTTAAGCTTAAGGGATCTAGTGGTAACAGTTAGCCTAGCATTTAATTTTCGCCTCGATCTCGTTTGCATTCGCATCTGCAACTGTTTTTTAATCATCTTCTTGTCCTTGATTTTCTGCTCCGGTTGTTGTGGTGGATGTCTAGTGATGGTTAAGGCTCCTTCTCCACGTGGTTTTCTCCTGCCCCTTGGAGGAGCCGTGTCATCCTGCTAGCGCTGGCGCTCGGATCTACGCAATACTCATTCGTTCCGTTCCTCCGCACCTGACTCGCTTCCAGTGGAAAGATTTAGCGTGCTGGCATCCGCCGAGGAGCGCGTATGTCGGGTAGATCGCAGCTCCCGTCGCTTCTCAGGCGGTTGTCCTTCCACGGAGCCGGATCCCTGTTCATTTCCAGACCTCGGGCGCTTCAGGCGATTTGAAGAGCGACGGTTCTCTTCGGCAGCTGCTGCTGCCGCTGCCGCCGCCGCAGAACTCGAGGATGAGCCACTCAGATTTGCCGCAGAGGTATTTCCAGCTGCCTCCAGATCTTCTACGCTGCCGCCATGACTGCTCCCTGGATTCGCAGCCGCCGGCTTCTTGAGTATGGGCTGTATGATCAACTCATCGGCTTCTTCGTAGGGCGGCGGTAGTTTAGCAGCATCCGCTGCATTAGTTATGGTTAGAGAGATGCGCGACTCGGAGCGCTCGGAACGTTCGCTGCTAGTGCTAGCTCCGCTGCTGATGGGAGGAGCTATTGTAATTGTAGTTTGACTCGGGAGATTGGCCGCCAATCCCGCAGCAGCAGCTGAGCTGGAGGAGGAGCCTGATCCCCCTCCAGAGGCATTAAGGGGAGTCAATGTAACCTTATCCTGTTCAGCAGACATGGGAGCAGGCGTGGAGCTGCTGCTAGAGCTGCTTCCGCCTCGTAGACTTTTCTCTATGCTGCTCATGCTGGCTCCAAGGTTCAGGGGTAATCCTGCAGCAAGAGCAGCTGCGGCCAGCTCCTCCTTAGTGGGATGCAAATCGCCGCCACGTGAGCGTTTGGAAAGGGCCTTCTGCTGCTGCTGTTGCTGATGTTGTTGCTCTGCATCTAAGGCTGCAGCATAGGCAGCTGCTGCTGCGTTTGCCGAACTGGAGGATGCAGATGATCCGCCCGCCGAAGAGGTAGGTATCAGCGAGATTCCCGATCCCAAACCCAAAGTCTTGGTGTAATAGTCCATCTGTTGTTTGAAGGCATCTTGCTCACGCTGTCGCTTCGAAGAGGAGTGGCTGCCGCTCCCTGAAGTTGAGGAACCTCCACCACCGGCTCCTCCTGCAGAGCCTCCAGTTAAGCCAGCCAAGCTGGCTAAAGAGCCAGGACCACTCAGTGGCAAGGATCCGCCCGCAGCAGCCATTGCTTGGGCAGCCATCTCAGCTAAAAAGGCCTGTGAAAAATCACTGGACATTCCAGGGATTTGTGGCAGTTGCGCTGCCGCAGCCGCAGCAGCTGCTGCTGCTTTCGAGCTCTTGCTTGACGAAGTGGATGTCCCCGTATTTGAACTAGATGACGAAGGCATTTTGCCCTGCGAGAAGGCCTGTAGGGCGGCCAAATCTGTAGGCAGGGCTCCGCGGGCCAAACTCTCAAACCACTTTTGCTGTTCCTTGGCCTGAGCGTTGGCTTCACTAGCTGCTTGGCTGCTCCTCTTGCTCGAAGATGAGGGGTTGCCTCCTCCTGAAGAACTTGGGGTTCCTGGCAGTGGGGGCATTCCTAGCGAGCTCATCAATCGAGTGGCCTGCGCCAAATCCATGTTGCTCATGCGGCTCAGCGATTCGAGTAGATGAGGATCCGCACCTGGCATGAGTAAGCTACTTAATTGAGCCATGTCTGCCGCTGTGGGTGTTGTTTGGGATTGGCTTCTGCTGCTTGACTGCCTGCCACGTCCGGATCCGGATGTTGAGGTTGAGGGCGTGGTCACTGTACTGGCGCCACCGCCCATGCTGGCCATGGCGTTCATCAGACTCGCAGCTGAGTTGGCAGTTGCTGTGGCATTTCTTGACTGACTGGACTTCGATTGCGACTGATGAGACTTTGACTGCGTAGAGCTGGTGTTTGAGGCGGATGAGGTGGCTCCATTTAGCAGGTTATACTGCTGGGCCAGCTGATCGTATGCGGAACCAAGACCACTGGATCCCAGTGAATACGGATTCAGGCCACCCAGTCCCATTGGCGGATACAGCAACGATGGATTCGGAAATAGGAAGGGGAATCCAGCCGCCAATTGGGACGCGGAAGCTGCTGCATTCTTGCCACCAGCTCCGCCAGATGATCCTCCAGTGCTGGCGCTGATAGCAGCCGCCAATTGAGCAGCTTCATTTTGAGCCTGCTGCTGCTGCTGTTGTTGTTGTTGTTGCTGTTGCTGTTGCTTCTTCTTACTGGCCGAGGATGAGGAAGCGGCGGATGAGCCACCACCCGACTGTGACTGCCCCTGGCTCTTACCGGAACCCGCTCCTCCGGATGCACCTGTCAATCCGCCAAGAGTTGGTCCGGCAGCAGCCATGAGCGCAGCCAGCGACTGGGTGTCCATCCCTGCAAGATTGCCCAATCCTCCCATTCCCGCCAAACTGGCAAAAAGATTCATGTTGTTCAGATTACCTAGTCCAGGAATATTACCCATTCCAGGCATTCCTCCAAATGACATGGATAGCAGCGGATTCTTAGGATCAAAAGCAGCCAGTGGATTCTTGGGATCAAACGCTCCTAGTCCTGGCAAATTGGCCAGCAGGCTGGGATTTAGACCGGCAAGGGAGCCGAATTGTAAAGCAGCTTGATCCAGGGCAGCTGATGCCGCCGTCTGCTGGCGTGATGACTTCTTGGAGCTGCCAGAGTTTCCTCCCGCTGGCGATTGCGCCGAAGATGATTGTTGCTGTTGCTGGGAGTGGGACGTCGATGAGGCGTTACTCGAGTTTGACGACGGGCGTCCGCCATGAGACTTTACTGCCGAGGAGCCGTAGCTGCTGTCCATTGATGTAGGTTTGGGTGATGGTGCTGACATGGGATTTTGCATCTGTTCCAGCCACTTTGGATCCACTTCGTAGTTGGGGTTCTCAGTGAGCCTATGATTTAAGATTGCATTCATTTCAGGGATTAGTAATTCTAGTCTATTATTTTGAAACACTCACCATTGCATAAGTCGCTTCAGTTGGGGCGCCTTATTGCCACCCAAACGCTTGCCAGTCTGCTTATTGATTACTGGTACAGGTTCCTCTCCCGTCAGATTTTGGGGACCAGCCATCGAATGTTGTTGCTGTTGCTGTTGTTGTTGCTGCTGCTGCTTCTGCAGCTGGGCGGCACTCGAAGATTGCTGTGAAGAGTTGCCTTGCTGACGGTTCGAGCGCCGGCTGTTGGCACTTCCAGAACCACCGGCTCCGCCACCGCCCACGTAATCAATGCTGAGCTGGTCGCCCAGTGGACTTGTCATGTCTGAGAGCCACTTGTTGACCTTGACGTCGTGCGGTGAATTGGTTGAGAACTTGGAGCTGATCTTCATGGCCTGCTCCATCTCGGCGAGCATGTTCTCGTACGCCTTCCGTTGGGCAGGCGGAAGAAACTGCATCATCTTTTGCTGCTGCTTGAGGAACGTCTGCGGATCGGTGGCCATTGTCTGGGCCAACAGGGCATTCAGACTGTCCTTGGAGGACAGCCCTCCCATTGCCATGTTCTGCAGGGCGCTCAGGCCGCTGCCGCCGGCACCTCCGCCGCTGGCCGATGAGTTTCCTCCGGCGCCGGATCCGCCGCTGGACGATCCGCCCTTGGACTCTGCAAGAGATAGATACATTCGATTAGTGGTTAACTCTATTGGATGGGTGCCAGTCCTCGGGCGGTGAAAAAGTAAAAGCGCAGAGACTCAAACTCACTTCCGGGCACTGTGGTAACAGTGATGGTAAAGGGTTTCTGGTTGGACTGCTGGCTGGCCGAAGATTGAAGGTTTGCTGGTGTCACAGAAACGCTTGGCGGGATCTGAGGCTTTTTCGAGGACGGCAGCGATGGGTCTGGGAAGGTCTTTTGCTCCTTGGCCGCCGATAGGCCAAGCACGATTTCGTCCAACTTCTTGCGTTTCTTCTCCTTGCCAATAACAGGCTCTTCAATCGTCTGTAATGAAATAAAATTAAAAACACCATTTTATTTATGAAGGAATTAAATTAATCTAAACTGTGGATTTAAAACTTACGCAGTTGTTCTTCTTCATTAGTTTATTAAGTGTGTCGTCTAGCTTGCTTTTACTACCCATTGAGGGAAAGGCGGAACTTAGCGCAGCATGCACACTGGGCTTCTTGGAGGGCATAGAGAAGTCTTGGACCTCACTCAAATCGATGGCTCCCGCACTGGAGGCCGACTTGAGCATCTCAGTCATGTTCATCTTCGGCAAGCTGCTGCGAGTAAATTTAAATGTATGAGTAAACCATGAAACATGATAGTCTTTTTCAGTGAACCGACCTTGAGGAAAGATCCATTGGAGCACCCATAGAGGGTGGAGGAGTCTTAAGGGCGGGGACAGCTGGCTTGCTAAACTGCCCAGAGGACTGACGCGAGAGCGAAGCATGCTGATGGGCTGGGGGCGGCTGCATGCCACTCAGGGCTGAAGAGTTACCTCCTCGACCACGACCAGAAGAGCCTGTCAAGGCTTCCATGTTGGCAATCTCACTCTCCCAGTCTTTGGGTGCCACTAAAACAGAAAAAGGATTAATTAGTATACAACTTTAAAGATTTAAAATCCGAGAAAAACTTACTGGTCGAACTATTGAGCAGGGCATGCAGCTTAGCCCTTTCCGTCTCTACGTCGATGGCGATGTGTCGCTTGCGCTTTTTGCCCACTCCAGATCCAGAACTTGGGACATTCAATCCGCTTACTCCTCCGGCCGACGAACCAGTTGCCGCACTCAGCGACATTCCCGGGAGCAAAGAGGATAGAGATGTGGCGTTTCCACCAGCTGCAGCTGCAGCCACGGCCGCCGCAACCGCAGCATTGATGCTCTTGGCATCCAAGCCAGGTAAACTGTTGCCTGACGAGGGCTTCGACTGGGTGACCTGGGGCATTCCCGAGGACGCAGATGCACCGCCCGCTGAACTTGCAACCTGCTGCATATGCGAGGACTGCAGGTGCTTGGTTACACCCTGATCAGTGGTGATTGTGATGACATCGGGGGTTGTGGACCGACGCTCCAAACTGCTCAGGTGAGGAATGGATTCGTGAAGGGCGATGCTCAAATCAGTGGCCCCCTTGCAGCTGGCAAAGGCACTGTACTTGCTATCCACAGGCCACTTTCCAGACTCGACGCAGGCCACGATGTGTGCTATGCGGCGCTCCAAGGCGAAATCCTTGAACCAACGGATCATGCACATTTCCAATTTGGGCTTCTCCAACTTTTGCTGCTTCACAGTTGCAGGTTGGATCACTTCCAAGTCCGGAAAGCGGGCTTTCAGTTCGGCCGCCTGCTTCTTGCATTC
The DNA here is from genome assembly GCA_035046095.1 of Drosophila pseudotakahashii. Classification (NCBI taxonomy): domain Eukaryota; kingdom Metazoa; phylum Arthropoda; class Insecta; order Diptera; family Drosophilidae; genus Drosophila; species Drosophila pseudotakahashii. The sequence goes on from JAWNOE010000198.1 coordinate 287,557, forward strand.
CTCTTCTACGGCCTTTTCCTTCTCCTTCATTACCTCGTCATCGTCAGGATCTGATGGACCAGCAACCAAGTCGAGAATCTCCTGGTCGCCAGCGGGTTTCTTGGGAGCATCTGCCTCAGATTCTGATGCAATTGGGGATTTCTCAGTGGGCTCAGATTCTGCGAGTGATTTTTTCTCTTTTTCCTTGTCTTCTGTTTTCTCCTTGGACTCTTCTTTTGATTCTTCTGCTTTCTCTTCGTCAGTCCTTGCAGTCTTTACCGTATTTTCTGATTCCTTTTCGGGGGGTTCCGAATCTTCAGCAGATTTTTCTTCCGCTTTAGAGGCAATTTCATCGACCTCCATTTTTGAGTCTTCTTCTGCAGAAGGTTCAGATGTTTTCGGTTCCTCTTCTATAGATTCTTTTTCCTCAGCCTCAGTGGATTTTTCAGGGGAACCTTCCTTTTCCTGACCATTTTCCTCAATGGCTGACTCCTCAGTTTCCATTTTCTCTTCGCTGGGCTTGCTGTCTTCGACTTCTGGTACCAATTTTTCAGTGCTGGATTTATCCTTGTCCAAATTTACAGCTTCGTCTACAGCGTCTTCCTCAGAGGCTTCTGCCTTCAAATCTTCGTCCTTGACCTCAGCTTCAGTCTTTGTGGGCTCTTCGACCTCTGATTTCTTAGCTTCGGGGCTGTCTGCAGTGTCCTTCTTTTCTGGACTTTCTTCCACCTTAATTTCATCCTTTACGGAAGTAGCAGGCGTTTCCTTCTTGATAACGCTCTCATCGGTCATGAGTTCATCATCCAGATCTATGACCTCATTCTTGACGGAAGCCGCTTTTTCCGCTGCCGCCTTCTCAGCCGCCGCTGCTTTTTCAGCTGCAGCTAACTTTTCGGCCTTTTCCGCATTAAAAGCCTCCAGCTTGATGGTACGCTGGATCTGAGCTTCCAATTCCCGTATGAAACGCTTCTCCGACTCTCCAAAACTGAAGTTTGGATCGTTAAAGATAAAGGTTTCGGAGCGATAAAGTCCGTGCTTAAGGACGGCGGTAATTAATTCCTTGTCGTGCCGGCCAGGCTCCCACCAATCGGGAGTATCAGCATTCTTGGTGCAGAGCTTCAAGCGTTCCTCAAGTATAGGATTACGAGCCACTTCTCGCAGCTTGGCAAGTACTTCCAAGCGATCCAGTATAAGCTTGGCGTGTTCCTTCTCGATCTCCTCGATAATGCCTTCTAGGCCGCGCTCCGATTCTGTGAGCTTTAAACCCGCTTGCCGTTTGCACATGGCCACAAAGACCTTATAGTAGTCCGTCAGTGTTTCATCACTTTTTCTCTCCAGGTGAGCCATCTGCTTGAACTTTGTCCAGTCGGGCGACAGAGAACTTCCACTGCTGGAACCCATAGGTGTGGAGAGGTGCAGGTCGACACCATAGCCGGTAAGAACTCTAAGGAATTCGTATTCTTCCCGCCGGTTCCACTTCTTGGGGATGAGCTGAAGGCGCTGGGACTCACGCTCCTTGGCGGCCAGTTCCATCTTGCCCTGCCGCTCCATTTTCTGTAGAAATGGTAGAAAACGAGCAAAAAAATTAGTAAAGGTATACTTATTATAAGAACTCAGGATTTGAGAAAGTTAGGTAGGTTCATATTTGTTTTGTTTGTTTTGTATTGTTAATGTAGCCAGGACATTTGTTTGGAAATTATCTTTATAGGCAGCTTTGAATTATAGTAACTTAAGGCTATTTCGTATTAGAAATATTAAATAGAAAAAGCACTTAGACGACATACTACATTTACATGTTCTTTAAGTTTACACTATTCCCAAAACACTTCCTAGAAATAGATAAAAACTTGATAACTGTGTCATGACTCAATAGATTAGGCTGATGCCTGATCCGATCGCATCAACAATTCCAGTAAATTTGTACTAAAAATCAAGATAAGATAATACCAACTACGTCGCAAACGAAGTTAATAATGTGCGTTTCACAATCTTAGTCACATAGTTAGATACTATGGAAATTATATCGAATTAGGTCAGTTCCTAATTCACGTTACTCAAAAGCTCGAAGGTAAGCATTAATTGAGTTAGCATTTATCTAATAGAAGTAAATATTGCAGTAAACGAACTAAGCTAAGAACTGAACAATAATATCTTCGTTGCATATTCCAATGACTTTTTGAGCTTTGTCTTTATAAGAATGTATCTATTGCCATATAATGTATTGCCAACAGAAAAACAAATATACATGTAATAGCTTTTTGCATTTTTCTATACTTTATCTCTCTGCAATTATAACAAAGTTGGACAACCCCGTTAGCACACACATAAAGAGAACACCCCGATATGTTATGTGTGCATTTTGCAAGTGCAAATTCATTACGAATATTTACTCAATTTGGTTGGAAAAAGAATTAAAAAGCGTCCACCAGGAACGACCCTTTGCCATCGCACCACCCTTCCCTGCTTCCCAAAGGGGGTGGGATCACCCCGCCCTTCGCAGTGGTGGTGATGTTGTGGATGGGTGGCGGGTAGAACGACCTCCCTCATCACCATTATCATCTCTATATACCAGACTACTGGCTTTCGAATTACACACAAATTTTTGCGAAAGGCAAAAACAACATAGAAGCTAACGGAAAGACAAAATGCGAATGGCAAGCGCAAAAAGAAAATGAGAGCGAGACAAAGGCGCAAAGAGAGAGGCGAACGAAACTGGAAATACAATAAAATCATAATAATAAAAGTAAAAAATCCATTTTACACCCCTAATAACGCTCTGGCCAGAGGACAGGGGACAGGGGACAGAGGCCAAAGGGCGACAGCAACAGAGAACGAGGTGGAAATAGAGACACGGCACAATGAGCACGGGGCACATGAACGCCACACTAAGCAATGGCGCCCAACGGAAAAGCAGGAAAGCGAAGGAGGCTCGAGCCAGAGACGGAGACAAACAAATGAATCCTGTGAGACCAATTGCACGCGCCACAGCCAAAGAAGCTCATACACTCACCCCACCCACCCACATTTAGTGTATGCCTTGTTTCGTACGTCGGTTTGGATGTTATGATAATAATAATAGGGGGCACACACTGCTGTAAAGTTAGACCCGACGAAAAGGTAAGAAACAAAGCCAAAGGCAGCTCAAATACACAAAATTGCTTGGGACGCAAGAATTTCGTAAGGCGACTCAGTGGGCAGCATGAGTACAGGAATTGGAATACCCGATATCATGTAGTTCTTTCACTATATTTGGGGTCTTAACATCCTCGAAAAAAAATCGAACACTTGGAATGCCTAGCCAGATGGACTCACTATTTGCATTTAAATTATTACCGATTTAAAATATGTATAATGAAGTATACATAGTGTGTTAAATATCCTATAAACATGTGCAATTAAGCAATACCTATTTCCTATCTAATGCAACTAATAGTGTTTGAGGTAATTGCAGATAGGTTTTCCCTTTGCTTATTACAGTTTTGCATAATTGACGTGACGATATCTGTTGGGCACTTTGATAGCTTCAACCCAAATTAGCGAATAGACAATAACCCCTTTTCACTAAAAGTAAGTGTTCCTTCCTCTATATGATATACGAATATGGAAATAAATGCAGAACCAAACCGCAAACTCAATGCAATCCTTCAAGAGATTGCACAGTGGGTGTACATGTGCGGTATATTTTTAAGTGTCTGTGTGTTTAGGGTTCCAAATCCTTTTCGACCGGATCCAAAAAGGGAGGATAAAAAAGGATGCCAAGTGGCGCGCAGGTTGGCAACTCTGTCTGCCGTGTCTCCATCGGCTTCCCTGTTTCTGTTTATACAGCTAACGGCTTTTTTTACTAGTGCACCCACACCAGCCCCTCCACCAAACCTCCAGAAGCAGCCGACGAACACGATGGCATAACGAAAGCCGAAAAGGGGGACAAACAAAAACAAACGACAAAAGAAGATAAAGCGACAGCAGCGACTCGACTCGAGGCCTCTTCTTCCTTGGGTACTATCCCTCCGCCTCTCGCTCGCACTCATATCCCCCGTAGCATAATCCATTTTCTCTCTCGCATTTACACGATACAAGTGCGAGGCGACTCGAGCGATTGATTATGATTATTAGTAGAACCGATGGCGATGGCTATGGCTACAACTATATAGCAGGGCCTGCCACTGTGACTTCGTCTTGGACTTGGAGACGGTGGGTAGTTAACAAGCGGGAGGTTGAATGAGAGAGCGAGATAGGGGAGCAGAGCAGTAAGCACCGCGGAAAAACGAATTTAAATGAGCACCGCTTCGAACAGCCAACCAATAGATAAGACACGAGTACAGTGATGGTCAAAAAAAATAGGCAGAGCTTTACGCGTTTTAAGAAATGTTGTTGTAATTAAGTGTTGAAGTTTTTTAAATGGTTTTATTTATTAAAAGAGATTAATTCATATTCCTACTACCATATAACGATTATTAGTTTTCATATTACACTAAACGAACTGAAGACGATACGATAATGTGTTTTATTCAAATCTATCAACCATAATAATCCCCCATGGTGCTTATTGGTTAATGTTCCCGAACTTTCAGACTAAATTATTATTATTATTATTTGATATACATTTCCATATTATAATGGTTATCTGTTTTACTTGTAATCGTGAATTTCGCTTACGATCCTCCTTTGACCCTGCTATTCTTTCGACCTCAGGTGTCTGCGAGGTCTTCTTTTTACTCTTTTTCAGTTGCCTTTGGCTTGGCAGTTACACATGATACTCTGCTACTAACACCCCCCCCACCATGACCGTGTAAAGTTGGAACGACAACAGCGACGATTTTCGTCTTCGTTCATGTGAAATCTATAGGCATAAATTTATTGTTTTGTATTTTCGCTCGCTGCACAGCGAATTGAGAGCGAGAGGGAGCCAAACGGGCCCCACTGGTCCCCGTCCCCCTTTTTCTCTGCCGTTCCCTCTCGCTCCCTCTTGCACTCTTGGGTCTCGTTTACTTTTTCTTGATTTGTTGCCTGCACACACATTCTTTGCATATTCTCTTTGCACTTTTGCATTCTCATTTTAATTAAGAGATGTATGCCCATATAGAAATTTCCATCGCATTTGGTGTATCTTTTTTGTTTTACCTCCAAATAAATGCCATTTCCATTGTTTAATGTTGTTGGTGGCAACGTCGTTGCAGTTGTTGCTGCAATTTGTGAAGATTTGTTGAGATGCTCGCAGAACGCCGAAAAGCTGCTGAAGTCCATGGGTTTAATAACCTCCATTTTCGGACACACACTAATATCACAGTCTCACTGGTAATCAAGAATATCAAGACCATATATATCGGCAAAATCTCGTAGCCTTATGGTTTCGTCATGATTATTGATTTCAATTAAGCACTAATTATCATTCATTGCGCCCCAATGACAACTATTTGCACGTAGTTGTTGTTGTTGTCGTCGTTGCCTCGGCAATTACATTATTCCATTCCGTTTGATTATCACTCCCTCTCCCTCTGGCGCACTCCCATATTCTCGCGATTTATCGCGTTTCTTTATTCCCCGTCTCGCGTCTCGCTTCGAGTTTCCACGAGCACTTGGACTTTTTACAACTTTACACCGCGGCGCTCAAACAAATAATGAGCGGAGCGCATTGCGGACTAAAATACAAGACACACTCCTCACCCAAACACACACACACGCAGGCAAACAACGGCGACAGCGGCTAAAATCGAATGCGAATCAGCCAGCAAGAGAGACTCAGAAGAGAGGAAGGGAGAGGGAGGCGCGCGGGAGAGTGGGAAAGGGAAACCAAACAATCGTGAGATTAAGCCAAACGCCGTTTTGGGTGAATGTGAATATGAATGAGATGGGCTAAAAACTGAAGCCGAATGCCGACTCTGAGGTGAATGAGCGTCACTTGCAACGGGGGAGAGCCGAAAGAGAGCGCTGACTTCGGCTTGTCAAGAGAGGGAGAGTCCGACTCAGGAGAGAGCAGAAGTGAGCGAGTGTGCACTGGATGGACGAGTTGAAGAAGAAGCGGTCGTCGCAGCAGGCACATTGTGTCAACTGTGTAATGTAAGCAAAGAAGCAGAGCACCAGCAGCCGCCACACACTCACACTCACACTCGCGCCCAAACCCAAAGGAGCGGGAAGAGGAAGAGGACAAGGAGCCGGGGCACACAACAACACGGCAGAATCGGAGCCAAAAAAGCCAAGGCAATGAAACAAATGTACCACAAAAACTGTTGACGACACATAGAGAACGGCATAAAAGAGCGAAAGAGCGCGGAGGAGATGGAGAAGGAGCAGGAGCAGGAGAAGGGGGTAATGACGGACGCAGGACACAGCGGAAAAAGGGATAAAATAAAATAATAACAGCAGGAGCAGCGACAGCAGAAAGAGAAGATGGAGAAGTAAAGCGATGGAAATGGATTAAGTCCGAAGAGCAGGTACAAAAGTTAAGAAATAATCTTTGGGGAATGATTTTCTATACTCTACCTGTGAAGAACTATAATTATTTAAGCTTTCTATAAAACTAAGATTGAAATCCAAAAGGATCTGTAATCTGTACTAATATATTCTCCCAACGAAGATTTTTGAAAAACCTTAGTATGGTTCTAAGCTTCGTAATCATTTCGGATTTCAATGCTTCATTAGTCTAAAAATAAGTTACATTTAAAAGACAGAAACTGTATACTTTTACTTGGTAAAAGAGAAAGAGTATACCATAAATTAAACTTTGCGTGGGTCAGAAGTTTCGATTTGTTGAGGCTCAACCGTATATTGTCCAATCCCCATTTGACTTTGATTATTGGCATTTTGCAATTGTTTAATTAATTCGACCTTTGGTCTATCTACATACGACACAAACACACTCACTCACACAGGGAAGGACAGGGAAAGAGAGCAAGAGGCAGTCAGAAAGCCAAAGCGAAAGATGGAAGCAGGGCCAAAGTGCGATAAGCACGTAGCCAGAGCAAAAACGAAACGAGATTATTAATCAATCCGCAAGATACAGATGCAGATACCGCATGAGTGAGCGAACCCGTGAGTGGATATCGCACACACCGAAACACATACGTACATGCATGAGTGAGCAGGGCGGATATAATCGCACAATCGATACGCGATGGCGACACATCTTCGGCAATGCAATGCACTCACTCACACCAGCATATCGCAACACCAACTAGCCTGCAAGATCGGCAGAGAATGGAGAGCAGGAGAGGGCGGCAGCTCAATCTTCTCTATCCTAAATTTGACTAAACTAAATCAGGCAGAAGAAAGAAAAAAGAGAAGACGAGGCGCAATGGCAGGTAGACAAAGTCGGCTCTCAATGAGATTAAAACTCGAAAGTCTCGGTTCCATATTGATGTACTGACCATTCGGCATATTGGTTAGGCAGCGACTTTTCCAAATGTTTTATGACTGACAGGTGTGAAGTGAAAAATGCGCCGACGCAGCAGCTGCATCGCCTAAATGCACTCATTGGAGAAGGAGAGAGAGAGACCGTTAAAGAGCACCAATGAGATGCGGCAGCAACACGTGAGGCGCACGCGCACAGTGGTATAAACTTAAGACACTCTCTACTGTACAGTTTTAATTCGAAAAAATATATTTTTAAAAATTGGCGCCCAAGTGGGACCTCGGATTTTAAAGTCCAATCAAAATGGTCAAATTCATGAATTTTTCGAATTTAAAATAGCAATTATATACCCTCAATCAAAATCAATAACAACCATTACGCTACATTTCCTTTTCAAATCTTAAGCCCGATTTGAGCCACTGTAAAAGCGGCAGCCAAATGCTAATAAAATAATAAATCGAATGGCAACAGCAATGGCCAGTCTAAAAAAGAGCAACGACAGCGGTCAGCAACAAAAGCAAAAGCATCCAAGCAAGCCGAAGGTGGGACCGACCGAAGATGGAAACAAAAAAGAATGGCAAACCCACACCGGTGCAATCACACGCTCACACGCACAAGAGGAAAGCCAGCAACTTCTCTATGCTCGGTGTTCCAAATACACGTTGCAAATGCAAAAAGGAATCAACAAAACAAAGCGAAAAATGCTTTTAAGCTGCAGCGGCGGCAGCAGCATAACGTGCAAAAGAAGGGAAAAAGGGGGAGGGGTGGGGAGGAGGGACAGTGGAATGGGAGCTCAAATGAGCACAATTAGGCGGCTTTATCGAAAACTCGCGCTATGCGAAAGAAGAGGACAGGAAGGCGAAACAGGAACAGGTCACCATTTATCCCCATCTCCTTTTATCCACCTCCAAGTCACATATTGCGCTCAATAATTCAGTTCGTGAGAGCAGAGTCAAAAGAAGAAGAAGCGGCAGTAGCATCAGCCACCCCCCTCAGCCATTTGGGTGGGCGCACACGAAAAAGGAAAAAATTAAACATTGGATAAATCCAGAAAATGTAAAATTACAAACACACATCGCAGACAGCGAGGGAGCAGGACAGAGCGACAGCGAGAGACGGAGACACAGAATGAGGCACTCTCGCATGGAAAACTAATACATACAGCGGTGGCAGCAGCGCAAGTACAGCCAACGTAGCTAGGCAGCAAAAGCAAAACCACCCGATGATATCGAATGCCCAAACAGCAACAACAAGTACAAGAGCAATAAAACCAAGTCGTCCACCAACGCCACTGCTTACGTCGCGGCAGCCGCAACAATCATCGTCACCAAAGAAGAACTTCTCTTCGTCAATACAACAACATCGGTAACAGCAGCAACAACCACTTGGCTTCGGACTTCTTGTTGCCTCCGCCTCCTTCCTCTCTTCTTTGTTCTGTCTTGCTCCTGTTGTTGTTGTTGTAGGTTTGATTGATGGCGCGCTGCCTTTACCGCTGCCTCTCTGCCTTTTGATAATGTCGGCGTCGCCCATTTAGTGATGACCACTTGGACACAACAGGAGTTTCCCGAATCTGGCTACTTTTTTTGACCTACCTATTATCAAATTAAGTATGCCATTAAAACCACACAAGTTTCAAATATATAGTTTTTTAAATTGGCGCCCAACGTGGGCTTTTAGCCTTCTTGCGCCCTCTTCATTCCCTTCTTGGGCCCAATTCACTCATTCAGCTATATCTTATTAAAAGATTATATTATTATCTGATTATTATACAACAGCTTGAATTCGAAAAAAGATATTTAATAAAAATGGCGCCCAACGTGGGATAACCCACTTATTCAGCCTAATAGTTTATCTTATTAAATTATTATAATACAACAGCTAAATTCGAATATTTTTTTTTGGCGCCCAACGTGGGATTTTAATCTCTAGAGACCTTTGACTCATGTTTAAAAATCCGCTTACTAAAAGCTTATTAAAATGGGACAGTCTAAAATTATTGAATATATATTTTAGTTTACTGGTTTCTGACAAACCAAACCAATTCTCTAAGATCCTTTCTATCCCTGATTTGGCTCGTATTTGGCGCATCTCTACCGTCTGGCACTACAGTGGGAATGCCGCAAATCGAAGCGTCAGGTTGTACAATTGACTCTGGCTCTTCGCTTTGGCTCATAATTTGACCCAAGCCTTTTGGCCAACACGTTGCGGGTTCCACTGTGTTGCCCCATAACTGCTGCTGTTGTTGTTGCCACCTCAAGAGGCAGCAGCATAAAGGCGAAGCAGAGGCAAGGAAACGAAAGCAACGGTTTTGTACTAGACAGAGGATTTGAGGTGGAGTTTGGTGTGTTGCTGTTTTTGTTTTTGCTGCTGCCGCCGGGTGTGCAAAGTGGTTTGACATTTCCTCCGTTTTGGCCGCTCATTCGCATTCCCATTCGCGAGATAAGATGAGGAAAGAGGACAGCAGATCCGATGAGAGGACCATCTGAGCATCGTGTGCACCGCATTTCGGGTTCAAATTCGAGTGTATGTATTTCTTTTATTTTGCATAAATTAAGCATAAGTGTATTTGCTGTCGTTTCTCTGCTATATCGCTGCCTCGTTTTCGTATTCTCGTCGCTTGCTTTTGTTTGTTCATTCGGTAAGACCACGCACACACCGATACAGGGAGGATACACAGCGAGTTAACAGACTTTTCACCTCCAAAACACCAAGTCCCCCACCTTATCGGGTGGGTGTTGACTTCGCTTTTTATTTCGTCCGACTTCCCGAGCTATTTTTTGGCTCTTCACACGACCCCCTGGCAAAATAGATTTGTCGAAATGGCAAAGAACGGGGGTGTATCGAAATTTTTGAGAAAACGCCAAAAGCTATTTGGTATTGGGAAATCACATTATTGACTAATTTGCACTGATTAGCTATATTGGAGTACAACACCATGTAACTGTAACTGTAATTTGTAATGTTCGAACTCATTGAATGTACTTTTTATGAAAGTACTTTAGTTGTTATCTGAAGTTTCAACGCAGGATAATTAGTAGTGAGTTATGCAAAAAGCTAATTAATTTGTATACTTCGTAAGTTGACAAATCATGCAGGTTAGTAAGATATACAAGTAGGGTTAGCAGTATTTTGTGTAGTGGCGTGGTTTTTTATGTCAGTGTTTTAGGTTTCTCATCGGGGAGTTTACTAGACTGTTCACGGTCTATTAGCGCCTCAAAGGGTGGCTTTCCTGCAGGCTGTATTGTTTTGGCTTGGTCAATGAGTGGTAGTTGAGGATTGATTTGAAGCCACAGGGGTTTGGGTCTGAGTGGGGGTTGATTAAAAGGGCGAGAGGGGTTGATTGTTCGGAGTGGTAGTGTAAATGGTTATAATATAAAAAAGGGTTTATATAGAAAGAAGGTACTCATCACTAGCGTACATTGTTCATGCTGACCAGGTACATGGCCAGTTTATTGATGTCCAAGTTGGCCAGCTGGCTGACATCTGTGGTGTTGAGGATGCTGAGCATTAGGCTGATGTCGGCGGCGGTGGGCATGGCTGGAATAACGCCCGCTCCGCCCGTGCCCACCTGACCGGATCCTCCGGCACCTGCTGCGGCCGCCGCCGCTGCTGCGGATGTGCTGGCCCCTTGCGATTGCATCAACGCCTGGAGACTCCGGCCACTGGCATCGTGCTGACCAGAGGATCCTACTCCGGAGCTACTGCCACCGGAGCCGCTCTGCAGCTGCATTTGCATGGATTGTAGGGTGGGTGTGGTGGGTACCGAGAGCGGGGGCGTCGATGAGACCAATGCCTGGAGCTGTGGGACAAATGTGACAATCACAGAGAAAGAGTTGGAGGAGTTGGTAATATTGCAAACACAGCAACAAGATCACGGATTCAAGGGAAATGACTGGAGATGAGTTTATTGAGATGATCTTGATGGTAAAGAAATTAAGTGCAATCCTCTGTCAGCGCTTTACATAGTTTTGTTAATCAGCTGTTGGCTGCTCGAGTTTGTGGTAACTTTACTTTTAATTTTTCGATGCTTTCGAAGGTGATCGAATTCGATTGCATTTCGGATCCGTTTCTCTGTCCGAGTCGTTGTCCACTGTCCGTTCTGTACGCTAACTACGGTGCACGGTTCGCAACTAACTACGGCCAACAGCTAAGCATCAAAACTACGTATTTTCAACACTGGACACTACAACATAATCATATAACACAGAACAAGGAAAATAAAAAACAAATAAAATATCATTTAGGTTAGTCAACAGAAATGGGGTTTAACATTTATAAAATGGTTATTTCAATAATCGGCTGACTTGAAACCTATTTTTTTCTTTTATCCTAATAAAAAAAACCCTTTAAGGGTATACAAATGTATTCTGAATCAAGATCCATAAGTCTTTTCTATATAATTATTAAAATAAAATTAAAGACTTTTGATATTTAATGGTCATGGATTGGGCTTTTTCATTTGTAAAAGAATGGCAATGAAGTGAAGTTGGACTGAGAGAGAAACAGATGATGGATACATAGGGTTGTGGGTTAGTGATAAAACAACAGTGGACTCACCTTGGCCTTCTGCTGCAACTTCAGTTCCTCCTTCTTGTAATTCCTCTGGTAGGCGGTGATCACACGGCGTAGACGCGTGTTGAGGTCCTGCATCGACGGCCACATGGTTGTGGCATCCTCAACTGCTGCCACGGTTGGCGGGTAGCTGCCGGCGACGCTTTCCTCCTCGTCCAAGCCTAAATGTGAGTTGGAGTTAGCATTGTCGGTCGTGTTGTTAGAGTTAGCCGCTTTGGATGATGGATTATTGGTGGTGGTATTGGTAATGGTAGTAGTAGTAGTGGTGGTGGTGGTGGTGGAGATGTTTGTGGTAGCATTGTTAGTGCATGATTCCGTTTTATCGCCTTCTGCTCGGGCAATGGCAGCGCCGTCGCTTTTGGTTTTCCCAGCAGGAGCAGCAGCAGTTGGCTCCTTGGTTTCCTTTTCGTTTTCTTTTTTCTCCGATTCGATGTCCGATTCGCCGGCATAGCCGCCAGCCTTGGCCCCGGTCTCCTGGACTTCTCCTGCCGCCTCCGGGGAACTGGAGTCAGCCGGATCGCGGGGAACCGAGGCTGAGGCTGGCGGCGGGCTCTTTTTATTTATTTTAGTATCTGATGTATCTGCCGATTCTGGAGTTGCTGATAATGCATCCTGCTGGGCGACCGCCACATCGACATCGCTGCCTTCGCCCGGCAAGACGTCGGATTTGGATGAGGATTCGGTTTCGGAAACGGTGGTCGTGGCATCTTTTTCGCATTCCGTTTTGTCGTTGCCGGCGCTGCCATTTTCGCTGCTGGTCTTACCCGACGAACTGGGGCGCTCCGGGTCGAGAAGCGAGTCCTTGTTGTCGCCCCCGGTGAGTTTGGTGGAGTCAGAGTCTTTGGTCGTGGTGGTGCCGTCGTCGTCCACCTCGTCGCCATCATCGTGCTTCGAATTTGCGTCGTCTTCGTTTCTATGGTGCCAGAGAAATGTTTATAAATTAGTAACATCTTGCTCCAACTCGCAGATCGTATTTGGGGTGAAGGTCATGCCCAACGCAGTTAAAACGTTCGTAATACACTGAGAGAGAAAATTCACAACACACACGCACACACACATTCAGCGCAATGTCAATGGATCAATGCTTTCAATGTGCGTGTCAATGGGAGACATGTAAGCTTATGAAGGATCCAACTATTTTACACTAATATATTATATTTTTAAAATATTTAACAATACACCTATCTGGTTAATATTTTTCAATGTAAAATTGAAGAAATGTATTTTTGTAAATTAAGGAGCCTTTAAATTTTTATGAATCTTCAAAATATTAAACGTCAAGGCGATAATAGCTGAAATATTAAATTTTTTAAAGCATATTTAAATGCTATGATTTCGGGATGAGTGCGTGTGTGCGTGGGGGATGGCAATGGAAATGAGTTTAAGCACTTCCTGTTCGGTTCCTTCAGTTTCGAGATTGTCACCAACCACATCTGAGTCGAAGTGTCTGAGCTTTGCATATTCTCCTCATTTTAGTACTTGTGTGTGACGTATGTGAATTACTTAATGGCATTCATGTGTGGATCCTAACTACTTTGATTTGTGTTTTTCTGTCCGGTGTGTTTCAAGAAAAAAAACTCTAAACGTATTAATCATTAACATTTTTCCGATTTAGTTACTTCAAGCTCTATAATTTAAATACGATTTCATATTTTAATTAATTGAAAATAAGAAACTATTGTGTTTTCAGAATAAAATCTGTACTTTATAGACAAAAAATACGTTGTATTAGGAACACCTTAACATATCTAGAGATTCCTCGAAACACACCGGATTAATTTTGATTTGATTTTATTCGTTTCTAAGACTTACATCGGCAAATTCGTGACAGCCAAATCGTCACCGGCCGCACCGGCGCCCACATGGGTGACAAAGCACAGATTCGGATCGGCGCGCATTTGACGATACATTTCACAGCCATGCTTGTAGGTTCCGACCAACAGACTCTTATCACAACAAATGGGATTCCACCATGAGGATGGCACTTGATCTGGCGTTGGCGGCGGGCGAATGGGGAGCTCGCTACATATGATCGTATCGGTCGATGAGTACATTCGATAACATTCAAATGTGTTTGGTGGATTGGGGGATTTGAGAAATGCGCGAAAAAAGAAATGCGTTGGTTTAGTAAAAATTCAATTTTGGTTGGTTCAACAATTTTTTGGTATGAGGTAAAATAAAATAACGTATAAAACACCAAAAGAAAAATGAGAAATCATAAAGGGTAATTAAATGAAAATCGTAACATTGTTAATTGCCAATTTGCACTACAGATTTACCACTACAAAATGCAGAAATTCATACAAAGCAAAATTCAAAAGGTTTGATGAGCTTCTTCATCGTCTTCAGTTTTTGTTTCTTTTTTTAGAATTTGGAATTCGTTTAAAAAATATAAATTAAATTATTGAATTGCATGTATAATTTCGGTTGATTTTTTTTTTTTTGTATCATGAGGACGATTGCACATGTGAAGGATATAAAGTTATTGAGTAGCGTGGATTTCCCTATTCGCCTGCTTTCTTCTTAAATGCGAGAGTATTAGCGTGCGTGCGAGCTAGGGCGACGAGCGATGGCGATCGATATATATCGGAGGTTGGGGAACACATGGGAATATTACCTTTCCAGATTCAGATTCAGATTTAGTGCCAGCTGCTGCTTGGCTTTCGTACTGCTGCAGTTTTTGGTGGGTATATAATATACGTATAGATATTCTCAATGAAGTCAATCAAGTATTTTTAAAGGTTGGTTAAACGAATCGAAAACACAAAACACAGCGATAGAAGTAGAGTTGATATGCCGAGGATTAGTTGGCAAAATATAGAGTATGAAAGTTGTGTTAGAAATGAGTAGTGTCGTGTGAAGATGTACAGGTGTTAGCATAATGGACAAGCGTTCGAACGTACAAAGAGAGTTACGGTACAAAGATAGAGAGCGGATAAAAGACGGTTGCATTCCACCTGAACTTTGATAGACCGGCTGATTAATCAGCCGACCCACAATTCATTTAAAAAAATAGTTTACAATTCTTAAAAAAACAGATCACAAATTGGCATTAGTAATTAAAGTATTAAAATAGCTATAATAAAATGTAAAATTAAATAAAAAATAATCATCACTCTTCGGCAATCAGTCAGTCAATCAATCAATCAACAACAACAACAAACAAACAAAATGATTAATGAATGCCAAGTCTTTAGCAGGCGACTCAGAATGCCGCGCCTACCTGATGGGCGTATTGTCCTTAATCTGCTGAACAAACTCGCCAATAACCTCATGTTGTATATAATAGAGCATCCTCACGCGCAGCAGAACCCTGTGAATATTTAAATGAGGTAAACAAAATGCAGAAAATAAAGAAAAAAAGCGAAGAAATTTTGTATTAGTAAAAGTCAGTCTCCAATTTTGGGAATAGCTTATAACGAGTTCGATTCCACACGACTCACTTATTGGCGTGTCTGCCCAAATGCTTTTTGTAGGCGCCCTCCAAGTAGGCATCTGCGTCGTACTTCTCCTTCTTGCTCCAGTGATTCGGATCGTGGATACTTGTGACCGCCGCGGCCACAGCACTGGCACTGATTCCACCGCCATCCTTGTCGGATCCATCCAGGGCACTGGATTTGTGAGCCGGAGTCGTGTTGCCACTATTACTACCGGATGCAGTGCCCGGAGCAGGAGTGGTTTCCTTGTTGGACTTGCCACCATTGCGACCTGTAAGCCAGAAGCGTTTTCTAAATATTAGTATGTTTTCCTTACTCTGAGCATCCCTCAGACTAATTTTTTCTTTGATCCGAAAGACAACTCATCGTTAGTATTGCAAAAGTAAAATGCAAATGAATATTAATATTAATTTCTGAATAACTGATCTTTTCAAATATTTTTGGTTTCTTAATATATACATGTTTAATACAAAACAAAAAGTCGAAGAGCTTGTATTTTTTTAATAAATTTTAAAAATTTAACCATTTTTTATAATGTTGATTAAATATGTAGTTTCGATATTATTTAATCAAAAGTTATATAAATTGTCTTTTTACTAGAGGTATTAAAAATCACTTAAATGTTATATCACAATACAAGCAAAGACAGATAAATTAGTAATAGAAGCTTCACCGAAAAAAGTTAAAGCCAATAAATTTACAATATATTTGTGAATATAAGCTATTTTATAAGTAATAGGTTATTTATTATGTACATAAAATTAAGAGGTTGATATAGTAAAAGGCATACAATTGCATGGCAACAAAACATACACACACTTTTTCTTCGTCGTGTCGAGTGAGTTTATGTCAATTTAAGTCTCTGTCCAGGTCCGGTTTAAAGTCTTTGTTGAGAGATTTGATTCGAGGTTGAAGTGAGTTATTTAGAAGGAAGCAAAGGTAGAGCAGTGGTAACACGGAAAGATCGGAGGCCAATACACAGACCCAAACAAACTACACAAATCAATTTTGATTCATGGACTTAGTGTCTGACATTAACGGATACGGAAAAGTTGAAGAACACATTTAGAATTATAGGTAGGTAGTCCAGAGTCCCATAGACAGAGCGTGAAAGAATTTTGTACAATAACTTGGTTGGTGTTGTCAGCTCGCTTCATTTATATAATTTGTTCGCTTTTTTTTTTGATAACTCTCTACGTCCGTGCAGCAGTTGGAGTGTGCGTGAATGTATCTTTTACCATACCTTTGGCATTCCTACCTCGTGGCACCAAGTTGTGTAGGCCACTATGATCCCTGCTGATTTTCTGCACCTCTCCATCCTCCGTCGGCGTTATTAGGTCCCAGATGAACGTTTTGATCTTCTCGTCACCCTTGTAGACCTGCAGGCAGTAAAGAAGCTGCGAGGAGGATAGAAAAAATTTATGTAAATGCAAGTTTTAAATAATATTGAATATCAATTATTTGATTTCTGTATTTCAGCGGGTTGAGAAGTTAGTTTTTACTCAGCGAAAACCTAAAGTTTCCTCAATATTAGCATGGTTGGTCATCATTAATGTAATTCTTTAATAATCTTTAATCTGAACGTTGAGTTGCTTTACTTACGATGATGCGAGCACAGTCCTCGACGTCTATATCGCGCCAACCTCGTTTGAATTGTCCCAACTCCAAAAGTTCCGACCAACGGCCCCAACTGCAAAAAAAGCCATATAATTAGTGGATATAAATAAAGTTTTTGAAAGCAACAATCCCGACCAGTCTAGTCATCATTCATTTTCCAATTATCATAACAAAACTGGTCAAACATTTTCTCACACAAACTAAGGACACAATTTTATCCTTAAAAATTCAACAAAGCCAAAAACCAATCAAAGACGTTTTCTGTTGTATTATAAAACCATATTCCTTTACATTGCTGCAATCATGACGAGCATAATGTCGGAACATAGCATGAAAACCGATACGCAAAGCAGGCGATCGGTAAAATCACATGCAAGCAAACTGCATATATTCGAATATGTTGCGCCGCAGGACTTGGATGTCGTGGCCATCATTTATAAGTACTATCTGGAGGACTTTCGCAACTTCACTGAAGAGGAGCGTCAGTTGCGATTGGCCAGTTTGGATGCCCTGGATATGCTGCGAACCATCGAACAAGTGCACAATGATGTGGCTACTCTTAGATTGGAGAACCATATCATGGTCGAGTTTCTGGAGAAGAACGATCCAAAGTTGTTGTTGGGATTGAGGCAGCGCCGTACTTCGATTCTCAGAAAGTTGCAAACGAAAAGGGGATCTGCGCAGGGAAGTCATGGCGTGAGTAGCCGGCACTCGAGCTCCAAGCGCTCCATACCAATGTCCGTGAACCAGCTAGTCTCCATTAGTGGCATAGGCGGCGCTCCGGAGAAGCGACGCGGAGTAGATTACAAACTGAATTTCAAGGCCAAAGCTGAAATGGCGGAGAAAAGAGCAGCTGAGGTGGAAAAGCGGGTCACAGATATCGAAAGGAATGGTGAGCTGGATGGCCTGTGAGCCTTTTCTAGTTGATACTCATTCCCAAACTATTTTGCAGCCATGACCGAGGTGAAACAGCTGAGGGCCAAGATAGAGGAGCTGCGCTTCCGAAGTGAGGAAACCATTGAGACGGAAAACAACTTTATGCTTCATTTTCTGCGAGATGAGAACGATGTGGCCTTCTTGGAGTCCGCCACCGAGAGGCAGATTGAACGAAAGCTTCGCAAGTTTACCACAAATTGGTTCAAGAATGCACGCGCTCTTCTGGGCACTATGAAATTAACCATAGTATCTCTGCAAGAAACATGCCAGCAGCATCGTGCGGATCTGATAACAAAATCTGACCTAAGTGGTATCTTGACGGCAGTGGATTTCGAGAAGCTGATTATCAAGAGAACCGAGCTGGTTAATCAATTGGAGGAAAAAAATATCCACATGGCGGGACTCAAAGGAGTCACTGGCAAGACGTCCTTGGCCATGACAGAGGAAAAGCAGGCTATGATGAACTTGGAGACGGAAATGCGAACCGTATTAAGCAGAACGGAAGAAATCACGCGAGCCATTCAGAAACTGGAAAAGGAGGTGGCCGCCGTTCAACAACACAACACTAAAGACTACGTAACCCTGGATGAGTTGAGGGCACAGCTTCAGGATTACGAGGCCCCGAGTGTCAGCGAGTACATAGAGCGGAAGGAGGAATCTCACGTCCTCGAAAAAGAGGAGAAGATGCTGAACCGCAAGATATACATCCTCAACATGAAGCTTAACAATGCCATTCGCCGGCGAAATCGACTCGAAGAGAATTAAATTTTAGCATTGGTTATTAGTTACATGCCAAAAATAAAGCATATAGTAAAATTCATTAGATTATCTCGCATCATTGTACTTACCCAAAGGAAAGCAGTCCCTTTTCCACCTTGAAGCATTCGGACTTGGCCCAATTGCCATATTGAATCTCCTCCAGTCCCAAAGCGGCCAAGGCATCCCGCTCGCGTGGAATGTACTCATCATGGCCCTTCTTTTCACGATTACGATCACGTTTCTCCTTTCGACGACGGGAACGGAGTCCTGGATGTATACATGATTAAATTAGCATTCATTACAATTACCAGTGGTTAACACTTACCTATTCCTCCCTCTTCATCGCTGTTCTCATTAGAAGATTCCTCGGAATTGATCTCCATCACATCCTCGTGGCCATAGCGTTTGATTTGAGTGCGTCTCCTCGGTTCAGACAAAACCAAATCCTCGGTTTCATCTCGTTCACAAGCATCGGGATCAATGTCAACCTTTTTAGCCCACTTTGTCCAGAAATCGGGATCATCTATGGTAATATCCGACCGGTTGCCAGAGGCAGCGAATGATGCCTTTGAGAAGGTGGAACCCTTCTCCGATTCCATGGTAATGACTTGAGTGCGGCGCTTTAGGATTGAATCGATGTCCTCTTCGCAGAACTTGTCACCAGCATTGTCGTCATCCATGACAGCGCCATAAGCTCCCTTCTTTAGAAGATCTTCGATCTCCTTCTTGGAGAGCTGCTTGTTGTTGCCATCCTTAGAGCCTTGGGTGTTCATCGACTGCAGGACAGCCTTGTCCAATCCAAGTTTCATTGAAGCCTTGTCGAACATTTCACGCTCATAGGTATTCCTGCAGAGCAATCGGTAGATCTTCACCATCTTCCTTTGACCAATACGATGGCATCGGGCCTGGGCCTGCAAATCGTTCTGTGGATTCCAATCCGAATCGTAGATAATGACCGTATCGGCAGCTGTTAAATTAATGCCCAACCCTCCTGCTTTGGTGCAGAGTAAGAATACAAAACGGTCTGATCCTGGCTTGGAATAACGATCGATGGCCTCCTGACGGAGATTGCCACGAATGCGTCCATCAATTCGCTCAAAGGGATATTTTCTGTATACCAGATAATCCTCTAGGATATCCAAGCATCGCACCATCTGACTGAATATGAGCACGCGATGTCCATTAGCTTTCAGTTTGGGTAGCAATTTATCAATCAAAACCATTTTACCGGCGGAAAGAATCAGATTCTTGTAATATGACTCGGGATCCTCGCCGTGCTGGGACTTGAAATCATATTGGATTTGTTCCTCTGCTCCATTCAAGAGATACGGGTGGATGCAGCACTTTCTTAACTCCATCATGGTGTTCATCAGGTTGGGGATATTAGCCGATGTGGTTCCCTTTTTCAGGAAACTAAAGTTCTGTTCCAGTATACCGCGATAGTATTTCTTTTGTATGTTAGTGAGCTCCACCTCGATAATGGTTTCCTCCTTGGGCGCCAAGCTCTTTTCCACATCGTCCTTTAGACGACGCAGCATCATTGGCTTAAGAAGGGCTTGCAACTTATTAACCTCTTCTTCGGTGCGAAGACTTCCAAACTCGGACATGAACTCTTCCTGCGAGGAGAACTGCGAGGGTTCCAGGAAATTAAGAAGCGAAAACAGCTCGCTGATGTTGTTCTGCAGGGGAGTTCCGGAGAGCAGGACCCTGTGTTCCAAATTAAGCTGACGCAGACCCTCGAGGAGCTTGCAATTTCTATTTTTGAGACGATGAGCTTCATCAATCACACAAAGACGCCAATTGAAGGCCTTCAAGTCCATGTAATCCGTTACAATCATCTCAAAAGTGGTGATCAAAACATTAAACTTGATGGGCTCCTTCAATACCTTACCACTGTCTGTCTTATAGTAGTACTCATAGTCTTGTATCATTTGTTTGCTGGTGACCGAACCGTGATAAACCACCACGTTCATATCCGTCCAGCCCTCGAATTCTCGCTGCCAGTTGGGAATTGTTGAGAGAGGAGCTATGACCAAGAAGGGTCCTCGGATTCCGTACTCATAAACAGAGTGCACAAAGGTCAAGCTCTGGATGGTTTTTCCCAATCCCATTTCATCGGCCAGGATGCAGTTGTGAGTATTGTACCAGGAAAACTTCAACCAATTGAGACCCTCCAGTTGATAGGGTCTCAGGCTGTTTCCTCCCTTGTAGATTGGAGTCTTCTCCAGTTTTTTCCACAATTCCGGATGCGGACGTTTCTTAGCTTTCCATTCGCACCTTAGAGGAACTTTATTAAAGCGCAGGTACTGCTCGATCTTGTCGTTATCTACATCCTCCTCCAGCTCCCAGGTGCAGTCCTCGTAGGGAAGGGACTTCCACTTGACCAAGTAGTGCTTAGTGGTCTCACCACTGGTTTCATCCGTATGAACGGACATGTCCAACACTCGGTCCACTTCAGTAAAGTCCTGATTGAAGTGGTCGTCCTCGATGTTCTCAAAAATATTCAATTGCTGGGATTGTTTTTGTTGAAAGCGACGAATCTTGGCAGCCACCCGACGATCACCCTTTAAAAGCTCTTCTTCGGTTCTCCACTCGCAATGTAGGTAGCTGAAATTGCGATACTTGACAAAGTACTCCTCCACATCGATAAAGACAGGCTCAGGTTTGTTTTCCTTGTCAGCTTCGCTTTCGTCACCAGTTTCCTTCTTTTCGGGTTCTTCTTCTGCCTCTTTGCCTGGCTCCTTTTCGCCTTCCTTTTCTAAAGTTTCCTCATTTTTTTCTGTAGTAGCCTCTTCGGGTTTGGCTTCGTCAGTAGACTTTTCATCGGATTCTTCTTTGGGTTTAGGTGACTTTGCTTCCTCACCTTCCTTCTCGTCTACATCCATTTTCTCCGCGACAATCTCCGTTTCCTTGGCTTCCTCAGCCGTTTCTACACCAGAGGATTTGATTTCCTCAGTGGTTTCTGAATTCTCATCAGTCTTTACTGTTTCTGATTGCTCCTGCTCCGCTGGTTTACTTTCTTTATCTGATTTCTCAGCTTCATCATCAACGTCCATTTTTTCCTCATCCTTATTGTCCTCGTCAGATTTTTTAGTATCTACCGCCTCCGACTCCTCCTTGCCCTCCACATCCATTTTGGAGGTTTCGGATTTCTCGCCCTCGGCATCGGCTGAATCTTCTTTGGATTCACCAACTTCACCCTCGATTTTGGGTTTATCATCGACATCGACTTTTTCAGCTGAAGCTTCTTCAGATTCCGATTTCTTTTCGTCCTTTTTGGGTTCGGTAGCTTTTTCCTTGGGTTTTTCAGGGATGAGTTCACGTTTTCCCATCCGCGTGGCCAAGACCAATTGCACAACCATGCTGTCTTCATCGCCAGTGTTTATGTACACGTAATTGGGCTTAGAAGACATAGCTGCGTTTGCGGCATCGCCGGAGATTTGTCGCTCCTTTTCCACTGCCGCCGCCGCTGCTGCTGCTGCTGAAGTACTCGAACTGGCTTCCAGTTGGCTGTTATCATCCATCGGCAGATTCGACTTTTCTTCGCCCACCTCCTGGCCAGCCTCTCCTTCGGCTCCAGATTGCGGTTCCGCCTTTTCCACATCACTGCCCGCATTGGAATTACCCGCATTCGCAGACGATTTCTTATCCTTCTTTACAGGGGACGCTACCAACAAAGAGTTTTCGTCATCAGAGAACCTTAGCATTACATCATCGATGTATTTCTTTCTTTGCGTATTCCTTGAGGATCTTCGCTTGTTGGAATCCAGTTCAGAGTCCGGCGGAGGTGATGGGGGCGGAGTTCTGTCCAATGTGTCATCTTCGCCATCGGATTCGGGCACAATCCGTCCCCTATTCCTGCGCTTCTTAAGTGCCTTGGCGGAAAGAGATCCACGGTTCTTGCGCGCACTGCCACCCTCCTCAGAATTTGCATTGCGGCGGCTCCTGGCAGTGGATCGTTTGCGATCTCTTCTGCTCGGAGTGGATGCTGGATCTCCAGCCGAATCTGGAACAGAGTCAACCGTTTCATCGCCGGCCTCGGCATCCTTGTCTTCCTCATTGGCGCCCCGTGGAATTTTTGAAACGGGTATGTCATCGTAGTCTGGGGACTCTCCATCCACGCCAGTTCCTCCCGAAGTGGTTTCCGCTTCGCCATCGGCAGATCCCGCTTTGGGCACCAACGGTTTGTTGTCTTCCACTTCGCTGCCCTCTCCAGTTTGTTCAGCTCCCTCTTCTCCGTACTGTTTCCTGCGCTTAGCGACACTGGCTCGCTTTTTACCCGCTGCTGGTGTCTCAGTAGAGTTGGGATCATTGGGATCCTTGGGCTTCTTTGCCTTCGGAGTCCTATCTCGTGGAGGTTTATTTGGATCCTTGGGTGTCCTTGGTTTGCGTGGCTTCTTCTTTTTGCCGCTGCCATCAGTGGAGGTATCCAGTTCGTTGGCCGAGTGCACATCTTGCGAGAGATCGCCCATGCCTTCGCTGTACTCTAGCATACCCACTACGCTGGTATCCCCCGCTCCTTGAGTCACGCAGTCCTCAGAGACGGGGAGCTGTGTTGTTGGGATACTTGGAATGGTGCTGGCTGCTCCAGTTACCACATTGCCGCTGATATCCATTAGATCCTGCTGCTGACCAGCCTGACCTTTTTCGCCCTTCTTGGCGCGGGGTTTCCGCGGCTTGTTAGCTCCCTTTCCCCGGCCTCTGCCCGTGGTGCTGGACACTTGAGGGCTCTCTACCATTTGCTGGTTCAGCAACGGATTTCCCGGGGGTCCATACATTGGCGGAACGTTCTGGAAGAGCAAGCACTGTGGTCCGCCAGCACACTGATCGTTAATTTCGTGTTGCGTCAGAAGATTCAATCGCTCCTGCATTCGCATCAACTTATCCTGGTGCTGGAGCTCGTGTCCCGGAGGCATGCAATACATTTCCTGAATCTGCTGCTGCAGTGCGGCAATCTCTTGTTGATGCAGCATCGGATACGGTGGATACATGCCAGGTGCTCCACCATACGGAGGCATCATTGGTGGGATGTGACCCTGACCCTGAGCCTGGGCATCGTATCCGGGGGCCATTGGATGCAAAGGCATTCCCATGGGAGGCACCTGTTGTTGAGGCGGTTGTCCAACTAGGGTTGTAGGATCCACAGGGGGTACTACTCCAGTGCCAGATTGAGATTTATCCTCTCCAAGCTCCTCTACGATCTTAGGTTCCTCCAACAAGGAGGTTGACAAATCGCCTAGTGATTGACTCAATTGAGTTTGTTCCATCTCTTCGGAGGGTTTATCTTGCAGATCCTCCTGGACTGCCGGCAATTCAGTGCTTAGGCTTACGTCTTGGGTTTTGGAAACACTGCTCTCGTCATGTGGCAACTCAGTTTCATTGGCAGAGACTCCTCCCACTCCACCGAGTCCCTCACCTTCGCTTTGGTTCTTCTCAAACTCTGCATTCGACGACTGCGAATTGCTGTCCAAAAGTGCTGCTGCTGCAGAAGCTGCATTGGAGGCTACGGCAGCAACTGCTGCGGATGTGGACGACATAGAGTTGTTGTCAAAAAGACCAACATCCACTCCAACATGCTGGGCAGATTCCGAATTGCCTCCATGCGAATTCGTGTTGTCCATAAGCAATTGTTGCTGGTTGTTGCTGCTGCTGTTAATGCTGCTCTGCGAGTTGCTGTCGTGCACCGATGTCGGCTGGTTGTTGACAATGCTGTTGGTGCTACTGTTGCTGCTGCTGTTATTGCTGTCATTAGCAGCCACTGCCAAAGTGGACGAATCATTCGAATTTGCTGTTTCATTGAGAATGCTGCTTAGGTGATGCGAGGGTGTCGAAGGCTGCTGCTGCTGCTGCGTTTGCTGCTGTGGCTGGGGCACCTGCTGTTGCTGTTGGGGTTGCGGTACTTGCTGGGCTGGTTGCTGTTGGGTCGGATGTTGCTGTTGCTGCATTTGCGCCGGTATCGGCGAACTGACATGAGCAGGCGACATTGTCTGTTGGGGCGCAGGTGGCTGATTGTCTCCCAGTATGTTGGCAAAAGGATCGAATTGCTGCTGCGACTGATTGTAGCTGGGTAGATGTTGCTGGTGGTGCGGTGACTGTTGTTGCTGCTGCTGATGTATAGGTGACTGATGTTGCATTTGCTGGTGGTGCGGCGATGTAAGGGTCGCCTGCGGTTGCTGCTGCTGTGGTTGTTGCTGTTGTGGCGTTTGCTGCTGTTGCTGCTGCTGAGTCGGTTGTGCTGTCTCCATGGTTGGCTGTATTAAATGGTGCATGCTGGGCAGACTCTGCTGATGCAACGGTGAAGACATAGCCGCCAGCTGGGGCTGCTGCTGCTGTTGGCTTTGAGTGCTTCCCGCTCCTGCCCCACTGCTGTTACCTCCCCCAACAATATCGTTGATCGAGTGCTGCAATTGATCGTTGAGGGACTGCTGCTGGTGTTGTTGCTGCTGTTGTTGTTGCTGTTGTTGCTGGGGGGTGGCCACTACTGGCGCTTGCTGTGCAGCAACTGGTGGCACAACCTGTTGCTGCGGTGTTTGGGGCTGCTGTTGCTGCCCCATCGCCCCATACATGCTTAGCTGTTGCTGGTGATGTTGTTGCTGCGCCTGCAACATAGCCGCCTGCTGCTGCTGCGGAGGTGCCTGCTGCACTTGCTGTTGCGCCTGCTGTTGCACTTGCACTTGTTGGGCCTGCTGCTGCTGCAGGGCCGCCAAGTGCTGTGCTCCATGGGCAGCGCCCCATTGTTGATGGTGTTGTTGCTGCTGTTGCTGCGGCGATGCCGGCATCCTGGGACCGACGGAACTTCTGTAGGCCGACGGGTAATCCATGGGCGGCAGTCCAAGAGCCTGCGACGGCATCACCATTTGTTCAAGGGCCTGTAAAGTGTTTACGGGCGCCGCAACTGGCGCCGGAACCTTGGCTCCAGCTCCCCCTGCTCCACTTGTCGGCGGCTGGGGACGCGGCGATGGCAGACCCACCATGCCCTGAATGCTGTGCTGGCTGGGCTGGTTGTTCACCACCTGTTGAGGCTGTTGTGCCTGCGCCTGCTGCTGCTGTTGTTGAGGAGGCGGTGGTTTCGCCGGTGACACGCCCACTGGTCGCGGGGACATTTGTGGATGCGGCGACATTGTCGGCGGACGTGGTGACATTTGTGGCGAGAGCTGAGGGAACGGAGCGCGGTACTGGGGCGAAGAGTTCAGCTGGGCAGCCGCCTGTTGATGTTTGCTGCTGGACATGTAAGGCGGTGCTGCCTGCTGCTGTTGCTGCTGGGCCTGTTGCTGCTGCTGTTGTTGCTGCTGCTGGTGGTGGCTCCCATAGCTGGGAGGCATTCCCATATGTGGCGGCGGAAGGCCAGCGCCCGGCAACTGTTGCTGCTGCATCAGCGAGACGTGAGGTTGCTGCTGCTGCTGCGCCTGCTGTTGCTGCTGCGACTGGAGCTGCTGCTGCTGGTGGGCACCCAATTGCTGCGCAGCCTGCTGCTGCTGCGCTGTCAAGTGGTGGCCCGGTGGCGCTGCTCCCGGCACATGTTGCCCGTAGGCTGAAGCCTGATCCAGTCCTGTGTGACCGTAGCCCACGTGCTGGGGCGCTCCTCTGCTCGGTTGGTGTTGCATGGGACTCCCGTACGGACTGTGAGCATAGGCTTGAGGCGTGGGAGGTTGTCCCGCCTGGACAGTGGGTGCTCCCACCCCAGGATACAACGGATGCTGGCCAGGAGCCTGCGGATAATGCTGCGGCAGTCGAGCCTGCTGCTGACTCTGCTGCTGCTGTTGTTGTTGTTGCACCTGCTGCGCCTGCTGTTGCACCTGCTGTGCTTGTTGCTGCACCACCTGCTGCTGCTGGGGCGTGGGTGGTTGCTGCTGCTGCTGCTGCTGGGGCGCCAGCGATCCGTAGCCCGCCATCATGCTCTGTTGCGCGCCGTAGGTCGCCAGTTTCTGCTGCTCCTGTTGTCCATAGGCGGGCATGTGTTGGCGGTAGGCGCTTGCGTTGCTCTGACGCTGCTGCTGCGCCGGTGGAGCTGCCTGCGGATGACCATACGCCCCCAGTCCAGCTCCGGGATACGCTGCCGCCTGGCCCGGAACCGAGGGCGCCGCTCCCCAACCGCTTAGATCACCCATTCCGGCACCTACTCCAACGCCGAGGCCAACGCCCATGGCCGCCTGGTGATCGGCGGCCCCCAGCCCGTAGAGATTCTCCGCCGTTGGCTGGTACGATGGGTATTGGGGCTGTTGCTGGAGCGGATGTGGGGGACGATGGCGCGGCGGATAGCCGCCGGGCGGTCCCATTGCCCGAGGGTTGGCCGCGGCGGCGGCTGCTGCGGCGGCTGCCGCATCGTAACGGTAATAGGGATCTCTGTTGGAGCAGAAAAAAACCGATCATTAGGACATAATGAAGATTTTTGGAATAGCTAGTAACAACAAATTTAGTTTGGAAGGGTATATTTTATAATTACGCTATTAAATGAATGTTTAAAATACATTATAATTCGTTAAAATTGAGAAACAAATCTTTGCTTTCCACTCCCCATAATAAGAGTCATTCTTCACCCTTGATAGCTCATTTTCCGACACTTGGGGTGACAATACTAAACAAAAAACTCACCCTTGATGATTTCCGTGAAACATATTTTGTGCATTTCCATCCATCAGATTTTTTAAACGCAGCGCACACAGAAATGTCCGTTACGCGTCGAAGGACGCGACGCCGCTGCGTTTTAGGTTTGGTCGTCTATTGGCTTAATTTTGATGCTGCTTTCTGCGCGTGGCCGTTGTCAAAATGTCGAAAGCCTAAAAGGTCACAGAGGACTGAGAACCAGCCGGTTGCGGAGAAGTTCCACTTCTCAGGGGGTGCTGCTGTATCCTTTCCCCGGGGATCTGGTGTCTCTGGTCTCTCTTTCCACCTTCGCCTTATCGATTATGATTATATATTGGTTGGTTGTTGCGGGTTCTAACTACTAAACTTAATTACAACTGGTGTGCAATTTAACGTCTTGTTGTTGCTTTTATATGGAAAAAGTCATTTGTGTCTCGTGTTTCGCGCACTTCATGGCCGACCTTTGACATATTCGCAGTGAAACACATTCGCTCACAGCTGTAAGAAATATTTCGGAAAGATTTCGAATTGGTAATGGGTTAGTATCGATCTATCGATCAAATTCGTATAAAAGGTTTCACGTAAAACGGTAATTTATTGGCGAAGAGTAGTGCATTATTTTTCAGTTTGAGCGCATTTTAAGCGAGAGTTTGCATTTGAGATTTGTGTACTGGGGACCTGTAAAGAGAAAAAGGTGGGAATTAGCCAAAATATCATTTTAAAATATATAATCTAAAAATATATTTGAATTATTCTTACAATTAATCACACTTTCTGTTGCTGTTGCATTAACTTTTAAGGGGAAAAGCTATACGCTTATGAATTTCATAGAATGGCACATATAACGTACAGTTTCACCCCCCAAAATGTTGAGCAATATTGTCAGATTGTAAAAGTAACATTTGGTTATATCTCAGTGAAAAAAAGGTTGAAAGGCAATAAAAGTGCAAACTAAATTATTGTTTCACTTCTGCTGCAAAGGGGGTTAGATAAAACTGACATTTCTTTGGTTTTCGTTTGTTTTGGGCTTTTGTGGCGAAAGTGGGTGGTGTGTAGGTGTGAATCTTGGGTGAAAATCTTCTGCGGCAACAGTGGGAAAAACAATGGCAACTCTATCGATTTTTCGCATTGTCTCTGCGGCTGCTTATAGCCGAAAATCTAAAGTAGCAGTGGAAAATCCGCAGAGAGCGAAGAAAAAAATGCGGGTGGGTTGACTGACTGGTTGGTTGGATGTTATTGTTGTTGGAAGCTGCGAGAGCCCAAAGATATGCAAATGGGGCGGGGGGAAAAGTGGGGTGGCAAGGTGTGGTGTCTGTTTTATGTGTGTGCAAATGGAAAGTGGAGAGATATAGAGACAAAACTACAGAGAGTACATATAGATATGCACTTTACACACACACAGTCACCAGACAGACAGCCGAAATTCGGTGCTCAGTGTACTGTTATAAATACGTGTGCAAAAAGGTGGGGTGGGGGAAAGTGGCGGGTAAGGGGTCGATCTATAGCGCAGTCAGTCAACCACTCACACACTCACTCACTCGCGCACACACTTACTATATGGCACATCATCAGCGAAACTTATGTAGAGTGGCTGACATGGGCTAAGCGGCGAGCTTAGCACTGCTCCACCCCTTCAGCCACCCACCGACCCACGCCCCAACCACCTCCTCCACAACCCCCTTTGTGGGTTTGCCGTGAGTTGTTCGCGCTCATTGGACAATCATTTAGCCAGTCGTCGTCGTAGCCTCTACACCGAGAGAAAACAATAAGTAGTAGTAGTAGTAGTAATAAAAATGTTATAATTTTAATGAATAAAATATTACTCAACAAAACTCAACAACATTTCAGTTAAGTATCTAAAAACCACACACTGTATATCTTGCAAAAAAATGTATCCAAACACTATAAAGTTATTGTAAAAATCAAAATATTGTACATCATTTTTAAGAAAGTTTATTTAAATTGTTAGTGGCCTATCAATTGTACGCAATAATGAATAAATAAAACAAGGCCTACTATTCTCCATCTTAGTCATTGTAACTTCATAGCCCTGACAAATTATAAACCGATAGGGGGCTCAACATTTTTCGCCAGTGCACATTCGTTGTTGTTGTCCTCCGGCTGCTTTGACTTTGCCGTAATCAATTACATTTCGCTTTTGCAATTTCAGCTATTTATTTATTTAGTTTCAGCTCTTGCCATTATTATTAGGCGAGCGGTATGTACACATACTGGTAAATGGGAATGGTAATGGTGAGCGGCGAGACTTTGCTTTTGTATATCTGGCGGATGGATATCTATCAGTATCAGTGAGCGTTGGTTAGGTGAGTGTAAGTGTGTGTATGTCGCATTTTTTCCTTCTTTCGCTTTAGTTTTTACTTCTTGCCCGCTTCTCATTTTTTGGCGTGGCTATTACACAAACAAATCAGGCAGAGTAATTGCAAAAACAATAAACTAAAAGCAATAGTAATATGCATATGTATGTAGTAGTGTCTTGGTGTTTTTTTTTGCTTGTGTGTTTGTGTGTTTGGGTAAGCAAAGCAGACATCTGAAAAATTGTGAAATTATACTTTACTTATTGCCTCTCTCCGTCGCTTTCTGTGTTTTATGTCCATGTCTATGTCTATGTCTATGTCGCTTTGTGTCTCTGCGCACAACTGTACGTTTGTTTTAAATAAGCGAAAAATCGATTAAAGGTGATAATAGACAAGCAAATTTCAGTGTGTCCAACGACAAAGACGCGAGCCACATTTTTGTGACCCGACGACGACGACACCACCAACCATTTGAACAATCCGAAAAAAGCAACAAACCAACAGAAGAACAGCAAAGCACCACCACCACCAGAATGGCAGAATGGATTAGCTTTAGCTTTCTGCTTCTTTTCCTTTCCCATGCTCCATCGCTTTATGAGCCATGAAAATCGCTCTCAAAAGAGTTCACTCAAGTCACAGTTTTCTCACCGTTAAAAAAGTGCTACCCGTCGATTGCTTTCCTTGTAAAAATGTGTAAATATACACAGCAGTTTGCAAAGTACTAGCAACGTTTCCATAATTTAAAAATATGAAAAATTCTGAAGTATTCCGTGCTTAAAAAATTGTTGATACCAGAGCATTTGCAAATGCAAAAAAAAAAACATATTAAAAATTTTTTTTTTTATAATTTAACAAACCTACATATTTGCAATTAAACTTTATAAGTTTTTAACATCATTAGAAGATGTAAAATGTATTTATTAGGCACTCTTCCAATATTTTTCACATAGCTGTACCAATGGGATACAATAAACCTGAATGAATAACTCTCCAAGCTTACGATTAAACATTTTGCAATAGCAACAACAATAACAATAACCCAAAAACCAAACACACAAACGAGAAAAGGGTTCATTCACCTTTCGTCTTGGGCAAATGTTTTTAGTTAGCTCACAATTTTTGACAGTCGTTTTGTGCTCTTGCTTCGCATTTAGGGCCGACTTTGTGTGCTCTTTTATCTCAAACTCTTCAAATGTAACGAATATCTGACCCACAATGGCTAAAAGAGGCAGTGCGGCTGAGGTAAAGTCAACGAGCACAGAAAAAAATATTTGCAATACCCATTTTAAGCTGAAGCCGATAAGAAACATTTTAAAAGTCATATTTATATATCAAAGTAGTTATCAATAGTAAATTATTGAACTATAAATAATATGGTAAAGGCAAATACAATTTTGTTGAGGTTAATTTGGAAAAAAGTTAAAAAAAAAAAATGTCACTCTACACAAACTCTAGGAGGCTAAATTTATAATATTATTATTTTCGTTTCCAAGTTTGTATTTAATGAAATTTCTGAAAAGGCTGGTCTCTTATCGCGAATATACAAATTTGTATATGAATCATCCAACTTGTTGAGTATCGCAATAAAGTTGTTTTAATATTGGTTTTTATTTGAATGTGAAATGGGGAGTTTGATGTCCCAAATTTTTCGGTGGTCACTCTTCGGATAGGACCGAGGAACATTCTAGGCATCGCAAGATCCATTTCAAACTTGCTGTGATAATCCCAATAATTCAAAATGCTTTTATTTTTTGCAGTGCTAGTTACAGAGGTGTTTGCAAAGTGTCGTCACATAATGGGAACACTCTGAGAACTCCGCATATACACGTCGTGATGGGATGATGCATATATACATATGTATATACGTACGAATGAATCTGGCTTTAATAACAATCAAGTCAAGTGGCTGGGTCCGCGCTAACAGTAACTAAAAAGTACAGTTGGTTTTTGTAAGAAAAGCCACATTCAACACACTCCGTCAGCCAAGTCCGTCACTCAGCGCGGTCCAAAAAGAGGCAAAGAGCGGCTGAGGCAGAAAGGAGGAGGAGTAGAAGAAGGTGGCGGTGGCAGAAGCATAAGCAGAGCAGAGACAGATGGGCGCAGCAGCAAAACGCGCACTCACACAAACAAACACACACACCCGGGATGTACGTACATAAAAATGGTAATAAAATAGGTAAAGTAACAGCGGCAGCTGTAGCAAAAGAAGAAGAAGCACAAGAGCAGAAAGCCACACACAGTTTTCGGAAAAGCCAAAGAGCTCTGTTGAGAGCCATCAGCCAAAACTAACTCTCCAAACGCCTGAGAGACACACAACAGCAACAACCCACCAAAGTTCGCTGGGCAAAAATTACAAACACGTCGCAGTCTTTTGAATGTGTAACGGTACATTTATGGCAGGCCCAATTGGCATTAGAGATGAGTGGAGTGCGATAGTGGCAACATCGACGACCGGGAATTCCTCTAGCTGCCATTAACACCGCACAAAACACACACAAGCAAATACCATACCCGATAACCAAACAGTGAAATATGGAAATTGACTTTTAAATACTTCACAAGATGGATATTATTACACTTTTAAAAGTGGTTCATTAATACGTTACTCTTAATGCACATTGAGAATTGGTTATTGCACCCACGACTAAGGAACACTCAGTTTCCTGTCTCAACGTTGTACTAAAGTCAAAAAATAATTTACTAAATAATAACCCTCGTTGTGTTTGAATGGTTTTTAAAGAAATAATTTAATAATAAACGTATTAGCAGATCGCGAAATTGTGCACCTGCTTAGCTGCTTGCATTTTTCATTGTAAAAATACATTTAACCTTAAAACTATAATGTAGGTACAATTAAAAGATGATTTTAAAAAAATATATATTCAAAAGTATTGCATAACCATGGCTAACTTCGTTTACGCGCGTCAATATAATATTTTGGTGATAAGCTTAGAGCTCTTGAAAAATAAATAAACTGGCAAGAATGCCGAATACATTTTTCGCAGTTCAAACAAAAAGATACAAAAAATAGATTGTATCTTGTATCTCGACATGTGTGTTTGCAGACCTATCGTTTAAAAGATTTTTCTTTACCTCTGAAAACAGCCTTTTATATAATTCATATAATTGTGTTTAATAAAATTAACTTCACTACCTACCTGATCAAAATCTAGTTCCTTGAGAAAAAACTCTTGCGATATCTAATAAGTCTAATCGGTGGATGTGGTGACGTGCAACGAGGCACAATGACGTTGCGAATAGTATTGCCAAAGTGTCAGAGTCCGGAAAACGGGGAAGAGGAATATCCTAGTTTTATGCCTGCGACAAACTGACGCCATGTTTCCCGCTAGAATTACCAAAATTATACGAAAACAAGGCGGCTAAAGGAAGTCGAGAACACACACAGATGCAGGACACAAGTCCTGACCCGATTATCGAGTTAAACTGTTGTATAAATTTTGCACCTGGACCTAAACCGGATCGAATGGATATAGAGGTGCCCATTGTCAATCCGGCAACAATAAAACTGAGAGAGGGAGAGAGTCCATAAAGAGAGCGGCTCTCCTCTCTCAAGAGCGGCGTGCCGGCTGAAAACGAGCGAGCGGCGAAAACACACGACAAGCGAAACGAGAGGAAAAAAAAACAGCCCAACAAGTGAAACGAGCAAAAATGTTGCCCATACAAAGTGAAAAAAAAACAACAAAAAAGATGAAAGCAAAGCATAGCGTGCGCTAAAGAGCAAACCAAAAGCAAACCGAGTATATCACGTGCTGCGCCACCGAAGGGGAGGGGGTGGGCGGTGAAGAGGGGGCGTGTGCCGGCCTTTGGCGGCAGCGCTGCCAACGTCGCAGCCGACTGCGGAAAGCATGAAAGACGGACGGAAGGAAAAGCGACTGAGGGACAAAGCGACAGAGCGACTGTTTCGTATAGAAAGAGAGTGGGCAGCGGAGGCGGCGATGAGCCAGCCAAAACAAAAAGTGCGAGTAACCGAGGAGGAGCATTGAAGACGACAGAAAATAAATTAGTAAAGGCTAAAAAAAAACAAAAAAAAAGTACATATCAGTTGAAAACAAAACAGATTCCAACTTTGCAGTCAATGGAAGAAGTAAAGATGTAAATAAATACGTTCTAGATAGTTCTAATAACTAATAAAGCTACCTTTAATCATTTGAATAATATTTTATAACCCTTTAATAATATAAAAATGTCGTTCGCAGGATTGTCCGCCTTTGAACTTTGAAGTACAAAGTATCTGCGATGTGGTATTTTTGAGTCGGGCAAAGAAGTTGAGTTTTGCAGTTGTTGTTGGGTGGTCATCAGAAGTGAGAGATTGCGAGGTAAGAGAAAATCCGCGAAACAAAGCAAAGCGAAGAAAAGAAAAGGCGGCGAGTGACGGCGACAACATTACGGCGACAAGTACAAAACACGTATTATGCATGTGTGTCGGTGTGTGTTTGTGAGTTGGAGATTCGCATGATTCGTGCAAATTCGCCGCATAGTTGTTGCTGCTATTTTATTCGCATTCGCATATCGTGGTGCCTTTTGTTTGTACATGTGTATCTGTATCTTCATTTGTGTGGGTCTCCTGGCCTGGGTGTGTTTGTGAGTTGGGGTCGACGTCGTTCATATGTTTGCCTTGTTGTTGTTGCTGGCTGCCTGGTGTTGTTTGGTCGGTTTTGATTCGGTTTTTTGGGATGGATGATATTATATGGTCGCTGGTCTCTGTCGCTGCCGCTGCCCGATTTTCCAGCCATCGTTCAGTTCTCTCGCCCGTCATCAACTCTTCTTCTTGCGCTAGTCGCTCTTTTTGATTGGATACAGTGGGACCTCGATAGCAAGTCATCGCTTACATGGAAACAACTTCAATCCCTAATATTATAATTTCAGGGAAACCTTTTCTAAGCGAATTGTATCGTAAAATCAAAATTTGGGTGTCGTGAAAGCAGCTTCAACCCTAACTACATCGCAACCAACTAAAGATTAGGGTTTGTAAAACAAATTTATACTTGGTATGTATTAAAAACAAAAAATTGTTTTCATGATAAAGAAGCTCCACTGTACGTTGCCTCAGTTTTCTGCCCCCTGTTGGTGTTCTTCTCATTTGCACGTCACGTAAGTTATTTTTTCTTTCTTTTTATTACTTAAATCTTTTCGCCGCAGCCCCAACGAAAACAAGAACCACTGTAAGCAATGAGCGGAACTGCCCACTCGCCTCAACTTTACTTTACTTTAGCTTTATTCGCATATTAACGAGTGGGGGAGGGCAGGAGATGGCAAGAGTGGCGCGGCGAGGCAAAGAGGGAGAAAACAGGCGTGTGACGTTTTTTCGCTGCTTTTTCTTCTTCTTCACCGAAAAGAGTTGATTGAAATTATTTCGCTGGCGTTTGTGTGTTTGCGACTTTTTCGCTCAATTCGGTTGTGTGTCAGTGTCTGCGTGTCTCGCTGAGTGTACGTGTGTATCTGTTTTCGGTTAAAGATACATAATTATTTCTAAAAAGCATTTTCTGCCTGGCCATTGTTGTAAATCGCCCGCGATTTCACGATTCCGCTTGGCGCAGAGTACTTATAATTAAAAACGACTTGCAAATAGTATTACTCACCGTTTTTTATTTTTTTGTGCTGCTAATCCATTTGACTTTATCTTGTTTATTATCGCAGGTTCTCACAATTTACAGTTCATTTGTACGGTTTAAGTTCACGTTCCTCGCTCTCTCTAGTATTTTCCCCCCGCTTCTTTTGTTTTTATGTTTTTTCGGTTTGGTTTTTGGTCACGCAATCATTTCGGACGCAAGTTATCGATAGTTAAGCGCAGCGGAATGACAGATGACGACGAATGAAAGGGCACCAAGAACGAACCACAACACAACAACAATGCTAATTCAAGTGTAGATACACATGCGAAATAATAATTGTAGCACAATTGCCGCTGCAAGAAGAAGCAATGGCGAAAACTACAAAAGCGCAACGATTGCAATTGCAATTGCGAGGCTGTTGCTTCTTCTTCTTCTCGCGGCCCGCACCTCTCTCTCTCTCGCTTACACACTCACACTAAGGCACGGTAATTACAATTAAACGTAGTTTTTTTACAGCCGAAAAGAAACAAAGAAATCGATAGATATTGCTGGAAGTCAGGGGAAAATCTGTGCGTCTTGGTAATTGCACAAGTGAAAAAAGAAAAAGGCCGCAGATGGAATGGAAAAAAAGAAAAAATTGTTACAGCCGCCGAGTGGAAGAAGAAGAGACGCACAACAGACGACGCGACGCGTCGAGAGCGGCGACAAGCGCATGAATTTTACGCTCTCTCATCAATTGCGCGTCGAAGCGCTGTGTGTGCGAGAGCAGGAGAGGGAGAAAGGAAGGAGTGGGAGGGGAGACGGAGTGGCCCGGCTAGAAAAACGTGTGTCCAAGCACTGGCGACTGCGAGTGTGTGCGTGCGAGTGAGTGCGAACCGAGTGGAGTGGGGCAGAGGGAGGCAGACAGATGAGTTGACACAGCGGCCGAAGCAGAGCAAAAAGCAATCAAAGAGGAGCAAGAGGAAGAGCCGTAAATGGGGATACCGTTGCATAGCATATGTGCACTGTATCTATGTGAGTGCTACTTCAGGCCATCAATATCGAAATATTGATGGGGCCAGCCAGCTACAGTGCAGCCTAGTCAAGTAGCCCCAGCCAGAAAAAATAGTACTTTTTTTTTTAGGTTAACAAACAAATTTCTTGAACACATTTTAACTTTTTCCAAACAAGCTTTAATTTTTGTATAAAAATTAAATTTGAAAGTTCCCAAACATTTTTCAAAAAACATTGGCCTTTAAATTCAACTTTAAAGCTGGTTCATAGTAAAATTTGCAGTGATCTTCAGCAATTGGCCACCACTTGAATTAAACATGGCAATTTAATTTAGTACATGCACTTCGATTTCTCCCATCGCAATAATAACAAACTGTGAAGAGAGCAGCGAAAACGTCGACTGCGACGTCGGCAGAGCAACTGTAGCAGTGGCCAATATGGCAGATGGATAAATTGCGGGGGTGGGGGTGTGAGTGCCGGACGGGGCGGGGAGGAGAGGGGATAACGCAGATTGTCTCCTGCACAGGTGCAAAATGTGCGGCGCTGCATCTCCCGAATAATGCTGGCAACACTGCAGCAGCACCAATACATACACAAAATGTATGCTATGCGCGATACGCGAAGGAAAAAAATAAGCCAAGTTGAAACAGCACACAAAATATATTTTTTGGGAGTCAAAAGCGGGGGTAAAGAAAATGGCGAGCAGAAGCAGGAGAAATGAAATCAGAAGAGCAGCCAATGATCAGCATGATGATTACAATCAAACAAACTTCATGATGAAGGCGAAAACACAAACGAACATCGCACACACACACAGAGTTGAGGTCCATTTTTAATTGTATTAGACGGTCGCCGCTCACACTTTTGCATTTGATTTTCGATGTTCTTCGCCAATTTCGCCATTAATTAATCGCACATACACACACACTGGCCACACGCACACAGGCACGTAGAGAAATGCACTTGGAACTGCCGAGGAAAAAACAATTGAAATTGGACATTGGAAATTGGCTGCTTTTCAGCTTTTCATCGTCGTCTCGCGAAATACATTTCTTTGCCGTTTTTCTTTTCGTCTCGTCGCTTGTCTTCCTTGCTCTTTTCGCTCTCTCCTGCTCTCCTCTCCGCTCTCTTCTTCTTTGCACATTTTTTTCTTTTCAAGTGTCTTGATTCCGAGCGCTTTTCAAATGCAGTTTTCGCTTAAAATACGCTCAACTCCGCTCGGATTCGGTGCTTTTCCGGTTGCCGGCAACCTGGAAAGCGTTTTTCCGCAACTTTTCTCAATTAATTTGCACTTTTAGTTACCGTTTAACGCAAAATTCTAGCAGCAAATTTCAAGACAACGCGACACACACATCAAAGACCTCCATTTTGTTTTGTTGTTGTACGCTAGAGCTGGCCCGAAAATCGATGTTTACTTGAAACTATCGGTGCTGCCAGAAAATATCGATGTTTTCCCTGCGGCCCGTAATAACGAACACAGCCACATCACTAACGCAAAACGTAAACAAATAAAGATGATTGAAATAGGAAAAAATAATTTCGGGCTGGGGACTTAAACGCTCCAGTTTCCCTTATACGAACTATAATAGCTACTCATCCTGAAAAAACAATATAAATATCGCATAAATCAAAATGATCTGGACCCAAACCATGAGTTACAACGTTTAGACAGGACGCAAACCTATTGCGCTACGTAAAACATCGTAACGTAAGAATTGAATTTGAATTTACCTTAAATTTCGACATTCAATTTACGCTACGCCACTTTCAGTCGTTTATTGGCTTGCTTATTTTCATATTTAACTTCAGATTCACCCTCTTCTACCATTTCGGTTTGTAGGTCGTTCATTTCATCATCTTCTTCGTCGTCCTCCGAGCTATCCGAGAATACAATGGGTCCATTGCCCTTTACGAACATGATGGTTTTGCCCACTCGACGCGACTCAGCCTTCAGAAAGAGCTGCCGACAGTGCCGATCCACAGCATTTTTTCCCTGGTCCTCCGACAACCCGAAAATGAAGGCCCTGAAAACATGCAATTAATTAACATGGATGTGGATTATTTCTAAAACGATTAAATCTCACAGATTGGCCACGTCGTAGGGACCTCTCAACTGGAATTGGTGAGCTGCTCCACTGCTAAAAATGATATTCTTGGACTTTCCTTTGGTGCAATAGTTCTGGGCAATTTTAATCATGTCTTTCCTGTTATTCGAATCGACTATGGCTGGGGCGTATTTGATCTCGAAGAACATGCCCCGACGCACAGCTACCTGGTAGGCCTTTCGATTGACCAAAAGCCGGGATCCAGCCACAGGATCAAAGGTTATCAGGTCTCCATTGAAGGAAGTGCAGCAGTGCTGCAAGTACATTAATTAGACTGATTAAGACTTCGAAAGGTACCTTTTCTTCTAGC
This sequence comes from Drosophila pseudotakahashii, assembly GCA_035046095.1. Lineage (NCBI taxonomy): Eukaryota > Metazoa > Arthropoda > Insecta > Diptera > Drosophilidae > Drosophila > Drosophila pseudotakahashii. The sequence continues at coordinate 326,084 of JAWNOE010000198.1, forward strand.
AAACTTACAGTCAAGGCGGCATCTGTTTTGGGTTGGCCAGCAATTAGATTGAATTTTCGCAGATTAAGGGAGACACTCTGGTTTAAAGAATGTGAAATGTATCTTGTATCTTAATAAAATGGATAATCCTGAAATGCCTACCATCGCATGCGCCACATTGACGTCCACGTAGAGAATGGTGATTCTCTGCAGGATTCGCAGTTTGTCCTGGAACTCCTTGCGCAGATGCTCGATTTTGTAGGGTTCGGGAAACATCTCGGATCCCCGTTTGCCGGCCTCCTTTTTGCTGTGATCGAAACTCTGATCAATGGCAATGGTTTTGTAGCCACCTGTGAAGTTTGCTTTTGTAATGTAAGGAAGTACACTTTGGAAACCCTCCGACTTTACTCACATTCCACCAGCTCGTTGAGCAGGGCTCTCATCACCGAGTCATCCTTGTTAAAGGGTACGCTAAAGTCATAGAAAGGCTTTGTTTGCTCCATTTTGGGGTTTGTTTTGATTTTGCGGGAGCCCCAAAAGCGTGGAAATGTTAGAGATGGCGATTTTTTGCGCCGTTTTTTTTTTTATCGATATTTGGAAAACAGCTGTTGTATCGAAGACTCTCGTCCAGATAAATTTGGAATCATTTTTGGAAAAATCCAGATCCTCACTGATTATTTAGCACATAAAAAACTAATAAAGGACTAGAATTTTTTGAAAACCTCAAGTGTGACCAGTGCAATCATTGTACGAAGGAGGTATTTTGAAGGTCACACTGACCAACCAGCTGATTTGAAAAACAAGAAGGAAAATTTGATCCTCCCTGTTGGCCACAAGAAAACAGCAAAAATGGAGGAAACTAAGCATCGGAAATACCGGGGGAAGAACTACACAGCGGAGGAGGAGATGGTCCTGCTGGAGCTCGTGGCGGAGGAGAAGGCGGTGCTCCAGGACCCGACATCAGATGCAGGGACTTGGTCGCGAAAGCAAAGGACGTGGAAGGATATAGAGGAGCGGTTATACTTGAGGACAGGCAGCCGTCGGGACTACAAAGCACTGCGGGAAAAATTCGTCACCCTGAAGCGTCAGTGCAAGGCTGATTTGAGAAAGAAGAACATAAATGAGCCCAAAAAAGGAGCCGTGACCGAGTTGATAGTCTCCATGCTGCATGAAGACTTGGACAAAACGAAGGCGGAAGAGCCAATAGCGGAAAAGCCAAAGAAGGAAACCCCAATACCGAAACCGCCAATGGAGGACAGCCCCATGGAATTAGACACCAGTAGGTATTGACCAATTGAAATATCCTAAATCCCAAAAAGATATTTTAAAGTTTTTCAAATTGCCTCTACTATAAAATAATAGTTAGAAATCTATTTTGAAGTCGCTCTTATTTCTTAATCCAACTTTGTTAAGACTTAAGACACTCCAATTGCGATCAGGGAATCCCAAAACAAAATTTTTAAGATTTTAAATTTGCATCTACAATATGCTATAATTTATGTATATAAATTACGCTTGAATTCGCTAATTTCTTCTTCCAATTTTATTACAGGTAATATAAAAACCGAATTAATCATTGATTTCATTCGCGACGGCAGCGAAGATGATGAAAACGATGTAAGTTTCATAAAGCATAACTTTTTTAAATCGTATCCAATGCCGTTTATTATCCCTTCAGGTTGGGGATGCGAGCACATTCTTGGAAGACACTCTGGCAGAAGAAGAACCCCCAGCCTCCAGTTCTGGGTGGTCTGAAAAAATGATGCCCGAAAGGGGAAAAGTAGCCCCCAGAGGAATCGTAGAGCAACAGAAGCTCAATCTCATCCTGCTGCAACAGGAGTTTGTCAGGACAAAGACGATGCAATTGAAAGAAATGCACGAGATGGTGATGGAGGAGAAACGGATAAAGCTGAACCAAGAAGTTCGAGAGGGAAAGCTACGCATCGAGCTGTTAGAATTAGAAAAGTTGGAGAAAAAGGCCAGGCTTGACATAAAAACATAATTCATATAGAAAATATAAGCACAAAGTAAGGACATAATCCAACTCCAATTTAAACGTTTTGTAACTAAAACAAATATCTACATATCTACATTTGTTGTCGATGATAGGAACACAAACAATAGTAGTAGTTCCTCCTAAAGCTCCCAGTCAAGTCAACGTTGGGTCGTTGTCTGTTCTTTTGGACACATCCCGGTCCACCTCCTCCTCTGCGGTGGGCTGTTCGAATTGCTTGGCCTTGGCCCGGCGGGACTTGATCAGGATGCCGTGGCCAGGACAGTCGCGATCGTTGTTGTAGCACCTGTCCTTGCAGCAGACGCGGCACAGCTGGAACTCGCACTTGGATCCCTGGGGATTGGCGCATTCCGAGCAGTATTCCAGCCGCCTCTCGTGCCGATTTTGAATTTGGGCCTCTGTCTTGTTTGGTCTTCGCTGGCGCCGCCGCAGCTTTTTCATCCGCTTGCGGGAGATCTCGTTGCCAGCATTGTCGAAGTACTGCCGCTTGGCCCTATTGGGATCCTCGGCCTCGCGCACCTTCTCTGCGATCTTCTGGCGGTGGGATTCGGGTGAGGCGCGTATGTAGGGCTGGCACAGCCAAGGATCCAGCGGTAGCTTCTGGAGAGAGACAGGAATCAGTGATTATAATACATCCTGCCTATATAGCACAAGTAACTTACATCTTCCTCGGAGCCAGCAGCCCATTCTTCCGGTTCGTAGGGCAATTCGTTCTTATGAAAGGGCTCATATTTGGCCTGCACCTGTTGCACCACAGCTTGGAATTGCTCTAGCTGATTGGCAGTGGCCAGGAACTGGCGCAGCTCCGAGTTATTCCGGATATTCATACTTAAAATAGGGAGGCAAACGGCATTTAGAAAGATAACTGGAAAACTGAAAGCCCTTGAGTCTTACATGTGATGGAAGAGCTTGAAGAGATGCCCTCGAATGTACGAGCTTGGACAGGGATAAAGCTGGACGAGCTCCAAGTACTCACTGGCCATTTGCCAGACGGGTGGCGAGATCCCCTGGAAGATGGCCGGGTTGTGGAGATTGCCCTCGGCGCTCATTACGCCATCGACGCCCGTTTCCTCCAAGCAACGACGCACGTCCTCTAGGGCCAGGATGTTGCCGTTGGCCAGCATGGGAGTCTTGACGTGCTGTCGCACTTCTCTAATGTAGTTCCAGTCGGCCACCCCGGTCAGCGGACCCTTTTGTTCCCTGGTCCGCCCGTGGACTGTGAGCAGCTGACAGCCGGCCGTCTCCAGCATCTTGGCATATCTGATGGTCTTTTCTAGATCCTCAAAGATGCGGATCTTGCAGGTCACTGGTACGCTTAGCTTGGCATGCAATGTGCTTACTGGAATAAGGATCAATCATTTAATCGTATTTACACTTAATGGCAGGTGCCTCTCTCCCACTCACCAATCTCCGTCAGCAGTTCCCATTCGTCTTGGAGGAAGGAGCCGTAGTGACCCCTCTTGGCGATGGCCTGAGGACAACCCAAATTTATGTCCACCGCATCGCAGTGGTCCTGGGCTAGCAGGGCTGCGTCCAGAATCTGTTGGGCATCGTTGCCGCAGAACTGAATGATCAGTGGCCTGTCCTCGGCGCACGTCTGCAGGGCGTCCTTGCGGTACTTGGGATCGGTGGCAAAGAGATTCGCATGGTACATGGGCGAGTAGCAGAGCTCGGCGCCATATCGCCGGCACAGCATTCGCCAGGCCAGCTCGCTTTGGTCCACCATGGGAGCCACCACATAGCGCGGGGACCCCAGGGTGGAGCGGTAAAAGTCGTAGCCGGTGAGCTTGCCAGAATTTTGGATGGACTCGCCACCTTCATCGTTCACCATGGCAAATTTATTTGAAGTCTGAAGGGAAAAGAAGATTTCATTGATTTTTTAGGGCTTAAAGGGAATATATAATATCACTACGAACTTTTAAAGTGTAATATACCATTTCATAGATAGAACACTTCCTAACACATGACCATTCTGTTTGTTTTTTGGATAATTAATTAACACCTCAGACGATCTGAAGGCCTTAGCTGCTAGAGCTCCTAATTTAGTTAGCTTACAGTTTTTAACTTAATGTTAGCTTTATATAATAATATCTAATATCTGAGTTATTGAGCAAATAAAATTGTAGGTTGCCATGTTGTTGGGATAAAAGGCCATGATCGATTTAGAAATTTCCCAGGTGGCAGCCAAAAACATTACTCATCCTGCGAAGTGGGTTGACAAATATCCGCAATGCAGTCAAGTATTGTGGCTCATTTTTTAGCGGCCACAAAAAGGGGACTGAATTTCCCAAGGCACCCACGCATTTTCGCAGCCAACTAATGCTAATTAGCGACACATTAGCGACCACTGGGAGCGGCCGAGCGACTGCGGAAAAGCCACGCACAGTTGGGCACAAGTCAAACAAATTTGCATTGAGCTGTTGACAGAAAAACTCGCACAGGAGGAAAACCGAAATCCTAGGGGAAAGGTTTGGGAAAAGGGGTGTGGGAAATGGGGTCTAGTTTCAGGCACTAAATTAGAGCTAATGAAATATATTTTGCCACTAGCAAATTTTCTTTACATAAATATGTCGTTTGAAAAAAATGCAAAAGCTTTCCAAAAATAGTTACTGGAAAAAGAAGGGTTTTTACCATTTTTTCATTCCTTGTTTTTGGATCCATAGGATCCAAAGTCGAAAATGGTTTCGACTCAACATTCTACTACATTCTCAAATTAAGAAGAATCGATCTAGGTTTTTTCGTTCTTCATTTTTCTGGGTGTAGCCACTACAAGTATCGACTTTTCATTATGTCCAATTTCACTTTTACTGCAACTGCAACTGCAATCGAAATGTCTGCTGCTTGCTTGCGTTTGCTCCAATTAATTTGCTTCGATCGGGGTTTTTCTATCTCCCCATTTTTCACTTTTCCAGCCCGCTTTTCGCTTTCGTTTTTGGGGCTTGGCCCAGTCAAAGAAGCGTGAAAATTGCGCTCTAAGTCAATGCACACCAGCAACAGCAACAATTACGAGAAAAGCCAAGCAGCAATAACTGCCACTACGCATACACAAACAAACTTATAACAATGGCGCACTAATTGAGTTATTCAAGTTGTGCATGCAACTCAAAAACTTTAAAGTTTAAGCCCTTCTTCTCAGCAGCTTATCGAAATTTCCAACTTGCGTTTTCGGATCGGATCGCATTGCACAGGGGAGCACACAAAAGTTAAATGGCTTAAAGTAAGTGCAGTGCGATATGGTGTTATAATGCCTTAAAGTACTATTATGTCATAACTATTCGATTTTAAATACATTTAAATTTTCTTAATTTTTTCTTTAATGCATTTTCTTAAATACATTATTTCATTAAATGTTGTTAAACTGTAGACCCTCATTTTTCTCCAGAATTAATTGGATTTATTTTATTAATATTTGTGGAATCACTTAAGCAAAAATCCAATATTCAGTTTATTATCCTTTAGGTTTTTTATTCCCAAAAATAAAGGGTACATTCTTTTTCATTTTTACCGATCTCTTAATATATTCCACATCAACTAAGGCAACTGTCCTATGGTTACGAAACGCACCTGCATCTTGGCACTCCCGAAAACAAGGTAACCCTTAGGCAGCTTGCACAATAACTTGCATAACTTGGCTCGATTGGAAATTTACCTTGCAACCATCACTCGCACACAAACAAAGGCCGGAAAAAGTTTCCACATTGAAAGTTTACTGACCGGAAATGGCATGCAATTTTATCAATGGCACAGGCAGATCCAGATCCCCGTCTATATACTTTCTTTACGGGGTTTCTTCAGCTCGTTTGCCAGGACTTTTCCGACTTCTCCTGTTGCTTAACTTTTTTCGCTGACAATGCACGGAGCCATTTGAAGCCAATGTCTGTGAGTAATTAAAGTTTAAATGGCCAGGAAACTTTTCCGTCCGCCCCTCCGAACGTAAATTGCATAAGAACTGAACTGAACCGAAAATAAAGTGCAGACCCCCAACCAAAAAAAGAAGGGAGCGTGGCTGCTATTGCGCCGCCAGCTGTTGGCTTTGTCATAATTATGCCCAAATTACAACCAAGTTGCCAAATGAGACGTCCATGGGGGATTACGAGGAGAAGAGGAGACGAGGAGCCGAGGAGCAGGAAGAAAGGCTCTGGGCATTCTGCAATTAAGAACTTTTCCCGAAAGCGGAGAGAGGCGAACAAAACCAACTACAATGTGAACAAGTCCGTTCATGTCGGCAGATTGTACAACAAGTGATTTACAAGTTGCAACGAAAATTACATTCCGCTCTTTTTTATTTGTTTCAAAAGTTTGGCACAATAATTGTAATGGTCAAAATTTACAAATTTACTGCACATTCTAATGAGTTTGCTAATAGTCTTTCATAAATTCTGCATTCTATTTATGAACTCATCACAAGTCTTTGTAAGAAGTTTAATTTTAAATTAAAATTTGTATTTTAATTAGGACAAAGTTCTTATTTTTATTAATGTAAATTAAGTTAAATTTTTTAAATTTTCCTTATATCTAGTTTGCACTATTCCAAAAGAATAAAGCATAATAAAAATCACCCAATCAAAATATTTTAGAAAACCATCCCAATTACCCCCATTTTGAATGCACTGCCAGCTGAGTAAATTACATAACTCGCAGCCAAGCACACAGATTCAGATGGTCAGCCGCAGGGTGGCCAAAAACCGCTGTGCCAAATGCGCAATTGCGAAGACCGCAGACAATTGCACTTCGTTTCGCATCTGCCGGAGTTTCTGGCTAGTAATTGAATAGCTTTTTCAAAGCTTTCGATTTCTGCGGTGCCAGGCGAACACGATAATTAATAATTTCCGCACCAATTAAGACGGTCCAAGTCCAAGACCAAGGCAATTTTGGCTTTCACTGTAGATACTGGCGAGATACCAGAACCCATTTGGGGGAGGCACTCGAGCATAGAAGGCCATCAGCCTTCGGCCACGCCCCCAAAGGCCACACATCGCTGGCGGTGGAAATTGCCAAACCCCTGTATCCTCCTTTTCCAATTTCCCAAATGGTCTTAGCCACGAATTCGCAACGGGGCAGTGTTATGTATTCATTAAGTGTTAACCTTGCAGCACGTTGGTCACTCGCCATAAAAAATGCAAAAGTTTAATTGAAAGGGCACGCTAGCTAAAAATTCCTTGGAAGGGCTGGAAAAGCTGAAGAAAAAGAAGAACTACTTTAATATCAATATTAATTTGATATTTGGTATTGAATTCTTCAGAGCAGAAGGAACCAATATGGAATATGATATTGATGATGATGATTTCTAACCTTTAAATTATACATGAAATGTTCAACAAAATGAGACCGTGAATTCTTTAGAACAAAATAGACTTTATTATATAAAGCCAAAGATATAAATTATAAAAAGTGTACTAACTGATTCAAAACGAATCTTCAGTGCTTTAAGAACTTTCAAATCAACTTTGCTGATCCCTGAGATGCCAGATAAAGCTGAAATATAAGCTCGGAGTCATGGGAAAACTGCGGACTCTGCCAGTTTTCACGCCCCCTTCTTCACGCCTCCTCCAATGCCGTCCAAGTGCTGAAACCCAATCGAAAACTGAAGGCCACTCCAGTCTGCAGACTGCAGACGAAGGAAGCTCGATAAAAAATTGGTAATGCGAAAAAATGTGAATTAACTTGCTTGCCATTCAACGAGGCGTTAAATCCTTTCAACCAACAAAAATGGTTAGGGATAAAGCCGGATGGGTGAAAAAAAGGGGGGGGGGGTGACCTCCTAAGTTTGCCATTTAAACTTTGACATCTACTCCTTTTAATTCTTTCTTGTGGTTGTGTTTTTGCGTGGCTCCATCTAAAACTCAGACAAGTCAGTCTGCTCCTCCCTAACGCTATTTACTTACACTGCGCGAACGACAGGACGTTTTATGGTTAATTTTTCCAAAAACCTGCACTTTCAGCTTCTTGTAGTTATTTTATTCAGATTTCTTCTTCTAATTTCAGTAATAAGAATTGTAAAATTTTTAACCGAATATTTCATTATATATTTCATTATATAACTACTTATTGTAGTTATTTTCCGTTGTTTAGGCTTACTTCCAGTGTTTTCTCGCGAAGTTCGGTTTCTGCGTCCTTCTCCACTTTCCCGTTTTCGCTGTTTTATTGCTTGACTTGCTTTACATTTGTTTCGCTGTCGAACTTGTAAAGCGACAAGCGAAAAGAAAAGCTGAAATGGAAAAGCAGCGAGGAGACAAACACACTCGGAATAGCGATGTCAGCTCCAAAATATGACCTCATTCCCACACATACACGTTCCCATGGGTTTTCCATGAGTTTCCTCCTATTACGCACACAACAAAAAGTTAACACAAGAATGGGAAAAACTCAAACCGTCTATCTTATCATACCCTACCATCACATCATATCCATATCATATCCATATCATATCCATATCAAATCCATATCATATCCATATCATATCCATATCATATCCATATCATATCCATATCATATCCATATCATATCCATATCATATCCATATCAAATCGATATTATATCCATAATATCCACAACGTATTTACAACATCATAAAAGAGCATTTAAACTTTGACTTTGCGAAGTATGCCATTCCTTTTTTTCTTACTCACCAAGTGCAATGAAATTTCAAGTGGTCAAGAATGGTAAATGGGTTTGTTAAAAAACTGGGTTGGGGCACCGTTAGTTGTGGTCTATTTGAGCGCAGGCTTCACGAAACCCCCACAATCCCTGGAAAAAAACCCCAACCCATTCAACATGCAACTGGCGACTCCCCGTGGCGTGATGGCAATCAAATTGAAAAATAAAAACTCTCTTTGCGTGCCGCCACAAAGAACCAAAAACAAAAATAAAATGAAAACACACAAAAAAACATTATACTACAATGGCAAAACAACCATAGCTAACGCAAAAAAAAGGGAAAACGGAATGAAAATTTTTCCCACAACTGACCGTTTTATATTGTGCGATTATCCTATTCAAGTGGCCGCGAGTGCGTCTACATAGCTGATGAAAAGTGATTAAAGTTTTTCAGATAGAATATCAATAAGCAAACACCCAATTTTATTTGTCAACCACTCAATTATTAATTATAGAGATATGTAAATTCAATTAATTTGGAAATCGGTTTTTTCTGTTAAACAGTCTTGTTTTTATAACGATTAATTTAAGATTATTTATTTTACTCATTTTTATAAATGTATGTACATTTTCCACACGTCCTAGGATTGTCATAAATAAGAACGTAATTTCCCTATTTAAAAAACTTAACCAAGAAACTTTTTGTTCTTACTACGAGTTGAAAACAAAATGGGTTAATGGGCGGACTTTCAAAGCGCCGCTAGATGTCGCCACTTAATCAAATGCAAGGTTCCTGTCCTGCACATTTGGGGACCCAGTTAGGTCGGGCATTTCTTATGCAAGCGGGTCAAAGGCAGGCCAGCTAGCTTTCCAAACACGAGGAAAAACTTAAAGGTATAATCATAGATGCACAGGGGAAAAATATATATCTGACATAATAATCATGTTTTAGTAATTATTAGAAAGAGAAGTGGAACCATGAAATGATAGGAATATGTTATTCCAATTAATAAATTAACAATAAATACATCATTTTAAGAGTTGTAGATATAATACAAATATAATTCCAAGTGCATGCTCCTGTTCCTGAGCCAAGTGTCCTGTGTGTACAATCCATTTGCTGACGTAATAAACCATATTAAAGGGCCGAAGCGCGTAACAAGCCCGCATTGTGCCCATTTCAAGGACAATAGGATGGCAGCTTTGGCCCCAAACGAGGGGAGGGGCCGGAAACTTGAAGAGATGTGGCGACAATTTGGCGTCTTCGTCTGGGCGTTTCCCCGCCAGCTAGACACAATTGAAATGGGGCCAAGTTTTTGAATGCGGCTCTCATCATTTCGGATGTACGTACATAGAAGGGGCTCCCTCTCTTTGCCTGCACGCAAACTTTGGAGGGGTCACAAAAGCACTTGCCTCCTTAAATATTCCATCTTCACCTGTAACCTGTAACCTTTCCAAATTGGTTTATTAATTAATTCTCGGGCGCCTATGCTTTCAGATTGAGGGTTCCCTACACTTTCGCGCTTCCTCTTTTGCCAGTCGCCCGTTCTTTAATGTTGTTTGCACACTTTTGATGAAATTTTATTACACACAGCTCATTAGGACTAATGAGGCTTGTTGCCTGTCAGTCTTGATTCAGATCCAGCTTACACCGAGAATTTTAGGAAGGGAAAATAAAGATTTGCATTGCGGCTTTCTTAGCCTTTACCTTTATGTTTTTCTATCTACTTAGTTTTGGTTTAATATTTCTTAACTAACTATAGTAATAATTGATGAAAATATTGAATTTTTAGCTTTACTGGTTCGCGTTTCGCATTGAGTAAAGAAGAGTATTCTAGCTCTATTTTTCATCTCTGTGTAAAGCAACTTGAGGCGAGAACCAGAGCACGGGACTGTAGGTAAGGAAGAGCCAGTAGACCCAGCTGCAGTGACAATAATGAAGGGCTGCCAGTTGGCCTTGTATGGTATATAGCATAGGTTGTATATATGTATTCTCTATGAGGAGGATGCGGATGAGCCAAGACTGCGTGTTCGACTGTCTGCCTGTGCACTTAATTATATTTGTATATGGCCCAGACGATGACGTTGACGGTGACGATGCCAACTGAGGCCAAATGGCCAAATTGAACGTGAATTTAGCTGATTGACTTTCAGACAGAGCGAAGTAGCAAGGAACTAGAAATCAAAGTAGAAAAGGCAGATTGAAATCTGAAGAAAAATTATATTTGAACTGAGATTTTCGTAATATTTTGTATTCGAATTTATGAACGCAAAAATTAGAGTTTTAAAAATCTAAAAAATTGTTGACCCTTTTCATTCCACCACTAAAATGTGTAATCGCTCCTGGAAAGAAAATGTTGCCTACTTAAGAGGCGTTGCTCAATTAGTTGGACCCTTTTTCGAGGATAGACGTCTGGATTTGTTGGTTTGACATTTTGCCACAGTGTTGCACACGCGCTTATAGCTGAGCTTAAAATAATACATATTTCTCTTGGGTAAATTTTGATCGAAGCCCTGAATGTTTACTGAAAAAAAACTGTTCATAATTCTGCGGATTTTCGTAAGAATAGCACACAATTTATGTTGATATTAAAACAGAAATAAAAGTTGTGAATCAATCAAAAGGCATAATAATAACAATAATAATTCAGATATAAAATATTTTAAAATAGTATTTAAAAAAAAAAAAAATATTTTCTTTTTTAAATTATTTTGTTAAATTTAATTTTTTGATTATTTCTTTTCATATTATGTGGTGAACTAATGTTTTTACCGCTGGTATAGGCAATCACACACACATGCAGACAAGCACTTATATACTCCCACAATGAAACATCCTTGGGCACTCACAAATACTACAAACACTCCTTGTGTTTATCTGTTGCAAAGTGAGGAGCAGACAAACAAGCCAAATGACACGTACCCATAAATCCCCGACATTTTATTGCCAACGCGCTAAGCTCTGCGTCTGTGTGGGTGTGAGGTGTGCGAGGTGTGCGTGTGCTAGTGCGTGGGAGTGCCTCTGTGTGTGTGTCATGCGTGTGATTTGTTTTGGCGAGGCAAACACACATGACACACAAAAGCCAAACAGGAAACATAAAATGCCAAAAACAATTTACTTAGTTAATTTACGTGCAAGTATTTGCATAAATAATAAAAACAACATACCAAAAAGGCTGAAACAATAAAGGGAAACAATATCAGAAATTTTAACGCTTTCGAGTGATTTTTGTAAGGTAGTTTTCTTTCACCCTTTTTGGTTATCGATTACTAGGATTTGTAGGAATTTTCAGCTGAGTCGATAAATTTGGTTTGGTTGAATTATTGGTGAAATTAAATCATATAATTTTATAATTTCCAACAAAATAAATTTCTTAGCATTTATTAAATTATTAATAACTAATCTTTTAGTTTTAGACCACCATATTTATACATTTAAGATTTGTTGTGCATTGTATTCAATTATAAAATCAAAATATTCATGTAAATTAAGTTCTGTAGAAAAAATGAATAAATAAGTGAAAAGTGATTTTAGACACTTAAAAATCAAATCTTTATATTCCGGATTATAACAATTATTACATTATTTAATGTATCTTTTCTTGCCAAGTGCGTTTCACGTTGATGTATTTTATAAAATATAATAATCTTGCCTAAAATCGAACAACTTACAAAAACCACGAAATAGCGCATACGCAGCGTGCACACAGCAGTTGATGAGCAAACAAGGGGGCGAAAAATGTCCCGCAGAGGCGCTGAACAAACTGATGGAGGTAACTCGACCATAATGACCGCAACGTGAAGCAAATTCTGCAAATGGAGCCGCTGCGCACGATGAAATTGTCAACACGTCCGGAGAAGTATAGCCAAAGCCCCTCGGAAGCCCCACAAACTATTCGCCATTCGGCTGGCCTGGTAAATATTTAAAATGCCAATAAAAGGGGGTCACAAGCGACCCTCTGAGCAACGGCAATCATCATGATGACCACCCATCCACCCATTTGCCACCTGGTGGCCAATGATAGTTTTATAGCCAGCTTGTTGTTGCCACTTTTTGTTTGTTCTCCGGCGTTTTTATTTCACTTTTCTGTCTTTGCTCTTTTTTGCGATTTATTTTCGGAGAGCGATTTACAGGTCTCTTAACTTCTATAAGGGCGGCGTACACAAAATACTAGCAAAAATATCAAACGAAAACAGAATCGACATTATTTTTTGTTAGATTAAACCATCTTTATTTTTTTGTCATATTTATTTATAGTACAAAGCATGTCCTCAAATTTTTCTACATGATTCAACTCTTTTCTATAGCATACTTATTTGGGACGTTCATCTTGTTTCACTTTATTCAAATATCTTTTCTTTATTTTCATTTATAATTATTTTCTTTATAATGGACTTTGTTAACTGCACATTTTATCAAAATATATTTATTTATATAATCGTGATTTTAGTTTCACACTTAATTGGCTGGGCTAAACTATTATACTTATTGTTTTATTCTTCAATCTTTTATTTGCTTTCTTACATTTCTTTCCCAATTTTCATACCACCTCGTTTCCAGTCTCATGCACATTTCATATATTTCTTATTTTTTCTTCGTTAATTTGTTTTAGCTTAAGTTACCAGGGACCTACCCACAAATCGGTTCAAGGGCCTAACTGGAAAGTCATTAACTAAATTGAAAAGCATATTAGAGAGGGGGTGAGGAGGTGGCGGGATCCACCTATGTCTGTGTGTTCTGAATATTCCACCTGACTGAGAATTTAACAAAAGAGCCAGAAGTTCGTTGAACCAACGAAAAGGGAAAAGCAAAGCAACTGAAAATGTCATTGCAGGTCGCTAGGAAAACAAAAGGAGTGGGTGATGAGGCCAGTTGGAGTGGGATCTGGAGTTAGCCTAACTACCATTGCTAATAACAACCCGGAAAAGAAATAGCAGGGCAGGAGGAGGAGGAGGAGCACTTGGAGGCGAAGGCGACTGTCTGGAATGATGAGACGTCGCACCCAATTCAGGCCCAATCAATCATGATTCGTTTGCATATTCTACAGGCAACCTGAGAAATTTGCCAACATTTTCAGAGAAGGTGTTGCTTTTACACAAGAACAAAAAAAAGTTCTTAAAGTTTCTGATAATTTTTTGAAACTATAATATTATTGAAAATAATTTTTTAAGTGCCATTAGATATTTAAATAAAAATATAATTTTTAAAAAGCATTGTCAGATATTTAAAGTTAAATATGAGTTTTTTAAAGTAATTACAAAAAGTTGTTTTCTTTTTTAAATATTAATTTTAAATATTATTTTATAGGACTGACATGTTTTTTTGTTGATCTTTATTTAAAGTGTTCATCTATCTCTCTGTGAAAAATGCAAAACATTTTCGGCTTGCATGTCAAAAAAGTATTGAAACGGCAACAAGAAAATGTTTTATAATTGATGCACGGCAATAACCAGGGCGACAGCAACAACAGCAACATGAGTTGCGTTGCATTTGTTGCCATAGGGAAAGTCAGTCAAGTGGGTGAGAAGCCCCCAGTTAAAATGCTGCCCAGAATATTTCTGCTTTATGTATCGTAAACAAAACTCCACAGGCGGGAGTCACACAGAAAAATCGAGGGCGTTGCCTGGCAGTTCTCCCTCGCCACTTTTGGGGGCGTGGCCAGTAGTCAGTAGCCAGGAGAACCAGAAGAACATGACACGAACACGCAATTAAAGTCGAATATATTTTTATACAAATAAATACGCACACACACTACTGGTATTTCCTTTTCATTTTATCTTTTTATATCCATCTGAAAGCATTCAGCCACTGAAATACGGAGATCCTCCAGGTGTCTCCTGGTTGCCTCAGGTGCATGCACATGGACGGACGCCTCTGAAGTGTGACTGGATGGTCAGACAAGCGGCTGAATATATGCATATCGGATACATGAGCGAAACGAAAAATCCCGGTATACAAAAAAGCCATGAGGATAAGATTGCGTGAAGCGAATAAAAGGGCAAAAAGTACGGTGGTTCCTATTTAAATAGGGTGATTTCTATACAAAATCTACAAAGTAAAGAACATTTTGTGATAAGAAAACTTATCAAATACAAATTTTTATAAATGGCAAATATGTAAGTTGTAATATAACAACATATTTAAAAGAAATACTTTGAACATTACGATATACAATACATTTACTGACCAAACTCTTCAACTTTATGGTAAATTTTTCCATTTAGAAAGAAAAGTTCTAAGAGAAACTGTTCCAACTAAGATAGAAAGGGCTCTTTTTTTGGGAAAACTTAAAGTGGTTTAGAAGTAAGACAAAATTACTTTTGAAATATTTTTTAAATTTAAGTACAGAAATACGCATTCCCCTAATAAAAATATGTGCGTGTTTTTCCTGGAATTGTCACACGGCCTTTATCGTTCGCTGTGAAACAAAACACGAATGGCATAATGTATGTGGCGCACATGTCGGATACGTAATGAAGCTCGAAGGCTTCTCTGTGTGGCTCGTGTGTCTCCAGGCAGCAGGTGCAGTTCGAAATGTTAACGCCAAGTGCCATCAAATTAAACATTTTCACACACACGGACACACACCCACACCGTCACACAAACAATCGCACACAGATACGGAGCCACAGAAGCGCCCTCAAAAGTATGCAGAGTGTTTTGCTTGCGGAAATAAACGAGGGAAAATAAGAAGGAAAGGAAAATTGTTGCTCCAGCTGTCAGTGCAGCAAAGTCTGCATTGAAAATCCATTTATAGTCGTTGCATTATGTTATTTTCAGTCATTTACCAGGCGTCCGTCTCTTGTCACTGCAAACGAACTGAAACGAACATTGCTTCGAGTCGAAGCAACCTGCTAAAATGCATGTCAGTCCGCCGGAAGTCGCGTCTTTCTAGATACTCTAGACACTCCCTCTCCCCCACTCCCCCTCTTCTTCAGCTGTCTCCTTCTTCGTATCCACGTAGCCATGGGTATTGGGCATCCCCAACCCTTCAAAGCAACAGTATTTGCAGTCAAGTCGAGTCGATTTGCCGTGTGTGTGGCCAAGAATGGGGTCTCTATAATTAACTTGCCATTTATTTTGGCCTCAATCCGACGACTGAGTGACCGAAATACAAGCGAAATGCAAAAGAATATTATTTTTTAGAGGAAAAAAAGTAGCAATCTGCCGCAAAATAAACTAAAACAATTTTAGTACCAACGATTTTATTTAGGATTATGTCATCACAAGCTAAAAGGATGAGCAGACTTTATTCTTGATTCTCTTTTAATGTTGGCGGGAAAACTTTCCCAACTTTGATAACAAATTTATCATAGTTTAAAGTTAATGGGCATTACTTTAACAGTCCAAAGTTCAATGGTTAAGTGTAGTGTAATAAATTGAAACTGTAAAGGGCATATTGTTCAAAACTTTTGGATGACCTTTTCGTTTTTTTTTGATTAATAGTACAAAAGTCATGCCATAATCTTTAGAAGTAGTTTTAAGTGGTTTAACGGTAAAACATAACTTTCATTTTAAATACTCCACAATATTTAAACAAGAAATTGTATTTTTGGATGCCAATTGATGTCCCATCCATTAAAACCGAGAGTACTGATTCAGTGATTGAGGTTAACACAAATGGATTCGGAATGGGCACTAAAAGAAAAACTAATCACACTCAACGGTCACTTCCTCTACTCAAAACGATTCTCTTTTTCCAGTAACCCATCTATCTGACACCTCAGCCACGCCCACATCCCCCTGCCCACCTGCCGCCGGTTAAAAATGGACTCTTCCTGCTGTCAGTTTCAATAACACGAACCGCCGACTGTCCGTTTGGCAGGATGGGAGGGGGTTTGATAAAAAGCAGCAGGACCACCTGGAACCCGGAGTGTCATGTGCGTAGTCGTTATGGCTGTCTATCCGTATACCATATACCATATACCATATACCTATCAGTGCTTTTTAGCCCCGATAGCAGCTGTCCGACTGACAACTGAGAAGGATGAGAGCACATGAGCTCAATCCAATCCAATCCCGCTTCTGACGCATTTCCATTTCCCCTCTGTTTTGCAGTTCTTGTTTTCCTGACTTGTGCCGCTTTAATTATTCAGCTTGGGCATATTTAATGGGCCCAAAGACAGTCGTCAAAATCAAGTTTAGAACCCATGACAATTGCCATCGGCAGTTGGCATTTGAATTTAAATCGAATGAAAACATTTGCGTAACAATTTGGCAACATGCTGCAGTTGTGTCCTCGTCCTCGTCCTCTTCTTTTTTTTCCTCTTTTTTGGCTGCGGGATGACGCCAGATACACGGCTACACGGATTCAGATACAGATACAGATACAGATACAGCCAAAGCTTCAGCTGCAGATACAATACGTAATCACCCGACGCCTTCGCTTACACATTTTCCAAAATGAAAATCAATACCACCGAAGAGAGGGTGGGAAAACTCTGGGGGAAAGGCCACCCGAACTTCAACTCTTCAGCACATGCTGTTGCATATTTTATCAATTCAACTGCAAAGTCATTCAAAGGATGCCAAAGACTTGTTTAGTTTGGGGCGAAAACAGCTCGATGCAGTTAGGGACTAACGATGGGAACTACACAGCTCTCGATAGGAATTCATCGAAGGGAATGTCGTTTAAGTATTAGCATAAGAAGAAAACTAAGGTTTAAGAGTACAGAAACCAATTATTCGGTTTGGTATTTATCTGGAACCACTTTAATTCAACAAAATAAATATTAATTCTTAAGATTTTCGTTATTTGTATGTCTTACAATAATATCAAAAGTTAGGAACTTAGGTAAGTATTTGAAAATATTATAAAAAGACAGAAAAGCTGTGGTTATTTATCCAATTAATCTAGTTGATTTAATTCATTAAGATTAAATTAGTTATGGAACTTATAAAATAACTAATTAAATTAAATAAATAGCACATAAATCAATCAGTTTTCTTCATATCAGTAAAACTAATATCTTGGCTACTTTATAGCGAAAATTCCAATCTTTTCTATTACCTCTCCACACCAGACTCTTAATAAATCAAATATGCAATCCACAAACTCAAACAAAGGAGCCCCCCGACCAAAAGCGGTAATTAAGTTTGGGCCATGAAACCGCATCGCATCAAAGGCAATTTCCTTTCTGGCCCTGACAGCTCCCACCACCCAATCCTCCCCGTGCTTAATTGATTTCAGTTATGACTTTCGATGCTTATTTGCGGATTAATTGATTTCCGGATCGCCAACAGAACTGCCTGGGATGCGGGGACTACGGCTAAGGATAAGACTAACCTAAGGACTAAACAGAAACCATCGAGGACACTCTTCTTTTCTATGTGCTGCTCGAATTGGAGCTGAGGCTCTGCAGCGAGCTATTGGATGCGGTCTTCCTCAGTGTTTCCCCCGCCAAGCTGCACAGATTCTGGACGAGGAGCGCCGAGGAGTTTCCGTTGCGGTTAAGCAGAGGCGAGGACGTGGCTTTGGCCGGATTGGAGTTCGAGTTGGCTGGGTTCTGGTGGTGGTGGAGATGCCTCAGGGGCTGCGGCGACGTCGGATTCGAGAGGCCGGACTCGTGAATGGGCGAAAGAGTAGGCGATCGCGTCCGCAGGAAGTGCTTCCTCCTCTGCCGCCGATAGACATTGCCCAAACTGGGCAACGTTCGGCTGTTTGTCTGCGGACTCTGATGCTGATTGTGCTGCAGATGGTGGCTGGCAAACCCAAGGGTCTCGGCCAACTCCGCCAGCTCCTGGGAGGTCTGGTTCATTTTCCTCCTCGTCGGCGGCGGCAGGGCGGGCGGCAAGGTCAGCGTATAGGTGGTCACGCTGTCGTCCCTTATCACGGATGTGGGCAGCAGCATTAGCTCAGGACTCGTCGTGCTGGTGCTCAGTTCGCTGCTCTCCAGGGAACTCCTGCTCGTCGGCGAACTCGCGGGCGGTGTGGGCGTGGCCGTGGAGTTGGCATATCCTCGTCCAGCCGCCTGCAATTGCAGCGGTCGAATCTGATTCTGCTTGATGGCCGAGCCGCCATGGTTCTGATGCTCCTTAGCCGCGATTCCATGATGCGTGGCTCCATGGCGACACCGGGGTCTTCGATACCGTCCCAATAAACGCAGCATGTGACGCAGCCGAGAGCTTCTTGGCGGCGTGGGAGTCGCGGTGGCTCCTTTCAAGGGCAACTCCTGATCCAGACCACCATTCAATGTGCGTATGAACTGGATGGGCAGCTCCTGGGCATTCAATTTGGCCGCGGCTGCTGCCTCCTCGCGTTCGCGGAACGTTAGGGCCGCCAGGAGATCGTTGGGCACATCGGGACTATCCGGAACCGAGGCGCAACAATTCCATTTCCTTCGCCAACGCTGATGCTTTGAGATATTCCCAGCTGCTGTGGCCGAGGATGAGGATCCGCCGGTTTGGCTTGTCAGAGTGCGAGTGCTACTACTTCCACCGGCGCTGCTCACCGCTCCCGAGGATCCCGCCGCCAATCCTGATCCCCTTCCCAGCCGGAAGGTGCAGAGGGTACACTGCTCGGTATACTGCAGATAGGTGGCCGGTCTCTGGGGACGTGGCTCTGCCGAGATCAGCGATCCCTTAGCCAGGCTGACCCGGCGCTGCAAGGAACTAGCCGCAAAGCTGGAGCAGCAATGGAAGCTACTCAGCGTATCCGTTTCCACTTGAATCTGCGGCACCGTCTCCTCCAGCAGGGAGCACACGTAGATAGCCTGCCTGCTCTGGTGAAACTCCCTGGAGCTGGCACAGCAGTGCAATCGCAGGGATTGCTCTGTTTGACCCACCACCTGCGCCGCCTCCTGTGACTGCAGCTGGCTGGGATGTGGGGCACTGGAGCAGCAGTAGAGCTGCTGACCCCCGGGCAACGACTTGGACGGATTGTGTGGCTCGGGCAGAGAAGCCGAGAAGTGTACTCCACCATTTTTGGCCACTCCCACACTGGGAGCTCCCTCCAGAAGCTGCTTGGTCTTGGCCTCCTGCGCCTGTCGATGGTTCCTGATGTACTCGTACGTGGTCAGTCCCAAAAACGAGATGTAGATGTGGAAGAAGCACAGATGTAGCAGCAATCCTGCACTCACGGCGGCAAGTAGTCCCAAAACGCCGAGCAGGAACAGGAAAATGGTTTCGTTCAGCCCAATCCCAGAAACTACGGGCTGTGTGACGGTGTGATTGGTGAGACTGATTCCCGCCTGCGTTGTGCTGGCCTCTATCAGGGCTGTAAAGTTCTCCAGAAGGGTGGGCAGTGTGGAGATGGTCATGTTGGCCAGCTCCTCCTCCGCTGGCTCCTCCTGCTGCTGCTCTATTAGCATCATGGTGCCGTTGTTGCCAAGGCTCAGGGTGATGTTTATGTAGTCGCCACCCTCCATTGGGTGGCTCAACTCCAAGGGACACCAGTAGAAGCTCAGCCAATCCGGTTGGACGTAGTAGAGGACGATCTGGGCCACCACGGCGGCCACGATGACCAGGGTGGCCACCACCGCGCTGACCACGCACATCAGGAAGGCCACATAGTTGCGCGATCCGATGCAGTGGTTCAGCCACTTGCAGTGGTGATCGAACTTGCCCACGCACTTGTTGCAGACGGAGCAGTGTTTGGTGCGACTGGAGGATGTGCGGATGTTGCACAGATGACACCGCCCGTTCTCAATCACGTGGCTGTGCTTCGTCCGATCAAATTCGGGCACAATCCTGTCGTTGCGATGCACTCGCCTTAGTTCCTTGTCCGCTGGATCCGTCAGCAGTGCGGTCAAATGGGAGGCTATGTGCACCAGGTAGAGACCGGTGATCAGACCGTAAAGCGGTCCCTGGATGCGGGCATGAAAGGCCGGAATGAGCACCCAGTAGCTGGCCACGCCAAACAAGAGGAGCACCAGCCAGCCAAAAAGCTGGAGGGGATGCAGTGGCAGCTGCAGTCCGTGGAGGCGTCTCCCCTTCCGATGCTGGACATCGGCGATGTTGTTCTGGTAGCTCACCAGCTGGGAAAGCCGGCACAAGTGGTGGTGGTGCTTACTCCTTGGTCTCTCAATCTGGTCACCACTGGAACTGATGGTTTCCAGTGGAACTTGGAGTCCCAAGGCCTGGGAAGTAGCGACTCCCTTGATGGGCTCCTCGCTGCTCGACTCCGTCAGGCTGGCAGTGCTGATGGTTATGATGTGATCCGTCTCCGCCCTGACTCCTCCTATTCCGTTGGCTCCTTTGGCTCCCGGTTTTGGCCCAGTTAGTCCAACTGTTGTGGACATCGTGTCGTTGGGTCTGGAGAAGATGGCTCCTCGGATGATGAAAATGATGATGATGATGTGTGAGTGATGAAAGGTCCTGCTTGACAGCTGTACATTACACTCGATGCTTAGCCACGCCCTCGACGGATGATGCAATCCAGCGCTGCTTCCAGAAGGGCTTCATATAATTCCCAAACGATTTTTCAGCATGTTTCAAATAGTTGATTTGGGACTACAGCAAATTACAGTGTAGAACTGCAGTTTTAATGAGTTCGTTTTATTTAATACTTTTCCACTTGCTACCGTTTAACTTTAAACTTCTCTTTTTCTATAACTTTAGCTTTCAATATGGTTACTTTGAATGTAAAAATATCCTTTGAAAATTGATTTGTTTTTGTGATTAACTGTTTTTATTATATTATCTTATTTGTTTTGGTGTTCAACCGATTTATTATTTTATCTCAAGAGTCCAATTTCTTGTATTTTTCAATGTCCTTTTTACGATTTTCTTATGTCTGTCACTTCGTCTGGCTTTTATTATTACAGCCTTTTATTGGCTTTCTCTTTTGCAGTCGCCAACTTTTATTTTTATTCACCAACTTCTTTTTTCACTTTTGTTTTTGGGTTTTTCAAATGATTTTGTTGTTGATTTGGTGCTCTCCCTCTCTCTCTCTCTCTGGCACACACACAATTTAATTGTTTTGCCTTTGCTATTTTCTATTTGTTGTTGCGAATTGTGAATGGCGCAGTTAACGGTTCATACGTGAATGTATTTTGTTTTTCCACTTTTATTCTCAAGTCCTTGTTGTGGTTGTTGTTGCTGTTGTTGTTGTTACTGTGAGGGGGTGGTTACACTGGCAGCGGGCGCAGAAAAGCAGGATGGTCGCCACCCCCTTTTTTGCGGAATTCCTGCTGTATGATTTTCCTTTTCGTTTTGCTATTTGTTTAACTCCCACACACATACAAAGAGACAGGCGAGCACACACAAAGGCACATACACACACGCAGAAAGACACAAGGCACAGGCGTCCCGAGTTAAAATAACAGTAAATCAGGCGATGGCGTTCGCGTTTACCGTCACTGGAGCGCTTCAAAAACGCACAACCGACTCCTTCAACCGACGCGACCAAACGAACCAACTCCACGCAGAGTAACCAACTTGGAAGCTCCCGACTTTCGATTGAGTCAAACCGTGCTGCAACACTCAGAAAAGAATGCCCTTCATTTAGGACAAAAATCAATTTGCTGCGTTTTAAAAACTTTATAACAAACTAGATTTTAGTTGAATTGTACTTCTTTTTATAAACTTTAAGCTGCAAGTCTCAAAAGTATTACAAAAATTAACGATTATTTTTCTGAGTGCAGCATATGTTCGACAAGGTTTGACGTGCCTCCCAAAATCGTATAGCTTCCGAAAGCTGCTTATAACTGTTGTTAAACACAAGCTTACAGTTAAAAAAATTAAATATTTGTAATTTACAATTTAAATTTAACTTTTCAAGACAACAGATTTATATTTATGTTCGTATCTTATCTAAAATTTAGATATATTTTCAAAAGTTTAATCATTTTATTTAATCATTTCTTATTTCGTTATGATTCTCATCTTTGTAGCCCAATAAAGTGAAACCATGTGTACTAGTGTTCCAAACTCAAGTTCCCTCTCACGGTTCGAAGTCGGTCTCAAACGCTGAGTGAGAAAGAGAGTGTGAAAGAAAGCCTCTCCCGTTGAACGTGATTGAAGGGTGAAAGCTTCACAGTTGAAAGCCTCCGCTTGTCAATTCAATTTCTAGTGGTAAAAAATCAGATGAGAGTGAAAGAGAGAGTTAAGGACAGCTGTGTGCGGTTTTGCCGGTACCGTTAGTCAGATGAACAGAATAAGAGCGGTATATGTCAGAGCCTTACGAAGGGGGGTTTTTTTACGCCACTGACAAAAATTGAGGGGGTATTGCACCCCCCACCAACAAAAACCTTGAATGTTTTCGTTGGCAATTTTGGTCGCTTAAGATGTGAATATACCCATAACTACCCAGTATTTTGCAAACTTTAGATTTTCAAGTATATTTCGAAAGAGGAATACTTTGTGAATTGATGTTTCCAAATATTTCTGTGGACATTCGCTAAAAACAAATTTCTAATTATCAAAGAAAAATTGTGAAATGGGTTTTTGTCAAGTTGTATAAATCCCATAATGTATGCTAGTTCTTTATTCCCAATAGATTATTAGCTTGTTAGCCGAATGGCTCACGTTGCCATCCCTTGGGACTCATATTGAAGCAGGAAGTAACTATTATATAACGTTAAATGGGACAGGAGAGCACGGAAGGCCGATGGAGATTGGCACGCACCTTTCGTTTTTCTTTTTTTTTTGGGATACCAGCATCATTTTTTATTTATGCCACAGAGGGGTTGGGAGGTAAAAAGGACGCCGTAGGTGTTAGATGAAATGGAAAGCACACTCGAGAGAATATTTGGAGCACGTGCTGCAGCAAGTACATTTTCAGCACTTGATGTGATTTTATTTACATGGAAGATACACGATAGTGGGCATAGAGTGGGTGGGTCCTTTCCAAGGAAAACCCAATGCAGACATGCCGTCGCCTGACCGAACGATTGGTAAATATTTATGCTCGAGATGTCCGTAATCTAGAGTTGTCCAAAGACGGGAAACGAGGTCAGCGCCGCAGAAAGCGGGTGGAACATAAGCCCCAGACGGAGACAGCGAAAGATGGAGACGGATAGTCAGCCGAGGCTTTATGTAAGCCCCAGACAAACTGCCGGGAATCCGCTGGAGCACAACTAATGATGCGGGCTACGATCCCGATTTGGCATCGTTAAATCGAAACGCAAATTACCAAAACAAACACCAAAATTATGCGTTTGGGATACAAGAGCTTGTTTATTTTGCATACGATAAGTAGATGAAATTAGGAGAATCGCTTGGAGGTTGACATTAGACCGTGGGATTCGGTTTAGTTAAAATATTTTGTAATACGAATATTTTTAGAGCGGTTTGTCTTTTAATAAATCTTTTTTTTTAATTTAATTAAAAAAAAGTGTACAAAACAAAATGATTTTAGTTTCGAACTAAATTTTTCACAATACCAAGTCTTACAAAAGTCGCATTTTGTAAACAACTCAATGCCAAATTTTATTCAATTTCGCTGGCAAATTTATTGAGTTTTCTGAAGTTTCCGGTTCAGTGTTATTGCCTGCCTCTTGGCAACGATAACAAAACAGGACCAAAACACCCCCACCTACCTCCACCACCCCATCCACCCAACATAAGGATACACCGGTAACAAGAAAAGCTTTGATAAGCAGACCTAAGCACTTCCATTGAACTATAAAAAAGAAGAAAAACCCATTAAGCAAGATGGTTACCAATTTTAAGAGCTTTCTTTTAAAGCTTTGAAAGAAGGAAACAAATAAGATGTGCAGAAGTAGGCATTTCGTTTACAGTTTAAAATTCGAAACGAACCTGAAATTGGTTTTCGAAAAACGCTCAGAGAATAAATGTTAGTTGTGCACACGAACAATTTAGGTTAGAGTAAATTTAAAGCGACAAGATGATTGATATTTTGTCGCTGCCGCGCCGGAATAAGGTGTCCGGAAATCCGGCCCTGCTGAAGATGATCTCCTTCAAGACCGGACTGCCCATAAACAGTCTGCCAGGCTGGGAGCTGATCCCCCTCAACTGCAAACTGCCTATGCTCAAGTGTCCCGACAACCAGGTCATTTTCTCAAAGAACAAGATCGGTCAGGATGTAAGTGGTAACTTTATTTTCACATAATCACATACTATATGCTTTATGCACAGGAAAAAACTTGATGCTATTATCAGTTTGATTTGATGTATAGAAAAAATTCAGTACAACAATTAACGAGTGTATACTAACTACCTATTCCTCTTCTAAAGAATTTGCGGTCTCATTTATTTGCATTATAATATCAATTTAGTATTGATCTTATTTTGGTTTGACTTTTCAATCCAGTTTAAGAGCGGCAAGCAGGAGTTCGAAAGTTCTGTTACCGAGCACATACCCGAGTACAATCCGCTTCACGACTCGAATCTGAAGACCTTCTACTCGAACGAGCGCAACCTAAAGCGTTTGCGGGAGAATGGTGAGATAACGCAGGACAACGATGTGATCTGCAACCTGAAGGACTTTAACCAGCATCGCCAGGAGCTGCACAAGTCGCAGCTGTACTATATTCTGCAGGCCTACAAGCGACGTGAGTCGGAGCAGTATGATCGGATGCTGATCGCCAATGCCGAGTCGATCACGAAGAAGGACCACCAGAATCTGGCTGCCCGGCACCAGTGCACAGAGGAGGTTCTGGCCAGGAAGCAGCTGCAGGAGCAGGAGCGCCACGAGCGGAAGGTTCATCTGCTGAACATCACATATGAGAAGTTCAAGCGCCTAGAGAACCTGGCCTCCATGCAGAATATGCTGTTGGATCACCGCAAGATGCTCACAAATATGCGTGTAGCTGCGCACATTAGTATGTGCCAGGATCTGATGAGGAAGCTGCTGATCAAGCAGAAGAAGCTCTTCCAGTTCAAAAAAGATCGGTTCAACAAGAGTATGCGAATCCTCAGAAAGCAGAGGCTGGTCAAGGACACCGAGCACCAGATTCAGTCGTGGCGAAAGAGACTGGATGAGCGGATTGCCAATCAGCGCAGGATCAACTACCTGCTGCAGGAGGTGGAAAAGGAGCGAGAGGCGTTCATAGAGCGGCACAAGGCTGTGTACAGGGAAAAGTGGCAGCGGATTCAGGACGAGATCAAGGACAGGGCTCACAAGGCTGTTGTTGCACGCCAACCGAAGCGAAAGCGTCGCAAGAAGAAGAAGTCGCAGCTGCAGGAGCGAAAGCCATCCTTCTGCGATGAGTACCAGGCCACCTTCGAGGGTTTGTTGGACAGTGAGCTCTGCTACGCCCTTAATGCAGCCATTGCCATGGAGGGTCAGACCGCTCTCACCTTCGCCCCAGATGATCCCATCTACAAGGCGGCACAATACATTCTGGACTACATTATTTCGGGTTTAAATGACGATCTCAGCGAGGACGAGTGCGCCATGCAAGTGCTGGTCTCGCGCATAAAGGACTTTGTCTGCGATGCCAAGAAATATGTGCACTATGTAAGTGGGTGACGCAGTGTTCCATTGACCTACTAATCTCTTATCTTATCCCTGGCAGAAAGCCTATCAGATCATCGGCTTCGCCAGGGACCACAAGGCCATGGAGGTGCCGCCGTCGGTGGCCAAGCCGGCAAAGAACCACTCGCGCGCCTCCCACGTCTCCTTTAGCGGCGTGGCCAGCACCATTGGCGTGGGCAGCTACGAGATTCATCCGTTCGTGGACATCCGTCCGTGTGGCGAAAGACGCGCCACGCCTGCCGGCTCCTTGGCCTCGCTGGTGGTCAGCCAGATTGGGGAGCAGGTGATCCAGGACAAGGTGCGCCTGCCGCATCTAAATCGCAACCAGATCGTGTTCATCGAGCACTACCTGGTGAAATTCAAGCGGGATCTGCTGGTCGGACTGGACAAGCTGGTCTTTGCGGCCATTCAATGCCACTTCGAGAACCGGATGATGGAGGTGCGCGAGGAGCTACTGCTGCTGGACAGGAGCTACCTGTTCGAGCAGATTGCCAAGGGCATCCTCAGCTATGCCGTGAATCCTTTGAACTACCAGTCGGTGCTGAAGCTGGCCGTGAGCGTTCTGTCCTGCGAGATCATCTGGGAGCTGCAGCAGACGCTGCTCAAGCCGGGCATCGATCCAAGGGGACCGAATCACCCCGCCTCCTGCGGCACCGAGCGGGAACGCGAATCCATGGCCCTGTGCTCACCCTGAGGAGGAGGCTGATGGGATTTCCTATCTCTTGCGGGGAATAAGTCGTTTAAATTACATGTGAAAGCAGGGTTTTCAGGCACTTACTTCAGATTCCCAGGAATATGTCCCAAATTTACGTGCCATGTTTATATTTGATTTCGTTGTATATGGTTGTGGTTGGAAAATGCCTTGTTTGTTGGTCAATAAAGGGATTTAATTCTTAAAGTCTAAGCAAACACCTGTTTAGCTTAGCAAATATGTTACGATCTCAAGTAAGAAACACAATGTTTTTGTGAATTCTCTGGGGAAACTAAATAGATTCAAGGAGTAATAGTCAAAGCAAACACTCACCGTAACAGCAGGTAATGTCTATCAATCAATTTTCACTAATTTTAATCAGTTTTTGTTCCAATTTCACTAGCAAACACCAATAAATTGTATTTTTGACCAAAAGCGTGGAAGCAACAGCTGGCAAAACAACCAGGGGTGCGCAGGCCGATATATTCCGGTAGCCAGGGCGGCACAAACCTTGTCTGTTATCGATTTTAATATTTATTTAAAATTAACAGATTTTAATATTTAAAAAAAAAACTTAAAAAAACATGACTTAATTTTTAGAATAAATATATTTTGTTTGAGATTTCAACCATTTTATTTGATTTATTTTAAACATTTTGTAAAAGTACTTTTTTGAGAATATATAATATATTCCAAAATTTCTTCATTGAATCGTTTTTTAACTTTTGGAATTTATAAGTTTCGTAAAATTCCACCCAGTGGCATATTAAATTGGCATACCCGTAAAAATAGTTATCGAGATATTTATGCGCTTTAATTTGAAAAATTTTAAAACAAAAAAAAACAGCTTTGAATACAAAAAATTAAAAAATCAAATCGCTTTAAAATGCCTTTTTATGATTTATACAATTTAACAATTTGTTAGCACACTAACTACATGTCAACAAATGCTTGAATCATCTTCTACAACTATCTTAGGTGGTAACTATTTAGGAAAACTGAAAGGCGCCCCATAGGGATACATCATGGAGTTGTAAGGGGCGCCCGGAGCGCCCAGAAGGGAAAATGGAAACACTGGAGCAGGAAGACTAGCTGCGGCGGAGGCGGCAGCCTTTGAGCCACGTTTCCGTTTCTGTTTGGACACAGATGCTGGTGGCGGCTCGTCGCTGGACTCTGACTCCTCGCTCTCGCTGCTGGCCTCGCTGGCATCATCATCATCGTCGTCCTCGTCCTCGTCTTGATCCCTCGGTTCCACCTTCATCCGCTTCTGTGGCGTCTTCTTGGCAATCTTCTTTATAGCCTTTTTGTCCTTCTTGTCCTTTTTGACCTTGACTGGAGCTGCAGTTGGCACTGAAACTGGGGCTGCAACTGTGCCAGCAGGAAAGGTAAATCGCTGGTCGGCATGAAAGACGGTCATCTGCTGCATGACAAACTCCATGAACGACTGCATGGCAATGTTCAGGTTGGGCGGATTCGGGCAGTTCTTGAGGCCATGATAGCGTCCTGAGCAATTCCGGCAGATCATCTGGCACTGGAAGGATGTGTGGCCCTGAAATTACATATTTCTTAATAAATAATTATGAACATTATAGAACATGTGTACCTTCTTATCGCAGATGCCACACACATCGACGGTTTTACTCTTGTTCTTTCCCTTTCCTGCCTTTTTGTCGGTCTCCTCTTCCGGCTCACTGCTCTCCTCCTCCTCCTCCTCATCGGTGATGGTAAACTGGCGCTCCTGAGTCCCCATGCAGATCACCTCCTCCTCGGTCTCCTTTTCCTTACCCGACTTTTTACTCTTTGCTGATGACCGACTGGGTTCGTCTTCGGAATCCGAGTCCGATGATGACGATTCGGAGGACGAAACGGGTTTCACAACCTTCGCTTTTGGCGTGGATGCCACAACTGCCTTGCTAGCCTTTGTTTTACCCGAGGATGTGACGACTGCTGGCTTAGTGCTGCCCAACATTTCGCCTGGTTCGGGTTCGGATTCCTCCTCCGAACTGCTCGACGAACCGGATGAGCTTTCCTTTTTCTTTATCGGTGATTTGGGTTCCGGTTTAACCACCGGCTTTCTTTGTGGCTTGGGCTTCAGCAAATCAACCTCCTTCTTGATGTTGATAATTGACACGGTGGTGGGTTCTTCTGGTGGAAGAGGCACCTCAGGTGCAGGTGCGGGTGCCGGTTCTGGTTCAGGTGGTGGTGGCAAGTCGGCAGTGTAGGAGACAGGTGGCAGGCTCTCCTGCCTGTGGGACGAGGGTGCAGGTGAGGCAGCAGGAAGGGGTGGATCATCGGTAAAGTCGCCCACATTATCGTAGTACAGCATGTTACTTTGGCCGGGGCTAACTGGATGCTGCTTGGGGTGCCATGAGTTGTTGCGGCCACCACGCTTGTTGGAATCCCTACCGCGGTTTCCTCTTTTGCCCCTTCCACCTCCACCGCCTCCACCGCCTCCTCCTCCTCCGCCGTCTCCTCCTCCTCCACCACCTCGTCCTCCTCCTCCACCGCCCCCTCTTCTTCTGCCACTCCTCCTGCCTTGCTGCTGCTGATTATTCGGTGGCTGCTGGGGATCCTTGAACTTGTTGAAACCGTTTCCATGCTGGCCACCTGCACCTCCTCTGTCCGACCAATTGCCATTGGACTGGGGATTCTGGCCCTGGCCTCCTCCTCCGCCGCCACCGCCACCACTGCGCCGCTGGTTATTATTATAGCCATCGGCGAAGAAGTGGTGTCGATCCCCAGAATTGTTCCAGCCGGAATGTCCCCCGCCGTTCTGCATTTTGGAATTTGTAATATTTATCAAAACGAACCGCTAGCCGCGGCGCACGTGTTGAGCCGATTGGCTGTAATCGATAAAAAGCGATAGTCAATAGCGCTGCCGGGCTAGCTTCCTTTTAGCCAAAACTGTTTAATATCCATATAGCCAGTTTTAATTTAATTGTAATTATAAAACTAAATATATGCATTGAAGCACTAAATGTAATATTATTATTTATTTAAATTATAATTTAAGAAGGAAATCATAAAAAGGCTCCAATACATAAGAAATCGATTTTAGCTTTTTCCCGCTGGTTTCGATAAGTTAGCCACGCTATGAAACTGTCACCTCTAAAGACGTGCACAATAAATTCGGGGAAAACTTGAAACTGAAATGAAACCGAGTAAAAGAGATGTACAACATAAGGACAGGGTGAATTCCCGCACCCAGTCATGGGGCAAGACAAAGTTCAAGCCCAAGAAGTATGTTAAGCCGTTTGTGCCGCCCGTGCCTGAGACCAGCGCCAAGCCATGGCAGCATGTGAAGAACGACATCATTGATGACTCCGAGGAACGAGGACACCAGGATGTGGACACCGAGGATGCCAAGAAGTTTATGCAGCAGCGGGAGCAGAACCACCGGCGGAATATCATAGAGGCCAACCGATCGGAGACCACCAAGTGGGAGTCCTTCAACGAAGAGGAGGAGAAGCCAGCCCCAAGAGAACTTCCAACGGCCGTTGAGAACTTCACTTTTAAGGATCGCAACTTTTACCGAAGGCAGATCACAAAGGGCATACATTTAAAGGGAGGAAAGGGAAACCTTAAATCCTGCATCACGGACTTGAAAAGAAACCCAAACCAAATGCGGAATATTGGGGAGCAAGCAAATGGAACCAATCCTTTCCAGAAATTAAGCGACAATGATAAAGGGGGAGTGCAGAAAAAGGGAAAGAAAGCAAACAATCCATTTCACAAGAAACGCAGTGAAAAATTTACATAGAATAAACGTGGCTCCATCTGAAACTTGTTATTAAATTACTTTTATGGTTTTTAAAGTTACAAATTATAAGCTTTTGGGATCCTTTTTCTTCTGCCAAAAACAACTAGCCCTTTTGAAGTAATAAAAAAGACAGTTACTCGGGTGACAAATCAGAAATGTATACACAACATTACTACACACTTTATGCAAATCTTAAAAGTAGTGGTACAAATACATGTGGAATAGGTCGGCGAAAATAAATAAACTAAAAAGAATTCGACTCCTCCACCGGCGGGAGGAGCAAGAGGAGATTGAAGCGACGCCCGCTGCGCGATGGTTCCAGCCAGCTAAATTCAGATGGGATCTTCAGCCATTGGCGTTGGCCAGCTTGGCGATAAGCTGATTAAACTTACCATTGGTGGTAACCGATTTTTTGGCCGATCGCACTTGTTCTGGCGAGTGCTGCAGAAAGTAAACTACGATAAATTCGAGTGTTTGATTGGCTTCCTTGGGGTACATCATGTTGAAGGTATAGTAGTAGCAGATCAGCTGGGCCAGAATGTCCGGCAGGTCGTCATCCTTGGCCGCGAACGTGGCCATTATCTGGCCCTCGATGTAGACCTTGGCCTCCAATTGCGATTCCACGCCATCGGCCGTTGTTATGGGCGAATCTGTTGGAAGATGAAGATTATTATTTTGGAAATCATTCGAATTAGTTTAATATACTTACTGACTAGAGCCACCCAGGGGGCGTTTGTGGGATTCATGCTCTGGAGCGCTTCCTTGTTAAGGGAACCGCTCTCCAGGTGCTTGAAGATGTAGTCGGGATCCTCATTGAAATGATACGCTATGCCACGCAACAAATTGGCGTTGCTCTCCTCCAGAGCGCTGATCTTCTTGTTCTTCGAACTCTTAAAGAACCTAAAAAAGCGCTCCTTTTCACCGGTCAAGCGTTTCTCCAAGGCCCGCGGATCGATGGACATGAGCAGCTCGAAGTGCTGGTACAGCACAGCCTTGTCAAAAATATATGGCCAATTGTCCTTGATGGCCGTGATGTCCGGGATCTTTTCGCTGTTATTGAAGAACGAGCGCTGCAGCGGAAAGCACTCTTTCATATATTCGATAATGGTCGACTGTTCCAGAGGGGAACTGCCGCGGTAGCTGGAGATAAGTAGTTCCTTTTTCTGCTCCAGATCCCTATTGAGAGCCAGTGCTTTGGCATCGCCATTGGAGGCACCACCTCCGAATTTTCGCTTTTTGCTGGAGATGTGAATCTCGAAGGTTCCCGAACTGCTGCCGCGTTTTTGGGGTTTGTTTAGCGCATTATTCCGGTTGATCATCTTGGAGATGAGCGACTGCGGCGTGGTGGCTATGAACTGACCCTCACGGTCTTTCTCGAGCAGGGAGTCGGGGTATTTTTCAGCCGCCTGCTGTGCAACCTGGCGGAAAACTCGTATGGGGATGTGGGCAGATATCTCACGGAGGGCCTCTACCAAAACGTTGGCCAGCGTATTTAGGCGCTTGCCCAGACTGCCCTTTCCCTTCAGCAGCTTCATTATGTCCCCGGGCACCGTACTCCACGGTATCGAGAACTCCTTGAACAAGGCCGAGTTCTTTGCACTCGAAGGTGTTACGCTGGACAGCGACAGGGTCTCGTCATTGGAGACCGTCGAATCGTTTGGATTGGACACAATACTGTTGTTGGCATAGAAGCTGGGGTCCACCGAGCTGCCGGCGCGTTCGGAACGATTGAGCGGTGACGGAGGCGGCAGGACTACATATTCCTCTGACTCGGCGAGGAGCATGAGCAGAATCTTCTCCTTGGCGGCGAACAGGAGCACGTCATCCTCACAGATCTCGCAGCCGTTGCTCTCCAGGACAATTGTGCTGCCACAGAGGCCGTATTTATGGGCTAAACAAGGAGTGGAAAATATGTATTAATATTTAAAATATTTTAATTTATAAACTTTTTTTTTCTAAATTTAAACAGTTATATTTACTATCTAAAAAATTCCAACTGGGCAAATTTGGTTATATTTAATAATAATACAATGTATCTACTGTCTGAACTCCTTAAAAATGTATTAATTTATTAAATAAATCTCCCATTCCTTACCCTTATCGATCACATCCTTTCGCGTGGGCAAGGACATGAAGGTCTTCTTGATCTTGCGATCGGCGCTGCATATGGTAATCAATACTTTGTCAGCCAGCTCGGTCTTGGGCTTGCCCTCGTCCCGTTCGTCCTTCTGGCCCGTCGTCCCAGTGGAATGTGTCGGTTCTGCGGGGCCAAAATAATATGTAAGCATTTAAAAAAGCCAGTCGAATTGCACAGACAAATCGCGCAATCCTCGTTTTCTACTCACCGCAACTCTCTGGCTTTTTCGCTCCTCCTGTTTGTACACCATTTTCGATTGTTGTTGCCTTTGCGTTTGCGGCCGGCGCTTGGTGCGGATGATTTGGATTGGGACTGATCGGCGTCTGCTGGGTCTTCTGGTCGCCGCCAGAGTTGACGGGCGGTGCGGGGGCAACGTCCATGGCTTCTAGTTGCGTTTTTGTGCGAATCCAACCACGTCCCAAGCCCTGTTTTCCGTGTTTTTGGACCGTGAAATAATATTGCAGAATAGGGATGTAAAAAATACATCGATGCTTGCGGTACTATCGCGATGGTATCGATACCGCGCGTTCTAAAGTGACCGTTGCGCGTGCGTTGCGAAAATGCCGCACATCGAACGCAGCCTTGCCACATCGTCGGAAAAATGTATTTTAATTTAATAATGTGTGAGGAATAAAGTAAATATTTTGCAGAAAAATAATTGTAATTTAAGCTGTTCTTCACTATTTTATTCAAAAAGTTTGCCACCATTTTCTTCTGTTGTTATATCGATATATATCGATAGCTCGCAGGTATGTTTGAACAGCCGCCAAACGGTCGCACATTTGTTGCATTTGTCCAGCGATTCGATTCGATTCGCGTTTATTTTCGTTTTCCTCCTTGGTTCCGTGTTTTTTCTCCGCTTTAAATACACTGCCAGCCGCTTCAAGGACACTCGAATCCAATCCAGAAAGCTCCACCGAAGCCGCCGCCACGATGCATTGAAGAGCCTCCAAACAAGGAGCGGGCACCCCAGCCCATTAAGATTCACGCAGGGCAGCGGCTACTTAATGTTTTTTATTAGCAGAGGCAATATTTTAACTTTCCGCGCACGCCGAACATTATGCACATGTGAGTAATTCGCCTCGGGATGGCGATGGATGGAGCATTTTAAAGTGACATGGCTATTTTTAACCCTCAGGAATTGCCTGGAACTCGCGATCCTCTGCCTGTGGGTGGTCGCCGAGGCATCCGCCAGTTTGGCCAAATTTGGCAGCACAACGCCAGCGAGCGCGAAGCAGTCGGATGTGGAACTGGAGCCCATCAATGGGACACTCAACTACCGGCTGTACGCCAAGAAGGGCGGCAAGGACGACAAGCCCTGGTTCGACGGCCTGGACAGCAGGCACATCCAGTGCGTCCGACGCGCCCGCTGCTACGCCACCACGAATGCCACCAACAGCTGCTTCGGCTCCCGGCTGCCCTACGAACTGAGCAGCCTGGATCTCACCGACTTCCACAACGACAAGGAGCTGAACGAGAAGCTGAACGACTATTACGCCCTCAAGCATGTGCCCAAGTGCTGGGCGGCCATACAGGTGGGGAATCTAAATGGCATCTAATGATCGCACCCCTAGATTCATTCTGTATACGAATTCGTTTGATTGTTGCAATCTTTTCCGATAAGGAGCTTCATTAGCAAACTGTTAGGCCCACTAAATTGATAGTGATTCGTTTGATTGCAAAAGTGGAATTCCTTGAACCGATAGATTTTGTAGAAAGCCATAAGGCCTGTTCCTAAATGGAAAAATAGATATTTACAATATTTGAACCCTAATTTTAATCCCGGATTAACTTACACATTTCCACCATTTACAGCCCTTTTTGTGCGCCGTTTTTAAGCCGAAGTGCGAGAAAATCAACGGCCAGGACATGGTCTACCTGCCCTCGTTCGAAATGTGCCGTATTACCTTGGAACCCTGTCGCATTCTGTACAACACAACGTTTTTCCCAAAATTCCTGCGCTGCAACGAAACGCTCTTTCCGACGAAATGCACAAACGGAGCGCGAGGAATGAAATTCAACGGAACTGGCCAGTGTTTGAGTCCTTTGGTGGCGACGGAGACGTCGGCCAGCTATTATCCCGGCATCGAGGGCTGCGGCGTAAGGTGCAAGGACCCGCTGTACACCGATGATGAGCACAGGCAGATCCACAAGCTGATCGGCTGGGCTGGCAGCTTATGCCTTCTTTCGAATCTCTTCGTGGTGGCCACTTTCTTCATCGACTGGAAGAATGCCAACAAGTATCCGGCTGTTATTGTATTCTATATAAATCTGTGCTTCCTAATTGCTTGCGTAGGGTGAGTTTTAAGCGAGAGTTTCACCTAATTTCAATAATAACCGTACTGTAACTTACAGATGGCTTCTCCAATTCACTTCGGGATCGCGGGAGGACATCGTGTGCCGCAAGGATGGAACTCTCCGCCATTCGGAGCCCACGGCCGGCGAGAATCTTTCTTGCATCGTGATCTTTGTGCTGGTCTACTATTTCCTCACCGCCGGAATGGTTTGGTTCGTGTTCCTCACCTACGCCTGGCATTGGAGGGCCATGGGTCACGTCCAGGATCGCATCGATAAGAAGGGTTCCTACTTCCACCTGGTGGCCTGGTCACTGCCTCTGGTTCTCACCATTACCACGATGGCGTTCAGTGAGGTGGATGGCAATAGCATTGTGGGCATCTGCTTTGTGGGCTACATCAATCACCCGATGAGGGCAGGGCTACTTCTTGGACCGCTCTGCGGTGTGATCCTTATTGGTGGCTACTTCATCACTCGTGGCATGGTGATGCTCTTTGGACTAAAGCACTTTGCTAACGATATAAAGTCCACTTCTGCAAGCAACAAAATCCATTTAATCATCATGCGCATGGGAATCTGTGCGCTGCTCACCTTGGTTTTCATCCTGGTGGCCATTGCTTGTCACGTTACCGAGTTTAGGCATGCAGAGGAATGGGCCCAGAGCTTCAGGCAGTTTATAATGTGAGTGTGAGCACCTGTACTTCACTGTTTCTTATGCTAATCTATAAATTTCCTTTGTGCAGCTGTAAAATTTCTTCTGTGTTCGAAGAGAAGAGCTCATGTCGCATCGAAAATCGTCCCAGTGTTGGCGTCCTGCAGTTGCATTTGCTGTGTCTTTTTAGCTCTGGAATCGTCATGTCCACCTGGTGCTGGACACCATCTTCAAT
This sequence comes from Drosophila pseudotakahashii, assembly GCA_035046095.1. Classification (NCBI taxonomy): domain Eukaryota; kingdom Metazoa; phylum Arthropoda; class Insecta; order Diptera; family Drosophilidae; genus Drosophila; species Drosophila pseudotakahashii. The sequence continues at coordinate 361,825 of JAWNOE010000198.1, forward strand.
TGAGACTTGGAAGCGGTATATAAGAAAGTACGTTTCACTGCGCTCAGCAGAGGGGATATTTCAACTAAACATCTTGTTTAACTTGCAGAAAGTGCGGAAAGGAGGTGGTCGAGGAAGCTAAGATGCCCAAGCACAAGGTCATCGCCCAGACGTGGGCCAAGCGCAAGGATTTCGAGGACAAGGGCAGGCTGTCCATTACGCTGTACAATACTCACACCGATCCTGTCGGCCTCAACTTCGATGTGAACGATCTGAACTCCTCGGAGACAAACGACATCTCCTCAACTTGGGCGGCATATTTGCCGCAGTGCGTAAAACGGCGCATGGCTTTGACGGGAGCAGCCACAGGTAACTCTTCGAGCCATGGACCGCGGAAAAACTCCCTGGATTCCGAGATCAGCGTGAGTGTTCGTCATGTTTCCGTTGAATCCCGTAGGAATTCGGTGGATTCACAGGTGTCAGTGAAAATAGCTGAAATGAAGACAAAAGTGGCATCCAGATCGAGGCGAAAACATGTGGGCTCCTCCGGCAGCAAGAGAACTCACAGGGCGAGGGATTACACAGCATCTGCCACTGGAAGGAGCAGCAGGCGAAGGGAAAGCAGCACTTCGGTGGAGTCACAGGTCATTGCGATGAAGAAAACCACTTATCCCAATGCTAGTCACAAAGTGGGCGTGTTTACCCAACACAGCTCCAAAAAGCAACACAATTATACCAGCTCAATGAAGCGAAGGACGGCGAATGCCGGCTTGGATCCCAACATCCTTAAACAATTCTTGCACAATAACGGCGAATTCATGTTCCCGTTCCTCCAAAATCATGATATGACTTCTAGTTCAGAGGAGCACTCGCAACAATCCCTAAAGATACAGGATCTCAATATGGTTGTAAAACAGGAGGAATTCAGTGAAGATGATCACGATGGAATCCAGATTGAAGAATTACCAAATAACAAACAGGTGGCGAATTTCCTAAAGAACATGAAGAAATCGAACGAATCCAATGGCAACCGTCATTCGCGCAATTCCACAAGAAGTCGTCAGTCGAGGAAATCGCGCAAAAGCCATCCGAAGACCACTGGTCTAGAGTTGCAGGATTTCAAGAGGGACTGTGCGAGGAATCGCTCGAATGATCGCTCACTCAGCTGCTCCTCCGAAGAACTGGACGTGGCATTGGACATGGGCAGCCCGCTTAACAGCTCCTATTCCGGCATGTCCATGGGAAAACCGCAGAGCAGGAATAGCAAAACCAGCTGCGATGTGGGCATTCAAGCCAATCCTTTCGAACTAGTTCCCAGCTACGGAGACGAGGAGCTGCAGCAAGCCATGCGACTCCTGAATGCAGCCAGCAGGCAAAGGAATGAGGCAGCTAATGAAGATGGCGCAGGTACGGAGCTTCAGGCCTTGTTGGGCCATGCCCATCGGCATCACAGGGAGCCCTCGTTTATGAGCGAGTCGGACAAACTTAAAATGTTGCTGCTGCCCTCAAAATAGCAAGACTAATGATCAAATAATGCATTTACTTAAGTTTCTAAAACACTCTTCAAAGGTTCTGAAAGCCTGTATCGGTTTTACATGCAAGATTTTAAGTTTAAAATCAATTCAAAGGTCCTAAATCTTGTTTTAGCATTTCAGCGTCTAATACAATTTGCTAACCACAAAATTTAATGTTAGCAGCTTATCGAATAATATTTAAACTATTGTTGATGCGTTAAAGTTACTTTAGCGTTGACCAATTCTTTTCAATCCAGGTTTTAATTTTACAAAGATGATTTTTTCAATTTTTATTAACCACTACTGAAACTTTATACTTTCGAATCAATTTTTTTATTAGTTCACAAGAATTAGAAAGTGATATTTTATATAAAAATATATGGAATTTTTAAGTTACCGAAGTAGAACAAAAAACCGAGGCAGGTTAAATGTACGTTTTTTATGCAGTTTACATTGCGATGACCCCAGAGTTTCTACTTAATTGTTTTTTTGAGCAGTATAAGCGAAACTACAACTACGAATTACGAATACTCATAGACATTAAGCAGCGAACGTTATTATACAAATACATCTTCCCATTTAGCTCGTAAGCATTTCGAATCTCTGTGTACGTTTGTGAATGACTGTTTCCTTAATCCTGCTACTCACGCCAAGGGAAATGTCAATGACACTATTTTCCTGATCATTTTCCTTTGCCGTGGGTACTGGGCTTTAAACTAGACTCCTAGATTATACATTTAAGTACGATATTAAAAAGCCTCTTCGGCAAGCAAATCGTACCTCGAAAAGTGCCTATAAGTTTACAAAATATCTCATACTTTTGTGTAACTAATAAATCGATTTAAAATCCTCGACTTCTAACCCTGTTTGATTTTCTGCTGCTTCAGCAGCTTGAACTCCGGAGCCCAGACAATGCTGTTGGCGAACTCGCCGAGCAGATAGCAAACCAGATTGAAGCCCACCAGCAGGGCCAAAAACAAGTAGCGCAGGTATAGGGGCAGCACTTCTAGAATGGGATACACCCACTCACCGCTGAAGTATCGAACGATATGCAGCCAGATGATGTAGAGCAGGATGAAGGAGACGTTGCCCGTGATGCCGGCCAGTCGACTGGGATATCGGCGGAAGCAGGTAAACAGGTCCATGATGGCCAAAAGGGCCACATTCGTGTGCACGACGTGATTCAGCCAGCTGAAAATGGTGAGAAATACAGGTAAATTAGAAGTGTATATCATAACGATAGTTGGATATTCAAACTTTGAACCCTTCAAACAAAAAAATTTACAGAGTCAGAAAAAGGTATGATGATTCAATGATTTTTAATTATTGTTTGTTTCAGAGTAGTTTTAAGGGTTCCCTAACTGCCACGTATACTGAGGTAATTACCTGGGGAAAATCGCATCGAGCGCCGAGGGAAAGATGAGCTCACGGTCCCAGATGTAAATGACCCAGAACGAGAGGCACACGTTGTGGGCGACGGGGAAGGCGAAGGCCGCGAATACATAGTCCCTCGCCGATCTCAGCCTGGACTTTGACTCCCCGGAGACCTTGTTATCGCCAAAGAGATCGTTCAGAAGGGCCAGCGAGTGGTAGATGGCCTGCAGAATGACGTCCAGGAAGGTGAGGTACTTAAACTTGCCGCCCCAGCGGGCCTTTAGCTCGTCCTCGTCCAGCAAATCCGTGGGCCAGTGCACCCGAAAGTAGTGATAGTACATCCCATAGGAGAACTGAGCCGCCGCCAGGAGATGGACCACGAATCTCAGGTATTTAAAGGCACCGCTCGTGTAGGCATCGTTGCAGGTGTCCAGCCGGGCGTTGGTGGCCTCCACAGCCTCCTTGGCGGCATTGAATTCGCGCACCTGTTTCTTGCTCTTGCCCATTTCAGTTTTAGCCGGACAATAGGCCGGAAAAGCCAACGCACGTAGAGCAAATCAAAACAAATGAAAGCTAGCGAACAGCTGATTGGGGCGCTGTACACGACGAACTCAATGCCAAGCCAAATTCAGCTTTTTAAAAGCCAAAAATAAATATAAACAAATAAATAATGTATGAACAATTATAGATTTAAATAATAAATATAAATAGCACTGCCAACACAGATTGATTTAAGGAATTTCTTCATAAAAAATCTGTAAAAAAATGTTGTAGCATTAAATAAAAAGTTTAATCAGTGTGTTAGATATATAAGTTTCAATTTTGCATACTTTTAAAAATATACTAATTAGGCTGCATTTTTTAAAAGTTTGCCCGACTTTTTATATGTTGAATACATTTTGTAGCTATTTTCGGTAAATTTTCTACAAGTTGGCAGTCCCATCCCACTTTTTAAATATTTTAAAAACCGTTTCCAAGTTTTTTTCCCAATAAATAAAGAGTTGAATCGGTTTATTACGATACTAGAATTGAATTACAGGTTGTAACACTGGTTTTCAAAGATGGTGTCGTTTTGGAGTGCCTTGATATGAGGTTGTTGCAATTGAGAAGGCGATTTCACTTAGCTGATCTAATAAAAACTGAAGAAGACGCGCGCGCTCCAATATAAACTACGGCTATAATCTCAATTACAATGCGATTCGTAATACGAAAAGAATGAATATCATTAGCAAACGGTTTTCTCTATTACGATTAAAGACTTTCACAATTCATTAAGGATGTCAAATATATTATCGAGTTTATCAGGCAAGTTTAAGTTTATTCATTTTCACATATTTTGTGCGACTTCTTCAGTCTTCTTTACAGGGTACCAATATTTTTGGCTGAGAAGATCGTACAATACAGACAAAATAAATAATCTCAAGACAGGCCTGAGTCGTCGTCAATCATTATTTGTATTTTGTGGCTAATTAAACGCGACTACATGGAACAGAAACGGGACACAGTCTACTCCTAGTTGGATTTGCGCTTGGCCAGCTTCACCTCCTTGGCCCAGACGGTATTGTTGAGGAACTCGCCCAGCAGATAAAGCGACAGCGTGAATCCAACGACGGCCGCGAAGAACAGGATGCGCTGCGGAAGTTGCAGAACCTCCAGGACGGGATAAACCCAGACTCCGGAGTAGTGCTTCACCACGTGAATCCAAACCAGATAGGCGCCCATGAAGATGGCCAGTCCGGCGAGTCCCTGGCTGCGTTTCGGGTACGAGCGGTACGAGATGAACATCTCCAGGACGATGAATACCACGATGTTGGTGTGCAGGACATGGTTCAGCCAGCTGTAAGAGGCAAGGGTATGTATTATGTATTAATAGTTTCTATTAGTCTACGGCTTAAAAAATATATAATTGAAATTAAGGCATCCTAGACGTATTTACGTTTTTATCGTATCCCAACAAAGAATCTTTCTATCTTTTAGCTATATTTATAACTATTTAGCTTACTACACATTTATAATTTGCATTCAGAATTCCCATCACGTGCTTTGTCATAACAAGCTGCGTACGTGAAGAAAAAATGTAATTATACTTGAGTGAAAGTCAAAACCTTAACATTTGAATGTACGAAAAAAATAAGATAATAGGGTCTTAAGGTTAATATTAAAAAGGTTCATTGCTGACCTATGAATAATTTGTTGAGTGCTACTTAACTTTTTTTTGTTAATGGTATTTAAAAAATATAGATAATGCTCATGCCTTAAATATGACTCTGTGGTGTAAACAAAAATGTCACACTAACGTAAATAGAAATATTTTTGGTATAAACAAACGTTCTTCTTCATCTGTAAGTTGATATGCCTCGAATCCTCACAAGGATTCAATCATAAGTAATGTATGGGAAATGAATTCTCACCTGGGGAACACGGGGTCCAGCACCTTGGGGAAGACCAGCTCCCTATCGATGGCGTACAGTGTCCAGAAGGTCACGCCCACGTTGATGGCCACCGGGAAGGCCAAAGTGGCCATCAGCCAGTCCTTGAACCTGCGCACCGCCGGCGGTTTCTTGGGGGTCAGCTCATTGGTGCCCACAAAATCGTTGACCAGCGAAACAATATAGTACAGTGCCTGAATAATCTGTAAGTGGAAGAGCAGTTGACGTGTGTAAGATAATGTGGCTGGATTTTGAAGGGGTTGCTTAAGTGGAGTGGAAGGAATTACAGCTGGCGAACAAAAGTTTTACAAAGCATTTCCTGAAAAATGTTGAATAATAATAAGAGTTTATAAAAGAGATATCGTATTTCGTAGGTTTTCATTTTATAAATGGAATGGAATAACGCAACTATTCATATTTATTTAATTTAATTGTATAAAAACAAACTATCCCTATTAGATAATTAAAATTTAATAAAGTTTTAGTAAAACCAGTTATTTGAAAATACCACTCAGGGGATGTTTTAATGAAGCCATAGGATTTATCCCATTGATCACCTAGAATTCTAACTACTTTTTGATGCATTTTCTCTATGTTGCTTAATAGATGCGTGTAAACCAGTTAGGCAATCCAACCGTGCCAAGAAACGAGCCGAGTGAACTTTAAACCGCGGGATTTGTATGTTCGTGTATCTAATGGGAGATGGAGTAGATAGATTACCGCATCCAGGAACGTTAGGTATTTGAATTTGCCCCCCCAGGGATGGTGGATTCGCATCTCCGGCTCGCTGGTGGGGAACTCGACGTAGGTGTAGTCGTAATAGATGCCATAGGTGAATTGCACGGCCGCCGTCAGGTGGAGCAGGGTCCTGAGAGCCCCATAGACGCCCTGGTACAGGGAGTTTCCTCGCACGGATGCCATTTTCCGTCTGCAGCTGCCTAGCTTCTCGGGTTCTCTTCGCTCACGATTGATTTTTCACGGCACCAAAACACAAACAAACCGGTCTGGTCCGTCCCGACTCTCTGGAAACAATACTGCTTGCAGCCACCCCCAAAAAGGGGCGAGCGGTGGAACAGTGTGCCCGAGCCGGAGCAGGGCCAAAATACCTGGTGTGCAGATAATTTTATCTTTCCCTGTATTCAAGGGGTATGCTAGACTCGATGCAATCTATGTAACAATATATATTTTTACATATTTCTGCACTGGTAGGTTGAGACCAAATCTTTTGTACATTTTGATTTACATATATTTGAAATTTAATATAATTTTTCATTCAAATTTTAAGGGAAATCATTTTAAGACTTTTTATGCCAATAAATTTATTATGGTAGCTTAAGGCCCCGTAGCTATAGCTAAACTTAAGTTCGCCTGTAAATTTTACATTATAGTCGAACACTTAATAATAATAATAATAAAAAAAATTTATTATGGAAATGCATAAATTTTTGAATTTACATTTTTTTTTGAAAATTCTTATATATTGTAAATTGTTTTTAAATTATTCTTATGGTTATTTACCCTATAATACTAAATCTAGTGCTTCTAGTCATGTTCTATCAGCAGAAATTTTCCAACGCCCGTGGTATCTTTATGGACTACAAGCGATTAGATGTGTCTATATGCAATCGAACTACAAAATCAGTGTGATATAAATCCCTTACCGGATTACTTTCGTTTAACCGGTGTAAATTTATAGGCTTACCGCACAAATAAAAGTTAGAAACTTGAATTTTCCGGCGAAGGGGACCGTGTTGGGCATATCGAGTGTGTGGAAAATGTAGACGCCATAGTTAAACTGCAACACGGCTGTCAAATGGAGGAGCAACTGCACCGCCTTGTTAAAGCCGGGTGAGGTGGAACCTTTGCTCTTCGATTTTGTCTTGGGCTTGGCCATGTTGAACCTCCTGGTGCCAGATATGTACTGATTATAGTATAGCCAGAGTCCAGTCACCAGCGGCAATTGCACATGAATATACGATTGTGTACAGTGATCGCCCACTAAATGGGACTCGTATGTGACTTACACATTTGTTTATTTAGTTCTTATCAAGTAATTAATTCATATAATTACAGAAATACTTTACAGACAATCATTTATTTATTATTTAATTAAATTAAAATTTTTGTTATCACATTAAATTTGAGTGCTCACTGTATGTATTTTTGCTTTCGCTTTGAAACTGATAAGGTGCGCTTATCTGCCGCACTCTCAATCGCCGTGGTACAAAGTATTTCCACTCGAGAATGAATTGACAGAAGCTAAAATAAAATCTGAAAACGGGCGCTTAATCCGCATCGGAACTAAGCCCTCCCCTTACCATATATCTATATAACAAACTAGGGGGAGGCACGCGCCTTTTCAAGAGCGTTCTATGAATAGATGTGGATACACATAAGCCATATTTATGAGCCGAGACAAAGGCTTCTCGAAATATGTTCGCAGCTAATGGCAACTATCGATTTCGATTCGTATAACCCTCCTCCACCGCCCCGAACCACCCCCTTTGAAGGTCAAGGAGCAAAGCCATCGCGACAAAAAAGGCGACGTCATTAAAGCCCCGCTAACTGAATTATCTGGTATCATTATCAGGTGCTCTTTTGTTTCTTTGTGCTTTCGTTACACGCTATTTATCGATTGTGCGTTGGTAATTGATTTGCGGTTATGTAATATCCAAAAATAATCCCATGGTATCCGCCTCCAACATATAAATGGAGTTAGCTTTGGGGTATGTTATAAAACCATATGTCACTAGTATTCGTTAAAGGATAAATATTTTACTAAGCGGGGCCCTAAATTGGAATTTCTATTTAAGGGGTATAGGTGTACGTCAGCAAATTTAATATGAAAGGTTTAATGATGTTATAGGAAACAGTTGTTCTTACAAAGTAACATCTATTGTTATTTTCGAGTAGAACCCCATTAGATGGTCTCCTCGTCGGTTTCCGGGCCGCAGATCTCCAAATTGATTTCCGTAAGCTCCTGTTCATCCACCACACTGCTGGCGTCCAAGTCACCCGTCTCCATGCGAGGTGCACCCACAATTTCCTCCTGATCGTGCGACTCCTTGGCGGCCACTTCAATAGCTGCTCCTTGCTCGAACATGGGATTATCGAAGGCTCGTCGTTCCCTCACTTCGCCACTTTCGGGGTCGTAAGCCATTACACCCAGACGATCCACACCGGAAGCACCTCCTTCGTTGGACCCACCAACACCACCTGCTCCGCCGTTGTCGAAGCGATTGAAAAGCGGATTACGTCGCAATCTCACGCCCAAATGATGCCACCTCCAGCGCCGTGGATCGTGGATCCACTGGGGTATGTGATTCAGGTAGGGATTCTCGGGCATAAAGTGGGCCAAAATGACAACGGAAACCACACCCACTAGGGCCATGCAGAACAGGATCAGAACAATCGACGAGAAGCTCACATTCGGATTGTAGGGACGACCGGAAACCTTCAACGTAGTGCCCGTTCTATTCCAATAATCCAGCTGCTGTTGCAAGAACTCCATGCTCCGTTCACTGTAACCATGGCGATCAGTTACCACCGCCTGTAGGAAGTTACCAAACTGTTGGGAACCCACAAATTCTACGTGGAACTCTATCTGATCCTTCAGATTCTCCTGGCTAATGAGGTTATTGATTTTGGTCACGATCTCCTTTTTACCGCCCTCAGTGCAAAGATTAATGGGTGCGGACAGGGTGGCCCCGCAGATGAGGCAGCACGATCCCAGGGGTCGAACTGGCGAAAGGCAGTGGGGCGTTTCGCACATCTCCTGGACGTTGTGGCAAACCGGTTCCACCAATCTTTCGAAGTCCTTGTGGCAGCCACATAGTTCTCCTCGGTAATACTCCACCTGCACATCCTCGGCATTGTGAAAGAGAAATTGTCCCAGGTCCCTCGTGATGAGTTCTTCCAAGTAGGATTTTGAAATGGAGGAGCCAGCCAGGATGAGTTGTCCCATCCGCAGGTGCTGGACATTTTCTAGGTCAAAGGCCAAAGGGCCGTGACCCTTGATTATAACCTGCTCGTCATCGCAGGGAATTCTCTCGAGCTCTGGCAGGGATGTGGTGGAAATGTCCTTCTTCGCCTTGTCCGTCCAGGTGCCAGGATCGAACCATTTACTCGATTTGGGTGCCTTCAAATAGGCCTTCTTCTCCTCACTCTCGCACTCCGAATTCTTTGTGGATCCAAAGCTAATCGTCGATTCCTCGGCCAGAAGAATCGCCCCCTCTCTCGGAAAAACTAAACCATCAATGGATATGTCCTCGGGCAAGGGCAACAAGGCTGGATAATATTCCGGAAAGACCACCAAATCCTGGGCACACGGCATGTGGTCATCTAACCAGGCGGAGGGATGGTTAAAGTCCAGTCCACCGGCGTACCACTTGGTGGCCATTGCCACTGGGAGCCAGATAAATGCCCAGATCAGCCACTGCAACCACATGATGCTGCAACCAACAGAGTGAATTCCAAACTAAAATTGTAATTTGTCAGAGGCAAATTCACTCGTATTGGGGGGCGTTTTGATCTTTACTCCCCTTCCATCTGCAAATCTCCAAAACAAAATTCTGGATAACAATCAAAGTTGAGACCTTTCAACCAGAGCAAATAAACCAGGGTAATGGGACAGCAGATGTAAACAAAATCCCGGGCAGATGGGAATAATAAATACCCTATAAGAAGAATGGTTATTATTCACTATTAATCAAAATATCAAAGGGGTTCGGGAATTTTTCGAACTTTCACAAATGATGTCTGGCCTTCGGTATAAAAATACTTTAAGAGACCCTAAATAATGATATAAAACTAAAAGATCTTTTTAAACGTTTACAAACGTTTTGAAAACTATGCAAATAATTTCAAAGAAATATATATTTATAATGCTTTTATTGCTTAAGTGACATTTTAAAGTAAGAACTTTCAAATTAATGTTTTTATGACTCTTTAAAAACAGTAAAAGCGTGTCGACTATCAAAACTTAAGGATCGTACGCTCGATAAATCTTGCTTTAAAAATAATTTGCTAATAAATCGTTCGAAATCGAACAGATTGAACGGTGTCCAGACAACAAACATATGTAGTATCTATACTATGTAGATATACTATACAGATTTGGACTAGAACATACCCATAGTATTTCTCTTTTGCTTCAACAATGCAATTGTTTGTCGGAAAATAGTTGAAGTTTATTTTTTATTTTGATTTCGCAGATATAAACAATTTTCCGCCCATCCGACTGCTTGACGGAAGCCATTGGAATGCCCAGAAGAAAGGCAGAGAACCAATCGGCAACAAAAATAATTGAACCGGATGGTAATGGCATCGAAAAATACTCGTACTTGTACTTGTTCGCGGGACTACATAAAAGAGCAGTTCGCCAAACGGAGATAGGCGGGCAAGTGTAGATCTGTAGATATAAAGCACTTTATGCTCACCAGATCAAAGTACTTGGGGCGGGGGCGGGGCAGGCGGCATTAATCAAGGGCACGCAAGGTCGTGCAACAATAAACTAAAAACATTCACTGGAAAATCCACACGGAAATGGAAACTTTAAAGCACATGAATTATGGTCAATTCGTATGGTGTGGGAATATATGAATATATGGAACAAAAATTGTCAAATAAAAAACCAAAAAAATTTATAATTTCAATTCAAACAAATAAATAAATTGAAAAAAAATATAAGGTTCTTGAAATGTTCTTTACAATTTATAAGTAAAATGTAAATTGTATAACCCCATATAGGTGCTTCTTTTTAGGTCAGTTCAGTAAGCAATTACATTTTTTCTTAAATGGCCTTTATATTCTTAATTAATGAGTTGCTTTTTATGTCGACCACAACTGTTGGTATTTTCTTTGTGATCTCGAGACTTTAATGATTTTTTTTAAATATAGGTCACAGATTAATTTAATTAATTTTAAGTCCCTGAACGTCACGGTAATATATTCCTTTTACAATTTAATCTCTTCCATAAGTGCGAAAAATACATATATTCCAAACATTTAAGGGGTCCTTAATTTTATTAGTCTCTTGGAATTTTCCTTTCGGTCAAGTAGAAACTTTTCCAGAGTATGGGCCAAACCTCAAGACATATTTATTTACCTATCCATAAATGAAATTCGCCTGTCGACGATGACAACCACTTTGAGATATTTGCTTGTGTTTTCCTTTGTTGCCAAGTAGCTGCGAGAAAAATGCAATATTCCATCGATTTTCTAAGCTATTTTAACGATATGTAAATGAGGCATCAAGCATCAGAAAGCACCGAATACCAAATCGAAGCCAACTGCCGCGTATGGCACATTTACATTGGCGCCCATCAGATAATCTGGCATTCGTCAGACCCATAAATTCTGTGGTCGAAACGAAACCGAAAATCTGGAAAAGCGCGAGCCGCTGAGCAAATAAATACTTGGGGCGAAAGAAAGGCCGAAAACGATTGCATTTTTGCATGCAAAGTATGTGCAACAGCAGTTCGAATGAGGAAATTCAGATACCCCTCCGTATTCCATATTCCACAGTTGTTGACCCCGCCTGGCCGATAAAAAAGGCATGGGAGTGTGGAAAAAACAACGGAGAGGGGGGCGATCCCCAACGAGCAGACAAACAAATAAACAAACATATGGCAGACATAAATGCGAACGGCGGCCAACGCAGGCATAATAATACGAATAATTTTTCCTTTCGCTGATTTTCTCTCTGGTCTCCGACACTTGAAACAACCGAAGCTGGCCGCATTTCCGTCTCGTTTTTTTTTAATTTCCCATAACTCATCACATATCTCTAGGTGATGCCTTCAATGGGCATAAGCCATAAATCTACTCACCAGCGACCAGTAGGACAGGAATTTGATTTTCTGCGGCAGCGATTCCGGCACCAGGCGGCGATTAAGGCTAGTCTTCAGCTTGTAGCTCCGCTGGATCTCGAAGGAGCTGTAGTAGAGCCCGTAGGCAAACTGGCCCAGGGCGCACAGGTGTATGATTGTCACGAAGACGCGGGACTTGTAGAGCTCAACTTTGGTCATCTTGAAGGTTCTCTCTACAGATCCTTTACGAGTAAAAACCAAGGGGGGAACTTCAATTTACACAGCGCAAATTACTTTTAATTATATTTAAGCATTTGGGTTTCAAGATATTTCAATACAAATGCTAAAATATTATTTGTCAATTTTTCCGGAATGTTTTATTCAAATTAAAAAAATTCTTGAAAATATATGGTATTAAATATTTTTAAAAAGAACTTTCAAAATTTGTAGGTTGCTCCCTAAGGATTCTTTTATACTTTTTGAAATAGTACAATACAATTTTTTATATATTTAAAAATGTAATACTTTTGCTGCTTTTCACATAGTTGCAATAATTACTTTTACTTAATTATTTGAAAATTATTAATAAGAATTAATAATAACATTTTAAATAATTTTCAGAAATATTGAATTTTTTTCTCTGTACTTTGCGGTAGCTTTGTAAGTTCTGTAATAAGGGCATAAAAAAACGTCGCCAAGGTGTTTTGGGCCCTTGAGTCAAGACACCTCGCGTTCGTCAACCCAAAGCGCGCACAAATTTAAATCAATATTTGCGTCACCGACATAAATATTTAAGCTTCCAAAAAAACTAAGGAGGGAATGGCTCGAATCTAGAACATCTCGAATGCACTCAGAAGAAGAAGTTCCCCGCGGCTCTTGTTTATAAATCGGTTATGTTCATAATTTAATGGTTTTTATGGCCCTTAAAAACAATTGTTGATTGTTTCTCATTTGATTTCGACACTCTCTAAACAAATCACCAGTTCACTGGCACACGCACGCTAAGTATTTTCCCTGATTTCCTTTTTGGCTTTCCTCGGGGGAATGGCTGCGATTTTCCCTTGACCGCGGGCGCACAACTGAGCGTATGGAAAACTGGAGTCGCACTGTTTGTTGCCCATACGCCGTGTTGCCTCCTGCCTTTTGTGCTCGTTTTCATTGTACTTGTGCTGTTGCTTCTGTTTCTGCCTCGGTTCCTCGGTTTTTGTGGTGTCGTTCCTCCTACGTTTGCTCGCTTCAGGTGCGTGCTGCGCATGTCCGGATCGCGGACCACGGACTCCGGTTTTCTCGTTCGGGATTCCGGGAGTTATGCGTTAATGATGGCCAATCACCTGAATGAATCGCCTCCACCCACACTGCAGCCCATTGAGATGTATGCTATTTAGTGAGTAACCAGATTAGTCGAGCAAATGCAGTCATAAGAAGATAACTTTGCGGAGCGATAAGTATCTGGTTTTATTTTTAGGTATTTCACCTGGCATTGCGTCAAAGAAAAAGATAAGAAAGTTTACAAATAAGCAGAAAAAAAGATTATTCAAATACAGATAGTAGTTAGGCGCTCTTGCTTATATCGATTATAAATCTGCAGTGAAAAGTTCCCACTCGATTTTCGGAATTACTAAAGGTATTCATTTTGGTTTCATAATTTTTGTATTTTAATTAATAACTACAACACTTAAGGCAAGCTAAAAACAATATGAAACCACATTTATTTTGTAGGACGACCAAACAGAAGTTTTAAATGTTCAAGTCTTAAATAGCTATATTACGGATTAAGCTTTAAATAAATAATAAATTACCAAATAAAAAAGTAAGTCCCATGAAAAGTGACCAAAATGGGCAACAAATACCATTTGAATATGATTTTGAAAATAGATTTTTCCGCCCTGCAACTGCGAGGAGGCAAAAGCTCGCTTCCGCAAGCTGGCCACTCTCTTTCCAGGTTGCTGGTGTTTTTCTTTCAAATTTAAAGTCATGTCGTAACCCGAAACCGACTCAGAAACCACACGGCCAGACACCCAAATTCCCAGTGCAGGCATATCCGGCGGAAACCTCCAGCTTCACAGATCAGCACCAGACATGTCGACCGCTTCGCGGATTACCTTGGGCATGGCGGTCTCTGTTTCCACGGCGATCATAGGTTATGTGCACTATAAACAATCGGCAGACCGGTAAGTGAGCTCTATATTACCAGGGGAACCTATAGCCTGCATACTCCTCCTTTCAGCCTGCGACTCCACGATGGTGTCCTGAGGGATGTGGAGCAGCAGCAACGGCGGAAGCACGAGAATACCTACACGCTGCAGCAGCAAATAGACATGACCAAGCAACTGAGGGCCAGGGAGGCGTCCAGCAACGCCTCCGATACGCCCGTACCTCCATCAAACTCCCCCTCGCAGAGGAATCTCCAAGCGGGGACGGAGGCCAAGGACACACCCACGCCGAATGTTCAGGAACCCGAACTGCAGCAGCATCCGGAACAACCAGGAGCCGAGGGAACCGGGAATACAGAGGCATCACAGGCTGAAGCGACCACTCAGGATGCACCCAGTCCTCCATCAGACGTGGTTTGACCACCGAAATGCCATCCATTGTGCACATACATTAAGAACAACTCGGGTTAAATGAAGGCTTTTGTTGTTGAAAACCATTTGTCGTTTGAACTAATTAGTTGTTTTGGACGCCAGATAGGCTAGAATAAGAGATTTTCTTGTTAACTGGTTGGATTTTAGACTTAAATACCTTTGTAGATCACTGCCTTTAATGAGAATATAAGAAGTAATTTATTAAAAAAACCTAAGTATCGGATAATAAACAAAGTATGCATTAATGAAATAAATGAAGCAATCTATAATTGAAGAAAATAAAAGTCTGTCACCAAAACGTACCATTTTAACATTTAAGCCCAATTCCACCGATTATAGTTTCTCTTCTCCAGCTTCCTCTTATTTTCTGTATACATATAGTATTACTCAATTTTATTATTACGAATGTGTGTATAGTAAATTACAATTCTAATGGGCGTTCGGTAAAGTATTTCGCGGGGGGTTTGTACATAGGTGGTGGTGGAACACCCCATCATCCTTTCCCTTCCTCCTCCTCTTTTCTTTTCTTTTCCTTTCTGCTCTCCTCACTCACCTCGACTCGAAAGTGTTGTAAAAAATGTGGAAAACTAACGCAGAGAATAAAATACACGATACTTGGCGTTGTTGCTTGTCCGTTGTCCTTTCTCTCTCAATTGCCACCGTATTGAAAAAATGTCCAGAATATTTAATACCGTCCACCTCCGCCGCCACCTCCACCGCCGCCTCCTCCGCCGCCGCCTTTGCGTCGATCGCGATCGTTGCCGCGATCATTGCCGCCGCGCATATTGTCCCGCTCGTTGTTCAGATAGTTTCCTCCGCCGACACCGTCGCCCCGGCCGCCTCCCCGTCGTCCCGGGGATCGGGACCTGCTGCGGGAGCCGCGGCGCCGGCTGCCGGGTGAGCGGGAACGGGAGCGGGCGCGACGGCGACGAGAGTAGAGGTACCTACGCAGCTCCCGCGAGATGGGCTTCAAGTGCATGAAGTTGCAGAAGCCGGAGCGGGTGCACTCACCCATCTCGTACTGCCGACAGCAGGCCTCGCGGAAGTCGGTCACGGGCGACAGTTCCGAGTAGACCGGGCGACCGCCGAACCATCGGTTGTTCAAATCATTCGCCGCCTTCTCCGCGTCCGCCTCGTTGCGGAATTTGATGTAGACATTGCCGACCAGGTGGTCGCCCAGGTTGTCGCAGACGTTCATCTCCTCGATCTCGCCGTACTTGTCCTCGCACTCGACGAACACGTCCTCGAAGAAGTTGTCGTAGTGCTCCTGCATCTCCTCGTCGGACACGTTGGCCACCAGATGCGATCCGTCCGCGGACTTGGCCGAGTTCTGCGGATTGACGTACAGATTCTGGAGCAGCACCGTCTGCGAGAAGGTGGGCTTGTTGTGGATGCGCGAGCACCGATCGCCGTGGCGGCAGGCGCCTATCTTGAAGTAGAACGAGCAGTTCACCCTGTGCGGAATGGAGTTGCATTACTAAGTAATCCACCCCGGGAAAGTATATGTGTGCCATGCGACACCGCGCTTACTTGTCCTTTTCCGTGCCAAAAATGGATGCCAAGTACTCGGCCATGTTGGCGGCTCTGCTGTGTCGTTCCGGCGGCCAAAGTGTGTGAATTCGCTGCCCGTTGCCTCTGCGACGCGTTCGAACTGCAATTAGGTGCGCCGCCTGTGTATTTTCTGCCTATTTTCAGTTATTTTCGGATGCCGCACGTAGAAAAGCAGCGTCTGGTCGGATTTTGCGTGGCGTTGCCAGCAGTGAAAAATATATTAATGTATCAATATTTTTTGAATAAAAATAAATATTTATATCGTGATTTTGTCACGCCCACTGGTTCCCTTTTCGGCCGCAATGGCGCTCTCAAACGTTAAACGTTAATGTAAAGAAAGAATCCTTCAAAAATGTTAACCTAACAGATATGTTAAGATACGACCAGGTTTTTAAAAGATTTTATTTTAATTTATTTTAATGTCAGGAGACCTCCTGCAAAGATCGATGTTTTTCCTAACTATATATTTTTACTGAAAGGGATAATTATCAAGTTTTTCAGCGTAAATACAAGGTTTTTATAAGGTTTGAATGGTAAGCCTAAAACATTATTTAATTTCATTTTTGTAGATAAGCATCGGAATCTACAGAAATTTGTGCAGGTCTAGGGCCTATAAATCCTATTTAAATGGTAAATAATTTATATCAACATTTTTTAAAATGAGAAAATCGATAGCTTTATTGGTGTGAGTCCTCGCTTGTAGCCAAGTTCTCGACCCCGCTGGAAAACAACAACAAATGATTCGACTGGAGTGACCGTTCCCTGAGCGCTAAACAATACCATCAGTGTTGGCGGCTTGAAAGTAAAATGGCTTTTTTAACGCTCCTGTTTATCCGCTTGTTTGCCGCACTGCCCTTCCATCGCAGTTGCTTTGACAGTTTGACAACCCTGGCGATTAGCTTCTAGAAAAGTCGGCATTTTTCGCATTTTCACCTGGCACCGCACATTTTGGAGCGTGTTTCACTCAAGATCGTAACAATAAAACGGGCAAACAGGACAGCAAATAGCCAGCGCCAACCGCTCCGCCAGCAAAAATGGACAAGGTGCGCGCAGGGGCGGGACAAAGGGAGGCGTGGCGAACTAAAATGCGGTTCTTTCTTTTCGCTTGCAGGTGAACGAACTCAAGGAAAGGGGCAACCAGGCGCTTAATGCCGAGAAATTCGACGAGGCGGTGGCGGCGTACACAGAGGCCATCTCGCTGGACGGCCAGAACCATGTGCTCTACAGCAACCGGTCGGCGGCGTTCGCCAAGGCCGGAAAGTTCCAGGAGGCCCTGGAGGATGCGGAAAAGACCGTTCAGCTGAATCCCACCTGGCCGAAGGGCTACTCCCGCAAAGGAGCCGCCGCAGCGGGTCTGCACGACTACATGAAGGCCTTCGAGGCTTACAATGAGGGTAAGATGGGCCATAACACATCGTGAATCACCCCGACCTAACCTCACTTTGATTAACCCCACACACACACAGGTCTCAAGTACGATCCCACGAGCGCCATACTCCTGCAGGGTCGCCAGGACATCACTGCCTCGGCCCTGAACTACATGCAAACCCATGGCGACATCCCCATGGACATAGATCCCCAGCAGCAGACGCGCAGCCGGCGGGCTCCGTCGCCGCCGCCAGCGAAACCAGCTGAGCCCCCGAAGCCCGCTGAGCCCCGCGTGGAAGATATGAGCGAGGAGGAGAGGAAGAAGTACTTTGCCAAGAAGGAGAAGGAACTGGGCAACGCGGCCTACAAGAAGAAGGAATTCGAGACGGCCCTGAAACACTACAACGCTGCCATAGAACACGATCCCACGGATATCACCTTCTACAACAACATTGCCGCCGTTCACTTCGAGCGCAAGGAGTTCGAGGAGTGCATCAAGCAGTGCGAGAAGGGCATCGAGGTGGGACGCGAGAGTCGCGCCGACTTCAAGTTGATAGCCAAGTCCTTTGCCCGCATCGGCAACACCTATCGCAAGCTGGAGAACTACAAGCAGGCGAAGATCTACTACGAGAAGGCTATGTCCGAGCACCGCACGCCCGAGATCAAGACCTCGCTGAGCGAGGTGGAGGCCAAGATCAAGGAGGAGGAGCGAACGGCCTACATCAATCCGGAGAAGGCCGAGGAGGAGAAGGAGCAGGGCAACCACTTCTTCAAGAAGGGTGACTACAGCAACGCCGTGAAGCACTACACCGAGGCCATTAAGCGCAACCCGGATGACCCGAAGCTGTACAGCAACCGTGCCGCCTGCTACACCAAGCTGGCCGCCTTCGATCTCGGTCTCAAGGACTGCGACACTTGTATCAAGCTAGACGAGAAGTTCATCAAGGGCTACATTCGTAAGGGCAAAATCCTGCAGGGCATGCAACAGCAATCCAAGGCCCAGGCCGCCTACCAAAAGGCCCTCGAGCTGGACCCCAACAACGCGGAGGCCGTCGAGGGCTATCGCCAGTGCTCGATGAACTTCCAGCGCAATCCGCAGGAGGTGCTGAAGAACGCCATGTCCGATCCGGAGATTCAGCAGATCCTCAAGGATCCAGCCATGCGAATGATTCTGGAGCAGATGCAGAACGATCCCAATGCGGTCAAAGAGTAAGTACCAACTATTTTTGGGCTACAAAAGTACCCGCTGCTCGGTTCGGACTCTGCTCTTTTTTGGGGTTCAAGGTCTAGAACTTTCGGTTTCTATGGTGAACTGGGCATTTGAATTCAATTAGCATTTATTACTAACTTAGGGGCCTTGAGAATTACATAAGAGTTTTTGTTGATCAGATTTGCAACCCCAGTTATATCTATAAATGTTGTGCCTTAAAAGTGGGAGGTGTATTAGAAGTTACCAAGAAAGGAGCCACAAGATTAAAAAGGGGTGTATTCAAATCTTTACAATTTTGGGGGCTTGGGTGAAAAGATTAGAATAGTGTTATATGTTAACTATTATGATTGCCTGATATTTATAGTCCACAAAGGGAAGGTTGTCAGAAAATAACTTCTTATTACTGTACGAATTATATAAAGTCTCAGCAATTTCTTATTAAGTGTTTGAGCAGAAACCTCTTGTGTGCCTTTTAAGATTTCGAATTTCCCCCATATCTCCACGAGTAGCGGGTACAAACGTGTTTGAACTCTCTTTTAATTAACAACCTTTATTTTGCAGACACTTGCAGAATCCAGCCATCGCCGATAAGATAATGAAACTGCTGGAATCGGGCATCATTCAGATACACTAGGCACTCCACCCCCAAATTCACAAAAACACACACCCTCACACACTCACCAACTCACATACAAACATACCAACCATATTGATAAACATTCAGGAGACAAACCCCAATAATACGCATTATAAAAAATTTATGGCACATCTAAGCTGGTTAACTAATATATCGTTTTTGATGAAACGGGCCACAATTAATGCTAAACGTAAATACCTTAGAAATCGCAACGCCTAAACGCAGAACGACGATAACTACCACTAACTAAAGAAACTAAAACTAAAACAAAAACGAGAAAACAAAATCATTGATAAATGTCTGCCTAGTTGATTTACGCAGATGGATGGAGTAGGCTCCAAACGTCAAGGTCCTTATTTTCTTACTACAATAAATATGCTGTAGCTTAGCTCTAAAATAAGTTTTTGAATGTAAAATAAATGAGTCAAAGAATGGTAAGCAATGACTTTAAATCTGGCGCCAACGTGTTGGAAAGTGTAAGTACAATTTTATATCAGCCGGTTTTGATCTTACGTTTTTTCAGGACTGCCAATTGATTTTATTTAGTTTTAATTAGTTATTTATAGCACATGCTAGAACCAACCAATTTTTTTTAAGTTTTTAAATTCTTATGCTCCAAATTACAAAGGTTCGTTTAGTAATTTAGTTGTAGTTACAATATAAACATTATTAGGTTCTTTTATTTACTTTGGCCTAGTTGGCAGCCCTGCTCCTTACGTCACTAGTCCCAACCGTTACGTCGTTTCGCCTTGGCCAACACAGGAAACCACCAGTGTTGGCAAGCACCTGCGGACAGCTTACTCGCAGCAAGTGGCATGGCAACAACGGCGCTGTCCAACACCGCACGATTTCCCGAATAAAATGGTGTGCTGATATATTGTGATTAAACCCCGATTTCTGTCGTCCCGAAAGCGCCGTACGAGAATGTTTTGAGCCAGCTGCAGTTGAGAAGCACCCACGCCAACGAGAAGAGTCGAAAAGTGCATAAAAAGCACTGAAATCTAAACATTAAGTCAACCATTTTTTTTAACCAGTGTCGTAGTGTCCATCGTGTGCGTTGGTGTTGGTGCGTATGTGCGTGCGTGTGCGTCGCCCGGTGTGTTTGTGTGAGTGTTCCGTCGGAATCGCGAAATCGAGAATATAGAAAGATGTGCTCCATTCGCTGGTGGTGGTGAGCTATAGCAAAGGCTATATAGCGAAACCGACGAGCGAGTAGTCCCCGCAACCCAAAAATCCAGATCCAGATTCCACTCCCAGCATCCGCAGCGCAAGAATTTCGACCCATTGAAAACCCCTACAACAAGAGCCACAAAAAGTAAGTATTTGCGTTTCGGGGGCGCTTGGCAACAGGCCCGAGTGCGTTAGAGCGGGAGGGCGCTAGCGGGGCGGCCGGGGGCGAGAGCGAGAGGGCCACAGAGAGAGCCGGGACGCCAGCGATTACATGCCTCGTTTTTACACATATGTAGTTGTTGTTTTTGGATGTTGGTATCAATATGTGGCCAATATTTATTAATGGATGGGATTGGGGAAGCTTGGGGAGGAATAACGCTCCTTGCCAAGACATCGATTTCTCTAGGGATTAAACTCCTTTTGCATTACCATGATATCATATTAGGATTACAGGATATGGCCAATAAGAGTTCTGTTTACGTCGAACGTTTTTATAAAAATATAAATATTTATATTAAAGAAATCTTTTGCATTACTAGTATATATCTCATTTATTTTAAGGGGCCTTTTATTTGTAGCTAAACACAACCTTACCCAACTTCCGATTCCTAGTGCTACAACTATTTTTGTTTGTGTTTTTCAGTGCAACCCTCCCCGCTGCACTACTCGACAATGCGGCCCCAGGCGCCCGGATCGCTGGTCGATCCCAACGAGGACGAACTGCGCATGGCGCCGTGGTACTGGGGTCGGATATCGCGGGAGGTGGCCAAGGGCATCCTGCATGGAAAGCCGGACGGCAGCTTCCTGGTGCGCGACGCCCTCTCTAAAAAGGGCGAGTACACACTGACCCTGGTGAAGGACGGCAGCGAGAAGCTGATCAAGATCTGCCACATGGACCGCAAGTACGGGTTCATCGAGAATAACCTCTTCAACTCGGTGGTGGAGATGGTCAACTACTACAAGGAGAACTCGCTGAGCATGTACAATAAGACGCTGGACATTACGCTGAGTAATCCGATAGTGCGCACCTGCGAGGACGAGGAATCACAGCCGCACGGTGACCTCTGTCTGCTGAGCAACGACTTCATCCGCACCTGCCAGCTGCTTCAGAACCTCGAGCAGAATCTGGAGCAGAAGAGGAACTCCTTCAATGCGATCCGGGAGGAGCTGCAGGAGAAGAAACTGCACCAGATCGTCTTTGGCAATGCGGAGAAGATATTACGCAATCAAATCAAGCTCAATGAATCGTTGATGAAGGCCCCGGCGGATGGCGGCGCGTCCACAGAGGCGGGAGGACCCATTGACGGAGGCGCCGGAGCCGCAAACGCTGAGTTGGCCAATGCCAACGCCCGCCGGAGTCTGCAGGGGAGCAAACAGACCCTTCTCAACCTGCTCGAGGCGCTTCAGGCCAAGGGACAGGTCCTTAACCAGTACATGGAGGGCAAGAAGAAGGAGGAGCTGCTGCTCGAGCGACAGATCAACGCCCTTAAGCCGGAACTGCAGTTACTGCAGTTGCGCAAGGACAAGTACATAGAGTAAGTTCTGTTTTGAAACTCATGAAACTATTTGTAAGCTATTATAGTTATGGAAATAGCAAAGACAATTTTTAGACAGTATGTTGGGAATGCTATGATGAAATATTGGTGTACGGCTTTGTTTTTAAACAATGCTCTTAAAGGTAATACAAATATTATGGAGTTTCCTTTACCAGACCGCGCAATATAATTGCAGTTTTTGATCGGAGAGGGCAGGAATTTTAATGCCACTCAACGGTTCTGGTTCATTTTACACGCGGCTCAGTTGGCCGATCACTCATTCTGTCTGAGTGTCGGCAGCTCGTCTGACCGATACGATACGATACCGATAATAATGGCATAACACTGTTAGCGGGAGTCGCTTCCACTTCCGCTCCCTCGCCGCTCATCTCCCGAATTCTCCACGCCAGAAGAGTCTACGTGCCTGGCCAGCCGACTGTCCCATTCATTGCCTGGCATGCGATTTTCCTGCCATACAGGCAAGCTTCCCATATCTAAATCTCTCCGAAGAGAAATGGTTCAAGTTACGGAAGTCCAACTGTAATAGAAAATTCTTGACTTGCCTATTTTCCCTGCTGGAGGGGATGATAAGTAGACCCCTCCGAGCTGGAATATTTGGTTACCTCTTAGCGTTCTTATCTGCATGATTGGCGAGTCTTGGATTTTGGTCTCCAAACCGAGGCCTTTATCGAATCGATAATATGTGCAATATTTATTTATACGCGAAGTAGTATATATTTTTTTTCAGCATTATCAAGGTCAGTTTGTGTAGGGGTAATTTTTGAATTCAAGCTAAAACGTTGGAGAATTTCTTTGAAATATTCAGAGAACCCCTTATCGGGTGTTTCATGGGTATGCTTTTAGGTTTGGTGGACTAAGTGTTTGCAAATCAAGGTCACAGAAAAGAAAAAATGTACTACAAAAAAACATTAAATTATTTAATGTACAAAATGCAATGAGTTTTAGATGAATTTACATTGACTTTGATGGACAGATATTTTCAACAAAAAATCTCTTAAATTTTAATCGACTTTTTGGGTGAAACCAACCGCATGGGGGGATTTCTTTCCCTTAATTTGTTTGTGATTATTGAAACTTGTTCGTTTCTTTGGTCTCCCATCTGAGCGCTTCCCACAATCTCCGGCAACTCGGTTGTAGGGCGAAAAGCGAACCGAAAAAAGGTGACTTTCGCCTAGCAACAGGCCTTTACACTTGGCAGTACGTCATCGTTGGATGAGCTTACTCGGTTTCTATGGGTATTACCTAGAGTGTGGAAGCGTTGCTGAAGTGCCAAGTGAACGGAGGAAGAGGTTGGGGAGGGGGAGGCCTCTAGATAAGGTTAGCGGCTTGCTGAAGATAGCTATGCTTATCAGACAATTTATAAGTCTGCCGAGTGCTTAATAATTTTCTTCAAGCTTCTTCCATTCTTCCCTTCTATATACTGTACCTAATGTGTATATACTATAATTCTCGGCTGCTTTTCGCAAGCCCTAGCTGGCCGCCTCAAGGCCTTCGGCTTTGTGTCTCTAAACTTGCCGAGATTTGGCGAACACCGTCATGAGATAAAAGCCTCCGAGTCTCCTACGCCCAGATTAGATAAAGGCTTTTAGTTTTTGTGCGTTGTCCTATCTTGATTTCATCGCCCCACTGATCCATGATATCACCCTGCCTTGTGCTTATCGCGCCTCTGGAAATTAGTCACTTGGATAGCCTGATCGTCGTCCGATCGTGATGCGGAAACCCACGGCGGTCTAGACATTTGTAGACCGAACGGCGGCCGGAACACGGCAGTCGCATTTGGTTATCAAGAGTTGTTTCGTCGCCAGCTGAAATTGCACACGGTTAGATGAGGAATCGATATCAGGGCGAATCGCCCCCATGGACTGTCATCGGTATCGCTACAACTCTAAGTTAATTGTTAGCTAGGGCAAGGAAGACAAAATCCTACAAAGCACAGAAAAACACCGCGTATTTGTTATTTTGTTTACCTATTAAATCCATAGCAGAGATACATGTAGTCAAAAATATAATCTATTAAACTCGAAACTTCAATCGTATCCAAAATTTATGTTAAAAACTTGATTAGATAAGGATGCATTGTCATCAGGGTAAAGCGAAATTAAGTGCAGATTAGCCACGCCTAGAAAGTCACGTCCGCCACGCTTTAAGCAAAAAATCTAAGTTGTGAAACACATATAAGAAATTGTAACTATAAAGTCATAACTCCAGAAGAACATTTCATATTTTAAACCATTTTCCACAGCAGAGTTCCAACGGGAGTTTGACTTGGACAGACCTATACTTGTAAAACCTTAGCTTTCAGGACCTTGTCTTGGACAAATTTCTTTTGTAAAGCCAAACACATTAAATAGCAGTTAAAGTTGAGCTACTCTAACTTTCGGCAATCTCTTCTCATTTCCCTTTAGGCGCCTGAAAGGCTTCAACCTCAAGGACGACGATCTGAAGACGATCCTGGATATGGGTTTTGATAAGTGGCTGCAGCGCCACGAGACGGTCTCAAACCAGCCGCACAGCAACGAATCCCTCTGGCTGCTGAAGGATGCCAAACGCAGGGATGCCGAGGAACTGCTTAAGGGTTCGCCGGCGGGCACTTTCCTGATTCGGGCCAGAGATGCGGGTCACTATGCGCTGTCCATTGCCTGCAAGAATACCGTGCAGCACTGCATCGTTTACGAGACCAACAGCGGCTTCGGATTTGCCGCCCCCTACAACATTTATCCCTCACTGAAGAAGCTAGTGGAGCACTATGCCAACAATTCGCTGGAGGAGCACAACGACACGCTGACCACGACGTTGCGTTGGCCCGTTTTGTACTGGAAGCAAAATCCCCAGCAGATCCTGACCCAGCTGCAGGAGGAGATGGACCTGGAGTACGAGCCGGCGTCCACACTGAGGCCGCCATCGATGATGATGGGCAGCAGTGCTCCGATTCCGGCGAGTCGGTCCCGGGACCACCACGACCAGGTGGACGGAATCGAAGTCGGAAGCCTCGAGACGGATACGGCTCCCGCCTCCATTTCCCCCTCGAACTTCAGCACTTCGCAGTAGGAGCCGCCGCGTCGCGCCTCCAATCTCCTGAACAAGCTGAACGAGCCCCTCAACCTCAGGCTAGCTATCTATCTCTTCTCTCTAAATCTATAAAGCCCTAACTCTCTCTATCTATAGATATAAACGCGGTTGCGGTCCAAATAATAGCACTGCAGGCTTAACATTGAAAGGTCAATCAATGAATGTCATTCAATTTCGTTTTAAGTTCAAAGTGTACCCCTAAAATCGCGTTCAAAAGCTGTTCTTCATTATAATCACTCAACAAGAGCTGTATTCTGCCAAGATTATATTTTAAACTTTGTCACAAAGTTATTTCCTTAACTTTACCTGCTTCAGCTATTCGAGTTTCGATATTAAGTAATGAAAGTTAAACTTGCAATGCTATTATTTTGGCCACCCTCGAGTATGAACATCGTCATATATAGGCTATATATCTGTGCACGATTGTTTTTTTTTGTGTGTGATGGATGGCGCTGGCAGTCCAACTGTCCCCGCTTTTCCCCTTAGTATCAGAAGGCTCCAGAAACAGAAAAGGAAACACAAACGAGTATACATTTTCGGTGATCATATGTTTGATGGCTTGCTAGAAGCTTTTTGTCGAAGAACGAAATTTTCTTATTGAGAAAGTAATCTTATTAATAATACGAGTATGATTAATTTTATATACATATATATTTTTTGTAATACTGCATTTCGCGTGATAATTGATAAGTCATGCTATCTGTTGTTGTTCCAACGCCCTCTACCGCATCCCGTATCCCTTATAATTATTGTTATCACGCTGCGCGTTGTCTATGAAGGGGCGCGGGGTAGGATCGGTGAAGAAATTTTCTGCATTTCTTCAGCACATTTTGTCGTGTTCATGTAAATATTCTAAAAACGAAACAAAGGAGCCAGCCGCTTGCGAAACGTTTGCGAAATCAGGTTAAGGTTTTGATAACCGACCCCGCAACACTCTTGGGCCCCAACCCCTTGCTCTAATATTTGTTGTTATATTATGATTGATTTAAAGTAGTTTTAAGTGAAATCTACGTACGTTTACTCGATGTGATCAGTTGATTGTTGCTATAATAGTACTTTACCTTTCAATTTTCGTAATTTTTTTTTCAGTAACAAAGCCTTAATTTTCATAAGAACACAAACACACACAACACATAAGCACTCAGTTGAAACAAAGAAAAATAAATGTACAAAGGAAAAAATTAATTCACACAGAGATACAAACGAAACAAAAAAAAAACAGCAACAAGAAAAAACAAAAACAAAGTGCAATCGAAAATGTAATAATTAAATTTTTAACATTTGTTAATTTATACAAGGAAGAAACAGGAAAAAAGACAAAAAGTTGCCCATATATATCGAACCGCTGCAATAGGCAAAAACGCTGATTAAGTTTCTTTTTACACAACTGATATTTAGCATATGAAATGCATGATTGACCCCACCTGCAAGGCGTTTTTCAAAAATACTCCTTCCCAACGAAAATATAATTCAAAAAGTTGATTTATCATCGATTTCGTGCAATTCCTACCTTGTTGTAAAGCCAATATTTGTTTAACGTTAAAAATGCTCTTTGGGAAAGGGTCTTTTGTTTTTGCTCTCCCTAGTTCTCTTGTGCCACCCTAATGTTCTAAGCCAGTTGAAAACTTTTCGAGCTTCCTGTTTGCACTCTCCCCAAAATTGCTATTCAAATCGGGCGATCCACTTACAAGCACACACAAACACAAACACTGGCGCGTCTTTCAGATATTTCTATATATATATATATATATATGTAACCATTATTCTATACCTTACGTTTAATTCTTAATTTAACTTATTTAACTTGTAACATGTGTGTTTCATTTTGCTTAAATTCTATGAGATTTTGGCGGATCTCGTACGTTGTAGTATTTATAAGTTTTAAAATTAGTTTGTAAAATGCGTTTCAAACAAAAACAAATCGAAAAAAAAGAAAAGAAAATATGAACACAAAAAACAAACAAGTAGCAGTGGAAGATTAAATGTATTCTAAATATGATTGATCGATATCAATTATGATTGATAACTTGATAGATGATGACTTTTTGCCATACCTAAATGTTAAATGGAAATATTTGTGAATTTTTTCTATCTTTGCTTCTCGTCTGCATTTTTGGCGCAGGCCGGAACAAGAAGAATTAAAAATGATAACAATGGAAGGCGACGAAACTAAATGTGAAACGAATTGCAAATTTGTTGTATTTTTTTATATGAATATATATATATAGATATTTAACCATACATACTTATTAAATGTGTATGCTCTAGAATGCTATATGTTGTAGATCTTAAGCTATATGTTGTAGATCTTTAAGCGCTAACGGCAACCACAACGGAAACAGCAACAACAACCATTTTTTGTAGTAGTTTTTTAAAGAGACGGAAAAAAGGCGAAGAAAACATTGTATGTATTTGTATTTGTGTCTAAACAAAATGTTCGTAAATAACACAAACAAGAAGAAACCATAATAAAACCGAAAGAAAAATAACCTCGTCAAGAAGTTTGCATATAAATCCCAGCTACCTAAAGTATTGGCCGATACTTCAGTTGTAATGGAGCTTTTTCACAGGTTTCCTGATTACTTAGCTCTGGGTTTCTGCTTTCAATGAACCCTCATCGACTGTAATCCGCTGAGCTGAGCAAAAAGCCATCGCAAAAAAATGGAGAAAAGCGAACAAAAAGCCAATATCACGAGTCCACCGATCGGTAGAAATCATGCACTCCATATGTGACTGGCTTCCAATTTTGGGGGAATCGTAATAGAGTGACCTAGATATCAGGGTTATGCCAAGTGCTCTGATCCCTTTCTGGGGAGGTTTTTGAATTGCTGCTAAAACTTAATAAATCGATTAAACTAAATAATTCCTAGTTAATACAAATTTTGATTTAGAAAAAGAGTAGTCTGATCAATTCATACTACAGCTTATAGAACTGTCATTTTTGTTTACTTAAATAATGATTGATGATCATTGGATAAAGGTCAAGACTTTGCACGACATTTCGCTATCTTTTGCATGCAACAAGTGAATAGGTAGATAAACTGCCCTACCACAACAAAGGTTTTAAAACAAGGGTTTTAGAAAAGAATAAAGATTTTTTATTCAACAGGTATATTAAAAATTGAATTCCATAAAAATATAATATAATATAAAACAAGAAAGGAAGCTACCTTCGGCCAGCCGAAGCTTATATACCCTTGCAGATCATTCCTATTCATTTACAAAAACATTAAATTTAAATTAATTGCGTTTATGTTACAACAATCCAAATTTTAGCTGCTTTCGTGTTACTTTGGAATTCAATATTTGATCCTTCCTATGGAAGCTATAAGCGTCCGAATTTTGTTAAATTTATTTCGAAATTTTGAAATGTTAATGAAAAGCCATATCAGAGAGAAGAAGAGAATGTAATAAAAGAATGTAATATTCAAAAAATAGTATTCCCAAAAGTAGAAGGTTATATTTAAAAGAACACAAAAGATAGAATTTTTTTGCGTTTTTTTTTTCGATCCTTCCTATGGGAGCTATAAGATATAGTTGACCGATCCGGTCGGTTCCGACATATATACTACCTGCAATAGGAAGAAGACTTTTGGGAAAGTTTGAGCCCGATAGCTTTAAAACTGAGAGACTAGTTTGCGTAGAAAAGACGGACAGACGGACAGACGGACGGACAGAGGACAGAGGACGGACAGACGGACATGGATAGATCGACTCGTCTAGTGATGCTGATCAAGAATATATTTACTTTATGGGGTCGGAAACGTCTCCTTCACTGCGTTGCAAACTTCTGACTGAAATCATAATACCCTCTGCAAGGGTATAAATATAACGTAACTTTAAGCTTCATTTTATCTGGCTACAAAATAGCTAAGCCGGCAGTACTCCGGAAAAAACAGCTGAACCTTCAGCTCCATTTGGTATTTTCCGACTTTCACGCCTGCGGTCACACTAATCAACAGATTTTCGGGCAGCGCTGCGGCAGTGGCTGCGTTTTTTACTCGCCGTCGCGTTTTTCGGGCTTTCGGGTTTGTTTTTTATTTTGAATTGTTGACACATCTTCGGGGCGTAGAAATGCCAACGGGAGCTATAGTAAATCAAAGCAAAAGTGCCGCGTGCTAGTGACGAAAATAAACCAAAACAAATGCAGCGTGTGACTTTGCGCTTTGCGTTTGCTATGTGATGCTGCAGCAATAACAAAAACACTAATAACAAACAACAAACACAAAAACAACAGGAATTCCCGCAAAAATCTCACCAAACTTTATTGGCAAAACAACAATTCTTTTTCTGCATTATTACTTCATAACAGAGTCTCGCTCTCTCGCTCGCTCCGGAAAAGCTCAGCTTTTGGCTCTCTCCTTCTCTCCATCTTTCGCCCAGGTAATTAAATGTGTTTAATTCTATTAACCTGTTAAATAAGGAATAAGGAAATTTGCGTGAGAGCTTGTGTTTGTAATAGAACCTTTGTATGAGTGTGCGTGCGCAGGCAAATGAATCAAAATTTAAGAAGGCAAACAAATTATTGAATAACATAATACGGGACTGAAAAAGGCAGGTGCTCGCTCTCTCTCTCTTTCGGTCTCTTTAAGTTGATCGACTCTGAGCTTTGAGATGCCGTAATCTCAGTTATTACTCCCCCCACCAAGGGGGGAGTCAGCTGTGGGCGTTGGGGGGCCTAAGCGATCGGTGGGAGTGATCTCATTGCTTTCATACTGAGCCAATCTGTACCGCTTATCAGGCGCTCAGGGGTTAGGAGGGGTTAACAGAGGCGCAGGTGGCAGGGGGCGTGGCAAGAGATAACCTAGGGAGAGCAGCTGGAGCTCAAAACTCTTTCACCATCTTGGGAGAATTAAACGGGATAGATTAGTTATAAATATTACTCTTTACAATTGTTATTAAAGTTAGATATGACTAACTCTATAAAAAAAAGAAATCCTAGTAAATAAATAAAATAACATTTTTGACGATCTTCGCACAATTTTGAAAAACCTTTTAAAGCAGTCTAAAAAAATACTTCACTTATGACGATTGAAAGCAAAATATCTTATGATGAATTTTACTCTGATTCATGGTTGTACTTTTTATTGTACAAACATTTAAACACAAGTATTTTGTTTTCAAATGAAAATAAAAATAAATATTATTTAGTAGAATTATGTAATTGTATCCAATTATAACGAGTTGAGAAATGCTTTAATATACAGACACTGTCTCCTACCAAATTTCTTTACTGGCTTGCCATATGCTTGTTGTTCTCCCATAATTCTGTCATTATCTTGCCGTATATTTACCGCCTCTTCCACTTCAATTGCCCTACTCCCCCAGCACCTTCCCCCCCGAACAACAACCATAAAACACGTTGTAAATTATTTTTGTGGGCCGCACCCAGGCGCCATTAAACAGGCAAAAGAAATTTTTGGGGTAACTTGGGAAGGAGGTGGGAGTGTGCGGTGAATACAAGTGTATAAAACTGGCAGAACATATCGTACATAACTTTAATTACAATAACCACGCGTCATCGCAAACGAGAGATAGAGAGAGAGAGAGTGGGGGCTTTCACCCCTGACCTCCCGCCCATTCTTTCTCCTAGCCACGCGTACCACCCCCAATCAATCCTTCGGCTTTCACCTTTCACCTGCCCACTCAACGCTCTATAAATAAATCTCATTAATAAATTAAACGTTTTAGCGCAGGAAATTCCTTCTCCAGCACCCCACAACTTAACCCCCGAATCGCCCTGCATTGTATTATAATTTCTTCCCGAGAGAGGAGACGCTCGTGCTCACAAACAGATCCGAAAAAATAAACCAGACTATACCCGATTCTATCCGATATGGGGCGACGTCATCATTGCTTTATAAATAAATCAAATGCGAATTTTTTGAAGAGTTCCTATTTTCATTTCATGTGTTTACCATTTCTTTTTCGATTTGTTGCATTTGGCAAACGAAAATCTCCCCCGGTATTTTTATTCGGAATCACGTAAAATGCTCGTTTCTCTTCATTCCCTGTTTGCAATTGTTTTTCTGCTTTGGGTTTGCGCGCGTCTTTCATTATTAAATGAAAAACACCAGCGAACCACAGAAACGTACTGATAAATAGACTCGATTATGGGAGAATTATCATGGAAATGTCTTTTGTGTAGTTTTTATAATAGAATGTCAGGTCCTATGCAAATTTTTCCAACAAGTGGAACATGAATACCAAAATTGGCGGGCTTGTGGTTCCATTATGATATGGGTGGCACATTCGTAGTAGAAGTTCTCCATTATTAGTTATTATGTAGTTGGTCTTTAATGTGGTTTATTTTGTTACAAACTTTTCCGCTCTTAGTTATGATGTCTGCCTGAAAAGAACTGCCCGTGTTTATTGTGGCTTGGCTTTTCCGAAAAAGTTTCATTTAGTTACATTCGTCTGGGAACTCATGACCTTTGTAAACAAACAGACTGGCAGATAAAACACCTGTAAATCCCCACTTCAAAGGCACAACACCACCGCCCACAACAACAATGGGAAGAGGAACCACAAGCACCCACGCACAGTGGGCACTGCAGAGCGGGCGGTACTATGGGCATGGGTTGGTGGCGACTGGGAGCGCTGAATTCCCACCGGATGTTAATGTTTTATTTGGATTCAAAATTCTCTGTTCTCGCTGTTTTTAATGCACGCTGATTTGTTTGGAAGAAAATAAACAATTTTGAAATTTATTTAGTTGGGGCTTTGGGGATCGCGAGGAATGGAATGTGCCATGTGATCCCATGTGAGGCTGATTTCGATTCTGATTCTGACTCTGCTCTCCCGCATTTTATGGCCGAATAAATATGCAATGAAAGCGGCTAGTTGCCATAAGTTGCCCAAGTTTATGGCTGCTTATCGATCTAATGGTGATTATGCCTGGCTGCCCCTGGCTCTTTCGTTCCCCGAATTTCCCTGACGTTTGGTGACCCCGATTCGGGCGTGAGTCACGCTAGCATCTCCCATGTTCGGGGTACCACCATTTGCATATCTTTTGTAGTCCACCGAGTGACCTTGAGGACGCCGAGCCGAGCAATCAATCAAGCGTACAAAAAATGAAAAGAAGGGAAGCACGGGAGAAGCATCTTGCAACTCTCGCCTCTGTGGAGACAACAAACGAATCGTATCTCACGGATAAAAGAGACAGATACAGAAGCATTTGTCTCACCTTGTCAATCACTTTTCGTGGAAATTGTGAAAAGGCTGAAAAGGAAGGAAAATGTGGAGAGCCACCACCACTGAAATATGTGGGTCAGGTCTTCAATACTTTTTCGCGTATTGGATTGGATGTCATATTTCCCGCTGCCCCCCGGCGCTGACATATTTTCCGACTTTTCGGCCGATCTCTGATTTCCTATTTCCAATTTTCATTTTTGCATTTTCTTACCCTGTAATCCATGTGATCAAGGGTATATAACTCGTGACATTATCTAATACCTATTATTTTGAAAGGCACCTGAAGCCAAAACTAAAGACATAGAAATCTAAAAAAAAACTGAAATTTGGAATTAATTCAAAAACACGTACTATGATTAAATTAGTTCAAAAGGCGACCCAAAGTTCCCTAATATTATAGTTTGGCATAAAACTATTATCCAAAAAAACATTATGTTTCGGTTACTTAACTCATTATGACTAATGGCTAAAATCAATATTTGGGCCAAGTATCACGTTATGCGATACAGAAGCAATCGTCGGGCAAAAGGGTATTCGAAGAGTCAGAACCCATATATCTGGTCTTCCTGCTGTCGATTGTTTCTGTTCCTCTATTTTTTCGTGGCACATGCGCGCGTTCCGAGTCCGGACAATTTGACGCTGTACTCACGTACGTCGTATGGCGGGGCATTAAAATTAAATAAATATATAAAAATTCCCGGCTGCGTTTGGCAGCGGCAAACAAACCCAAAATTTCAAATTCAAATCGAGGCAAGGCGAGGCCCACTGAACGCTCGCCCAAATTGGCAATTTTAATTTGATTTTCTGACCGTTTCAGATGCTGATTAGGCTGTGATGTGATGTCCACGTAAAGCCCCCCCTCCGCTTCCCTGTTTGCTTTTCCACCGAAGGTTCTGCCAAACTATTCAGCAACTATTATCAATTCTGGTTTGCCGAAGGGGGTTTGCGTTTGCTTGGCATTGTCGGTTGGAGCCCCCTTTTGTTGTTGTCGCCTCCGACTGGCTTGTTTATTCGAAAATTATTCCCCGCTTGACATCCCCTCCTAAAGAAAGGTTCCCATAGAGTGGGGCAAACGTTTTCCTCTTATCAAAACATGAACATTTCGCCGCGAACGCTTTTCCCAAAACAAAAACAAATCCTGGCAAGCCAGAGAGAATGCTGTTCGAAAAGAGAGAGAGAGAGAGAGGGAAAAGTTCTCCGAGAAAAACAGAGAAAATGCCACGGAAGTGTGTAACATGGCAAAAGCTCTTGTATAACATTTTCCGTATAGCATTCAGTGGGTCAAAGGGGGTTTCTCTGGCGGCGGGGCAGAGAACTCACCCGAATTTGCACAGCCAGGGGCGGTGCCTAAGGTTTGGGACGGGGTGTCTACTAGTTGGCATAATCCCATGATTTTCGGGTAAATAGGAAGCAATTCTAAGGCAAGATAATTACATATTTATGAACTAGATCTTTGCTTCGGAAATGGAAGATTGTAATGAAAGTCTTTTGAGAGGAGTCTTAGTGGAGTTCAGAAGTTAGAAATTTAAAATGATTTCAAAATATTACAAACAAACCTTTAACAGCCGCCTCCCAATTTATTGAAGCAAAGAAAGTGATGGTAATCATTTATGAAAGATATGAAAAACAGATCCGTTTTTGTGTAGACCATATTTTCAATAATTTTCTAGGGAGAAATCACTTACATATCAAAAGTTTGAAACAAAGGTCAGTGGGTCATGCGAAACGGTCTGCCTTTAGCCTATTTTGGCCCCCTTTAAACTCACCCTTCGCATACGCCCCTGCTTGCCGTTTCGTATAACAGATACTCTTGGCATTTTTCGTTTATTTACAATTTTGACATTTTGCAAGCGCTCGAAAAACGTTCTGTAGAACAGTAGAGCAGTAGCTCACCTTCGCCAAGCGAGAGAGAGAGACGGAGAAGCTTCTGCTCTCTCGTTTTTTTGCATTTCAGCCAGCATTGAAATTTCCACACAGCTTTTCCCAACAGACATTCGTCGTTCGGCGAGGCGTTCGGTCGTGTCAGCGGAAGATTTCAAGATTTCTAGAGTCCGAGACTTTTCTCCGGAGGAACCCCTCTCCGGTTCCCCAGAATCCGCATCCGTATCTGCAGCAGCAGCCGTGTGTGTGCGTGTGTGTTCCTTCGTATCTGTGTGCTATGTGACTAAGCCGAACAGTTAAAAACTATAGCTATAGCTAAAGCTGAAACTGAAACAGAAAAACTAAAGGGCAAACCAATGAAAAATCCCAAAAAACAAGCCAACTAAGGAGTTCATCTTCCCTGGCCGGCGGGTGCAAAATCTGTAATTGAAATTTCGCCGCTTACGAAATTCAAATTGCTCTCAACGAGAAGGTTTCATCTGAAAGTCAAAAACTTTGGCACAGGTAACTCACAAAAAAAACAGAACCTTTACAGTCTACGGATTTATCAGGAAGTTTCGAGGGCGGGGGAATACGATTCTCGATCTCAGCACCACACACAAAATTAAATCAAAATACAATCCCATTCAATTTATTTGTTCAACATCGTTTTTTTCCTTTTTTTTCACGGCTGCCTAATTGAAAATTGTGCCGAAAAATGCTATTGCCCTCTCTCTCCTCTTCTTCCCCTCGCTTTGCTTGTTTATAAGCAAACTCGTCGATTTCTATTTGGGCTTCACCAAAAATTATTTCTAGTGCCTCGTTCCCATTCTCGTTCCTTTTCAAGTTCAAATATTTCGCTTTTGATTTGGTTTCGGATTTGGTTTTGGAAAACTTGAAAGATCTATCTGTCGATAGCTAAAGCTAAAGCCAAAGCCAAAGCTAAAGTGTAGTGATCTGTGGCGGGGACGTGGGGTGTTTGTCAATGATTTTGCGTCGCCGGTTGTACTTGAACTCGTAACTCGTAGCGCGTGGCGTGGCGCGTATCTGAAAATCTTTGAGATATAGTTGCTGCTGGTGGAAATCCGAGAGCCGGGCAAATAACGCTTCACTGGGTCGCGCGTGAATCACGCAAAGCTATAGCTTGTGATTGAAGAGGTCCCAGCGATAAGTTCCCTGATCTTCAGAATGTTATTTTGGAGTAACTATTGCTGTAATGTCATGGAAGAAGGAGAGACAAAAGCCTCTCAGTGTCTTCGTTTGAAAATAGGCCAATTTTAATTTGATTGCTGAAATGAAAATGTAAGAAGATAGTTTTAGTAAAATAGCTTGTGATTATATAGAGAACAAAGCTTAGGAATACATTTTTGCACAGCTAATACTTTCGTAGTCCTGAGTAATGTTATAAGATATAATTATATTTGTATTTTATCGCATTTAATCGTCTGATTCGTTATTGTCTGAAATAAAAATATTACAATACCTTTAAACCGATAAATCACAAACATTTGTGACTCCATCGGCGTTTTTCATCTCTGTGACTCCCACTAATGATTAAATATTAGAGAGGAACTCATGTTTATATCAGTTATATTTTGCATATTTAAAGGTAATAGCCTAACATTAACTATCCTAATAAGTTTGACTTGATTTTGTAATTAAGGAATTCAATTGCAAAAGTCCAATTCGATATCAATTAGCAAACAGTCAATTTCAGTGGGAACCGAGCAATCAATTGAAAAGGGAATCGAAGTTTGTAATCAGGTTATGGCCAATCTGGGCGAGATGGAATCGAAGCGGGCATCAGATATCACATCAGCTCGTGCTGCCAATTAGCGAAACGCTTTAAGCTGCCAATGCTTTCCCCGCTTTCCGTTTTCCGCTCTCCATTTTGGAGCATCGCATCCACTTGGGTGTTTAGTTAGGTCCTGTTTCAGTTGCCACTCGAAACACTCGAGGCATTTATCAAGTTGAGGCACCAGCTGCACCACTGATATGCAATTATCCCACTTGATTGCTGCACCACGCCCTGTCATCTCCATCTCTGCCGTCTGCCATCGGCCATCTGCCCCCCGTCCATTTGAAAGGCCGCCAGTTTCAATCATTCAAACACAATTAAGGCATTAAAGGACACGAGCGCCAGAAAGGACAATTAGCCTGCGTGTGGGTGTGTGAGTGTGTTTGTGCCTCGCTCATTATGCTGACACGGCCATCCTGCTCCAGTTCGCCAGTTTATCCTATCTCTATCTCCATTTTCCATTCTCCACTCTCCTTTCACCCGTTTTACCACTTGAGGCTGCTCATTAATTATTTAGCAGCCGCCAACGCGCGACTACAAAACTGAATAAAAGTCGCGCATACGCAGCGTTGGCCACGCTGAAAATTAAACAACTATCGTGGACAGTAGCACACTGGGGAAAAGTTACGGGTTACTCATACGCACCGTTGACCCAATTATGAATTTCATTGGGTATTTTGAAGTGCTTTAGATATTTTTTAAAATATTGATTGATTTTTTAGCAGTAAATTAGTTATTATTTAAAAATTATATAATGTTTCGAAAAAGATTTTTTGAAATATATACTTTATTACTAATAAAAGCGGGATTGATAGCAATTGATTTATTGCAAGTTTCTATTGCACTTCAGTCTAGATCTAGATCTTTATGGATCTTAGAAAAGAACCTGTTTGTTTATTGTATGCCCATTTTGATTAAAGGGCTGGTGGCTTTTAATCTATTATGCTACAACTAATTAACATTATTGCCCAGCGACTTTCTCGCTGTGTGCTCCCCATTCGGTTGCTCTGGGTGACACACCAACGCACAACGATCTATCATTATAATGAAGCGTCAAATCTAATACGTCCGACTATCCGACCGACATGGATGGGAGCGGTTAGTGGCGGTGGGGATGGTGTTGGTAGGGGGAGTTTCTGCCCCTGATAACGTTGACAAACTAGATAAAAGCGCGATAAAAACGAAAAAGAGAGGAAAAGGCAAAAAAATGTGCGCAGAGACAAAAACAGAAATGTTATAAATAAAACAAAAGACGAAGCAGCGATGTTACTCAGAAATTAAGTATGAATTTTGTATGGGATGCGAGATATAAGCCTTGGTAAAGGGGAGCCGAAGATGATGTGATATGGAGATGGTGGGGGATTCTATGAATATGAATGAGATGCCTGCAGATTGTTTGTTGACGTTGCTGTTGTTAATGAGCGATAAACTGAACCGAATTGCCATTTATTGCGTTTATGCGAGCGGAAGAATCGCGGTATGCTGATTAAATGGATTTATAAGGGTGCTTGGTTTTTCCGATTTTTTAATGATGCTTACAAATTATTCATATGTTTTTTTAAAAATAATATATTTAAAGATAGAAGCCTACCCTTTTTTGAAGTGTTAGTTCACATTTCTGCTCGTGTAAACAAAGCCCAAGTAAATTTGTGCGTGTTTCAGTGTTTTCTCTGTGTTTGTATATATCTGAGTTTGTTTGCGGTGACACTGAAACGCGGTTTTAATTAATAATTATCATTTTGTGTCACAAATTCATTTTGTTTGCGGTGGCTTTATGTAAAATCACACTCCTCGCTGCTGATACCCCTTCTTGCTCGATTATGCATGACCACAGTTGGCGTGGAGAGCTGTCAAAATTCGACAGATCAACCTTGCCGCAATCAAAACGAATGGACTGACATTATATGTAGATATAGGATATAGATAGAGTCACGGGGGGGAAGGGGCTGTGAGTAAGTATCTGCGTAATCGAAGTGCCTGGCAAACAAATTAACAGACGAATGCACATAACTTAAGCAATTAATTTGTTTATTTTGGTTATCCGACGTGCAGTTAGTCGAGCAATTACCTGTAATCGGAATCCGCGGCAGTGGCAGTCGATTTATGGTGGTTCTGATGGTTCTGATGGTTCTGATGGTTCTGATGGTATGGTAATGGGTCGCACTATTTATATGAAAGGCTATCTATCATGATAATAACCGATAATGATTGATCTAACCAATTTAGTATACTGATAGCTTGCTAAATAACAACTAATAATACGAATTCGATAGTAATACAATATCTTTAATCTCATCCTAACTGAAAGGTCGACCAATCCAATCTTCATATTTTCAAGGCCCCAAAAGTATGCTTTGGGTTCTGAACTCCCCCACTTGCACTTTCCTCGCCGGAAAAGCGTCCCCACAGCCCAGGTTGATTTTACACTCCAGCGGAGGCCAATCAAACATTGAACTCATCGCCAGGCGTTATAAATAGAAAATTTAGACAAACAACTGCCACGGGCGGTCGTATAGGGGTGCCCAAAAGTGGGTTGAGAAAAGAGGATTACCTCGCGTGCAATTGAAAACAATTGTTTTGTCAATATTTTCACAATTTGCCTATCGGAGGGCATTATCCGTTCGGCGATGAGGGGTCACTAACTTCAGTGCAAAAAGGGAACCAAAATTAAATGAATGACGAAATATTCGAATTATAAATTGATCCCGCTCGGTTGGTTTTTCGTCAGTTTTCTCGCCCTTCCCCAAAAAAAAGCCCCGAAACAAAGTGTAACAAAAGTTTTCCAATTGGAGGCGCCCCCATGTACACCCACAGTTAATGGGGGTGTATTTTTCGGGGGGTTTTCAAGGATCCCGAGAAAAACTCAACTTTTCGTTGATGGAGGTTTCGAACAAGAACAACCAGAAACATTTGGGAACTCAAATTTACGGCCGGGAGCTGTTGTTTTGGGGTGTCATTGAACTTAATTTTGTTTTTATTTTGCTTAGCCACCCCAGCCCCCCTTCCCGCTCGATTTCCATTTCTTACTACGCCCCTGTCCAACGCTTTGTATTTTTATTTATTTGTGTACTTTATGCTACCGATATGAGCGACGGCTGAGCGCCCAAGGGCCGGCAAGTTGTTGACTTCCACCTACCCAACCCTCATCTCCTCTTTGAATGATGAATTTTCTTTTTGAAAGAAAAAAACAGTAGGGAAAACATGGTTGGGAAAATAAAAGAAAACTCGGCTTGGGGGCCAAACGAATCGAAAGGAAATCAAAGCCGCAACGCTCCACAAATCAATTTCATTCCTTCATAGGGTATTCCTTCTTTTTTGGGAATAATACAAATTAAATTTGAATATTAAAAAATCGCCAAGAAAAGGGGAAAATGGGTGAGCGCAAAGAATAAGTAGGAAAAGGTAAATCATCTTACAATGACCTAAGGGCCATCCTCAGTTAATATTTGATGTTCAGCTTTTTTGTGTTCCCCTGTTGCTTTGCAGTCGGGTCTTCAAGTTTAGGGGTGAGATTGGAAGACTTTTTGGAATTTACATAAATAATTTACTAAAACAATAATAGGAATCATTTTTGCCCTAAAAATGTTGTACTTAACCCTACTCAGCAAACTAAAAAAACCTAAAATTAACTATTTCAAGTGAAAAACTCATGGTTTCTATTCGTTTTACTTAAATTTAAATAAATGATTTACTAAAGCATTACATATTTTTTTTGTCGTACTTTAACCGTAGTTATCCAACTATAAATCCCAAGAAGAGAGAAGCTTTTAGTTTTCAGGGATACCTTTTGGTTTATAATACTTGAACCTTTGAGGTTAGGGACGCTCACAGTGGCTGTCAAACTGAGTTATCGTGTGTGTGTGTGTGTGTGTGTGTGCTGGTGGCTTTTCAATTTTTAATGGCTGCCAAATGCGAGCAGAAACCATTTTGGCATACAAGCAAATATAATTTGCGCTGCCTAAAAGCACTAACAATCAAACACTCGACGACAGGAGCAGCAGAAACAATGGAAACAACAGCAACGACAAGCTAAAGCAATTAGTTTAATGTGATTCTCCTCTGGCCTTCGCAGCAGCGTCTTGGCCCAAAGAGATGAAGCCTCGGCAAAGTTTTATGTACCACAAATGAAATTATAGTCGGTACACATACATATACAATATAGAGTGCCACAGGCTGTCGCTGCAATTTCCGCGCGGGAAAATGTGGGGGAGAGAAAGTGGAAACTGTCGCTCCGAAAAGCATGCTACAAAAAATGTTGGCGCCTACCTCCTCTTTTTTTTCTTTTTGCCCCCAGAGTTCTTATCTTTCGGCTCTCACCTGCTTCAGTTTTAAACATTTTAACTTTCCCCTGGTCTGCCGCTCAGCTTTTCCTCCGCTTTTCCTTCGCTTTTCCCCCCCATTTCCTCGCTTTTCCTCTTGCCGGCAACGCTGTCATGCACATTAACCAAATAGCTGGCGCCTTGATTTGATTATCATGTTTGTGTGAGTGTGGAGTGCGTTGCTGGGGAAGATTGCCGTTTGACAAGCAACTTCCGTACTTTCCCCGGAAATGGCAGC
Source organism: Drosophila pseudotakahashii (assembly GCA_035046095.1). Taxonomy (NCBI): domain Eukaryota; kingdom Metazoa; phylum Arthropoda; class Insecta; order Diptera; family Drosophilidae; genus Drosophila; species Drosophila pseudotakahashii. The sequence goes on from JAWNOE010000198.1 coordinate 402,485, forward strand.
GAAGAAGAAGAGAGAGAGAGAGAGAGAGAGAGAGAGAGAGAGAGAGAGAGAGAGCGCGAGGGAAAGCCCCTGTCACTGGGGGGCATCCCATTCATTCGGAAAAGTTGTCCACGAACTAAATGGACACTTAGGAGCAGGTACTTAAAAGCCAGTCCCTGTTGAACAATAGAAAATGAATACACAGGGAGGCAATCGGAATTACTAGTTTCCAGCAGCAATGGAGCTGGGGGTAATGTAATAACACCAATTCATCGGAAAGACCTTTTAGAAAATATAAATTTTTCGATAATGGCCATACGACAATAAAATATATACCATAAGTATATAAATTCACCTGTCTTCTCTACGTTGCCATGACTTTTTTAGATAGTTCCATAAATAGTTTTTCATACTCAAAATACTATATAGATTAAAGTGCTGTTAATACAAGATCCACTTGGAAAGGCAATCCGCTTCAAAGGCTATAAAAACTTTTCTCGGTGGGGAAAGTAGAACTAGGGGATCCATAAATTCGACTCAGATCAACTGGAAGTCTGCAATAAACAAGCCAATAACAAGTACGCTCGCCACATATATCAACATTTAACCTTTGGATGTGAGCTGGCAAAGGAAAACATATTTTGACTGGCGTTTTGATTTATGCCGCTTTCCCTGGCCGTTAAAACTGGGCCAAGGGGGTGGGGAAAATCCGAGGGGCAGGCTTTGGAGCAAAGCGTTTTGTTCGGTTTCCGTCGCATACATGATTCATGGGCTCACTCGCTCTCTATCTCTCTCTTTTTGCTAGAAAGAGGGAAAGCGTTGAAGAAAAGTCACTTGAAATCTGTGTGTTGCCGCTGTGATTTCCGTTGCGTATCCCCAGAATTGGTCCCCAAACACCCAAACACCCAACCACCCGAAAGCACCCACCTTTTCCACCTACTCTGGGGTACATCTGCAAATTGCCTGCAATAAATTTTTTGCCCGTTTGCCATAAAACACTTAAAACGATTTGCAAGTAAAAAAAAAGGAGGAAAGCAAAAGAAAAGCTACGAAGCCAGCAAAGCATGGAAATGAGGAAAATCGAGCAGGCATCTCCCGCATTTTTCATTCCACTTACGATAACAATTTTCGATATATCGACTCGAAATCCATTTGCCGCACACACTCAGAATCTCACGCGAAAACAGTCGGAACACAAACAGAATGAAAATGCTTAATTACTTCCCCTTTGGCAGCCTGCAAATTTATGATGTACAAACTCAATTTCAAACAGAAAATGGCTGGGAAAACGGCAATATAAATTCACAAATTCAATTCTATTTGCGAAAGCAACGAATACAAACAAATGACTTCCTTTATGCGCGAAAAACTTTCGACATAAGTACATGTATGGGGATGTGTACAAAAGTTGGAACCAAGACACTGGGAAAAACCAATGATATTTTATCCACAACATAGCAACCATAATTGAATTTTTTTGTAATTTGCCATTCTTGCCATTTTTGGAAATTTATAACAAGGTAATTCGTTTTTGTAAATTATTAAGGTGAAATTATGTTATCTCTACAGAATTTAGCGCTGTTTCTTTTTCAGTGTACACCGTACATGTGTGTTGTTTTAGGTAACTGAATGGCTGTGGCTGCCTTTGGACTGTGGCTAAAAGTTTTCCTGCATTTTCATTGGGTGCTTCTGTTTCTGTTTCTGTGTCCATTTCCATTTCTACTTCGGTTACTGTTACTGCTTCTGATTCTGTTTCAGTTTTAGTTTCGGGTTTGCCCGACGGTCTTGACTGAAATTGGTTATGACAAGGCCAAAAGAAATTACGAAAGTATTAGCCCGTTAGTCACGTGCGTTTTTCCCTCTACGTATTCCACTTTTGGCTAAGCTGTCATCCCAGTCTGTCTAAGTGGATTATGCCAAAATCAAGGAACCACTCAGTTCAGTTCAGTTCAAGCGAGTTGAGTTGCAAAAAGCAGCACCGCCGGATGTCTATTTAAAGCTACTCGATAATGCTCAGGTCAAGAGTTCTCCGGCGGCTAATTGAAAATTGAAAATGTTTGTGCGCCAAATTAGCGGACCGAAAAACGGTTTCCGTGCATAAATGAAGTGCAGTCGAACACAAAAACCAGAAGCCGAACAAAAAGCCAAAGGGGAAGGAAACTACAAGGGAATTCCGCAATACAATGGCCGGCGACAGCAGCCCAAAAATAGGCAAACAAAGCCGTGGAATCCTGAATGAGATGTGCCCCGAATGAATGAATGAATGGAGCTCCGCAGCTGAATGGCAGTGCCCATCATGGGGGCTCCGATCCTGACCCTTTGGGGTCGTCCCCCTCGTAATCGGGTTGACCCGCCAATGGTGGCGAAACAAAAGCGACAGACTTTCGGCAAAACGTTAATCAAGCTGTATCTATGTATAACTGTAGTTTGGCACGACTCATTTGGAGTGACCCTTACAAAAAACGAAATTGAGTTGTCGAAATCAAGAAGCATTTCTTGTTAGAATTTACATTAAGTTTAAATAGTGATTTATTTACTTTTTTATTTTCTTTTTCTAAAGAACTCGCGTTCTTATTTTCTTTTCTATATAATGAAAGGTATTTTAAATCTGAAGAATTCGCGTTTCCTTTAGTATGAAATAATATAACCAATTAAATTCCAAACCAGCGGCAGTCAGGTCCATTCTAGTTAACCAAAATAGGCTAAAAGCTTGCTGATTTTAAAACTGACCAACTAACCAACATCCCCTCTGCAATTTCAGGAAACCGCGTGTTTCACAAGGCGCACTTTTAATCAAGCCCCCAGAATGCAGTCAAAAAGGGTCGAGCGCAGGGCAAAAACAACGGCGCTCTAATTGTGGCCCGGACCACGTCCAGGATTCGGACAAGGACCAGAGGACCATGGCGTCATTTGTATGCAGCCAGGCAAACTCTGCGACAACAACAGTAACGGAAACGCCGAGCAGCGGCTAAGCGGAAACAACTGTAAGCCGCAGCGATTCCAAAAAAGCAGCCAGAAAATAACCAGAACGCGGCCAACCGTGGGTCAGTGAAAGCAAAACAACAACCGCGAGACCCGTAAACGAGATTTCGAATCCAAAAAGTCAGTCAGGATGATGAGCGCCGGAGGAACGTACATCTCCACCGCCAGCGTGGAGGTTCCACAGGCTCTGCAGGATGGCGAGAAGTTTATTCGATGGGACGATGTAAGTAGCACAATTATTATAGTTATAGATCTTATCATGCGCGGATCCACGGGGTGTGATATGGGTGATAGATCCCCCCCACTCGGGTGAAAAATGAAAAGAATTTTGATATTCAAAACTAAGCTATAACTAGATCTCATCTTCGAGTTCCCTAATTACTAATGGCATTGCATCATTAAGAAATAGTCAAAAGTTATTAGATTACCCACACTTGCTATAAAATACGACTGAAAGACAATTTCCTACGAAACTTGATAACATAGATGTGGTCATCAGTTTAATTTTGATAGTCTAGGTAGCTGGGTTATCTGTCGTCATGTACGATACACCTTTAGTTTGATATTTGGGAGTTATGATAGGTTTGAGTAACTTGATTGAAACACAAGCTGGATTGTCTGAATACAGAATGTTCGTTTATTAGGTTTATTATATACAGTTTTCGGTTATTGCCTATTTCTGCTCCTTATTCTTTTCGATCCAGTCGTTAAACGAAGCCACACATGTGTAGACCGAAGGGTAGGAGGTCGTTAGGCAGGGTGTGTATCCCCAGGAGACGATGCCAATCAGCCAGGTAAACTCTCCAGACTTCATGACCAATGGACCGCCACTATCTCCGTTGCAAGCTCCATCGGATTTTCCGGCGGTATAAGAGCACACATTGGTTGTCGCCACCGGAGCGTTGGAGGGCAATGCTGCCTTGCATGCGGAGTGGTCAATAATGTTGGCGTCCAGTTTCTGAAGATTGGTGGCGAGAGATCCTGAGTTGTCGCGTCCGAAACCGTAGAGGAATCCAGCGCCGGTGCCCTCGAACGAATTGGAAGGCAGAGCCACCAAACCAACCGGATTGCTGCCATCCCGGGCGACGGCACTCACATTGAAGGGTTCGCTCAGCAGAATCAGACCAATGTCATTGGGTCCCACGCCGCCGCTGTAATCCTCGTGGATTCGGTACTGGGCACTGGTGAACGACCTGGTCTGGACATCCTTCTGGTCAGTGCGACCGTGGAGACCACAAACGGCCAGTCCTTGAAGGTTGGTCAGACAATGGGCGGCGGTCACAACGGTCCATGGATCGATCAAGCTTCCGCCACAAAAGTGCGATCTGCCCGTGGTCTGCAAGGACACGATATAGGGCGCCTCTCCCTTCTCGGCCTCATAGCCGTTGATGACGCGCCCCTCGGGGAATCCCGGCTGGGGTATAAAATTGGCCGAGACCACCGAAGCAACCACAGCCAGTGCGAATAGGACCACGAATTGTCTCATTTTGAGTTCTCTGTTGAGTTTGTGCCACTGCCAATTCGGTCAGCGCCTTTTATAGGTCCCATCCAATCTCCAATTTGAACCCCAAGCACTCAAAGATCGCTGGCTATCGTTACCAACCGAGCAATTTATGATCCTGACTAGCGTGTATTCTTGGCCCCGATATGATTTCGCTTTGTCCTTTGGAGTGGCGCCTTTGACTGATTAACCCGCTAATCTTTCAGCGCCTGCAAGCACTTGAGGATCGCAAAAAGAAAAGGCTTCCCTGCGGTCGATTTGTCTGGCTCTTGGCCCCGATTCTGGATGGCACCACATATACTCCATACATAGGCCACTTTGTCCAAGAGCTTTTAGTGTTTATCTCGAGTTCGCACTACGTTGGTCATAAAACATTAGTAAATCTTGCATAGATAGTTAATGTGTCTTTGGAAAACTACACTGATTAGATTGGCTAGGTGTGAATGAACCAGAACTCCATTAAGATTGCTACCCCTGATAAGTTATTTAGAGCGCAGATAATATAATCAAAATCGTAATGGAAAAATTATCATTCGTAGTCTGTAATCTATATTTAATATTATATTGATGAATATCAAATGATATAAAAAAATCTATGAATACTTTACAAATTTAAAAGATACAACGGTTTTTATTATTCCCGTTACTCGTAGAGTAAAAGGGTATATTGTATTTCGTGCATAAGTATGTAACAGGTAAAGGGAAGTTTGTTTCATCGAGTTGCCACGCCCCCCCTAGCTCCCACGATCGCCTTAAAAGTGTCTCGCGCCCACAACCTTAAAGATTTTAAAAATGTATAAATGCAATTTTATAGTGTTTATTAATACCTATCGAAATGTAGAAGAAATTTTTTAAATCGTTTTTTATCTCTACCTCCCTTGCACTCCCTTTAGCTGAGTGACGGGTATCAGATAGTCGGGGCACCCGACTATAGCGTTTTCTGAAACACTCTGAAAAGATTTTACTCAAGGAAAATAATGTTTTCTAGACCCTTTACTCACGAGAGCAGAATGCAGTACTTAGACATTTTTCGGTAGATGTTAAATATTTCCACATAAGTAATATTACTACTTGTGTATTTTAAAAATACTATTTTTAAGCAAGTGTCATTCTGGTTTAAGTGTTGCTTTCCAACATTATTCCAGCAACATGTTGAGACTAAAGAGTTGAGCTTCGTAGAGCTTTTCCAATCTACCTTATCAACTCGAGTCAGCATTTTTCTAATCTCACCGTTAAAGAGCTCCAACTTTTGGTTGTCTTTGATTGGTCGAGTGCATGACTTTCGAGACTGGAAACTCTATCAATGGCACACGCCTCCAAAAGTCTGGGCTTTTCCAGAACTTATTTTAGAGGCCATAAATTAGGAGACAAACAGTGGTCTGGACGGTCCCTAATCCATCTCCGATTACCGATCGATTCGGGGCTAATCAGACACCATAAATTGTAAACGCAACCTTGATGGAGAAGACAAACAAAGGCTGGACTTTCATTGCTTGCAGTTATTTCACCAGCGATCGTAGGCGAATTGAATTTTGGATTATCATGTGACCTATTGGGTTTACTTTGAAGGGGTGGATACTTTGGCAAGTTTCCAGTGATCCCAAATAGACGGTATTTTACACCTTTTGTTGTTGTTAGACATTTTTAAAGATTTTTTCAATATTTCTTGTGACTTTTTATAAAAACGTGGTCATCTAAAATGCTTTGTCATCATGGTAAGGTTAAATTGGGTTTTGTATATTTATGTCTTTTATTTATACTCATACTTACTTACACGTTTTAAAGCCAGCCCATAATAAATGGAGATTTGCAAAAAATAATTACCTAATTTCGCATCATGCCAATCTGTAAATTCAAAGTCGTTTTTAATATATATATTCTTTTTTTACCACTAGTACGTTTTTAATACAAATATATATATATATTTTTTTTTACCACCAATACTAGATTAGGGGAGAAAAATTGTTAAATATGCTGATTTATAAACCAGAAGCCATGTTATATTTATACCCCTATTGTAAACATTTTCTTTATCCACCCATTTAACCATTCATTTATGAAAAACAACAAGACATTGAACTTTAGTTGGATGCATTTATTCAACAATCGATCATTTCTCTGATCCAAAGTGATTCTGATCCTTGGTGTTATCTGACTACAGAGCTCTCTCTTCGAAATAGAGGACCTTTTCAGTAGATTTAGAAGAGCTTGTAGTAGGCGCTCTGAATGTTGGTGACCCAGTCGACGTAGGCGGAGACCCTGGTGTAGACGGAGGGCAATTGGGCCAATCCGCAGGGAATGTAGCCCCAGGACACGATGCCAATCAGCTCGGAGGGGGCATTCACCTTCTCAATGACCAGAGGGCCGCCGGAGTCACCGTTGCAGGCGGAGATGCTCTGCTGGTGCGAGGAGGTGCAAACGTTGGACTCCGCCAGAGGAGCGGTCTCAGGAAGAGCATCCTTACAACTCTCGAAGCCCACAAGATCGGTGGTCACAGTCTGCAGGGTCTTGGCGGCGGTGAAGACATAGGATTTGGGCTGTCCCCAACCGTACAGGTGGGACTCTCCCTCATGGATCTCCTCCCGGCTGGGCAAGGCGGCGGGCTGCACCCACTCGTTGAAGATGAAGGGCTCGCTCACGTGCAGGATGGCAATGTCGTAGGGTCCAACTCCGCCGGTGTAGCTCTCGTGGACGCGTCCGAAGTCAACAATGCGCTGCTGGGTGAGCTCATCCACCACGGAACGGGTGTGGAGTCCACCAATGACGCTCATGCCTTCGGCCTTGGAAATGCAATGGGCGGCAGTCAGGATCCAGTCCTTAAGGATGATGGTTCCTCCGCAGATGTGCGAGTGCTTGGTGGCGCTGGTGGACAAGGAAACGATGTAGGGAGCGGAATGGGGTTCCGCCTCCGTGCCGTTGATCACGAAGCCAGTGGCGAAGCTGGGCACCAGCTGGGCCAGCTTGTCGGAGAGCTTGGCTCCCTGGGCGGCGGCCACGAGGGCAACGATCAGAGTCACAGCGATCAACTTCATTCTGCAGATTTTCTTTGGAGAATGTCTACTTTTAGCCGCTCCGAAAGCGCCTTTTATACTTGTCCACTATTAGATTGGACTAGAGATTAGCAGATAGATTTATGAATCGCATTCGATTCGATTAGTTAATTTCGTCTGAATTAGATTAGAGTTGGCCGATAGGAATACGTTCCGTAGTTCCGTAGTAACGACGTCCTTGAGTGGGGGAAAAGCCCTGGAAAGCGTGTGCGTAGTGTGTGTTAACTGAGGTGTTGAAATGGCAAGGTCGCCTAAGTCCAAGCCCAGTCTCAAAGGATGCTAAAAATACTGGACCCTCCCAGCTGGGCAGCGGACAAAGCCAATTAAAAGTGGATTCCGTACCCGTACCCCTGAAGTGACCGCACGTTTGCGTAAACATTTTCAGGACACAACATCCACGCGACGGGGCATGTGGCATGTGGCCCTAATGCCGCTTGGAGGGGCAGCTTGGCCAGCCAGCAATTATGTGCACGGATGTGCATGCGAGGATGCACTCCACCCTCTCCCCCTCCGAAAGGGTAATTGCATGTTTTATATGCCACAGCACCCGGCGCGAATAATGTGGATCCACGGAGCCATGGGAAAAGCCGGGATGGGTTTGAATTAAAATTCAATTTAACAGTAAACGGTGTGTTTACGATAAGATATTCTGTTAAGGGAATACCAGTATTCCATTTTATTACTTAAAACCGTTAAGCAATCTTAAAATCTAGAGACTTCTGTCGCACTTTAGACTGAGATTTAGGTCCGCTTTGGAAAATTAATAGTTTCAAAGATCAGTTTACTTTATTCTTTGTCTCTTTTAAAAAACTAACTAACTAATCTATAAATAATTTTTTTATTATAATTAAATATATTTTTTTTTAATTCTAAAACTAAATAATTTATCTATATAAAATAACTAATCAATTCTTAGCATACGAAAAAGTATACCTGTGCCAAAACAATTGGTTGATCGAACTAGTTCTTTGTTTTATCACTTTTCAAGTGGGACTTTTTCTCTTTTCCTGATTACCAAAAGCTTTTAGTCTTGGACTATAAAAGCCCCATTGCTTCTCGGCTTCCAGTTTAGACGTTTTGTATTTCTCAGCCGTATCAGTAATCAGTAATCAGCAATCAGCGATGTTCTCACCCCTTTTCCTGCTGCCCCTTTTGGCCTTGGCCGGAGCGGCCAACATTCCGCACATTCAGCACCTGTCGTCGAGAAACCTAAATCAGCAGGTGCCCGTGGAGATCCAGCCGCTGATCATCGATGGCTACGATGTGCAGGGAGTGGACAATGTGCCCTACCTGGCCTCCCTGTCCCTGACGAGGGCCACCTACACTCACGTGTGTGGAGCTTCCATAATCGGAAAGCGGTGGCTCCTGACGGCTGCCCATTGTGTCTTGGAAGTGATCAACTTTAATGGCGATGCCGTGGGAACTCCTGTCTATGCGGGGATCATCAACCGATCCAATGTGACGGCCGCCCAAGTGCGCTACGTGGACTTTGCCTCCACCCATCGGTCCTTCAATGGCAACGCCGGAAGTGATAACATCGCCCTGCTCCATGTCTCCGAGAGCTTCGAGTACAACTCGAGGGTTCAGCAGATTGCCCTGCCCGACATCAATGATGACTACAGCAACAAGACGGCGGCTGTCTACGGCTGGGGACTCACCGACGTGGATGGTGATGAGTACTCCAAGGAGTTGCAGTACGCCTTTGCTCCGCTGCTCAACAGCACCGCCTGCAAGGAGCTGCTCCCTTCGGACGCTCCTCTCACCTCGCAGCAGGTGTGCTCCCAGGTGAAAACCTGCTATGGAGACGGAGGCACTCCCTTGATCTACTGGCCCATCACTGGACCCGCGGAACTGGTGGGTCTGGGATCCTGGAGCTATATGCCCTGCGGCTATGCCAAGAGGCCCACGGTCTACACCTCAGTTCCACCCTACGTGGGATGGATCTACCAAGTCATAGCCGCCTACTACCAGCTGAACTGAGACACCTCAGGGTTGCCAAACCGGAGAGGGGAGATCTTTGCGTAATACTCCAAATAGTACTGCATTAAAGTGTAAACACAGCAAGTTTCGGCGTATCTAATCACGCAACTTGTTAACGCCAATCGAAAACCGTGTTTTATTGCCCGATAAGTGGACGGCTGATTGCCCGAAATCGAACTACTATTTACGATCGCCGATCAGCCAGTGATATATGACAGAGTCTGTGTAAGTGCTGAGTAACTGCAGCAGGCATTCCAGTCAGGTGTTGGCGAGGGTAGAGGTTATAGGTTGTGGATTTCCCGAAAATAAAATATATATAATATGTTATACAATATGTTACCAAATATTAGAATAGGATCATATTGGGGTGAAAGAGCTTTAAAAATTGTATTCTTTTTGCAATCTAATAGCCATTTCAGTCCACTTATAGATTGTGGTTTTGGATGTCATAATAATGGGATTATACCAACTGATTGTTTCTTGAGTGGTAAGTTTCTTGGAATTTTTAGGAGTCGTTCAAATTTAATTGATTTTAACAACGCTTGCCAAGACTTATTTTATGCTTAGCACCCAACGCACAAGTGCAGAGTCGTTAAATGAATCGCTGCGTTTTCATTTTTATAGTTGAAAACTTGTCTAGAAATGCAATCAAATCTTAGCTGAAATAGATTTTTACTGCCGAAAGAGGCAGCTGAACGAGAAATGTAATATTTGCAATGACTTAACGAATATGAAGGAACGAGTTGAGAGAGTGACTGAAGGAGAGATAAGTGTGGGATGAGTCTGACAGGTGGGCCAAAGGTCTCCAGCTGGTTCACATTTCCTCCGCTGCTCATCATCAATCTTCATTTCTGATCCTCGGAGCAGCCTCCCACAGCGAGTTGGGTACGAGGAGATGAGTTCAGCTCATCTTGCGACCCATTCCTCAATATTTGGCTGGGGGGAAACGTCAACAGCAGTGGCAGGAAAAAGTTCTCGAGGCCCGGGAAAACTTTCTCAGGTAACTCAGGTTGGAGGGTTGAAAGTGAAGGGCTGCTGGGGAAACTGTTTGTAAACACGAGCTAAGCAGCTACATATTTTATGATATAATTTGCATGTAGTTCAGCCAGCAGCTGTTTAAACTCATTTCGATAGTTTGGTTCTCCAAGGGAACTGCCGAGCTGCCTGCCTGAGTGCTCCCCGGCAGCATTTACATATCCCTAACCCACACCTCCCCCTCCTCCTCCTTCCAGTGCTCCCTAATGCACTGGAGCACTCCTTCCACTCCCCTTTGGACGCCTGAAAGCCCTTTCAGAACTCAGTTCCCTAAGCATGATTGACAGGCGAATGGAGAATGGCGTGTGACAATCGTCACCAGCAGATGTGTTCCATAGATCTAGATGTGCTATCTGTATCCGTATTTGTAAATGGGAATCCGCACTGGAAAAAATGAAAGGTCTTAACAATAAAGCTGTGTTTTAAGCATAAAATTCGAGTAAGTTTATAATTACATGCTCTGTTATAAACTCTAAGGCGACCGATTTCTCAATGTCAGGTTAAATTATGTCTTGAGTTAATTTACTGTTAAGGCATGAATAAAGTTTCTCAATATCGTGTTCTATTTTATCTGACTGAATAGTATATCAACAGTAGGACTCTTCGTCCCGAACAATTTAACTTTATGTTAGCTTTATCTGACAGATATCCAACTGTAGCTTTAACAGGACATTAAGAAATCGGCCGCAAATGTCTCAAAAAACGGGGGAAATATACTGGAATATTGAATAGATTTTACTTATCGAATGTTTTCCTCAGTGCATTCAAGTGAGGCGCATCTGGCTGGCTGGCAGTTATCCCTTTTTCCACTCTCGCTGTGCGGTGGAGGCGCCCCTTAAGCGCTTTCTATAGCCAACCGACATGCAGGGAGCAGATCCAACTGTTACACCAATTGAATTATGCATGTAATCGCTCTTATCCTAAACGCACACTCGGTTACACAGATATATGTACCTATGTGGAAATATATATAAGCAGATATGGATGCCAATTCAGATACAGAAACACAATTACCGATACGCATGCAATCCGGTGGCTGTTAATATTTGAGGAGCGTGTCAAGTGGCAGTCACTTTCGCCATTCAACTTTCAACTGGGAGCTTTCATTCGCAGAGTCACGAAGTGAAAACTGAAATTCGCACACAATTTCTGCAGCTATTGGATTTTCACTGAATTTTGCATATTGAAATTGAATTAACGAAGTTTTTACCGCTTTCGTTTTGCCCTCTCCGCGCCTCGGCAGCTCAACTCAATTAGTTTGTCAGTAATTAGACAAACAGAGGAAAAGCAACCAAAACAACTCGAGTGGGGATTGTGGATTCCAATTAGCGATGGACGAACCTTTTTCCTCGCCCCCAGGATTTCCCTAAGCAACCAATTGAAAATCCCCAGAAAATATGCGCCTAATTGAATATTACAAGTGGTGCGGGGAAATTGGGGCTGTGAATCCGAGTTGATGTTTTCAATTTAAGGAGAAACTCCACTGCGAAAAAGGGAAAGTGTGTGCCAGGCAGCCCACTTTGGCACCTAGTGGGTTCATTAAACCCGAACCCACAGCCAAAATTCGATACCGAAAGGATAATGAACTTGTGGCTGCGCGAATTAAATATGCTCGTAACGAGTATTTCAGAGCTCATCAATTTTGGCCATAACAACGAGCATTCCCTAATCTTAATGGGCCAATAGCAATGGGGTCAAGGCATTCCGCCCACTAATTGGAGTGAGACTAACTGTGGGTCGAGGAATTCGATGAGCAAACAGATAGGTGCCGAGGGTTCAAAAGCCCGTAGCTCAGAGTTTGGACATAGCTTTTATTTGAAAAGCAGGCAAACTGGAAAAGTGATTTAACTACTTTGAAACTTGGTAACTTTTTGGACGGAATTTATTTGTTTTTTAATATATTTCTATGTGCATGGCATCCAAATGAGTAATTGTTTATAGGGAATTCTATTATACCCATCATAGAATGCCCAAAAAAATAAATAACTTTACCCAACCAAAAAGGGGGAATAAAAGTAACGTAGACTTTGACTCTATAAGAGTTGTAGTATATTTATTTTAAGAGAGTTTGAAATTTATTCGTATAATTATTTATTTTAAATATGTTAGTCATTATTTAATATCACAATATTTTTGTTCCCACTGTGGAGCCTCAAATAATGAAACTTGTTGCTTTCATAAAAGTCAATGAATATTTTAATGAAATCGCCCCTTTGAAAATACTCAATGTTCGCACCCCGGAGTGGATCACAATGTTGCCACATTCCTTGAAGTAAAGCTGGCGTGACCATCGCACTTTTCCCCACTTAGTTGCATACACATTCAACGCGCTTTTGTTGCACGTTGTCTGCGTTGACTTTAGTGCTCAGATGGAGGAAAGACCGCCCACCACCCACCATCGCCGCCCTCTTGGCAAAGAAACATCCATTTGGCCCGCGCCATTTAACGCGTTGTTCGTTCCCCAGAGAGAAGCCAAATTTGCGAGACATCTTGTTCGCTGGATGCCAGATTTGGCTGCCACTTATTTGCATGCATATTTAAGAAATAAAAAATATTTTAATTTCGGCTGGGGTTACTCGGAATGCTGCGCATCTGTTTGGCATCGCCAGCTGCGGACGGAGAACTTTTCCTTCTCCTTTATGAATGGATGGATGGCCGGCGGTATTAAATATTTATGGCTGCCGGCAGATGCCCATTTAATTTGACTTAAATAATAAGCAGAAATAACAGACGACAGGCGGCGACTCATGCACTCGTGGAGGCCAATTCAGCTGAGAAATTGGCCGAGATAAATTCATTAGCGGGGAGAGCAGAGGTTCAATAAACTCTGGAATTACGATTGTGTACTATACATTAAATCATGTGTTCATAATTTATTGGACCCGAATCGCAGGAGGAACATATGTGTGTGCTTTGATTACCACATGCTGTGTTCATTTCCTTTTAGCCTGTTTCACTTTTGGTTCTCATTAATCTTTGGTATATATCATCTCTGATTTCAGGACTCGGGCACTGGAACTCCGGTCACCATGCGCGTCGATGCCAAGGGATTCTTCCTCTACTGGGTCGATCAGAACAACGAGCTGGACATTCTGGATATAGCCACCATACGCGACGTTCGCACGGGACAGTATGCCAAGCGGCCAAAGGTGCGTATACTTGATAATCAATCACTGCCAAGGCGTATACTTGATATTCACTCTTTTGTCGCATCTTCTACTTGGGTGTCGTCACTCAGATCCGTACAAGATTTCCTCTTTGATGGGTTACAACATTCTTCGGTGGTTTTCATGTTGAATTTACTCGCATCCTTCATATCCGACGTTGCTTCGCAGGACTTACCTCCCTTTTTCCTGCAGCAGCAGCATTTTCCACAGCAAACGCATCCCACTGAAATTGAATTGAAAGAAATGAAGAAATATTTGTCTGGTTTTAACACGCACATTGAATGAAAGCCGAAAAGTGGGAGGTTTCCGTCCGGTTTTTGTGTGTTTTTTGGGTGAGGTGTTTTCCTTTCTTTTTTTTTTTGCCACCCCCAGCGGATGTAATAACATTTCCATCACCGCAAAATGCATACAAACGACACTCGAGAAAAAATCACATCTGATATACAGTTTGTGTGGGAATTTATCATATACTACTTAAATAGCTGCCGTTTGTTTATCGAAAAAGCCAACTAGTGCCTATGAATCTTAGAAAGTAGGGCAATGTATACGGTATTGAAAGCCAATTACTGGGACTCCTGTTCACATACACATTTCAACCAGGTAAGCCACCCAATTTTCCCCATTTAGATTGCCCAGCCAAGTCACGTGCGTTGTGTCCCCATTTTTGGAATATACCACCCCCCCCCCCCCCACCCCCTTGGAATCGGAATCAGTAGCCCATTGTGATTGTACCACAGTTTTCCATAGTGAGTTTTCCGTTCATGTGTGTCACGCTTTTTCCGTTTTTACACAATTTTCCTTCAATGGCAATGGGGACTATCTCTTTTCGAAGTTAATTCATTTATCTTGCCAATGACAAGGCAACTTGGTTTGACTTCTGCTTTTGTGCGTTTGTAAAGCGTTATATGTGAGCTCCTTGGATCAGAGAAAAGCCATTTGAAAGTTTCACCGAAATTTTAAACCATCTTAACCCTCCGCGGCGCATTATCAAATTAAAGTTCCATAAATGTTGGTCCGTTTTCTTTTTATTCCATTTTTTTATTCGGTTTCCCAGCCATTAGGGCAATTATTCCGATGGGGAAATCCTTGGGCGTCATTTCCTTTCGGTTCTTGGGGTGTGCCGCTTTTTGTTCACTGTATAAATCATGTTGCTCGCCCTAGGGCCACGCCCACCAGCAACCGCCGCCCCCGATAATAGTTGCTGCCGTAGAGCGCGACAGGCCCAAGGCCAAAGCCAAGTGAGTTTTGTTTTCCTTTCAGTTTGCCCAAGGCAAACTAACAGCGCCGGAAAAGTTGGGAAATGAAAGCGGTCGTGGCGGGACAGAAGGAATTTCGGACAATGAAATGTTGACAACACTCTACAAAAATTTGGGGCAGGTCTTTGAAAAGTTAAGGAAATAGTGAGGTTAAAGTTGAAAATATTTAAATTCGGTAAACTATTTTCTCATAATATACCTATTATACCTTTATTCTCACCGATTATTGGAATCTTGTTTTTAAAGCAGACAGTTTGTAAAAAAACATTCACTCCCACATATTTTATCAGAGTTAAAAAAAGCAAATGCTGGATTTCTCGAAATGAAAAAAACCCTTTGGCACAGAATCATGCGTTAATTAAAAGCAGAGAGTTGGTGGGCGTTGACCACGCCCACACACACTCACAGAGGCCGATGTGTGATTAACTGAAAGCCACAAAAAGCGTAGCATACATCCGAGAGTCCGAGAGTCCTCGCTGTGCGCCTTTAATTAAATGAGTACAAGTCCAGGGAGCTTAGCTAGAGATTCGAGTTTATTTAAAGGACACAATTAAGATCGCTTTGAAACAGCGCAAGACATAAATAACGCGAATACACAACTCCAGGCACAAATTACATTAAATCAGACTTGGACTTGGACTCATGACTTATGGCAGCGGCGCCAAAGAATAAACACAAACGAGAGGCTGGGGTTATCATCCGCAGAGGTTATCATTCCTGGTCAGTCGGTTGCACAGCCGTGCTAGCAGTTCCTCCAGATCATTGGATATCTTTCCATCGTCGCGCTGATTCCTTCGCTGCAGAACCCGCTGCAATTGCCTGGACTCGATCGAAATGGGTTTGCATCCGGGGATGGCTGCAGAACAGGCTGTTGCACTGGATGGGATTGCACTTGCGGGGGGGGGCAGGGTAACTAGGATCCTTGCACTCCATGTACTGACGGTGTCGCATCTGGCGGAGATAGTCACGCGCCTGGCGCTCCCGATCCCGCCGACGCATCTCCTTGATCAGCGGAGTGTCCTGCTCCTTAGGCGGACAACAGATCTCGCAGGGACAGTCTTTGCCAGTCTGCTTATCCCCATCCTTGCTTTCGTCCTTATCCTTCTTCGGCTTCTTCTTTTTCCCCTTGCCCTTTCCCTTGCCTTTGTCTTTACCTTTATTCCCCTTACCCTTGTTTTTGTCTTTGTCCTTATCCTTGTCCTTGCCCTTTCCGTTGTCCATATCGCTGTCTAGGTCACCAGGGCCACCTCCATCGACTGTGGTGGTTTCCTCGTGGGGGGGAATAGTATCGGTACTTCGAGGAGCTATAGTAGGCTCCTCCTCGGAGGATCTTTTTTCTGGTTCTTTCTTGCCTTTACCTTTGTCTTTGTCTTTATCCTTGTTAACTTTGTCCTTCTTATCTTTGTCCTTCTTGTTTTCTTTGTCCTCTTTCTTATCAGTTTCATTATCCTTATCCTTATCGTTATCCTTTTTCCCCCCTTCTTTCTTACCGCCCTCTTTGCCATCCCCCTTACCATCGCCCTTGTCTCCTTCGCCCTTATCACCATCCCCCTTATCGCCCACACCTTTATCACCATCTTTATCGCCTTTATCACCATTATCACCCTCATTATTACCATCACCCTTGTTCCCTTTATCTTTGTCCTTATCTTTCTTGTCTTTATCTTTCTTGTCCTGATCTTTGTCCTTATCGTTGTCATTATCTTTGTCCTTATCTTTACCCTTATCTTTATCCTTATCAAATCCCGACTCACCATCTCCTCCTGGGCCAGTTGGAACAAACTCGCTGCATCCTTGGGATGGCGGATCCTGGGGATCCTTGCAGCACTTCTCCAGCGCCTCGCACAGATCACTCTTACCATTCGGATCCTGAACGAAGCAGGTCACGAGTGACTTGTACAGCTCCTCGTAGTTGCTTGGCTCGGGTTGCTTGAACTCGTGCCGTTCGGCCATCTCCCGCCGGAAGGCCTCATCGTAGGGTCGGGGATCTAGCTTGTACTTGGCCCACTCGTAGTCGGTGCACCTGCTCTCAGCTTCGCCGCACTTCGGTGGGCAATACCAGTGATTGCGTCGCAGGCCGTGCTTTGAAGGCTTCTCTGGCTTGGCCATGTCCATCGCTTCTTCCATGCTGATTGATGGGAAACCGGTGCTATCCTCGAAGGGATGCTCCGGATCCGCCGGCTGTGGGCAGTGAAGCCACGAGAAGGCATTGCTCGGCCTAAGTTGGCGCCTCACATTTGGCATCCTGTCCAGCTTGGCCTTCAGGCACTTGCGATTCAGGATAATCTGCCACTTGGGTTTTATATTGGACTTCTTAGGGGGCTTGGGCAAAAGGCTAGCCGCCTTTAGACTCTTTTGCAAAGCTCTATCAAAGAACGCGGCCTGTGGGGTGGGATGATCCGATCCCACGCCATACCAACCCAAAGTATCCTTCTGAGGACTGTAGTTCCACACAGTCAGCGAATCCTCTTTGTGCTCGTTGAGTCGGTCGCATTGGTTGGCCAACATGGCATCTTCGATATATTTTAAGGTCTTGGCATCATCGCATCTGGAGATCGGCGGTAGGATGGTAGGATAGGTTTCCTGCAGGTGTGGCTTTTGGGTCTTGCAGTTGCCCCATCGCATCCACTGGTACAAGGTGGGCGGTTCCTCCACATAGGTGTTCAGTGGATCAGGTTCCTGGCATACGGGGGAGGGGCCCTGCGAGCCCTGACCTCCCACGGATCTCCTGGATCCTCGGCTTTGCGTATCCTGTCTGCTCATCATTGTGATAAATAAGTGCAACCTCTTCTCTCTGCTTAAAGTGTTTTTACGATTCGGGTCCAATTTGTTTTTTTTTTATTGTTTAAATATCTTGAAGCTTAGTGGGAGAACCAAAATAAAACAGGCTTATTTTTAAAATTTAGGTGTTGTCTGTTGAACACATGATAAAATACTGAAAAATCACCTACACAAGTTTTCAGCAGGGCGATGTAAATGGGATTTCCAGGCCTTCTTCTTTATTAAAAAAAGTAAGCGGCAGACAAAACGGCTTGACAAAAAAAAAACTGCAAATAAAAGTAGAAATTCTGAAATATCTTAATTCTCCAATTACCCAGAACTTAATTTAGGAACTATTTTCAACTTGCATACCATTTGCGGACCAATTTTAACTCAAATCTGCATTTCCAGAGCCCTTACAACCAACACCTTATAACCAAAAATTACCATTTATTATACAATTGTAAAATTTTGAAAAAAACACTAAAATGTGTCAAGGGATACAAGCCAATAAAACGGACCAAAAAGTGATACTTCTCAGATGCATTCGCACATTCGCTGGGCGATTCTCTGGCGGAGATCGTCGAGATTGAAGAGCAGCTCGTTGTTGACGATCGGATGGCGCTTCTTGCCCAGCAATCGCTGCAGATGTTGCAGGGCACCGAGGCACTCGCAGTACTCGGATATCTTGGGATTCAGACAGAAGCAGTTGTCGCAGTCTATGGGGTCCACCTTGTGGTGAGGGGCCATGGGCTTTGGGCCCGAGCACTCCATGTACTCCCGGTGGCGCATCAGACGGAGGTACTCCCTCATTTCGCGCACCTTTTCCTGGGCGAAAATCGATTTCATGGCCGGCGAAATGGGAAGCTTCTTGGCATACAGACAGTCGCAAATGGAGCAGGGGCAGTCGGCTGGAGGGCAGGTGGGACACGACTCCTTCGGTGGCTCCTCCTTGTCCTTCTTGCCCCCCTCGTCGACATTTGGTGGCTTTCCCTTCGTGGGTTTCTTACTCGGTGGTTTCTTGTTCAGTGGTTTTTTACTTGGTGGCTTCTCCACAACTTCTCCTTTGCCTGGAGGAGGCCTTTCGTTTGGCTTTTCCCATTCCTCTTTGATCGGTGGTATTAAACCTGAATCCCTATCCTGGGAGGTAGCTTCCCGAGTGGACGTATCGGTTCTGCTTTGGATTGGTTCCTTGGGCTCCTTGGGCGGTTTTAGAGGCTTCAGTGGTTTGGGTTTCTCCTGATCGGGATCTTTAACATCTTTCTTTGTCTTGCCGGACTCGGGTTTCTCCTTATCGGGATCGGTCGTAACCTTATCTTTATCTTTACCCTCGCCTTTTTCCTTGTCCTTTTTGTCCTTATTCTTGTCCGGTTCTTTTTCCGTCTCTTTGGGTTTTTCTTTGTTTTTATCTGGATCTGTGATCTTTTCCTTCTTGTCTTTTTTGTCCTTTTTATCGCCTTTATCCTCGTCTTTATCTTTTTCTTTATTCTTGTCTTTATCTTGGCCAGTAACCTTATCCTTATCTTTATCTTTGACCTTGTCCTTCTTATTTTTATCTTTCTCTTCCTTATCTTCTTTATCGCCATCACCCTTCTCTTTGTCCTTTTCTGGCTGATTTGAACCATCTGGAGCAGGCTTGGGACGTGGACCTGGAGTTGAATCAGGACCAGAACCAGGACCACCGGGATTATTAGGTCCGCCTCCGCCACCGCCGGTACCTCCTCCACCTCCTCCACCTCCGGTACCTCCTCCTCCTCCTACACCTCCTGTACCTCCTCCACCCCCTGCACCTCCTCCTGCTTCTCCTCCACCGCCTGTACCTCCTCCACCCCCTGCACCTCCCGCCCCACCACCACCACCTCCGCCACCGGATCCACCACCACCAACAACTTCCTTAATATCCTTGATTACATTCGCGCAACACTTTGCCATGGCCATGCATTCAGGATCTGGTTGGGGTTTCACCTCGAAGCAGGCCTGGAATCGCCTATAGAGCTCATCGTAGTCATGCGGCTCGTTACCCGGTGGCACCTTCTGCTGGAGGAACCACCTCCGGAATGCCTCGTCGTCGGGTCGCGAGTCCATCTTGTACTTGGCCCACTCGTAGTCGGAGCACTTGTTCTCCCGCTCACCACATTTCGGTGGGCAATACCAGTGATTACGTCTCAATCCCTCCTTTGGAGGCTTCTCTGGCTTCACCATATCCAAGGCTTCTCTGAAACTCACCATTCTAGTAGTGGCCGCATCCACTCCCAGGGGATCCATGGGATCGGGTTGCTTTTCGCAAAATAGCGTACCAAAAGCCTCCTTGGGATGCAGTTTCTGCCGTGCAATGGGCATCCTTTGAAGCTCGGCTTTCAAGGCCTCCCGGTTGAGGACGTAAGGCCGACATAAAGGAGCAGGTTGAGGCGGTCTTTTTGGCTCCGGTGGAGCAGGTGGACATCGAACGGGTCTCCTTAAGCCACTGGCATGCTTTAAGCTGCTTGTCAAAGTTTTGTTGAATCTAACTGCCTCCGGAAGATCAGATCCGCCGGCCACTCCGTAATACTTGAGACTACTCTTGTGCGGGCTATGTTTCCAGATCTTCAGAGCGTCCTGCCCCCTTGCACTGATGTCCAAACAGCCACCCCGATCCACCGATTCCAGTAGCCAGTTCTTGGTCTTCTCGTAACTGCATTTGGACACTGGTGGTCGGATGGTGGGATACCGCTCCCATGGAATGAACTTCTCCGTCTTGCAGTTCCTCTGACGCATCAGTTCATAGGGTCTGGGGATCACCTCCGAGTTCTGGTAGTCAAACGGATTGCATGGAACATCTGTATGCACGGAATCTTGCTTATTTTGCGGTTCCCGGTGAGAGCCAAAAGATCGCTTGCTGCCCATGTTTTAGCTGATTTTTAATTTGGGGTTTTTAGCTTTTTTTGGAGGTCCTTTATACAAATTTAAAATTTTGAAAAATTAAAAAAATAGTATTTTTTCCTATCTGGTTCTTACGACTATCTGAATATTATTTGCCGAAATCCAGTCCAAAGCAGCTGACATATATTTCATAGGATATTTTTGAGATCTGCGGTTACTTTAAATGGTATAATAAAGATATATTTCATTCGAGGGACTCTATACAATGTTTTTATAGAAATTCTTTTAAGTTTTGTATAAAATGTTTTTAGCTCGACGAGCAACTGTATGTTTTTGCTTGGATATTTCCTTTTGTAATACATTTTGGACGTAAAATTCAATAGTAAACTGATTTATATAAGTCTCCTGGTTTCTTTTCCAACCAAAAATTAAAATCACATTAACTTCCTTTGCACCGACAGTAAATTAAATCTTTCGTTCGGTTTTCAATAAGTGTCATACGGCGTTGAGTAATATTTGATTAACACCTTCAAAAATCAATAACAGGGCTTTGGGGGGCTGTCTAAAATTATCACAAACATCCTGTGGCCCCACCCGCCGTCCTCCTGCTCCTTGGTACATAATGAGCGTTCTTAAAATTCAAATTTCGAGCAGAGCCAAAAGGATTAGCAGGCCAAAAAGGAGTCGTCGGATTGTGGGGGGCGGCGGAGGGAACTGCGCGTGAGTGCCGAGCGCGAAGCGTGAGAAGCAATTAAGATAATCGCCGTAGTCATTTCCGCTTTACGCTTCGCACGGTGCCGTTCCAAAAATCCGGACAGGAGCTCCCGTCCTGGCCGTGAAAGCCATTTACATTATTCAGAGCGACAAATTTGCCGGAATTAGTTTTTAGTTAAAAGCAAATCATGACGCTCGCAGATAAACGTTACCTGCAGTAAAGTGGGCGTTTTCCAGCATAGGTGAGTCCCCGTTTATCACCGCTGAACGGCGCTTTAATGGCCTCCTGGTGCTGAAATGCTGAAGTGGAGGAGGTGAAGTGGGAAGCCTTTCAATTAGTCGACTCAGCTGCGCGCATCATCCGTCCATGAGCCTGGCACTTTGCTGACCAGCAAAGCTTATTAAGGCATCGATTTGCATGCACTAGGCAGAAAAGTATAGTCAATTTAGGAATTTATGATTTGAAAACTTGCGTTGTTTACATTGGAAGAATTGAAACAATGAAGTTTGAAGCCTGCGTCTTTAAATTACAACTAAGCATTTCGATTATTTATTTATTTCAGAAAAGATAATAATGATGTTTTACAAGTTGGTAATCAGAACCTTGTATTTACATGGATGAAATTGAAATTCAAAGAACAATGAATTCAATTATATTTATATATATATTTTATATTTTATTTTATTAATATATCTTAGGCACCTCCAATTAGTTAATGTCTTAGGAACTCCAGTATTTTTTCTAGTGTTTCGCTTTGGCCATGATTGGTTTTGGTCTTCGACCGTAAGTCGCTTTCAGGTCAGATCAGGGCTCAGACATTTAAGAGCATTGAAGTCATCTGCCAGAATTTTATTCCCCAGCTTGTGCATTCGATGTGCGAGCACAAAAGATAACATTGCCGGTCTCCGTCCTGTCATCCCGCTGTAAACTGCCAGCCGATAAGGTCCACCCCGGACCACCCTGGCCACCCGGGCAGTTTGTCAAATGTCCCAAACGCCGGAAGCGCTGCAGGGAGACAGGAAAGCAGGCAAACACACACTCCTCCTCCTCCCACCGAAGACATGGCGGCCACAAAGTTAATGCCAAATTCATGCTCTGGCTTCCGCTTCAAGTACCCCGCCCCAAAAACGCCCCCAAGTCTGCCGCCCCTTATTGCAGTCAACTGTCCGATGTCTAAAGTCCAATGTCCTGTGTCCGAACTATGTGTCATGCATTCGAAAGGACGTTGATAATCCTGCTCTGAGCTCCGCCCCAGTAAAATAGTTCAGAGATGAACGGCTGGGTTGACGGGAAAATAAGTTTTTAAGCCCAGCAATAAAAAGGGGCAAAAGTGTTAAACTGTTAAGTAAAAGAGGAGGATATTACAATGGTGCTGGGATAACCCTCTTTCAAGTTCCAGATCTACGTCTTTCAAATAATATTTAAGGTACTTTACCTCATAGAGCAATTGGTCTGTCTGTAAAGGCAAAGTCCCTTTAAAACTCTTTCCATTTAAAGTAATTTATTTATGGCTTGAACAGCTACTATAAAGTTCCTCCAAGAAGTATTCATTTGTCTGGAAAGTCTGCAAATGAAACTCTTTCTTATTCATTCTGCTTGTGTCGCGGGCTCATTTGCATATAACCCAGTTGGCTCGCAAGTCGAAATGTTTTTCCTTCAGTTCAGTTCAGCTGAGTAGAGTTCGCCTGGTTGGTTGGGGTCCTCTGGCTGGCAAGGATGCACGTTCTCCCTTGCTCGTAAATCCATTTGTGCCGTTTAATTGAAATATGGCACCCCGGTCAGTTGAGCTCGGGAATCGTGTTTGTTTGTCTGGTTTACGAGGCGAGCAAATGAATTTTGCTGCACTCGCAGGATTAGCGCGCAAAAGGATATGACTTTCCATTTACGACTGCCGACGGCCATAAAACTTCATTTTCCGCGTAACCCCCGATCCCGCCGTCCCTTTGGTCATTTGGTAATTAATAACCAGCCATGCTCATCTTTTCTCGATTGCAGGATAACAAGCTGCGCCAGATTGTGACGCTGGGCCCCCAGGACACGCTCGAGGAGAAGACGGTGACCGTGTGCTATGGCTCGGATTTCGTCAACATGACGTTCGTCAACTTCTGCTGCACCCGACGGGACATAGCCCAGGTGAGTCAACGAATCCTCCAGTGCTCCACTTAATGACCACCGAAAAGTATCGAAAGGGAAAGCCATTTAGCGTTTGTGGGTCACATACTTGGACACACTCCCAGTTCCCGAGTTTCAAGTCATGGGGGGAATAGTGTCGAGTGTGGGACGGTAATGATTTACATAATGCACCAAGAAAAATAATTAAATAAATCTTAATGAAAATACATAAATAAATAAGCGCTGAAAAATGTATATTTCGTATCAACAGGCACCAAAAGCGGTTTGAAATAGATTTCTCAAAAAAATATCCGAAAATCCTTTAAATTGATTTAATTCATTAATTTGTATGATGATAAAATTGCTTACTTTATTATTATTTTTTTAAGGGATCTTAAAACTATTGTCAATTCGTTATTTTTCTCTTTGTGTATCTTCCCTGCCATTTTTATATTCGTTACTCGTAGAGTAAAAGGGTATATTGTATTCGTGCAAAAGTATGTAACAGGTAGAAGGAAGCGTTTCCGACCCTATAAAGTATATATATTCTTGATCAGGGTCACTAGCCGAGTCGATCTAGCCATGTCCGTCTGTCCGTCCGGATGAACGCTGAGATCTCAGAAACTACAAAAGCTAGAGAATTGGGATTACCCACACATATTCTTTGGCTTCCTACGCAGCGCAAGTTTGTTTCAGCCGGGGGCCACGCCCCCTCTAACGCCCACAATCGCCTTACGCCCACAATAAACGAGTTTAAAAAATGTCTGGCGCCCACACCTTTAAAGATTTTGGAAATACCTATCAAAATGTAGAAGAAATTTTTCAAATCTGACCATTCGTTAAAAAGTTATGCCAGGTTAAAAATTTTCTATCTCCATCTCCCTCGCACTCACTTTGGCTGAGTAACGGGTATCTGATAGTCGGGGCACCCGACTATAGCGTTCTCTCTTGTTTTTTATTCAGGACACACCTATGCCTTTTCGCTTTCTGGTTTTGGCTATTTTTAGTGGGTCGCCGAAGGCGCGTAAAAATTATTATGGACCAACTCAACGGTGCTTCTATTGATTTTCGTCCGAGGGCGTGTCCACTGTCCACTGTCCGACGGCCATCGACCATTTCTCATGTGTCTGCCACTGTCGCTGTCCTAAATTGACCTTGCCCAAAATCAATGTTCTATTTTATCAATGGTCAGCAGCCCCGAGAAACCGAGACCGTGCTGTTGTGGTTATTATTTTTGGCACGCGTCGCGGACATTCCCGAAATAAACAAAACGCAACTTGAACCGCAGAAACGATGGCAGGCAACAAAGGAAATCAAATTATGAAAATGTCGAAAATTTTCATAAACTTTTCACAAGGAATTTTCGCAAAGCAAAATAAACAATATTGGCCATAAATACACATGAATGGGCGATAGTTTCGGTCTCTGGAAAGAATTGAGAATGGAATGGGCGCCGAATGGCCAGAAACTTTTCTGTCTGACTGGACTGAACTGAACTGAACTGACTGTACAATCAATCTGCGGCCTGCATCACGCATCCGCCCCGTGTTGCCACCGATAAAATATCTCAGAAATTCCATTTACATGAGCCAATCGCAAAACAATTCGGGTTAATTAAATTCAGGAAAACTAACTTTGAGCAGATATTGCTCACGGTGTTTCCTGGTAAATGGTGCTTTGTGTTACTCTTAATAATCATTTTCATATATGGAATTTCTTAGCTTTTTGGCCTTCAAGAAAATAACCAAACTTGATTATTCAGAAAGAATTAATTTAATTATTAGATTTGTAGTATGAAACGTATACTTCTGTTAATTACTTTTGAAGCTGGTGTTTCCTGTTATTTCCCAAAGCTACTTATATGAATCCTGTTCTTGAAAGTCTAATGTTCGTCCGTAAATTGAAAAGTTTCTCAGCGTCCCTTTTCATTTTAATCCATATCCATGTTGATTGAAGGCACCCGCAAACAGAATACTAAGAAAACCCAGAAGAGTCTATCCTTACGCAAATGCTACACAAATGCAGACTTTTCTCGGGCTCTATTCGATGTTTCATCATAGCCCCAACTTGCCACTTATTTTAATCCATTTCTGTTCTCGCATTCCCTTTCCGCTTCTTGCAGCTCTGGTCCGATGGACTCATCAAGTTGGCCTACAGCCTGGCCCAGCTGAATGGGTCGGCGATTATGTTCCTGCAGAAGGCCCACACCAAGCTGTGTCTGCAGGTGGACAAGAGCGGTCGCATACCAGTGAAAAAGTAATTGAAAACAGCCCCCAAAAAACCCAATACCTTTCCCCATCCCTACTATCCTTACACCCTCAATGTCCTGAGTCCTCGGATCCTGACCAACTTTCGGGTTTCGGGTCCCTGGCTTTTGTGCATTGTGCGTTGAAGCACTTGACAAATATTTGTTAAGTGTAGCCATCGACGTTGAGCTGAAAATTGAAATTTACGCCAATTTCTATTTCGCAATTTCCCTCTTTCCTGCTCCTGCCGCTGCTCCTGGTGCTCCTGTTCCTGGAACGTGGCTCATGCATCACTGGCGACCACGATGATGATGATGATAATGATGACTACGACTGACGATGAACGACGAACGACAACAACCTCATCAACACCAACCAACACCGCATTGTCTGCCTTTCAACCGTGCTGCCCAATCCACTCCTCCGCTGGTCAAATTCTGGTCGTGACCACTTTAGCATCATAAAACTTTTCGCCCAGAACAAGGAGGATCGCAAACGTGTCGAGAAGGCGCTGGACGTGACCGGTTTGCCGTCGGGAAAGGTCGATAGCATATCGGTGTCCAAATTTCAATTCGAGGACTTTTACAATTTGTACAAATATCTCACGCAGCGCTCGGAGGTTGAGCGGCTCTTTGACAGCATGTAAGTGCACTTGAAATGTAGTAATCAAATGTATTTACCATATACCACTAGCAAAAAGGTGTGTGTCAGATTCGGAATCGAATTTATAAAAATATTTTGTTTTGTAATTCAAGCTGGATACTTTAAACACCTTATTTTATCTAAAGCAAGCTACTAATAAATACGAAATAATAATACAAAAAATAATAATAATTTAAAAGAAAGACGAAAAACATAATGTTAAAGAGAAATCAGTTAAATTAAATAATTAGTTATGAAAATATTGAAAGCGAGCTAGAAAATTTTAGTATTCTGTTTATTTTAATTTCAAAAGATCTATTGATGGGTTACTCAGATAGATTTTTATAGTATTACTTTTCACAACTAATTGATGATTTTCTCTCCTCCAGAGTTGGCAACTCGAAGCGCAAGTGCATGTCCATCGCCCAGTTAGTGGAGTTCCTGAACAAGACGCAGCGCGATCCCCGCCTGAACGAGATCCTCTACCCGTACGCCAATCCCGCCCGCGCCAAGGAGCTCATCCAGCAGTATGAGCCCAACAAATTCAACGCCCAAAAGGGCCAACTCAGTCAGGATGGCTTTTTGAGGTGAGCTGTGGCTGTGACTTGTTGCTGCTTGGGGGGATGGGGATGGCAAGTGGAACTGAAAGGAGGTGTATGCCATATAGGATCCACTCACTTTGGGGAGCCCTTCTGGGGGTGACAGCTTATCAGGCGCAGTGCCAGCTGTTTGGGGCTGTTAGAGTCACTCGAAGGACCTCTCGAGTGCGAGTGCATATGCATATGCATATGAATATGACGTTGCGCGGTTTTTGCTCTCGGGAAAATGGTGTGGGAAATGGTATGGCTGTCGGGGGACTCTCTAGTCTACCCTGAGTGGCTTAGCAGTCGTGAAAACTCGCAGTTTACTGTTACATCCAGCAGGCAAAAGGATCTAAGGAGGCGAAGGACGAAGGACGCGCAAACTGACGCGACCTTCAGCTGAAACTGCAAAGCTGCTCAAACACTTCAGCTGCCGCCGAATGCCGCGAATTTCAGAAAGAAACCTACACGCAGAAACATTTCATTTCAGAGGGCACGAAAAATATTAGTTGGGAGTGGAATTTCCAAGTTAAAGATAGATTGTTTTGTAGATATGAAGGGAAACTATGTATAAAACAAATCGACACTACTTTGAAATCTGATTTCAATTGGAAAATTATTAACCTTTTGTCTTTCTACTCAGATAATTAAATATTTAAATTGTGCTTTCATTTCTTCCAAGTACATTTAAGTTACTTATAGTTAGAACAGTCGAATGCCACGTATTAGCTTATCATTCAGTTCTCTGTGCAAACAAGCGACTAATCCCCTCCGTTCTATCCACAGGTACTTGATGGGCGACGACAATCCCATCATGGCGCCCAACAAGCTCGATCTCTGCGACGACATGGACCAGCCGATGTCGCACTACTTCATCAACTCCTCGCACAACACCTACTTGACGGGTCACCAGCTGACGGGCAAGTCCTCCGTGGAGATCTACAGGCAGTGCCTCCTGGCGGGATGCAGGTGAGTGCGATGTGGGATGTGGGATGCGGACTTAATCCGGATGCGGGTCATTCGGTGGAATGCAAGTGACGCAATTGATGTGGTCAGCTGCCTTCCTTCGCTGGAATGCTGGCCATGACCTTTATCCAAGAGTGTGTGTGTGTGTGCGTATGTGGTGACCTTCAGCCGAGAAACGCACACATAAAAAAGCAACTCTCTCTCGCATTCACTTAAAACATCAGGTGCAGTTTTCCGGCATTGAAAACTGCATACACTGCCATTCAAAAGTCCTATAACCAAGGCCTTATATTTAATAGGTTCTTGATTTTTAGAAAATCGCCATCAGATATGTTTCGTAGACCATAAAAGTTGGTCGTTAAATGTTAGTGCACACTGTTTTATAGGTACACAACACATGGCTATTAAAACAAATGTGTAGTGCTTAATTTTCCAATTATTTCCACGCCAATTGTTCAGTTTGAAAACTAAATGGCTTCATTGCCCATAAGAAAAACGAGAGACACAAAAATACATCCTTCTAGTTAGTAATTACTAAACTAAATTGAATCGATTTAAAGGACTTTTATCCCGAGTGCGTTCTCATTTCGTCGTCTGTAACTGACAACGATGATTCTGACGACGATGCACACACATCACAAAATTTATTGACGCAGAAGTTGTTACTTTGCGTTTATTCTCCGCTTGCACGACTGTCGGAATGCATTCGGCACTTTGCGTGCGATTTACAGAGGAAAATGGGCAAATGGTTATGGGCAGAGGATGAGGAAAATAAAAAGTGAAATGTAGGAAATTGTCGTTTTCTTTTACCACTTTCAACTTGCGTTTCGCTCTGTCTTACCCGCTTTATTGCAGATGCGTTGAGCTTGACTTTTGGAACGGACGCACCGAGGAGCCGGTCATTGTCCACGGCTATACGTTCGTCCCGGAGATTTTCGCCAAGGACGTGCTGGAGGCCATCGCAGAGAGTGCATTTAAAACATCCGAATACCCTGTGATATTGAGCTTTGAGAATCACTGCAATCCGAGGCAACAGGTGAGAAAAACCCACGGCAAAAGGGCTTAGAAGAGAGAACTAGGAATAGGTATATCTTCCATCTATCTACCCAACTAGTACTAGTAGGTCCTAGTAGTCCTATAACTAGTAGTTATAGGTTCCGAAAACGGATGACGAACCAGGGCAAATAGCAGAAAAATGACAAGGGCAATAAATGTGGCTCCCACCTTTCGCCACGCTAAATTGCAGAAAGCAGAAGGCCGAAAAGTTACTTGTCCTAAAACAACAGTAGGGTTCTTAACTCATCACCCTAATCCATCATTCGGCGAAAGACAAACAAAGAACACGGCACACATAAGGGAGTCCTTGAGTCCTCGAGTCCGAGAACATTACTTAAAGACCATGAAGGGAGTCGGGACTCAGGACTCAGGAGTCCCCAGGAACGTGGCGAATCTCAGAAGCCACTCGAACGGTAATTGCCGGCTGCTTAAGCTCCACGAGCGGGATAATAACAAAGGCAAAGTTTTTACGGCCTGAAAGGTAAAAGAGGGCCAAGGAGGACAGAGACTTTGAGGGCAGGAACCGTCGAAAAGGGGGCTAAAGTTTAACCATTAAAAGTAGTAATATAAACTAAATTTCCCACTGGGAGAGCACAGGTAACGAGAACAGCAAACAAACGTGCCACGTGCCGCACAGCCAACTTGCAACAGCAACCCGCAACATATGATGTCGGGGCAACTACACGGATACAAATTATTCATAATTTTCAACCAGTTTGCTTAAGAGGTTTAAAGATTAAGGGTTTAAAACAGGATAATCGTAAACATAGCAGAGTAATACACGTTTATATCAGGGAAAAGATATACTAGCAGATATTTAATTACATTTGTGTTCGCAATTCTGCTGTTCTCCCTAGAAGTATCAACCAGTTTCAGTCCCATTTTCTCCCCGTGTAACAGGAAAAACTTTATTTTACCCATCAAATGTCAGTTAGCAGTTGGTTAGCAAGTCACTTGGATCTAGTTTATGCCAGCTCATTTACTTTACCCCCTCCTCCCTCTTTCGATAGGCCAAAATTGCCAACTATTGTCGCGAAATATTCGGCGATATGCTGCTCGACAAGCCGCTGGACTCCCATCCGCTGGAACCCAACATGGATCTGCCACCGCCGGCGATGCTGCGGCGCAAGATTATCATCAAGAACAAGAAGAAGCACCACCACCACCACCACCATCATCACCACAAAAAGCCGGCTCAGGTGGGCACGCCGGCAGCCAGCAACAAACTGACGACGGCCAACTCAGGTGGGTTAACTAACTAGCTAACTAAGCTTACTCCTTGCTCTCTACTCCTGGCCGAGCCACATGGCGTATGCTTAATGTGGCCTGAGTTTGCATGCTCGAGTTGCTGCTGCTGCTTTTTCAGCCTGACGCACATATGTTTTGGCATCGAAGCCTCCTGTCCTTCACTCTGCCTTCCTATTTACCCCTTCCGACGACGACAATCCCCTTTTGGTCTATGAAAAATGCAAATGAGTTCCGCACACGCAGCAGCTGCTCGGCGTTTTTCTGCAAAAAGTTCATCAGCCAGCAAGGCAGGCTGGGAATATCAAAATTGGGAACAGCACTCGAGGATGGGTAGGATAGGGGGTGGGTAGGGTGGCTCCTAATGAACAGGATGTTGAGCTTGCTGGCAAACGGGAAGCACTTGGGACTTTAAATGTTCGATATTCACAGCAGAGCAACTAGCTGTTTAACATCCTGTTTGGACTTAAACTGCACTATGCTCATATCTATACTAGCGTAGATCCAGAACAAATATAAATTGGAAATCAGTTCATTACGAAGACCTACACTATAGAAGGAACATTTTTATATTATTTCTATAGTGTTGGTTGGAGAGAAAACCAACGAATATTTTAAAGTTTAGTTTGCAAGTATAATTCTGCCAGACATCCAATTCCAATGTCTCAAAGTATTTGATTTGCTAGCCAAATATTTAGCAGGCATTTGCATGTTCTCCTCCGAGTCAAGAAAACTTTGGCGTAGAGCATTCAAGCGCTCATTGAAAGTTGGGGAAAGCTAGGAAAATGTTGTTTATAAATTTGTCGCCTGACCACTTCCACTTACACTTCCTGTTTGCCAGCTTTGAGTTACTCCTGCAGGAGCCATTTGCATTCGCACAGCTGCACAGTTTGCAGTTTGCAGTTGGGCCCGGGGTGCCGGCGTTTGTCGCCGTTTCGCCAGGCACTCCTTCTGCTCCTTGTCCCCGTCCCCCAAACGGCCACATCCTTCTGGCATTGGCCGGATGACATTTAGCTCATGAATTGCAAAAAGCCAATTTATAAATGCAAATTACTTTGGGACCCCCCTCCCCCGGCTGCAATTGCCGTATCCCAGCTGTCATCTCTGGGATCCCCGGGATCCCAGCGCGGCAATTGCATCCTTTTTAGCAGTCGTCTCCCCTCCACACTCCTGGTTTATGTAATTTGATTTATACATATTTTTATTATATTCCATTAAGGCGAAACTGCATTTTAAAAGCTTGGCGCATTTTGCGTTCTCCCATAACTTAATTGGTTTGCCAGCGAGCGTTTTTTACATTTTTTTTATTTCTTACACTTAAATAGGAATAAGTGAATATATAGGTGTTGTAATGGTGTCGTGGTTTTATGATATTTTTTTAAAATCGGACTATTCATTAAAAAGTTATGAGCAAATAATGGAATTCAAGCAGTGCAAGCAGTTGCTTAGCTGCATGCATATCTCTATCTCCCTCGCGCTCCCTTTAGCTTACTGGACTATAGCGTTCTCTTTTGTTTCAAAATATTATCGGAAGTTTTAGCACTATTAGCTAAAACTCGAAAAACTTGAACTCTTTTTTCTGGGTGTAAAATAACATTTACATTATTTATACATTTTGCAGTGGATGCGAAGGCGGCGGCGCAACAAGTGGCTTCGGCGGCCGCCCACGAGGAAGGCGGCGTGGCCAGGAGCACCGCCAACGGGGATATTGGCCCGGGAACGGGAACAGGAACCGGAAGTGCGGCTGGGACAGGAGGACATGCACCGCCATTGCAAGTGAGTACTGAGTTTAGTTCCCTCTGCCATCGAGCATAGTAAAAAAAGGTAAAAGGGAATAATAGAGTATCTATCGTTTCTAGCGTATCTACCCATTATTCTTATGGTGGGCGTGGCAGTGGAACTGAAACTGCCGATGGCATGCCTGTAATTGCATTTAATGGCCCACTCCCAGTCGCATATACACAGATATACGGATATGTTTTCATATACCCAGGGCAAGGGGTATTTTTCGGTTCCTCTGTTGACTCCGGCCGATTTGTTTTTCTGTTTGCTGCTGATGATGATTGTCATTGGGCTGCTCTGTTTGCGTTCGGCGTTTGCATACGCAATAATCATGATGACAGGACACGAAAGAGGAAATATGGGCACTGATGCACAGTGAGGAAAGAGGGTTTAGAAGTGTTTGTCGTTAAAACTCTCTTTTTAGAGTTAAGTGAAGTCTAGAAGAGATCTACTAGCCAAGAAATTACTGAAAATACCTAAATCCTATTTATCCTATTAGTGCTACACAATAGTCCCAGTGCATAGCACCTTTAATTTTCTCAGTGCACGTGTGTGGCAGCTCCACAAAAAGTTATAAATGAATGTGTGCATGGAAATGAATGGAATAGAGTGGATGTGGCTGGCAGTGGGAATGTATGTGGCTTGGTTGGTCGCCCGATGGCCAGTGACAGTCAACGAACTGCAAACTGTGGATACTCCAAGTGGCGGAGGACGGAACTCGCCGGCCAAAGGGGGAAATGACACACGATATGCTCACTAATCAGAAGTTGCCCCCCGACCATCGGTATCGCAGGCAGTAATCAAAGCTGGAGAGCCTTGGGGGAATCCCCCGCCCAGAAATGCAAACTCGGTGGGAAACTGAAACCCAAACTAATTTGGCTAAATGTTTGCCCAATCTCATCCCTTTCAAAATATTCACTTATCCAGCATTTATGCATTTTAATTTAATTTGCCATTAGTGCAGTGTTATAATTTATGATTTTTCTTTTGTTGCCGGTTGCCTGGTTTAGGCTTAATGGCCATGCTGCATAACAAATGCCGTTTGGGAGGCTGCTGGTGCTAATGGAAGTCAAGCTTCCGCCGCTCACATGGCGGACATTTACATTTTGGGCATGCTGTGCATTTTGGCCTCATTAGCCGCTGGGGATTGGGGATTCGCAAGGAAGGGTCTTGGTCCTCGACCAGCGGCACATTACCCGCACTTCCTTCGGCTGCCGGTATTGTGGGACTTTTATGAATCGATTGCACAGTGACGTGATTCCCTTGGGATGGTAGGGGGAGACGGGTAAAGGGGAGATGCGGAAACCGGAGACCACAGACCGCCATGTCCTGGTTGTCGTCGTGTCGTAAACTTTATGCAATGCCCAGCAATGCATTGTGTACTTCCCCCCTTTCAGCCCTTTTTTCGCTGTGAAGAGGAAACACAATCTGTGCAATTTTCTTGCCCCGCATTCGCATTATCTGCACACGGAGAAAACTCATATAATAAATATAACTCTTTACAAAATATTCTTATTGTAGAGTGATTTTTCACCAAGTGATCAAAAACGAATCATTTAATAGAAGTGATGATTTATGGGGATATTCTCAAAGTGTTCTACAGAGATGGTATATCAACAGCTCAGTACAGAGATATATTAGCTCACAATATATATGTTATTGAAATATTTTGCACTGTGCAAAGAAAAGACAAGGAGTTAGCTGGATCTCTGGCAGCTACAAGAGCACAACATTTAATAATGGGTTTCATATTCCATCTGCCATTCCCTGTTGACCCTTTCGGGACCAGAACAGCGATGCAATGACATGCAATTTAATAGTTCCGACATGGGGGTTCCACACAGCGTATACTTAATATGTGGCTAGCGACGAATGGAGGTGGTGGTGACCTCAGGCGGGCAAACAAATGGATTAGTCAACCGCTAAACTAACAAACCCTCGATCTTTCCCATCTCTCTCACCAGCAAATCCGCCAGAGCTCCAAGGACAGCACCGGATCCTCCGATTCGGACAGCTCCTCGGATGACGAATCCCTGCCCAACACCACGCCCAATCTGCCCAGCGGCAACGAACCGCCGCCGGAGAAGGCCCAAAAGGAAACGGAGGCCGGCGCGGAGATCTCGGCTTTGGTCAACTATGTCCAGCCCATCCACTTCAGCTCCTTTGAAAATGCGGAAAGTAAGTGTACTTAGATCATTGATGTGGCTATACACCTAATATTTGATTTTCTTTACCCAACCCTGTAGAAAAGAATCGCTGCTACGAAATGTCCTCGTTCGATGAAAAACAGGCGACGACCCTTTTGAAGGAGCGACCAATTGAGTTTGTGAACTACAACAAGCACCAGTTGTCCCGCGTCTATCCGGCGGGCACTCGCTTCGATAGCTCCAACTTTATGCCGCAGTTGTTCTGGAACGCGGGCTGCCAGCTGGTGGCCCTCAACTTCCAAACCCTCGACCTGGCAATGCAACTCAACCTCGGCATCTTCGAGTACAACGCTCGATCGGGCTATCTCCTCAAGCCGGAGTTCATGCGCCGCTCGGATCGTAGACTGGATCCGTTTGCGGAGAGCACGGTGGATGGGATTATAGCGGGCACTGTTTCGATCACGGTGCTATCAGGCCAGTTTCTCACTGACAAGAGGGCCAACACTTTCGTGGAGGTGGATATGTACGGACTGCCGGCCGATACGGTGAGGAAGAAGTTCCGAACCAAGACGGTTCGGGATAATGGAATGAATCCCGTGTACGATGAGGAGCCCTTTGTGTTTAAGAAGGTGGTGCTGCCCGAATTGGCGAGCATTCGAATTGCAGCCTACGAAGAGGGTGGCAAACTCATTGGCCATCGGGTGCTGCCCGTAATTGGACTTTGTCCCGGCTACCGCCATGTGAATCTCCGATCGGAGGTAGGCCAGCCCATTGCCCTGGCCTCCCTCTTCCTGTGCGTGGTGGTCAAGGACTATGTGCCCGATGATCTCTCCAATTTTGCCGAGGCCCTGGCCAACCCGATTAAGTACCAGAGTGAGCTGGAGAAGCGCGACATTCAGCTGTCTGTCCTAACGGACGAGGCCGAAGCGGTGGGCGGAGCGGATGAGGACCTTTCCAAGTCGTGTGAGTAAACTATATAGTTGTCGTGTAAGGAGTAGTAGCACCACTCTCTCACCCACTTCGAGTTGCGATTTTAATTTACCTTCTTTTCTTCTTTACTTTTCTTTTTGGTAACGTTTCATATAACTTTCGGTTGTACTTTTGGATTTTCGGATTTGGTTATACCAACACCACAAACACTACCCAACCCACAACCCACTATCCACCAAACCAACACCCTCCACACTCCCACACTCTCAAAACGGTTGACGGACACACAAACTGCACAACCTCTAAACCTAATCCCCTGCCCCACTCGCTCGCTGTTCGATTCTGTCTGATCCTCCAGTCGTTTTCGTCCAAGTAGGTGGCCAGAAAAAGGAGCTGCGTCCCGTGGAATCGCTAGCCACCTCGCCTAAGCACAGACCGAGTATCTCGGCGGCGGCAGCGATGAGTGTGGAGGTCACCATGGATCGCACCGATGGCGGAAGGGGCGGAGAAGACTCGAGCGGCTCCATCGTGGCCCCCTCCATACAGCACCAGCACTCCCTGGATCAGTCCGTAAGCACCTCCATTCGCCAGGTGGAGTCCTCGCAGTTTGATGTGGATCTGGTGTTGGCCGAACCCCTGGACAAGATCCTGGACCACAAGACCGTCAAGGAGAAGCGTCTCGAGATGGAGAAGAAGCTGGAATCGCTGCGCAAGAAGCACGACAAGGAGAAGGTCAAGATCGCCGGCCAGAAATCCAGTCCTCTGGAGGGCAAGAAACCGAAGTTTGCCATCACCAATAAGCTGGTGAAGCGGCTGAGCAACAAGAGTCTGTAAGTACTAGGGCGGGAGTCTGTAATCAGTGGGTGTGGCACTGCCAGACGACGCCATTGAAATTAGTAATTGTCTCTCTCCGCACAGTGAGCCCGGCGTAGAGATCCCCGCCTGCCCCCTGGATCTGGGCGATAGCAGCGAGGAGAGTGCAGCCGCCGATGCTGGTGAGGATTTGGCCGGCGGAAGCAGTAGCCTGGATGGCGGCGGCACCCAAGAAACGCGATTGCGCAGTGCCTGTCGCGAGTACACGTCCCAGTATCGCGAGCTGCAGGAGAAGTACCACGAGGCCATCTACAGTGCAGCCGAGAAGGTGCTGAAGACCTCGCAAACTGGTCAGACGAAGCAGCTGAAGGCATCGCTGGACAAGGTCACCGGCGAGGTGATGCACCAGCTGCAGGAGGCCCGTCGCAATGAGGTCAAGAACCTGGCCACCGTGCACCGTGATCGGGATGAGCTAATCAGGTGGGTTGAGTAGTACCTTTTAAGTACCCCCTCTTCAATTACTTTTAAATAAATTTCGAACAGAATGAAACGCGAGGTGGCTAGCTCCGTTGTGGAACGCGGAGTTGCGGAACGAGTCCGTCTGAAGCAGACCTTCGACCGTCGCACTGATGAGCTGCAGAAGCAGCACGACTCAGTGCGCAACGCCCTGGCAGATCATCGCTCCAAGGTAAGTCCTTGTGATACGATTTTATGATAGTCCTAATAATCGTACATCCCATATCCCATCCCAGGCTCGTCAAATCCTCGACAAGGAGGCGGAATCGCGAAGCTGCGTCTCCAACAATGGCTTCCTGGTGCTCTTCCATGGACCCCATCACCACGGCTGCTCGGGCTCCGGTTCGTCGGCCATTTCTGGCAATAATCTCACTCTGAATCTGGACGCGGGGGCTGCTGGTGGCCATTCGGCCATTTCGCCGGCCAAGTCGCACAATAGCATCGCCGCAGCAGCGGAGATGAAGACGTAAATGGGCCACGCCCCTGCGATTTGTTATCCCTACCCCCCGCCCCCAATTATCCTTAGGATTAATTGCGGTTCTACAGTTGTTAGTCTTCAGTATTTACAGCAAAAAAATAGAAATGAAAAAAGTCTTCGTAGAATTTAAGCAGCGGAGGAGTAGACACCCTACCCTCCCACACCTATTTGACGGGAACTGACCTCGACTAGTTCTAGAATCTAAACCCCAATGCTAAAAAACGGGGAATCCAAGCGAAACGCGTTTTCTAACTGAACAAACTAGATGTAAATCTATCGCATGTATGATGTACTTGTAGTGTAACTGTTAACGTATCCGTACTTTGCAGTACTTTATCTGTATACTGTGACTATCGGTGTATATCTATGGTGCGGATGGAAACGGATATCCTGATCCAGATCCATCGAACCCTCGTCGAACCGTACGGTTTCTTCCTATTCGAACTTCGCTGAAACTCTGAGTGTCTAATTAAGCAAGCAAACAAGTAACAGAAGCAGAAACTAAGTATAATTTATTTGTCTATACGAAGGAGAGGTCGAGTGCTCCATTTATCTAATGCTAATTGTGGTTGTGTGTATTTTACATCAGTTTTAATCGATCTTATTTATACGATTAGTTTAAGGCTCTCGCACAAAAGAAACAAAAAACTGTGGAATGAATCTCGTGCGCACACAAGGCGGATGCTTTATAAAGTTGAAGCCGGAGGAGCACAAGTCTAGGCCAACAATTAGTCAATTATTTTTCGGTTGGTTGCTATTTATTCTTGATTTAGTCACTACTCTTATGTTTTTTAGTTGTTACAAACCTCCAATAAAATTCTATATCGAATTGTTTTCCCACTATTTTCGATTTTACTTTCTTCCCACTTTCACCTTGGTCCAACGCATACACATACACGCACAGACGGCGTCGCACACAACCTACAACACCAAAAAAGAAAAAACATAAAACGAACGGCCATTTGCAACTGTAGAGTCAAGCCGCATTCTCAAGACAATCAAACAATAAAATATGCAAATTTGATGAGTATATTTAACCTTTGTTGTAGAGCAGACACCACTCCCTAGGTAAATCGAACCAGAAACCAGAGGAAAGAGAAAAGAGAATCAAACAAACCCAAGCTGCCTTGTAACAAAATCCAAAATTCAAGAATAGCCCACTCAACATACATACGAGTACGTAATCTAAACGAACACTATGAGAATAATCAAAACAAGAAAATAATCATGTTGAAAGTACATTTCACTGGACGGCAGAACCACCTTAGATGTTGTAATTTCCCGTAACTCTTACTCAAGAACCGACTCAAAGATCTTTCCCCGAATCTCGCTGGCAGTTGGTCCCCTTTTTCCCACTCCCACAATTGATGTTGTAATTTTTGATGTGCGTGTGTCGTAGATTTCATATTAAGAGTGTTCCACAACTTACGATATCTCCACATAGCGAACAAGCAATATCCAGAGTATTGGTATCTAGCCGCTGACTGTAGGTACGTGTGTGTGTTTCTCCAGTAATTTGCATCGATGTCGATGTTGGTTGTCTATCGTCTATCTCATTCGGTGTCTATCTCTGTGTAATTGTGTATTGGCTTGACTTATCCAATAGCAGCAGCATTAACAATTAACAGTGTAGCAACTCAGCAGAAATTCGAAAAATAGTTTTGGTGTTGTACGTATGTAAGCATTACTCGATCAACTATATCTCTGCATCCGTATCTGTGTGCTGTCGATGTTCTTTGCTATCTCTACCGTCGATGTTGTAGTTGCTTTATTAACCGCCGACTATCTTTTGCATGCCACCCGCTCGATAACCCTTAACCCCGCACAAACCCCACTTCAAAGAAAGGCTTTAATCGATGTTCGTTGTTTGCGTGTGTTGTTTGTTAAGCTAAGTTAACGATAAAGTCATAAACTTATACGAAAATGAAATTTAGATTGAAAAGCAAAATCGGTGTCAAACACCAGAAAACCGAAGAAGGGCAGCGTAAGATTTCGAAGGAAACAAAAATGAATAAGAAAATAAATACGGAAACAATTTAGGCCATAACGGAGGAGGAGCAGAATACATTTTGAGCAGAGCAACTAACGAATTTGTTGTTGCCTATAACTTAAACTAGTTAAATAAATGTTTAGACTTACCCTAGAGTTATATATAAATCTACATACATATTGAGAAACCGAACCCCATTGTTGCAATAATATTGCCAAGGCACTTATAAAACGTTTACCGAAACAAAACTCTTGATGTTAGCAAGAATTTAAGATAATGTTTACTTGAAACTAGTAAAATGAATTAACAAATTAACAAGATATACCAAGGATACAATTTTTCGCGTTTTTTAAAGTTTACAGAAAAGACGACTATTTCCACTTCAGGAATTGGATTCAACTATATTCAAAGCATACTTTTTGTTGTCTTTTTTATTCAACTCGATGAACACTTAACATATTGAAGCATACTTTTTTTTAGAAAAGTACATTCTTGATTTTAAAAATTCGTCAAAGTTCGTTGAACTTTTAGAATTAATCTCTATCGATTGATTTGATTATTGTCGAAAATGGGACAGAAACACTGAATCTCTTCACTGCGCCTAGACTTTTTAAACAACATTTCCTGTATAAACACAACCCTTTGCAGTCAGTGTTACAATGGAGTTCATTAGTTAAATCAAAGAATAATGTCGAAAGGAGAACAAATAAAATTTATCCACATTGTTGTTGTGATCCGCAGAAAAACTAAAATAAACGTTAAACCAAGAGAAACGTAGCGTTTTGAATTTGTTTAAAAAAAATGTCTTATTCGTAGCACATAAGAAAAACTTTAAAACTTACATAATGGCAACATGATAAAGTGAGTATGGTAAAAAACAAAATAATTGAGCGGATTTAGAGTTAACTTTGAAAACACCACTTACTTATACGATATGGAAACAATATCAGATGAAATGACACTATAAAGCTTACAGATTCTATAATTTCCTAAGGCACCATCGGCAGACTCATTGTTTTTGGCGTGATCACAGCATCTGAACGAATACCAGACTAAGCAGCGATCCCACAGCCATGCCGCAACTTAAAGCGGCCGCCATAATGGAGGAAGCTAGCTCCTTTTCGTGCTGCTTCACACTTTTTGGAGCCATTATGAGTAGTATGTTTGTGAAATAGCCATTGGACAGGGAAAACATGACCATCATCGCAATGAAAGAGTAATCGTGCTTGACCAAAACGGGCAGAAAGTTGTGCTCACTGGAGTTTGAACACAGAAAGAATGGAACGAACGCCATGCGAACTACAACGAATAACAACGAAGTGTTTTGGTTGGTAGGACGCTCCAGCCAGCCAGCGAAAAGACGCCCAAAGTAGTCACCGCAGTTGAAGATCAAATAGTTTACAACGGGCAGGTAGTAGACATCTGACAGGAGATTGTTTAAAATACAGAGGTCTTTAAGAAAAAATGTTTAGCTCACCTGTCCACTCGCTGTGTCCGAACTCAGACTGCATTAACACTGTAACCGCCGGATAGACAGACAGTGTGGTAGCGTAGAGGAGCGCCAGGCAAATGGCGTGCAGATAAATTTTCGACATGATCTGTCGCAAAATTGGCTCGAGCGGCAAGCCCTCTCCTCCTTCATTTGGACTATGCGACGGCACTGCTCGGATGACCTTGTACTTGTCTCCGCCCTCGAGATAATACCGGAAGAAGGGCTGTCTCGCCAAGATAACGTAGCACACAATGCAGAGCAGGATGAGCACGCCGCCCACGATGAAGAAGATGAAAGCGGTGGTATTCGGGCCTGTGTCAAAGGCAAGCACAAGAATGAAGGCCAGGGCAGTGAGAATACCACCGAGAGCCTGTCCGCTGACCACAGCGGTAATAAATTCGGAGGGAAACAGTCCTGCAACTCCGTAAAGAGCTCCCGACATGGTAGCCGCAGATACTGCAGAAGATAAATGTTAAAATAGGTATAATAAATAGGACGTCCTACTCACCATTTAGCAGCACCACAATGATGAGCGTGATCAGGAAGAACTGCTCCTGCCACGTGTCGGTGTTGACCTCCACGAAGCCAGTGGTGACCCCAAATAGGACGAGGATCACACACAGCGTGCCCAGCATCTTGGTGCGCAGCGAAACATGGTGACCGTATATGGCATTTAGCAGCAGGAAGGTGGTGCCCGAAATGGTGGCCGTGAGGGTCAGGTCGCAGGTGAAGCTCTTTTGCAGCGGGGTGAGCTCCTCGTCCAGATCGGTGGCGTTAATCGAGGCATTCCGAAACTTGTACTTCCAGTACTGCAAAGAGAAACGGAGAGGGTTAAAGCTTGAATCAGCGGAAAACAAAGGAAATGGAAAAAAGAGACTTATCGTCTCAGCGTGATCGTAAAAAAACAATAACAAAGCTGATAAGCAGCGCGCCTTAGAATTGCGCTTGGCCCAGTTGTTCAGCTGTTTGGAATCCACATGTCCGAAGTTCACTACGATTGACTAGGATGCGGGTGTGGGTTTGGAAAATTTCCATTCAGTGAACTTACATCTTCTGCTGTGACAAAGAAGTTCCATGGGGTCATGGTGCCAATGCCCAGCAGGTAGAACACAAAGTAGGTGAAGAGTCGACCGCTGGTGGGTGCGTTGGACACCAGGACGACTTCGTCCTGCTGCTGGCGGTGCTCCAGGAGGCATCGCTCATCCGCCAGGTTGTACCCCTGGTGATCCTGCGGCCGAAAGGCGGGCACAAAGCTGCCCTCTGTGCCCAGGATCTCATCGTCGTCCTCCTGGCCGGCCACCAGTGGCCGTGTGTCGTCACCGCCTCCTGGCATTGGATTGCACTTATTGTTTTGTTCAGTTACTCATTAATTTACAACGCCATCGATGACTTCGTACAGATTCATTCAGAAACAGATGTAATGCTCTTCTTACAGTTCCTGAATAGGCTGTTTACTAATTGCCGTATCAATCAGTGCTTTCAAACTGCCATCAGTGAGTAAAAACAAAGCATTAAGTCGAGTTAAAAACACAATAATAAAAATAAAAATACGCTGAAGATGGTAGAAAAATCGATTACTAATCGACGGACTGCTATCGATGAAACGCACTAACGCCACATAACCATTCGCACCGAGTTGGCAGCGCTTGGCGCGAAATTCAAAACTCTTTTAAACATTTAGCACATAGCTCCCCTTTGTAATTGCATTTCATTTGGCAAACGAGCTGTGGTTTCACCTCGAATCGTAATTTAATTGCCAGCGAAGGCAGCAACAATAAAAAGAGCACCAATATCAAGCAGCCCCTAGAGCTGATGATGAATGAATGCAATTTGTATTTAATCAATAAGCACGCCCCGCAGTGTTTTAAATCAGCGCACAGCTTCGTTTTACGGCTTAGCGCCAGTCGCAGGATGCGATCCGCCCAACACCCCCCTCCGCCTCCACCCAGTTGGGAAATTTTAATTGGATTTGCATTCGCGATCGTCTTCGAAACCGGTTTACACATGCTCCATCTCCTTCTCTTCCATTCCGAGCCCCTCGATGGCCGGGACATAAATTTATTTTTAATTTACTTATGCGCGAATTTCCGATCTCTGCCCTGCGGTTGTTTGATTTGCGAATTAAACTGAAAAGGGGTCTTCGAAGAGGACGACTCGTTAGCGTTGGTCAGTTGGTCGGAGGAAAGAGCAGGAGGATCAGACGATCAGGGGATCGAGGATTCTACTCCTCGGACTTCGATTGTCATCGCTGGGCTTGCAAATTAGATTAGTTCATAATGATCCCAAGGGGGGTTTGCTTTTGTATCCCAGCGAGAGGCGTGTCATCTCATTAATTCCGTAAAAATGCTCGCCCCACTCCAGCAGGGGCCCAATCAATCTCCCGAGGAGACTCCCCGATTCCGATCCCGATTCCAATTCCCCTTTCGCAGGCCACACACTCAGAATCGGTCGGCTGGCAATTTAAAAATCACATTAAATTAGTCAGCAAGAAATCACCGCAACGAAACCATCAACAAATCATCTCAAATTAAATTCATTCACAGACCGAGAGTGGATGTGTGGATATGGTCGGTAGATGATGAGTAGCCAGTCAGTTTGAGCAACTCATCTCCCATTCATGCCAACGGGTAGCTCCTCCACTGGCTAACTGGCTAACTGGCTCACTAGCCGAGTTGGCAATTAATAAAAATGTAAATTCAATTAAATTTATATGACAGCTGGCTGTCAGAAGAGCTCAAATTAAAAATTACTAACAAGACCTGTTCCTCATCCACATCCACATTCGAGAGCCGAGAGCT
This sequence comes from Drosophila pseudotakahashii, assembly GCA_035046095.1. Lineage (NCBI taxonomy): Eukaryota > Metazoa > Arthropoda > Insecta > Diptera > Drosophilidae > Drosophila > Drosophila pseudotakahashii. The sequence goes on from JAWNOE010000198.1 coordinate 445,563, forward strand.
TCTCGTACTTCCCCTGTCGAGATGGGCTACTTGACGAAAAGCCTCGGGTGCAGGCCACGCTTAATTAAAAATCCAACAACTCCAGCTCACAGACGGAGATGATGGAGATTGGCCAGTGGATATGGGATACCACCACCACCCGTTCCCTCCCTTCATGCTCCACGGCAATTCTCATTTGCCGGACTTCAATTTGAGTGACGTCCTCCGACCACCCGAGGTGATCTTGGCTGTGCCCCAAAGATCCCTGGCTTTTCGGGTAGCCAAGTGGCAGTTGTTTGGGTCGCTTGACAGCCGCCGTTTAGCATGGAAAGCTGTGGAGGCGAAGCCATTTGGCATAAATAAAAGCCAAGATAAATTCATGGCCCAAGAATATATTTTTACGATTTTTATAAAATCATTTTCAGCCTTAAATATGTATAAGTTAGAAAACACAATCAAGAAAGGTCGAATTTACTAATGTAATAGTTATTATTTATTTGTAAGGACTCTCCGTATTAGATTTAATTGTATTTAAAAAAAAAAGTTTGTTCACATGCGTACTTATAAACTCTATGAATTGAGTTTAAGCCCTTAATTGTTCAAGAAACTTAAATATTATATTCACAAGACGAAATTTTATGGATACTTAAAGCTTTTACCAATTGATATCAAAGTTTGTAAAAAAACACCTTCTTTTAATGAGTTCAAAACCACCCGAAATCTAGCTTTATTTTGGCCTTTTTCGCATTCCCTGCAACCGTTAGCTTGGGATCATCGCCAACTGGCGGATCCCCCAGAACGGAGATGAGGAGATTTCGCTAATAGCAGAAGCCCTGGCCAGAGATACCGGATCCGACCTGGCTGAGCAGCGGGACCGCCTAGTAATTAATAAATTAAAAACAAACCAAACACGCACATGACATCCGCGTTGAGTGGGAACGGGAAACGGAGAAGGAGGGAGTCAAAAATTAGCCGAGAGGTAAAATTAGGCGGGCCGAAGGATAATCAAATGCTGATTTATGGCAATTTGCAGCCAACGTTTTGATCCCCCCGTGGAAACCACCTTCGCTGCGCTCTCAACTTCCGGTGCCAGAAATGAACTAACGTCAGCTGTGTGAGGTCCTGGCGCTCCGACTGACTGACCCTTTGCCATATCCATGTTCTTTTGCCTCCCCGAGTAAGTGTGTGTGTGAAAATTAGTAGCTAATTTGGCTTGTCATCATTATCGTGTGTTGTGCAAACATTTGTCCGTCTGGCTGACGTGGTGAGAGCTCCGCTGGCTGGGATCCGCCGGATCAGGAGAGCTCCAAGCCAAACAAGCCGAGCATGACTGGGCATGGGCTCTGCTGTAGGTCGCCCATCCCCTTTTCGGGGGGCTTCACATGCTCTTAGTGGGATATTAATTGAATTCCGACGCATTTACATGGGAGTTGAGTGATCCCAGATGAGGTCATCCTAGCCGAGATCAGCTAACCATGAAAATCAATCAAAGAAAGCATGTTCCACAACTAATAATTAACCAGAAAGTTTGTGTTGTGAAAACATATGAGTGTCAAATAGTCGGATATTAAAAAGTAAATAGCAAAAAATAATGCAAAATGCAGATTCAAATAAAAATTATATTTCTTTCCCAGAAAATCCATTAAAAATGGAAGAAAGTCGGTTAATAAAAGCATAGAGGCGTTTCTTTGACTTTTACTAACATTTATTTCAGTAATTATAGGTTGTTCACTGTTAAATCATTGATTTAAAGAACAAGACAGACCAGTCTCTAAACACATCCTAACGATCTGCCAATACTCATTCTGTGTAGCCCAGTGTAGATCAGTAATTAAGCATTTCGAACCCAGCCAAGCGTGGCCCACATTCATTGCCGTATTCAAGAAGCTAACAATCTTGTGAGCTGTCCAATTAATAGCGGCATTCTGCATATTCATGATCCGTTCGATCAATAATCGTCGAGATCGCGGAGATCGCAGAGATCGACCCACGCCCGATTCGAAAAGCGGTAACTTTTGGGGGCGTGTCCCGGCATTAAACGTTATTCAAAATTATGCAAATGAAGGCGAGACATGTCAAAATGATTAAGTCTCGGATGCTGCGAGGAAAACGAAAGACTTAGGCAACGAACTCGTTTCTGCCGCCACAAGCGGAAGCGAGAGGGGACTCAAGAAAGAGAGAGAGAGAGATCGAAACGCTGCCATAAATTGATTCATAATTCGCATTCGAAGCGATTAATGCTAATCAAATTAATTAAAAAGCCGCCTAAGCAGAAATATGCATTTTTGGCATGATTAATGAGCCAAGGCAAGGCTTCGTTGCGATTTCGGCTCACAGGCAATTAGCTAAATACATGCTTCGATTCCGATTTCGATTTCGATTTCGTTTCCGCCCCGGGTTCAAGTTCAATGACAGCCACCAAATCTGAAAATCGGCGAAGAAAGATTACTCTAATCAAGTGTCTGACCTTAAGCGAACCTTTTTGCCAGACAATCAGATAATGCGGCAAATGAATGGAGCTTAATCACATTAGAAGCAATTTCCTTCGTTTCGTACGTGCGGAGGCTCCGAAATGGTTGCCCGATGAGAAGTTGTGTGTGCGAAAATGAGAATTCGATTTTGATTACAAGCCACAGAAATTGCAATCGAACTTGCCGCTGGGGGCGTGGCTCCCGCTGATTTATTCTGCTCGCCACGAAATTTTCGCGGAAAGCAAACACAAATCGAAGCTTACACGAAAGTCGAGTGTGTAAATTTGCCTCCACTCAGCGAACTGTTCGGCGGCATTAAAAAACCCCCCACGTTTACATATCAATTTGAGTGGCAAGCAGCCTGCTAAGCTGGCCAGAAAATAAATTGCAATAAGTATGTAAGAGCCCTTAACCCTTGAAACCCCCTCCCCACACACACGCGATTTCGGCGCAACGTGTAAAATACTTTTTCGAGTCGTGGCGCTAATCAAATTTAGAAAAAATAAACTCAGAACACAAGCGAAACGAACTGCGATATGGCGGCAGCGAAACTTATTCAATTACCCACTTTGGGTCTCATATGCATTCAAATTAAATTATGCTGCAGTATAGTAGAGCAACAACAACAACAACAACAAGAACAGCATAAACAGAACAATAACAACAATGTTGGCCGTGGCTATTACAGCCATAAACCCGACAAACACGAATCGCGTGCAGAAACAATTTAAAAAACAATCAGCTCTGCCAATGGCACCGTAAAATGTATCAAACGACCGAGAGACCAGATCCCCGACCTCAACCATGGAGCCCTGTCTGCCACCCACTATAAGATGTATGGGGAGTATCGGCGAAGTCGGGGAAATCGGGGAACATCAGGGAGTATCGGCAACAGGGAACAGCCGGCATTTGCGACTGGCGGCCACTTTAACACTTACCCCAAAATGGTAAAAGTTTAAGTAAACAAAAGTTGAGTGGAATGCTCGAAGATGGAAATGCTCTACCGGCGGGAAAATAGGGCTTTTGAGGTCTATTGAATTCGAGATCGAACTTGCTTAAAAAGCAAAGACTCAACCAATCAAGTTTCAACCATACATTAATAATAATTGTAAAAATAAAAGTAAATGTAATGTAACGAAAAATATTACTAAAATGTAGGCATCAAAGCGAGATGATTTTAAGTTCTATGAAGATCTATATCACCCATATCACTCGGGTGAAAAATTAACGGAATTTTGGTATACCAAAAGTATGCAACAAAAAAAATTGATTCTAATATCACCCCCCACAACAAAATCCTGGATCCGCCACTGGTCTATAACATTTTCATACATTTTCCTAATTTATTGTAAAATTTAATATAAGCTTTAAGATATTATAAATTATTGTTTCGGTTGGTATTAATGAAATAACTTTTAGCACACTTGACAGTCGCCCAAGTCGAAACTTCTCCCTTTTACCGACCCCTTTTATGCGTTTCATTTTGATTTCATGTAAATTGCCTGTCGGCGACAACAACACCAAACAGAGCAACAACACAGACAGCGACAGCAACGACTACAGCAACAAGAAACCAAGACAATGAACAACTTCCCACACCAACAGCAAGCAACTCTCTTTTAAACGTTGCTCTCCGATTGGCTGACTTCGCTGAAGGGGCGTGGTCTTTCCAAGTGGCCAAAAGAGGTAAGTAAGTAAAAACTATGAGAGCGAGAGAAAAGCACACAGAGAGAAGGAAAGAGAGACTGGAGAGCGGCAGGTGTCGCCGGTGCAATTTGGAACGATGCCTCCGCCTAATGGAAGAGTTGATTTTGAGTCAAATTAAATAAGCTACCTCTGGGATTGTTTGAATGTTTGTTGGGCTTTCTGATTACCAACGAAGTGGTGGCTAAATGGGGGAGGGAGAAATAGAGAGCAAAAGAGAACGAATAAGGAAAAAGCGTCGGCAAAGATAGAAATTCAAAAATGCTCATATAACATTTCTTATTCTAAAATTTAAGGGTTATCTTAAGGCAATGATTTCGTGAAATTAAATTTTTACTATTTATTTTAAGAAAATATGATAATTATATTTATAAAAAATAAAAAAAATTTTTAAGTGAACCGATAAGAATAAATATATTTTCCACAAAGCTTTCAAATTTTAAAAGCCATATTTCTTTTTTCTTTCTTTTAAATAAATAAATCAAAACGATTGTCCACAGGAATTTTGTTTTATTCGTACTCAGAAATTTTTGTATTATTTTAATTTAATGTATTTTTAATTAATTTAAAATAAAATAAATTAATAAAAAATGTACCTGTTTTGAGAGGCCACGAATGTTTTAAATAGCCTAAAAATGTAGCAATAATGCTTTAATTCAGAATACAAAGCCTAAGTTGCTCATTAATAACCATTCTGAACTCCTTATAATAGCGACACTCCCTCCAGCACTTAGCTCTAATTGAATATGCATTGCTAAATGACTGTCAACTGGTCGCACACTCTCCATACAAAGTAGGTGACACCTTAAAAACGATCCGGCGAGCGATCCATCGATCGATCGATCGATCAGTTTGGCCCTCTTCGGAGGAACTCGTTTCGCCCATGCCTATCTATGGGGTCCCCAGAACGTTGAGTGGATGCTGATGTCCGAGAATCGCGATTCGAGGGTTGAGAGTCGAGGATCCGAGGATCGGGGACGGGCAATCACAGATCGAATGCCAATCACGCGTCAATTGCAAAGGCCAATGGCCATAAAGATGGGATCTCCGATCCCCGGGATATACATAACCAGATGGAGATGGCGAAACGCCTGTCAATGTTGATGAGTTGATTCTGCGGCTGACAGCCAGAGGTCCTTATGAAGGAGTAGCTCCATCCCCTGTTCCCCAATTCCCCCGGCGACTGACTAATGCCCCTGGGTTGCTTATCTTGTTGTTATACGGTTCTCGTTGGTTTTACGATCCCGAGAGCTGTGATACAGCCATTAACAATTTATTAGTCTTGTCTATCCCGTGTTTTTCGGATGTACCATGAGTCACGTGCGGGCTTTTGATGGGTGGCCGTGAGTCATTGATCTTTTTGGGAGCCCATTACGCTCTCACCTGGCCGAGAAAGGCCGAAAGAATTCTTTTTCTCCTTATCAGACTCCAATTCAATTAAGCGAACAATCAATTATGATTTGTCACGCGAACACACCGAAAATAAGTCGCAAGTTTTGGTTACTTGTATTCTCCTCTTATCACATGACGCGGGCCTCTCGTTTTATGTTCGACATTTCTTAATTATTGATTCTATGTTTTCGCTACCTTTTGAAGATTGAAACATGTGTTTCAAGACCGCGACTTCGAAACGGAAATGAAATTAATTGGAAAAGTGCGTAGGGCAAAGGAATATTTGGTAGTAAACCCAGAAAAAGTGAGGTCACCCATTGTCAAATCTTTAAATTTTACATTTACATTAAGTGTTCATCATGTTGGTAGTTGAATGTTGCTAATGGCATAGTGCATGTATGATATATTCAATTAAAAATGTTTTTTTGCTTGTTAGAATGTAGAATGAAGCTTTCTTACGTAAACATCTTCTACTGATGTTATATGGTTATTAGAAGGGTACTATTACATATTAGCATTTGAATGAGCAGCTGATTGTGGAACAGTGCAACAGACAATAAATTGAGATATCAAGGGGATCCTTTGTTCCTTTTCTGAAAAACCCCCTGACATGTACACTTCGTGACCCAGTGAACCGGGCTTGTAATGCTATCAATAATTAAGTGCCACTGCCACCTCGAGCGGACAACGATGTGGCAGCCGCTGGAGAGGAATAGGAACTGGATCTTGTACTACAGAGTGGTAGGGCAGGCAGGGAGTCCAGGAGTCCAGAGGAGATCCCCGGAGCAAGAGGCTGGGGGCAGGGGCCAACGAATTCTTAATAAGCGACGTCTGCTGCATAAATTTGCAGCCAAAAACAAACATTCCAATCGAATGTGTTTGGTGGACAAAAAATTCCGTGGTGTAACAGGAGATAAATACCCTGGAAAAACTGTGTAGGTAACAGATAGCCTAAAATCTTACAAAATTAAAAATTTAGATAAAAATGGAAAAAAAATATTTGCAAATCTGATAAAAATATAGAGTTGATATTACAAATTAAGATTTTATTCGTTTTTCTTTGTTTAATTGAACATTTATAATTCCAAACTATTTTTTTTCTAAAACGTAGTATACCCAATTCCAAATTTCGAATCTAGTCTTTTTTGAAATCCATTTTCAGCCTTAAATTTCAACCATTTTGGCCATCATACCCTGACCAAAAAAAGGAGTCTGCACCACGGACGGTGCGTAGCACACGCAATGCAAAAATCTTGTTGCCTGCTGTAACAAGTGGGCGGGGCAGGAGAGGGGCGGGAGGGTTTTGCAACATGTGCAAATGCGCATGCGTAATTATTGAAACAAGTTAATTACTGCGAAGGTGCCTCCGACTCGGCGACTCGGCGACTTTGGCTCGCTTTGACCATTCGATATTCGTTATTCGATATTCGACTAATGTATGCAAGCCAGCGCATTCCACAGTTGAACACAGTCCACTCGCAGATCCTTTTAAGGCCCGGACTTCCAAGGCTTTCGGCCAGGACAGTTTCTTGGGTTGCCCGGGCTTTGTGGCTCTCTACTTGCAGCTGCAGCAGCGTGATCAAAGTGTGAAATGACTTGTTGCTGTGTGATACCTGAATACAAATTGCTTGATGCCTCCGACTGGCTGGGCTTCGCCGAAAACGATCTTTGTCTTCTCTATCGGACGATCGAACCTTAATTAAGTTGTTCTCCAGTGGCTTCTTGAGAAGCGGGCCTAGAGACTGCTTTATTGGTTAACCACTGGCAAATGATAATGAGCGAATCGAGTTATAGCTAAACCATTATCCCACAAAACATATAATCGATTGACCTCTAAATGGTTAATCGCAATCTTAGCAAATCTGTGTATGTAGTCATAATAGCTAAAAATACTGGGATGGATGAAGGTTTAAATGAATTCAACATTAGTTATTCCCAGTTTTGTCAATCGCATTTCAAGAACCATCGAAATGCCCAACTAAATTCTGTTTAATTAAAAAGCATACGAATGTTGTGTTCGTTTTGATAACGACATGAGTGAGATTAGGTCGAGGGCTCACCACGATGAGTGTCCAAAACCGAAACCAAAACCAAAATTATCGAAACCCATTCGAGATTATCGCTTTTCGGGCAGGGACATATCGCCACCGAAAAACGGACGTCAATCATATTCAATTAAAATCAATTTGTCTGTCGTTTTACGCTAGAAATAAATAAATAAGTGACTAACAATAAGAGATGACCTCGTTTGAAGTTCGATTTGACATGTTGGGGGCAGTTGAGCAGTGATTTTCCGGTCGGTTCCATTTGAAGATGTGCCACAAAGACTTGTAAACTGTCTGCAGGCCAAACTTGTACCTGTGAACAGATAAGAATCGATTCTTTTCAAGCCAGAAGAATTGCCCCTGTAGCCTGGCAATTCAGATAAGAGGGGGCGGGCGATCCCCTAGCACGCGTCCATAACAGATGGCAATCAAAGCCGCTGCTTCGATCTCCAATTAGCTAATAGAAAAGACCCACAAAAAGAAGCCCCACGATGAGAATAATACCAGAGAAGGCCAAGATCTGCGCTCCACGGGTCGCCTTTGTTATGGCCAACTAATTACGAGAGTCTATCGATTAATAATAAAAGGAGTCGCCATGGTAGTTCCACTTTATTTGCATTTTTAATTTGTTCCCAATTAAATATTCATCTCTCTGTGCATCTCACGCTGTGTCACTTTACGGCACTTGATTTATTCGAATCTCCCCTGATTAATTGATGCCGACTGGCGGGAGAAAGTCGTCGAGACATACAAGGTATATGGGATATATATGGGGAAAGAGAGCCTCTTTCCACTATTAGGGCTCGTTAAGAGAGTCTGAGGTGCGTCCTACATTCTCATTTGCTACGGTTAATTTTTACGCTTGAGCCGCATAATTTAATAACCCTCACTTTGGGGATCGGGGATCCGAAGGGAGGGGGGTCCACCTATATGAGTGCTGGCCCGTTCCGAAGACAAATGGGTTTATTATAAGTATGATGGCTGGAAAAATTTATGCGCGCTATTAAATTGTTTATTAAACGACCGCACCAAGCCACAAATGGCGAAAAATAAATCGCTTTTCACTCTACACAATCTTGGCTCTCGGTTCCTTCATCCTCCTTCCGAAAATGAAAAAGCCCCAGAAGTTGGGAGCTACTTGGGCTCGGGCTGTTGATGAACTCATTTGTCAACGTCACCGTCCTTCCCGACTTTTCGAACCGGCCTCCGTCTTCCCGAAGATCTCCCCCTTCGAGAGGTAACCCCAGCCCATCTATTTAATTACCAATATATGTTGGCAAGTAGCCTCCGCATAATTGCATTGGCTAGCACCACCTTCTTGGCCGGGCTGTTAAGTGGGGACAGTGGGTATAGGTATGAGATTACCTAACTTGAGATAATGAGAACTTTAAAAAAGAAACATCTGTTTAAACCAATTGAATATTCATTCTGAAAATATATTCTTTTTAAACTAGCTGTTTAGTGGGAATGCGTCTGGAGTATATTAAAGTAGCTATCGTTTAAATTATACTTAATTCCCCTTTAAAACGTAGGTTTAAGAGTAGTAGAACACCTTCCTAAGAACTGGAATGGGAAAACATTATTACTTGATTTTATATATTCCTTCAAAATAATAAGTCTGTCTCTAAGTCAACATTTTTTATTCATTAAAAAATGTATGTGAAAAGATGTAATTAAAATACAGTTGTTGGGTATTGAATTGAATTGGGTATAAAAAAAAGTATGCAACAAAAAATGTGTTCTGAAATCCCCGCACAACCAAATCCTGGATCCGCCACTGAATTCCAAGGTATTAAAATTGTAGACCATCTAAAGGAGGTATTCCGCTCGAAATAAATTTAACATTTCTTCAGTAACCAGACTTCACTGTACCCGAAAGACGTTAGCGACCACCAAGCTTGATTCTGTGCGAAACGGAAGCCGAGCTTAGCGCGAAATTAAATTTAAAGTGCGGGCCGCGGAGAAGGTTTTGCAACTCATAAATGAAGGGGCATTGGTGGCCCATCTCCGTGGAGAAGAGGCACATCTCCTCCAGAATGAGTGACCGACTGGCTGACGGACTGGCTGACAGGCCACGTATGAAATTTACATTCATTAGCTCGTTATCAATCTTTATGCCCCTCGTTGCGAACTTTTCGCTTTTCGCTCGGCTCCCTTTGGACCCGGGGCTAATTACAAAAAGTAATTATGTTTGAACCCCCCAACTTAATGCTGCAACGGCGCCACAAAGGACAGAAAGGGGCAGAGTCCGCGTGAAATCAATAAATTAACAATATGCAAACCGGCCATCGAAGGCCAAAGGAGCAACATAATCCTAGAGTAACGAGCCGCAACTTCAGCCCAAAAGAGGTGTGTCCGCCATACGGAAGCCAGTCGAAGACATGGGGAAAAGCAGGTGGGGTGGGGGTACCCTCAACATCATTTACAAGTCAATAAAATCAATTTGGGCAGCCGAAGAACAAACAAATTGCCGACAGCACACACACACAGGATACTAGCATTAGGGACTCAGCACAACACATCCATATATCTTGTGTCTTATGTGGCACGACCCCCGGCCACAGACCAATTATAATTCTAACGATAGCACCGAACGGAACAGAAGGTTCCCTAATTCCCGATTCGATTCGGGGGACCCCAGAAGCCGGCCTCTAATTAATCAATTATATAAAATACAACTAATGCGATGATCGGGGTAGTGTGAGGTATCCAACGAAGAAGAAGGATGTTGAAAGGGATAAGCGAGGATTCTGAACTATCGACAGCTGCCTCTGGTCAGAACTTAAACGAAAAGCGAACTGGACATCGGCAGATCTAACCCATTTGTTGGGTAGATAAGCGGGGACGATGACGGAAGGCGATGACTATATTACGATCAGGGTCACCCTTTTTTGATGAAAGCGCTTGGGGTAACCTTTGATGATTCAGGGATAATAAATATCGTCACTGATCAGTGTGATAAAGAAATTTATTAGCATACCCCATTAGCATTTACATCCCAGAGTGTCTAAGATAAAATATTGCTACTTTATATGTTTTAAATTTAACTATTTTTTGCAAGGGCGTTAAAAAAATTTGATGGTTCGAATGAAAATATTATATCCGCTTTGTAAACGTTTTAAACCCATTAAACGCTTTAAGTAGGTTTAATTAGCCACAGATAAATAATTACGAATTTTTCGAAATCGACATTTTATTCCACATGAATTTCCAAAAATTCAACTGACCACGGGACTCCAATCGGTCTGGGAAGTTATAATTATATTTAATTCCTACAAAACAGTATGAGATAAAATTTAATAATTTTAATTGATGCGCATTAAACTCGAATTATCTGGAATATGCATTTTTTGTTTTGCCAAATTCAACAAAACGTTCGAAACAAAACGAGAGGGGGGATTGGGGGGCAATTAAGACCAGTGGTCGGTACACGCACTAATTACCAAAGCATTTCACATTTTTATTTTGCAGAGAGGAGGGGAGGGGGGCGGCACCGGGGCCATGAGAGAGTTTCCACAATTAGATTTACGAACAAATGAAATTACTTCGCTTTCGTTTTAATTGCCGACTGCTTATTGGCCAGGAATGTGAACGACTACGTGGTATATACATAATCAGCCAAGCAGAGGGCCTTATCGTTGGCTGGAAATCTGGCGATTTTGGGTTGCATAAACCAGTTAATAACGCGCTTCCGCCCAAGTCAACAAAAATTTCGGGCCTACACGACAATTGAGTGAAAATGCAGTGTCGCCACAAAACTAACGAAAGCAACGAAAGCAAGACAAATCGTCGTATCAAATTACCAAATAATGATCATGGGGGAGGGCCAAGGAAATGCCAGCAGCTATACCTGGTATTATATATATATGTATGCGATATAGCCACAGTTTTGTTGGGTGATTATGTCACACGCCCTGCTCACCGACTGAGCCGCAGCCATTTGTAATTGAATTAATGCCATGGGGCCCTGGGATCTGGAATAGTTGGGTAGTTCAGTAGTTGGGTGTACTATTTATAGGCCAGGTGACGGGGACGCGGCCTTATCGCCTACATTTCATCGCGCGACTCCAGTAACCCTAACTAATCGCACGTAATTAAATATAATTTGGTATCGTTTACAGTTGCGTTCGCGTTTGCTACACCATTTTCACTGACTTGAGTTTTCTCGTTGGTTGGGTGAGGGAAATCTATGTCGAAGTAATGGCTGTAATTGGGTAACTTTTTTGGGTAAATTCCATAAATAATAACCACACAAATTGCTCAGGGTTTGAATGAAGAGCGGTGTGAGAAGGGAAATTAAGTTGGAACAGGAATCTTTGTAAGAAAAATGTTAGATATTGATCACTTACTTAAAGGGCTTTAACATTCCGGTTCCTATTATCATACTTGAGAACTAAAGACCCTAGAATAGATTACTGATCTAAATTGTTAAATAAGAGTTGCATATCAGATACATTTTTCTATAAAATATTGTCCTACATTTTTTGGAATGGTGGTAAACCATCTCCGAAATATAAATCTATATTATAAGAAGTTAACCATTTCTGAAACTACATTTAATACGATTAAAGGACACCATCTTCGAATGAGAAGGTCTGGGGCTTTGCTAATGGAAATCGGCCCCTCATATCGAATCCATTCTCCCAGCTGGCAAATGGCAACTGGTAAATGCTTCTATCTAAGCTGCATAATGGCCATAATGAATAAGACACCTCGGACAGCCGATAGGGATAGCCGGCCAAGAAAGACTTGGCCACTTGGCTGCAATTTGTTTGCTATCGAGCGACTTACCGGGGGAAAAAGAAGGAAAAAAGAAAGACGCGGAGCAGAAATAAAATTATTTAATTGCGCAATTAAGTGCACATTTGTAACGTTTTGCGCGACATCTGTCCCATGTGCAGGAGTGGATGCAGACCCACAGCTACAGGCTGTAGCTACACAACTATACCACTGCAGAGTATACCAGTTGAAGTCGGGACCGGAAATTCAATTGTTGAGATAATAATTACATTAGGACGTGCGCGCATGCGCGACTCTCTCACTTTGAGTCTCTATCTCCGTCCCTGTCTCTTTTTCGCTGTGGAGCGATCGGAGCTGGACGAAAGCCTAGAGTGGACCCGAATTGAGTCCAAAACGCATATTTGCCTTTTTTCAGCCCTGTTTTTGGATGTACTGAAACTTATAGTTGATTAACTTGTTAATTTATATTCCTTACTGTTTGAAATAATTATTATTTTAAGAGAGAACCACACCTAATTGATAACGAACTTTATTTATAGTCCCAACTCTTCGAAATAATTGTTATTCCAAACTATAAGAAATTATAGAAAAACAAATAAGACATCAAATAAATACGTTTATGAATATAAGTTACTATCTTAAAATCCAAAATCATTTCAATATTTATACCCGTTACTCGTAGAGTAAAAGGGTATATTGTATTCGAGCAAAAGTATGTAACAGGAAAAACAAGTTAGGTTCTTTTACGCTGCGTAGAATGATAGATACAACATACCTTTCCATTTCCAAAATACTGGGTATAACAAGTGCACACCTTGCGCGACGAGCTGATTGACACGGCCACATGGGGACGAGAGATACCTGGTATTCCCTATTCCGATCCCGATCCCGGTCCCGGTCTCTGCTTGCTGTCCATTGAACCCGTCGGCCAAATGGTCACTCCTCGACGGTCGACGGTTGACGGTCGCCGGTCTTTTGTTTGCATTTCGCCTGTAAATGAAGCGTGAAATTGGCTGCAGTGCAGCGGGCTCAAACTGCAACTCCAACTCCGATTCCGACTGCAATTGCGATCCCTGTTCCGATCTCGAATGGAACTCGGAGAGCGTCGCATTGTTTACTTCTTGTTAAGGCCCGACAATGGGATAATATGGCAATATAATGGCAACACCAAACTATTTGTATGCAATTGCCATTAACACTTTATTTATTGCCTTGCGATACGAGAGCAAATTGGGCAGCAAATGGAGGTTGGAGGAGGGGGTTCAGCTTCCAGTGCAAAATGCCAACGGAATGGAGAGCTGTCGTTGTATAAGGTCCGCTTATATCAAGCCTAATGAAGTAGTTATCAAGGAATGGAATCTGTTAGGTCTGTTTTTTAAATGGCAAGAACAGGATTGAGTTCGGTTTTTTACATCATGAGTGGTGAACAGTTTTCATTGGATTAATTACGTTAAATTACAATGAGTTAAAAACGTAGTCGGGGAATTTAATAGTAAAAAACAGGGTAAGAGTTATGTTAACTTAAGTTAGGTAAAGCTAAGATAACTTAAGTTATCTTAACATTGTTAAGTTATGTTAAAAATTAAGGATTTATAAAGAAATAAGTTTTGTTCTTTACTTTCTGGTCAAAATTTTATAGGTAGTGTCGTAATGATCTCTTGTTACCGTAACATATCCCTCCAAAATTAAACTAGAGTCATCTGCTTAGTTCTCTCGTTAACCCTTTTCTTTCCATGGGTCATTGCATTTCCTCACTTGACACCCCGACTCCGAAAGGTAAACAAAACGGACTACGGTCCGGCAATCATCCAATAAAGCCAACAAAGTCATTAACGAGGCCCTTAACACTCGGTCTATATGGCCGGGTCTAAAGCCCCATCCCCAGCTCCATTCATTCCCCATATGTCTTGGCTAAATTATTTAATTTATGAGCCGCAAACGAAACGCATCTATGGCAACCGAGAGGAAGAAACGCGTCGAGCTGGGGGGCAAATAAATTTCCATTTTGCTAATCAAATTTATTGCACTTTGTGCGGAGCTTATTCAATTACGCCCAATCGAAGCGGCAGAGCAAGGGAGAGGGCGATAGCGAGCGACAGAGAGGGGCACAGAGAGCCTCCGCCATTACTGAGTGCTGCTCTCCCATAGGTCGGAGCACCGGAAAGGGGCGGAGTCCGCCTCCTGCTCACCTGCCGCCTCACCTGCGGCGACACCTGCGACGATCGATCGACACGCTCCGATCGCATCGCTCCCTCTCGCTCTGTGGCACTGCGGCAGCCGGTAGAAACCGCTCTCGCAACATCACGCTCTATGGGAAATCAACAAACTCCAACCGGTTGTCGTTTCAGAGACCCACCTGAGTTTTCACCGGCGCGCCAACGGCTCACCGTGTAGTTCGCTGGCGGCTCTGGAACAGCCCGGTCATCACGTCGCGTTCGGTTCCCCTTTTCGAGTTCGATTTCGATTCCGCTTCGAGCTGGAAATATATCGTTGTTTCCGTAGAGGAGTGCGTAAAGTCGTGACAAAGGGTCGGCAGCCTTCACATAATAGGTATACCCCTTATACCGCTATCCAAGTGAACAGTTCAGACCTCTGATTTCTGGTTTATCGGCAAAGTGGACAAAAGACCGTCGGCAAGTGTGACGGTTTAGTGTGAAAGCTAGAGGGCTAATAAAGCCGGTGAAGTCGGAGACAGTAAGAATAAACAAGTCTGAAGATATTGCCAATTCTGAAGAGGTCACCCAGAATAACACCTTTACAACTTTCAACAAAGAGGAAAAAAATAAGGTAAGTCTATCACAATTATATAAGTTTGATAATTCTAGCTTTAAATTGTCGGTGAAACAACCAATTATCAACTATTGGTAATAATTTATAGGGTTTTTCTATCATTATTCTCTTTATCAAATCCAATACTCTATTCCAACCAAATTTTTACATTTTTATGAACAAAATCTAAGCATAAACTTTTAGATTCCTAAAAAGTTAAAAGCAATGGATATTTTCAGTGTAAAGGCTAGTTTTAAAATGATGTCTATGAGTCCCGAAATTACTTACTTAATCCTTTTTCTGTTGACAATTTTGCTGTGTCTCCTTTTCAATGATCATTTTTCATAACACTTTCCATCCAAATGATCAAAATTACTTTTGTGACCCTTTTAAGATCACTTCCAAAGCCCTCCACCCCACATATCTACAATCACACCTTGAGCCTAACCTACTTCTCAGCATGATTGACAAATATTACAAGTATAACCCATAAATGTATTTCATAATTCCCCTGTCTAATCATATCCCAATCAGCTTGGGGGGAAAAACAAAAAGAATAACGAAAATTAAATATCATTAAATTTGATTAATTCCCCACCTGGACATATCAAATCAGACAAATATCAAGCCAATCGTATCATCGCTGTAGAATAAGAATTTGATTAACTCAATTTTTGGGGGGCAGAAGACTTTGCCTTTGCTTTTGCCCCATGCTGATAGCTCGATAAGTTTATCGCTGATTGGGTTTAATTAAACACCATTAAAGAGTACAAATTGTCAGCGGCGCAGTCAGTGCCAATAAATCACGTTTTGTCTAGCTGATGTTTTTCCTACTTTCGGAAGGGGTTCATAGTCTTCGCTTGTACCCATGTGTACCTACAGAGCAAATGAAATTAACTGGCCGCGGCTATCAATCGCCGATAATCGTGTCAAAAGCCCCTGACCACTTAGCTTCTTGACGTCGTCAAGAGGGCCCCGAGCCCATAGTGGAAAACAACACAAATATACTATATATGATAGATATGTGGGTACAGATAAACCCCGAAGAAAACCGGGAACCCACCCATGGTATCCCGAAGCTCTCTTCTTCTTTCCTGGCGATAATCTTGGGCACTTGGCCAACTGATTTAATTAATACCCATAACGCATGTGACTTGTCAGCACAAATTTAAACGACTTTTGTGACGCAAACAGCAGAGTATCTATATCATCTTTCCCAATAGATAGTACTAAAGAGATCCGATAAGATTGGCCTGGTTTTTTGGTTTCTTGGGGCTCCCTAAAATTAAAATATGTTCTCCAGTTCTCACTAGCAGTTCAATTCAATTACGCCAACATACAATTAAAACTTGTTGCCATATACTCCAGATACCGTTTCGGTATCTCTTAGATATACAACCGAATTTTTTGGCAGCTATCTGAACACGAACTCCGATTTGATTTGATTTGATTCGATTCGGAGTTGTTTGATTGCTCGACAGCTTCCAATTTGGGGCGCTGTCTTTTGAAGGGTTGATGGGTGATGGTTGAATGTTGATTGGTGATGGTTAATAACAACACACCCCCGGAGATGAATCTCAGTCCAGCGGGAAGATGGCGCCAGGGCCCATTGAGATGTGCTTCATTAATTCCTGGCTCCAATCCCATCCCATCCCATCCCGATCCCCTCACTAAATGGAGCATGCAAACATGAGAAATTAACGTCGTCGTGGTCCTCAAATTGCCCACCGTCTGCCTCGGATTCGCTTATCAAACCACACAAGACAATGACAAAGGGCAGAGCGGAACAGACGGCGATGGAGATGGCGTCGGGCAACAGTTGTCCAATCCCCAGATCCCTTCCCGATCCCCTCCGGATCCCCTACAGCTCCTCACTGCGACTGCTGTTCTTAACATGCATTTTATGAGTAATTGGCCCCGCATCAACATCACCAACATGGACTAAGCTTGTACAGCATCACCATTCAACATCTTGGTCTTCTGTCTTCTGTCTTCTGTCTTCTGGGTCTCGAGTCTCTGACTCTGACTCTGTCTCTGATTCTGATTCTGAGTCACAATTTGAACCCAAGACTACCTTAGGGCTACCGTCCCAGCAATCTCCTCCATTAGGGTGGCCACAGGTGAATTTTGCTACCTGGGAGCGAAGCTCAAATGCCCTTGAAGAGCTCGAAATCCATTTGGCTGCAAGCCAATAAAGTTTTATTACGTAGTCTAGGGGTAAGGTTATTTCTTGCAGAATCTATCCAACCAATGATATACATTCTACTTAGGTTATAATAATACAAAACGACATGGAATTATAATATAAGGAAATATAAAAAGTTTTTAGATCACAGAAATAAGTAATTCATTTTAAATTGAATCAACAAACTATACAGTTATTAAAGACTAAATGGGATTGGTATTTTTGCTTTTCACCTGGCACCCTTCCTTTCGAGGGCAGGGTACTTTTCGATTCGTTGCGACTCCGACTGATAGGCAGTAAATTGAATTAAGATTGCAGCAAAGGAACAACAAATGAGGCAGCAGCTTCGACACAGGATATGAATAAACTAATTATAATTGGGAGTGTGTGCATTAGAGGTCCACAGCGTACACCCCAGAACACCACTCACACACAGAGAAAGACGATGATGACGGCGCCTGACCAACAACAAGAATGCTGCCTTATCGCACCTGGTCCAAAAGACGGCGCCAAGAAACAAACAACCCAACAACTGAGGAAGGTGAACCACGAACCTCGAACAACGAACAACGAACACCGAACAACAACGAATAGCCAACGGAGGGCAGCTCAGGTGCAGCTTCAAATGGGATAAACACTGCGGCCCAGCTGCTTGTGATATCGGTTTTATGCATTTCTGGGTGACTCACGAGATCTGGTCGAAAATTAATAATTGACCTTATCGAACCGAAACTATTAGGCGGGAACGTTCCTGGCCAATCCATCAACTTCCCGGAGGGACCACACACCGGTATCGGGGTATCCAGAGTATCCAGGGGACAACCAGTGAGCTTTCGCCCGGGGCCAAAAGTTAAGCCACCCAAAATGCTTGCCATTATCAGGGGTGGGGGGGGGTTCGAAATTACAATGCCGATCATCAAAGTGTGACTAAAGTGGTTTAGCCTAATGTAAACCCATAAATAAGCAGCCCAGATACTGGCCAGACTGGAAACTGGAACCTGGAGTCTGGAAATCAGAGATCTGAAGGTCTGGAGAGAGTGGAGAGACCCGAGACGGAGACGCATTAACAAAATGCCAGAAAAGAGCTTCTGTTTGCTGTTCTACCTGAAGCCATCCCTCTGGTCCCTCTGGCTTTTAATGAAATATGCCAGCACAAGAGTCCCCAGTTCTCCAGTTCCCCAGACACCGGGAACCGAGGAAGGAGGATCGCATCGGGACGATCGGGAGCTGGAGGAGCTAAAAACACAAAAGTGCAACCATAAAAACGACACCAAACATGAAGGAGCCAGCTGAAGACGAGTCTTCCGAGGAGAAGACTGCAGCTGAGCTGAGCTCAGTTGAGTTGAGTTGAGTTGTGGAAAGAGCAGCCAGGCAGGGCAGGAACATTGATGCTTATCGAGATGACAGAAGTGACGACAACGGACGGCGGACAATGGACAGTGGGCCAAAAAGCAACGAAATGGACAGTGGACAACCGAATAGAAGTACCGTCGTACACTTGTTTCGCATTACGAATTAATTTCTTCATTTTCCATATGTCTGCACTGAGAGAACACCGGGGTTTATAAAATTTATGGGATTGAATTTTGCGTAAATTCGGATTTTAATTGTACGAACCTGTTAAATCACCGCTTCTCTCACGCATTTATATAAATCATACATCAATTACTAATAAAATAGAACCCCTAAAAAAAGGCAAGTTCAAAAGATATCGAAAACGGTTTGACATAGGAATATAAAAAAAAAACCGAAATTCGAAAATAATTCTAAAATGCATACTATTGCTGGATTGGTACAGTGCTGGTCATTTAACCGTAAGATCTATATTTACCACTTAAATTATTCCAAGATTCGCCGTCCATTTTCTCTCAGTGCCTTTATGAGTGAGCTGGGCTAGGAAACCCACACAGCCTACAATGTTGCTCTTAAATATTTCCCCAGACACTAATGGAGCTTATCTCTAAACGGAACAAGCAACCGCAAACAAGTTGCCAGACACGATACTCATACTCAGACTCAGACTCACTCTCAGACTGCAACTCAAAAGCCCAGACTTTTTCTGAGATTCGGAATGGGACTTGGACTGCCAACTGGCGCTTGGCCTGATTAGCATGCAGGGACTAAGAGGGCCAAGAGACGTCGAGGGGTTGTGTCAAAATGTTAGCCACGAAATCGCCCCCGCCAAAAGTCTATTGCCATCCACACCCATCCCATCCAAGCATCCAAATCTCTGGCTTCCTGGAGTGCAGCGGGTATCTGGATTTGGGCAGAGCAATGCAGCGTTAACTTGATTAGTTGTTGGCCAGCCAACTTAAACTGAGCGAAAACTAAATGAAGCCATGCGACCATCGCGAAGCCAGGCCAAATCGGTAGGCAGACGTCAAAACTTGACAGTTTCCAGCGAAGTCTCTGCCTTTTAATTACCCAACGAAACGTCAATCAGCGGATCCAGGAGGATTCCCATTCGATTGCCTGGCCTGGGCTATAATAAAGTCGTAACGCGGATACAATTATAAGGCGGCTCCACAACAAAGCCAAACGGCACACATTCCCCACATAGCTCTGAACTGCTCTACGGTTCCCATTCGCATTCGCATTCGCGTTCGGATTCGCATTCACATGCAATGAATTAATCAGTGCGGGTCTTATAATGAACTCAGGGGGGAAACTAGTAGCTATATAGTAGTAACTAGTAGCATAATTGCAATTCGTACAGCTAATTTAATAATTTGCGGTCCGCAAATTAAGTTTGTCAGCTGTCAATGCGCGGAATTCGTTGACAACATTGAAAACTGACAGGCCAACTCATAACCGAAGTTATGATCGAGCCCAGAAATGAGTTATGAACTGGAGTTCGCAACTGGCAGGGAAGATTCATGCGGAATGCCTCGCCGAGGTGAAGAAAGATGCCACTCAAGCTGAACCCGACTGACATTGGCCAGACCTCAGGGACCAGTTCAAGTGCACTTGGGAAAATATGTTGTAAACACTTTAGAAATTGTTATACTATTTTTAAAATATTTTAAAATTGTAATGGGACATTTCAGATAGCACTAGCTTTTTTAAATTATTTATGAAGGTGTCTAAAAGCATGCAAAAATATATATTTATAATCCAATTCTAAGAGATTTATAAAATTGTCCTAATAAAATACCACCTTTTAATTAATTTGAAGTTTAAATATAAAAATAAATTGAAAAAGTAAGGTGTTTAAAAGTATGCAACCATTTTTTTTTGTACGGAAACATAGTTTCTTTTCATTACGCATGACTTTTAAATTTTAACTTTAATCATTGAATCATTTAGTACATTAAAGACTCAACTCCTATCAATAAATATTTCCCAGTGCACATTTTCCCTCCTCTGGCTTCGATTGTTCAGCCGGTTGCAACTTCATTCCGCGCAAGAATGCAACTAAATCAATCACCGCCACACTAATTTGCCATTTAACAAGGTATTTGGACAATTTTGATATATGTAGAGATGTCAACAGAAGCGGCGGCCATCAATCAAGCCGAGTTTTGGGCATGGGACAGGGTCTGGACTTTGGAGATATGTACGTATGGCCCTGACTTCTGGAGTTCAGAGATGGAAACAAAGGGGGAGAAGGTTACACGCAGTCTCTAACCATTTAGTTGTCATTAAAAGACGTCGTATATTAATTAGCAAAACATGGAATTACCAAAGTCAGTAAAAGAGAGAAACCCGGGGCCAAACTGGCACCTGATATTAATTTGATCTGATAGAAGCCACTTGGACACGGGTCTCCTCCGTTGGACAGCCGTTGAGTTGATGATGATGAAAATGAAGTTGCCGCCCAATTTAATTAAAATTCCAAACGATCTGCGCATGAAAGCTGTTACTGCAGCTATACCGGGCTGAATACCGGGCTGGACAGAATAAACCCAACCCAACTCAGCGCCCCGACGAAAGACGTGTTGATGGAAGAGATCAGCTGACGGACAGCCCCATGCTGTGGTCATCGATTTGCATTGAGGCAAGTTCGTCAGCAGCTGCAGTGGAAACCTCAGTTTCGCAGATGAATCTGGAAATAAAGTGGAAGCCATGACCATAAGGCACGCTTCCAGAGACCGCAGAAGAGTCTGCCGACTAACTAACCCGCAAGCAGGCAGAAAAGCACTTGGCTGAGCGAAATTTGGCACTAAAATCTGTAAGAATAGCTCCTGGAGCTTCTGGAATAGAAAGTAATAAATCAACATTTTATGTTGGCCAATGGCCATAGGAAAGAATAATGGTCGTTGGATAAATTTTAAACGTTTTTCGCCACCAGTAGGTTAAAATATTTCATCTTTAGAATCTTTGTTAAACTCAAATAGATCATCTTTTAATGATTTTTTAATGGCAACTTTAATTAAATTTCTTTTTATTTATTCTGTTTGTATTTCCTATTTAGTTAACAATATCCTATACCAATTACAAGAACATATAATCAATTTCAATAAAAGCTGAGTTTTTTTTATAAATCTGATTTGTTCTGCAATGCATTGACCTTTTCTCAGGGTTTTTTCACCACTCCCACTCTCCAGCAAATTCTGGCACTCCCTAGACCTTAAACCCTGGTGGCCAGTGTAACCGCAGCTAACCTCAACCGGCGAGTCCCGACCCAACCGATGACTTGGTCATGGCTAGATGGCAAATTACGGAAATTGGCATAATAAAGTGCACGATAATTGCACGTTTAGCGTTTATTGAATTACGAGCTTCTAATGCGCGACTAACTAGATATCTCTACCCCTTTTTTCACATATAGAAATGGGTATAAGCAATATTATATCATTATTAAAATTACATTTTATAATCAAAGCTAAACACCTTTTAATAATTAGGTATTTATGATGATTTCCTGGGATTATTATAGAACTAACTATATCTTCCAAAACCCATATTGAATTCAAAACATGAAAGTAACTTATCTGTACTTATTTTTCTACGTGCAGCCGCCAGCCTTCGAGCGTAGATCAGATCGCCCGTCCTGGATTATGGGCATATCGGAGGAGATCAAGCTGGAGGAACTACCGCAAGAAGCCAAGCTAGCGCACCCGGATGCCGTAGTGCTGGTGGACCGCTCAACCGGATCGTCGGCCGCCTCCGCCGGCGCAGCGCTAGCGGTTTCCATGTCGGTCTCTGGAGGAGCTCCCAGCGGGGGGAGGAGCAAGTGGAGCCAGTGGCGGCACCAACAGTCCCATTTCGGATGGCAACAGCGACTGCGAGGCGGACGAGTACGCCCCGAAGCGGAAGCAGCGGCGCTATCGCACAACCTTCACCAGCTTTCAGCTCGAGGAGCTCGAGAAGGCCTTCTCCCGGACCCATTATCCCGACGTGTTTACGAGGTGAGTAACATATATGACGAAATGCGATAAGAATATATAAAGCCGAACAAAATGAGTGGCCCAGAAGAAAAGAAATTTGCATAAATCGCTCATCGAGGCGCGACAAAGGCTGGAAAGTCGACGATTCTCCGCTTTTACGTTTTTACGATACCCCGATACAGGTGATAATAATAATGCTCATAACGAGACACGAGACGACCCCCCTGAGTGGATCGATCGATCTTATTTGGAGCACAGCAGTGTTTATATGGGCCGGGACTGGAAGACTCCTCCTGAGATAGCCGTAATAAGAAACCCTACGAAACTCTAACGATCGCAATTAGCATGCAGCAATGTGGTTGAAAGACAGCCACGGTAATTGCCATAAATTAAAAGTCAGTCACTTCTCAGTCGAGGAACCAACGTGAACGCTAATTGAGACAGCACGAAGCTAAAAAGCTAAGAGCCGAGACCCAAACAAAAACCGAAATAAAAAGTGAGCTTACAAAGTCAATCGCACGGCCACAATTAGATCAACTTTTTTGCCGTATCGCTGGCAGTTTTCAATTCATTAGGCTGCGGGTTCATTTAAATGCTCAGCAATTAATTAAGCAAATAAATCAAATCACCTTTGATTTCTGTATAAGCTTCAATTAGCTTCTAAGTGGTTGGTACGAGAATCTCAGGGGGGGTGAGCTCGGGTCAACGATATGATATGTGCATCTTTTTGCAATAGGAAGCTATAGCTTTTTCCTCTTTTTTAGGAAGAAATCATTTGAATATTAAGAAATAAGTTTCATAAAATAAATTCTTTCTTAATTAGTATAAAATAAATATTTGGCTTAACTTAGCTAAAGGTTTTGAGAATCGCATAGAAGGGTCGTTTTTATTACCCTGCCCCAATTCGTTGCTGTTTTTCCTAGCTAACCGAGGTTTCTCTTTCATCTTCTTTTGCAGAGAGGAGCTGGCGATGAAAATTGGATTAACCGAGGCGCGCATTCAGGTAAGAGGAGAATTCAGGGCTCAAAGCTGCGCAGATTTGCGGTTAATTCGCGTGGCCCACGTGCAGCCAACAATGTTGAAAATTGAAAAATAATGGAGCATGTCGCTACTAATGAAATCGAGACGGGACTAGACGGACAGACGGACAGCCGGCCGGCAGAGAGAAATTCATTTAATTCTGTTTTAGTGCCAGTCATTACATGCCCGGTCAGTTTATGGCCGGGAAGTCGCCGCTTCTTTTTAATTACCGCTCATGCTAAACAACATTATTTGCCTACATCCATTTCGGCTTTTTCCGGCTCCTATTCCGAGTGCAATCAGTAGTGGACGTCGTCCTGGTGCGGACTCCATATTCAGATTGTTATGTTAAAAACTAATTAAAGGGGCGTTTTCAATAACAACGCCCATTAATTGGATGCTTTGGGAGCGGAGTATGGAGTACGGCATACGGATGCTCCAGAGGATGCAGATACAGTAGCCTGCCAGCAGCACATAACTCATGATCCCTCCCTTGTCTTCCTTACCTTCCAGGTTTGGTTCCAGAATCGGCGCGCCAAGTGGCGCAAGCAGGAGAAGGTCGGCCCCCAGTCGCATCCGTATAATCCCTACCTGCCCAGCGGCGCCGCCACCATGCAAACGGTGGTGGGGGCCGCCCTGCCCCCGAATCCCTTCACCCACCTGGGCTTCCAGCTGCGCAAGCCCTTCGACGCCCAACACGCCGCCAACCTGGCCGCCTTCCGCTACCCGCACCTCTCCGCAGCGCCCATGATTCCGTCGGGCTACTTCAACCAATTCCAGAGGTGAGTAATCCCCAGGGGTTATGGTAAACTATACCTTAAAATTGCATTTAAGTAAAGGAGAACATTGCATTTATAATTTCCTTTAATTTATAAATTTAGTTAAGTTTTGTATAGATTAAAAATTGTTCATAAAATTATTCCATAGGAAATTTGTATTAACTATACGTTTTCTTTCTGTAATCCTTGCAGGGCTCCTCCCCATATGCTGCCCCACGGAATGGCCGGCATGTACTCGCCCTCGAGCTCCTTCCAATCGCTGCTGGCCAACATGACGGCGGTGCCGCGAGGACCGCCCCTGGGAAAGCCTTCGGCCCTGCTGGTGGGATCCCCCGATCTGCATTCGCCCAACCACCTGCTCGCCTCGCCGCCCACTTCGCCCGCCTCTGGCCACGCCTCCCAGCATCAGCAGCACCCGCCGCCCCCTCAGGCGCCACCTCAAATGCCCCTGGGAGTCCAGCCCGCTCAACTGTCGCCCCAGCAGCTGGTGGGGATCGCCCTGACCCACCAGGCGCCGTGTCTGTCGCCCACTCAGACATCCCCGGTGGCCCTGACCTTGTCGCACTCCCCGCAGCGACAATTGCCACCGCCCCCACCCTCATCGCACCAGCAGCCTGCTCCTCCTGCGGCCGTCCCCCGAGCTGCCACGCCCCCCGAGGACAGACGCACCTCATCCATTGCCGCACTGCGTCTGAAGGCCAGGGAGCACGAACTGAAGCTGGAGCTGCTGCGTCAGAATGGACATGGCAACGATGTGGTCAGCTAGCTGGAGGAGGAGGAACTGAGCTCCAGGGATGAGATGGATGCTACGATGGTCAGGAAGGATAACCCAAACCCAAGTGCAAAGACATTGCCCGTTCACTGTAGACCTAAGCTAATAAGTTATTCAATTGTATGTTTCTGAGATGGAGTTTCAAATAAATTCAACAAGTGAAAAGATTTGTCAAGAAGGAATTAGAAATTATTCATAGAAAGGATCCTGTTCGAAAAATATATAAAGCCAACGTGGGACATTTTAAACTTTGATGTGCATTTTCAAAGAGAGAGAGTTGAAAAATTAAAATTTCCAATATCTATTTTACATTATTCAGTGGTAAAAATGATACGTGTTCATTTAACTATGAATTTTGCATTTGTTTACGCTTTTAAAATATTTATTGGATGGGTTTACATTCAAAACATTACGAAATCGTAAAAGTAATAATCACATTTCGCCAATGAAAAGAAATGCATACAATTTACTGACCCACAATTTCAGTTCAATAAAACCATGTTCATTATAGCCAATCTTCCAATGGAAACAGACCAAACAACACATAGCTCTTCATCATCTCTTTGTGTTTTTTTCCGGTAATTCCCACAAATTATCCATAAGCCGAGGCCTAATGGACAAAAGCCCCTTTATAATGTGCGTAACAACACCTTCTTGGACCCACGAACACCGAAGAGAAGGGGAAGTCTGAGCCAAGCCAGAAACTGAATCACAGCCAGTCCGACCAGATCTTGGGAGTACGGAACGATTTCGAGTCGGATCCGGAGACTCGGAGCTGCCATTAATCAGTGGTCTTCCCATAAATCAGCAAGTGAAGGGCAGCAGCGGCGGAATGGAGAAGAAAGGAGATGGTGTGGGCAAAAACAAAAACAAGGCACTCATCTTCTCTGGGGGAGGGTGCCACAAATATAAATTTATGAATAAATTAGAAACAAATTAAGTATGTTAATGAGGCGGGTTCAAAGTCAAAAAATTCAAAGAGAGAGAGGCGGCCACTAAATCGAAATCTGCGTCTCTCTCTCTCTTCGCTTCTTGTTGGTGAATTATGCGCGGTAATTAATAAAATGGAATATTTATGATAACATTTATAAAACACGAAGTTGCCTAATTCGATTACCAGATTTTTTGGTCAACCGTTCGTTTTTCGTTCGCTCTAAGACGGGAAAGCGAAGAGTCAAGAAGATGGAGAGGGAGACGGGGACAGGGACTCCTCCTCCGATGGCCTGGTAATTGCGATGAGGTGGAACTGTGATAATCATGTTTAACCGACGGGCCTGCATAATATTCTTCATCTCCCTTCCGCTGGCTGGCAACATTTCATGCATTTCAATGAGTTCGTCAAATGCAGAATGCGATCGCGAAGCCAAGAACCCAAGAACAGCGAGATCCAAACAATTAATTTGCATAATAATCAAGCCAATGGGGAAGTGGGAGGTTCAACAACCATATTAATAATCATTAATTAAGGCGACTAATTAACGCTGACATTAAGAGGCTGCATTTTAATTGCTACCCTTCGATTTGATATGCCATTGGTTTAGTTTTTTGGTGTTTGCATTGTCTTAACAATATTCCAAGGGGTAAAAAGTTTATATTTTCTTAAAAACTTCTTAACATTATTCATTAAATTACAATTGTTTATTAACATTTGAATTAATTGCCAGCTCTTGCTTAATTTCTAACTTCCCTAACGTGTGTTTATAAGAACAATTACCTTTTTTCTCGTAGTGCACGCCTGCTATTTGTCTAACATCTCTATTCTATTTTAGCTACGGCAATTAATTTGTTAGCAAATTTGCACAGAAACATTCGATTCGAGTGGCTTTTTTGTTTGGTTTTAATTCAATTTGACTTCAACGCGAACTTAATTGTTAATTCCACGAGCCACGAACCAGGGCACTTTTTTCCTTTTTTTTTTCCTTCTTTCTCCATATATTATTTTGTTGCCTTGCGAGACAAAATGCAGCTTTTTCGTATCTGCTGGATATGTAATTGCCTCGCTGCTCATGTGTGTGTGTGTTTCGTGTGTCGGCGCAATTAAGTTTGCGTTTAATTTGCAATTATCCAAACGACTCAAACTAATTAGCGCCACTTTGATTAAACTTGGCAACAACAAAAAAAAACGTAAATGAAAATGGAAAATGAAAATGTTTGCAATTTTTCACGAGTAATTCGACCGCAGAAATGGCTTAATGCTAATGAAAATTCGCAGAAATCTTAATTCAATTTGAATTGGAAACGAAATCCGTTTGGCCCTGAAAAAATATAAAAACATATTTATAAATACTCATGAAATTGGTCATAAAATCACGGCCTAACATTTGTTTGGGGCTATTGCCATAGCCTTGCGGTGGGAATCGATCCAGAAATTATAAATTCATTGAGACAAACAAAAGACTTAGGCAACGAACTTTCTGCTGGACAAACATAAAACTGTTGGCATGTGAATGAAACCAGAAATCCAGTTACATATGCATATATTTGTAGTGGGATCAGCGATGAGATAATCTCAGCGATAGATGGGAGTCTGATTTGAAATCATCTTATCGAAATATTAGATGACAAAAACATTTACCATTATAATAGAGATATTTTTACAATGTTTAGGTCAACATTTCATCGCATTGTAAACGACATTGGATACCCCTAATTCATGGACTGTTTTTATACTTCAAAGAAATATAATCCTTTGGTAACTATTTGAAGATCTTCCTTTAAAGCATTTTTCCCAAGTGCAGTCTCCGCTGACTAGCGGATATTCAGTGTCTTTTACTCCTTGTGTAAACTTCCTTTCTCTTGTTTATGGCTCAGTTGAAATTATTCAGTGTTTTTCAGCAGTGCGGGACTGTTGCATAAATTAAATTGACGCAGACTCCGCGGATCGGTGGATTGGAGAATGGAAGAGGAGGGCCAAGGAAGCTAACAATTCCACTGGCTGTCCAATTGGAGCATGTCGAATGGTCTTTGAGCTGTTCGATTCTAATTAACTTGTTGGCATAATTGCTCACGCTCTTTCTTACTACTGTTGCTTGTTCGCCCCTCCTGCTTTGTGAGTTGTTCACTTTTATGGAAGGGAAGTGCTACATTTTTGAATATAAATCATCAGGGGGTGAGCTGTTTTGGGGACCTGCGTCCTCATAAGCGCCGACAAAACGGTAACGATGTGACTTTTATTATACTTCTCTAAAGCGACTGGGACCCCAAAAAAAAAGAAGACGATGAGAAACATTTGGCGCCGTGGCAATTAGTTATCAAAGACGTCGCGCATTGACAAGCAAAAGTCAAGGCACTCGAAGCCACCCAAAAGAAAACGAAATGCCAGAGGAGAGACCCCGGGAAGAATGTGGAGACAGAGACAGAATCGGGAAAGCTATATAAAGTGGACATTATCCATACAAACGATGAGTCATCAAGAGTGCGATGCGAACACAGAAATAAACTTACAAGAAGGTGGAACGGTTGCTGTTCTGCTGTAAGTGAAGAACCAGGCCTGGAGACTTGGTACTGAAGAATCTGAAGAAACCCTCTTCGAATCTTCGTAGACCCGCCCCAAATCATGGCAACGTGTGCCGGGCCAAGACAATATTGAAACGTAGCCCAGCTAAACATTGATCCTTATCGACATCTTCGGAGGGAGTTGGTTTCGGTATACGGATGCCTGGATCTCTGCTCATGGCTGCCACTCGGTTCCAGGGATTCCGGGGAGGGTCTGTTGCAATTGGTAGCCGAACAGCAGCAGCAGAAGCAGAAACAACTTAGCACGAGACACTTCGCGGGGCACACCTCGCACGCAAGGCGAGTTCAGGGAATAAATGTAAAGGAGAGAGCCCTGAGCAGCAGAGACTTTCTAGGTAAAATGAGTTGGGACCCTAGAAAAATGGAGTAAGAAAAACATTTGTGAAAAATGTAAAACTTTGAATTCTGCTTACTAGTTCTCAACTCTGAACATCTGTTAAATATAGTATAATGAAACATAAATATTTCATCTAAAATATATAAAAATACATTTTCAAATTAAAATCTTTTTTATTATTTCTTGACCATCTTATGATGGAGTTTAATAAATAATTTTTTCAGAATTTACAAAAAGTTTCATATGTTTCATATGAATATTTTTTCAGAATTTACAAAAAGTTTCATATGTTTCATATGAATATAATTAAATATTCCCACACATTTTCTTCAGGTCACATATATCCTATATATAGTCCGATGTATAACATCCTACTGACCCATTCCCATGCGGGCAGGGAATTGATAATTCAAATCAAATCGAGTGGAGACGGAATGAATGCGCTAATTAAATAAACATAAAAGTCTCGGGTCGGGCATTTTCTACGCCTCCTTAGCTTATCTGCGAACGACATGTGTAAAAGAGATCGGATCGCTTAGGCGAATTAGCATATTCATATTCCACTCGATTCGGGCGATTCGGGGACCCAAGCCCACGCATTAGGGTCGATAATGAGCTGATTAAAGTCGTAGGTGTTGCAGCGTGCAAGATTAGATTAGGCTAATCAGCTGGATCAGCTTTATAAGGGGTCTGAGAAAGATGGAAAACAAGAGACCCAGCGATTGGAGATCAAAACAAAAGCCGTTGACGGTACACTCGATAAGTGGAGCGGTTGCCTTTCGATAATTGCTGGGGCAGAAGTAATTAACTCGGCCGACGGCCACGTCGCAATGCGAATTATAATTCGAGTTTGCCACAAATTAAAATTGCCATTCGGAGAGGCATCCGCGGCATGCGACGGTGCAAAATCTGACAAGCGGCAACAGCATAATAAAAATATGTATGTGAAATGGGAAATTAAATAGGACGCTGCCAGCAGCTGCCTTAAAGCACTGGAAAAAATGCTTGAATTAAAAATACAATAAATAGAAGAAATGACTTACAATCTCTTATAAATGTGTCTAAAAGTAGGCTACAATATTTTGTATAAAAAAATTGTAGGTTATTTTTGCATACTTTTAAACACCTTTAAAAGGGATTGCCAACATCTTGAGATTTCAATTAATTTGAAAAAAAAACAAATATGTGGAATCAAAATAGGTACCCAAATAAAACCATCTAATACAATTTTAGATAGTTTCCGAAAGTAAAACCATTTTTCGCTGTGCACTTTCGGTGACATATTTGGACGTGGCTCCCAAAAAAAGAAGCTGCCCGGCCTGCCTTCTTAGCCTTTTTAGCCCGCTCGGCTCACTAATTTGCCATTTAGTCGGGCATCCCAGGCATTTGGGTGACAAGAGCGAGAGCAGAAGGCTGCTCCTGGCCGAAAACTTTAATGGCTTAATGTGGCAAATGTGGCAACGAGGTGACTCCGACTCCGCAGCGCTGGCCCAGGGCGTTGGTCACATTTTCGAGCCATTCCTACGCTA
Source organism: Drosophila pseudotakahashii (assembly GCA_035046095.1). NCBI lineage: Eukaryota > Metazoa > Arthropoda > Insecta > Diptera > Drosophilidae > Drosophila > Drosophila pseudotakahashii. Next base: position 476,131 of record JAWNOE010000198.1, read on the forward strand.
TTTGCCTGATTTTTCAATCAGCCAAGACGATGGACGCAATTACCCCCAGGCAGATCGCTTAAAATCTTATTAAGTTTTGTTTGTTTTCATCATTATTTTCACGGCCGGGGCCATTTTCGGCCATTAAGAGTGAAAATCTTGTGTAAATCGAATTATTTGTAATTTATGGTGTGGCAGCAGCAGCAGCAGAGGATTATTACCCATCCGAGGAGAGGAGTTGGAGTTGGAGTGCGGTTCCTGATCCAGCCATAGCTAAACCAATAACCATTAAGCGTGCTAAAATCAATCGCAATTGCCTGCTCCTCCCTCCGAAAGCCGAAACCCAAACCGAAACCCAAACCGACTCCGAACCTTTCCAGATCCCCGCCAGAAATCCACCCGATCCACCTCCATCTGCGGTTACAATTTGCAGACGATTTGCGGTTACCTTTTTTCTCTCTTTGTGGGTAACACAAAAGCCAACATGGCTGGAGGATCCACGAGTTGGCAAGTTGGCACGGAGCGAAGAGCGAGGGATTCCGGAGGGGCAGCGATCAGCAGACCAAACTGGTTCAAAGAGATTATCGATTTTCAATTACCGATGCGGCGAGTGTGCGGCTAAGTAGTTTGGTTTTTGTTTGGTCTAGCAATTTTCGAGCCAAACTGCAGCTGGCCCAGCAATCATTTAGCAACTAAGCGAGCGAGCGGACAAAAAAGGGGGAAAACTAAATTGGGTAAATAAAAATTATAGAAGGAACTGTAATGGCACTTGGAGGGTGGAAGGAAAAAATAAGGAAAAAGTAAGCGGGGCTACAAAAATATGTTTTATTTAAATATATCCGTATTCTATCCGCATTAAATAATATATTTTAAATTCAAAAATAATTAAGTAGATCGTAATAAAATTAAATCGCAACTCAATGCCTTAGCTGATTAGCTGGACTAACAAATTAAGTGCGACACTCGGCAGCGTGTTTCCATCAGACGCGTCAGTCAGTCACTTACTCACTGGCCAACCTTATAGCTATAACTAACTAACCGGCCAACTGGGCGAGTGAGTGAGCTGACCATATGCGATCACGGACATATATGCACATATCTTATCTAACGAATCGTTTAGCAAGTCTAACCCGTTTCAGTGGCGTGTGACTTGGCCCAAACTGTGGGGATCTATGAATGAAAGCGGCTGACTGGGACTGGGATTGGGATTTTGGGACGAGGGGAGAGCTATGCTAATCGCTGGGATTATAATTAATTAATTAGCCTACTGCCCATTTCTCTGCTTCTTCATGGGCGGACATGTGCGGAGCTCAACACAGACACAAGACACAGACAAGTTTGTTGCCAGAGTCTTTCGTTTCGGACTTTTTGTGGGGGGTTAATGCTTCCAGCGAAGCGTCAGAAATTTAATCAAAAATTTCATAAACGCTACGCGGCCAAATTGCACATTTAATGACAATAATTTGCGTAATGGATTTTCATGTTCTCGTAATTGAATTTATTTTAATTTAAACTAAATTGCGATACGCGTTACACAAATTGGGATCTCGGAGCCTTGGAATATATAATTTTCAGCGCTCACGCGGCCGCTCCACTAATTGATTATAATTCTGTCAGTCGCCACCGTTGGCTGCGGGTTCAGGTGGCTCTGCGCTCCCCTCTAGCATCCCGTTCTGTTCTCCCACTTTTGCAGACTCTGGGACACTCTGGGAGGAACGACCATCCCTCTGCTCCACATTTCTCGCATTATTTCGCGCTCGTTAGCCGGCTCGGGGCTACAGCTCCATCCGATCGCCCATCGCCCATCGCCATCACCCTGACCATCAGCATAACCAACTCCATCACCAGCCTTAATGCCCATCATCATCAACAGCATCTTGGTGGCGATACTTCGATCACTCACAGCTAGAGGTGGGCGCTACCTCTTCTTATAAAAATGGTATTTCTTATAAAGACCGGTGAAAAATATCTACTATATTTACTGGGACCCAAATCAGTTCTTATAAGAATAGGTGGTAAAAACTTGAATGATGTAGCTTTACTACTTTGGGAACTGCCTTGAATCTTCAAGATCATAATAATGCTGTTAATATATTTCCAACGAGGAATAAATCTACTGTTCTACGGATTCCGTATAATTTATTTATTACAAAGCTTTTACAAAGCTTTCCGGTAATTTAAAAAATTTAAATGAATACAAGTCTTAAGATAAAGGTCACGCACTCCTCTCTAATTCGATTTCGCAGTGCCTGGCAGGTGTTTTGGCATCGAAACGGCGATCGATTCGCTTCGTCGCAGGCTGTTAATAAATACTCATCGTATCGCCTGGCACTCTTCGAAAGAGCAGAGAAAACCCAAGAAAACCGGAGCTCGGTAAGTGTGCTGCAAAAATTGTTTGATGAATTTCATAATGGTGGGACATTATGTTTGCTTCCGCTCGCTGTTGCCACAATTTACTTTTTATGAATGTCAATGGATTTTTAATTAATTGCAGGCCATTTTCGGGCTGCCCCCTTTCGATACTTTACGAGCATCTCGCTGGTTTTTTATATGCAAGATCGGGAAACGCTTGGGGTACTCGCATAAATCTGAAATTGATCGTCGGCCATTAAGGCAACCCAACGCGATTCAATTCGATTCCATTCAATGCGATGGGATGGGATCGTTAAATTTGTCTCACTGAATGCCAATAACAATTCTCTATATGCTAATAAAATAATTTGCAAATTAAAGAAGTGTTCGCCAAATCTCCTGGAGATTTAACGTCATTTGTTTCAGGTTATTACAGGGTATTTGGGTATATTGGGTGTAGGGTTAGAACTTTTGAATTTCCGATTAAACTAAGCCTCTTGTAATTGTACTACATTTTAATTACTTCGATTAATGTAAAAATGGAATTACAACATGAGCTTCCTTAGTCAAACTCCTATCGAAACCCTTTGTACTCCCTCGATTTCTTTCACTGTCAGTTCATTAAAGGCGCTTAAATTGTATTTCAATGTGGGACTTGGGCCTGGAAATCGGGCTTGGCACTCCACACGAGCGCCAGAAGCACAGAAATCCAATCAAAAAGCAGCCCAAGACGCCACCAACACCAGAGGTCCAGAACACAAGATCGTATTTTGGAGTCGGAGTTGAAAATGGAGCCTAAAACCAACACCGAAGTGGCCCAAGTCGACCCCCTGTGCGAGCCATTGTCGTAAATCACACATTAAAATATTTATTTGTATTTTTACTTGTTCAGAAATTAGCTAAGAGCCCCCAGTCGAGCTCCGAAATCGACTCGGGGTCGGGAGTCGGAGTCCGGCTTTGTTGTGCGAATGAATTTTAATTTCCTTTTTATGATATTTTAATTTATTTCAGCGTAAATCAAAACCAAAACGAGACTTGCTCTCTCTCAGTTTCCTTTTTTCTTCTTTAGCCAGGGGCTGCACTTTTAATAAATTAGATTACCCTGCGTTTTAACACTTCAAATAAAATATGTTGTAATTATTTCTTTAATTTAAAGCAACCCTACAAATTTAATTAAATAATTTTATATAGGAAAAACAAATATATTTAATAGATTTAAAAATAAAATATTATTGTAAAAAAATATATACCTTTTAAAATTTAAATTTATGAAGGTCTTTATAGTTTTTTTAAGTGTACTTCGGGCGTGCTCCGTTCGGTTCTTAGTCGGTTTTGGGAACGAAGCGGCGCTTCCTCGGATCTCCAACATCCGCGCGAACTGCATAAATCTTGAAAGGCTCACCAAACCCTACGAACGGGGAGTGGATCAGATCGGGATGGGAGTGGACTCGAGGTGGACTAACAAGCTGGAAAAACACTCCAGAGACCCTGGCATGCAGACAAAGATTGCTTTTTCACAGCTTGTGGTACGTCCGGCAGTTTATTAATTTGACGTTTCCAGTTGCAGAGGCCAGCAGTCCGCGAGGTGATCTCGGCCAGAAAACAGTGAGAGCAGTTAACGGTGCAACAATTTGTATACATTTTCAGCTCGAAAGGGTGCTCCTATTTTGTTTTTAATGGGCGGGGGCGTGGTCGGGGTCCCACAACAATTAGTCCAGAAATGGGACCTGATATTTGGGTGCCATCTAATTAAGCCGACTGTTTACAGCGTCTGCGAATCTGACCGGGAAGCTCAAGAAAGCTCTCTGAGCTGTAACCAGGTTTTTGGTAACTCCAACAGATGGCGATTGAGTTCTGCCCACTCTTATACGCTGTAAAGCATGCTCGTTGCAAGGGGTTCTCATGCAGGTTGGAAGTCCTTAACAGGTTCAAAGTAAGGGGTCGGACTAATCCTTAAAATGGTATGATATAGCATAGTTCAAGCCGGTTTATAAAGTCAGCATATAAGCATTTTCAAAGCCAAAGCCCAAAGATATTTCCAATATTTATAAATATTTTAAATATTTTCTATTAAAAATGAACTATTTTTTAAGGATTCCACAACATATCATCTTCGAACCTCCAGCCTCTGAGATTTAGTTGATTTAGTTGACGCACTGTTACTTTCCCCCATCAAACATGCTGCAATTCAACATTTCAAAGGAACTAGGTCAGCTGAAGCAATATGCTCCACGAAACATCTTTTAACTCCATATCAAGGTTCTAACAGTTCTGTTAATAGTATTAATAGTCCTACCCCTACATAACGACTGGAAGTCTTTTAACTCTATGTTAAAGGTTAAACAGTTCTGTTGAAAGAACCATCCCAACATAAGGACATCCCTTAGCTTCATATCATGGTTTTAACAGTTCTGTTAGTAGTGCCACCACAACATAACGACTGGAAGTGTTCATTTTGGCGAGGGGTAGCTAGCATAGTGAACCCTCTACAGAATTCTGGTTAACAGTATTTAAGCTTTACATACATATATAGAATTATATCTGTTGAGGCAGATTGAGAACTTCCCGCTGTTGACAGTTTGCTGTTGGGCGGAAGACAGCGGATAAGTTAATGTACAATCTCTGTTCGCTTTAAAAGCATATGAGGCGATGTTGTCTTTATGCCTGAACAGAGTCCACCCACCACCCCATAGCCACCCACAACCACCCAGCAATTGCTGTTTACACGCCTTGAGATGAGGGGGAAGGCCATTTGCATAAAGCAGCCATGGAGCAGTAGGAGGATATGGAGGAGTCAGGAGTCGGCGTCGGATGACGATGACGATGTCGCCAACTTGTTAGCGGACGCTGGCATTTTTACTTGCATATGCAGAGATAATGCGCCGCCCATTGCCACCCAATGGCCACGTCCTTGCCGCCCACTTGTCACCCCCTCGCCCATCCACCGCCCACACATGTCAGTGGCAGTCTTCGAGCTCCCGAATCCCTCCTCCCTGCCCCTGCTCCTCCTCCTCACTCTGTATTCCGTGCAATGTCATGGCTGCGTGCGTGGCTAAGAGGGCACATAAGTCCCCCGGAAAGACGAGCGAGTCCGTGTCCGCTCCTTTGGGCGAAGGATATATGCAAGCCGGAGGAGACACTTTCCTTACTGATTAGTGATATATGCATCAAAGTGTGCGGGGTCGCTAAGAAGGGATTACGATTTTTTTTCTCAGAGGGAAATATTGAGCTTTGGCTGAACGACAATCGCAAATGCAAATGAATTAGGGCAAGATATTCTTATATTTAGCCAATCTATTTAATTAAAACTGTCTATAACAGAACGTAACTGATTTGTTGGTAAAATGCATTTTATATGGAATCAGTACCATTGGTTAAGAAATTTATGAATGATAGAAAATATTATAAATAAAAGTTGATTTATTTTATATGGACATCAAAAAATATATCTTTATTTGTGTTACATTATTACATTTAACAAAACCTGTCTCGGTTTTTTTCACTGGTCCTAAGCAGTTTTATAAGCGAGTTTTGGTAGTCGAAGTTAATCCTAGTGAACATCTTTCAGTGTTCTGCAGCCATGTGTTCCTGCTCCTCCAATTGCTCAGCTGGTGATTTATCTTCCTGAACCTTTTCTTCCTGGTTGGAGGATGGCTCTAGGCCCAATATCTTTTCATCCTGTTGATCAGGGGTTTCTGAGTTCTGTTGCCCTTTATTTTCCGATTCCGCAGTCTCATTTTCCTGAGTTTGCTCTGGGAAAGGGAGGGCCCTTAGTCGCTGCACCATATCCTCGAGGGTTTCGGGTGCCTCCTTCTCGGCGCCTTCCTTTCCAGAAGATCGCTTCTTGGCCGCATCATCCTGTCGAGCGGCAGCACACAACTGGGATTGTGGTCCTCCCTTTATGGTGGTGGTGGGGATCTTGGGGATGGCTCCGGTGGATTGTAGTTTTATCGCCAACCTACTTGGTGTGGTGGTGACTGTAACGCAACAAGCTGCTCCCTCCACTTCATCCTCCGGCTCACCGACAATCCTGGTCCTGGCTATGGAGTTCACCGAGCTGGTGGCCTCTTCTGTGGGCACTGTTTGCTCCACAAGTTCCGCCTCTTGTCGCCGCGTTGCTTCCCTTTCCGCAATCCTGTTGATCATGGCCGTTCCCCTTTCCGATGTCGAACTCAACCTGGCTATCAGTTCATTTCCCTGGGCCTCCAGCAGACGGAGACGTTCTGCTCTGTTGGCCGACACCCTCTCAATGTCCTCCAATCGTTGCTCAACGGTTTGCGAGATGCTGGCGGAAGTTTGGGCCTGCTCCTGCGGATGATTTCGTGCATGCTGTTCATGTAGAGTGTCCATTTTAGTGACCAACTTATCGCCGCGTTCTGTGTTCCTCGAGAGCTGTGATATCAACTGCCGACTCTCCTCCTCCAAACGCTGAATTCTCGCTGTCCTCCTGGCTGTGTATTCCTCCTCTTCCGCGGTTAGTGGAGATGCAGCTGGAGGAGACTCGGTTTTGTTTGCCGGCTGGGCTGCCTCCTCCTCTGTATTACTTTCAAAGCTCGCCTCTCGACTGGGCGCTCTTCTTATCCGGTCTAGAGATTTTTTAAGATATTGTCCTCGGTCGGCTGTGCGCTTAATCCTGGACATCAGTTGACGCGACTCCTCCTCCAGGCGTCCCAATCGCTCGGATCTCTTCCTGGTGTACTCTTCCTCGCGAGGCGTAAGGCTTCCGGTGGCTGGTGCCGAACTGGCCCTGGTCATGCGCTCCATACGCTTCCTGTTGATGAATTCCTCCAGCGGCACAGCATGCTGGGCGGGGGAGATGTCATCCTGGAAGTGGCACAACTGAATCTCGAGGCGCTCGCGATTGCCAGACGTTTCGAGGACCTGCTGGATGAGGTTTTTGCACTGCTCCTCCAGCTTCTGGATGCGACTGGCGGTGCCGGAGGTTCCACTGGTGGTTCCTGCCTGACTTCTTTGCCTGCTCCTGGAGCTGTGTGGCGCCTTTGGATCGCCACCATGCGCCCCATCTTCCTCGGGCTCCTCATCTGCATCTTCTTCTCCTTCTTCTGCGGCGTAAGGAGCATCTTCTCTCCAGCCACAAGTCGGCGGAGCACTGTTCCAACGCAGAACTATATCCTCGGTATCCTCGGTGTCTTCGCCTGTGAAACCCTGACGACCCGGTGAAGTGCTCTGCATCCGCTTAATCTTGCGAGTATGTTCAAATTGATCCCTGAGGAGCTTCCTGCGACAGACAGACGATGAAGTGGGGGCCTCTACGGGGTGTACAGTAGCTTGTTCACGCTCCTCATCCGACTGAGGTCCCGAGTCGCTGTAGCCACTCTCCGCCGAGTGATTGGCATCCTCCAACTTCCGCCGGGCAAACTCCCTTCGCCACTCGTCACACTGCTCCTGACTCTCATCGTTCTTGGCCCTGGCCAAGGCCCACTTCCGGCGGCAATACTCCAGCTCGTCCTTGAGTTCGCTAAGGAGACGCCTCTTCTGCTGCAGCTGATAGCGCAGGATCTGCTCCTGCGTGTGTAGTTGGCGATGCTGGCGCTGCATCTTGCCCACCAGATGCCAGGTTTTGGTTAGCTCCAAACTCACGCCACTCAGCCGCTTTTCCTGCTGGTTGAGGCGGTAGTCCAGATGACTGTTGAGGGTTTTCAGGCGGTTGGTCTCCTTCACAAGCGACTTCTTCTCCAGGATGAGGTCCTGTAAAAAGGCAGAAGGATTAGTTATTTTGACGCTACTTAAATGAGGGTTTATTTGGACTGAAGGGAAACTTCCATAGTGCTTTATCGTTAGATTTCCGAAGTTTTTGCTCAATTGGGGTTTAAACAAAAATAACAACGGTGGAATGAGTTTTAGGAAAGTAGAGATATCCTCAGAATAACATAAGGGGGTACTTTGCATTTAAAAACTGAATATAATTGAAGATAGCACTGCTTTAAAAGCTGGAAAAATGTAAGACAACATTTTTCTCGCATCGTAAAGATCCTTGAGAACCGAAGGAATACCTGACCAGCACCAAAACGTAATTGAAATAGCCCCTATTCAAGGGTAGCAATATGCAACATGTTCTGTGCAAACGGCAACTGACCGATAAATTCAATTATGTGCACAACAACGGACTCGGCTGCCAGGACCTTGCCCCAAGGAGCCACCCACTCATTCCCATTCCATCCCCATCCCCATCCACTTGCACTTCCTTTCTACATCGATGGTCGGCAGGACGTCAGCAATAATGAAGCTGCTCGTGCTCGGCCGCTCGCTCGGCACTAGACTAAATAAAGCGCTTAAGTGAATAATGCAAAACTTTGCAACAGCCACAGACGGAGCTCCATGAAGCGGGAATCTCGGATGGATGGGGGTTGGGTCCCTGGCAGGCTGCACTTCATCAGCAAACCGGATACGACAACTAACAAGCCCGATTGTCCGCAGCACTTGAAAGTAGGAAGGAGCAGTTGGAGGAAGTCCAACTAGACCGCGAAAAATTCAAAGCTACCTATAATAACTTATAGAATTATTATTATGAACTAGAACTTTCAACGCTTTGGTAAAATAAAAGAAAACTAGAGATAATCAAAAATAGCTAAAAATGATTGAGTAACATGAAGATTTAAAGCTAGAGACAACAAATTTCATGAAGGACTAAACTAAACCGGAAAAACTCTTATCTACCTAAAATAATATAAACGATGCAATATAAGAGACACCTGAAAATGCTTATGTATCTGAAAACCTAAAGACTGTCAGAGACAATGTCTACTTAGCAAGGGAAAAATACAGATCTACCTTTGTTTTCTAAAGTTATTCTTCAGAAACTATGCAAAAAGCATCCACCCTCATTCTTCTCAGTGTAGTAACTGGAACTTGGCAACTTGGGCTCACCTTCAGTTTGATGTAGGTCTTGCTGACGCTAAGCTCTGGTGGCTTGCGGTGGGACTCCCCTTCGTCCTTACCAGGGGCATAGGATGCGGATGCGGCGGAGGAGGAGCGCTGCTGCTGCGGAGGAGGAGGAGGAGGCCGCACTTGAGGTCGCACTGGCACTGCAGGATGGCAGCTCCTCGAACTGCACGCGCTCGATTTTGTGGTGGCTCAAGAGCTCCATCAACACTTTCCAAACTTTTGGCAAGTTGCCAATGATTTCTTGGGCCGAGGCAACTTTTCCCATAATTTCGGGCTCATGGCTTTTTAACGAAGCCGCAGTGGCAGCCTCCACATCCACACAGGCACCCGAACTCCTTTTCCGGTATTTTTTGATGACTCCTCCTGCTTCTGTCCCTCCTCCCGGTTGACAACTGTCCGTGGTATCCTCGTCTGTGGGAGTCGGAGTGACGCTGCGACTTTTGTCCGATTCCCCGGCGGAATCCCCATGACCAGTGGCCTGTTCCACGAGCTCGAAAAGCAGCTTGGGCAGAGTGGCACCATCGCTGCAGCTGCCCTCCGCTTGGGTCATTTGATTGAGCAGCTGGCGGTTCTCCTCCAGCATTCGATTGACGCGATCGATGTCCATGTTGCTCTTGCCATTGAAGCCCATAATCAGCTGGCTGAAGAGCTAGAAGAGGAATGTGTGGGATGTAGCTGGAGGATAAGGCTAGAACCCTAGGTCCACTCACCTTGTTGACTGCTCCCACTTGCTCGCTGAGCAGACGCTTCTCGAACTTGTGCTCGCTGCACTCCTCACGCAGCTTGGCCAGCTCCTCGTTGGCCGTCTCCACTTCCTTGAGCAGGCTCTGATTGCGCTCCTCGAAGTGTTTGGTTCTGGTTTAGAAAGGTTGTTAAGTAGTTGGTATAACACCAAGATATCAACTATTACTTCTCCTGCTCGGCAGTGAGTTCATCCCTCTTGATCGAGATTAACCTCTGCAGATTCTCGTACTCGGCAGCTGCTACCCTCTGGCGCTCCTCATAAAGTTGCCTCAACTGGCGGATATTCACCAGTTGGCGTTCGTACTCCTGGCGGAGGTTATTGGACATAATCTTCATTTCACGCTCGCTGAAGGAGTCCTCGATTTGCGTGAGTTTCATCTTGAGCTGTGGGTAAAAATTGAGATCAGTATGACATTTAATTTCGATGACTTCGTTAGCTCACCTGGGCACACTGCTCCTCCTTAACACTCAGCATTTGCTTGCAGCAGGAGATGACTTCCTTGAGGGTTCCCACCTGGCGTTGAACCACCTCCACCTCCCCGCGCAACGAAAGATTCTCGGCCTGAGCCTGCTGCAAGGACAATTGGGCACTGGCCAGTTCGATATTGGCATGACGGCTCCTGGCACAGGGATTCTCATCATCTGGATCGCAGTTCGACTCACTGGGATTTTGTATCATCGCATCCTCTGCATTTCCATCTCTTCTCAGGCGTCGGTTTTCAGCTTGTTCCGTGGCCAATTGTTTTTTGAGACTAGCTATCTCATCTCTCATATCCTGCACTGCATTTTGCCGAACTTCCCTTTTCTGACGGAGTTCTTCTTTGAACTCCTCGAAGGTCTGTTCTTTCTCCGGACAATCGTTCGCATTTTCCTCCATTTTAATAGAAGCTCGAGTCTCCCGATTTTCCTTTCTAATTTTGGGGGGCACCTTCTCTTTGTCTTCGGTTTTTCCTGTAGCTACAGCCTGAGGGGCCTGTTCCAGAACCAGATTCTCGTGCTCGATGCTGTTCCACCAGGGCTCGTCATCGGTGGCCTGCTGCACCTGCATCTGCGTATCATCTGCAGACTGTGCGGACTCGGCATTTCCCATTTTCCCCCAAAAAGAGAACAAAGGCGAACGAGCTGTGGTATGCGATGTTGTGACGATCTGTTTACCGATGCAGATTCAGATGGGATGGTCTTCGCCTGGCGAGCGTTAAATTTACGATTCGCTTTAATGCGACTTTCCTTCTAGAAAGAAAGACTCTTTGTCGGCACAAAGAAACCCCAATGATCCACCGATCGCTTCCAATTGATATGGCACCAATACTGCGGCAGTGAAAATATCTGTCCCTGTATATGTGGGCACACGAGTTTTCCGATTTCGCAATTATTTATTGACTTTTACTTTCTGGATACCAAGAGTATTCGAGGAAAATATTTTCTCGACTTTAGTTGCAACTTTCACTTCACAAAATATAACGAAAAGTAATAAAAGTAACTAAAGTAATTATCTAGTATACATATGATAAAAATCTATATATGTATTCGTGAGGTTGGAAAATTTTTTCGATTCTAATTTCTATCCGTTCGATGGTCGAACGCAACTTTTCGGTTAGCCAGCTCGGGAAAAACTGAGAAAACATCGAATAGATTCAGCTATTTTTAACCCACTATTTGGTCTCTCCTGTCTTTAAACGATTTCGGCTTCTCTCGGCGAGAATTCTCGCATAAAATGTTTTGTTTGTGCATTAGATATATGTACTTTTTTATGCTGAGGGTCTGAGAATTTGGCGGAGACTCTTCTCAGGACCCTTCCCTTCGCACTCCTTAATTATTCTTCTTAGTTTTATGCACATTTTAATTAGGAGAACGTGTCACATGAAACAGTTTAAATTTAGACCCACGCGTCATTTTAATTATGACTAATGGGCAAATCAAAACAAAACTCTTGCCACATCGCTTGTCAAGAAAATGAAGATCAAGAACAATTGTGAAGAGCTGCCAAAAGACTGATTCGCAACACTTACAAGGTCATTGATCTTCAATATTTTGAAAAGGACATGGGCTTGGAACTTAATGTTCAATATTTATCTTAAAAATAAGAATGTCTTTTGAATAACAAGGAAATAAACAGTTAAAACTCACCAGAAAAAGGTAAAGGTAATTAAATATTTTACAAATCCAAAAGTAGGAATTACTAACACAAAACCCTGAAAAAATATAACAAATGTATTAGATTAGATGTTTTAATTTGTTCATTAAAATTAAAACTTCTTAAAAATAAAACAATCTACTAAGGTAGGCGTTATAAGGATATGTTTTAGGTGATAAACTCAATGATATATGCTGGATTCTTTTTTCGCAATCTTGATGACCATTATCAGAGAATTCATCTGTGAACCTTTATTAACCAATTTGTGATGGTGGCAAAGGGTGCGTGGGATACCGAAGCCAGTGAAAAAGTTCCGCGGGAAAGTTTCAAATGAAAATGCATTTGCTAGCTGATTTTTGCACTGGCTACGCCGGCTTCCTGTTTTTGTGTTTTTTTTGTCTCCAGTGCGCGCATTTGAAAAGTGGGAAATACGCAGCAATGACTCCGAACCAAGGATGGGAGGGGTGGGGTTTTCCGGGGGAAAAGGGCAGGATGATAGAGGAAGCACACATTTGGCAAAGTGTCGCCAGGCTTGAAAATGAAAATCAACAATGCAATTTGCCATGGTGCCTCATTCCCTGCCCCTCAGTTCTGGTTGGCTCCGTTGTTTGCTGCAACGCCAAAAGGGGCAAAAAATTCTGCTAAAAACTTGAAGCGCCTGGCAAAAGTTGGGCCCCCAGCCACGCCCTCAACTTTCACAGAGATTGCACACAGGCAAATGTGCAGCGAAAGTTGCAAGGATACAAGAACCGAGATCCAAGGACATTGTGCCCGGAAAAAGTTGCAAGAAAATGCATTGTGTTCATTATAATGGAATAATAAACCGGAGTGACTGGGCTCAGATTGAAGCCCTCTCCCCTTTCCTTTGGCTCCTGTCGGAGGTCCTCGGATTTGTCCTGTGTTTTTTTTTGTGTGGGAAACCGTCAAACTTTCCTCACCCTTACTTCCTCAATACAAAATTACTGTACCTGGCATGACATTATAAATTAAAATGTTGAATAAGATATTTTTTAAAAGTCGTTTATTGAAATATACAAAACGGAAATATTTTCAAAATAAAATGAAAAAAAATCGGAAAATACAAAAAAAAATATTTAATAAATTAGTTATATATATTTAATGTTAATTTTATTCTTAATCTTTCTTGATAATTTAAATTTAATTTTTAATAATAGATTTTGTACTGTATTTCTAAAGTTGGCAGCTATTTTTCATTTCGGCCAGGTTGCAACTTCTCCCTCGCCTGGGTTTATAGCCCAAAAGGAAGTTTCTGCTGAGGCTTCATTATCCTGACAGCCGGCTAACCATATGAAGCTTTGTCCTTTAAGCCAGCTTCCGGAGCCTGGGGTTAATTAGAATAACTTGGGGCCGAAAGTCAAAGTTAAGAAGGCGTCCAAGGACAATGTAGTGAAATGGAGATTGCGACATACACTGCAAACAAAGCTGCCTTTAATACAGTATTAGAAATACCTTTAAGTGAAGGGAAACTTCCACACATTTCCCATTTCTTCCACTGCAGTCTCGATGACATGCTATTTATAATCATTCATACATGCATACATATGTATGCCAGTCAGTAGGAGGAAAGCATAAATACCTATGGGCAGAATGGGCTGGGAGTTTTTGGGGGAGGAGGTTTTGTTCTACGGAGGATAACAACAATGCAACAACTTCATTAGCAACAGCAACACGTTGACACATCCTTGCATCCTGTTGCAAACTCTCATTTCCGCAGTAGTTCTGTCTTACATACCGGATATCTCTCCAAGTGCGGCAGGAATCTTGATGGAGAGTACATACCGATGTACATTTGCATCACATTACAGCTATATTTCACTTTAATAACACACAAATTGGGTAAATTTCAAACTTTCACTGATAAGAAAGATGTTAAAGCGCGCACAAATCAGCTGTTCGGTTAAATCGAGTTGGCAGCCCTCTTTTCTAGAGATGAGCAACAGCTGTTTGGGAACCAGTGAAAGTTCACCAAAAAAAGCTATGCCTTTAAGGAACCAGTTAAAGCCTAAATTAAAGTCAAACCTGTAAGAGGAATATATTTTAAAATTAAAGAAAATCGAATAAATCTCTCACCTAATAATTTTTTTATCAATATACGAACTAGTTCCGCCTTACAATCACCTCACCACTGACTGGTTCACAGTACAAACGGTTCATTTCAAAACAACACGTGCAACGGGAAGCGTTTCAGTTTTTATTATTTTTGAGTGGGTTTTCTAAAAGAAATAAACCGAGAAGATGCTGGAGGAGATGAATCAAATGAAGACCACTCCGGTGCTGACCAATTCCCGGCCGGAATTCAAGCAGATACCCAAGAAACTGAGCAGGGTAAGTGAGAAATCAAGTACATGCCGCATTTCCATGCTAATGAATTTTTGAACACAGCACCTGGCCAACTTGGGTGCACCCCATGTGGATTCCTTTGACGAGATGTTGACCGTGGGTCTGGATAACGTGGCCAAGCACATGATTCCCATCCACTGGCAGAGTCCAGCCGGCGAAAAGATCTCCTTGAAGGTGGAATCCATTTGGATATCGAAGCCACAGGTGCCGCAGGATGTGATCGATGTGCGCACCCGAGAGATTTACCCCACGGACTCCAGGCAGCTGCACGTTTCCTACTCGGGCATGTGCTCGGCTCGGCTGGGCTGGAGTGTCAATGGAGTGGACAAGTCCCCTATAAACGCGGATCTGGGTGAACTACCCATTATGCTGCGCTCCAAGGCCTGCAATCTGGGACAGGCTTCGCCGGCTGAAATGGTGAAGCACGGAGAACACGACAGCGAGTGGGGTGGCATCTTTGTGATCCGAGGAAACGAGAAGATCGTTCGCATGTTGATCATGACCCGGCGGAACCATCCCATCTGCATAAAGCGCTCCTCTTGGAAGGATCGTGGTCAGAACTTTAGCGATATCGGTGTGCTAGTGCAAACAGTCCGCGAGGACGAATCCTCGCAGAGCAATGTAGTCCACTATTTGAACAATGGAACGGCCAAGTTTATGTTCTCCCATGTCAAGCGATTATCCTACGTACCTGTTTGCCTGATCCTCAAGTGCCTGATGGACTATACGGATGAAGAGATATATAACAGGCTAGTGCAAGGCTATGAATCCGACCAGTACTATATATCCTGCGTGCAGAGCATGTTGCGGGAAGTTCAGAGCGAGAATGTATACACACACGCCCAGTGCAGGAGCTTCATCGGCAATCTGTTCCGCTCCCGCTTCCCAGAAGTCCCAGAATGGCAACCGGACGAGGATGTCACAGACTTTATACTCAAGGAGCGCGTATTGATTCATCTGGACACTTACGAGGCCAAGTTCCAACTGATTGTTTTCATGGTGCAGAAGCTTTTCCAATGCGCCCAGGGCAAACACAGAGTGGAAAACGTTGACTCGGCGATGATGCAGGAAGTGCTGCTGCCGGGACATCTCTACCAGAAATATCTAGGTGAACGAGTCGAGTCCTGGGTGCTGCAGGTCCGCCGTTGCCTCCAAAAGAAGCTGACTACCGCGGATGGCCTACTGACCAGTGCCGTGATGACGCAGTGCATGAAACAAGCGGGCGGTGTGGGTCGCTCCATGGAGTCCTTCCTGGCCACAGGCAATATTGCCAGTCGCACTGGCCTGGGATTGATGCAGAACAGTGGCTTGGTCATCATGGCGGAGAACATCAACAGGATGCGTTACATGTCCCACTTCCGTGCCATCCATCGTGGTTCCTACTTCACAACCATGAGAACCACGGAGGCGCGACAGCTGCTCCCCGATGCCTGGGGCTTCATTTGCCCAGTCCACACGCCCGATGGAACACCCTGCGGCCTGCTCAATCATTTGACACTCACCTGCGAGATTTCCAAGCGCCCTGATCCAAAATTGGTGGCGGTAAGTACATCAAATATTTGACTACATCAGGGAAATAATCGAATTCCTTATTTCCTTTCAGGCCATTCCCGCACAGCTCCTAGAGATGGGCATGATGCCCTTGTCCAACCGAAGTGATCCGGCTGACAAACTCTATGTTGTCTTTCTGGACGGCAAGCATCTGGGCCACATTCTTCAGTCGGATGCCACCAATATAGTCGACGATTTGCGCCACGGAAAGATATTCGGCAGCCTTCCCCAGATGATGGAAATAGGCTTTATACCCTTCAAGAAGAACGGTCAGTTCCCGGGTCTTTATCTTGCAACGGGACCCGCAAGGATGATGAGGCCCGTTTGGAACCTGAAATGGAAGAGGGTTGAGTACATTGGAACGCTAGAGCAGCTGTACATGGAGATTGCCATAGATGCCAAGGAGATGTATCCAGATTTCACCACGCATCTGGAGTTGGCCAAGACGCACTTCATGAGCAATCTGGCCAACTTGATACCCATGCCGGACTACAATCAATCGCCTCGTAACATGTACCAGTGTCAGATGGGAAAGCAGACTATGGGCACGCCTTGCTTAAATTGGCCCAAGCAGGCGGCCAATAAGTTGTACCGACTCCAGACGCCAGGGACGCCTCTCTTCCGTCCAGTTCACTACGACAACATTCAGCTGGATGACTTTGCAATGGGAACAAATGCTATAGTGGCGGTCATTTCCTACACGGGTTACGACATGGAAGACGCCATGATCATCAACAAGGCAGCCTATGAACGAGGATTCGCCTATGGAAGTATCTACAAAACAAAGTTTTTAACGCTCGATAAGAAGAGCAGCTACTTCGCCAGGCATCCGCACATGCCGGAGCTTGTTAAATATCTCGATACAGATGGTCTACCACATCCTGGCTCCAAGTTGAGCTTTGGCTCGCCGTTGTATTGCTATTTTGACGGAGAAGTAGCCACTTATAAAGTGGTAAAGATGGATGAAAAGGAGGATTGCATGGTGGAGAGTGTCCGACAGTTGGGCAGCTTTGATTTGTCGCCGAAAAAGACTGTGGCCATTACCCTGAGGGTTCCTCGGCCCGCGACCATTGGCGATAAGTTTGCATCGAGAGCCGGTCAGAAGGGAATTTGCTCACAGAAATATCCGGCCGAGGATCTGCCCTTTACGGAATCGGGTTTGATCCCAGACATTGTGTTTAATCCCCACGGCTTCCCCTCCCGTATGACAATCGCCATGATGATCGAGACGATGGCGGGCAAGGGCGCAGCGATACACGGAGATGTTTACGATGCGACACCCTTCCGCTTTTCCGAGGAACACACGGCGATTGACTACTTTGGCAAGGTGCTCGAGGCTGGAGGCTACAATTACTACGGAACGGAACGCCTGTATTCCGGAGTCGATGGCCGCGAGATGACCGCGGATATATTCTTCGGAGTGGTCCATTACCAGCGTCTGCGGCACATGGTGTTTGACAAATGGCAGGTGAGATCCACAGGAGCCGTGGAGGCTCGTACCCATCAACCGATCAAGGGCAGAAAACGAGGTGGCGGCGTGCGTTTCGGAGAGATGGAACGGGACGCCCTGATCTCCCACGGAGCCGCCTTTCTGCTGCAGGATCGCTTGTTCCATAACTCGGATAAAACGCACACGCTGGTGTGCCACAAATGTGGCTCCATTCTGGCGCCGCTGCAGCAGATTGTTAGTCGCAACGAAGCGGGATCGCTGTCCTCCAAGCCGGATACGTGTCGCCTGTGCGGGGATAACAGTTCCGTGTCCATGATCGAGATACCATTCTCCTTCAAGTTTCTGGTCACCGAATTGAGTTCGGTGAACATTAATGCCAGGTTTAAATTGAACGAGATTTGAGTGGAATCTAAGATTATTGTTAGACCTTATTTTATCCCTTGTACTATTCCTAATAAAGTTGATGAAAAAAGCGGTAAAATGTGATTGATTCTGTAGAAAGGGTCTTAAAAATGCCTACACATGGTTTCAATTTATATTTATTTATTTATTTAAATACATATTTGTTTACGTTTACAGTTAAATTCCTGCATTTGCTATATGTAGTTGTGGTTTATGTTCTTGTTGCTGTTGTAGTCGCTTTTGTTTTTGTTTTGTCTGTGAGTGTTGAATGGAATTTTCGTGGAATTTTGTAACATTTAACTATTGCACTTTGGAAATGCTTTCAACTTCCAACTGACACATGCACATTGGTTGATACGAAAGGATTGAGAGTTGTTTAGTGGTAATATAAGTATACGATGACAATTTCCATTATCGGTATTCAGTATCAGTATCTATATAATGTATATTTTAGTTTACAATTCTTTGTTCTTCGTCGGCTGCCGCCTCGCAATCGAAGGGAGTTTTATCAGCGGATTTATGGCTTGCTGCAGCTGCTCTGCCTCGGATAAGTTAATACTTGATGCTATAAAGATCGCTTGCCTTCCCAGGAAGCGGCACAACATGTAGTTCTCTTCAGTTTATCTATGGTACACATACGAAACGAAATATTATCCAGGATCAATCGAAAAATTCAGCTATAAGTATAATAATATTTTTTGAATGTTTTGCCTTCGTTATCGTTTCCTCAAAATTGGATTTCCTCCTAGCTTCGATAAATTTTTAGTTGCTCAACAGTGATTAATCAAGGAGTGTTTTCTTTTGTTGATACGCCTCTCTAATTATTTGTCTATTATTTAATGAGATTTCTGCTCCTGCGGGACTCTTCGTTAGATCTTCACACAATCAAAAACATTAAACATGAATTTCGTTTTGATGCAATTGCATTAATCAATATATGTATAAATATTTAGATAACGATTTGCATACTTGTCATTTGCAGGCATCTTAATAATTTCCTTGCAAGCTTTTCTCTTTTCAGTTTTTATATTGTTTTCTGTTTTTATTACAACGACGTATATACTAGGTATATGTATGTGGTTTGTATGAATGTATATCTGTGTATAGGTATATAATATCCAATTGCTACTGCCTCGAAATGATGCAACAATATATAATTTGTCATACATATTAACATAATCTAATTATGTTCTCTCGTTTCTCTACTATGAACTTTTTGAGCTTAACATTTACAAAGAATTCTGATACGGATTGGGATTAGGGGTTTGAGTGATTCAGGGAAGCATGAATGTGGAAAATGGGTAAAAACGTACGAGTAGGTTTACAAAAATAATATTCAAATCAACAGGAAACAGGAAAACGGGACAGTGGGTAAAGCTCACTCCGCAACTCGCTGCTGGAGAAGATGAAAGGTACTTATGAAGAGAGTAGGAGTGTGTGTGCCTGGCATAACTAAACGCGCAAAGTTCGAGAAGCGCTTCTGCTTTGATATTTCTCTAGGTGATTGGGATTGTGCATTGTAAAGTGGTTGCCGTGGCTCCATGGCTTCGTAGCTCCCGTAACTCGACCCCTCCCGTCCATGATTGTTGTGGCTTAGAACTGATCCGCCAGCAGGTCGCAGATCTCCCGGGTCACGGTCTCCTTGCTGGCCCTAACGGTCAGCCGGAACATCTGTTGATGATAGTTTAAGGATATAGGTTTCCCTTTCATAATAGCTAGTTAGAAATGCCTTACCTGAGCCTGCTTATTCGGCTCCAATCGCATCAGGCAGCCCACCTGCTGCGATTGCGTATGAATGATGCCTGCACAGACCATGTTGTCTGGATTGGGATCCACCTGGTCCAGCAGCTGCATACCGAAGCCCATCAGCTTGTTGCGGGCTCCGGCCAAATCCAGTGGCTGGGCAGCCTTGAACACTTTCTGTGACCGTTGTTGTTCCCTAAAAAACGCACAATTAGTATTGCATATTTTGGGAAGTCCGATTTTTTAGTTACCCGCTAAGATTTTTCCATCGTGCAAAGAAGGATTCGGCATTCATCTCGGTAGGCTCAAAGAACTTGTTCACGCTCAATGGCAGTTTGATGCTGAACTTTTGCTGGGTGCCGTTGTAGCGGAAACTTATCTCGATGGTTGGCGCATCGGCGTAATCCTCGATGCACTCGGCAGTTAGCAGCTGTTGGATCTGGGCTCCGGCCTCCAGGGTCGGCTCCACCACCTTCATCTGCACGTTCAACTTGAGCGCATCCTCGGCGGACCATTGCAAAACGGGATTAAAGTTCTGCAGGGGAAGCAAAAAGTTAATAAATTAAAGCCTTTAAAATACGAAATAGTATTTCCTTACCGTCAGTGGAACCTGCGTCTTGTTGCCGTAGAACAGTCCCAATCGTCCCAGATTCTGGCGGAACTCACTCTTCACGCCAATCTGCAGCATTTCGTTCTCGAACAGCACACCATTGTTCTTGAACAAGAACTTCTTGGTGTTGTAGACGGCACTCGAGTTGTTGTTACTGCCGTTGCTGCCGTACATATCGCCCAAGACATCGATGAGCGTGCTGTTGCTGTTGCTACCACCGCCGCCGATATTATTTGATGGCGGAGTGCTCAGGCCAAGCAGATCCGTATTCGCATTGCTGTTATTTAGCTTGCTGTGCGAGTTGTTCACGTGGGCGTTGTTCTGCGCCGCAGACGACAACGGAGCGGGGCTCTTCGACTCGCGAATCTCGTTCTCCGGCACCCGACCGGGCTTCTTCTTCTTCAGCACTGCCAGAATGGAGCTCTCGCGCTCCGGGAACGATGGCATCTCCTCGAGGACGGTGGCCAACACGTCCGTAGATGCCACAATGCTGAGCTGCAGATACTCGCTGGCTCGCTGCTGCAATTCCGCGTCTGCGGATCGAAGATTACTGTGCTGCCGGAACACATCCTGGATATTGGTGCGAATCTCCGGAAACAGATTGATAAATTTGATGTACGTTGAGAGGAGCAGGGCCCGCGTCATCGGCGAGCACAAATGGTACTTGGAGTGCAGCAGCTTGAATTGCACCAGTGGTGCGGAACGGGAATCGCCGGCGATTAAGTTGCCGAACTCGCCCAATATGTAGCCGCCCACTTTGACCATGTTCTCGTGGCAGGCCGGCGCCTGGAGCGCCTCGAAAACGGTCTTTGCGGCATAGCCCTGGACCTCCTCGCGATTGATCACGATCTGGATGACGCGATACCACACCTCCTCGGACACATAGTCGCCAGCAATGCGGATTAGATTGAGGATCACATCCACATACCAGGTATAATCCGTGGCGTACTTCTCGGCGAGAATGGCCACCTTGAGCACCATCTCCTCGCGAATCGAATAGTCCGCCGTCTCCAAATAGTTGAGCATCTCCTGAACAATCTCCTCGGCATTGCCACGATCGCACATGGCGTACAGCAGATCCACCGCCATTTGGCGCACGGACACATCCTTCTCCATTTTCATCGATAAAATTACCACCTCCTGGTGCTTCTTGACTTCCTCGTGCGAGAACTCCGAGGTGGCCAGGTGGCACATGGACTCCAGAGCCAAGTAGCGCAAGTTGGTCTCACGGTTGCTGAGGAACTGGCCCAGCTGGTTGCAGGCGCGCACCAGAAGATTCGGCTCGCTGTCGCTGTGAATAATCAGATTGATGGCCTCGAAGAGCACGGCGTTCTTGGCATTGGAGTGCTGCACCTTCTTGCTCTTTGGCGGCTCCTGCGCCTTGTTCAGAATCGTCTCCAGCGTTTCGTTCAGGCGGGCACGCACGCCCGCCTCTTCGGTCACCGGATTGTAGTTCTGGAGCAGCCGGAGAAGTTTCACCGAGAGCCATGGAGCCGGCACAAAGTAGTAAGTGTAGTCCTGTAAAGGGAGTTTAGATTAGATGATTTATCCAACAATAACAATATTCTTTACTCCCACCTGAAGATCCGTATAGCTGGCTGTTACGATCCGGGACAAACGAGAAACGGCCAAGTTAACACAACCCTTGTACTCGTCCGGATTGCGCTTCACCAAGGCGTCGATCAGCGAGGTGGCCGCTGTGACCACCCCCATGTGCTGGTCATTGAGCAAATGGATGATGCGCGAGGTCCACTCGCCGCCGGGAATGATGTCCGGCGAGGAGCGGAACAGGCGGAGCAGGCACAACGCCGCCGACTGCTTCACCACGTCCATGGTGTCGCCCGAGACGAGTAGCTTGGGTATCTCGTTGGAGAAGGACTCGGCCATGTCCCGGCTGCCAATGTTGGCGATGCACTGCAGTGCCAAATTGACGTGCACAGGATTGCGCGACTGCAAATCATTCTTGATCGACTGGATGATCAGCCGAATAAGGTCGCTGTTCGTGTTCACCAACACCGAGATGAACAGGTAGCCCTGTAGTGAAGAAAAGAATACATTGAGTAGTGGTATAGCCAATAAAAATTATTTTTAATTATTCCTGTAACTCCCCCTCCAGTTCAATTATTTCGACTGGCTGAATAACAAAATGATCATTAAACCAATTATTTGGTGTACTCACGATCTGCTTCTCTGAGTATTTGTTGGAGGACAGCAGGTTGACCGCCTCCATGTGGCCAAAGTCGATGTCATGGCCGAGGAGAAAGATGAATAGCAGCTTGCAGACATATTTCTTCTTCTGATAGCCGTCGAGGGTTTTGTCTCCTTTGAATTTGCTCCGTATGTTGGCCAGCTCCTTGTTTATGCGTTTGACCTCCGCCTCTTTGCTTTTACCTATGGGTGGATGGTGGGTAGGATACGATTTGGATATTAGTACGGATTTAGAAAATGGGTCAAGGTCACAAAGGGGGATTCACAGTAAAACAACAACAGCAATTCGTCGTCGGCGGAAGCTTCGCTTTCTTTTCCGCCCCATGATTGATCGATTGGAGAGCCGACTTCACACTCTTTGGCTCCTCTCTCCATGTCGCGGGTTTTCTCCGGCTCACAGAGGCGCCAATTAGTACCAGTCACCGATCCGCTGTGGAACCTCTACTCTCCGATATGCTGTCCACAAACCAGAAACTAGTAACCGAGCATACAGCAAACAGCGAGCGGTGACGATAATACCATACAGTGAAGCGTCGGGTAGACAATTGT
The DNA here is from genome assembly GCA_035046095.1 of Drosophila pseudotakahashii. Classification (NCBI taxonomy): domain Eukaryota; kingdom Metazoa; phylum Arthropoda; class Insecta; order Diptera; family Drosophilidae; genus Drosophila; species Drosophila pseudotakahashii. Next base: position 499,120 of record JAWNOE010000198.1, read on the forward strand.
GACGGTGGCACACACACACAGACATACGCTTGAAGGTACTGCAGTAAGACCTCCAACTAGTTAAACTACAAGTATTTCCCATATTTAACAGAAAATGATTACAATTCAGCAGTTACTTGGAATAGGCTAAAAAGATCTCTATGGATATCATATCTATACAAATTAAACAGAAATTCAGTTACTTAACCTTTAGCCGTTGCTAAAATATTGGTCTATAAAAATGATAGAATCATTACCAAACGATACCTGTTCTATTTTCAAACTTGTTTTTATAAAGTTCAAGTTTAAGTTACTAGTAGTAACTTACTACGTTGACTACCTTTACATGACCATATCAATGGGAAATACTTCATTTTTATGAACAAAATAATATTTTATTATACTCTAAGTAGATCCACCCTACAGAGTGACTACTGTATGTGTGTTTTTGTGCCGCCCCACTTTATTGTCAGTGCGCTGCTCCTGGTAATTGATCAAGAAATGGCGCTGATTCCGCCCCTATGGAAAATCTCTTGTTGCGACCCGCTCAATTGGATTTAATGGTGGTTACCCAAGACCCAAGAGAGATCTGATCTGTACTTACAGTTCCTTATATCCGATATAAAGACGGCCAGGCCTCTCATGCCATCCCCCCTCACCGGCGCCATGGTAGTTAGCTTGTTAATTTTCGCTGGTTTTATGCAAACTGGGGGCGCAAGAAAATCGTCGACAAAAGGCGGCCGAGTCTCGAGGCGTTCTTATCGCTCGAACTCGACTGCTCGGACCCAAAGATATATAGAGTAGCTGCTCTCCGCTCTTTTGTCTATATCTCTCGTCTTCCGGATCTTTGCGTTCCTTGGGGACCTGAAATGGAAGAGATACTCGATTTATAATAGTAATACTTTTGGATTTTAGTACTTAAAACTCTAATCTAGTGTCTTAAATAACACTATATCATGGGAAATTGATCGTTTGACACACCATCTATAATGTTGCCTAATTGTAAGTTTGTTTATAATTCAATTCGAATATTCAAATAAAAAAAATCTAAAAAAAATCACTATCGCAGTGCCCAAGATACTTTTCATAAATGAAAAATAAAATATGTATCCAGCATGTATTTTGCTCAGTACAAACCGCAGATAGCGATTTAAATGGAATGTGGCTGTCTTTTAATCTGCGAACCCTTTATCACCGAGTAGTTTGCGATCCTAACTTTCCGTTTCCGCGCAGTGCACATAGTGCCTGGCGAACTTTGACATTTTCGTGGGGACAGGGGAAGGGGAAGGGGAAGGGGAAGTGGAGCCCCCGCACTTTTGGCAACCGATTTATTTGCAACTTGGCAGCGTTTTGCACGCTGATAAAGACTCTGTTCTGGTGTCTGTGACCTCGCTGCTCTCGCCCACTTTTATCGCCTGGCGAAGTGCGATGTGGTGCACTCGGGCATTACTTTTTGGATCGGATTTGATATATAGAACCACCGGCTTCTGCTTTCTGTTGTTCGCTTTCCGTTTCGTTTTATTTGCTGTTTTTCACTGCGCTCTCCGCGCTTCTCTTCTTTCGTTCGCCTTCATGTCACGTCACTTTTTTCACCGCTGGATGACGAAGGCGTTTCGCCCCAAAAAAACACCAAAGAAGCCACCGAAAACTAAAACATTGATGGGCGTATTAGGCTGAACTTTTCTCGGGGCGCTTACTTTTCCCAATTTTTTCACTCGCAGCGGACCAGTTGTGGCCGTTGGCGTTGCGGAATTTCTGCGGAGAGAGACTCGGGGAGATTTGGAGTTTTGGCTTCGCTTCGCAACTCGGGCGATTGCAGTCCGGAATCCGGGTGTTGGCTGCGGAATGTCTGGTCCTAGGGGGCTGCCCTTTATGTAACTCCAACTGGCTGGCGCTGCGCCTCGCTGATTCGCGGCTAATCTGTTTGTTAACTTTTCCCGAGCGCAGGGCAATTCACTAAAATGAAAATTTCTATTGATTTTTCTTCGCTCTCGCTGCCTGGGAGTGGAGCCATCTAGCGGGCGCGGGTGGAACGGATCGATTAGAGTGACCGCGCGGGCGTACGGCCGCAATGCCGTGGTTTTCAGGGCTGGGTGCGGCAGGGATGGGCGATGCACGGCGGTGTGACGTCACAAATTCTTAGATTTCTAGAGTCTGAAAATATATAGTCGAAATCTATATAGTCCGAGTGTTGCCTTCACCAAGGGGAAATTGGTAATTGTATTCATAGAATTGTGTAGTATTTATATTAAAATAAAATTTTAAATTATAATATAAGAGAGACTATATTAAATTCAAACCACTTGATGAACCACAAAACCAGAAGAAAATTTAAAAAAATTAAGGACTACGATAAATTCCTTATTAGCAATAAATTCATTTGTATTTGACAGTTACCCATTTGATTTTCCAGTATCTCTTGAAACGTAATGAGTAAGAAATTAATGAAGTAGTGTATTCCATTATTTATTTTTGATTTAATAGTAGCTAGTTACTGCATCCCACTGACCACCGCTTGTGACGTCACAACATGCACCACCTCGCACTCCGCACACCCTGCGATTACTCCGCCATTTTTTTGCGCGTTTCAGAAACGCGTTTTCGATTCGTGGTTTTTATTTGTGGAAAAATATGTGAAATGCTCCTGCGGCAAGCAGCAAACTGGCCCAATTGAGTACACAGGACTACCAGACCCAAGCAACGCGACCAGGAGCAGCTCCGGATTCCGCGGCCTGCGAGGAAGTGAATCGCGTGCCGAATGCAGACGCATGTGTTACGCAGCAGAGCTCCGATTTTCGCACCGCAAAAACATAATTGCCATCGAGGACGGGATTGGATTGGACTTCGGGAGTGAGCTAGTAGGAGCAGCCGGGCCACCATGAGTTTTTCCAGCGACGAGGTGAACTTCCTGGTTTACCGATACCTGCAGGAGTCGGGTGAGTAGATAGCATCCCTCTGGGAGAAACCCGCTTTAATGCTCCTCGATCCCCGCCATTTCCCAGGCTTTCTGCACTCGGCCTATGTGTTTGGCATTGAGTCGCACATCTCGCAGAGCAATATAAACGGCGCCCTGGTGCCGCCCGCCGCCCTGCTGACCATCCTGCAGAAGGGTCTCCTCTACACCGAGGTGGAGTGGAGCGTGGGCGAGGATGGGGAGGTGGCGCGGCCCATCGAGGGACTCTCGCTGATAGACGCCGTCATGCCGGAGGTGAAGCCGCCGAAGCCCATTGTGAAAACGGAGCCGGGGAAGCCCGGAGCCGCAGTGGACTCCTCCTCCGCCAACGCCGCCGCCGCCGGTGGCAACCAGAACAGCAGCAACTCCAAGCCAGAGATAAAAATCGAACCGGGCACGGGAGCAGCAGGCTCGGCAGCTGGTGGCAACAAGACCGCCGCCGGCAGCACCACCGGGGGCACCAGCACGCCCACAGATCAGACGACCAGCGAGGTGGACTCCAGTGGGAATGCGGCCAACAGCACTGGCGGCACTTTTACTGGAAACAACGGAGCTGGAGGCAATCAAGCAAGCACAGGAGGAGCCAATAGCACAAGCAACCCGTCGGCTGCCGGAGATTCAAGCGGAGCAGCTGGAGCGGGGCAAAAGAAATCACAGAACTCCAACGAGGCACAGGGCAGCTCGTCGGGCGGCAATGCGGGCAATGCGAATGCCACCAGCACCGATGATGCAGCCTCCTCCACTTCCACAAATGGCAATAGCAGCACCTCCAGCAGCGTAGAGCAGCCCTCGAGCGGAGTGACGCCCGCCGGAGGCGCTGTATCCACCTCCAATCCCGACGCGGCAGCAGCGGGCGGCGGATCGACGGCAGCGGGAGCCAAGGCGCCAAGTGGAGCGGTCACGATTCGGGTGGGTGCCCAAGGAAACAGCGTGCAGACGGGTGGTTCGTCCACGGCTCCGAACTCGGCGCCCAGTGGAACCATCTCGTCGTCCACAGGCGGAGGCGCCGGAACTCCCGCCGCCCTAGTGCCCATGGACATAGACGAGAGCATCGAAATACCCGAGTCGAAGGCTCGAGTCTTGCGTGGCCACGAGAGCGAGGTGTTCATTTGCGCCTGGAATCCGAGCCGGGATCTACTGGCCAGTGGTTCTGGAGATAGTACTGCCCGGATCTGGGACATGTCCGATGCGAACACCAACTCCAATCAGCTGGTGCTGCGCCACTGCATCCAGAAGGGCGGCGCCGAGGTGCCCAGCAACAAGGACGTAACCTCTCTGGATTGGAATGTGAGTGGGGGAATCAGGGAGAGAACCTAAACCGTTCCTAATCTTTAATTTATTTTACAGTGCGATGGCTCCCTGCTCGCTACCGGCAGCTACGATGGCTACGCCCGGATATGGAAAACCGACGGCCGACTGGCCTCCACCTTGGGCCAACACAAGGGACCTATTTTCGCTCTGAAATGGAACAAGTGCGGCAACTACATCCTGTCGGCGGGCGTGGACAAGACGACAATCATCTGGGACGCATCCACGGGCCAGTGTACGCAGCAATTCGCCTTCCACAGTGCCCCCGCCTTGGATGTGGACTGGCAGACTAATCAGGCCTTTGCATCGTGCAGTACGGATCAGCGGATTCATGTGTGCCGGCTGGGGGTGAATGAACCGATCAAAACCTTCAAGGGACACACAAACGAAGTGAATGCGATCAAGTGGTGTCCGCAGGGCCAGCTGCTGGCCTCCTGTTCGGACGATATGACCCTAAAGATCTGGAGCATGAACCGGGACCGCTGCTGTCACGATCTGCAGGCGCACTCCAAGGAGATCTACACGATAAAGTGGTCGCCCACGGGGCCGGGAACGAATAATCCCAACACCAACCTGATCCTCGCCTCGGCCTCCTTCGATTCCACAGTGCGATTGTGGGACGTGGAAAGGGGCAGCTGCATTCACACGCTGACCAAGCACACGGAGCCCGTCTACTCGGTGGCCTTCAGTCCGGATGGCAAGCACCTGGCCTCCGGCAGCTTCGACAAATGCGTGCACATTTGGAGCACGCAAACGGGACAGCTGGTGCACAGCTACAAGGGAACTGGCGGCATCTTCGAGGTCTGCTGGAACTCCAAGGGTACCAAGGTCGGCGCCAGTGCCTCCGATGGCAGCGTCTTCGTCTTGGATCTGCGAAAGTTCTGATCGCCGCCGGAGCAGCCACTGTTGGATTTCCTCTTTTGAGCAAACGCTTAGATTAGCCAGGTGTCCTTTTCCGTTTTGCGATTCGGTGGAATGTGAATTAATAGTTTTTCACTTGTTTTAATTCTTTTTCAAAGAAGTGAGGTGAAAATTCTGCCGAAAATCGATTTGGAAGTGGTAACCGGGCCGTATGTAACTCCTTTTATAGCTATCCCGCCCTGCAATCTGTAATTGTAATTGCTTTAAGTTCTAATTAGCTGTTTAAGGTTCAACTCCCGAGATCCTCCCGCTTTTGTCCACGTCTTTTTCGTACGCTTAGTCTCTCGAGTCAAGTCACACCCACATAGTATCGATATGCGCCTGGTATTTCAAGGGCTCCAACTTGGTTGTTGTTCTCTTCCGATCTGCGGGACTCGCGACTCGCCTCTTTTTAAACCTAGTTTATAAGCTCTATGTTTCTAAGGTCGTCCCATTTTTATACAGAAATCGTTTAGTATAACTTTATGCATTTTGTTATTGTGTCGATCGAAGATGCCAGCCAACAACAACCAGCACCCCCTCCAAAAAATCCTTAAGCCTAAACTTAAACAAACATATATATCAAACGAGATCAGATCAGACCGATTCACGCATACATTCAGAACAGTGTAACTGCAGCCCCACGTAGTCTGTAAACGAACGTAAGCCTAAGAATTATTAAGAACCCGAGAATGGCGAAAACACAAAAACATCAGCAAAATCCATTAAAGATACAAATTAAATCGATGTTTTTTCTGGGACTGTTGGTAGATTTTGTTTGAGTTTTCGTTTATTTCAGCCTTACAAATAAAGTCTTATCTTAACAATCTGGAAATCTAGATTATGGTATAATCTTAGTACTTAATCCTAGAACTCCATGACATTTCCCAGATGTCGTTGCTTAAAGAACCGGCACTCCTCGCGTATAACCTCGCCTGATTTGGTGGTGCCCTTGAAGAACTTGGTGAGCTTGGTGCCGGCGTACTTGGGTTTCTCCGAATCCGGTTCGTCGAACTCCATGTCGTAGGCCTTGTCGGCCAGGGCATTTTCCGCCGTCGACCAACTGAAGCGCACGAGGCGTGGAAATCCAAACACCAGATCGATGTGCTCGGCCAGAAAGCGCTTGGTCACGGGATCACCCGGATAGCCACTGCCAAAGGCATTGTCCTTGATGACCAAGCCCTCGAGGAACTTCCAGACCTTCAAGGCATGATCACGGGTAACCTTGGCGCAAATACTCGCGGCCGAGACAATCGGGTAGGTGGAGTCGGCCTTCTTGGCCACGGTGATCTTGAAGCTGGGAAAGCGCTTGAGCAGCTTCTCCTGGTACTTCTCCGGCGGCCCCACCGTGTCCACATAGACCTCGGCTATATTGACGCCCGCATCGATGGCCTGTTGGATCAAGCCCATCGCCGAGTCCATGGAAACCTCGTTGAGGGAGCACTTGGACCGCCGGTACATGCTGGTGCTAATGGTATTCGGCGATATGATCTCCACGGCCCAGCCCACACAGCTGGTGGCGTATTCCTTGGTGTTGATATCGTTGAAAATGACATCCCGCTTCTCCTCGGTCAGTTGCTTGGAATCGGCGCATCCCAGGTCCTCGAGGGCCTTTTTGCTCTCCAGCGGGCAGTAGGAGATTCCATATACCATGGGTCCCAGCACAGGACCACGCCCCGCCTCGTCCACGCCCAGCATGCAGGGTTTATCCTTGCAGATATCCGGGACATCACTAAGGTAGATCGTATTCCGGCTGTTCTCCTTGTCGGCTATAAAGGGTCCCAGCGTCTTCAGGGAGCTGATTTTGCCGGTGTCTTTAATGTCATTATCACCGGGCTTTTCGTCCTTATCGTCTATATCCTGAATGGTCTGGTTTTCCTGCTTTATTTCTATATCTTCTTGGTCCGACATTTTGGCGCGCCTTTTTGTTGTTTACTTTTTTTTAGGGCTACGGGCACACTTATTGCTCACTAATATTTTCAGGGTGACCGTTTATGTGAAGGATTTTTAACCAACCATCGATACTATCGGTATTGCTCTATGTTCTAGGGGTGTTTGTGAAATTGGAAAGAAATTGTCGAGGATACATGTTAATAAATCTTTCCGAAAGTGAACATTGTATCTTAAAATTCTCTCTAAGTATTCCCTAAACTGTTGAGTTGATGAACTGTTGAAAATTCAACAGAAAATTTCAGCAATGAAGGGAACGACCTAAAATGGTTATTGTTGAATTTTCAAACAGCTGTTATTTGTTGAAAAGGAAATTAAAACATGTTAAATTAGATTTTTTATTGTTCGTTACTGTCTAAAATTGTTACCACGCTGAGAAGACTACTTATAGACATTATAATTTGATTTTAAAGTAAATAATGCGAACTGATAATACAAAAATGTTGAAGATTGTTGTTATGATGCATCTTAACATTTCTGTTAGAAAATGGCGGAATTTAACATTGCGGCAGAAAGGGGAAACAGGTCCAGGGTTGCCCTATCGGATAGTTCAAAATCGTATAATCGTCCAATTTTTGACACCACTAGGTTTCCCCTCTTTAGGATTTTGAAAAGCGGTTTTCGTATTATATTAATATAATCTTTTTTAATCCTTTTTCTCATTAACTCCAGAACTATTGCAGCTATAGACCATTTATTTCGAAATTCTGAATAGGGAATTTCCCAAACTGCTAAATTATGAGGTAGGGAATACCCTTGATAGCAACTCTTAGTTATCGCACTATCGATAATCGTCAATGTGCTAGCTCTAGTCCATTTAACAGAGTTCTTCTTAGTTCTTTTTAGCAGAAATGTTAAGATACAACGTTTTCTAACATTTACTGCGCAGTCGCTGCTCTGCCAATGTAAGAAAACGTTGCATCTTAACATTTCTGTTAGAAAATGACGGAATTTAACATTTTAAAGCGCCACTGTGGCGGAAAGGGGAAACTGGTTCAGGGCTGGTTGTCCTATCGGATAGCCGACAAATATCGTATAATCGTCCATTTTTTCACACCACTAGGCTTCCCCTCTTTCCGGTTTAGGATTTTGACCAGCGTGCTTGTTCTCTTCCGAGCTAAGGCCATTTGTTATAAACAATTAATTCTTGGCAACTTGCACAAACAGTGATTAGCCACAGCACTCCGACATGTCCACCAAAGCCGAGCTCGCCTGCGTCTACGCCTCCCTCATCCTGGTCGATGACGATGTTGCCGTTACTGTGAGTTTCTGAATCCGGGACTGCAAATCCTCCAGAGCCCCGGCCATCGGGCTGGGGTACTGGGTGATTTGCTGTTGCTCCTGTGTGCCTAGTGCCCCCGCATCATGTGCTAATGTTATTTCTTGGAATCTCGACGCAGGGCGAGAAGATCAACACCATCCTGAAGGCCGCCAACGTCGAGGTGGAGCCCTACTGGCCCGGCCTCTTCGCCAAGGCCCTGGAGGGCATCAACGTCAAGGACCTGATCACCAACATCGGATCCGGAGTCGGTGCCGCCCCCGCCGGTGGTGCTGCGCCCGCTGCCGCCGCCGCCGCCCCAGCCGCCGAGTCGAAGAAGGAGGAGAAGAAGAAGGAGGAGGAGTCCGACCAGTCCGACGACGACATGGGCTTCGGTCTGTTCGACTAAGCGTCCCCTAGAGACTCATCTGCCCGACAACCTAACATCCGTTGTGTGTTTGTGCTGTAATCCTCGAGAGAGGTGAACGTGTGCCCGTGTTTCCCGACCTGCGTACACGTTTTAATGTACAAATTCGAGGAAATATAGAAGACGTTTGCTAGAAATCCAGTGTTGATATGCTTACTGAAGGGAACGGTTTGGAAATTAGTTATGAGATAAAGCCATGGATTTATCTGCAAAGTTGTAGGGAGTATGAACTACGCGGATGTATTGATGGTTTATTGTTCGGAGTACTCGGGGTCTCCGCCTATGTATCCTCATAAAGAGGATGTAACAACAATTTTAAAAACTAATTGATAATTATGTGATTTCGGCTAAGTATTCAGGTATATGACAAAGTTCCTAGATAACCAATTGGAAATCAAAGTATCAAGATGTCAGCAGTAGCTATTCAGAAGTAACTAATAAAACTTGAAACTATATAAACTGGTAGATATCAACATACATTTTTGATATTAAAGGTTCAGTTTATATTCACATTTAGTTTTGTCAAGATTTGCCTAAACATGCAGTGCTTTAAAGACTAAAGGCCAATTAGATATGAAAATGTCGCGATTTGTGTTCCATTTTTAACAAAAAGGATGATAATAGTAGTTAACACAAGAGACTTAACAAATGTTATTGTTATTACAAAAACTGTCATATTTATTAGTTAAGGATAACGTAGACTAGAAGACATTCTTCTCGAGAACCGAGGCCAGCGCCTTCAGATTGGGTCCGTCGATCTGTTTGAGGCCGAGTCCCACCACAAAATCCGTGGGGCACTTGTGGAGCCCGGTTCTGTTGACCAAAAACTGGATGGCGCTGCGAACCTCATCGGTGTCCAGGCCCAAACAGCAGTTCATGGTGATGGGCACCGAAACGTGGAATTCCGGGTTGTCCACGGGCCCGTGGATGTAGGGAATCACCCGCTCGTCCCGCGAGACATCGAACTGCACGTTGTAGATGCCGGGAATCTTGCCCAGCTGCGTGATGACCAGGAACCACTTGTTGGCGAAGCCATGGAACACTATCTCCGTGGGCACGCCATTCACGTCCGCGGAGAATTGCCTGTCGAATCCGATTTCCTGGGGTTTGTCTGCAGCAGGCGTCATTTTTGGGCGAAATTGCTAAAATTTCAAATTTGTTGTTTACGATGAGACAGCATTCAGTGTGACCGTTCTAAGCACCAGCAGGCCCAGCTCCATTATTCCAACAGAGGGCGCTTGAAATGCATAATTATTATGACCAGCGCTCCCTAGCGGAAAATAGCGATTTCGATAAAATCGATTAATACAATATATTTTCTTATCGGATTTAAATTTAGAATTAGTATGCAAAACAGTAAATCGGTTTCCAAGACTACTCACTTTGTTAAATCCATACCTTATAAAGTAAACAGTAAGAGAAATGTCCTCCTGCATTTGCCTGGGTCCCAAAAGAGCGGGAAAAACGCACCTGCTGAAAGCTCTACAGGATCCAGACTCCATCGACGAGACAACGTTTTCCATGCCCACCATTGGGACCGGGATCTATCGCATCCATTTCCCAACAAAGTCGCCAAGTGGGGATAAGCATAGGCCCCCTCCTGCAGACACTCAGGTTAATATTCCGCATGGGGGGAAAAATCTGCCCAAATCCATACAGATCCTTGAGATCGGAGGAAGTATGGCTCCCTTGTGGCGGCAGTATTTCGAGGATGTCAAAAAGCTGATTTATGTGGTGGACACCTCCAATCTCTGCCAGATATCCGCCGCCGGTGTTCTTTTCTATTCAATACTCACCGAACCGCGTTTGCAGTAAGTAGGGCTACAAATAGGTTAAAAATGTATACATTTTTGGATTTTCTCGTAGGAACAACACTAAGATCCTGCTGGTTTTGGCCAAAATGGACTACTCCTACCGCCAGATGCGAAACGAGGCTCTGCTTATGCTCCAGATGTCCAAGTTGCAGAAGCAGATCCGCCAGCAGGTGACCATCGTGGAGGCCAGCGCAGTCAAAAAAATCGGTCTGGATAACATTTTCGATTGGCTGCAAAGGCCCTAATTAAAAATGATGAAATATTTAGTTATTTTTTGTTCGTTAAATATATTTTTAGTAACTACAATACTTTCTTAGGGATAAATCAGATTTTCCCATGGGTAATTTCCGGGAAATGGTGTTGGTTATATTACCTACAAGGGCAATTAACTTTTAATGATTAGAACTGGCATTGGAATTAGAATGCCAGGTAGACAGATGCACAGGGTGGTCTAGCCAGATTCCTCCAACAGGGTGACTCCCTAGGGACAAGAACAGGCGCACTACGAAACCAATTAATGTTTTGGCCGACCAGGTTTCCATGGCAATCACTTCGTACCCAAACCAAACCAAACCGAACCGGAAGACCCTTTCCATATGGCGCACATATACCTGCCAGCCAGTCGATACAAGAAACCGCACCGGCGGAGGAATCCACAAATTAAGTCCCGTGGAAAAGAGGTAGGCGGAGGTACAAATTATGGGCATAGAAAAATTAGATGGCATGCAGACGAGCCAGAAGAAGAACCAAGACCAGATTCGAATCCACAAGAATCCCGAGGAGGAGGAGGAGCCGCGAGGGGGCCGCGGAGGGAAGAAGAATCGCAGGAAGCAGCAGCCACATTCCTGATCTGCCCCTGGACTTCGAGGTCTTCGAGGGGCAGAGGAATGACACGCATCCGGTTTTAAAATTCCAGCGATCGAAGCGCAGCAAAAGAACCCGAAAAAAGGAACCAAGCCAAGGAATTCAAACACTTGAATCGGACACAGATACACAATGCACTAGGAAAATTTTCATTTTGTTTAAAAGATTTTAAAATTAAAAAAAGTATTTGTGTGTGAGTGATTTACCAAGCTTTTCTTTACTTAGTGTTTTGGTATATTTCAATATTTCTTTATTGATTTTTAAATGTTGCTAATCAACTTATCAAATTTCAGGTGGAATATACATACAATATTTTGAACGGCAATATTTCTTGCAGTGTGACAGCTGGAAGCGAAGGACGCGGATCGATGCCGACGACGACTTTGGCGACTCTGGAGCTGGACTACTTCAGGGCGGTTTCCCTCTACCGCCGCCGCTCCTACGAGCGCTGTGCAGAGCTGTGCAACACACTCCTGCAGGCCGGTCACGATGGCCATGTCCAACTGTTTGCCACCAAGGAGGAGGAGGAGGTGGTGGATCAGAAGCACCACCAGCAGGCGGAGCACAGCAGATTCGGTAGCAATTTGCAGCGCATTGGCCCCAGGCCAAGAGGAGCAGCTGGGGCAGCTGGGACGGACTCTGGGGCATCCGCATCCATCATGATGCCCACTTGGCTGATGGAGGGCGTGTGGCAATTAAAGATGCGCGCCCTGACACAGCGCGTCTACCTGGACGATCTGGAGGACGGGGCCGGGGACGATGAGGGTGAGTGGGCGACAAATTTGGGATTTTAAGCATACAAAAACGAATTAAGACCACGAAATTTAACAGCGAATTCTTCAGAAGAAGAACCATTATTGCACATTATAGCACTTGCATGAATTGTTCATCCAAATAGGGAAGCGAATTCTTCAGAACAAGATGAACCAATTTATCACAATGACATTTATGATAGGTTTCATTATCAAATATTTGTAGTTCCATTTTTATACCCGTTACTCGTAGAGTAAAAGGGTATATTGTATTCGTGCAAAAGTATGTAACAGGGAGAAGGAAGCTTTTCCGACCCTATAAAGTATATATATTCTTGATCAGGATCACTAGCCGAGTCGAACTAGCCATGTCCGTCTGTCCGTCTGTCCGTCTGTCCGTCCGTATGAACGCTGAGATCTCGGAAACTATAAAAGCTAGAGGATTGGCATTTTGCATGCATATTCTTGGAGTTCCTACGCAGCGCAAGTTTATTTCAAAATGGTGCCACGCCCCCTCTAACGCCCTCAATCGCCCTACACCATTTTTTTAAAGGTGTCTGGCGCCCACACCATTAAAGATTTTGGAAAACTAAAAATGCAGTTTTATTGTGACTATCAATACCTATCGAAATGTAGAAGAAATTTTTCAAATCGGACCATTCGTTAAAAAGTTATGCCCGATCAAAGATTTTATATATCTATCTCCCTCGCACTCCTTTAGCTGAGTAACGGGTATCTGATAGTCGGGACACCCGTTCTCTCTTGTTTTTAATTGATATTAAGTTGTTTTCTTCAGTGTAATAACTTTTTAATTGTTTCAGCCACCGAGGAGGTGGAGTTCGAGCGCATAGCCACCGCTGCTCGACCGGGAAGCAGCATAAAGACCGCCTTTCAGCCACGTCCCCTCACCAGTCAGAGGGCGCAGCAGGCGAGGAGCAGGGGCTCCGGGGTGGCCCACTCCAGCGATGGTCGCTTGAATAGCTCCAGGCCAGGATCGGCGGCCGTGGCTCGTCCGGGCACAAGTCTCAGTCGGCCAGGATCCTCGCTGGGCTCCCGTTGCGGCACCGCCTCAAGAATTCGCGCCACCTCCGCGGCGGCCTTCAATGTGGGCGATGCCACCTCGAAACTCTACCAGGCATCTCGTCTCAATCCCACAATATACGCCGAACGGGAGACCCTGGTGAAGGCCCTTTTCCAGTTCCTCTATTACCACGAAGCGGATGTCCAAAAGGCCCATTCGCTATGCCAGGCGGTCCTCGAAGTGCAGCGCCAGAAGCCCAGCGGATCGGGTGGGTCCACTTTGTCCTGGTGGTGGCAACAGCAGATGGGACGATGCCTCTTGGCCCTCCACTATCCCCGCCGAGCTGAGCCCTTTCTTCAGCAATCCCTGGCCAGCTTTCCCCATCCGGACACCTATCTACTCCTGTCCAGGGTTTACCAGAGAATAAAGCAACCCGAGAAGGCTTTGTTCGTGATCGGCGAAGTGGTGGACTCACGACCCTTCGATGTCACCTACCGTCTGGAGCAGGCGAGGATCCACCAGGCCATGGAGCAGCAGGAGGATGCACTACAGCTCTATCGTCTGGTGGCCAAACTACAGCCAATCAATGTGGAATCTCTGGCCAGCATTGCCGTGGGCTACTTCTACGACAATAATCCAGAAATGGCGGTAAGTGTGTGATATAGGGGTGGTATTTATTGTACTGATGGGTTTCTTATAACCTTAGCTGATGTACTACCGCAGAATTTTGTCTTTGGGAGCCCAGTCGGCGGAGCTCTACTGCAACATTGCCTTGTGCTGTCTATATGGTGGTCAAATCGATTTGGTTCTACCGTGTTTCCAAAGAGCCTTGGCCATGGCCAATCAACCCGCGCAGAAGGCGGACATTTGGTACAACCTCAGCTTTGTGGCGGTGGTAAGTAGGGCTTAAAGGACGCATGCGTTTTAAAATAACCGTTTAAAAAGGTCTAAAAGTATGCATCAACATTTTTTGAAGTTATTATACTTATACTTTTCGACACCTTGATATGTGATTCTAAAAAATTAGTGTTATCACGGACAGATTTTGTTCTTTAGTAATTTTTTGATTTCAAATTTCCTATAAAAATCTAAGGCTTGTCTAAACCAAATGAACAAATGATTTACTTGAAAAAGAAGTTTTTTTTTCCCAGCATACTTTTAGACAGCTTTATAAGTGATTTCCAAATTTCTGTGAAGGATCGTATTGTGCTTTTGATGATTTAGGGAATTTAAAATGTCTTTATTGTAGACTTCTGGTGACTTCAACCTGGCCAGAAGATGTCTTCAATTGTGCCTCACTTCTGATGCCCAGAACGGGGCTGCCCTCAACAACTTGGCTGTGTTGGCTGCCCAGTCCGGTGATATTTTGGGGGCCAAGTCCTATCTGAATGCAGCCAAGGATGTGATGCCCGAAGCTTCGGAGGTTACCACTAATTTGCAGTTTATGGATGTTCACTACAAGTTATAAATGTAAAGCTAATAAAATAAATATTAAACAGCATGTTTTTGTAGAGTGCCTACTTTTTATTCTGAAGGCTAAGCAGTGTTCTAATCAAATTTGCCTGTCGAGTGAGAAGTTGCGGGTCTTAAGTGCCAAATAGTTGTACTCGATGAATGACTTTCGTTTTCTTTTCATACCTCGGTTGCGGTCAATGCAAAGTGATTCATGTTTCGAAATACCTTAGACCCCAGAAGAGCACCCACTCTAACCATTTCAATTAGCGGACTCAGCAGAACAGCTACGGCAAATGTTGTGTAAAAATCCAACACGGAATCGAGGAGTTTGTGGAATCATTATGCCATTTGTCAGGTGTTCGGGTCAGCAAATCTGCTGATGCTGGACCTGAAGATTGGTGGCTTCTGGCGGGAGTGTCCCAGTACCCTAACCACTAGCCCAACAACTCCGCCTTCCCATTGTTTGACTCGAACAAATGATAAGCACCAAATATTTGTTGATAAATGTTTGAAAATTAAATGAGCAACGTCCGACGACGACGACGACGTTGAACTCATCGCGCTGGCATGCAAAAGCCAAATATTTATCAGCCTAGAAGGGGCTGTGGTCTATAGGAATACGGAGCCCCCAGTTCTACTTAGCTGGGGATTACACCGATCCCACGGTTCGGGGGCCAAGATGCTAATCGAAATTTGAATAACGCTCTCGAGCTTCCAGTTGTGCCAAAAAACCAAAAAAAAACCTTACAGTTCACACACTCGGAAAAACAATAAATTCCATGAATTATAGATGTACGCATTGAAAGCGTGTGTCTTCTAAGCGGACACAAAAGTCCCAGATGCAAATAAGACTATAAATAGGTATAGTTTATACCAAAATTCCGAGTTAATTTGGTAGCTCATAATGGAGATTATTAGATTGTTGTGCTATTTGCTAGAGAATAATTAATATGTTGTTTATATAAAATAACGTATCACATTTCTTACTAAGCTATAATATTTTAAAGATCTACTTTGTATGAAAATAAACCACATATCTCACTTCAACTTATCCCAAACTCTATTCAGAGAATGATTTACTATGTTTTTCGCGCAGCTTGTTTATTTTCTAATTTTAAATGCGAGTCCAGACACATTTTTTGTTGAGGTGTACATGTGTATCTGTGTCTACACATCTACCTGTATCTCTATCTCTATCTCTATCTGTATCTGTATCTGTATCTTGTATTTGCTCGTTTCCGTTTTCGAGGAGAGTTTCGTTTTCTTTTTGGCATTGAATTCGCGTTGACTGGGCTTATCAGCCTTTGGGCCGAAATGCGTCAGCGTTTGCGGGCACTTGACGGGCTTTTTACTTATTTTGTTTTTTTTTATCACAGACATGCCAGCCAGTTGCAGCTCCACAGCTCCACAGCTCCACCGCTAGTCACCTGAAGTCACCTGCCCCCCAATCGGAGTGACTAGTTAATCATTGGCGGATTCGCCTCGTCCGGCGAAGGCAGGTGCCTCCAAAGTGTCAAGATGATCTCGTAACGCGACTCTCAATTAGCCGGCCACACCTGACAGCTGCAGATTGAGCTGTGAGTCGAGTTGAGAAAGGTATTTTGCCGGGCTCCAGATACTCCAGATACACTTCCAGCCCCCCTCCTCCGTCACTCGAGAACCCCCTTTCCCCGGCTTTCGAATATTTGTGGAGCACGAGCTGAACTAAAAAGATGCCGAGTTCTTTCAGAATAAGTTATGTTATACTATACTATACTATACTATACTTATCGAGGTGATCTCAGTTTAGATACCGTAAAGGGTAGTCATACCTAGAGATTTTTTATCGGTTGCAATGAGTATATTCCTCCAAGGAGATGTATCATGTGTTTATTTCCTACCCTTCTCACACGCCTCTGTTTGAACAAGTGTTTTTCTGCGGTTTATTTCTATTTCTGCCCAAAACTGTGTTACCATAATAAAAGCCCCCCAATTCCTTTGCTTGCCTTTAACCCATGGGAACCAAAGGCATTACCGTGAATCCATTGATAGGAGGAATCGAGGAGGAATCGATGTCTAGGTTTGTTGTGGGTAGACCGCAAGAGCAAAGAGCACCATCATCTTCTCCGGCTGACATGGAGATGCAGCTCGGATGCCCCGGTTCCCTCGTTTACCCACCTTTCCCCTTCAATTCCCCCGATCCTGGGCAGCCCATATAAAAGCTCATTAAAAGCATAAAAAAGAGCAGCCAGGCAAACGGAGGCAAAGCAGCAGCTACTGTACGGACCTTGGTTGATTTTGTCGATTTTTAGCGGCCATATATGCCCTCACCCCCCTGCTCCATCCTGGTTCCCGGGAAAGAAATCTCCTCCGAAGGAGGAAAAGCAAAAGAAAGACCAAAACAGGTAAGTCAACAACAACCAAACAATTTGCACACGGAAAAAAAATGATGACTGCGAACTTTAAACTTGAAGAACTGGAGTTTATAAATTTATTAAATTAAACCTTGATTTATTAACCTCGATGAATGCCAAAGGATTCGTTTTGAGTTCCCATTTCAAGTGTTTTCATGAAAATTCTTTTCTTTACAAGGATTCCAAAAAGTAATATCTCTGTTTTAGGTTTGTTTTCATCAGAGTTATTACGATGCTGTCATAGAAATATGACAGTATAAAATACAAGTTGGTCTTTTACCCTTCTTGTATATATTGCATATATATTTTATATATTTTATCATCATTTGTTATGGACGTATTATATTATATTATATTATCATATCCATTTTGTCAGTGCCTACATCCGTTCGAGATGCGCACGCGCGACGTTGACGTCGACGTCCTCGGCAGCGTTGGGTTGCCTTAACAGTGTGTGTGTTTTGTTTCCTTTTTTTGGGGCCTTGGGGCCTTGGCAGCCTCGAATCTCGTGCCTCGTGTTGCTCTTCTTCTTGTTGTTAGCCGGTATTTACAGGGTATCAGAACAGGGATTTATGGTGTGTACATGGGATACACAATGTAATTAGTGTTTACAGGGTGCTGAACTAATAAGATCTTCAATAAGGTAAAGTTCGGTTTCGGCTTCAATAAAATTAAGATTTGGTTTCTACAAAAACTGTTCGAATTCGATCCCTAAAATCACTTAGTATCGTCAGGTCGAGCACTTTACTGTGTGTTGTTGCTGCTGCTGCTGCGGCTGTTGATGATGATGATGACGATGCTAAAGATTGCAATCACGTTGCGCGCAGCGTACAGAATTTGTATCTGCAAGATACATCTGCGACTCCTCGAACCCCTGCTCCCTGAATTTCATTTCACTGGAATTTATTTAGAACACATTGTTGCTGCTGCCGTTGGATGTTGTATGTTGCTGTTGCTGTTGCTGTTGCTGTTGCCGCTGCTGCTGTTGCTGTTGTTGCGGCAATACAGCAGCAGCAACATGCTGCATTCCAAGGCCCAAAAAAGGCAAATCCCAAGCTACAGCAGCAGCAAAATCGATTGGCAGCCTGAATTTTCATTGCAGTTTAGTCGGATTCGGATTCGGACTCGGATTCGGATCCCCGATCGCTAGCTAAAAATCCAAAAGAGAGAGAGGAGAGAGAAAAGTTTGGTTCGAATAAATTGAATCGAATCGAATCGAATGAGATGCCAAAGAGTCGCGATGCCGACTGGAAATGGAGTGAAAGTAGGGTAGGCAGATTAGACTCTTTGGATTGGATCGGTATATGTACGCTAGACGGACAGTGGGGGATATTTTTTAAAAATCTAACATTCATTGTTCAGGTGTTTCTTCCAGTGCACAGCATCCGCAGTTCACATAAGCCGATGTCCATCGGATTGTCAAAGGTCAAAGTTGAGACTATCGCCCATGCAAGTGACCCCTCCCTATTTACCCCCTCCCCCACTTTTTATTTTAAATTCCAACGATCCGAATAGGAAGTCAGTTAGTGTAACAAAGGTAATAAAAATAAAAATACCTGGGACAGAAGGTACGACCGATCGATCGATCGATGATGGCCTGGGCACGAAGTGGTGAAAGAGGGGCTCTCCATTAACATTATCGTGGCCAGCAGAAATATTTGACCATAATAAAAAGAATACAAAGCAAAGCGAATCGAATCGAGCAGCGAATCGAAGCGGAAACCTAATCGTCAACTCATCGAAGCCTACGATACCCTCGAGATCGGTAGTGATAACAATATAAGCAAGTTCATGGTCAGGACTTCAATTATGTTAAGTATTTTACTCAATAATGAACTATCTTAAATATATATTATCGAATTCTAAAATTATAACCATAGAGCTTAATTATTATACAGATACATGTTCAAGATTGCACCTATCTAATCTTATCTTACCTAAAAATTTAATATCTTACAAATATATAATTTCTACGAGCTGGGGTTAGGAATCCGAGCTTAAGAACTAATTGGTTCTAAAGATATATGGTAAGTAGATTGTAATTTTGGATCCAAGCCCTATTAGCTATAGTCTTCGACAGGAAAGGGTAGAAAGTATGCGACAATCGGCGATATCGACGAACCATCGACAGCAATGAAGCGTAACGAAAACACACCAGAAACAGAAAACAGCACACATACACTTCCACTTCGGAGGGTTTGGTACCCGCGTCATATGCCAACTTATTCAATAAATTCCTGGCCTCCTCGCCATATCATCATCGCCAACGACTTTTGGCTCTGGCCGAAGACCAAAAACCCCTGGAATTTTGAATAGAAAGAGGATCAATGGCAGCTGCTCTCCGCTGAAAGATCACCTCGCAAAAAAAAGAAACAAAAAATTGCGCGCCAATTCCGAAAAAGAGATTCTGGACCCGGAGACTGAAATCGACTTCAAGGAATTGCATAAAACATTTTTGCTCATTTCTTGTATTTTTTCTTCTTTATTTTTTCTCCTCGCTGCGGTCGAAACTTCGGCCTCGACCAGGCTCCAAACACATACTTACATACAAAACGTATATCCACACAATATTGACCAAGAACGTAGCGCCCAAAAGGCAGCTTACAGCAACAACAACAACCGGTCTTAGAGAACCAGCGATCGACCAAAGACGAAAGAATAACGAACAGCAAAAAAAAAAGAATGAAGACAAGAATGAAAAGCTGTGGCTTCAAGAAGTCGAATATGAAAGTACTCTATGCCTTTTCGGAGTGGTTCAGGCTTATCCGATCAGGATAAAACTAGTCAATGGGTAATCATAATCAGAAAACGTAAAACTATTTCCCAATTTTAATTTTTTTTAGTAATTTAACATTTGATTATTCTGTATTATAATGGAATTCTCCAACCTTACCACCTACCATCCGTAATATTCGAATAGCACACAGAAAAGCGCCAAGTACACTCAAAGAAATCAAAGGCTATGCGGAGAGTTCCCATCGCTACCCCGCCTCCCCGGAATGTCCCGCCCCAAAAAACACGCCGCCTTCCCTGACTTCAGTCAACAAGTTATGACCATGGCAAGACGACCCGACCCCCGACCCGTCAAGAACGTGCTCTCTCTGTTCTCAGTTCTCGACTCTCCGGCTCTGCGTCTTACTCCGAGTTCTTCTGGCCAAGACTCCAAGAGCGTAGTCAGGTCTTGACACAAGGGGGCTTAAGTTTAAGATTAAAGATTGCTTTAAAATTGTTTTAAATAAAAAAAAAATTGTATTCTTACCTTTCAATACCCTTTAGAGTCCTGGCAAGTCCCCTGATTCCTCCCTGTTTTCCCCGCCCCTTTTGTGGGGCGTGTGTATGCCGCATATTTGAAGCATACTATATAAAGGAAGAAGAGGAGGAGGAAAAAAAGCTGAGGCTGAAGAAGGAAAATAGGAAAACAAAACCGACGAAAAAAGAATTTCGAGTGCAAGCGAGAGAGAGAGCGAGAGCAAAAAGAATCCAGCAAATCAAGCTCACATTATGCTGAGGAATGCGCCCAAGTGACGATATCGTAGCAGCAGAGGACGCCGACCGAGGCAGAGACTCTCCAGACCCTCAAGATCCGATTCTTCCCCCTCCTCCCTGCCTGCCTATTCCAGCTCCTATCTATGTATCTGGGGTTCTGTCCAGGGAGTTTGTTTGTCAGATAGCCGCATCAATAGTGAGCGAGGGGATACTGAAAGTCAGATTTGAATTAAACAGGCCATCGATGGTTTTATGGTCCGGACTCGCTGAATTATACAAGTTATTTTTTGGGGAAATTGCAATTTTCTAAGCTTACATACTTACATATTACCAAGTATATGACCAAATGTCCCTCTTGGCTTCCTTTCTTTTTATAACAGAGTGATTCTAAGTGATTACCTTACGAAAAGTGAAGGCTGAAATAACCAAATCAACTGGAAAACTGTTAGATGGTTCACAAGCTAAGTTATTGGTTCTGGAAGGACTTAGATCTTAGACCTTAAAACCTATAAGTTTTACATAGTTCCATATCACCTCTTAAGAATCGGTGTATCTTGCCCAAATTCTTCTGAGATAAATCCAAGGAACCCCTATTTAAACTGTCTACTGTTACAGGGTATTTAAGCCCTTGAGAATCCTTGGCTCCATGGTTTTGTTCCTGAAGGGTTCCACATTCCAGTGGCTGCGGCTGCCCCCTTCCCAATTCATAACCCCTCCCCAATCGCTCCTTCGTCTTCTCGCGAGATAAACCATTGGAATTCCACTCACTCTCACAATGACACACACACAAAGGCAGTTGGCTACTGGGATTCTCCTTTGAAGTTTATTTTTCTTTTATTGCTTATTGCTATTTACATTTTTCGTGGCTGTTGTTGTTGCTCTTGGATTTGTGTTTTCTTTTTTTTTTTTTTTTGAGATAGGGGCCATAGATGTAACTGTAACTGTGTGCGAGTTTTTTCTGTTTTTTTATTTTTTAATTTTGAGCCGATCTCTCTCTTTCGCTCACATTCCAATCTCAAATCTCGGATACAATACTATCAGATACAGATACTCTCTTCGTGCTCTCTCGTGTCGCTCTCTCTCTCTCTCTCTCATGCTCACTTGAAACCAAATAAAGTACTATGGGCAAACGAGTATTTTTCTCTAGAAAATTGTTGTAAATACTTTGTTAGGCAGATATCCAGTATTGGGGTTCAAACTGTATTGATCGTATTGATTGTATTGATTCATTGTATTCATAAAAATATTGTTTTGTTGTATTAAATTGCTTTTTTGTTAGTCTATATAAAATCAATAAATTGTTATTAATTGTATAAAATAATAATGTTTGTAAGCATTCTTAAATAAAACATGTTTTTCTTGAATTTAAATCATAATTTGTTTGACCAAAAAATTGCTCATTCGCCCCATAGTGCCATTCGCGCTCGGCTCGGCTTCGTTTCGTTTAAAAAATCTATTTAAGCAACCTCGCTCGCTCAGTCTCTCGATCTTCCAGCAGCGCGATTGTTGCGTCCCGTGTCTTTCGGTCTTCGGTCTTCGGTTTTCGGTGCTTGGGTTGCAGTGACAAAATCAGTAGGGGAATATCACTGAACGTCGACGGTAACCGAGAGTGGATCGCCGGGATATGGAAAAGCATGTGGTTTTTACACTAGGAAATATGAATACGGCTTACTAAATTCACTCGAAACTTTCGGAAAAGTTGATCTGCAGATTTCAATTGCATACGCACACACACCATCTCGCGCCAGATACGGATGCACACACACACACACAGCGACAGAGATACACAGATACAGTGGCTTAAAAGTGAAGTTCGGTTTTCACTGAAACAAAAAACAGCGCGTTTCGTTTTCGCACTCGCTTAAATTACAAAAAAAAACGTGATTTTTGTGTTGGTGCTGGTGCAACTAGTGCTGTTTATTCGGGGAAACGCGCCTTAAAACCACGAAAATAACTCCGACTAGCAGTGAAAAAAAGCTGAAACTCCAAAAAGTTGGTGCTGGTCAAAAAAAAAGTATAAAAAATCCAGCTACAACAACAACTGGCCACTGGAAACTACAACTACAACTACAAAAAATAAAGCAGGCAGCAAAAAACAAAAACAACAACCCAGCAAACGGCATTCTTTCGCGCAACAACAACGACTCCAAAGAGAGAGAGAGAGAGAGCAAACACAGATACTCACATTGGATTGCTGTGTGTTGGTGAATTTTGATTAAAGTGTGCGCTCTCCCTCTCCCACACTCGGCCCCCCTCCTCTCTACCGCCACACCCCCTGCCCCCCCCTTCCAACGACGCTGGAATGCGGCCCGTTCGCTGTTGACTGCGCAGTCGCAGCGCGCGTCGTGGAAGAGGTCAGAAAATAACAACAACGAAACGACAAAATTTTACTGTTAGGCATTTATCGATAGCCAAAATCGATTGAAATTGTTCAAAAGTGTGAGCTACCAAAATCAAAACTACCAGTTGAAAACTCAGTTATTGTGGATTACGCGAAACCGAAACAACAATGCCGACAACTGCAGCGGCTTAAGGTAAGAGAGGGAAAGATATATACAGTATATAGTATAACCCTTATGGGGCCCATTTCCCCGGAATTTTAATGACTCCCCGAAAACGGCAAACAAAACAAATGCCAGCGAATTTCTTATCTGCCAACCATAAAATCGCCAACGTCCAACGATTGTTTAACTTTTCGTTGTTGTCGCCAGTTTTTTACGCCCCTCAAAGAGTCGAAAATCCAGCAAATTGTGCAATTAACCCATTTCGCCCCATGGAATATCAAATATCTGCGAAATCTGAGACTCTACAAAGGCAGTATTATTGATATAGGGAAGCTGTTTTGAGTTGAATACTGCTTCATAGTTATAAGATAGTATATAAAAAGTGTTCTCATTTTTAAAAAATGATTCTGATGTAATAAAGATCACTCAATTTAAATTTGGAACCACTTTTTCTATAGCTATAATCCCCAAGTGGTCTGCTTCAAGCTCTAGAGGGTTAAGTACTCCGATTATCGGGGGGCAGTGCCTAAAATGTTGTCTGAAAACGATCGATAGCGCTGCAATTAAGTGGAAATTGAAGTCCCCGTTTTATGTTGTTTGTCCCGGGTTTGGAATTTCAATCGGCAGGCGAGAATCAGACATCTCGAATGTAAATCAGCTGCGAAAGATAAACAAATGGCTGGAAACACACGCTTTGGGTATCAGACGACTATGAGCTTTAAGCGGTTAAACCTTAAACGCTAATCGTTAAACGATTGTGCCACCAGGCAATTATACATATGGGTAACTGTATCTGCGGACAGACGTATCTATATCTCGCCCAGTACCCATGTACACATGTGTATTCCCCGTTTCGTCGTTGTAGTCTTGTGGTTTTTCGATTGAGCACTGACATCTACATCTCCATCTCCATCTCCAACTACAGTATCTGAACATCCACATCCACATCACACTTGACCTCAGGCAATGGGCTTTTGCATTGAAACTGACAACGGCAACAGCAATGATAATAAATACTTAAAATAATAATTTCGTAAACCCAAATTCCTGCACGCAGCCAATATGCGTATGTACATAAAGAGCAACAAGTGCGGTTGTTGTTCCGAACAATTCAAGCAATTAAAATGTACAACAAATTAAACAAATTTTGAATGACAATCGGAGTCGAGGCTGGCACAGAGATATTATAGAGATATGGATATCGCGCTGCGTTGCCAGTTCATTCAGTTGGGGATAGACTAATGAATGACCTTTAAGGGGGCACTCGAGTTCGGGGAATTAAAGCTTCGAATTTCACGCTGTCTTGAACTTATCTTTATGCTTTTGCCATACAAAATGGAGTTTTAAGAAACATGTTATTTGGAAAGAGGCGAAAATTCGAAAGCCTGATTGTTGCATATATGGATGGAAAGAAATATGGCAGCTATAAACTTTAAACAACTATTAAATAAATCAATGCTGATCTTTTATGCGATCTGGGCTTCTGATATGCCAGATTTTATACTTCAACAGGTTTTGATGGACTCTACACAAAAATAGAACACTTAAAGTATGCAGGCGAATACTGTTAAATATTTATGATAGTAACATTGTTTTTAAATTTGAATTTTATAGAAAGAAAGATGAGAGTTTATACATCTCAATATCTGCATTACGCTTATTTGAATTGGAATTCTTATATTCTTTAGTACTTCGGATCTATTCTTTGATACTCGGGGTCTGAGTTATAAAGGTTCTTCCCCTGTTCATTGTAATTCTTTGGTATCTTTTTATTACTAAACCAAAACTTCCTTTGGGCACTGCTCATTTTTCCAGGGTATTACGGCAGGCATAGTTTCGCACGCCTTCGATTTGGCATGCGGCACACGTTGCGGCTGCTTATTTTTTCTCTTTTTTGTGTCTTTCTGTTTGCTGCTCTCATTGCGGAGGCCATCGCCTTCTCCACCGTTACCACCTCCGCCCAGTTGGGCATTTTGCTTGAGCGGGGTGTGGTGCACAGTGGTGCGGAGTGGTTCGGAGTGGTTCGCAGCGGTGCGATTTGCGATGTGATGTGGTGGTGCCTAGCCAACTGAAGCCGAGCGACGACGACGTGTGCGCTGGTTTCTTTTGGCCCACTCCGCCCTGTTGGTGGCTCATCAAAACAACTAAGCAAGCAACCAACCATCCCACCAACCATTTTCATTATTATCATCGGCGGGGACATTTCACGCATTTCAAAGACACCAAATTGTTTGGCCATAACTGGCACAACAAGTGGAATTCCGTGGCTCGGAATTCGGCATTTGCCGCCGTTTGGTTTTGTTTCTCTTCGGCTTCTTCCTCTCATTTCTCATTTCTGATTTCTGTTTTCTCCTATTCGAAATTCGTAGTTTGGCAAAAAGACGCCGAGCTATTCGCCGATTTGATGGCACACTAAAACCCGCACATATAGAAAAACATCATAATAAAATTAGTTCCACATTGCTTTCATAATTGCTTGTGCTGGTAAAATATAAAATTTGTCATAATATTTACAATTCGATACAAATGCTAGTTAGAATATTAGCTACACAACGATTGATGTAAGCAAGTCGCATAAAAATAGCCTCATGTTTGTTATATAAAATAACCAATAATATCTAAAATTACATTTAAATGCTAGTTAGACTGTTGCTATAAATACAAAAACAGATCGATGTAAAGACGTATCATTAAGCAAGTTCCAGCTGGCCAATTTTGGGGAACTTTTTCCCCCTTTAGTCAGAGATCGGCTGAGGCTAAACCCATTTGCGTGACGACACCCGACAGCCACACCCCTTTTTTTTAAGTGACACTTGTGCGCCCAGTTCTCAATGACGCGCATCCGCCGCGTTGGCCAGCGTGTGAAAATGCCACCAAACAGATTCGAACTGAACTATTTCTGGCCGCCCCATTGACGCCAGTTTCGCCGTTCTATCGGTAATTAAAAGGCCCAGACTCACGTAGAACCCGCTCCGGTTTTTTCAGTCCATTCCGGTCTCGGTGGCGAGCCAGGCCAGGCCAACACTCATGAGCAAAATATTCCACGTCAAAAGTTACCGCTCGCCGTTCCGATCCGATCCGATCCCATACGATGATCGTCATTCATTAGTTGGCGAGCTGAGAGCGCTCGAAACACTTTCAATAAATGCGAATCCAGTTTGAGAGCCACTCGGTACTCGAGCACTTAACTCGGACTCAAAAGATCTTCGCTGGCCGATTTCTCACAGAAGAGAGGTGAAGAATGCCGAAGAATCGCTCCGTGGAGTGGGTTGTGTGTGGGTTGGAAGGGACCTCTCAGACGCTTTCGCTGGAGAGAATCTATGCATATATTATAGGGGGGGGCATACATGGCATCAGCTTAAGCAGAAGTTCAGAACGCAGGATCTATCGAAAGGATATGATAAGAAATCACAATACGAATTTAAGTTGGCTAGTAAATAAAGATGAAATGTGTATAGGGTAAGGTTCTATGATTTTTTTCAAGATTCTTTTTTGTCTACCACATTTATGGACATTTTACGGTAATCTAATAAGCCAAGCTATAAAATCCTACTGAAGATCTCAGCACATAGTAAAGATTGTTCCACTTTTGCCCTAAGTTATGAGCTATCTTTTTGCTTGGTGATCCCTGAGATCTCTCTAGAATACAGAATCTAAAGTCTAGATCCAATTTGTTTCGCATTCCTCAATGCTCGCTTTTACGATCGTTTACGCTGCCATGTTTATTGATCTGCTCAATGCGCACTCGCATTCCGCGCTGAAATCCATATGGATATTTTCAATTTCTGATTCGTTCAGCATTTCAATGGGCCTGCACATGCGATTAAAGCGTTTATCGTTGTAGAGTCTCGGCTCTATAGGTCTCTCGGTTCCGGCAACCCCCAGCTCTCGGCAGTTCTTTGGACCCCTCTGAGATCTTGGTTCTCAGTTCTCGGGGTCTGATCGATCGATCGATCGTTCGACTTTGGCGATTGTTGGAACTCGGTTGACAAACACACGCCCCGAATGAGCTCAGTGCAATGGCATGTGCAGTTGACATAGCAGTTGCTTATCCACAGGAAGAAAAGAGAAGTGTGTACTATAAATAGGTGTCATTGTATGAATTCTTTCTACTAAGGGGGAGAAAACGGAAAGTTGCTGGTGATTTAGAAAAATTAATAAATATAATTATATTTATATGCTAAACTTAAAAGTTTTTTTTTTTAGATTTCTATGTTAATCCGTTTTGCCCACCGGTTGATCTTCTCTTTTTCTAAAGGCGTGCATTTTATGTAAAAGGTTTTTTAGCGATTCCCCTTAAGTTGTTTGCCATCATAAACTTACTAAACTTTTTACAGTGCTTTCTGCCTTTTAGTTGCTGTCGCAGCACAACGTGGCGTATGCGGAACGTCTCTGTTTCTCCGCTGACTTAATTCTCTGGCTTTTTGCTCTCTTTACCCCTTTGGCATTCGCTTAGCCAGCAGAAAAGCTGAAAAGCATTCACTGCTGGCGCTTGCGCCATTTAATTGACTTTGATCGCGGCAGAGCCCGTGAGATTTTATTGCCCCAGGCCCGTTCCCCGTTCCCCTTTGCCTGCCTCTTTCACCCAGTTCTCCACTTCTCCGCCAGCGTCTGCATTCCAAGCTCTCTCGAAAAGCCAGCCCACTCGCCACGGAGCAACTGAACACACCACCCCCTGGACAACCCCGCCCCGCGCTTAATCATAAACAAAATATTTATTGCCATTTGCTAATTGCTGATTAGCGTGTCTCTTGCGCTCGCTCAGCTCCACTTGGCTCGCTTCTTTGCCGCGTTTTTTAATTGCCAACACCACTGCACTGGGAGAAAAATAGCATGAAAGTGATATCATGCTAAAGTAGTCGTGGTTGTTCTGTTTGTGTCGGTAGAACTGCGGCAGAGGGCGGGCAGAGGGAATTTTGAATCTCCTGGGCTTTCCGTACTAAAATTATAAATATTTTACACCTAAATATGGTTCTTTCAGGCAATATAAACCATTTTTAGAAAATCCTACATGTCGTATTTATACATCAGTTTTTCTCTCCGTGTATGCCCCCTCCTCGCATTTGTCTTTAATAATTAGCGTCGCCACGGCTTTCTTTGCTTCCCGCTCTCATTAGCCAACGGAATGCGGATAATTTGCTATGATTGAAATTGTTAAATGCTTTTAATTTGTTTGCATTTCGAATTAAAAGCCCCCCTTTCGGTTGACTCATCCTCGAGGAGGTCGTGATCACACATTGTATGTATTTTTTTCGGTTTTGGTTTTCGGCATTGGCGGTTGCATAATGACCGGCATTGTGAGGAGCTCGCGGAATTCGAGAGAAATATTTGTGAGAGGTTTGAGTCTTCGGCGAAATTATCGCCTCACTAACATCGTGTACCCATTGATCAAGTCGTTCGATCAATCATTCCAACCCCACACCCATTACTTCCGGAGAAATCGCGCCTATCGAACAGGAGATCTGTTTGTTGTACATGAAAGATCATTTCGCCTAATCGTTCTCTCTCATTAGAGCCACGTTCGCTTCCTTCAGAATTCCCATGGGCTAATTGGCTTCCTTTTATTGCTATCAAAATTGATAGGATGCCTTCGTCAAAGGAAATTTATTGTTTCCTTTTATTGTCGATGGGTAAATAACATGTTATTACATTTAAATGGCAAAGATAATTTAGCTGGAACTCGAGAAAAATAGTTTGTGTGCCTTACTTAATGATAAGGCACTTAATAATAGTTAAATGAATTCTATTAATTGATTAGGAAGCAGTTTGTTAGTTTAGAAAAATGTATAAAATGTAGTACTACAGCATATACACCTTTCGAAACCCTACATCTTGATCACTCACTCAACATCTGCGACTTGAGTGATCGCTTAATCCAGTTCCTCTTGAGAGCTCAACAATGCAGTGTTTTCATGTTTATCCGATAAATTCCTCGGTAATAAGTCAATCGCAGCACATTAGAGACCTGGAATTTCGATTCTCGTTTCGTAATCATCGGTGATCTGGCATAAAGTGTGTCTGTTTGAGTCTCTGAGCCTGTTCTCCAGATCAACTTGGCTGGGTCCAAAGGTGCGCATGGAAATCGGCTTAAATATAATTGCTTTTCAAAATCTTTTGCTTTCGGAGAGGCCTTCAAAAAGCGGGGAGTTGTTTTGTTCCCAGATATTCTTTGGTTTCTAATTTATGTCAAATGTGTGCTTTGATTGATGATCGCTTTTCGGCGGAGGAAGAGGGGGAGGCATTCCTTCCTTCGATGGGACCGATCGGATCATATATTTATAAGTCAGGGCGGTTCGGCCAGCCGCTGTCTCTCTTTCCACTCTCGACTCTTGACTCTGAATAAATTTATTGGACGTTGAAATTTATTAGACACAGAAAATGCGCCAATATTGAAATTTATGCGTCGTCTCCACCGGGTTGGTAGAAACCGTAGAGTCGCCGCTGCCGGCGCTCTACACAAAAAAAAGTTGATTTGATTCGATTTGATTTTAATTTATGCATAAAATACTTTTCTTTCATCACGAGGCCAGTTTTGGTTGGTCTATCCCTCTCTCTCTCTATCTTTTGGAACTTTCTTTAACTGAATTTTAATAATTTTATGCGCAACGCATCAAGAGGGGGAGGGAGTTTGGCTGCCACGCACGCACCGCCTAGAGTCCCCAACTATTCACTATTCACCATTAACTATTCAGTTTTCTGTCCAAGTCCAAGACCAATATCCCCTGCCCGCTAATCAAGTTTGTCGCCTAAGTCTTTCGTTATTGATTGGTGAAATTGTTCGGCAGTCGGTGAGCCCAAAAGAGGCGGGCGCCATCGCCATCGACATCGCCATCTTCCGCCTCTCGTCTCCAATTCCGTCTGGGGCGGCTCCAGCGGCATCAATTTGCCTGAAAGAATGGTGCCTAACCGCGCCGATCGAGCGGCAGCTTTATCGGCATTTGATGAGCCAGAAATGCGGTTAGAAATGACGCTCGAGATGCGGCAATTTCACCCTGGAATGCCAAGAAATTTCATAATTTTGGATACCGCTTATCGGATACCGCTTATTGGAAAATTAGAAAAAATAATTACATAATTCAGATTTTTGCCAAGGTAAAACTAAACTCTTTATCAGTCCTTACATGTCCTCTTAATTCTTCTTTTATTACTAAGAAATTTTTTAAGATCTATTAAGTAGGTTAGGCAGGGTTACTTATGTAATGTTCATCCTCAAGATCCTGAGATATTTACCACTATTTTTTCTTCTCTTTCTTCCAAATAGCAACGTATTTCGAACGCGCGCGCTGTTTACGGAAAATGATGCAGCATGCGAGCATTTTGCACCGTCAGCGCGCCTTTGGAAGTATGCGCGTCCTCAGCCGAGCAACTATCACCAGGCTCGCGATTCCTGGCCCTGAGGTGAGTGTTCGGGGTTCGATTTACAAAATTTCAATGCCTAATCTGTGTTTCGGAATTTTTGCAGACTTCTGGGGCAGCAGCAGCCGAAAACCTTGTACTTCCTAGTCGATGCCAAGAGCCGAGTTCGCGAGGTCTACACGCAGACATGTCTGCACTTTGCCACGCAAGGGATGCTGGACACCGAACTCTTCGGTCTGGCTGTGCTCATAGGTGAGTCGTGGTCTTGGTTTCTCTCCATGGGGTTTTTGGACCCAGTTTGTTACCCAGTTTGTAGCCGAGTAGCCAAATGCCAGCGATAAGGCATGAAAAATACAACTAATAAACATAAACCAGTCCGCTCTAAAAGCTGCTCATCATCATCAGCAGCAGCGTCAGAAGAAGCTGCAGAAGATTCAGCCTCCATCCTCCAACCTCCATTCTGGCCAAGCGATCTGCCAAAACACATAAAAATACCAACACAGCGGAGCAACACAAAAAATGGCACATAAAACGAACAAAAAAGCAGGGAACGCGTCGCCTCCATGGCGAACAAACAATTTCAGGAATACAGAAGAGGGGCTTAGGAGCAGTCGAGGGGCAGTCGAGGAGCCAGGGGAGCAGACACAAGACGCGTGTTCAGTAATTCAGGTAGCCGTCGCGCGTTGCATTAACACAAACGAATCGAACGACAGCCAAGGAGGATGGAGTTTCGAGGATGGAGGATGGGAGGATGGCGGTTGGAGGATGGAGGATGGAGGAGCCCAGAGCTCCAAAGCTCCGGAGCCTGAACTGAAACTTGGAAAACGAGCAGACAACGTCTTTGGCATTGGCCACAGATATATATGCGTTTTCCAAAGGCCCACGAGCACACACAAAACGGGGGAAACGAGAGGGTTCGGGAAAGAGCAAACGAGAAAGGAGCGAGGAATTTGATTTTCACCAAGACGAAGTTCTGTTGCTCTGAAAAGGGAATCGCACAGGAGAAATGCCTATTAAATATTATTATAGAGTCAGGAGCGGGCAACGTTCTGTAGCTCTAAAAAGGAAGTTAAATCCGGCTCGATGGACCAATATACTTTTTAAGACCCTGTTAGTTGATTTAAAAACTCTTCATTTTGCAGTGAAAATGGAACAACAATTTTCGTTACCAATCCCCTTGACTATTCCCATATACCCTTGGCTTTCTGTTACAATGTTAGAGCACAGAGCCCAAGAACACAACACGTAAATTTTCGAATCTGGTTGGCATCAATTTCGTGGCAAGAGGCAGGGGAGCGTTGAAGTTGCCACAACATCTTCAGCAAAGAATTTGGTATGCAGTTTGAAGCCGGAGTCGCTGCGAGTTGCAGCTTCAACTGAATCTGAAGATCGGGCTGGGCATGCCAACGTCCTCGCCTCGCAGAGGATTCCTCAGGCTCTCAACTATGAAATTGGCAGTTTGCATTCTGCTTTCGTGTGTGTGTCTTTGAGTTTCTGTTACGGTTTGGGTTTGTGGCCAAGGATTGCAGCCAATGTCAGTTGACAGTGTGTGTTTGTGAGTGGTATGCGGTTATATCTGGATTCACGTCCGCACTCTTTCACCGAACTCAACATATATAGACTTAGAATAAAATATAGAAATATTGAATAGTTACAAAAATATGAAATACGAAAGTTGAAAATAAAATATAGATTTTCCTTAACTTATCGAATAGTTGAACCTTTTCCGCGTAAAACCCTCTATTTTTTGGAATGCCCCCTTTCCACGTTCTTTGCCTGAGTCTTTCGTTTTCGGTAGGGCCCTAACACAAAAGGAAGGGAGACTCAAAAAGGCCAAAATAATGTCCCGTCTGCGGCCGTTGACGGGGATGGAAATGAATTTAAATTTTATGGCCGGCCAGCGTCAATAAATTTCATCTTTATGCAAATTTAGCTCGCTCCTTTTGGAATCGCAGATGCAAGATGCACTTTAAGTGGCACTCGGCCGTTGGCAATTTGGCAACATTGTCATCCCAGTTGGTCATCCTGTGGTGTTATTTTTAGGCTGTCGCATTGCTTGGATTCCCCGGCCGCATTCCGCGGAGCCAAAGAGAGGGAAAAAGGAACCATCATTTCCCCCGCCCCCTTTTCTTCTTCGGCCGCGCAGAGCAGCCCCGCCCCCTTCTGTAGCTGAATCTGTGTGTAGACCAGCATTTTCTTTTCCATTTAATGTTAATGGCTCATAATCATTATTATACGGCGTTGGCTGTTTCGTCTTCAATCTTTGGACTTGGACACTCGGCCTTGCAGCCGCTGTCCATCCTCCGCCTCCTCTTCATGCTCTTCATGCTCTTCATCCTCCCCATCCCCTGATGATCCCCTCCAGCTGCCGCCTCTCCTCTTCGGGCTGCGTGCATCTGATAACATCGGAAATTAAAATTCTTTTGGTTTTATGTATTTTTTTGTCTTTCGTTCTCTTTTTTCCCCAGCCAGTTTCAATGCACAGACACACACACACATTCAACTCTGTTGCTGCCCATCTTAGGATACCCTGTAAACACTACCTTAACTTTACAATCGTGATAGAATTTGCTGAATTTTTGGAATTATTTTTGAGTTACGATTTTTATTTAACTGCGATATTAAAAAAAACTTATTTCAAACTTATTTAAAAATATTAAAAGAGAATATTTTGTTGTATTCCTGCCAGGGTAATCGTTTGTCTAATTTTACCTGTCGACTTCTTCTTTCGTTCTTCTTTTTTTGGTTATTATGGCCACTCAAACTCGGACTGCAACCTTTTTGAAAATAAATCTGAATCTGAAGAATGCCAGGCCATGGCATTGGGCGCAGCTGTCTCCGACTGCGTCTCATTCTCTTTCTCCATCTCCAACTGGAGACCCCATCTCCAGACCCTCCTCCTTCTCCTCCTGCCATTACCTCTGGAATTCCTCTGCTTGATGAGCCTTTGCCTCTGCCTTTGCCTTTGCCAGTTGCCTCTGCCTGCGCCTCTGCCGTGCCTCTGCCCCTCTGCTTTTGAGGCTGTAATTTGTGTTGCATGTGTTTCAAATTGAAGATTTATTTCGCTGCCCCTCGACAAACCCTCCTCCTAAATAAACCCGTGTGCGTGCG
This sequence comes from Drosophila pseudotakahashii, assembly GCA_035046095.1. Taxonomy (NCBI): domain Eukaryota; kingdom Metazoa; phylum Arthropoda; class Insecta; order Diptera; family Drosophilidae; genus Drosophila; species Drosophila pseudotakahashii. Next base: position 532,651 of record JAWNOE010000198.1, read on the forward strand.
TGTTAATTGTGAGCGTTGAGGAATGCGATGGAAAATATGTTAATTATTAGGTTTTTGCCGCTGGGAGCAGCGCTGGTAGAAGGTAGAATGGAATGGCTGGGATTGCGTGAGGATCCATCAGGCTGGAGTGGCTACCTCAGATCTCGGACTCCTCTGGCCTTCACACCTGCTCTTAGAAACGGGAGGATTCTTCTCTTCCTCTTGCGGTTCCTGTGCGAGAACGAATTCCATTCCATCGGAGGGCCATTGGCCAAAAACTCCTCGGAGTGGAATGAAATTTGAATGCGAAAAGAAATCGCTTGGAGTTTTGAGGTTCGAGTCTAAAAACTGCGGCTAAAAACCAAACGACTTGGGTTTCAGCTGCCTCTTTTTTCACCGCTGCTTACCTGTCTTTCTACCTGTTTTTTTCCTCTTTCTCTTCGGCTTTTTTTCTTTTTCGTTGCTGCGTTTTGGGCTTTGTATGCAACACTCGCTCTCGCTTTGACTCCGTTTCTACACTCTGCGAAAAAAGAAATACTAATGTAATAAAAGTATCGTATTTTTGGGGCAGGATCAAGCGGCAGCAAAAACGGTTTGATATAGAAATCTTAAAAGAAAAACCAAAATTCGGAAATAATTCAAAAAGGCGTACTAAGATTGTATTAAAGGAAAAGACGACCCAAATAAATATTAAAGATACATTTTATTTAAAATACCATGACAAACTTTGTTGTATTCTTCCTGTGAAACGATCCCTTTCCAATACATTTTCTTTGAGTGATTCAAACTCGAACAGCTCCGCTCCCCTGGCCAGCATCCACTTGTTGCCACTTCCATTCCAGCTACGCGTCCACGACGTCGTCATTGATAGGCACTTATTCGGCCGCTGATGATTATTATGATATTGTGGCTGCTGCTGCTGTGCTGCTGCCTCCATTCCATGTGTGTCCCCTTCAACCTGCCTGCCTCTGCCTGATTTTTTCATAATTATTATTTTCCATCTTGCTGCTCTGCTCTTCATTTCGTATGCAGGAATTCCAATTTTTCGTTCGATGAAGTGTGTGTTGATTTCGTTGTTGTTTTTGCCCTGCCTTCTCGAGCACCACACCGACATGCCCTTGGGCCCTTCTTCTGGGATCGGATCGTATCGGATGGGACGGAGGCTATAGCTATGTGGCTGCGTCCCATACCGGTCTCCTCTTCGAGCATCGAGCATCGGGCAACGGGCCTCTGACAGCCTGACGTGTCGTCATCATCATCATCGTCTCCATCTCCATCTGCTGGAGCCTCTGACTCTTGTTGATGTCAATGGGCTGCTTGTTTATTGCCTGACAAACTGACAGAAGTCTGGTCGGGGTCTCGATCCGATTTGAGCCCGATTCGATTTCGGGAAAGAAAAGGAGGTCTCCTTTTCCGCTCATCTCGCATAGCCGAAAGATCATTTACAATTTTGATTAGCGACCTTGGCAGCTGCCCGCCAAAAAGTTCCTTAGCCCAACCGGAAATTCGGGTGAAAATGAAATCCGACTTGACAACCAATTCGAAACTTAACTAAAGCGACTTTATGTGTATAAATATGTCCTTTATGAATGAACCTCTAAGAACATAAAAAAAAAATTGTTAAACCTCTTACAAAAATCTTTATAGTTTTGGTCCTTCGAGCCAGATAGTTTAAATCTATGATTATGATGATTTATGATTGTAAGAAATCATTTGTGAGTTATTTATTTCATTTGTTACTTTTCTTTCTTACTTTTCCAGATGGCGAGTACATGTTCGCAGATCCCGAGAGCAAGCTCTCCAAATACGGCCCGAAGAGCTGGCGATCATCGCACACCCACGTAAGTACATGGAATTTAATCAAGGGGAAATACTAGATACTATAATACCTTTTTGTTTCAGGGGCTAGATGCCAATGGGCGACCGCTCCTGGAGCTACACTTCCGAGTGCAGTTCTACATCGAGAGTCCGTTCATGCTGAAAGATGAGACGTCCCGCCACAATTACTACCTGCAGCTGCGCCACAACATCCTGCAGCGCGATTTGCCCCGAGAGCAGGCGGAGCAGGCCCTGGTCTTTCTGGCTGGCCTGGCTCTTCAGGCCGATCTGGGTGATGCTCCGCCGGTTGCGGGCTCAGCATCGGGATCGGGCAATTCCAAGGACGATTCGGGTGAGGAGACAGCGACAACTGGTCTGAGTGGAGGAGGAGGCAGAGGGCTAAGTGCCACCACAACGTTACCCAAGATCAGCAAGCGTGCCAATGAGAGGATGTTGAGGCTCTCCACATATGTGGCCTCCACCTCGAAGAGGGAATCGATGCCTATACCACCCACCCACCTGCCGCCCAATGGAGCGGACTACTACCGGATAGAGGATTACCTGCCCAGCGGAATGCACACTCCGTGGGCGAGAAGTGCAATGCGGGCCTGCCATCGGGAGCATTTGGGCATGGCCACGGCGGAGGCGGAACTGCTGTACATCCAACAGGCCTGCAGTCTCCACGAGACGATCAATGCCCACACCTACAGGATGCGGTTGGCCAAGAGCGAGCAGGGTTCGGGCAGTGCCTGGTTTGTGGTCTATGCCAAGGGCATCAAGATTCTGGGTGGGGATTCTACTACCAGCAATAGTGGCTCCCCTCCTCCACCCGAAGCCACCACCTTCCTGTGGCCCAATATCACGAAGCTTTCCTTCGAGCGAAAGAAGTTCGAGATCAGATCGGGGGAGAGCAGGATCACCCTGTATGCCGCGTCGGATGAGAAGAACAAACTGCTGCTGACCCTCTGCAAGGACACGCATCAGTGGAGCATGAAGCTGGCGGCCAGGCTAAAGGAGGTGTCTAAACGGGAGGAGGAGGAGGCAGCCGAGTCCCAGCGGCTCCATGCCAGCTACGCCTGCTCCCGAAGTCTACTTCTCCCCTACAAGAGCAAAAACGAGCAGCGCATCTCGGTGATATCGAGCACCAGTTCCAACACCACATCGGGCATAGTCAGCGATCGAGTTCACTCCGAGGACGAGCTAGAGATCATGATCAATACGCCTCCTGCTCCGCTCGCTGCGCCCTCGACAGAGAGCTTGGCCCTGGCCCATCTCTTGGATCGACCCAGTGTGAGCAGGCAAACTTCGAGCGTGGGTCAGATGTCGCTCAAGGATTTGGAGGAGCAACTGGCCGCCTTGAGTGTGAGACCAACGGACGGTGGGTCCACCAATGGAGGAGCCACCTCCGCCACGAACTCCTCCGTTCAGCGGAATTCCATTCCAAATACCAACGATTCCTCCACGGCCACCGATTCTCCCAGTTCCCAGCACAACATTGGTTCCCAGTGTTCCTCCACCTGCAGCACTGTGGTGGTCACCTCGCCTGAAGCAGCTGGTGCGTCATCTTCATCGGGAGTGGGAGTAGGAGGAGCCCCCGTTCCCGTGCACTCCACTTCATCCAGCTTAGAGCTGGGCTTCAGTCACACCGCTCAGAACTCCCAACTGAGCGAAACGAGTCCCGAGGACTTCCTATCCACATCGGCGAGGGAGGAAACGGAGAGTGTGTCGGGTGCCTCGGGAGTTTATACCTTGGCGGACCATGGAGCTCCGCCCACCGAAACATCGGGAGTGTACACCATGCACAGTAGCGAGTTGACCGGCCAATCCTCTGAGATGGCCGAATCGGAAAAGAGTTCACACTACGGAATGTTCCAGCCGCAGAAACTGGAGGATGACCATGTGTCCCGTCCCGATTCGGTGGATGGCAAGAAGCTAGAAGGAGGAGAAGAGGAGTTCAGACTGCGTTCGGACTCCAACATCAGTACGGGCAGTTCCTTCAGAGGCGATGGCAGTGACCCAACCGATAACAAACATTCCCTGCTCTCCGCCGAAGAGCTAACCAATCTGATTGTGGGCCGTGGCACCTATCCCAGCCGAAAAACGGTGTCCAGTAGCCTCCACTCGGACTGTGACTATGTGACCCTGGGCAGCCAGGGAGTGGATGAGGAGGAGGAGGTGGAGCAGGATCAACCGCCAGCACCACCGCCACCGTACAGTGCCAGGCACGAAAAGACCGGCCTGTGTGGCCCACCGATCGTCAAGCCACCAGCTCACCAGCCTAAACCCATAGCTGTGGTGGCTCCCAAGCCGGACACACCACCGCCTCCGGTGGCTCCACTTCCTGCGGCACCACCGCCACCACCACCACCGACGGCTCTCCGACGCCGCGATCCGCCGCCATATTCCAGTTCCAGTAGCTCCAAGCCCAGACCCACATCCCTGATTTCCGTGGGTTCCTCCGCCAATCCTGCGCCCAGTGCCGCCGGCTCAATGAGTTCCTTAAAGTCCGAGGAGGTGACGGCCCGGTTTATCACAACCAGGCCGCAGATTAGCATCCTCAAGGCCCACACCAGCCTGATTCCGGATGGAGCAAAGCCGAGCTACGCGTCACCGCATCACTGCTCCTCGGTGGCCTCCTCCAATGGATCCGTGTGCAGTCACCAGTTGAGCCAGCAATCTCTCCACAACTCCAACTATGCAGGCGGATCGCAGGCTTCACTGCATCACCATCATATGCAGCCACCAGCGCACCACCGGCACTCGGGATCGGCTGCCATTGGGATACCCATTGTTCCCTATGGTCTGCACAAGAGCACGGCTTCACTGCATCACCAGCAGTCGTGTGTTTTGCTGCCAGTGATTAAGCCGCGTCAGTTCTTGGCCCCACCACCGCCCAGTTTGCCCAGGCAGCCGCCACCACCGCCGCCACCGACTCATCCGAATCACCACCACCTGGCAAGTCACCTTTACGGGCGGGAGCTCGCGAGGAAGCAGTTGGAGCTCTACCAGCAGCAGCTTTACAGCGATGTGGATTACGTAATTTACCCAATCCAGGATCCAGCGGTTAGCCAACAGGAGTATCTGGATGCCAAGCAGGGATCCCTGCTGGCGGCCATGGCCCAGGCGGCACCACCACCGCCGCACCACCCCTATTTGGCCATGCAGGTGTCGCCGGCGATCTACAGGAGCACTCCCTACCTACCACTCGCCCTGTCCACCCACTCGAGATATGCGTCCACCCAGAATCTATCGGACACATATGTCCAGTTGCCCGGACCTGGCTACTCGCCGCTGTACTCCCCCTCGATGGCCAGCCTGTGCTCTTCGTATGAGCCACCGCCACCGCCACCACTTCATCCGGCCGCCTTGGCAGCACATGCTGCACATGCCTCCTCCTCGGCCGCCGCCGCCGCCTCCTCGATGTTTGCACGATCGCGATCAGACGATAATATTCTGAATTCGCTCGATTCGCTGCCCAAGGGGAAGCGCCTGCCGCCGCCGCCACCACCACCCTATGTAAACAGGCGACTGAAGAAACCACCCATGCCGGCGCCCAGTGAAAAACCACCTCCAAGTAAGTAGTTACTACCTAAACTACAGACTACCATCATGGATGATAGTATATTGACATAGCTAAGACAAGACCATATACTTTTAACATCATTTCCATTTTTTCCTAAATCTCGTTCAGAACAATTCGCGGTCTTATTGTGTTAGTTGGTTATTTTTATCCATTTGTAACCCTATCCTCTTGCCTTTTCAGTACCCTCAAAGCCCAGTCCCAGCATGATGATGATGAGCCCGATGCCACCACGCAAACCGCCCACCCTGAATCCCCACAATGCCAACTCACCGCTGACCAAGACCTCCAGTGGCGCCCAGTGGGCCGGCGAGCGTCCTAGGCCGGACTTGGGTCTCGGCCTGGGGCTGAACCGGGGAAACAACAGCATTCTGGCCCAGCTGCAGGCTTCCATGGCCGCCGAGTCGCATGCCCAGGCCCAGGCTAAAGCGCTGGACATTGCACTGTTGCGGGAGAAGAGCAAGCATCTGGATTTGCCGCTGATCTCGGCGCTCTGCAACGATCGCTCTTTGCTGAAACAGACCAAGGTGGTAATGAATCCGAAGACGGGCCAGGAGATACCCATACCCTCCAGTTCGCAGTCTTCGGGAGTCGTCACCACCACCATAAATGGGGGTTCCAATTCCTCGGGAGGAGGCGGAGGAACCCTCAGCAAGGTCAGGAAAGGATCCACAGTGAGCCACCGTCATCCACAGGACAAGCTGCCACCTTTGCCTGTCCAACAGCTGGCGGAGGCCAACAATTACGTGATTGATCCCGCCGTCATGATGAAGCAACAGCAACAGCAGCAGCAGCACCACAAGACCAGCTAGACTCGCAAAGCTAAAAGGGAACCGGAAACGGAAATGGACAAATGGGTCCAAGACGACACTCTTCTCTCTAGTTCGATTGCTGTTCAAAGTGCTGACGTATTTGTGTGCCCAAGTGAAGAGCTTATTCTGCGTTCGGAAATTTGCATAGATCGTAAAGAGTTCTCTATATATTCGATCACAGTGTTTCGGAAGGTAGAGATTCGCTGGGCACGAAAAGGGTTTTCGTAAACCCACTGGGAAGAATCAGTTAACAGAGCAGCAGAAACAGTAACAGAGCTTAATAGGAACTAACATGCATTTAACACAAGCCAGTTTTTTTCGAAGGACCAAATTGTAGAAATCATATAGATTTTATCGTAGGACCTTTGCCACTTACCTTAACGCATGAAACAGACAGAACACTAGAGTAACAAAAGCCACTGAAAAACAAACACACAGAGTCAATATTTAAACTAACAGAACACAGGACGTGAGCAACATAACCTCAAATACGCATAACGTAACCTTCAAATAATCAGAACCCAGTCTAGTCACTTAAGGGAATTGGTAACGTAACCACACAGCAGAAGCCACAATGACACACCATCGGAAACGGAAACGGAAATAGAGAGAGAGTTGAACAACAACAAAATGGGAAGCAACAATACTCAAGTATAAAATACGACCACTACCTAATTAACTAAACTACAACGTAGAACTTTAGTCTTAGCTGCAAATACTTAGTTAGGCCAGGAATGCGAATACTTAACACTAACTACTTCCGCCCAAACAACTGTGATTGATTTTTATTTAAACTTACACTATAAATTTACAACAACTATTTTAGTCAGCAAGAGCAACGCATAACATCATATATAACTATGCAAATTTTTTAGTACGTAGCAATCGCCCCTCACACAAAACACACACATACTCACAACGAATCGGGCCAGCGAATGTATCGGGTTCTCACCCGTTCGAATCGGTTGCGAAACGGTTCGGATCGGTTTTGCCCGGTTCGATCGCTGGACGTAAGGAACTAAAGAATTTCAAGAGTGCCTAGACTTGCCCTCCATCCCTCCCACCATAGTATAGTAAGCGAGAGATGATTATGATTTATTTTTTTTATCCACTTTGTTTATTATTTTTTGTTCGATTATTAACCCCCCCAACTATTTTTTGGATGTGTGAGTGTGCGTGCAAAAATGATTTCGAGTTTTTGATGGATGTCACAAATATTTGCGTAGATTTTTCTCGACTAAAAGTCTATGGCTAAATTGAGGAATGTGATCTTTGAGAAAATGTAAAATTTTTGCCATATATCTTACATAAACACAAATATATATATATATATATAAATAAATATATATACGTATACAATTATTTTAATTTATTAATTTACAAAACAACAACATTCAATTAATGCATTTATAAAGCAAATCGTTGAAGCATCCAACAATCGTATACGATAAGTAAAAAGTCCTTGAGTAAAAAGCATACAAAAGTTGTAAAAATTATCTTTGCAAAATAAAATGAAAATTCAAATGAAAAACGTAAAAATGAAATGTATCGAGTGTTTTAGTTTTGTGTGGTGCTATGTTTTATAAAAAGTAAAATCTCATTCAGAAAGTTTCAGCTTGGAAATGATTTGAGAATGGGATTGTAACACTGCAGTTAGAGTAGGGTTTTGGTTAAGTTAAGAGTAGGGTTTGCTATCACAAAATGCAAGACGAACGTCGGATCCGCATGACTTACATATTACATAACGCATAACTGACAACTGACAACAAGCGATGCGCGACTATCAGAATGAACTAGGAGAGTTAACATATGTCCTGGCACTTTGGCTACGCTTAAAAACTACTATGCTCTAGTTGGTTAGCATGTCCTCATCCTCGGGAGCTCGTCGCACCCATTTCTTCATCACCGTCAACGTGATGCCGGTGACCAGGAAGATGCTGCCAAAAGCGACCAGAGAATAGCCGAAGATAATCCCGTAGCTCGAGAGATTGATGGCCAACTGAAATGCAGAACTTGCTGATAAAAATATGATGATATTTTAAGCAAGGAGTAGAGCTCACCTTGGCCTTGGAGGCCAGCTCGGAGGACAGCTCCGCATACTGATCGAACCAGAACATGGGCATCAGGACCTTTGGCACTCCACGGTAGATGCTGCAAATGGAAAATTGTATTATTGACTGATTTATAAAGAAACAACTTTATTAAAGACTTACTCGAAGTCATCGTCGGGCTCGATCATCATGTTAATCTGAATGCGGCCGTGCACCTGGACAGGCACTCCAGTAATGGGCTCCACGGCGAGGAAGAACTCGTGCTTGTCCTTCTCCGGCTTCATTCCAGTGACGGCATCTACGTACGACTGGTCGGCCAGGTAAAAGTGCGGGAAGGAGGAGTAGATGGGTGCCTTGTCGCGACAGGCCTTGCACTCCACCACACCGGTCTTGGGACACTCGTCGAATCGCTCCGGATCACAGAAGCAGGCCTGGTTCGGGTAATTCTCGCCCGAATCGAGAGTCTCCTCGGTGCCCACCCATTTTGTGGCGGTTAGGCCGTGATTCTCGTATGAGCCCTGCGGTCGAAGGTTCATGAATCGGCAGGCATCGGTGGCGAAAATCGTAATCTCATCGTTGACATTCATCTTGGGCGGGAAGACGTCGCCGGTGGTTCCATTAACAGTGCCACAAGGCATCTCGTAGAAACCCGTCTGTGGCTTTCCATTCCAGTGGGTGAGTCTGCCCAGATTGGTTATATCATCGGTACCAGTGTGAATGGTAAACAAGCCGTCGTAGGTCAACGATTCATTTCGATCCGCCAGCCAGCCGAAGCGCTTGTAGGGAATGTCAATCATGGAGGTGTTGAACAGGTTTAGAAAATCAGTAATGTTATCCTGATATCCGTCAAAGATCCACTCTCCCACTGGCTTGGTCACATACAACTCTCCGCCCTCGTGGTTCAGCATAAAGTTAATGATTTTCTTGACGATCTTGCGCTGGTTTCTCATCTCATCAGCCACCGTAGCGGTGATGGCATGGGCAGCCGTCACCATATCGTCCAGTTTGCCATTGGACCGCTCTGGATCGAAGAACCACGTGCGGCGCTCATAATATGCCACCGTCGCATTCTCGTAGAAGGTGTAGTTCTCCTTCTTGTGCTTCTCCAAGAAGGTGTACGGACCCATCTCCACGAAGTTGGGCTTGACGTTTGGGTTCCTTATCTCCTCAGGATTCGTCCAGTTGAACATGTAAAAGCTTAGGTAAATGGGAATGGGCGCCTCCAGCCAGCTGTCGTAGGCATCCGTACCAGGCTTCAAGGTAAGACCCTGAATAAGAATAAGAATAAGAAGAGTTAGTTAAGTTTAGTATTTGTATATCATTAAATCCAAAAATCGAGTTGTATACTACCTCATCTTTAATCTAACAGGCTTTAAAATCAATCAATAAATCACTGAGGTCCCTTCATATCAGAAAAATATATATTTCTATTAAGTATCTTTTAAATTCCACTTCCTATACGTATATAAATAGCTATTGACAGGTTTACTAGCCTGATTAAACTTAATAGTTTTATAGTTTAGTTTATGGGTTTATTTAGACTACAATAACAATGGCTTCATAAAATTGTTTACTACTTTTTACAATCCTATTAAGATCTCTAGTTTTCTTTGATATTTTTTCTTGATAAGCAAATATACTTACATCCTCGACGAGGCTATCCGCAATACCCGGCCAGAAGACCACGAGGAGTACTCCCAGCACCACGAACAGCGATCCCAGGCCGAAGACCCAGACCTTTCGTTGAGTTTCCCCGCAGCACTTGCAGCACATGATGGGATGATATGTGGTATGCGGAAGATTCACGAATTCAGAAAGCGGTAAACCAGGAGGGATTCGATCCTAGGCACTGCGTTGCATCTGGAAGTGGATAAGAGTTCGATGGATTATTTTCGCTTGCATAATCAATGTCCCATAAACCGTATCGGCGGCTAATCGGGGAATTTTTATTCGTTTGTTCCCCGGTACATCCATCCTGACACCCTGCAGAGGTGGTAATACTATCGCTGTTTTTGTCCCTGCTTAAGTATTTTGATAAGCATCTGAGATTAAGTCAGTTATTTTTGAATAAGACGGCTACGTCCATTGCAGACGCCCACATGACAGCCCACTCCGCTTTGAAGTCAACTTCAAGTGCAGACATCCGCAGATCTCTCCACTTAAGGAGCACTTGCCACTGTTTGGGCTGGCCAAACTTACTAGTTCCCAACTGAAGGGGCTCGAAAATACTCCAGACTGGGAATAATCACAACCGCACGCGTCCCCTGGCAGGGCGAAACTGCTTGCTAGCGGGCTTCTTGGGGTCTTTTAATGGAACTCTTGACGTTTACTACTCGGTTCAGTAACTAATCTATGGATTTTGCTAATCTGGAATGTTTGCCGATAGAAGGATCTCGGAATAGACATTTCTAAACTTCTTTAATAATTAATAATAATAATTAATTCTTTAAATTAATTAAGAAATAATGACAAAAAAATGGTATAAACAAATGAATGAATCCTGGATTTTCTAATTCTAAATTACAGAAAATGAATGAATGTGAATAATTATACTAAAAAAAACTGTATTATTGTCATTACAGACGCGCTATACAGTAGTTCATTATTCATAAATCTACCTCATACATTTTGCTCAATGAATGGCAATTATTGCTCAATAATTGACACAGATCGTCAGCATGAAATGTAAGATAAGTATTCAATATCCTTATCTTGGTAATACCCGAATTTCTTGGCCATTTCGTGTGGTGGTTGTGCTTGGTCAAGATGTTCAGTTCACGCAAACGCTAGCAAGGGGTTCCTATTTATATTTATGGCAACGATAAGATAAGCTTATGGGAGATATTGATTAGCCGGTCGACATGTGTTGGATCAGATCTGTTCTACTATAGCATATTAGCCTTGATCCGCCATTTAAACCGGAGTTATGTGAGTGCAATAGGAACGGGGCCTCTATTTATCATAAGTCTAGTGCATATCGTATTGCAATTTCGAATACCCCGTCTTTGTTTCATTTTGTCGTCTGACTCAGTCTTGTTTTTGTCGGATTATTGTGTTCTATAGTGCCCCCTTCCTTTGTTCAACGACTGATAACGGACAAAAAAGGGGGTCTGGAACCACAGTAAAACTTCTAGAGCTTGAACTGTTTGTATGCGTATCGCCAGTGACCATATTCAAAAAAGGTCTAGTATTTTGGATATTTTTTCTGAAAACATTTTTTGAGTTTTTATTTTTTTTATCACAAAAACGTGTTATATTATTTGAGCTACGGGTATTTACTGTTTACTTGCAGAGATAAATTCAAATGCTAATGGAGGGTTTGCTATTTTTGAGCCCTAGCTTTGATCTTTGACTAACTGGCGTTGAGAAGTGTTGACATCACCAGTTGGGGATTATCTCTACCGCTAATTATCACGTATTATTACACTTATTACCAGATGCATAAGTAATGTGATGAGAATTACTCACCTTTTTTTATCTCGCACACAATTTTGTGTTTTCTTGTTGTTGTTGCTTTGGCCTTGACTTTGAATATTTGGATATTACGGAATAACTAAAGTTTTCTGGGGGTTTCGGCTTTAATAATTGGATAGTCCAACTTTCAAAATATCTGGAAATGCAAAAATTACCGTTAAAAAGGGTTTTAATTGCAGAGGATTGTTGAATTTCAGTTAATTTTACCACGGAATGCAAATGCAAGCGTAGGGCGTTCTTTTGGTAAAAGGACTTTGAGCCGTTAGCTAACCAAAAGTAAGGGCACTTGCGGGTGGGCCGACACTAAAAAAACAGCGAGACAAAAAACACCAAACTTGCAGTTTGCGAGTTTAATTGGATTAAACAATTTAGTTTCTTTATTTACTTTGTGGCTCTGATGGAGGGCTGCCAGATCGGGGTTTGAGAAAGCTGCTAAGGCACTGTAATCAAGCGCTGCCAGAGTGCGTAAGGTTAGCTGTTAGGCTGAAACAGCTGCTCTGTTAGGGTAGAGTTGACAACCCTAGCGGCGAAATCCACCAATCAGCGCAGACCACGACGCACACACACAAACAAAGCAGCCAGCGGCGACAACTACAACATTTTCTACATTTTTGCCAGCATTTGATTTTTAATTTCCTGAATTTACCGGCTTTGAAGGATATTTTAATGAGATAGAAAGGATCGCAAACAGAATGCAGCTAATCAAGTGCTTGGTCATCGTACAACTGACCCTTTTGCTGGTCGAGGAATCCCTAGCCGGCCGGGACTTCTACAAAATACTGAACATCAAGAAAAACGCCAACACGAATGAGGTGAAGAAGGCCTATCGCCGCTTGGCCAAGGAACTGCATCCCGACAAGAACAAGGACGACCCGGATGCCTCGGAGAAGTTCCAGGACCTGGGGGCCGCCTACGAGGTCCTCTCGAATGCGGACAAGAGGAAAACCTACGATCGCTGCGGCGAGGAGTGCCTGAAAAAGGAGGGCATGATGGACCACGGCGGCGATCCCTTCTCCAGCTTCTTCGGGGACTTTGGTTTCCACTTCGGCAATGGCGATGGCCAGCAGCAGGATACTCCAAGGGGCGCGGATATCGTGATGAACCTGTATGTCTCCCTGGAGGAGCTCTACTCGGGCAACTTTGTGGAGATCGTGAGGAATAAGCCAGTGACGAAACCCGCCTCGGGCACCAGGAAGTGCAACTGCCGGCAGGAGATGGTCACTAGGAATCTGGGACCCGGCCGCTTCCAAATGATCCAGCAGACCGTGTGCGATGAGTGCCCGAACGTAAAACTGGTCAACGAGGAACGCACCCTGGAGATCGAGGTGGAGCAGGGCATGGTCGATGGTCAGGAGACGCGGTTCGTGGCAGAGGGAGAGCCCCATATCGATGGCGAGCCTGGGGATCTGCTGGTGCGGGTGCAACAGATGCCACATCCGCGGTTCCTGCGCAAGGACGATGATCTGTATACGAATGTAACCATCAGTCTGCAGGATGCCCTCGTCGGCTTCTCCATGGAGATTAAGCACCTGGATGGACACCTGGTGCCTGTCACGAGGGAGAAGGTTACGTGGCCAGGAGCGCGCATCCGCAAGAAGGGCGAGGGCATGCCCAACTTTGAGAACAACAACCTCACCGGCAATCTGTACATCACCTTCGATGTGGAGTTCCCCAAGAAGGATCTCACGGAGGAGGACAAGGAAGGTAGGTGTCCTATGAGTGTTTTTAAAACGAGTTTTTTAGAGTTTCTCTTCTGTTTAATTGACTGAAGAAGACTAGTTAGTAAGCCCACATAAATTTATACCCCTTATTAATTAAATACTCTTTCTATTTTAGCGCTCAAGAAAATACTCGACCAATCCTCCATCAATCGCATCTACAATGGACTGTGAATCGCCCATCGCCGCCAACTCCCAAAATTGCGCTCGCCGGCTGTACACTAGTATTTAAATATGCCTAGCTGGGCGATTTCGATCTGGAAACGCCCCACAATTCAAGAGATGACTTTGTTCAAAAAAGTTGTGCGATAAAAACAATTTAATTTTAGTTTAGAATTTTGTAAAATAGTAAAGGAATGAGCGGAAAGCAGCAAAAAAACTACAAGCAGTTCCTGCTGACAAAAAGGAATTGCAATACAAAAACCCAAGCCCTACAAAATAAAACGGATTTAAATTATAAATAATTTTGTATTTTTGGTTTTACTAAATCGTAAAAAATTGATTTTCCTTAATTATCTTAATTAATCTTAAATTCAGATAATAATACTGCTAATCGATAGGCGCAATCATTGCAACCTTGGCTCAGCTGTCGATAACTGGCGCAGGACAACGGTCTAAAGAGAGCGGGAGAGCGGTACGGGAAGTGGCGAATTCGCCTTCAGAGAGCGTAGAAATTTTCACCAGTGCGGACGTAGGACAAGCTCCATCAGGCTTTTATTTTTTTACAGACAGCACAAACTGAAAACCCAATCGTTGGAAAAGCTGCAAAATATTGTTAACGGTACTGCCTTATTTCACCACCAATCGAAAAGGAAGCTAAAGAGGAACCCAGCCACGGAAAAGGATAATCATTTAAGGGAATTTCTAGCCCAATAAACCAGACACCAACAACACAAACAACAAAAGCGACCATAAATACATAGTATGAATGTCGCCTAAATATCATAATTTCGAGGTGAGTCGCGGTGGTTCCCCGTTTATAAGCAACTCGCAGTCCCAGGGATTTCGTGTTCCGCGAAGACGCAACGGCCCACCCCTTCTACTCAGTTTTTTTCGCTATCGATTTTCTGCGGGGTTGTCCCTTCAACTTTAAGTGACCCAAAAAAGAAAGGGAGGGTGGTTTTAGGTCAGCCGGCAAAGTTGCGTGCTCGGTGCAAGTTCATCCATCCCGGTTTCGTGCCAAATTAAAAAGGTCTCTTGAAAAAACCCTTCCAGATTGCACTGGTCTACTTTCTGCTGCTGATACCATGGCCGCCCACGAATGTGATCAGAATCCTATGCTCGCGAGATAACAGCCGACTGGTGCGCAAGATAGTGCGCTCCAAATGGACCCCAATCTTGGACAAGCATCAGGTGAGTGGATAGGCATAGTGGTCCATCTACAAGGCATTCATATATTTTATATTAAGGTGAAACTTCCTCTGGAGTGCCCGCTGCATCCGTTCCGGGATGTCTTTGCCCCCCGACAGGATGCCAAGCAAAGGGATCGACCCACTCAGTGGACGTGCCGGAAATGCGGCAAGAGCTTCTACCAGGAGAAGCACCTGGATCTGCATTTCGACACGCGCCACAAGAGCATAATCAATGAGGTAAAAATAGTAGCCATCATTGATCATCTTTAATGGTATATTATCAAACTAGATTTTATTTGGATAGGCTAAACAACTTATTTAAATAAGGGGTAATATTTCAATCCACAAATAAGCTAAAACTTTTAAAATCTTTGAGATGTCACAGTTTTATAATCACCTATAAAGTATTCAACATTTTATTTTTAACCGGAAGATTCAAGGATTTAAACCAGTGGTTGCCAACAGAAGCAGTGTTGCGGCTGAGCTCCGACAGAATCTACTGGCGACCAATGATTTATACCTAGTGATCTTTGTTTAGGCAAAGGATTGTCCTTCAATGGTTTTGTAATTTCCTTTTGATTGGATTAGGCGGAGGATGCGGTTTGCTTGGCCGACTTCTGCGACATCATGCGGTGCGAGGTCTTCGAGACGGAGGACGCCTCCAGCCTGAAGTTCGGGGACCAGCACATTGTCACGGACATCGAGGTCTGGGGCGACTCACTGGGCCAGAATTCCGCGTTGGCCAAAGCGAATGCTGCCTACTTGAGCTTAATACCAAGGTGGGTTTCGCTATTTACGATCCTTACTTTCGAATATTAACTACCCTATCCCATTAGAACTTCCACATTGGGTGCCTCGCGTGCCGCCAAAGTACAAAATCGTCAATTACTCCAAGACAAGCCAAGTCAGGCCAGCAAGCAGGATCAGTCGGCGGCAGGTGAGCGAACACAACCCCACTCCCACTCCTCCCACCGAGTGCGTGCATCCACCACAGCCAATCCCCTTCGCCTAGATCCATCCCCGGAGGACGGATCGGCGGACAGGCCGAGATCGGCGGGCGAGAAGCTGCTCCACAAGCTCAAGGAGCTGGGCAAGGCGCACCTGAAGTCATCGTCTGGGGATCCCGAGGCCAGCAGGCAGAACGAGACGGACGAGGAGGAGGACGACGAGGAGGGCAGTGGACAATCCGGGGGCAGTGGCCACTCCGCCGACGAGGCCAAAACGGAGGAGGGGTCGGGTGCGAATGGGAATGGCAACAAGGCGAGGGCCAACTGCAAGCCGGAGGAGCTGAGCAAGCTGAAGAACCGCTGCGAGATGCTGCTGAGAAGCTGCATCGGCGGACTGCTGCTGTCCATGTCGGATCAGGCGTTTAAGGAGATGGAGGGTGAGTACTCCAACAAGCACAACAAAAATAAGATCAATATCAATTTGATATTATAATGTAATCATATCATATCAATTTTTGATTAAAAACCGCGAATTTCGGGTACTCACCACATTATTTAAAATATCTCATTATTCTTATTAATAATATCATATGTTTCATTAAATAATTCTTACCGCTCTTCCAGATGAGATGAACAAGGCGGTGTGCTGGTACTTGACCTGCGATCGCTACTGGGAGGATGGCCCCCTGGAGCCACGAGCCTTTCCCTGGGGACTCATAGTCATACTGATCTTTGTGCTGTCCACCGGGATCTGCTTCTGCTACTACATCATCTGGATACTATTCGAGTAAGTGTGTCCTGGCCTCCTTGGCAATAATCTCCCATTGAGATTGAGCGAACCGAAGTCATCTGTTTCAGCTCCGAAGAGACGACAATCAACGCGAACCACTACTACACCGGCCAGGGAGCCATTATCGGAGGAGGCGGGAGCATCTACATGCCAGGAGCAGCAGCGGGTCATCACTACCATGTGGACTATGCCACGCGGCACGACCTCGACCTGGACGCCGGCGGGATAGCTGGTCAGCAGCAGCAGCAGTTGCTCCAGGAGCAGCAGTACTACTACCAGGAGCAACAGCAGCAACAGCAGGCGGCGGCGTCCGTCCGGGATTTGTATCCGGAGCAGGTGCAATACCATCGGCACAGTCCGCGGCACTACATCGCCGATCAGCGTCCACCAGTGGGCACACCCACCCAAGGGGCCGTGCGCAGCAGTTCCTCCAACGCCAACACGCCATTGCACCATCGGGTGCAGCAGCATCATCCGGTGCAGCAGCAGCAGCAGCATCCCCACCACCTGCAGCATCGCCACTCGACGAGCCTGGCCTACCCACAGGACATTTTAGACCGACGCGACTATACAAGTAGCTCCTCATCGCGCACCATTGCTGGATCAGGATCAGCATCGGTATCAGGATCGGGACAAGCAACGGTGGCCCCTGGTGATACCCAACAGCGGCACTACAACACGCATCCGCGGCCGCTGGAGACGAGGCATCGCCACGTGGGCTCCTCGCAGCAATCCCTTCGTGCCTCCGCCTCCACGCACGAGATTGTGCAGCAGGAGGCGGCAAGTCTGGGTCAGAACGAGCACTACATCTATGTGACCTATCCGCCGGACCTCAAGAAGCGCTACTTCGAGTGATGGACTGGGCTGGGATGATCGATAGATGGAGATGGAGATGGAGAGACCAAAAGAGCCCTCGGGATGGAGAGCCAAGAAACGATACCAAAGCCAGAGATCAACTGTAGTTGATCCCAATAGGATGATATGTAGAACGAAGGAGCGGAGGACTGGCCGCCAACCTAACCGAGAAAAGTTGGTTTTTTACTTTTAGCCTGCAAATTCTAGATTTGTGAACTGTGCTGTTCTTTTTTAATTCTACAAAATAAATTGCAATATTTCTGTACAATAGAAAACAAAAGAGAACTTTGAACTTTAGTTATTTTGGATCCTACGATTTAATTTCAAAAATATTTTGAGCCAAAAGGTCTAGATAAAGTTGTATTTTATTTACTTAAAAATTAAATACAAAATAAAATAATTTAATTATTTTCAAATATTTAGTTTTATTATCGTTTTTCGTCCAGAAGTTTAGAAATAATAATCCCCCACAACTAAAACGAAAACTCCTCGAATAACATTTACATAAAACATTTATTTCTCTTTTTAGGATTTCGTATATCATTTCTTTTGTTTGGTTTGCTCAAAGACACTCACATTGATATAGTCACAAATCTTAACACTAGGGTACAGTGAAAACCTTCCGATATACAAGTAAAGAGCTATAGACATATAGTATTTATAGGTTCATTGTGAAATGTGTAGAGTGGCAAGGGATGGTATGTACATATTGCGCAATAAATATTATTGTTACTGCTAACATTTTTTTACTCCATTTAGTGGGCTAGCTCTTGCACTTTTTTTGTAGTTTTTATTTTTGTACTAAAATTAAGCGTATTACTTAGGATAAACAAGTTACAAACGAAAGAAGATACAAGCTTATCTAGACATTAGATATTTATTAGTTTCAAAAAGTTTTGGTCCTTTGGAATGTGTTACGAGAGAAAAAGACATCTAGGTGGTCTCGATTATAAGATAAGATAACATTAGTTTACTGTTTAGCTAGTGTTGGCTAGGATTCTAAGACTAGACCAGCACCCGAGTCTAAAGTTGGCTTTGCCCTTGAATATTGTTTCCTCATCCGCATTTTTACAAAAGTCGAGCGTTGCGGATTCTTTAAGGTCCCCATACCAAATGTGATTAGTTTTCCTGGGATTGGTTATGCCTCAAAGTCGCAATTAGGGACGGGCCTTATGAAACGGAACCTTTTCGGATTTCCTGGTCGAGATGGGAATTCTATGGGCTAACTAGACAAAACAATTCTGGTACTCCCCGTAACCCTAAGAAAAACAACAAATTGCTCTAGGAACCTAACAAATAATTGCACTAAAAACAAACAAAGTCTTCGGCTTCTAACAGATCAAACAAGTCCAACAGATATATATAGAGTTTCTTTTTTTTTAGTTTTTGGTCTAGGCTGCATTTGGTGGCAATACAAAATTTAAGCTACATGGGGATGGCGGGGAATTTCGACCTTATATACGATATATTATGTATGTGTTGTACTGCGAATGTTGCTCAATCTGGGCCTGACCTTTGGCGAAAAGCATTTTAAATTGGCCCGACTCGCTGAGCGACTAAAACGCTGATACATTAGCCGATAAAATATGTCCACATATATCTGGTTAATTGCACGCTACTCGGTTTCAGACCGCAATCCCCAAAACTCCCCCCGATTAACCCTTCTCGTCTAACGCTGCTTACTCATGCTTAACCCATCGAGATTCGAATTCGCGCATTCCAGATAAACACGACATTTTCCATGTAAATATTGCACAGATATCTAAAATATATGGTATATGGGTATATGGTACTCTATATAATTAGGTGTAAAATAAGTATCGTATCGTAAAAGTTTAAAAATATTATGATTTCCCTAAAACAACGACTATACATAGTTATTATTATTACAAGCTATATTCCGTTTCCTAAAATAAATCCAAATATTAAAAAAAGTCTTGAGATTCTGGTTAAAGTGTAGTTTTTAGTTTTTCTCTTTTCTATTTTGTTTGTGTTGTATCTACGTGTGGTGTATCTTTCGTTTAGTTCCGGTTCCTAGATCGTCTAGTTTCTGATCCTTTCGAGGGACCAAAAATATCTTTGGTAGAAGCTGGAATCCTATTTGACCCCCTTCCTCGGGCGGCGTTTCCTGCCCGCCCTCAGGAGCTTGTACTTCCGCATGATCTGATGGGCTTGGTAGAAGCGACTGATGCGACTCTGGACATACTTGCTATGCAGATACTTGAGCAACTTTCGACGATCCTTGTGCGGCTCGAGTTCTTCCTCATCGCGAATGATCTCCTCGTGGTGTATCAATGGTGTGGCATCGAATTCCGGTTGGGGTTCGGCCAGCAGCTGGATGAGCTGCAAAGTGTCCACTTGTTGTTCCACCTCCTCCTCAGCGAGATTGGATTGGGGCTCTCTTTCGACCACCGGCTCCTCACCAGCCACCACACCCAGAATGTTCTCGTTCATATCGCACTGCACCACATAGAGATCACTGCTGGAATCAAAGATCTCGGCTAGGTTGATCAGCAGGACATCCTGACCATTTGCGCTCGGTTGCTCCACCTCGTCCTCCTCCTTGCCCTCCAAATCGGAGAGCTGATACATCTCCGCCAGCGCCTCCTCGACGCTCAGTTCTCGTGGAGATTCCGATTCCTCGCTTACGACTAACTCTTTTGTTTTTAAGGAACTATTTAAGGCAATCTTACTAAGGTCACTTGGCTGCGGTTCGCCATCGCTCTCCAGGATCTGCTTTAGTTTGGCAATGTCGTCATCGTCGGGACTGGAGGCCTTCTCTCCTAGGGAGGATTCTTCAAGGATCTCCTCTTTGACCATCATCTCCAGGTTGGAGAGCTCTTCCGGCTTGGGTTCTTCGGTTTGTGGTTGGGACAGTTCCTTCTCCAGGGCGGCCAGTTCGTTAAAATCGCTATCCTCTCCAGCTGTGGAACTCTGGGAACTGGTGCTAGTGGAACTGCTGCTACTGGATGAAGCGTCCTCCTCCTCCTCCTGGCTACTCGAACTGCTGGAGTCATCGTCTGAACTGGAACTACTGGAACTCGAGCTCGAAGAAGAAGATGAGGGCGAAGATTGTATAACACTAGCTATACTAGCCACTTGTTTTGGTAGTTCGGTTTCGGTTTCTGGGGTTTCTGGGATAGGTACCGCACTATTTTCAAGCCAGGCTTGTATTTGCTCCTCCTTATTTGGTAGCTCATCCTCAACAGGTCTCTTGATAACGTCCTTCACATCCTCCTCGTCTTCCGGTTCCACTCTCAGTTTAATAATTGGTGACATATTCGTGTTCTCGATGTCATCGAATCCCTTGAAGTTAGATTGCAGCTCCAGGGACTTGGTATCCAAGCTCTGTTCCTCCAGAACTTCTTCAGTCTTGTCTTTGTAGCTATACCCACTCTTGATGACCGTTTCCCGATCGGTTCCACTTAGCAAACTGCTTCGGAATTCGGTGGAATTCAACGCAGAGACACTCAAACCCTTGAGACTCGGAGGATTACGCAGTTCTGGGGGGGCAATGTACTTCTTGATCAGCCTCTTAATTAAAGGCAGTCGATTCTCTTTCAATCTGGTCAACTGTTTCTTCATTAGGATGGCTCGGAGTTTTCTGGTTCTACTGAAGGCGGTTCTCCCCCTTAAAACTTTGAGTACCTTAAAGTAATGACGATACTTCACTTTCGGGCTCTCAAATTCCAGGATCTTCAACATCTTGATGCGATTTCTACGCTTTTTCGCCAGCAGCTTTTTACTGGCTCTGGCTGAAGCTTTTGGTGATAGAGAGATTACACTGGCACCTAGGTTAGGATCCTCGACCTGTGCTTCTATATCCTTTTCAACCAGGCTTTCCTGGGGTTCAGTCACCCTGCGCTTCCGCTTGTAAAATTTAAATCTTTTCGGGTTCTCTCTATATTCACCCTCCTCCTGGACAGTCGGATCCTCCGTCTCACTTTCGGAACCCTCAATCTTATGTATGAAGGTCTCGTACTCCTTGGCAAAGGTTGATTCATTGGAATTCGAACTGTTGTTCTGATCAAAGTCCATGGCCACAGGCGGCTGTTGGGTGACATCAGTAAACACCTCATTGGTATTCAGAATGGAACTTGGCAAGGGAAGAACCGATGGTTGCTCCGTGATTAAGGGAGCAGTCACCGGTTGTCGAAGGATCTCCGCCAATTCATCACTTTCGTTCACAGGTGGTTGCTCCGAAACACTCGTTTTAAGACGCAGTTCATCCAGCTCCTTTTCCACATCGAAACTGCCAAAGGAATCGTCCACGGGAGCACCACTACCATTTCCATTAGCCTTTTCGATGTCGATAATGATGTCTGGCAAATTGATACCCTGATGATCTACCACAGCTGTCGCTTGAGGTCCAGTAGGTGGCAGAGATTCGTACATGAAGTTGGGGGTACTGGACACAGGTGCCACCACAGCCACAGCGGGGTTATCCATCTCGAGAGCAGCACTTGCTTCATCCTCATCGTCCACCTTCCACGTAGAGAGAAAGTCCCGTATGGTCTGTGTGGACTTGGCCGACTCCACGGAGTAACCTAGACTGGAGGGCGCCGAGGCATGCAGATTGAAGCCCACATAGTTTTCCACTTGAGCATCTAAGTTGGTCAGCGGTCCACCTCCTCCTCCTCCAACGCCATTGCCTGTTTGTGCTAGGTAACAATTTCCCGAGGATCCCGAGGATCTCTTGCGATAATCCTGATAGGGTTGCGATCGCAGGGGTTGCTGTGGCATCGAGGGAGATCCATAGTTGTCCAGGCTGTTTAGATTAAGATCGTTGTAGTAGGAACCACTCCCAGGATCCATTCCCATACTCATTCCGATACCCATTCCCATTCCCATGCCACCCATACCGAGGCCCACATATCTCTGGCTGTTTAAGCTACTCGATGAAGTGGATGCTGGATTGTATCCATAGCCCAGTTGAGTGGGCGTGGCCTCGTAGGGTCCATGACCCACATACATTTCCGTTGGATGCTTGAGCTTCATGGCAGCGGCGGAGGATCCATTGACCGATTGGTACTGGGGCTGCGATTGCGGTGCACTTCCTGCCGTTCCATATCCATAGGTGTTACCCCTGGGGTAATAGCAACTCTGCTGATTTAACGGGTATCCCTGGGAACAGCAATTCTGGCGATTACTAGCCGGCGCACTCTCCGTTCCTGACCATAGGTTACGTCCTCCGTAGGACTGCGTGATCGATGGACCCGCATAGGGATTGTTCACATAGGGTGAAACACCTGTACTCCCGTACTTATCGTACTTCGTTGAGCCGTAGTAAAGATCACTGTTGAGCGTACCAGGACCCGGCCCAGGGCCAGGTCCTTGGCCTGGTCCAGCTCCTGAATGTGGGTGATGATACGAACTATTTGCCACCGTTGCCGTCGGCGGCAGAGATCTGTAGTTGGGCGCATTGTAGTCCACTCCCCAGTGACAGTTATTCGTCGACTTCCTGTACGTGGACTCGGGGGGTCCCAGGTCCGGCTGGCTATACATTGGAAGCCCCCCATTGGGCGAATACATGGACATGGCCATTCCGTACTTGTCGTAATATTGCGCTGAAGAGGGATTACTGACCAATCCACCGGAGTTCCCAACGGAGTTGGCACCATAAACCCCCGAGGTTGGCATTGCCTGATAGCTTCTACTTGGCTTTATGGCCGCATAGTTGGGCTCCAGTTGTGTTAGCTGCGTCTGCGGCTGCGTCATCTGCTTCTGCATTACTGACGGGGGATTGAGGCTTAAGCCCTGGTTATACGATACACCCGGTAACCCAGTACTTCCCGTCATATTGCCAGGCATCATTGATTGCGACGTGGCTTGGGCATTGGGGGGCATCTTGTACTTGTAGGGATCGTACATGGGATTCGATTGGGTCATATAACCACCGGAGGATCCCGTCGGCTGGGCGTAAAAGGGCGTGGCCGTGGCCTGGGGCTTAATACCCGTACTCGTACCTCCCATACTTGTGCTTCCACCATATTTTACACCCGAACTGGGGGCCAACTTTTCGTAGCGTGCTCCACTTACGGGATAAGTATTGCTGGAAAGTTGCTGCGAAGCAGGCGGAGCACTGTACGTGTTGTACGGAGCTCCACTGTAGTTGTAGGCGGGATCCAGGGGCAGGGTGTTTCCGTAACCGTAGTTCTGGTGATAGTAGTGACCCGGATTCGGCTGCTGCTGCTGCTGCTGCTGCTGTCGCTGCTGGGCATCCAGCGATGTCAGGGCCTCACTGTAAAACGGAGCCACTGTGGCAATCGTGGCATTGGCCATCGGCATCGAGGTGGGCGAATTGTCGTAGTGACCGCCGCCGGTGGGCGTGGTCGTGGCGCTGCCATAGCCGCTGCTGCTGCCGCTGCTGCTGCTCCCCGGACCGGAACTGCTGGAGCCGGAGCTCAGGCCGGAAACGGAGCCGGAACCGGAGGAGCCCACGGCTATGGCCATGGTCGCCGTGTCCATGACCGCTTGCATCTTCTTGGCTGCAAAGAGGAAATTAGGAAGGCATTTTAAAAAATGTCCAAGTACAAATTTGAGATTTGGTTAAGTGTAGGTATATTCATAGCATTTACATTTAAGAGTATAATTCGATCATTCATATCTTGTTCGATTTTCTGGAGTTCAACTTCTCGACTAGGAGGTTTCTTTTTCAGTTTCCCATAAATTACATAAAATACTTTTGTCATTTGATCAATCAATCTTGTGACAGAATAAGATATCAGAAAAACTCCATTAAAAAACCATAATGTTGTAGGCGGGATCCAAAGGCAACGAAACTTTTGATTACAAGCCAATTAGTTTGATTGATGTAAGGTATTAAAAATTGCTTAAAAGTGGAATGCATTAAAACAACCGCGGATAGAGGCGAAATTGGTAAACCAATATTTGAAGATATTAAACTGGATTACCAAGAAATAGGCCAACAATTATTTATTCAAAATCCCCAAATACCATTTTAAGTGGTTAATAGGCTACCGAAACAGCTCAAGAAATCCCATTTGTCATGTATTCTGTCAACATATGTGTACCTACCCCCCATCTGGCAAGGCTTTTCCACCGGTATCCCAGAGCTTTCCTTTCGAGGATTTCCCCTCATTCACCCGGCTGCATTCTCAAATTGCATTCGCAATTGTTAAAGGTACCCCACACCGCGAACAGGAAAAAGCAATTATTCCGTGGCATTTAAATATAAAATGGAAAGCCCCACAACATACTACACCACCACCCACCACGACGCCCCCGCGACAATTTCGCTTTTGTTGGTCATTAAATGTGGTCTTCAACGGCACGCAGGTCCTTCGTAGTCCTTCGTACTCCTGGCAAGTGTGTCAGTGGGGTTTCTGATGTCTAAATGCAGCGAGGAAGGGAGAAGCGCACTCAGAAAAACATATACATACATAAAAACATAAACATAATTAATAATAATTATTTGCATAATTTAACATAGTTATCATTCGTGATTCTAAAAAATTGAACATAAGTTTTGCATATATAAAAGATTGTTGCATTTCAAAAAACGTTAAGATCCCTTTGAGAAACTAGTGATTTAGGCATATTTTAGGAACAGATAATTGACTACTTTTTCTTCCTGTGTACCGCAGACTACAAAATGAAACGCGCGCCTCGGCTTTGTGAAATGGAAATGTGGAATGTTCATGAAATATTAATGATTGACCCCGCCGCACACACACACGCACACACAAGGGATGGACAATGCAAAGAGCAATGGTAGCAACAACAACAACAACAACAACAATCGAAACCCTTTTCCACGCCCACTCAATGTCAACGCCCACCGCAAAGTGGGCCACCAACATTCACGCACACTGGGAAAAACCAATAATTGTCGCAGATAATTGTCGGAAGCCAATGGAAGCCCGCACTCCTTCCTAATCATCAATACCTGTGAGCTCGGGCAGAAGCAGCACACTGAGAAAAACCGCACGATTATGATTTGGAATTCGCGTTTTCTTGGAGCTAGCCATTGTAGAACCGAACAGATCGACAGCGGTTCGCTTTATGAGTTCCATGTTCCATAAATGAGAAGAACAGTTCCTAGAACATGTTTTTTTTATATTGCATGTCGATAAGAATGGCGACTCTTGGAAAATCGCGCTTAACCTCTAAACTCTGGACAAGATTAAGCATTAACGACTCAATAAAAGCTGATATGGCGTCGGATGAGACAAAAGGAAGCACTTGGGACTTTCCATAGATTAATTCAGGATCTTTAAAGCAATAAGAAGAGGTCTATAATCTTGACAACTTTAATACAAATGTTTTTTACTTTAGTTTTTTTATTTTATATGGTTCTTGACAAACTCCTTCAGTTAGTAAAGTTATAGAACTAAATAGAAGTTCTAGATAGACCTTTTAAATCTTGGGATCATTTTTTCGGCAGTGTATTAAATCCGTAGTCGTACCCTTTTTAACTTTGACTCCGCCGTAGTAGCTTGGTGGTAATTCCATCCACAGCCCATTGACGACCACCTGCGAGTTCCACGGGCAGTTCCATCCGTAAGGACAACTACTGTCCGCCGGCAGCCACATGGTTTACACAACGGATTGGACGATTGGACAGCTGGACAACTGGACAGCTGGACGATTGGACACTTGGAACAAAAGAGCGCCGCGCACGGAATAAAATTAAAACGGAGTACAGAACACCGAGCACGACGAGTGACGAACTGGAATTCATTATGATAATTCACTTTCGCTCGAGGCGAAAAAGAATATTATTGATGACCCGGGAACCGGGCGGTAGTCGTCTCTGGATAATCGACCTCTCGGCCATTCGATTCGATTCGATTCGGGTCGGGCTTTTAGTCTAATTGGGCGTGAAGCGACGACCAACCGGAATAAATGAGATCGCGATTGCAGGCTTTGGCTCTAATCGAAATGGGATCGCAATGCAAATCACAAATGGAGCCGGCGGGTTAACTGAACCGAAAGGGGGAAATGGTAATCAAAGAAGTTCGACTCGCCATCCGATATACTTGTACATGCAAAAAAGCCGGGTAGCGACGTAATTCGAGCGCATTGCGTATACGCCCAAGGGTACGGCGATATCGGAGATCACCGCAATTGAATAAAATGAGTGCGCTGCCCTACCGTGGAAATAATGGAAAGTACAAGTGTGTCTATCTATAAAAAAAAACGAGCGAAAGACGAACTCCATAATTAACTTAATTATAGAAGGAAAAGCAAAAACAAACTGAGTGTACATAACACTTAAATTAAATGAACATCAAGTACCAAACGGTCTATTAAAGATTTCGTTTGTCTCAAAAAGATTAGAGATTTATGGTTTTAATAATAGATTGCCTAGCGTTAGCGTGAAAATAAAAGTACAAAAAGTAGGAGAGCTAGTGATATGACTTAGGAATAGTAAATACTACAAAAAAAGTATTCTACATAAATTATATTGATACTTAAGACCAAATGTAATTATTTATTTTATTTGTTAGAACTAGCTGGAAATTTAATGTAATAACTTAGTAAAATGTAAACTGAAGGAAAATATACGAAAAAACATAGGAGAAATAATACGTAAGGTACCAAAAGAATCCTTTAAACAGAGTCGTTCCCAAAATAATCTTGCAGTGATGAAAATAACTAATAGAAACATTAAAATGTATAAAAATTCTTGAATGTAGGGCCATAAAGAGCACACATTTAAATTCTGGCCAAGTTTTACGAAATTCTTACCGAAAATGCGAGGAATTATGCTGCCATATGTTGGGCACAGAAAAAAGGCGGGCTAACACAGACACGCACACCAATGCACAAATGCACACCCTCGCGTAAAGGACACGTTTTCGTTCTAGTGTTAGAGAGCGTGTGTGTGTGTAAGGGGATTCCCCACACAGCCGTTGCCTTTGTTTTAATTATGAAACTTTGAGGACTGCAGTTATTTTTACGAGAAGGAGGCGTGACAGCGCGTGCGACTTTCCAGCAAAAACTTATTCATCTGTTGAAGCTGTTGAAGCCGAGGAATGTGACGTC
Organism: Drosophila pseudotakahashii; assembly: GCA_035046095.1. Classification (NCBI taxonomy): domain Eukaryota; kingdom Metazoa; phylum Arthropoda; class Insecta; order Diptera; family Drosophilidae; genus Drosophila; species Drosophila pseudotakahashii. Next base: position 560,038 of record JAWNOE010000198.1, read on the forward strand.
GGCAGCTGACATTGGCAGCGACGCCGGCAGCGACGCCAGCAGAGACGCCTGCGCCGACGCAGACGCCGTAAAGGAAAAGCCGAAGAGGAAAATCCCCCCAAAGAGGGTGTTTGTATGTGTGGAAAAAATAAGGAAAAAGGCAGCCAACAAGTTTGCTTGTATGCGGGTTCTCTCCATGAAAACGTGTTTGTGTGTGTGTCTGTTGTTGTTGTGCTTGGGAAAACAAGTGGTTGCCGTGGTGAGAAGAAAGCGGACACGAAAATAGAGCGAAAGGATTGTGCTGGGAAAAGGAAAAGCGACTGCATCGGCACCCTGTTTTCCTATGACAGGGAAATGCAATCGATTGTCTGATTTAATAATTAAATACATTTCCACTTTCTCTGACTTACGGTTATTTTGTGTGAAGGTTAAGTTGCAGTTATTAAATATCGACAGTACTTTGTTTTAGCTCAAGGGATTTGGATACAAAAAAAGATATCTTACAGATGAGAGAATTAATAGATCTCTAGGGTTGAATTAGCAGAATTACTAGGATCCAAAAACATAAACGAACCTGTAGGTTAATTAGTAAAAAATTGGTTGACTGTTAACTACCAGTATATTTATTTTGTACTTGTTTATGTTAGTATAGCCCAGTTCAACATGCCCCTCATTTAAGACCAATTACAGGGTCTGGCAGTGCAGCCGCTCCCGAAGCATTTTGCCAGACATGTGACAGCTCCAGTTCCCACATTACACCCCGATACAATCGAGTAGCCAGGTCCTTAGTCCTGAAAATGGGCGGAAATGAAGCCGCCGCTCATAAGCAAACATGACAGCTCCACGCTCCCATTAGCGTTCCAATTTTGTTGTTTGCAACTCCTTTCTATCCCCGTTTTCCTCAATTTTCCCATTTCCCATTTCCAGTTCGATTGCGAAGCGTGACAAATAATAACAACGTTGTACTAGCTTCGAGCTACCGAAATGATTGGAAAAGTGCATCGAGGGCTTTCCACCACCACGGTTTCCACTGGGGAACTGGAGGTGACAGACCCTAGAAAACTTTGGGCCTACCGGAGTGAGAGTTGCTTAAATAGGGCTAAACCATCGACCGCAAAAACAAATTAAGTAAATTCAGTAAACAAGCAAACAAGCGACAACAACAAATCTGCCTTTGTGGTAAAAGAATTGGGGGAGAGGCGATGCACAGAAAAGAAAATGTATTTTAAAATATATATTTGTGCTGGAACTCATTATGAAATATATTTTATTTTGATTACCATTAAATTTCTTACTATAAGATGGATCTAAAAAGAAACCCGAAATTCGGAAGTAATTCGAAAATGCCTACTTAGTCAACCCCAATGTTAAAAAATGTCTTACTAACATTTTACATTTTAATAGCAATAAAAAACGGATATCGCAGACGTTCGCAAGCGCTTTTTTCGCCAGTGCAATGAGGGCAGCTCAAAAAGAGAATTGAAATAAACAATGAGCAGCAAATGGGCAAAAAGCAAAAGCTAGAAAAAGTGGAAAAAAGCAACAATAAAATAGGCGACAAGCAGCAACAACGGGCAATCATAAAGGCAACGCAATCAAATGATAATAAAAAGCAGCGACGATTACGCCGGCTGCGACGCCAGCAGCGCTGCCACAGTGGGGCTTCTTCGGTTCCCCGATTATTTTGCATACTATATATACGGCACATGAGGTGTCTCCAAAGGTGAAACGCGAAGAAAGAGCGGAGAAAGAACCGAAGAAGAAGCTATAGCAATTCCCAATTCCACATTCAAATGCAAAACAAATTCAAGAAAATCGAACAGCACAAAATGAAGCTAGCGACGTGACAAAAACGAAAGAAAGACAGAAACTTGGATGTCATCGTATGAAAAAAGAAGAAAAACACAAACAACCCAAGTCGCAATTATGGGAGTACCGAGCAAACCCATAAAAACGGATTGAATCAGTGCTAATTTATGCGACTTCAAAGGCTAAAGAGCTCAAACTTTGAGTGTTAAGACCAACATCCTAATCAAACTCACGTTTTATCTAATCTTTGACCATCTACTAGTTTGTGGCAGTGAACTTTGTGATTAAAACTCTCAAAATAAACTAATTTAAGCCCATTAACCTTTGATGTAAGGTTTGACATCAAGTATACGGCATGTGTGCCGTATAAGTTTTTCTTAAATTTTAAACTGAATAGGAATCTACCATTATTATTATTTAATGTATTATCAAGTAAAAGCACCATAATATTTTGTTTATAAAATTATGCTAATCGAATTTATAAATTACACTTATCTTATCTGAATTGATATCAATGCAAACAAACTCAAACGATTATTTTGACAAATGTTTTGTTATTATGCAGACGAGTATTAATTGTATGAAGCTTTGTGGGATTAATGGCAAAATAGTGACAAACGAAACTCGGTAACTAAAAAACCTTTTACATTTATTGTGTAATTAGGAGCTTGAGTAGAATTGTAATAAGGTTTTCTTGACCCATTTGGCCATTACACTTATGAAAACCTTAACTGGCACAGCTATTTTCTTGACCCCCGCTGTTTGGCTATGTAAATATCTGAAAGTTATGTGGCCACGACAAAATATTGATTGAAAATCAATAGGCTCGGCCGCTTGTCATTCATTCTCTATGATTGCCCGGCGGCAGAGAGCTCGGAATTCAAATGTCGATGCGATCCAACTGCCAGCCGGCAAACTCACTTCAATCATATATAGAAATCTATATATATAAAGTCGGACTCGAGTATATAGGTATATACATATCTGGCATATGAACGCTAACATGCACACTCGTTTGTGTGTCAGTAGTTTTGATGTTCGTGCGTGTGGCGATGACAAGCTCGGCTTGATAATTTAAACACGTAGCCCTCGACTAGAGCTTCTGCCATGGACTGCGCCCCCGCCCCAAACCACCACCCATCGCCCACCACCCCGAAACACCCCCTGAGACACACACACTCGCACACACATGCCATAACGTATAGAGCAAAACAGACGTAAAAAATCGGAAAAAAAAAACACACAAAAATGTCAACACACTTTTATTGTTGTTGATGTAATACCCTGCGTAGATAGGGGATAGGAAGGTATATCAACTACCACTGAAAATACAAGAAAAGTTAAAAATAACTGTAAAGAACAAACACAGAAAGTAGCACTGGTTACCTCTACAAAATGTTTCAATGTAATGTATATTGGAATACAGGGTGGTTGCCTCAGCAAAACTTATATACAATATGTGTGTCGGCAGAGCGCCAGCAGAGACAAGATATATAGATACGTAATGACCACTGATTTAACTTAAAGTTTCGGAAGTTAATAAATAAATTTACCAAAGGTTGTCTTCCATAAGTAAATAAATCAGAAATGCCACGAAATATCCTGGAACAAAAATGTTGCCTATTTTAGAGGGTATATTTCGGTCGAACCTTTTTGGGTGGCCATCATTATATCTGCTGTCTGTGTGGCGCTTTTTGGAACTGTCGTTGTAATCGACTTTGTTGTTGCCGTTGCCGCAAAACAAAAATGCCAAAGAAGAGAATAAAGTAGAGCACCCAAGTCGGCGACGTCAACGTTGGCAGCGACGCCGACAGCGATGCCAGCAGCGTAAGCCGCACTCAGCAAAAACGTGCGAGAGGGGGGACAATGAATGAGGGGGGGAGCGTATGCACTCAAGCAGCAAGTAAACCACGTATTCACACACACTCGCTCACACACTCGACATACTTACACAGATATTTACAAAAAATCTAGACACAAAAACAAGTACATATTCATTTTAATTTCGTATTAAGAGATACTTCATTATCGAATTTGTGAATAATATTTTTATCTCCTTTTTAAAATGAAGTATAAAATTAATTTTTATGACTAGATAACAATAATATATTAAAAATTTTAATATCCAATTTTAGCTAATTTTCAAACACAACAAATCTTAATTTAAATATCTTACATTAAATCAAATCTTTAAAACAGAAATAAAATATTTTTCTCCGTGCACGAACCTCAACAGTTTTTCGACATTTTGTTGCTATTTTCGCTGCTGTTGTTGCACCCTCTGCCGCAGTCGCGGTCGACGTCGACGGCGCAGTCGCTGCTCACTTAAACGTTCTTTTCGATGCCTTTGCTCTGCCGCTGTTATTGTTTGTTTTTGTTGTGTTTTTTTCGCCTTGTTTCGCTTGATTATTTTGTTTTTTTCGTTTTATTTTGCTTTTTTCTCCCTCAGCTTGTAACTTGCAATATAATTTAATAGTAACTGATGTGCTTGCTGCTGTTGTTTTTGTACTTCACTTAGTATTCGGCTACGCACTCAAACATACACAGAGAGAAAATGTGGATGGGGAAAATAACAAGTGGCACAAGTTTGGCTTTTCACCTTCAAGGTAACACACGCGTCGTATACGCGATATCCGCGCTGATAATAACCAAATAAGTTCATATACTTTGCTCTGCTCTTTCCACTTTTATTATTACTTTTTCCCCGGACTGTTAGCACGAATTAGATATGACAGTTGGTTGGGGGAACGGGAACGTCAGCAAAACACACACATTTTAAAGCCGGCATTGAAAACGCTCTATTTCCCGAACTACGTATCTTTTTTCCAGCACTTCCACTTGTACAGGTGGCAGAAAGGCGAAAAAGCGGCGCGTAAACGGCGGAGAACAGAAAACAGAAATTATACAATGTTCCGTAGTGGTAGTAAAATACAAAAGTTAATAACAACGCGACAAACAGAAAAAAACACGCCAGAACGTAACTGAACGAACGAACGGAATCCAGTGATGCGATGCGCCAGCGTAAACGCGTCCGTGCACGTCCGCTCTCTTCGAAGAAAAAATCGCGAGTGAGTCGGTTGGACAAACGGTAAAAGCACACACGGCGGATGAGTGCTAATTGCGCTCAGCACGCGCCGCCATAGGGAAGGAGAGCGGCGAGAGAAAGCCACGGAGAGAGTAGTGCAACGCTCTCTTGGCCAAAGTGCGAGGGAGACAGCTCTCACAGGTGGTTGGAGGGGGGTTGGTTTCTACACGGAAAGAAATTGAAATCCACCTACTGATGTTCCAATTTAGCATGCAGTTCTTTATATCCTAGTGGTGATAGTAAAATACATTTTTTTTAAACTCATGTTAAACTAAAGGCAGGTTTTAAAATTAAAATTTTGATTTGTTTTCTAGCTCTATAAGTGAAATTACAACCCCTCCCCTAAAGTGTGAACTCTACATTGGTATCATTAAATCATCGATTCGGGTCGGTCGACTTCCATTAAAGAGGTGTGTTAAGGGAACGCGACAATCTAGAATCCGACCTAGAGGTCAAAATTCTAGTAATTCTTGTGGCGCCTCCAATATTTCTTCGTGTGTAGTCGTACCTGTGGTATTGGTAAACAAAGCTAGTGTAAACGTTAAGAACCAAAGCAATCAAGGGGGTGCTAATTGAACTCGCCTGCGCTCATGTGCTATATTCACCGTTAGACCAAAATAACCGATAGTGATAAATTCTTAAGCGTGGCCTACGATTGCTCCTGCCTGCAACGCCTGCATCAAAAAGTTAAAAAGTAACGGTTATACACCGATGAGGTTGCCAGTAAATCGGAAATCCTCAATATAAATTGAATACTCAAATAAGTTCGCCTGAATGTATGCTTATTTTATTATTTTTATTATTTTAAAATTAATTATTATTAAATTTAAACTAATTGTTCTTATTAAATGACTTAAATAAATAGTTAACAGTAATTTAAATGACTCAAAGTTTCCGTTTTTGTTAATATTGTTTCCATTATTTTGGTTTGTCAGATAAGAACGGTCATTTGATAACCTATTCGCAGAGCTCTTAAAAACCGAGCAAAAAACAAAAAGCTATTCATTTAATTGTTGGCAACAAAACTAGAGACATCGCTTCTGCTAGAATTTTTCTGATGCTATTCTTGGAGAAAATCCTTTCAACAACCTTATTGATCGAGAACTTGATTTCAACAACACCGGTTTGCGGAGTGATTAATACCGTCGGAAGTTTGTCTACACAAAAGGGAACTCGATATTTAATAGTAGGGGCAGACAAAACCAACTTCAACTTCGCTTAAAAAGGTATACAAATTAAATTCCACAAATTCAAAAAGCAGTTACGGAAAATGTTGCTTATGCTGTTTAACAGAGGTTTAACATTTCCACGGCCTCTAACATTTTTGGTATATTCGAATAAATAAATCTGGTATAAAAGGTATTTTTCCTGACCTAAATACGGTCATACTTTGAATAAGAAGAAGAAAAGAGGAATTTGTGAAGAAATCGCGATTTATTTAACTTAATTTAAAGGCCTTTAAACTCCTTTAAAACTCAAATCCACAATGACCGAGGACTGGCAGAGTCAGAAGTTCCGCCAGAACGTCATCTCCAAGATGTAAGGGCCACCGAAAGATGCAATTTCATTGCCTAATCTTGTGTTTACTGTTTTGCAGCCACGACTTGTTGCCGCCGAATGCGCAGGATCAGACGAAGAATGCCGGCGTTATGGAGAACCACATATTCCGCAAGTCCCGCACCAAGGACGAGTACCTGGGCCTAGTGGCCAAGCTGTTTATGCACTACAAGGACATGTCCCGGAAGTCCCAGCAGCAGCAGCAGCAACAACAACAGCAGCAGGGTGGCCCGCCCCCAAATGCGGAAATGGGGGGTGGGCAGAACATGATGCAGGATCCACTCAATGCTCTGCAAAACCTCGCCAGCCAGGGCAATCGCAATCCACAGATGATGCCCATGGGCGCGGGCGGAGGGGCTCCTGTGCCCGGTGGCCCGGGAACCGCCTCGAATCTCCTGCAATCCCTCAATCAACAGCGTCCCGGGCAGCAGCAAATGCAGCCCATGCCTAACATCCGTGGCCAGATGCCCATGGCTGCCGGCGGTGGACCCCAGCAGATGATGCAGGTGCAGCAGATGCAGCAGCAGGGCGGAAATGCCCCGGGAGTGATGAACGTGATGGGCGCCGGCGGCGGAGTTGGCGGCGTTCAGAATCAGGGCCAAATTGTCGGCAATCCGGCACAGCAGATGGGCGTGGGCATGCCCAACCAAATGGTGGGCCCCGGACCAAACAGTGGACCCGCTGTCGGCGGTGCCGTGGGAGCAAGTGCTGGAGCCCCAGGAGCAGCTGGTCCCGGGCCAAATCAAATGCAGGGCGGGCCGATGAATGTAAACGCCATGCAACAGATGCCGCCCATGCAGCAGATTCAGCAAAACCAAATGGGGGTAAGTAGTTAGAAATTACTTTACGTCGTATTTTTTCTATTTGCTTGGTCCCAATCGCGACCAAATTTTGTGTTTGTACTTTGTCCATATCGAAAATGCAACTCTTTTGCCTTCAGATAGTCAGCAAAGTTAATCGTAGTGAATGTAAAAAGGGTTGCCTACGTGGATAATATGTCAAAGCACATTTGACATATGCAGAATGTGTCATATATAAAAAAAACTATCTTACATCTGTCATTTGTTGGGTTCAACCAGATTTCGTTTTTGTCCTCTTTTTACAAATAAGTAATATCTTAGAATCGGACTAATTACTATTCTGATAATCCACAAATCAAATCCTCTTGTTCTTTTCCAGATGGGCATGAATCCGATGATGCGAATGGGCCAGGGCAACGGCATGGGCGGACCCCAGGGAATGCCTGGCCAGGGCATGCAGGGAATGCCGCAGGGTCCGCACAATGTGGTTGGCGGACCGGCGGGTCAGCAGCAAGTGGGCGGTGCCGGCCTCCCGCCCAATGCAGTGCAGCAGGGCGGAATGAACCCCATGGGCGGGATGGGCGTAAACATGCCACCGAATTTGCAGCAAAAGCCCAACATGCCTATGGGCCAGGCGGGTCAGATGTTCCCCGGCAATCGAGGAGGGGTGGGAGTCGGCGGCCAGCAGCCAGGACAACCCTTCATGCGATCCAGTCCCTCGCCAGCGGATGCCCAGCAGCTGCAGCAGCAGGCTCAGCTCCAGCAGATGCAGCAGCAGCAGCTGGTGGTGGGCAATCAGACGCCTACGCAGCAACCGCCTACTCCGCAAATGCCCACGCCTAATATGATTCCAAGTCCGGCACTGGTGCCCCAATCCAGTCCCCAGATGATGCAGATGCAGAATCCGCAGCGCAATATCCGCCAGCAGTCGCCGAGTGCCTCGATCAACACCCCTGGTCAGGTGACTGGGAACAGTCCGTTCAACCCTCAGGAGGAGGCATTGTACCGCGAGAAGTATAAGCAGCTGACCAAGTACATTGAGCCACTGAAACGGATGCTGGCCAAGATCAGCAACGATGGGACAAGTGAGTATATGATGCACACATTAATACAATTTCTAGGATTTTTTAAAATTAGTATTAAGTTGGGGGAAATTTATGTGTTTCTCTGGGTAGAAAATTGTTATTTAGCAATGCAAATTAAATTAGTAGTCATAATTAACACTTTTACTAGTAATTCTTCAACATTAACCGCATCAAATTAGTTCGCTTCAAGTTCCAACTGAAAATGAAGCTAATTTTCATTGCCATCTTATTTTTTCCTATATTCGGTTATGTTCTTGGCCTTAAGGATCGTGAGTACTAGAAAAGAAATGCTACTTAAAAGCCCTAATTCATTCAACACTCGATTAATTTAGCAATCTGCGGTCTGTATCCAGAATTCCATGGACTTTGCAAGAAGATGGCCCGCGGATTTACTTATATAGCCATGCGAAATAAATGTAAACATATTAGCGGAAATTGTAGAGGATCCGGAAATTTTTTCACAAAGATGAGTTATTGCGAAGCCAAGTGCAAGAAATAATGACTAAATGCATTCTGAAATGTTAGGCTGAAAGCAAACTAATAAAGACAGTCACGGGGTTTCACATATCTCGTATCTATTTCGTAGCAGTATTAGTAATTTAGGGGTACATATGTATAATAGCCAACTAAATAAAAAACTATATGCAACTATTTCGGATAGATGTGGAGAAGATGACCAAAATGAGTAAGTTGCTGGAGATCCTATGCAATCCTACTCAGCGTGTGCCGCTTGAAACTCTTCTCAAGTGTGAAAAAGCTCTTGAGAAGATGGATCTGATATCTTACTCCGGCCAGCAGTTTGGGGTAAGTATAATGATTAATGTATAGTATTATTTTCTTATCGTTTTTACTGTGTACCTAGAAATCCTCGAATCCCCTGCTGGAGGTTATAAATACCACGCTGCAGAGTCCTGTAGCTAATCACACATTGCATCGCACCTTCCGACCGACATTGGAACTGCTCTTTGGAACGGATATAACAGCTCCAGTGCCCACGAAGAGACCTCGAGTGGAGGAAAAGTCTTCGACCTTGGAGCAGGACGTACCGCATGTGCTCCAAGGCGAAATCGCCCGGTTGGATTCCAAGTTTAAGGTGAAACTGGACACTACATCGCAAATAAACAACAAGGCAATACGCCTGATTTGCTGTCTGGACGACAAACGATTGCCCAGTGTTCCGCCCGTTAGTGTCAGTGTGCCGGAGGAGTATCCCTGGCAGGCTCCAGACTGCTCCTTGGCGGAACAGGAGTATTCGGCCACCCCGTTCCTGCAGACTGTGCAACAAGCCCTCATCGCACGCATGTCCAAACTGCCCAAGAACTACTCGCTCTCACATCTCTTGGACACCTGGGAAATGGCAGTGCGGCAGGCGTGCTCTCCGCAGTCGAAACCAAGCGCAGTCTGCGAATTTTCCACTTTGTTGGGAGTTTAGCTTACTATAAATACATACTCATACAATATATATCTGGCATAAGCTAAAAGATTGGGAAATCAAGTAGGTATTTAACTTTATTTAAAATCAATTGAGATTCTAAATGTTCTTTATTTCAGATTCCTTGCATTTCGCCCATTGGAAATATGGTTAAATAAATTTAAGATAATATAAAAATTAATAATTTTAATCCAAGCAAAGCTGAAGTCTTGCTGCAGAGTTATAAATCCAATATTCAAGAGTTGCCTCACCATTTTCAAGACACAACACACTCACCAATCAACACAATAACACACAACTCAAATATCCTGGTATTCAAGATTATTAAAGGTCAGTTTTAAGCATCTTAATATTAACGGACTGAATTCCATTTCCACCATAAAACCAATCCTTGAGTAGGCTTTATTCCCCAACTAAGTTTCCTCCCGCCCATTCATACAATCAATTTAGAATTATTTGGAAAATATGTATATTTTCATTTGTTGAGATTGGAATCGTGTGAGGATCCACCATTCTTTTTTGTTTTGTTTTTCTTTCTCTTTTTTCCACATTTAGCAATAAATACAATTGTTTGTGTGTGTTTAAGTTTAAGAGAATTAGACCGATAACTATGGTACAATAGAAAAGAGTTAAGAAAACTTAAGTATCACAGATGTTGGACGCGGAATGCGCCTATATATTATATGTACAAGCACTAGGGGTATTCAGAATCTAAATCTGAAGAAGATCGCTGAGCTAAGAAGGTGTGCTCTGTGCTCCTGGAAAGGAAGTGGCATCTATTCGATTTGTGTGTTAACAGATGCGAAGCTTATTGAATTTGAAGTTGATATATGCACAAAACGATGACAAGATCTAGCTCTTAACTAAGCTTAAGTCTACACCAGCTACACGAGAAGGGGGCATACTCGAAATAAAATTCTGAACTTAATCTTATTACAGGGAACATTCTCAATGCGGGAAAATTCGAGCTTCAAGCGTGGCCTTAAAATAGGATTTTACAAATCTTTACAGTAGTTCTCTTAAATATGCTCTGATTTTGGTGGGAGTTTTTCTGTTCTTTCTGTTTAGCTGGCGATACTGTCGGGCTGAGATTGGTTCTGGTGCTGCTGGAGCTGCAGTGTCTTCAGCTTTCCTCATCGCTGAACTTGAAGCAGGGTTCCGCCGAAGGTGAAACTGCTGGCCTGCTGCTGTAGTCTCAGCAGATCCTGGGCGCTGTAGACTTGCAGAGTGGCGGAGGTGATGGGAGAGGAGCTGGTGGTGGAGGCCGCCGGAGCTATCGCTCGCAAATGGAGCGAGGCATCGCAGAGAGAGGCAGCCACCGAGGAAGCGGAGGATGAGCAGCTGTTGCTGCTGTTGGCCAGGGAAACATGTCGGTTCACTCCGTTCGCCTTGTCCTTGTTGTGCCGCTTGACGTGCTTGGACAGGTGATCGCTCCTCATGAACTTCTTCTGGCACACGCTGCACTGGAACTTCTTCTCGCCGGTGTGGGTCCGTTTGTGGCGGGACAACTCATCGGAGCGGGAGAATCTCTTGTCGCAGTTCGCCCACTTGCAGATGAACGGTCGTTCGCCGGTGTGCACCCTCTGATGGGCCTTCAGGTGACTGCTCTTGAAGTAGTTCTTGCCGCATTCGGGAAAACTGCATTCGTAAATGCGACTTCTAGTGGCCGCCGCCTGAGCTGCCGTGATTCTCGTGGCGAGCTTCTCCTCGGTCATCGCGGGTATGGGCGTGGGACTCTGTTGGGCGGCCACTGTGCTGAGCAGGATGAGCTGGCTGGCAGACGACTGGGCCACTGGAGCCACGTAGATGGGTGTGAGAATGGGTTTGCTTTCCTCGTGCTCCTCCTCGTGCTTTTTCGCTGGAGCTGACGGAGCTGGAAGCTCTGGAGCCGGTGTCTCGGGTTTTTGTACTGGTGGTAGAGCCACTTCCGCAGCTCGCTTCCTGTTCATCTTGAACTTGAGATTGCGCCACACATTGGCCTCTGGATAGTCGTCCTCCACATGGGGCGGAACGGAGTTTGTACTTGTGGCTGTTGTGTTGGAAGAGGAACTGCAGCTGGAACTGGATGAGTTCTCGTCCTGGTTGCTGGAGGAGACGGCGCCGGAACTGTTGACCCTCATAATAACGCTAACCCGCTCGGCCTTGTGCTGCTCATCCTCCAGCTTCTGATCCGGTGGCGGTGTCATGGTCGTTGCAGGCTGTTCCAGGCGAGGCTTCTTGCTGGGCACCGCCATTTCCGGCGACTCGTCTTCCGTGTCCGAGGGATTGGGTGTGATAATCCCTCCATTCTTCTGGCTCTTTTGGGCCACCAGCTTGAGTTTGGCCTTGAGCAGGTTCTCGTTGACCTGTTGCTCGTCCTTGGCGACCTGAAGGAAAAGAAATAAAAAGTTCAGGGTTAGTGAGAGTTCATCAACATCAACGGCGAGTTTATGTTCTCAGGAGAGCATTCACATTCCCATTCACTTTTCGATGACCAGCATTGACCCACAATAACTTTTCCCTCGCAATTCGCTAATTACGCCGACGGCTGGCAAGGCCGTTCACCGTTAACCTTCACACACACCCTACAGCAGCCCACCCAACCCCCGGGTTCAATGCTCCTCCAAAAGGCCAAGGGGACATTGTTTTTTTCGGCGGTTTTTGAACTGTTTTAAAGGCCGTTTAGGGTGACAAATAATGATTCATTAAATGTTGTGATGGGACTTTTTTAATTTTTAATTTGAGGTAATTTATTGAGTTTTGCCAAAAAAATTTCTTTCTGGACAAAAAGAAACATGTGTTAAAAATATATTTTTTTAAAGTTTCAAGGCATCTATATAATAAAATTTACATTTTTTTTAAATTAAAATTTGTATAATTTTTCTTTGAATAATTCTAGAACTTTTTAAAGGTCTATTAACTATTTAATTTGTGAGTGCTTAAAGCAATTTAAATGATTGTTTTTTATTTAAATTGTTAAATTATTAAAACCCAAACACATAAATGTATTTAGATACTTTACAGCACTGTTACAAACTTAAATTTGCATTTCAGAGGGACCAGATCTCACAATTGTATTCTTCTACCTCATTTTCAAGCTTACATTTGAGTTTTAGAGTGACCATACCACTAATATTATTATGACGTGCCTCAGGTGGGTGATTTCATGGGGGGAAGGCGATTGCGATTGCGAGGGGGGTATTATGACTCGTGTGGAGACGTCGAAATCTTTTTATGGGCTCGGCACGTTGCGCTCAAATGTGCGACAGTGTTGTTTGTTTTTTTCTTGGCCAGGCCAGATAAAAAAAGCGAGCCAGAAATGTGACATGATTTTATGGGTTGGGGCTTGGCCTGTTTGCCTAGCTTTTCGTCCGACCCCCTTTCCCGATTTTCCCCTACGCCCCAGTCCAGTTGCCAATTGGGAACTCACCTTCGCTCTCAAACAAAGTCGGCGCTCTCTCGCTCTTTCTGGTCTTTCTGTTGTTTTTTCCCCCTAGTGGTGCCAAGTCCAATGTTCAGGCTGTGGCCCTCTCGCTCGCACCCGCACATCACTCGCTGTGCATGCGGTGTTCACGTGAAAGCGTGCTGACTGCGTGATCGCATGGCTGGGTGCGAGTGCGAGCGGGACGGGGCACTTTTGTTTTTAGAAACGCGGCAAGTGGAAGCGAGAACGAGCTAACGTCCGATTCCGTTTGATTTTCCGCTGCCTTGAATGCACTATGCACATCCCCACTATATCCTCACTCAATGCGAAAAGCAATGAAAAAGTGTCAGCCGCATTTCTAAACTGTATACTGTATGTGTGCAGTGGCAGAGTTCGGTAGAGGCATATCCTATCCTGCGTCTGCTGGCTGCCACTGCACTATGCCCACTTTGTAGGTCACTTACGTTTTCCAACTTATTATCCCTCAGCGGGGGCGTTGCAGGCGGTGAAGGTAGCAAGGTATCCATGTCCATTGCACTTTCAACTTTCAAATTTGCACTCTCTTTTTTTGTTGGGGAAAAGAGTCTTCTCCTCAGAGTCTGTTACTTGATTGTTTGTTTGTTGCTTATCACTTGGTTTAATCTCAGTTTATTAAGATTTTTGCACTTTAGTTAACTTTGCACTGGGGGCTTTTCGGGTGCCGTTGTTGCCGTTTTGGAGCGGAGGCGAACCGTTGCGTTCAGAATTCAAGAGACGAATGAAAAAGGCAAAGGCATTCAGCTCCCATCAGAGCTGCCCGCTGCCGACGTCGCTGCCGCTGCCAACGAGGTGGTCGGCTGTGTGAGTGAGTGGAGCCGCCGACGACGACGTAATCACTTGTAAGTGGGCAAGTGTGTGTGAGCGGGCCATCGTCATCGGCAGTGGAGCAACCAGTGCAATGAAACCCGGACGACGAACATCAGCCACCAGCAACGTGGGCAGTGCCTCCTCCCTTTCTCGCTCTTTTGGGCTCGAAAAAGGTCAGGTCTCCTCCTCACTCACCTCTCAGCAACCCACGTACACGGAAAAAAATGTAGATATTATAGAGGTATTGAGGGTGCGGGTGCCCTGAAATTCCTTTCTGTACAACTTGGGTGAAACTGATTTTGGGGCATGCCAAAAACAATCAATTTCGGATCATTTAGGATTCGAATCATTAAAGATTTGAATAATGGTATTTTGATAAAAGCAATTTTAGTGACTCCACCAGTATATATTTTTCTAATCGTCTGTATCTGTTGCCTTAAAAGAATCATATTCGATTTCCACATGATTCGGTTCAATAGAGATTCGGAAAACAAATTTCAAACCGAATCTCTTCGAATGGAAAATACATAAAGCGATTTTTTCTTGTGTTATTAAAATCATGTCAGCTTGGTTTTGTAATATCAAATCGATGTGTTCAAACGTATAGTATCATATACTTCACTCAAGATTTTCTTTATGTGCAGGACACAAACACACAGCCAGAAAAAGAGAGAACCATAGAGCACGTAACCAACGCATGGACGTCATCAGCTGTTTACTGCGGGGTCTTGTTTTTGGTGCTAGAGAGAGAGCGGGACTGCTGAGGGGGAGGAGCAGGATGGGGCTCCATGGGCTGTCTATTCATAGGCTGTGCATGCCCAAGCCGCGTGCACAGCGCACACAAACCAACCGACCAACACTAACAGACACACCCCAAAGCCGTGACTGAATAGCTGACGCAGTTGTTGCCACGGAAGTCTGTGATTAATCGACAAAAAAACAGAAATACTTAAAAACAGGCTCGAAACCTGGCAGACGCCCCTCAAGCTTAAATCTAAGACCTGGCCGCATATATTTGCATTAAGACTAAAATCCAAGTCTGACTTTGAGCAGACGTAGATTTCATTAATAAACGAAAGGGGCAGAGCGGGAAAGCTAGTGAGTGTGTGGGAGCTCAACTGTTGAGCTGGAAGGGCATTGCCAGACCCGAGAATCGGGGAGATAACAAAGATGAGTCACGGAAAACAGGCATTTCAAAATGAGCCTGTTCCCAGACCCATGTAACTCGATTAAATCGTTCACTGATTTATTGAACTCGATTGGAAAACCCATCTAGTATTCGAGTATTTTCCACCTGGCAATGCTCCCTGGTTCGCTGTAACAGTTTTCAAAACAAAAAGGGGCTCGTGCACAGCACAACACACACCGAAGAGCGCCAAGAGCGAAGAGCGCCAGAAACAGCTGTGACTATTATAAGGCGGCGCTCGCCTGCTCTCTTGCGCAACAACAACGAATAACTAGCACGCCATACCATTACCCACACCAGACTTGTGGGGCGACTGCTCACGCCTAGGGTATTTGAGGGGTATTCATAGCGGGACACTAAACCGCAGGCTGTCACAGTTTGGGCAGGAATAAAATAAGTATATAATCTACTATTATTAAAATGAAGTATGAAAGTCTTTCTTTATTACCAGCTAAAGAAAAGTTTTTGGCGCCCAACGTAGGGGAATTCCGAGTACTTACTTGACCAAAGACTAATTGTTTGCTATTCATACATACAAACATAAATGTGCTGCTTTCGTAACCGAAACCTCTTGCTTAATAAGTTTGCTGTTAATAACACACAACAACATGCTTTCTAATAAATACATTTTTTGGCGCCCAACGTGGGGCCTTGCAAAAAATCTCAAATAGTTAGCGTTTTTCTTATTTTATTCGGTAAAAGCAATTTTGGATGGTATACCCGGGTCGACCCCTTGGTAAACAACCTTCTTACTGGCTGAACATGCTCGCCTGGGCGTCTCTTGGTGTGTGTGAGTGTCTGTGTGGGTCCGTCTGGTATCACGCGTTGACCTCATGATGTTCACGTGAACATTTGTTGATACTTTGTCTGAGTGAGTGCGAGCGAGAGGGGGCGAAAAAAGCCAGCAGTCTGTGGCGTGCCTATCTGTGTTTTTTGTGCGCTCGTGTGCGTGTGGGTGTTTGCAGTACTTGCGTTTTTGTTTTTGTTTTCGCTTCGTGTTTGTTATTGGAATCGGAATTCGTGTGTAAATTTTGCGCGGAACTGAAGCGATGGCCTCCACTCTCTCGCGAATGTGGGCGTGTAAATGGGCCGACGTACCGTTACCGCTCATCCCTCTCTCTCCATCGCACTCCCCTTCTCAGATTTTGAATGCAAACTGCGCCGCAGTTGAGATTCCCCACAAATCCATCCAGCGGGAATTCATGTGCATTTGCTAACGTTGAACGCAATCAGCAGGTTAGGTCTAAAATTAGCCGTACATCTCGGCTCCCCGGCGGGTTCAAGTTCAGTTCCCTTGACTTGCATTCGCCCACTCAGATCCCAAGCCCACCCACATTATCTCGGGTGGCGAAATCCGGACTCGCAGAACTCACGTGTGCCCACGCACATTCTTAGTCGCACGTAGGCCGCTGGTCACTGGAAAAAAATTGAGGGTAATCCCAAATGTAGGAGCTAAAGCTTTACCGGTCTTTGAGATACAGTGGTGTACTAGATGATAGATAGTACTAGATCTTAGGATTCACTTATTCTGTACTCAGGTTTCATTAAAACCTCTTCCATACCAAGTTTATTTACAAGTGAAGAACTCTTAATAATTTCTTTAAGAATTTGTGAAACTTAAAATTCATAGCTTTCGGATGTCATCGAAACTTGTTCTTTTGAAACAATAAAGTGAACAAAAGACAATTTTTTGCGGTGTGCCAAAAAGCCAACTTAGAGGGAAGGCGAGTGGCTGATAGCCCCTTCATCTTCTTCGCAGAGCGAGTTTGCGCATTGACGTAACTCTCGTCTGGCATCTGGCATTACGAAGAAGACTCGTTGGCTCGGTGACGTCACACCCACGCTGGCTTTTTGCTCCTGTTGCGCGTCAAAGGTCAAAGCGTAAGAAGCGTGACGTTGGCGTGAGCTTCCGCCGGGTTCAAGGCCTCCTACGCCCTGTATTATTTATTAACAAGGGAAGTAGAGTTTACAAACAGCCAAACAGGCAGACAATTCTTCGGACAGAGGCGTTGCTCCAATCACGTCAGTCACAGGTGGATCCTGACGTCAGAGGCCCTCACAAAAATGAAAAGAACCCCGCTTATTGGTACTATTCATATTCATATATCCATTCAATCATGTATTCAGCGAGTGGCAGACAAGAGTCCGAGCAAAAGTCATGAGGAATTGGTCTATAATTCGCCACGGCAACAACGTCAAAAGCGTCAAATGCGACGCCCATTTTCCTATTTTTCCGTCATTTCCCATTCATTTCCCGCTGCCCCTTTCGAGTTCACTTTCCCAAACATTTTCTGGTTTGTTTGGCGTGGGTAAAGCCCCCATATCGTCCGATTTTTTCTACCCTCCATACACTCTCTACAAAAGCGCGCCAAGATCGTCAAAACTCTCCATGACGTCATGAGTCAGACTCGTGACTCCAAGTGAAGACTTTGTTAGCTTCTTGGCTTCATTTTTGTTTACCCGTCTTTGATGAAAGACGAATTAAACAGAAATTTCCATTTAGCATAGATGTAAACATGTTTACAAACAAGAAGATTTTCCATAATTGAACAGATTATGGAGGCTCTTGAAATGGGTCAAACTGGTTTCGTGGAAAAAGATGGAAAAATAAACTGGAAAAGTCCCCACTTCTTGCTATTTGTCAAGCTCTTAAGTCGGAAAGATCAATCCTTAATACAAACCTATTTATTATTTGTTCCACATTTCACCATGATGCAAAAATTTGATTTATTTGTCTAGAACTGTGATCATCTTGGCAAACAGCCGTCGATATTTTTAAAGGTTGTGGATAATAATAAATAATGCAAAATATTTAACTTTGTTATAAAGCCTCACATGACCAACTCGAGACTCGATATCTAAATCAAGACTTTAATTTTAATGAGCGATCCTCGATCTTCTTTGGCTATTGATCAATAAACAAAGTCGAAGTAATAAAACCTTTGAATCAGAAATGCAAGAAAATGGGGTTTTGAAGATTTTAACTAAAGGGAAAAATCAGATACCTATATATTAATAGATGAAACCTGATCAAAGAACTTTGCAACCTCGAGACTCAAAACCCATTTAAGATTCTCCTTATAATTAATGATCCTCGATTTTAATCCATTTCTGAAACGTTCGGTTTTAGTAGAGTAAGTTAGCATGCCTAACTAAAAAATGTTATAACAGCTTAGCTATTCATTACCTACCTATTTATTTGAGTTGGTAAGAGAAGTATATATTAAAGCTACAAGCTTCTCTTAGACATACAGAAAGTTCCCCGTCAGCGTTTATCTAAGTATCAGTGCTGGCAGTCTATATAGATGCTACTCTATAACTAGCCCCAATCTTTCCGGCACCGCCACCACCCCCTCCCCTCATCACGGGTACTAATCCCCTCACATGTGATGCGTTTTCTCTGCCTCGGTCGACGCCTCTGCCTACGTGCCTACTGACGCGTTGCTCTAAAGCCGAAAGCTAAAAAACGGAACAGAACGGAACAGAACGGAACAATGGAACGTGGAACGATGTGTGGGGGAGGGGGATCTCCTCATGGAGAACCAAAGTTTACAAATCTTTGGAGCAAGGTTAAGAGAGGGGCCTGCTATAAGCACTATGTAAACAAGGCCTTCAATCGGGATTGCGGTCTTCCCAATGGAAATTTACGATGATGCGAAGGTTTCCCCACAGTCACTGTTTAATGCTTTTTCTCTTCCGCACCTCTCGTATTTTTTAATTCTCATACCATTTCTCGTTCTGGCTGCCGGTAAAAACGTCGACCTTGGCCCAGTTCCTTTGGCTGCCAAATGTTCCATCTGAACTTGAAAGTTGTTGTCCCTGGAACCGCAAAACGAAATGGGATGTGAATGGCAGAATTTATGCGGCAACTGGGAAGGAATGGGGTCCACATCGTCGTAGGGATATTATAGACTGTCCCTGAACCGGTTCAGGTGAACGCCTCAATGGCAACGACAGTTCATCATCATTGTCATCAGACGTGCGATGGAAGAAAACAAACAACATCATCGAGAAGTGGAAAATATAGTATAGTATATGGGACAAACAGAAACAAGTACGACTGCTTCCTTTTCCGACTTAGGGATACCTCAGCGTTTTTAATTTTATTGTTTTACATTTATTTGTTGTTCGTAAAAATAAATTCAATCAGTCAGAAACCTACAAATAGTATTGTATTTATGCGGACTTACTTTAAAATAGAAAATAGTTTGCAAATATGAAAACCTGTTACTAAAATACCAAAATTTCTTAGTGTGAATACTAATTTAGCATTTTTTTTTAGTGTTACTATCCCCTTTTATTTATCTCTGTTTCCAAGAGTTATAGATATCCGAGTTAGTATACTCTCTTAGGCACACTTCACACCCTTCTCATCGAGCATCTCACTCTCGATAAACAGGTGTCTATACAGACAGACATTCGAACGCGAATACAATATTCCCTTGGACCCCACGAGTACCGCGTATAAATATATGGCACAAACATAAATAAATCTAGAATAAGCCCGCTCGAAGGCGAGGGCAGTGGGGGCCCGCTGATAGACCAGTTTTTTGTATGCCGCCGCCGACGTAGATTCCGATTCCAATTCCAATTCCGATGGCGATGTTGACGAGGTCGCTGGGGCGTCTGATTGGGGCCACGTGAAGTCAACGTGAACAGTCGCGCGAAGAATAATAATAATTGCGTTATTCATAATGCGGCGAATGGGCGGAATCGGAATGGGGCGGGTATCTCCCCCGGACAGCGGTCGTCCATTTTTGGATCAACCCTACATCGGGGGTTGGGCTCGGATCGTTTTGGTTCGACCTGATAAGAGTAGAGAGTGCGGGACTGATAAGGGCGATTCCCAGCTGGCCACCGCATGGCCAGTCTATAGGTCCGCTTATCTGTCCGTCCGTCCGCTTGTCCGTTAGTCTGTCTGTCCGTTTCTCCGCTTGTCCGTTAGTCAGTCACAACATGAGCGAGAGGCGTGGCCGTTATCATCCTAGGGGGGTTCTTATCAATTTTCAAAGAGAAGAGAGGCAGAGAGGGTGGTATTCGTTTCCCAGGCGGCGTCAATGGGGGTTTATCAATATGCTAGGGGCTGGACTGGAGTGGGCTCTCGGGGATGGGGAATGCGATTGGGGACCGTAAATGCAGGTGCTTCGGTTCGTCATCTGCATGGCTGATCTTGAACTAGATTTCTGAATGAACTGAATTAATTTAGCAGCTTGGGTTGGGGTTATCTGGGTGGGGTTTCATTCAGCTCAATTATGACTTCCGGTGAATGGGATTCTGCCAATTTAATATTGCAAAAATAGAGACCTTTATTATTATTACACGATACAATCGATAAGTAAGCTAAGCCTGCCTTAAAAGTACAGGTTACAGGTACAGTACCGTCAAAACATCACCTGTTCTTTGATTAATATTGTTATGCAATCTACAAAAATAATACAAATATGCTTTCTAATTCACTCCCAATACAACAAACAACCAATTGAGACCTTTTCTATATTTTAAGATCTATCAGAATTACACAGTCTATATCAGGAAATGTGTCTACTCTAGGTGTGCTCATCTCATTACATCTCATATCTATATATCTCACACCACTTCCGATTTTGTTTATCAAACTCATTGTCATTCGGCGGCAACGTGACCATCGCAACCGCAATTGGAATCGGAATCGGGCGTGAATCGAGTGTGAGTCGAGTGCGAATCGGTTCCGAATCGGTCGGTCTGTTTATCTAAACCCGTGGCATGACGTAGCAGACCTTGTTTATGGGGCGTTGGGCTCCACGCTTGTTTTGCTTTTGCGTTTCGCACTGGAAAGTGGGAGTCGATAGGCGACGAACCCGCGATTAATGGATTGCCCTTGACGGGTCCGTAAACCCTTTCGCAAAATCTATAGGAGGAGGCTCGCTGCCGGCAGACAAACAATGGAAATTGCCCAAGTGCTCTGTCTTCCCAATACGTCTGTCTCTTTCCACCGTCGCGCTTTCTTCCTCATTCATTTCAGCAATTTATTACTGCGGTGTACTGGTATTTTCTGTTGGTTTTTGTTGCCTTATTGACATTGTTGCGTTTGTTGGTTTAAGTGGGCGCGTTTGTTGCTGTTGATTTGAAGATGGGCGGCGAAAAAAGGAAGGGACTTCTCTGTCTGCCCGCTTATCTCTGGCGATTACAGCCAGCCCAGCCACACATTGATTGTATGGCCCTTGTGTTCTCAGAATCACTCACTATTACAGCACTCGCTATTCTTCCACTCTGTTCACATTCCAAGAGGCAAAGTGCAATCACGAAAATACTTTTGGTATGCGACTATTTTTACATTACTGAATCACTGGAAAGCATATTCGGAAAATTGTGAAATTAATATATATACAAAGGTTATATTTTTAAGAAATCTGCTTTATCATTCATTAAATTCTTTAATTATTTTTTATCAATATATATTTCTTATTATATTTCTTATTATTTATTTATCTGGAATTTTCCTGCATAACTCTCGGTGATCCCCCCCACTTAACAATTTTCTCCCCCAATGATCCATAGGCATCGGCATGAACGAGAGGCGTGCACAATGATTTGAGTATTTAGCACATTTTCTACTGCCCTGCCCTGCTTCTGCTGCTTCTTTCTCCGATTGTTGATGGCTAATCGAAGCACGAGCGCAAAAAATGTATTTTGTTGCTGCTGCTCTGTGCTTGCCCACATTTTATTTATTTTTAGCCAACCCCGACGCGTTTCAAATAATCAAAAGCAGGGCGCCTCCGAGTCGGAATCTGAATCGGAGCTATGGAGCTACAGCAGAGGCACCTGAGGACCAAAGAAATAATTAACATATTTTTGCAAATTATCCATCGTGTGGCCGGGGCCATAAATCGGAGATGCGAGAGATCGGGTGATCGCATCGAAACAATCGAAACATTCGAAACGGGGCATGAGTTGTACATTAATCGTAATACATTTTGGATTTTTTTTTGTATTTTTTTTCGCTGGAGGCTTTTGCACTTTGGCAAGGACAACGACGGAAGTGAACATCAAAACATGAGCGAGCAGCAGCTACAAATTGCATTTAAGGTCAACGAGCAAATTCACAATGCGTTGAACCAAGCCAAGTCTCGCAAAAATAAAATAAAAATGGAAGCGGTCGGCTGACGTTGACTGCCTTCGCTGGATGAGTAAAGTGCTGGATGGAGTGCAATGTAAAGCAGGCCGGTCAGATCCACAACAATAACACAAAAATGAAGTAAACAAATTAATAATGGACAACTTGGAGGCTATCGGGTACCCAGCGCTCATGGGCCCAAGTACAACTTTATTAACTTTAACTTTTATATCTTTTGAATTGTAATTTTCGTAGAGAAATCATTTGTGATAGTCATAATCATTTCTGCTAAATCAAAATTGACATCACAGAAGCCCTCACACCAAAATTCCCAGCTGCATCCTTTATAGTTCTGGAGATCGTGACCTTTATTCTCTTCAACGGACAAACGAACGGACAAGCGGTAATAATTACATTGGGTCGGGGTAATATATATAACCTAGCAGTTTAAGAGGTATTCATAAAAGCGAGCTCAGCACTTATGAAATCACTGTTCAACAACTGAAGCACGTCTTGGGCGAGTTTGAACTTTGGAATGATATTACTTGAGTCACTATCTCCCTCTCTTCTGTAGTCCGTCTCTCTCTCTTTCTTTTGGGTTCACCTATACCTATAGCTTTGTGGTTCCGAATGTGGATCGGTGCAAATAATACATGCGTGGGGCGAATGATCGATGTGCAGAAGGTGAAGGTGACTTCAAAGGTGACCCTGAATGAATGAAGGAGGCGCAAAGGTCGCCAAAAATCCGACTTACTAGTTCCACTTGTGGGTGAAGTACCGAAATACCATTGGTAATCGACAAAGTAATCGCCAAAGTGAGCAATTTTAGTCCGAACACATCACACACATATTTCATCATCTTCCTCTTTTGTCTGGTCAAGCAACTTCGGTTGGAATCGCTATAAATAGAAGCGGCGAATTCGCATTCGACTCGAGATAAGCGCCCCGGGAAAGTGGATCAGAGGAAACGACACATCCAAGGGGTCTAAGGTTGGGAATGCCCAATACTGAATTAATTCAGGTCAATCAGTGGGTTGATTTTTCGCAGATGTTGCTGGAAATCATTCTGTAGGAGGCTTTGGGTGCAGCCTCTAACCAATATATATATATGAGTTATCATAAAAAAATTAACTAAATGGTTTAGAATATTTTAAATATTTTTTTAAGATTTATTTTTATATTTTACTTTAATACTTTAAATGCATAATTTGGTAATAAAATTTGTATATTTTTTGTTGTATTTATATTTATATGATTACTTTGAAAACGCTTAATTTTTTCTTCATCTGAAGGTTTAATATAAATTTTCTGTATCTGTCACTTTTCTGATTCTGAAACGACAGTTTACATTAGGTTTCTCTTAATTAGTTTCGTTTTTATTTTTACACAAATTAAATGCCTCAATTATTTGGTACCAGATGCTCAGCCACTTATGTATATTTAAACCTATCCCATGGTCATTTGACAAATAGCGGGTAGATTCGACATTATGTATACGCCACATGGGACGAACCTACCGCAATGGCAGAGTCCCCCAATTAGCAGCGACTATTTAGCGAGAAAGAGAGAGCCGCCGAGAGTGCGAAAGTGAGAGGGGAATTCTATTGCATTTGTTGTTATTACCGATTACTAAAAATATCCATCATACACCTAAATATCGGGGGTAAAAAGGGGGGCGGGTCAGGCCAAGTGGACTTTGATCGAATGCAGTGAGTTTTGTGGGCGTCGTCGTCGTACATACTCAATATAATATAACGGCATATGCAGCAGGAGCGGCGAAGAAAAGACCAAAAACAAAGAAGCTTTTTCAACAAAAATAAGTGAATAATTTTATCTCCGCTTGGGAAACAGTTTGTTTGGTTTTTTAGCTCGCTTATGCGACGAACTTGGCAAATTTCATCAGCTGTTTTAATTTATGCAAGGAGCCCAGTCAAACTGATCTTGGGAGTGAATCGGATCGGATCAGCATCAGAAAAAAGTGAGAAGAGAGTCGATCGAAAGAGATTCGATTGGGGGGAAAAAATGCAAGAGAACGGACTGCACAAAAAAAAATTATTGACAATTTAATAATTATTTTCAACATTCAATGAACTATACTTTTAATGGTATTTATAGGGGAAATCTTTACCATCCACTGTTTAATCTTTAAGGTTGACATCGTAAACTTTGAGTTATGGGTTTCTTATGGTCATCCAAAGTTCTTGATGATATCAAAGAGCCATTTTTAATCGGTTGGTCTTTGAGCTATTATAACGATTGTTTAAAAATATTTTTCATTTTGATTCTTACAAGAAACATTTGATTAGATTGTTAATGGTTATAGAAAGGTGGATTACAAAGTTGATACCTTTACTATAATTTAAATCATTTAAATTTAATTTTCAATTAAGTAAAGTCATTTAAATACGGATTACATTTCAGAAATTGAATATATATTAATCTACATTTTTAGAAAATGTTCCATTAACTTTCCCTATTAACTGCTTCAGTGTATTGACCCCCATTTCCCATATAGGCGTCTGAAAATTCTTCCGTTCAGGGTAAGGTCGCATCTCCCAGGGTTGGAAACGCGTCGTTTCCGACCGGATCATTGCACCCGAAAACTCGAAACGAACACGCAAGGTAACTGCACCTTGGGTCAATGATATTCGCTTCCCCCGCCAAACAAAATTTCGGCAGATATTCGGTTAATTTTTGTCTTGTTTTGTTTTATTTTTTCGCGGCTGTCATTTTCATTTCCATTTCAGTCACGGGCATGGCCTTGCCGCCAGAAGTTGCTTGACCTGGAAGTTGCTCACCTCGCCTCCCAGTATCTGAATATCTGAGTATCAGAACATCCCAATATCCCCATCAGGCCTCCAGTCGAGTGTAATGCACTATGATTACAGAGGAGGCCGACTCGGTTACGGATTGTATGTGTATATTGCGTTTTTAAAGGCTGTTGTGTTTGCAAAAATGAAAAGCAAAATTCGGTGAAACACTCTACGACCTATTGGGTATATGGCCAGCTGATTGATTCGGTTTCGATGTTACTGACAAAGAAGCAGCACACTCATTATAGTATATGACTTCAAGCTAAATCGACTGGGATCCCCCGGAATATTAGCTATGGCTATTTGGCATTTTTTCCGGCGCCTCTCTAACAAGATCTTCGTTTTCGGCTCAAATAAAGGCTATAAGGTGTTTCCCAACCATTTGTCGTCATTCTGTATTTTTTTTAATGTTTTTTTTCATAAGAAAGATGTATTTATTTTAACGTGGCACGTGTAACGAAATGCTTTTTTTGCTGTTTCTCCATCTGTAATATGATATACCTTAATAGGATCAATTAGATATTAGATTTTCTTGTAATGGGTTGTCTTCAAGACGTTTAATTAGTATTTATTTTGTTGAAATATTACAAAATTTGGGTACACAAGATAATATATTATTTTGGTTTAGCAAATCTAGCTAGTACAGACAACCTCGATAATGTATCGTGCCTGCATACTTACCTGTTTTGATTTTTTCCCCTTTATTTATAGGTTTGTTGGGCGATTGCCGAATTGCATTGAGAACAGACAAAAAAGCGATTGGGGATTGCCTTAAAAGCCAGCGACAAAGTTTAATGAACGCTGCGAAGGTCAACGATGCGTATACTTCATTAGCGATTAACGAAGGGAGGTGTTTAAAAAAATGGGTGAGAAAAGAAATGAAAGGAGACCGCAAATGACCCAAGGTAGAGGGCGGGGAAGGGAGGAGGAAGCCCGTGGAGGTCGCGTGGCTAATCGACTCGGCCATATGTTAGCAGGGATTATGGCCCGCTAACTGGTTTCTGATATTTATTGCCATGCATCCCCATTTGCATGCTGCCCTTAGAAAACCATTCCTCCCATAACCCATCACCCCATTTCAACATTGAGTTTGTCCCGCAGGAAGCTTTTCATTTCCGCTGCTGTCGGAATTTTTTAAATCTATGAGTGTCCAATGCAAAGCAGGAGGAATATCCCATTAAAACCAGGCAATAGGTGCAAATTACAAGACAAAAAGAAAGGTGAAGTTAAAAATTACCCATAAAAAACGAAGCGGAAGTGCAGCTAAATAAAATGCTGAAAATGGTGAAATGTTTCTCACACCGGAAATAGAATTCTGCGGACGTCGCGGTAATTATTTATTTATTTTTGATGCAAGAAACTAACATAAATTGTGGTTTAAAAAGAGATTTGTACTCCCCTTTAAATAAAGCGCCCTTAAGAGGCGCCCTCTATTCGGAAAGCCTAAAAGTATGCTATACTAACTGCATCTCAACCGCCATCTGGCGGCCTTAAAAGATACTTAGTTAAGAGATTTTCTCATAAATGCGCTATATAAGAACACGATTTCCTAACGCCTTTTGCCATCAGTTGGAGCCAAAAAGTGCGAAATAAAACCTGAAATTAAGAAAAAATAACGAAAATTATCTTGTAAATAACAGAAAAAGTGCGATAAATGTAAAGTTTCAATACCATAGTACCGTAAACTCCGAAGAAATTCCTGCTGACGTCGAAGAAAACAGTGAAAACCATTACTTGAATTTCCAATAAGAAACGTGCGTAAAAATGTTTCGGCGTTTTTGTTTTGATTCTTATCAGACTACGAAGCAGACTTCAAAGCAAGCGGAGCGATGAAAAACCGAGTACAAAACAAAATGGAAAGAGCATTGCGCGCGCTCCAATAAGACAGAGCGCCTCTCTCTCTCGCTCTTCTTCCCAATTGGAGCTTACGTTTCGGTTTTGTAAGCGAGCACTCTTGGGACTTTGGCTCTCTTTGGCAATCTCTCGCTCCCGCTCTCTGCTGCTCTGCCGACTTTGTCCTCTCTGAGTTCATCACGTTACGTTACGTCATGTTACGTATAAATGACACTTACGTTTTGAGAAGGTTGCCCCAAAAATTGCGCATACGCCTAGTGTTACCAATTATTAATCCAACTTTTTGCTTTTTGGTCACCGGCCAGAGGGTTGTTTATTATTTTTATTGGTAATTGGAATAATATTGGGAAGGCGTTGTTCAATGGTTCATCGTAGAAAATGCGTGGATTTTGTTGGTTATGTAGATTTTGTAGAATTTGCGGACTTGCTTCAGCTGTTTTAGAAATACCAGTGCAATAAAGAATGAATCAAAACCCAAAACATTCCGGTCTACCGTACTCTTCTTCGGGATCGTGGTGTCTCCCGAAACAATCGCATTTGGGGATTCGTATTCGATTCCATACAAGTCCGTTACGTGATGAGTAACAGGTCTTTGAAGAGAATTCTCATTCTGTGTTACGAGTTGTACGAACCACCCCCGATTCATGAAAGAGCGACTGAAGTTCTCTTATTTCTCGTAGCTCTCACTCGAATCTTTCACCAAAACAGACCCAATCAGTCGATTCAGCCCCACTGGCCCCACTTTGCTTCCAGCTCTCGGCACGTCGCGTTGTCAAAAAGACTCGCTCGCACAGCTGCGACGACAAGCTCTCGAAACGGACGCAAATTCGTAATTTGTAGATTGTTGTACACTTTTGCAATTGGTTTCGAACGCTTCGAACGGACGTCTCCCAGAACGCCCCCGCATGCCACGACCCCCTTCGAAAGGAAAAACTCTGATCAGATATTGATGGGACTCGCAGATCGAATTGGAGATTACTGGCCCGTTGTTGCATTCCAATCGGAATTCCACAATCCAATCCGCTTCGAAATCGCGCGCGTTTTTCGCCGCGCCGATCGTTAAAAATTCATTAAGGCTTGTTAATCGCCGCCAATAATACAAATAATACAAATAATCCAAGTAATCGCATCGATTGCCCATAATTGATACTCGCCGTGTGTGTGAGAGAGTGAGTAGTGCCTGTGTGTGAGTGCGATCGCATCCGCCGGTAAATGTACGCGAAAACCAAAACGGATCTGGATCTTCCACGGACTTGATGCCGACGTAGCTGAAGATATATCTCCAGTCCCGCAGCTGGACTCGAAATGTCACGACGCAAACAGTCCAACCCCAAGCCGTTGAATAAAGGTGAGTTTTTCTAAAGGTTAATATATATATAATAATATATATTATCCCAATTTAATTTTAATCGTAAATACTTTTTGGTTAATGATAAGTGATGTAAATCTATAATAGAAACTTTAAAAGAATAACTTTCGGAGAACTTAAAAAAAGATCTTAAGATTTTGATCACCTTCTAGTTATCCAACAGATAAGTTTCAATTCTTTTCACGATCCGTTTTGCCAACTGACCGCCAGCTGACCCATTCAAATTCGCTCGCTTGGTCAGCAGCTCTCGTTTTTTGGACAGCAAAACATGTGAACGAACACACAGCAAACACAGAAAACCAAGAAACTGATAAACTATGCCAAGACAAAACAGTCAAAAACAAAAAAATAAATAACAAAACAAGTGAGAACGATAAGTCAAGTTTTTGTGACTATAAGAAAACCGATATAAAAATGATTTATATAGACTTTGATAAAAAACAAATTCTCGAAAAAGATTGTTATCACCAGGGAACTGAAAATCATTATATCATGTGGTTGGGTTTTTACAGATTTTTTATATACTTTTTTTTTTTACTATTAGGGATGTAAAAATCCAAATACCCCTCGATTATACAAAAATTGTCAACTTTTGTTGCTCATTTGAATGAAATTTCTTTGCCGTCTCGTTATCGATATCGTCGATACCTGTTGTACGTGCAGCTGACACACCTTATAAATATTGTCGGGCAAGCGGGTGGAGTGGGGAAGAAAGAGTGTTCCGAAGAGTGTGGAGAGTATTAACTAATTACATTTCGTTGTTTGCCATTTGATATATTTATGGCCCCGAACCATTTGACACCCAATGAATGCATTTCGGAATCGAAATCGATAAAACGTGCCGGACCTGCGACACTGGACACCCCGAGCACCCCGAACACCTGGGCTCACCTTCCACCTCAGTTTCCGACCCTCCCCGAAGTCACCGGTTTTCCGCTTATCCATTTTGCCATTTTGGACTCCTTATCGCTGTCGCTGCTTCTGCTCCAAGCACGTTTCTCGACTGGCTGACTCTGCCCCACCCGGCAACACCCAACCAAACCATCGCCCAACCGAACAGAACCCCCATTTCCATCCAGTCCCACAATCCAACGAATACCCAACGAGTGATATCAGGCCGAGTCATGAAAGTGGAACCTCACAGTAAGCGGCCAAGAATCTATATCTTGAGCCGGGGCCAACGGAGCGTTTGATACACTCTATAAAGAATGCGATAATAATATATTGTTATGAATATTAATAAATACATTGAATACATTTGAAAACCGCAAGCCAAGAACTCGTTAGCTGATGCTTAAAATTCCGCAGAAGCTAGTTCAAAATCTATTTCCAATTACAAAGCTACCATGACTCATTTAGATTATATAGAACTTATAGTAAACTATTTACGTAGTGCCCAAAGATGGATACCTAAATTCCTTTTCATTTCCTTCTCACCACCTTAAACTATTTTTAGAGTACCAATTAATGGATAACGAAATTTACTTCTTTGGAATCTATTTAAAAATCTATTTATACTCGAATGGCTACGAGTACCTATTGGGTTTATAACTTTAAACTATTTCAGAAGTCCCAAAGACTATAATCCTTAATGAACATTCCACAATTCTTCGAAATCTATTTAAAAATCTATTTATACCTGAATAGTTGCAAAGACCTATTAAGCTCAG
Organism: Drosophila pseudotakahashii; assembly: GCA_035046095.1. Classification (NCBI taxonomy): domain Eukaryota; kingdom Metazoa; phylum Arthropoda; class Insecta; order Diptera; family Drosophilidae; genus Drosophila; species Drosophila pseudotakahashii. Next base: position 590,019 of record JAWNOE010000198.1, read on the forward strand.
AACTTTAAGGTATTTATGAAGTTCCAAAGACTGCAATCCATAATTCTTTAGAATCAATTTAAATGTCTATTTATACTCGAATAGTTGCAAAGACCTATTAAGCTCCGGACTTTAAACTATTTATAGGGTACCGAGAAGAATGGATAACGAAAAAGTTTACCATTTGCGTTACGATAATTTAGGGTATTTTTATCTGCGCAGCTGTTGTCCGTTGTTGTTGCTGATGTCTGTTATTGTTGTTGTTGTTGTTGTTTCACCTGCACTATCAGTGGGTTATCCCTGGGTAACTATCCAACCCCCCACCCCCTAGCATTTGTGCTTTGCATATTTATCTCTTGCACACTTGCTTCACTTCTGTCCCGTTGTTTTCTATTTTCTATAGCATTTGTGGGCGTTGGGAGTTGGATTTTGAAGGCGAGAAAAAACTGAAAGCGCAACTCGATAAAGTTTTATCACAATTGCAGCAGCAGTGGCAACAACAACAAGAACAAGAAAAAGAACAGCAGCAAAAATAACATCAACTTGCGTAGCTTTTGTCGGAGGTTCTCCAGGCGTTGTTATTGTTGCCTTTACATAAGCTCCAATAACTGGCATTTGTATCGGATAGTCTGTAGTATAGTCTCGAACTCGAAGTGTAGGAATTGTAGGAATCGTGATGACAACGCCCTCGGGCTGGTTTTTCAAATACCCTTCGAATGGGTTTTGTTCATTTTCGAAATTAGGTAAGTTAGCTTTAAGACCCCTTAAGACCCCTTTCATATACTGATAAAGACTTCCCATGACAAAGTAGAACAAAAAAGAAAATACCTAAGGATCAAGGTGTAGCAAACACAGTTTGATATAAAAATCGGAATCCAAATAGTATTATAGAGATCTTTACATGAACCTTTCCTATATTCTTTCCTGCTTTGTAGGGTATTACTATTTGAACCAAGTCCCACCTGCTCTCGATTCCTATCTCATACCTTTTAAGAGTTTCGAGACCTGAGGGAGTGCAGTCGCACATAGATAAGCACTCTTGTGGGTTGTCTTTCGTTTTTGTTTTTTATAAATTTTAATTACGCTTATCACTAATTTTATGTTAATGGCCAGCTGTTGGTTGTCGGTTGCTGGATGTTTCGCCCGTCTGTTGTTTTGTTGTTCCGTTGTCGGTTGTTCTACGGTGGCAGCAGCAAAAACAAAAGAGAACGGCCCATCGACATAGTCATCCCCATGCGGGTGACAATTTAGCCAAAAGTCAAGTCAAGTTTGAGTTTGACTCGATTCGAAGCGGGCCCAGCTCTAATACACTGGAAAATATATAATGCCTATTTAATATTATTTCCAAAAATTATAAAATTGTTTAAAATATTTAAATCTTATATATTATATATCTTATATATATTCTTATATATTAATTTTAATTATTTAATACAAATAATGTCCAAAATTTTAAATATTTAAATCTTTTAACTAACTTTACTTGGTTTATTTCTTAATCTTATAATATGATCCATAAATTGATTGCAGTGTGTCTTTCTCATGTTGGCTCTTTTCTGCTCTGGGTTTACTACACTGAGCCGTCTTTCTCATATCTGAAATCGGCGCGGGTACGTGTCAAGCGGTTCGCTTCGCTATTTGGCGGGAAGAGGGGTCTTTATAGAGGGGGTCTATGGAGCTGAGAGCTGAGTTCGGAGCGATAAGAGAAGCTAGCTAACTGCGTATTGCAATTGCAGTTTGCATTCGAAGAGCTGCAGTTGCAGCCGCGATAAAAAGCCAGGGCTCAGGTTGCAAGCCAGGGCCCCCCTCCAAACCCCCTTTTGGCTCCCCGCCTCTGTGGCTGTTCTGTCCATTTCAATTGGAAAAGATAATCTCGAGCTTTGGCCATTTTGACATTGTATTTTAATAATTGCGATAAGCTTCTCCCTCTCGCTTTGTCTCTGTTTTGTTGATTTGCTGGAAATCGGACCAGGAAATATCACCAGATAAAAAGCACCAACCATATACCAATAACAAATACAAAAACAAAAACATTAACAAGCATTACAAATTACAAAATGTTGTTTTTCACTTTGTTGCATTTTATTATCGTTGTTTTTGGCCAGCACATTTGCATATCAAGTGAGGCGAATGAATGTGGTTGGTGTGATGTGTGATATAGGGGGGTGCGATATAGGGGTGAGGGATTAGCAAGGGGAGTAACTTGACGATCGACTTAGTCAGCCAGCGAAATTAAGATTGTCGATATATGTATGTATGTATGTAAATATTTATTGCGATTTTTTGCGCTGTTTTTGTTTTCGTTCTTATCACAAGAGAAGGGAAATTCGAAAAAAGTGATTAATCAATGGGTTAGGACTTGTTTTAAGAGTGAGCTAAGGGATCTTAATCACAAAACTCTTAAAATCATGATACAGATACTCATTTTATTTAATCCAAAACTAATTATATTTCTTTAAATCATATCATATCGTCTGCTAGGCAGGATGTAATATTTGTTGTCTTCTACACACATATGTCATAAAAACTGATAGTAATTTTGAATCATTTTATATAAATGAAACATGATCCATTTCCTTTTTCAGCACCAAATTCGCTCATCGTCAGCGGAAATTAGCTATCAAATTGAGTCAGACGTGACGTAAAAATAAAGTATCATTAATAATTGTGTAAATAGCTCATATACATTATATTACTTATTTTAAAAAATACAATAAGTTTAAATCATAGAAAATAGTTTGACTCAAGACTCTCAGCTTTTACTCTAATATATCATGACTGTTGAAAAAGTTATTTCGAGATCTGATTAGGATTCCCACAATTGACTAATCACCTGCGATAGCGGTACCACACTTCGACCCATTTCTCCCACTTTATCCCCCGTCTGTCTCCATTCGTGGGTTTTATTTTAGTTTTAATCGGCGAATGCAATCGAAATAAGTCTGAAACTTGATGCCCATTCGGCGATAATGGTTTGTAGTCATTTTCCAAACACATTCCCTTTGTAAAAAACAAACAAGCCAGCCAGCAAAAGCTAAAAATCGCTTAAAACAGCTGTCGATTGTGGATGTTGTTTTGTTGTTGCTGTGGATTTTACGATGTTGTTGCTCTGATGGTTGTTGTATGATTTGTACAATGCTCCGGGGTCTCTGGTCGGTTGTTTTTTATCAGCTGATCTGATGGCAAGATTGTCGCGCTTTGCTTCAAAAATGAGAGAATGAACTCGCCCAACAACAACAATTGTTGTCGTGTGTTTTTCGTTTATAACAATTTGAAGAGATTTTCAGCTAAAGATAAAAATGTCAATGTGATGTGGTTTGTCGGATACAGATATACTCTGTATAGAGATCCCCAGCTATGACAATATACATACATATATAGGGCTTTAAAAGTGTACATAACATTGTATAATATATGGTCAGTATCTGAATGATCGATCTCCACCGTTGAGTTGCGGATTTCCTTTGGGCCATGGCGCGATATCTGGCGGGTTAATTAATTTCCATTCGCCAGTCGTTGTTTGCATCTGATATCAGTTTCATTTTCGATTCGATCCGATTCCGAATTCGGGGATCGCATCGGATGAACCTGGTGACCGGATTTCTGGGGGGAAATCAATGAATCCACTGTCGCCGGGGGCGTTGATAGCGAAACATTTTGAATGCCATAAATCTCTGTCAGCGCCTCCTCGAAACCTTCCAATCTCGCCGATAGTCGATGGCTATCGCCAGCCGAAAATTAGAACTGATTTCTATATATTCAGTGGGCATTCCACCAACCGATGGGCAGTTCCAAAGGCAAAGGCAAAGTATTCCTTATCAGCGCCCCACTAACCGGCGGACTGATCGCTCTAGTGTCCATTGATGGAACGATAGACCAACCGTGCTACATAAACAGAAAGAAAAGGGGAAGGCAAAGTTTACCGACCACCTGTTACCCTATTCGAAAAACTTCCATATTTTGTTCAATTTTACTGCATTAAAAATAACAGGTAAAAAGTTAATTGATCAAATAATCGATTATAATCGATAAAATAAAGAGAGCACAACTGTACTTTACCATTAAAAAGTTTTTATTTTAATTTCCTATTATAACCTACCATCTAGAACGTTAGGCAAAGCCTATAAAACTCCTTTTTCTAAGATGTTTCTGAATGTTTAATCGCTTTTAAATCGATTTACTGTATCTGATACATAAATCTAGAACCAAAACAATATACCCCTTAAATAGAGTTAGAAATAGAGGGAGATGGCGAAACAGGAAGGGGGAGAGATAGAGAGACATTCGGAGATATCAAGGCGACAAATCTCAGTTCAAATTTCGACACCTTATCTTGTTGCGTTCATCTGGCTGGTTTCCAATTTCGAGTGCTCCTAATGATGTGATGTTCTTGTGCGTTGTCAGCGATAATCGTTATCGTTATCGCTCGGCAAGACGAACTCCGTCTAGTGGTTGGGCCCCTTTGATTTCAACTTGAGATTTCCTTTCGATTTGATTTTCAATTTCGAAAGGGGAAACGTCGTGTGGAGATTACCATCATCATCAAATGTGTGTGTACTCCTCCTTGAACTCGACTCGGACTACTCCTCCTGCTCTTCCACCCACTTAATTAGTTTCGATTCTGGGCTCTCTGCTCAAATTCGCTTCTCTTTTTTTTGGCTTGGCCTTTCTTTATCAATCTTGGGAGCTGCGGCCTTATCTCGAAATAAAGTTCATGCCGAGGTCCTATTATCTATTCCCAGCGATCAGCGCAGCATTCGTTTAATTGACCAACCGAACTGACCCAACCACGTCTGTCCATCCATCCATCCATCCATCGATCCTCTTCTGCACTGTGCTCCTCCTCCTCCTGCACCTCCCCAGTCCTCCAATCTCCTCCAGCTCGTGTGCATTCGTTCCTTGGCTGCCTCGCTGTTGTCGCTTCCATCTGCAATCTCTGATTAAACCCGGGTTTCGCCTGCCCCGGGGCATTAGACCGCAAATCATCGCCACATATACGAGCTTATATATGTGGGGTATATGAGTATATATATTTCCGTACAGTATGGACGCTCTTTCGCGGCGATTATCTGCTGGTGGCCGTTGCCAGTCAAAGTGCAGACCTTGAAAATTATTAAGCCAGCCAGCGAGATTGGGTGCAGATTGCTAGATGAAGCTGGCTGCCAAAAAAATCGAAAAGCTAGTCCTTAAACTCCAAACAGTAGGTATAAACGAACCATGAAATCATTTCTCTACTAATCTAGTTAAATAAAAAACGGAAGGACTAACAATCCTTCCAAATGGCTTGACACAAAAATCTAAAAAAAAATCAAAATGGGCAAATATTAAGAATAAGGAATGCAATACATTAGTCACTCCTCCAAAGTACATGAATTCATATAAGTACATTTTCATACCAAGACATTAAACCCAGTAAACAGTAAATCTGAATTATCATTCCCTGTTATCTGTAAAACTCCCGTTGATCTCATCTCGTATTTCCCTTAGCTGCTCCTTAAGAAAACTCAGGTATTGATTTTATTCTTGGAACTCGTACGATTGTCGGTCGACTAGAGTTTAAGTTTTGCTTATTTTGAGCTCATCAATCAATTATTAATTACAAAGTGTACAGCTCAGCCTATCTAGGCACCCCGACTTGCCCCTCCTTTCCACCTGGTGATAAATTGATTAAGTTTACATGTCCGTGGAGCAGAGAGAGATATAGAGTGACATCTACTTCAGTTGGCATCGAAATCGAACCGAAATCGTATCGAAAATCGTATGCCGTACATATACACAGACACAGAAAATTAGAGCCAGACGACAAACACCACGTTCACATGGCTGAAAAATTTCAAAATGAAAATTTAAGTGCTGCGATTAATTTGGCTTATCAGGAGGCAAACAACACGGACGCAGAAAAAGCCACAACGAAATTCGAAACAAGTGCAATTAAAAGATTTTTAAGCAAACATTTGTCATTAGAGATAAGCGCAAAGTAAGATGGGTATTTGGGTCGGGGGTATTGGGGAATCGGAATTGGAATCGGAATTGGAATCGCATAGAGGGGACACCTACGCATAAACCGAAATTAGGATGTCTCAATTCGAATCGTGGATGGGGGCTAAAAAGGGAGTTCGAACTTCGAAAGCAAACTAATTACGCGATAAACGACAACATTGCGTCTTTTACATCACACGATGCACTGAGAAAAAGGGGAACTGATAGACTTAGCCAATTGAAAATATATTAATTTGATTTTCGGTTCTTTTCTGGGCTCTCAATTGTTAATACCTACTGCCTCTGAAATTATTAAATCCATTTTTGCTGTATGTCTGAACTCCCCACCTGGTCCCAAAATACCCCTACCCAAACTCACTCCCCTGGGTATCTTCTGTTTACCCACGACAATCAGAAAGTGAACTAAATGGCAGCGAGATGCCATCGATGGAATCGCTGGCCCAAAAGGCCGGCAAACCAACAACAAGCCAACGTGCGGCAATCGATTAAAAATCCATAAAAATATATTTCTAGATTTTATTTGCTGATCGAAACGAGTCAAACGCACTCTGTCTATGTGTAATTAAGACTGAAGGCTAGAGAGGTGGGGAACGGGGAATGGGGAACTGGGGGGTACGGGGGCGCAAATGGAGGGCAATATGAAATCTATTTATGCCATTAGCTTTGCGCCGATCCCACGCCAAGATAGCCAAGCGAGCATTTGGAGCTCCTTCATGTCGCCCGGTGGCCATTTTGTTCGTTTATCTTTGGCTTGTCTTCGAGCCCAACCCAACTTCCAGTACCAATGAATCTAACCCCAACAGAACTCGGGGAAAAATGATACAGTGACAGAAAAACGATATTGCGTTCTTTACATTTAAAATATATTTAAAGCGCGGCCTAATAGCTTTAAAATCCATGTATTTTAGAATAAATCTACAGGACAACTTTTCTAAGGCATCTCTTTAATTGTACTTTCTAGACATATAAAAACTTTTTCTTTCGGTGTTTCAACTTCAAACAGTAAATCGAATTCAAAGATTATAAACGAATCACTCATGTTACAGAGAGTGGGGGGAGCGTATACTTCACTCGATTCTTATCTCCGAACTCTGCCAAAAAATTCATTTGAGACTGAGGCAAGCAAATCGCGTCATCAGCCCAAAAAATCTCATTAGCTGGGGTTTGTTTCTCTTCAATATCACCGATGTGGATTTCTCGCTCAATCAAGTGATTTTGGCGCCTGGCTTTTGGCCAAAGAATGCGATGAATCCATAACAGCTTTAGTCGCCGACCGATCTGCATTCTGGATTCTGTATTCTGGATTCCGAACCCCGACTTGCAGAGCACTTTAAGCCTAATCACTTGAATGGCCCACAACTCGGGATGTAGATGCAGATGCAGGGAAGACAGAGGACTGCAGACTGCAGATGGGATATGGCAACCAGGAGAAGGAGACAGGAGACATTTGCCGCCGCCGCCAGTCTTATCTAAATGCCAGCCTCACAGTCTCGTCTTCCATTATGATACGGCGATAGGGGGACACACGTGGACAGGAAAATATCTCCAAGAGCTATCGGGTGCGTCGCCAATGTGGAGCCAATTGGGAATCGAAAATTGAGGCTGGTGAGCGGGAAAAATGAGTGAAAACCATTTGCTATGAAACAGCGTTGACTGTGATATACTCTTCGGTTAAATAGTATTCAAATTAAAGGGTTTTATTACGCTGAATAAGATGTGCCTACTCATTTTGCTTTGATATCGCACTTTGGGGTTGATAAAAAATATAAAATAATCTATTTTACTCATTCCGCCAAAACAAACAACTCAAATTAAAAATATTTACTTGTTGACAAAGCGCGGAAATATAGCAAATAGTATTGGATGTCCAAGTACTGATTAAGAAATGATAAAAAACATTCAAAAACATATTTTGAAAACATCATTACCCCAGTTCTTTGAGAACCGTCATACTTTATGATGTGTTGTACTTAAACTAAATAAGCTATTATGAGTTCTAAATAGCTATAATCCACTAAAGGCCGAAAACTGATAACGATAAATAATTTAAAATTTAAAAACACACATTTTTTCAGAGTTACTTAAGAAGCGTGATGATTTATTGCCCTTAAACATAGTTTTTACTTAGTATTACTCATTTTATTTATTCTGCTATCATAATAGTTGAGCTTCGCGAGTTATTCACAGTACCCCATCGTAAATGAGCGGGGATTAGAGAACCTGGAGTCTCTGGGCAGAAGTGTTGAGGAAGCATAATTTACATGGCAACAGGCGCCATTAGGAGCCGCACACAGGTCTCACTTGGGATCTCGGATCTCGGGATCTGAGCAGTCCTGCCTTGAGAAACGGGTTTTCCAGTTTGTGGCGGGAATGAAATACCTGTTGCATACAACAACGGACAACGAACAACGCACAGGCAACAACCAACAACCAACAACCAAACAGCGAACAACCTGCAACTTGCAACTGGTCCGAGGGCTTGGCGCTGATGGATGCGTGTTTGTTTACAGCTTTGCTGTTTGTTCAGTTTAGCGTAATTGCCGCCGTGTATGCTGCATGGCCCAGAGGGGGTTAAGGCGTTCGGCTGCCGGGGGTTAAATGAATGTTAACAACGTGTTCTGTCTGCCTCTTCGTTCTGCCCTCTCGTTCTCGCCGCCCGTCGGTCCTTTTAGCATTTAAAACATTTTAATTATGGGGCCACAAAATGCGTGGCTCTTTTTCCGCCGCTGCTGCTTATCCACCTGTGTCTGTGTTTCTTGAAAGGTGTCTCTCCTTCAGCTCGGAGTCCCCCTACTTTTCTTCTTCCTCTCTTAAATGGCATTTAGATAAGGTTCCTCCCCTTCTTCCTCAAAGGATTGTCCACTGGCCATCGATTTATGAGAATGTTGATAGCAAAATCGTTCCTAGTCCCTCTGTCCTTTGGTAAATCTTGCGCATCATTCTATTTCTTCTTCGCTGCCACCTCATCCCGGATTCTCCGGAGTCTGCTGTCATTGTGCGTCATTTATTGAGCAACTGATAGGACCATCCCCATCCCACACCGCCCTCTTTTATCGCCCCGCCATCCTCAACTTTGAACGGGCGAAATATGAATTCGATTTGAAAAGAAATTAAGCAATAGCCAGAAAATGAATAAAGACATTTTGTCGCCGACATTGAATTCTCCCCAGTCTCCACTAATTGCTGTTAACTACCCTGCATTTAGTGGGCGTATTAGCGATTGAACTTCATTAAAAATAAAATTGATTTTAGTCAAATGAAATAATATTTATTACAGGATCTAAGTAATCCTAAAAATATTATTCATTACAATATGTTCTCCAAAACTTGGGAAAACTTAGGAAGCCCCAAGATAGCTTACAGATCGATTTCTAGAAAATTCAGCAAATTTCTAACAAATACAGAGTATCCCTGGTTCATCCAAAGCTCCTGAATTCTCTCCCACCTTATCGGGTATATCAGTGCTCAATCTAGACAAGCCAGCTACTGCCGTAATATTTGCTCTGTCTCCGGATCCAAATACCCGTCAGATACGAATGGAGCTGCCATTTGGGCCATCCATCTCGTCTGTCCTCCATCTCATCCCCCCTCCCCCCTCCCACCCATCCAGCCAACTGCCCCACTCTATCTCTTCGTTTGAGTTTCGATTTCGGTTTCAGTTTCGGTTTTCTTAATTATGTTTGCTCCGCTTTGGAGCATCCGTTTGTAGATCTTTTCGCGAGATAGACCAATTTATGATTTACGTGGAACATTGCCCTGGAATTTGATTTGGTTTTGATTTGATTCAGTTTCGGATTCGGTTTTGGCTCGGCTCTTTGCTTCTTTCTTTGCTTTACATTTGATTTTCATTGCCTGTCATTATTTGACTTGGCTCGTTTGCTTTCGTTTTCGGATTTCGATTGTCAAGTTTGCCATTTCCGTGCAGAGGGAAAAAACTTAGGTATTTATACGAATTTTAAAGAAAATCTTAGAAGTTTCAACACTTTAAATGGGAGTTCTACTCTGCCGGCACTCTGCCAAAACACACAGTATACAAAAGTTATTTTATACAACATTTTTGGCTTAAAAGCTTTACTGTCTATTAAGTATTTCAAACTTAACTGCTTCTTTGTCTCTTTTACATTGTATCAACAAAGTCCTTTAAATTAACTGTAACTATTACTGCATCTCTCCCCTTTTCTCACTGTGTAGCTCCCTTTCTCCCCATCCCTTTCTTCCCCTCATTGCGTAGAGATCGAGGTCAGCGATAAGGCCGCGACTTTTGTTTGGCACGTCAAAGTCAAAAGGCATTTTGTCCGATTATTCCCCAACTGGAATCGACCACACACACAAAAACAAACCAGCGAGTACAAAGCCCGGCCCGCATTCTTGGCCTTTAGCTCGGTGGGTCTAGTTTTTGGGGGGCACAGGTGGTGGAACCCATACGATCCCAGTGCCTTCTTATAATTATTTTATAAGTGCAGCGACATCGGGCTTATCCAATCGGAGACCCAGCATGATTCACTTGGCGTCGCTAAAAAAAACTCGGAGAGAGAGAGCCGTGGCTCCATGGACGATAACTCCGTGTAGATTAGCCCCGACTGACTGACTGAGTGCAGCGATAACAGCACTCCACACTCCACGTTCCAGGCCATCCACACCATGCCTATACCTTGCCGCATGCTCCGATTCCCGATACTGGACTCTGGAAACCTGGTCATAATGTGCGGCTGAAAAAGGTTTTCGAGCGGAGAGCGCGTATCTCGAGAACTGTTATCCCAAATGTGGCCGCCAGACGCCGGGCTTGATGGGTCCCGCATGGCCATAGGTGATATCATGTCCCATCCTTGGGCGCGTTTTGTTTTCTCCACCGATATCTCGGCGACTGGCAAGATCTGAGTCATAAAAGCCGGGATTCATCCATATGGGTATAAGAGGTTTGAAAATGTAAAGTTTCATATTGATTACATTTCACTTGTCAGGTTCTTTAAAAATAAAATTAAATCCCCTAAGCCTCTGCAAACTTTCTGCAAAGCATAATCCAAATTCTTCGAAATTCCTTTACAATGTTTTGCCTCTTTTCGATTATCGAATATTATTATTATTTTTTGATGGGCAGAGCCACCTTTTATTGCACTCCCGTGTTTGTTGTGGGCTGTGTTTGTGTGTGGATAAGCTCGTCTGCTCGTTTCAATTGTTGTTGGCCACAAAAGGATTGAGCAAATCTCGAAAAGTTGATAAACTCTTTGGGCAGTTTCCTTGGCTCCGCCACGCTGTGTTTTTTTTTTGTGTCCCTGCCGCTTTTCTGGGGTTGGAGAGCGATGGCCATCGTCCACTTTTGATTGCCTCCCTCTGAGAAGCCCCTCCGCCACCCTATCGCTGTCGCCCAAATCCTTGATCTCAGCCGAGTGTGGGCGTTCGTGTGAAACTAATGTCGCACTCGAACCATTCCCAATGCCATTTAAACAAACAAGCCAATGCAATGACAATCCACAGTGGGGCAAATGATAATTAGTTAAGCATCTTAATTGAAAAACAAATAATTCAAGTCAATTGTACCAATAAATTCAATCAATTATTTTCGAGTTTCGGTTTTTATGTTATTAATTTTATGGTAACCACTTTTGCTTCCATCAAAAAAATGCCTTCCTTTATTAGTTGATAGTGTTGATCTGATAAATTCTTTGTCAAAAATTGTGTTTAATTCTCCGATATTCAGTTAAAATATTTCATTGGTCCTTGGGGTTTTGTTACCTCTTGGAGGGTCACTAAACTTAATTTAATTTCATCAAATTAAGTATATTTCCATTAAATTATTGATGTTCTAACTTGAGCTTGAAAGAACATCGACAGTTTTCTATTTCTTTATATTTAATTTGTGTTTTCCTTTCAAAACATCGATATTATCGAATCGATATTGACAAAATATCGAAAATATCGATAATTTTTAAGGTTTTGTTTTAACGTTACTGTTTCGAGTTCTCCGTTGATTCACAAATTTAACGAGATTTATTTATTTATCAATATATTTTTCGTATTTTTCCCAATATAAACCACTGTTCTCTGGCGATTTTTGGGTTCGTTTCGGGGCTGGACGCTGCTGCTGATAGGTTTGTGTAGATCGTGTTGAACGCAGCTTGTTTAGCATGCCAATTAGGCTCCTCTCTTTCGAGTGGGAATCGCTCTGTCCCGGTCCCGGTGCCTTCCTTTCTCCCACTCCGCCTCCTTTTGGGTGTCCATCTCAAATGCAAAATCAGCTCGTGCAGTCAGCAGCTGGAAAAAAGGTGTTAATTTTGTCTGGCATTGCTCCGCCATCGAGGAGCAGAGCAGCCTTTCCTTCTCTTTATTTCCTCGAACCTTTGGTGTTTGTGTTGCTGGGCTCAGCTTAGCCAAATAGTTTCGGTGCTGGCCACGTTATTGCCACAAAAAGCGCAGAGCGAGCGTGCTGGTTCACAGGGGTCATGAGTTGCAGTTGCAGTTGATCCACACAATTTGTAGATACATTTGGCAGCCCCACCGAAGCACGAAGCTCTCTCCGGGGTGAGGGGTCAGATTGGTGTTAGATTTGCATTAAAATTGGTTGTGATTTATTTTGCTGGATTATCCCCGAAGAAAATTAACCACAAATTCACCTTTACATCTTGGTCCTTTTTCTTCGTTCCCAGTTCTTTTAGTATTTTATCTCCTCCTTGCATATGTATTTTTTATATGGGCGTGGTCAATTAACGATTATGATTATGATATCAATAGAGCCCGAAGAGGTAAAAAAAAAACAGAACTAACAACCAAGGCAAACAGCACACGATGCTTATGATGTAAAAGATTGAAAGATACTGAAAAAAAAACACTACGATTCAGTAAAAATTAATTTTATGAAGTCAAAAATGTATTAAAATAGTAAATATTATAACCGTTTAATATATTTTGTTATATTTTGATAAATATATTTTTAAATATCCCAGCTAAGTATAAGTTTTAGTAATTTTTCCCAGTGTGATAATGTTGCTCTGGATGGGATCCCGTTCCCATTGCCCATTATAACACTTTCACGGCTCGTTTAGCTCTGCCTGGCCATCCGCATCATCTGGGGAGATGATCAACGAAGTTAGCCGCCAGAGGAGCACGAGTTCTCCATTGGGTTCTCGATTCCTTGGCTTTGGCTTTTGGTTGGGGTTCTCCCTCCCTGGAGGCGTTTGCATGCCATCGTGATTGGTTTGGATCATAGTCTCCGTTCGCTGAATGTGTGTGTGTGTGCACGATTCGACACCATCTTTCATTTTAGCCCGTCTCTCAGGCACTTTGCTATCCCATCCCCATCCCATTCCAGAGAAGCATTTTCAATTAATGGCCACACATTCCACATTGGGCAGGAAGGCGGCATTTGAGGGGTTGAGCGGTGTACTCCAATCTGAGAACAGAGTTGAAGCCTCAACCGAAGTGTTACAAATACGCCAATGGCTAAAGAGACCGGTGAGCACTGTACTACACGAAACTGCGATCTTTGTTTCTCAAATTTATATATACTGTGTTTATACGATGCCGAATTCACGCTATCATTTCACGCTTTCGGCCGATCTCTGAAAACCCCTACCACCCAAACACAAAATAGACGGTAAAGAGAGAAAAGCAAAATGGGTTTTTGATATCCATCGATATCCATAGATTCTTGACATCTTAAGCTGAAAATTATCCTACAAATTATTTCTTGTAGCTTCATTCACATCTCAAAAATTTCAACTGTTCCCTGCTTAAATATCGATATACAAAATAGAATATCGATATTTTCGATTTCCATAGTTTCTGGAGAACTTAGCTAAAGTTGATCCCAAAGATGTTTCTCGATAATTTCCGTAGATATCCAAAGTTTTTGGGAATCTTTAGCTGACCATGATGATCTATCCCCTAACCTTGTTGTTTAGTGCCTTTTTTGGCTTACGGCTCAACCGCACAGCGAAACAAATTGCATCCCAAAGTTTGCTATCGAATCAAAGCAGCAGCAAGAAGGCACGACGCCTACAAAAACCGCATTACCTGTCTACCCTTTTGGGAGCCCCCCTTGTAAACCCCCTTTGGATCCCCTTTCCTGCATTCCAGCCTCCTCTCCTGCACTTCCAGCAATCTCTGCCAGCCAAACTTCTTCTTTTCCCGGCCTTTCCTTCTCCTTGGGACACGTTTCGTGATTTATGAGGTGCGAATTGCATTGAAATCATTTTGGCTCTGGCTCTGACTCCCACCACCTACTACTACCATATTAAATTGACGCCGTGGATATTCGTGGCCAACTTCCATTTTTAGCAATTTTCACAACAATGGCTAAGATGGCGATGAAGTCGGCTGGTTTAGCCTGCTCTCTCCACTTTTTTGATTGGATTTGAAGTTGGTTAGCTGGTGTTGATTTGCTGTTTACGCTTAACCCCTGAAAGGATGGAGGAAAATGATATTATTTATTTTTTAATTCCATTTTCAAGATTTTCATAGTAAGAGTTTTAGGAATTTTACTAAATATATATTTTTTTTTATTTCGATTTTTAATTAATGAGGATTATTATTATTTGGCTTTCGACGGTTAAATCTTCTGTTCTATTTCGGGTACCAAAAACTTTAACTGGCAATTATTTTGGACTCATAACTCACTGCCACTGGGCTCTTAATATTTTAATTAAAATGTCGCGTGCATTTCGGCCATTAGCCGATGCCAATTGCACTGCAGTTACCTTTCTTTTTGATGCCTGCCCCCTTTTAATGCCTGCCTTTCGTTGCCGCAGCTGCTGTAACCTTATCTTATCACTTTGACTGATATTGCCCGTTGATAAGGACGACGAATCGCGACTTATGCACCAATCATCAGTCAGCAACTACCGGACGACCGCCATTTTGTTTCCGCTTTTTTTTAACGACTATTTATGTGGGTTCTTTACCCGCTTTCTGTCTTTTTTTTCAGTTCGGAGGTCTTTAAAAAAATAATGCAGGGACTGAGTCATTTTCGGTGGGGGTGCGAGACCCCGTTTATCGGGTTTGTTAGGCTTCTTTTACTAGCGATAGGCGATTAAATCACTTTGCCTGCCTATGGGATGTAGATGTACCATCCAAGTGGCTTGTACCAAGTGTATACACGCACACATATGCATATATACACTGGTAATATCGCACTTATCGCGAGCCATATAAATTTGTGGGCGGACATAAAAACCGCAGAGCAGAGTGAATGCAGATAGCAGTCTGCGATACCGCAGAGCGAATCCGTTTTCAAATATTATAAAAAACAGCAAGTCAAATAACAAAACAGAACAAACATGTTGTATTTCGTATAACAATCCGAAGATTGTATTCCTTAAAAAAAATTAAATGGTTGCTGATATCTAAATTCGAATGAACGGAAATTAGATTTGATCATATTTCATTGTCGAAGGAAGTGAAAAAATGTAGCAATACAAGATAAATAAATAAGAGGTACTTATATGGTTATAATAGATGATTAATTATTAAGTTTCTTACGACCATAATTATTAAGATTGTAGTGGTAAGTTAAACAAAATCATCGAAAAGTCTTTAAAACGTTACTACATTTTCGATATGCTGTGACTATAGTTATTGTTATAGCGAATGAAATCGCTTATTTGAGGATGCTCCTTTATCAGCGCAGGAACATCTGGGGAAGTGTGGAAAAAAAGTGTTGGAAAGTGGAGAAAATGGGGAATGTTAAATGTAAAATGGAAAATGGCGGGACGGAAGCTGACAAAACGCCAACTGCTCTGACACTGACTGATGATGCTCACTACTGGAATAAAAACGCTTAAAACCCCTCTATTATTCTCCGCCCGCCCTTTATGTTAATTTTTCATGTTTGTTTGTCCGTTCCATGCTGTTGATATTTACACTGTTTTTCCCGGCTGCAAATGCTGACAGGCCAAACTCATCTGATTGCGCATCCACGCCCACTTTTTTGTGGCTATTTTTTTGATGATGCCAGATAAAATGAAACAAAGCGTTGGAGAGCTGAGCGCAAACAACTACAAAAAATGGGTTAAAAACGCAGATTTTTATGCAAATCTCATTCCATCTAAGAGTCGTATATCTTTTTTGCATTAGCCGAATTCCGCTGCCCCTCCGAAATAAACCGAGATACCAATCGACTGTCCGAGTGTCGCATTAACGACAAATTTTAGTTTTAAGCTTTTAAATTTTTGGCTTTTGTTGTCGAGAGGCATTTTTTTTTGGTTTTCGCTGTCTGTGGATTTCGTTATCTCAGCCGGAATGGCAATTTCCATAAATTTCTAATTTTATTGAAATCCCCGCACACATTTGAGCTTCGCTTCGATTGTTGTTTATTTTGAGTGCGCTGATAAAAATTGCGTATACGCCGCGTGCCTCGATTCCTTTTGATCCATTATTCGGCATCGATTTGCGATTGGAAAGCGGTCGATAAAATTGTTTGGGCTATCTCATCCAACCGAGGGTTTATAATTTATGGCCCCCTCTCGACAGAGACAATCGCCGATCGCCGATTGCCGGGCAATATGCAGATGTCTGTTTAAGTGCTCAGCGATTTTTATATTCATCTGAGGTGTGATTTCGGCTTTTTGTGGCATATGAAGTCATCGAAGCGCCTTATCGGCATCACAATCTAGCTGAATCTCGCTGACTTTGCCTTGTGGCTGGGGCTTTTGGACCCGCTGCCGGCGCTCTAAGTGGACCAGTTTTTGATGATCGCATTAATTGATTTTTAATAAACGATAAGCAGGCAGGGGCGTCCGCAGGGGGGGCCATAGAGATTGTCTTTATGATTATTAGGTCGAATTGTTCGATGAGCAAGATGTTTACTACGACGCGATGCAAAAATCGTTTGGAAAATACAGAGAGAAATATAAATGAAAATGGGTGTTCTATCATTTCAAAATAATTTGTATAAACTTTACTGTTTTGTATAGTTATTTATAGTTATTTATATTTATATGTTAAAAAAAAGTAAATAAATGAGCAGTAACAAAAATATATATATCGATAACATTGCTGAAAAGCTATCGACAATATCGATTTATTTATTTAAAGGACTTTAAACTACACGAATTTTCCTAATAGATAAGTGGATAAGTTCGAAATCGACTCAGGCTTCCTATAAACCGAACTCACAACCAACGCAGTGCTCAGCCAACGAGGCTGTGTTTCGAGGCTGTAAAACCAGATTGGGGCGGTGCGCTCGACTTGGGCCACCAATCAGCGTTAACTGGTGAGCTTGAGGCCCTCCATCTGCATGGTCTCAGGCCCCCCTTCCCCGAATGTCCCCCAGTCTTTTCCTCTTTTCTTTTCTCAAAAGATAGTGTGAGCGGAGAGCGAATTCAAAATGGTTGCAGACAGCAGCGGCAGATCTTCGGAGGCAGATAGTGTAAAGTGCGTCGATCAGACAAGCCGGAGGAGCAGTGTTGGACAACGAAGTGCTCAGCGAGAGAAGCGGCGATATATCTGGTCCTTGGATACCAGTTACCAGTTCTCTAGTGGAGCAGGGGAGGGGGAAACCAGTTTCTTACCGCTTCCCTGGCAATTTGCATTTTCTTTCCACCTTTCGCCTTTGGCTTTCGTGGCTTTCGTTCCAATCACACACGGCCAAAAGAGACTGAAACTGAGATTCTGGCCAATTATCGCCAAGGCAGATCAGCCATCGAAGGCCTGTGGAGTATTTCCCATGATTTTTTGCTTATTGAATTGGGTTCAAGCTAGTAAAGAAAACGTTTTAAATAATGAAAAAATTGCAAGATTTTGCAATCTGATCAAAAAGTATCGGTAAAAGCTATGTAAAATTATTAAATAATATTTAATTACAAATTTATAAATACAAAACAGGTTGAAAGTGCTGAATTTCCCCGAACTATTTAAGTCTGCTGAAAAATTCGGTTCATCGAATTTATAGTTGTGATCAATCCGCTTCCCTCGCCTCTTTAACCCTTACTCTACCCGCAGCCATTTCTCTTTATCGATTGCATTAAAATTGAAATCGCGACGACATTTCCCCATTTGTGTGTGCAGGTTACAAAAATTTCCATTTATTCCATATTGCATTTCGCACTTTTATTTGTTTCTTTATTTCCAGCTGCGGCATTTCCAGCTGCTGGTTTGGGTTTTTCCTTGTGGCCGCCGCTTTCGTGTTGACAACTCGAACTCTGCCTGGATTTTCCCATCCTGACAGTCCGTGTGGTCAAAACTGTTGCGCCTCGCTTTGTTTTCCTCTTCGTTCTTTTATTTATTTTCTCTATTTTTTTTCGTTTTTGGGCTGTTCACTTTAGCCCGGCTAGAATGTGTGGGCGTGGCTGCGGCTGCTGGTGACGTCGGTTTTGTGTGTTATGCGCAAATTGAAAACGCTGACAATATTATCAAAGTTTTTCAGTTTACACATCAGTGGGCCTAATGGATGGTAGGCCCATTTTTGTACGGGGCCAGGGTAAAAATTATGAATTCTCGTTTCTAAATTGCAATTTGATCAACAATTCGCAATTGTTTGGTGATGTAAATTGAATTTAAATAAAATGTATGCCGATATCATCGAGTAATTAGAGCAGTTCAGTGGGCGAGGGGATTTCAGGGGAGGGGGAAGTGGGTTGTTATAGTTCGATTCGATAGATGTTTATACTTCTGTGCGTGTGTGTATGTGTGTGCTGGCCATGTGTAATTAGTTGTACCACGTAACGAGCTTCGCTCTAGATCTCATTTAATGATTTGCCAACCTCAACTTTGTCGAACATGAAATGTTGGCCCCCATCTCCAATGCCCCCAACTTAAAAGCTTGTTATCCCATTGCACAAATCTCTGAATCTCATCAGCCGATTAGCTTTTTAGTTATTTCGAAAAAAGTGCATATACGAAAAGCAAATCACGATAAACAAGGCAGAATCAAATGCGATTTTAATGAGCTATGCTGTTACTTTCTAATATTAATCGACAATATTTATGTACGAATACTTTACTGACAATTTATGTTAAAAATTTAAATGTTTTCTCTTTACAGGTTGGTAAATAAATATTTTACACATAACTTATGGTTTTACGGTAAGCTTTTTTTAATATATTACATATTTTGTACATTCAAACAAAGATTTTCTTAGTCTAAATAGAGATATATTTTTTGAAACTACAGGTTGATACAAATTATCAAAATTTAATCCCATCGCAGGCTGTTCGTTAACGTTGGCAGCTTCTACTTCTGGTGTGCGAATTATCAGTTAGTTGCAAGCACTTTGCATCCTACTTACCGCATCCTACTCTTCCTGCAGGAAATCACGTTGCGCACACACAGAGATACGGGCCGCGTGGCGTATGAGCAATTTTGCATTACGTATACGCAGCGTTTGGCAACTTTTTGGGTGGGCAAACTGAAAACTTTTCGACGTCTTTATAGCGCGAATCATGTCTGCATCAGTGTGTGTGCGGGTGTGTGGGTGTATGAGTGTGTGAGTGTGCGAGTGCTTTACGTGCCTGTTAATGCAATATTCAAGTGATTGCAGACGTTTCCTTAGCCCCACTCCTCGGGATTCCTTTGCCCCTCGTCCTTTTCCCAGCCAACGAATCTCAGTTTGCTTACAACTTCTTCAGCTGTCACACGAATGAGCAGCCCGAGAGGAAGGAGGACTGCTTATCGCACTCGGAGCAGTGTGCATTTGCCACAGCATGTGCATCTGCCTGCTCCGCCTCCTCCGCCGCCGCCTCCCTTTTTATACGGAGCAATCTCTGTGGCACTATCAAGATTCGCATTAAAATGTATCATTTTTGCCGGCTGCCTGCTGCCTGCAACAACAACCAGCCCCAACTCTCGTCCTTCTGCCCCCTTCGGCTTGCATCCTTGCGTCCTAAAACTTCGTAATCAACTCGTAATGACAATGCATAATAGCCGACTCCTGACTGCCTTGCATCCTGACTTTGCCTCCCCTCTGTATCCCCCTATATACGAGTGGTGTTGTGTGCAGGAGGATGCAATCGATACACAGCGGAGAACTAGAGGGTCCTTGGGTCCTAACATATCCAGTAAGAATCCTTCAAGTCCTAAACACTTATCCTTCTTCTTTAATCATTTGAAATTTATTATTTTATAGAAAATATATAATAAACTAAAACTATATTATGCTCCTAAGCTAAGCTTTGACTAGAGATAGGTTAAAGGAGATTTTAGATAGACTCTTGAATTTTTAAATCTAAAAGTTACAAATTCCCTTTTAAAATCAAAAGTATGTTATTTATTACCAAAAAAACGCAACAAGTTAATTTCCCTGCTCATTTTTTCTCAGTGCAATCCTGACTCGGCTTTCTTATCGCCGTTTTACGTTTCATAAAATTTTGTTGGCTCTTCGGAAAAGCAAAAGAAGAAGAAGAAGCACTACTTTGTGACGCCGTTTAGGAATATTCACTATATTTAGCTAGATTTTCGAGTCATGAATTATGCTTACGGGGTGGATACGGTGGTATACGAAATTACGATTAAGAAAGTTAGAGAGCTGAGAAAGCTTAATAATGTTGTTTAGTCGGCGGAATATTGGGAAAGTCCTGAGGTGGCTTAATCCTGTCCAAAACCCGAGAAACCCGCCCCTTCCCCTTTCGGTTGCCTAATGATTTATCAGCTGGACGTGGACTGGAAATATTCTTATCTGAATGGTTTTTAAAGGAACGGGGAGGAAGAGCTAGCAAAATACCCAAAATAAAAACAAATCAGGAGTTCGCCCCCTCTCTTTCACCCCTAAATATTCCCTCTCTCTTTCCCGCCGAACACCTTTTTTGGTGTTTCTTCTTTTTTTTTCGTCCAGGTGAAAAATGAATATTTGTTGTTGCTTCTGTTTGTGTGTGTTTGTTTGCTTGTTTACCAGCAGTTGTTGTACTTGTTTTGTTTGCTGGCTTGTTTGTTTGTTTGTTAATACTTGGCGATTGCCTCCACCTGCTTCACTCTCTCTCTCTCTCTCATTTTCGGGGACCCTCTCTCTCTTTCTCTCTGTTGCCGGCTTTTTGCCATCGTTTGTGTTTATGTTGTTGTTTATCTTTGAGGCTGTTTTTATTTGCGTGCCTCACAGATACACACACACCGATACACCCCTCTGCAGCTCCTTTTCCATTCGTTTTGGTTTCTTTGTTGCCTTTTTTTTTGCCTTTTTTCGGAATATCGCTCCGGTTCGTCTGGGGTTCTTTCGCCGGGTTCCCTGGCTCTGCTTTCTGCCTTTTCTGGGCGCCTGTTCAATGCCGGTCGCGAATCTCAACAAAAACACAAACAAGGAGGCAAAAAAAAGCTCAAGGTGAGATACAGATACATTTGGAGGGAAAGAGATGGGTAGCTGGGATTGTACATAGGTTAGTCTTACAAGGCTTATAATTCCCAACTAGTTATGTCAAGGCCATTTAACAAATTGACTTTCTTGGATCTTTGGCTTCTGTGTGGATCTATTAACTTTGACTTTATAGTTTAGACTTTATTACTTTTGTATCTGCTACTTTTTAGACTTCCTTAAAGTTATTTTATAATTCGTCTTAAGTCAACTTTTTGTATTGTTCTGGTTTTTGCTTTCACTTGACTGCCTTGCAGTACTTTTCCTCTTCTTCTGTCCATGTCCTGTCTCATTATTTCCCATTTTCTTTGTTTATGGCAAGTTGCGCGCCTTTTAAATGCGATTTTCCAGCTGCGATAAGCGGAATTATAATGTTTTAATATTTCGGCAGACATCTTGAATCTCTGCCTTGGCTAACTTTGCTGATTCAGCAAGTGCTTTGGGTCCCGATCCTTTTGCTCATTATTTTTCGTTTTTGATTTGTCGTCACAGCTGAGTTGGCATTTTGTGTTCATTTATGGGCTTCTGGAATAATCAGAACCACCCACAGACGATTTCATCCACTTTCTCACTCCCTCGTTCTGGGTAGCCTCTCATTAGCTAAAGCTTAAAAGCAAAATTTGTCAACTTTATCACCGTCGATACATCAAACCTGCCCTTTCTCTCGCTCTCCATATTTACCCCACGCAACTTTGGTGGTTAATAAACTAAATTGTAATTAATTATGAGCAAAAGTTAGAACCCCACTAAACGCAACCATTTGTCACCTGTGCCCACAGATAGATGCCGGTTGTATACGGACACATTCCGATCGGAATCGAACGGGCTTTGCATTTCCATAAATCATTTTAATGAAAATTTTCTTCGTTTTTTCGTTGGCTGCGATAAGCCAAAGGGGGTTTAGGGGGCGATATCCCCGCCAAGACATCAAGACATCTCATCTAAGTGGCGCTCGAGTGGCGCTTCAAGGCAAAACCACAAAGGCGACGGCGGCTTTTGTTTGAGGAACTTCCAAAGGGGGGGTTGCCAAGGGCGGAGGGGGAGGGGCAGGTTAAACGAGATTCCCCCGTTGATGTTCCTTATTCGAAAACTGATGGCGCTGGCGTCTTCATTATCGCTGCGACGGCGGCGGCGACGGCGGCAGTTGATAAAAGTCCGTTCGCTTTTGGCTCACCCAGAAAAACTGGGGCAGGTGTGGCAGAAAGCAGAAAGCAGAAAGGTTGGAAAGGCAGAAGGGGAGCGGGGAAAGCACAGACCAGGAATACCTTGATTCGCTGCTTTTGCCTTTTGCCTTACTCCGGAATGAGATAAGAAACACTCGGAAAAATCAATCAGCTCAAGGAGTTGAAGCTTGGAATAGGATGTTCGAATTCAATGACGATTTTAAAAAGATCCTATAATTTGTTTTTAAGAACTGTCGGGCGTCTTTAAGATAACCAATTCAAAAGCACCCAACATTAATTTCTTTCCCCATTCAATTACAGTTTTCTTACTCTACTATCATAATCTCAGTGCAAAAGAACGTACACACAAAAAAATTAGATTGGTAAAATTGACCAATGAAGATAGTTACGTAACTATAAAAATAGTTATGTGTTTTTTTTTTGTTTTTGCTTTGGGTGTGTGTCTTTGCTAATTGTGTGTATTTGTTGTTGTAAATGTAACTATTTAATTGGTAGAACTGACAATTTTTGTGGTTGGGGACTGATTGACAATTATAACAGTTGATTTTACCAAGTTTTTTTTTTGTGTGTATAAGCAAATTTATATCAAACCACTTTTCATATGTTTTACAAATGATAAAATCAATTCAACATCAATTTTAAACCTTATTGGCTTATATATACACTTTTCCTTTAGTATAATATATTTTTAAGGTTTTTTAAGGACCTTAAAAAAGATAATACATTTGAGAAATTACAATATGGCATAAATTACAAAATAATATGATATAATAAATGGAATCTCCCATACTTTCCCACTTCTTGTTTATTCTTTTCTATTAAATTCCTATTAAACTTCAGTTCATTTCTAAATCAGAATTGTAGCCGTACATGAAATTGAGACCCAAAAGCAAGCGGATTTTGTTTGCTCATCGATTTGTAGCCGACGATGACGAACTTTTTTGTTTTTTTTTTTACCGATTCGGGCACCTGTGTGGCATGCACACAATCTCCTGCCCCATTCCTTTTGGTTTTATGCGATCTTTGCTTGTGATTAATTAAGATTGATTGATAAGGTCTGCCCCAAATGGTGTGTGTGTGTGTGTGCGAGTGAGTTGCTATATGCGTTAGTGTGTGTGGTTGTCTATAAAAAGTTTTCGTTTTTGCTTTTATTGGCAAATATCCTGCTGGTAGCACAGAAAGTGGGGATAATGTGGGATGGGGTGGAGAAACAGATGCCAACTAAGCGATAACTCGTTTCGGCTTTTCAGGGAAATGAGGGGGAGGGGGGTTATGGAAGAGGCGAGGGGAGGGGAGGGGGAAGATCCTAACCTAGCGATAGTCGATATATAACCCAAAGCGCGTTGTTCACCCGATAGACAGACGATATATGTACCAATACAACCAGGTGCAATTATGGACAAGAGAATAGTACTAAAGATTGTACTCCCCAAAAAATATTCGTCCTGAATTTAATAAGTTTTTCACTAATTAGGAGTTAATACAAATCTTTTTAAAATTATTGAAACAATTTAAACAATTTAGTACATTTTTTGGTTATAGTTATGCTATATTTATACCCTATACATCTATATCCTTAAATAGTATATTATTTTGTTTTAAAAACTAACCGCTAGTAATTTGACCGCCACTGTAGCTAATTCACCTTGGTATAGGTGTGCCCACAGTGCTTGAGAGTGTGTGCATGCCATGGTCATAAAGCAGAAGTTTATGACTCTGTTTGCTCGCATGGCACATTTAGTTATTTAGTCATGGGGCGCCAACTCGATTCCCATTTCCACTCCCCGGCATCTCTGGCCCCCAGCAGCCTCATCAATATTAAGCGATACTCAATACCTCGCCATGCGTAATCGTAATCCAACACCCCAATCGAATTATAGGAGGGGCCGGGGACTGGGACTAAAACCCAAATAAAGTCACAAATATGTGCATAAGTTATGGCCCAGAGTCGTAAATGAAATCGCATTTTGGATTTTCTCCCTATCTGCATTAGGTTCGGAAACCATGCAGCTTTATAGCGACCATAACGAGAATAGGATGGATCTCAGTGGGATCGTAACTGGATCTAAGCGATCCGACAAACGGTGAATGAGGTAGTTAATGAGAGTGTAGTAAGCTGATCTTGAGATGGTAATAAACCAAGGGAAAAGCGAAAGATTATCCTTTATACTTGCCTGATTCACTATTTACTGTCCACTCTCCCAATTTGTCATGTGCCGAACTTTCTCGAATCGATTGATGGATTATTCAGTCATTAATTGTGGTTTGGGGATACGCCTGCTGTCAGCTGAAAGAGAAGCAGAGCTTATCATCAAAGAATCCATCAGAGCTATCAGCAAATGGCATCGACCACAGCGACTAGTCACCAAAAATAAGCCACAAATTTGTAGACCAAAAATTAACGAGAGAAGATATGTATATGTACATCGAACACATATATCTGTTCAGTATGCTGAAAAAGTGGGTGCAAAAGGGCAGAGGAATGCGAATCGCAATAAATGTTATCAATCAGAGGCAATCATCATTAAATGTTGTTCGCAGCGAGCCAAATTTGTGGGGCCAAAAGGAGGAAATTGGAAAGAGATACATTGGAAAAAATTTATTTTAAATTAATATTTGTTAAGCTAAAAACAAAAGATTAAATTGCTGAAATAATTTTCAAGAAATTAAACAAAATCTTTAAACCGATTTCCAAAGAAATTAAATTTTATAAGTACAGTTTGACAGATTTTTCTCTCTGTGTTGTAAAATCGATGTGCCGTCTATCTAATTATCCCATTTACCTTCAGCTGCTTATTAGCTTCTTGTTCGTTTTTCTCGGCCAACTTGTTCAGATATTCAGCTGCAGCTGCAGGTGGTAACAAGTGATAGGGCTTCCGATTGATAAGCTGCGAACAGCTGAGCTCGCCGCCTAATCTCAGTCGGGGCTTATGAATTCGCGAGAGTTGCACGTGCTATTCTGGATAGGTATCGCTATCGGCCACTGCCCCTCGGACCCTCTCGCTCGCTCTCCTTCGCGGGGTTATAGTCGGGGGTATGCAGAGCCCATATCAGAGCAGCAGGCAGTCCATAGAGTCTATATATCTCGGATGGGCACACCTGACCCCACCGCCATATCTCCTTCAGTAAACCCCCCATCACGATTGCGTAATCTGGGTCAGCCAAGTATTTGGCAAACAGTCGCGCGTGGTTAAAAGCAACAAGCGAACAAGCAAAGTACGCACACAATGAGCTTCGCTTCGGCATCTGCAAGATATAGATACAAATGTATCTGCAGCAGGCGAACGATTTCGTTCCTGGATTTCTGCGCTCCTGTTTCGCCACACACAAGCCAACACACACAAACGCACTTGGCAGAGTGGAGTGTGTGTGTGAGTGTGCGGAGAGAGCGCAGGACGAAAAGGATGCCAAGCGATTCCACGCTCTTTTGTTAGATTATAGTTGGAGTTGCGATGGGTGATATAGGGGTTCCATATTTATATTTATATTTAGTTAAAAATATTATTTGTTGGAATATTATTATTATTAATAATATTTTATTTTCCTTAACCCTTATTAGAAAAGGTTAGGCATATATTGAAAGCAGGCTAGTGACTAAAATAGAACTCGAGAAGTTGCGCCCACCCTCCCCCTTAAGATAACATGGGCTTTTCGTATAGTTGGCTTACCCCAAAGTGTTTTTCCCTCCCCTTCTTGCTGCCGCCGCTCACCTGAGTTTCTCTATGTATTTTTGGTATCGCACACGCAATGAACGCAGGACCTCTGGACCCTCTAGCCCCCTCTAGGACCTCCCTAACCACCGTTATATGTGGAGCTAGGACTACTAGCCTGGGAGTTGCTGCTCCTATTTCCCCGTTTTCTGCTCTGTTCTGCTGTTTCGGGTGCCTTATCTCCACTGCTGCTGCCTGGATGTCGAGCCTCGAATGGCTTGGCACATTCCAAACACAGGCGATAAGCAGTGGAACTACCCCTACCCTCCAAAAAAATAGAACCCCCCTCCCCCTACCCCTCCCCAAACTGACTTTCTGACCTCGGCCACAATGGGAATTTTCCTGGGTCTTTTGGTCCTGCCATCGAGGCCGAAAAATGGTTGTTTATCAGTTTCCATGCAGGCGCCATTTTCACTTCAGTTAATTAAGTAAAGGCGCAACAAGGGGGGTTAAACGGGGCAAGGGCAAGGGGCGTGGCCCGATAGTGTGGGGGGAGGGGATGGGGGCGTGGCTGAAATCAATTGGTGAATGCATAAAAGCATCGCCTTTGAATGGGAGGCGAATCATTTCATTTAACAATTTCATTTCATTCAATGCAAAATTGCGCATTTTCCAACACTGAAAGAGCCTTGATTACGAAAAGTGGCAGAGAGGGTTGCCGTACAGAAGGGTTGTCAACTGGTTGTCATTGTTTCTGTCCTGCTGCCGCGATTGCTTTATGCTGCTCTGATGCTTCTGGCGTATGGTTAACACCAGTCCTATGTGTGTGTGTGTGTGATAAGCAACTGCCTTCAGTGTCCTGCCACGTCCTTCCCAACCCCTTCCCACCCCCTTCCACATCCTCCAGGAGCAGAAAAGCTGGGCAAACTGATAACGACAACGCCACCAACGGCAAGTGAAAATATTCGTGGGCCGCGAGCAGAAAATGAAATTCACTGAATCACCAGGGGGGTTGGGTCACAAAAGTGGGTGGTGGCATCACCTGGCCAGGAACTATCGCGTCCCCCCTTTCCGTTCCCTCGCCGCCCTTTGTCTGCATTCAGTTTGAGCTTCGCTTATCTCTGCCAGCAGTCGTAGGACAAAACCCAGCCATCGCCACCCAATTCCCGCCCAGAGATGCGCTCCTGACATCAGAAGAGGCTGGGGGAAGTGGGGCACGGATGCCCCTGCTAAAACACTGAAAGTAAATATGGAAATATAAGAATATTGATAACGACTGAATGGTTTCAAAATCTTTTAAGTCTTAAATCGTTCATCAATTCCATTTATCTACAGCCAGGAATAAAAAACATTCCAAAATCGATCTTCAAAGTGGGTCAAGATCTTAAAATCGATATGAAAAGTTCTCGTTTCGAACTGAAATTATCTTTTTTTTATGATCATTTAATCTCAAAAAACAAACTCAAAAGAACTCTTGATTTTAAGAACATTTCTTCTCAATAATAAACAATTAAAAATTTGTATTCGTAAGTAATGTAATGCTTTTAAAAGTTAATATCATATCAATCGAATTTATTAAAATGCTAATTAAGGCCATCTTAGATTTCTTACAACATTTTTCCGTTCAGTGTATGCCCCATCTCGCCTTCTCTTTCTCCTCTCCTTTTCTCCCGTCGACTGTGTGCACTCCATTTAAAATCTTTTTGCTTATCGCCGCTCGCTGCTCGCCTGATTGATGGCCATAGATAAGACGGCCCAGCCCAGTTTTGGGTGGGACTTCTACTCCCGATGATGTTGTTGCTGTCGTAGCCGTTGCCGTGTTGTGTGTCCTTGTTGTGTGGGTGGGGCAGTGGGTGGTGGGTGGCTCTGTGGTTGTGTGCATCGCTTCTGTGCTGTTCTGCTGCGTTGCTCCATTTGGCATTGTTTGGTCCCATTAGCGCGGGTGTTATCAGTTCTCCAGCTACTGTTTTCTCTCTCCCTCTCTCTGTGTCTCTGCTTCCCTATCGTTCTCCCTTTCTCTGGCCTGCTTTCTCCCACCGCCCCCTTTAACCTCCAGCCCAAACGGAATGGCTGAGTGAGAGTTTTGCGATAAGAATGTAAAATATAAAATATGGCGCTGCCTGCTATCTCGCTCTCGCTTTTTCTCTCGTCTCTGAGGAATGTCCTTTTTGTGGCTGGCTTTCCCATTTCCCCACTTTCCCCATCTCCGAAATACCCCCAGTGTGTTGGTATTTTGTCAATTTAATGGCTCGCTCGCTACACTGAGACAAACGCTTTGAGTTACTCCCCCCACTTTTCTTATCAGCTGCGTTGTCCTGCGTGCGCTGGTGTTTTGTTTTTGGTCCTGCCTCCTTGCAGTTTGTCATTTAGCCGGCTGCAGTCCACTGGCCACCGAGTCGGATGAGGATTTATCATCCTGGCCCAGTCACACAGCTCACCCACACCCACAGCCAAACACACACGCACACACACAGCAACAGGATAAAGGATAAGCGATTTATGTGTGTGCGTGTCCGAGCTTGCTTTAATGAACATGACTTATTTACAGCCGGGGTCAAATAAATAGGGCTGCCGAAATAAACAAATCAAATTTAAATGTAAAATTTATAGATATTTTTATTTTCTTAAACACTTATATTATTGGGTAGTATTTTTAAACAGTGAGTCAATCGTAGACACCAAATACAAGACTATTTATTTTCCCTTAGTTGTATGAGGAAAGCAAACACACACAAATAAAAGCAAAGCTCACTCCATAAGTAATTTGTAATTTACGAAAATTGTTATTATCCTTGAAAGTTGACCCCTGAACTCCCCTCTTTTGGACGGGTCATTTACTACGCAGGACAAATGCTTTTTTATTTGACCACAACTTTCGCTGATGGAAATCTCTCACTGAGTTCTATGGGGAGGGGCGAATGATGATGAGTCTTCTTTGCGAAGGAGAAGCCTTCAGGACATAAACTGTTATGATTTTTATGGTGCGACCCAAAAACACTTTTCGGGCATGAGTCAGTTTCTCGGGACAATTCCTCCTGTGCCCCTGATATCTTCCCTTTTAACCCACCACACACATGTGGAAGACAGGAACAGGAAGAGGCGGAAAATCAGGAGCAGGAGCAGTCAACAATGGGAACTGGGAAGGAGCACCAGGAATGGAATGCCAGCTGATAAGGCTACATAGAGCAACATTTCCGATGAGGCCTTCGTCGTCGCCGTTGTCATCTCACATCTGAACGTATTACATGTGGCCTGCATGTGTGCAGGAATCAGAATCGGTAGTGAATCAGGGGAAAGTTGCCTCAGATTGAGTCAGCCGCAGCTACATTGTTGAAAACTGTATAAGTATGGGGTATATCCACTATAGGAGGCATTATTATCATTATTATTATTATCATGTCCAAAACTAATTTTAGACTAACAATTAAAAATTCAATACAAAATAATGGAATGTTTCAAAAACTCAAATTGCATACTGTGTGTGTGGCGGCAGAGAAAAGGCAGAGCTAATGCATAACCGCTGGTATAAATAAATTTCAGTTTAATCTCCTAGAATCTTATCCAATTTCTGGAAACCATATCATTCAAATGTGTCTCACCTTGACTTTGACCTAATGAGAAAGTGTATTGCCGAATTCGTTACAGTCTGCAAATTGGCAGCCACTTCCTAACCAATTGAGCTGATCAAGCAGGCAACCGAAAGAGGTATTCCCATTGAAATGGAAAGACAGAAAGAGAGGTATAAAGTGGGTGTGAGCGAGAGGGCATGCGTGTAAAATATTTTTATTGCACCTTCCTTTTATGATGGCACTTCCGGCTGCGATAACCGACGTCGTCGTCGTCGTTATCCA
Organism: Drosophila pseudotakahashii; assembly: GCA_035046095.1. Taxonomy (NCBI): domain Eukaryota; kingdom Metazoa; phylum Arthropoda; class Insecta; order Diptera; family Drosophilidae; genus Drosophila; species Drosophila pseudotakahashii. The sequence continues at coordinate 619,955 of JAWNOE010000198.1, forward strand.
CTCGAGATCTTTTGACGCACTGTGGAAGCCGTTGACAGGACCAAGGAGGCGAAAAGAAAGAGAAGCCTTCGTGGGCCCGAAAGAGACGGCAAGAGAGGGCAAGAGACGGCACCCTGGCAATTAGCCCGGACTTTGGCGTGTGCTGTATCTGCATCTCTACCTGAATCTGAATGGAACCCGAATCCGCATCCGACTTTGGCCCACCCACATCGCTCCTTGGTCGCGTCATTTGCTCATTTGATGACTGGCGACTGGACGAGAATCGTTTAATGTTTTACAAGCCACTTTCCAGCTCAATTTGCGTATGGCGACGGGCAGGGCGAAAGAGAAAGATACACAGGGTCTGGCTGGGAGAAGGAGAAAGAGAAGCAGAGAAGACAACGGCGGCGACGTTGTCTCAATATCGGTTATAGGATCATTGACACTCTTGTCAACGTTGCGCCCCCGTCTCAGAATATCGAATATCGCCAGTACAACAGAGTTGCTAACTTGGTTTCAGATCAAACTTTTACCGCTTTAAATTTAAATAAAATGACTAATACGCATTTAGTGAAATAATCAAAAAGCTATTCTCGTATTAAAAAATATATCATTTATTGTTTAAAATTTAAAAATTGAACTGATTTTTTATTTATTATTTTTAAAACATAAAAAAAAATAAAAAATCTCTGTTTTTGACACCAGTAGCGGTTTGGATTAAGCTGATCTAAATAATTTTCAAGCTATTTTTCCTTATTTTTTGTAGCTACTTTGGCCGTGAATTCTTGACAGCACCTCAGTTGGCCAAAAAAGGGACGCAGACCGCGATTTGGTCGGCGACTCAGGTTTTTATGGCATTCCGGCATGACTTTCGCCTTCCCATTCAAATGCGAGCGACTCTCTTTCGGTTAAAAATCGAAAATGAGTCGAGCTGCCTGCCTGGGGGCCTTTGTTTTGCTGCCTTTAACGACGTCAACTTGACGCCGAACTAATTGATGCGATAACTCGTGTTTATCACTCACTTACCCGAGAAACCGAGCCTCAAGTCGAGTCGAGGCCCAGTATTCAAAACAGGGCGGCGGCGGCGATGTCGATAGCGTAGAAATATATTTTTGAAAGAGCGGCGACAACAACGAAAACGTCGAAACGGCCGACGAGCGACGACCAAGGAACGTTTCCATTTCCATTTCCACTCCTTATCGCATCTACCCGCCATGCATTTCTGCTGCCGCTTTATCCAATATTTTAATCTCGCACTTACCAACGGATGACTGGGAAGCCGAAGTCGCAGTCGAAACTCCGCGATAAGGAGTTTTTACGACGGACGCCAAGGGGAAGTAGAAGTAGAGCAGGGGTGTCCGTTAAAAGGGGTTGCCAGTGGCACCCGCATAGAGGCGGCTTCCTGATGCATTAAGCATATTTTATGACCACTTAGCAAACTCGAAACGCTGAAATGTGGTGGTGGAGTAGCCAAGGCTAGGGCCCAGAAAAAGGAGGTCAATAAAACAAATCCACTGGGTTTCGTATTACTCACGGCCATAAATATACATCTGTAGATCTGAAGATCGGGCACTAGAAAATAAAGGAGCTGCGGCTATAAAAGATTGATGATCTTTGGTGGATAAATGAGTCACCAGCAGGTAGAAAGATTGATCACAAAAGTGATACTTGTTTTATGACGGAAATGAAGATATTGCTTTACAATGGAATATATAATTAAGGACTAAACTTGGATTAATCTAAAAAAATGTTGAAATATTATTATATTAAATTAAATATTATTAAAATATTTTCATCCTTCGTTACCCAATTTCCCCTCGAACAGTCAAATATTTATATCTTTTAAATCTGTTATGACAGATTCCATTCGTAATCCCCACCGACCTCTCTCTCTCTTCTGTTTTCCAGCGATAATAACTCAAATTTCAGTCTGGCTTTCGGTTGAGTTCTTAATCGTGATTTTCAGAAATGTATATTTCGTACTCGAGCTCCATAATTCTGAATTACGGTGGTGGTGATGCAGATACGCGGTATGAAATTTAAATCACTTTGATTGATTGCTAGATTAGTCCAAAAGGAGAGAGAGAAAGAAAGACGGAGGGGGGAGGTAGCTGGGAGACAGAGATAAGTGCTCAGGGGGCGGAGTGGGTGGTTCGGGGTGGCTTGGGGTGGCCCTGAGGTCGGTGGTTTGGCTCGCACCTTGGCTTATGTTAATTGATTTAATTTCGCTACAATGAAGTCATCGCTTATCTGCCAGACTTCATAAATATGCAGGCTCCAAGGGTGAATTAAAAAGGTGGGGAGGAAACGGGAAGCGAAATTGTCAGCACCTGCTGTGTGGGAAGGAGACAAGAGATAAAGAGAGAGAGAGAGCTCAAGGTTGAACAATTTTTGGGTTTTTCGGTGGAAATGAGTTGAGCAACTGAGCAACTCCATTGATTATATAACACCGATCCCCAACCTCTTTTCCGCTATATAGTAATGTGCGAGTTTCGAGTTACAACGGCAACAGTTTCTACACAGGGAAAAATATTTTTTAAATCTATATTAAATAGTAAAGGAGTAGTAAAAAACTTTTTCAATGTATTAAAAAGTTTGTTTTATTTTAAACTTCTGTGTTTAATTTTCTATAACTTCAGTGATTTTTAAAAATACCTTTAACTAAAGTATTATTTTTCTGTGCAGAATTTGGAGGGAACTAAAAAAACGCAGACGAAAAAACAAAACTTAAGTAGATTTATTTCATGATAAATGTTTTTTTCCCCCAACAACAACAGCAACAATAAATGCTGCCTGTGCTAATCTTAACGATGCATCTACCCGAAAAGCGAACGAAATGAAATAAAGCGACGAACAGCGAGGGAGAGAGATGGAGATACACGCCTAGAGAGAGATGGCAATAGAGCCAGGCTTCAGCGTAGAAGTAGAAATAACCCCAAAAAATAAGCAACAACTGTGAGTTTGCTCGCTGCTTTTGCTTTCTTATCAGCGTGAGGATCTCTTATCAACTCGCTTGCATCTTCGCTCTCAGCGGAGTTTTTCTTTCGTGTGTGTATGTGTGTGTGTGGGGGGGGGGGGGGAGGAGGCATCGAGGTCAGAGGAGGAAAGACAGGGAAGCGGGGGAGTGCCTCCAAGAGCTGCGTCATTCGGAGTTGCAGGAAAAACACTGACACAAATCCTTTCATCCAATCTGGAAATATCGGTATTACAAGAATACCAATTTCAATTTTAACTAGATTTTTTTAAAGATAAGTTATCTTTAAATATTTAGCTGTAGCATTATTCATGTTTTCTGTGTAATAATTCACTCATTGTTGCTGCTGCTGTTGTTGTTGCTCTTTGTATTTTTAGCATATTTTCTTGAAAACGCTTTTTCGATGTAGCGCAATCAGCAGACGTTGATCTGTCGCATTTGTTCATATTTATGTCAATAAATGAGCACGTAACAACAATGACAGACATAGATACAAGCGCACACTGAGCCAAAATGAATGTACAGACTTGTAGCAACATAATTGCAAAACAATTGCTTTTGCCAAAGTCAAAAAGAGATGGAGAGTTTTCGGGGGAATGAGGCAGAGCGAGTGCTGGCAGTTCATCACCCCAACAACAAACAACAACGCGAAACAACCGCAGCGGTCGCATTTATCAAAAACCTTTTGCAGATATTCACGCATGAAGTGTTTATCGCTGCACGAGCTCGAAAAAAAAAATAAAAAACACCCACAAACTGCTGAAAATTTAATCTAACACATAAGCAGGCAAAAAAGGCTGAAGTTGATATGCAGGGAAATGCAGGGAATAACGAAAACGAAATACCCTGGAATAGCTGAATAAATGAAAAAGAAAAGAACAAAATATTTCTATGAAGCCTTTGTTCTTATAATTTTACAAAATCATAAAATTAAACAAGGGGATTGTACGGAGTATTTGGTCACACTAATACTTATATCATACAAAATCCTTCTTAAAAGATACAAAATATCATATAACATAATTCGACTCTACACAAAACCCAAACAACAACAAAAACTTAAGACTTATCGTTTATCTTTGGCCCACATTGATCTGAACATATGCGTCCCTGAACAGCAATATCTCATGGATATCGAGGGTATTTTTCAAGTCGTGCCCAAAAGCCTTGGACCCAGGGGCTAACCGAAGGGGGTTGCAAGAGAGTTGGCGGCAAGCGGCACGTTTAATGAATCTAATTAAAAGTCAACAATGGCAAACGAGATAATCGTTGCCAGCAGACAACAACGAAATCAGCAGGGGGAGGGTTGTGGGCTGGGTTGTTTTGGCTATATCTCGAAATATATTACGATATAGCCATAACGCATGCGCAACATGCTGGCAACAGCTGATTGCGGAGAGCCAAATGGGAGAAAGAGCGGATGAGCAGGAGAAACGAGGCGATTACAATCGCTGAGAAAGAAGAAAACGTTTCTGCTTTTTTCTTTTTGCATCTGCAAAGTTGCCAGGGAAATGGAAATAAACCAAACGCCGATAGGAATCAGAGGCGGAGGTCGCTCGAGATGTGTAGATGGGGAGTGCCAGGAAGGAGCGAGGAAGAGAGAGAGGGAAAGAGTAGCAAGAGCAACATTAAAATAGATCTACGCCAAGCGATAAGCCCTCTCGCCAAGGAAAACCGAACCGAGAAAACGCCGAACAAAAGCCCCGTGAGCCAAAAGCTGCAGAATGATGATGGAGAGTTGATGGAGATGCAGATAGAAATGGCCATGTGGATGGAGGCCGGAGGAGGTGAATGATAACCGAATGGGGAGACCTGTGCGAGAGATCTCACTGTACCGGAGGAAATACACTTGAATTTGAGATTATAAAACTGTATACCAAAAATCTTAAAAGAAAGAGTAAATATCTAACAATCAACCTAAGCTTTGTTGCTAACTCTATATATAAATTACAATAAAAAACAATTAAAGTTCTTAAGATTATTCTCGTGTGTTGTACTGTACACTACTATACTATATCCTTGAAAATCCCAACTTTTCTCCCTTTCTCAGACATGTTTCATACACCACTTTTCGCTCAGTGCACTCAGATACAGATACAGAGATACAATTAAACACAAAACGCTTATCACTAAGCAATAATCAGAATTCCATTAGCCGTAGACGCGATATCGCTGAAAAGCATCTCCCTCGCGCACCGACACACACACAGTGTACACACCCTCTCCGAATATATCTTTGTATCCGTATCTGCAGCGGTGTTGGTTGTGTATCCGTTCGCTGCTGGTTGGTTGGCTGGTTGTTTCGTTGTTTGGTTGTTGGTTTTGGTTCTGTTTCTGCTTCTGCGATGTTATCTAAGCGCAGAGCTCGCCGCGCTGCGCTCCTTATCAGTGCTTTATCAGTTTTTGTTTCGAATAATTCCGAGGCGAGCGAAGGAAGTCGACCGCAGCAGAGCGGCGCAGAGCAGAGAGTCTCGGAGCTGAGGGGTCGCCACTCCACTCCCAATATCTTATTTCAGTTTGCAGCTAACCGACGAACGAGAGAGTTTCTCGGCTGCTGATACGAATCCCATGCCAGTACGAATCCCAGTTCGAAACCCAAAGATAAACAACTTTTGGCCCGGCATCCCGGCATCAACAAACATCAGCTGTGCTGCGTCGTCATCGGTCCACTCCTCGGTTCAGTTCGCTCGGTTGCTACTATAGTATCTCTGTATCGGTTGTATCTGTATCTCACAGCGGCGCACGAGAATTTCATTACTCACCGCCTCACTCAGCCGGTCGTCGGCGAGTTTTCAGTTTGCTGTGGAACGCGGAGCAGTCAGCAACCACGAGCGGTACGCGCGCGGTACTCTTGAAGACCTCAGTCGCAACGGAATGAGAGCCACAACACGATATCATAACCCTAGCCATACGTTCGTCATAACGAAAATTTGAATAATATTGTATTACAGTGAGTGCAGTGAGTCAAAGTGAATTCCCACGAGAAGTGACAACATAATTGCTGCCTAAGTACGGCCTAAACCGAAAGCTAAAACATGTGCCAAGTGGGAAAGTGAACGAGCTAGCCAACAACTACTAAACCCGGATTATCTGCCAAGTGGATTATTATATTTATGAAGGAAACAATGCTCAGTAGCAATACGAGAGGTGAGAAACGCTAAAAAAAGAGTTTCGAATGAGTAATACACAGGAAGGGCAGAAACTAAGAATATATATACAACCTGCGATATTATCCAATGCTTACAGGGATCTTTTCTTATCACTACAAAAATATGCAGAAAAGGGCGATTTTGGTATAAAGTAAACATAAACTCGTATCCGTCAGTTATAAAGAATTTATTCTTTGTTGTTTATAGCTATACTCTCTTTTGTCAATAACATTTGTTATTAAGATATTGCAGCTCAACTGCTTATCTGGTTTAGATGTAAACACATTCATCATTTACTTGGAAATCATTATAAATTCTTAGAATTTGTATTTATCCAGAAACGAACTCTGAATTTTAAATTTGAGATTAAGTTATTCATTAGTTATAGATTAAACTTTGCTAAGAAAATTCTTGGAAATGGGGGATCATCTGGATACAAAAATATAATAATAATTAAAACATCAAAATTCCAGAAAACAACTTCAATCTTTACGTATTCAATTTACTCATTCGATTATATTGGTTATAAGTAGAAGCTCTTCAAGTGTAGCTGTTCCCGCTGAATTCCCTGGAGGTTCAAATCAACCTGCAAGTCATGTGTGGGTGTATTGCCAATACGGAAAATCCCGCCAATTGCTATCGAAACCAGCCTTTGGACCCTGCCTCATGAAGCGGGGGGCTTTGGGGAAGGGAGCGGTATAAGGTCGCCTGTCCGACATGTCCGACACTGTACACTGTCCACTGTCCACTGTGTAGTCCAAGTCCAAGTCCGCATTTCGCGTCCATGGCAGCCAGCTTTCAGTTGCTTATCAGTCGCCTATCTGCGCTGTGTGGCTTCACATTCATTCCACGGCCTCAGCTTGGCCCGGCTCATACTCATATGTATCTGCATCTGTGAGTACTCTGGGCACTACTCACTCGTATCTGTATCTGTGTGTATGGCTGCGCTATCTCCGATCTGCGGCGAACGAAGAAGAGGAAGCAGAAGACCAGAGGAGCTGAAATGAAAACGAAGGAATTCTGCGGATTGTTGTTATTATTGTTATTATAATTCCTTGAAGTGAATAATCAGCGAAATATAATCAAAAATGAGAAAAACAACACAAAGAGTAGTGCGATGTATAGAGGGGGGGGAGGGTACTTTAGGCTGGGCATACTGGGTACTCTGGGTACTGTAGTTTAGTCGAGTGGTCGAGTGGAGAGTGAAGGCTTGGACACCGGCCTCGCAAACCTTCGAACCAACTACTGTGCGTAGTTCGTGGCAAACCCAACGTTTGCCAACAGAAAAAGATGCAAAGATACTGGGCTAAACAGGGAATGGGTGGACAAAAGCAAACAATGCGGCCCTCGCAGCAATTATTATCGCTTTTAAAGTAAAGCCATTTGGCTGGAACTATCTGCGATATATATCAGCAACTAATAGTCGAGACCTTTGGGCGGGAAGTAGCTGGCAAATTTAGACGTTGCCTTCAAATTGTTTTATGTTTATGTTTTAAGCTAAAATTTAAAGTACCACTTTTACTTATAGCACTGGCTTACTTTTCGAAATTATTTAAAAAAGTCATGGCAACGTACAAAAAATAAATTAATTGAAATACTTATACGTTGTACTCAAACATTTTCATTTTAATTCAAAAATAGTATTTTACCATCTGTTAACCCAACTTTTTTATCAATTCTTTTTTAGGTGATTGTTCCGATACCACAGAAGAGATGACCGTTGACAGCAGAGGTAAGCCAATTTGAAATACTTGTCCTGTATATAAGAAAATCCTCCTCAAAGTGGAAAACACATCCTGTCGCCTGTCCGTTGTCCTTTTGTCCGCCGCTCAATCCGCGATAAGTTAGCAGCTTAAACGAAATGGGCCAAAGCCAAAAAATAAATTCTTATCTGTTCGACTGCAGGAAACAGGCGAGTCTGTCCCGTCCCTCTCTCTCACTCTCTCTCTCTCTGTCTGCCCATCTATAGCTGTCCCCCTCTGAAAGACATAACCCGTTAATGCCCAATAATAAATTTCTCCATGTGTGTAGACCCAGGAATTTTTAAACCCATCCCTGCTAGCTGCTGATATTCTGCCAATAAAAATGTAATCCAGAAAAAAAGATGAAGATGAGAGAGCTCTCTAATTTAATACGATTTTTTATCAGTGCAGTGGCACTCCCTTTCGCCTCCTGCGGTTTTTGTGATTTTGACACCTCAGACCTTGGGAAAACCCTTTCGAGGAGAAGCAGGGGTGAGAATGGGTGGCCACAACCCTCGTTTCAGTCGCTTCGATGGACTGCAGGAAATGACAACGGGTCACTCTCACTCTATTTATACCCTCTCCATTACTCTGTAACCCCTTGGCCAACCAAACCCTCCTCCCCTTTGTATGGAATTTTGACTTCACTCCGACATCGTTGGCATCAATTTCATATCACTTCATAATCATCAGCAATGTCAACGTCATTGAGACGATGTCTCTGACCCGACCACCACCCAACCACAACCCTTCTGGAACTTGAGTTTCCCAGGAGCGGAGTGTCCCTTGAATTGAATGTTTTCAGTAGATAAAGGATGGTAATAAACCCCGGGGATTATCGTAAAGTTCATTGGATTTTATTTGAATTCATCTACATTGCTCTAGATTTACGTTTTAACCAAAATATTTGGGTGATATTCTGGATAAGTGATTCTTAATTATAGCTGAATTCTTTAATATTTAAAACTTAGGAAAAATATATTTTTAGCCATCTTCCAATCCATAAATGTCCAGATCCATATTCTAAAATTCGATACTTAAATAACAATTCAGAAGTAAAACTGTTGGTAAAAACTGTAAAACAATTTGCCTAGTAGTGACTTTTAGAATGCCATTTTCAGAACAATGAATTTCCAGATTTTCCCATAATACATGGGCCAGTTTAATCCGTAATCTAAAACCTCAACTCCGCTCCTGCTCCCTTTTTGGCTCGACATTCCGCACCATTTCGCTGCCATCTCGAGCATTCATCATTAATAATCCCCCGAAACTGGTGGCAATTGGAGTAGGGCACCCCACATACCACACCATCCTCCTCGCATTTCCACCACTCCCCGCTCCAAATCCAAATCTCAGCCCTTCCACGTGGACGTTTTTGTGCTGCGTCAGTGAAAGATTTCCAGCATACGAACACAGGGCCACAAAAGCGAGATGGGATCGGGATGAGGAAACCGGGGGGCGGTGGACGGTTGAGTGGCCAGTGGGCGTAACAGTTCGCCTAAAAAGTGGGCGTTTGTCTGGGCTAATCTTTATCTGGCTGTTGACACTCCATGGCGACGCCAAGCGACCGAGGAGCCCAGTTGGCCAGTCAGCCAACAACAAACGTGGGGAAAAGCTTGCGGCATTCCTTGGGGCCAGCCACCCACCCGCCTCGCGCCACCCACTTGGGTTCCCCACTTTTTTGGCCAAAAGATTACCATTGCACTGCCTCTCCTGCCGACCAGATGGGACTAGGCCCTGTGGTCACTAGTTGGTGGTGGTTCTCGGGATCCCAAATTTTGGATTACTTGTGATGCTTAAAACTGAATATGATCTTTTTGTGGTTTACTGAGAGTGTCTTCTAAGATTTCTATGGATAATTATATATCTTTGTGGTTGGGAGTACGTAATATTTAGTTTTAAATCGAAAAATTACTTGTACCATTTTAAATGGATCTTAAAAATGTTAACTGTTTAATTTTTAGTATTTTCATATTTTTCCATCCCAGTATTTTTAGATCGAAAAACCACTTGTAAACTAATATTTATATTATTTTTTGACCATTATTTTATTGATGCTTTTAATGCATTTTTATATTATTCTTATATTGAGAGAATAGTTTTTTGAACTCAGTTTAATTTTTTTGAATATAAGTATCAAGTTTTCATAACATATTTTTAGAAAAGATTGTTGCACGTCTTTTAATAGTTCATAATATTTTCATCCATCTCCTTTTTTTAGAGTATTTCATCTTCTATCTAGCATCATAGGATTTTCAATCTTGTAGGTTTTTCTGGGACCGCCCCTTGATGTTTGTTTGTTTGTTTGTGGTGGCTCCAGCTGCCGTTTGAAATCCCCTTCAGCCCCCCATTCCCTGATTTCCTCCTCCTTGCTAACTGGGTGTATCTGGTGTATATGTATATATAGTTTGGTGTATCTGGCGATGATGATGATGACGTTGCTCACTTTTGGCGCTCTTCATTTGTTGTTGCTCCTGTGCAATGTACTGTAAGCGCATCTCCCTGTGCACGTTTGTATCTGTGTGCGGCCCTGTCTGTGTGTGTATGTGTGTGTTTGGTTTTTATCTATGAAATTCATGAATGCTTCGGCTTATCTTGCAGAATTGCATACTTGCAGCCCAACAGCTCTCCCCCTTTTTGGCCTGGCTTTTTGGTTGGCTGCTCTGCTCCTCCGGCTGTCGGTTGTCCGTTGTCCGTTGGCTGTTGGCTGTTTGGCTGCCTTCTAATGGCGCTAAGTGGTGACCCCCACTCCACCTCCCCTCTAATGGCATTTTATCTATGGCATAATTTTTTATTATGTCTCCCTCTGTGGCTGTGTGCTGTTGGCTTAATGACAATCCAGCCGAAAGGCGAACAGAAAACGAGCCACACACACAAACGGACAAACGGACAGCGAGTCAAATTGTTAGATAGCTTTTCGGCATGTAATTAATCATTTGACAAGGTTCAAGCTTCGCGGGGCGGAGAAGCAAAGTTTCTCTATCTCTTTATATATTTTTTCTACTTTTTTCCTTTTTGGGTTCATGTTTATGCGGGACGCATTGCAATTGCTGCGGGCCAAAGGCGAGTGCAACAACAAATACCACAAAAACATCGACAGCAGCGGTAATCGAAAAAAAAAACCATTACACGGCGCTCGACCTTATCAGCTGCGTTCCATCATCAACACACAACCCTTACCAAAAGCAACTTTAGCCCGCTTTCTTTATCCTTAGTTCAACGAATATCAAGCATACGACATGTGGGCCGGCATTAAGTGCACTATAAAACAGGAAAATCGTACAGGTTGGGTGCTCGTGCTATATTCCCGATTTATGATTGTAAATATATATGAAGCCCTTTTTTTTCTTCCGATCCATAAAGTTGGGGTGACGCCATTTCAGAGAGGCAAATACATTTTATACTATTTTAACAATAAATTACCAACGAGCAGGGGTTCCCCTTTCGGATACGATGAAATATTGAGAGGAAAAGAAGTAATACACGGAGAGAAAACAAGACTACTGAACAGACAATATGTTCTTAATTTGAATACATTTTCTTTGGGAATTTAATTTTTATTTATTTAGTAAATTTAGTAAAATTGGAATGAATAGAGAAATATTTAATGGAAACTAGGATGGCTTAGGAACTGTTTTTGCTAGCCATCCAGTTCTTTATGATATGACTTAAATTATGAACTATAAATGATATTTAAAATGTACTATTTATAAAATTTAAAAAATAAGATAAAAATGGTTATTTCTATCTTTGATTTTCCTAATTTTTTTGGCTGTGCTGGATAGCAGAATCAGGAGCCACAGTGACCGCCTCGTAATCCTTTTTGCGGCGCGGCATTTATGAAATGTATTCCCGCCTTATCGGTGGCCACAGATCGCAGCTGGTCCTGCTACTGATTCTGCTGCTGCTGCCTAAATCCCCTCCTGACCCATGGTCCTTGGACTCTGATGACGATGATGATGAGTTCGACTTGGGGGCTTTGGTCATAAAATGCTCGGCATCAAGTCGAAGGAGGAGTCCTTGCTGCCTTGTCCTTGCGGTTGCGCAGACAAAGGGAGACGGAAAATGGGAAATGGTGGGGAAAACGGGGGAAATCAAGGGAAAGGACCCAGGGTTGGCCTCACTTTTTGCGGTGGCCATAACACCAAGCGCAATCCTTTGGATAAATTTTCTTATCTTTGTCGACCAGACGACGATATTATTTTTAATACAACAACCGAAATTTGTATGTGAGTGTGAGCCAGTGTGTGTGCGACTCGTAAATGTGCGTGTGTGATTTATGCTGTAATTTTTTTATGTATATAGCAAGCATTACAAAGCTCTTTATCATTCTCCCAAAAAATAAGGGATTCCGTAGGTTTCGGCTTAAATTTGAATTTAGCTTGGGGACGAACTCTTACGACTTGACCTCCGTTTTGGGGGTATTTTTAAGATTTAAAGGGATTATGGCACATTACTTTTTAAGTCTTTTAGAATACGTAAAAACTGGGGTTGATTGCACGCAGGTGTCATAAAGTTTTTGAAATACTTTACTTAAGTGTGGGAACATAAGACATGCTCAGTAAAAATATGATTTTTTATTATTTAGTATTTAAAATATCTAGTTTAATTTAGATACTTTTTGAGTTCTTTGATTGAAAGCTTTATTCGTAATCTTATTGACGTTCAATTTCTAAAGCCTTTCAGATCCTTCAAACCACTTGAATCGATTTAGGTCCCTATTGAGAAATCACATTGAGCAGGGACACACATCTGTCAATCAATTAGCTGCATGTCAGCACGTCGCCTTTTCATCCTGTGAGTCCGCATTTCTCCGCCCGTCATCTGAGTTTGCCCGGGATTTCCACCCCCTATTATTTTCCCACACTCTCATGGCTGTTTGCATTTGGCTATTGGCTTTTGGCCGCTTTCCGAACTGCTTAACTCACGCACGAATGACCCTCGTCATTGCTGTTGATGATGATTCCCGATTGCCATTGCTTATTTGTACAAATCCAGTGCGAAATTCAATCAACAAACGAAGCGCATAAATTGCTAAAAGGATTTGCCCACTCAGTGTTGTGTACAGAATGCCAGTGGGAATGAGTTGTAAGGCAGTGAGAATACAGAATAATTCCCTTGAGCTCCTTGAATTCTTGCAACACTTTTGCGAGCTCATTACAAGCTGTTAGCAGGCACTTTGCACTTCATCATCGCCAGGTTGGGCTCTCCTGCATTTATGGCTTATTTGCTGCCCGTCAGTCACTGGGATACCCACCTCCCAGCTCCCATTCCCCAATCCTCAGGAGCCCAAGACTACAAAAGACCAACCCAACTCATTCGCAATGTTGTAAACGTTTATGGAGCCACCAGAAGAGCAGCCCTCCGATCATCCCATCCTCATCCTCATCCCGAAACCCTGTCCTCTGGGCCTTCGTGTTGGTCTGGCTACCATTCTGCCCTCCTCCTCCTCCATCCACTCCTTATAGGCCCCATTCCATTCCCCAACTCAAAACCCTGCGCCACACAGACGCACACACTTTTCGGAGCCTAATTGGTAGGTAATGATGTGTCTGACTCGCCGCTTTGTTAGTCAGTCCAAGTCCAGGAGGTACACTGGGAAAAATTATTACTTATTAAATTGTAATTGTGAAAAGGAAATTGAATGCATATCAATTTAATTTTAACCAAAATTCCCAATTTATTATTTTTACAATAATATTCTATTCTAAATTTTCCAGTTTTTATTATTAGTTTCTAAAAGAGAATGATTTATACTAAAGTATGGACGAGATCAGTATCTAATTTCTTCAGATATTACTCTTCTTTGTGAAAATATTTATATTCTTCCTAATTTCTCCCGGTGTACTTGCAACTGCTTTTCTCCAGGTTGCGTGGCCTTTTTTGCTGCGTTGCCAAACTGGCTGAGGCAGTAAAACTCCGCCGGGGACTTGAAATGATGGGGAACCCAACTTGGAAACGGAGTTGGACTTTTCGGACTCCTTTGGGCGGCCTTTTGGCTTTGTAGTTGGCCAACTGCCTGTTGTTGTTGTTGCTGCTGTTGTCGCTGACTGCGCGCATCTTGTTAGCAAGTCGCCCCCTTTTCTCCGCCCCTGCCCATCAGCAACTCCCTTGCTGTGTGGGGTCCTTTGTTTTGCCTTCTTTTCTCGGTTTGTGCGCCCCCTTTCCCCTCTTTTTTTTACTTGCCCACTTTTATTCCCACTCACACAGCTTGCAGGCAATTTTCGCGCCTCTTTAATTTACTGTTGAAAAGAAATGCCAAACCCTTGCAGCTCCCCTCGCAGTTTTGTTGCTGTCGTGATTGCTTGATGAACACATCAAAAGTCATCAGCACAGAGAGAGAAAAAATAAAAAGGGAAAAAGAAAAAGGTAAAAAACAGAGCAATGAAGTCAACACAATGCCAGACACGATTTTGGACTTGCCACGCCCCTTTTGGCCCCCCGTCAGCCGCCCTCACGAACTGGGTGTAACAGTAAAGAAACAGAAGAAAAACAAGCTGTTGCTGCTGTCGTGTCTATAAGGTAAATCGGTCTGTAAGTCTATGGGGGAAATGGAATCGCAAACAATTGAATTGTGACTTCTTGGGGCAGTTGTCAATGTTTGATTGATCTGCAAAAAGCGTGATTTGTCTACAGCAATTGCAAATGTTGCTGCAGTGCCATGTTGCTGTTGCAGATGTTGCTGCTGCCATTTCCACTATCAACAGATTGCTAATCAGGGAAAGCGACATTTATGCAAATGCCAAGGCTTGTTTAATAAACGCAAATTATGAGCCCGGCAACAGCAGAAGCAGCAGCAGCAGCAGCAACATGTTGCAGGTAACTGCAGTCGATGGCAGATTAGCGACATTCAAACTTGCACTTGGGTCAATTTAAATTTGTGCAACAGTTGCTGCTGGCACGGCAGCAAGAAGTTGCTCCTTGGCAGCAGCAACAGCAGCAACACATGAGATTGTGGGAGCAACAGGCAGCATTATCGCGCTGCTTTTGGTGTTGCTGTTGCTGCCCAACGACAACTGTCGCTGCTGTGCCTGTGTTGCTATGTTGCTGCTGCCGCTGCTGATCAAGCGATCAAGCAAGCAGCCAGCAACAATCGACGCTGAGCGTGCTCACACGAAATTTTCAAGTACTGCGACAATTTCCCTACCCCCAAAACCCCCCGCTCCCCACCCCTCGTTATCAGTGCGCCATGCAACAGCAACACAGCAACTGCAACGGCAACAACAGCAGCAACACATCTCAACAGTTGCATCAATTGCTCAACATTGAACTCTGTGCACAGGCCCAGACAATCTCACCCCTTTTCGGGGACCAGGACCAAGGCGGCCCCCTCCTGCAGCCCTTGTATCATTTGCACGTTTTTTAATTAAGACATCAAAAAGAGACTTTGACTTGGTCGATTTCGAGGAATTGCCTGCCGTCTGTCTTTTTGTCTGCGGCCTGTGTTTCGGTTTCTATAGATCGAAGATATAGTACCACATGGGTTGGACTAAAAAAACAGTTGAGGTGAAAATAATAGAACTGTTTGAGTGTTTCTAGACAAAGCAACAAATATTGAGTTGATATTATTTAAAATTAATTTACTATTTTCCGTAATAAAATTTAAATCCTATCGAAAATTATGGTGTATTAAATATCGTTACTCATGTTCTGAAGAATTCGCGTTATTATTTTGTTAAATCACTCATAAATGGTTTCAAATGTTGAAATCTAATAAGTTTGTTTTTATGATCCATATTGTTTCCTTTTGTTCTGAAGAATTCGCGGACAGTTTAGAGAAAGCACGAGTGGGACAAATGTAAACCCTTTTTGCCTTTCAGAAACCTATTATTTTGACCCCAAGTGTTTGGTACTCTCCCACTCCCACATTTGCAACCTCCTAATCTCTTTTTGCCATTGGACATCAGCAACTTTAGTTTGAACCAAGTGAACTAAATTAGTTTTGCTCGAAATACTAACTTCTGTTCGAAGGCTATTGGTTTGAATTGTTCGATAATACGACGAGAAGAGTGCAGAAGAAGAAGAGGGAGCTATAGTAGGTTGAAGAAGAGCGAAAATTGCTTATCCTCGGATCAAAGGAATTCTACTCACCGGGTTCCCATAGAGACAACCAAGAGGTGCTGACTATAAGAACAAAAAGGTAGGAATCGAAGCTAAAGTTGGCGAAAAAGAGCTGAGGATTCGGCGAGTAAATCACGAATAGCTTGGAAGCCCCGAAGATATGAGAATGTTGATTATTTACACGGACACACGGCGCAAAAAAATACAGATCTGCCGAGACTTCCTCCTCCTTCTTTATTTTTTTCACTGCTGGCCAAGTGTGAAGTGAAATGAAAATTGCGAACTTTGCGCTCTTTGCATTCGTTTCCCGGCCGCAGAAACGGGCCTTCTTTTCTTTGATTAATAACAATTGATAAGCGCGGAGTTGGCCCAGAGACCTCTGGCTGCATCCCCGAGAGCTGCTGATGGCGTTGATTACCAGGTCCCCGGTCCACCGGGCACCGTCCACCATCGCCCATCCACTGGAGATCGCACTCCCAGAGTTCCAGAGTCCCGGAAACCCAAAGGCAAGGTGGCAAAATTTTCGCGCGAAAATGAAGATTTCTCTTATCACAATTGGGCAGCTGCAGACGTTTCCCCTCCCTTTTTTTTGGGGTGCTCACTCACGTTTTTCAATTTCTGTTCTCCCCCTCCCACAAGAAAAAATCCCGATCATCGATAGCAGCTGCAGAAATTTGTTTAATTATACTCCATTGGGAATTTCCGAGGCAGTAGTCCGCGCACATTTTCTGTGACTAATGAGGCCGTGGAGCTGCGAGGCAGAAAAATATTTGAAAAATCACAGCAGTTCAGTTTGAATTTTTTGGAATGAGAACCTCTACACAAAGTGATGGCTAAACATTTATTTAGAAAATAATCAAAAGGAATACTGGATCTAAAGAGATGGTGGATAATGCTTTGTATTTTGTGTAAGCCCACTAATTTTTTAAGTTGGCCATGAAAAGGTATAGTCATGAGTTTACTTAAATAGGTTGCTAAAGATAATCAGGCTACGACATTTAAGTTATAATGGGACCCCAGATTATATAGGAAATTATTCCTTGAAGAAGCATTTCTCTGCGATCCTCACAGTTTCTCTCATTACGCATACGCCCCCAGTGGCATTTGGCGAACTCTAAGTACTGGAACCAACCAGACGCACTGGCGACTTGCCGTCCTAGGCACCTACCTTTGGATTATTCACCATCTCCGGGAAGATCTGCCAATTGATTGCCAGTTTCGTTTTCATTTTCGTTTAGCTGGGGCTTTTTTCTTCGATTTCGGGTTAACTGACCCCGAAACGATTAGCAGCGACGGCGGTCTGCGGGTTGAAAGCCAGCGACAAATGAACAAAGGGTCGATCCTGGGGATCTGCTCCCTGCCTCCTCTCCCTTTCTGGCCAAGATCGGGACCGGGCTCCAAATTGTTCGATTGTTTATAGCTGGCAACAACGCCCACCGAGTGAAGTTGCGGCCAAGTGAGAAACCAGCAACAATCATCTGCCGGCTGATAAAGTGCCAGGTATCCCCGGCCCACCTGTATACCCCCCTCCCTCTTTTCTTCTTTTTTTGTCGCTTATCGGCGAGGATCGATCGCAGCTCTGCAGCAAGAAGAAGAGAAGAGCGACCTGAAGACGGCAACCACCGAGCTGATTTAACAAATTGATAAACAATTGTTGGCGTTGGCCGCAGGGGCGTGGGGGGGGATGGTAGGGGGGGGGCTACAGAGGCTACAGAGGGGGTATAAACACACCGAAAGGTGTGTGGGGCGGCGTAACGTTACGAAATGGCTAAACAAACGATCGCCCGATCGCAGTTTCAGCGAAAACTCCATGTTCCCAGATCCCAAATCGATTTCGTATGCGAATAAGCGTAGCCTTGGAATTCCTTCACGCATCTGAGGGATACAAATATGAAAGGTGTTTCATACTCAGTTGGTTGCTATCAAATAAATAGAATATGTATTGTTATTTGGAACCAAGTAATACAAGAAATTATCCCTCCCATTACTTTTAACATTTAAACACCATTTTAACTCCAAACAAAATGTTTTTATAATTTAGGAGACCTGAATATTTTAAAATCGAGTTATACCCACAACAGAAATAGTATTTTTCTCCCTTTAAAACCGCCTAATCTCAGTGGAGGTTAGTAGAGATTTCACTGCCCAGAACCGAAACCGCACAACAATGAAAACGCGGAGAGGGTGTTGTGATGGCACTCGCGAGACAATCGCTGGGGGAGATCTGCTGCACCAACCGCTAAGCCGCGGAACCGACGAGCCAAGAGAGATCCCCGCCTGGGCTAATCCTCATCGGCGGGCAGAGGCAGCTGTCGCCGGGGGCAGAAGGAGACTAGGGACTCCAATAAGCCGGGGATGCGAGAACCGAAAAGCCATTGTTAGCTGTTAGTCTCCCGTTCGCACTCTATCGGCGCTCGGCCATCTCGCTGCTCTCCTCTCCTCTTCTCTCCTCCCCTCTCCCGAAGAAGGGGCTTCTTCTCCTCTCCCGGACAAAACACTTTACGTGTGCGGCTTATCGCCACCCAATCGAAGGCAATAAATATCTTACAAATAAGCAGAATGCCTCGGAATGCCAGCAGAGAGCCCTTTATTTTTGTTATTTCTGGCGTGAAGGGGGGATCCCTCATCCAGCGATTGCGATTCTTCTAACCGATTGCTCACGTGCAGAATTGTGTGAATTCGTGAAAAATCGACGGCGGCAATTAGGGCGGGCCGTCAATAGTTTGGCAACAGTTGCAACATTTGTTGCAGTTGCAGTGGCAACACAAACAGCAGCAATCAAAAGACTCAGGCAACGAACTTGGACTCCACAGGGAGAAATTTAATTGGATAGGGGAATTTTGGATGTAATAATGTTTAAGTAAGGTGATGTCCGATTTCTCAATGTGATGTTAACTTTTGACTTTCAGTTAGCTGGCTGATTCTAATAAAACGATTTTCTCAATATCATGTCATGTTTTACATAACCGAAAGCTGTAAACTAGAGGCAACATGTAAAACTAACATCACATTGAGAAAACCAACTTATCCATCTGACATTTTAACCACAGGTTAACTTTATCTCACAGAAAACCAACTAGAATCTGAACTAGAACCTTTGCCGTCGAGAAACCAACAGCTGGAAAATAGTTAGAAAATAAATATCAGTGAAAAAATGGTTCAAGCTCCAGGTTCCAAGTGTTCTTTTCTGAAGAATTCTCTACATCTTTCTCCTTGCCGGCGATTCAGTCGCTCTGAATGTGCTGACATTTCAATAGCCATCAATTGACAGGTCAACGCGCATCTTTCCCAGCCTCCAATCCGCCGATGAGAAACCATGGGCGGCCGACGGAGGGGAGACTTTTGGGAGCTGTGGCCCGCACGAGCAGAGCAAAATGTTCGCTGCGGTCGAGATGTCGAATTTCTGGCGAAGCGAGAGATGCAAACTGCAAACTGCGACGCTTATCCGGCGGCTCCATCTGCATGCCATGTGTGTGCCATGTCCACGTCCACCGTCCACTGTCCACCGTTCACTTCCCCAGTCCGCCGCCATAATCTCGGCCAGCATCGCCGTTGGTCGTTATAATATTTCGCCGTGGCCAAAACAGAAACAAATCAGATGTCAGTTCGGTTCGGGGATTCTGGCCAACTTCGAACTTTTGCTGCGATCCGCGGGCCCTAATCATCAGTGGCCATTGGCCACCATGCGCTTTTCCTTCCCCCTCGCCCTCCCCATCCTGCTCCTTTTCCACCAGCGTTTTCCACGTAAGAGATGGCCAGCGTGGATAAACTGTGGATAGCTGCTCCTCCATCTGGGCAGCAGCAGCCGGCTCTTGTCGCATTGTTTTCACAGCTCCACCACTGACCACTGACAATTTGTTCGATAATAATTGCCAAAGCAGCTGTCTGACACATAGATTCCTCACAGGCGGATGGGAAGAAGGTAGATGTGGAATGCGGATTCTGGGAAGCCAATTTGAGGCACTAAACTGCCATGTAACTGTCCGACCTCTAAGCGGAGATTCCCAGGATTGTTAAGATGGTTCGGATTGGGGAAAGAAGTTCTAAAGATTAATGATATTTTATATTATTTAAATACGAATATTCCGAGACTTTGAATTATAAAACTAATTGTACTCACTTCCCCACAGATTCCAAAGATCTGAGCGCTCAGGAAATGGGCGAGGAGAAGCAGCAGCAAATGGAGGATCAACTGGAGGATCAGTTGGAGGACTCCAGCGACCCCCAAGAGAACAACAATAATAACAATAATAATAATGATGATGATGGAGATGAAGATGGTGTCTTTGAGCAGCCAGAAGAGACTAATCCCGTGGAGGATCAGGATTTGGGGGAGACAGAGATGGAGCAGGATCAGGGTGATCAGCGGGAGGAGGTGGAGCAGCTGGAACTGCCTGCATTGAACAGTCCCAGCACTCCGCCCAGGAGTCCCATCTCCCCCCAGCTGATTCCCAAACTGGAGCAGCCCGCCACGCCGCCCTCGGAGGCGGAGGCGGAGCCGTCGCCATGTCCCTCGCCCTGTCCTCCCACCCCCACTCCCACGCTTACGCCCAAGTTCCCCAAGGTGCGTCTGAATGCGCTCCTGGCCTCGGATCCTGCCCTCAAGCCAGATGCCAAGGAGCTGACGCTGCCCGACTCCCGTCTCCTGGCTCCGCCACCACTGGTCAAGCCGGAGGCGCAGGCACCGCCGGAGGAGCCCCATCTAAAGCCAGCCCGATTCATGTGCCTGCCCTGCGGCATCGCCTTCAGTTCACCCTCGACGCTGGAAGCCCATCAGGCCTACTACTGCTCTCATAGGATTAAGGAGACGGACGAGGCGGGCAGTGATAAGTCGGGGGCAGGAGGATCTGCAGGAACAGCTGGCGATGGAGGATCCGGCTTATCCGGTGGCTCCGGCTCCGAGCCACCAGCCAAAATGGCCAGAACGGGAAAGCAATACGGCTGCACCCAGTGCTCCTACAGTGCCGACAAGAAGGTGTCGCTCAATCGCCACATGCGGATGCACCAGACCTCGCCGGCGGCTCCCACACTGGCCAGTCTGCCAAGTCTCCTCCAGAACGGAATACCACCATCGTTGCCAACCGTAACGCAGCCCCTTTCGCTGGAGGAAAGCCCTAGTCAAGTGAGTAAAGTGTTGAGGTGCCCGGATAACCCAGAATAGTATGTCATACTAACAATCCCAATCCCTAGCAGCAAACTGATCGCTACTGCAGCCACTGTGATATCCGGTTCAACAACATCAAGACCTATCGGGCGCACAAGCAGCACTACTGCAGTTCGAGGAGACCGGAGGGCCAGCTAACCCCCAAGCCAGACGCATCGCCGGGTGTGGGAGGAGCAGGAGGACCAAGTGGCTCCACTGGACCCATGGTGTCTGCGCAAGCAGCTGCACCCGGCAAGCTGAGTCCGCAGGCCAGGAACAAAACCCCCACGCCGGCAATGGTCGCTGTGGCGGCTGCAGCAGCGGCGGCGGCGGCCTCCCTCCAGGCCACGACACACCCGCACCCGCCCTTCCTGGCTCTGCCCACCCACCCGATCATCATTGTGCCCTGCTCGCTGATCCGGGCGGCCAGCTTCATTCCAGGACCACTGTGAGTACCCAAAGAAGGATTAAAGACTCTAAGATCGATCCAATCTTAAATTCTCAAAAACAAGACTTTTTCGTCTTGAAAATCATAATCAAGACTATATTTATCTCTATTTCAAGATCGTTTCATATCGAAATCAACCCGTGATTCTTCTCGAATCCTCAAATTCCAAACATCTTACTTCTTTTCCATTCTAAATTTTATGATCATATAAGGATATTAGGATTTCTTACTTAGAGTATAAAACACGAGTATTAAAACGTTGTATTACATTTTAATCCACAGGCCCACTCCCAACACGGGGATTGTGAATCCAGAGACCACCTGCTTTACCGTGGACAACGGAACGATCAAGCCCCTGGCCACTGCCCTCATCGGCGCCTCCTTGGACCCCGAACGCCCCTCGGCTCCCTCGTCAGCTGCTGAGGCCACAGAACCCAAGAGCAGTCCACCGGAACCCAAGCGAAAGGAGGCAGGAGGAAGTCGGTAAGTGCACTTGCCCATCATAGTGATCCAACAATAATAATATAATAATATAATAATATAATATATATAATAATAAAAATATAGTTTACCTAAAACACATAATGCTAAATCTGAATAACAGAGACATTTTTTATTTATTTCCAGCGAATCTGCGCCCTTGGATCTCTCTCTGCGTCGATCGCCCATCTCCCTGAACTCCCTGAGCTTGCGACAGCACCAATTGCGCAATGCCTTCCTCGATGTGGAGGAAGTACTCCTTGCCGGCGCCGGAGGAGGAGGAGGGGGAAGTGTTAAGGATCACGTGGAAACTCCGCGAGGAGGTGGAAGTGTGACTCCCGAGCAGATCGTTTGCGCGCCCTCCCTGCCCTCGAGTCCTTCGATGAGTCCCTCGCCCAAGCGACGAGCCATCAGCCCACGCAGCTCGGGCGCTGGCAGTGCCTCCTCCATGTCGCCACCTGGTCTCAACGTGGCCGTGCCCCACATGCTCGACATGCGCTCCATGCTGCCGGCGGACTTTGGCCTCTCCGAATCGCTGCTGGCCAAGACCAATCCCGAGCTGGCTCTCAAACTGGCGGCGGCAGCTGCAGCGGCGGCTGTGGCAGGCAGTGGTGCTGCTGGAGCTGCAGCCTTTTCCCCATCTCCTCTCGCTTCTTCTGCCCAGACGAGTGGAAATCTCGGAAGCGGAGGAGCATCAGGTGGAGGCGCCCAGCAGCCGCAAATCTATGTGAAGAAGGGCGTGTCCAAGTGCATGGAGTGCAATATTGTGTTTTGCCAATACGAGAATTACTTGGTCCACAAGCAGCACTACTGCTCGGCGAGAAGTCAGGAGGGAGGAGCGGGTGGAGGAGATGTGGATGTCAAGTCGGCCGTTTCACCTTCCAATTCTGGCGGAGGACTGGGAGCGGAGGCGTCTTCATCCGTGGAAACCACTCCGGTGGCCTACCAACAACTGATCTGTGGCGCCTGTGGCATCAAGTACTCCTCGCTGGACAACCTGCGGGCGCACCAGAACTACTACTGCCCCAAGGGAGGAGCGGCTGGAGCTGCTGCCTCCGCAGCAACGCCCTCGGATCCTGGACAGCTGGCCATGGTGAAGGAGAAGTGCGGAAAGTGCAAGAGCCTGCATGAGATTGGCCTGCCCTGTCCACCGCCCGTCACCAATCCACTAGCAGCACCCACCAGCAACTCCCAGCCCGCCGCCTCCAACAGCCTGAACAAGTGTCCCGTCTGCGGAGTGGTCAGTCCCACGGCAGCGCTGGCCAAGAAGCACATGGAGATGCACGGCACGGTGAAGGCCTATCGGTGCAGCATCTGCCAGTACAAGGGCAACACCCTGCGCGGCATGCGCACCCACATTCGCACGCACTTCGACAAGAAGACCAGCGATGTGAACGAGGAGCACTACATGACGTGCATATTCGAGGAGGAGGGCAGTTCCACGCTCAGCCAGGAGCTCCCTCCTGCAGCGGGAGCTTCGTCTGCAACGGTGGCCCACGATTCCGTGGATCACCCCTCTCAGATGTTCAACTGCGACTACTGCAACTATGCCTCCTCCTACAAGGGCAACGTGGTAAGTACTCCCTTATAGCACTAGCATTTGAAGCACTCTAACTGGAGGGTTTATCCTACAGCTGCGACACATGAAGCTGATGCATCCGCATGTGGCCATCAACTCACCTTCGATTTCCCCCGACGCCAGAGATCAGGAGGTGTCCTCGATCACCACTCCCAACCAACACTCGAATTCCGATGGTTCCAACGGTGAGGCAGCCAGGTAAGGACGGGAGGAAATGATCAGCACTCAATTGGGTTAGTTAGGAGATCGAAATCTTTCGTCTAGTTATCTCTTTATATAAAGCTGTCCTCTAAATTGTAAAGTATCAATGCAGAGGCAAAACCAATATAAGTCTATAATGTCTATGCTAAGAACTAATTTCTCCCAATTCTTAAAAGTACCCCTCATTAATCGTTTATTTTCCCCCCTTTTCATCCACAGCTTCCACATCAAGTCGGAGCCCCTGGATCCTCCGCCGACGCTGAGCCTGGTGCATGACAACAACAACTCGCCGATTCCGACGCCCCACATCAAGGCTGAGCCCATGGAGATCGGTGCGGATGTGACGTCGCCCGGTGGCGGGCTGGTTCCGCCGATGGCTTCTCCGCTCGGCAACAGCAGCGTGGCCGCCGCAGCAGCAGCCGCCGTCGCCGCCGCCGAGGTGATGAAGAAGTACTGCTCCACCTGCGACATATCCTTCAACTACGTGAAGACCTACCTGGCCCACAAGCAATTCTACTGCAAGAACAAGCCGATTCGCCCGGAGGCGAGCGACAGTCCCAGTCCGAATCATTTGGGCGGTGGAGGCGTGGCCGTGGGCCTGGGCATCGGCGGCATTGTGGGTGGTCATGGCCAGCAGAAGCAGAACAAGGAAAACCTGCAGGAGGCGGCCATTTGAGAGAGCCAGCTGCGGTGGGAGGCGCAGCGCAAGCAGCTGGAATGGTATTACACCTGCTTCTGAGCAGCAGCAGCAGCGACCAACCGAACCTAATCGAATCCTAAGCATCGCCTCCTCCTTCGCACAATGTAAACTATACAATTCGCATCCTGTAATCGACGACAGTATTCCCGCAGAATCTCCCTGTCGCTGCCCTCCACTTCCAAACGCCACTTGGGGACTGACTCCTTCGACTTACCGATCGATAGCAGTATATATACATAAACCCTACACGCATCATACATAGTATACCTAAAGAAATATTAACACATAGATTAACTAGATATATGTAGACGCATACCCATGAAGTGGGAACCATGACATATAATGCATGCCAAAGCTTACCACTTAGAGAGAAACTAAATCGAGGGCAAGAAACTACAAGTTTGCAATGGATTGCGGAGAAGAAGGAGGCGAAGTATTCCTATGTAGATCCAATATTATTATGTAAATGGCTCGCTGTTCCACATATGTAAGAGCGAGCGATTCCAACTGTGTAATTTAACTGAGTACATTATTTATTAAGTGTGTGCGACAATAAAAGTAATTAATTTATTCAACAACTTGTGTTGCTTTAAACTTGGAATCAATCAGTAGCCCACCATTACTTATGTAAAATTCTGTTTTAATTGATTGGTTTTTGTAATATTGCATTTGAATTTAACGGGCTTTTCAGCGAAAGCACGCAGTGTTGCCATATCGATGGAAAATACTGACACCCAGACACGTGTTGCCAGATCAATGGACACCAATGCAGCCGGAATGCCAGATCGATAGAAAAAGGTGGTTCCTGACCGTGAAGTGATCTTCCATGGAGTCAGCTGATGACTGGAAGGGCAACCATCTGGATGACTGGAAGGGCAGCCATGTTGAAAAAGAACCGTTATGTGAGCGAAGTCAGAATTACCGGCAGCCACCTACTGTTGATTCTGTGCGCCTGGTATCAAATATCAATAAATTTGCTTTAAACGCCCAAGTCGAAGATTACGGTAAATGTTGAGCAGAGTTGTGGCCAATTTGGTCGCTTGTCATCGAAAATATCCAGTTAAACTGCTGAAATTTTTCATCTGAAATACCAGGCGAACAGAAATTTTAGCAAGTGTCTGCTGGTAATTTCACCTTGCTTGTTTTCAAGATGGCGGCCCGCCTCTTATTGGAAAACAACCGTTAGTCAGCTGCCTAGCTGGCAGATTAGAGAGACCACTTACAGAATTTCGGAAAATGCCATGAAAATATTTAAAAATTTTGCATTTTAAAACTAAAAAACCATACATATATAAAGGACTGTTCGCCTCTGTAAAATCCTACATCAGTCTTAATTTTTCGATCAACAGTTTTCCACAGCATTTTTATCGCCAAACATTACTTACATTTTTCAGGAAACACTATCACAAACCAAACACTTGGACGTTTACAACTAATACATTTTTATTGACACGATAGAAATGTAAGTAGTACTTTCAATAAATTGTAATCAATTTACACAACAAAACAGTTCGTTAGTTGGGGAAAATGCATATTCACAATCGTCGCATATGCCTAGATGTCACGGATCTCAATGCTGGAAAAAGTGTCGTCAACTGGCAGCCACGTAGCCACTTTGTTCATGACGCATTCGCATCTCTTGGTCTTTCTCAGAAACGTACAGAACTATAGATTTTATTCAGAAGATACAGTATACAATATAGCTGGCAACTAAACGATTGCGTTAAAAAATTAAATCAGATGTTTTTTTGT
This sequence comes from Drosophila pseudotakahashii, assembly GCA_035046095.1. Classification (NCBI taxonomy): domain Eukaryota; kingdom Metazoa; phylum Arthropoda; class Insecta; order Diptera; family Drosophilidae; genus Drosophila; species Drosophila pseudotakahashii. The sequence goes on from JAWNOE010000198.1 coordinate 646,163, forward strand.
TTTGTGTGCAGTAGAGTTCCGTCTTAGTAAAAGTAAATATGTGGAGAGCATTCACGAAAACGCTTACCGCCTAGATGTGTGTGTTGTTTGTTAATGTCTATGTAGGGATGCGGGGATACCCAGGATTCACCAACTACTCGGTGGCCGCCATGGCGCGGGCCTGGGCGCGAACACGCTTCTCATACTCCAGCCGATTCTGGCAGTAAATGGTGTACGCCTCTGCCTGGGCCGGATCCTTGATGTTCGGCTCGTTGAGCAGGTCCTGGATGCCAAGCAGAATCTGCTTGATGGTGATAGCCGGGCGCCAGTCCTTCTCCTCGTCCAGCAGCGACAGGCAGACGGTGCCCGAGGGATAAACGTTTGGGTGGAAGAGCGGCGGCTCGAACTTGCACTTGGGCGGCGAGGTGGGGTAGTCGTCCTTGAAGATCATGCGCAGCTTGTAGAGACCGCCCTCCCAGGGCGTCGACTTCTTGCCGGGAATGGCGCACTCCCAGATCATCAGGTTGAGGGTGCCGTCGGGATTCTTGGCGGGCCGGGCCACAAAGCCGAAGGGGTGATCCTTCCGCCAGGCCTTTCGCTCCTCCCCCAACCGCGTGATTGCAATGCCAGACATGGTCGGTTATCTATTTAGTAGTTTCCTCTACTTCCGGTTGAACGGTATCCACAAACCCCGATTTTCTCGGCGATCCCACTCTTCAGCCTTTTTGCACGCGCGTCTGTCTGCAAAAGTGTGTGTGTGTGAGTGTGTGGGTATGGGCCCTCCAAAAAGGTCTCTTGTCGGCTTTTTTCCGGCCTCACCGAGTGTTTACCCACCTTTCCGCCTCCGTTTGCACCTTGAGAAGCCTGAAGAAGCCTCGTTTTGTCTATTTTCCTACTAATTTTACAGTTTTCGCAATTTCTAGCGCAATTTTTGCAGGAAAAGAACGCTTGCTAGTGGTGGGGAAAAACATCGATGGAAATATCGATGCATCGACGTTGGCCACGGCAAACGGTATTACTAAAGTGTTATCGATATTTAGTATATTTAGGGTGACCCCTTACTGTAAAACCTAAATTGGTATATTTTTAAATCATTTATTTTTTAACTGCATACTAATTTTTGAATATTTTATACTACTTGGAATGCGGTTTTTCTCTAATCAAATAATTGTAGATCTCAAGAACTAAATAATGACTTCCTAGAAGCTTCGATTAATGGCTTGCTTTCTCAGAATTGAACCGCTGCTTATACACAATTAACAAATTTCTCTTTAAATTAATTAGACACCATTGTCCTTGTGTTACGAAAATTAAAATTTATTCGCATTTGAACTGTTTACATAAACTATTGCATTAGTTTTTATAAAATGCAATGTAGTTATTCGTAGTCAATATTAAGTGGTTCCCTATAAAAATCGGAGATCTTTAAATATATGTATTTAGAGAGGGCTCAATTTTACAAAAATTTGAATATATTTGTATCTAAACTGTTCTTTCTTAAATATAGGCCTCCTAAGCGGGGGGAGCCACATAAACTAGTTGAATTCTACATTTAAATTTGATTCTGGTAAAAAAGTTGAAAAATCATTTTCTACAATTGTAACCTAATCGAACTAAATAAGGTGTTGTTGTTGTGCCTGGCCAAGGAACGTAAGTAACTCAATAAGTGAATCGTCTTTTTTAGCTGTGTACTCCGTATAGACTACGGATGGTGATAGAGTGAAGCGATAACAAAAAGGAAGCTTGGCTAGCCACAGAAGACATTTTACGATGGAACGAATGGAGATGTTGTTCGAGGAGGAGGGCACATCCTCCTGGACTCCCTACTTGCCCTTCTTGGACTCCTTCTTTTTGCTGCCGGACGAGCTGGTGCTCTCGTCCTTTTCCTTCTTCTCCTTCTTTTCGGGCTTCTCCTCGGGATGGTCTTCATAGCTGCAGGAGGAGGAAAAGCTATTTAGTTTCTGTTTTTAGTCGGGTAAGAGCCAAACTTACGCAAAGAGCACCTTCAGCTCGCCGCGGACCAAGGCCACCAGAAGCGGTGTTCCCATGCAGGCTGGCACCAGGTAGAGCAGAGCCGGCTGCGCGTGCTTGAACACGTGCATCACGAAGATGGTGGCCAGCAGACCCAAGAAATAGGCGATCAGCGTGGAGTAGAAGTAGATGCGCGTCTTGCGCTTCTTGCTGTCGTCGAAGCGCAGCAGCAGGGCAATGAAGATGCCCGGGATGACGATGTCACCGAGTCCCAGCATGGCGAAGTTGGAGGCATTCAGACCGTTCTCGATCAGATCCTGGGGGAACACTAGTTTGATCGGGGCCTCGAAGCTCTTGGCCACCGTGACCATCACATTGGTGCCAAACACCCAGAAGATGTCGTAGAAGAACAGGCCGCTCAGCAGGATAACGCCCGTCACAAAGTTGTTTAAATGCAGCATTTCCACACCGTTGATGGCAAAGGCCAAACCAAAGAGGTTATTGGCGATCCAGTGCTTCTTGAGCAGGTACCACACTCCAATGACCGAGGAGATCACCAGGCAGACGATGTCGTGCGTGGAGAACTTGTAGTTCACAATGTCCTCCTTGTGCTTACCCTCGCCCTTGGTGAACAGGATGTGGAATGGCACCTTGGGCACGGCCGCCGGCATCAGCGAGTTGATCACCGGACTGAGCAGATGCGCCAGCGCAATAACTCCAAGCACAAAGAAGTACCCGGTGAGCAGGTAGTTAATGTGCACCTTCTGGAAGATCTTGAAGAACAGGTAGAGCCCGAAGAGCGCACACGAGGCGATCAGGGGGAAGTACATAGCGTCCTTCTTTGTCATCGTGTCGGCCTTCTCGCCCGTGGACTGTTGAAAGGGATTGGGGCCAGGTTAAACTTTAAGGCCAATTCTGGAGAGGATTACGAGCACATACCTTCTTCAGCTTGTGCAGCTTCACGGAGCGGATGGAGCCAAAGATAATGGGCAGCATGGCCATCACCACCAGGCTGCTGTAGGCCACCGCCATGCCCTCGGGCGTGGATGGCGTCTTCTTCTCCCCGGGAGCCGATTCATTTTTAGGCGCTGCGTTCACATTCTCGATGATGCCGCTGAGCACTTCCTTGACTTTTCCAAACACTTCCTCCGCCATGGTGTCCTAGTCCAATCCAATCCTGTCCTGAGCTGAGCTGGTTGCTTCCCGATGAAAATCGCCGGCTTGCGGGGGTGGTGGTGAAAAGTGAAGATTGACACGCAGCAGCACACGTCAACAATCTCTGTGGCGAAAAATACTAAAGGAAGGCACTAAAAAATACCGAAAGCCACTTTAAATATACCAGACAAGTCGAGTACCTCCTATGCAGTGTTGCCGATTTAGCTGTTTTCCCACTAGATCTATCGTTTTTAAATTCGCAAGTGCTGCTAGTGGGAATAATAGCTTTATTTATTTATATATATCACTATGGACGGCAGTCCATGTAGTGACGAAGCGCACAAGGAGAGTGTGCGAAGGCGACTACTATATATAGCCGCAGAATTGAAAATCTGCTGTGATGGTTTTTAAAAGGCTAGCTTATCTTTTTTTTCGCCCCGAATTTTATCAGATAAGTTAAATACCACGTATATAATATAATTATAATTTATTAAATTGTATTATGTATTATAATGATAAAAGCTATTCATTATCTACTATACCTGTTATTTTTTAATTATTATTAAATTTATTTATTTTTGACATATTATAATGATAGTTATGGGAAAAAACCTTACCTTACTCCACCAAATTTAAATATAACAACACAAAAACTATAAATAATGTTAATATTACAACATATTTAACATTTAGTTGGTTTTGAAACGTTACTTTTCAATCCTCCCCAAGCTTAAATATTATAACGGCCTCCTTCCCACACATAAATCAAATATGTGGGCTGTTATGTTATCACCGACGCCGGCAGAGGAGTCCAGAGATAATGGAGCCTCGGCCATGTGCCAAACCGCAAGCTCAGCTCAGTTCCCTTCCAGATTCCGAGAGGCAAACATTGGATATTGGATACTGCATTCAATAATACTTGACTGGACCCCACAATGACGACGACTTCCAAGATAAACCCACCGATTTCCGGTCCTGGACTACTTCAGACGCTAATGGGGATTTTATTTTTACTTTTGGCTTCCGTGCCAGGCGCCACTTGTGAGTTTTAATAGCTCCCCAGTTGCATAAGCCACGCCACTGATAAATTTATCTCAATCTCCACCAGCTGATTCGGAACCAAAGAATGGCAATGTCAAGCCTTTGGATCGCCTGATCGCAGGACTGTTCATAAACTACGACAGTGATGTGCAGCCCCAGTTCCAAGGATCTCCCACCAACGTATCTCTTGGCATGGTGATCAACTATATTGACATCGATGAGATGAACGGAAAAATGACAACCCACTGCTGGTTGAATATCGTAAGTCCCGGTCCTTTCCCTGCATTGTATTGCTCGGAAAACAAGATAAGTTTGTTTGTTTCCTCAAGTTCACATGAATATGATAAACATTCCGTTTCGTTAAAAAATTCTGCGAGAAATGGAATTTGTGAAAACATTATCTAAATATTGTGTGGATGGGAATGCTATCATTTTTAAATTTTTAGGCTACTGTGCATTTTTAGGTACGAGGAATCCGTTGGGATATGAGATATTATATTTCAGAAAAAAGTAATAATTTAGACTCGAATCTTCAGCCTTTGTAAGTGCTATAAATTGGCTCTAACAGAATCCTTTCCCATTAATTCTTAGCGATGGCGGGATGAACAGCGCGTGTGGCAACCATCGGAGTATGAAAACATCACAGAGATCACTTTGCGAGCCAGCGAGGTTTGGACGCCGCAGATAACGCTCTTCAATGGCGACGAAGGCGGCCTATTGGCGGACACTCAGGTGACCCTCAGCCATGACGGACACTTCCGGCGGATGCCTCCAGCCCTCTACTCAGCCTACTGCGACCTCAACATGCTCAATTGGCCGCACGACAAGCAAACCTGCAAGCTAAAAATTGGCTCCTGGGGATTGAAAATTATCCTGCCGGACAATATCACGGCAAACGGGAAATCCCTTGACCATGACGATCTGGTGCAATCGCCGGAGTGGGAGATAGTCGACTCCCGGTCGAAGTTTGTTAGCCAGGACTACAACGGCTACATGGAGTACACTCTAACGGCTCAAAGGCGATCCTCTATGTACACTGCCGTGATATATACGCCCGCATCCTGCGTCGTCATCCTCGCATTGTCGGCCTTCTGGCTGCCACCTCACATGGGCGGGGAGAAGATCATGATCAATGGACTCCTCATCATTGTAATCGCCGCCTTCCTGATGTACTTTGCCCAACTGCTGCCCGTGCTCTCCAACAATACACCGCTTGTGGGTGAGTCTTAGCTTCCAGAGAGGCGCTGATATCTGATAAGAAAGAATATTAAAAGGGTAACGTTACCTAAATAGGGTATTAAATATTATTTCCTTTTTCTTTTAGTGCTTTTCTATAGCACTACCCTGCTATTTTTAAGCGTATCCACGATTATTGAGGTGCTAGTTCTGTACCTGGCCACCGCGAAGCACAAGAGGCGTCTTCCGGAGGCGCTGAGGAACTTACTCCACGGCAAGCTGGGCACCTGGCTGCTTCTCTCCCAGTTCAGCACCACCGGTGAGTCGGAGACGGAAAAGTCCAAGGAGATGGACGAGCACCTGTATGACAATGCCGACTATCAGGATGCGACCAGTCCGTTGGGCATCAATCCCACCGAAACACCAGGCTCCAAGGCCAACCAGTTTGACTGGACGTTGCTGGCCACCGCCGTGGATCGCATCTTCTTCGTGGCCTTTAGCCTGGCATTCCTGATCCTGGCCATCAGCTGTGCCGTCTAGCCGGTCCTTACTCCTAAGCCAATCTCCAAGCAGCCCCACTTTGAGTAAGGCCGCTGTTAAGTAATCCCAAAATTATATAGAATGTTTCAGAGCCAAACAACGAAATATAAGAGCCGATTTCTGAATGTCGTGTTAAGGTTAAGTTAGCCCCAAGTAAAAATGTGCAAAGCAACAGATTCGTTTTCTCAATAACAAGTTAATTTTACAAATTTACTTGAAACATAACTTTTACTAACATGATTTTGAGACATTTTTTCGAAACCGCAATCTAACATTGAGAAATCGGCTCTTAGCCAAGGTATTTTGCATTTATGTTTTCATGTATTTTACTGTGTCTGCGAACTTAGAATTATTTAATGATGAGACCCCGTTTTGGAATAAAGGACCTCTGCCGAATGTCTGCTTACAACTAGAAGCGAAGGATAACAGGCTAAGTAACAAATTGGCTCTCGTCTCCGAGTATTGCTCTGCGATGCGATGCGATGCTCTAGGTTATCACAATTCCTTTTGCTCAATAAACCCAAAGTAGCTGGAATTATGCGAAATGACCTTTTTACGGCCAGAAGTCTGACCCTCGATGGGTGGTGGGATGGGTGGCGATGGGTTAGCTCTCGCTCTCTTTGCGCAGTGGGTGGTCCCTGCGCATCCTCCATCCTAACATCCTGACCCATCGGAACTTACAACCCCGGCGACAAATTGGGGTTGCTTGAGGGCTCAATTAAATGCATTGTTTGAGGTGGGAGTGCCCGTAGTGTCCTGGTCGTAGTTTCCCGTCGATGAGGAGGATGTCCTGGAAGGGTCTCCTGCGGCTGCTGCTGTCCCACCTTGGAATGGAGCAGTGAAATTCGAAGTGGAGGCGGAAGGGGGAGCGGCACCTGGCACCTGGCAGGGCGAAGCTTGCGAGGAGGCCGTCGAGGAAGAGGGGAATCCCAAGCTGGAGCTGGTGGAGGCGGACGACGAGTGGTGCGGATGCAGGAAGTGCGGCTGTGCCAGCTGGTGGTGCGGATGCGAGTGCTGGTGGTGGTGCGGGTGGTGGTGCAGTGGCGGTGGTGGATGGCGGGCCAACTGCATCGCCCCACCTCCGTGGTGGTTGTAGGAACCCAGCATACTGGCCGCCGGATCCCCTCCCTGCGCCTGAGCCTGGCAGGCGGCCATCAGTCCGTGGAAGTCGAACTTGTAGGCATACCGCTTGCCGGGCACCTTGGTCATGATATTCTTGTCGTAGTAGTACCTGAAAATTTGACAAAAATCAAAATTAAAAATCCGAGTTGACTTCGAAATATGATAAAAGTCCTTTAAACCTAATTTGTTTTAATTCTAAAATACAATAAATATTTTTTCGGTTATATTTTTATGATTTTTTTTAAATATTAATAAATAAAAATATGAATCGTGTCATTTACATCTCCAAATCCTGAACAAACAAATTCCCAACGTAATATTCCAATTGATTTATAAAAAAAAGTAGGGTAAACCAAGTACTCAAAGACCTAGGAGGAGACTCACCTGAGAGCCCGGCTCAGCTTGTCGTAGTTCATGTTGGGCTTGGCCTTCCTCTCGCCCCACCTTCTGGCCACCTCGTCGGGGTCGATGAGCCGGAACTCGCCCGATTGGCCCTCCCAGCTGATGGCGGCGGCGTTGGACGAATCGGCGAGCAGCTCCAGCAGAAATTGCCACAGTTGAATTTGGCCCCCGGAGCCCTGGGCGACCAATCGGTGCGAGGCAGCGTTCAGCAGCTGATACGGATCTGAAAAGAGCGGAGAGGTGGATGGGTTAGTGGCGAATATACAGATACAGATACAGACCCCTTCGGAACCCAGCTACAGATACAGATACAGATACTTTGGCCGAAGAGACGCCAAGATACACAAAACAGAGAGAGCGAGCGAGAAGAGAGAATCGCGAATGAAAGCCAACCGACGACCAAACGAGATTTTCTGGCGGGGAAGGGAGGACGAGGACGTGGCAAGAGTGCCAAGTGGAGGAGCTGGAGTTGAATGCCATAAGCCAGCGCGGATTCACAGAAAATCAACCGCAAATGGACATAAATCCTGCATTTCACACTGCACACGGAGAAAAACAGGTTAAAAACCCGAATATGAGAAATATTGGATAAGCCATAATTTGAGAAGACATTAAAATTTAAAGCACACCTTATGCACTTATTGGATCTTAAATTAATGTTTTTAATTCATGTTTAAAAAAACAATTTTTGGTGTATGGTAATGCACACATTTAAATTAAAAGTGCAGGATAAATTTAATTTTTCAACCTTTTTAAAGATTTTGAGGCTAAATAAGATAGCTTCATTGGCAATATTTATAATACTACTCACTTAACAGCTGAGTTGAAGGGTCTCACAAGAAAGAAATTAGTTGTACAATTTATCAGATTGTTATGATAAATATGACACCAATAAATATAAATCTAGTCCAGGTTTAAACTAACCAAGGTTCTTTTTTTTTAATGGGTAAAATCCTTAAAGGCTACACCAAGTAAATACAAAAATCCAAGAAAATCACCAATGAATACAAATCTCCTTCAGGTTTAAGATGAAATTAACCAAGGTACATTTTCGTGACTGTTGGCCATGGGGACATTCCCACATCCCGTAGTCTGTGCACCTCCGTGGGGGAAAATCCCCTCAAAGTGCCGCTGCAAAAGCACGAAAGTGCCATAAGCAAGGTGACTCATCTGGCGATCAAGCAGTGCCGCGGCCAAAAGACACAATTCTCACTCACTTCTAGACAATATCAGACCGTTGGACCCGCGACACGACCCACCATCCATCCCGTGCCCATTCATTCATATTTCTAGGCGCTCCGCTCGCCGGAAATGCCAGAGACCAGAGATCGAGTGGTATAGTGGTTCCAATCGAGAAGCCTCCCCGCCGCCGTTCATTCACACAAGTCTCTTCGATTTTCGGCCCGTCTCAGCGGAAATTCCGATGAATTTTTGGCCATACGAACGGCCTCTCTTACCATTGAAGATCATCGAGGTGTGCGGATGTTGGTGGTGCTGATGGTGGTGGTGGTAGTGATGGTGCACGGCGCTGTGGTGCGGGTGGCTGACTGGCGGTGCCGGCTGCATCCGCAGACCAAAACGCCGGTTGAAATCCTCCGACAGGCGCCACATGACGCCCACGTCCACGCTGACGCTCATGGTGGGTTTTTCAAAAAGTCTTTTTCAAAAATGTTGCGTTGTAAATTGTTTGTGTTATTTTCTTTTTAATCAATTATAATGGTTTTAATGTTTTAAAAAAGGTTCGTAACATACAAATGGAACCAAAATCCTTTCTTCACAATGGTTTTAAATTGGCGTTATTTTTAGTGTTATATATTTAACAAAAATCCAAATTTTGCGTAGTTCTTTGAAATTTTTAAAATGTGACAGCGTAGTTTCATAAGTTTTTTTTGTTTCAGTGTTTGTCATATAATTATTTTAGCAATTATTCAAAGTGTACAAAGTTTTATAAAAGACCCGTAACATTACGAAAATGCTGGCCACTGAATGTTCTGATATTTTAGTTTTATTTAGATTAGCAATTTTTAATTATTGCCATTTATTTATTTTATGTTTCGAAATGGTTCTTTATTATTTATTGTATAACTTATGCACGTAACCAATTTAATATTTTGTTTTTATAAAAGTTAATTTTCTTGCGATTAAAATGCGTTTTAGGTATTTACTTTTGTTTATTTTCAATTATGGTCTTAATTTTTTCTTTTAAGATATAATAATTTTCTTTTGTTGAAAATTCTTGATTCAATTTAACATTGTTTAATGTCCAGCTATTTCAGTTTTCCCCGGAGCTTTTGAACCGTTTAGGACGAGGGCCGTTTGGCAACTGAAATCTCAGTCAGAAGCGCTGGCCGGATTCCGCTCCTTATCATCAGACGGCCGAGCATCCTTGGAGCTCCGATTGCTCCGGCGAGGATTACAGCTCACCTGCGCAGCTGGGGGTAAACGCTGCTTCGGCATTTGCCGGAGAAGTCACAAAAGTCAGAGGCCACGTGCAGCCACTCAACCACCACCCACTCCGCCCACTCCACCCACCAAAAATCACACAATAAACAACTACTTCTTTTTGCCACTTTTCGACTATTAAATACCCAGTACGAATCACTTGGTTATTTATAAAGTGTCGGGGGATTTCACCAAAATGAAAATAGATATAACATATTTTGCAAACATTTTTGTTTGCGTGGGAAAGTATTTTAGAATTCTTAAGAAATTTTATGAATAAAAGCTTAGTCTATTGATATGCAATTATTGGGGAATACTATGATTATAAAGATATCCGTTACCTATAGGGACCACTGATATGTTTTTATTTCGTACTGGAATTTTCTATATACCCTAGATAGCTTTCATTATAGTACGGTGACTCAGACATTGGAACAACAAACTGTAGCCCACAACAAATGTAATCTGCGTGACGGCGACGACGCGTAATCCTCGTTGGCATAAAAAACAAATCAATTAAATCGACTTCGCCTGCTCTCGGGATCATGGCAGCTATATAGCTATAGTATAGTATAGTACAGCCCACCCACCAACATATGCCAGACCCAAATCAGGAGGCTTTCCTCCGCCTTTCAGCTGCTCTTCCTGCCACAGGAAGGATGCGACGAATGAATATTTTCCTGTGCCCAGGAGCTGACCACCCGCAGAGCTCTTGTCACTGGGGAAACATCCAGAAAACCACCCACTCACGCCCACTTTTCCCGCCCCCTTTTGACTAAAACTTGACTCGGCGACTTTTGTCGCTGGCATGGGATTATTTTGATTTTATTATTAGATGCCACATCCTGAGAGAAATTATCATATTTACATCGTTTATTATTAAGTTCATCACTTGACGCGACCGCCCGCTAAGGCTCCGCCCCCTTTTTCCATCCCGCCCCCGAAACCATGAGCAGTTAATAACTGGAAAAGTGTTGCATACTTTGCTGCTGTCGCGAAGAGATTTTCCCAAGCGATTTACGTTTATGAAGTCGGAAAGTTAGCGAAGTAATTAAAAGGTTGTTCACTGGCAGGGGATTTTCCCAGTTACCTTTGGCAACTTTTCCTCCCTCCTATCACACACCCATTAAATAAGGGGCGTATTGGGGGGAAAAACAATCAATGGAACACATAAGTAACGGCTCTATCAGCCAGCGAACATCTTAATCAGTTGCCATTTGGCTGCCGGCGGAGGTCGGAGGAAAAAGGATTCAATTGATGCCTGACCACAAAGGATTCGAGATTTGAGATTCGGGAGTCCGGGAATCGCACCACTGGGAATAGCACGTGAACCCAATTACCAAGCAGATCAATCTCTGGAACGTAAGGCTTCAGATTTATGTGGTCCGAGATAAGCGCTCTTGTTTTGGCCACTTCTGCTGGGCAGTGGCTAAAACGTGGGTCTGAAACTAACTTGATTAACTAAAGTGTTGTCCATTGACAATATCCAAACATTTCTGATACCTAAATACCTATACATCACATTAGGAGGTAAGGATTTTAAGGGTCATGGGAATCCCTATTTAGAAGATCCAGACCAGACAGGAATATGTTCGTATATCTCCCCCACTTATACTCGAAAAATAAACTCACTTGGTTCGTTGTCGTTGAGCATGGGACTCGTCTCGCGTCCTGTGGCTTGGTACAAACTAATCGCAAAGTGCTGGGACATAAGCATGCCTCCTCGTCTGGATCCTGCACAGACCCAGAAATCCGCGCGGGTCAGATCGCACAGCTCCTGGGCGTCCTTGGGAAACCTCTCGACATCCGGCTCCGGGTCCAGTTTGAATTTGCGCGTTGCCCACCTCACCCAGCTGGCAATGTCGTCGGAGGACCAGGCATGCGGATCCACGGGCACTTCCACTGGCGAAACGGAGCGATTGGAGTCCTGCGAGTTCCTTCGAGATGTTGGAGGCTGGTGGGGTGAAGCGGGAGGATTGGCCGGGGCCAGGTGAGGTGGCTCTGGCAAGTCGAGGGCGGGTGTTTGGCTTCTGTTGCTGTTGCTACTGCTGCTAGAGGAGGATGATGATGATCCTGAAGAATCTGAGGATTCGCTGGTGTCACTGGTGGAACTGCTGCTGCATCGCCTCCTCCTGCTTCTTCGCCTGCTGGGAGATGGGCTCTCCTCCTCAGCTGAGCCACCTGCGGCCACTTTCTTCTCCTTCGCTTCCAGTTGGACCGCGTTGCCGGATCCGGATCCGATGCTTTTTTGCCAGACATCCTGGTGCATGGCATCAATTGGCCTCTGTTGGCACCAAACACTATTAATCGTCTGGATGTGAATGGGGATTTGGTTGTGGCTCAGTTGGCTCTTCTGAAGAATGGCCATTAAATTCGGGATATTCGTGGTCCCTTCTTGAAAACTATGGAATCACTATCAGCTCCAGGTTTTTGGTAGCTTTTTATTTTCACTTGGGTTCGACATTTATTTATTTTTGGTTTTTATAACATTTGTATTTTAACTTTTTAAGTAATAACAATAAAAGTTTTGATAATTACAATTTATTACTCCTTTTATTTGACCACATTGACAGGTAGTAATAAATTTTTGGCGTCTGTTTGCACTATAACATCAATACAATTTACTCATAATATTCCTGGAATCACACTTTGTTATTTTCGAATTTATTTAACGCCTGCAACCGGTTGATTGTGGAAAAACGAAACGGATTTAGGATGTTTCGTCTGGATGATTCACCAAGGTATTTCACCTGCTGACCAAACAAGTGGAGTAGTCAGCGCTTTCCACACGTGCCGCAAATCGCGGAAATCTCCCGCGGAAAGTTAGCGATAGGAAACTTTTAATAACCGTTATTGCACCGTTATTGACCGATCACAGAACTGGAACTAGACGATCCACTACTAGGGGGGTTCAAAAGTAGCGCCGTAGATCCCTCTAGACCGCTGATCTTTGCTCTATCGAGCGACCGCTCCAATTGGCGAGTGACGAACTAATGATCAGCACCGGCGAACTGTGATAAAGCGGTGACGAAGTCGGTGAGCTTTTTTGTTTGGGCTCTCTCGCAGATTCGGCCGCCTCATGATCGACTGGCTGAATCCGAATCCGAACCCGAACCCAAGGGGCACATGGGTCTCGGGACCAGTTTGCCACTCGGTTCGGAAGCTTTTCGCTCTCTCCCGATGGCCCCGCTTATCGGTTGGCAAAGCAAGGCAAATAACAACCTTAAGCATGACGTCGTGGAACTGGCGTACTCCGAATGAGTCACTCGGCCATAGAGCAAACACACATAAGATCCGATCGCTGGGAAGCCGATGGAGTTCCCCAGGCCCAGTTTCGTGTGGGAAGAAGGGGGTGGTGGTGCCGGGGTATAAGGTCGTTTGGCGGCCAACGAAAATTCATTCATCGATTCCCCTCCTATGTGGATTCGTTTTTCTCGCTTTTTTGCCGCATCATCTTTCTGGGAAATCGCGCATGAGTCGTTAGTTGTCTGTGGCCCATTGATATAGTCGAGTATATCAGTGTATATGTATCAAAATATCTCTTTCGATATTTTGGCAACAGGTCGCCTCTCTAAAAGCAGAGAGAAAAATATAATAACAATGCATTTTAAATATTACTTACAAATATGTATGTACCCAATGATCTGATGTTATTATATGATATTTTATACATTTTGGATAGGTTTATATTAAAGTTCCATTTAAAGACCAGTATCTTATTGGTTCCTCCTTTTTCGGGCAATTTATTTTTGAATTACAAAAAATAGTTGACAATATTTATACATTAAAATACAAATAATTATGTAATACATTGTTTTTATCAGTTGCAAAATAAAAGTAAATTAAATAACAAAATATTTTCAAATTGCTGACGTGATTTTCATTACTTAAAAATAATATACATATGTTTGAACAACAAGATTATCCCATATATGGTAATTTATATTTTAATCACAAAATATGAAATTGTTTGACGTGCTTAATACGGTGACGTTTTTCGATTTGGTTTATATCAGCTTGCAATTGCTTTTAGGCTTGTTTGAGTTCCGCCGGCTTCCTGGAAACGCTTCTGATTTCATAGCTGAGGAGAGTACGCTTTTGGGCAAGTGATTCATGCCGGTCCGATCTGATGGTCCGCTCTCTTTCTCTTTTTCGCTGGCGCCGGCAGAAATGCCGATCCAAATCCATATCGCTGTTTATATTTGTTTTGATGTGGCGTACATACGTCACTTGAACCCACCGTCCGTTTTTTTACCGAAAGCTTTTACTAGGGCCTCGTATATCGTATATAGTTCATTCATAAACTGATAGAGCGCCAAAGGGGGCTTGAGGGTTGAGGAGCTGCTGTGAGTAATCTGGCGAAATACTTCCATATATGTATATTTCCCATTCAGCTTTGGTTAAGAACTTTGAACGTTATTACGTTTGCTTACAGGTTCATTTACATAAGGGTGCTTTCCCCTAGGGCGTAATACTAACAAATAGTCATTATATCATTATCATTATTCGCTGAATTATTGCATGTTCGTGGTGTACATATCTCGCGAAGCACCTCTCACATTCCACCAGAAGAAATCGAATGCTTCCGCAAGGAAGTGTTCCCCAAAGAACATTTCCTTGCAGAAGTATCCGATTTGGTTCTGGTGGACTGTAAGAAGTTTCATCGCGAGAGATGTACTCCGAAAACATACCATATATCATTTCAGTTTATGGAGTTATTAGTTAATCAGTAATTCTTAGTTATAAGCAGAGGACTTTTTAATGTAGAAATCCCTCTGGTTATCGCTGCAAATTCGAGGTGTACACATCTCGCGGCGCACCTATTACAGTCCACCAGAAAACATGGACTGTTTCCGCCAGTAAGTGTTCCACAAAGAAGACTTACTTGCTGAAAAAATTCATGTAGTTCTGGTGGACTGTGAGAAGTACCGTCGCGGGAGGTGTACTCCGAAAACATGCCTCAGATTATTATAGTTTCTGTATTCAGTAATTCTTAGTTATAATAACTGACTCTTGCTGGTTCAAATGCCTCTAGTAATGGGAATATAGCGGCCTATAAAGAATTTTAGCTGGGATCTCAGGCTTTCTAGACGATGCTGTTCTTCATCAGCTAATATTGTACCTTTTTATGGGGTTTGTTTAGCTTATTTACATTTTACCCCGCCTCTGCGAAATAAACAGGGCCGTGACTAGTTCTGCATCGCTCGCAGATTGAATCATCTAATGCAGCTCCTCGGTGATCTCCTCGTCATCGGCCTCGTCATCACTGGTCGTCATTGCAGAGGTGCTGCTCATTCCAGTGACGGCAGTGCCGCTCGTAGAGGCGGTCACTTGGCGTCCCGAATTCCAGATGAGATCAAAATCCAAGTCGCACTCCTGCGCGATTCTGTGCACAATGCCGCGGTCCAGGAGTCCCGAGGAGCTCCATGTGTTGTCCTTGACGGCCAGCTGCTTTAAAGCCTTTCCCGCCTCAGAGTAATCTTTGGCATAGACCAGGGCCCGAACCAGCATGGACAGGATGTGGGCATGTCGAATGGGCGGCAGCTCCGGTTTAACTAGAATGAAAAAAAAATATATATATAAAAAGTAAATTAATTTTGGATATTGAATCAAATTTAAATATTTTTTAAATAATTACTCGGTTTGAGTTGTTAAAGGAAACAAATTAGAGTATATTCCAAAAATACTAAAATAATATGATTATGGATTAAATAGGAGCAGTAACTTACTTAGCATGCTGCGGCAGGATCCAATGACCATTTGGTGATCACCTTCACGCAGCGCCTGCTGGATCTCCAGGATCGCCTTGACATCGGTTACCGTTCGCTGCAGATTGTTGTAGACGTGCTGGGCGTGGCTGAGCTTCTCCAGACACTTGGAGGCCTCCTGCATGGCGGTTAGAGCCTTGCCATAGTCCTGGAACTCCTCTATTTCGATTTGGGCACAGATGGCATAGAAGTTGGCCAGGGAATCAAAGGCTTGGCCTTTGGTATAGAAGGTCACGATATGCTTGAGCACCTGGGCATCCGATTGCCAGTCCAAAGCTTGGAGATAGTTGGCTGCCATGATGTAGACCTCGCGTTGCCTGGACATATTGGCAAAGAAAATGATTTTGTCGGTGTTGCCCGATTTCAAAAGACTCTTCATGGCGCGAATTTTGTCCCCAGCCTGGGTGAACTTCTTGGTGGCACTGTGGTAGTCACCCTGCTGCTGCAGCAGCTCGCCCAACTGGACCAGGATGTGGACTCGCGTCGCCTCCTCGAACTCCCCCTTCTCCGGGGTGAGCATCTCGGCCAGCTCCTCCGTCACCGGGACGCCCTTCTCCAAACATATGCTCAACGATCTCTCCAGATGTCTGGTTTTGGCCAGCAGATGCACAGCCTTCTGGAATTGCTCGATGTTGCAGAAGAAATCCGCGCAGCGGTTGATCAACTCGGCATCGGACTCGGGCACAAGATCGGAGGCAATGATCTCCAGGATCTCCGGCTGCTGGGACTCGAAGGCCATCTCCAGAGCTTTGTGGAGCATCCCGGCCCGATGATAGAGTTCCACGGCGTGCTTGAAGTTGCCGCACTCCTCGAAGTAGGCGGCTGCTATGGCCTTGTCCCTCTGCCTCGATGAACTGGCCACCGTCCACAGTTCCTCCTGGAAATCGTTCTCCTTGCAGATGCGGATGGCATTGCTAAAGGTCTGGGCACGCGTGAAGAACATGATGGCCTCCTGGAACTTGCCCACGTTCTCGTAGTGCCGCGCCAGGTGATAGCAGGCCGCTCGATCTCCCGACTGCCTGGCAATCGCGTCCGCCTTGGATATCTTGCCCAGATAGCAAAGGATCTTGACCTGGCAATGAAGAGAGGGTTTTAAGATAGTAATCCTAAAGTTACTCATGTCCATTTTACCTGTGAGAACCAATCCTCCGCCTTGTGATAGACAGCCAGGGCGGCATCCATGTCCCCGGAGCTCTCGATGTACTGGCCCCACCACTTGAGCAGCTTGGGATCGCTGGTGGTCTGGATGTAGCGCTTCATGGCCGCCGGATTCTCCAGCAGCAGCTGCGTGATATTCTGCGCCGGATTCTGGGTCTTTTCAAAGTACTCCAGAGCTCCCTTGATGTCACCCCTTTCCCGCAACTCCTGGGCCTTCTGGTAGTACGTGTGCTTCAAGTGAATCCGATCCTCGGTCTCGGCCAGCTGCAGTGCCTCATCCAGGTGACCGATGGACTGGAGGAGTTTGTTGAGCAAATCGAAGCGCTTGCATCGGCGATACAGATCCTTGGCCTCCTCAATCATCCCCAGTTCGATGGCCAAAACAGCCACCTTGGCCTCCGTTTCCAGATCATCATCTTCGATGGCCTGCCGTAGAGCACGAACGGATCGGGCCTGCTCCAAGTGGCCCATGCACACTTTGGCCACGTCCAGGCGATTGGTGTGCACGCACATCTTGGCCAGATTGGTCCAGATCACTTTGGACTGAATGGAGCGAATGCTGCGGTAGGCCAGATCCATATTTCCCTCGGCCACATAGAGACTGAAGTTCAGGACCTGTTTCCTTGTGACCGGATCACATTGCTGTAGATCCACGAAATCCTGCAGAGGTTGCTCCTCCATTGCATTGATCTTTAGGCGGATCACGTTGGGCACACACAGGTTGAGCAGCTGGGAGCCTGGACCCATGGGTTGCGATTCCAACACATTAAGGCTTCCTTTCTCCGAGTAGAATAAAAGTAATATCTTTGACTGAACAAAATGACTGGGTTGAGACTGGGAGTTCTTCTGGGGTAGAGTGTTCTTCTGCATCATGGACTTGACCTCCACTGCCAGGAGTCGCGGCTCCTCGGCATCCCAGAAGATCCTCACAGGCAAGCTAGATGATGAGATGTCCTTCTTATGGCTTAGACTTGCTTCCTTCTCTAGCAAACCATATTCAAAGAGGTTGTTGCGCTCAAAGTCCCAGCAGAATAATCCAGATATAGGGGTGAAATTGCTGCTGGCAATTACCATGGCCAAGTGGCTTCCCAAACTGTTGCACTTGACCAGGATGAACTCTCCGAAGTCGTCGAAGATGTCATGACCGGATTTGCTGGGAAACAACAACTTGGGATCATGTCGGGAAACATCGTACGCCTTTACATAACCATTCATGGTGAAAACCGAGAGATAGCAGCCACTCAAATCCATTCCGATGATTTTTCCTTCAATGTCGCTGGGCTGTATCCGATGGAGCACCACTCCTCCCACGGAGTAGACCATAATGTCATTGCTGGCCAGGCAGAATATGTTCTGGTTATAAAGATCCAAGGATAAACATTCGGCGGGAAAGGTCTGCAGAAGCTTCACACTCAGAGGAGTCGCTGTAGGAGTTGCCGTTGTGGGCGGAGCACTACCCTCCACCGTTTCCAGTATCTCGTCGAACTCATCCAGGCTCTTTTCCACTTTCTGGAGACTATAAGATGAGATGCTCCTGCCATTGCTCATCACCAGACTCAGATCGTTTAGGGCCATCGAGGTAACTGGGAACTCAGACTGTACAGTGGTCTCTCTCCCGCTGCAGTGCGTCAACTGCACCGATTTGGCCGATCTCTGAACAGCCCAGAGCTCCCGCGTGTGAACGGCCAGCAGAGGTTGCTCCTTCAGCATATAGACATTGGACAGACAGTTGACCAGCATGCAGGGTTTGGCCAGCTCATTGAATCCCCACTCGCAGCTCCGGATGGCTCCGCGCACAGAGGATATATTGGTCAGCTGCCAGGCATCCTCGGGAGCACTCACCAGCCTGCTGCCGCTCCTCTTCCAGGTGAAGAGATTACCCTGCGAGCTGCCGGCACACAGAGTCTGAGCAGTGGAACTATAAGCCAAGCAGGTGAAGATCTCTCCATTCATTTGACCGTACTTCGGCGTCTTGCGGGGCACACTGCTGCTCTCGCTGCTGTCGTGGCTGAAGAACTGGTTCGAGGAGGACATGGTGCCATTGCTCAAGCTGGTAAGGGATGAACCTATATGGTTGTTGCTCGGTAGATCCATTTTCAGCAGGTAATTGTCACTCCTTTCGATGTCCCAAATGCGTACGAACAGATCGCCCGTAATGATGGCCAGGGAGTTTCCAGACCAGGCGATGCCTCCATGCCTTCCTCCTCCCCTCCCGCTCATCTTCACTCTATCCAGTTCCGTGAGAATACCAGTGGATTCCACCAAAAATAGAGTTACTGTGAGGTCCTCCATCAGGCAAATGACAGCGTCCCTGGTGGAAAAGAAAAAATGTTTAGGGTTGATTAAGGTTTGCACCTCATATGCAATGTAGAGCTTGACAAATATTGACATTTTCGATATTTTTCCTTTAAAAGGTCGATAGTATAGAAATAATAGTATATAGCTGTAATCTAAGGACTTACTTTTTTGGGTGCCACAACATCTGGACAATGGGCGGCAGGGAGCCGCACTTCATCACCTCGACGCAGGCGCCTCCTTGGTTGATGTAGTACACCACTCCACCCTGGGTGCAGGCGTAGAAGCAGTGGTTGTCCCGCACTCCCGAGTGCGTCATGCTGCGGGCTGCCGTTCGCGGCCTCCAATTGGTCAGGGTATCCAGGGCATTCTCATCGCCGGCCACCGCTGCCTTGGCCAAACTGGCCATCTCCTCGCGCACCTCACTCTCCACTGTGCGCCGGAAACAGATCAGCAGCAGCACCTCTCGCAGATCGTGCGAGAACATGGTCAGGAACTGGTACTGACCATCGCACCGCCATCCGGTGACCAATCCCATGGCGTCCGCCGTGACCATCCTTCCACCCTGCTCGCTGAACTGCAGCAGGACAATGGCCGCTTTGTGAGGAGCATTCACGCTGGCGAACTCCCGGTGGCCGGCGAACCACACGTGGATGTCGCCGTGCTCCCAGCCGCTGACCAGGAGCCGCTGATCCGGATGCCAGCACAGGGCAGTTGCCTGTGAGGTGGCGTGCACCGGATAAGTTACGTCGCGCTGCGGTTCTCCCTGCAAATGTCATTTTCGTATGATACTTATTTATATTTCTATTTGATTCCCATTTGTTTTTATTGTTTTGTGTGTATTTTGTGGCTAGCATAATTAAATATTTTAATTAGGGTACTTACCTCAACCGAAGGCACTGTGAAACTGGCTATTTCTATACAGAGTTTTGTTTAAGCCACATATTACCTGTCACGTCCTTACGACTTTTTTTTACACTTTTGATTATTGTAAAACTATTAGTGTTAGAGACTTGTAAACTGTATATTGCTTAAGGTAGTTTTCACTTTTAACATTCGTTTGCACATTGCAAGTTTTTATATTTTTAATACTTAATTAAGGAGTGGAGTAGGTCTTACCTCGACCAAAGGCCTTTTAAAACTAAATCTCGCTGCACAGGACATCGTTATCGAAAACTTTTTCCTGTCATTTTACACGATTTATTTTTTCAAAGGTAATTTGGTCTAATTGCTTATTTTTTTCAGAAACCCTAAATAAGAGTTGTTTCATGCTTTCATTTTAAAAGGCTTGCTGGAACTTTTTATTAATTTTGATTACTTTGTAGAAGACAGTTATTTTTTTTAAATAAAAATCTTACGTAATTTGCGGCACTTCATTTTTAAAACAAGAGAGAACGGTATAGTCGGGTGCCCCGACTATCAGATACCCGTTACTCAGCTAAGGGAGTGCGAGGGAGATAGATATATAAAATCTTTGATCGGGCATAATTTTTAAACGAATGGTCCGATTTGAAAAATTTCTTCTACATTTCGATAGGTATTGAGAGTCACAATAAAACTGCATTTTTAGTTTTCCAAAATCTTTAATGGTGTGGGCGCCAGACACCTTTCAAAAAATGGTGTAGGGCGATTGAGGGCGTTAGAGGGGGCGTGGCACCATTTTGAAATAAACTTGCGCTGCGTAGGAACTCCAAGAATATGCATGCAAAATGCCAATCCTCTAGCTTTTATAGTTTCCGAGATCTCAGCGTTCATACGGACGGACAGACGGACAGACGGACAGACGGACAGACGGACATGGCTAGTTCGACTCGGCCAGTGATCCTGATCAAGAATATATATACTTTATAGGGTCGGAAAAGCTTCCTTCTCCCTGTTACATACTTTTGCACGAATACAATATACCCTTTTACTCTACGAGTAACGGGTATAAATATATGTTTCCTAATTTGGCAAACTTTGTGAAAGTAATAAATTGAATAAATTCAAAGTGATTTATTCAACATTTATTGTTTGAATATATAGTACACCGCGCTTACTACTTATTTTTGTGTGAATCTGTTATGGAAGGTATTCGGACAATAAAAACTCACCGTATCTGCAAAGATAGTAACGGAACCGCCCCTTTCGGGACTGAAAGATGCCACTGCGAAGAGCGGCTCACTGGGATGCCAACTGCTAATGGTGCTAACTGCATCCGAGTCCAGAAACTCTATTTTCGTGTCGAAATACAGAGTCATCTTGAATGTCCTTTTATCTAATGCAACTGCAGTTTTCCGGCAGGAACCAAAACACAGTCATAATTGTTTCTTTAGCAACGGTTGCCATGGTTGCTCCAAAACAAAGGTAAAAGCCGGCGTTTGGTGTATTTTCAGGCACCTGAGAAACACAAGTGTAAATAAATAGAGTGGTTTCATTTCACCATTAATTCATTTGCCAACAAATCTTTTTATTTGCTTTATGAGTCCTAAACTTATCAAGGCACAGATAAACATACAAGTGCAATCGCAATTTACGATTTTTCGCAGAAATTAAAATCATCTGCACTTTCTATAGAAGTAACTCGGGTATTTCCCAAAAAATTCGCATTACAGGTGGTAAACAAAAAAACTCTCACTTTTGAATGCTAACGGTTTTTTTCATAACTAGCCATCCACAGGGTGGTTCGGGCATTTTTAAAAAGGCAAAAATAATGAAAACTCTTGAGATATTCAAATGTGCTTAAATAAAATCCAAATACTTTTAAAAATTATTAAAAAAAAATTTCTAAATCATTACACAATATTTGCTTTCATAAATGTTTGTCTAATCCCCTTCTACACATGTGACTCTCCCAGCTTTTCACACACAAACAATTAAAATAATGAGTGTTCAGCAGGGCAGTCAAGATCAAAAAAGTTAGACAATCCTGAAAAAAAGATGATAAATAAAAATTAAATAAAAATTTTCAACTTATATTAATTTATTCACATATAAGGACAGGAAGAAATATAATTAAAATAATAGTAAATAAATAATAATAATATAGAAATAATACGCTCCGTGGTTTTTAGTAGACTTTATTATTAAACTAAACATCATAGTTTGACTGGAAAAAAGCCAAATGGTCGCCGCTGAATCTTACCCACACACTCACACATCGCGTATTCGCCCCGTGAACACGCAATACTCGTGCATTCGAATGAAATCAGCGGCAAACAAAACAGGCAAAACAGAAAATTCGCCGATATTGCGATTCATTTGCAGTGTGAACTCCGAAAATGGCTGATCGTCCGTGTGCTGGAAACATTCTTCGTATCGCCGGTGCCGTAATCCTCCCCAATCTGGGTGGGATCTACAATGGTCGGCTGACCAGGAAGCACCTTGAGAACTGGTATTCCAAACTCAAGTTCCCGTCCTTCAAGCCGCCCAATGCTGTCTTTGCCCCGATGTGGATCTCCCTGTATGCGGGAATGGGCTACGCATCCTATCTGGTTTGGCGGGATGGCGGGGGATTCTCGGGGGAGGCGGCCAGGTTGCCCCTCATCGCCTACGGAACCCAACTGGCCCTGAACTGGGCCTGGTCGCCCATCTTCTTCGGGCAGCACAATATCAAGGGCGTGAGTACCCGGTGATATCATCATTACATATTGTATGTGTATATCTAATCCACTTCCATCCATCAGGGGCTTATTGACATAGTCGCACTCACTGGCGCCGCTGGAGTATGTGGGGTTTTGTTTTATAAGGTTAACAAGACCGCCGGATTGCTCTTTGTACCCTACCTAGCCTGGTTGGGATTTGCCACCGCCCTTAACTACTCCATTTGGAAACTGAATCCCGAGGAGCAAAAGTCCTTGGAGGAGGAGAAGCCCTCGGGCAGTGGTCACGCCAAGGCCAATTAGGCCCCGGAAGGCCCAAAATCCAATAGTTTTAAGATTCTTTCGCACAATATGTCATGGGCTTACAAGTTATCGAACCAGGGCTGGCCAAGTTGGATAAGATATCGTGAGCGGTAAATTCAAAGAATGTTATCATCAATGGAAGAATTCCAAATTATATGTACCTATGTTACTTAAAAAATCTAAATTATGGAACAAATCATAGGGCATGTAAGTGAAATGTAATGTAACAATAAAAATCTTTTAGCATTGTATATAAAAAGGTTCCAATACGACAGTTAAAGCAGTGGACGCCAGAAATAAGTATTCCATGGGGCACCAGAGCTGGAACCAAAGCTAATTTAAAATTAGAAATCAATCATTTTTAAAATGATTTAAAATGAAATACAATTGTTTGTAAATTATAATTTTATTGAAAAAAGTAAAGGGCACAAATTATCAAAAAACTGTTAGTACCTGGTATTAAAAGAGAGAGATTAACGAAATCGAAAAGAGAGTCTGAAAATGCGCGTAAGTTCGAAATGCAAGGGAGCCGATTGAAAAAGAGATGAGAACAGGATCAATTGGGGCCTCCAGGGGCGGCAGAGGGATTGGGATTGGGAGGTGTTCCGGCCTTCGGGGTGGCGGGTTTCGGGGAGCCCCCGGCCTTTGGAGAGGGCGTGGCCTTCGGGGAGTTCGCCGCTGGCTTCTGCTGCCCTCCAGTTGGTCCCGTTTGCTTGGGAGGAGATGCCTTGTTGGCTGGTTTTCCCTGCTGTTGCTGTGGATTTGGCTGATTTGGGGCTTTTGGGGCTGCAGTAGCTGGTTTCCCTGCCGGCTGGGCTGGCTTTGGAGCCACAGCTGGCTTGGCGTTGGCATTGGGATTTGGTGGCTGCTTCTGCTGGGTCTTGTTTCCTCCTGCTCCAGCTGCTCCTGCCTGTGGCTGCTTCTGCCCCTGCTGGGGTTTGTTTTGGGCCGGTTGCTGCTGCTGCTTTGGCTTCGGTCCTCCTGCCTCCTGCTTCTTGACATTCTGGGCCTGGGCAGCCGGAGCCTGCTTCTGGGGCGGAGTAACCGGAGCCGGCGACGGCGGAGTGACTGCAGCGGGAGATGGAGGAGTCACAGCTGCTGCAGAAGGTGGCACAGAGGTGGGAGTCGAGGGCGGAGTGGAGGGAGCCAAGGGGGATGGCGCCTCCGCAGGAGTGGCCGAAGCGGGAGCCACTGGAACTGGGGGCGTATCTGGCTTGGCAGCGGCGGGTGGTGGTGTCTCCTTCTTGGCAGCCTGATCCTGTGGCTTGGGTGGTGCCTGAGCAATCTGTGCGTTGGAAACTTCGGGTGCTGTCGCTTTGATAGCTTCGGGAGCTGGTGCCTTGGCCACTTCTGCTGGCGGAGTAACCTGTTTTGCTGGCGGAGGAGTCTTTTGCTTTGATTTCTCCGTTACATTGGGTTTATCTTGGGTGTTCTTAGGAGGTGAGGGTTGTTTGGGAGCACTCTTTGGTGGTGAATCCTGTTTGGGAGCACTCTTGGGAGGTGAATCCTGTTTGGGAGCACTCTTGGGAGGTGAATCCAGCTTGGGAGCACTCTTGGGAGGCTCAGCAGTGGCCACATGTGCAGCTGGAGGAATCGTAGGCTCCAACTTAGCTGGAGGAGGCGACTCCTTTTTCTGTTCTTCAGTTTTGGGAGCCGCTGCTACTTCGACGGCTGGTTTCTCTGGAGGACTGGCCTGCTTGGGTGGCTCAGAGGCCACGATCTGAGCGAGAGTCTGGACGGCCGGAGGAGTTGCCGCCTTTCCTGAAGTCTCCTTCGACGGTTCGGGCTTTAGCTCCGCTGGTTTGGCCTCAATCTTTGGTTGCTCCACCTTCGTTTCAGTGGGTTTTGATTGGGTGTTCTGATCTACTTGTTGTCCAGTTGGTTTTGGCTGTTCCGCCTTTTGTTCACTGGCTTTGGGTTGCTCAACCTGCTTTGGTTTCTCCACCGGTTTCTCAGTCGGTTTGGGTGGCTCTACTTTCTGCTCAGCGGGTTTGGCTTGCTCCACTTTTGGTTCCACCGCCTTGGTTTCAATCTTCTGGTCAACAGGTTTGTTTTGTTCCTTCTTTGGCTCTGCCGCTGGCTTTGGAGGAGCCTGCTTTGGAGGATCCTGCTTTGGAAGATCCTGCTTTGGAAGTTCCTGCTTTGGCTGCTCTTGCTTTTTGGGTTCCTGCTTTGGAGGTTCCTGCTTGGGAGCTTCCGCAGCTTGTGTCTTTTCCTTGTTGGCCTGAGGAGTTGGCTGAGCCTTGGCCTGATCCTTGTTCTTATTACCCTTGTCCTTGTTGCCCTGCTGATCGTTCTTCTTGGCCTCCTTAGACTGACCCTTCTTATTATCCTGCTTCTCCTTGGGTTTCTCGCTAGGTTTTCCGGTAGTTTCCGGTGTTTTCTGTGGCTGCTTTTGATCCTTCTTCGGCTGTTGCTTATCCTTTGGCTTGTTTTCGACAGAATCCTTGGGTGCCTGCTCAGCCGGTTTGGTGGTGGCCTCCACCTTGGCCACCTCATCGAAGTCGCCGACGAGCTGCGGCACATCGTCATCCTCCTCGGCGGGAATAGGTCCTTCCCCCGGTGCTCCACCCTTCTGATTGTTCATGGCATTGGCATACATGCGCAGCTGGACTACCGTTTCCTGGCCCAACTGGGGCAGGATATCGGGCAGCATCTCCACGACCTTCCTGGTTTCCCCGTGACCCGTGACGGCAAAGGTGTTGGCCGAAAGGGAGGCCTGCGCCTTGGGGTTGTTGAAGTGAATCACGGTCAGGTCATCCTTGATGATGTTGACCTCCTCGATGCCCGGGATCGTGCTAACCGACAGCTTCTTGAGGGAGCTCTGCAGCTTCTTGTCATCGGTGGCCGCCGTCTGGTGCATGACCTTCTTCTTGCGGCGCGGAGTGCCCTTCCCTCCAATCCTCACCTGGGCCTGCAGGCGCTTCAGCTTCTCCAGATTCATCTTGCAGTCTGTGCGCATGGTTAGATATATTTATTAGCATATATTACATAAAATTGCTAACCAAGTCACCTTACTTTTTCAGCCAGCTATAGGACACGATGTGCAACTCCACGGGCGAAATCACGAATGCAGTGATTTCAGTAGAATCCAACCAATCCGCCGAATCCAACGTAGAAGCAGCGCTGCTTTTATTAATATATCGTGCGGTTTGCTCTTTTTTTTGCGAATTTTTGTGTGTTTTCGCAAGCAAATCGGGGAGAAAACAAGAAAAATGTCGCCCCAGTGCTTAAAAATAGCTCCACATTTCCCACACCATCCGATGGCCGATGCTCTTCAGTTTTAGTTTATGTGGAAAACGGATTCTCGGCATGAGGCGACTGAACCAAGCGGCTGTTGAACCGCAGACGCCTCTCGGGATGGGAATGGGGCATGGGCATAGTTGTAGGATGGGATGCTAATGCTAGATGGGTCCCGAAAATAGACCGCGAACTTTTCTCACTGCCAGTTTCGCTCGCAGAATAATGATAAGAGAGAACTATAATAGAGAATTTGCATTTTGACTATGCGTATCTTTATTCAGCTGCAATTAATAATATTAACTATTAACTAGTAATGTATATCAGATTGCAAACTATATAATAAATAAATCCATTTAAATAAGGTTTAAACTTAAAACTATACATTTATGGTCACATCACCAATTCAGTTATGATCAAAAGTATCTATAGTTGCATCTTTCTTTCACTTATCGCCATTTCAATTTCCTTTTGGACGTTGTGTTCCAGATCATTTTCCGAAATGGGTACGGCGATTAGAAAAGGTATTAATAAAATATATAAAAATGGTATTGCTAACGATATTTTTTATAATGTCAATTAAGGTACATACAAAAAATTCAGCTTCTCCATTTGCTTCATATCACCGTCGCCCTTTTTTTATAATTGTAGAATGGATTATAAGCTTGAAAACGATACAAACATTCTTTTGTACACACCCCTTTTAATAATTTGAATTCAAACTTTTCGCGGTCAAGTAAAACCCGATAGCTGTCTATCGAAAAGCTTAACTGTTATCAAAAGTGGTTAGCGATGACAGTCATTCTAGTTTTAGCTATAATCTAGCTGTGAAGTGATTAATTTTATAGAGTTAAATAAATTTAACTCAGAACTAAATTTATAAACGTTGGAAAACCCTGATAATTAAATATTAATAGATAAATTATATGTCGAAAAATTAAAAAGAATTGTTAAATAAAGCTCGCCAAAACAAGACAGACTTATTTATAGCCAAAAGTTGGTTATCCCTGAAGACTTTCGCAGCACATGTACAAGATCAGCAGGCGTGCTTTTGATTTGTTTTGATTTGATTTGGTGTTCCGATGTTGCTCCGGAGATGTGTCCTGTTTCCGTTCCCCGCCGTGCGCTTGGTGCGTCGGCATCTGCACCGCCAGCATGACCACATCGTGCTCCACCCGGAGGTGCGGCAGGCGCTGCAGCTCCAAAAGCCGGTGGTGGCCCTGGAATCCACGATCATTACCCATGGGATGCCGATGCCGGAAAATGTCCTCACGGCGCTGGCGGTGGAGGAGCAAGTGCGTGAGAATGGAGCCATTCCGGCCACCATTGGCATCCTGGACGGTCGGATCAAGGTGGGGCTAACGCGCGAGGAACTCACCACGCTGGCCAAGAAGCCGCGCGAGCAGGTGATCAAGTGCTCCCGCCGGGATCTGCCCTTCGTGGTGTCCCGCAGACAGAGTGGTGGAACCACTGTAGCCGCCACCATGATCATCGCCCATCGCGTTGGCATCCGGGTGTTTGCCACCGGGGGAATTGGCGGCGTTCATCGCGATGGCCACGAAACCCTCGATGTTTCCGCCGATCTCACCGAGCTGGGACGCACTCCAGTGGCCGTCGTTTGCAGCGGCGTCAAATCCATCCTGGACATTCCACGCACCCTGGAGTATCTGGAGACGCAGGGCGTGTGTGTGGCCAGCTACGAGAGTCCCGGCGGCGCCTTCCCGGATTTCTACACGCGCGACAGTGGCTGCACAGTGCCCTATAATCTCCAGAGTGCCCAGGAGGCGGCGGAGCTGCTGCGCGCCTGGCGGGAACTAAAAATGGAGTCGGGTCTTGTAATCGGTGTCCCCATTCCGGAGGAGTTTGCAGCAGATAAATCAAAAATTGAGGAGGCCATCCAGGAAGCTAGTGCCCAAGCCAAAGCCCAGGGAATCTCTGGCAAGGAGGTAACTCCATTCCTGCTAGCGGCCATCGCCAAGATCACCGAAGGCAGGAGCCTCAAGTCCAACATAGCCCTGATCAAAAACAATGCCAAAGTGGCAGCTCAAATTGCCGCTTCACTTAGTGAAGGGTCCACAAAATCGGAGAATCCAGGACAGAAAAGGATAGATAGGAAACCTCTGGTTGTGGGAGCCTCCATACTGGATCTCTCCTTCACAGTAGATGATCAGAAGCGTGACATGAAGCTGGACGGAGCCACATATTCCGCGGTGGCCAAACAGGCGGCTGGCGGAGTGGGTCGCAACATTGCCGAGGGCATTTACAAACTGTATGGGGATGTAAACCTCATATCCGCCGTGGGCAATGACCAGATGGGACAAACGCTGCTCCAGCTGATGCCAAAGGCACTGCAGCGGGGTCTGATCCTGGCCGACAACCATAATACCTCGCTGTGCTCTCTGATCTTTGATAAATTCGGAGACTGCAAGCTCATACTGGGCAACATGGAAATCCACCAGAGCATTACACCCGAAACCCTTCAGGCACACCATCAACTCTTCCGCGAGGCACCGCTCATCATCATGGACAGCAACATTTCCGAGCAGGCCATGGCCAGCATTCTGCAGCAGGCGCAAAAATACAAGATTCCCGTCTTTTTCGAACCCACCGATATGTTCATAGCCGGTAAACCGTTTAAACTGCTGCCGGAGCTGACCAAAAACATACGTCTGATCAAACCGAATCTCCAGGAACTGAAGACCATTACCGAGGCCATCACGGGGGAGCCGATCAAATGGAATCCGGATACCAAGCTGCCGCAAGCAGAGCTCCTGCATCAGGCGAAAGCCATGATCAAGAAAATCGACTGCCACTTCAACTGCATCGTTGCCACGCTAAGTGACCACGGGGTGCTCCTCAGCTATCGACGGGATGCGGACAACGATGCCAGGTTGCTCCTGGACGTCGGCAAATCCTCAGTGCCTCACTGCACCCGCTTCTTTGCCGCTCCAATGGTTCACAACATTGTCAATGTCTCGGGAGCGGGCGATAGTTTCTGCGCGGGCTTCATCACTGCCCTGCTGCGAGGCTGCAGCCTGGACGAGTGCGTGGCCGGAGGATTTGTGGCAGCTGAAAAGGCCCTACAATCCGAGTCCGCCGTGCCCAGCACCTACTACTCAAATCAGGAGTCCTTTGAGAGTCGCTACAAGCAAACTGCCAAGATTATCCAACAGCAAAGCATTTGATGGGTACTTTGATGACCGAAAACAAAAATCGAAGGCATTTACTCAGGACCTTTATTCCTAAGTGTTTTCTTAACGTGTACAAAATAAAGATGTGTTACTAGTAAGCCCATCTAAAAAATGCAAATAAACCAATTAATGTTGTTAAACTTACAACTCGTATTTGTATAACTTACAGCTTTATGACTTTGTCCTTGCCCCCAGAGGCAACTCGAGAGCCATCGGGCGCCCAGTCCACGCCAAACACCTCATCCGCATGCCCAGGCAGCTCCTGTGCCAGCTTCTTGGTCTGTACACTCCAAACTAAAAGAAATAACCAATGAACATGTGTCACAAGGCAAAGATTTCCCTGCTTACCCTTCAGCGTTGAATCCTTGCTGCCGGACACAATCAAGCGGGAGTCCGCCGACCAAGCCAGCGTGTAAACAGCCTGCACATGACCTCGGAAGGTGGCCATGTACTGACCATCGCTGGCCCGCCACAGACGCACCGACTTGTCAAAGGAAGCGGAAGCTATCAGTTTTACATCTGGCGAATATTTCACATCGTTGACCACGTTCTGGTGTCCTGTCATGCGTTCCACGCACTTGTTTTGGTTGTTGCGCCACAGATAGAGGGTGTTGTCATCGGAACACGAAACCAGGGACTCCACCTCATCTGGGCAGACGGCCTGGTAGCGCTTTAAGGCCGACTCTTGCAACTCCTCAGCTGTAAGAGAATCAGTTTTAGTATGGCGAGACGATTATAAATTAGGGAGTCTTACTGGTCAGGTTGAGGTGACTCTTGGAGCGATCCTTGACCGGTTGGAATGGACCCGTGCGCAGAACGTAGTCCGTGCTCAGCGCAATGTTGTTCACCCAGTGAGCGTGTCCTGAGAATGTGCGGCACAAGATGCCATCGGCAGAACGCCACATCTTCACTGTGCGATCCTTGGAGGAGGTGTATATGAGGCCCGCTCCACCCCATCGCACGGCTGTCACCGCGTTCGTGTGTCCCGCGATGTTCATCAGGCACTGGCCCAGTTTCACGTCCCAAATTCTGCAATCGCCGTCTCCGCTGGCGGAGGCCAGTTTCCTGCACTCCGGATCGCGATGATATGGCTCCCAGGCGAGGCAGTTGATGTGTTTTCGGTGACCACTCAAAGGGCGACCCTTCTGCTGCCCCGTCTCCGGATCCCAGATGATTATGGAACCCGCCTTGCAGCCGCTGGCCAAGCGTTTGCCATCCGGAGCCCAGGCAACGCAAAGAACCCACTGCTTGTGGCCTGTGCACGTGAAATGAGGTGTCTCTGTGTTGAGATCCCACAGGCGCACTGTGGTGTCGCCACTCCCGCTGGCCAGATGCGCTCCATCCGGGCTAAAGTTTAGAGAGACCACAGCCTCCGCGTGTCCCGGCATGGAACTCGTGCACCTGGTCACCGGACGTACTTTGAAAACCGCCTGTGGCTGATAGACAATGTCAATCACATTCTCCGTGTCCACCGAGGCCAAGTCCAGGGTGTCCTCCAGGCTCTTCTTGATCTCATCCTCGCCCACGAAGAAGAGGTATGGAGTGGCCTCCTCGTTTTTGAGCAGTGCGTTGCAAATCAGACCCAATTGCTGGGTGGTAATCCCCGCCGGCAGATCGATGGGCGGCCCCGCCTCCTCGCCCGTGTCCGAAATGAGGCGCGCCTGTATCGTATGGGGCGTGGCCTGGGGCTCTGTGTCCGCATCCACCTGCATTTTTTGCTTTTTGGCCAACATCTTCGCGGCAGCCTCTATGAATTGATCTAAACAAAAATAAACACGTGCCGCGAGTTTTCCCTTAGTGGTGGAAAAATAGCTGGATAGCACAACTGGCTATCGATTAATTTCCATTGTGCCGTGTCGTGACACGATTTTTTTGTTAAATATATTTAGGTTGTTGTAAAAAAAATATTACAAAATAATCTTCACTAAAAAATATAAGAAGAATTAAAGACCAAAAAATATCTGTATATTTACATATTTCAATTTCTAAAACTTAGCTCTCTATTTTTAATTATTTCAGAAATAAAATCTAGCTATTTTTGTTCTTTGCTGCATTTAGCTATTTCGATAATAGCTACTTAAGTCTCAACTGTCGATCTATCGGAAAAAGTCCATCTCTATGATAGAAAGATTTTTCATGTACGCGTCTTAAAATTTGGTAAAAAATGGAAAATATTCCGCGAACACATGAAGGTAAGTGAAATAAACGGATGCAGTAGTTAACCACCAGCGAGGGGAATACGGGAACACTTAGTTCACCCACCGGGAGCACCTGCACAGTCAAATTTCGAACAACCGGTTCAGGTTCACCTGGCTGGTGGTCTCACATGAAAATCAATTATTTTCACCCGCTTTTCCGCACAGACATCGAGGCACAGATCAGCGTGATCCAGGAGAAGAAGACGGAGCTGGCCAAGACCACGGCCGCGGCAGCCGGCGTGGGATTGCTGGACAGCGGTGGGTTCTTCGACAGCGACTTGTACGACGATGATGCGGCCAAGGGAAAGGGTCGTTACGAGGGCTACAACACCTCCATTGCGGCCAACGATGCGGAGGAGGTGGACGAGGACGAGGAGGACGATGGCTTCCCGGTGCCCCAAAAGCGCACCACCTACACGGCGCCCACTTCGGTCCTGAAGGACGTCACCCAGGGCAAGGAGGATGTGGATCCCATGGCGGATCGCAGGCGTCCCACGATTGCTGATCGCGAGGATGAGTACCGACAGAAGCGGCGTCGCATCATCATCTCGCCGGAGCGAGCTGATCCCTTTGCCGAGGGCGGCAAAACGCCGGATGTGGGCTCCCGCACCTACACTGACATCATGCGGGAGCAGATGCTGAAGGGCGAGGAGACCGAGCTGCGGCGCAGGATCCTGGAGAAGACCAAGGAGGGCACTCTGGTCAAGAACGCCTCCTCGTCCTCCTCCTCATCGTCGTCGTTGGCTGCGAATGGGGAATCGGCTGCACCCAAGGATGGCGGCAGGAAGCGAGGCAGATGGGACCAGACAGTCAGCGACAGTTTTATCCCGGCCAAGGTGGCCACACCCAGCAGCGCCGCTACGCCCACCTGGGAGGATGTGAGTATTTCATAATATTAAGAAAGTATAAATACTGATTTCTCATTTTATATTCCACCAGAAAACTCCCGGTGACCATCGTTGGGATGAGACTCCCGGGCACAAGGGCAGCGAGACGCCCGGAGCTACTCCAGGACTTAACACCCGTATCTGGGATGCCACACCAGCTCACGCCATGACACCTGGCCACGAGACACCCGGTCACGAGAAGTCTGCCCGGAGGAATCGCTGGGATGAGACCCCAAAGACGGAGCGCGAGACGCCTGGACACAGCGGATGGGCTGAGACCCCAAAACCCGATCGCACAGGCAGCGGAGCCGGCGGCGTAGAGAGCATCTCCATTGAGTCCACCCCGGGGGCCTCCAAACGTCGCTCGCGTTGGGATGAAACGCCATCGAATGCGACGCCCGCAATCACGCCCACAAATGCGAATGCCATGACACCGAATATGACGCCCAGCATGACGCCACATGCGACTCCAGGTCACGCTACGCCCATGCTGACGCCAGGAGGCAGCACACCCATCGGAGTCAAGGCAATGGCTATGGCTACGCCTTCTGCAGGAGCTCTGGCTGCCATGACGCCCGAACAGCTGCAGGCATATCGCTGGGAAAAGGAGATCGACGAGCGGAACAGGCCTTACACCGACGACGAGCTGGATCAAATCTTTCCGCCTGGCTACAAGATCCTACCGCCGCCAGCGGGATACGTGCCACTTCGCACGCCCGGCAGGAAACTGATGGCCACACCCACGCCAATCGCTGGCACCCCAGCCGGTTTCTTCATCCAAGTGGAGGATAAGAATGCCAAGTTCATGGATAACCAACCAAAGGGGCAAAATCTGCCGTTTATGAAACCCGAGGATGCACAATATTTCGACAAACTTCTGGTCGATGTCAACGAGGATGCATTGTCGCCGGAGGAACTCAAGGAGCGTAAAATTATGAAGCTGCTGTTGACCATCAAGAATGGTTCGCCACCGATGAGAAAGTCAGCCTTGAGGCAGATTACCGATAAGGCGAGGGAATTCGGAGCAGGTCCACTGTTCAATCAAATCCTCCCGTTGCTTATGTCGCCTACTTTGGAGGATCAAGAGCGCCATCTGTTGGTCAAGGTTATCGATCGTGTTCTGTACAAACTGGACGATCTAGTAAGACCCTATGTGCACAAGATTCTGGTGGTCATAGAACCTCTGCTGATCGATGAAGATCACTATGCGCGCATAGAAGGCAGGGAGATCATTTCCAATCTGGCCAAGGCTGCTGGTCTGGCCACCATGATCTCAACCATGAGACCGGATATTGACAACATCGACGAGTATGTGAGGAACACCACAGCGAGAGCCTTTGCCGTGGTGGCTTCAGCTCTGGGCATTCCTTCCTTGCTGCCCTTTTTGAAAGCCGTTTGCAAGTCGAAGAAATCGTGGCAGGCGCGGCACACGGGCATAAAAATTGTCCAGCAGATTGCTATTCTCATGGGATGTGCTATATTGCCACATCTTAAGGCGCTGGTAGAGATTATCGAGCACGGGCTGGTGGATGAGCAGCAGAAGGTGCGCACAATTACGGCCTTGGCAATTGCAGCTCTGGCGGAGGCAGCCACTCCGTACGGCATTGAGTCCTTCGATTCCGTGCTGAAGCCCCTTTGGAAGGGTATTCGCACCCATCGTGGCAAAGGTCTGGCCGCCTTCCTGAAAGCCATTGGTTATCTGATCCCGCTGATGGACGCCGAATACGCTAATTACTATACCCGTGAAGTGATGTTGATCCTGATCCGTGAGTTCCAGTCTCCGGATGAGGAGATGAAAAAGATAGTCTTGAAGGTGGTGAAACAATGTTGTGCCACCGATGGTGTGGAGCCGCAGTACATCAAGGAGGAGATTCTGCCGCACTTCTTCAAGTTCTTCTGGAATCATCGCATGGCGCTGGACCGGCGAAACTACCGCCAGCTGGTGGACACCACCGTGGAGATTGCCAACAAGGTGGGCGCCTCGGAAATCATCAATCGTGTGGTGGATGACCTGAAGGACGAGAACGAACAGTACAGGAAAATGGTGATGGAGACGGTGGAGAAGATCATGGGCAATCTGGGGGCAGCCGACATTGATTCGCGCCTGGAGGAGCAGCTTATCGACGGCATTCTGTACGCCTTCCAGGAGCAGACCACCGAGGATGTGGTGATGTTGAATGGCTTCGGCACCATTGTAAATCAGCTGGGCAAGCGAGTGAAGCCCTATTTGCCACAGATTTGTGGAACGATTCTCTGGCGATTGAACAACAAATCGGCGAAAGTGCGTCAGCAGGCGGCGGATTTGATCTCCAGAATAGCCGTGGTGATGAAAACCTGCCAGGAGGAGAAGCTAATGGGACATTTGGGTGTTGTGCTATACGAATACCTGGGTGAGGAGTACCCCGAAGTGTTGGGCAGTATTCTGGGAGCCCTGAAGGCCATTGTAAACGTGATTGGCATGACCAAGATGACGCCACCCATCAAGGATCTGCTTCCCCGTCTCACACCTATCTTAAAGAATCGTCACGAGAAGGTGCAGGAGAACTGCATCGATCTGGTGGGTCGGATTGCCGATCGAGGACCCGAATATGTGTCTGCTCGCGAGTGGATGCGCATCTGCTTTGAGCTCCTGGAGTTGCTCAAGGCGCACAAGAAGGCAATTAGAAGAGCCACGGTCAACACCTTCGGTTACATAGCCAAGGCCATTGGTCCGCACGATGTGTTGGCCACTCTGCTGAATAATCTTAAGGTCCAGGAGCGCCAGAACCGCGTGTGCACCACGGTAGCTATTGCCATTGTGGCCGAATCTTGTCGCCCCTTCACCGTGCTCCCAGCTCTGATGAACGAGTACCGAGTACCCGAGTTGAACGTTCAGAACGGTGTCTTGAAGTCGCTCTCCTTCCTCTTCGAATACATTGGAGAAATGGGCAAGGACTACATCTATGCTGTGTGCCCACTCCTGGAAGATGCCCTGATGGACCGAGATCTGGTGCACAGACAAACCGCCTGCTCCGCCATTAAGCACATGTCCCTGGGCGTCTATGGATTTGGCTGCGAGGATGCTTTGACGCATCTTCTCAATTACGTGTGGCCCAATATCTTTGAGACCTCGCCCCATCTTGTGCAGGCCTTCATGGATTCCGTTGATGGGCTGAGGGTGTCTCTGGGACCCATTAAGATCCTGCAATACACGCTACAAGGACTGTTCCATCCCGCTCGCAAAGTGCGCGATGTCTACTGGAAGATTTACAACTCGCTGTACATCGGAGGGCAGGATGCACTGATTGCCGGCTATCCGCGGATTACCAACGATCCGAAGAACCAGTACGAGCGGTACGAACTGGACTACACGCTCTAAGTTTTAATATAGCTAATCGGCTAGCAGTAGGATTCTCTAAGATACAAATATATAAATCCAAACTATACAAAGAAAACGTTTTCACTTAAAGATGGCAAACGATCTGAAAATAAGATATTACAAGAGATATGTATTTCTTGCTCTTTCCATAATCGCAAGCGATTTATTATCTTAAAAAAGATTAGATAGATGTTTATTTATTGTTAATATTTACTTCGTACCGAAGTACTTGAACAGATAAAGCAAAGTCGAATCATCCATGCAACCATTCTTCATATCTATGGTGTAACCATCTGGGGATTTAGTCATATCATTGGAATGAGTAATAGTCACAATCCAGTGTCATATTGCGTAATGACATTCCCATTAATACGCTCGATTTCAGATACATACATATATAAACAATTTGTAAAAAAACCGGGTTTTATTCTACGTTTAGAGTAGCTCCCCAAACCCTCAACAGGTGGGCACATCTACTGTGGACTAATCTTTTGGCTTAGGCGATAATACAAAAGTATCTCATTGCAATGAGATTGGAACATCTTCTTCATCTACTACGTCTCTTTGAGTGGTGGTCTTGGTCCCGTTGGAGTATTGATCATCGGTGGAGTATTGATTGGACAACTTCGATCAGGCTGCGCAGGCCGAACATGTAGTTCTCGTCTGGCTGGGCCTGTTCCGCCGGATAAACGTGGGCAAAGTCAATCATTCTGACCTGCACCCAAGTGGCGGGATCGTCTTCCTTGATTCGGTGGCCATTGAGCAGGGACTGGCTCATCGGGGGATTCCCCAGTCTCGAGTAATCGTAGCAGATGAGCAAAGAGCTGGCATAGAAATGCAACAGGCGCTGCCTTTGGAACCAGGAGAGGATCTCCTGCAGCTGGCGGAGCACTTCGTTGAGGAGCAACTCGGTTCCCGCTCTCCTGTTCTTGGAATCACTTGAGCTGTTGGCGTTGAAAAACAAGGCCATAGTCTGCTTGAATCCCTCCACATTCAAGCTCTTCCCGTAGTCCTTGCCGTGTCGCATGACTGTCGTCTCCTTGGGATGCTCCTCGTCGTTGGGTCGGTACACCTGGAATCCCGGCAGGCAAAGGCCCAGCTTCTGTTTGCACATCACGTACTTGGCCTCCTCCAGTTTCCGCTTGTTGGGCGACGCTGCCGGGTCCCAGGTTCGTTTACCCATCTTGACGTCCATGACGCACGGCTGGCGCATCCCACGCGTAAGATCTTCCAGGCGAAGGAACGTGCGCTCGCGCCGATTCACAACCAGTTTCAGGGGGCCGTAAAATCGGGGGACGTGACCGCGGAGCAGGGCAAGGTCATTATCACCTGAAGCACCTGAGGCCGCCACGAGTGACTCATAGAAGCGCAGCTCCCGTTCGCCGCACTCTGGCTTCCCGAGCGGTTTTAGTACACATCCCGCCTTGAAATCCTGCAGGAGACCCACTGCCTCCGCGTTGCTCTCCTCGAATGTGTGTCCCGCGACCTGTGTCTTCAGCTGCCGGAATCCCTCGGGCAGCTCCTGCTCACTCTTGGCCATGGCGGCGGAGTGGTGGTCGGTGTCCAGCAGTGGTATTGTCCAGCAGCAGCCCCCCTGAAGGCGGCCAGCAGAATGCCTTCGCAAATCTCGCGCAGAAAATGTTGCGCGCACTTAGCGCTGAATCAGTGATGGGTGGCCGGCTCGCTACCCGCCAGATCTGGCATTTTTGCCTTTGGCGGGAAAACACATTTTGGACATTTTCATTTTTACTTTCCCGTTTATTTAGCCGTTTTCAAGCCAAAGGATTCTAAGAGCCACAGGTGGCAGCTCTATCAATATACACCCTGTGGTCCTGTTTTGTTCGAGTTTTTTGGCGCAAAGTTTGAACTGATTTGAATTATTATGCAAGGGATTAAAAAAGGCACAATACCAATTTGGTCTCTGGTAAGAGGATATTAGTTAGCAGTAGCATTTTTGGTCAGACCGTTTATGGAAATTCGTTTAGAATATTTGAATAAATAAACAATCTGGCAACGCGTTTCCAGCCAGTGCTGCAAAACGCACACGTCCTCCTAATTTGTTGCTAATGTTTTTTTGGGAGTGGTTTTGTTTGTTAATTTAACGCGTTTATTTACCTCGAGCTTATCTCGTATTTGCCAATCGAGATTACAGAAGCAATAAGATGAAATCCTGGGAGATAGCTCTGGTGGCACTTGCCGCCGTTTACTTGTGTTCGCAAGGTGGGTTTTCGGTTGTTTGAGCCCGACTTTGGGCCACACCTATAAATATTATTTGAAATATTAATAAATCTTCCAATTGCAGTAAACTTTGTGGCCGGACTGGAGTGCTATGTGTGCTCCAACCAGACGGGCAACACGGAAAAGTGCCTGAACACCATCAAGACCTGCGAGCCCTTCGAGAACGTCTGCGGCACGGAGATCCGCTGGGGATCCCAGCCGTACTTCTCCGAAGGAGCCCTGAAGCAGTACTACGTGTCCAAGCGGTGCATGACCAAGGAGCAGTGCCAGTCCAAGAGGAAGCGCTACATGCAGCTGTACTGCACCCACATCTGGTACGAGGATTGGGCGTGCAACGAGTGCTGCCAGGGAGATAGGTGCAACTACTTTGTGATTGTGGGTAGAAATGATATATCATAGGGATCTTTGACTAATCTAATCTGCTTGCAGAGTGGAGCTCCTTCAAGGCAAGCTTTGGGAGTCGGACTGACCGTGTTTATCACCCTTTTAGGACTCGGATCCTGGCTCATTCCACGCTGTTAGCCTCGCAAGCTAATGCCATCGCACGCACATTCCGATTTTCAAATTAATTCAACCAAACCGTCCATAAGCTAAGTAGATTACACCGTCCATTTATTAAGTAATTCGTCCAAGTGCCTTGACTCAACGCAGAGAGTTGGAAAACTATTCCAATCACTAGCCTGAAGCCTTGGGAAGTTGACTTCCCTATCGAATATTTTACAAATTCAATTTATTGATTTTCAAACTACTCAATTGGAAGTAGATTTACCCTATCGAATGTTTTTCACTTTTTTGCAATTATCTTTTAACTATATTTCCGATTTTTACGTATCTCATTTTTCTGAGACATTTCTTTTACATTTTCGAAAATAAGTTACCAACGAGAAAGCTCAATATCTACTTTAAGAACCGAAAAGATGCCTTTTTAAAGTTATAATCTGTTCTGAATTGAATCTCCCCCTGCAATAAAGCAACTTTGACGTCTTTTTGGCGCTTTAATATACAAATATTCCACCTTGACACATTGATAGTCCCTTACATCCTTTGCAATCACTTGGCGCAGAAGCAGCCGGCGGTCACGGTGACGGTTTTAAACTGCCACGGTTGGTCCTTGTTCATCCAGGAGTAGGCATGATCTGTTGGCTGGGAACCTGCCTGTGTCAGAACCTTCACCTTGTACTCCAATGGCCGGCAGTTGGATCCATGGGAGCACTTGGCCAGATCCCGTCCAGAGCCCGACTCGCAAACGGCATTCATCAGGTAGCGGGGATAGTGCAGGCTGCCCAGATCCACCAGCTCGTTCTAGAGGATTAAAATTGAAAGCTGTAAACATCCATTGGTACTTAAGGAATCCCAACAAACCGTAACTTTGCAATCGCAGCCAGCGGAGTGGACATCGTTGCGTTTGGTGGTCAGCAGATCCTCATAGAAATCGTTATAGTACATTGGCGGCAGTTGGTGGGGCATCGCCATCGCAATCTCCGTGGGATGTGGAGTACTGGGACCGAAGCCGAAGAGAGCACTAAGCATCTTGGATGTACTGCGATCGGGTTGCTGCTCCTCCACATGCTGCTCCTGACACTGGGGTTCGCAACTCCTCAGACCCAGCAACTCGTCGAAGCCTCCATCGCTGGAGTACAGACTGGCATCTCCTCTAGTCGTCAGGCTAAGCAGCGCCAGCGCCGTTATGGAAATGGGCAACTTGAAGAAGAAGGAAAATTATCTAAATATAGATTTTATATGTTTACGATCACCCACAGCTGGAACTTACCCACGGCATTTTGCTCGATCTGTGCCTGTCCAGCGCTGAACTCCTTGTGCGGCTCTGGCCAAGGAGGCCCCGCTTTTTTATACCCATCCAGGACAAAGGCCGCCTCTCGGATTACCTTTTGTGACAGAGATGAGAGCAACAGCATCCATTACGGTTCGTCACCTGGACAGGATGGAACAACAATGGCTCAACGGTTTGACACCGCAACAATGGCAAACCATGCCAAGCTCAAGTGGCCCGGCTGATGGGGTTGAGTCCCTTGGCTATTTATACGTTTTTTGCCGCTTTCAATGGGGAAATGGCTTTAAGGCCTC
This sequence comes from Drosophila pseudotakahashii, assembly GCA_035046095.1. Classification (NCBI taxonomy): domain Eukaryota; kingdom Metazoa; phylum Arthropoda; class Insecta; order Diptera; family Drosophilidae; genus Drosophila; species Drosophila pseudotakahashii. The sequence goes on from JAWNOE010000198.1 coordinate 686,293, forward strand.
AAGTGCCGGCAGAGGTGGAGGTGGAGGTGGAACTTTTCGGGGAGGCGTGGGAGTGGCCAAAGGAAGCCCACTGACCCAGACATGTGTACACTGTACACAGGCAAAGGGCAATCTGATCCCCTTTTCCCCTCCCCCCATCGATGATGACGTTGACCAGGGTGGGTTTTTGGATTTTTGGGTTCCGAAACAGCTCCGAAAACTTTTGCTGTAGTGAGAGAATGGATTTCCGATTGGATTTAATTTTCCGGAATTTCCCTCTGTAGAGGAAGCCACTTCATTTGAAAATTTCCGCTCCGGCTTTACATCAATAGGCATTAGTTAGCTTTTCAGTTAATATTATTTAAATATTTCTAAAAAATCTACATTTTAGATATTTAAAAACAATTTCTCTTATTAAAATAGTTGTGAATCAAAGTCTATGTTTAAAATATAAGGGTAAAAAATGATAGCTAGCACTCTAGCCTAAATACTTAAACTATATCCTGTCACCATAAACTATGAGCTCACTGTGTCTCCCATTTTGGCCAGCTTGGGTCAGGTGCAGCGCCTCTGGCATAAGAAGACCGGCTAGAACGACTGCCCAAGAGACTAGACCGGGTCAGACCTTTCTACACACTACAGGGCACATAGTATAGACCTCCAGTCGTAGGGAACCCATGAGTACAGTGGACTCTGGGCGACTTCTACGGCTTCCGTTTCGACGGGCAGCACGCACCGTCACTGTCCGCTGTGGAAATCCAAATACTCCTCAGTCGAATTCGCGTCGTCGAGGCAAGAACATTGCCCGTGCCACACAGTTTGACATGCACAGCCGGACAATTTGACATCGCATTGCAACCCAAACAGTAGCCAAAATCAAGTGTAAGAAATAGGAAATCAGCAGGAGATGCAGCTTCCTCTGGTGGCGGATTTATGCTGAGCTCTGCAGCTGCCTTCCCGGAGAGACTTTATCCGTCTTTGTCGTTGTTGCTGTACAGTTTTTCCCCCGTGGAATTTGTCGAAGCGGAAAAGCGAAAAGAAGCAGCACCGCGAAGCCCTCGAAGTGTCGACGAAAATCGTTAAAAAATAGAAAAACACTCGGCGACTATGTCACGACGCGCTTGAAGACCCCCATCCGCATCGAGGGAGATATTGAGATTGAGCGAGATCCAAACCCTACTTCGCCACCCACTACATCCATCAATTACGACTCCCACAAACTGCAAACTCAGGATTCGCATGGACAAAGGCACAATGAAGCGCAAGCAGAGGAGATACAGGTAGGGATCGACACACTAAAATGAAGTAGCATACATATATGTCAAATATGATGTGTCAATACCTATATAATATGATAAATTATTGTAAATAATATTTACTAAATATCTCAAAGAATTAATCCGAATATTAACTTTACAAATTGTTATTAAGTTACCTAACCCTGATTTGTTTTCGGGTTGATATTTCTATTTAAAGAATAATCTTACGAATATATTTATCCTATCTTAAATGTTAATAGTTGAGTGAAGCCGTCATGATATCTGAGGATATATCAATACTTCTGTAACACCATTTTTTATTTAAAATATATCCCAACTGATAAAAAGGTCATTGGTTTATCTATCATATATAGAACAATCTTCGACCTAACCCGATTGTTGTTTTATTAATAATATTTTGAAAAAATTTATGGATATTTTTATAATGATGAATTACTTATAAAATGTCCTAACGTAAAAAATAAAAAAATCATTAGTCCCCCAAATGTAAATATTATTAATTCATAGATAAAATCTATATTTGGGCATACTCATTAAACATTGTATTTTTCCCAATTCCGCAGAACCACATTCAACACACTGCAGCTGCAGGAGCTGGAGAGGGCATTCCAGCGAACCCACTATCCGGATGTGTTCTTCCGGGAGGAGCTGGCCGTGCGGATCGATTTGACGGAGGCACGGGTGCAGGTGTGGTTCCAGAACCGGCGGGCCAAGTGGCGCAAGCAGGAGAAGATCGGTGGCCTTGGCGGGGAGTACAAGGAGGGGGCGCTGGATCTCGATGTGGCCTACGACGACAGTGCTGTGCTGGGCCAACTGGATAGTGCGTTGGGTAGGAGCACAAGGGATTTCGAATTGTACTTGAAAAACAATAATATATTTTGGAATCTTTTCTAGGTGGTGGCGGAACGCTATTGCCCGATACCCCACCGCAATCCTCGAACTCCCTGGATAACGAACTCAAGGCTTCCTACGGCACAGGGGCCATGTCGCCCTCCAGGCTTTCACCGAATATTTTCCTCAACCTTAACATTGACCACCTGGGTCTGGAGAGAGGTGGCAGTGGCCTCTCCATGGAATGGTCCACCTATCCTCCACCTCAAACGCAAGCGCAGACACAACCACTGATGGACCCAGAATCGCATCTCCACCAGCAGCAGCAGCACCCGCCACAACAGCTTCAAGCCCATGCGAATCACCATGAGAACTCGAATCCTCACCAGCAGCATCAGCAGCAGAATGCCCAGCATCATCAGGCACTAGAGTTCGCCACCTCCTTGAACTTGGACATGACCGATGGCTCCTCCGCCTACGATGAGATGAAGTTCCTCAGCGTAGACGTGGACCAGTTCACGATCGACAGCTTCAAGGCGGACTGCATTCTCAGCATGGAGCAGTCCCAGATGCAGCCCTACGTGGGTCACTCCCAGCTGGTCGGATCCTCTAGCGAACTGTGTCTCGAGGGGATCGGCATGTCCTCCTTTGGCCTGGAAGAGGGCGAGCCCAAGACGCCACCCTCACTTTTGGTGCTCGACAAGACGCTGCCCTCGCTGAGCATTGGAGTCGAGGGAATCGCTGACCTGGTAGAGCAACTGCATCAGCACCAACATGAGAACGGGTCAGTGGGTGGTGGTGTCATCACCGGCGATGTATTGTGAATCCAACTTAGGTGAATTCTTCGCATAGTTAAAAGTAAACTAAAGTTAATCTAATCCAATCGTAGCTTTAATTTAAATGGCACCCGCTTTCGGGTGGAAAAGTCGGTGGATAGAGGGGAAAATGGAGTGTGTGAAGCCTGTTCTAGTTCTATTCTTGTTTTCTAGTCAATGTTAATGCCTGAGTTCAAGACCAAACAAGGTCGTCACACTAGACAACAAATGTGAATGAAATGAAAACAAAGTAATATAAAAATGTATCTTCACTGATTAGTCCTTTAATATTCTATAGATTAATGTAATTTATAAAAATTCAGCCTTTAACACGTTGTTTATTTTAAGAGATTCTGTAAATTAAACATTAAAGATTTATAATATTTGAAAACAAATATTTTGTAATTAAATAGGATAATATAAGGATTGAATAAGAATATTTTGTGCAGTGTAAAATTCGATAGGTGAGTAGAGTGGAAAATCGAGACGGAACGGGTCCTTAACTACGAGTATAGCCACCTTTTCTGGCCAGGTTCTGTTTTAGCTTCTATGGATTCCGCATGTGTGTGCTGCTAACAATGGAATCCCCCTACGCTCCTGCCACGCCCCTACCTCTGCCCTAACGCCTTATTTGTGGCTCGGATTAGAGGCAAACTAATTGTGCGATTTGAATGGATTTCGGGTTTTCGGTTCTGTTTGTTCGGCAATAACATTTGCTTTTGCTTTTTAACAATTGCTGAGAGAGCCCCTCAGCGCTCCACCCACTCAACCTCTGACCATCCTGGCTGTAATTTCCATTTACTGTTATTAACGTGGACTCCTGCAGGACCTGATCCTAAGCTGTCTTAACGCAGGACTCCTACACTCCGTTTAAAAGCCGCCTCGGCTTAAGGAAAAGCTCACAGCAGATGAGGGCTTAATGAGGGTGGACGACAGAGGAGATGGTAATATTTGGAATGGTAATGAAAGTGTTTTCAGTAGAAGTACGTTTTTCAAAGATAGAGAATACTTTTTGTGATAATAAAGGAATAAAATTAATAAGTTAGTCAGTAATCTGTGGTTAACTAATTTGAAATTATGAAAATAATTTTCTACACACCACATAAAAAAAATAGATTTTAACGGTTTGAACATAAAATGAATTATTGAACTTCTTAAAAATATTTTTTAATACTTTTTATATTCTTTCTTTACTATTTCATTTCAACAAGAATATTTTTGGATACTTTTGATATTCTTTCTTTACGATTTCATTCAACAAAAAGTTGCTCGATTTAATTAATAATGAGTGGAAGTCATCACGCGAGAGGTGCCTGGCTTGATTAAGACTCTTCCGGTTGGGCCAGAAAAGCTGGCTGGACTTAAGACAAAGCTTTCAAGGGAATGGCTGGAATGGAGCGGCAAAAGGCCCGTCAGATGTAAAGATTCGATGCTGGGGGCACCCGGCTCAGCTGGCTTAACACCTTGGCAAGCTCCTTGTGGATTTTGCGAAGCCAAGGGCCACCCAGTGCCACCTGCCCTCCCCCTCCCCCTTTTTGGGTGCCATTTTGCAGCTGACAATGACGGGGACAATAAGCTAATTGAGGCTGAGGTGGATGTCGCAGCGGGCGGACAGGCCGCAGACTCGAAAAACTCAAAACCCAACGGCACACGCTCGGATGGCCATAAAAGTTCATTATCCCCGGTCGAGGGTTGGCATGGCGGATGGCCCTTGAATGCCCACGAGGATGAGGATGAGGATGCGACCGGTTGCCATTGGATAATCTTCTGTTATGAGGCCGCGCAACGATGCGCTGCGAAATTTGGTTGGCTTTTTTTGAAAGTGATTGAAGAAGTGGGGGAATTACTGACTGAAGAATTATAGATTTTTTTTAAATTCGAAAAACACATTCTGGAAAATATTTAAAATGTAGACAAAGCAGGTATTATATACCTCAATATACATCAATTGTATTCTTTATACAAAGAACCCAACAGAAAAATTCTGAATCGATCGATCAGGGACATTTTTAACGCTTCACCTTTAATATAAATATAATATAAATTTTAAATAAAATATAGAAAACTACTGTTTAGGGTTTACAATTTCGTTTAATATTTTCCCAACCCTTTCGCAGTTTTCTTTTTCTGTCTAGCTTTTCAAACTGTATCCTTCTGCTGCCATCTTTTTGCTTGTACTGGCACATTTAAAATTAATCGAAAATCTTTTCTTCGGTATTATTCCGAGCACTCGCATCTCGGGGCTGTGTGCACAAGAACCACAAACTTTAATCGATAGTCAAATAAGCGTCGGTCCTTCGAGGAGCAAAGGGAGGGATGCGAAGGATACAAGCCATGTGTGTTATATATAAACGTACATACATATGAGGACATCCTGCGAGAGAGAGCTGAGAGCTGCTCCTTGCTCGGCTTTTGTGCTGTAATTTCTCTAACGTTTGTTTATATTTTATATCGAATGCGCCCCGGGCCGCATAAACGCAATAATCGCACATTTTATGGATTAAACTCACCTGCTTCGCCTGCTAATCTACGGCAGGATTCTTGCCAGGAGCGATGACATGGGTCAACCACTGGAAATGGAAACTGTCTCATCTCGAGATGCTTTTGATGTCGGGGAAACCAAATTTTGTGAACCTTTTAAACAAATATTTATAGGAACTCAATAAGAGTTTGTACTTTAAGATGCCTTCAATAAAATTTTAATTTATAAACTATGCAGATTCGTTTTAAAATAAATATAAGTCTTGCTATCAATTCGGAAAAATTTATTAAACTTTATTTTTGACAATTTAAATTAATAGGTTCTTTAGATTTATAATCTTTGAACAGTAAATTTATTTAATTTTAAGTATATTAAGATTTATTAATGGTTTGTTGGAAAAATGGAAAATATTAATGAAATTACTGATATATAAAGTAATATAAATTAATTACAAAAAAGACAAGAGGATTAAAAATGTCTACTTTTTCTGATGCAAATATCTTTAAAGAATATTACCATCCCAGCATCATGACAGAAAGTTGGTTGGAATCGGCTTTAATCCTTCCCCGGAGCAGTGCTCCAATGTTCCACGATAATTCCTCGACCAGCCCAATCCGTTTCCAATTAGCCGTTGGAATTGGTCCCCCACCACTCACGAATCCTGAATCTCTCAGTCGACAAATGAGTTATTCATTATGCATATGCATTCGATTTCCAGAGCACCCCCTTTCCCCCCATTCAACTAACAGGGCCATATTAAATAATGAAATATTAAAATCGAATGCGACCGAAATGACTTTTGCCACCCCTTCCATTTGGATCGCAGAGAGGTGTTCATGTGAATAAATTGCAATTAACAATATTTTTATTTCAACAAACGAAATGTCGGCCTCCTCCCTTTGGCTCCTATAAATAAGAAAAAAAGTAACAGGAGGGGGAACCCATTTAATTAAAGGCAAATTTAATAGGTAAATATTTCATATGCTGCATATACATACATATGCACAAAGCGAGGGTCAGAAAAACTGTTGAAAAAAGGATTTCATAAAAAAATGTGTATTCGTACATATTTTAATTTTATCCTCCCACAGTGCGTCTCAGAAAAATAGTTTGAGGGAAATATTATTTAAAACTATATTTTATATTATTATATTATATTCAAAAATAACATTAAAAGAATTTATAAACTAAATTTAAATAGTAATTAAAATGAAAAAAAACATTTATTAATATATTTCAAAAAATACATAAACCGAAGCCCATATATTTTTGAAACGTTCTTTACCTAAAGCTTAAAAAGTACACATTTTATTTTAAAATACGAAAAAAAAAAATCGTTTTGGTCTGTATGCGAGTAAATAGCAGCGAATCGGGGAGCAGCGGGGGAAATTTGGGCCTGGGTGTATATTAAATTTCGTGTTGATACAGAACAGGAACGGAAAAAATTATGCGAAGCGTGCACTAGAAAAACAAAAGAAACACGAGAACGGTTCGGGACGGGGGAGTGGAAAAAAGAAATCAGAAAAATTAATAGAGTGCAAATATTTGTAGATTTTTACACGAACTATTAACGGGCAGCAAACAAAACCCGACGCAAAAACCAGAAGCCAGGATCCCGGATTCGAGTTCGGGATTGGAGATTGCGGGTAACTCGAGATCGTATCATATACGGGCATGGAATATATGGGTATATGCATAGGCCTATGCAAATAAAAGTCAGGGGATTGGAATGACTGGGCACAAAATGGCGACTCAGGAACGGAGGACCAAATAAAAGAGAACGAGCGAGCCAAGTCAGGTCAAGATAGAATAAATTTGAATTTGAATTTTGGCCATCGATTCGAGTCGTCAGAGTCTCCCACCTGACTGGACCTGAACTTGCTGCTACGGCTCTGCCAAAGGAAAATAACAAGATGGAAACTTTGCCAAAGAGAAAAACACAAAAAAATGAGGGAAGAAAAACAAGCTGAAAAGGACACAACACAGACCAAACGAGACAATTTGTCAGTCTACTTTCGGCTGACAGGATGGAGGTGAGCAGAAAGTGGGGGAAAAATGTAACTTTTAGGCAATAAAACGATATTTGAATAATGATATAAATATTCATTTTGCTCTTTTGGATCCTTAAAATTCCTATCATCTTATATTTCGTTAGCGTTGTCTATACCCCTTTAAGGAAAAAATATTAGAATATTAAAATATTCTTTCTAAGCTCGAACTTTAAAACTATTTCCTAATTTCGGTTTTAAGTTCAGATTTTTACCATTTTTGCTTTATCGAATAATCGAATTTTGGTAGATCACGTACAAATTCAGAACTAATCATTGAAATATCAAAATATATTTCTTTTATTTTATAACTTTAAATATTTTTTATGGTCTCTCTTTGTATTTTAAAAATGCTATTTTTACCTATGTGACTCTGTCTATATTTTAACATTATGCACCATTTTCTCTCTGTGCAGGGGATGATTTGAGTGGCTTTGCCATCTTGTTTTGGCACGGCCCCCAATTCGCAATGCAAGAATGAAAATGGCCAACAAATGCCGGCAGAGGACATGCAGATACATCTGCCGCAGAGCGCAGAAGATGCAGATGCATATAGACTTTGCCGCCCCATTCTCTATTTCCATTTCAGAGATCCTTTGTGTGGTCCGTGTGTCTGTGTGGAAAATTGATTGGAGGCGAAGCCATCAAAGTGTCCATCGAAGCTGCTAACAGGCTGACCGCTGCCGCCCCCAATTTTCCGCCTAGTTTTACCCCATTTCCAGTTATCCTTGGATCTCCATCTCCTATTACCTGGAGTGGCAGGTGTGAAAGCTTCTCGCCGGGTCTTCCCACTTATCATCAAAAGTTTCCATCCATCCATCAATCCATCCATCCATCCCACAGGTGAAACAACTTTTCTTGGCATTTTTGTGTGTTTGACTTTTGGCGAGTTTTTCGTTTTATTTTCGGTTTTCAATAAGTTAGTTTTAACATTAGAATTAATCGTTGGAGGAATGACACTTAACTTTCGTCTAGTATGGTATGTGTGTTTATCTTAATTATCAATACTTTTGTATGGAGATTTGTTTGTTAGATGCAATAAACTTTGGACTTGGACACAGGACACGAAACAATTACCACAAAATGCATTCACACTTGGTTTTGATACAATACATTCGCGCACATACGATACATTTACATTACAATAAGGTGACTGTACAGATTTTACTAAATATAATTAAGATACTTTACTAGTTCCTCTGGCGTTTCTTCCCCTCTCTTTCAACTTATAACTTAGTAACAAAAAATGTTCAAAAATGTGTCATGTCTATTTACAAAACAAAACTTATGAGCTAAGGGCCGACCTCGCAAAGTCCACTTCATTTTGCTCTTTGAACTATTTAATTTTAAGTACTCAGTCGTATAAACAATGAAGATAAATAAATACAATATGCTTTTAAGTATACCAGTTAAATAATAGAAAATAGTGACGTATTTTGTATTTTAAATGACATAAAAATTCGCGACCTTGATCGACAGGCCCTTAGAATGATCCTAAAACTTATAACTATCTTTTCATATATACACCGCCCTTTTCATATAGCCACGCCCCTTATTAGGCCACCTCGAGATCGGAGGATTCGTCCGCATCGCTGTACCCATTCGGATCGCTCTTGATGTGCACTAGTTGCGCGGAATAGTGATCGGATCCGGGGCATTTGACAGATACGGAACCATTTCCGGTGGTGCTGGTCGTGCCGCCTCCTCCGCTGTTGTTGCTCACGGTGGTGCCGTTGGTGGTGCTGCCGCATTGCTCCTCCTGCAGTTTCCGCAGTCGTTCCTGTTCCTCACGTTTTTGCTTGCGCCACTTGGCCCGACGGTTTTTGAACCACACCTGGAAAAATAAGAGGAAAAACTGTTGTTTAGTACAAGAAAAATTTTAATTCCTTTCGCATTTTGTTTACTACAAAATATTTCTGAGTTTCGGTTTTTTATTTTAGATTTCTATGTCTAAAAAGTCATTTTCAAACTAAATATTTTAAAAATCCCATATAAAGGTGTTCAAAAGTATGCAACAAAATATTTTATAACCACCATCACAGATTTCAAGCCGAACTTTTCAAGATTCTCATGTTAATTTTCTTAGAAAATCTATACTGTATTGCTCCGTTAAGGATAATAATTCAGGGGGTAGGTGGCTGGGGTGGCTACCTAGGTTACTTTTGAGCGTGGGGCTTCAAAAACACTTTCATCCGTTTTGCTCGGAAATTCGCTCTTCTGCTTGGGATTTCTGCTCATAAATATTTTAAGTAATTTTTTTCGACCCTCTCTCCTCTTTTTTTGCCCTTCCAAGGCTTCTTTTTCTCAATCTTGGCGGTTATCTTTTTGGCCGGTTGCCAGGGACAGCAATTCTCACACCCACTTTTCTCCTTTTTCTGGGTTTAATGAGATGACTTATTGTAATTGTAATTAATTGAGATTTCAGAAGGGGGTGGGTTACAAAAGGAAAGAGAAAAAGCGGAGAAGAAAAAACTTTATTTGTAGGGTACCAAGGTTTATGATTGGTAAGGGTTTATATATCTCCTAAAATATTGTATTTGGAAAATGAAAAAAAATAAAAATTCAATTTTAATTAAGCAGGTAAAATAAGTGAGTTATTTTTCTGTTCTGGATCTTCTCATTCTTTTTTATCTTTTTAATTAGGCTTGGGCCACGCCCTTTGCTCCCGTCTCTTACACCCCGCCTTTAACCCTTTCGCATCTGTTTCCTCCACCCGCTGCTACTTAGTTAATTAAAACAAAAGGCGGCTGTGAAGTGACTTAGGGGTTAAACTTCATCAGGAGGTTAGCTCTCTCCGCGGGCAACAGGGAAGATACTTATCATCATGAGGCAAAAGAGGAATAGGAATCCCTTATGTAATCACCCTTGTGGGCAGTGAACCCATCCTGTCTTGTCATTAGCCCCCAAAGCTACCCCAAAAACCCATTCCCCTCTCGGAGGGCGGAGTCTTTTCTCTCTTTCCCCGTGAGTTCTCCCAGTTCTCCCAGCGAGAATTTTCCCTGCGATGTGCTCTATTTGCCCAATCCAATCCGAGTGCAATGGTGAATTTGCAACCCCTATATGTTTATTTGTCCGTCTGTTTGTTGATTATTTGCTGAATAAATACTAGGGGAAAATTCGCCAGCCAGTCGGCCAGGAAAAAGTTTAATTAGAACAATTAGGCAGCGGTGGAAAAGTTGATTTTCCACAATGTTATCATTTGAGGAAAAAGTTGAGTTTTCTCTCGGTGGGGTTCGGGAAATGTTTATGCAGCAAATCGACTGAATTTGTTGAAATAACAGAGGAAGAGGAAGCGAAAGCGGAAACGGAAGTGGCAGTGGAAAATGGGGAAATGAAAGAGGGAAATGCGATAAACTTATAAGCAAAAGGATGTTTGCAGATCGGAAATTCATATTCGAGCTCATTTAAGTTAGCATTATATTTCTGTGGATTTTCGCAGCTGCTTCTCCTCGACTTATTTGCTTAGGAATTAAATTTTGATTTTCACCTTGGTAACCTTTGAACTTTTGGCATCTGGCAACGCTTTTGATGTCCTCGCTAAATGTCAGTTAAATTTTCCATTTATTTTTCATGTTTCCACTGGGCCTAATTAGATTTTTGACAGCTCCCCCTCTTTTCCCATACATTTTGCATATTTATTTTCATAATTTTCATAATTTTATGAGCTTAAGTTATTAAAACAACAAACGCGTCGCGTTTTTCAAAATTCGCAGCCATGAATATATGTGAATTACTCAGCTTAATTGTGTCAACACACGAAACTAACACGATAATTACCTATGCAACAGCTTTAATCCATAAATTCTAAAACGAAACAAAAAAAATCGCGAACTTTGCTGCTGGCGGTTTTTACCGCCTGATTGGGTTTTTTCGCCATTATTAAAGTTTCATATTTTAATTAAATGTTAGCCAGCGAACCGAAAGCATATTGAACCCTAATCCGGCGGAACTACAAAGTCCGGAGTTTGGGAAGCGGGAATCGTGTGTGTGCGGTGGAAAAAACGCACTCGCTCTGCTAATCCCGTAATTTTTACGGCCAACAGAGTTCCGTTTTGGGTATATCCAAACCTCCCAAAACCCCCCCACCCCGCCACGCGTTTAAAATCTGACTAACGCACAACAATTTGGCCATAACCGCGGGCGCGTTTTTTGCCGCTTTTCGCTGGCTGGCACGCTCGCAAAAATCGCAGTGAAAATTTGGAGAAATTAAATAAACAAAGGCGCAAAAAGTGGCGGTTTCGGGGGATTTTCGGGGGTATTCCAGGGGATCTGTGTGTGGTGGGCGATTTCCCATGTTGATTGATGGCTTCAACAACACGCCAACAAAATGGCGAAAGTGCAGTCGCCCACTGAGCTAAAATACCGTCCTTAAAAAGTAAGTTTGGGAATTAAAAAAAAATATTTCAATATTTTGCAATATATTTTCTCTCGTAGCATACTTTTGGACACCCTTTTTAATGGTTTTAAATCTCTTAAAATAATCAAGCTATATTTCACAATATTAAATGGTTCATATTTGTTAGTCCTTTTGTAGATGTGAAGTTATTATAATTTTAGGATCTCTGAACTTTTTTCCCAAAATTGCCTTATATTTTCTCCTTACTTTTTCAGTGTAGAATGAAAGCCTGATGCATTTTTTCGTGCCAGGAAGCTCCGAACTTGACATGCATTGGCTCGCGCCTTGGAGTCGAGAGATCTGCGGAACGGAACCACTGGCCACTGCAAATATTGCCACAGATTTTTCATCCAAAAGCGCATAAATCGCTGATACCGCAGGAAAATCGAGGGGAGGAAAAGGGGTTAAAGTCCCGGGGGGTCGAAAAGGCCGAGGAGCGGCACACATTCGAAAACGTGCATGAAATCCATTGAACAAACATACCCAGGGCAGTTGATTTTTAATTAACTACAAAAGCGCTTTACGCCCCCCTTTGGGAAATTGGGAAATTCGGGCGGTTGGGGGCGTGGCCTTTTCGGCAGACTGACCATCATGATGTGTGCGTGTTATTTTTGGGTTTTTTGACCAGTCTGCTGACTGCGTGGCTGGATTACCATGATAATGTTTCCGAAAATGCAGCACATAGTTGCACTGCTATGATAACTTTGCGCTTCGTTAATCGCTGCACCTGCTCTTTCGATTTTTCCCTTCTAATTTTTCGGTGTTTTTCCAGGACCGGAAAATTTTGTCCACCCGTCAAAAGCCAAAAAACATGGAAAACGCCAGGCAGACTACCAAAAAACAAAAGAGAGAAATAAAAATGTCGAGTATGGGGTTAAGATGAGGGGAAAACTGGGGGGCGGAAATGGGTGGAAAATGGTTGAGGAGCGGTGGAAAACACAAAATGGCGGCTGCCTTTTCGCCAGTCGCTCTAATTAGTGAAAATTGGCAACACAAGTCGGTCGGAAACTTCGTCACCGAAATGGGTGGCGCTCCTCCTACGCCTCCCCCTTCCCCTCCTCCTGCTCATTTTCCCAATTTCCATCCAACCTTTTTTGGCAAATTGTTGACGCTGTTTCCGTCGTGTTGTTGGATTAAAATCGCGCACCCATGAAAATTGCTCGTTACGCACATTCCCTTTCACCTTTTTTTGAGTGTATTCTGGGTGTTAAACAAGTCCATGTGCAGTAATTAAAGAACCAAAATGTAAAAGGTTTTACTATCAATCTGATCCTTAAAATAGAAACCGTAAATTATAGTATCTTGAGACTTTTATTTTATTTCATTTTTTTGAAATCGTGAAAAATAACACTACGAAGGGTTATTCTTATTTATTTCCTCTAGCCTAAAAAAATGTATAAAAGTCAGATAAATTTGTCAACAAAATTAATAAAAACCAATAAGGCATTTTAAATAAAAACCCCAATTAATTATTTAAAAAAAAAAACGGCTAGTTGTGGTAGCCCTAGATTGAAGATTGCATTAGTGTCAAACTAAAACAGTGTTGGAAAATACGCAAAGAATACTCAAGGATGGCGTCGGTCAAAGAAGAAGAAGCAGAACAAATCGTGCAAAAGTTTATGTTGTTGCATAAAAAAGTGATTTTCGGTGTTTTAAAAGTGCAATAAATAGTTCAAAGTTTTTAAATCCATTAACGGAAAGGTTTTTTAGGCTGGGTAACCGCGTGTTAAAAAAATTGAGATCAGAAGTGCAATAAATCAAAGTTTTAATTTCGCTTTGCAATCAGAAAACAATGGCAAAGTTTTTTTTTTTTAAGTGCGGTATATACAAGTATAATATAAAAAGTGTTAAAAATATACGGTGAGTAAAATTTCTTATGCATTTTCTTTAACAATGCGGATTATAAGAAAAAACGAATATTTCTTTAAGTTCCCTCAAAAAAAACCAAAAGCGATGTTCATATTTCATCTGTCATCCTTCGCCTCATAAAAACCCATCAAAATTAATGAATTTTTACCCTTAAAAAGCCCATTTAAATGTTATCTTTTCTTATGAATTTTATTTCCAGGCTAATCGCCGACACGGACGACCTTTTAAGAGCTTAGTGTGGAGTGCACCTGTACCCCCACTGTTTCCACCTTTTTCCCACCACCCACTGCGTTTTTTGTGTAAATTTATGCAGCTTCGAGGGCAATTTTCTCCCCTAGCGATAATATTTGTCTACGGTTACACGCTTCGACAGCCAAAACTGTAAAGCAAACATGGGGAAAAGCGTCTGCGAAAAGTCCTTTTCCCTCCTTCCATTTCACCACTTGCTCGAGGTTATAAACGCACTTTGCTGCCCGAAGAATCCCGGGGGATAACTCGAGAAATTCGCATCCTCGCAACTCAAGTGTTTGAATAATGGAAAATTATGAAAAATTATAACAACAGCATTTACCGAGAAAATAAGGGGGTGTGAGATTTGTGGGTTGTCGAGTGGGTGGTGGTTTGTGGGTGGTTCATGACCTCGGGTAAAATTAACGGAAATCTGCTGATTCCAGCTCATTGCCGTTTTTAATTCAATTTCGAGGCTAAACAAATATAGGGAAGGAGATATATGTGTGTTTATTGTGTCTAAGGAGAGACAACAATAATAATAATAATACAGAAGCAGTATTTTAGTTAATTGCCAACGCAGGTGGGCCCGAAATATATAAAATGCCGATCCCGATCCCGAACCCCTTTTCAAGTCGAGACCTCTCAATTGTGCAACTTCAAAGCGGCAACGCTTGAGTTGTATGGGATGATCCTTGAAAGAAAGGCTGTGTACTAATAGTATATCAGTAGGGTGACAAGCCCTTTTCAAGTCCTGGCCAAAACAAAACGACAAAGTAGGAGAAAACAGCGCAGACACAACAGAGATCACAGTCAGATGAGGAGTGATGATGATGAGTGGGCACATTCTTCTCCATTCTTCACTCTCTCCCTACAAGAAGGGGTAACATCAATATTTGTAGAGTTGAGCGATCGAACGGAGAGAGAGGAGCACAAATTATGCCAAGCTGATGATTACTAATTTCTTGGCGACGACCGAAGACAAATATTTGAAATGCCCTCCAGGCATTCCTCCTATGTATATATCCCTCTCTATCTGGCAGACCGGAGAACCAAATCACCTCGATCACTTGAGCTGCGGGATTAGGCGTATTTGACTTGCACGCACCAAAGAAGGCAAGGCGAAAAATGAGAGGCAGACGACGACGCACAAAGAGAACGAGTGTGTTTGCTCTACAGGTAGAGCTACTGTTTTACGATCCAAACCCATCCCATACAAACCAAACCAATCCAATCCGATCGGATCCGAAACCACCCGACCCTCGAGTGTCTAAATAAAAATAATAATTGTAAATGATGAAGTCAAAATAAGCAGATCATTTAAATGCCGAACGAGGTTCGGCTGGGAACTGAATAGTTACGATAGGTTTGAAGGAGAATCTATGAGAAACCGAGCATTATGTAAAGATATAGCTGTGATTTTTGGTATGGAAAGATCTTAACTATAATGTTGTCCAAATATGTATTAATAACATTACCTTGCTATAAAATCTAGTATATGCTCCAATAGATCCCTAGTAACTTGAAAATTTTACTGACCGGTTTTGTATTAGATACAGAATGTTCTTTAATAACTTAGATTTCTTTAGAGAATCCTCCACCATTCTTCGTATCTGAGGTCGTCAAGCTAAAGTATTACTAATGAAAGGTGTTACCTAATAGATCACCGATTCAATGGACTCTTTTTTTAAGAGCAACCTTTGTGTAGGCTTCGAATTTGTTCATTTTTTCCCTTCTGTTTTCTCTTTTGTTATTGCTGCTGTTTGTCTTAGGCAAGATTTTCAATAATTATTGCCACTTATGGTGCGGACTGGGGTCTTAGAGCCACTGTACCGGGATCGCGGGGTATTCGGGGGTCTCGAGTGGCAACTCTCGGCATGCAAATATGCTAAACAGTAGCAGTCACAAAAGCTGAGGCTCCAAGTTGGAAGCCCGGGCTCTGAAGTTGATTATGCTGCTTAAGTCAATGACGAGCGATGACTGAGCACAAGATTTACTGGGGGGCTTGGGATTGGGGATTGGCGATTGGACTGCCGTCTCTTTCTTCATCCACTTTGCTTGTCAGAGACAAGTTTGAAGTCTCTTTTTGTGTGTTGTATGTTAATTAGTCGCCCCCATGAGCCAGCAGATTTGAATCCCCCGATTTCCAATTAGTTGAAAAGTTGGGAAATCATTTCTTCTCTCAATTTTCCCTTTAGATCTTACAAACCTGCTCTGTAATCCGCTTAGGATTCCAATGCTAAGGCCGCGGGTTAAATTTGTCACCTAATCAGAAGGCGGGCGTCAATTCGCCTGCGGGTTAAGTAACGCCAGGCCTCTCATTATCCTAAATGGTTAGTAATGTTAATGTGTAAGTTGTCTTAAGCTGAAGGCCAAACATAAGCCCACACCCCTTCGAGTGTCAACAAATGTCGCACTTGTCCGCCTTCCTGCGTTCCAAAAGGTGAGGGCGAATTGGGGTTGCAGACGGGTTACAGATGGGTTAGATTAAACATTCGACCGGTTGACAAACACACATATTGCCAGGGAAACGAAAACTAAGGGGTTCCGGAAAGCGCGTTGCTAATCCTTATCAAATACGCGAAATATAGCCACCCATCATCGAAAATCGTGAACAAATTAAATTGTCAACTTTTGTCGTCACTTTCTTCCTTGGTGACCTCTCAATTTGTTTGTTTGTTGTCGGGTTTCCTCGACACTAATGGACTTTGAATCACAATTGCCGATGTGCCCAATGCCAAAGGGGGATGGTTTATCCCTCTGGTCGCCCAGGGTGGGATTTACAAGGGCATCCCTGCATATTTACATTACCAATGATACGATTCAGGGACAACCACCAAGCAAATAACCATCACCATCCGTTTAAACATGCGGTTGTATCCCAAGTCCCATTACCCAAATTAAGTGAATCATTGGGATTGGCATTGTTTTGCTTTCGCCGGCGAACGAGGAAGAAGAAGCCCCGCAAAATGTACGCCGCCGCTGACAACTAAATAAACAAGGAGAATTTCTCATGGGGGAGATTGCGATGCAGATGCCAGAGATTCAGATTCAGATTCAGATTCAGCTTCGGATTCGGATTCTGATTCATATTGGTTAAGTGGAGAAGGACGGGGGTGTGGCACTCAATTGGTTTCACGCGGGGAATTTAAATGAGCGTGAAATTAGAGCCAAATAGAAGAAAAGGTTGTTGGTCAGAGAGTAAGGGAGGTTATTTTGTATTAGATAAAAGAATTATTCACTAAATGTTCTACAGAAGTCACGAAGGTTTTAAAAACAATGATTCACTGTGAAATACAAATTTTCTCTGCCCGCACTCTGCCGACACACACACAGTATACATATTTAAAAACCCCTCAGAAATATTTATTCAAGATTAACTAACCTCAACTCTTTCCTCCTTCAGATCCACCTTGAGGGCCAGCTGCTCCCTAAGCACCACATCCGGATAGTGGGTCTTGTCGAAGGTGGCTTCCAGTTGCTCCAACTGCTCCTCCGTGAAGATGGTGCGATGGCGACGCTTCCTTTTCGGCGGAGGTCCATGGCCGAGATGGCTCAAATGATGCTGCCCGTGGCCATGATGGTGGGCGCCCAGATGTGGGTGGTGCGGATGTCCGTGTGGGTGATGAGGATGGTGCCCGTGACCCGCCAGTCCGGCGGCTGCTCCACTCACATGCGCCTGCATCTGAGCGGCAGCCACATGCGCCACTGCAGCCGCGTGCATGTAGTTTGGATAAAAGTTGGGGTACGCCACTGTGCAGGAAAAACAAGGGAAAACAAGAGGAAAATTCATTATTCCCTGGCTGTAATAACAGTCATATCATCATCATATAAGCGCCCGGAAGAGGGAAGGCATGGAGGTAAGTGGAATATTCCTGTGTAAATCCTTAAAAATGCGCATAACGAAACGCGAAAAATAAAACGGCCGCCATGTTGGCCTAACAGTAGAGGAAATATAAGTATGAGTTTTAAACAAAATCCATGGGTGTTTAATATCACTAAAAAAGTGTAGAAAATTATGCATTGGAATTTTGTTTTAAGATTTTTAAAGTAATTCTTTAGACTTGCGGTTTTGAACTATATTATTGCATACTTTTAGACACCCGTCGTTTAAAGGCCTAATAATTTCTCTCTTTGTTTTAAGGAATATTAATACATCTACAAAATTTCCATATTTTACAATAACCGATTCAAATTTGCATAGGGTTTGCCAAAACTGAATCTATTTTTTCGACCCCAGCTGTAAGCGTATGTGAGGCTTCCATTTCCGTTTC
The DNA here is from genome assembly GCA_035046095.1 of Drosophila pseudotakahashii. Classification (NCBI taxonomy): domain Eukaryota; kingdom Metazoa; phylum Arthropoda; class Insecta; order Diptera; family Drosophilidae; genus Drosophila; species Drosophila pseudotakahashii. Next base: position 704,495 of record JAWNOE010000198.1, read on the forward strand.
CGGTTGCAGCAAGCTGGGGGGGAAAAAAGTTGCGCCCGGGTTTTTAATATTCATGTCCTGCGGGGGAGCCTTTGAATGAATTTAAGCGGGATTCTGCATAAATCTCCGACGGAGATCCACGCTCGAATCAACACAAGTCACGAGCCCATCTTAAAGCCACCCCCAGACCCAGGGTTTTCCGGGTTTTCCAGCCGGAATCTCAGACTAGAGCCCAATGCAAATCCTCTCACCGCAAAATCGAAGGCAAATGTAAGGGAAATGCGGAATCATCTTTCACGGATCATTGCCTAATTATGAATAATGCCATTCAGGATTCGCTTGGGAACGGGAGTGGTTCGGTTCAGTGGGTGAGGGTGAGGATGTCAGGTTGAGAGTGGGTGAATGGGTGATTGGATGATTGCTGACTGCATGAGTGGGTTCCCTCAAGGTGTTTTCAGACTTAAAGTTCGACGGGAAGCCTCATAAAAGTATTTTGCAACATGCTAAGTGGTCGGAGGAAACACGGAACCCAAAAGTATTGATGGACTGTCAGTCAGTTACAATAAGTCTGGGGTATGGAGCTTTGAAAAGTCGAATTCCTATTGTAAAAGTATCATAAGCGACTGACATTATAAGTTTTATTCAGTTTTTAATAGAAATACTTAATTGATTTGAATGTATAATATCAGTGGAATATCTTATTCCATAAAAGATTGTTTTTTTATATCATCCTATAACATCAGAATTTGTATCCTAAAAATTCTGATGATTGAGCAAAGTTCTTGATTAAGTTTTTTAGTGGATTTGAACAAATAATGTTAACTGTTTAATTTGCTGTATCAAAGTGTATGCTTTCCAAAAAAGATTGACGTACGATGGGTATTAATCATTTCGTATTTCTTACCTAGAAAATCCGATGGGGAAGCTGCGAACCCAGTCGCCGCCGCAGCCGCCAGGTGACCCAGATGCAGGCCAGGATGCTGCAGCATGGCAGGAACCCTCTGCGGTCGGATGGGACTGGCTGCTGCGCTGGAGCTGGAGTTGGAGTTGGGCGAGGCGGGTGACTCGGCGCCGCTCCTCTTTAGGCCCAAACCGATGCCATTCGATGTCAGTCCATTCTGCTGGCCATTGCTGCTGATGTGGTTGCCCTGGCTGCCCGCAGATCCGGCTCCTCCCTGTTGTCTCGAGCCCAAAATGCTGTCGATCGTAAACAGGGAGGCGGCTGCAGCTCCTCCTCTCCTGTCCTCCTCCAGTATGGTCACTCCCGACTGGCTGCCATCGTCGGAGGAGGGCGTCTGACTCTGCGACTGGGCATGTTGGGCATGCTGCTGCTGGAGCACCGATTGCAATCGCTGTCCGAGGTAGCCACATTGCTGGGAGTTCAGGAGCATGGCGGTGGTCAGGTGATAGGCGGCCGTGTTGCCCGGCGATCGCGAGATCTGCCTGGGCGGCTGCTGTTGCTGCTCGCCAAGATCGCTGGGCGATCGCTTGAGCGTATAACCCGCCGGCGGGGAATTGGTTTCGACCATTTGGGCAAGCATTGAGCCGGGGGGCGGTGGTGTGGGCGGCGGGGAGGGACTGGGCGTGCTCACAACGGTGATCTTGAACTTGGCCTTCGACGAGGGCGGAATGTCGCTGGGCGTGGAGCTGGGAGTGGTGGTGGTGGCTCCTCCACCGCCTCCTCCTCCAGGTGCCCAAAGTGAGGAGAGAATTTTGAAGGTGTCTCTGGAGCTTTTGAGGTCGAAAATGGTTTTTCTCTAAGGTTGTTTAGCACAAAACGTTTAAAAACTTATTTTTATGAAGGGAAAATCCACAAAAATGTAAATTGGCGAGTGTTTTAAGCTTTTTTTGTATCTTTGGCGCACAAAATTGTATTATATTCCACTTAAACCGCACTTTAAACACGCACTGAAATCGCGTCGTTATTTTTGTGATAATTTTCTACAGGTTTTTCAGCCACCGGGAAACCCTTCTTGTCCGCTCGAGCTGCGAAACTGTTGTGAGAGCAATGCCGCCCGACAAGTTGTCGATTGAGTAGTCGTCAAGCCAGTTCTACAGATATAGATACAGACTCTCAGTCACCGGATACCATACACACATACTCTCTCTCTTCAAGCGGACATTTTTGCATTTCAGCCAATGAAATCGGGGTGAAGCCACGCCCTCAATTGCTACCATATTGTTTGGTAATACTCTCTCTTTGGGCCTCTCTCTTTCTCTCTATAAACCTCCCTCCCTTTCTTTCTATCACTCTATAGCTCTTTCTCTCACTCTTGTTGAAGGTGGTTGAAGGTGTCGGTGTCCCCATCCTGCACTGTTCTCGGTTTTAAGGTTGCCAGGAGGTCTTGGATAAAGATGGCGCTACGGAGATAATGTCCCCACTCACAAAACCCCATTTCTCACACCCTTTTCCATAATTTTTCGCTTTTTTCCGCTCTCTACTCACTTTTTTTACTCACTGACAGTTATTTATACAGATAAAGTCATCACTGACAGACCCCGCGGCCCCCAAGAGAAAGAGATAGCTGTCGGAAGAACGAAAGAGAGGGGTAGAGGGTGAGCAAGAGATGGCCATACAGCAGCTCTCTCTCTCTTTCATCAAAGTACCATGTGATGTAGTATGGGGTAGCATAAAAATGTTGATGAAAGTTATGGGTGGCAAAAAGCCTGACGCTCTCTTTCCGCTTTCAGGGGATTCAGATTCAGATTCTCCGCCTCTGCCGACGCTATATCTTAAGAAGATAATGACTAAATTAATGCTTTTATGTTTCTGGCAACACATAAACATCATTATGCGCTCAATCCGCCCACGGAGATGCGCTGCTTTCTCCCTTTTCCAGTCTTATCCTTATCCCGTTCTTCCTTCTGGAGGTTAAGGGCTATATATAAAGCATATACAGCCATTCTACTGAAGAAAGTGTACTATACATGGAGAACACTCTTCCAATAATCTAAAGCACTTTGGTGACCCCTATCGCTATTATTCCACCTCGTGTGTGTGCATATGAAAATATTTTAATCTAAAGTTTCCACATCAAACATGCCCAAGTGCAAAATCCCCAATGGCCCCCGGGGCTTGAACTCGTACCCTGTCCTCCAACCCTTCTCAAATGCAGGAAAACAAAAGCTAAGCTACGACTAATGATAAATGCAACTCTGGCAAGCTCACTCACACAAACTGAAATGGAAAGCCAGCCAGGAAAAGCGAATGAAGCGAAAAGACCTTACAATGTCACCTATGTGGGGGTGCAAAAATGGGGATCACTTGAAAAAAAATAATTAACAACTAATACCAATCTTATAAATCGTGTTAATAAGTAACAAAGTAAACTATTACTAAATAAAACCGGTTAATGGACAATATACCGTTCAATTTATAATCGTCAATAGTGGTAAAGTACTAAGAGCATTATAGTTACAGAATTCCACTTTACGTAACATATTTAGGTGTTCCAAAAAAATGATCACTGAAGAAACGCGACTTCTTGAGATTTCAAGTAGTCCACTTAATCTCATCAGCGAACGGAGCCTCATCATCCTTTGTAAACTAAGCACATTTCGCTAAGTGTAATACGGGGGACGGTGGGGTCCTGAGAGGGAAGCTTACATAAATGCAGATATTTGAGTGTGTGAGCCGGGGTATATGTGTTCAACTGATTACGGGGGTAAGGACGAGGAGGCGAGGTCCTGTCACATGTTGCAAAAGGATGAAAGGATGACGGCTGATGACGTCGAATGTGGCCAAATGCTTTTAGAAATTATTGAATAATTAAGCAGGCCAAGGACCACAGGACCAGGATATTTTCACTTCCCCTTCCCCACTTCTTCTCTTCGAATCTCAGTGGGTTCTCCATTCCACTTCTCTCGGGGGTTTCGCTATTTGCCTTTGCACTGAACTTCTTACATGGCCAAGAACTCCCGACGGGAAACCCGATGTGATGATGATGGTGTAAAAATAGAAGAAAAATTGAGTTGAGGAAGGCAAGAAGAAGAGGGATAGAGGTAAGAGGAAGCACTCGCTAAGCTCAAAAGTTGTGCTGCACTTTTTTCTATTATTTTTCTGGCCTTTTTCCACATGGAACTTTTTGCTATTTTTTCTTATTTTCCCTCCCCAACTCTGACCTGATTTTTTCCCCCACTCGCTTTGCACTTTTTGTTTTAGTTCGCAGATTGAATTTTAAATAAAAAATTAAATTAACTCGTCTAAGTATTGTATTTGATTTTCTGCCACTACCCTTCGATTGGCTGTGTGCGAAAAAGTTCAATTGGCAGAGGACTAAGCAAACATTGTGGAATAAAAGGTTTTTCTACTTTTCCATTTGAGCGATGGAGAGCAGGGAAAATGTGGGGAGAAATCATCATCTTCTTCGAACTTTTTCTTGGCTCCCTCCCGATGATGATGGTTTTTATTTCGATTTTCTGTTGCCATTTCTCTTTCGACGCCCACGGCCACATTTTCCAGTTGTGCAAAATTAGAAAAGTTTTCCTCGCTCTCTCTTTCTCTATGATTGCTTCCCAGAAGCGGAAGGACCAAGAGAGAGAAGGAGAATGGGGTGGCAGGAGTGGGAGGAGGAGGAGGAGGGTGGTGGCCGTGTGCTTTGCGTATTTGTCTTGTTAAAAATTTAAGCGAATTTCCTCGAGAAGCCAAATCGAAATCAGCAGCAGCAGAATCCGCACCAGAATCGAAATCAGATTCTTCGGATTCAGGCAGCTAAATCTAAATCCCGTGCTGAGGATTTGCCATTGCGGCTGAGTCGCCTGCTGCTGCTGCTGACATTGATATGGTAATGAAGCCACGACATCGGCATCGGGCTCTAATCCCCGCCAGCAGCAGCCACCCCTGGTGATATCTCCATATATGGTCTATATGACCGGTTTCGCTCAGCAGTCAATTAAATGTTTAATCCAAATATCGTTTTATGCGTCGCACAGTCGATCCGGTCGGAGGTTTTTCAAGCTGATCCCAGAGATACACAGGGAAAAATATTTTAAAAGTATTTATTAAACTGGGAAAAGAAGGATCTAAGACAATTCACTTAGTCATACGAAATGTTAGGATTAATTTGATATGGGAAATTGTATTTTTCGTTTTCTTAAAAAAGCACTGAAACAACCACTAAAAGCAAGAAAATATATTCAAGAAGAATATTTTTGTAAATATCCAAGCTATATTTCGGTGGAATTTATTAAAAAGGTGTTATATATTGCAGTTTCTAACCTTGATAATACTTTTAGAACACTTATATGGTATTATTTTATTTCTTAAATCTGTACAACTGGTATCAGCTCTTTATATCAGCTTTCTCAGTGTAGAAAAATAGAAGCAATTCCTGGCAATGGCAGTCGCATCAAGGGATCAGTCAGCTCAGGGATCAGGGATAAGTTTAATCTTGCGATATGCGTAAGCGTGCAAATTGCATCGATTACGCATGGCGAGAAGGAGAAAGAGAGGGCTAGATCGGATCAGAAAGAGAGGGATGGCTGGCTGGAGACAAAAGGTGCAATAAAACCGAAAACCTTTGCTGATGAATGGGATGCGAATGGAGGGAACGATTCAGGGCGTGAGTCAAAAAACCAAAATGGTCGACAAATGGATCGCTTGATCGAGCAGGAAAGAGAGGGGAGATAAGGCGGAAAAGAGACGGAGAACAGCCATCAGGAGCAGCTGCTTTTTTTTCGACATCCCAAGGATCCGTGTTTTGGGTTCGTATTTGCGTAAACAAGGCCACACTTTTTGGTCAGGGCTGTTTGATATTGGGCTATCCAAAGGGATTCCCGGCTTGTTTGATTTCCTTTGGGAAGATATTTCTGGATAATTCCTCAATTCAGGGCTCCATTGAATAGGGCACCTTTAATAAAACCAAGTGAGAAATTAATTGACATATAACCTACAAAGAAATTTAGGATTAAAAGCCTCGAGCGATTTAGTTTTTTAGGAAGTCTGATGATTTAATTGTGTGGTATTTGAATATTTGCCCAGAAACAAATATTTTTAAAATATATTCCTAATATCTATATACATAAAAGATCTGTAATATAATATATAAATACATTAATTTATTGAAAAGAAGAATTCATATAAATTTTCAGTAATGAAAATGGTTTTCCTTCCCCTTTCTAAAAAGGGAAATCAACTTAAAAACAACTCTCCCTTGTTTTCAGCTTTTTAGGCTGTCATAATTGTTCGTGTTGATTTGATGCGTAATTAAAAATTTAAATTATGTGACCCGAGGATATTTTGTGGGCGTGTGTGGGTGGGAAAAAATATGGAAAAGGGGCGGGAATGGCCAGTCAAATATTTGCAAAGTGGAAATGGCAGGGAAAACATCCTGAATAAAGGAGGTGAAAAATGAGCCCCATAAAAGGCAATCCCATTTGCAAGAACTTTTGCTCTTTACCGAAAATTACTTCAACTCAATTAATTAGCCGAGTTTTCTTTGCACCAAGACCTTTCACCAGTTTCTCTCCGTTTCTGTGACCCTTTTTGTGCCTGATGTTTGCCCTAACTCTTTCTTTGGTAAATCAAAATATGGTCTGCAACTCAGCTCCTGCTGATATTTCAGATGTTACTGCTCCGATTCGACGTATCCCGTCACCTCAGACAAAGCCAAGCAAATTGGCAAACAAACAAATCGCGAAAGAGAAATAGAATCAAACAAATGTAAGGATTGCAAAGGTGGAAAAGGGGAAATAGAAATATAGGCCCCAGGATTTGGAAGGCACTGAAGGGAAAGTTTTTATTTAAAATATAAAATCACATAATAAATATATAAAAAAGATAACAAAAACCTTTTAACTTAAAATCTATGATATTTATCTTTCAGTGCTTGCAATTAATGGTATTGGAAAATATGTATAGATATTTTTTGGATCCAATTTGCTTTGATTTATTAAAATTTAATATAATTGATGGTCAATAAATATAGATTTAGATGTAGTTTGTTACCTAATAATTGTATTATATTTAATTAAATTTAAAAAAGTTTGTCATAATTAAAACTATTATTAGGTTACTTTTATTTATAAAACAAGAGAGAAAGCTATAGTCGGGTGCCCCGACTATCAGATACCCGTTACTCAGCTAAGGGAGTGCGAGGGAGATAGATATATAAAATCTTTGATCAGGCGTAACTTTTTAACGAATGGTCCGATTTGAAAAATTTCTTCTACATTTCGATAGGTATTGATAGTCACAATAAAACTGCATTCTTAGTTTTCCAAAATCTTTAATGGTGTGGGCGCCAGACACCTTTCAAAAAATGGTGTAGGGCGATTGAGGGCGTTAGAGGGGGCGTGGCACCATTTTGAAATAAACTTGCGCTGCGTAGGAACTCCAAGAATATGCATGCAAAATGCCAATCCTCTAGCTTTTATAGTTTCCGAGATCTCAGCGTTCATACGGACGGACAGACGGACAGACGGACATGGCTAGTTCGACTCGGCTAGTGATCCTGATCAAGAATATATATACTTTATAGGGTCGGAAAAGCTTCCTTCTCCCTGTTACATACTTTTGCACGAATACAATATACCCTTTTACTCTACGAGTAACGGGTATAATTAATTTGTCAGGAAGGCTGATTTCCATTCAGAATTTCTACTCATAGTTGGTCTAATTACTTTAAGGTAGTTTTTGGGCTTAGGCTTTCCTTTTTTTCCCAGTGTAGGATCGAGCTCCTCTGGAGGCTCTTTTTTGCAGCGTGTGTGGCGTGTTTGTTTTTCTCCGTGTTGCCCCGGCCTGTCGTCTTTTCCCCTCCCATTCCTATTCTCAATTTCCTTGTTATCCCCGTGTTCTCTGCGTATTTGCCATGTTGTGTCTCGACCGTATAAAAAAGTAAGCAAAACAAAACTGCCATTCAGAGGTCCAGGTCCTGTTTTTGAGGTCCTGTCTGTGGGCTCCTAACGATTTGGATGATCGTTCTCCTGGTCGCCTTTCAATTGACCGTTGCAAATCGCAACAAAGATCAGCCGGGATAAGCCCCGTAGTATGGCAAACAGAGAGAGAGAGGAGTTTCCCCCTCCATTTTCCATTTTCCTGCTCATTTTTTGTTTCGCTTTTTGTCCCTTTCTCCATCACACGCCCCGCAGAAGAAAGAAAGAAATGCTTTCTCCGCCATTCTGTTCTCATTTCTTTTTTTCGCCCTTTGTTTTTGCGGCGATTGGTGATGCGCATTTGATTGCTACAATCCTGGGACCTAAATATATCCCTCGATTTCCCCCGAACCTGTGTTATCCCTCTGTTCGTGCTTAAGTCCTTGGAAAATCGTTTTTTGCGCCTTTTCCATTTCCTGGCCGACTAATTGCGAGAGAAATCTGCTAAGACCTCCGCACCAGGACTAGATTGAGATTGAGATTGAGATTTAGATTGATTTCAGAAGCAGTGGCAGCCGGAATGCTGCTGCATCTGAATAAAAAGGGTGTGAAGTGGAGGACCACTTGAAAAATCTCGTTATCCTGTCAGCAGCAGGACTCCTTTGCCCCGTTGGCTGGGAAAAGTGCCAGTCATTTATGAGTTCCGTTTGGGTTTCGTGCTTGAGTTTGGGAAACGTGGGGGAGTAACGATGGGTGCCAAGTGCTTCGGCAGCTGTCCTTTTGCCAGCAGCTCGCATATCGCTTACAGTCCCAAAGCAGATGAATGAAAGCAACCAACGATTGCGATTCTGATTCTGTCACCCTCTTCCACTTCGAAAAAATGTATCATATAACATTTAATTTTAATTGAAAACTAATTTAATAATTAATAATAACTAAACTCGTTATTTAACAGATAAAAATTGTGTCTTCAATGGGCTTACATCAATTAAACTTTCAAAAAAGTTTACAAATATTTACTTCAATTTTTAAAATATATCGAAAAATAAAATGTTACAAAATGGGAAAAAACACAACATTTAAAAATATATTTTTAAAATATTTTAAATATCACAATCGTGTTTTTTTCGCCGAGTGAAAATGAATGAAAAGAGCAGCGGTTCGTTCATCTGTCCTTTTCCCTTATTTGCCTCCTACGACAACACCAGCAAAAGGAAAAAGGAGCAAAAGAGCAGGATCAGGGGCAGGCAGCTCCTTTGTTGGGCTTAGCACTAGTCCAGGCAGCCTTTTCAATTTCATCCTGCGAGAAAGCACAAAGCCCGAACCACTCAAAACGCCTCGACGGGACTCAATTGTTTTCGCGATCAATTTGCAACTTAATTGAAATCCATTTAAAGTAATGAGAGTTACTAACTTGTCCTGCCCCGACCCGAAATCCTTTCGCTACCCCTCGCATTTCATTGTTTTCGCTACCCTTTTCGCTGGCCGCAGGCTTTATTTTGATCCCGTGCTCAAGAATTATAATCCCACGCAGCACAGCATAGTGACCGAGATACTGGATGGTCATACCTGTAAGGGCATCCTCATCTGCCCAGCTTCCGATTGTTCCGGTGCTACTGATTGTCCTGTTTGTCCGCTTGTCCTGCGGCCACAGGATCTATTTGCGAGCCGTGCAAATGCAAATTGTCCCTAATGTAGCCCAAGTAAGTAGCAATCGCCCAGCTCCCCGCGGCGAGGATTCTCGTTGAGATTTTCGAGTGGCCAAATGGAACTGGTTCCAAAATGGGAGAATTATAAAGGTAACATGTATTACTAAAAAAAAAGGATTTATAAAAATGTTTTATAGTTTATAATCACTTAAAAATTAATTTTAAAAAATTCCTTAGAAATAAATTTGGAATTACTTAAATAATTTTTTCTATTTTTACCGAACTAGTTCTCAAGTTCCCTACATACAGAGACACCACACATGAAAACCACTCGAATTAAAATCCGTTTTTTTTTTTGGAAGAGATGCGCGCGCAAAAATATGCAAAATAAATGCGGGCAAAAAAGTCGCTGGCCAAGTCCATTAAAAGGGAATAAGTGCGTGCAAATCCTGGCCGCAGGATGTTTTTCATGTTATCAGAACGCATATTACTTCATCGGAAATGAAGAGCTTTCGTTGCCCTTGCCCCCGCCAAATGCCAAAGTAAACACATGTGTGAAGTGCTTTGGCAAAAAAGGGAGGGATGATGGGCGATGATGGCCAGGATATCCATATCTCTATAGCCATATCCATAACCATAACCACGCGCCTTCTTTTTTTCGATACACTAAAACCGCAATACAAACACACCCACTTAGAGAGGGTCCAGGATATGTAGAATGGGATGTACTACTGTGCACCACATTCCAGTTGATCCCCTTGTAAATCTCTAAATTGTTTTATGAACATATTGGCCGGGAAGGTGTAAACCTAATTTTCCTTTATGAGAACCCACGGGGCAGGTAAAGTGGAAGTGCATTTCCATCCGTCCCCGGTCTTTTTGTTCCGGCTCAGCAGGATGCACTCTCTATATCGTCCATATCAATGTGCCCTTTGTTTGGCCGCCTCATTTAAATCGTACCGCTGGCCAATTTGCATTCGCACTACAGCCAAATTGATCAGCCCTAATCCCAGAGTTTCGGTCTCGGTTCTTCAGTGCCCGAACTCCTTCGGCCGAGTTCCATAAGCGCGGGATTTGAATTTGCAAGAAAAACAAAACTCCTCTGCCTTTTACTCTGGCTTTAGGCTTCAGCCTTACCCTGGGATTGGCTTGGATTGGCTCTACTTCTGGCTGGGATTGGCTTGGATCTGGATTTGGTCCCGATCCGGCTTGGCTTTTCTGCCTCTGCTCCGGCTTTAACTTTGCGCTTGCTCTTTGCCGGAAAGGTTTGAGCCTGAGTTCTGAAGTCAGTCGGTTGGTTGGCCAAAAAAGGACGTCGGTTCCTTTAATATTTGAATATATACTTATTACAATTTATTTTATACTGCTAAATTAATTTATAATATATAATAAAATAATAAGGGATCTTTTTTGATAAAAGTATTTAATTACAACCAAAATGTTTAATTTTAAAATGAAAATTACTTGCAACATTTTGTAATGTTACCATTATTTATAAATATTAAATATTTTAAATTGATTTAAGAAATACTTATAAATTTAGTACAGCTTCCAAAACGACTATAGTGCCGCCATCTGTGGTTTATAGTTGTCCCTCTGTATTTCGTTTTTGGCAACATATATAAAAAAAGCGCCATCTGTACCTCGCATTTGTCGACACCTTAATGGCAACTCCACTTCTAACAGCTGTTTCAAGCCCGATAGTCGATACTTAAGTTCTAAAAAACTAAATACAATTTGTTAATAATATTAAGCAAGAAAGAAAAATAAATAATAAGAGATAATAAATGAAAGGTTAGCAATATTTCCACCTTCTAAAACTAAAAAATGGTCACTCGATTTTTATTTCGTTGTGCCTGAACAAGCTGGCAACACTCGACTGTTATTCTTGTTTTTGCTCAGAAGTAAACAAAAGTTGGACGAATGTTTGGATTGTATTATTAAAAGAGCTGATGCAGGATAGGAGATCTGAAGATATGGCTAGGAAAAGGACCAGAAAAAGGAGCAAGCAGCGCAGTAGAAGACGGAGAAGTGAGGGAAAGCCAAAACCACAAACCACTCGAGATCGGGATCAGTGGACCAATGTAGCTCAAAGTATTAACAATAAAAAGCTACCCAACTTATATTACCTTGATACTATATAATTTTATAACCCCCGCTATAGTATACCAAAGTCTATTCGAATGGCACCACAATCAAGTGATGAGCCTCTGCTCTCCGACAGATCAGAACCAGGATCGGGATAGTGAGGATTCTATTGAGGAAACTGGCTCATCGCAATGCCTTGACTATGTCTATGAAAGTTCCTCGGAGGAGGAGGAAAACGAGCCCATTGACGAGGAGTATCTGAAGTTCCTGGAGGTGACCATCAAGCATCAGCAGGAACTGAAAGATCGAAGAGCTGCCCAAACAACAGACTCCGTAGATTAGTATTGCGATAACCTTTGTGTTCAGGTGATTCTTAATATGGAAAACATATGATAACCATTAGTCGAACTTCTATCTGCCTCAAAGATATACAATTGTAACAACTATTTCGAATTTTAATGACTTCGAGTTCAGGAAGTTAGAAGGAGAGATGTTTGATTGTAAGAAAAAGTGTACACTTAATATTTTTCTAAATGTTTAATGGTATAATAGTAATTTAAGAATCCTTCAGCACCATAAGTGAAATGTTATAATTAGTATTTGATTTTTGTATATTTTTGAACAATTTTATTTTGAATTTTTGATACTCCGCCTTTCCCTACTTATGCTACACCATAAATAAACTTTTCAATGATGATATATTTTGTGTACTACTTCTTTTTAGGTTTATAAAATGAAAACAACTGTTTTCTTAACTTAAGAGTGCATTAGTGTAAAGGTTTCTCATGATTATCCCAAGAGAAAGCCTGAAGGCGAGAACCGAAATTTGCGTAGGACGAGAAAGCAACTGTACTTTTATTCCCGGAACTCCCGTTTGTCCCCAATATTCTGTTATTCTCACATGATTCTCCACTAATGAAGTTGTGCGAAGACGGCCAAGGGAGACGCACATTAACCCGACCAAGACTAATGCGATGTCATTTATAATCGCACAGGGAGAACCAGAAGAAAGCTTCAAATTGGGGCATGACTTACAGGGGGTAGGGGGCGAAGGGGGCTTTGGGAGGACGGAGGACCACTTTATGGGTCAGAGACAATGTCTGCTTTTTGTGTGGGCGTGGCAAGTCGGGCATTAGCCAACATTTTTCGGCACTTTTCAGCAGAAAACCTAATTAAGACGTCCGACTCGGAGTGGCAATGGATTCCGTTGGCTTACTATCTTCGTCTCCCTCTCCTGTCCCAACTCCTCCTCCCTCCGAGCTCTTTTCCCACCTCCTCCTCCTGATCCTCCGCTGAAATCACGACTGGCGACGACAACTGCGAACGACCTTTCTAATGCCCGGCCACTGCATAAATCATGGCCCAAATGGCGGCCACCTGCAACCGGCAGCAATAGCAGTAAGCCAACTGCAATTGCCAGTGCACTGAAAAAGTTGTATATTATAAGGGTGAAAATAAATAAGTTGTCAGCTTAAAGTTTATTAAACTTGATCCTTGAACATATATATCAATTTCAGTTAAAAACAAGAGAGAACGCTATAGTCGGGTGCCCCGACTATCAAATACCCGTTACTCAGTTAAGGGAGTGCGAGGGAGATAGATATATAAAATCTTTGATCTGGCATAACTTTTTAACGAATGGTCCGATTTGAAAAATTTCTTCTACATTTCGATAGGTATCGATAAGCACAATAAAATTTTTAGTTTTCCAAAATCTTTAATGGTGTGGGCGCCAGACACCTTTCAAAAAATGGTGTAGGGCGATTGAGGGCGTTAGAGGGGGCGTGGCACCATTTTGAAATAAACTTGCGCTGCGTAGGAACTCCAAGAATATGCATGCAAAATGCCAATCCTCTAGCTTTTATAGTTTCCGAGATCTCAGCGTTCATACGGACGGACAGACGGACAGACGGACAGACGGACATGGCTAGTTCGACTCGGCTAGTGATCCTGATCAAGAATATATATACTTTATAGGGTCGGAAAAGCTTCCTTCTCCCTGTTACATACTTTTGCACGAATACAATATACCCTTTTACTCTACGAGTAACGGGTATAACTATTGCTAGTATACACATTTATTTACATTAAAATCATTAATTTTTTCCAGTGCAGCTAATAAGGCTGTGCCTGCAACGGGAACGGAAACTGCAACTAAAACTTAAGCCAAAACTAAAAACTGGGATGGGAACTGGGGAATCACAGTTGGACATTCACCAAACGGGAGCGATAAAAGTTTAGTCAAATCGAAATTGAGATTTCAATAGAAAGTTTGGCTCCACCCACCGTGGAGACGAGCGCAATAAGACAATAATAAAATCGAGCAGGACAATAAAATCGGTTCTTTATCAAATTTGGATGCCTGGCTAACTAGAATTTAATCTCCTTTAAATTTGACATATTTGAAATGATTTATACTTTAAATTTCTAGAAAATCAAAAACAACTTCGAAGTCAGTTAACCTACTTTATAATACTTTATTTTTGTTTTATTGTGTTCTGAATATAAGGGGAGTTTTATATAGTATAGTATGGCTTAGTTAATTTTGTTTATTAAAGGCAGGAATATACTCTAAAATTCATTATTGAAACATGCTAATTTGAATGAAATAAAATAATACTAACTAAGAAGACATAGAACTGCAAGCCCAAGGAGCAAGCACAGAAGCCACAGAAGTCGTACTCCAAAATGGCTGCCTGGAGGGCCAGGCCCAGAGAAAAAAGCGAGAGAGTGTGAAGGAGAAGCCTCTAATTAAATGGGTGTACCTGCTGAATATGGCTAATAACCAGCAGACGGAGGAGGAGGAGAAACGACAGCAGCAACATGGGGATCTCAGGCGAAAACAAACTGGCCAAAAGGGCTGTGGCCACCTGTTGCTGTTTTGTTGGCCTCTCTGTCTGGTACTTTTTTCTCTCTCTATTTTCTTGATATTGTACGACGCCATGTTGCCTGTAGATTTGCATGATACTGCGATCGAACACCCCCGACTTTTCTCAGTAACTCCGATATGGAAAGACATCGCGGCATATGAATATTTTATGAGCTGGCAACCGGCTGTTTTGGAGGCCAACCGGCGACAGTCGGGGAGCATTTGAAGTGCCAGACAAATTGTTGCCTACAAATCAATTAAATTGCTAATCAACAGCGACAACAAACAAAACGGCAACGGCAGCAGCAGCAGCAACTGTTGCAGCTACGGCAGCAACATATCGCGTATTAGGCTCACAATTTAATGGAGCCGCATTCCAGAGGCGAAGTCTAGAAGCCATTGTTGGTTCCCTATCGCCAAAGCGACCACAAGAAATGCATAAACATATTGCAGATTGTTTTTTTCCCTTTTTTTTGTGTACCCTGTACAGTGGAGATAAATAAAGGGGCCAAACACAAAACAAAGCTGCCAGAGTCTTGGACACAAACAAGTGCGCTGCAATTGGGCAGTTAGGAGGGGGTTTGCAGGGGGTTAGCAGGGGGTTAGCGGGGGGTTAGCGGGGGGTTAGCAGGGGTTAACCGGTGGTTAAATGGGAGGTTAATGGGGGAGAGTGGGGAAACACCAGTCGGCCAGAAAAAGAACAAAACTAGCACGACCCGAAAAACCAAAGCAACAGAAACAGAAGCAACATGGAAACACCGCAGGCGGCATTTGACAAAAAGTCAACTAGCCACATATGTGTGCAATGCATGGCTCTGGGCTTGAATATATTGAAGGCACTGAAAAAGGTGGCTAAAATAAGCTTAGGATACAAAGAAAAGAAGAAAAAAATAAATCATTATATTGGGCTTTAAATTTCAGGTTAAATTTATTTATATTTTAGAATATCTTCTAATCGAACACGTTGTGTTTCTAACGTATGTTTATTATTTAGACTTTTATAATTTAGGTTGGCTTAATTACATTAAATATTTTTACTGGGTTATATGGCACCACCCACTGTTTAAGTTGTCATCACCACTATCTAAAGCAAGCTTACAGCCATTTGAGAGTTAGCCGCTGTCGAAATTCATTCAATTCAATGGCATACATACACCAGTTTCCAGATTCCAAAACCGATTTAGATTCAGATTCAGATTCAGGCACCGGCACTGGATTCGGATTCAGATTTTAGACTCTCGGCTCTGAGACTCGCTTCCAGTTTGAGGCATGAGGCTTTTTCATGTCGTTCTCCATTTGTCGCCTGGCACTTTTCTAACTCGCTGTGGGAAAAGGAGTGGCGCTGGAGGATGGCGAATGGAGGCTGGAGGGGATTGGGATTGGGATTGGGATTCGGACTCGGACTACCCGAGAAGAGGGTTGAGAAGCGTGAGAGTCGACAACAAACTGCGCCTGCGCACGCGTTCAATTAGCTGCAAATTGCAAATCGTTCGGCGCATGCGCAACGTCCCGATGCGATGTCGCCACAAACGGCGGCAACATGTTGCTGCTGCTGCACCATCACACAGAAAGAAAAAGAGTTAGACATCTAGTATGTATATATCATTATAATTTATAACTTTAATGTTATTATCTACCTATATATCCTTAAAATTGTAAAAAAATAATAAGTATGCTCCACTTTCGCTCCAAAACTAGATGTAAAATCCTGAAAATATTTCTCAAGTCCAACATTTGTTTTCCGTGCACGACAACCGCAACAGCAAGAGCAATACCAACGGCCACAGTTGCTAATGTGTTGTCAACAAAACTCATGTTGACAGCAGAATCGAAAATATTTCATTTCAAATTTGTGCTGCTGCAGGTTGTGCAGGTGTGGGAAAGAGAAAGGCTCCGAGGAGGTGTCGATGTCCACTGTTAATTGGCTGGATTTGGATTGCCTGGTTGGTTCGGGAAGGCGGCGGTGTGGTAGGTGGCTGGTGGTTCGTTGGTTGCCTTGAGAAAGACACATCCTGTCGCCGGTTGCAAGTTGCAACCATAACTCAGCTGCAGCCACTGCGGCAGAATTTGCATGGAGGGAATCGAATTTCTTGCGGATAGATTCGAATGTTGCTGCTGAGTGAATGATAACTGACAGTTGAAACAGCCAGCAGCAGCAGCAGCAGCAACAATGCAAACATTGCAGTCACAGCGACAACATGTTGCTGCTGCCGCATCCTGAGGGAAGTCGCCTGCTTTTTGCTCCACGGCCTTCTCTCTGCCCCTCGCTTAAATGTCAATAAATATTGGCAATGCTCTCGTCCCAGACGCTGTCATTGTCATGGTTCCTGCGGTCGCCCAACAGCAGCAACAAGACACTTGCAAAAATAAGTAAATAAGATGGTCTAATTATTAAAATTCATAAAAATAAGTTGAGTTGATTTTAAACTTATTAACATAGATTATATTGATTTAAAATTGGTATAAAATCAATAGGATTTTAATTAAACAAGGGAAAAAGGAACTGTTAAATGTAATGTTTTGAGTCTTTTCTGAATAGTACTAAAAACCGAAGAAAATTCTAAGAATAATTTAAAGAACCTACTTATCTCGTACCTAAAATGAAAGTTCAAGATCGTGCAATTTTTAAAACACAGTTTCATTTAGTTTTAGATACATAAACACTCATCTTCAATTAATTTTTTTATTTTCAAAAAATTTTTAGAAATAATATTTTTGAAAAAGTTACTTGATTTAATTCCTCACACTGATTTAATTTCTCTTAAGTGCAGCAGCTGCTTGGAATGCCAGCAATGATCTCGCGTTGTGGCTCGTTTCTGCCAATTCCGAATGCGCACATAAATTCTATCAAACAAGCAAATGGAAATATTAGGGAAATTTAGACATGCTACCCCAAAGACTGAGGGGGAAAATGGAGAGGACCTGCGGAGGATCCATGGGACTTTAAAAGGCGGAGGCTGGAAAGTCAAAGCGACCGCCGCCAATTTCGAGGCGCGGCGGCAATGGCAATCCGTGGCATAATACCATCCAGTATTATGGCCAAAGTCAAAGGCTAGATAGGGCGAGTGAGTGGTTGGCTGAAACCGAAACCAACCGCAGAGCCACATACATCATTTTCACACCAAAAAGCAATCGAAGGGGGCGGAGGGGAAACCTCAAGGCGAGAATTATGAGCGACAACACACACGGCAACAACAAATGACTTTGCGAGTGAATTTGCAGCTAATAATTTACACAAAAGCATTTTTAATCATCCAAAGCAGCTCTGTGGCTCCTTCGCCTCGGCATCTCTCCAATAAATTGCCAACGTGCCAGCAACAAAGTAATCAATCAGCGCGGTCAATAGTCAATGATCCCGCTGCGAAGGAAGGATCGCGGATATGGCAAGGGGAATCTCTAGAATCGGAGGATCGGGATGATGCATTTCGGAGCAATGAGCGCCGAGCACACTGAGCTGGCATTGTGTCAGTCACAGGCAGCAACATCGGGAACATCAGCCAAACTGCAATGGGAATGCGATGCAATGCCAGATCATTGATAATGATCAGCGGCATCGCATCGGCATTGGCAGCTCCGCTTCAGTGGAGGAAAACACAACACATCTAGAGTGCAACCTCCTCCAAATGAGAAAATCAACTCCGCAGCTCAAAGTATGCGTAATGGCCCCAGGGAGCTTCTGAAGCTGAGCTGAAGCTCCGAAGATGATTCTCTATTCGCTATTCTCCGCTTTTTCCTCCGGTGGGGGAACACAGCCACCAGCGGTTGTTTGCCTTTTGCCTAGATTCCGCGACCGGCGAATCCGCGATGAGAAAATGCGTCATAAATGCGTAAACCCGACGACAGCAGCCGCCAAAAGAGTCTGTCAGCGGTGGGTCAGTGAATTTGGGATGTTGGTTATACAAAACATTACATTTGCTTTTAATTTAAGGTTAATAAAATGTAATATGCATTTTATTAAATTTATTTCTGGGAGTCTCAGGACTCATAAACCAAATTTTCCATTTGATCAATAAGAATAGATATTTTCTTAACTTAATTAACAAGACATCCATGGACTTGACTAAAAAATCCACGTTTCTAAAAGATTTTAGGCCAAAAGTGTGAAAGATCAAACAAATTCTGTTGCCCCACGTTGGGCGCCAATTGTTTTCGCTTCTATTGAACGAATCACGATCACGTGATGCTTCCATCTCTAGGATTTCTCGATCGCCTTGGCAGTCTTCATCATATTTAATGGTTGTGTGATAATATGCCACGTTGCTGCTGCCGTGGATGAGGATGTATGTGGATGGGATGGGATGCCACTGGTGGTGGCTGTTGCTACTTGCTTCTTGGCCATAAAGAGTCCGCAGTTGCAGTTGCACAAATGCAACGCAAAACTCAATTAAAGAACGCATTGCAGTCATGATACTCCCGGTGATTCTGCTCTGTTCTGTTCTGTTCTGTTCTCTTCTGATGATGATCATCGGATGGATCCGCGCGATGCGATGCGATGATGATGAACAACTGACATTGAAGTGCCAGATCGACAACTGAACGAAGCCATGCTCATAAATATGGTTGCCCCCATACCCATGGCCATACTATGGGTATAGCCATATACCCACACTCCATTTCCATTCCCATTCCCATTCCCGTTCCCATCTGAGGCCATCTCCTCCATTGCTGGGCTGTCGTCTACAAGTTGGTTATTAGTCGAACGGAATGTTGGCGATGCGCGTTAATTAACTCATCAATTTTTTTTCGCAGGCCCCTCCGCTTTTTCGTCGAGTATCTCTGATGGATGCATTTACTCCTACTTAGCATTGTCCGAGGGTAAAAGGATTTTCAGCGCTTCAGAGTGTCTGGTGGTTCTGGTTCCTTTGTCCGCAGGGCTTATCTTCGGTTGACACAAAGCTCCCGGCAATCCTATCAGCTCGTGTGAGGTGGCATTTTCGTTTTTATTTATTTTTATTTTTATTTTTTTTCCTTTTCCCGCCTGTCAGGGAGGCCTCTTGTTTCGAGGGAAATTAAGTACCTACTAGAATGTAGTTGAAAATGTCTTTAATAATGACAGCAACTATGTGTGGAACTTGAAAAGCGCGTAAGCATCATCATCGTGTTGCTCCTGCTGCCTCTCTGTGCCGTGTGTGCAATAATCTGGAACGTCATTTTTATTGCTGCCACTCGCATTGGGGCATTCCTGCCTGCACTACTATGTGGGTATGGGTATCCCACTCCTTTGGCTCCCAGCCATCCAGCTCCAGCTCCAGCTTTTCAGCCTGCTCGTTGTCATCTTAAGCAATCATCTCATAATCGGCAGTGGCAGTAGCCGAGGCCTCCAACCGGAGGTTGAGCATTTCTGATGTGTGCCCCGACTTCTCCGGCTTCCCTGACATCCCTACACCGAGAATAACTATGGGTTATGCCTATTTAATATAAATAATAATATATTTCTTATAAAACCTTGGAAAGTTCGTTGACTTGATCAGATACTGCATTGGTATACTGTGCGTGGGTCGGCAGAGCGCGGGTAAAATTAGTAAAATTCTCTCTCTTAGAATGTCTAATAAAAATGACTCAGTTATTTCTCTCTCTGCACCCGATTCCCTGTCAGCAAATCCCCACCAGAGTTTCCTGAGCTGACACATCTTCAGCAGAAGAGCTGCGGACTGATATAAATCTAAGAAGAGCGGATCTGGAGCGCGCCTTTTTGATTGATTGCTGCGAGGACGTTTTTGTCGCTGCTGCTTTTGGTGTTAATAATAATTATTATCGGAGATGTTTGCTTGGATCGCGAATTCGATGTCGAGCAGAAGCAGAAGCGGAAGCGAAGTGTGTGAGTCTTTGGAGAAAACGTGAGAATTCTCGGTGGAGGCTTTGTCACTCCCGATAGTTGTTGTTGTTGCCCAGCTGGCGGTAGTTGTCTTTGCTATATTCCCAAAAGTCGCACGTGCTGAGAAATGGCTTAGAGATTTGACTAAATTAGAGAAATATCTACAGAAGAAATTCCTTTTGTTTTTCATTGAGACTAGAAGACACTTAAATAAACTTGAGTCATTATATCTTTTCAAAAACAATTAAATAAATTATATTCAGTATTCCCTTTAAGGAACAAGGTAGGTATTCTACTAAAATTGTTCCATTACTTTTAATTTACTCTAACTAAGACCTAATGATCGTGGACAGAAGTAGTTGCTGCTGGCTATGGTTAGTCGCATGTATCATCGATTGTTCTTGACCATTTTGAGAGTAACTCGAGTGAGAAAGAGACAGTTGGCAACATTGACGTGTGTGGCATGTGGGCAAATTTGTTGTTGCTGCCGGAGATGTTGCAAGTTGCTAGTTGCTGTTGTCAGTGGCCGCGGCAACAATGCGACGGCGCTGCAATTTAAATAAGTGCCTAGCAACAGAGAACATCGAACATAATTGCCTTTTGCTTTGTTGTGCTTTGCTTGGTTTTTTTTTCACTCCGTTTGGTTTCTAGCGCTCTCGTCGCCTCATTTCCTTTCCAACACGAAGGTCAGCGGCCGCAATTGCTGTTGCTGCGGTCACTGGCAACCAGCAACATCGGCGGTACGGCAGCAACACCAACCGCCTTTGGGGCAGCCGCTTACAAGCGCTACGAATTCCGCTCACTGTCGCCATAATTGTTTGCTCCTTTAACCCCTTAAACCCCTTAACCTCCTCTGGGCCACCCCTTTTGGTTGCGACATGTTACAGGCAATTGATTGCTGCCGCCGCTGTCTGCTTAATGAGCCAGGGGAGGAGGCAAGGGGGAAGAGGAAACCAGAGGAAACCCTGCAAAGATCGGCTGACCGGAGCATCTGCGGCATGTGAGGTGTCTAAATTAGCTGGGAACGCGTTTTCGGCTGTCGCCAGCAATCAAAAGCGGAATATCTGCGTCTCCTTGTAATTAGGGGAGAGCAAATACCAAGGAACGGCGGCAAAGCGGCAGTTTCAGCTCTGGAATCGGCGAAAGAAAAGCTGAAGCTGCCTCCATAGATTGTATATTTTCAAAAATAATTAAAAAATACATTTTAAACAGTTTACATTTTTAAAATTAAATTTTTAAATTCAGGACCAACCATATAAGAAAAGTTAGGTTTTTTTCAAAATTATAATACAACGTATGTTTTATCTCCTGGTCACCTCCACCTCATCAGGAACATTCCTCAATTCAGCGAGTTCTTAATTACCCAACTTAGGAGTAAAACAAGAGAGAACGCTATAGTCGGGTGCCCCGACTATCAGATACCCGTTACTCAGCTAAGGGAGTGCGAGGGAGATAGATATATAAAATCTTTGATCAGGCATAACTTTTTAACGAATGGTCCGATTTGAAAAATTTCTTCTACATTTCGATAGGTATTGATAGTCACAATAAAACTGCATTTTTAGTTTTCCAAAATCTTTAATGGTGTGGGCGCCAGACACCTTTCAAAAAATGGTGTAGGGCGATTGAGG
Source organism: Drosophila pseudotakahashii (assembly GCA_035046095.1). Taxonomy (NCBI): domain Eukaryota; kingdom Metazoa; phylum Arthropoda; class Insecta; order Diptera; family Drosophilidae; genus Drosophila; species Drosophila pseudotakahashii. The sequence continues at coordinate 726,338 of JAWNOE010000198.1, forward strand.
GCGTTAGAGGGGGCGTGGCACCATTTTGAAATAAACTTGCGCTGCGTAGGAACTCCAAGAATATGCATGCAAAATGCCAATCCTCTAGCTTTTATAGTTTCCGAGATCTCAGCGTTCATACGGACGGACAGACGGACAGACGGACAGACGGACATGGCTAGTTCGACTCGGCTAGTGATCCTGATCAAGAATATATATACTTTATAGGGTCGGAAAAGCTTCCTTCTCCCTGTTACATACTTTTGCACGAATACAATATACCCTTTTACTCTACGAGTAACGGGTATAATTAGTTATAATTTCGCACTACTCTGCGGATATAAACAAGTCCGCAGAAGCAGCTACAGTAGCCACAAAGCAACTCAAACATTTGTCAGCAACTTTGACTCCGAATCGGAATCGGAGTTGGAGTCGCGGATTCAGGGTCGGCTGCATTGCAAATAATAAAAATCGGTAGCAATTGCAATTGTTGCTGGGCACAAAAGGCAGAGCAAAGTGTAGGAACCCGGGGAACACAATCCGAGGACCATGGTGGTGCGGTGGTGCAACATGTTGATCACTGATATCGTCGGCACGATTTGCAGCCAGGGCAACAGGTAGAACCAGAGAGTCCATCTCCGCGGAAGCCTCCACCCGATTTCCTCTTATTTCTGGGCTTTTTTCTGTTGGTTTTTGTTGATCTGGCAACTTCATTATTTGACAGCGCACGACTTTGATATGGAACCGAGAAACTGAATCGGAGGAGCAGGAAAGGCGGAGCAGAATGCATTTCAAATGTAACAAAAACCGAGAAACAACAGCAGACACAGCGACAACTTGTTTTCGGCCACAAACGGAATATTGTTGTAATCAATTTTACAAGTTTTTATTTATGGCAACATAGCACCGCATGTGGCAACTGATTTTGGACTTAGAAGACAGCAGAGTGAATCTGAGTTGCCTTCGTCATTTCTCGACGGTTGGGTGTCCTTGAGAATACCCATAAAATACGAAGGGAAAAAGAAAATGTCAAGACGTATTGCCATCGAGTGTTTAAGGCCTAAACGATTTTTAAATTTATAGATATGGGAGTAAACAATTTTTAATTAATTAATTTTTTAATTTTTTTAATTTTTTAATTTAATTTTTCTGAAATTCCTTATGACAATAAGGAAGAAAGACTGCGGCTGGAATTCCAATGAGTGCCTAAAATCGTTTGAGATATAGAGATCCTTCTTGATTCTTATTAAAATCATCCTGGACTCAAACCTCGCGAATTCTTAAGCTTTACTTGGCCCATCTTGGACACGAACCCAAATGTCTTGCAAGCAACGAAAAATATTTGTAATATTTTACTTTACCCAAGCTCTAAAAAACATTTCAAGTTTAATTTCTTTCAAAGCCCCCTTCTCTACACCCTTTTTCTCATTGTGTGCGGTCTTTTGGCCGGTCTCCAACGGACCAACTGACACCTAGACACATTTTTCTCTGGCACAAATCAAAAGGCAAACATTTTCACTTTCAATTACAGCAATTAAAGCGAGCAATGATAATAACTTATTTAAGCAGAAGGAGGAGAGGGAGCAGGAGGAGGAGGAGGAGGAGGGCAGCCGTCGAGGATCGTGGATCGCGGATCGCAGATCGTCGCCAAAAGTGGACACGCAGACGCATCGCAAAAGTGAAAAAGCAACAAGGATGGAAGAAAAACTAGTTCAGGCTAAAAACAGGTCCCCCGCTCTCTTCGATCGACCCCGTTTACGCCCCCCTTGGTGCGCCCCTGTGTCGCTGCATGCGCAAATTGAATTTTCGAGAACTATGCAACACTCATACGCCCCGTGGGTCCACTGACCCCCTTTGAGCCCCCTCCATTCCACCGCCTCAATTGCGGAATAAACGTTTTTTAATTGAATTCGAATTCTGGGGCCATCGCCTCCGCCTGCTCGCCATCCTCCTGAGGATCTGGGTCCCCTTGCTCCTGCTGCCTTGGCTTTGGTTGTTGTCCTCGGATCGATGTTGTCGTCGCTCGGTTTGAAGTCATCGCTGCATTTTCAGTTGCAGTCGCCGTCGCCCAGTGGCTCACTTACAACTTGGCCCCGCCGGCCATCCTTTTTGAAGCTCCCTGTTCTGCTCGTTTGTGTCTCAATGAGCTCACCCTGAGAAGTCCATCAGCTAACAGGATGAAGAAAGCTAAATAATAAATAAATAAAAGTTTTGGAAAAATAAATATAATTATAATAATATAATTATTGCCTATTTAAGCGACCTAGAATTGATTTTTGTTATTATCTAAAATTTAAAGTGATATTCAATACACATGCTTTGTATAAATATTTCCTTGTGAATTGTTTTATGTTTACTTCTGAAAATATTACAAAATATAATTAATAGTTCCCATTCAAAAAAAAACAAGTACGATTGCTTAATCCCTCTTTATTTATCATCTTAAAAACATTTTCCATAGTTTAACTTTGAAAAACTCAACTTTTGAAAGTATACAACCTAAATTCAGGGCATCTCATTATCGTATTGTATTTCTTCATTTGATCAGTCTGGTTTTTTGTATCTATAAAGTTTTCTGTGTTTTTTTTATTGTTAATTTATAGAATTTTTTTGTGTTGTTGCCTGGAAGAAATGCCTTTGACTTGGTTTCGTTGTCATTAAAACGCGCGATGGGACATCGACTTGTTGTTGCTGTGGCTCTTTTGCAGTTGATGTTTTTTCGTTGGGCGATCCTCGATCGTTGATCGCTGGCTCTTCCTCTTCTTGAGTTGCGTTGTTGATTTTTGTCGTTTGCCTTTTAAATGAAAATAACGATAAATCAAAGGTCGGCGTTGAAGCGAGGCGAACACACAGCCCAAAGAGATGAATTTTGTGTGTGATCTGTTTGTGAGTCTGTATCCCCAGATTTCCCACTTGCCTGTAATTTCTTAAGTCGTTAATTGCCCACCAAAAAAAAACAAAACAGAATTCAGGTTGAGAGGAGAAAGTAGGCAATGCCACCCACTAACAGGTGGAAACACAACAGCTTACCCTTCCCTCTTTAAATGAGATTAAGAAATTCCATAAAAGTCAAGAGATACTGAAAATATAAATATTATTCAACTTGTATATTATTTGAGTATATTTTGGGGTACTTTGGATCTAAGATTATTGCAATTTAATCTTAGCATTCCATTTCGAATTATTTTGTTATTTATTTTATTGTATTTTTCTCTTTTGTTAAAACTTAAGACGAACTGCTAACACTTTTCGCTACCTTCCAGGGTATTTGAACTGCCCAAAACCGTACTGCTTTTAGTTTTCGAGGGGATCATGGGAACCTGGTGCAGAGGTTATCCAGTTGGGTCCGGATTGTCGGTATGCCATTGTGGGTTTAATTAATTACTCCCAGTTGCCGATTGCCGCTGGCTTTCTTTCTCTAATGTCTGCAACTCCTTGTGGTTGCCATTTGGCCGTGGATGCTCTAATGTAGATATTCCATTTGCCATTAGAGACTGACTTTGGCTTGACTCTGACGACGTCATCAGGCCGCCTCCAAATGCGTTTTGACAGGGGAAAGGCCCCGCTCCTTCGACTGCTGCACTTAATCTCGGTCGATCGTCAACGTTCCATCAGCATCATTGGCATCAGTTTGCCAGTGGAGTAGCTCCCAAGCTCGAGCCCCCACCCTCCTCCAAAGATTGTATCTCATCAAAGGCGCACGTTTTCGAAATTACCGTACTAAGTGGGCGTCTAACTGTGCCACAGTCGAGGTCCCAGTAAGAAAATCCCCAGCCTGAGCCTGTTTCCCCAGACTTTTCCAGAGTTTTTCCAGTGTGCGTTGTTTACCCTTCGACCTCCCACTTCCACCTCCCCCTTTTATGATCTCCTCTGCACTCGCTCAGTCATATTTCAAGCGCTTTTTCAAATTTTCCACGCTTGCTTTTGCAATTTCTCTCCGCCTGGCAGAATTTCCCATTAACACTTGCCAACAAAGAGGCAGAAGAATAATACACCAGATCCTTAAATATATATAGAATTTAAAGATATTCCGGTTAGGGTTTAATTATAAAAAAATGAATTAACTTTTTAAAAATAACGAGTGGGATAATTATAATTCTAAAGGGAATATGAAGATTTAAAAAAGGTATTTTTAGATAAACATTTTGGAAAACGAGGTACAAACCAATACATTTTTGTACAGGTTATAACTTTATGGAACTTACTTTCAATATTTTAACCCAAGTAAATGCGATTAATCCCCTTTCCAGTAGTTCAGTGTAATCTAGCAGAGAAAAGCCAATTTTCCCCCACGAATCGCATTTGGCAAATCAAAGTCAAATATGTTTTATTAAAAATATTTTAATGCCATTAAGCATTAAACATTAGCCAAGTGTATTAACCCCTGATGGGATCGAGATGGGATTGCGGGGGTGTTCGTGGGGGGACCACACCGAAATGGCCTGCTCATGACCAGCGGCGAGGTCAGAAAGCCTTTTCCCGGGGCCAAAAAAGCCCGGGGTTTCAGCCTCTTTGGCGTTTCGCATTTCGCGCGGCTTTTTCTTGCGCCTCTGGGTCGGGTTCAATTTTTGGTGCGTTATTTGCGGGGAAAGATGTGGAATCGAAAGTGGGGAGTCGGGAGGCAAATTAATTCCCTCCAGAAACGCACAGAGTTACACATTAAAAAAAAAGTTATCAAATAGATTTCTATATGGTTCGTATAATATCACTAAAATGTGAATTGAACATTTATCTCTCTACTCTTCTCGACAAAAACGAGAAGCTAACAGCATTTGTTCAGTTGCTGGTACAATGAGATTTAAAATCATCTAGGAAGGTGTCTAAAAGTATGCTTTAATAATGATAAGCATGGGACTTACTAATTCTAAATATTATGTTGCCTACTTTTAGACACTAAAATTTTTGTGGAACCCTCAATAATAAAGGTATCTGGTTGAAACGAATACAAACCATCTCAAAATTGGTTAACCAATCATATTAATTTTTTCTGTGTAAGAAAAATGTGGCTGCAAGTGTTGCATGTTTGGTGGCCCACTCGGCTGATGACCAGCTGCAGTTCTTGCTCCCCACAGAGCCATGGACAATTTCTGGCTAATTTCCTTTGGCTTTCCTTCCCCCTTTGGAAAGATGTCTTCGTGTTGTGTATCGCTGTTCTATAAATGGCCAGGGATTAGTAGAGTCCCGTAGATCACGGGACTCGTGCCTCACGCGGCCCTCCCTAATGCAAATCGAAAAATCTCAGCATCTAAATCGGAGCCACAACAAGAGGCTGGGAAAAGAAATGGAGAAAGGGGGAGAGCGGAGTGCTGCAGTTAAGAGACAAGAAAAAATGTCTGCAATGCTTAAATAAATAAAATGGAGAAATTGTAGAATCACGACCAAGAAGCAACCGCAACTGAAGCAGCAACAAAGGCTTACAGAGAGCGCAAATATTATTCTTAAAATGGGAAAATTTTTAAATAATGAGTAAACAATTTTTACATGGAATGCAATTTCCCAAAAGTTTTTAGGAAATATTAATATAAAATTTGAAATAAAGAATGTTGTTCATAAAATGGAAAACATTTTAAATTAATATTCAATATTATTTTCATAAAAAAAGTACTAATTTTTCTGTCTGTGCTGGCAGATCCAGTGGCTGTTGCTTTAGCTGCCCCTTAGTATGATTTCCATGGCCGTGATTTCATTAGGAGGTTATGCAAACAAACCTCCCAACAATCGCCGCTGATGAGGATTTTCGCTGGCTGTATTTTCCTGTTTGCCTGTCCCTTGCTGATGAATGAAAATTGTTGCTCATAATGTGCCGTTAGTGGTTGCCTGCTGACTAACGGCAACAATTGTATGTGGTTCAGTTCGGCGGTTCGACCAGTGGCCGAAAAGCAACTGCAACTGCCCAACCTCTCTTGTTCCTGTCTACTCTGCTTTTTTATAGCCAAATTTTCCACAGAGGCGACGACGACGACAACAACTCGGTGTTGATCTTATCGCTGCGTTTAGCATTTAATACCAAATTTGTTTTATGCAAATGAACCACAGCATCAACACTACGGCACTGCGAAATGAACACTTGGTGACAAACTGCAACACAACAGCCAACGGCAACCGAAATCTTGTCTAAGAATTCCACAGATCTTACAGAGAAGAACATTAAATACACTATTTTATGGCATTTGTAAATTATAGCAACATAAAAGAGAACTAGTAAAACAAGAGGTTTAATAAAATACTAGTATTTTGTTTGGTATTTTATTCAAGTTTACAAGTGAATATTAATTTTGAATATTAATCTTAATATTATTAAAAGTTGACTAACTAATTCCTAAAAGTTCCCTATTCAATTTAAACCTTAATCTTTAATTTTCAGATTTATTTTATTTTTTTTTTATTTTTTTTACCTCCGATTATTTTTCTCTGTGCAGCATTAGATCTGAGATTCTTTGGTGGTGCTGGTGGTGCATTTTTTAATTGATGCTTAACCTTGAGGGCGGAGAATCGAGGTGCAATCGGTCGGAGATTTTGTTTCCCCCATTTGCTGTGCCTTCAAACTTCCAGATGCCCAGCTGGCGATAAGAAATCCGATTTGGATTCGGAGCTCCGGCAGCCAAGGTGGTTTTTTTTGGCTGCCAAAAAAAAGTGCGATTTAATAAATCTTTTTATGAATTCAATTTATTTTTTTACGATTTTTCAAATGCGGCGATTAGCTGGAGATTGCGAAAAGGTGGGAAACGCGGGGTGGTGTTGCGTGTTTCATATTTAATCAATTTTTGGTTGCTGCCGCTGCAGTTGCAGTTGCAACTTGCAACCGCTGCTTTTTTTTGTTTTGTTGCAATTGTGGCGCAGTCACACGCTCGGCTTATCTGATTAGGCTTCAATTTCTCAATTCACCAATTTACCAATTGATGTGGATCCAGGGGGCGGCGAGGGGGCGGTTCCCGGTCGCTTAATTTGTTGTTAACATTGAACTTTTCGTGTTGCCACACAAATTCGAGAGTTGTTCAATTCAAATGGGTAAAAAGATATTTCCGAAAAATTACCAAGCAATGTTTTCAATATTCCTTAAATATCTACTTCCATTTCCAGTGACTTTTCCCAACTGTCGTTCGATTTTCTTCTAATGATCTGCAGTTGGCAAATGTCCAGAGAGATCGTGGCTTCGGCAGGCGGAAATCGGACAGGGTTGGGTGCTTCCTGGGCTCATGACTTTTCCGCGAATTTTCCCCGGGTGACAACGACAACACCTCTTTTTTCCCCTGCTATCCGAGGTCGTGATTCAAATGCCAGAACTGCGGCTGCTGCAGTCAAGGCCAAGAAACAAAGGGCCGCGCCAAGAGCCAGTAGCTCACAATGGGTCTGCGGCGAAAAACGGAGGCCATAAATTAATCAAGCTGGCTTTTTGGTTTGTTTTCAGTTTTTTTTGGCCATTCGCTGGCCGTCGTTTGCATTTCACAATTGTCAGGCAGGCATCCCAAACGATTTCGATCCGACGAACCGACGATCCTGATCCTGACTCTGACTCATTTCCCACAGGCACTACTGGCGCACTTTTGCTTTTGCCCTGACTGAGATTCGTCCACTGACAGGCTTCGCTTTACTCCGCAGACTCTCCACTGCTATTCTCCTTCGCCAGATTCTCCACTCTTTGTTCGGCTCGGCAATTGACAGGCTCCTTTGACATTGTCGGGCTTCTGAAGATTTGTCCGCCGCCCGGCCAAAGATAATTTATGTCCATCCCCGGCTCTTTGCATACTACAATGTACACCACTGCGATCCCATTCTGCTGCCGCCTGCCCCTTCGAGTCTTCGGTAATCGCTGGCGCACTTATTTTACTTTTACTTTTCCGCACATTTCATTTGAGGCTTCCTCAGTGGCTCGTTGGTACTGTGGATAACTTGGATTGGCCGGGAGATGGCTCCGAAATGCTCCGGCTTCTGTTTCAGTTTCTTCCCGACTCCGACTCCGGCTACTGGTGCATGTCTTTTGTGGCGGGAAGAAAGCCGACCTGCCACAGTGTCTATATTTTTATTTTTTTAAGCATTAAGATTATACGTAAAATAGCTTTGTATAGAAATTATGGCACCATTTTGTAAGCTAACCTCCTGGTAAAAAGGTCTGACTCAGAAAATGTTAACCTTTAGTTAAGATTGTTTTAGAATATTTACATTATCTGTTGAAATAATATGCTGGAAAAACTATATAAGTCTAGTAAAAATATCGCACCATTTAATAATAAGTTAACCCCGTGTTGAGAAGGTCTGTTTGAGAAAATGTTAACCTTTAGTTAATCCAATTTCTGACCACTGTTCTTTTGAGCGGCGACTACTGTGGCTGCCTTTGTGTTCTTCCTGCCGCTGCCCCCTTACCCCACCCAAACTTCCTCTTCTGGTGGAGCCCCCCCGCCCCTGCCATCCGGAAAGATTGCTCCCTTTCGTTTTTGTTCTTTTGTGAAAAATAACTCCTTTGTCCTGTCAGTCAGTTTGCAAGCGAACTTGGCTCGCTTTCGGTTTCGGTTAGTCCCCTTTGAGTCCCCGCCCCTGTCTGTGCCCCCCTTTAATCCTGCTTTGCATACATAAATTCATCTGTGTGCCAAGTGCAACGTTCCATTCCCGATTCCCAATCCCAATGCCACAGAAGCCAGTTGTTGCACGTTGCTGGTTGCTGGTTGCTACTTGCCAGTTGCAAGTTGCTAGTTGCTGCTCTGCTGCATCTGTCGCTGTTAGGGTTAATGTCAATTGCCTTGCCAGTGCCATAAATTCGTGGCCAGGGAGAAGCAAATGAAGCTGGAGAAGGAAGCTAATGCCCCGGCCCTTGTGTGATTCCTGGACAAAATCCGATCCACCTTCAATTTAATTAGCTGAGATTGCTTCTCGGCTTTCGGTTCGAACTTACTTTCTAAGCCAAAGCCGCCAAGTGTTGACCAAATAATCATTGCTGACAATCACGAAAATTCACCAGCAACAAGCAACTAGCAACTGGCAACCCACAACTGGCAACTTGAAACTAGCAACGGCAACCTGAAACAGCAACAACATTTCAATATCGTGAGCCGAAAAAAACAAACAATTTATACAAATCCAACTGGAAAAGTAACAAAATGCCAATTAATTGCCAAATAGAATGTTTATCTATAAAATCGCGACAACAACAACAGCAACAGCAATGGCTGCGTGAAGGAGTAACAACGAGAGGAACAACAAAAACTGTTAACTATTAGTAAAAGTTAAGCATTTGTGACCGTAACACATTTGCCAATTGCATTTGTTGCTACGGTGCTGCTGCTGCCGTTGATTATTTGAGGAGGAAAAACCAACTGAGTAATCTACACTCGGAAAAACATCACAGAATCCTAAGAATGGCAATAAGAAATGGAGACTTTACATCGGTAGTTAGGAAATGCGTATTTTAAATTAAAAAAATTGTATTGTCAGTCTTTAAATATTCTGTAATTTAAATTCATAAAGCAAATTAATATTAGTAAATATTTTAAATGTATTAAATTATTTTATTTATAAATTAATTTATTCTGGATTTGAGGATATTTTTTTAGCAGTGCCAAAAGAAAAACATTTCACTGGTTTTGGGCATAATGTTGCTGGTGTTTCCAATGGTCGCTTGTTGCAAGTTGCTAGCTGTTAGTTGCAAGTTGGGTCAGGCATACGCCGGCAATGGTGACGATCTAAACGAGCAGCGTGCATCGGCAGGCGGCATCTTAGATGCTCTCACACAGATACTCAGGCACACACACATTCGCGGGTCAGGGCACACAAGTGCAAATTAGAGGCTCTCATACATATGCAAAGCATTATCCAGAGGAAAGTCGTGTCGCCGTTGTCGAAGTCGAATACACTATGAATAATGTTGGGAACTAAAACTAAATACATTTATATAACATTTACCTCGTTTCCTCATCCTTATGGTAAACTTAAAGTAGGTTGTAAACCTATAAATATAAATGGAAATCATAATACAAATTTTTTTTTTATGTGTATCGTATCTGCGGCTGCCATTGTTGTTCTCCTGTTTTTGTGGTTAGCGGTTCAAAGAAATGGCTTCGTCTTGTGGCAAAGAGAAAAAGAGATGGCCTGACGCAGAGCGAAAGAGAGGAGATAGAATGGTGCGACTTAACTGCAACTTAAATTTTAAATGCCACTTTAATAGCATCATTTGCACGCGGTCAGCTTGTTAACCCATTCGGCAGATCTTGAATAGACGGACTTATCGAGGGGGTGATGCCACCACCAACTCGTGATCAGAAACCACTGGATAATGGTTCGAAACATTCACTGAAAAGAAAAAGTAGCAACATTCATCAATGATTTTAATAAACTAATTGTATTTGGAAAATGAATTAGTAATAATTTATTTAGTTCTAACTAAACGTGGGCTTGACAAATGTACAAACATCTGTAGTCACATTGAACGGTAGATAGTTTACGTATGAATGCAAAAACGCAGTGCTCGTCAGATGAATCTTTTTTTGGGTAGCCCTTATTCCAGACCAGTTTAAATGGAGGATCCCCGCCAGTGACCAAGGACCTCCACTTGTTGACCTCGACCAGATCGCTGAGGTCAATCCAAAACCAACGGGCTTCAATCATCCCAAGGACCTGGCGCAGTTCTTCTTCGCTTTGGGGCAACGCCAGGTGGCCGCCCATCTCCCGACATCTTGCAGCCGCATCAAACCAATCCAACTGGACGTAATGCTCGACGTAAAAGTACCTCGAGCCCACTCTCTTGAATTGGGGATGGATCATCCCAAGTTTCGGAACTTTCTTGTTTTCCAGAGCGCAGTGAAGGGCTCTGGTCGCTTCTGTTAAATTTGCTTCTAGTTTTTCGATTTTACCATGTCGGTCCAGTGCATTCTGCAGTTTCTTTAATTGCCTTTCGATAAAGGGCTCCAACTTGTTAATTTTCTTTTTTGTGTTTTCCAGGGCACCTTCAACTTTGTCCAGTACAGTCGTTATTATATCCTTCTCTGGGTTTTTCGAAATGCTTTTGAGGAGTTTCGGTAAATCCACAAGACAGACCTCTCCGAACTGTTTTTCTTTATCGTACCATGGAAATTTCGGACAACTTTTTTTCTGGGCTCCATGTAAATGGATCACGATGAATAAGTACAGGAAATATGTTGCGTACTCGAACATATTGAAGGAGTATTACCTGCGGGGGCAAATGTTCTTAACTAACTAATACTAGATGTATTTTGCCACTGCTAAATTTATTTTTTTATGGTTTAACAAGTCGTAACGATTGTTACTCAAAAAAACCTACAGTACTTTACTGTATTTGGAAAAATGTTCTTTAGGAGTACAAATTATTTAACTTTATTTTTAGCATTTACAAAACTTACCATTTACTTAAATATAAGAGCTTAATATCTAAGCAATATGCTACTTGACATCGGTAGTTAGAAAATGCGTATTTTCTACATCAGGAAAACTTATTTTCTTTTATAAACTGCTGAAAAAATAAACCTATTTACTCAGAATCGGTTCAAAAAATAAAACCTAATATTTTTAGTGCAAAAGAATTGTAAGATTTTGACTAGACAATTCTTCTCCCTTCTACAATTACTTTTCCGGCGAAAGAAGAGAGATACAGAGATGCCCATGACCAATTCACCTACAATCGATCAAAAGATCGTCGGAAAGGCGGTGGATAAACCGCTCATCGTACGGTATTGGAGCATGTGCTATCGTTCTGAGAACCGACTGCCATTCCGCTCCCTCATCTTTTTTTTTTCGATTTTTGTTTTCCTCTTAGCTTTGCTGAGCAGCTGCAGCAGCAACAAAAACATTAGAATTGCTAAAAGCTACTCAAAATCACCAGCGGACAACAAGCAAAAATGTTAAAACGATCACGTTTTCCTGCAGCAGCAACAATAACAACAACAACAACAGTGTGCAAATCCTTGCGCTGGAGAAAAGCAAGGAAAAATCTCAGCTGCCGTTGACATTCCATGCCTCCCCCTTTAATCCCGAATCTCGAAACCCCCGCTTTTCTTTTTCTCTTGGTTTTTTTTTTTTTGCCAAGGAGCTTCGCGCATGCTAATTTCCTTGGCTGGGGATGCCCAACGGTTTTTCCGACTTATAGACGGGGCCCTCGGTGGCTAACTGTAAAAGGCAACGCAAGGCAAGTGAGCGATGGAGCATGAAAGTTTGAAAAGAATATGTGTGATTTTGATACCCTGTAGGAGGAAAAAGGGTGTTTTTAAGGGGGATCTTTATCCGCATATGGTATTTTAGAGATCGTATTGGATAATATTTCTTTTCTACAGTAAGTTCATAGTTTTAGGTAATAATCATGTTTTTTTAAATTTTTTTTATAGGACTTTAACGAAATAGAAAACTTTTTAGATTATTAAATGTTTGATTTCAATAGATAAATTAATGAAAATAAATATAAACTCTAATTTTTCGGTTTTTTTTAATTCCAGTTTGTTTTTTCCAGGGTAAAATCATCATTGGTTTGCTAAAGATTTCCCCATTCACATTTGTTTTTGCTATAGGTGATATTTTTACTCCCCCTAGCTCTCTCTCTTTTTCCTTTTTTTTTTTCGTAGAGCCGAGACAATTGTCATTCGATTCGAATGATTTTCCGCAATGTGTTTTTTTTTGTATTTCGTTTCATTTGCTGCTATTTTCGTCTCTGTTTCTCTGAATGTCCCCGAGATTTTAGAAGAAGGAGGAAAAGTGGGGATATCGCAGGGTTCCAAAATGCAAATGAATGCCGATAATTCAAACGATAAGTTTGTCTTTTGTCTTGTTTGCAGCTACCGTTTGTTGTTTTTCCCTGGGTTTTTCCCCGGCTTTTTTGTTTTTTCCTACTTCTGTTTGACTTGGCGTTGTTGTTGCAGCTACCGCCTAGAGGCAACAACCATTAAGAAACCAAAGGGAAGGACTGTGGGGCGGGCGGACAGAGCCAGGACCATGATCACGATTTTCAAGTTTCGACATTTGATTGAGTTTTTTGAACTAACGAATTTTTTTCTTTATTTCTTTTTTTGTTTTTCTCTTGGTGTGTTTGTGTGGTTTTCCTATTCAAAGAGGCTCGATCTTGGTGGTGTTTGTGTGTATCGTCGTGAGTCTGTGGGCGTCTTGTAGCTCGTATCCATATCTTGGATATTGCTCCTAAAGAGCGTTAATTTGACACACAAGTAACCCAGATTAGCGATCGACGACGAGCGCGAAACGAATGTCTCTATGCCAGGGATGCTCAAAAACTCAGAATTTAGTTTGTTTCATTACGAACTTTATAGAGTTTTGAAACCGAAATAACAGTTAAATTATTAAAGAGGTGCAAAGGTTCACAAAGCCTTAAAATAATGATTATAATACAATAATACCACTTTTTAAAATAAAATTGTATTTTTTTGTTCATATTTGCTTAGCAATTTTTCATATAAATAATAATGATGATGCTAATAATAATAATGAATCTAAAATCACTTTTAAAATCCATTACTCTACACCTTTTGTTAAGACCACTTTAACTTCGGGGGAATCATTAAAGGAAACTGCCAGCCCTGCTTAGAACGTGATTTGAACTCTCCTTGGGCCAAAAGCCGTAACGAAAGGAAACGAAACACAAATGTTAACTCCGCATGTTGATAAAAATATGACAAGTTGGCTGTCATTAGTCACACAATTAACATATACAAATACCGTCGATGGAAAGGTATAGGGACTGAGTGGGGCATCCTCCTTCGAGCCGATCTCTTCCAGCGGTGGTCACGTAGAGGAGAGGAGACACGCTGACTTCAGCAAATTGTCAATTACTCATGCGATGAGCGAAAGGAGCATCGCCAAGGGCAGGGGTTTTCGGATGTTTCAGGGGGTCTGCGGGGTGGAGAGCCGCCGAGGAGGAGAAGGAGGAGGAGGAGGAGAAGGACCAGACCTGTCCAGTTGCCGAACCTGAATCCCAGGCTATATCTACCGCTGCTTCTGCTGCTGCTGCTGGACCGCCTGTCGTCGACGACTGCCTTTTAAAGCATCATTAGCAGCGATAATTAGCGCCGTGCAAACGACAGCCGAGAGATTACCTCGAAAAAGAGACCCACACACAGAAAGAAAAATTAATATTTGTTCTGTATCGTACTTTCTTAATACCAAGTAATAATTAAGTAGTAGTAATATTATGTTAAGAATTGAAAGATTCATTGTCATCACACTTTTAAATATATTTATTTCTGTTTTAATATATAATAAATCTAAATTAAAACGAGTTCTAAGGACTTTAGTGTTCTATATGGTACTTTTCCCAACCTGAAATAATTTTCAGATTTGTCTTTACTTCTCAGATATTTTAAACTGAATAAATACAGTCAGATATTTACTCAGTTTTTTTATTATTTTAAAGTTGCAAGGCTTTGTTTTAACTTACATTTTGAAGACAAGTACATAGATTTTTTCGCTGTGCATAAATAAAGACAAACTAGCCTCTTCCAACCCGCGGCAACAATTTTTTGGCTAATAAATTCAAAATGTTAAATCTTTTTTTTCGGCGATTTTCGTTTTGCGCCGCTTTGGCAAATTCGAAACTCGTGAGATTTTCTGAGTACCCAAAGCAACAGGTTGCCGGAAAACGGGGTCGTAAGGGGTTAAGGGGGTTGGCCAGCCCCCTGCTTCTAGTTCCATTCAACTTCAGCCTCATGCGTAACTTTAGTGAATGGTCAGTTGGCTAAGACGAAAGAGGAAAACCCCCATGTTGCTGATGTGGCCGTCGCACTGGCAATGTGTTGCTGCGGTGCAGTTGCTGCTGCAACTGAGTGACATGTTAATTAGTCGCTTACATGACAGCAGTTTGCTGCCAAGGCATCGCCAAAATGCTAATTTCCACATTGGGCAATCGCTGAGACGCGGAAAAGCGCGCGCGGAAAATGGTAAATGGAAAATGAAGCCGGGTTCGTCGAGTTGGGCAATTTATAATTGAGCAATTTGCCAGCGACTGATTTATTTGTGGATCCCCAAACGGGATTAAAACGGTATGTGTCTCTCACCCATGCAATATGACTCGCTGGGAAAATGAGATCAAATGGATTAAGCAAAGAAAGGATTTATTTGACGGCCTTATTTCTCTAGATATTTGAGGCAGTCTAGTGTAATAAGATTAGATTAAATAATATATTATTTTACTTCCTAACAAACAACCGCTTAGATTTTTTTCATTAAAAGGTGTGACGAACGAAATTACAGATCATCTAAAATAAAAATAATGAACCCACCTTCAGTTCCTAGAAAGCATTCACCCTTTGAAGTTATAGAACCGAATATGTTCCACTACGCCGATTATATTTTATACTCGTTTTTGGTTTGGGGTCTTTATGGAGCCCAGGCAGCTACAACGTGTGGTCCAGTTCCAACGTACAATCCACTGCATGGAAAGGGAGATGTCTGTCTGGTAGAACTATCGCCAGTTCTCGAGCACATTGCCAGCAATCAAAAGAAGGAACTCATCAACTCTGGCGATGAGGCCCGAATAAATGAAACGCGGATGCAACTGGTCAGGATTGAAGGTCAGGAGAAGGAAACCGATGGCAAATTGTTGGAGATTCGGAAAAAGATGAGAATAGATTTTAAAGCTCTAGTGGCGAAGATTCCCAAGTCTAAAGTATGTGTGGAATGCCTCGAGACAGAGCTGGAGGAAACAATGAAAGCTCTCCACCTCGCCACGGAGGGGAAAAAGGTGATTCGAAAAAAGGAAGTCCCGAGAATTTTCAAAAAGATTGGCTACAGCTATTATTACATCGAGAAGAAAGAGCCTGCGGATTGGTTTGTTGCGACAGGAAAGTGTCATAAGTTGGGTGGTCACCTGGCGACAATCCAGAACGAGGAGGAATTGGAGGGCATCTATAAGGAAGTCAACATTAAGAAACGCATCTGGGTGGGCATCACAGACTTGGCCAGATATGGCGATTGGGTTTCCCTGGAAACAGGTACCACTCCAACCTTCCTTAAGTGGGCCAGCAATAATCCTGAGTCGTTTAAACACCAGCGATGCGTTTACTTAGAAAAAGGAATGAAGGATGGAAGGTGCAACCGAAAGAATATTTATATTTGCCGATATTGAATATACATAAATTTACTCAATCGATTTTATTTGTCAGCCAGACTTTAAAATTATTTTGTATCTGCAAAATAAAATCACTTTTTAATTTATATATATAACTAAAAATGTTTAAAAATGTCGGAATATCAAATAATGCTGATTTCTATTATTCAATTATGCGTTAAACTTTTTCCTCAGTGAAAAGGGTCTCAGTCACATCTGAGACATCCCCATCCAGCTGCGTCATTTTATACTCCGCCCACACTGTTGGAGAAACAGAGCTGAGTAGTTGAGAAATGCGGATACATCATCAACATTTGCGACTCTTTTTCAAGTCGAGACTCCTCTAATGTTAATGTTAATGTCTGTTGGCGGCACGGCAATTAAAAGGCACGCTCTGTTTGTTTATGTTGTTGCCTTGCTCATTGTTGCTGCGGCAGATGAAACATTGAAATCAACGATGTCGACAACAAGCAGTCTCGGTTCCAGGTCCAAACCTATGGGCCTCATCTTCGGGTCTTCAGTCTTCATTCGCCGTTCTTCGCTCTTCTCCGTCCCCTCTTGATCCGCGTCTAACAATCAACAAACGCGCACGACTGCGATTAAGTGGGTAAAGAGGGGGGCGGAAGAATTCTGCGGAGACTGAGGACCGACAGAAAAGAAAAGAGCAGGGCGACTATCTAATGTCGGGATCTGTGTACCGTAAGTGATGTCGATGTCGCCACCTACATCTTGAATAGAGACAAGAGGCAACGACAACCAGAACTGTGGCGATGCACTGCGAAGAATTGCATTTGAAAGACTCTACATATTTGTGTCGAGCAACCGCTTAATTCTCACTGCAAGTCACAAAATTTAACCGCCAATTCTTCAGAACATGAGGAACTTACATTTACAACGTGAATTCTTAAGACGAAGAGCAAAGTAAAAACTGTTAATTCGAAAGTATGAAATTATTAGTTAATATCAACTTGATCTTTCTTATAACGGTTTCTTTTTGGTATGAATAATATCTAAATGATTAAATAATATAAATTCTTTTTGGTGTGCAGCCTCTTCGCCATCGGAAGTTGTTTACGGGCATTTTCGATGATTTCTGTTGCACATAATAGTGCATAATTTCCCGGTGCTCCGATCCGGGGAATAGAAACAGTTCTCTGATTAGCCTGCCGGCTGACATGGACGTTTCTCCCCGAATGCGTACTCCCTTTTCGTTTCTTTCTTCTAAAACCTGGGCGGAGGGCGTTGATTGGCATGGCAAAGTAAATTGCATTGAATGCTAATTTCTATGGCAAAATCAAAGCGCCGTTAGTGGGACAAAGGGGGGCAGACAATGGCGCTCCATTAATAACTGACAGGACAGGACAGGAACTCAAAACTGCGGCTCAAACAACGCTCAAAGTTCAAAAGCCACCGACAGGCAACAGAAGACTGTAGACTGCAGACGGAAGACTGTAGACTGAAGACTGGAGCCTGGAGACAGTGGAGGAGTGGGCGCATTAGTTGGCTTTTGTTTTGGGGCAAACCCTTTTCGCCTGGCTAGAGGCTACAACAATAAATAATAAAATGTTGACACGACAACGTCATAACCTTTGAACGTGAAAATAACCACAAATGGAGGCGAACAAGTCGGAATCTTTTGCGTAGGCTGAATAAGTCATCTCCTCGAAAGGCTCGCTTCTTTGCGACTCTGTATTCAATTAGCCTCTTTCCCCCTTTGTTTGCCCGGGCTTCAAAGAAAAGGTTTCGACCTTCACGCCACATTTAGCAGATTCAATCCAAGTTGAGTTATGTCCAACTTGTTGACATCGCCCGATAGGCATCTTTCCCACACAGTAGCGTCGCCCAAGGGGAGTCATTTGTATCACCTCGTATTTTTGCAGAATTAGTAAGTGCAGGCCAAATATGCACAGAAAGAAATATAATATTCATATCAAAAAGCTTGAACACAACAAGTTAATATTAACCAATATTAATTTGATATATTCGATTAAAACACTTGAAGTTTTCCTCTTATAAAGAAGTTAAGTTTTAGCTCTTGTTCTAAAGAATTCGCGGCTGATTTTACTAGCAGAAAATAAAAGAAACTCCTAGATCCCTTAAAGATATTCTTACTATCTTACTTCTTACTACCCAATTCGCTCTCCTTTTTAGTAGTTTTTTTCCCACACCCCCTTTATTTGTTTAACAAATTTCGGGGGCTACGCACCTGAACAGCATAATTGGAAGCAGTAGTCGAAACAATGGTGGCTCAGATATCGCTGCAGGTGGCAGTTTGGAGCCTTCGACTGCTGTTGGCAACTCACAAGTTGGCAGTTGCCAATTGGCAATCGGGCACACTGGTCGCCAAAAAAGCAAACGGCAATTTAGCAATTGAATTTAGCAAGTGAGCATGTCGCTAGCTCATTACAGGCAGGCAAATATCGCGGCTATGGGCTTATGTTTTTTTTTTGGCCTAGCCTAATCGCAAACGAAATCGAAAAGCGTATGGCCAAAATGCACTCGATTGGTATGGAAAGGGGAATGGGAAAAGACCTGGGTACACTGAAAGATATTATGTCGATAATATAAAATGTAATTTAAATATTATTTATAGATAAGATATACCTAAATAATATAGTTATAATCAGGGTTTATAAAATCTGCTATGTGGGAGGAGAAGAAAAAATTAAACTTTTATTGGCAGCAATGGGTGTCGAACTTGGTCCTTTTAATGGCCTAGCCTAATCGCAAACGAAATCGAAAAGCGTATGGCCAAAATGCACTCGATTGGTATGGAAAGGGGAATGGGAAAGGACCTGGGTACACTGAAAGATATTATGTCGATAATATAAAATGTAATTTAAATATTATTTATAGATAAGATATACCTAAATAATATAGTTATAATCAGGGTTTATAAAATCTGCTATGTGGGAGGAGAAGAAAAAATAAAACTTTTATTGGCAGCAATGGGTGTCGAACTTGGTCCTTTTAAACCACCCTATTGCTTACCTTGCCATTTGGGTGGGTTTTTACCCTGATGTTGGGTATTATTAACACTTTGTAAAAATACTCAGGTATATTGATTCCATTTGTGAATATAGTATGGACAAAAAGCTGTTTTCTTTTTCTTAGTGCACTAAATAATATGCGACTGAATGCCGGAGGTTCTCTGTGCGATTTGTTTCTCGGCTCTGCGGCGGCCTCACATCAAATCAAATTAAAACGGCTGCCTGTCGATTCGACTGACTTTGATTTTCATTTCGATTTGCTGACAATTTTCAGCCGTCGAGCCGAGTTTTTGTGTGTCTTAATTGGTTGGACCGATAAGATGTGTGTTCATGTTGATGTGGCTGCCATTTGGTTTCGCTTGGCTTGAGGTTTCACTTCTAGATGCAGATTTGCAGGCAGACTGGCAATTAGCCGCGAGGTGCGGGTGATTTTTTCGGGCCTAATGAATAAGGCGAGTTCCGAGACACGCAAAAGTCCCGATCCCAGTTTCTCCACCATCGCAACCGTTCTATCTCTTTGCATAATTCTCTCATTAGTCAGCCTTTGCCGGGCCGTTGTTTTCGAAAGTCGAAGTTCAAGTTTTTGGGTTGCAGCCAGCAGCAGCAGCAGCAGCAACATGCAACAGGAGGTAGCAGCAGCAACTGCAACAGCAACATTGCACCAACGCAACACCCTCGTCGTGAGTGGACCTCGATCTGACCAAATACGGGCGAAATAAATCAACGGGCCGAGCACTAAACGATTCTGCCCCAGGGCAAATATGAAACATAAGCCAAATTAAGCAGCCCGCCGCCGCCGTCGTCGCTCACAAATCGATCAGAGCCAGCTTTTCATTTGGCCCCTTGGAGTATTTGGAGTATTGGTTCCAGCTTCGATTCCTATGCAGATTTTTCGCCAGTTATTAGAACAATCTGCGATGTGTGTGGGCATGTGGAAATGTGTCAACGCTCCAAATAGCCGAACCAAAAAAGAATAAGACCAAAATTGAAACCAAAAGTGAGCCTGGAGCCAGATCTTAAACTGGAACTGGAACACTCGCCTGCAGGCGACAAAATATTCGCCTTTTGTTATGTAAATTGTTTGTTTCTGCTACACCCAGTAGTTATCAAGGATATACTGTACGAAAATATGTTGTAGAATGTTGAGAAGTTGTAAATTTATCTTACAAGTTATCCATTTGTTGGTCCACCGATTCTAAAAATAATAGGAAATATGGTGGTTATTATAAACATAAAGTATTATAAGGTTAGTTTCGAAGAAAAGCTCTTTTTAATATCAACTTTATATCAACTTCACTATTAAAAGACAAACATTACATGTTTATGTAAAAAGCATGTAGATATCTTGTATATATCATATAGATATTATGTAGATATAATATGTAAATATCAATTCATTTTTTGAATATCATATAACTCTCTATAGTTTTTTATCTGTGTAGCTTAGAGGTAGTTTGCAGTTGGAAAACTCTATTTCACATACCCAGCTGATTATTCGGTTTGGCTTCCAATATTTTCCATACTCCATGCGAATGCAAATTTTTGGCTGTCTCAAATATTTTGGCATTTTCGCATTAATTTCGCCTGCCCCTCGAGATTCTCCTCCCATATTTTTTCGGTGGCCCAGTCTGAGGTTGGTCGTCCAACCGGTTGCCTCGAATCGCCTCATAATTCTGAATGCAGTTTGTCGTGGTGCCTGAGTTGTTGGTTATTGGTTATGCGGTTACTCGGTTGCTGTTTTGCCTAATACGTGACTATCATGTCATAATAGCGAATTATTAGAATTTAATGCGGTCACAAAACGATGTGAACCCAGGCTGAGAGTTAAAGAGCTGATCCGCAAGTCTGTGCCATATTTAACTGGGTCGACAGCTTACCGATTTTCCGTAGCATAAATGCCATTTCGGAATATGCCTTGATGATTGCGTAAAGGTGCGAAGAATTCGATGTCTGCCTGGGGGTTACTTTTGCGAGCCCCTCTAATTTGCTCGATTGTCGCTTTTTAAATTCCCATTGGCTTAACCCACCTTTGGCCACTGGGCGTTTCTTGGCTTTCGCCGCTTTGCGCCAACTATCGATTGGCCCGAGAGCCTCCAGGTGATTAGCAAAAACGGCTTGAATAATTTCCCATGGCTGCCAGGGAGATCTCCACTTTGATCTCCATCTGCGAGTAGCTCTAATCATGGTGATCATTCGCCTTGCGATTGAGCTCGCCACGTTGGGAGATTAGCTTTGGGGGCAGATCGATCGATTCGAAAATATCTTTTGGCTGTACCCTGACAAAAAGTGTCTTGGTCATTACAGAAAGCTGGTATCAAGAAATACCACCAAATGTACGTTAGGGCTATACTAAATAAAGGAGCTAGTTTAGGTAAACAAATGTATTCCTGGTCACACTAAAGTTATGGCCAACTTTATGGAAATTTTATAAATTATCGGTTGTATTATTTTTTTTAGAGTATTTTAAGCTTTGCTTAATCCACACTATTTTTCCAGTTTTTGCTATTTCATTTCGGCTGATGTTGATGATTTTTTATGTCTTGATTAAGTATACGCCGCGTGCTTATTGATTTAGTTTCACTCGAATTACGTTTTTCACGCTTTTCACAGAAATTGGACAAAAAGCCAGAGCTACAGCCATTATGGCCATTACCTCGGGAACACCTGCACGATCTTCGATCTGCGATCCGGCTGCTTTCAGCTCGAATGACTCGAATTGAGGCTCTGACACTTACATGTTCACACTTGCCGGATTGTTTGTTCTGTCCCTGGGCCACAAGTCTCGGTTTCCTTTTTTTTTTATTTTGGGAGTTTTGCAATTCTTTATTTCGTGGCTTGGTATTTTTGACAACTCCAAACAGTTGTCTGTCCTTATAAGGGATGGCCAAAAAGCACCAAGAGGGGCCAGCGATTGGGGGCGTCTCCTCGGGCTTATTTATTTAAAAACCGGGTAGGCACGAGGGTCGAGGGGCGATATATTTCATGTAGGTATTGATTTCCATTTGATTTGTCGCTGCCTTCTCGTTTTTCCCCGTTCCCGGCTTCCAAGCCAAAGCCTCCGACAATATTTCACAACATTTCACCTCATTAATCAAACAAACTGCAAGGGTCCGAATTTAACTCCAAACTGCAACTCCGATTTCGAGGCTTTTCGAGTCCCGAGACTTTCGGCATATTTTCGGCAAGTGTCAGCGGTTTACAGTTAGCATCGAAATCGGCATCGGGATCGGTATCGTTGACTTTTTAATTGATTAAAATGAGAAATCGTTACGATTTGTGTGCGCTGATTGTGCGGCAAGGATCTGATTTCAAGGAGCAGTTGGAGCAGCAGGATGAGCTCGCCATTGTGTTCGGATCGGTAATGACAAGTGGACGAGGATCGGCAATAAGGCTGCACATGGAGAAAAATGGCAGTGCATTTAAATTTATAAAGCTAATCTTTACAAATACCATTTAGACAGAAGCTTGGTCAGGCTGTATAAATTGGCCAACTAACCCTACAACAAAGTATCTGGTCACACTGAAAATTAATTATAACCATTTAAAGTGGTCTAATTTATGGAATTTGTTCTCTCTAAACCTTACAAACAGTAGAGCTTACTTTTTAGCAACATTTCACATTTTCTCCCTGTGCTCGACAGCTTTCTATAGGGACACAGGAAATGAAATTCGATACTTTTGTGCATTTGTGTTATTGTTGGTTCTGCGAAATGCATGGCAAAGAAAGACTCGCAATAATAAGCAATAAAAATTCTTTGGATTGGATGGATTTTGTTTATGTGTCGAAGATTTACGAGCAGCGGCGGCTTATCCACTTTGATGGGTCTGTTCCCAGGCCCCTCTACCCCCCAGAAACTCGCAAAATCACCCAACTCACATAGCCTAATTGTGCCTTTGATGCAACTGTTTCGCATATTTGCTTTCTATTGAAAGAGTCCCCGCCTGAAGACTCGACCTCTGGCCTCAAAATGCGGGCCGCCGAACGCTGACAACTTTTGTACATTTCTCGCTAAATTAACTGAATTTCTGACCTCGCAAGGGAGAGCTGCCAAAAAAAAGAAGCCGAGATATAGAGAGAGAAGTGCAGAAAGAGAGGCTCCAACGACAAAAGCGAATCGTTAAGAGTCCAAGGATCGCATAACTCGCGCCCCTCGCCTCCAAAAAGTCTCGCAATCTCTCTGCGCTGCAGTTTCAACTGTGAATTTCCGAAAAAAAGAGCCCAACCAGAACCCCGAACCCAAACTCAAACCCAAACCCGAGCCAAATGTTGCCCAGTTTCAACTGCTGCAGCTGCTCTTTGGTGGGGGGAAATATGCGCAAACTGCTTGATGTCCACTTAAAAGTGTCAACGTGAAATTCTTGCCTGCCCAGTGAAAAAAGAAATAAAATAAAAAAAAAATACAGTCAGCCAACTCAGTGAGTGTTGGCAGTACTTTATGGATAAGGAAGGGCAAGTGAGTGCACTAAGGTACTTGCTTGTGCTGCAATTTCTGCAGTTTTTGTTACTGAGGCCGACTTCTGTTCTCCTTCCTACAGGGAATCACAAAGGGGATGTTGGGAGAAAAAGCTTAACGCCTTTTTTGTATACCAATATAATAAAAGCAAGGTCACACTAAGTTTAGAAGGTGAAATGGCCACACTTATTCTGGTAAGTTTCGTACTATTATAGCTCAGAGGAAAATCTTCTAATAGCAAAACCGTGCAACTTAAAATGTTTACTTTTTTCTTGTTATTATTAAATTTTATAAATATAAGTTTCAGCAAAGCTACAATGGTTTATCATTCTTTCGACCTCTTCAGTCCTCCATAATTAGCTATGTTGCTATGTCTATAGGGAACTTGTAGTTCGTACACACACAGCAAAGCAAACTTTTTGAGGTTTTTGTTGTTTGGGCTGCTGCTGGTGCTTCCCCTTCTTTTCGGGATATATATATATATTTTTTTGGCAGTTGAATTGCGCCTTTCGCCAAACCAATTCTGCTCATTTATCTTTAACTTTTCCTCCTTCATTTGGGGCCTCTGTTTCTGTTTCGGTTTCTGATTCTCCATTGCATTTCTGTTTGTGGCTTCTCTCGGGCCAAAGTTGCAGCATTTCGGGAATTTGGGTTGCTCCTTCTTAAAAAATATATATATGTGATGTGCCTGCCCGAATCCATGTGTGTGCCTGTGTTTTCGGGGCATTTCTGTTTGGTTTCATTTCTTTTCTTTTCGTTTCGTTTGGGCTGCTTTTCGTTTTTGGTGGGCAACAAAAATATCACACGAGTATAATTGAGTTTGACACAATAAATTGCTCATCGCGGGACAAGAAGCTGCTGCGGCCAATCCCCTCGGCTTTTGCTGTTGCTGTTGTTATCGCTGACCTTTAAAGCCGCCAGCGCGCTGATTTATAAATTGATTCTGCTTAACTTTGTGGCACAGCGGGTAGCGCTCCTTGGGCTACTTGTTTGCCTCTCCTTTCCTTTGCCCGCAGCAGCAGCAACACACCAGCAGCAGCAGCAGCAGCAACAGCAACAGCAACAGCAACAGTTGCTGCAACACACCACCAGCAATAGTTGTCCACGCTGACCAATCTGCGCTGCCCCTTTTGATTTTGGCACATTAACACATTTGATTGTGAGCTCGGCTCGATTGTGATGCCTAAGCGAATCTTTAATGAGTCCACACAATGAGAGATCATGGCCAGAAGTCCTGGAGATCAGCAGATTCTGCACTGTGAGAAAAGTATAAAGATATTCAAGTTTTTGAAGTTTATTTTACAGTTTCTCAATGTCAAGATTACTTTTGTGGTTGGATTAAATTAAGTTTTTCAATATCATTTGGTTGTATCTGATTTAAAACTGAATCGTGTGATTTAAGACAGTATAAATTTGTCGTTAGTAAACATTACTTTGAGAAAATGAACTGGATATTAAGTTTGTCAGAAACCCTTAACCTGACATTGAGAAATCAAACCTAACAGATATTATTAATACTTTTAATAAACTTAAACAATGTCAAATAAATCTGACTGGTTTCTACTCCTCGTGGAGTATTTTTCTGGATATCTGTGTTGGTTATTTAAATATTTAAGGCTTATTGCGGCTCAAACCCATATTTTTTTCCTCTGTGATGGGATTTGAAGATCCCCGAAATCGCGACTTGCAAGTGACACTGACGACGGCACGAATATTTCAATTAACTGACAATCGCTTGGCCGAAAATGAAGCTCACTTGAGGTGAGTTCACCACCCCCTCTTTGTGATGAGACCCCCTGAGAAATCGAAAGATCGCAAAAATGGGTAAGCGGCAGCTTGAGGAACTGTCTTCGAATGTCAGCAAAACTTTAAGAGAGACAACAAACGAGGCAGACGACATCCGCTGGCGATTTCGATTCGCTTGGCGAATGAATGCGATAAAATGCAAATCTCTCTTGATGCTAAAAGGACACCAGCAGCCAGCAATTGAAGACCAAAAACGAAACCAAAACCATGGCTTTCCAGATTCCAAGCCAAAAAATCCAGATGCAAGCGACAAAACAATGGCAGCAAAAATGGCTTCGCTTGTTGCAATGTTGCTGTTGCTGTTGCAGTTGCTGCTGTTGCTGCTGTTGGTGGCACATCAATGTCACGGCTTCGACAGTGGTGCTGGGGGTGGTGGTGCGGTGGCCTTCCAGCAGGCCAGCAGACAGGAGACGGGCTAATCTTCATCAGCCGCCGTTTGTAGTTGGCGCAAAGTGTAAGCTCACACAAATCTCCAGAGAAAGAGAGACGCGCTGGAAAAGCAGCACGAGAATCGGTGAACCGGTGAAAAGGGTGAGGAAAACCAGGCGGCAGACGCGGATGCGGATGAGATGGATGCAGCTTTATCTGCTCAATAGATGGACATTTGGATAGATTGTTCTTGTTTGGCTTTGACGTTCGCCAGCAGCCTGCCACCTACCCCCTTTCAGAAACCCTCAGTGCCCCGATCCCCCAGATCTCCCCGCGATCCCAAAGATCCAAAGTTGCATTATGAGATTCTATCATCGCTTCGCCGGTGTGTGTCCAAATTGTTTGGCCACAGTAGCAGATGCTTCTCCTTTTGTTCCCGCTGAAAACATAGAGAGAAATGCTGGGAGTCAAATAAAAGTATTTAGTTTCTTGTGGTATTTGTAATATTTAATATTAATTGATAGTACATATTCCAAAGAGCCTTGACTAGTTAACAATAGTGTGTAGAACCATAGTTAACTATACATTTTCGATTACCGGTTAAATGTAATATTTGTCCGCAGTGCAGTCGTCAAAAACAGCTGAAAAAGAACAACTATTATTATATTTTAATGGCTACCTTTGTTGCAGTATTGGGATTGGATTGGGTTCTCCGAGTGGATGGATAGATGGATGGATGGCCTTATGGCTGGTGGCTGTTGGTTGTTCGGTTTTGGCGGATGATTCTATTGCCATTATGGCCGCGAATGCGCTTGTTCCATTATGCGGCGTTTGCTTGTCAGTCTCTAATGGATTCTGGACGCTGTATTCTGGATCCTGGACTCTGTGGATCAGTGAGGAAATACAAGCTTTTCGGCTGCGATTTGGACGGACGGACGGTGGCCTCTTCTTTGGTGGGTTCATCATGATTGCTTTGTTTTTTGGCTTTTTGTGTCGGCGCCAGTGCAGTCCTCAAACGTAACGTAATCGAATTACATTTGGCGTCTCAGTTGGTTATTTTCTTTTTTGGGACTGTCGGCAGTCTAACCTTTGATGCAGCTCATCTGCGATCTCAGTGATCTCTCATTCAGGGTCTTTCAGTCCCCTGCCGCTCCTCCCACACCAAACGGAAACGGAAATGGCCAGCTGGGAGAAAAAAAAAGACCGCAGGAGGTTTCGCCAGTCGTTCGTAAAACCCTGTTTTATTGTGATTGTTCTCCTTGCAGGAATCTTTGCCTCTTCATCTCTTCCCCGCGGATCATCATTTCCAATCAAGCCGGCAATTAGCGATGGCCAGCAATTGGCTTCCACTCCCCTCTAACCCTTCTCGCATTTATTTCGTGGCAGCAATTATTTTCGCATTTGTTGGCCACTTGCGAATGCTAATGCCAATGATCCGGGACTGCAATCGTAATCGGAATGGCAATGGGAATGGGTTTTCGGAATGAAAAAAGGGGAGAGGAAGTATACAACTGGGAACGAGCTTATTAGTGCAGCCATTGCCATTGCCATAACTTTGGACAATAAAACGCAGTCGGGATTGGGACTTCAAAGGATTCAAAAGTGTTAAACTGACATGCGAGATGAGAGGCAGAAGCAGTCGGGAAAGATGGTAAGGATGGGGTATACATCCAGAAGACGAGGACGCGATTGGGGCGGTTGCAGGCTCTGGCAGCCATAATTCTGCACTGCGAAAAATGGTTAAAATTACAGGAAATTAGAATAAATAATTACAGAAAGAATTACACTTATCTTAAAACTTTTAGCTGGATCAGCCTATGCGAAAGTCAATCAATCAGTCAATCCTACTTAACAACTAGAATATCTGATAAAAACTTGGGCTCAATTGCTCTACCAGCTTGGGCTCTACTTTCAACCTATTATTTTTTTAAGGCCATTTTTATATATATTAGTTTTTCGCCGTGTGCTCTTGGCCAGTCGCTGAGTTTAGCACCGATGACGGACCTCAGGTTCAGCGGATTGGTTTGGTTTGGGGATGGCGACTTGGGCAGTGCCCGGCCAGTCAGTTTAGCGTCACCCCCCCTTTGGCTCGACGCCCCTGGCCTGCCAAAACTGACACTTGCAATGAAGACATTAGCCGCTAATGGAATTGTTATTAAGCCGCAGAAGCGCGCCTCTGGAAGAAGAATCTGTAAATCTGCAAGCGGAAAAGGAAAAGGAGGAGAATCTGCAGCGGACCCGAAGAAAGGCTCAACGTGATGGTCTCCGAGTGTGTGGATGCTGCAGCTTTAATTTGCTCATCAGTGCGGCCATTCGAGCTGGAATAAAATTATTATTGTATTTCATTTTGAATTTCGTATGAGGGATTAGATCCCTCCTCGCTCTGCGTTTCGCCGCGCCAGTAATCACTTTATTGTGAGCTTGATGTATTGACAAATTATAAAAACATGAGACGGCGGGGAAAAAGAGAGATGAGAGGAGATCTACAACTGAATTGAGCCTTAACACGCATTCCGCAAATCACTTATTTTGCAATCAGAGGAGAATCCAGCATTACTGGCACAGCTAGCACCACTGGCACCACTTGCGCCACTTGGTGGTGCCCCTTTTGAAAGTGGGCAGGGCCGTGGTCTTTGGTGGCGGGGCTGTCGAAGTCCCGATTTGACAGGCCAAGTGAAAAATGCCCGGCCCTAGAACAATGCCAAGGTTCGATCTACGTGCGCATACTTGGCAAGCCACTTAAATGGCTTTAAAAATAAACCAAGCCACGGCCACAGCTCAAGTCTATTGGCACGGAGAAAAAATATTTGGTTTAAAAGGGTACATTTTATTTATACAAGAAAGTAATATGAATGAAGAATAATGTATCGAAAAATGGAACTTGAATATGATGCTCAAGAATTCGCGTTTATATTTTGTATTTTATTCATATTAGTGTTTTTGTTCAGTGCATTCAGGACATGGGCTTAACCTGAGCCTTTTGCCTTTTCCGGCTGGAGCCCATAACAAATTAAGGCTTTTCACTTTCCATCCTTGTTGTTGTCTGGTGTGTACACACCCCAAAAAATGCGTAGCCCAAATGAATACCTAGGCAGCTCCAACAACCCATAATCATAATCATCATCATCATCGTCGTCGTCGTATTGCTGGTTATATTTTTGTTTTTGTAGCCTCCATTCTTGGCGTATCCGCATCCAGGTGGCTTCGTCGTTATTTGTATTCGCTGTAATATGAATTGACTGCTACTAATAATAACCACGAGCGTTTAGATGCCCTCCTTCCGACTAAGGATAGCGCTGAGCTTGCGTTCCTGCGAAATGTGACCGAAAAAAAAGAAAGTTCTTTTGGATCGAAGATGTAAATACCCCACATAAAATATTCATAATGCATAAATAGTAATTTGTTGAAAATTTGACAAGAGTTTCTTAAATTTCCTACCCATTTCTTAAACCAAAATTAATTTAATCAAGTCTAGAATTTTTGACCAAAACCTATCCACCCATTTATCCGAAAAGGCCAGAAAAAAAAGGGGAAACAAATTTCAGCAGTTCCAGCTCAGCATTGTTGATCTGCTGCAATTGATATGAGCGCGAGTCGAAGACTGGCAAATGGAAATAACTCAACTGGACCCCTGGAATCGGGTCCCGAGACTGAGATTCAGAGGTTGGGACTTCAGACTTCAGACTGGGGCAAATAATGATAATGACGACAGGCAAGGGCGCTCGCCGGGTAGGTGGGGTGATGATCCAAGGCGGAGGTGTGGTGCAGGCCAGAAATCAGCAACAAATAAATGAGTTCATGCAACGTCTTTGAAATGAAGACAAAGTGGATGTCGGTTCTCGGTTGTTGTTGGCTTGTTGTGGTTGCTGATTTTCAGTTGAAGCTGGGGGATGTCTGCAGAGTGTCTGGATGTATCGCAACCAGGAGTCCGGATCTTCAACACGTGTGTGAGTGTGCAGTTCAATAGTTCATCGGAAGGTCTAATCTTGTAAGCTTAAAATAAAATAGAATCTTGAACCAAAAAAATATTTTCCAGCCTTATGAACATTTTTTTGATATTAAATTAAAAAAAAAAGTTATTTTCTGTGTATGCACTTCTTCTCCAATGCTCTCACATGTGGGCGTGTGATACACTTTCCTTTTTTCGCATCTTAAACTCCCAAAGCGAGAAAAATTGACCGGTACTCCAACATCTCATCGTACCCACGTGGGGTCCACTCCACTCCACTCCCCATTTTTTTCCCAACAGCCAACAAATTAATCACAAATTCCAGGTCATTTTTTATGTTTATCATTTCGATTTATTTTAGATTTTAAATATTTATTCTCTTGCTTTCGTTTAGCTATTACAAACTATGGGCTTAGCAACTAGAGGATCCTTAGACTGGTGAACATTTTTACAGCTTTTTGCTAGAACGTAAGAAATTACACAAGTAGCATCACACACAAGTGAACATACATACATAAACTATACGATCTATAGCTAGGCATGTACATCTATATAATAACTGGTAACTAGGCTATACTTAAAAAGACTCCTCCTTCGTTTCGTACTTCGATTACTCTCCTCTTCTTCGTTTTTATTCGTTGGTACGTTCCCATTTTATTTCGGTTTTATACAAGGGTTTCTTTTCTTTCTCCCCGATGATTACTAAAAACAACTTTTTACAATTTTAGCCCCTCCTTCTCCTTCTTACGCGTGGAATGGATTGGAATGGAAATGTGAATCGCAGCCCGTTTGTGATCCCCCTTAAAACAGGGATTGCCGGGCTGCTTAAGTGCACTTGGTTTGCTCCCATAAAACTAGTTTAGGATTAGTTAGTCCTACGTTACAAATATACTTATATGGGATACTTAAGCTACGGTTACAGATACGGATTCGAGCGAATTCTAGTCTAGGCTCTAAATGCTTACAACTTATGGCTGTTCCGGCTCCTGCTGCTCCTCGCTTTTTGGCTTTGTATGCAAGCAAGTGAGTTTCAGAGAGTCTTTGTTGGCTTTGTTGTCGTTAACTGCGATTGCAATGCATCCTGTGCACAAATGAAACGGGAATAAGCTAGCTTGGAGTTGGAATTTGTAGTATCCGGCTTGAAGGACCATTTACAATAAATTTTATTCATCTTTATTACCATTATCCGGCACTAACTTTTTTTCTAACCGTTCACTTGGGCCCATTTGCATAGCAATCATAACTTAAGTTATGTATGTAATATGTACAACAATTGTAAATGGGTGTGAGTTAGAGCTGGAAAAATATCGATATTTCGATATTTTCACAATATGGGGTTGATAAAATCATTGGAAAACAAATGATTGTATATAATGAAACGTCATGTTTATCGGAAACATCAATGTTGGAAAAATATCAAAGATATCGATAGTGTCGATATTTTTCAAGCTCTACTGTGAGTGTTTCGCGTTTTTGTGTTTGTGTGCTGGTGAGTGGGGGTGGTGCAAGTAATACTATGTGCTCCGAAACTCTACATCTACATCCGTGTTCCCACATTTCCCCTCTGACTGGGCTGGGGGGCGTGGCCGTGACGTGGCAGCGAGACGTGAGGCAGGTGCGTGGGTGGCCCCGCCCCCAAGGGCGAAATGGACGGTGATCTCGTGGCCAAGGGCGATAGAGATGGCGAAAAGGAGGGTGACATTGCCGATGAGGTGCTGAAGCTGCCGCTGGCCTCGTGGCCAATGGGCGAACGTGGCAAATGGGCGGGGGCGAGGCTCAAATGTGGTGGCAATCGCATCGGTAGGTTGATGGCCCTCGGAGCCACATTTGTGAGCAGGGGCGGTGGTATGTGGGTGGGTGGTGCCGACGGGGGAGGCTTAAGCACCACACTTCCCGCTCCCGAATGCGACGAAGAGTGTTTGCTCTTGGCGGACGAGGAGGCGCCACTTCCACTATGCTCCGATATGGTGTCATCTTTCAGTCTGGCTATCTCGGAAAAGACATGCGCCAGTGGCTGGTACTGGGGTCCCCAGTCCAGGAGATAATCCCAATTGTAGCTGCCCGTCAATTCCTCCTCGCTGTGAACTATCGAGCTCAGCGAGCCACCCACATTACTGCCGCCCACGACAACGGGCACGGGAACAGGAACCTCACCATAGCTGCCCATCACACCATGACCATGGGTGATGGCCGTTCCAATGGTTCCTATGGATCCCGCCGTCGTTCCCGCGTCATCCACACTGCTCCCGCGATCCGAACCCCCCGCTCCGGTCACATCATTGAGCTTGGCGTAGATGAGATTCGTGATATCCGAACGGGCAGTGGCATCGTCGTCGTGGAACATGTGCATCGGGTGACTCGAGCCAGCCATGCTGGACGCCCCTCCTCCGCCGCCACTGGGATCGTGGTCTACGATGCCTAGGCGAGCCAAATACTCTTGGGTATTCTGAACCGATATATCCGAGATCCGGCCATCATCACTGCCTACTCCTCCTGCAACTCCGCCGCCGTTGCGATGATGCAGTGGTCCCTCGTTGATCATACGGATCTCCTCATCCTCGCCGTCATCCTCCGCCGACCCGCGGCCACTGGAACCCGACTGCTCGGATCCAGATAACTCGGAGGTGGTAGCCGCACCTGAACTGCCAGCATGTGGTCCAAACGGAGGGATCTCATCGTACTTCGGTGGAGCAAACTGACCCGAAGCCGCTCCCGCCGCACCGCCAGTGATTCCTCCCCTTATGGGGATAGTATCGAAGGCACTGGTATCCACATAGCTATTGGAATTGCCCACACCCACCGTTTCTGTGCTGCTAAGATGAGGCTTGACCACATTCCTCGGCTTCCTACTTCTCATGTGGATGAACAGAAAGATTCCGGCGGCAGCGCAGAGGATTAGGAGGAAGGCCACCAGCAGACCAATGGCCCAATCACCGATGGAACCACCTGACGAACCTCCAGCACTGGCGAGATTCGTGCCGGGATGTGCAAGTGGATCCAGGGCAATCTCCACAACAGCCATGCTGGACAAAGAGTTGTGACGTCCCGAGGAAGCAGAGATAACCAGGCTGATGTCCCTACCGTCCATGTAGAGGCTACCGTCTCCATCGCCGTCCAGTTTGAGTTTTCTCTTGATCAGAACGGCGCCACTGCTGCGGTTGACCTTGAAGTGCGTGTGCGGGGCACTCAGTTGGTAGACCACTCGGCCATCGGGACCACTATCACCATCGGTGGCCGTCACTTGACCCACCACAAAGCCCTGGGGCAGAGCCACCGCCGCAGGAAGCACAAACCGGTAGGTACGCTCGGTGAACTGTGGAGTAAACTCATCCCGCGACTCGATCTCCACGCGCACAGCCACTCTAGCCTTCTTGCCGCCCATATCGGAGGCCTGCAGTTCCAGATCATAACGCTGCCTTTGCTCATAGTCGAAGACGAAGGCGGAGGTGACCAGACCACTTTCCGCATCTACACTAAACATCTTCCACGAGCTTTCGTCACTGGGCGCCGGAGAAATACTATAGTTCAGTTGTCCGAAAGGTCCCTTGTCAAGATCACTGGCATGAGCACGGAACACGGAGCTGCCCACGGGTTCATTTTCTGCCAAGAAGTGCACATATTCCGATAGCGGGAACTTGGGCTCATTGTCGTTTTCATCGTGAAGTTCCAATCGAAACGGTTGCAGACTGCAAAGAGGTCTCGGGTGATGGCTATCGCAGGCTCGGATAATCAGCTCATAGCTCTTGGCCCCCGAATCATAGTCCAATCGATTGTTCACAAAGAGCACACCAGTCACAAGATCTATGGTAAACATGTGCTCATCATTGCCCGAGGTTATGTCGTAGACCACTTCCGAATTGGGGGTATTCTCCTGATCTGCATCTACTGCCTGCAATTGAGCTATGGAGTACCGCAGTGGAGCCAGTTCGCTGATCTCAGCTTCATATTTGGCACTTTGATCGAAAATGGGGAAGTTGTCATTGGCATCTAGGATTGTGATGACCACCGAGATTCCAGACGTAGAATTCGCGCCTGCCGGAAGTGCAGATCCATGGGGATGGCTCAAAACCAATCGGAGTTTGTACAGATCATTGCGTTCTCTGTCCAGAGGTTTCACCAAAACAATTGCCTTCGATTGCATCAACTCAAAGGTGGATTCTTCATTCCCGGAGGCGATGACAAATGATTGATCCAGAACATCTTGACCCAGCTGAAGGACAACGGAACCCAAAGGAGCTGCCTCGCTGATGTGAGCCCTATACTGGTTCTGCTGGAACTGCGAACGACCCGAGCCATTGTCACTAGCCTGAACTCTCAAGAGAGTGGAGCTCTTCATCAAGGGTTTTCCCGAATCCTTGGCCGAAATGCCTACAAAGTAATCACCGCTGGGCGAAACCGCAGGCTGTAATCTACTCATGTTAACGGACACAACACCACTTGATGGATGCACCGAGAAGCCTTCCAGGGCAGGTTCAATGAAGTAACTGACCTTGGAGTTACTACCCTCCGAATCCGCATCAGTTGCGTTAACTGTTAGAAGCTCCAGGTCCATGGAGAGACTCTCACCTATCTCACTTACAGCTGGCAGAATTCCAAAGTAAGCCGGAGGCTGTTGGGCCAGGAATATCGGGGCATTATCGTTTTCATCGTTAACCCTTACTGTCAAAACAGTTCGAGCTTCATGGGCTGCATCCGAAGCAATCACCTCGAGTTCGTACTCCTGCTGGAGTTCGTAGTCCAAACGTCGCTTCAGGACGAGCTTCCCACTATACCGATCCAAGGCAAAGATGGACAGGTTCTCTATTTCCAAGCTGGATTCGCTACCAAGGCGGTAGGTTAGAGCGGGATAAGTGTCGACATCGTTGGCTGAAATAGATGTGATAACGGCTCCAAGTTCAGTGGCTGGAAAAAAGGGAAGATAGAAATGTGGAAGGGAAATACATTAAATAGGGAACAAGAATAGTGGTGATCATGGAAAATCAGTTTGATAAATCATATATACTTAATAGCTCTAGAGATAGCTTACCTTCACTGATACTGACGAGGTTGTTTGGCGGAAATGTGGGCTGGTTATCATTCACATCGACGATCTGCACCCTTATGGTGGCCGTGCCCGTCATCTGGGGCACTCCCTCATCGGTGGCGATGATCTTGAGCTTGTATATGTCGCGAATCTCCCGATCCAGCACAATATTCGTCTTTACTATGCCACTGAAGGCGGGCTCGATGACGAACGCATTGTCGTGGTTGCCATCCACGATATGATATCGCAGTCGAGCGTTGGAACCTGCATCCGAATCGAAGGCCTGAACCTGGGCCACAAATGTGCCCTTGCTATTTCCCTCCGAAACAGTGGCCACAAATTGCTTTTGCGAAAACTTCGGACTATTATCGTTCTCATCTTCCAGTTCGATTACCAATTCTGCGTAGGTGGCCAGGAATGGAGCATCTGTGCTGCGGGCGACTATAACTACATGGATCTCATTGGGTTCGCTGTTGGTCAGTGCGAAAGATGAGGATGTCAAGGCCCTTTGGGATCGGGTGGCATTGCTTGCATCATCCTCTGATGCCTCCTGCATCTCCATCTCTTCATAATGCAAAGCTCTACCCCGATTAAGGGCTGACATTGAGGGCGTGGCAAAGCGATCGTAGTCGAGAAGATGGGGTTTATTCACCCTTATGTCGCCCGATAGGGAATCTAAAGACAATATACCATCTTCATTTCCCGCTCCGAACGAGAATTGCACCTTTTGTCGTCGACCATCGCTTCGAAGTGCCACAACCTGCAGAAGTTTTGTGCCCGATGGAGAATTCTCCTTGATCTTTACCCTATAGGTTTCATTCTGGAAACGAAGAACCGGCATTCCTTGGGAGGCTTCCCCTATTAGGAGCTCTATGAGACCCAGGCTGGACTGTTGGGGATTTCCCTTATCCCTGGCAATAACCTCTAGCTGCAGAAGCTTTCCCGATTCACTGGCCAAACTCTGTGAGGCACTCAGAGCACCCGTGCTAGGATTTATTCGGAACTTTCCGCTCACTGCCGAATTTTCCGCCTTGAGGGCATAGATAACCTCTCCATTCGCACCCAAATCGGCATCGTGGGCCTGAACCTTCAGCAATGTTTGACCAGGCTGAATGAGCGCCGGAACCTGTCCGATATAGGGATATCGCTCGAATACGGGCCTGTTGTCATTAACATCCAGCACGTTGATTTGCACCGGAACCGAAGCCGATCTCACTTCATAACGTCCTCCGTCCGTGGCTAAAACCATGAAGCTGTAGCTCGCCTGAAGCTCGCGATCCAGTTTTCTGCAAGGAGAGAGAGGGAAATGGGGAAACGATTCAATTAATGGCCTGAACACGATCAGTCGGCGATGGGCGCCGCTTGCGACACTAATTAGGTATCTCTGGGAGCCCCAGCTCCTCTCTGGCATACAATATATAATCGTAATCCCACCGACAATTAGCCACACGAAATGATTCGCAATGGATCTAGGCAGGAAGAAAGGGAAGAGATCTGACAAGGTGGCGTGCACTGTGAGAAATGTAGTGGCTTGATTTGAAAACATAAATGTAAACTTAAGTTGGCTAGATTTTTGAAAATTCCAATTGATTGCTTTCAAGAAACTTCGGAAACATGAAGCTATGAAGCTATAATTCCCAACCAGTTCTAGAACCGTTTATCACTGATGATCTACGTTGACTACCATTTCAAAAAGTTATCAATTGTGCTACAGAAAGTTTTGATTGGTACTTGAATAGTATTAGAGAAACTTTTGATTGGTACTTAAATTGTGTAATCCCAACATTAATTCAATCTAGGTCCTATTTTACTCCAGTGCTTGAGGTTGGGGGCCTGAGTGGTAATTAAGTCATTTGTTTGTGGTCTTCCCACTGGAGATGCACACTCGCATTAGCATTCGCTCGGCTTGAGCTGAGTTGAGTTGGCCTGATCTGCGGCCTCAGTTGACTCGTCGTGGTCGTCTTCTGCGGCCAGAAAAGTAATCCCGGCAGTCGGAACGGCCGCCTATCGCTATCACGCGGCTCTCTAGAGCTCCTCTGGAACATGTTTGCTGCCACAAATAATAAACCTAAATGATTACAATCCTTCGCAGTTGCAGTTAAAGTCGCTAGGCAGTCGGCAGTTGGCAGTCGCCGCCGCTTGCATGTTGGCCAATAAAACGAATTTAGCAAATTACAAGCTCATCCCGGGCAGAGGGCCATTTTATGAATTGAATCAGTCAAACTGAAGTGAAGGAACAGCGAGTTTAAGCTCAGAGATCCTCGGTTCTACCGTCCAACTCCCCTTATTTTGTTTTTTTCTTTTTTTTGGTTTAGGCTGAATGTGAAACAACAGCAGAAATGCTTTCAAGGGTCAGTCATCAGTCGAGGTTGTTGTTGTTGTTGCTGTTGTTTTTGATCATCAGGCTCCGACTTGAGATTTGTAGCTGGGCAAGAAGGTTACGGGGAAAGGGTTGGAAATGAGGGACAGGCGACGGCAAACAAGCCAAGTCGGGGATTGGACCTAGACTGATGTTTCACTGAGGAAAAATGTGGTTCAATTCAACTGAGAGGTTACTGGTTTAAGGGTTAAACCTATGGCCTAGTAAATTGAAGAAAAAAAGAATGAAGTCATAAAAATCCAACTGTGATTATCAGTGCTCACTACCTAAAATATTTTCAAAAGCTCTAATTAAAATAGCTTTAACTTTATTTACTAGACATTTTCCACAGTGTATTGGTTAGCCCTAAGCTCTTGACTCTGCTCGCTTGTCCATCGCCAGTCAGTCAGCTAAGGCCAGAAATAAAAGGAGGAAAAAAATGAGAACTAGCTACATCGGCCTAAACAAGCGGCAGGCGCATTTTTGTCTTTTCCCCTGTTTTGTTACCCTGTTGTTTAGACCATGAAGGCAGGTTTAAGCCCAATCCAGGTACCAAGTGCCGAGCTCGGAGCTCCAGTACCTCTGAGCTCCAATACCGATTGCCAAGTCCAAGTGCAAGTCCAAGACTAACAACAACGTCACGAATTGTCTCTCCGTCCGTCTGATTGTCTGCTCTACAATTCTGTGCTCTGTGTGCCATTACCTTCTCCATGTGGAGCTGCCCAGATCTTTATTCTCCGCGACTCTGGTCTTTTCTTTTTGTGCTTTTCGGCGGTGGCGGCGGGGATTTCGTTTTTATTGTTTGCCGACAATCAGCGAAAGATAAAAATTGGTACATGACAGCGGATCGCGTTTGTATAAATGGCAACACTGACGCTACTGTCATTTCGAGTGCCCCCTGCCCGCGGTAACTCCATTCCTTCTTTATTCTCAGTCCCCCCCTCGGCGATTCCTGGATCCTCCGAGCGCCCAACTTCTTTGGCCGGAACTGAGCAAGAGCTATGTCAGACGGAACAAGCAATTGTTGTCATCATTGATTGTCAATAAGCATAAATTTGCACCAGAGGGGGCCCAAGGAGGCCACAAAGAAACGCAGAGAGAAAAAATCTTGAAAAATCTAAAGACATTTCTAAAGTATGTTCTGATATTATATTTCTCAGGATCAACTTATTTCTCTTGGTGCACAGTAAGGAATCGAGGGGACAGGGACAGGGACTCATTGAGGATTCACGTTGGACTCCATTTCGAGTTTCAGCTCCACCTTAAGCTATTTATAGGAATGTCTGTAGGAGGAGATGGGGGCAAAAAGTGGCCAAAAGCCGGAGGAGAGACGCTGAGGAGGAGGGAGTGGTGATGACAGGAGACGGATTCGCAACATTGTCGCTGCATGCGTAGGATGCTCTGATATGCCTCGGATACATCGATTTCCATGCCGCATTAGTTGAGGAAATTATGGCAATGCTTTTTTGTCGCGTCCTTGCTTGAGATCGGCTTTCGAGATAAGATCAAGCCAAGCAATGACCCAGAGGAGATCTCACCTAAGTACAAAAGCAACTTAAAACTTACCCAACGGTGGTGATTAATCCGCTCTGGCTGTCGATGGCGAACTGCCATTGGCTTTCGTTGGCCAGCGAGTAAACGAGTCTGGCATTTACGCCCAAATCCGCATCCACGGCACTGATCTGCACCACACTCGAGCCCAATGGTGCGTCCTCCTGCACACTGGCGATATATTTGCTCAGCTTGAATCGGGGGGCATTATCGTTCTGATCCTCAACGAAAACGGTAATGTTACAGTGTCCCTGGCGACCCTTGGGCTGTCCGCGATCCGAGGCCTGGATTTGCAGGCTGTACATGGACTGCTGCTCCCGATCCAAAGGCCGAACACTCAGCTCCCCGGAACTGGCATCTATGCTGAACTTGTTGCCCGAATTACCACCTGAAATGAAAAAGGAAATATTGTTGTTAAAGAATATTATGTTACATAGATCTGCCCATTCTTCGCCGCCAAACACACAGTGTGCACAATAATGTAGGAGTTAACTTATATAGATATAGATTATAGATAGATTTCTCTTTAATCTTACCCGTAATACTGTAGATAAGATCCGCATTTGGACCTTCATCCAGATCGCTGGCCACTACAGTGTGAATAACACCGGGTTCACTGTTCTCCGGAACAGACAGGCCATAACACGAACCCGGTCTGAATTCCGGCGAATTGTCGTTGACATCTTCTATGGTTATGTAAACAGTAGCCACATCAAAGTGCTGGCCATTCAAGGCCTCTCCATTGTTGTCCGAGGAGCGTTGCTTCCTCACCGCCGAAGGGGACGAGGTGGCCAGGCGGTTGGCATCTCGCACATAGACGGGCAGGATATAGCTGGCCTGCGACTCCCGATCAAATTGACCTCGGGTTGTAATGATGCCCCTCTGCCAGTCCACGTGGAACAGATCATTGGCCACGCCAGCGGGAATTTCGTAGCTCAGATTGGCTGTGAATGAAAGAAAAGATAAAAAGAAAGTTATGGTTAAGGAAATATACAA
This sequence comes from Drosophila pseudotakahashii, assembly GCA_035046095.1. Classification (NCBI taxonomy): domain Eukaryota; kingdom Metazoa; phylum Arthropoda; class Insecta; order Diptera; family Drosophilidae; genus Drosophila; species Drosophila pseudotakahashii. The sequence continues at coordinate 765,862 of JAWNOE010000198.1, forward strand.
AATAAATTCTTTTTTACAAATAATTTAGGATTATTTTTTAAAATCCTTACCATTCTCAGCACCGTGAAGGGATTTTGCCGTGACCTGCAGAACGAAACTTCCACTGGGAACATTTTCCAAAATTGAGGCTCGATAAACAGCCTGGAGAAATCGCGGGGGATTATTGTGGCTGCCTTGGACGATGAGCTGAAGATTCAGAGAGCTTTTCTTAGACTCCGGTTGTCCATTATCTTTGGCACTGATGATGAGGCTAAAGCGTCCACTTTTCTCCACATCCTCAGCGGCCGGAGGCAGGGATTTAACCAGCTCAATGATTCCCGTTTGGGGATTGATCCTGAAGCGGCCCTCTCCGTTGCCACCTGTGATTTCGTAGGTGAGGCGACCATTGTCACCCGAATCCTCATCCACGGCCACAATATGGGCCACCATTTCGCCAATTCTGGTGGCATCGCTTATGAAAAGACTGGCCGCTTTGCCGCCTTTTGTGTTCGGGGAAACAAACTGCGGGGCATTGTCGTTGGCATCCAGCACTCGCAGTCTCACAGTCACCGAAGTCTGAAGTCTTTCGGTAACATTTGAGGATTGGTCCAAGGCCTGAACAATCAGTAGATACTCCTGCACAGCCTCGAAATCCAGGGGAGCCTGCAGACTAAGGGATCCTGTCAGCGAATCCAGGCCGAAGAGAGGCATTGCCTGCTCCTGGCTTTCGTTCAGTTGGGGGAAATATCGCAGCAGGCGATACTGGAGCTCTCCGTTGGTTCCAGTGTCCGCATCCGTGGCCGTAAAATTGTGGATTATTGTGCCGAGGGGAGTGGCCTCGCTCACCTGCGGAACGCATAGAAAATGCAATAAAATGTATCGATAAAAACTGGCAATATCACGTTTTATGGTCATCGAATGGAACTTTCTATTCTCTGATTTCCTTAACTTAATTACAGAGTTATGGTGTGTATAAAAATGTATACAAATTTTATTTGGTGTTAAAAGTAGTGCAGCACTAGTACAATTTGATATTTATGCATTTTTAGTTCGGTAGTTGGTAAATACGGATCTTACTCAAAACGTGTGTTACATGTAATGAGTTCAGGATCTTAAGGTCAAAGCTACAATCGGTTTATATTTTCTATAATTACCTGGAGATCAATAGGATCCTGGGGCCATTCAGGTGCATTATCATTGACATCGGCCACTTCGATCTTGACCGTAATGGCGCTGCTCTGTGGATTATTACTGGCGGTGGTATCTAGAGCTCTAATTTCCAGCCTGAATTCGGATTGAACTTCTCTGTCCAACAAACGAGCCACGACCAGGTTGCCCGTGTGGCGATCGATGTCGAAGGCTGCTTCGATTAGATCCTTGGTCAGGGGATTTAGAGTGTAGGTGACCCTCAGGTCCTCGAAGGACTCCGCCACACTGTTGCGCACCACATCCGCCGGACGTTCGCTGGGGCTGATGGAACCGACCACATGGCCAACGACGGCATCCTCGCGTACCTGCGCAAATACCAATTATAGATTATTTTCGTGGCTTATTAAGAGGAATATGGGAATATATGGGAGGGGCGGTCGAAAAGAGGAGGATGCCGACTTCGCGGGTCGCTCTACTTGGACCTGGTTGTGTTGTTCGGCGCGTATCTTAATCTCAACAGCAGTGTTGAAAATCCAATCTTAAAGCAATAATTCATACTTCAAGATTACGAAGGCAGCAAACATTTAAAAATTTCATTCCCCCCTACCAAAAAACAGAAAAAAAGAAAAGACGAGAGGCGAACAGAACAGAGGAACCAGAATCTGGAGAGGAAGCCTGTCCAGTCTCAGGTCCCCAGTCCCAAGTCGCCGACCAATGGCATTAAAAAGAAATTATGCATTCCGACCAAGTTGGCGGCCCCGAAAATCACTGCAGAAAAATGTTGTGAGCCATATGAGCAGCGGGTTTTTTTGGGGGATGGGGATGAGGGGGAAGAATCTCCGAAGACAGAAGAAACTCCGCAGAAGAATTTAATATGCAAAACCGCAAAAACCGTTCCAAGAGGTCCCTGCGACCAAAAGAATGGAAAAATGGAACGAAACAAGAAAGGTTCTCTCTTGCAGTAGGTATCTTTTTTCATAAAATAAAAACATTGCAAATATTGTTTGGGTCGCCAAAATGGAGACACAAAAATGACAGTCACGAGATTTATGCCCCGCCAAGATTACGCAGTTGGCTGCCTCAAAAAGGTCGGGGGTACACTTGGAAAAAAAATGTATACCCGTCTAAGAAAAATTTTTTTTTATAATAAAAATAAAAAAAAATTAAAAAAAAAAAATAAATAAATAAAATAATTAATAAAGTAAAAAAAGAATCCAATTTATAAAAAAATCGAATTCGAAAAATTCGAAACTGCAAACTATTAAATTGACTGAAAGTTATATTTATTTCATAATCATATATCTGAATTTATTTTTCTAAATTTTAGTGAGGTAATCTTTTTTTTTCTGAGTGCGCGGTTAACTAACGACTACTGAAGGCTGCGGTTTGTTCATTTCGGTTTTGGCCAAATTATTCACAGAGCCCAGCCACAAAAATGGCGAATGATTTGTTCTGCACTTTTATGGCAGGCTCTGCCAGAATCGGGGAAAAGGGAATAAAACCCCTGGAGGGCGGAAGGAAAAGAGGGCCTTTCGGTGGGGGAATTGCTTAATTACATCGGATTTATTTGTGGCAATCCGTCGCTGAGTAATTGGCATCAGCGGAGGACTTTGACTTTATGGCCGAGTGCATCTCAGTTAGTTCAACGCCAACGCAAAAGAACAAAAGCCGCAACGAGCAGGCGGCGCGGTATCAAAGCGAAGGCAAAAGACCGTCCGAAATGCAACGAAATGTGTCAATTTTAATTGTGGCCGAAGCGGATTTAAGGGACGCACAAGGTCCCGACCTGGGATCCTCTTGGTTTTGTTCTGGGTAAGACATCCCCCCTGTACTCGCTCCTTGACAGACTGCCTTTGCGCTGCGAGAGGCAATTAAATGCATGTCAAAGCGTCGCAGCCATCAGCGGTTGAAGCCGCGTTTCAGTCCGAATCTGAGGAAAACCTGTGGAACCTCGGGAAGTACTTAGGAGTGGGGAGTATGCAAAACATGTGCGAATCGAACGTGATAAAAATGTTAAAGGGTTCCCAAGCAGCGAAAGGAAGGGCAAGGCAGCGTAGCAGCATGCCGAAATCTAAGCAGGCGAGTTCCTCGAGGCACGAGGCTGCTCCTCCTTCAACCTCCTTCTCTGATCTCTCAACTGACGTCTCGAATCGCACTTAATAGGCCTGGCCAAGATCTCCACCTTCTCCAGGAGGAGGAGGATGGGAAGGAGGAGGCGACTTGTCACAGAGCATAGTGACAATTACGCGTGCGCAATGAAAACGCCGACAATGGAGGAGGATAAAGATGCCGTGCACTGTGAGAAATCAAAGTGTACTACTGAGACTGGTAACACTGTTTTGATAGTTGGTCCTTCGAGCCGGATAAGTATAATTTAACCAAGAGCACCTTGACTTACAGGAACCCGTTACTGAGCTAAAGGGAGTGCACATAACTTTTTAATAAATGGTGGATTTTAAAATTTTCTTCTACATTTCGATACCAAATGACATTTACAGCTTTACAAAATGATATTCAATGTTTGGTTTATTAAGCCGAATTGCAATATTCCAAAGCTTCAACTTTTTAAGCCTTTCTTGCCGAGTGCAATTTCGGCTCTCAGGGCTTTAAATGCAAATCGCGACACTTCCCACGTCTGTGGCACTCTGTGACATCTGCTTCCGAGCTCTTTAAAGGGGGCGGCAGTGGTTGTGGGAATGGGGAGAAGCACCAGGAGAAGGCGGAGGTGACCAGGAAGGGATTCATTCGGTCGTTCCAGAGTCGTGTTCTCGGCCATTGTCACGTGAGGCTAAGGCTGCGGCAACAAATCATCCGCCGCAACAAAGGCGGCAAGCCAAAGGCAAAGTAAACCCAAAGGCACTTGGCTAAAGGCGAGAAAACTGGAAAAGGCGACAAACGCGCTACTCACGATCGCAGGGAAAAACGGTCGTGTAAAACTAGAAGCGTCAAATAGACAAAAGTTTTCCAGGAAATACAACATTTGTGGGCTCGATCTTCGTACCATCGTCGTACCATCCCATCCCGGAGTGACCCTCGCATAAATCTAGCACTCACCCTGAAGACCAAGCTGGAACTGGTGAATGTCGGGCGGTTGTCGTTCAGGTCCAAGACCTCGACGCGCAGCATCCGCACCGTTTCCCTGGGCGGACTTCCGCCATCGGAGGCGGCCACTCCCAGTCGATAGATGCTCCGCTCCTCGTGATCCAAGACCACGCGGGTTCGGATCACTCCGCTGCTGGGATCGATGCTAAACAGTCCGTGCCCATCCGAGTCCCGACCCTTGACAATCGAATAGGTGATGGAGGCATTTTGCCCGTTATCCCGATCGATGGCTCGTATCCGCACCACTTCGGTTCCCGGCGGCTGTTCCTCCCGCACGCTAACCACATCCTCCTGGGGATCGGCAATCTCGGGAGCATTATCGTTGACATCGCTGACATGGACGCGAACGGGAACGCGGGCACTTCGCACCGGGGTGCCCTGATCACGGGCCTCCACCACAAGGTCGTACAGCTCGCGCAGCTCCCGATCAAGGGGCTCCCGGGTGGAGATTTCACCTGAAAAGGCAGACAAAAATACAAGTTTATAAACAGAAGTTAGATAAAATACTTTAAAAATCTGCTAAAAATGTAATTGAATCATAAATGAACTTGTTGAAATCATCAAACATGCAAAATATAACCATTAGGCCTTTAATTAGGCATAAATAACGAAGAGTACAGTAAAGACTTCAGCTTTCAAAGTTTTTATGGGGTTTTCAAGTAGTTAAATATTTCCCCACTCACATAATTTTCTAATAAATCTGTAATATACTTATTTTTCGAAATATTTCGGCACCGAACGTAAAATTGATTTCATATTCGCTAAGTTTTTATGGGTTTTCACAATAATCCTGTTTGTAGCAGTTGCAGAATTTTTGATAAGTGTGAATGCGATACGATCGTCGTTTCTGAATTTTTCGTTAATAAAGTTAGCAATTAGTTAGCATGATATTATTATTTTGTGGTACAATTTTGTAGCGAGGACTACTTTTGCCGCATAATAATGGCAGACAGAGGGGAGTGGGTGCATTGTTGCCGCCTAACTGGGTCGCCGATGATTAATGCCCCCGAAAGAAATTCATGTCATGCGAGTGCCAGCAGAGTGGAACCTGTTTTGCCAGGATTAGCTGCACGAGATTTCCATATTTAATTTAAATGAGACGAGACGGAGAGGTGTCCCCTGCAAAAAAAAAGTATCCGAGAGTACCGCTCGCCTCCAGCGGACACGCACATGGATGTGGATGCGAGGCGAACTTGGACACGGACAGTGGCTGGATGTCAGGCCAATGATATTCCATTGACGGATGAGCTGACAGCGTTAAAACTGTTGTTGCCCGAACACTAATGGTCAGGCATCGGCATCGGGCATCGGGAATCGGGCACCGCGTTTGAGACCCAGTACCCAGTCGAGATCTCGGGTATCTCGGCGATCGCATTTTATCGCTTGGCAGGAACAGGTTTGCCATGCGCTTGATCTATGGGCCAGTGGCAAAGAAGGCGATGCACTGGGAGAAACGACTCTAGGATTGTTTTTACATTTTCAGCCCGAGTGATATTGCTAGCAAAAAATAGATTGTTTAAAATTCAGATTTTCTCGCTGTGCAAGCAACGTAAGCTGGATCTCCTTTGGAGCTTTGAGGAGCAGTAATGAATGACCGTGGGTCATGGCTGGTGGCTTGACAGTTGCCACCGCCACCGGAGCCGCGTTGAGTGAGTTGTTCGCTGTTAGAGCGGCCTTAATTTATGGCCAAAAGGAAGTCGGCGACTCACCTGTGACGGGATGCACCTGGAAGCTGGAGTTGGCCGGCAGCAGGCTGTATCGGATGGCAGCATTCTCGCCCAGATCCAGATCGCCGGCAGTGACCACTCCCACAACGGAGCCCCTCCTGAGGTTCTCCTCAATCCTGAATTCGTATTTCGGCTTTAGGAACTTCGGGTCATTGTCGTTGGCGTCGAGAACGCGAACTGTGACCCTGGTCTTGGCATGAGCGGCTGGAGTGCCATTGTCCGTGGCCAAAATAGTCAGCTGGTAACGATCCCTGGTCTCGCGATCCAACGGGGCACGCAAATAAATCCAACCGGAGTTGGGGAATATGCCAAAATGTTGCGCCACATCCGAGCTGCTAATGGAGTTCGTGACATTGTCCACTCCGGCGTCCACAATCCTATAAGTGATCCTGGCATTGTTGCCCGTGTCCAGATCGCTGGCATTAACCTGAATAATCTGGAAATGGAGAATCAGAGACAAAAGTTAGAGCACGGAATACTAAAGTGGGGAATGCATCAATCATTTGGGACCAAGAGAGCGGTGTGTGTGTGTCTGTGTATCTGTGTATCTGGCAATCCTCTAAGGAGAACTCGTTTCCGATGCCAAAGATATGAAGTGATTTTATGATCAAAACTAGTTCAGGCCAAAGAACCGAACCGAAGCACTGGAAGAGCTGAAGGGAGCACACGAGAGTCGAGGCTCTTGGGAGCCAAAGAGGCAAAGAGCCAAAGTCGCTTGGCTCAGAAACCGCAGCTTCGGTAGGAGCTCCTCCTGGGTGTTGAGATATTTTCAACGCGATATGACGGCCGCCTGACAAAAGCGTGACTTTTAGTGGCTGTTAATCAAATTTATGTGGCCCATTTAGTTTGCATTACACAGATTTATTTTTCAATAAAACACCCTCAGCAGCAGCCGTCGTAATGGAAAGGCATCTTAGGCAATACTTAAGATTATTTAATGCAAGTTTCCAGTTAATCGACATTTTTGGGCGGGGAATAAACTCAAAGAGTGCAGAGAAAGAAATAAGATAAGATATCTATGAAAATTACCTGTGCATTAGTAGAACGCGATTCGGATACATTCACCGAATATTCATCCCTCTCGAAAACTGGCGGATTATCGTTGACATCCTGGACATCCACCAGGATGGTTAGATTCGTTGAAAGGCTCGGAACTCCTCCGTCGGAGGCGGTCACAATGAGGGAGTGGCGTTGCGAGGTCTCGTAGTCCAAGTGCTGGGATAAAACTAGATGGCCAGATCTGGCATCGATGGCAAAGAGCCGCTTGCCCGAATCTCTGACCAGGCTGTAGCTAACTTGACCACTGCTTCCCGAATCCTTGTCGTGGGCATGGGCTGCATAGAGAGGAGCTCCCAGCTCGGCATTTTCCGGTACGGAAATCCTGACCATACTGGCCTCGAACTCGGGAGCATTATCGTTGACGTCCTCTACTTCGATGTTGACCTGGGTGTGTCCGTAAACCGGAGGCTCGCCCAAGGTGGCTTGAATGTTCAGTAGCACCTGGGATTTGGCCTCGTGATCAAGGGGCCTAGCTATGCGTATATTTCCAGAACTGGCTTCTATGCTGAAATAGCCATCGGGATCGCCAGAGTATATGGAATACCTCACCGGACTGCGATGTGCTGTAAGTTTAAAGTGAAGAAAAAGAATTGATTAAGAAATGGTATTTCCCAAATAAATCCTAATAGGCGCCTTGTTATACCGAATTTAAAAGAGCACATTAAGGTTAACGTTCCCATTTCGCGAATAATGAAAGATCACTGCAATTATTTCTACCTCTCCTTCGGCAAATAAAGTTGAAGGAACTCCGAAAAACGAAATTAGGAGCCGCCGCTGCTCATTAAAAGCCATTCAAAGGCCTCCACAATGAGTTGCAGGAACAATAGAATCTCGACCTGGAGAGGGAGAAGGAAAAGGAGCTCTCGTCACCGATTGACACATGAGGCAGGTAGGACTGGATGGAGGATGAGGCATCTCACATACAAAGAATGGGGCATGAAAGGAAGTGCACAGCGAAAGCAGCAAATTAAACCGCAAAATCATTTTGCATAGCCAGCGACGATCGTGGATCGTCTGGGATTTTATTTCGCCTTGGACTGGGGCCTCAGGAGTCTTGGAGTCGGCAACTGGAACTGGAAAACGGGCCCTTGTATCGTGCTCAACTCGATGACGAGGACGTCGTTGATGGGTGCAGATTTCTGCCGAAATTTGCGTTTGAAGTGTTTTGCTTTGCTTTGGCTTTGTTGCATTGGCTGGAGAGACCCGAAGAGCCTTTGGCTCGGAATGTCTGAATATGCCTTTGGATTTGTTGCCCTATATTTTTGGTAAAGGTATTTAAATTCCTTAAAAAAATGTAAATGATTACTGATAATCAGTGGTCCGTGAATAGAATAACTAAACCATGTAAAGAGTATTTGAAGAAGTTAACAGCCTTTTTTAAAACTTCTTGATTGGTTTTTAAATCATTTATATTTCCCTTTCTCTGTGTTCGTGTCCCCATATTTTGATTTCCAGACCACTGAACTAATGAATGCGCTGCCCAAAAATCATATAATTTTAAGGATAGAGATATTACTTACCAGTATCTCCACTCGTAGCTATCACCGAACCCACGACCGTGCCCCTCGGAATGTCCTCCTTCACATAGTAATTGTATCTGGCCTTCTCGAAGATCGGAGGTCGCTGCATGGCATCGATGATGCTCAGAAAGACCACGGCATCGGCACCGCTCCTTAGATTACCGCCATCGGTGGCGGATATGTTCAGCATGTGCATGGGTTGAGTTCGTACGGAGAGCATATCCGGTCGGGCCACGAAAATCTCACCGGAGGCGCGATCAATCCGAAAGATTCCCGCCTCGTTGTCGGCCACAATTCTGTAGGATACCTGGCCAAAGTTACCCGAATCCGGATCTGTTGCCACTACGGCAACAATTGGTGTACTCGCCGCTTGAGCCGGGGCATTCGAATATTCCCTCAGCGATACATTGTATTCCCTGGGATAGAAAACCGGACGGTTGTCATTCACGTCCGTCAATTGCATTTTGATCATGGCCGTGGTGCTCAGTCCTCCTCGATCGGTGGCCAGTACGGGAAATTCGTAGCTACTCCTCCGTTCAAAGTCAAGTTCACCGGCTATGCAAATCTCCCCGGAGGCAGAGCGCACTTCAAATTCAGTGAGGTGCTTGAATCCCTCGCCCAGGGTGTAGTTCACCATTGCATTTACACCGCAATCGGGATCACTGGCAGAAACCTTAAAAACATAGAGAAAATAAAATCAATTAAAAATTAAATTAAATTAAAAAAAATAATAACGCGAATTCGTTAGCCAAATTACATTGAGTTGAGTTCTATAAAATAAAGTCTTGAACAAATTAGCAAAGCCCAACTAAATTGGGAGCTTGTCCCTCAGTTATGAATTGCATATTCCAACAGGTACAAATGAAGTTGTCAAAATTTTAATTTGATTTACAGGCAGCTGCTGCCGTTGGTTTTTTGGGGCTCCCGTTCCGGAGCTTATCTCCCTGCGCTGTTCAGGGCTTAATTTGGCAATTTGTTATGCTCGGGATCGGGAACTCGAGTTGGACGCTCTCCGCCCCCGAAAGCCCTCATATCAGGCGAGTGTCAACTTAAATTTGAGCCAAAGACCCGGGGTGAATCACAGTGGCAGAAAGGTTACAGATTGCTGGGAAATGGGAGCAATGACCCCCGCTTAATGGCAGCCAATTAGTTGGCATTTTGCATAATCGACATTTGCATTCAGTTGCCTGTCTGTTTTTGGACCAAAGAAACGGAAGGAGCTAAGGAATGGGAACGGGCATGGGAGTTGGAATGACGGGGAGTTGTCTTGTAAATAGGCAACCAGCGGGGGTAGACATCGGTCGCATTTTGACGCCAACGAACAGCCAAGAAACCAGCAATTAAAACTGTCATTATTTCACTTTAAATAGAAGGCGGAGGAGGCTGGAGTCCCTGATCGAAGACAAGTTGCAAAACAAACGAATAAAGTAACTGTGAGGACGGGGCACACTGGGATATCAAGGAAGAACTTGAGGAAATAAACTTTACAAATAATAGCACGAATTTGTAATAATGAATTCGACGCACTGAGAAATTAGAGGTTTAAAAATAAATCTAGATTATTATGTTACCGCAAATTTTTCAGTAATTACATTAATTCTTCTTTACATTCACATCTGAATTTTTCTTTGTGCATCTGAAGCCCTTCCCCAGGCCGTCAGTTTAGAGTCCAGACTGATATGCATTTAAAGCGAAACGTGTCCGGGATCCCAGCACCCAGTTGTTGGGCTCCTCTTGTTGAATTTCAGCGCTAATTACACTTTTTGTAAGTCTGGTTACTGGGTACTGGGACTGAAACCTGGTGGAGATCTGCTTAGATTGTTGCTGCGACTAAAGACTTTCATTAAGCTTAGTTGGGCAGCAGTTTAAACCCGTTTAACCCGGCCGGTGAAATTGTCGCCATCGCCAGCCAAATGGACGGGGGCAGTCCCAGTTCTGCGATGGGATACGGGATATGGGATGGGACGTCGTCAGTCCAGAGATTGGCAATTTTATCTGTCAACAGCATTGAAGTTTTGTGTGCAACTGTTTTCGAGGATCTGAAAGAGGAGGCGGCAAGGGTCCAGTGCTAAATAAATGCACGCCCACACGAATCGAAGAGGATTCAGGGATCGTGGGCTTGGAATAAAACATTCAGAGGATCTGCACTTGGAGAAAAATATATGTTTGTCTTTGTATTAAACGGCTTAGGCTGGTTCTTCAATTTTTTGGCGCCCCCGGGTGGACAATAAATGTTATTGCTTGTGTTGTGGTAAACTTTAGAAAATCAAATTCTCATAATTTCCATTTTTAAGTGTCACCTCTTACTATGTTTTTATTTTTAGTGTGATCTTAGCCCTGATAAGCCAAAGAGCGAACAGAATACAGCTGCCTTTGGGTTTGTGGTTGTGTCAACAGCAGAAAGAGGCAGCAGTGAAAGGCAAATCAAATCGAAGGCAGTGAAGCCCTAAAGCCAAAGCCAAGTGACATCTTTCAAGCAGCCAAAAATATAAAAAAATGCACAAAAATAAATATCAGAATGCAGACAATTCATGTTCGTTTGTGCCCAACACGCTTTTCATATGTAAGCAGTGAAGAAGTCGAGAGTTATTCATCTTTGTCAGCACGCATTTCTCACACTCTCCTGCAGGTGGGGATGCTAAAAGGGGTCAAGCAGGGGCAGGTGCGGCAGTTGGGGCAGCATTCAATGACCAATTATGGCCTAACAAGGCCTCCAACTCCAAAACTCCGACTGGGACTCGGACTCGGACTCCAAAAGTCCCAGCTTCTGCTTTCGGCTGCTGCTGTTGATGTATGCAAATAAGCTGTCAAAAGTAATTTCATTCAATTACCTTATTTAACGTACAAAAACCAAAACGAGCAAAGACAGGGCAGCAGAGAGAGAGAGAGAGATGGTGATAAAGTGAAAGAGAAGGGGCAACGGGGAGTTGGCTCAAACCAAAGCAGTTAACAACAAAAGGATGAAGATGATTGCTGAAACAGAACGTTCTCCAGCAGCCATGCGGATGTTCGTGGTTGCAGTTTGATTAACACTTGTGCACTGAAAATAAATATGTTTACCACATACCAATAATTATAATCGAACCAAAACCCTAAGATATTCAAATAAATAAGGAAAGTCCACCCGGGGGCGCCAAAAAAGTGAACATTTTAAATAAACGGTTTTGAGAATAACTTCTTCTGCAATACTTGTCATAGTTTCTCGCAGTGCTCATGGCACAGCTTCACACAAAGCAAAGCAAAGTCACACCGCAGTTCTGGCTAATAGAAGTTGGCCAAATGTCGGTCGTGTCTCTGGCGTGGATTATCACCGAAACGAGTGGAGTGAGTGGCACAGCACAGAGTCAAGCTCTGAAGTCTCTGCATCCGACCGAAGCCAGCGAACAGTTTTGATAAGACATCCCCGGAGCAGGGAACTTTGAGGCATTGCGAACTGTGGAACTCTGGGTCTCTGAGACTGAAACTCACTTCGCGAATCGCAGCGTGCGGCTGCTTGCATATTTCTTATGCAATTTCCGGCAGATGTGGATGATTTAGCTGGCCCCGCCGCAACGACCAATACGAAATGTGGCTGATGAGAAATGGCTACGTGCTCACAAGTGCCGGGCTCGATTTTTAGAGTTTTTAGTTTAATTCGCGATTTAGTACACACGCCTCGACAATCGTCATCAATCGCCAGCCAATGATTCCAATGCCAATTCGGTGTGTGAAATCCAATACGGGGACTTGTGTCCCGATTGAGGTGAAGAAAGTGTTTGCCATGTGGGCGTCGTTGCTGGGGTTTCAATGTTCCATTCCATGTTTGGTGCGAGCAGAAAGCGTGAAGTGTCTGCGGTCTTCAAACAGATCACTCTCCCCACACTGCAAGAAAACCTCAAAACCCTATACAATTTCATAGTATTTAATTTTTTTAAATGATCGATATTAACAATATCTTTTTCGCTGTGCACCTTTTCACCCCTCTGCCGTTTTATCCAACAGGTGATTGACCAGCAATCGAATTAGTTATAAAGACATTTACTTCGCTGAGGGCTCGGCAATGAAGACTGTCTTCTGCGCACCTGGAGAATCCTCGCGCGGCGTGTGAAGATTTCACACTTTTGCCTTGATTAGTCACGGGCTTCGCACCCCACCGAACCCACCGAACTTTTTCGCGGGGTCTCCAACATGGCAGCTGATTTATGTTGACGCCTTATCAGGGCCCCTCAATATTTATTGCAATTTTTATAAATTATTTTTTTTCGCTCTCTCAAAAGATGCGCAAAAGCGAAGAGCTGAAGATTTATATGTGAGCAGATGTGATGGGGCCGCACCACCGGGGAAGTGGTGCAGCCAAGGGGGCGGGGGGCGTGGCGGTGATGGTGCTGCAGCGAAAGGTGGGAACGATCTATTTCTGTTTACTTTTCTGCGGCTGAGACTGGGTTTTTCCAAAGATTTGTTGTTGTTCTCTCTGTTGTCGCTGTGCATCGTCAAACACCAAAAAGCAATTCTAACAGTTGTTGCACCGCTGCACCACTTGCACCACTTGCACCACCGCTGTGCCGCTTGTCGTGTTATTAGGAATTTTTAATTTTCCGGTATAGATTTCTGACTTGTTCTGTTCTCCGCTGCGTTCTATGCGCTGTAATGTTTGTTCCACACAGAGAACAAATTTGAGAATAAGGAATATCAGTCTCCAAATATGCTTAACTTTAAAATATAAAAAAAAACAGCTTTTAGATTTCTAGTTTAAATGGTTTACTTAATAAAATTATAGAAGGTGCTACAGAAATATTTTTCAACTAAAGTATTTTACTGTTATTTGCACATATTTTTGACCAGTGTGACCAGTCTTCTCTCTGCGCTTTTCTGCCACAACTCCACTGCTCCACCTTGTCTCTGAGTGGTGCAGTGGTGCTGGGGCATCATCAAAATGCATCTAACAAGGTTGTTAGGTGTTAAATAAGTGTGCTTAAAAATTTATCTTGTACATTTCTTCCTTCCATTTGATTTATGTTTGGCTGGCACTTGGCTCTGCAGCTGTCTTCTTAGCCAAAGCCAAAGCCAAAGCCAATGCCCATTGCCATTTACCCCCAGATGCCACGCCCCCCTCTTACGGTTGCCTCGGTTTACGGTTCAACTTTTGAGGGGCGGCAGAGGCAAAAAGTCTCAACTTTTGCTTTCGCCGTAGCGAGAAAAAACAGCGTCTATTGATAAATCAAAATACCAATAGATGCGTGAGCAGGGTGGTGCAGAAGTGGGGGAGACTACATTTATCCGCTGGCCATGGACTTGACTTCGGAGATTTGCGAGGCTGCGTCTGCAAATGGCCAAAAACATGCAAACAACACAGCACAACTGGCCAGGGAAATGGAGGAAAATGTTTTGGGGGAAAAAACAGAGAGTGGCGAGTGGGGGAATGAATGCGTTTCTTGTGTTTCAAATGCCTCTACAATTTTTCCTGCCGCAGCTGCAACGAGCTGGCTGCACCACCCGCCTGGGTATCCTCCTCTTCTACGCCCCCCCTTTGCCCATTTACCATCCTCCGATCCCAAACTCTGAATACAACTATGACTGCGATGATCGATCGTTGCACAAGTTCCCCAACTTTGCTCGCTGGAATGTGCGTCGGTTGCCGAGTTTTCTCAGTCCGCTGAGTTTGGACAACTGCCAGCGACAAAGTTCACGAACTTGAATCGAAATCAGTTCCTGTTTCAACAAACAAAATAACCAACAAAAGTTGTGAGTTTTTTGCCGGTTTTGTTAATTTTGTGTATCCAAATTATAATATGGCAAAGGAGAAAATATGAATAATGCCTTATTAGATATTAGAAATGCCATAATAATTAATAACACACAGTTATAAAGACAATCATAGGAATTTTGTATTTTTATTTTAAGTGACAAGTTTCAGCATGTTTTTACTTAATAGTAGGCTTCAATTAAAGAGAAGTTACTTTTAAGAAGTTACAATTTTATGACTGACTTTAATTGCCTTTTAGTCCCATTCTTCTGTTTCTGTTCAGCCTCCACACCAGTTCTTGTTCCCTTTTTTATTCCCTTTGTAATCGGAGGCGCTAATCAATGCCTTCCTCATTAAACTGCAGTTCCTTCGGTTGGCAGATGCAGTTGCAGCTAATTAAGTTGGATGCACGCTCCAAAGATTCTGGCCTTTCAACGTTAACGAGACGCCCTTTTCCCTAGGCCCCTGTTCCTGTCACCACCTACTCCTCGAATGCGATTTCACCCACACAGGGAATGAAATCAAGAGCGACAGGAAGTCATGCCCATGACAGCAGGCAACTTCTGGCACTCGCAGGAGGAAAAGGAGGAGGAGTAGCTCCCCAAGAAGTGTCGTCCAGTTGTGAGGAGTCACCGAACTGACCCCCCACATTTTTCCCACTATTAAGATACTCAGCCACGGAGGCAAGAATTAAAAATGGCCACGGAGGCATTATTAGGTTTAATAAACAAAAGACTCGTAGCCCTGGAGGAATAGATCGATAGTTAAGTCTAGTATTTAAGTGTTTTCTAGTTGGTATTTTGGTGCCAAGAAGGCCGATAGATAAATATTCTTAAGAATACTCGTGTGAATATTTTTACGATAAGGGCGATCACTATTTTTACGGGAAGTGCGATCACTACCGAGACACGCGGATCTGCCGGGCTTTGGGCTTTCTGGTTTTTTTTCGACGCCCGAACGCATGAGTTGCACGACTCCGTCACCCAGCGAGATCACCGCCAGGACATCGGCTCCGGACCAAGATCAGGGACTAGCGAAGTAAGTCAACGAACGAGTAAACCAAAACCTACAGTGCGGGTGAAGACCCAATACTAAGAATAAAGTGAAACCAGAAAACCTACCCGTCCCGAGTCGCCTACTAATTTGGGGAATCGGGGATCGCTACTCGAGCCACCCAGGACCAGCGGAAGGCAGTGTACTTATTTGACTGGTAATATCTCCGAATAAGTGCCCTGTCCTTTCCCGTCGGTATCAGCGCCGGGAACTGGCCACTTATTTGTCTGGTCATATTCTGCAAATAAGTGTACCCTTCCCCGTCGAAACCAGCACCAGGAACTGGCCACTTATTTGTCTGGTCATATTCTGCAAATAAGCGGACAGTTTCCCGCCGGAACCAGCGCGCGCCCCTGACTCTAGTCGGCACGAGAGTAAGTGCACCCAGTATACGCAGGCTGTAGGTTCCCTTCAAAGGACTTATTTGGCTGGTGATATCTCCGAATAAGCACTCCTGTTGGGTGTCCGCGCAGCAACCCTTCCCGGCTGGCACAGGCCAGTGACCCCACCTCGTCTTTCTGCTATCTACAAATTTATCTGTAGAGGATCCTGGGCAGACTGAGTCTACCCCAGCCCAAGAAAGTTCCTTACACAGTCCGGGCAATAAAACATTCTAATTGGCGCCTCTTGAGAGGAGGAAAAGCGGAGGCTTTTGTGCAGCTGATAGATGTGTGGTCACACCTCCCGGAAAGTGTCGTCATTTCCTGGCGTGCACAGAAAAAAGTTGTTATACTATTTTTTGTTAAAAAAAAAAAAACGACACTTTAAATCCACCCGGGGGCGCCAAAAAATTGAAAAGTGGCCAAAGAACTATTTGTAAATTTCAAAACGATCAGTATTTTTTTTCACTGTTCAAAAATCGCCAGTGCCCAATGGCCAATATTTGTCGAATGCGCGACTTTCCCCAAAGTGGCACCCAAAGTAGGAAATTGTCAATGAGTTGTCGATGGCCATAAAGCGCAGCACCACAACTGGGCCACACACAAAGTGGTGCACACAGAAACACCGAAAGAGAAACAGAAACGAACGGCTTTAAGCCCAGTTTGCAGATCGGATCGGGCCTTTAGCTAAAAGCCAGGCGATAAGAATCATGATCCAGCCCTAGACTCCAGCGACTTGACTCCATTACCCGGTGTTTTGTGTTCTGCAAACTCCCACCACGATCGCTGAATTTGAATTTGAATTCGATTTCGTCCGCCCACACATGGATCGTCGATTCTCTGGATTCCCGATACTCAATTCTCAATTCTCGATTTCCGATCGCTGATCGTTCGTTCTCTAGGCCAATAACAATCATAGTCTCGTGGGCCCCGCGTTTTCCCTGTGACTTTGCATAAATTCTGCGGTGAGCCGGAGGTTTGCCTCCTCGGCAAATTGAAAATGTGAAGAAGAGCGCATAAATTTATTGAGATTGTGTAAATATTTGCGCAGAATTGAAATGTGCAATGGGCAGGCATAGAAATTTAGCAGAAGAGGAAATAGAGGTGGACCCATAAATAAGAGGTCCATATATTAAAATTATTTTGATTTAGAAATTAATAAAAGGGTTTTTCCATTATGCAGTTGATCTTGAACTGAACTTTTAATTATTTATGTACCCAAGATAAACATCTTCCGTAGGAAATAAATTGGCGATTTTCCACCCCACTGAAAATGGTGAACCAATAAATTAGCCAGTATTTTTTATTTATTTATTTTTTCCCAGCCAGCAATTTTTACACACTTAGCTGCACTCACAGCAATTCGATTTGATTTTGTTGTCGCCGACTTTGGTCACTTTCGATCTTGGCTCTTTTCGGTTTGTCTTTGGGTTTGGGCTGGGGTTTGGGTTTCGGTTTCACTCTTAGTTCGGTTTGATAAATGCGAACGGCGAGCACGTAAAGTGGACAACTCTCTGTACATGGCAAGTGCCTGGATGGCGGATCGCGGATCGCGGATTTGGGATCTTGGCTTTTGGTTTTTGGTCTTTGGATCTTGGAGCGGCTAACGGTACCGGGCATACTTGTTGTGCTCCGTGTGTCCAATAAGTTAATCAAAAGTTCAACTCCAACTGCATTCGATTGGATTCGTTTTGGCTTTGTTTCTCTCACTCACTCGCTTGAGCTTGAGCCGTGCAATTTGAATTTGCGTAATTTAAAGCAATTCCAGTTAGAGGCGAGACGCACCCACACACCCCACCGAGCAGTACCACCGAAAGCAATAGCCAAGCCACCTATCCACTGGGCCATTCCACTATATAGCCGTTCGATCCACCGCTTCCCAGCGGGGCCAAGAGCCGCATAAATCAAATCGCAAAGTGGTCACAGTGGCCAAAGTCGAGGCGGTGGTAAACTGTGTGGAACATATGTGCGCTTGCGGGAATGTGGAACGCATGCAGTGCACAGGTAAAAATTGAATAAAAATTAGAGAACAAATAGGTGGAAAACGAGATTTTTTGTGATCAATAAGCAGTATTCTTATATTATTTTCTATAAAAATAAGATATTTGTCACAAAAATCACTACAATTTTAATAAATCACTTGAAAAGGTGTCTAAAAGTATGCAGTGAAAAATATTGTTTTACAATAACTCCGACGGACTTTAGTCTATAAATATATTGTTGCATACTTTTAGACACTTGCAATTATGATTCTTAGTTTAAAGTGGAAAGTTTTAAAGATTTTAAAACGCGATATCGTAAATTTATTTTACCTAATTTAAAGTACCCTATTTCCTTGAGAACGTTACCCAATCGCTCATTTATTTCTCTATGTGTGGGCTCGCCCGGCGATTTATGCGATTTTAAATATCGATTTTGTTGATTTTGCTCACTTGGCAGCAGGTGGGACTCTTGGCAGTTGGAACCCCAGACGCGGACTGGGACTGCGAAGTGGATTACTTACTCGGAAGCAGGCCAACCGATAACCGCCGAAATTAATTATGATTGCGGTGCGGCGGAGCAGGGTGGTGCGCGGCGTCTGGCCAAATTGAATTTCACTTCATGGCCCGTCGCCTCGAAGTGTTTTTCAATGTTTATTTGAAATATTTTGCGCCATTAGGCAAACCGCCAGCTCGGTTTTCCTCTTTTTTCACTTAAATGCATTATGCAAACTCTGCAATTAAGTTGCCAGTCTCCAGGCTCCAAACACCAAGCACCACATCCCAAATGGTGCCGTTTTTCTCCCGGTGGTTTTCCAGAGTGATTTATGTTTATGGCACTCGGGGGGCGGTGGGTGGATTTGGTTTGGTCTCGGGGCGTGAGTTAATTACGCGCTAACAATGACAAATGTTGTCTGGCTAATCAGCCCCAGACTTTCCACACCGATGATGGGTTCAATAAACCCCCGGAGTGGACACTCTATGATCCGATTCCAGGGATCTTGGGATCTAAGCAAACCCAATGGACATTCCTTTGGCCAGACAAACCACAGAGACAACCGCAAATATCAATTTGATTCCCGCCATCAAGTGATGAAGTTGTGTGTGCTGACAATCTTGTGATTCCCAACCGCAAATACACGCGGAAACACAATCGAAATCAAAATCATCATCATTCTTGGGTCTTGGGTCCACCGTGTATGCTTTGACCACAAGAAAACAAATCGAAATTGCGTTAGTAATGAAATTGCAAGACTACACAGAGAGAAAGTGGTGTGCGAAAGTCGGGTGATCAGTGAATGTATACATCTTCCATCTGTACATCTACAGGAAAATATAATTTACTTATTCTGAATCATGATAATATATTCGTTCTCTGCCGGTGCTCTGCCGATACGTGCACAGTATACTGCAAACAATATAAATATTTTAGTAAAATAATATCACCAATCCATTTATTTAAAATTGATTATCCCTAGTCGTGATAGTCACTCTAATGATCATTGTATTGTATTCTCTACCCGTGCTCTGCCGACACACGCACAGTATACAACCTTTTATGAAAATGAACACATTATTTCGCCATTTTCGGACTGTGTAATCCTAGAATATTGAGACAGCAACCGCAGACGCAGGTCTCCAGCCTTTGGAGGCATCTTTCGAGGATCACTTTCACTGGGTTTTGGCTTGGCCAGCAAATGCAGCTGCTGTTTGTGATACCGATGCTTCGGCTGCTGCTGCTGGCGGGCATAAATTGGCTTGGGCTTTGTATTAATGCAAATATCTGGTCGTTGGCTGCGTTGGCGACCCCCTGCCAGCCGAAGTTTTGTATTTTTTTAGTACCCAAGACCCACTCTTCTGTGCAGGCGATGCCCATGATGCCGATTGTCTGGGTTTCTGTTTCTGGGGCCAGCCATATTTTCAGCTCGCCTTCTTTTCGTTGTTGCTGTTGATTTTGGGGCTCCGTTAGCTACAAACGAGTTACAAACACCTGTCATTACCCCGGGAAAATGCCGGGGCAGTCGGACGCGAAGTTTGAGTGAGAATTGCATAAGTCCGAGGCTCTAGTGCGGCTCCCATTTGGCCGCGACTTGTTTATGAAAATGATAAGCGGACGCGAATTTATGGCCAACAAGCGTAGCCTCATAATTGCCAAACGCCGTTCTCCCATCGTAATTGTCTCTCTCTCTGGGCCAGAGTTTCTTTTTATTGTGATTGTGAGTATTGTGAGTGGGAGGCGGCTAGACAGAATCTCCAGTGAACAGGGGAGTCCCATAGTCTCGGCCTCCTCCTCATCATCAACATCACGTCCCACAAATTACGGGGAACAAAAGGACGGTGGAGCATTTTGCTGCTTATGCAATGCCCCCGAAAAACTCAAAGCTCCAAACTCGTTGCTGTGCCTAATGACGGAAATATTATGTGCGTTAGGATCATCGCCCCCCGATCCACCATCTCCTCAGCCATTTTAATAAACCATTTTTTCAATTAGGCCGCTGGAGAGCTCTAAAAAAATAGCAAAGTGGTGGACAACGACGACGACGCATTGGCAAAAAAGCGAGCAAAGATTTCATGGAAAAGCGAGCGGACCTGGATACCAAAAACCAGTCGAAATTCCCAGAGCTTAATTTGCAGTCATAAAGATGCCCCATAATATATTTCGACAGTTGAAAAAGATAATATATTCCGTAAACTAATACAAGCTAATAAAAAAGCAAGTAAATATCTTGTAATGCGTAAAAAATTCAAAAATATTCATATGAAAATATTTTTATTTTACACTAACTACACCATTACGGCACATTTTTCAAAATGTTCAAAAAAAATGGTATTTTTATTATTATTATTTTTATTTTTCTTAATTATGATGGCGTTTGCGTAAGAGCTAATAAAAAAATTGAATTAAATAAATAACTCTGGGTCACCATATTTAGTTTTTGTATTTTCTAGTTTTTACTAACTGATCTATCACAATCAGTTGCTTAAATATTCAAAAAAGTTATTATAAATTATAATGTCGATTGCATAACAGTTAAAAAAAAATAAAAAATCAAAATAAATAAGTCGGGGTCACCACACCCGTGATTAAATCAACAAAGCGACTGAGCCCAAGTTCCGCGACGATAATAAATCAAAACTTGAAATTAAATTGCTGATTGACAGTAATTGCGATTATGGAAAAGTGGAAATAACCGGAGTGATCAATGTAAAAGGCGATCAGAGTGGAAAACCAAACCAGTCTTCAGACGCAATAGTTATGAAGATGCTTTCAAATGGATTTTGACAGCTGGTTTACCAAATGGCATAAAGCTGATTACCATGTGGGAATTTTGTGTGTGCGACTCCAGGAAATGGTGATGAGGTCACCATTTTACTCGGGGTAATTAATCAGGACACCTCAAACATGGGAAAGTTGATTTAAACGGGAAATCGAAGGAACAACTTGGCGCTTCAGTTCATTTGTGGACACTGCGTTTGATTTGCTATTTGTTTCTTTTTTCGCTAAACTTTCAATTAACGAATTGTACTTTCTATTTGCTGCATTTCGGAGTGCAATGCAAATGGCCTTTATTGCCCAACTTTCGGGCAAAAAAAAAAAGAAAAGAGCTAACAAAGCGAAACCAAACTGCAATCCAATCGCCTTCGCCATCCCAAAAAGTTGACTTCGAGTTCGAGTTGGAGGCCAATTTTGGTCAGCGA
Source organism: Drosophila pseudotakahashii (assembly GCA_035046095.1). Taxonomy (NCBI): domain Eukaryota; kingdom Metazoa; phylum Arthropoda; class Insecta; order Diptera; family Drosophilidae; genus Drosophila; species Drosophila pseudotakahashii. The sequence continues at coordinate 787,231 of JAWNOE010000198.1, forward strand.
TGCGTGACTTGGACCATGTCGTGTTGTTTTTGCTGTTGCTGTTTGTTTTCCCGGGGGGAAAGGGGGGATCACCCCTGTCAGGAGATGCCAAAATGCCAAAAGAGCCACAGAGTCTATAAACAAATTTGGTCAAGCCAAAATGGAAGCCTTTTTCGAAGTGATTTATGCTAATTACGAGCAGCTTCAGCCCAAAAGCGACAGCAGCAGCAGCACAGGAAAGGGCGTTTAGCAAACAATTTTCCGAGCTTCCAAGCAGCCAAGTAAGCGAACTCCAAACTACAAAGCTGCAGACTGAAACTAAAGCCTGGAAACAAAAAACAGATTGTGTGCCACATGTGGGAAACTCGACAGCGCCAAGAGTCCAAGTATAGAAAAGTAATTTATTTAGTGACACGCCCATTTCGATATGAAGGTTTTTCCTTGGCTCTCGGACTCTCGAACTGGTCACAATATATAATTAAAATCAAAAGGCCAGATGTTCCACCAACGGAGAGCGAAAGGAATGCCAGGTAGTGGAGATCAGCGGCTCAGAAAGATCGATAGAACTCCCCCCTCGAGAAGGTTTATTCTTGGAGAGCAAACAAAGGAGCTTTGCGAATCCAAGGGCGCAGATTGCCAGTTATTAGCAGTGGCGAATCTTGGAAATCCCGGAGTCTGGCATTAAGCCAATAAGTTGCAGCCACGAAAATTGCAAAGTTCGAGGAGAAGTGGTGGAATAAGTGCCTGGAAAATTAGCAAGAGCTCGTGGAATATGAGCGTGGAATGTTTGGAGAGCTCAAGTGCGTCACAATAGATACGACACTGTAAAAATGAGGGGCAGTATACTCTAAATATTACAAAAATAAATGGAAGCTCAAAACAAGAAAACAAACTGATCTCATTGGAACCATTTTTAAGGGTTTTGTTCATCAAAAATAACCAAACCCCTATTAACTGAGATAATAGGGATTAAATTCCACGACTTCTGTCGCTTTTTATTTTAGGAAATTGTTTATTTCCCATGTCTCTGATCATATGATATGAAGGTACAGTATTTTTCCAAGCTTTTTAAAGAGATTTTCCCTTACACACACAAAAAAAAAGACTATAATATCAATTTTTGATACTAAGAAATAAAAAGAAAGAAAAAAATTCCAATTTGTTATTAAATTGTAAAAATTATAAAATAAAACCGCGAATTCTTCAGAACAAAAGGCAAGTGAAAGTTTTGATAGGTTTAGTTATAAAAAGCCGCGAATTCTTTAGAAGATGATGAAAATGTCACATGCTATGATCGAAAATGTAAAATTAATATCAACTTTGTATTTGTAGTAAAGTTTTTATTTTCTGTGTAGTTCTAGTACAATCCCATTTCCAACGTCTTAAAGCCATGCGTGGCCATAAACCCGAGTTACGTGGTAATGGGGAATCCATTGAGGCAGCACTCGAGCCAAATTACTGTACTTGCGATTGATGGGCAACGAAATGGAATGGCAGATTGGTATATATAGGGTACTGAAAGGAAGGCAGAGGGACCGATGCCATAAAGATATCAATAAACGGAAAGAAAGTGTTGCAGGGCAGGTGCACAAAGAACACAGAGGAGTACTCGGTTCGAAATTGAAATTCCTCGGCTGGACTCAACAACAGATCTACGATAATCTCCCGCTTTGGCCGCCCCCTAGAAAAATACAAAAAAAACCCCACATGAGTGAAGCAAAAAGAAGAAGTAGGGATAGGAGCAATCGATCGCTGGTAATTACCTCTTGCTATCCGATCGATGGGCTAAACAACTTTTCTAGATGATTTTTCGAGACCAGACAGGCCAGAAGAGGGGGGTGTAGTTCTCGCTTCATAGTCTCAAGTGTTTGATGGTACTTAAAAAACTACATTAAAAAATAATAACAGCAACCGATGCCGAAGTTTATTGAAGCCAGATAAGTGATCTTGTAATCATCGGCCGGCCAGAGAGCCCTGGCCCGAGAAAACAATAAGAAATAAAGCCAGGCGAAGACGAAGAAACGAAGAAAAGTATTAAAAGTTGTCGGACTCCGTTGCGCTGCGATCTCCACTCGATGGAGTGTCTCCATCGTCGGCGAGACCTACATATATGCCATATCTCGAATGTGTGTGGGGTGCGTGTGCATCGAGGGCTGACTGTAGCAGATGCGAAGGTGAGTCCCTGGGCATCGCACATCGGACATCGAACATTGGGCATCAGGTACAAGGCATAAGGTGTGTATTTGCCATAATTTGCCATAGCGGACACATGCGATAAAGAGCAAAGAGAGAGGAGAGAGGCATAAATGAAAGCGAAGTCGATTTGGGGCACCAGGATCGAACAATTCAGACTCCGACATCCCGAGTCCCGAGTCCGACTTAAACTTCAGTCTCTGACAACGGCACGTCATCATCAGCAGCATCGTCAAGCTTGATGGGCACTCACTGGAACAGCCGGAAAAAGTTACACCAAGAAAAATACTAGTATACAATACATTCGGAAGTACCGTAAAAGAAGTGCATTACATTCTGTTTGCGGCGGCAGAGCGCCGGTAGATTTGAAATCTTTAATGCCTACTGCAATGGCGGATCGAGGACAATGCTTGGTGGATGTTAAAATAATAATTTATTGTTGCATACTTTTTAAATACCACATTTCCTGTAACTTTTCATCACTCAAAAAATACATGAAGAGTAATTATTTGAATTTATATTTAATGAGCTGTAAAACACTTTTTAAAGGTCACTACTTTAAGACCAAAACTGATGTATTGTAATTTTTTTTTTCTGTGCATCACTAACATTACATTTTTGGGGGCTGAATAAATATTTTTGCCCCGTCAGATAGCAATCACAGCTCGGATATACACACATTTCGGAATGTAGGAAGCTGAGAGGTTGCAGACGCTGATGATGGGGATGGAGATGGCGATGGGGAATGGGGATGATGGAGACGTAGACGGCGCTCTCATGTGCGCTAAAATTGAACAAAATCATCAAAAATGATCGACATGTGAGTCAAAGTTAATAACAAAGCCGGCCAAAAGGGAGGGGAATGCGGAAAAGGAAGGAAGGATGGCTTGGAGGAGGCGAAATGAGGGGGACTGGAGCCAGTCTGGAAACTGAAAATACGAAGAGCGAAATGATTTTTAATAAGCGATAAAGCAAAACTGCTTATTGGCTTCTTCTTCGAGGAGCCCAAGACAAGGGCAGGAAGGTCCGAGCCGAGCAGCGTATATTTATGGGGATCGGGGATTTCGAGAGGAGGAGAAAAAACCCCGCGCCGAGGGGGGGTTCCAAATTATATTGAAAGCAAATCGAAAAGCCAACAGCGGCTGCTGCCAAGGGAACTGTTCGTTCGTTCGATCATACTCATCATTTTTGAAATTGCTTTCAACACCAGTTGGCAAGGTGTGGTACCCAGAGTGCTCCCTTCCATTCTTCCTCCTTCAAAGTTGGTGCGTAAAATCATCAACAGAGACGCTTTTCTGTGAGGGGGAAGGAGTTCGTTCGTTTTTTTCTTTATATGTGGGGTGTTGCCCTCTCAAAAAGTACGCGCTCTTCGTTAGGCGGTAAAATAAGTGGGTGATGCCCGGGGAAGAGGGTGTTCTTCCCAGTTCCCTGACGCGACCTCTGTGATAAGCATTTTGCGTTAATTTGCGCGAATGTGGCTTAATGTGCGCTACCTCCTAAAAATTGGGAAAAAAAACAAAAGGGGGGTGGACGATCCACCCCTTCCAGATGCCTTATCGTTAATTGGGGAAAGCGTTTCGGACTTATTCCGTATTTTAAGCAAATAACAATTAACCAGAACAAAAGACTCTGGCAACGAACTTGACCAAGGCAGCTTGGTTTTATTTTTTTATCGCATCCCAAAGATCTGCTCAGCCGAAAATTGATTGACAGTTAAGCTAAATCATTTGTGCTGTCAATCTAGGGGGAGATCGATCGGCAGGGGGAAATACAAAAGAACCCGCCTCGAATCTGCACATAAATACACACAATTGACAATGATAATCAAATGTTATGCTAAAAAATCTATCGGATGCTCAGTCAGCTGCAAGGAGAAGGCTATAAATGGGGGTTTCAATGACATGGGGGAAAGCAGATCAGGCCCAAGACAATGCGTACAAATCGATGACAAAAATGTATGGTAGCAAAAGGCAACGAAGAAGAGCAAATACAAGGCAACAGATCAGGAAAGAACCGAAGCAGGGGATAAAAGGGGCGGAGGGAAGCTCGGACCAGTGTCTAATACACTGTAAAAAAAACTATTTAAATAGCTTTAAGCTTTGACAATAAAATAATTTTAAATACAGTGGTCCCTCGAGCCAGATATTTGAAACCTTAAAACCTATGATCAAATGATTAAATAAAGTCTAATTCACAGCTTAATAATTTTAAAAACGCTGTCCTTATAAAACATTTAATTTGATTAATTTTCCTTTTAGTAGCTTTTTGCTCTGTGTAGCCTTCGGCGTCTTTTGGTTTCAGTCCTTGCTTCCATCCCAATCGCAGCATTTGCCAGTTTTCTGTTTCTGTCCCATAGCCCCGTAGCCTTCAGGTCTACATACAGATCCAGGTCTTGTTCTGTTGGCTGTCTTTGTTTTTAAAGGCCCCGCGAGTCAAGAACGCGGCGCATCCTTGCAGCTATTTTGCATACCAGACTGGGGCCCTTGCCCCTGCGAGTCCCCTCTCTGGCCCTAAAATCAGTCAGCCATGCGGCTTCCGAGCGAAAAAGTCCAAGAGCCAGTCGAAGAAGACGACGACGATGCTATCCCTACGATAAGAAATTAAATTAACGAGATATGTCAACGATGAATTCATTGCCATGGCTTAAGCGCAAATGCCGCCATTCTTGAGTCTGAGCTTCACTTGCCCCTCCTCATCCAGCAGCCTTTGTCTTGGTTTGTCCTTCGCTTTGCATTTTATTCATCGTTCCATGGGCAGCGATTAGCCTCGCTTTTTGGCATTCGCATTGAGCTTAGACCCACATGGACATTCAGTCAGTCAGAGGAATACTACATACAGGTATATAATACACACAAAGAAAAATATTATTATTTATTTGATAGTATAATGCAATCCTTAAACGCGAATTCTTCAGAGCAAGAGGAACCTTTTTGGACCATCATACTAAATTTGTTGGCTTCAGCCATTTAAATTTTAAAACCATACGTAAATTCCTTAGCAAAATGAGAACGCGAATTCTTTAGAGCAAGAGGAAAATGATCTTGTTGTTTGTTGCATGTGAATGAATAATATTAAATTGATTAAGAATGTCCTGTTTTTTTTCTGTGTACTGCAGGTAGCCCAGGTATAGGGTCTGCCATCCCATTTTCTGCCTTCTTCTGCTCCTGCTCCTTTCAATGTCAATGTCTGCCATAGGTTTTGCTGCCATTCTTCAATATAATGACATCACAAAAGCCCCAAGAAGGGTTAAAGGGGTGACATGGTGGGCTACCACGATTTTAATCACATTTCTTTTGAATTAGATGCGAATTTAGCCTCAACTGTTTGTGCGCCTTTTCATGAGTCAATCACTCGGCTGGCCCTGTTCTTCCTTCTCTCCTGCTGGTGACTTTTTCGCTTCTTCCTTTTCCTTTGCCTTTTTGCATACAGCAGAAGGTATACCCCCAAAGAGTTTCCGAGAAGAGGCAACCGCTGTGTGGCTATGTTGCAGTTGCAGCTTCCTCCCAAAAAAATGTATACATTTTATTCTCAATTCAATTTAACAATTTCGCGATTCCCTCCGCGGCCTTTCGCTTTTTCTCGCTCGGTTTCTCGGTTTCTCGGGAGCGGAGAACCTGGTGGAGAACTGTCAGCGCAGGTGAATTTATGTGCGCAGACCCAGCTGGACACTAAATCATCGGCTGTGGACTCGCGGATCGGCTTGCTCCTGTCGCTGATTGTTGTCCCTGGATTCGAATTCGGATTCCTGGTTATTCTCCTCTAGGTGCGGGGATAAACTCTATAACCCGGCCCCGTTTTTCGATTTTCCAGCCACATGTCCGAGAGGAGCAGCTTGCGAAACAGCGCGAGTGAGCCGAAAGCCAGCTACGAGGTTAACATCATTATTTCACCTTCTAATCAAAATCAGCTACATTGTTGCCCTGTGTGCAGGCAGGGGAAAATCAATGCACAGCTAAAAATATTAGTTGACTATGTTACAATTATAATATAAGACATTTTATCAAAGAAAATCTAATGAACATTTTTCTTTGAATTTTAATGGATTCTAAATATTGGCTTTTTCATTATAGTATTATTTGTATATCTTTTATACTATTAAATCATTTTAATAACTGTACTTACATAACTCTCATACATTTGTTCCGATTGTAAACTTTACTTTCAAAAACATTATTTTAAGTTCACTATAACATTTACATTGATTTTATAGCCACGTTTGGAGGTTTCATATGTGTTTTCCAAAAATATCCTAGACTGTAAAGTGGAAGTCCCAACCTTTTTCCATAAAAACATGTAGTTAACATTTTCCTAGATTTTATGCTCAATTTGGCTATATTTCAGTGCACAAATTTACAGGGAAGCCAGGGGGCAAAGAGAGTCTTGTTGGGAGGGTTTTGCACAGAGTTATTTCTTTTTTTTGGGCAGACGGCGGCGCCTTTGCCCGCTTAAATGTCAGAAATCGTTGGGCCTCTCACGCTTTTTTGGCTCTGGGTGATAAGCTGTGATCACCTCGTGCCTGCTTATTGCCATTTAATGGAGGGTTTTTTTTTCAGAGGGGGAAGTATATGTATAGTAACTGAATTTTTTGGGGGTAAAAAAAGCTGACCCAAAGCGCGAACTGTTCAATTTTGTTTGGCAATTCGTGTCATATTGTGCGGGGCATGATGAAGACATTACCCAAGGGGGAGAGGGGCTAATGCCACCTTACCCTGAACCCATCAGACCCCTCGTGTTCTCGATACTCAGAAGTATATATGTATGTACTTATTGTTACCCCTTTCCCCGCACTTCATTAGCGAGCAATTTAATTTGCACACACACTCAGGCAAGCCGCCAACTTTGAATACAACTGGGATGCAGGAAGTGCTCAGAGCCCAGTACTCCTCCTCCTCTTACTCGTATTCGTACTCGTACTCCCCCCTATATATTTGCACACCCCCTTTTTCGGTTCGGTATCTGCAAGATTTATCAGCGAGGATGCCACAGCTGGAGTTGTCTTCTTCGTCTGCGGCTATTTAGGCATGAGCATGGTCAACAATTGTACAGGTTTCCTGCCTTATAGCCACGATCCCTCTCCTCATGCCATCTGCAAACGACCCTCCCCACGTTTGGGTTTGTTTGTCTGTTTGCTTTTGGTTATATTTACTAATTGAATCGACACCAAAAATGTAAATGCAACAACAAACAACGCGCAAAACTGACAATGCCGCTGGAATCGGATGGGGAAAAGGGGGGTTGTCCAAGGGGGTTATCCAAGGGGGGGCTCCAAAGGGGTCTGCAAGACTAGTTCCACCTTGGGGCCACTAGAGGCAGATGCGGCAGTTGCGGCAGTTGCAGTTGCATTTCGCAGTTGCAGTTGCAAGAGTTTTGCAGCCAAAGCCACAGCCAAAAGTAAACAATGAGAAAATTTATGTTAGTCAAGTGCGTTTTTCAGCGGAAAATGAGAAAAAATACTCGCCAGGGTCGCTCGTATATAAAACTATCGCGCGTAACGAGGTTTCACTCTGAAATACAGGGGGATACAGTGGAACAAACTTAAATTGGAATTGTTAATGCACCCAAAAAAAATCTATATGAAGCGTAGATCGATTTTATATTATGTAATATCAATTTTAACTTGATATGAGTATGTATCATGTAAAAACGATATGGGTTTTGAAAAACCAGAAATTTACATGCTCATATCGATTTTACGGTGACATGCTTTTTTTTGTGTGTGGTCAAGGTTTTATTGGGATGACTTTGAAGGAGTATGGTAAAATCTGTGTCCTAAAAATGCATTTACTAGTGATCCATTTCCACCTTAAAATATACATTTAGCAGACAGATGTCGCGATTGCAGAGGAGAACCGTAGAGGAGCAGCAGCCGCTGGAGACTGGAGATAATGCCAGGCGCTGGCGGATCGGTTCCGATTGGATCGAATGCGAACGAACGGCGCAACTTCTAACTGTACTTCAAGTCCAACTCGCAAGGCCGCTGGCCAAGAAGAAGATGCAGAAGACGGGGGATATCACGCAAAACAGGCATCAATCATGCGGCATCTCAACCGCTGACATGAGGAGCAGCGGATGGAGGAGTTGCGACTCAGGCGGGAGGAACATCGGCAATTTGAATGAGGCGACACCTCTGGGACGGAAAAACCTGTCTCTTGTCATAGGCAAATCATATCTTTTCGCCGGCAGAACTGAAAACGAGAACCCAGCTCGGTTATGGAATAACAGTTTCCCCCAGTTGAACAGATAAGGTTCGCCAGCCTAATGAGGCGGCGGCTAATTTTGAGTCACTTGCTGCTGCTCTCGAAGAAGAATTCTACGGTGGGAAGCTTTGATTCTGATTCTGCTGCCCACAGAGATCTCGGCAGAAACAGGAAGACGACGACGTAGTCTCCTCACCGCCAGTCACGCGAAATGCAAATGCAAGTTGACAGTGGCAGCTGAAGAGGAATTCCGAACTTGGCAAGGCGTGTAAAATAGCCAACCGATCCCCCTTGGCTCCACCTCCTGCGCCCCCCCCCCCCCCTCTCACCCTCACTAGGTTTTCGAAACTCAAAAAGGGTAAAATGCCAGAGTACGGAAAATCTGCTAGAATTTACCATTTTTGGTCTTGGGTTAAACATTTAGCCATTTCGTTTCCTTTGTCTTGTACTTCGGCCACAATGCAAAGTATCGCCGAAGAAACTTCCTCCTCGTGTTGGTAATTACAAACATGGTGGAATCCCAAAAAAAAATACCCAATGAAGAATGGGAGAAAAAAAGTAGGGGAACGAGACATGAACAATGCTCTAAAATTGCTGGACGAATTCGAGTCTAAATGACTTATTGGGGTCGAGTTGGTTTTGGCTGTTTGTCTTGGCTACTTCTTATAATAATGTTAACCTCACCCACAAGCGATGCTTTTCGTAAGCTTATTGTGACTTGAGAATCACACAGAGAGAAGAATATGTTTATAAGGGGATTACCCGAAATCTATAATAATATTTGTATAATATGACTTGAAGCTCTGCCCGCGCTCTGCCGCCACACTTCTTAATTATTTATGTGAAAATATTACTTATAACTATTTTTATAATTTTTCGAAATTATTGATAATACAGCAATGGAAACTAGCTACTAACTAATTTTTCACAGTGCCTGCAATGTTGAATGAATGACCGATTGACTGACTGACAGCATTTCGGACCTCGGAGAGGGCTACTCAGTCACGTCATCCTCATGACGGCCATGGCATCCATGGCAGTGACCAAACAGCCAACCAACAGCCAGTCCGAGTGGACTTCAGTGGACGAGGGGCGGTGCAAGAGGCCACGATGACGATGATGATGGCGTCCCCATGCCGAACCTAACCAACTGAACCACCACAGGCGGTTCAATCAGTAGCCCACCGGCGGCACCACCAACGACCAACGAAAGTAACTCAGTTTTTTGGTATTGTCTTTCCTGCACGAGAATGTAAAACAGCAGCGCAAAAAGAGCTGAAAATAGCAGCAAAAAAATGAAGAGGGAGCTCCAGAAAATGGCTTCCAATTTCACAAAGTTGGTCTCTGTTTTTGGGTCGGCTCCTAAGATCATCATCATTGGCCCTCAGCTCTCACCTCATAAACACGGAAGAGAGGGCGTGGCCTTGTCTTGAGGAAAGGGGAAGAATTGCACTGGAAAGAAAGAAGGGGCGAAAGAGAACCATTCTCGCATCGAATCGAAAGTGACTTAACCAGCAACTTAATTTCCCCCAAACTATTGAACCAAAGGTGGTCTCTATGGCCTCCCATGGCTACATAATTTATGTGAAAGTGGAAAATATCCCAAGACTACCACTATAGTAGTGACAAATGCCGTATGCTGATCAAGCGTATAAAATGCTTTTCGAAATTAATTAAGGCCCGGAATTAACTGACGCTGCTGCTGGAACCTGAGAGCTACTGCCACTTTTACCAGTAAGCTTTTCGATTTTATGGCTTCGATTCGAGATGGAAACGTGAGGGAGTTATTAAAATGAGTCGTGAGTGGGTTAAGCTGCGGCTGATGAATGTTTAACCAGGTCTTAAATGAGTTTATGACTCATCAGGATCACACTAAAAGGTTTGGGAAAAAGTAGTAAAGCAAAACAAAAGAGTACACTAAGTGAAAACCAGAAAGAGTCCAGGTATATGACCATAACTCTATTTAAATGTTGGGTATTAAATAAAAAAAATATTTGTTATTTGTAATAGTGTTGTAAAAATGTTGTTAATGACTCACGCCACTCACGACAAAGCCCCTGAAATTCAGTCATAAATCTGTGTGGCTCCTCCTGCTATTTCCAGTGATGGATTTCAACTTTCGTACAAGTAAAACCTTAGAAAGCGACACAGCGACAGCACTTCATCAAATGACACGCCCACACAAGCAGTCGGCCGCCTACGTTCTTCAGTATTTTCTACCCATATCGAATCGGTAAGCCATGGGCAAACCGATTCCCCCGCCAAAAGCTCCTGAAGTGAGCAATTACCGACAACTCATTTCACTAAACGACAAATGGTTCACCCACCACGTGGAAGAGGAGGATGGGGAAAAGGAGAGGAGCTGTCAAAATCGCTGACAGCAGAAGTTTGCCAGAAAGCATTTCTCCAAGCCCCCCTTGAACCCATAAACCGGGGGCCATTAAAGCTAGATTTCTGTGATTTAGTTAACCGAAAAAAAAACAGAGAATGAGATAAAGGCCCCGGGAAGACAACGAGCCAAGACAAAGAGACATAAACGTCCACCCACTTGTTGCTGTTAAAGTGTCAGTTACAATGGCTGCGGTTGCAGTGGTAAATGGTAGATGGTAAATGGTAGCAGTAAGCAGTTACTAGGTACCTCCGAGTAGTAACTGCTGGGATCTTTGGCTCTCTCGCCTGTAAATATTTGGCATTTCGAATGGGGGGACTGTGAAATAGAGCCGTTGTATGAGGATCATGTATGTTTCTTCGTTTCTGTGTGCTCCGAGGAGCAGGAGCAGCTCAAAGATGTTACAGCTTCGGCAGCTCAAATTACAGTTTGCACACCCCCAGGCAGAAAAAAGTCACGGTGACTGGGAGACTGGGGTACTGTGACTGCGATTGGGAATGGGAATGAGAATGAGTCGAGGAAGTGGCAGATCAACTAGGGCCAGCAATTGCAGTTGCCACACGGAGAAGCAGCAATACCAAAAGTGGGTTATTAAAAAGAGTTTTTAGCATTTAATATAGGATTATTATTAAAACAGATAAATATAAAACAAATAAAAAATAATATATATCCTAAAAAGAGTTAGTCCTATGTTCTTCAACTTCAAACATATTAATTACACTTTTTTATAATTTTTTTTATAGTTTTTACTTATTTTCTTCTTATTGTTTTATTGAGTATCTTTTTCTTAACTATATTTTTTATTCCCAGTGCCAACTGCCATTTGGACGGGAAGGTCTACGGAGTACCCCTTGCCTCCTCCTAAACTTCTGACCGTTGGCTTCTTTTATTTCTCGACTCAAGGAACACCAAATCTTCTCCGTTGTCTAACGCTGTCTGTGGTTTTGTGCTTGTTCTTCTCCGCCTTCCCAGCGTGACAGGCGACACTTTTATGTGTCACTGGGTTAGTTACGATCTTTGGAGTCAACCGAGAGCCACATAGAGAGACCTCCCTGGGGGCATTCACCATCATTATTATTTTTCGGGCAATTAAAAGCCAAGATTCTCCCCGCACTCAAAAGACTCCATTGGAATTCCTTTTCTAATTACTCGCTCATAGTTCGGGTGCATTCTTCATTCACTCATTACACGCATATTAAAATTTATTGCAAAATTTCTATAGTCATTTCTCATAGAAGACGAGTAGCCGCCGACTTCGCGGTAGGAGCTGTAAAGGCTGCAGCAAAAGCTGAAGCAGAAGCGTACCATCTGCTGATGAGCAGTGAGGAGCAGTGAGTAGCACCCTCCTCACCTGATCTGAGATCCTCCAGAGATCCTCTCATACTCCTCGGCACCAGCATTTTTCCACTGCCCATTGCTTGTGCAGTAATTAAAGCGATTCAATTTTCTGATTAGTTCGCCATGGCCATGAACGCACTCCTTTGGCTTGCTGGTGAGTTGGTTGCCAGTTGCCAGGTGAGTTTTCAGGGAGTTGCCCGGAGAGATGGGGAACTGGCCTTTTTAACTGGTCGACTGGACCATAAAATGCAAAGAGCCTGGCCACAGCAGCACTTGCTGTGAGAAAACGTTGCCCTGGCTGCTAAGCCGGCCAAGTTGTTCGGTTTTGGCCTTTATCAGAGGGAATTATGCTTGAACTTTTCATGTGGAAATTCAATTGATTTTCATGCCGACCGCATGGCCAAATGTGTGCTTTAGTTATGCTTAATTTCCCCGCTAAATGGTCAAGTGATTTCGTAATCAAGCATTTAATTTTTTATATTTTTTCTATTGATACCATAATATTTGTATTTGAATTCTTGTCATAAAAGTAGGTATTTATTTACTTGGGCAATACAAGTTGATTAAAATATCTTAAAGTTAATCAGAAAAAATCGTAAAAACTCAATGTTTATATTTAGTTTAACTATGAAACTAATTTTGATAAAGTTTCATATCAAAACTTAACTAAATCGAAAACGTTTGAATATTTTTCTGTTATTACATTACAGGTTTTTGGTGAGAAAATTGATCATCAGAGGTACAGCTTTTGCTATGTGATAAAATGTTGGCTTTAAATTTAGCTCCATTTCGAATGATATATCTCCCTTTCGATCGATTTTAATTATGAAATTCTCTTCTTTCCGACCCCATGGCATTTTTGGCTCTCAGCTGAATGGCATTTTTGTGCGATCGCCTCGTTGCATTTCAATTCATCGAAATCGCGAAATTGCTTCGATCGTGTCACCCAAAATGGCTCAATGGTTACGTAATCCTCGTCCAGAGTGCCCAACTCTTGTCATTGCCTTTTCCGATTTCATTCAGGCTCTACGGGCCAAAGAGCCAGCTCATTCATTGGAAAAACTGTGAAAAACTCAATCAATAGCAGAAATGCCGATGCGTTGCTAAATTGCCATTGCCATTTTTCCGTCCGAAAATTGAAATGCCGATAGCTCAAATTTTCAACGACACTTTGGTCGCTGGAAAAAAAGTGGAACTTGCCTCTTGGTTAATTTCCAAATTTGTGTTCGAGGCGAGCAATAAATTACGCACAGTTCGCTATGGTTTGGTTTTGGTTTTGGTTTCTATTTCGTTTTTTTTTTCTCCTCAGATTTTTCGATCCTAAGCTAACTAATGAGCACTTTGGCATTTGGCCTGGCCTATCGGGGTCTTTAATAAGCATTTGACTTGGCCTACGTCCCTCCCATCGTGGAGAATTTATTTGGCAGCTTTTTGGGGCGTCCCGAAAAATGGTAGAAAAAAACTACCGATCGATCGACAGCAGCAACAGCCCAGGCAAGTTTTAATAATTAATTGAAAATAATAAATTTATGACAGATTTTCGACTGGCGCTTGGCAGTTCCCCTTTTTTCCTTTTTCTTTATTTTTTCCCCCTATGACGTTGACTTTGGCTAACGGATTTTGTGGATTGAACAACGAAATAGGCGAACACATTTTTAATTAAAGCATTTGTTCGATTCGGCGGGACAACCTGCTGTTTTTCCACTCGATCCTGTTAGTAGGCCCCCCATTCTATATATCTAGTGGGTGTTCCGATTGTGGAAGAGTGGCCGCAATTTATGTTGGGGGTTGTCCAACGGTTTTTCGTGTATTGATCACAGGCATACAAATATGAACAATGGAAAAGAGAGTTTTATAATTTAAGGAATGATATTTATTGTAGGAATAAGTCAAAGAAAGATCATATTAAATATATTGTAAGCAGAAACATTTTATTCCATTGTTTTTATCAAAGTGGTTCCAAATGCAATACAATACATATATCAACCAAGATATTTTTTATTCCGGTTCTTCTCCTTCTCTCTGGAAAATATAAATTTCCCTAATTATCTAGCAGTCAAAGAGATTTAGCCCAAAGGCACTCACTCACTCACTTTCTTTCGATATGAATAAATTGGGAAACACTTATTTGCTCATTTGAATACCGCTTCTCTTTTCTGAGTCGTAATTTAGATTTCGATTTTGTTTTATTAATCAATGGATGACAAAGAGCCGAGAGGAGGGGAGAGAAATGCCGATGAATCGGGGAATCCATTGCCCTCGAGTAGTCGGTCTGTCCAAATGTTTCTGTTGGCATTTCGGTCCAATCAATTTTCTTCTTCTCTCTTGCTCCTACAGAGCTCTATCTCAACGCAATTAATAGCAGATTATGCAAATCAGTTGGAGATATATGATAATACGTTAGATGTGCGTACACGTTGCCGTTTGTTTTACCACAGTTTATTGGTAGAAGATGGCCCGAAATTTCGATACAACATTAATTCTCTGGGTTTTAGTTTTTGAGCGGAGGTTGAGGAGAATGCTAACTAAATCTAGTGCAACATTGAAAATAGTCTTGGGCCGCATTTGTCGATTAGGCGCGTAAATCGATAAGAGAAAAGCAATTTCCGATTGGGCTGAGTTATATGCCGCACGATTTATGATTTGCGGGGGGTGGGTGAGCAATTTGCAAGACCCAAGGTGCTAGAGATGATCATCGTCGTCGTCGAACTGGAAGTCGAAGTGCACCATATGCAGCTTTGTAGAAAAAACATAAAACAGAAAAAGGAGAAGTAGCAGCTGCTGTCGAAAACTGAGGCAGGGCGAATAATATAGAATTAATTAAAGATGGTAAAGATAATTGATTAGGCACAGGCGATTAATTCATGCCTCGTTTGCCTTCCGATCAGATAGTAACGAGTGAAATGTAACGAGTTTGAAATTGTGACTGGAGCCTCTGAAAATCCATCAACTTCAAGGCAAGAGAATTCATTAAAAATAATAAGCAAAGTTTATGAAACGCAGCACTTGCAATTAAAGTTGATTATATCAAAATTGCGTTCGAGCGAGTAACGAGTGAAAAGTGACGAGTAAAAATAGTGAAATGGCGATTAAAAAATACTTAAGACTAATTAATCCCTATTTAAACTGCAATATTGATTATGGTTAATTTGGAAAGCCTTTTTACAATAGATCAATTGGAAATTTTCACATCGCAAATATCAAATTTGTTAGCTCGAATCGTGTGCATCGTTGAACCTGCCCAAAGTCGAATTCCTATTGCGACAAGATGGCCGTCTTGCCATGCAGCCTCTGCAACTGTTTAACTAAGCAGCTTCCTGTCCAATTCTCCCCGAATTCCTCCCTCCCCTCCTTTTTTCTGACTGGCTCATAAAATTTTGCAAATTATTTGCTGACTTTTTGTTCTGTTTTTAGCAATCGGCAAACTCCACTGGACGAAATCGGGGGGACCCCACCGCTGCTCCAAAAGTTATGGGACGCTTTGAGCAACTTGTGTGGCTCCTGGCGAAAAAGCTTAGGGGATCTGGGGGGAAATGCATTTCCATCGGCAATGTTGTTATCTTTTTACTGCAAATTATTAGTTTTTTTTACCGCTGACGACAAAAAATGGACAGCGGCCGGCAAGAAGGTGAAGAGCCAGGGGAATCGGGGCCGCAGAAGCAGCCAACAAAAGAAATAAAGAGCCAAAGACGATAATTAAAACTCTAATTGTATGCGCTACCGCCGACTCGTAAGTCGTAAACTTTGGCAAACAAAAAAAAAGCAAAAAAAGATATATCCCAGGGAACAACGAGGAATCCAAGAGCGGGACCTTGGACGAAGTTGCACATGCTGTGAGCGGGCAAACATTGTCAGTTTGTCAGGTGGCCAGAGATCCTAAAGATGCAGATGCTACAAAGTAGTTAACTCGCCTCGAACCCGACTTAACCTTAATTTCAAAAGCGGGTTTCGTTTCGGCTGTCCGCAAAATAAATCAGTTACCTTACTCCAGCTTAATAGATACTTAAAGTAGATTTTTGTAAACTCATACTTAGTACTGGTAACGGAGTAATTTGAGGCCTTAATATGAGAAACTATCATCAAAAGAAACCGCTTTTCTCTTATTTTCTGAATGCAGAAGAGGTGAAACTTTTAAAATATTTTTTCAATATTTTTATAATGATTAGAAATTTCTAATAGAAATTTTGACATAGAAATTTTCTAAACCTGCCAGGTTATGTACTAGATGTGGATTTTATAATTATCGAAAACAAACGGAACAGTAAGATCAAATGATTTTTAAAAATTCGAACTCTTATTTATTTGAGAAGAAATGTTCTTGAAATTAGGACTAAAGAACTCTTGAAATAGGGATGAAAGTATTATTGATATGGTTTGAAATATTTGTGCGAATGAATCAGTATTAAAAATTTAAAAAAAAAATGTCTTCTTGACTTATACTAGTCATTGCCTTTGCTCGATTAATCTCTGTTTGTTCACCAAACCGCAGAATGTCTGATGTCTGAGTCTTTCGACACCCAATCCGAAGTTGCGACGGCTTTAGGGCCGCTTTGATCTTCTGCAGCCGAGCGCAAAATCAATTCGTCTATTCCCTTCTAAGGGAACTCGATGAAAACCCAGATAGAGATACAAATAAAAGGGGTTCCATCCATCGTATATATTCGCAGCCACTTGTCTCGTTTTGCTTTACATGCAAGCTCACATTGTGAGTTTCGTTTCGCGGTTAGCACTTTTGGTTTCGTCGCTCTAGGTTTTATTTCTGTTTCGTCTGGCCCTATTTCCGAATCGAGAAACCCGATACCAATGATGTCTGTGGTGGCGGCCAGACAAGTGAAACGGAGATTCTCCGAGATCTCGGACAAAAGCTCCAATTGATGGGCACAATCGCAGACTGGAGGCGACTGAAATTCCCCTGGCTCTAATTACGGCCTGAAATTGTCTTGTTTCGCATCATAATTTGATTGTAATTTTTGGCCAGACCCAGACCATTTGTACCCACACACAATTGGAATCGGATGGCCCGGCAGAATAACCCATCATTATAAGAGGTAGAATTTCTCTATTTTGTGGAGATAAAATAATAATTATATCGAAGCGCCTTCCCCTTCTGGTTTGTTTTATGCTTCGGAGACCCTTTTCCTCTTTTTGGGCTCCACATTCTGGAGGTAATTTAAGTTTTAATGCCCTGCGATCCCCTGCATTTGTTTACAGCATGATTATTGCGTTGATGAAGCTAATTATATAGTGCAAAGCGGAGACGCCACAGTGGGAAATGAAACGAAAGGAAAGGTAAGGAGTTCCCCTCGAGTGGAGAGATGAAATGTGGTTGTCAGGCGATTTGAAATACGAGGCAGACGATTGCATAACCTCGCAGCGGGAGAACGGTATCCCCATCCTGATCACACATGCCATATAGCTATATGCTGTCCAGTTCCATTTTCATATGCATCGATTGAGACGGGGCGATAAGGAACGCCTGGCCACAACTCTATCGATAGCAATCGATGTCACATTTAATTCATTGTTATGGCCATCATAAATCTACCCCACAGGGGCGTGGGTTTCCAGGGGGGATGGGGATCTCGGATGCCTGGTTGCTCTTTGTTATTAAGGCCAGCGTTAATAAAAATGTCAACGCGGCCATAAAGCGGGAAGTCTCGCATCGAGAGCCCCGTTGCCATTAGGGCAGCTCTATTTCCCTCTCTCCGACTCGATTTCCACCTCCCTATCTCGGGTGGATCTCCTAGAGAAGAAGACGACCCCCGTTCCACCCGCTCCCCGAGTCGTTTTCATTAGTAGAATTTAAGGTGCACATAAAAGCTCACGCACAGATGCGTTTCCACTCGACGGCCGAGGAGCGAGTGCAACCAGCTGTGCACGAAGTTGGAACTAGATATTATGCACAGGGAACATTTTGGGGGATATCGAATGTCTGTTAAGTGAGTTATGGATTTTGAGCCATTAGATTGGTAAAGCATTTAATATCTGATAGTAATAGTATGCCCCACAAAAGGGGATTGTGGGAAAATAAATAAAAACTAATAACGGTCCTAAAGAATTCGCGTTTTACTTCGAAATTTCTTTTACATTATTTCTATATCCAAAATCAGTATTTATTTCAGTGCAGTGTTTTTGTCAGTAAAATATTAAGAATGGTAATAAAACTAAAGAATTCGCGTTTTTGATTTTATTATATCACTTTCCCAGTGCAGTAAACAGACGATGTCCCTTTTCCATCTCAAAGTCCCTCTGCCTTCTGCTTTAGATAAAGTCCGAAAATGTTTTTAATCTCCATGAGGAGTTAATCCCCCGCTTTATTCCAGCTCATAAAAGCTCAGATAAGCACTGGATATGGATGGAGCTTATAGATGCATCCCATACATATAGAGGTGGTGACCTCAGAACGAACCACTTTTGAGTGACGTGCAACAGCGAGTGAACATGGCACTAATATGGCTGCATCTCCGATGGGGAGTACGCTGCAAGGGGCGTGGTCCGATCTGATTTAGTTTCTGTGGCAGTCGCTGCTGCTCTTCTTGATTCTCTCTGATGTTCTTGTGTTTCGTGTCGGCATCGTTAGCTCACATCATTTGTTTGACATGTTGCTTCGTGTGTTGACAAACGTCTTGACAGGCGACAGGCAGCCACAGAACAACAAAACAACCAACAAAGGCAACAACAAGCTGAATCCAAAACAAAGGGGCGGATGAATAGGAAGAATTACAGTCACCCAATACTCACGCCTAGTTAAGCAATTCGTATGGATTCATCGCACAGCGTGGACTTACCTGCAATGAAAGAAAATTTAAATATAAGTATAATTTGGTATAGGATAATGGTATAATGGTATCTTAAATAGTGTAGAGATATTAAAATCAGCAGGTTACCCTGAGCTGCGTGATCTTTAAAAAGCTACATCTCAAATTTGGAGGCCCGAACTCTTGCAGATCCAGAGATCCAGGTGTTCTTATGGCGACACTTACTCCCCACGTGATGCCGATCAGTGTGTGCACTGCAATCACAGGAATACCATAAACCCCGATATTCTGCGTTTGATCTCTGGCAACCAACATTCGACATTCGTTCGGCTAGGTTCGGTTCTTGTGCTCTCGCAACATTGTTGCCAAGGCGTGCGCGCAACAAATCAAACGCTGACCATGCAATGCCATCAACAACAACACAAACACCAGGCACCACAATGTACAACATTTATGAGCAGCGCCAGCTGAACTCACCTCTTCTCCCCCTTTTCTCCTTTTCGGCCCCACCTGGGCAGGTATTTCCTTTGGCCTGGTAGGCAACGGTAACCGAGCAAGAAGGAGGGAGAGAACGAAGTGGCAGCAGAGCTGCAAGCAAATGCGAGAAATGCAACAAAATTAACATCATCAGACAGAAATAATCTATAATGAACATAAATCTCCTTTCAGCGTGGTGAGCAGAAAAAAGGGGGGACTTCGAGGGGAGGGTAACGTAACATCATGCTGACTCCTTTGAGGAAGTACAAATTTACGTTTGGTGTTGAAATGAAATGCTAGAACCATGAGCTCCAAGGGCACTGAGCGAAAAGTTTAAGTGCGAATGCTAAGGGAAAATTAAACATATAGCAAACACTTACTAATGACAGAAAGAGGCTTTCCATTATAACACTACATCTATAGCTTGAATAAAAGTAATAAGAGACGACATTGTTCAGTGCTCTATTAGTACACATAACAATAAAGCAATTATGGACACATTCTAAGCTTACACTGATAACTTAGATAGGCACAAGATAGACAACAATATAAAATTCTGCAGTTATTAGGGATTTACATATTCTTCACGTAAAGCCACATCCCAAATTTGGAGCTTCGAACTCTTGTAGATCCAGAGATCCAAAAGCTTCTCTCACTGTCTCAGTTCGATTTCCATTCTCCACCTTGTTGCTCTGCTCTGTCCCTGTCCCACCGTGTGCCCTCTCACTCTCGATCCTGCCCACTGTGCACGTGTGTTGCTGCTTTTTCTTGGCCATCTTGTGCTGCTTCTTTGGCCACTTCTTGCATCTTCAGCTGCATCATCGTGTTGTTGCTCGCTTTTGTTCGTTGTCGTGGTCGTCGCCGCCGAAGAAGAAGAAATATTTTAGAAATTTATGCGTTTCTGATAAATAGAGGAAATGTCTGCAAGAAGACGATGGCAACGGCAGCAGCAGCAGCAGGAGAAAAAACGCGGACAAACGGACAGAGCAAATTATTAGAAATATGCGAGTTTAATAACCAACTCGAGCAATCTCTCTTGCTCTTCATTTCTGACCCCCTCTCCCTCCCCCTCCCCCTCGCTGTTCAAAATTTATTAAGTTGTCAACTGGCAAAAATGTTGGCAATTTCTGCTCGTCTGCTGCTGCTGCGTTTTCAAAAGAAAAAAGTTAAAGCCCGACTCGCAATGAAGCGCCGCTGGTGGGCCTCGAGTATGATTACTCCACCCATTTTACAGCCTTCTCTTTCTACGCACATTGCCCCGTCTCTCTTTCGCATTCATAACCATCTATTTGGTATTATTTTAGCGAGTCGCGTTTAATGAACTTTAACAAATGTCAACAACTATGATTTGCTGTTCTTTTCTGAGCGGATTAGTCTCGCTACTAATTTGCATATTTAATTTGCTTTATTTCTGCGTCTCTCCAAAAACAGCTGCGAATTGGAAATTATAGCTATATATTTCCGCTTTCCATATTGGTTCAACTCTTGAGGTGCCCTTAATCACCTTCGGAATGGAGACATTAAGGTAAATAAATTAGCCAAGATTCCGAGGCCCCTAGAATGGCCATTGGCCACCCACTAGAGAGGCTAGCAGCAGATTCAATATTTGCGCTCTTTAAGAAGCTCAATTTCAGGCTCTTTGGCAAGTCGAGAGCTGCGCAAATAAAACGGCTTGGCAGAGGCAACTCGTTACTCCAAACAAAAACGAAGGACTTGCCTGGGCAACGAACTCGAAATGCATTTGAGATTTAAATGTTTGCTAATTCGCTTGATTTCCGCGGGTGCATTGGGGAAAATATTCATGAAATTTATATTTTCCTTTCCTCAATAGCTTATAGTATTTATTAGGGATTTTCGGTTTTTGTTTTTAGATTTCTATGTCGAACCATTTTAGGAAGCGGCTTCAACCCTCCATTAAAACAAGAGAGAACGCTTAGTCGGGTGCCCCGACTATCAGATACCCGTTACTCAGCTAAGGGAGTGCGAGGGAGATGGATATATTAAAACTTTGATCGGTTATAACTTTTTAACGAATGGTCCGATTTAAAAAATTTCTTCTACATTTCGATAGGTTTTGATAATCACAATAAAACTGCATTTTTACATTTCCAAAATCTTTAAAGGTGTGGGCGCCAGACACCTGTCAAAAAATGTGGGGGCGGTTGGAGGGGGCGTGGCACCTTTTTGAAATAAACTGCGTGGGAACTCCAAGAATATGCATGCAAAATGCCAATCCTCTAGCTTTCATAGTTTCCGAGATCTCAGCGTTCATACGGATGGACAGACGACGGACATGGTTATTTCGTTTCGGCTAGTGGTCCTGATCAAGAATATATATACTTTATAGGGTCGGAAAAGCTTCCTTCTCCCTGTTACATACTTTTGCACGAATACAATATACCCTTTTACTCTACGAGTAACGGGTATAAATATACCGTGTTTTATATTTTAGTTTTTTTTTTAAATTATTTGATGTAATTGATGTTGCTTTCGATTGCATTATTTTCCACTTTTTCGCTCTATCCCTGCGAACTGTGTAACCTTCGGCAGTTTGGTTTTTTAAGGATAACCGCAAAGGGACAAAAACAGTACAAACAATAAGAAAAAATCGAAAAGCAACAAGGTTTACAGATCCGAATGCTCCAGAGAGTTCCCACTTTCGGTTTCAGGCCTCGTTGCAGGGTCCTAAAAATAGCCGGAAAGCCAAGTGAGCCACTTAAGATCGGTGGTTCTGGTGGTGCTGGTGGCTCTGGTGGTTCTGCGGTTGTATCATCGGGAGCACCACCTTGACTCCTCTGATTCCGATTCCCCAACCAGAGCTCATCCCCAGCGACATCGATTGTGCTTCGTTGTTTTTTATTCGTTTTTTTTTTTTTTTGGTTTTGTGGTACAATACTCCATACGCTGCGGCTTTCTGATCGAAGCTTTTTAATTGTCGACAATGTTTGTGGCAAGTTTTTAATGAAATTCGTTTCCCCGGTTGTCGCTGCCCTTTTTTATGTCTGCGGTTTGGTTCTGTGACATTGCAGCGTGTCCTCCAAATAATTCATTAACACTCTGTCTTGTTAAGTTTAATTTGGGACCGGCTGGCTGTGCCTCCTCTTCTTTTTTTTCTGTTCTGTTTTTTATTTTGTTGTGGAAGTGAAATGAAAGTAGGGACTTTTGTTGGCAGCTCTTTAAAGGAAGAAAATCTCTTAATCCGCCAATCCCAAGTGTATAAAATTTCAAACATGCCAACAACGATACACTTTCCTGTCCATCAACCCGAGCCCCGCCCCCCTCTTTGGCTTTCTTCTGGTCTTCTGAAGAAAGAACCAGAAGAAAGAGCGGAGGGAAGAGAAGAGAACAGCGCGCCAGAGGTAATTTGATATTTTCGTTCCCTTTTTGCTGGTTAATGAGACGAATGCACAGAAATTTATGATCCGGTAAGCAGGCGCAGTTTTGTTCAGCATTCAAATCTGGGCATGGGCATGGGCATCCCTGCTCCCCTGCTCTCTACTCCTTACTCTCCATCTAAGAGCCAAAAAAGATACAGTTAGAGCGGCCCACTTGATTGATTGATGGCAATTGACGGCGCTGTCCGGCGCAGAGTGATCACAATTCGACTAACGAGAGTCGAGCCCCACTGGGGGCAAACGTCATAAATCCACTAATAAACAGTAACCACAGCTCGGTGGTGGTACCACTGCCAGCAACCACAGCGAATAAATTTGTCTGCAGAAATGAAGCCACAAAAAAGGAATTGCAGCCCGTAAATGGGGGAAACGACGAAATGCGGAGACGAAAGCCCCGGCCAATGTGCATAAATAAGAGTTTAAATAAGAGAACTCGGGCCGCTTCGACACCCCGAACTTTGCAGCCTGACACTGAGCACAACAGTTACTTTTCGAATTCATCCGCAGCGTGGATCAAAGCAGGGTTGCACAGAAAGAAAATATTTTTTTTAGAATATTTAATATATAAAAGTGCACCCGAAATTCCTGGAGGTTGAAGCTATTGACGATTGTGATGGGCGCAGAGACTTCAATTCTTCTGCAACTTATCTATTGTAAACCAAATAGTAACTCTAAGAAACATTTTTTCTTTTCATGCTCAAGAAAAAATGTGAAATAAAAATAATATAAAAATGTGGCTTAGATTGTATTAATAGCAGACGTATATTTCATTTCTCCCGGTGTACGACTGCTCATTCAATTTGCCAAGTCGAAAAGAATTTAACGCTCAACACGAGACTTTTGCAACTTCATGCCACATAAACTATAAGGAAAACAGGCTCAGAGATCCCAGGCAGCAACCTTTTCTTCGACTGCGACTCTGGGGAATTCTCTCTTTTGCCTCGGCTGGCCAAATTAAAATGTTCTTTCAACTACGAACTTTCGACAATAAATTGAATTGAACAACAAAAGGCAAAAGGCTGGGCGTGAGGGGGCTGCTTTTTGCCTGCGGGGATCCAAAAGTTCGATGCGGTTCCCCGGTTCTCTGGTTCCCTGGATCTCTGGATCTGTGGATCTCTGGGCCCTGGTCAAAGACATTTGTCATGTCATTTCTGGCGGGGCAGGAAACGACATATGGAAGAGAATCCGAGAAGAAGAGGAGTCGGAGGAGGATCCCTGCCAGAAAAGGATGAGTTTATCGATACGACGGGCCAAAGAAAGGAATATCTAGAGGAGTTACCTTCGAGGGTGTCACAAGTTCGCACTGGGAGAAAAAGGGCGGAGGGAAGCTGAGAAATTGGGGTCGCTATCCGCGAACGCGTTATCGCTTCACAAATTAACAATCAGCGGCAATAAAAGTTGTGCGTTTGTTTATGGTGAGCCGGGCTCTCGAAAGTCCCGATGAGGAGGCGTCCCGGAGCCTCCAGTCCACAGAGTTATCCTTATCGGTGGCCATTCGCTGGCCTTAACAAATTCAATTAAGCATTTTAATATCCGAGGCCACGGAGGTGTTGCACTCCGGACACTGAAATATTAACTTGATTTAATTTATGAATTGCCCGCCAGTGGCAGGAAGTCGATGCGGTAATTTATGGAACTGCAGGGCAAAACCGAAGGACCCAGAAACGAAGTGGGTCAAAGTTGGAGAAGCCATGGGAGCTGGGAGCTTGAAAAGGGTTCTCCTGATAGTGATATTGCAGAGAGAGAAATGCAAATAATAATAGATTTATTACGTAGGAAATATTTCGTAGAAGGTTCTGAGAACTTTCTTGAAAAACTAAAATAATTTAAATACTATTTATGCAGTGATTTATCTGTGACCTAGTTCATAAGTTGTCTATGTAGTTTAGACCAACTTTATTATTTTTCCCTTAGTGTAAGGTCGTAATTCGACTCTCTGCCTCGGGGGTTCTGTTCTGTTTGTTGGTCCCTGACTTTCCTCAAGGGCATTTACATTTACAGCGCGGACTTCGCGAAGGGGGTGGGGCTGGGTGGAGCTTTGGCCCGAGTCCCGTGCCCATTTTTTACTGCAATTTCCCTTTGTTGTTCCCTTGCAAATTGCAACTGCAATTACACGAATTTTGGGGCTCTACAGTTATTCCTGGCTTCGGTTTTTGTTCTTGTGTGCCGGTCCCTTGCTTTCGACACGTTCTGTACGCTTTCAATCAGTAATTTTGTGGCCCCGGCTGCCTTTGTTATGGCTCTTAATCAATAACTGTGCGGATATGCCCCGCCAATACCCTCGCCCCACTCCCCGCTTTCCAGATTTTTTAGCCAGCCCTCGGGTTGTCGTGGCAGCCCATCAACATGCTACAATGTTGCAGGTTTTATTGAGGCGGCGGCACCCTGAGAAATGAGCTCATGCGATGATATCTCCGTGCCAGCCGATGATGATTTCAACCTCTTTCGTTAATGTTACACATTCAAGACGGATTCGAAAAGGAAATACCAAAGAAAAACACTTGAAAAAAGGCTGACAATAGCTGAAGATGGATGTGATTTATACATCCCCAGTAGCCAGTCGAGATAAACACTTCCCATGAGCACTCAAATCAACTAATCGCCGTAATTTTTTAGCAGTCGCTTTGGTTTTTGTGCGCTGTGTCGTTTTGGGCCTTTGCATAAGTCGCCTAATAATCGGGCATAATTCATTATTTATGTGTGGCTCCGGCCCAAACATAGATATCTTGATAGATCTTTAGATCTTTGGACACCACCGACAAAGTGCCAACAACACGGCGACGAGGGACAAAATACAAAAGACCAGACACGGCCAATGACTGTTTAAAAATTCAACGAAAATTATCGTTTATATATTTCGGTGTGTGTGCTGCTTTTCACATATCATTTTGGCATTAACTTCTCTTCACGCACACACGTCGATCGGGCCAAGTTATAAAAATGATTGACAATTTAATTTGCAAGCCAAAAACTCTTGTGGGGATTTATGAAATACTTGGCTTTGTATGGGCCGTGTTCTACACACCAAAATATGCAAATCCGTTTGGCCATAATCATCATCATCGCCAGGCATTCAGCATTCAGCATTCGGCAACAATGGGCCAGATTCGATGTTATGAATGTTGGGCAACCCACACGAGGAATTCTCTTTTCTTTTTTTTGTTCCCCAGGCTGGTCAAGATTTCTTGGTTTTGGATTTTGGGGAAGTGTGCACTTGACAAAAAAATGATTAAAGGAATTGTTCTAATATTAAGAAAACCGAAACTCCAAAATAATAAAGTTGCTGTTTATAAAAATGTATTTTGGGCCTGGGAAATATGTGTAATTTATTATCTAGGTTTAATGGGTACCAAAATGGGTATTCAACACATTCCTCCCCATTTCCTTGGCCGCATTCTAATGCATTCTGATTCTAGTGTAGAGGAAAGAATGAAAAACAGATTCGGAAATCTGTAAAGTTGGAAGCACAGCTCTCCGCCGGTGACGACAAATGAGACGGGAGACAAAAGACAGAAGACAGTAGACAGCAGATAGGAGAATGCAGGCTGCAGGCTGCAGTCTACAGGCTACGGAGAATGGCAGAAGGGAGCCCGAAGACTGGTCGAGATGCACGTATGCAGATTGCCGGCCATTCCAAAACCTCGGCGAAAAAAAAGGAGGAGAAACGGGAGGAAAAAGGCAAATCCCCAGCTGGGGCACCACAATGTTTTTGGGATCAAGCTGGGTCGGTTGGTATTGGGTATTGGGGGATTGGGATTGGAAAAAGCTTTGCTCTGTGTCTCCGGCTCCCCTTTTTTATTTGTCTCTGAAATCTTGTTTGCTTAAAAGTAAAAATAATTAACTAATTAAAATTGTGAACCCGCTTGTTGCTGCGGCTCTCGTCGCAGGACTTCGCGTACATTAGGGCCAAATAAGCTGCCAGCCTTTGGCTGCTGACTTCGCCTTTCGTATTTTTTTCGTTCGTCTGTTAAATACTTTTACAGGCAAACCCAACGATATGCAAAAGCTATCGACGGAGCATCTCTGGCCGGGACTTTCCAGCTCCAGAGACTCGAGTTCGGCTTTGGGTTTGGGCTCTTGGGCCTTGTAAGCTGTTGATATGCTCATTTAGAATCGCACGTTTTTTCCCCAGAAGTTGTTAAGAGTCTTGGCTCTTGGAGGGGGCGGAGCGATTGCATTGATTGCCATTCGCATGCAGATGAGCTGGGCAGAAGAATCGCTGGCCGGAGACTGAAGCCAGAAGAATCCCAGCACACGTGGCCTGAACTCTCAGACTTTGGCAGCTCATCTTGGCCGCGGACTTTGACTTCCAACCACTTGGCCCATCAATCAACACACTTTCAGTTTTCTTTTGTGCCTTAGTCTGTCCCCCAAAACGGCAAAAAATAAAAATACAAAATAAAAGACCATAAAGTGCTAGTAGAGCTCATCTTGCGGCGTATTGATTTTGGCCGACAAGTCTGGCTTAATGGACAGCGAGACGAGTTAATTGTTTGAGTCGGGCCAGCACTTAGATCCTCAAAAGGCAAAAGGAGGAGAAGCTATTTGTGATTGACGGACCGAGGATTAAATTAGAGGTTCGACTAAGCAATGACCTTCGATAGTAAACAGCTTAGGCCTCTCACAGTCTTTTTTATTTCAGCATCCAATGCTGGGTAATAAATTATTCAGGCCATAACTTTTCTAAACGCCTGAGTTGGACCCACGTAATTCGTTTTACGATCGCGGCTGTAATTATTATATTTCATTTAAACTATCTTTGCCAACTTGACGTCGTCGTGTTTAATAAGCGAATATATAGCCTTGTAATTACTTTTTAACACAATTTTAAAACAGTATTTTAAATTATTTAAACTATTAAATAAAACTTGACGAGCGACTAAGCAATTATGAGATAAGCGACTGAAATAAGCAGCTGATTAATTCTTGTAGTTATTATTCAATTTATTTCTCTCTAGCTAGTAATTAAGTTTAATGTGCTGACCTTCGACAAGAATTATTTTAAAATTTATATTAGGCATGTATAGTATATATTCATTTATTGATCACAGGCAACATCACCATGTTCTACTTGTCGGAAGAAATGGGTGTAACCTCTTCGGCTGCTGCGAATTCTTCACTTTTCACATCGGGCTCGCGAATCGCGCATCTCCTTTTTCCCGGCTGTCTCCGTGACTTGGAGGAGCTGAGCTGTCTTCCCTCCAATTCTCCATTCTCCATTCTTCACTCTTCACTCCTTTCTCCGCTCCGCTCTCGCACTTCCCGCGAAAGACTCGGCTCAGAGCTTTGAGCTCTTGGCGGCTATGCAAATGCAGTAGCCAATGCCCTCGGGTTGTTGTGATGTGTGCGCGCGCGTTGAGCATTTCAGATCCCAGAATCTCCATCTCGCCCCCTCTCTTTCGCTCCCTCTCGTTCTGTCTCTTTCGCGCGACTGTGTGTGTGTGCGCTTTAATTGCACGTTTAAAAGCAGCCACAGAAGCGGTATTTACTAAATATGGCCACAGAGGCAGTCACAGGAGCAACGGCTCACTGGCAGAAATCAGGGGTCCAAAGCAGGGGTTTTAGTATCCTCAAAACCTCAAAAAGTTACAGTTTTAAGATTTGGGAGAGCTTGAGAACTGAAAACCAACAAAGGGGTAATACATTAAACGCTTTGTAGAACCATAATTAATCAATTTTTCTCAGTGCATCGGCTCTGAGGCTTGGTCAGTGGCATCCACAGTATTGCACGCGTGTCTGGCTGCCTGTTGTCGCGTTTGGCCCGCAAATTGATGCACATTTGATGCGTCGACGTCGTGGATTCCCTGGGTCCTTCTCCCCTCGGCTCATATATGCAAAATGAAAGCTCTTTCTCTGCGGAACGCCTTTATAACCCCTTCTTCACCCCTTCCTTGCACCCTGGTAACCCCTTCCTTGCCCCTTCCTCACCCCTTTTCTCCTTCCTTCGAGCCTATCAGTTAAGGTTTATTGATGTTTTGATAGTGATCACCGCTCTCGGCTATTTTCGCCGTGTTCTTCGCTGTTCTTCAGCTCAATGGCTCATCGATGAGGATCGCTGGCTTCCTTATGGTGTTTGTTATGGGGCCAGGAGAGGCGATTATCTCCCGATGCTTAACTTGGCCCGCGAAATTGTGTCAAAAATTATGTTGTCGTGTGACGGCAAATGGCCATTCAAGGCTCTTATCTTGGTTTCCCCCGTCGCAACTTAATTAAAATATTAACTCGCAGCGAGAGGGAGACGGAAAGTGGGTTCTTTTGGCCATGTGGTTCGGAGTATATTATGGAATCACACTAAGGAAAAAAGCTGAAATCGTATTTCATAAAAAAACCGGCTACGCCATGATTTTCCAACCATTTTGTCTTGTCTTGGCCCAGAGATAAAAGGAGAGAGAGAGAGGGGGAGATCCCATAAGAGAGAGAGAGAGCGATATCTTGGGCATAACTATTCCGCTTCAAGCCGCTGAATTTCTGAATGGCGCGGCGAATTCGAGGTGAGTTTCTCCAGTTCTCTCGGTTTTTCTCTCCCAACATCTCTCTCTGCTGGCATTTATGGAATGTGAGCGCTCAAAAATGCGTTAAAGGTGTTTATAAAATTAAAATTGTGCAAAACAAGTCGCGTAAACGCAGAGCGGAGAGAATATACTCTCTGGAGAAAAAGAGAGAAACTCACTGCCTCTCTCGCTGAGAAAAACGCAGAGATATAGCCACATAAAAGGGCATCGCATCGCATCGGTGTTTAGAAAAAAGTGAATTGAGCCGAGAGACAAAGAAAATTGGTGCACACTGAGCGCCGCATACGCAATCAAGGAAAGGTGGGAAGAAGGGGGCTTTAAGGGGGGGGCGGGGCAGAGGCGTAGAGGCGTAGAGGGGGAACCTGCCACTTGCACCCTCCGCCAACTGAAAACCAGTTCAGTGTGTGTGTGCGTCTTGTGCGAGTGTCTGTGCATTAGAGGAGCGACCACATAACTTGGCCGAATGGGCAGATCGTGTTCCCTTTGGCTTACCTCTACTCCCTTTTTTCCCTTCCTGGGGCGCCCCTGCATCTCCACCCCCTTGCAAAGCAACGTTGTAATTGTGGGAGCCACCCGAAAATGAGATTTACGTAGATTAGCCAAACAATGCGAAATTACAACACCCAAGAACACCAGGAGAAAAATGTGAAAAGGGTAATGACAATCTCAGTAAAACAATATTTATTAGTATAATATTACATCTTCCTAACTATAAAATCTAAAGATAGATATTCTTATAGACATTTCTTTTTCTGCGACAGCAATAATTCTCTAAAATGTAAATTTTTTTGTAAGTACTCCAACTAAAATTATTTATAACATTTACATAGCACATATATTTCTTCTCCAAAAATCCTATGAGGGAAATGTTTGAAGTAATTTTTCTCTCTGCAACAGCAATAACATCTAATTTCGATGTTCGGGCAACTTGTGCAGCAGACTCATTCCGAACTTGTTGGCAGTCCGCTGTTCCAGCTGCCAATCCGTTGGCTTTCGTTTTTGGGGCCGGAGAAAAGGGGATCGGATCGCCGGAAGGGGGCTGGCAGAATGTCTTAGGAATCTGCGAGTGCAGTTCCCACATTCCCCCCCACACTCTCCCTTTTTCCACTGCTCCTTCGCCGCCCCCCATGTAATTGCCTGTAATTTAGTGTGTAACTGCAATGGCAACAACAAATCTAAGATGACAACAACCACACGACGAGCAAATTATGCTGTCTTTTTCCACTTTTTCTACTTCTTTGGCCAAAAGGAAACTCCAAATTGGGCGGAGGAGGTTTTTTTTTGGGGGTAAATGGAGGGGCGAAACGGGCGGTTTGTATTATTTTGTTTTTCTTTTCTTGTAATTTGCATAATGAGATTTTAATTTTTACGCTCGCATAATAACTTCAAATGGTGCGAGGAAGCGAGAGCGGGATGGAATGATGAGTAATCCCCTATCCCATTGCCACTCCCACTTGGACGCAAGTTCGTTGCCTAAGTCTTTTGTTTCGTGGCCCGAATTAAAGTGTAATTTGGATAGCCATTAGTTGGTCAGAGACGCGCTAGAGGAGCCGGAATGGCGGCATTTGATCGCCTCTAATTAAATAGCATTTCCGCTTCTTTGGCTAGAAAATGATACGGCGGTCGTAAAGGCAACCAACAGCTGCTCGAAATGGCCAAGAAGCAAAAGGTGTGGCCCGGTAAAAGGCGAAGGGAAAGGAAGAGGAAAAGAGGTCCAGAAGATAGCCAAAAAGATTGAGGAATTTACGTGAAGAAGCCCAGAGTAGATGTAGAACTTTATACTGAAGAATTCGCGTTTCATTAGTTTCTAATCATTTTATAATTCTCTAATCTATAAATCAAAAGAGTTTTAATGTGAGTGTGAGAGGCCAGAATTGATAATTTTTATGTTAAGAATTTGATGCTTAAGAATTCGCGGCTTTATGTTCTGATCTAGAAACCTACCTAACCTCAAAAGATTTTAATCATATCGAAAATAAACCTTACAAAACCGCACAAAGTTTTCCCAAATTAGAGAAGACTCTCTCGCTGTTCTTCTCTCCATTCCCCACAATTTCTTCCGCAATTATCTTCGATAATTGCAAATTCCTTTCGATGGCTCTCGGATCCGATGCAAGCTTTTCGGCCACAAACAATGATGAGCAGCTGGCCAAGTATTCGGGCTTCTCACTAGAAGCGAGTGGCAGTTATGCCAAGGAGTGCTCTCTTTCGGCCTTCGGGGATTCGGAGACTTTGTGCAACTATTTGTGGCTTTTGCTTTTAGAATTATTGCCTTTTTTATTCGGTCAGCAACTCCCCTGACTTATATATTCTCGTATGTGATTCTTTCAACGACTTTTTTCCCTTGATCGTTTTTAATTTGCTTTAGTTGCGGGCCATAAATAAAGTTTTCTGGAAGTCTGGGGCCCTTTGGCCAGAGCTTCTTGTTTCACTTTTTTTTCATCTCATTTTGTTGTTTTTTTTCATATATGAAATTCCGATTTTGCGTTTTTTTAAGTTTGGGTTGGGTTTTTGGGACTTTTATTGTCTTCACGACCACAGATTGGCTTCAATATGCGGCCGAATAGCAAGGGGAAGATCAAGAAAGGGGGATCGCGGGCATTCAAACTTAGTTTTTAGGGCCTCGACTTCGGACCTGGGTCGCATTTTACGATTATTGAGCTCCCAAATCGCACCAGATACTGAAAGATCCCCCTTAGTATGGATGGTTATCCATCTCTTTCTCAATTCTTTAGATTGCCCAGTTCAGACCTCATCATTTCAGTTTCGGTTTCTGTTATTTTTATTTTTGCGTGAGCCAATTATGCGTTTTGTATTTCATATTTCGTTCGTTTGTGGTTAATTTTCGGAGGGAGCCCGGTGTATCGGCGGCAGCAAATCTGCTTTTCCTCCATTGTAATTAAGGAAACGTGACTTTTTGTCAGATTTCATCAAATCTCTTCGTTGCCGAGAATTGGCGTTGTTATTCCAACTTATTGTTGTTTCGTTGTCTCTGTGTCCCGGTGTCCGTTAATTTGGTCTCTCTCACGTTGTTGTACTTTTGATGAGATTTGATTCGATTTGATTTGCCTTGATTTGCGGAAATCATCTAAGCCAACGAAGGCGAAGGGAAGAGATCAGGGTGGTTAAAATAAAATTAGCCATTAACTCGGAGGTCCCTTAAGATCTGCCAACCAGTTGTCATTCCAACTAAGTAGATCTTGGTTGATTTAGTGCGTGAATCACTGGAGCTGTGAATTATTTAGGCCTGTGAATAATATAGATGCAACCCATCGAATCAAAAAACAAATTCCTAGTCAAGAGCACTGCATTCTTCGCTTCGTTTTCCTAACTTTTTGTTGTAAACATTGCGCTGAGTTGAAACTCGTGTTGTTGTTAAATTGCTGGGAAGTTTGGAATCGCGGCTACATTTTCAGTCAGTCGGTCGCGGGTTTTTTCCCCTTCGTTTCGTTGTCGGTTTGTTTTTTCGTTGTTTTCTGAGAGACAAGAGAGGTCACATTTGATAGTCTGAACAAAAATCTTGTCGACGTCTCGAGACGCTCTTGTACATATATGTATATCTATGTGTTCAGAGAAGAATGGGTGATAACCGCCGCCGCCGAGGAGGAAAGAGTCTGAACAAAATGCCTTCGTTAAGCGCTGGCAACGGTTTTAGGCCTTGTTGATGTTTTTTTTTCGAACTTTTTCCCTATTTTTTGGGCTGCCCATTTTGTTTTTGTTGAGCGGAGAAAAATGTTATAAAAATGTAATTACCCGATGATGAATGGATTAACTACAAAAGAGTGAGAAGCCTGCTCTTTGCGCGGATGAGGATGGTAGTTGGAGGGGATTTTGGGTGGTGTTTGTCTGATGGGGGGACTACGAACGGGAACTGTTTGGAATTTATGCTCAAAGAAGATAAAACCGTTTGGGGGATACCCTTACTAAAATATTTGTATGCTGAAGAATTTGCGTGTCTTATTAGCCCTTAAAATTATTGACTTATCTAGAATCAGATAGAAATTACAATTTAGAGACCGTTTTGGGTAACCCCTTCTTAAATATTTCCTTATAAGTCTTATGGTAAGTTCGGAATTTCTATGCTAAAGAATTCGCGGGTTTTGCTAAAAAGCTTTTAGTAAACAAATTTCTCCCCAATCTACACCTAGCCTAAAGTATACATTTTTCTACTTTACCAACCTCATCATAATTTCGACATACCCTACCCAAAGCTAACTGCAACTCGTGGCATGCACCGCTTCCATCTAACTCCCCTTCCCCTCACGATTCCCTACGGATGTCGAAGTCGATGTTTGAGGCCCGATGTCTGATGTCTGATTTCTGATGTCCAACCGACTGACTGATCTGACTGGGAGCGGGTAATTGATGCATGAGATTAGTTTTGGGGCCCAAGTACGTGGAAAATCCATAAGCGACGCTCGTTGCTTTTGGATTCGAGGCAGTTGGCGAGACAAACGTTTTAATGACCCACAGGCCGACGGAAAGTGGGTCACCGTTGTGGAAAAACGGAAAAACGGGAGTTGCAAATGGGAGCTGGTAGTTGTTTCAGTGGAAGCTAATGACTCACCTTGAGAATGCACCTGCCCACGGCTTCGTTTTCGGCAACGGAAACGTTGTAGAAGCTCTGGTCGAAGATCGGTTCGTTGTCATTCACATCGTGGATGGTCACCAGTACGGTGGCACTGGAAGATAAAGGAGGCACCCCTCCATCCCTGGCGATGACCGTTAGCTGGGGCACCGGCTCCGTTTCGCAATCGATATGCGATCGCGTGGTGATCAGGCCCGTTTGTGGGTCAATCTGGAACCACTGGGCATGGGTCTCGGGGGTTTCGGCCAGCGAATAACTCAGCACCGAGTTCAAACCCTCATCGCGATCATGGGCGAGCACTTGGAGAACCGAGGTGCCCGGATCGGCGACCTCCATCACGTTGGCATGATAGAGATCCTGCTCGAACTCCGGTGGATTATCGTTGACATCGGTGATCCTCAGGAATATCGACTTAGAGGCGTGCAGCGGCGGAGTTCCCTTGTCGGTGGCTATCACACTCAGTGTGTAGTTGGAGACCATCTCCCGGTCCAGAGGGAGGTGAACTATTACCAAATAGATGCTGTTATCCCGGGTGGTCAAGGCGAAGTGACCATCTCCTCCGTTCAGCGTGACATTCACATTGGCGTACTCCGTTTTCGAATCGGGATCGTGCACCGAGATCCGCGCCACAAATTCACCCGGTTGAGCTGATTCCGATATCTTTGGCGAGGCATCGTCGCTGAGGAAAATGACATTTATCGTCGGCTGATTGTCATTCACATCGGTGACTCGTATCGACACAAAGGCGGTCGTCTCCAGCGGCTGTTCACCATGATCCTTGGCCACCACCACAAGTTCATGCAGCTCCTTGGTCTCAAAGTCCAAGGCCTTGTTAATGTAAATAGCTCCCGTTCGCGGATCTATGCGAAACATTTGCTCCTTGTCGCTTTGCCTTCTGTTGATCGCATACTCCACCAGTCCATTCTCATCGGCATCCGTGTCGGAGGCATAGACCTGAAGGACACTCGTGCCCACAGTGGCGTTTTCGGGAACCGTGGCGAAGTATCTGCTCTGATTGAAGATCGGTTGGTTGTCATTCACATCCTGAATGGTGATGTTGACAGTCATAAATCCCCGGAGTGGCGGAGTTCCGCCATCCAAAGCCTCAATGAGGAGGCTATAGCCCGGGGTGGTTTCCCTATCCAGAAAACCACTGATCTGCAGGTCTAAATACAAGACACCATCTCTTTCCCGGTGAGATGATAGCCTAAAGGCATCATTGACATTCCCCGACACGATATTATATCGCTGGGTATTATACGGTTCCAGATCGAGATCCCTGGCTGGCAGCAGAGTTCTCTTCACCTCCCTGGGGGTGTTCTCTGGGAACTCGATGTGCATCGAGGGCTGTGGAAACGTGGGAGCGTTATCGTTCTCATCTTTAACCGTGACCAGCACTCGAATATTACGACCACTGAGGGGAATGGCCACCAAACTGTAGGAAGCTCTGGTCTCCCTGTCCAACTTGACCTTGGTGCGGATCTCCCCAGTGGCTCGATCTATGGCCAGATCCGTTTCCACTCCCGCCTCTGCCACAATGATATAGGGGGGCCCACTGTCGATGCCATCAAAGTCCCCTATATAACCGATCTGATGATCCACAGCCACGCCCTCGAAGACCTCCAGCTTGCGCTCCCTCTCCTTATCACTGGAGCCAGCCTGTGTGGATCCCAGGAGCAGGATCATCAGCAGATAGAGTAGGCTGCTCCTCAGCATGTGCGAGGGATGCAGGGCGGGTGGCGAGAATCTCGATTTTCTGATGATGTTGCTGTCGGAACGTCTCCGGCAACGATGGAACATTGTAAAGTCCTTCGGCTGGTGGTTCCCCGTTGTTGTCCCTGTTTCCCTGGCGTTTGCCGAATCCAATGCGGCTATCATGGTTGATGGATCCACTCCGGGTGGATTGTTTTGGAAGAAAACGAAGAGGAGCTAAGAGCGTCCCTGACTGAGGTTGCCTCCTTCCAGCATGGCCATGGCAAATCTGAAGGGAAAAAGATGTGAAAAATTAGCTTAGATTTTCTTATAATGGAATATTAAAATGTTAAGACAGTAACAGTAAGTTATCAGGAAGTTATCAGGAAGTTAGCAATAGCTTAAGACTACCAAACGAGATAGAATGTCTCTGTACTTATATTCATATATGTTAAGAATGGTACGTTTCCTTAGTTCTTTCCATACATTTTAGCTATGTAATAGTGACAAATGTGCTGACCATAATCACCGCCCACACTTGAAGCTCCGAAGCCTAGACAAAAGTCCAACTTTGAGAACCCCCAGAGAAGAAGAGGCCATAGTTGCGGCTAATAGACTGATAACTGCCCCAATGCGCTTAGCTCCGCCTGATGACTGCTACGATGATAATGATGATGGTGGCGGGATGGAGATGGAGAACCTGAGGATGGAGATGGAGGCTTACGCATGGTGGAGGCATTTCCATTTGGCCATTTGGGGGAATTTGAAATGCTAATAGACGGCCAAGAGAGATCAGGAATGAAGACAAAAGACGCGGACGATGTGGATTCTACCTGCGTGCGAAAGGTTCAAAGGCTAAAAGGGTCTCGGTTGCTTTTTGGGCCTCTGTTATACTGGTTCTGGTTTTTGGGATTGGGTTCTGTGTTCTGGGTTCTGGGCTCTCGGATGAAATACGGCCTGCACACACAACAACAATCAACAAACGCACACTCACACATTCCGAGAGAAATCGAACAGACAATTCATCGGCCAAAAGTTGGACTCAGAACCTAATGCCATGTGGCTGGAATTGAAATTGGAATCGAAATGGGAATGGGAATGCTTTGAGGTCCGAGCAATTCGTGGCGAACAATTTAGTTAACAAGACCATGACTAACACTTTTTTCTTTTTGAGTGGCCAAAACAACATTTGTTTCCACTGCAATTTGAAGAGAGATTTTTCTCGCGCGATAAGCGAAAAAAAGAATAGAAAAGAAAAAGGGAGGCAACAATATAAAATAAAATTATGATTATTATTTTGGGAATGCCTTAGAAATTTCACTTCGTGATCAGATAGAGATCTCACTACTCCTAACCCTCGAGAACTCGGATCCCAGATGATCCTGTTTGATCGTGGCCAGCAATTAAAACCGAATTAATGAGTCTTGGGAAACGAAGAGATCAAACATGGCGTTAGAGGACTGACTTCCCCCCGTCAAATGATTGACACACAACTATATACTATACAGACTATCATCCTCTGAAGAAAGAGAGATTTCTGCGGAGAAATTAGCCATTCTTTCATGTCCATCGAGAGATGCCGCTACCATTAGGCCTCTAATAACTTTATAATGATCATGTCCCTTCCTTCCATGACATGAGGCGTAATTTAATAAACTGCAACGGTTCCGGGGCCCCCATCAAAAAAGTAAAGTCGAGGAGTACGTTAGGCCTGAACTCTGTGATACGCAAATTACCCCAGGAGATGGAGACGGAGATCTGAAGTTCCAGTTGCGGAAACGTCAGTTTGATTTGCACTTGTCATAAGTTTAGATGAACTGCTAATACCCGAACACATTAGAAAGCCCGTGGAGCGGTGCTTCCCGATCCCTGGCGCCCCAAGTTGGACAGCTCCCGTCCAGAACCGCAGATCCGCAGATCACTGGGATCGCAGAGCAGTCCGATTTGAGTGCCAGCTGGCGGTCGGTCGGTCGCCTTGCGTGTGGCTGCACCTGAGATCTGAGCTCTGAGCTCTGAGATCCGTTGGAAATGGAAATGGCAATGTGGGAATGACCAGTGGATGGAGCAAAATGGGAGCTGGCACTGCGAGAAAATAGGTTAAAGCTATAAGGGTAATGTCTAGGTCATTAGAAGTAGTTGAGGGAAGTATAATATCATCTGGGTTTCTGTACAATTATTATAAGATCACAAAACTTCCCACCCAGATTGTAATTCGTAGATTAATGATACTTCTTCTGGATATTAAATCTCCACAGACAATCCATGTATAATTATAAAGTAACGCCTAAGAAAAAAGAGTTTCGGAAATTTAGTACAATACGATAGTCTACCACGTCACCAAAATTCTAGTACCCTATAAATCTAAGACCCATCTTAATATCATACTTTTATCTGCTATATTTCTTGCTGTGTGCTAATGAAAGAGTGCATATGGGCAGAATGGATATCTTGGGGTTCTCTGTGCACTCTGGCGGCATCTAATATCGAATGACAAAGTTGTAATTATATTTGTGGTTCCAGTTCTTGGCTGGAGTTCCAGGGAGTTCCTAACAATTTCACGTTGCCATCTCAGGTTTTTGTGGCCATTAAAAATTATGCTTTTTCCCGGGAGAATTTTTTGTTTCTGTTTCGTTGTTTTTACGAGCGCACAAAAGCTCGTTAAACTGTTCCAACAAAAAAAAGAGGAAAACTGAAAAATCAGAAACAAAAACAGAGCGGCGTCAATAAAATCTAGTTAATAGCAAATAAAGGCAACAACAAATACCCATAACCCCGTGGAGCGGTATAAAACGTACACAATCATAACAATAACAGCGTAAACTTTACAGCCCAACTAATTAGGCTGGCGAATGAAAAGTCAAAGAGAAAAGGAGGTTCGGAGAAGGAAACGGATTCTCTAGTCAAAAAGCTACTGTAAATCTAAAAATATAATCGCCCATATAATATTTTCCACAAGAATTCAGAATCTTATCCTAAAGGGCTTGTGATATTTCAGGTAAAATAACTATATATTCAGCCCACTAGACTTTTGAAGGATTTTATTTTTAAAGGATACGTCTCGAAGGACCAAAATTAAAAATTTAATAGCTCTTTATTAGTTATTGGAATAAATAATTTAGATTGGAGAGAGCCGGACTATGGAAATTATTAAAATATTTCTTTGAGTATTTCTGGAGTATTTAAATCTTACGATTTCTTATGATTGCCCTTGTTGATTATTAAATAGTTAGTCTTCAGATAGAAAGGATTCGCGTATTCATATTCAAAGGCTAAAAACTTACAATAAAATGGGAAAATAGGCATCTAACTGGAGCAAAAGTTTCGCATCGTCACAAAAGAATGAAAAGAAAAAGTAAGAAGAATCGGTAGCCGGAAGAGGTGTTTTGCCAACGCTTAATCACTGGCCAAACAGCGGGCAGCTGAAACAAAAATAAAAGCTCTTTAGAGACTTCATTAACATGCACATTACACATGTAGCAGAGATTTTCTACTCGAACAATTAAAAAGAGTCGAAGAAGAAAATCAACTTGTTTTGGCCGAGATATGGTTGCTGTTTTTGTTTTTGTTTTTCATTCAGTTGCTGCGGTTCCGCTCGTGATTTAACTGAAAATTATGCAAAATTGTTGTCTAAAACCAGAGGCTAAGTAGGTGGTAAGTAGACGCTTTAGAGCGTGTTTAATTAAATGTTGAGTAATTTATGAAAACTGGAAAGGGGATGGCGGGGGGATTTGAGTCTGGGTTTATACGGCCAGTCTGCCAGCTAATAAGTTACTTCTAATGACTTTCTAATTGTCCGACACACACGAGACGTCTGGCTATAAACAGCGAAACTTTAATTGTCCGCATATTAATCGAACTCATTTAGATGCAAATCCAAGATCCAACTGGCCAGATCTCCGAGATCTCCCAGAGATTCGAAGCCAGCGGAGCGTGGATCACGTCAGATATCCGTTTTTTTTCCAGAGCTGCGAAAGCGTGAAGCAAACACGAGAGTTTTTCTGCTAGGAAAAGTGCGAAAATGCAAGTGAGATGCAAGAGTTATTCGTTTTCATTTCAATTTCGGTTTCCATTTCGATTTCAATTTTACTGATTTCACTTTTTAAAGGGCCTTAACCGGTGTAAATCAAGCGAGTTTGACACTTTTTAATTGCCAGCATGAAGGATTCACGATTCTGGCGAGGAATATCGCATAATGAGCGCTAATTAGTGGCAAGTGACAGCGAAAAAAAAAAACAGAGATGAGATGTTCTGGTTCATATCTTATCGCTCCAACGACAGCGGCAACATCCACAAGTTGTAGACGATGGGAGTTGCATCCTTTAGGATTACAAGGTTTTGAACGGAGTTAAAATACTCTCTCGTTGGAGATTGTCACAAAAAATGTTGAGAAAAATCCAATTGTAGTATGTAATCTTAAAAACGATTAAATGTTATATTTAACAGATGTACAAAATATTTTAGTGGATTAAGATTTGCTGAAATAATTGCAAATTGAATGTGGATTGTGCTCAACATGTATTGGAAATGATTAATATGAACACTAAAATTATCTGATAATAAAATATATTTTTTCTCAATTCGAATAAAAATGAAACTCTTCTTTACTATCCTTTTACAATTATGGGGTATTAATAGATTTACTCCGCCACCGGAAGCCTGTCCATATGGCATCATCTTCTCGCTGACTCAGATTTCCACTTTTGTTTGGGTAGCCGAAAGCATTTAGCAATGATTGTCATGGCCCAGTGTGTTTTTGGCCATTGTTTGGCCTGTTTTATGGCCGCCATTAAGGCATAAAGCCAAGACGCAGCCCATAATGCTAATCCCCGATCCGATCCCTCGATCTCTCGATCTGCGGAGAGTGGTTCATTAACCCACGGCAGCACCCGCCCCTTTTTGTCGTAAAAACACACAAATATTTCTCAATCAGCATCCGATTTCGATAGCAGCCAAAATGTATAACGTTCCGTTGCCGCTTATCTCGGGCGTTTGATTCTGGCATTCTGGTTCTATAACGAAGGCTGACCAATAAAACAAATCAAATTATGTGGCCAACATGTTTATGGGTCCGAGAAACAAGTGTGAAAATTTAAAACGAATAGCCGTTTCTCTGAACTGGATAAAATATCCATTAAGACCTCCAATTTACAACTCTATCTTGAGATGCTTATTATTGAAGGTATCAAAACATTGAGGTCATATATTTTTAAGACACAAAATATATATATTTTAAATATTTTTTACTATTATAATTACCTTTATAGTGTACAATATACCCCTTTAAAGTTCTTCATCTAATTTTAAAGTTAATAGTTATATTTTAAGACCTTCTGTCTTTTTCTCTGATTGATATCATTCCGAATTTAATCTGGCTTTAATGATGCTCACCCGTGCAATATCAGGGCCAGCACATGTGGGCCATAAAACGGACCCGAATCTGAGATTGGTCAATGCGACATGCTCGAATTAAGATGGTTATTGTGTCGGCAAGTATTTATGCCCGCCTGACACGAGAGATGGGGAGTCGCGCGAGTCGTAACTATTTACAACCTGTTCCATTCTTTTCCCAGCTAGAGAGGAACAAGAAGAAGTGTCTTCATCCAGCGACGGACGATGAACATATTCGCCGACTAATCACAGGCCAAGTCACATTCGAATGTCCGCGGTGCCAACTCGCATGAGACTCAACAAAGAAATTAGCGCGAGGAAAATCCCATTCCCCAATCCCCCCGATTTCCTCCTTCAAGAGCGGGTGTTTGCAGCAGGTGCGTGTCTTCCCGTACAGTGCGAAAAAATGAGGGTTTAATTTTATAATTTATAAGAATATTAATAGATAATCGTAATAATAAAATTCTCTGGAGGATAAAATACTGTATAATTTAAATTTATTAATTTTCCTATTTTATTTCGAAATTTTTATAATACTGGTCGAAAAGGCTAAAAAAAAACTGTTTTTTCCCGTGTATTCCTCGGCCACGTCTAATGTAATTTTCCCGGCACATCGAGCTGAATGTGTGTGGTCCGCTCTGATGGCTTTTCCTCCGCACACACGCGAAAATAGATTAAAGCGTAATCTTTGTTTGTACAGCGCTAAGCATTGCGGCAATTAGTGGGGGAAAAAAGGGGGAAAAGGAAAAGCCGACGGACAGTGGAGCAATTTAAAGCACATTAAACTGCGTTTTGCAAGTTTGTGTCCTCAGTCTTTCGTTTCGTGCGCCCGCACCTTCAGACCAACCAGCCAAGCGAACACCTGCCGCCCAGAGATAAAAGCGAAGATGAACCTGCGTTCCATAACCGTTAGGTCTTCTGATAAAGCAAATATTTAGTAGAAGACGAAGGGATGGGGCTGGAAAAGGCACACACACACAAACACACACACCGAATGGGAAATGAAAATTATATTTTATTCTGTTCTGGCTGTTCCCTTCTCTCACTCGGCTCAACTTTGAACTCGGCGGCCTTTTGTTTTCCCGTTCGGCGTTTCAGGCCAACATTTGAAGGGAAGTGTAAATTAAGGGCCATAAAAACTGGTCCCTAATGTCCGACTGCTCTGGCTTTTAGCAGCATGAAAATTGAATTGGGCCCCCCGGTCGAGCGTTTCGTAATAATTTAACAACGCACAGAAATTTAATTGGAATGGCATTAAAAAATCCGAGCACGCCTCTAACTTCCTCCCCAAAAAGCTGTCAATTATAAAATAGTTTATTGTCGTTACAGAGAAATACAATTGTTGAAGAAAAAGATTTAGTACTTTAAGGAAATTAAAATTAGAAAATATTGTACTAATACTATAAGATTTGCCTTCATCTCAGTAATAAGAGATTATCACTAAGAAAAATCTAAGAATTCTAAGAGGCTTCGAAATCGATTTATTTATCATTATTTTCCTCAGATAGACCTCCAATTTGTTGTTTTCGGTGTAATATTTGGTATTGTCATAGCTGTCTGCATTTTGTGTGGAGTTTTTCCAGGAATCACAGTTGGGCGACACTTTGCGCACATTTCCATTCTCCTATTCCTATTCCCTTCACGTGTCGCTCCGTATCGACAGAGATTAGAGATCGATCGCCTCAATCGTCGTCGCTTGGCGACGTGTAAAACAGGTAGAATAAAATTCCCAATGCCATTCCCATTCCCCTTCCCGATCTTCCAGCCACACAACATCTCATAGAGCACCACACCAACGCCAAGAACACCGACTCTATTTGTTTTTTCCACATTTTCCTCGGGAGCAAACCGAAAAAAAATAGAGAAATACGAGGCGGAGATGGAAAAGAGGAAAACTCGAACAGCACTTGGAGAAATGGAATACAAAGTGGAGAAGGCGAAGAAGAAATAAAAATAGATAGAAGTAGAAGCGCCCAAGAGGAGGCGGTTCACATTCACGGCGGAGAGTGTGTGTTTTCCTCTTCTGCAACAGCAACTGCCACCTTTTTCTTTCTCGGACTCGAGTCCATCGCTTTCGATTACCAATTTGACTATTTCAAGTTGTTTTCGCTCCTGTTTCCCCAGCACAAAACAGAAAACGAAAAGAAAAACATCTAATTAGGCCCGGCCCAAGCGGGCCTTTCCAAATTCTGGGTGTTTACTTAAGTTTTTTTGGCTCTTTCATCTTCTATTTTTAGGTCTCGAAGGGTTTAGGTTTTACCTACTGTTGGCCTAAAAATATACCGATCTTTTTATGTACTTGTAATTTGAATGGACTTAAAATAATAGTCTGCACGCTTTCAAAAATCAAAAAACAAAGTATATGAAATAAATATTTTTAATAGTCTGGAACATGATACTATTATTTTAAATTAATTTTACATTAATTTTAGACCATTAAATACACATATTTATGCTTTTTCTTATGTAGTCCCGAACTTCAAGGTTCACTTTTAGCAAGATAGATAGATATATTTATTATTCCGACTTCTTAAAGGCCCAACTCAGCTGGCTTTTTCACTGGTAAATTCTCTTAAAATCATAACTGTCTTTCCTGACATTGTCCCCCTTAAGTGCTGGCTTATATTTTTGGGTGGTACTTTTCATCTTTTCTCTTACATTTCGTGGCCTCTTCTTTGCTGTGCTGCTGCTTTTGCTTTTGAGCCGCTGAAATGCTGCGGCTGTTGCCAATATTTTTCACCAAAGGCGAAAACCCGCTGCCACAAACACACAATGTTGTTGTATCTTTTTAGCCACACGGCCGAAGCGAGCCAAAAAGAACTCGTTTGACTTGTTGAACAATATTTCTTTTCGCCTTTTACTCTGTGTATTTGTTGTTGTGCTGCTGCTGCTGCTGTGTTTTGTTTGTGTATTCGCTGTTGGATTTTCTTGGCTGAATTTTTAAAAAACACACTCTTTTGTGGAAATTCTGAGTGATTCGCGTTATTTTGTAAAATGATTTTCCACCAAACTTTTCTCACAAACGCGGCGAAAAAG
Source organism: Drosophila pseudotakahashii (assembly GCA_035046095.1). Taxonomy (NCBI): domain Eukaryota; kingdom Metazoa; phylum Arthropoda; class Insecta; order Diptera; family Drosophilidae; genus Drosophila; species Drosophila pseudotakahashii. The sequence continues at coordinate 831,173 of JAWNOE010000198.1, forward strand.
CAGCGGCGACGGCGACAAAAAACGGTGACGAAAACAAAAATAAAAACGCGGCGAAGAATTCGAGATTTTTCAAAGGGGCTATAATAACTATTCGATTATTTATTCGATTCAACTCTATTTGTCTGCACTGCACTGGGTGATTTTCTTGCACACTCTTCCGTATATATATTTTGTGATATATTTCCTAGTATTATAGCCAGATTTTTGCGAACTCAAATTCAAATTCCGACGGCGACACGAGGAGAACGCGACTGAGAAACGAATTTTCTCCGCTCGCTGCGATTCTCCAATGTGGCTGCGACGAAAACACACGACAGACTGAAGAGCCCCGAAGACCAAAGACCGGAGACTGGAGCCGGGCTCTCTCTTTCTTCAGGATACCTGAAGCCCGAAGAAACCCACCTCGAAACCCACCTGTGGTCAAGAGATCGCTGTAATGAAGATGGCGAGCCCGAAGAATCGCACGGAGGTGAGTTGTGTTCTTAACTCCCCAGAGTGGTTTGGTCGGTTTCTCCCTGAGAATCAGAGGCCCAGAGAGAGGAATTTCGAAAAGGTGCACACACAATACACAAAATAAAATCGACGACAGGTCCACAATTAGCCAGGGAAGAGAGCTATCTATCCGTATTTTCTCTCGCTCCGAGAGAGTCGCCTGCGCTATAACCACTACTTATAACTACCCATTGTTTTTGTGGCAAGTCCAGGCTCTTCTGGCATGTAAATTAGCTGCTCTCCGCTGCGGAGAGAGAAAGAGAGCTCACCTGAGGAGCATAAACCGGTTGGCGGTCATGCTCACCTGTGTGCCGAGTTGTTGTTGCCGAGTGCAGTTGAAGTGGTGGCTCTACACAGAAAAGAAATTTTAAGATACGATATCAGATGTTAATAATTTATTTTCAAATTTAAATAGCTTTAGAATCTAATATGATATATGATATTATAATGATGAATTGGTATACCAAAAATAATAAATAAATAGAGGTTTCGAACCAGTTTTTTTGTTCTGTGTACGGTGAAGTGCGCAAAGGGGATCCAGGGGATGCAGGGGGTAAAGTGCGGCGTTGAGTGTTTGGTATGCAGCCCCCCTGCCCCGCCCCCTTCCGCTGCCCCATCCACCGCCTCCTGCTCCTAGTTCTTCCCATTGTTTTTCGGGGCTTCGAAATTAGGCAGGAGCAACAAAGTTGCGTCAACCAGCAGACAATGCAAATGTTGCGTAAGTTGTAACAAATGAAAATCGAAAAAAAAGGAAAAGGGGTAAAAACTGAGTTATGGAGATCGCTATATGGATAATGGTAATTGCAGTCGGGATTTTAAGTTAAAAGCATTGCTATATTCAAATCCATTTCGAAAAACATGATTTTGCTTTAACTGGCAATAAAAAATCCCAAGAATCTAATGAGTTGATAGCCTCATTTTCGGTTTAACGATGGCTAAATATAATAATTCGGAGCCATTGAAATGGCATTTGAAGTGCGCATTTTCCCGTTCTTCAATCGCGGCTGTCAATCAATTGCAGATCTAGAGAACTAAATACTTTTACTATTCGTTTTCTCCACGAAGCACTCGGAAATTTTGGCGCCTCGAGTAAAAGTTGCTGCAGCAACATTAACGAAAATTCCGAACCCGCTTTTTTCTTCTTTTTTTTTGGGTGGGACCATCGTGGCGATGCCATAGAGCAGATTCCGAATCCGTTCCCAATTCCGCGGAACTCTCGAGCATTCGCAAATTCTGCAATTTGTCTGGGAAACGTACACGAAAAGTGCGTGCCACATAGCAGCAAAAGTCGCTGTAGTCGGAGGCAAGTTTATTGGGAATGGGAATGGGAATGCACGTTGCACGTTGGTGGCTCAATGAGCAAGTGGGAATGGGCATGGACACGCGCATGGAATCGCCCTGGTGGATCACTCCCAGTGCGGGAGGTTCTCCTAATCCCATGCTCCAGCCGACAATGGACAATGGCTTAACCATTTGGTCATTCGCCGCTTGTCAAAACCGTAAATGACGTCGCTTAGCTGTCGGCTTGCATTTGCCACTTTTCAAATGAAATGAGTTAACAGCCACAGCAACAACAACAACAACCACACACCAGAGCAACAACAATCTTGACAGGCACTTGAAAACCAAAGAGAGCAATGTCTGTCTGCACAGAAAGAAAATTTACAGGGGGTTTATCCAAATAGGATTTTTTTAAAACCGAAATAATGATTTAGAAGAGATAAGGGAAATTTTTTAAAGCGAGAAATAATTGAAATTCGGACAAAGAAAAATTGCATTTATTTCCTGTTCGTCTAATTTTATTTTTATAAAATAATAATGGATGTTTTTCTATGTGCAAACAAAGCGATTTGAGATCTGGGCTAGAGCGGATAAAGCTGGTCACTGCCGCCACCCACACGCAGACCCAGATCAGAGGCGTACTTGGATTTGTGGGTATATGGAGATATGGAGGGGGTGCTCCGAAAAAGGGGAGAGAGATTCGTTGCCCGCCCGCAGCTTGCAAATCAGTTAATGGCCACGGACACAATTGAGACTCAGGCCGAGTTGAGTTGATGGATTTATGGATGGAATCCGATGGATGGACGGATGGATATGGTTGGATAATTTGCAGCAGCCATTGAAATTTGGCACTACGTACTGGGTAGAAAAAAGAGAGAGCTATTGGATTAGCAGATTCGATCCGATCCGATCAGATCAATCGATCGATCAGCGGGCATCTCCAGCTGCTTCCTGCTTTGTCAACATTTCGGCGTCCAGAACAACGTCGTTCGACAATTCAGCATTTAGGACTTCAGCTTTCAGCGATCAACGATCGACGATCGACGTTCAACATCCAGCTTGTTGCTAAAAGCCCACACACAAAAACGACAAAACGAAGCGAATCGGAATCCATCATGCGAGTAATATGCAAAGTTATATAGCTGCTACATCCTAGCCGGCAAAAATATGGAGGATGAGGACCGAGGACTGGGCTGGGCCATTCATTCGCCTTAAAATCAATAGCACTAGCTGCCTTTTTTCAGCTTTTTCTGCTGTTGTTGTCGTCATCATCCTTAGAATCGTCATCATCAACAACTGCAAACAACATTCGCCTGTCAGCGGCAACATCATAAATTGTTGTTTAGCCACATGTTGCTGGCTGCGACTGCGATTCCGACTGAGAATGAGATTGAGACTGGGACTTCGACTCGGTCTTGGTCTTGGTCTTGGACTCCGTCTCCGTCTCCTTCTCCGGCTTTTGACTTCTTGCAGGCTCCTCAAATACTCTCCCTCCTGCCAGGCTCTCTTTTCCATTTGCAGGCGCGGCTCTTGTCTTACACACTTCCCAAATGGATACTATTGGCTTGGCTCTCGTTCAAATCATATATAATCCTTATATCTATAAGGAATACTCTAGATATAAGACACGTAGGATCCTCTAATTCTTTAGAAATAAATGTTTCAAAGGGACTTTCCAAATACATAAGAAAAAGAAAGCTCGAATTCTTTAGATGTTGTTCATTTCCATAAAATATTCATTCAAATTCGTTACTGAAGTAAAAAAGTAATATATTTATATAGTAAACAATTTATATCTATCTATCACAAAACATAACAATGTAGTAAGAGCTTTGATAATCCGGTTAAGTGGAATCGTAAGCCCATTAAAAATATTTTATAACTGGAACTCTAAAAACAATTTTAAAATTATTGTCACAATATTATCTTGTTTATCAAAACCGAAAATCACATTTTAAGTGTTAATAAAATATGGTCATAAATATATTTTAATAGCTTAATTTCTAGCAGCCATGGGAAGGCAAAGACCTATTAAGTTTATTTAAATATTTTTATCTGAAAAGTAAACAAATTAATGTCGCTGATCGTTTCTTTTGTCTGGATTTTAGCCTAAGCTTTCTAAATTTCTTATAGGGTATGCGAATTTTCACTCACCAATATCCCAGCTGCTTTTCCTTGCCCCTTTGTTGCTGTTTTTGCTGCTTGTTGATTTCCTGCGTCCGATAGTAAGTTTTATTTATTTGCGCATTTGCCTGCGATTCTGCTCCTGTCCACCTCTAAAATCCCGGTGTATATAGTAATCCTTTGCTACGGCCAATGGCCATGCAAATCTAGTCGATGGAACTGCTGGAATTCCTACTCTGATCTCGACCTGTCAACGTGCTCATCATCAAATCATAATTTGAATGCGGAATGCCTTTCAATAGCCCAGATTCCACCCCCGCCCCACGAATTTTGTGGGCGAGGAGAGAGGGTTTCCGGGGGGCAGCGGGGGAAATGTCAATAAATATCGCTATTTTATTTCGGTAGCCAACGCCGTCATCGTTGTTGTCGTTGTCGCTGTCGCTCTGGCGACCCCGGCGTCGTTCATTAATCTCTAAATTATGCGAATTTTTAATGAGACGCGCATTTTGTTCGATTTTTCATGCGTTCGTACGCCTCCTGATCTGGAGATGCCATGCACTTAAAGAAATTAGTAAGGGGATTTCCTGTTAAATGAAAAATATATTTTTTGGCTTTCAAAAACCCAATGTTTTGTAATTGGATGAATAGGTTCTCACTGCAAATTGAAAGTTTCGTTTAAAAATAATAACATCTGGCAATATTTTATATATGCTTCATTACTTCTAAATTCTGAATTCTTTTAAAATAAATTCTAAAAACTTAAAATTATGAAAATAGTTTATTCATCAGGCAATAAAATACATTTCTTTCTGTGTAGAGCCTCGCGGGTGAGAAAGATCTCTCTCGGATCTCGGGAGTTCCGCAACTTGTTTGGCCTTCTGTTTTAGTTTTAATTGAAATACGCTTTCGATATAAAGCCTGGTTTAGAATGGGCAGCTTGGACTCGGACTTCTCTAGCCAGTCGGCTGATAAGGCGGCGTTCCACTTACATGAGCCATGAGCTTCGAGCCAAGTCAACTTGGGTGGGTTCTCCGGCTGTGCTAATGAAGTCGGACTGCTGCGGCGATCTGGTATAAATAATAGCACGGGAAAATTAATTCCTAAATTTGGCTAACCTTTGGCTCTGGCGCTTGGCCTTTGATGTCTTCTGCTTGGGATCTCGGATCTCTGTGAGTTCGCCCCAAAAAAAGAAGAGCCGAGTCCATAAAAGCGCCATAAAATACTAATTGACTCCAACTGGGGATTAATTCTAGCGGTGAATTTATGTTACACAACAAGCGAATTGAATACTTGCCGGTTTTATGCGAAATTTATTGAAATCCCATCGATTTGTCAAATGACTTATTGGTGGGGGGGAAAACGGAGCTTCTCTGATTTCGAGCCCATCTCTGATCGATTCTTTGTCGCCGAAATTATGTAAACGCTTCCCATAAACCAAAATTATGCATAAATTCGCGGCATTCAGGGAGAGTTCTCCGGAAACCTGAGACAAACGGCAGCAAAAGTTTGAGGGGTGTGGTAGAAAAAAGTTCTCTAGCTAGTTCATCGAACCTCTAAAAGTTTCTCATATTTATACCGCTTAAAAAAGACTCGTCGAGGGTTTTATTAAATTGATTCAAAATATACTGTACTTTAAAATTAACTATTTTAAAAATTTGTATATATATTCTTCTTAAATAATTCTCTATAATTTAGGTATAACCTATAATTTTAGCTATAATTTTGAGTTACGAATCCTTTCAAGAGATATCCTATAGTCTGTAAAACTTGACTGTAGAATTTAGCAGACACTTGGCGTTGGCTTCCCCTGCCACTGCTTTCCACACTTTGCATTGCAAATTTTCTAGCTGTCTGGAAGCTGCAACCTGCGATCTCCTGCGTTTCTGCGAGCATTATCCTTATAGAGCCGCCGATATCGGTGGCTGCTTATATGCATATGCCACTCACTGAGGCAAAACCGAAAAAGCAGCAGCTGAATTCGGAGGAGCTGACCCCGCCGCATCAATAGTCAATAGGCATCAATCTTTGGGAGGGAAAACAAAAAGCCATGTTGCATGTTCTACCCCCCTGCCGACTCCCCTGCCTTTCTGGGATTGCCTTTGTGGGATTTCTCTGCGGCTATGGCTATATGTTGTCGCCATTTACCAGTCGTCTGTATCTGTATCTGATGCTGGCTATCTACGCTCCTGCTGTGCCTTCCGCTTAAGTCTCAATGTCGCCTCCTCCGGGCTGCCTCCTCCTCCTCCTTCCCATCCTCCTCTCCCCACCTTGGCACGCATGTTGCAAACTGATTTCCCATATTTACTGACAACTAGACAAATTTCAGGCATAAGTCAGGCCAGCAAAGACAAGGAAGGCACAGGGTTCCAGGTTCCAGGCTCCAGGTTGGCCGTCATCCCTGCATTTGCATAAGTTCGCGCATTATGTCCAAAACTCGCATTTGTTCTCGGTACTCGGTGGTACTGCTCCTCCTCTGCTTTGGATGCTAGATCTCCTCCAGCCGCATAAATTATCGTCGAGCATTAAACAAAAGTCTATTGAGCATTCCGCGAAATTGCGGTTGCAGTTAGCAGATAGAAAGAGAGAGTGCGGCCTGATTGGCCATGATCATGTCCACGATTATGGTTACGATTATGACTATGACTCTCTCTGGGACATAGAAAGAAAATAACAGTTACTTATTTATTATTTACCAATTTTTAAAAACATATTGACAGTTGACCAAGATTCAATACCTATAAGTTCATCAGAGGTTTTCTTTCATTTTTTACAAATTTCTATCTGAAATCAACACATTTTCTCACTCTGTATCGCTCGTTAGATCCCATCTGATTTCAACAATTTCCCATCGTTTAGATGAATCGTTTTGTCTGCCATTAAATTTCCATTTCCATTTTGATTCGAGTTTTGATTAATTGCCCAAACATCAACAGCCTCGGCAACGACTTCATTAGCCCACAAGCAGAAAGCCCAGACGGCGGAAAGTGTATCGCAGACTATAGACTGTAGACTGTAGATCGTAGATCATAGATCGTGGATGGTACGAGTGGCCGATTCTATGATGGCATTCTAATCAGCGGGTCGCCAACAACTTTGGCTAATTAAGCTACACAATGACATCGTCTCTCTGTCTCACCAACTAACCAACTCTGATGCTCCCGATGCTCCTCGTTTGCGATACCTTTGCATATTAAATTTCATTGATGATCTACGGATCCGTAGAGTTGCATTTAATTTTTCATCGCAACGGGAGATTTTCACACATCGCCGTCTTCAGAGGAGCCCCCAATCGCCGGAGCATCTGCTGCGTTGGTTCCACTTGGCGTATGATTAATGGGCCAGCATTTAATTGAGTTATTGTTGCCCTGTTATTGGTCCCTGGTTGCGGATTAACCCAGCGACCTTGTCACCAGCTTGCTGTCACTTTATCTGATAATAAAACTCGCTAAACAAAGTGGATTAACTCCCTTAAATTGCAGAGACTCAAGGAAAATTTTTAAAAACTGAAATGATTATCGTAATAATTATACTATCATATTTTAAATAGCATACCCTCTTTATACACTGTATACACTTTTCAAAATATCGGAATCTAATACTTTAAACTTTAGAATACTTGAGACCCCAGAAAATTCATCCATAGCTACTTCTTCATAAATTTTAATCAAATTAAAGAAGGCCACGCAATGTCGAGCAGCCCACAAATAAATTGAAGATCGTCGAGAATCGAGAGCCGGAGCAGAGCTCAATGCAAAAGTACGCATAAGTAAGGATTACGCGAAGGCCAGGTTTAAAAAGGCGCAAGTCCAACTGGGGGATAAATCCGAGACCAAGACTGCTGTTCTGCGGTTGCTTCTGTGGCTTGGTTTTTTCTCGAGTTCGAGTTCGAGATCGAGGCAACAAGCCAACAATGGCGCATAATTTTCAGCTTCTCGGTTTTGACCTCTCAATCCGCCGCCGAGGGAGAAGTCCGAGCAAGTTAACCAGCTAACTAAAGCGGGTCGCTGGCCACGGGATGTGAGTGCGCGAAATATGTGCACAGGAAGAAAATAAACTTGCATCTGTTAACAAGAAATGATGTAGAAAATATTCATGCTAAACCGTAAAGAAGATTTACCTACATTTGGTCCTTCAAGACGGATTTAAGATAAATTAAAGAATCTTTATTATCGCTCGGTCCGTCGAGCCGGATTTTTTGTACAAATTCCAGCAAATAATTTTTTGTGTTTAATAATTTAATTATTTATAAGAATTCCTGGTGCAACAACATTTTTATAGTTTATTTAAAACATTTATAATTTTATTCATTAGTATTCGATAATAACTGCACTTTTTATTTATTTAGATTTCTTTGAAATTATTTGACTTACTTTTACTTCTTAAATACCTTCTGATTCTTCTCTCTGCACCTAGAAATGGAAGTGAAAAGATCACAGAAGGTAACCAGGGAACGCTTATTGGGGCTACATGCCAATGCACTGGCAAAAATAGTCGTCTTGGGCTTGCGGACTCCAATTGGCTGTTGGATGTTCTCCCCTCTGCGAAACCCTGTTTTCCATTGCTCCGCCGTTCGTCAATTCAAATTAATCAGAATTAGGCAATTACAGAAATTACAAAAATTACATCGTAATTTTCTGGGCTCTTCACTTTAAAAGCTTTTGAAAAATTGCGCATGCGTATTGGGAGCGAGTAGGTAAGTAAGCCCCTCTGCCTGCTTGTTTGTGGCCAGACTGTTGCTGCTGGTCAGGAATTTATCGCAAGTCAGTCGCAGCTTAGTCTTAGCCAAGTTTAAAGCTGGGACAGTCTGTGCGAAAAGTGGCTGCCCTGTGAAAATTGGGATACACTTTTTTCGGGTACAGTGAATGCTTCTCCTGGGGAATAAATATCACAGAAGCCTATTGGTAAGTTAATCAATTAGTTGAAAACATTAGTTTGACATTAGTATTATTTACCACATTCTTATCTGATTTTCCCGGATAGATCATTACCACACAGCTGTCTGTTGACATGAACTCGGGTTTCCCCCAACCGATTGGGAAATGGAAAAGCTCCCCTGGTCGATCGACGACGGATGATGATCATCCGCTATCCGTATCGCTTAGCAGCCACTTGCAACTGACTCCTGTCCGCTGACTGCGCGTATCAGCAGCTGCCGCTGAATGCACAGAGTGAGCTTCGTATCGGCAAATCTCTAAATTGCCACAAATTAACAGATAATTCGCGATGGCCAAAACCCGAACGTGGAAAACAGAAACAGAAACGCCAAGAGACAGCGACTGCTAAACAGATTCCGTTTGACTTCAGCGCGCAAAGGCGACGCTAATAGATACTTTGCGTGCTCACACTCACACCCATACTCATACTCATACTCGCACTCGAATTCACATTCGCATTTGCACTTTTGTATCTGTGAAACTGCAAAACAGCAGCAGCAAGAGATACAAATGCAGGCGGGGAAAATGAAACTGAGACCAAGGCACTGAGAAAAACATCATAACCTACAAACCATAAATGATCTTTTAAAATTGTATATACTAAATATTAATTTTATATTAGTTGGAATAAACTTATGAACAAATTGTCCTATTATTTAATGTCATACCTTTTCATAGCCCTTAAATGCACTAAACACCTGATGTTTTTCTCCCTGTGTCACTGGCTTCCAAGCTGGTTGCACAATACCCAAATCCAATTTTCGAATTCCCACATGCGTTCATTATCGGCCACGGATTCGGATTCGCATTTGTGTTCGGAGATCGGGTCGGGAGCTGGACTTCGAGGTGGGGATTCGGGATTGGGGAACCAAGGGGAACTGGGACTCGAACTCGAACTCGGGGACTCGGCTGCGGGTGCGCGCGTGCGCATAACTCATTTCGCACTTTGTCCATTTCATAAGACCAATTAAAGCACCGCGATCCACAGAGAAGCTCAATGGAGCTGAGTCGCCGTGGGGCGCCTTTTACCTGCCTTTGCTTTTTACGCGCGGGCCTGTGACAATTTTCCATGCGAGCACGGCCGACGTCGGATTAAGTGGAAAATTTGACAAATGCCCCGGCGAGGAGGAGGCTGTGATAATCACCTGATCCGATCCCCGGATCCTCTGTGCCGCTCTCCTCTTCCTCTTCCCTGCCTCTGCCTCCGTACAAATTTGCGCATTTGTCCGAAGCAGCGTGAACATTTCGCACAATCGGCACAAGCTGGCAAACTGGCGAATTGGGGGCCTCAATCGGAATCTCTCTCTCCCTTTCAAGATTCAACCAGCATTTTTATGCGCTTTTCGTTTTCGTTTCGTGCCCGAACAGCCAGCCACGAAATTATGTCAATAACTAAGGTCATATGCATAAATTCTGAACCAGCAGCCGCGGACATTGGACAGTGGACGGTGGTCTCCGGAGACCCAGAGACCCATAGAGAGTCGCAAACGAGCACGGAATCTGTAACTGCATACTAAATACTGAAGGCAGTCTGCCCTGCAGTTTTGGGGTACTCAGCTGTATGATCAAATATATATCCAGATATAGGAAGTTTCTTTAGAAAAAAGAGAGCCCAAAAATCAAAAGTCTTTAAAAAACGCGAATTCTTTAGCACCAATTCTAATTTCACCGAAATATTAATATATTAAATATTTAAAAAATTAAATTTTGTTTGGTAACATAATGAAGTTCATTTGAAGCATTTTTCAAGAAACCCGAATTCTTTATTATTATAAATAATAAAACTTTCTAAATAGGAAATTAGAAAAGTTAAAAGTTTGCAAGTTAAATTTGTATATTCGAATCATTTGGTTCCAGATAAATTCTTTATTAGAGCATTCCTTCTTCGCAGTTGTGACTCTTAAATGGTCCTGAAAATTAAGCCCAACTCGTTTGGTTGCAAGTGCACGTGTCTCTGGCTTTTGTGGCTGCTCACAATGGAGGCTATTTAGCAGAAAAAGAGGGGCTGTGGAAATAGAGAACGCCTCCACCTTGGCACTTGAGCGGAGTCCGCATGCTAATAAAATGATATTTTATTGCTTTTTGGCGGCTCATCAGAGCCAGAATGAAACTGCACAGAGCAGCGATGGGCGGTAGCGAGGAGGGGAGGTCATTGGCAATGGATATAAGCCATCATCCGTGGCTAATTGCCTTGGGAATCGTGCGTGGCCAGTAGACGCCTGTTACGCATTCCCCGAGATTAAATGCCCCATTTGCAATTGACTGACTGACCGGCGGAGAGCGGAAAGCGGAAAAAAGTGGGCTAGAAAGGAGGTGGACCGAGGTGGGAGTATCTCGTTGTGGAAATTGCCGAGCCGAGATCAGGACTTGCAGGTCCCTGACCCAGTAATTGGATGTGAAGAACATGCCAAAGCGCAGAAAGAGCCAACCAGCAGCAATCTCGGAATTGTATTTAGATGGCTGAATGGCTGGACTGGCCGACTGGAGGATTGCAGGGGATGGAGCCTCCGCAGAGACAAGCTGGGGCAAGAAACTAGCCCAAAACACGATTAACCCACATCTTGGACGCGATCATAAATTATTATGCAGCTGGGAGCAGGCAGCAAGCAGCAGGCAGAAGTCTCTTTTGACTTCGAGATGGTCGCGTGACTCTCGAGTTGGGGGTAGATGATGTCCAGAGAGTGCCACAAATCGATTGCTTAAATCATAAAAAGGCATTAAGGCATATTAAATTGACCTTAATATTTTTTAAAGATCAACTTATTCAAATAATTTTGATATAAATAAAGGTTATATATTTAAAAGTGAAATTTTTATAATTTTTATGAAAGAATTGATATGATAAAATATCTAATTAAAATGTTTGAATCATAAATTTAACATTAATCACATCATCTTTTTATCATTATATATTCTAACACAATCCCATATAACAATTTCAATTCTGTGCATATAAAAATGTAATATATTATTTTGTGTTTTTTTTAAACCTTCTATAAAATCCTTGAAAATCCCTAAAAATCCATCGTGAGTGGACTGATCACGCAATCAACTCCACAGAGGGGAATTTATATGGGGATGAGGAGCAGGCACATTTTTCGGCTGATTCTGCAGCTTCAATTCGAAGTTGCAGCACACGAACATGACTTTCTAGCGGATTTCTTTGCATGAGCTTTTGTGGTGAATCGAAGGGGGTTTGCGAGAGACGGGTTTTCAGAGTTTTTTTCTTTTTTTCGAGGGGGCAGCAAACCATGCAACTATTTATGCGCTGTTGCCGTGGCTTCCCTCTCTTCTCTACATTTAATTATTTTGTTTAAAAAAGTTTTGACACCGCGACGCGCATGCAGATTTACAGTCCAACTGGGATTGGGATTTTTTCTCTATTTTTTTCTGGCTTTAAGTTTTTGGAAGCGGGAGTGGAAGTCATAGGAAGACTGACAGCCCCGGCCAGCGGCTTTTGGCATGTGTGGTGGTGGCGGTGGCTCTGGTGGAGCAGGGGCGACAGCCGTGACAACAAAATGTTCAAAAACAAAACGAAAAAACACCGCTGAGGAGAAACATTTTGCCACTCAATTTTGCCTGTGTTTGCCGGACGAGCACGAGCTGCAGATTGGCTGGGATTGGGATTGGGAATGGGAATGGACTGCTCCATCGCCAGCCCCTTGGCCACCAAGTCGCTGGTTGTTAGTGCCGAGTGTATCTAGATTAAGGCGCGACAATAAGTATTAAGCATTAAGTTGTCTTTGCCACGGCGGCGTGTGAAGTGTCGTCTCCATTGCGACGACTCTGACTCTCCGGGTCAACTGTTTTGTCCACACTCGTACGACACTCGTACCGATGTGACAATACAAATCGCTGGTCGAGTGGGTGGCTCGATGGTTGAGGCCATGGAGGTGGCATAAGGGGTTTCAGGAGGGGTTTCAGTGGGAAGAAGGGTAGTTTAGGTACCTTCAAACCTTTCACTATCTTTCTGTTAGAGTTTAACATGTGCTCGAAAATATTAAGTTATCTTAAAACCATGCAAAATAAAGACCAATTAATTTATAATTAATTAATCATTATTATAATATCAATATTAAATTTATTTAAGTAGCCGTATGATACTTACTTATCTTCGACTTATTATTTTTTGTTTTAAAAAGTCATGACCACCTAGAGACCATGTCCATAAATTAGGTTAAATCAAAATTTAAAATTAATAAAATTTTAAATTTAATACTAGTCATTCGGGTATGTTTAATTAGATCAACCTTTGCCGTGAGAGTTGGGTCAAATTCCGCCCACCCTTCCGCCGAACATTTTTCTCTCGACTCAGTCTGACATTTTCCTTTTAATTTATGCCACCAACTTGGGAGATTACACAGATTGCAGGTTATGCAAATTATTTTGCCACCGTCGCTGCCACAAAGGCTGCCGTTTGGCTTTGGTTTTTTGTCAGTTCTTTTTTCTGCAGTTGTCTAAGTCTAAGTTTAAGTCGTTGTGTGGTTTTAGTTGTTTCCAGCCCACTGACAGCCAATTTGGCAAGTCGACCGCGGGGGACAGCGCGGCTAACGCGGCGTATGAGCGATGCCATTTAAGCGGCGGCGTGTTAAATAATTTTAATTATTAGCCAGCGAATGTTTTTGTTTTGCGGGGCAGATAAGCAAACACAAATTGAAACCGCAATCGAATTGGACGCTGCACGCATTCCTTGGCCATTCGATTGGACCGTATAGGAATTTTAATTGCAACACCACCGAAATCGATCCACGGAGCACCTGCTCTGCGTTGTTTTCCTCGACTCGCGTAGCTGGGAACGGTGTGCCAGTTGCTCATACGACCGGTGGGCTGCCCGCCAGCTCCCGGCTTCAGTCAAATCGAGTCAAAAAGTTAATTACAGTCAATGCGGCAAACGATTTTCATGCACTCTTGACACCGCCCGGTACGTGACAATATGAGCGGCTGTCTTTCAGAGGCGCTGGGTTCGCCTCGGTTGAGTCAAAAAAGCTGGGAGCAAAGGCTAAATTGAGACGAGGTAGGAGCTGCCTAAGTGCACTCAGAAATATGTACTAAAAGATAGTGTAAGCTTAAGGAATAACTTAATTTGACATTTTATAGTCGTGTTCTGGTGCACAGAAATGTAAACTTGGTCATGAAAATGGTACGTCATTTTAGTTTTTAAAATAGAATAAGGAAGAAAAAATCAAAATATCGACTAAAATAACTGAGTACTGCCTTTTTTGAGCATAATACTTGGAATATTCTCGGTTCTAACATGTTTGTACAATGTAAATGTACATCCATATTGAATTTATAATAATTTGTATCTGTACGATTTAATTTAATTTCTTTGTCAGTGAGCTTTTTAAAGTTTTTGTACAATAGCGGATCATAATTACATTATTAACATAATATTGTTAATTTTAGTATAATTAAATGATTAAATTAAACTATACTTTCCTTAAAGTTTAATTTAGATTTTCATTAAGATTTTTTAAATTATAAATTTCATTTTTTTGGAGTGCAGCTCATCGATAGATCAATCCCATGAGCTCAATCTGCACTTGGCTGCCCCAGATCCCAGATTCCAGATCCTGGAATTTCGTCTGCCCTGGCACTTACGCAAATGGCCAGATTGAACTGCAAGTCGGAAAGTCTGAAAGTCAGCCGTCTGCCCGATTCTCATTAAAACTTTCTTTGCCCGCCTGCTCCACAATTACCCGAACGACTTCATCTGCTCATCGATCCGCGTGGAGATCCGCGGCTAATGACAGACCCGCGCAAAACTCTGGCAAAATCAAATAGGAAATCATCGGCCAGCGGTCAGTGGGTTAATTTCGGGCCAAAAAAATAAGCCCAGACAGAAATCAATTGGAGAATCCCCCGAAGAGGGCCTGCAATTAATCGTAGATCGAGACTTGCTCGCCAGCGAAAGTAATTTGTAGTCGTCCAAGCGAAGAGACCCTGCAGATGGGCTGTAGTTTGGATTATCGCAAGGCCCACCAGGTGGTCTTCCCACCATGGACACTTTCACATGTCGCAGAGAGAAAGGTTGCGGGTTGCGGAAGAAGTTCGACTTCCCCGAGAGCTTCGAACATGCAAATGCCTCATCAATCAGCTCCGCCGCACTCCCCCTGCCGCCTCCCCCCAGAAAATCGGTGACGGGCTTTTGACACAAAACCCGGCTACTGTGCTACCGCTTGCACATGGCAATCAACGCGTCAAGCAGCCAGGAAACGGACCCCGATTCCAATGCCAATGCCGACCCCAGCTCCAATAGAGATCCCTGCCTCCAGCACAGAGAGAAAATGTGCAACCTCAATCGATTCGTAATCATACATATAAAACAATAGGCAGGGATTTCATAAGTATTTGGAAAGTTTAATAATGTAAGCTTGGTATTGAATATTCATCTTAAATTAAATTAAAAACGATTACAATTTATTATATGTTTTAGATTTTACTATAATACAAAAACATATCATTCTTGAAAAAATGAAGGAAAATCTATTTATTATGGATTTATAATGCAAAATATTTCATACTTGTATTCACTATAAAATTCTAATGTGTTCACTGTGCACTGAACATTTCCATCCCATCTCCATTTCCATCTCCATCTCCGTCTCAAACTCCCCATTTCCATTTGCCATTTGGCTTGCAGCAAAATGTGTGAATTTCTTTGGTTTGCAGTAGGCAGCAAACAATTTTTGACAGCTGCCTTCGAAATGGGAACGGGGCAGTCCAGGGAAAATGCATCCATCCTCCTCCTGCAGTTCAGAATGCACCCAAGTTCTGGGAAATCTGCAGACGACGGGCCGTTCTTGTTTGTGGGTCAGAGCGTCCGTGGAACTGCAAACCGAATGGAACTGCAAATGGGCAGACTCCACCCAGAATGTCGGGGCTTATTAGCTGCACGCTAATTTATTCCGGCAAACAGAAGGCCCGGCTTCTGTTGTCGAAGATCGAAGCCCGAAAGCCGAGGATCGAAGAGCCGCAGATCGCAGACGGCCAGGCGCCAGACAAATGCAAGTTGTGAAAACTGGCGATTGCCCGAAAACTTATACTTCCCCATCTGGACAAATGAACAGAACGATAAGTGCTCGAGGAAAATCAATATAAATGGAGAGGGAATGGTTCCTATTTATTTAGAAATATGTACTAAGAAGAGAAGGGCAGTTAACTTGGGCTTTAGAATTTTTTGAATAAAATAAACTTAAAGTATCTATCTCAAATTTTAAGACCAACTATAAGAATTTAGCCTTAAACTTTTAGATCTATACTGTGTGTGTTTTATGCTACCCCATTCATAGAAAGATTGTTCAAGTTATGATCTCTAAAAGTGCCGTTTTGGGTCACCTTTTAAACACGAAAAAATTACTTTAAATCTTTAAGTGGAGCTGTTAGTAGGCTTTTGATTAATTGCCTTTCGGTGTCTCACTGCCGCCTTTAACAGTCTCCTTGATTATCATTTGTACTCACTCCGTGTCTGAAATCGAACCAAAAAATATTGAATAGTTCTGGAAGTTTTCCTTCTTTCTAGTTTTCCACATTAGTTTCCCGAAAATGTTCCGGTCGTGTGTGTCGGAGGCGATCTCCGCCAGTCGCTGTTTCACGCGAATGTACTCGAAGGATGTGCGATTTGGACCGGGAGTTCGTGCCCTGATGATCCGGGGCGTGGATGTTCTGGCGGATGCGGTGGCCGTGACCATGGGCCCGAAGGGACGCAGTGTGATCGTGGAACGACCCTGGACCTCGCCGAAGATCACCAAGGATGGCTTTACGGTGGCCCGCTCGATTGCCCTGAAGGATCAGCACATGAATCTGGGGGCCAAGTTGGTCCAGGATGTGGCCGATAAAACGAATGAGTCGGCAGGTGATGGGACAACTACAGCCACTGTTTTGGCCAGGGCAATTGCCAAGGAGGGCTTCAATCAGATCACAATGGGTGCCAATCCCCTGGAGATTCGTAGAGGTGTCATGCTAGCGGTGGATGTGGTGAAGGAGAAGCTGAAGGAGATGTCCAGGTCGGTGGAGACGCGCGAGGAGATCCAGCAAGTGGCCACCCTTTCGGCCAATGGTGACACGGAGATAGGTCGCCTTATTGCCGAGGCCACCGATATCGTTGGACCCAAGGGAACTATTACCGTGAAGGAGGGCAAGCGACTCAAGGATGAGCTCAGCATTATCCAGGGCCTGCGCCTCGACAATGGCTATGTCTCGCCCTTCTTTGTGAACACCTCCAAGGGCTCCAAGGTGGAGTTTGCCAATGCCTTTGTGATGATCTCCCTGAAGAAGATCACCGGCCTGCAGGAGATAGTCAAGGGTCTGGAGCAATCGCTGCGGCAGCGTCGCCCCTTGATCATCATAGCCGAGGACATCAGTGGCGAGGCTTTGAACGGTTTGGTCCTCAACAAACTACGATTGGGCCTCCAAGTGTGTGCCGTGAAGTCACCCAGCTATGGACACCATCGCAAGGAGCTCATTGGCGACATTGCCGCTGCCACAGGGGCCACAATTTTCGGCGACGACGTCAACTACTGCAAGCTGGAGGAGGCCAAGCCCGAGGATCTGGGCCAGGTGGGCGAGGCGGTGATCAGCAAGGATAGCACCATGCTGCTGCAGGGTAAACCCAAGCCGGGTCTCCTCGAGATGCGCATCCAGCAGATCAAGGACGAACTGGCCGATAGGCAGACGAAGACGGAGCAAAGGGATCGACTGAGGCAGCGCCTCTCCGCCCTCACAAAAGGCGTGGCTGTGCTGCACATTGGCGGTGGCAGCGAAGTGGAGGTGGGTGAGAAAAAGGACCGTGTGGTGGATGCCCTAAATGCCACAAGGGCGGCCATTGAAGAAGGAATCGTACCAGGTGGTGGCACGGCCTTCCTGCGCTGCATCCCCCACCTCCAAGAACTCAAGATGGAGAGTGCGGATCTGCAGAAGGGCGTGGATATCATCTGTAGTGCTTTGAGGATGCCCTGCCACACGATTGCCCAGAATGCGGGAGTGGATGGCGCCATGGTGGTGGCCAAGGTGCTCCAAGGCTCGGGGGACTACGGCTACGATGCCATGGGCGATGAGTACTGTCGCCTGGTGGAGAAGGGCATCATTGATCCCACCAAGGTGATGCGAACGGCCATCACGGATGCGGCTGGAGTGGCTTCGCTGCTTAGCACCACCGAGGTGGTGATCACCGACTCCCGGAACGATGATCTCTTGGCCAAGTTGGCCGGAGCGGGCGGCGGAATGGATGATGGCCTGGACATGAACATGGGCGGACTGGAGGAGCTGGCAGCCCTGAGTGGAATGGGAGGAATGGGTGGCATGGGAGGAATGGGTGGAATGGGTGGCATGGGCGGTTTCGGAGGAATGGGTGGCGGCTTCGGCGGAATGGGAGGTGAGGGGAGGAATGAGCGCCTCCAGCAGCGATGGACCCACTGCCGAGGAGATGAACGAGATGGTCAAGGCTATTCCCGGCATGGAGCAGGTCGAGGTGCGGGACATCGACAGTGGAATGATGTAGTGTCCAAGAAAACCCATTTTACCTTTAATCATCTCCCAAATCATAATTTATATGGCGGGAGTTTAAATTTTTTGTGTTTTTGTGGCCTACGTCGAATTTCTTTATGAAATATAAATTATCAATTGAGTTGTTTAATTTTCCAAATTTTTAAATATATTGTAGCATACTTTTAGCCACCATTATCCATTTCAAATATCAAGCGATTTTCTTATGATCAAGTTGATCTCCAATAAGGAGACTCATCAAAAGTGGAAAACCTTTCCCTTGCTAACACAATGAAGTGAGAAAGTGAGACCGACTTTTCCCCATTTCCTCACCCTTTGCCGGCACTTTTCTTCAATCGGTTTACCATGCTGGTCTGCAAAAAGCTCCTACTTCTTCACACTTTCGGTTTTTAATTGCGCTAGCCGAAAATTTGGAACGGCGACCGGCAGAGCGAATCCAGCTGCAATGCGATGATCATTTGCATAAAACAAACAGCAATTTCTCACACATGTGCTGCGCGGCCTTCCCTCGTCCACTTCCACTTCCATTCCCCTCCGAACTTTTCGTCGTTTCGCGCATTTTCTGTGTTTGCCGATTGCATTTGTGGCCCGCAGCTAAAAAAGCGATTCGTTACATGAGAGTGAATGTGCAGGAAAAAAGGGGGCCTTGGGGCTTGGGAGCCTCCACAAAAGCGTCACATCAAACATGCATCAATAAATAAATAATTCCAATTTGCAAATTTTTCATCGAGGCCCCTGCCAAACGAACCGAAAATGGTGGACCTGGACCGTCGAGCGTGGGCCAGGGAAAAATCCCAAGCCAAAGCCAAAGCCCCAGCCACTTGGACCTCGCGATTCGATCCTGGTCAGGTGGTTTGGCTTGGCGTCGGAAAGGAAATTGTTCATCTGGCCAACGAACAGCTACAACTCCATTCCGCCGAGTCGGAAAACTCGGAGCTCCAAAATCCAAAAACAGACGAAAGGCAAACAAAAAGGCTATCGCTATCGCTCTTGGCCAATCTGCATGTGCAGGCAAGTCTTGTATTTTTTTTTCTCCTTTTTTTGCGTGTGAGTCTGCGGACAATGACAACAATGAGCAAATCATGGGCACTTTTCTACACGTTGACAAAACAAAAAAAATATTTCCTATGGTGCTAGGAAAAAATTATTATCAGCCATTCAATCTAGTTTACACTTGCAAAGTTTAGAGCTGACAAGCAATCAAACTTGTTTTTTAGATTATCTTAATAATCGCTCTTATGCCCCGCATTCATAAGTGTTGGCTCGTTAAGAAAAAAATCTATTAAAATATTCAAGTGGTTATTGGATATGATATGGTGCTTAATATCTTACTAAAAAATAATAACTTGATTTGGTATCTTATTTTATAGATATTTATTGTTTTATAGTTTTTAATATTTATGTATATGCATATTTGCTTTTAACATCTATAAATTATCTTATTGTCTTATTTATTATCTTATTGTCTTATTTTATTAGTTTTCTTATTTCTAGATTTTCAACATGTTTGTAAGTAAAGTAACTCTTTTTTCATACATCTTTGTGCACTTTTCTCCCAGTGTGAACCGCCGAAAGGCCAACGAGTGATTGGAGCACAGCAAATGGCATTTTTAGCTTTTGACATTTCACGCGTACAGCTCCTCAGACTCGGGCCGTCATACACGGCGTATGTGTGATGTGGCTGGCACTACTTTTCGCTCTCTCCCGATTTGGTCTTTCCCGATCTCGCGACCCCAAAAACGGGCGGCGGCTCTTTAATGTGACTATAGAGATCCGACTCCTCGGGCCTAATGCCATAGATTTGAGTGGCCGACTAATTCACGACAATTTGCACTGATCGCCGATTACAGATGGTTCATTCGGTATGCCAGTATCCCCAGTATCTCTGTATCTCAATATTCCCAATACCATGACATCCCAACATCCACTTCCTTCTGGCCGAACGGCCTACGCTCTCAACGCTTCTCACTGCTCTTTACCGCAAATGCATTTTTAATTACATTGGCAAACATTTTCGCGTTCTCTGGGTGGTGAAGAACAATGGTACTGCACTGGGAAAATATCATGACGATTGTCTACTCTATTCTATAACTAAATTCAGCAAAGAGTTTCACTAAGTCAAGGTCTTTAACAACATAGCTACATTAGTTACTTGCTTGTGACCTTTAATTAAACTTAACTTGATAGTTTCTTCTTTTGAAAATCAAAACTCTATTATATGATATTGATAATAGTATAACCTTACATTCCCAAAATAGAGATTTGTAAAATGGATAATAACAGTGATATATTTTTAACAATTTAATCATAACATCAATAACCATTTATACTAAACTAAATTACATTGAAAGGCATTATATTAAAGTGCTAAAGAGGGAATATTTTTCTCAGTATCAGGATGGGAAGGGGTTGGCGTTGAGAATGGTATGGGTTGGCCCGAGGACGGACCGGGGATGGATTGTGGCTGGTGATGAGGCAGTGCATCATCCACTTGGCCATTTGCCTGATTGCGGTATTTTGCCTCGGTCACTGGGTGGTGGTGGAAAAACATCTCGCCAGCAAATAGCATATGGTAAATGGTAAATGGCAAATGTCCGCATCGAATGCTGCGACCAAAGCAGTATCGATTTCAGGCTACCGCTCCCAGTTGCAAGTTCCAGGTTCCCAGTTCCTCGGGATCCCGATTCCGATTCGTCTTGAGCCGACTGCATCTCCATCTTCATCTGCTGCAAGCTTCTCCTTGTGGCGCGTAAATTTTCATGTCGCTTTGCGATTTGCAAGCATTTAACAAAGTCAAAACAATTTTAATGCACAGACCGGGCAGTTAATTAAAATAGCAACGATCTGTGTTGTGTTGGCCAGGCTGTGGAGTTGGGTCTGCAGTCTGATACCCTGCAGGGTGCCCAGGTGGACATGACCAAGTTCTGAAAGGGAGTGGATGAGTAGTGGGGTTACTCCCTCCCTGCGAATCTATAGCGTTTACTTCAGATCATTAGCTGACGACTTCGAACGATGTGAGATCAATCTTAGGAGACGTTGCTGGTGCAAAGTCTATCATTAATGGCTGGAGCTTGCAATTCGGGTGTACACCGTGAATTATTTATATAATTAAAATAAAAAATGGCAAACATTTTTTGTGATTTTTTCTCTGTGTTTATTCGTTTAATAAATAAATAGTATATTTATACATTAATTTATAAGGGGTACCATCAAAATTTTTTCAAAAATATCGTATAAAAATAAGTTTTTTAGACAAAATCCTTTTTTTGTGTAAAATTTTAACATAAAGAAAATATGTAAAAATATATTCCCTCAAAATTTCTCACTGTGTAATTCGCCTAGATGGCGGACACTTGTCAGGTTGTTTCGCGGGACTGGGACAGAGCCTCTGAATCTTCGACTGCTACTGAGACCTCGAGCGTTGCGCTTCCCATGTTGTTGCCTTTGACAAAATCAAATTAATTTTAATGCCTGTTGGCCGCTTTGCTGCACATTAATTACCAACAACGAAAGAGAGACTCCCTCTCCCTCTCCCGCCTTCCCTTGAAAACCAACTCTTATTTGGCTCTGCATTTTGGCATTTCGACTGCCGACTGGTTTATAATTCAATAAAATTTGATTAGGCATTAATTTGCAATGTCGGCTAATTAATGAGCGCAATATTCAATGCAATCTACTCCTGTTGCCTTTCGCCTCTTCCTCCGCCTCCGGGGGTTAAGGCATATTAACCCCTTCTCTCCGCCCATCTCGTCGACCGTTTCATAACCATATTTGGTTTGGTGTAAGCGCATCTAATGCCAACTTTTAAGTACGAAAGCACAGTATTAAATGGTTTCCTTCAGCTTCCTTCTGCTGTGCGAAAGGGGGCGTAGTGGGGAGAGGGGCGTGGCAGATGAGGCGACCTACTGCAGATCTCTCTCTCTCGCTCTATCTCCCTCTCCTTCTCTCTGCCGTCTCACTCTGTTGTGTTCTGTGGCATAATGGGCCAATTATTACTGCAATTTGCATTAGACCAACACACCGAAGAACCGAAACCGAAACAGAAACAGGAGGGGTATATAGATATACACCGAGATATGTAATCCATGAGAAGAGGAAGCTGAAAAGAAAGCCCGCTTTGGAAATTCTTTTGAGGAGCGCGTTGTTATTATGAAACCGTTTAGAGAACGTGTTTGTGAACAGCACAGTAATTTGGTTAGATTACCAGGCTGGCGACGACGATGATGATGATGCGAATGATGCGGATGATGTGGATGATGCAACTGCAACTGCGGCGGGGAAACTGCATTTTCCACTGGCCAAGGGAAACCAACCAGCACGGTGCTGCTGGCTTGATCTGCAGCAGCAACTGCAACGCGACGAATGTGGGCCAATCTATCACCGCTCAAAGTCACACCAACAAAATATCGACTTCAGTAGAGCGAAGCATGCACTGGAAAAAAGAGATGTAACATGAAATAATATAATAATTTGAACATTCCGTTCAATTCTCAATGAATTCTTCAATTTTTATGATATTGTAAAAAATTCTTTATATTTTAGGTAAAACTTGAATAACAGGAACGCGAATTCTTCAGCATCATTAGTTGAGCATCGTTTTTTGTTCGTAATTATGTAAAGTGTGAATTTTTATGCCAGGTAAAACTTTTAAAGGTATGTACTGTGAACTAACAGAACCGCGAATTCTTTAGCACCTGGACTTTTCATGCTATAGAGTCTTCCCAAGTTTTTCAAACTGCTTTTTCCCTTTTAAAATCGCATATATTTATTTTTCTCCATGCACAAGTTGAGATTGAGTGGCAGTGGCATTGGGACTGGCACAATCCCGTTTCGCGCGGACCGGCAGCGTGTGAATAGAAACGTTAGCGGAGGCACGTTCTGGACGCTGGCTGATAAAAGTTGATTGCAAATTTATAGACGAGCAGATTGGCCATAAACTCATGTCCGAGCAGCGGCCGGGAGTCGTGGTCGTGGTGCCAGTGCCAGTGCCTTGGTTTCAAGATCGCCAGATCCCCAGAATCTAATACTGAATCCAAATCTGCATCTGTACTTGGGCTGCAGCTGTATGCTCCGATCGCATCGATCAGAGTCAATCGCAATCCCAGTCAATCGTCATGGCGATAAGCGCGCTGTCGTTGTCAACACGAGAACAACTTCCGCCAGTGCTCAATCATTCCTCAAGAATCAAACAGAATCGAGCCGTGGAGCACTGGGAATCGAGAATGGCGAATCGCGAATCGCGAATCAAACCAAGAAAGTGAAACCGCCCCGGCGGAGATTTGCTTTGACTCGAATCTTAATTGAATTAATTAGCTTGCGCTTATGCAAATCGCAACTACAGCTCCATAATGCATTCTGCATAGATATATATGTATCTACCTATTCTGCATGCCATATGTGCCAAGTGTCAATATATCGTGAGCCAAGTTGTGTTCTGGCACACATGTGCCCTGGCCATTATTCTTCAAAATGCGCCGCAAGAGCCGAGCTCGAAAAGAAAAAACTTGAGTCAAGCAGCCGCCGTTTGTTTCTTCACACAATTCCACACACAATCCACAATGAGATACCCCCTACGAAATACCCATGCCCTATATAGGGTCCAATGGGTCGATCACGAACTTTGTCACACGCAAAGGGGGGTTTTCAATTTTCAATTGCCGGAGGAGTCACGAAAACGGGAGAATCGAAAGGAGGGAAAGATTCCTTTTATGGTTAATGCTATGCTATGAACATTGTTTTATATTCTCTGGTGTCGATATCAACGGGGTGCCACTGATTCTTCATGAATCAAGGTCATCTGGCCATTTAGGGATATGGAGATAAATGCTGATCCATTTTATTCACAGATAAACCTCATCTGAGATTTTGTCAATTCATATTTTTGAAGTTTACAAATTAAACCGCTAAATCTTCAGAGCAAGAGCATCCAATAAGGACCATAATAACATGTTTCTAAGTTTTAGACATTCAAAACCTTAAATGCATTTTTCAACAAACTGAGACCGCGAATTCTTCAGAGAAAGAGTAACTAATTTTTACCGCACTGATATTTTGGATAGGTATTATTAGCATAGATTAATTCATAAATAAAACAAGACCGCGATCTCTTTAGAAGAAAACCAAATTGAATTTAAAAATTTTAAGAAACCATACAGAAGAAAAGAGTACCCCTGCTTCGATCTTTTGGAGCAGCTTTCCCAGTATCTCGTTGCGGTTTGTTTGCACTCGTATTTCATTTTAGCGGCCAGTGACGGAGGGAAAATGGAAGTGGGAGGGGTTGGTGTTGGGGTTGGGATAGGGGGGGTCCGACGTAACGCCAACACACTCCAAAGCCGCTGCCAAGTAGACCTTCAGACGCCAAACACTCAAACGCCAGCTTCAGTCGCAAAAGTCGGAGCAACGTCGCAGCCAACGCAGCCACAAGAGCATTCAGTCGGCATTCGGCATTCAGCATTATTCAGCCAGTCAGTGGGACAGTTGGACAGGTGGCAGGGGGGCGAGGCAAGGGGCTTAAGGGGCCCAAGAGCCCCCTGAATAAAGGAGCGGGAGGGGCAGACAGTTGGACTGGCAAGAGAGCTCGACGCTCGACAGCTCGAGTTTGCAATTGCGCACTTCTGAAAGCGACCGAGGCGAAAATTTTGATCCGTTTGCATGGCATACACGGAAAAAAACCGATAATATTCGGAAAAGAATGTTAGTTCCCTGTCTATAAAATCCAAATTAAATTAAATATCTGATAGATTTGAGTTCTTCACTTTAATGCATCTTTCATTTACCTACCAGTATCTGATTTCTTATCAATATTTTCTTGCAGTGCATGCACTCTGCACCACACACGGAGGTCGATTATCCGTGTCTCACAACTTGCATCTTGCATATCTCCATAAATATCCATATTGCCACCTTTGCCCACATTTCGCAGCTCATTTGCTTATTGTTGTTTTGCCCGCCGCCGATTTCATTCACCTGTGCAATTGTGCAGCTTTGCTCTCGAGTCTGCGAGAAGTCTGCGATTCAGATTGACACCTGACGTGGCGGCGAAATCGAAAAGCAAAGCGGATCTTAAGGTGGCAGATTTTACATCCGAGATAATAGGCGGCACTGAAAATAGGGGTAGCTATAGGTCTACGATATCGAATATCGCTTTTTTCTGGGAAGTTTATGATCCTAACACGAAATGGTTTAAATATATGATTTGCCAATACCTAGTTAGTTATGGTCACCCACGAAAACTTCCTAGTTAGTCATGGTCACCCATGAAAACTGAAGTGTGAAAAAATAACTGATTCGGTTTTCGAGTCTTTCCCTGCAGATCTCAGTACCTCGTGTACCTTATCTCCAGGGCCTCAGTTCGATAGTAATTTATTCACTCATTCATATGCACATGCACCTCTGAACGTATCTATATAATTATATAAGCCCGATTTGGCTCGCTTGTGCAAAACCACTGGCCAAGTGGTGCAGGCGTTGAGTTATTGGGCCCAGTGATGATTCATTCTATTCACTCGACCCGAACGCGTCGGCTATTCAAGTAGAGTATACCGTATACTACTCACCCATCGATCGATAGATTTATGGCCATGTTGATAGGCAAATTTCCGTTTGCGCTCGAAACACAGAAATGAAGTCGCAGTAAAACCCGATACAGATGAAGATATAGTGTGTGAATACGAAGATACTTAATCTAGTGACATACAATTAGTGGTTGAATAAATAGGCAAGCTATTATTTATCCAGCGACTTTGGAACAAATGGAAAACACAGGTGACCTCAACCATAATCCCCATATGCATGTAAACTATGCTGATAACATAATAATATTTTCAATGAGTTGAAGATTATGAAGAGAAATGGAACAAAAATAGTGGAGTGATGCCGAAATCTAAGCTTCTCTTGATAATGCACATTGTGTATAAGTATTAACATAAACATAAAAGTTATCATCTGATTGTTGTTACATCATTTCATTAGGTGTTAGCAAATGATTATCTGAAAAGAGGAACCGGAAAATATGTATAATTCCCTTAAAAATACCATTATGTAGGTGGTATAATAACTTTTATTGTATTCAGCGTATGCTTTTGCGTACAAATCGAATGTCGGATATTGGTTAGTAAGTATTGCATATATGCAGATACATATTTGTTATCGCTACTAAGTCTGCTATCAGTCTACGAATGCATGTGTGATATTTGGTATCGGTAATTGGTAATTGATAGTTGCTAATGGGTAATTGGTAATCAATAGTTAGTCTGGGAATTGAAGTAACCAAAGATGAGATTTTTAGGAAATTAACAGATCAACTAAAACTAGAACTAAACCTAGGCCAGCTTCTTGTACAACCTGCGTTTCTGCATCCCTTCATCCCTCAATCAACTTAAACATTGACCTCTCTCTCTCTCTCGCTCGTAAAACACCCAAACAACACATATATGACGTAGAAATAAGCAACACTTTCAAACAAATCAGTGTGGTGACCCCATCACAATCGAGCTTACAAAATAATACCCATAGATTATGCACATAGTTCCCAGGACAGATCACAAGAATCCCTCGCTTAGCGTCTCTTCGTTTCCTTTTTCTTCGGGGTTTGTGGTAAAATGTGTGTGCTTAATAATGTTGCATAATATAATATCCTTATGCGGTTCTTCCTACTAGGTGAATATTCGATAAATACGTATGCGGAGTCCTTTAAGTGTTCAGGCTAATTAATTGCTATCGACACTGGTCCAAAAGAGGAGTAAATTCAATACGGGTGGGTTCGTCAGACAGTCTCTCGATATATATCCCTTCGGTTGTTGTTGTTCTTAAAAGATGCTATATCAAAAACGTTTTTTGGTTTTCTTGGGGGAACACTGTGGTCTAGGTGTTATTGTTGTTGTTCTGGTGGTGGTGGTGGTGGTGGTTGCTTTAGGATAATGGAGCTGATGCTGACGAACTAAAATCGGTTTCCATTTAGACCCTGCGGTTGCAGTGCTCCTGCTGCAGGTTCACGTTGTTCATCACTGCACTCATGTCCACCACCACCGAGTCGGTCATCGTCATGACGCACTTGCTGCTAGTCTCCAGCTCCGTCTGCCCCTCGAGGAGACCCCCCTCGTGGTGCCCATTTCCATTGGGCGTGCCGGCGGGCATGTCCTGGAAGGTAAGCATATGTAGAATTAAAATAAAGAAGAAATCGCTAGTAGAAGCAGAGCTAAGCAGTTACAAATCTGCCGTCACTCTGCTGCCGATCTGCCAGCACACACAGTATGGATCAATCAAGGATCTGATATGATCTGATATTCATACCTGATAGTTCACAGAAGCAGCATCCAAAGCCATCAACTCCTTGCGTGAAAGTTCCTCCACAACGGCGGCAGTATAGCAATCGCCCAGCATGTTGTTCGTAGTGCGAATCCGATCCCTGCAAGACAAGAGCCCCTGGATTAGTGATATACCTAATGGGAATAGCCATTCCAAATCAGATCCACACTCACACAAACCAGTCCACGGCAAACAAGAGCGTCACATCCTGGACAGGAGCATCGATGGCGGTGAGGACGACGAGAAGGAGGACCAGAGCTGCACTCGGAACACTGGCCGAGCTCATCGAGGCGGCCGTGGAGGTGAGGAGCACCGTGAGCAGCTCCCCGAAGCCCAGGACCATTCCACTCATCTGGGCAATGAAGATCGAGGCCACCGCGATGTAGAGGGCCGTTCCGTCCATATTGATATTGCATCCGATGGGCAGGACGAACCGCGTGATCCGCGGATCCACCTTCAGCTTCTCGTTCATGCAGCGGAATGTAATGGGCAGGGCGGCGGCGCTAAGGGGCGTGGCAGGCGCACATTTCGGTTCGAGGAGTGTGGTGGTGTGATTTTTGGGGAGTGTTGTGTATTAGTGGGTAGTTCGGAGGATACAACATCAGGTCGTGGCAAATACCGGAAGAAAGAAAAAATACACATTTAACGCACTCCTACTGCATCTGAATCTCAGTTCCCTGCTCTAAAGGTATTTCAAAATTTAGGAACATCCAAAATAAAAATATTTTTAAGGAAATTTAAATCCAATTTAAAAACCTACAGCTTTTTTAACGTCTGTATTCTAATACCTTCGATTTTAAAACAATTTATAGACCATATTCATTATTTTTTGGAATTGTCTAACGAAAAAAAGGGTTTTCCAATATTTCCAGTTAAACTAAGTAAATAAGTTTATGATCGGACTCCAAATTTATTTAAGACAAAATCGTCTCTTTGTTTTGACTTGTCATAGGATTCTCCGATAAACTTCTTAAATTTTCCTTTTGCTCTAGACAAAATTGTATCCATATTCGTTCAAGCGGAAATTAGCTTGGCATTCGAAAAATGCACTTGACTTGATCTCTGGCAATTTTGCCTGCTGATTCAACAGATTATAGACCTAAGGATCCCATTGATCCCATTGGTCGACTGAAAACACAGAACTCACGTTGAGGCCGTGGCGAAGGCGGTTAGCATGGCCTGGATGAGTCCGGCGTAGAACTTGAATGGGTTGCGGCGCACGACGACGAAGTAGATGGCCTGCATCACCACAAACTGGTAGATGATGACGCCGATGGCCACGGTGACGATGAACCACATGAGCTGGGACATCACCAGGCCCAAGTCGCCGACGCTCAGGATCTTGCCGGCGATCACCGAGCTAATGCCGACGGGCGTTAGCCACATCACACAGGTGACCATCTTCATGATCACCTCGAAAATGGCGGCGAAGAAGTCGACCACGACCTGGCCCTTCTGGCCAATGGTCCCCAGGAAAGTTCCGAATACCAGGCAGAAGAACACGATGCCCAGGGTGTTGGTTCCACTGCGGTACTGGATGTCCCGCACGAGCACCACCTCCTCCGCCAGATCCTCCGACAGGCGTTGGGCCTCCAGGCCTCCGGCCACCAAGGTGTCGTTCATCGTCTCGTTGAAGGCGTGCAGGATGCTGGGCTTGGGCAGGTAGACGGTGTGCGCCTGCTGAATGGAGGCCTGGAACAGGTTGTCCGGGAATACGTTTCTGGGGATAAAAAAAAATGTTGGAGTTACACATTATTAAGTAAAGCTAATATATTATTAATATTCATAAATTTCTAGTTTACCAAATCTAAAATTTTTAAATAAATAATCATATTATTTCTAGTGAAATGCTTTTCGAGACTCAAAACCCCGCTCTTAAAGTTTTTACATACATTATATTTACATAATTTATGTATTTTACAGAGAAGCAACTTTTTGTGACTAAACATATGCAACAATTTAATTTAAGTCAGGACCTATGTCGAAAACCGACATTTTTCACAGCATACTTTTATCGTTTGAAACTAAGAAATAAAAAAAAATATCTTGAATCAATAAAAATATTTTTGTAATTTAAATTACTCTATATAATATTCAAATTTAATGAAACCCACAATCAAGTTGAATTTATTTATCCAAACAAAATATATTTAATGATATTATCTGCAAGTTGATTACCTGCCCAAATCCAAAAGACTATCCAGAAGGTTGACAGCCCGCCTATCCGTCGACCGATCATCCGCGTTGTGCAGATCCGGATTTCCAGGATGGATGAGCAGGACGAGAGCGATTCCCAGGGCGGCGTTGAAGAACGAGGTGCTGGCGAAGTAAACCAATGTGCGCAGCGCTATCTTGCCATTCATCTTGGCATTAAGACTGGCCGATCCGGCAATCAGGCTGGATATAACCAGCGGCAAGATCATCAGCTTCAGCACGCGCATGAAAAGTTCGCCAGGATACGAGATCAGCATGATGGAGTCCCCGTGTAAATTTAGCGGTCGCAACGAGAGTCCTGATGGATAAATGGTATAATTAATATGGGGTTTTTACTAAGGGGTTTTACTAAAAAGAAATATTTACAAGGGACTAGTAAGGACTTGACTTAAAAAGATGTCTAAAAGAATGCAGTAAAAAAACCATAGTTTTCTGTTATTTAAAATATATTGTTGCATACTTTTTGACACCGCTAGAAATCACGTTTTAATTTGATCTTATACAGTTTGGAAAAGGCATGCCATTTTACTGTTCTCGGCTGGTTTTCCATGGTATTAATCTCCAAAAATTTCGCATTACTCATAGGACTTACCCAGTACTACGCCCAGGAGAACCCCGGAGAGGGTGACCAACAGCATGAGGTTATCCGATAGCCACCTGCGATAGCCGGTCAGCTCGACGGGTGCGTCGCTGCGCTCCGTGGTCTTCGGCGGCAGCTCAGTGGAGGTGGGGGGACCCATTTTGGCGAAGAGGTAATCTGAAAATTTCTCAGACTTTTCCATTTCCAAATGTCCGCAAAATTTCCAGGTGTCCAAGTGGGGCTGCCTCGTTTTTGCAGCGGAGCGGGGGCGACAGAACCCAGAAACCAAAATCGAAAACCGAGAAAACCAAGAGAGGAGCAAGCGAGACGGGGCGAGCGGAGAGAAAGAGAGAGAGAGCTAGCTAGCTGTGGGGGTTCCTCTGTTTTTCAGAATGCGGCTGCTCCTCGTTTTGTTGTTGTTGGGTTTGTTAACTGGTTGGTTGGTTTGCTGGCTTGCCTGTGTGTCCAGTTATTGATTTTTTAAGTACTTCACATTGAACTTGAGGATGTTGATTAGGTAGGCCATTCTTCTACCGGTGCGGCGTTGTCTTTTTTTTGTTCGGCGGCGCTTGCGTTCCGCCTCGAACCCTCGTTCCTTCCTCGCTTCGAAGGCGGTTGTTTTTTAGCGGCTCCGTTGTTGTGGTTTTCTGAGACTTTCCGCTCCGGAATGTCAATCAAAACTTAGATGGAGGCTTTCAACGGGCGGTACTGACCTTCGCGGGTGGGTTGAGTGGGTGGTGGGGTGTTCTCTCTTTAAGGCGCTGAACTGCACTCGCACTCACGGGTCGTGTTGTGCACACACACAGAGATAATCGATTTTTCAGACTCCGGGTCAGGGGTCAACTGCAAGTGTGTCAGGCCCTGCTCCGATTTCAAAGCGTTTTTAGGAAATTCCTTCCTTATATTATAAGTTGACTCCGCTTTAAAGCCTCTCGGAAAGATAAGAACTTCTCACTTTAAGTTTCAGCCAGTTTCTTCCGCTTTCGTTTTCACTATTTTCCGCCCCGTCTGAGTTCCCTTTTTCCTGCTCCTGATTTTCCAGCTCCTCGAAACGCCAACCGTTCACTTCAAGCTTGCTCCTGCGAATGTGCTACTCTCTCGCTGGGTCAGCTTTTTATTTGAGAAACCCCACTCGGGAGTCGAGTGTCCTGTGTGCTATAAATGCCATATAAATACGATGCTCTCCCTCTCTCTCGCTTTTCTCGCGGCGCATTTATGGCAAATGCCGGCAGGGAAATGAAAACGAAATGGAAATTGAAATTGAAATGGAGACGCGGTGCAGACATCACGCACCGTCGAAAAGCTGATTGACGCTCCGCAATTATCATAAAGCGGAAAATTCCGCTCGACGAGCACGCAAAAAATGATTAGCAGCCACGCAGAGAAATTAAATTCAATTATTGAGCATAACACGTTAGGGATTTTATGTCCTAAACACTGGGTTAATGTTTACATATTATAGATCTGCTTTATAATAACAGAATAATGAATTTATAATTCCTTTTTTCACTTTTAAATATTTAATTAATAGAACTTGAATAAAATTAATGTAATACGAACTTTTTTTCACATCTACATTTTTATAGAATCTACCAAAATATCCAGAAAACTAAATATGGTTTTTCTATATTATACATATATATATATTTTCAAGTTTCTAACACTTTACAGAACATTATATATGGTTTTAACATTTTTTAACATTTTCGAAAATATTGAGTACAAGTTTCTAACATTTTTTTTATCGGTGTGGTGCTATACAGCTTTAGTATTTCTCTCAGTGAAGAGCGAACCCCACTAACCCTTCCAGGTAATTTGATTTAATAGCCTCGCTAATCGATTTAAGTGACTTGGCAATTGCCGCTGGATGTCCTTGGGGATAGGAGGCAGAAAGCAGGGAAAGGTTCGTCGCCAAAAGACGTTTATCGATTCGCCGAAGAGTGCGCCTTGTTAGCTGTCATTCATAAATCATGTGAGAGGCCCCTGCCCCTTTCGGAAAACCCAGAAGCCGCAGAGCCCATTGCCCATCTCTCGGGCAGTGGGCCAAATCAATAGGGCAGCGCTATATTTAACTTCCTCTAACCTGGCCACAACAAACAAATCGTTCCGCGTCCGCCGGGATCCGGCTGAATTCGGTTGTCATATTTGCTATTCGCATTTCGGCATTCCCGGTCGCAAAAACATCCTCTCGCCAAATCCCCCGATCATCTGGCAGATAATTAAGATAATTGCAGCGACGAGTTTCGCCTGTCGCTTTGATTTCTGCCCGCTGCCAGGCACAAAATTTATTGGCACTTCCCCTTTGCGAAACTTTCAGATACATAACAAATATAGATTTTGGGCTATACGAATGGCGAACTTGAACTTGACATTTGGCAGCGGGTTTCTTCGAAAAAAGATATTTAGAGAGAAAGAGGGAGAGGCAAGAGGAGGGAAATCTATGGTTTCCATTATAACATCTATAGGGCTGGGCTCTTGTGGTCTTAATCGATTTAACCTGTCACTCGGGCCATTCATTTCGGTTTCGCTTTGCTGACACAAATTACAAATAGGCACGAAAGCGGACAACTTTCAGAACGATCGAAGGTCACCCTGCATCCCCAAAATCTCACACCCTCCTGGACCGGAAAAAATGTCTTAAAATATTGTAAAGCATTCCTGTTATATGTACTAAGTAAATCTAAAGATGGACCCTAAAAACTAATTTAAAAAAAATGTATTTATTTATATATAGATTATAAGGGGGTGTCTTCTTGTTACCTATTTTTATTACAAAATTTATTTTTAGGAAATTATTATTAAAAGCATTTTTGGTATTTCTGGGAACAACGTTTAGTTATATAATCTAAAAATATAATACCATTTAAATTTACATGATAAATTATAGAAAATATCAATGGATAATACTTAGGTAACAAAATTTATTTAAGCATAAACCAAAGTGAAAAGTGATCTAAAAACTTATAAACAAATTTAAAAAATATGTGAAAATTGTATAGTTTTTAATTATTTATTTCGATTTTGGTTAATAGCATTGATGCATATATATTATTTTTGATTGACAGACTTCACCTGTTATGATTGATTATTTCTCTGCGTGATCTTAATACACTCGACTCTTAATGCTCATTGAATAACTATATTTAGGCTTTTCCTTGTTGCCCCCGCTCTGTAATTTTCCAGCTTGACTTTCGGATGAACTCACCTCGGACGATTAACCACAGATTACCCAGGATGGAGCTTTTCGATGGCACTCCCCGCGATAATTATTGTTTTTATCGTACGTCTCACTTTGCACTCACTTAGCCTTTTATTTTTTTTGCTTTGCACTCAATCACTGGCTTTTTGCTTTTTTATTTCGCTGTACACCACTGCGTATGCCTAACGTTTTGCCAATGCAGTCAGTTGGAATAATTTTCGCAGCAATTTCTGCTGCCGTTGCATCAACAGTTTCAGAATGCGTTGCACCGCTGTAGCCGTTGTAGGGAATTTTTTTCTACCTGTGAGTACCAGAAAGTGGTAGGTTACAAAAGGGTGGTTCAGCTTGACTTCAAGGTTTGTTTACTAGAAGAACCAAAACTACAAGTTTACGCAAATTCAGAATAATAAAGAAAAAAGCTGATATGTTTCTCACTAATTTAGTTAATTGAATGCATTTAATATAATTTATTTATTATTGATTTTTAGGTAAATTAAATTATAACCCTTATTCAGTTTGTGGGTTTTTTGTTAGGTGATTCACAAGACAAATGGTAAACAAGAAGGGCTTAAGTTGTTCTTCGCCTGTCCGCTGTGAGACCTTCGTTCCGGTTATATCAACAGTTTATAACTGGGGCATAGCGATACGGAAATAAACTTTTCATATAATAGATCCCAACGCTTTAAGGTAGATTTAAAAATGTCTATGCATAAGGCTTTGTTGGTAATACTATACAATTTATCTAATTGTGTACCAATTAACTGAATTGTGTTCTTTTGTACCAATTATCAAAAACTAATATGTGATCTAAAAGAAGCACTTCCAATATTGGTAAAATAATTCTTTACTATTATTTTATAAATCTAAGACTTCGGAAACATTTTTTAAGGAATATATTTCAGGGATATTCTAAACTTTTAGGGATGGGAAAGGATCTAGTCTGGAACAGGTACCTCAACACGAAACGATCGACGCGACACAGAACCGGGAACTGCAACCGGAATGCCGCGAGGCCGCGGACTTAACTGCCTGGCGATCGACGGACGCTGAACGCTTTAAACGGAACGAAATCTTCGGATCTCGCACTGAGTTCACACTAAACATGAACGCGATCTTTAAGGGGCTCCTCCGATGTCCGCTGGGCTCGCCAATTGAACAGAAAGTGAGCAATATATTTAATTTAAGCAGTTGCGACAAGAAGAGCCCACATTTCTTTGGCTTTGTTTTTGCCACATTTCGTTTTCACTTTGCAACGGCAAGGGTTCTCTATGTTATTTTCTCTAATTCTCTGGTCGGCTAATGCGACAGCGAAAGAGCGAGAAAGTTGCCCGTGACGCCAGCGAAAACGCGTCAAAGAGACCCCTCCCCATTTGTCTGTGCCTATGCCTATGTAGTATATACCATACATCAGCGGCCGCCTTTTCACCCCCCTTCAGAAAAAGAAAACGTTCCGACACCCGAAAACAAACGACAATTGTTTAATGCACTTTGACACACTTTAAATCTTTAGGAAAATTACCTTAAACAGACACGAATGCCAAAACATGCAAATACTATTAAAGGGGAGGGTATAGAATAAAAAATACCCCTTAAAAAAGGAATTACTCATAAACTTTACTGTATTTTTATTTTACTCATATAATTTACTGTATGATTTATAAATATTTTACTTTACTTAAAATATATATTTAAAAAATGTATATGCTAAAATTTAGTTTAAATAATTTAAAATTAATGTTCTAAATAGTTGACTAATACCTTAAGAGTTTAGATATATTTTCTCAAGTCAGCACAACCCATTATACTTTTTTTGGTATTTCGAATGATCAAGTAAATGATTTTGTTATTGCTCAACTTGCGTGGATCAGCGATATGCTGCCTAAAGTGGAAAATTGCAATCCGAAGGGTGCGAGAAAGCAACAAGCTGAGAAAATTACGCATACGCCACGCTGCCAGATGCCAAGGTACTGCGATGAGATGAAACGCTTTCGTATGTTTCTATTTGTCATTTTAATTAGAGCATGCTGCAGGTGCACTGTTTTCTTCGGGGGAGAGTGGAAATGGCAAATATTCTACCTATGTGCGAGAAATGCTGCTCAAATACAAATTGGCCACTACAATCCGGCTTCCTCAAATGATTGGGCCCCATTATAGGCCCAATTTACATAATACATGAGCTGAGATATTTAAACGGAGACTGAAAATAAAACTGATATGGGGTCATTGCGTGCCGACTTGGATCATTGATAGTTAGGTGGGAGTCCGATAAAGGTCCGCTTACATAAGTCGGCCGTTGAGCCGCCAAAAGCCAATTAGGTCTCAAAAAGGTGGAGGACCAGGGGTCGAGGCTAAAAGGAAAGGAGACGTTCAGGAGACGTCATCGCTCTGAAAATTACACTACTAAACTAGAAAATAAACTGGAAAATGTTATAATATTTTTTACTTGAAAACTAAAAACACTGAAGAAATGCAATCCCATTTGCAATATTCTTGTCTTAAAATTAATTAAGCAAAAATAATAAATTAACCATTATTTATAATTATAAATTATCGTAAATAAGTTTTTATATTTAAACATTAAACTTTAATTCCATTTATATTTAACATTAAATATTATTAAACATTAATATTTATTAACTAATTTAATTTGGACTTATCAATGGGACTAACTGTTGCTCTTTTTATGGCAATGTTTATGGGTATTATAGCACCACTATAAAAGGGTTCGTGCATTGGTTAAGTAAAAGCTGCCCGACAAAACAAACCCATTTACTTAGCAACAGCTGTCCTTTGTTTACAACCGGCAAATTAAGCTCAATTTTTATTGGTTGAACCAAGTTGAAGACCCCGAAATTGATGCTGGTCGATATAAAAGATGTGTTTTTGCCGCCGGCACTCAACAGTCTGTATTTTTCACAGACCAAGCGGCTGCTGCGGGTACAAAATTAGTACAGTGGTTACTCGGTAATTGGAATACGAATTTGCAAAAATTCTTTCTTTTTATTTGATTTGATCTTTCTTTATCGGCAGTGTTTTTGAATATTTTAAAATAATTCAAACAAGTTAGTAATGGGAACAAACAAAAGGAGCAGCCTTTATAGTTAAAATTTCAAGCTAAATTTTCACAATTTATAAAATAAAAAATGTAATTAAAAAAAATGCTTGTAATAAATCCAGGAAATCTCAAATTGAATTCGTATAAAATAAGCCAAATCACACGACTGTCAATCAGCAGAAAAATCGAGTTAAATCCGCCGATCGCTGGACAAATCAAATGAAGTTCAATTTTGGGCCATGAAAAAGTATATGCGGATTTTTGTGCTGCTCAGCTTTTGGAGCGACTAATTCAATTTGGTGGGAAACCCGAAAACGTTAACTTTCAAACGGAACCTAATCCAATTAACCAGGCCGAGCGGCAGGAACCGGAGCACATGCAAATTATCCGATTCTGCCCCGTTCTTAATTAACATTTAAAATGCTTCAGTTTTTTCCTTTATTTTTCGTCCCCTCCGGTCGGAACCTTTTTGCGCGAAAACCACTCGGTAACCGCAGTTGTGGTGCGTTGGGTGGCAGTTGCGGTGGGTGTGGCGACCCACCCCCACCCACTCTGAAATCCATATACAGAAAGTTGCAAAATGTTAAATATTTGCAACACCTGAAAAATTGAATATTTTTCATTAAAAAGTTCCAAGTTTTCCGACGGCAGCGGCTGCTGATGGGTGGAAAAGCTGTAAATGGGGGGATGTAAGAGGTTCTGTCTCAACCGCAGTCAATAAATAAACTTTGGAAAGTGCGTGGAAATGTATTCGCAGATTGAACCGATCCGAAAGTGATGAGTGCGTGAGTGAAAATGAACTACCATCGGAAGATATCTGTAAATTGTTTAATAATACACAAGGTATTAATCTGTTGAAATGTCTTGTTAACTTTTCTCTTTACCTGCCCATCCAAGTTTTCAGAACTTTTCTTGTTTTTATGATAACCCTCCTAAGCCTTTATTTGTTAGCCATGATTTGTTTCTTGTTCGTAACTTGGTACTTTTAACTATTTGCCTAAGCTGCTGTCGCCACCCCATCTCTTCGATTATTAGTTCTTCTTACCGCCTCCTATTTATTCTAGCTGTGTGCCTCTTTGCCAACTGGCGACTAAATCAATTTGCAAGCTTCAGTCACAGTCAGCTTTTCCTTTTCCTTTCTGGGAAAACCGCGACATGAAAATGGACGACAGACGGTGGTGCTGTCGGTGGTTTTTCTTGGTGACGGCGGTGGTGGCACGTGTTGCGGGTAGCCGGCTTACAGCAGATGTGGATGTGGGCCGATGTCTGTTTAAAGCGCCATCATAATCAGCAGCCTCATCATCATCATCAGCATCAGCTTGGAGACCTGCTCCGCCTCCCCCTCCTTCTCCTCCCCACCCCAACTGGTCATGTTGTGCTTTGTTAAAAGGATTTTCACGGATTTCCGTTGTAATTTGAAAAGTTTTTTGTGCAACTTTTTTCATTAGAACCAGAGAGAGAGGCACAGGCGGAACGAAAGGTGGGGCATCGGCATCCCAGCATCCCCCCTGCAAAAAGGTAAATGGTAAATGGCTCGGCCGTGTTAGTTTTTGAAGTGGCCTGCCACGAGCAGCCGGCGAACAGGTGTTAATTGTTTTCAAGCTAATTTGCCCCGGCGATAATGAATTTTTCGCCTGGGCCTGAGCCTAGGCCCCCAAAAAAGAAGAAAATTATAATTAAATTGCTCTGAAAGCGACGCGGATTTCGAGAACTTTGCCTAAGCCTATTACACGCAGAGAAATAGGATGACGATTTGTGTGGTTAAGTCAACCAAGTGAAAAAGCTGCAAGAAAGTTAAAGAAAGAGCTATAAACTGCTCCACTTAAGTTACCTTTTCAAATTGTCTTTATCTCTGACTAGTCCGCAGTGGAAAGGGATTTGGCTATATCCACTTGCTGGCTCCCCACTTTCAACTGTTGAC
Organism: Drosophila pseudotakahashii; assembly: GCA_035046095.1. Classification (NCBI taxonomy): domain Eukaryota; kingdom Metazoa; phylum Arthropoda; class Insecta; order Diptera; family Drosophilidae; genus Drosophila; species Drosophila pseudotakahashii. Next base: position 869,783 of record JAWNOE010000198.1, read on the forward strand.
TAAAAACTCCGAGGAACAATAAAGTTGCCAGTGCTCCACATCCGAGCTTTCCCCGAGCTAACTGCCTCCCCTCAGCAATTCCTTTGTCAACCTTGAAAAGGCGCGCAGGTGTGAAATGAGCGTGCGAAATGGAACCAGGCCTACTCCAGAGGGAAAGCGGGGGGAGAAAAGAGGGAAAGCGTGTGTGGGAGATAATTGAATTTCTGATTTTAAGTGCTGTCGAGGCGGAGTCATCAGCAGAGGGTAGCTAAACAAGTCACAAAAGTGCAAATTTGGGCCGCAAAGTATGCAGCACTAAATTACGCATACGCCATGTGCTACCGCAGCAGCAGCAGTTGGAGTGGCAGTGGCTGTCGAGACCGGAACGTGTAAATTGTTTCAACTCGGCCTGCCGGAAAGTTGAGGTCCTGATGCCAAAAACCAAAAGCCGGGGGAAGGCTGCCAATTTGCCAAGTGTCCGCAAACAAAGCGAGACACACAAACCAAACGAGACAAACGAGCGAACAACAAATAGTTGTCAACACAACGGTCAGTCAATGCGAACAGGGACTACTCTTTAGCCAAATTATATAAGTAGTTATTTTAACAAAAACAAATTATTTGAAATTTAAATTAAAGGAGAAAACCCGTATTTCCTAACTACCCAACGCTCTTTCCAACTTGTATTAATGTGCTTAAAGCTATTCCTCTCCTGTGTTTGACTTCCTTAATACTGTAACCAACTCGTACAAATATCTGAATTAGATTTGAGCAACACACTACACCCCATGAACTTGAATAACTTCCGAATCTCCTCAAAGAAAACAAGAATTATTTCACTCCTTTCTCATTTGATCTGCTTCCTTTTCCTGTCTCACTACACAAACATTTGTTATTATAATACGTCGTAGGTGTTGGCGTCCAATATTCAAGCCGTATTCCAAGCACCCGCCTGAGAGAAGTTCCTCCGACAACTTCAAGTGGCATTGTAAAAAGTTTTCCAGCCAGCTCATTTAAAATGCAAATGGAGGCCGCTTGTACACTGGCAATCGGTACGTCCACCTTTCAACCTCCCATCCCCCTCCCTCGACGGCAAATTAGTTTGCAAGCAAAGAGAAACATAAACAGAATACGGCCAATATATCGCCCATTTGGGCTATAAATTATCCGGGATATCACTCCTGCAACGGGACTTTCAGGCTGGGTTTCATATTCGGGATTTATTTCGGCCTCATCCAGCGGCAGTCGTTGTGCCTATAATCCGCTTTGTGGACCAGCTGAACTTTGGCCTTTCAGCTCTTGCCGCTTTTTGTATATACAGAGCAGAGGGCTGAGTGAGGGAAAGTCAGCAGTCGCACCATCGCTAACTTCTTAAGTGCAGTGCAACTTTTTGACACTTGAAATTGAGTTTTGCGGTGTAATTGCATTTTATTTGCCAACTTCAACCGAGGGAACCAAACAAAAGTCGCAATCCAATCCCATTCCCATTGCCATTCGGAATCCCCATTGCACTGCCATTGTAGCTGAAAGTACGATGCTGTATCTTTCTGTCAACTGGCGCCCGAACAGGGACGCTGGGTGGGTAGGTAGCGAAAGAGGTGTCATCAAATTTGCATGGATGGCGCCGAGGTGGCTGGATCTCAAGTCAAGTGGCGATAATCGCAATCTTTGGCTCGCCCGTTATTTGCGCCACACCCATTCACAACCTTACATGGGCATACACAGTCAGAAAAGCTATGCATTATGTTTAAAATGTGTCTAAAATTGTATGCAAAATAATTTTAATTAAATTTATATTAAAGGGGAAACCCGTATTTTCTAATGCTCTTTCCAACATATCTTTCTGTTATCTTTCTAACGGATTGCATATTTTTTAGGTTGTTAACTTAATTGTTCTCTGTGTACAAAAGAATTGAATTGAATGATTTTCGCAAATGGATTGCCCGTCCAGGGGGGAGGTGAGCAGAAGAGTAATGAAGGGGGGCTGTGAGTTTGTGCAAACTGCAGTTTGGCAGCTCATAAAATCAACTTTTACCATTCCATTCCACTCGCATGCAGCTTTCCCCGTGAATTTTCGTGGTGGGTGGGCGGTTGAGGGCCAGAAAATTAATTACAATTTTTTGAATGGAGACGGAGACCATTGAAAGCGGTTGGGGATGAGGAACAGCAATCAAATCAAATTATTTTTCATTGCAGCTCAATACGGGGAAACGAAAACGAAACCGAACCGAGCAAAAGGCCAGCCGGAGAACAGGAAAGGGAAAATCAACTCGGGCGTATTATGCAAGCCAAGCTGAGCTGGGAAAAAGGCAGAAGCAGAAAACTTCCGACTGCTCTAGAAATGTTTAACAAATGCCAAGGCGGGCATTTCAATTTCAGACTGCGGACGGCGGACTGACTGACTCAATGCAGCCATAATTAAGAGTGTCCTCGCTGTCAGCTCCGCCATTGTTCTAGATTTTCCGTTTCCCCAGCACCAAAGGCAATGCGAATCGACAGCTGTCCTTCTGGCTCGAAATCTTCTGGCAGCGAGATAAATGAATTTTTCATTAAAACAGTTGCAAATTATTTAGTTTCATGTTGGGCATTAATTTACATAATTTAAAGTTAAACTTTTCCTGCACAGTTTTCAATTGCCACAGCTTGTTGCTTGTGCTTTGCCTTTTTTTATGAATGAAATTTTGGCGCGCTTTTCCCGACGCAGGCGCAGTGAAAATTCAGAGAGAGGAGAGAGAAGCCGGTTGAATGTTGATGATGGAAATTGAAAGCCCAGCCTCCGCGGAGAATGCGAGATGCCCTTTCAATCTGCGATTCGTCAGACAAAAGCAGCGCGACTTTGACGGCGGCCAACAGTTGCGGTCTGGAGCTCGTCGGTTGCAAGTCGCAATCTCTTGAAAATCGCGCATAAATAAGCCGTCGAGAAATCAAAGCCTTCTTCGTCGTCGTGCAAATGAAACAAAACGAAACAAATTAAATTATGGCTTGAATGTGTATGAAATGCCAATAAATTGTCATTTGTGTGTCAGTGTGCCGGAGTGTGTGCCCCGTGTCGTATACGCAATATTTATGAATGCAATTTCCTACGACCGAGCAGAGACAATACACAGTCGTAAGCCTGGCTTATCGAGCTTGCTAGTTAAGTGAACCCGAAAAAGCGGATCTCCATTGTCTGCGGTAATCCCTGCGGAAATCCCCGAAGCGATTTTCCCAGCAGCTTGCAGCTGCAGCCGAGTATTGGCTGCATAACAAATCGCATCAGGCATTCTGACATCGCATCTCGGTTGGCATCTCCCCAGCATCTCGGGATCTCTGAATGGCCAAAGTGCTCAGTGCACACTCCATATCAGCGTTTCTTTCTCTCCTCTATTTTTTTGCCACCCGTTCGCCAGCAGTTGCAGTTTGCATTTCACAGTTTACACACGACGAGCAGCGAAATATGGAATCTGAATCACAAATGCAGCCAGCATTTTGCATAATTTATGTCAAGCATGAAAATAACAACTAAAGCGGGCGATGGCCAGAATGGGGTGGCTGAGGGAGGGGTAGGGGGGGGGGGGGGCAGCTGAGGGAGCCGTCACACATACATGGCCATAAATAAGTGCAGGTTTAAATACCACGGCAACAATTGTGAAATATGGCAGAATAATAGAAAGGACCAAAGCAGCGCAGCAGCTAAATATTCATATACTCAAATGTACACTGCACTGGGAGAAAAATGCGAAAAAAAACGATACCTTTTTTTAAAAATATTTTAAAAATATTTTAGGAAAGATGAGTTATTTGTCTGTTTTATTTTGAAAACTTTTTTAGATTTTCCAAACAAATATAGCTTTATCTATCCTTGTCTACAAGTGCATACAAATCAAACAAATTGGCAAACAAAATATATAAAAACTCAAACTACAAACAAATTAAGGTATTAATAATAAAGTCTGATTTAAATAAACAATTATTTAAATCTTAGTCACGCCCTAGAAAAGTCATTATATTTTCTCTCTTTATATTATTTACTAAAAGAAAATAATTGATAACATAAATTTAAATAAATTAAATTAATTTCTTCTTAAATTATTTTTCAGTAATTAAAAGCAGACATTTCAAATTTGTTCAAGTGTTTTTCCCGTACCAATTTTTTTGTCCGCTATGTCAATGCACTAATTTAAACTCTGTTTGAAATATGAACGCATTAATTTTAAAGTCATTTCAGTTTATACACTTACGGATGCTTTATTGTGCACTGCTGCATTTCAATTTAAATAATTTTATTTTATTTAAGCTAGCTTAAATTTCGTGTTGTTCTAGAGCATTTAAATTGAATACAGAATTGAATTAAAGCCTTTGCCGTTATTGTCTTCAACGCGTTGCAGCTTATCAATTTTAGTAATTACATTTTCAGACTGAGCTGCCAAAATTAAATCAAATAGGCCAGACAACTAGTTTAATCGATAACATAATCCAAACATTTCGTGCAACTTGTTGTTGGGGATTTAAGTTTCCCAACTACTTGGCAAGTTGTGAGGAAAATTTCCATATTTTTCTTCGATTTGAGGTATTGAAGTGAAAGCCGCAAACAAAGTTGGTTGGCTTTTCTTTTCTATTCCTTTTTCCAGTGCATGTACAAATATGAGTTGTTAGTTACACGAGTAGCTCAGTGCAAGGGGGGCTAAGAGGGCAAATGTCAACTGTAGGCGGTGCACCCAGGGGTTAAGCAGTGCCAGCGAGGGGTTAAGTGGGCTGGAGACCCCCTTCGGGGCACGCCACTGTGTTTTCTGAGGACAAAACAAAGCGAGCCAACACAACGAAATGGGCCAAAAAGTTATTTTAAGCGAACTGCGAAAAGCGTGCTACAAGCAAAGAAAAAGAACGAATGAAAGCAGAGAGCGCGAAAGAAAGCGTCCATAAAGTGGGCTTAGTGGGTGGTTGGAAAAGCGGGAGAGCGGAAAAGCGGGGAAAGGGACTGCAAGTTGGTAATCTCGAAACAATTATGCATACGCGCGCATACAGAGAGAAACGTTCACCGAAATCTGTGGCGCGTGAGACTCGACTCGACTCGACTCGACAAAAAGTAGCCCAAAAGCCCGCAATGAAAGCGCAAAATGTTTGGCCATTAGCATAAAAAATAATGGCCACACAACAACTGAGGGATGGGGTAGGGAAAAAGTGGGTAAAAGGGTGGAGCGCGTGTCCATTTCATCGAAGACTTGGTCTTAATCCTTTTCAACTGGCAAATTGGCGTGAAAATGCCTTTTGGGGCTCCCCAGGCATTTTGATTCGGTTTTGCCGTGACCATTACCTTTCACATGGAGAAAAATCAATGCTTTTACATACAAAATCACAGATTAAACTAATATAACAAGTGCAAAGAAATAATAATATAAAAAATACATTTAATGTGTGAAAAGTGACTAAACTTAACCCCGAAAAAAACCTATTTTGTGCATAATTCGACATAAACTAACAGATTTATTTTAACCCATACTTAGTAATTGAATTTCCCCAAATATCTGACTACCCAAAATAACATTTTGTAGTGTAATTTCTTTCCGTGTCAACCAATCCTGTCAATTCGAGGACCCATCGAGAATCTCCTCAGCATTGCATACTTTTATGGTCGACTGCTTTGCAGAGTGAGTGTGTGAAAAAGGCAACAGAGCAAAAAGATACAAAATGCGAGGAGCAAAAGTGAGGCCAATAAAAAGGCGATAAAATTGACGCCGATACAGGAGGAAGCGGAGGAGCCGGAACAGGAGGAAGAGCCTCTTGTCGGAAGAGCAACGATAAGCGTATCCTGTCGGCAGAGTGCATAAAAAGGCGATATATATTCCGGTACACCGTGTTGTTTGTTGTTGTTGCTGCTGCAGCCTCTGATAGCCTACGATTCAAATGCCTTGGTGATTAATGGGCCATTGGCCATTGCCGACGGGATGCGCATAACTCAACTCGGCCAGAGGACCAGATACGGCCAATGGCCAATGGCCGTGGGACTGAGGTTACTACTGGCCCTTGCCTGGACAACGGCGGCTGCGGCGGCCATGGAGTCATCAGCCGAGCTCCAGGCCCTGGGCTACGAGGCAATTAGGCCAGGTGGCGCCACTGCTGCCTCAATTAGCACCTCCGCATCCACATCCACATCCACATCCACATCCAGTTTGCCAGAGCCCGGAGAATCGACATCGAGTGGGGGTCTTTCGATTCCCCCGCGCTCCGACTGGAAGTACAAACGGACGAAAGTCAAGCGCCGGCAGCAGCGCCTTAATTCGCACAGCAATCTGCCCGGGAGCACCAATGCCTCCGCCCACTCGCACCACGTCCTCAACCTGCCGCCCAGGCAGCGCTATCTGAAGGTCAACCAGGTGTTCGAGGACGAGCGCCGCATGTCGCCAGCCGAAGTACAGCGCAATCATGGCAAAATCGTGCTGCTCGGACTCTTTGAGCTCTCCACGTCGCGGGGACCACGTCCGGATGGCCTGAGCGAATTGGGAGCAGCCACCATGGCCGTGGAGCACATTAACCGCAAGCGCCTGCTGCCGGGCTACACCCTGGAACTGGTGACCAACGATACTCAGGTGGGTAAATAGTCGAGTGTCTCTCCGCCCCACGTTGGGCGCCACTTCTAGGCGGCGGCGTCGGCAAAGGCGGTTGTTCCATTACGAAATTGAATTTTCATTTAGTAGCGCGTGCAACATTAAAACTTAATAAGAAAATCTGCAGCAACAAGAACAGAACGTAGCCGAGGAGCAGCTGCGGTTGCGGCCCTAAAAAAGAGGGGCAAATATGTCATCAACGTTCCATCCTGGGCGCTTTTATTGCGATGAGTCGTTGCCGCTTTTGATGGGGCACGCAAATGTACGAAAACAGGGGCACTGAAGAAAATTTAAAGGCTTTTGTTCAATCTATTTATAAAGGTGCTTAAAAGTATGCAACAAAAAATGACAGTTTTGCTCGAATCAGAGCCAAAAACTGTCCAAATGTGGAGTGACATACCTCGGCGAGATCGTAATAAAATTTCCAATCGAATGGCGTTCTAACATAGAAACTTTACCCCTTTTCAAAAATATAAAAAACGATCAGATAATTTTTTTTTTTAATCTTTCCGAAAGAGATTTAAATTATTTGCCTATGAGCTGGTCAAAACAGTTGGTATTTTTGTTAGGGAAACTCTTCGAACTGAATTACGTCAAAAAAAACACAAAGGTGTACCCAAACCATTATTTTTTTTAAATCCGATTGCTTCCCTACATCATTTAACTATTTTTTTTAAGTGTGTGCATATGCACATCGAGCGAAACAGACAGTCATATCTGGAGCCGCATCTCCGGCTGTGCCTCTATCAAAATCGACATTTTAAAAATGTTTATTGCGCCATCTTGCCGCTTTTTTATGGCGGCCAAACGAGTCGGTGAACAACGGCCTTTGCCCCCGTTTACTTGCCCCGCCCCCCTAGCTCATCTCTGATGTGGTGCCTCCATTTCTTACCCCAATCAGTGTGATCCTGGAGTGGGCGTGGATCGCTTCTTCCACGCCATCTACACACAGCCCTCGACGAGGATGGTGATGCTGCTGGGATCGGCCTGCTCGGAGGTCACCGAGAGCCTGGCGAAGGTGGTGCCCTACTGGAACATCGTGCAGGTGAGTCCATTGATTAAAATGCAAATACCCACCCACCTCATTCGGTTCATCTCCCCGTAATCGGGCAATTTCTCAAAAATCTAATCAACTCACGTGCGTGGCTCGATTAGCATAAATGCTGCGGAATCCAGCACCCCATAAACCTTTTTAGCCATAAACATTTCCACAGCCCGCAAATTATGAGGTCCACAAATTCACTTAGAGCATTTGCATTTGGTCTTTGAAGTTTCATTTCGGTTGTGCGTTGCGTGTGTTAAATGAGTGAGGGAAGTAAGGGAAGACACATGACCTGGGGGCTGGATTCCTAGAAGCATGTTTTGCATTTTAAGCGACTCTACAGATACGAGAGATAGTCTAACGATTTCCTTCGATCAAAAAGGTCTCCTTCGGTTCCACATCGCCGGCGTTGAGCGACAGAAGGGAGTTCCCCTACTTTTACAGAACGGTGGCCCCGGATTCCTCGCACAATCCGGCGCGCATCGCTTTCATCCGGAAGTTTGGCTGGGGCACGGTGACCACTTTCTCGCAGAACGAGGAGGTCCACTCGCTGGCGGTGAACAACCTGGTCACCGAACTGGAGGCAGCCAACATATCCTGTGCCGCCACCATCACCTTTGCGGCCACCGACTTCAAGGATCAGCTGTTGCTACTCAGGGTGAGCTGCTCATAAATAGCACAAGTGCTCCAAAGTACCAGCAATAAATGCCAAATGTTCTATGGTGTTATGGCACATTAAGGTTTTTTTTAGTTTATAATTTAGTTTAAATAAGGAAAAACTACTTAATGCTTTATCTACTTATTCTACTAGAACCAATGTAAATCATGAAACTTATTTTGGTTTATTACAAAATAAACCCAAAATATATAAAAATAACAATATAAATTACAATAATTTTCTTTTACTTTCAGTTTTTATAAACTCTTTTTTTTACACTTTATTAAAGTAATTTTAACAGTTCAAGAAATTACTATAAAATACTATTAAAATTATTCCTGTCTTAATTTTACCCACTTCCTTTAGTTTGGCTTGAAGTTTTTGGTTTAAGACTCCCCTCGCATGGATAAATGTTTCATCATTAGCAGACCATATAGCCCAGAGCTCCCTTTACAGCGCATGATTGTTACCCATTTTTTTGTTGAGTGTGGGCGGGCAGCAGGGTGTGCTAATCGAAGGATGACAAATGACAAATGGGCGAATGCCGCTCCGTTCCATTTCGTTCATATCGCCACAGGAGACGGACACGCGCATCATCATCGGCAGCTTCTCCCAGGAACTGGCCCCCCACATCCTGTGCGAGGCCTACAGGCTGCGGATGTTCGGCGCCGACTACGCCTGGATCCTCCACGAGAGCATGGGCGCCCCCTGGTGGCCGGACCAGCGCACCAACTGCTCCAGCCACGAACTGCAGCTGGCCGTCGAGAACCTCATCGTGGTGTCCACGCACAACAGCATCGTTGGAAATAACTTTAGCTACAGCGGATTGGTAAGTTAAAGGGCCCTACACGAGGAGAAAAGTATGTGTAATTCAATGATTAATTTCACAACGGGAGTTTTGTAATTTAAGGATCGTAATAGTCAATTTAATTCATCATGTTGTTGATAGTTTAAAGGACTTATCCTAATTGTGGTTAGGTTGTTTTATAAATTATTTAAACTACTTAAACCTGCCTTCTTCAAGTATTTTCTTGTAAAGCCGCAAAGACTTTTCTTTCAATGGTTTTTTCTTATAATCAGACTGTCTTGTCCTGGTCCTTGCTCTGTTTTTTTTTTTGCTCTGTCCTTTCTGCGCTCGTCCAAAATGAAATGATTTATTTGATTAGACAATCCCGAGGCTGCGATTGCGTTTTGCGATGGTTTCTGCGATGGCGATGGTGATTGCCAAGTGGGCCGCCTAAGTCCTGCCTGTCATCGCATTCGCATTCGCCATTCGCAGACGCGTTTTTATGGCTCTTTTAGTGCTGGTCATGAAAATGTGGGATCTGAAAATCCGGCATGGGAATGGGTAACTGGTAGCTGGTAGCTGGGGGGAGCAATGGCGAAGGCAATCTCATTACTGGCGGCATTCCTGCGGCATTCGTGGCCTGTTTAATCGCCTTTCCACTTCGCAGAACAATCACATGTTCAACTCGCAGCTGCGCAAGCAATCCGCCCAGTTCCACGGCCAGGATGGATTTGGTTCCGGTTCTGGCTCCAGGATCAGTATCACTGCACCGCAATCAGATGGGCGCCGCAGGAGGAGGATGCGACGGGGCGCAGGCGGCAGTGGAGGAGGAGGAGGCCACCTGTTCCCGGAGGCCATATCGCAGTACGCACCGCAGACCTACGACGCCGTTTGGGCCATTGCCTTGGCCCTGAGAGCCGCCGAGGAGCACTGGCGACGCAACGAGGAGCAGTCGAAGCTGGACGGATTCGATTACACCCGCAGCGACATGGCCTGGGAGTTCCTCCAGCAGTTGGGCAAGCTGCACTTCCTGGGAGTATCGGTGAGTAACTAAGCCGGGGACACCTCTTCTAAATAACTCCCAACCCCAGGTTTAAATTTCGGTGTAAGAAAACACTCTTCAGAATTTTATAAAAAAAATGTGAAAATGTTTAAATAATGTAGGGAAAATAGTCTATTATGGTCTAAACTTTAGTAAATTAAACACAAGTCATTTTAGGGCATTTATGAATATGAAATCTAAATCTAAAGAAATGTAGGGAATCATTCATAACCTATATTACATATATCAAATGTTTGCATTCGTCTATTATTATTTATTTTTCTTGGTGTAGTCTTAACAAAGATTAAAATCTAAACCAATTTGGGGCGCAACATTTAAAAACCCCTAAAGATTCTATGGCATCCCCCTGCTAATCATAATTTTTCATTATTCATTATTTTTTTAGGGCCCCGTTTCCTTCAGCGGTCCAGATCGCGTTGGCACCACTGCCTTCTATCAAATCCAGCGCGGCCTTTTGGAGCCGGTGGCCCTCTACTATCCGGCGACGGATGCCCTGGACTTCCGGTGCCCGCGCTGCCGGCCGGTGAAGTGGCACAGCGGGCAGGTGCCCATCGCCAAGCGGGTGTTCAAGCTGCGGGTGGCCACCATCGCCCCGCTGGCCTTCTACACCATCGCCACCCTCTCGAGCGTGGGAATCGCCCTGGCCATCGCCTTCCTCGCCTTCAATCTGCACTTTCGCAAGCTCAAGTAAGGCGGAAGAGAACATAAATCATTGGCCCACTCGTTTTTATGGCCTGTATATATTTTGAATATTTTATTTTCCATTAAATACCTATAAAATATTTAGTGGTTATATAACAGAGAGAGCCTTTTCATTGCTTATTATCATAAATAATCAGGTTGTCCTTTCGGTAAACCTTTTAATTCTAGATGGGTTTTTAATGGCTACCAATATCTGATTTTAAGTTAATTATTTATTTCGAACATTTAATGGTTATATTACGGATATATCCTTTTTCTTTACTTATTATCAAAAATAATCAGCTTCTCCTCTCGGTAAACCTTTCAATTCCAGATGTGTTATTAATTGCTAACAACTTTTGATTTTTAATTGAACAAATTGATTGGCTTAACTTTTTATTTCTTCGACTCTTCAGTTATATATATCGCTGCTTACTTTGCACTTTTTCCCTCTGAATGGCTGGAGAGGCAGCTCGACTCATAACCATGACCGTCTACCATCTCTCACTCCCTCTCCACAGAGCAATTAAACTTTCCAGCCCCAAGCTGAGCAACATCACCGCAGTGGGCTGCATCTTTGTGTACGCCACCGTCATCCTTTTGGGCTTGGACCACTCGACGCTGCCCTCGGCGGAGGACTCCTTCGCCACGGTCTGCACGGTGAGTTGTTGTTATCCTTCGGCTTCGAAATCCCCACCCAGATCTGCCTTTTCACTCTGCCTTCTTTGTTTGACTTTGACGGGTTTCTGGTGTGTATGCAAGCATGTGGGGTCCTCATCAAATATGACTTTCAGTTTCAGGCTGGTAACTTTCGAGTCGCGTTCATGTGTTTGCTTTATTTATGCACAGAAAGAAATGTTGGCAGTGAAGCATAAAACTGTAATAATGATTGATTTTTAGGAGAGCGAACAGCTGTTATATACTGTGCGTGTGGCGGCAGAGCGCAGGCACAAACAGAAAGCCAATGCCCACTGGTTAAACACTTTAGCAAAAGTTTTCTATTAAATGGCCATATCTTAAAATACGAAACATAAGTTACAAGCTTTGTTTAAGATTTTTTGCCAGTGTATTTTTAAGAAGCTCGACTGCCCCTGCTGGCTATAAATAGCCGTCGGATTTGGCTGCAAACCTGCTGCTCTTTAAGCTAGAAGCCAAGTCGAGTTTGACGAGCTTTCCATCCAGATCTGCAAAAACCTCACACCCCCCTGGTTTTTCACTTTTCCCCCCTTAACAACTGCCTCGAACGCCACTCCTGGGAAATTTGCTGGTCGCTGTTGTTTCTGTTTCTGTAACCATTTCTCCTGCTGTTCCGCTTTTCCAGTTGCCTGTTTGTTTTTGCAGGAGGTGAATGGGGAGGGGGGTTAGGGGGTTTCGGTTGAGAGGCAGGGAAATGCAAACACATGACACGGAAATTTACAACTTTTGTGATATTCCTTTATTTGCATAAATTTGAAACGCACAACAAAGTCTGCATCACCACTCCCCGGAATTGCGGTGGTGGTCCATTGATGACTTGTTTTCCATTTCTCCCATTGTTGTTGCCTCGGGTCTTGTTTTCTTTTCGTTTGCCTGACATGACACTTAATGTGTGTGTACAGTCTTACCTCGTTCTAAACTCCACCTCATCCGCTTATCGTGCTCGACAGGCCCGCGTCTATCTGCTCTCCGCCGGATTTTCGCTGGCCTTTGGATCGATGTTCGCCAAGACCTACAGGGTCCACCGGATCTTCACAAGAACTGGCAGTGTTTTCAAGGACAAGATGCTGCAGGACATCCAGCTGATCCTGCTGGTGGGAGGACTACTGCTGGTGGATGCACTACTCGTAACCCTTTGGGTGGTCACCGATCCCATGGAGCGACATCTACAAAACCTGACACTTGAGATCAGCGCCATCGATAGAAGTGTGGTCTACCAGCCGCAGGTAAGATAAAAATATTCAAACTAATATCGCTTTTAATTAATCTGCAAATTCTCAGTCATGTGAAAAATGCTTAAATTAAATATTAGTTTCAAAGCAATTATTTATTCGATTTAATCGGCTTTTAATTGGCATGCAGTGTATAGTTTTAGTCTGCAAACAAAAATGTCGCCAAATGAAATTAAACATTCAAAAGCAGTCATACACTATTTTGTTTTATTTGCTTATCACATAAATGAATATGCAAAAAAGTTAAATATTTTTTGTCGTGCCTATTATTTATTCAATTAAATCCGATTTCGATTTAAACGCTAGATTTAACAGTGTAAAGGGAAAGACCAGGAGTAGTTGCTATAAAAAAGGAAAAGAGTTTCATTTTTTCCAGGCTATTCTTTATATTTTTATTGACACATTAAATGAATACAGAAAATGATATATATAGCCTATAGTGTTTTAGGCTTATCGATAACATTATTTTTATTTTTTTATTTTTGTCAGGTGGAGGTATGTCGTTCGCAGCACACGCAAACGTGGCTAAGTGTCTTGTATGCCTACAAGGGTCTGCTCCTTGTGGTAGGTGTCTATATGGCCTGGGAGACACGCCACGTTAAGATCCCGGCCCTCAACGATTCCCAGTACATCGGTGTGTCCGTCTACAGTGTGGTCATCACCAGCGCCATTGTCGTCGTTCTGGCCAACTTGATTTCGGAGAGAGTTACCCTGGCCTTCATCACCATCACGGCCCTGATTTTAACCAGCACAACTGCTACGCTTTGCCTGCTCTTTATCCCAAAACTCCACGACATCTGGGCGAGAAGTGAGTATACGTCTTATATCTAAGTACACAGAAAACATTTGTTTGATCTGAATCTGTATCGATTTAATAAAGATTTTCATTTTAGTAGTAATTTAGATTTTTGATCTTTTTTTCGATTTTAGAGAGTTTTGACAAAAATTTATTTTAGGTACCATCTTGATTTTTGGTTTTTGTTTTTGATTTCAGAATGTAATTTTAGTCTCCATCTTGATTTTTGCTCTCCTTTTCGATTTCAGAATGTTTCGAAGAGAGTAATTGTAGTCGCCATCTTGATTTTTGCTCTCCTTTTCGATCTAAGAGAGTTTCGAAGAGAGTAATTTTATTCGCCATCTTGATTTTTGATCTCTTTTTCGATTTCAGAATGTAAATTTAGTCGCCATCTTGATTTTTGCTCTCTTTTTCGATTTCAGAATGTTTTGAAAAGAGTAATTGTAGTCGCCATCTTGATTTTTGCTCTCCTTTTCGATTTCAGAATGTTTCGAAGAGAATAATTGTAGTCGCCATTTTGATTTTTGCTCTCCTTTTCGATGTCAGAATGTTTCGAAGAGAGTAATTGTAGTCGCCATCTTGATTTTTGGTTTCTTTTTTGATTTCAGAATGTTTCGAAGAGAGTAATTGTAGTCGCCATCTTGATTTTTGCTCTCCTTTTCGATCTAAGAGAGTTTCGAAGAGAGTAATTTTATTCGCCATCTTGATTTTTGATCTCTTTTTCGATTTCAGAATGTAAATTTAGTCGCCATCTTGATTTTTGCTCTCTTTTTCGATATCAGAATGTTTCGAAAAGAGTAATTGTAGTCGCCATCTTGATTTTTGCTCTCCTTTTCGATTTCAGAATGTTTCGAAGAGAATAATTGTAGTCGCCATCTTGATTTTTGCTCTCCTTTTCGATCTAAGAGAGTTTCGAAGAGAGTAATTTTATTCGCCATCTTGATTTTTGATCTCTTTTTCGATTTCAGAATATAAATTTAGTCGCCATCTTGATTTTTGCTCTGTTTTTCGATTTCAGAATGTTTCGAAAAGAGTAATTGTAGTCGCCATCTTGATTTTTGGTTTCTTTTTTGATTTCAGAATGTTTCGAAGAGAGTAATTGTAGTCGCCATCTTGATTTTTGCTCTCCTTTTCGATCTAAGAGAGTTTCGAAGAGAGTAATTGTATTCCCCACCTTGATTTTTTCTATCTTTTTAGATTTCAGAAAGTTTTAAAGAGAGTGATAAGATAGGAAATATAAAATTGCTCCTTACATATTTTTTCCTATCATTCTCACCGCATGATTCATTAATTACATTAACCAATCTTTAATTTTCTTGTACCTCGAACTTTCTCCGCAGACGATATAATCGATCCGGTTATCCACAGCATGGGTCTGAAGATGGAGTGCAATACACGGCGATTCGTGGTGGACGATCGCCGAGAGCTGCAGTATCGCGTGGAGGTGCAAAATAGGGTGTACAAAAAGGAGATTCAGGCCTTGGATGCCGAGATTCGCAAGCTAGAGCGCCTTCTAGAATCAGGACTGACCAACACCTCCACAACGACTTCATCCTCTACATCGCTACTAACCGGAGGAGGTCACCTGAAGCCCGAACTGACGGTCACCAGTGGGATTTCAACCCAAACTCCGGCTGCCAGCAAAGCCAGAACACCCAGTATCTCGGGAATACTGCCGAATCTTCTGCTCTCCGTGCTGCCACCGGTGATTCCCCGGGCGAGTTGGCCCTCGGCGGAGTACATGCAGATCCCGATGCGGCGATCGGTGACCTTTGCCTCCCAGCCGCAACTGGAGGAGGCCTGCCTGCCGGCACAGGACTTGTTTAACCTACGGTTAGCCCACCAGCAGGCCACGGAAGCTAAGACAGGCCTGATTAATCGACTGCGGGGTATATTTTCGAGAACCACTTCGAGCAACAAGGGATCCACGGCCAGTTTGGCAGATCAAAAGGGTCTGAAGGCGGCCTTCAAATCGCACATGGGTCTGTTCACCCGCCTGATTCCCTCCTCCCAAACCGCCTCCTGCAATGCCATCTACAATAGTCCAAATCAGGAGTCCAACGCACCCGTGGATCCGTCATCGTCCTCCCACCACCATCACCCACAGAACGGCACTCATCTGAAGCCCATCCACAGAGGTTCCCTGACGAAGAGCGGCACCCACCTGGATCATCTTACCAAGGATCCGAATTTCCTGCCCATTCCTACAATTTCGGGGGGCGAACAGTTGGCAGACCAGCAGCAGCAGCAGCAGTTGGGTGGCAAGTATGTGAAGCTGCTGGAGACCAAGGTGAACTTCCAGTTGCCCAGCAACCGGAGACCCTCGGTGGTGCAGCCGCCTCCCAGTTTAAGGGAGCGGGTGAGGGGCTCACCGCGCTTTCCCCACCGCATCCTGCCGCCCACCTGTAGTCTGAGTGCCCTGGCCGAATCCGAGGACCGTCCCGGCGATAGTAGCTCCATTTTGGGCAGCTGCAAGTCCATACCTCGCATCTCCCTGCAACAGGCCACCAGTGGAGGCACCTGGAAGTCCATGGAGACGGCCGCCAAGTCGAGACTTTCCCTAGGAGACTCCCAGGAGGAGGAGCAGCAGCAGCAGCCGACGCCTTCGAACGGCCTGGATTAGAGATAAGGTCCCCCAGTCCAAGTCCAAGTTAAAGTCCTCGTCAATTAGAAGCGAAACACCAAGCAATTATTTAA
This sequence comes from Drosophila pseudotakahashii, assembly GCA_035046095.1. Lineage (NCBI taxonomy): Eukaryota > Metazoa > Arthropoda > Insecta > Diptera > Drosophilidae > Drosophila > Drosophila pseudotakahashii. Next base: position 885,998 of record JAWNOE010000198.1, read on the forward strand.
CGACACGCCCACGAAATCTGCCCCCCAGGAAAGCGCGTGTGCAACTGACCAATCATCGGCTTAAAGCAATCAAACGCATTAGGGTAAAACGCTAGATAAGTCACGATAGGAACCACCCCTCCTAACCATAGCTAGTCATCTTCCTGAATCCTTGGCAGAATCAGCTACACAGAGAAAGAAGGCCAGCGCATTGTGCTGTGCTAATGGAAGTAGAACAAAAATTTACAAATTAAAGTAAGACACTAGCGAAAATTTAGAGTTCGTCTAGATATTCGTGGTAAGTTTTCCCTTTCAGTAAGTATCAGCAAAGTTTTCTAAAAACTATACTCAGTATTCGCTTATTGAATGGAACACCTAGAAAATTTACTAACTCAAGTTGCCAAATTTTTTAGGCATTTAATGTAATATTTAATTAAATAATTATTTTGTTTTTTGTTTATTTTTTGATACCTTTTGTTTTTACAATTTGTAATAATATTTGGTTAGAAAGAAGTAAAAAAACAATAACAATTATTGAAATTTTGTTCACATTATTTAATTTATATAAATCAGCTTCCATATTTTCATATAAATTGATAGGATAACTTCGATCGAGTATAGCTGTAGACCCAATCTCATCTCTCTGTGTAGAACCTCCTCCGCAATGTGATTGACCCTGGACCGCATGGAACCTCTCAAAGGTTCATAGGCTAAGTCAGTTTCAGTTAACCCCGCCAGTTGTGATTAACCCGCTCCTTAACCCTTAACCCCCTGTCCTTTATCCTTCTAGCCCTAAGTAGCTGCATTAGTGTTTGTTTTCTTGTTGTTGTGCCGCCGCAGGAAGGCAGTGTATCTGCGGTGTATCTACAGTGTATCCAGTGAGCAATACTAAGTATCGTACTTAAAGTTTAGACTTAGTAGCAGAACCAGAATGAGACGCAGAGTAGAGTAGGGGTGGCAGTCAGTCAGCCGGTATGATTAATCATCGCGCAGACGAACCATGAATCATGTAGGAGTCCAGAGATGTTAGGGCGAAAGCCAAGAACACTTGAGAACTGCTCAAGACTAAGCCGTAAGTTTTAGCATTGTAATCCAATCCCATTCGATTCCACTCCACAGTCCAACAACAATCCAAAGTCCAAAGTCCACCTCCACTCTCTTGGATAACTTGAATAAACAGAAAATTCTAAGCAGAAATGCCAAGCCAGAATAATGATTAATTAATTAAACTTGTTTTATTGAGTGCCGCCTCGGGGGAACCGAAACCGCTTCAGATTCCCTCGGTTCTCGGATACAGATACTAATGTCCATGGGGCCCAAGAGAAATGACTTTGTACAAAGCCGTGAAATGAGTTGGATCCTGCACAATGGCCAACCGAAACTAATAGAGTTCGGTGATTAAGTTGACGCTGCAATTTGTTACCATAAATAAATAAATAAATCGGATGACCAAAAAACGGCGGGCGGTCGACCTAACCTGAACTTTGCTCCTGTGCTCCTCCTGCATTTGGCCTCCGTAAATCCTCGTGAGTTTGGTGGCGTGTGAATTTATCTTTATGCTCGTAAAACAAAAAGCACATGAAACGGAATCGGCCAAATAAACAGTGACGACAAAGGGGACGTGCTTCTAAAGGGACGAGTGCACGGAAAAAAAATCGAAGGCATAGAAAAACGCATTGTATTAATTTGTATTGTTATTATTTGAGTTAACACTACGCTTTAAGTATTTATGACCAGAACCTATAGGTTATAAGGGTCTAGGGCTCAACCAAAGAGAAGAGTATATCATAATATTTTATAGGTTGCCCAACCTTTTTAAAACAAATTCAGTAGTCATATGACCATTAATAATAATATTGTTATTGTAAATACTTTAAATATTTTTTTTATATATTTAATTTTATAAATATTTTTAATTTAAATGTAATATGTCCAAGTATTTTTTATCTGTGCACGAAAATAGAGTGGCACGGGGATAGATGTGCTGGCGACACTCGTAGCCAGAACGAATGAATACGCCAACATTTTTCATGGCTCCATTCAGTGGCTCCCTCTTCCCACTCCCCACTGTCCATTGCTCCAAGATCTGACGCATCAGGATTTATCCCCGCGCACTTTGTTGCCTCACTTGGCTCCCGGTTTTTGGTCGTTTTGGTCGGGGAGGTCAGGGGTCGCAGGTCGCGGGTCGCAGGTCGTGCTCCGCTGCTTCCGCTCAATAAAACGAAGCTGGCTGTCTTTATATTTGCTTTATTACAGTTGGAGTACCTTTTGCCCGAAGGGCTGTCACAGCGGCGAAATGTTTATTTATTGCACATATTTGCCACAGCTGCTGCTCCCCTCTGCCCCTCTGCTCCCCTCTGCCCCCTCTGCATCCCAGCCATCCATTCATTTGCTCACGCTCCATCCAGCCGACGACAACATTTTGTGGCATCGCAAAAGTTGCGCAAATATTAATTTTAATCAAGCTAATTAATATGGTCAAGTCGGAGCCGGAGACAGACCCTCGAAAAAAAGAAGTGGAGACAGAACGACCAAATGAATAAAAATGGGTAACACGTTCAGTGGGGAAATGGGGTTGCATTTTTCGGGTAGTTTGTCAATAATAAAATATTCAATAAGCACAGCTGTGCAACTATTGTTTATTATAAATATCCCAGATAACTATTTATCCAACTCAAGGTTCAATTTAAAATTTTTAAAACTCACTTGGTAATCGAAACTGAGCCATAAAATTCATAAAAAATCAACAGAATTTTCTAACTACTCCCATGGGACTGCTAGCCCCCGAAAATCATCTCCGCCTACGCCACTGGCCGTGTTTTCGCCGGCATTGACAAATGGCCAGCTGGGTCAACAGGTTGAGCCCACGCACAAAAAAGGGCAGCACACATTGTTCCGGGAACCCCGGTTTTTCGGAGGGGCTCTCGTTCTGCGGTGGCTCTGCTCTGCGGTCGGTTCATTAAAGTTGAGCCCCCGGGCACAAAGCCCACTTAATTAGCACCCGCTCCAAAGGCAATTTACGCATATATGCCAAAGTGCATTAAGTGAGCAGATCTCTCTTGATGCGAGGGTGTCTCTGCGGGGCCACGCGCCAATTCCCGCTAATTATTCAGGATTACCATTGGCAAAAGGCAGCCAACAATGATGCTCAAGGGTCTGCAATGATTCCCACGAGGCATCATCAGCCGTTCCCGCAAAGTCCTGCACTTTATTTACCTTTGGCATAAAGCGCTCGAGTTTATTCCCCCGTTCTGCTCGAAGGTGGCACATAAAACGGCACTAAGTTATTTTCAATCAATAAAAACAACATAAACAAAAAGCAAGCTGTAAAAAATACACTCAAGTGCGAGAGCACACACACGTGCCCCTCTGCCAGCAAAAAAAAAAGGGAAAGGAAAGGAAGGGAAATGAAAGGAAACCACTGTGCTCCCAATTTGCCAATAAATTTGCCTGCCATGCACTGCCTGTAATTCAAAGAAGCGAGTGAACTGAAACAGCAACACATAACAAGCCAGCTTTGTGATGGAAAGGAAAAAGCGGGGAAAATTGCGGAATTTTCCGGGGAAGGGGGGGGGGGGGGAAAACCAAAGCCAGGCGATGCCGAAATGTTGGCCAAAAAGTTTTCCCTCCTCTGGCCTTTCGTTTCAACTTTTCTTTTCGGTACGTGGCTGCTGTCAGCGCTGGAAATGACAAAATATGTTCGCCCACAGGTTGGGATCTCTTCTGGGTCTCATCCCACGACTTTTCTGCTTAATCAGGCATAAAAACATCTACGTTAAACATTTTCCGCACTGATGACAATTCGCACTTTTAATTGAGATGCGTGCACTGAGGCTAACAAGTGAATTATAATGCCAAAATTTTGTTAAATCTGAAATCCTTTAAAAAGGTATCTAAAAGTATGCAGCAATATATTTGAAATACGGAGATCCCATTGATTTATTTTATTGCATACTATTAGGCACCTTTATAAGTGATTTCTTCTTTATACAATTAATTAATTTATTTTATTTCTTTTAAAATCTTAGTTATAGATTTTATCGCACCCCACTTTTTATTTACCCTTTTTTGTTCACTGACTTTTATTTGCAGTGATGTTGGATTAAAAGGTGCCAGGCCATAAGCGTTCTAATTGGTTATCTCTGGGGGAATCGCGGCGAAGGAATCACAGCCGAGCGACGGCGGGAAAGTGGGAAATGGGAAATGGTAAACGAGTAGCGGAAAACGGATTTCTAGCCCAGTGAGCGGCTGATTGAAAATTTCCAAGAGGCGGGGGCGAAGGGAAATGAAGAGGGGCGCGTGTTTTCATGCAAATTCCACCGACAGATACAATCAGAGTCAGCAAAATGGCGAGTGGTTGAGCTGTTGCCATTCAAGTCATGATTGCAATTTATTATAAGCGAGCTGTAAACAAATGCAGGGAAAAATCTTCGCAGTTATTGTCGCGACAACTGAGAAAGACAGGAAACAGATGCCAGAAGGAGTAGATGTGGCTGGGGATGGGGATGTGGGTCTGGATGAAGACGAGGATGCACTCACATGTTCAGTTACCATGGGAAATTACGCGAGTGGCATGCCAGCACTCACACACGCGCACGTCTGCCAAAGAAATAACATAATGTTGTTGACATACTGCACACACACACACACCCACGTAAAGCCAACTAGAAGCGGAAACGGAAGTAGCAACAAGGCGACAGATGAGAAAGAGAAAGTCGAGGCTGCCAACTGATTGCTATGGATGGCAGCAAATGAGGGGGGAGGTGCTCGAAGATGGAGGAGCAACTGGAAAGACCAAGTTTGGGAACCCCAAAGTTCAAATACCCTAGCAATGGCACTTCTTAGTCCTAATTTTTCTGAAAAAAGCACAGTGTTTTGTCCAATACTACTGAAAAAATTGTCCAAATATGGAGTGCCATACCTTGTCGGATTCGTAATTTAATTTACAATCGATGGGCATTTAAGTCTAAACACTTTAATTTTCGACGATTTTTTGCAAAAAATCATGATGGTAACCCTTTTCAAAATTTCAAAAATTTTCAATTTACGACGATTGACGATTGACGATTGTAAGACTTTGTGATTAGCTGCGCAACACAGTCATTATTATACCCGTTACTCGTAGAGTAAAAGGGTATATTGTATTCGTGCAAAAGTATGTAACAGGGAGAAGGAAGCTTTTCCGACCCTATAAAGTATATATATTCTTGATCAGGATCACTAGCCGAGTCGAACTAGCCATGTCCGTCTAATAATGTAGTAATGCAGTTTTATTGTGATTATCAATACCTATCGAAATGTAGAAGAACTTTTTCAAATCGGATCATTCGTTAAAAAGTTATGTCCGATCAAAGATTTTATATATCTATCTCCCTCGCACTCCCTTAGCTGAGTAACGGGTATCTGATAGTCGGGGCACCCGACTATAGCATTCTCTCTTGTTTTTACTATGGCACTCTATTTTGCCAAATTACGGCGAAAAAATACAGAAAAAACTTTAGCTTTTGCCAAAAATAAATATTTTGACACTATATTATTTAAATTTAACTGATATCAAATGTTTTAAATCTTTCTACATAATAAAACAAGTAAATCGCAAGTCTATATGCAAGATCCTAGCACACCTATGATCCCAACTAAAGGACTCCCGAAAAAGTGTAAAAATCGAGACGAAGACTGCGTCCTGGAAGCCAAATGATTAATTTCAACAAGCTGCCACAAACTGTTGATGGAGCAGCCAGCAGAACCAGGAAAATCTCAGGAAAAAGGGTGTCCTTCGGGGAGGAGGAGCAAAGGCAGGAGCAACGGCAGCGGCAACTGTCGTACGTGTCTACGCTCGAGTTTATCGGGTATGTGCGAGTTTATCGAGCCAAATGCAAACTTCGGGGACGATGCCAAGAACCAAGAACCAAGAACCAAGAACCGAGGACCGAGCAACGAGACAGCGTTGATTTTGCGCTCCAGAACGTAATGAACCACAAAATAGGAGAAAACTCAAGGATTCGCTTAAGCATTCGCAATCCCTCCGAATCTTGCAAATAGCTGGCAATATTTGCTGTCCAATCTGCTCATCGACATTATGATTGGATGGCACGTCTATGCGGCAGCCAACTTGATTTGGTATTTATCACTGGTCCTAAGTAACATGGAAGCCACTCGGATAATCTCTCGTCTGGGAATTTAAAATCCCTTCTCCAGGCTGTCCAGTCCCATTTTCTTTTCGTAGCCCCCGTTATTTTTCCCGGAAATGCCTGTAGCTCCTGGCAAATCCGACAAATAACTTAAATATTGGTCCTACAATCTGTCCCACACACACGTAATGATCAGATTACCTTGTAGATGTCAGCAGCCAACGAAGTGGAACGGAATTGGATTTGCATTTCTATTGAAAACGGAACACCACTGCCTGCCGAAAGAGAGATGGGCAAAGCCAAGTGCTAGGCCAGGCTGCCCAGAAGCGGAGATCAAATAACCGGGCCAAAAGAGTTCAACTGTCAAAACGTTTTCTGGGAAATTTCTCAATTCTCATGGTGGCTGGACTCCTGCTCCTCCATCCGCTGTCCCTCCGGTCCAGTTTAACCCTTTCTCAACCCAATTTGCTGTGTTTGATTTGCGGTTGTGCATCCATTTCACTGCAAATGAAGCAAACGAGCCGTGCGGTCATTAGATGTCGCCCGATGTCCTCCGAGTCCTGGCCACCGCAATGTTTGGCCCCGGAGCTTCTGGATTGGAAGGATATTGCAGAGAGAATCCATGGGATTACAGAATCCACGGGCATTAAAGCGAGCCCAATTTAACCGCATTAGCTTGCACAGCCGCTGAAAATTTTAATTAGAGCAGACAGAAAGACAGCCCCCCGAAAATCGCAGGTGAAAAGCTAAGCCAAACGTGTCAAAATCAGCGTCAAAGTTTCCCAACGTTGCGCCTCATTTAACTTTTTTGGGCAACAACACAACTTGACACGCGCTTCCCGCGCAGCCACACATGCAACACATGGCGTATGCGTAATCTGCATTGTTTGCCCGCAGCACCACCATGGCATATAAGTAGAGTATGTATACGTATGTATGTGTGTGCATTCCACCTGCAACGCGATGACTTGATAAATATTTCCATTGGCGTCAACATAATCAAAAACAACAACAGCACCTGTAAAACGGGAGAAGCCGAGGGTGGAGTCTCATCCCTTTGTCTTGGCAAACTGCAAAAATAAGTTTTAATTAGACGTCACTGCAGGGAAAGTTTGCCGGGCGCACGCGGCGTATGCGTAATGCGCCAGGCAGAGATGAGCATAGCCCACAAAAGGAAGCAGATTAACACATTTAAATCTAGTAAAGCTGGTCTTTTATGGGCCATATCGCTACTTTTAACGATAGTTTTATGACGATTGCTATAAAATATTTTGAAAGTTCTCAGAATTTTACGAACCTGCTTTTAAAACTGAGACTTACATGCTAAACAGAAACTAGACCATTTTTTTATATGCTAGACCTTAAAGTTAAGTCTCATCTATTATTCATGATAGAGACAAAAATTCGCGCTCATCTCTGGCTGTAAATTCGGTGTAGTTGGGCCAAAACTTTAATCAAAACTTGTGTTCCTTTGCAATTACGCGACAAGAAGTCAGTTAAAATGCACGTGCCCCGAACTTGCCTTTTGGAAACTCCCCCTTTCCCCCCAGTTCACCTCTAATTAAGCGATGCGAAGCGTTTTAAGCTGGCACGCGGGATGGCAGATGCAATGCATCATTAATGCACACTCACTCACACACTCCCGGTGCCACGCCCCCTCACCCACACACACTAGCTTGCTAACAGGGAAATGTACACTGAAAACTGGCTAAGCATGGGAAAAAATCATACTTATCCAAAGTGTAATGATAAATTCATATAAATATAAAATACTATTATTTAGAATTTTATATTGAAAGCTATAACATCAAACACAAATTATAGTATCATATGCATCATAGTATATATTAAAAGTAAATAATAAATATGCTTTAAATAGAACTAACGGTTAATCAAATAAAAGGAAATTTATTTTGTTATTAGAAAGCATTTACAAATGTGTGGAAAAGTATGCAACAATATTTAATTGGTTCGGCAGTCCGATGTATTCATCCTAACAGACAATATTTTTTTTTACTGCCTACTTTTAGACACCTTCTTTTGAGTTATTTTAATTTTAATTTATTTTGAATTTAATTTAGAAACCCAGTTTTTTTCTGAACATATCCAAGTTTTTTAGCAGTGCACTCTCAAAATGGCTGGCGAAATGTGCGTGTCGCCAACGCCGCGAATGGGCCATGAAAGGGGGGAGGGCGGAAATGAGGAGGAGATTTCTGGAAACAGGTTGGTGAGGGGAAAATGGAGAAAAATTCGCCAGCTAATAGCTCCTTTTATGCTCCACTTGAATTCCCCTTTTCGGCGGTTCCGCTTTTCGGTGGTTCAGTGTTTTGCCACGTAGACGGCATAAAATTTTTCGGCCGTGATTATTACGGCAAGGGTCGAAGGGCAGGGGCCAGCAGGAAATGAAGGGAGGGAAAAGGGAAGGCCTCGTAATTTCATTAAAATTTTATTAGCTCGATATATGAGGCTCACGTTGCCTGTTGGCTGCTTTTGAGTGTGTGAGAGTCTCAGGTTTTGATTTGGCCAAATGAAATTATCACCTATGCGAGAGCTATGAACATAAAACCAGCATCAACGGGCCAGCGAACAGGGCTTTTACTTTTAAGTACCTCGCATTTTGGTGGGTGGGCAATGGGAAATGGAAAAGCTGCAGCTTTCTATTCCAGCGCGTTGCGAGTCATTCAATTTTCCCCCTGACTCGCAGCATTTTCCTTTTTCCTCTGACCGAGTGGCTTTTAATTTCCATTTTGCTATTAATTTCGACCTCAAAGGTTGCAAAGGTGGAAGGTGGGTGAAGGGCGGGTGAAAGGTCGGGGTGTGGAGCATATCACTGCCACACAACAAAGCCGCAAAGCTTTCCCTTTGGCTTTGGTTAATCCGAGCACTCGCACATACGCACGCAGCCAGATAGATCCGACCACTAATACATGCAGTGAGAGAAAAGTATGCATATTTCTTCAACATAATATTTTACTTACGGTAATAAGATGTGTCTAAAAATTATAGTAGTTAAATATTTGATATAAATATAACAAATGAATACTAATATGAATAGTTATAGTCTAAAAGTTAAGATGTTCTAAAAAGGTCTTTAAAAATTACTGAAATAGTCAAAACATATTTAGATTTTTTAGAGAGTTATTTAGTTTAAGACTTTAAAAGCGTTTCACCTGCACTGAAGTATTTCCATCCAATTAGCTGGGAGCCTCATAATTTACAATTACAACGTTCATTTTATCCATCACAAATTATTATGTATGGCCAGATTTTGTTTTGCGTGTGCGCCGCCTTTATGTTTTCTTGATTGAGTTTCACCTTTTGCATATGAAATTCAATTTAATCAGTTTGCCAGCTCACGATGGGCAACGCCAGGCATCCTGACACACAACGCACGGCACAACAACGAAGCCAATAATAATGAAGTCCTTTTGTTGTTCGACATTTTCAACGAGAGAGGGCAAATTTGCTTTGGGTACGCAACAATTTTCATGACTGAGCCGAGCCGAGGCGATGTCGGGGCCAACCTCAATAATGTTTTCACTTGGAAATCAATAAATACAAATAACATATATTTGTCGACGGGAAGGGGATATTTATACCAAACCACACCAAGGAAAACCAAACCAGAGCCAGCTCTTGACGGCCATAAACTGGCAAATTGTATGCAAATAAAAACAGAACCGAAACGAAACGAAAAGAAACGCAGTGCCGCAAGACAGGCCAAGTAGCAGCACCCCCATACCATTTCAGCCAGGAAAGTGAATAGTGGAAAACCAACAAACAGCTGAAGCGATAGAAATGCTGACGCTGCAGCCGCTGAATCTGAATCTGAATCTGGATCCGAAGTCCCATAAAACAAGAGGCGAATGAATTCCGGAGAAAGAGGGGAGTGGGACGGGGATTTGACCGAGGAAATACAAGGGAAAACTTGCTCGACGACAACTTTTTATTAACTCTTTGGCTTGTTGGCTCTGCGGATCTCCTCTGACCGCCGCCCGAACCTCCCATTGTCCTCCGGCGCCAATTGGCAAAAACCCAAGGCGCAGACACAAAAAGGATTTAAGGAGCGGGCACAACAACTTGTTGTCGGTTCTTTGCCCAAGCCAAATGCAAATCCAAGGCCCACAGAGATCCCTTCGAGAAAAGAAATGGGGCAAGCCAACTAAATGATGAACCCTTTGCGGCCCAAAATCAAGCGGCAAGTGTGTATCCCCTTGCATAGAAAATATTTGCCTCGGTTAAAGTGATTAAAGCCATTTACATTTATTATTGCAGAAAATACAACGGAAAAATTTGAAATATTATTGCTATTTGGTAACTAGCTAACTCTAAATAAATCTTTTAAATTATTACAATCTTTATTTAATGGTCCAAATTGTCTGAAAGAAATATTCTTTCCAATAAAACAAGACTGGCAAACTCATTTATTTTTATAGTATTCAATGCTCTCAATATGGAAGACTTCTTCTCCTAACGATGCCAATTTCATAACAATTTTCTCTTTCTAATAAAAGGCACTAAATGGCATAACAAACAAGAATACTGATTTTGGAAAATATAAATATAGCTGTGAGGATTTCCACACTTTGAAAATTAAATTCAAAAAATCAAATGAAATATGCAATAAAGAAATTTTACAATATTCTATTCTATATATTTTCAATTATATTGTATTTATATCATACTATTTTCTTAAGTCAACTTAAGTGTTTTACAGGGCATTGCCTCTTCGCTTTCAAACAAAAGTTTTGTCGCCTTATTGTTTTCTTCATTTGGCCGCTTGTTGACATCGTCCTTTGGCGCTGTCCAATGACAATAAGGCCCAAGTGCAGAGCTGCGGTAACTGGGCCCAAACAATTGTATTGATTTAGGCCGAGTCCGGCACATCTGACATATGTTACACATGCCGCAAGCGCGGTCATGTCTTCGGTGGTCCGATGGTCTGATGGTCGGATGGTCCTGCTGCAAATTGTATTTGGGCTTCTTGGGGCTAAGAGGCTTCTGCCTCTCGGCTTTAATATACCGAAATACCAAAATGGGTGGCGAAGCACAGTCTGTCTGCCCCAGTTTAATCGCATTTAGCTCATTTAGCGGCAAATTGAATTTGCCAACGTCACGACCATCCTTCCATCCCACCACGCGACCCCCGACAACAAAACCCCGTGAATAGGCCCCGTCGAAAATGAGAAATTCAATTAAAATCAAATTTTTACAGCGAGACGTCTTTAAACGGATTTTCAGTTACAATTTCATCGCTTTAACTCACACACAAAATTGAAGCGGGGATAAATAGGCAGAAATAATTGAGCTGGTGGTGGCATCATTCCATCATTCTATCATCTCCCGATACCAGAAGAAGCCCTCCTAATCCCACCGAGAAGGAGAAGAAATCCCCGGGATAATCGCCTCAGTTTCCATTGCGGCCCACAAAATTCTAATGCGTGGCAACATTTTTTGCGCTTGGCTTCAGATTCAGTTTCCGATTCAGTTTCGCACAGGCCACTGTTCGTGATTAGCTTTGGTCATGGTTGGACTCTCGGACTCTTGGACTCGTCATGGTTATTGGAAGGGGGAAAGATGGGATGAAAGTAGATGGAGCTGAAGCAAAGGCTTTGGCCCAGTGGCTGCGGCGATAATTAGGACTCAAAATCCTAGTCCCGAAGATGATTTATGATGCCAGCGCTTCCAGAGTTCATTGCCAGCTAATTTATTACATTGCCGCCGTAAGGGATCAGCGCTTCTCCAACTCCGCTCCATCGCCCACACGCTCGCGAAAGTCAATAATCTCACTCTTGCTTGAACTGTAACTGAGATATAATTGAGTGGCCACTGAACTTGACCTCCAGTTTGTCTGTATAAATTCCACTTGGTTTTTTAGCAACGCAAGGAAAGAACTTTGAAAATGTGGTTTTCATTGTACCAGTCAAAACAAACGCAAATAGTAATTAAACAAACACAACAGAGGTTAAACTAAATAGGGAAAGTAGAGCAAAGACAGAAGCGAAGAAAGTGTAATTTTCTTGCAAGAAATTTTATTAATCTGTAGATAAAGCACAGCCAAAATGGGTTTGGGATTAGGATCTGTCTAAATCCTAAGATGAGGAGGCCTCAGTAGCGCTGGACTCAGTGGTGCTGGCCTCAGTGGTTGAAGTCGTGCTGTTGGAGGAGATGGTGCCATTCGGAGGCAGACCCCAAGGGCCGCCAGGACCTCCTTGCTGGCCGTTCTGAGGACCTCCCTGGGGTCCTCCCTGCTGACCTCCCTGCTGACCATTCTGGCCTTTCTGAGGTCCTCCCTGGCCACCTTGTTGGCCACCTCGAGGTCCTCCTTGGGCAGCAGCCACAACAATCAGGGCGAAGAGGGCAATCAGAATGTAGAAACGCATTTTTGTAGGTTTGGTTTAGTTAGCTTGGCGAAGACTCAGCTTGTGATACCTTTGCCCACTGCCAAAGCCCTTTTATATACCCAATATTTTTATTTTCCACCTGAGAAGTCCCCTCAGAAACAGCTGCTGTCCAGCTACGTCACAGAGATCAAACAAACGTCTGGGGAATTGGGAAAAACCGAAAAAAGTACAACAAAAAGGGTCTAACGCTCGTGTTCTTGGTCTTGAAAAAGTACAAACGCTTTGCATTGACTCACTCATTTGTCTTCTTTGCGTTTTCAGGCAGCTGGTTTGGTCTCGGTTATGAAATTTCTGCTTCTGTTTTTGTTTTCTATTTGCTTTTTTTTTTTGTTTAACTAGCTTTGTGCTTGTTTATTTGCTATTTGCGTTGAAATAAGTTTTTGATTTCTATTTTCTATTAATGAACAGCACGTGGAGTATATAAAGGGCTTTGGGAAATGGAAAAGGTATCACAAGCTGAGTTTTCACCAAGCTAACTAAACCAAACCAAAGTAAAAATGCGTTTCTACATTCTGATTGCCCTTTTCGCCCTGATTGTTGTGGCTGCTGCCCAAGGAAGAGCTCAAAGTGGACAGCAAGGCGGCCAGGAAGGACCTGGACCTCAGAATGGCCAGAATGGTCAGCAGGGAGGTCAGCAAGGAGGATCCCAGGGAGGTCTTCAGCAGCAAGGAGGTCCAGGTGGCCCATGGGGTCTGCCTCCGAATGGCACCATCTCCTCCAACAGCACAACTTCAACCACTGAGGCCAGCACCACTGAGTCCAGCTCCACTGAGGCTTCCTCATCTTAGGATTTAGACAGATCTTAATCGCAAAACCATTTTGTGTTTACTTATGTTCCTTATTTTTGATGTTAATATAAGTTCTTGCAAGAAAATTGTACTAAATGATTGGGAAATGTTGGGAAAATGTTCGTTAGCTGAAGGGAGAACCAGAATTTGATGTACAATGGATTAATTTTAAATTTTTAATTGTTTTTTATTTATTTATTTCTAACAAAATGTATCTGTTTTCAAAATGTTGTTGGTTTTAAATCAACAAATAAAATATTTAAATGATCGTCTTAAAATTCTACAACAAGGGTTCTGAAATCCAAGGAGCTTGTACTTATTAGCAAACTTGTTCATCTAATCCAACGCAAATCGTTTAATTAAGCCCCAGCTCATCCGCCAAAAATGTTCTGAATTATTCTCAGCCAGCAATTGACGCTAAAAAGTATGCAACACTTTTGAGCTGCAGCTAAAAACCACTTTAAAGCAAATCCCAGGAATGCCAGCTCATTTTCCCCCCGAGAATCCCCGCAAATGGCCACTAAAAGAGTTCCCACTTCCCTACTCCTTCTTTTTCAGAAACCTGCGACAAACAGCAGTTGCAAATGGCAGCGGGAAAAGCGGGAAAGCGGGAAAGTCTGGGGGAAAACGCATATGCGGTGGCTCATGAAATGCAGTACAAAGTCGTCTTCGCTGCTCAGCGAAGCGGCCACTTTCAGTGCACTGAAGTGTTTTCCCGCAAGAGGGGGAGGGAGGGGGTGGGTTGGTTAGTCGGTGGGCGGCAGTCGGTGGGTGGGGGGAAGGCCGTCAGTTGCGGACCGGCGAAATGATCAATTGATTTGCATTCCCATTCCCCCAACTGCGAACTGAGCGGACACCAGAGTGCAGTGCAAAGGCGCTTTAAGCCAGCTCTGCCATTGACTGGACTCTGCGGCAGGGCTTAACCCCTGTTAACCCACCGCAGCCGCAAAAGTTATAGAAAAACTTTGTACAAAGTGGAATAAAAATTGTTGAATATGGAAACTTTAAATTTCGCTTTAAACAGACTACATTTTTTACTACAAAATAATCAGTATTTAGTCTCAAACAAAGCTAAATATTGTCAAAATATGGAATGTTATACCTTGTGGAATTTGTAATAAAATTTTCTATCGATTGGCATTTAAATCTAATAACTTTAATTTTCGACGATTATGATGGAACCCCTTATCAAAAATGCAAAAATTGGCTAAATATATATTTTTTTTAAACCTTTCCGAAAGTGATGTGGATTTTTGCTTTTTTTATTAGCTACACAAAACAGTCGGCCTAGCTGTGACACCAAGTCTTAATTTTTTTTACCCTAGTATTCTCATTATCTCATTATCAAAAGTACTAACACAAATTGCTTTATGAGTTTTTCTGAGCTTGAAATAATAAAATAAAATTTCCCATTAGATAGTATTGACTAGCATTGATTTATTTTCGGTTTTAGATGATCTTTTGGGGCCACAGGTGGGTTAAGCCAGTTGCCACATGGAGCAAGTGGGGCAAAGCTGAGGAAAGGCAGGCAAAACAGCTCGCTGGGGAACTGTAAATCACGTCGAGCGCAGAGCGCAAATTGGTTAGTGAAACACATGAACCATTCATCTGGGGGGCTAAACGGAGAATGGAGAATGGAGGGGAGCAGCGGAGGATCGGGGATCCGCACACTCACACACATGAGTTGGCAGCCGACTAAATTCGCGCTTTTGAAAAATGAAAGTACGGGAAAAAGTGCAAAAGTACAGGAGCACATACGCAGAAATACGAAAGTAGCAAATGTAATCTGCACGGGGGCTAAAAATGGAGGTGGGTTTTAAGGGCGGAAGGGGCACGGAAATCATATTATCCTTAGGTGGAATTAGTTGCCCTCAGCCATGGGCAGAGAGAAAAATAATGCACTAAATCATTTCAGTTGGTTAGGAAATGTTTAGTAATTTAATCAGAAGTTCGCTTCTAAATTCATCAATAAACAATGAACTCTTTTTCTAGAGATTTTAAATAAATATCTACATACACATATAAGAAAAACCTATAGAAATCTTCATAAACTTTATAGAAAAACCTAGTTTATTTTCCGTGTGCATTGGCCAACGCAGCAGGAAGTTCTATCCAACTTGACTCAACTTGAGTCAAGTCATCGCTTTCTTTACTGAGCTCCAGCTTTCCTTCATGCACTTTAGTAGCACAAATTGAAAGGAAAACACATCCTGGCTTCCTGCAGCAGCGGTAGCAGCAGCAGCAGCAACAACAAAGACGGAAAAATCGGGATGAGCGGCAGTCGCGCTGAAATGCAGCAAATGAAATTTTCCAAGGCCGAAGCGATCGAAGTGAAATTGAAAAAATAATCATAAATATTGCATGCAGCTTGGTTGGGTTGCCATCTATTGTTTAGCCGCTTTTTTCCCCTTTTTTTTTGCCGATTAAGCGGCGCAAAGTGAATATGCAGGCAGCAACGGTTAAGTATACGCCGCGTGGGCTCCACAAAAGTTGAGCCCGAAATGCGCACAAGCCGCTTCATGTCATCCCAGGCTCAGTTCCGGATGGAAATGAGTTGGGTTGGGGTTTTGCTTGGGGTTGGGATGGGATGTAGAGTGAGGCATCATCACTGCCATATTTACACGGCACTCCACTTCTATGAGGATGCCGCCGCGGGCAAGGAATATTCTAAAATGCTTCGTGTGAAAATAATTTCAGGGCGGAAAACAAGGTTAGAGGGCTAAAGGTGAGCCATTGCGACTTTAAGGCTATCTAGTGTTTGTGAAATATTTTCTATTATGGGATTATTTTATGAAAATGGGAAGTACAGAATACTATCAAATTAATATTATTGCTTTTCTTACATTATTTGATGCGTCAGAATTAAGTAAACTTTAAATATTTCATTGTTACACAAAGAACCAATATATATAGACGCACATAAGGTAAATTAGCCAGTGGTAAACAGTAAACATTTCGACCGAGCTCTAAACTCTCTTTGTGTCTGCTGTTTTCGGTTTTACCAAATTACCTCAGACGTTTTTGTTTGATTTCTGTGACGTCGCCGGAGCAGCAGCTGTTGTGGAAGGAATGTGTTTGGGCCTAATGGAAAACTTCGAGAATATAAAAGGGCAGTGGCAGTGAGGAAAAGGTATCACAAGCTGAGTTTCCACGAAGCTAACTAAACTAAACCTACCCAAAATGCGTTTCTACATTCTGATTGCCCTCTTCGCCCTGATTGTTGTGGCTGCTGCCCAAGGAGGACCTCGAGGTGGCCAACAAGGTGGACAAGGAGGACCTCAGAACGGCCAGAATGGTCAGCAGGGAGGTCAGCAAGGAGGACCCCAGGGAGGTCCTCAGAATGGCCAGCAGGGTGGTCAGCAGCAAGGAGGTCCAGGAGGCCCATGGGGTCTGCCTCCGAATGGCACCATCTCCTCCAACAGCACAACTTCAACCACTGAGGCCAGCACCACTGAGTCCAGCTCTACTGAGGCCTCCTCATCTTAGGATTTAGATCGACTATGAAAAATGTGTATATACCTTTTGGCTGTTATCTTTCCTTTAAAAAAAATAAAACTAGAACATACCAAAAACTATTCAACTTAAAATATGAAGTGGCAGACTAAGGTGTCTAAAAGTATGCTGTAAAAAAAAGAATCTTAAGATATGATCTTACATACATTTAGACACCTTTATAGGGGATTTCTAAATTCTAGTAATATTCAAGGCTAAATCCCAGCTGACCAGCTAAACAATATACCCCGCAGAAGCCAAAGTACACGAATACATTTAGTAGACTAAAAGGTGTTACAAGCGCCAAACGCTGAACAAGGAGAACCGCTTAAAGCGCTCGGGGTTGTTTCAGCATTTAACGCAAAAAGTTTTGCCATTCACCGCTCGCTCCACCTACTCTTTTCAATTTTTTCTGCTTTATTTTCCAGCCCGCCCACCAAGCTCGACTCTTTAACATGGTGAAAATTAAAAGTTAAATGCGCAAAGTCAATAAAAGCCGGCGATGGTGATGGCGATACTAACAAATGGAAGCAAGAACGCGGCAGTTGGGAAATCCTTTAATGCCATCTCGCATTTGCATGGCAATATAGACTTTTTGGGGGGAAAAGTGGAAGTGGAAATGGACATGGAGGGGGGTATCCATCGAGGACAATAGCTCCCGCCTCTTTGTGTCTTTTGTGCGGCACTTGCGACTGTTTGCCCAGAGATAAAAACTCGGTTTGGGTTTGCTACCCACTAATAAAATGCACTTGCAGTCCTGAGGATTCGGGGCGTTCTAGGGATGGGGATGCAAAACAGGGCCGTCCTTCGCAATGGTTTGCGTTTTGTCTTTGCCGACTGACTGGCTGCGTTTGCTTTGCTAATTGATGCACTAGGCGCTTGTGTACTTTTCAATTACCAGGAACCGCCCAAAAAACGAAGGAAAAAACTACAGAGCTCAGAGATATGAACCAGGGGAAACTGAAGTCCCAAGCAGATGGATTTCTTCCCATAGAACGGTTAGACAGCTGATTAACCCATCAATTCCCGAGGACAAAAGCGTGACCGGAATAATTGAAACTGTTTTTGTGCCCTATTTTTCGCCCCCATTTAACTGCAGTTCGGTTGGGTTGGGTCGGAAAAACAAAAATCAATTGTGGGAAAATATGCAAAGCGTTTTTAATTAAAAATTTGAAGATCTTGGTCGGCGCTTAGCCCGGCAAATTATTATAGGGAGAGCAAATGCATTGGGCCGTGGATTATGGCCAGAGGCGAAAAGTGGGCCAAAAACGGGAGAAAAGCATTCCGCAGCTGTTCAGATTTTTTAATTGCAATTGCAGCGCTCATTAAAGCGATAAATTTCCAATGCAAATGAAATTTGCATTTTAATTTCCCCAACCAAGTGGGGGGAATAAACAAAAAATGGGGAGTTGGCTTCCCACCACAATAAAACGAAATTAGTTTGCTACATTTTCCATTTACGCACATTGAATTATCACTTTCCCTTCAATATCGTACAAGTATCACAAGGGGGTGGCTGTTGGGGTTGGTTCAGTGTGGCCAGAGCAAACATGGGGCACTTGCTTTTAGCACTAATTAGTCAATTTATGTCCAATTTGCTAATTTGTGGATGCTATGCTCTAACTGCTGCGAATGTAACCCAGCAACTGAGGACCTCGGACAACGGACAACGGACACCGGACATCGACATATGTATCCTGCTGGTCCTGGCTGGCCTAGCACACAGTGCGTATGATTAATGTTTAATTGCATTAGCCAGAGTGCAATCCCCGCCTGCACAGCTCAAAAATGTATTATATTTAAATTTAAACTCTAATGTTTTAGGTTTATCTAAGTCTGTGATAAACATTTTATAATATTTCCATTAGTTTACTATTTGAAACATCCTAATACAAATATTTTGTACACAGGGTATATAAATTAACCACTCCGCATGAAGATATTTATTTGTAGATTTTTAGTTTCTAGAAATAACTCTTTAAGTGCACTTTCGCATTTCAGACCTTGTAAATCTGAATGACCAAGGCAAATTAAATTAACATTTATTTATTGGTCCTGCATTAGAAGGACCCTCCCGATGCAAACTCATAAATTGCATCCGTTGCTGGTCGAACTGATGAATTACCCGCAAAAACCCAATAGAATCGAATCACAAGGCGACAACTACAACTCCATTAGCCATGAAAACCACCCAGAAGCCACCCACTATTTTTGTGGTGATAAATGGTCGGGTGGACAAACACAAACAATATTGAAAACGAATCAAGAGCAGCTGCTCTGTGACGCAGGGGAAGCAGAAAAACAGATGAATGGATAGCTACGGATAGCTAGCGATTCGGAGACCAGCTCAAGACTCTTTTGTCTGTCTCCGGGTTTACCAAATACCAAATTACTCCCGACGTTTATTTGACGTCACCGAAAACTGAAGCTGTTTATTCAGTCGGTCGAAATGGAAAGGTGAGAAAGGTATAAAAGGCGGGTGAAATGGGCGAACAGGTATCACAGTTAAGTTCTACTGAAAGATACAAACACCTAGCAAGATGCGTTCCTTCATCATCATCGCTCTGTTCGCTCTGATTGCCGTGGCCGCCGCTCAAGGTGGACGTCGTGGACGAGGAGGACCTCAGGGTGGACCTGGTGGTCGTGGTGGTCCTGGAGGCCCACAAGGAGGCCGTGGAGGTCCTGGCGGCCCTGGAGGTCCTGGCGGCCCTGGAGGTCCTGGCGGTCCTGGAGGCCCGGGAGGTCCAGGTGGCCCACAAGGAGGACCTGGAGGTCCTCAGGGCGGACCTGGTGGCCCACAGGGCGGACCTGGAGGTCCAGGTGGACCCGGTGGACCATGGGGTCTGCCTCCCAATGCTACTCTGCCCAGCAACAGCACCACCACAACGACCACATCGACCACTGAAGCCACCACCTCGACCACGGAGGCCAGCACCAGCACCACTTCCACCACTGATACCTCTGCTTAAGTTGCCCGAGCTCCACAGCCAATCTAAAATCCATTTTTGGCTTGTTCTGCTCTGCGCTTTCCCTGGATATTAATAAAAGTCTTTCCTCCGCAAGAAGTAAATCTTTCTCACATTTTCTCAGCTGCATTTCGCACAAGATACGCGTGCAGTAAAAGAAATTTAGGGCCTTAAAAATATTTTTGAAAGCAAAGGGTGGGATAAAAGAAATGAGGTATAGGTAAACTAGAATTTCAGAAATATCTATTACCTATATATTTTTTGAATCTGTTCTTGGGAACAAAAATCTTATCTTTTAGATATCATTTATCTGGACTTTTTTGTAGAATACATATCTACATTACTATAAATTATTAATTTAAAAGGGTTTTAAGGAGTTCTTGCAGTGCATCCCCTTGATGGATGGCGCGCTAAGAAGAATGGCGGAGCTGAAAGGGGAATGCCAGCCGGGGGATTCGGAAATCGAAATGTAACTTGTTCGCCAAGGCCGCTTTGTGGGTGACAGCCGGCGGCCATGGGAGATTCGCTTCCTTCGGTTCCTGTGACACTCGGAGGAGGCACGTCCTGGCAAAAGGGAACAAAAAAGGACGTGGCAGCAACAAAAGCCCACAAATCCATGGATGCACTGCACTTCTTTAAGCCGATGAAGCTGCGCCAGCGCTTTTTAAATGTGCAGCTTGCTTCCTCAGTTGGCTGCAATTATGTCATGGGCATAAAAAACCAGCTAAACACTTTATTTATGCAGTCTCGCTTGTCGTTTGTCTTGAAAGTTTTCGCATTAAACGAGCAGAGTTTGCCAAACTATGTGCCATGAAAATGAGTTTCGGTGCCAAAACAGGAAAAACTGGGGGTAAAAAAACATGGGGGGTGAACTCGCAACAGTTGGCTTCTGGAACCGTGAAAACTCTTTAAATGTGGCTCACAAATTCCAAACATTCTCTTGGGGAGAGATTTAGAGCTCCCACTTGGTTTATCCCAGGGAAGCGAAGAGGAGTTGGCTCGAGAGGATTGGGTATTATCTGGACATCCGAGCCTGAAACGGCTGTCATTGCCATGGATTTCCTCTCCACTCTCGACTGACTTTAAGCGCCTTAAGAGCCATTGATGCCGGGCCTTTTGGTATCTGAGGCAGAAATAGATCAAAAGTCAGACCCACACACATACGGAGCATGTGGGAGAAGGGACAAGGATTGGGTCCAAAGCCCGGGACAAAGACGATGGAGAGATGGAGACTCCTGCGACCCGTTGGTGGCACATTTTTATTGGTCATTAGTGCGAGCCTCTATCGGCATTCGTAAGCATTTACACATCGTTAAACTTTCATTTCCGGCAAATTAAGCGCATTTTATGTACCTTCTCCGTTCGGTCGCCCTCAGTTGGTCACCTCCTCCTCCTCCTCCTCCTCCTCCTCCTCCTCCTCCTCGTCCTCGTTCTTCCCATTCTCCACTGCTGACGGGGTCACCCGTTGGTCGGTGTCAGCAGAATGACCACAACAAACGGACACTGTGAGAAAATGCTCTGATACTTTAAATTGAGATAGTGGTAGAGCTATTTATGTGACGAAAATTACTGTATATAAAAATGTCATCAACTAAATATAAACAATAAGGAATGCTATCTTTAAAAGTCAAATAATTTTTTTTAATAGGTGATGATTTTTTTCTTAAAACTAGTTGGGAATTATAAGTTTTTTTTAAACAAGATTATCGTTGACGTGGCCAATTGTAAAATTTATAAATATTAAATATTCAGTAGTTTAACATTATTTGAGCATTACCAAGTATTTGTCAACAATTTGAAACTAATGTGAAAATTTTAAATGCATTAAGTATTTAACATGATTTGTTCAAATAGCTAAACAATTCAGGCATCTACAATTATGATTTTTTCTAACTGCTTCGCTTTTCTGAAACTCGTATTATTTTATCAGCTAAACCATAGCATTTTCTCCAAGTGCATAGTATCCAATGCCCAACTAGGCTCGTGCTCATGTCCCGGACTTGAGCATATTTAATGGAGGACAAGCAAATGGGCGCCGCCTGCGGGCGTGTCCCTTTCATTGTTTGTCTTTCAATCGAAAGTCAATAGCAAGGACTGCTTCCTGGGGATTCCTAAAAGTATAAAAGGTCCGGCTTTGAGAGGCGGCAGGACTTTCTACGATCGCACCATGTCGTTTTGGGCAGTGAGTCGCGGTCTGACGCCGCCGTCGAAGGTGGTGCCCATGCTGAATCCCAACCAGCGGCAGTTCCTCGAGGACGAGGTGCGCTACCGGGAGAAACTGAAACTGATGGCCCGTGGCGATGCCATGGAGGAGGTTTATGTACGCAAACAGGAGACCGTGGACGATCCCCTGGAGCTGGACAAACATGACTCGTTCTACCAGACCACCAAGAGCCTGCTGGTGCTCTTTCAGATAATGGGCGTAATGCCCATCCACCGCAATCCCCCCGAGAAGAATCTGCCCCGAACAGGCTACTCCTGGAGCTCCAAGCAGGTCATGTGGGCCATTTTCATCTACAGCTGCCAGACGACCATTGTGGTCTTAGTTCTGCGTGAGCGGGTCAAGAAGTTCGTCACCAGTCCGGACAAACGATTCGATGAGGCCATTTACAATGTGATCTTCATCAGTCTGCTGTTCACCAACTTTCTGCTCCCGGTGGCCAGTTGGCGACACGGACCCCAGGTGGCCATCTTCAAGAACATGTGGACCAACTATCAGTACAAGTTCTTCAAGACCACCGGTTCGCCCATCGTCTTTCCGAATCTCTACCCACTCACCTGGACGCTGTGCGTGTTTTCGTGGCTCCTTAGCATCGCCATCAACCTGTCGCAGTACTTTCTGCAACCGGACTTCCGGTTGTGGTACACATTCGCCTACTACCCCATCATCGCCATGCTGAACTGCTTCTGCAGCCTGTGGTGAGTGGTTACTCTTAAAAAATGTAAAGTCTAAAGTATCATGTTCCAAATACGGTTGTTTTCTAACTTGGAAAGTGCGAAATTCGTACTTAGAAGAATTTTGGTCGCCATCTTACTTTTTGCTCTCTTTTTTGATTTCTCTCTTTCTCTCACTCACAGTAATTTTAGCCGCCATCATGCTTTTTTCTCTTTTTCGATTTAAGAGCATTTTCATATTACAATAAAATTATATTTTTTGTTTTGTATGCAATTAAGTAGTGTGACAATTTTCATTTAAAACTCCCATAGGTACATCAACTGCAATGCCTTTGGAACTGCTAGTCGCGCCCTTTCCGATGCTCTGCAGGTAAAACCAAAATATTCTAAATAGTATAAGTTAATTCTAAAATGTTAAAATGCAGACAACAATAAGGGGAGAGAAGCCCGCCCAGAAACTGACCGAGTACCGCCACTTGTGGGTGGACCTGAGCCACATGATGCAGCAGCTGGGGAGGGCATACTCGAATATGTACGGGATGTACTGCCTGGTCATCTTCTTCACCACGATCATCGCTACATACGGCAGTATCAGCGAGATTATCGACCACGGGGCAACCTACAAGGAGGTGGGTAGATATTTAAAACCTATTTCTAAAGGGGAAATTTGTAATATATCTGTTTTTCTATTGGAACTGTAGGTCGGTCTCTTCGTCATCGTGTTCTACTGCATGGGCCTGCTGTACATCATCTGCAACGAGGCGCACTACGCCTCCCGGAAGGTTGGACTCGATTTCCAGACAAAGCTACTCAACATCAACCTGACCGCCGTGGATGCCGCCACCCAGAAGGAGGTGGAGATGCTCCTGGTGGCCATCAACAAGAATCCACCCATCATGAATCTGGACGGCTATGCGAACATCAACCGGGAGCTAATCACGACCAACATCTCCTTCATGGCCACCTATCTCGTGGTCCTTCTGCAGTTCAAAATCACCGAGCAGCGACGCATCGGGCAACAGCAGTCCTAGAATAACTCACTATTGTCAATAAATATTTCTTATGTATAATTAAAGCGAAGAAATAGTAATTTATTTATTTATTAAGCTGGATATTTCTTGGTACTTCTTTCTGGAATTAAATATTTTATTTCCTTTAACAAAACTCCTTTCGAACCGCTAAAATATACATTATATAGATTTAAAACTTTCGATCTTAGCCTTTTCCGTCGTATAATCATTTTCTACAAATTTCCAGCTTCCCTACCAATTTCAACCTACCCTTTAAATCCCATAAAACCTCTAGAAAATGTGCCACCGCCGCAAACAGGACTACAGTGGCAACAGCTACCTGGGCCTCCACTTGGGCACCCAGATCCTGCGCGCCCTGATCCTCGACTCCAACTTAAAGGTGGCCTACGTGGCCCAGATTCGCTATGACGTCGACCTGCCCGAGTTCAAGACCAAGAATGGTATACTACCAGACGGAGGACCGGGTGAATACCTGGCCAATCCGGTGATGTGGGTCAAGGCGCTGGACATGCTGATGGACTGCCTGGAGAAACAGGGTGCAGATCTGCACTCAATAGCCTCCATTGGTGGAGCCGCTCAGCAGCATGGTTGTGTCTTCTGGTCGGATCTGGGGCTAAGACGACTTTGTAATCTGAACGCCAACCTCCGCCTGCATGAACAGCTCACCGAGAGTGCCTTCGAGTTGACCAGGACGCCAACGTGGCGAGATTCCTCCACGGATGAGCAGGTGCGGGAAATTGAGCATGCAGTCGGAGGGCCAGCTGAAATGTCCAGTATCACGGGATCTCGAGCTTATACCAGGTTCACAGGTCCACAGATCCGCAAGGTGTACACCCAGTGCCCGGAGCAATACGAGAGGTGTTCCAGGATCTCCTTGATCTCCAGCTTTTTGGCTTCCCTACTGATAGGAGGCATGGCCTCCATAGACTACACCGATGGCTCGGGAATGAATCTGTTGGATATCCGGCGTAAGAAGTGGTCACCTCAGTGCCTGGATGCCTGTGCTCCTGATTTGGCCAAGCGTCTAATGAAACCCATAGCCTCTAATCGATTGCAAGGTCGGGTCGCAGATTACTATGTGAAGAGGTGGAACTTCCGGCCGGACTGTATGGTGGTGGCCTCCGCCGGGAGCAAGGCCTCCGAACTGGCCGGTCTTCTGGTGGAGAACAACTTCCTTATGCTCTCCCTGGACACTAGTGATGTGGTGGTAATGCCTCTGAAGAGGGCTCCCCGTTTGGAGGATGGCCATGTGATGTGTCATCCCACGCGGACGGATGAGTTTATGGGCGTCCTGTGCTTCCACAATGGCGGTTTGGTCAGGAAGGCCGTCTGCGAGGAGCTGGCCAATGGCAGTTGGGTGAGGTTCTACGAGATGCTGGATCAAACTCCTCCCGGGAATAGTGGCAATGTGGCGGTACATTTTAGGGATCGAGAGATTATACCTATTGCCCAGGGAACTCTGAGATGGGATACTGGAATAGACTATATGTCAGCGGAGTGTTTGAGGGGTCGTCCTGCATTTGCCACACCGGAGATCGAAGTGCGAGCTGTGATCGAGGGACAGATCATGCACCACTATGCCATCGCCCGGGAGATGGGGTCCAATAAGTCCAAGTTCACCAAGGTGATAGTGGTGGGTGAGGACTCCAGGAGCCAGCAAGTCCTGCAGATCGTGGCGGACATCTTTGATGCTCCTGTGTATCAGAGAACTGGAGTGCAGGTGAGCCTCTTGGGATGCGCCTTTCGAGCGAGGTACGCCTTCTACGAGCATCGGGAGTCGAATTGCAATTGCCAGTCCTGCAGGATGCCCAAGGGCAGGGAACCCAGACTCACCTACGAGGAGTTCTTTCGGAACGTTCCCTCCGGCCTGCACCTGGCTGCGGAACCCACCAAGGATTCTGAAAAGATCTACACTCCGTTGATCGCGAGATGCTCTCAAATCTGCCGACTGCTGGCCGCCAAATCAAGTGTGTACTTTTACCATGATCCGAATTAACTAACTTAGATGGCTTTTCTTTGTTTCTTTCTACGTTTCTACTACGCAAATCAATAAAGTAACCTAACGAGTAAGCTAAACAGAGTGATGAAGTACCAAGTGAGGCCTAGAAGTCCGCATCCCAGCCGGAGAGCTCGTCGGGTGGCTCATTTAAGTCGCAGGGGAAGCGATCAAAGTAGCGCACATCCGTCGGATGGGCAATGGGTCGCACGAAGGGAGGGATCAGCAGCTGACTGGATAGGCCATCCCAATCGAAGCCCAGAAACCACCTAGGAGATACAAAAAAACAAAAAAAAAGAATGTTAACAAAACAATTACTTAAAATACTATGAAAATAATAATAAGTAAGAAAGAAGAAATAGTAATAAATTATAAGAAAATAATAATAATTAATAAAGTGGCGCAAGAGGACAACATTTCTTGTCAAACAAAAAACACGCGAATTCTTAAGGAATCCCCTGCCAGGGTGTTCTACTCACTTGTGCTTCTTGATATCCTGGATGCCACCAGTCTGGTAGCCCAGTCGCTCCGAAGGAACATCACGACAGAGGCGCTTGATGAGCTGCACAGCCCAGCGGGAAATGTGTTTGGGAAAGGCAATCATGTCGATGCCCTTCAAGATGAGGTTGTAAGTCTGCATGGGATCAGGGGCACTAAACGGTGGGCTATGAAGTATATATCAGCATTACTAAAAGGAGTTCCAAAAACAATATAGATTCTTAAACTTACGTTCCGTTGAGCAGCTCGTGGATGAGGATGCCCAAGGCCCAGTAGTCCACGGCGCGATCGTGACCCTTGTTCAGGATGATCTCGGGGGCCACGTACTCCGGGGTGCCGCAGAAGGTCCACGTCTTGGCACTGGTTCCAATCTGCTTGGCAAAGCCAAAGTCCACGATCTTCACATAGCCACGCTCGTCCAGCATGAGGTTCTCGGGCTTCAGATCGCGGTAGATGATCCCACGGGCATGGAGATACTCAAAGGCCTGCAGCACACAGCCAATGATAAACTGCGCTGCATTATCCTCGAAGGAACCGCGATCCCTCAGCATTGTCCAGATCTCGCCACCCATGCAGGCCTCCAGCAGCATATAGACGTACTTCTCGTCCCGAAAAGTGCGATACAATCGGCACACAAAGGGGCATCTGGAACTGAGCATTATGTGGCGCTCGCTGAAGATGTGCTCCTCCTGTTTGGTGTCCACAATGTGACGTTTCTTCAGACACTTTAAGGCAAAGGTATCCACGCGATTCTGGTGATGGGCCTTGACCAGCTCCACCCGGCCAAAGCCACCGATGCCCAGAGTGCTGACCACCTCGAGATCGGTGAGCTTGAGTTCGGGGAACTCCTGCTGCAGCTGCTCCTTGGGCTCGTCCTGGCTGCTCTCCCTGGCCTGCTTCATGGCCAGCATCCTGCTCTCATCCCCGTAGTCCTTCTCCTTCAGCTCGCAGAGATCGCCAATCAGTCGCTTAAAGGAATCCCGGTCCAGGGTGAGGCACTCCACTCCTGGTGATAAGGCTATAATGTTGGCCGTCCTCTTGTCCTCGTTGATCAGCGCCTGTTCTCCGAAGTAATCTCCCCGGGATAGAGTTCTCAGCTCCGTTTCCTCTGAAGAACTGGGGGTCAGCTTCTGTGTGACCCGGACATTGCCCTGTGAGATCAGGAAGAAGCTATCGCCGGCGGTTCCTTGGCGGATTATATAAGTGCCGGCCGCATAGAACTCCAGCTCCAGGACATCCGCAATCTTGGCCAGCAGCTCCTCGCTGAGGTTCTTCAGCAGAGGCACCGATCTCAGGAAATTCACACTATTCTCCCTCCTCTGCAGACCCGTGCACATCATGATCTGCTGGAAGACCCTTCTGTCCAGCACCCACACCCTGGCCGCCTCGCTCAGCACCCGGATGGAGGCCGTTCTGGTGCAGTTGTACAGGATGGCCAACTCCCCGAACGCCTTGCCCTTGCCCATCTTGTCCAGCACTCGGCCCTGCTGCATTACGGCAAACTCGCCGGCCGCCGAGACATACAAGTGGGCACCCACCTCGCCCTCGCGGATCACAAACTCACCGGCGGCGATGCTCTTCGAGTACATCGAGTCCACCAGCTCGCGCACCTGCGAGGCGTCTATGTTCTTCAGGAAGTCGTTGTCCATGATGGCGTCTTTGATCTGCTGCTTGTCACTGGGGAAGATCAAGGTTGTGAAGGACGAATGTTTTATGTTCAAGACAAGTCTCACCTGAAATCCTTGTCGTATTTCGGGATCGGAATGCTGTAGGACTGCTGCATGGACTGCACGCAGCTCTCGGCGGAGACGCCTTGTTTCTTGATGGCAGCTGGCATGGCCTTGGGTCGCGCTTCCTCCGCCGACGGAGAAGGCGAAGGAGAGGCCGATGGGGAGGGGGCCGTTGCAGATGCCACTGCCGAGTGGGGCAAAGGTCCCAGCGACAACGCCTCCAGGGCGAACTCCGGACTGGTGGGCAGCACCATGCCGCAGGAGCTGCACACATGCGGATCCCGATCCCTGCCCTCCTGCTCGCCACATTGCTCTGGAAGAGAATAGAGCTTCGTCTTGGCCTTCTCACTCCGGCTGACGTTCAGGTGGTTGGTGGTCTGCTGCAGCACACTCTGGAAGAAAGGAACGGAGAAGAGGGTCAGAGATGGGAGCCACAATTGTCATGCGTCGCTTAATCAATTCCCCGGCAATTGTGAGCCAATCAATCGATGGGGCCGCGTGATTCCCTCGACACTCAGACCCCCAACTCAATTAGATGACCCACTGCGGATGGCATTCACGTGCTTTCACGATGACAAATCCCGGGATGGAATACACAGGGAGGATGCTTTTAGATTATTTTAATTCTTAGATAAACAAATTTAAATAAATATTATAGGAATGGAAAAAAAACGAAAATATGTATACAAAACGTAATATTTTTCTAATAAATCAATACATTTTTATTTTCTCATAATATTGTTTGGAGAATTATTTTTGTTTAAGAAAGAATGGTTAGATATAGATTAGCTATCTTGGCATACATTTTCTTATATGTACAAAAGGTACATTTAAACAGTTTTTTATGATTTTTGGACGCACATTCCAAGGCTTTTCTATTAAGAAATGACTCGTAACGCAAATACTTTTGCAACACCTTTTTCGCTACCAGTGTATGCCAATTGGGTGCGTATTTTGTGACTCCCTTATCAAAATCCGTAAATAGAATGCTAAATTTTCCCCTTGGCGCTGTGACCCAAAAAGCGGCATAGATAAAGCCGCAGCCGAAAGGCAAATCCGAATCCGAATCCGAGGCGCCTCCCCAGAAAGTAGACCCAGTCACGGAGTTCCAGTTTCTATTCCAATTCCATTTCCAGCTCAGAGGGTAAACATGATAAGCCGAATGTCAGGGCGAGGTGTTACCACCCACTCCCATCCCCCGTCTCCCATCTCCAATCTGCAACCACCTTTTGCTTGTTTTCCAAATTATTTGCATAGAAATTAGCATTTCAAAAAACACTCTTCATTGGCCCAGCTCGCATTTCCTATTTTTCTCGCTCGCCGCTCTTTTATTTCGGTTTCGGTTTTGTGTTTTTTTCGAGATGAGATGCGCGTGCTGCCCCGGTCGGAACTATTTTATCTATGTATCTTTCTGTATTTTTGTTTACCCACAAAGTAATCTGGGGATCTGCGAGATCTGGGGTAACAGAGGGGTCTGCTCAAGCTGGAGGTGATCCGGCAATTAGCGACGCACACTCTCGGCTGAATTAAGTGCCGAAGAGCTTTACATCTCGCCAGAGATACAATTCTCCACGAATTCGGATTTCATTAAGCTAGAAAAATTTTCATTATGACAAATAACAATGAAATTATTATTATGCTTTAGAGAACAGTTTTCTATAGATAATACTGATATTATATTAAATAGATTATTTTTTAAAGAAAATATTGGAAAAATGATTATTTATATCTATGCTTTAAAGAACAGATTACTAAAGAATCGAAAAGTTTTTTTATTTAATTATATACACTTTGTATTTATTGTGTATTTATTTATTTCCCATCTAGACCTTTTCCATAGCCACGAAAACAATTTAGGCCGCCCTCTAATTTATTTAATATTAGCAATTTTGCAATTTAGCTCTCTCTGCCTCTCTCCCTCTGGCTTTTTACAGCCCCAATTAGTGAGATAATGAAAATTAAATGATTTTTGGCTTCCAGATTATTTAAGAACTGCCTACCGAGTATCCGAGAGTCGCAAGTCTCGAATTTCCACTCGTTTCTTGGGGCTATAAAATTGTGCACGACGATGAGATCTCGCCAAGAAGTGCTAATCACTTGGCTCAATAAATCTGCCGCACAGTTTAAATATGTGTGGATGGTTTAGGAGGTGCGGTGGGGAGGTATAGGGGGGTATTAGATATGAATATCTAGCAAGGGCATGGGTTAGTAAGCCACCTCCCTTTCCCTCCCCCCTCTGCGGTTCAGTGGGGTAGGCATGGCATACAATATACGGGGTGTATCTGATATCTGGGCAGAGTCTGCTGCTGTTGCCCAGATAACGATGTGATTGTGATAGAGGAGGGGTCGTGTGTATTTGCAGATACTTTTTGTATCTCTGCGATACACAAAGCGAATTCGAATTTAGTCCGAAAAAAATGAAATAGTGCGGTCTGCGTGTGGAAGCTCCTGAGCTTATCTGAACTTCCAGGGGCAGCAAACAAGAAAAACAAAAAAAAAACAGAGCAAACAAAGCGATGCGATAGACAGCGATGGATGGCTTTTCCCACTGTTTTCCCCTACCTGCGTGACTTCACCTCACTTCTTGCTCACCTTCAGCTTGTGGATTTCCCGGTGCAGCTTGACCAGCTCGCTTTCCCGACTCCGCACCATTTCCTTCAGCGACTGCACATCCTTGGTCAAGTTGCTGACGATCGCCTCGCGTTCCCGATCGCTCATCATTCCGGCGGCCATTTTCCAAGGTCAAAGGTCACTCAATCTCCTCCTTCCTTGAGATCTATGATATAGGGGTCTTCTTTATCCAGAAAGTTAGTCCATTCAGCCGAAGATGCTCCTCCGCTGCGATTCGCTGGCGGTTTGCTTGCGCGCGCGTTTCGTTGGCGACTGCCATCGGACGGCGATCGACGCGGCGTATACGTGATTTATCAGAGAGAAAGTGAGTCGGAGAGGGCTAATGGAATGGAATGAAAGAGCGCCGAAAAAAGAGCGATCCCGGCTTATCAGCAGAGTAAACCGAAATCAAAAGAGCACACAAGGGCAATTTAAGGGGCAAAACTCATAGGCAGGCCATTTTCATTAATTTTCATTAGGAAAACTAATCAACTTTGTTTACACATTTATTTATTAAAGCATCTTACCTTCAAACATATTGTAGTAATAATTTTTTCTTGTTAGGTATTTATTCAACAATTTCTTTTTAATATTGCCTACCTCTGTTTAAGATTTTATATGTTTTTTTTACCTTAGATTCTACCTTATAACATACAAAATATAAATCGATATGGATTCAATATTTAGTACCAAAACATAAAGACAGATTTTAAACATACATATTCAAATAAGCTTGAAAATGTAGCTTTAATGTAGATCTTATTCAATATCTTTGTGTAAGCACTCTAAAATATTTAAAATAAAAAATAGTCTTAAGCACAAAAATATTAAGAGGTTTACTAAAAAGTAACCTTAAAGGCTATTTAATTTCGCTTCACTGTTGCCCGAAAACAAAAACACAGCCACAAAAGCCTGGCGTAATTTGATGATGACAGCCAACGCGAAATCCACAGGAGGACAAAAGGGGCTGGTGATGGGTCAAGAGGGCCTAGAAAGGGGTTAGAAGCTGGTTTAAAGGGGTTAAAGGGGGTAGAAGGGTGTTATAAGGGGACCAGGAAGTGACGGGGCAAGGGCAAATGCGAAAGCGAGACCTACAAAGCGTAAAAACGAAAACGAAAATGCGAAATGGCAGCCACCAGATATGAAAACGAAAGCAAAAGAGTAGGAAAATAGGGGGAGCGAATATAGTGGCCATAAGGTAGCAGTATCCTGGAAACAAACGAACATCAGAACACCCCCACTACAGGAAAAATTCCCTAACTATCCAAACTATGCGTCCCCAAAAACTAAAAATATACAAACATTTACTTTAAATTGTTTTCTGATTCAAGAAAAGTTTTTTTGACAAAGAAAAATTAACCTTCAGACCAAATTTTTTATTAAAGCTATTTATGGTATTACAATTTCTGTAAAAATGTTTACTACATTATTTAATGTATTTAAAGATTATTTTTAAAGAAAGAAATATAACCTTGTCTTCAGTATCGTTCTCCGAAATAACCTCTTAAAAGCCAAAAGAATAATATATATTTAACAACAGCAAAGTCCTTGATAAACTGAATTGGACAATTTATTGGAGTAATCTTACTCTTGATTGCTTAGTTTAAGTACGCAACTTGAAATTTAAATTTATGTGCACTCGCTGCTGTCTTATTTGTCTTGAGCTGGAATGAAATGCTGAACAGCTAAAGTTGAAGCCGAAGAAGTTCTGCTGTAGTTTTGTCTTGATGACTGGCGTCGAGCATAAATAATATGAAATAAAATTGCTTTACAGCCATAATAGAATTATGCTGGCCAACTGCGAGGCGAGCTTTAAATATAGAGCTTGCGTTTTGGGGTGTTTTTCGGTGTCTGCTAAAATTCAGGCGAAAAAAAAAAGTGAAACCCAAACGAGCGGGGAATTTCGCTGGTGGCAGAATTTCCGTGGCTTCAGTGGCTTCGGTGGCTTCCGTTGGCGGTGGCCCACATTTAATGGAGACTCGCATTCCGCCAAAGACAGTGATATATTTGGATGTGCGCAAAAAGTGGAGAAAAATCCAGCAGAGCGACGTGACAACCAGACAAGAATTTTCCTCCTCCTCCTTCACTCCCTCCAAAGTCAAAGGATTAGCCACGTTACAAAGGTAACGGCAGCGGGGCTCACACGGCGTATGCGCAATGATGCAGCAAATGATCTATTAAAGCATTGCCGCCAGTGGGGCCAAGATAAATTACCTGTGAGGTGGGTAGGAGGATGGCAGGAGGCCCATAGACGAGTTGCTGAACTGCTCAAAACTTTGACATGCTGCGGTAATTATCTGCAGGGCCAAAACTCCCAATTCCCCTCCCCTTTTTGACCCCCTGAAGTTGCAGCCACAGGATGTAGGGATTCCCTGATCCCTGGATCCCTGGATCCCAATAGCAAAGGCCATAGGACACAGAAAACTGGGGGGCAGCAACTTAACGTCAATCCAGCAGAGCCAGCTAATTAATGGACGCTAATTTCTGATGGCTGCGAGGAAAGGAAAACTGCGGATAAACAGGGGGATTCCCTACGACGACGAGGCGGGCTTATCATAAAAGTTTGTCGCGCATTAAAAACAGAAACTGAGCTACGAAAACAACAGTTTTAAAATACAGATTAAAAGCAGGGAACAAGAGACTTTAAGTAGCCGAGATCTCAGCGTTTATACAGATAGACAGACGGACATACGGATCCTGATCCAAAATATATATACTTTATAAATAAATTCAGGTTTAAGAAATGTAATTAAACCAATCCCAGAAAGTTATTGCCCAATGAAAGGTTATTAGAAGTGTTCAAACTTGAAAGTGAATAATACCCAATGCAAAGCGCAGTCACGATTTATTCCAGAGGACGTTGTAAAGCCGGGATTATTCGATCAGAGGAGAGGAGGGGCGTGGCAATCGGGGCAAGGGGATTTGTGGATTTGCGGCCTGCCAATATTTGCATAATAGATATCGCATGTCACACATTTCACAGCGGTGATTACAGCTGCCGAGGGCCAGAGAGCCTCGATTCGTTTTGGCTTTGCATTCCCCCGGCTGTCTGTCTGTCTCTCCGTCGGTCTGTCAAAAGGAAAAGCCGGAACTGAAGGGAAAACAGTGGAAAAACAATGGAATAACAAAAAAAGGCAAGACAAAGCCAAAACAAATGCGATTGACGTGCATAAAAGGAAGAGGA
Source organism: Drosophila pseudotakahashii (assembly GCA_035046095.1). Taxonomy (NCBI): domain Eukaryota; kingdom Metazoa; phylum Arthropoda; class Insecta; order Diptera; family Drosophilidae; genus Drosophila; species Drosophila pseudotakahashii. The sequence continues at coordinate 919,702 of JAWNOE010000198.1, forward strand.
CAAATCAAGTGGCAATCTGCGGTTATGAGCGGGTTCTCCCATAAACATTCCTCCGCCGAAACCCCTCATATGCATACATATCGTATGTAAATGGGGCCTTAAGCCGGCTTTTCCTGGGAAAACATACTATCAACGTGTCAACAAAGGAGCGGGGAGAAAAACACTAGAACATTTAGCATGAGGTGACAATAGGAGCTGGAAGAGATAAACACGAAAACCCATTTTATACATTATTTTATACCATTTGTCCGACGAGTACAAAGACAATCACGAGGCCTTTCCGTTTCCCATTCGATATCCGTGATTTGTTGCGAGGACACATCCCCGGGAAGCGACTCCCCTGGGATCGGTGCCATATCTTATCGCCTTATCAACACAACATAACATTTCGCTCGTTCGTGCAGTTATTCAATTAAAATCGAGGCTGCCTCGGTGAGACGCCAAAGTGTACGCCAGGGATTAATTCGAGGCACTCCGGACCACCAGGTTGGATCCTTGTAACCGGGGTCCGTCCGCCAATCCTCTGGCTAACCCCCTCAATCTCCGCCAGCAGCCATTATCATTGGCTTTGACCGGGGTCTTGACCCTACGGCTCCACCTGCTATCCAGGCCATTCATCGTGGGCTTTTGTTGTTCTCCGCTCGTATTCGCATTCGTATCTCAGTTATTGCCTTTGCGATACCCTGTAATCCGAAGAGTGGGGAGTACTTTGGACCGGTAGAAAAGGGGTTATCGAGAAAAGAATACCAAAATTAACGGTGGCTTTTAAATTGACATATAAAGGTGGCTAAAAGTATGCAACAATCCGCACGTTATATGGATATTTTACTAAAAAAAATCATTGCATTCTTTTAGACAGCTTTATAAGTGACTATATACATGGTAGTAACCTGCCGAATCCTCTGGCTTGTTCCCCTCTTTTTGCTGTTCTTTTTTCGCTTTTTGTCCGCTTCATCCCCGGCAAGATAAATGTAACATGTTTGTTTTGGGCACAAAAAACCCCTGGAATAATAAACCATCAGCAGACAATGCATCATGTGTTGGCCAGCAGGTCGGCTGAATAATTCCTTGGGCAGCATGGACTTCATGTTGCGGCTAATTTGGAGATTTCCGTAGAGTGCACATATCGGATTATCTTGACTTGTAGTTGGGGAATTACATACCTGTCACACATCGAAGGGCAAAGAGTTGGAAAACTAATGAAAAGTTCCATTACTTGAGCGGAGGAGGACATGAAAAACTTTTTCACTTTGGCCAGTTTTTCGGTCGCATAATAAAAAGTGCTCGAAGGAAATGTTTTTTAAGATGCAATCTTGCTCGAGCACGCCCTTCTCTCACTTTACCACCCCCATTTGGCCCATCCACTTGCCCAGCTTTATGCATAGTTGGCGTGCTTTCTTGGCCTTTTTCTTCATGTCCGAAAGGAAAGAGCAACGAAATTTGTTGCAGATAAATTTAGATTTTCCGAATGGGTTTCGGTAGCAAAAAGGGAGCACTTTTAGAAAATTTCTAGTAACGAAATTGAGTCACGGCTAGAAATTATAGAATTGATACCTCAGAAATAACTAAGTTTTTAAAAGCATCTAAAATGATTTACACAAGTATGCTGAACAAATGTTATGTATTTCTGAATTTTATAACGAACTTCCGGACTATTTTTATAAAACCACCACCAGTTTTCTGCCAGTGTACAGGGCAGTGCGAGAAAGTGGCCAAGTTGAGGATGCTGATGGCTGACCGGTGCGTGTTTGTGAAGTTTTGCAAATTGCCAGCACACACACTCGCCAGTTGGCCAGTTCAGCATTTCGCCAGTGGACAATGATAGATTAGCCACCCCATCTCTCTTACTTTTCGGCCGACTTTTTTCTCGTTTTTGGCCTTTTTCGTATGCGCTCGGGAAAACTTCAATTGGCAGTGCCAACATTTCTTACAACAAAATTAAACTGTAATTGAAAAAGTCAATTAAAAAGTTTCGCATTTTGTTCTCAATGAGCGCAGTCAGACATCCTGCCACGCCCCCGCCCCTTCACCGCCCACCCACGCCCTCGCATCCCACAAAATGATGTTTGCTGCGCTGCAGAACTTGCCGCCTGTGGGTATGCAACGCAAAAAAAAGGATAAAAAAGCCAAGGAGAAAGCGAAAACTTTCTCTACCACCCACTCCTCCCCCTTTGAGCCCTGTGGACTTGTGGATTGAGTCTTCGGTCGGATTGCAAAGTGTCAATTAGCGTGCAGTTCCTTAAACCCTGTAATTGCACACAATTGGGAGTGGATAGCTTTGAAAAAATACCTACTATTAATATTTAAATTTATTCACTCACATAAATTTAATAATTAACTCACTAAATTTAATAATTAACACACTTAAATTTAACAATTAACTCACATAATTAAAAGCCACACAAATCAGTAGGATTTTGAAATCCCTTTCAAAAGTGCTTAAAAGTGAGCAGAGAAAAATAACGGAATGAATACATTTATTATTGCATACTTTTTGGCAAGTTTTTTCTCTTCAGCTAAACCACCATAAATTTTGAATAAAATGTATTTAATTTTCCATCTTAAAGAGTAAAGGTACCCGTTTAAGAGCTGTTTTTTTAAAGGCTTAATGCCTTTCTGTTGGTTTCATTGGCGAAAAATCTTTACGATAAATATGTTTCTGCATTTTTAAGAACACATTCTGGTTATATTACTGCAGACAAATCGACTACCTTGTGTCCGAGATACATTTTAAAAATTCAAACATTTTTGAATATCGAAACGGAAATAAAATTAAATATGATTAAAAGTGGGCATATCAAATTTTGCCGTTCTATCGAATAAGAAAAAGCTAATTGAGTGATAGTGAAAGCAGAAATATTGTCAATCACAATAAAATTGTGTGCTCAAAAATGCAGGTGAAATAAAACACTCTCTGAATATTTTGACAGACGCAAAAGATGCGGTTTGAGATTAGTTTTTGCTCACAGTACTTGAAATTCATAAATAAATTCCCCCAATCGAACGGGAAGTGCAGTGAAAAAACACGAAAAGCAAACTTTTAAAGAAAAATACAATGAAATATTTCTGCAGTAATTGGGGAAATTGATTTTTTGGTATAATAACGACTAGGTGATACTCTGTGTTTATCAAATTTGAACAGATTCCTAACAGTACAAAGCATACATTTTAAAAATATAAATATAAATAAAATATAAATACGAGTTTTCCCTTATATTTCCCTTTTTTCCCCATCTAAACCCCCGACAACATTTCAAATTAAGCACGTTTACAAGCATTTCACATCGGACAATGATGGATCTATTCAGACCGGAAGTGTACAAAGTGCAGTAGCACACCCTTTAGTCCCTTTTTTGGCTGCCGTCGAACAACCTTTATTTAAAAATGCAACAAGCAACGTTGAACACTTTTTGTTTCTGTTTCGCAGCACAAATCGATAGAAGCAAACAAAAAGCGTTTGCAGACCAAAAAAAACAGAAAAAGCGGGGGGTTGTGAAAAGGGGAAAAAACTGGCAGCCAAAAATGCCAAACAAATTGATTGGAATCGAAAACGAAACGCAAACGAAAACGATTCGAATGATTGACTGGCTGACTGACTGACTGACTGATGGATCGACGGACGGATGGACAAAATATGATGGCTTATGGAGATGATGGTGGAGTGTTGGTCCTGATGAAATGTAACCAAAAAGGGGAGACTTTGATTGCCCACGTTCGACGCTCACCTTCAATTCCGAAAAGCATTTTGGCCCGGAATTTAATTTGATTGCCCGACTCATGAGTGAGCGAATGAATAAAACGTACAAATGGACAAACGAATGAATGAATGAATGCCATTCGCCATTTTTTGACGAATGCAATTACGCAACGGGCTGCAATGCAAATTTGTGCAGCGCCTCCAATTGTTGTTTTCCCTGCTCAGTCATCGAAAATTCATTTGGCATTATTTGCTGGCCATCGCCCGGAGGCGACTTCCGCCGCCATTCAAATCGAATATCGCCTCGCATAGAACTCAATCGCGGGATGAAGGGGAGTTGGGAAGAATCGAGCTGAATGGCATCGAATTGAATGCACGGACGTCTCTTCCGCCCCTTTGGACGCTCTTCCGCTACACTGAAAAAAATGTGACACATACCTATAGCGAGGAATTCATTTCAAAATCATTTAGAAAATCATTCTTGAGTAATGTATGTGACCCAAAAATAAAACCTATACATTTATTAGAATTAGTAAAATTGTCTTATATATTATAGAAAATATATTATTTTTCATTCAAATTATTTCTAAAAAGGTATCTACAAATATGCCACAGTTACAGTTTTACAGTTTTAATATTTTCTCGCTCTGTATGCTTCACAATGACAACGGAGGCGAAGGCAAACCCGCAGCTCACAATGCAACTCATGCAATCGACGAATCGACAACTCGACGTGTTTATTCACTGCATTTCCTGTTGATATTCAACAAATGTCAGAGCTGCACCTCCAGTGCCCCTCTAGTTTCGCCGAGTTTCTGAAGGAAACAGGAAGCGCATTTGCACTGCTTTGCCAGGACATCCCGACGAGTAAGAGAGGAAGTTCTGGGAGGGAAAAAGGGGAAAAGCCTGGAGCAAGGCATTGATTTTTACACTTACTGTTTGCAATTGCATGTTGCCTTTGCACCGCAATCTGTAGACTATTTGGAAGCCCCAACTATAGAGTCTTTAGTCCTTAAAGGTACAGCCTGATTTGTTCGGAATATTTAAAGCAATTTAAAACGATTCACTGGACTGGAAAACACTTTCGAACTGAGCTGACCTAAAAAGCAAGTTAAAATTCCTTTCATTTCTTTAAAACACTGCCCCTCTTTTAGTTATATGCTTTTAGATTTTATTTTAAAATTCTACCTATATATAAAAAAAACATTTTTATCTTTTTAACCATATTTTAATTGAAATAAAAGTTCCCTTTTCATTGATCTTTGAAATGCTAATATTATTTGTTGACCTTTTTATGATAAACAGTTTTCATTGAATAAAAGTGTTTTAAAAATCTTATTTTAAATCAAATAAAATGCGGAAATTCAGAAAAGCTCCCCGAATACCGTGTATTATATTGACCCACCCAGGAGCAGCCAGCTGCTTGCCTTTTCCGCCACCCAAGGCCAATTCCGTTGCGTTCGAAAAAGAATTTAATTTTCATAAATATTTCTCATTCTTGGCAGTCGGAGTTTTAAGCTGCTGTTGCAGTTCAGTTGTCGTCACCATCGTCGTCGTCGCCTTGCTTTGTGTGGTTCGGTTTTCCTCCGGTTTTCCAGTTCCTTTGGATTTCCCGGGTTTTCCGCACAAACATGTGCCACGCCCCTCAGGCAGTGCCACGCCCACTGCAAGTGCGTCAATACGAAACAAAAAAAAGAGTGAGTAAGAGTGGGGTAAAACATAAAAAATTTAAACTAAAAATGTTTTATGCATGGGCAAACCACAACAAAGCGCGTAAATGTCATTTCCTTTTGACTAAAAGGATACTTTGAAATTGAAATTGTGGTATTTTTACACATACACCCACTGGGGGGGGCAGGACCTGCCCTGGAGTCCTGCGAGTCCTGCTCCAGGCAAAAAAACACGTCAGCAATGCCTTTGTAATAGTTATAGGGTAGGTAGACTGTATACTGCATGCTATATACATGGTTCCTCCCCCCAATTCAGTTGCAGTTGCTGTTTCTGTTCTGTTCTGTTTTGCCGGTTGCATTGTGCGGCCATCGGGCGATTTGAGTGGTCTGCTCATGTGAGCAGCCATCAATGGGTTAAGGTTAAAGCAAGTGGTTTTCGGGTGGGCATGGGCTAGCACAAGTGGTTTTTTGGGGAAGGTCACAGAAAGAGACAAGTGGCGAGCTGGAAAACACGCTCCAACTAATTCGACACTACTAAAGGCTATCTCTTTATGTATATGCAAAGTGTTCTAGGCACTAAAATGGCAGATAGGTTTCTACAATTGTGGAAATAATATTTTGAATTTGTACATTTACTTACAGCCTAGTTTATACCTCTTTCTTCCCCAAAAACTATTTAAATATATTTTTAAATTTGTTAGAAATCTATATATATTTCTCCCCGTGTAAAGCCATCAGTGGTGGAGGCAGGAAATGTCTCAATTCCACAGACTATGTGGCAATAGGACTGGCAATGACGATAGCTGGCGATGGCCAATGTGCAATATTGTACAAATAGCATACTTTGCGGCTAATTACGCCTGACAAATAGAGGGCGGAATGGAATAAAGGGTGGCAAAAGCGATGGCTCCGGGCTAGAAACTGTTATTCACACCACTGCACAGTGTTTACTAAAAGTGGCTGACTTTTCCATTTGAGCGGATTTTGTGGAGGGGATTCGGCGGCTTAGCAGCAGGCTTTTATTGCACACTTACATAGAAGGGGGTTTCAATTATGTAGAAGGTTACGTGACTGAGAAGAATGAGCTCAGTTCACACTCTCTAAATTGCATTTAAGTAAAGATTGTTAAAGAGTCCCTACAAAAATAAAGCATATGTTTTAAATTTCCTAAGGTGTCTTAAAAATATAACAAATTTATGTTTTTATTGCATACTTTCAGACACCTTTTATAAGTTTTTAAAATCCCTAGTCATCACTGAGTTATAGATGTTATAGATTTTAACAGAATCAAGACTCTCAGCCAACTTTTCCATCCTGCAAGCCATCCACTTATCGACCACTGTGCCTGTGGACTTTGAAAGTCGAGGAAGCAGCAGCTCCATGGAGAAGAAGCATTGTGCCTGTGACAACGAGCGACTAAACATCACAATTGAGTGCAAAACGGTCGGGGGATGATGGGGGCTCCAGTTAGGAATGCATTTTCCGACTGGCTGCGCAGCACTCACAGGAAAACAGGGGAAAACTTGTCGCTGGCAGGGCGAAGAGTGCCAATTATCGGCATTTTGCATTTGGAATTTGTGGCCAAGGCAGGCGAGGCATGAATTATTATGCCTAAAAAGTTTCGAGAGACAGAACTCTTGCATTGGCATTGAGTTGGAGATTTGGTTTCTCACACTTGGCCAGGCTCTCATCTACTTGGACCGTAAAGCTCTGGAAAGCTGCTTCTGAAATCCTGAAATATTCATGCGTGTGCCAACAATTATGCCAAAGTCCCGAAAGAAAAGAGGGGTAATGCAAATGCAACACAAAAACTGGCCAAATTCAAAGGCAATTTTGCATTGTTTGTACTTCTTCAACACGCCCTTTTCCAGCACTTAAAAAAATTAAAAGCCGATTGGTTTTACATCAATGAAAATAATAAATAATATAGCAGTTGGATTAAACAATAAAAACATTTTTTTATGGGTCGGCCGAACACAATGGCTTTTGTTCTTTCTGTTTTTTGCCTCAAAATTACATGATTTTAATCATAAATCGGTCATATTACGTATACGCCACGAATTAGTAGAGATACTAATTTTAAGAACTTTTATTTAATCAGCAAGAGTATAAAAACATTTAGTACTTATATTATTAGCATCTTAAGCATAAATAAAATTTGAGGTATTACTTTTTTTTTATTTTCAATAAATATATCTGCCTTTCAGATGTATCATGATATCAGATGTATCATGTATCATAATATTGGTGAAATTATATTTGATAATTAAATTAGATTTTAGTTCATTCCGGTTCTTATTTTATCTATAGCTTATTTTATAAAGGCAATGTGTATTAGAAGCTAAAACCCAGCTGCATTCCGAGAAGATTGCACCTGGGCCCATTTCAATTTTAGTGGGTTATTATTTGTTTCTGTGCATCTGCATCCCTTGGCGTTTCTGGGTTTCTGGGGGGGGGGGGGGGTAATTTGCGGCTGGCCTTATAAATTGGTCCGACCGCAACACGCACATAAAAGCAAGCACACAGAGATAGAAATCAAACATTCGCCGCAGGCTGTGCGCGAAGAAAGCAGGAAAAGCGGGAAGGGGCGAGGAAAAACTTTTACGAGCCTCGCAATGAGCGGCCAAAAGTTTGCTTTACGACAATTATGGTGACCAAGGGAAATGACGGGGGTGAAGTGCGTTTTTGGGGACGACAAAGTTCAATTACGGTCAACAAATTGTTTCGCAATTTGAAAACACATTTTCATAGTTTTTCCTGGCCGGCAGCTTCAGGGAAATGAGGAAAAGCCTGCCCCCTCTTTAAAGTTCGCTTACAGCCACAAAGTATGCAATGAAAAAGCACGCACAAGATTTTAATCGTGATTTGCGCATATTGCGTAAAATTGAATTTTCAAGTAACCGAAAAGTTGCCTCAAGAGTCTCAAGTGGGTGGCATTAGGAGGGCAGGGGGCGGAGGGGCGCGGCAGGCAAGAAGATTTCTCAATTCAAGTTTCCAAATGAAATGTGTGAGCACTGCGAAGATGACAACGTGATTTAGCTTTCGAGCAATGAGATCAGATTGCTAAAATACGTATAATAATTTTATTTATTTTTTAGACCAAAAAATACTAAAAGACTAAAAATATGCAGTTAAAAAATAAGCAACGTTATTCGAAACCAACACATCGAACTTCCGGGAATTTATATATATTGTAGCATATTTTTAGACACCTTTATAAGTAAACGTAAAGTATTATTGCAAAAAATAGGATTTCAAAGAAAAAGAAGCTGAGTTTTTACAAATTTATTTAATCAACCTTACCTTATTCGATGAAATGACCACTATAGGCACTTGCTGGCCCCGAAATCACGTTACCACCTCCCATCTCTCTCCGAATGACAGTTGCAGTTGGTCGAGCACTCATGGCTCTGATGTGTTTACATGTTTTGCCAGCTGGCCATCCAGAAGTCTGCCGAATCGTTTGAATCCTTGCCGCATCCTTGCATTCTCTCCATTCGCCCCACTCACTCACTATTTGCCCGGACTTAATTGTGGGCAGACTGCGGGGAATCAGCAGGGAAAGAGGAAAACATTCGAGCTTACATCACTAAATCCTGGCGTGCTGTGGAATAATCTTGAAGTTCCCATTTTGCCATCCTCCTACTCCTTTTTTTAGATTGTTTCAAGTGCATGCCACTATTTTTCCCGGGGCGGGTCCTCCAGGCTATTCTATTTCCTTTGCTGTTGTTCTGGCATTATTATTTTTAGAGAACACGTTTTTAATTTCATTTGAAATTCATGAGCTGCATCTTCTCGCTCTTCGAGTGGAAAAGCAGGAGCCAAAAACCCCTCTTAAAGCTGCAATTGAATTCGCGTCGCGACGTCAAATAGCTTTATTCCGGTCTGGCGCAAAATTCAATTTGGGGTAGCTCTTTTAATATTACGACGTCTTAGGCATTGTTTCTTGTTTCCCATTTCCATTTCCATCTCCTAAGCGGCTTTCCTCGACCTTCAGGTGGGTCCAAGTTCTGAATTCCGTCTCTCTGTTTTCTCGTGTTGCCCAGCAGAAAGGCACTTTTAATTTAATATTCATAAGCAGCAGTTAATGAAAAACACTTGAAGTCATCACAGGGGCTCTGGAAAAGAGGGGTGGAACATGTGTGAAGGGGTAGGGGGTAGGGGGCAGCAATATCTGGGCGATATTGCGTTGTAACCGTATATAATAAAATGTCAAATATGTTTGACGCAATTTAACCGCACAACCCCGAGCACCCAAAACACCCAACTTTGCCACTCGACGTCGCTTGAGGACCCTCAGGTTATCAGGAGGTTGGAAGGAGGTTAGTGACAGGGGACAAGGACGAGGACGACAACAATATCGCTGAATGGGTCTGCGACAACGTCGATATGGCCGACGTGGCAGGTAAAACGGCAATTCCCGGCTTCAGTTACCCATTGCAGATGCCCGGGACGCAGGGCCCTTCAGCTGATGCTTTCGATACCCTGTACTCTATAGGGTATTTATGTATAAGACACACTTCGAAAACACGGTGATTTCGAAATCACTTTAAAAGGTGTCTAAAAGTATGCAACAATAATTTAAGAATCCGAAGGGGATTTATTTCTTTTTACTGTATACTTTAAGTCACCTTTATTATTAATCAAACTTAGTTCTAAATAAGTAATAACGCCAGTCTTATGAAATTGAATTGTTTAAATATTCATTATAAGGTTCGATTTTAGACCATTCTTCTAACATTCTTAATTTCAAGTCAAGTATTTCAAAAGAAATATAAATTTGAATTAAAGTTTTTTGTATTTTCGACTATTTATTACACATCCAGACTGTAACATAATATTATTAAATACAAAATTGTAAATTAACTCTTCGCTTTATTACAATGGGTATCTAAATATCCGTTAACCCACAATATCCTGGCTTCGTATCGCTTTCGCTGTCATTGTTATTAGCATAAAACGTGTACGTAAGCGTGTGGCTCCGACTGAAGGCCAATCTTAAAGAGCCACACTAACCCAATCAGAGCTGAAAAAGGGGAGGGGCGAAGGTAAATGGGGGCCAAGTCAATCTATTGATTTTCCAGCAGCACATTTTTCACCTTCCAATCGAAGACAAAAGTTGATGCACGCCATTTGTTGCGGTCGCAATGAGATATAGCCCAGATATCTGGGGAAAAGGAAAAGGACATTGCATGGTGCTCGGAAAACCGAGAAAGGGAAAGACGAGGAGCAGACCTTGTCCCTCCGGCCATACAGTCAGCCAGCCAAGCAGCAAAACAGTCAATAAAAGTCCACTTACATTTCTGCCGACATCTCAATTATTTTCCTTTCTCTCACACACACGAAAAGTGGAAGGGGGACATCCTCCAACTGGCGGAACACCTTTGAAGGCCTCTACGGATCCGATTTTCCCCATATATATGTACGTTCGTGTCTGCCTTTGACACCTACAATTTCAGCGATGATAATTCAAATTAAATTTCGCTTTATAAATATTTCACAAATTCCTTGGAGAACTCATAATTTGAAGTGGCAAAGGATAAAACACTATAATTGATTAATTAACAGAAGGCAACAGCAATCAATGGGAAATCATAATGAGTGTTTAAAAGAAAATTACATAAATTTATAATGGGATTGCAAAGCTGCGATAATGCGCATTTAAAACCGCAGTGTTTTACGATTTAATTGAAAATACCTAGAAAATTACCTAGAAAGCTAAAAAGGAAATTACTTAAATTTATAATCCGAAATAATTCGCATTTAAAACCGCAATATATTTAGCTGATTATTTAAGCCAGACAAGTCAGCGAAAAACCACTTGTTGCCCCACAATAATGACTCGAGTAAACGCTTGAAAAATCAAACATTGCGATAAAATGGATTAATGAATCGAGAGAAACGAGAGGAAATGGGAAAAGGCAAGCCAGAAATGGGGCAAAATGGGGATCCCCCGAGGAGCTCCAATTAAGCAAGGGAAAACGGCCAAACATTACCGAGAAATCGCTTTATTTTTGAAGTTGTTCGAAAACACTCGAAATGAACAAACCCATTTGAGCAACTTAAGATGATTACGGTCCGTTTTTTTGAGACGGCAAAACGACAATGCCAAACAATTCATTTGGCGAGCGGATTTCTTTCGCCTCGCTTGGAATAAAAGGGAAACGGAGGAGGATTAAGGAACGCAGGATGGCGGATGGCGGATGGAGAAGAATCCCGTCAAGCTGGCATAATCTGCGCTCCGCTTGCTTATTTGCATAAAATAATTGAAAGGCGAAATTTAAAAGAATCAACAAAGGCGCCAAAGCCGGGAAAACATGGGAAAACAGAGCGAAAAGAAAACCGAAAAGCGAGAAACGCACTCGAGAAAATCCCCAGAAAAAGGAGAGCAGCCGAAGCGAGAATTTTCCGAACAAAGGAGCACGGTCAAGTGAGCCGGACTGCACCTTCTTCGAGTGCACTAATTACGCCGGATGCAAGGCCTCCGGATGAGTGGGTTTACACAGGGGGAAATCGGGGGTACAAGACTGTGGAGTACGGGAAACATTAAGGTTCAAAGTTCCCAAGAGGTGTATATTATTTATATTGGTGTCTAAAAGTATGCAGTGAAAAATTCGTCACCTTTCGTAATTAATCCAATAATTAATTAATTAATCACAATTAATTTAAAATCTCCTGAATTATCCGTGGCTCTCCTGAGGATTAAATTCCTTTAAAAATAGCTTATGACATCAACCCAGATTGTCGCCAGTGGAATATCCCACCGTACTATCATCATCGCCATCTTAATCATCACCATATTGGTGGGATCCTTGGCTCCGTTTTGTTTTCTGTTTGTTTAATTGGATTCGCGCCGCGAGAACTTTGTTTGCTCTCAATGGGAATCGCGATTGTTGATGTTCTGCCGATTGACTAATTGCCCCGGAGGATTGGTGCAAATTCCTGGCGGAGCCGTCTCACAAGTGTCGTGTCAAATCATTCACTTATTCAATTTGCCAACGATGCGAATTCTATTCGATTATATACGACTGTGCCCCCTGTGATTCCGATTCCCATTCCGATTCTGCCGTGCAATTAGTTGCAAAGAGGCACTTCGGACTCTCGGAAAAGGGGGAAATTCAATTGCCGATGCAATCTTCGTCGACCAATTGAATGGAATTAAATCCAGCATACTGGACTAATAATAATAACCCGAGTACACGTGTCCATCCAACGCTCGTTACGTCCATCGATGCTCATAATTGAGTTAACTCCGTTCGTCCTTCGTCCTTGTGGGTGGTGCAATCACTGCACCCACAGCCCACCGCTTTTCACTCCATGGTGTCGTTTAATTGACAGCGACGTATTTAAATGGAATGCCCATCCGTTGATGGACAAGGGATAGAGAGAAGAAGACGTCGTTGTGGCGTACGAAATCAGATTTTATAGCTGGATTTTCAATGTTCAAACAGAGATGCTATTCTATAATATCTAAGAATTACTTAAAACCATAAAACTTTGTAAATAAGCCAAAAATTATAAAGGTGTCTAAAAGTATGCTGTAAAAAGGGAAGACAACATTTATATAAATGAATGCATACTTTTAGGGGCCTTTATAAGTGTTTTTAATTCCCATCTCTCTTAAAATATTTTACACATTGCAATGCCTTTGTTATTGAATTTACAAATAAAGTAAATTTTTTAATTAATCTTAAATATTTCTTTTTAATAATTTTCACCATTTCATTGGTGGGCAGCACTGATGCTGGCTGCTTGACAATTGTCGTTTCATCAGCTTAATTGAATCTGCCGCCCAACGACAACAGCACCGATGACTAGTGGGATGGCTGATATCCGGGGAATCGGGATGGCGGTGGAGATTGGAGATGGAAGCAGGTAAATCTGGTGTCAGGTGTGGCTGAGTATTGCTTACTCAGCCGGCGGAGCGAAGAAGCGGGCGGATGCCTTTGTAATTTAAATTCCCTGTCGGGACTGCTGAGGCGGCTCCTCTGCTCCGCGGGAGGCGGACTTCCACCGAAATAAGCGTCAGGTAAACGACATAACGCATACTTTTTTAATTATGCAAAGAGCCGGAGAGGCTGAGGCAACTGATTGATTGCCGACAAGCTCCGGCTGCTAACGAAACAATTGATGACGACCGAGGCGGTGAAAGTGATGCTGACTGGGCGTACTTTCTCCTCCTCCTCTACCTCCTCCCACTTTCACCACCTCAAGCGTAAATCTGGCCAAGCTCGCTAATGGCTTCCCATCCGCCGGATTCACCAGACTCCCCGAACTCCTCTGCTCCAAAGGAACTATCGATGTCGCGGACTTTTCCATGAACGACAACAGGAGCCATTAAACTTATTGGAGGACTCGCCTCCTCCTCCGCAATCTTCTCTCCAGAATCGTTAAGCTCTTTTCACAAAAGCCGACGGAGTCTTTAAAATACTTTAACAATGTGTTTGAGGCAAACACGATTCACTCGCAGGAAATGGACGGAAGTCCATTCCGTAAAAGCTTTGCTAACGTATCAATATTTTACAATTTATCTCTGGGAAAAACACTTTTCGTTAACAGAGTGTGTCTTTAATTCAAACTATTTTCGGGAATAAAGTATTAAATATTTAAAAGTGAAGGGAAATTCAATTAATTTTTAAACTCCACTATGTAATATGTGAATATATGAAAAGACAATTTTATAAACATTTTTTTGTAATGTCGCCAAAAAAATAATATATTATCTTAAATTGCACCAAATAACCGATATTGTTACTAATCGACAATGACGCGTTCATTGGGTTTTACTTAGAGCCAGCTGTCCAATCCTATTTGTTAATCCGACTTCATGGGAAGTTTTAAACTTTAATTTTCATTCAATTCCCTCAATTTTCACGGTGAATGCCATTGAACGGAATTCGATTTGCCACAAGGACTTCGTCAGATCCTTAGTTCCAACCTCCCTTCCTCTATTTATTGCCTTTTCCGGCAACTGCTGACAAGTTTCGAATTTCCTGGCGCTTCAATAATAATAACCGGCACTCCATCTCGCCGGGACAAGGGAAAAGGAGGTGATGCATGGCCTCGGGCACCCAACCCACTCCCTGCTTTGGGGATTCCCCATCCACAGAGATCCCACACAGCTAGACGCGAACTGCCTTGGCTTCCTAAGTCCGCACACATCGCTGCACATTTATTTCCGGCAAATTAGGCTCAGCACGGAGCACGGAGACCCACGGAATCCCACGGACAATCCATAGCTGTTTTGCCATCTTGCAAGCCGCTTTGCGATTCCAACTTGACGTTGCTCATACGCCCCGTCGACCCATCCGAGCGACCCCGACGAAACAACCAACCGTTGTCAATGCGAAAACATGAAAATGATAACGGACAATTTATTGAAGCGCTCGGATATATTTATATATATTTTTGTACATACCGATGGTCAGAACCATGGACTTTGGTGGTCCCTTAAAAGTACCCACGCAATTCCAGAAAATGTTAAGATATGGCGAGCGAAATGCGAATGCCCATGATTATTATGATTTGTCGATTCCCGGTTTCACAGCCCCACTTTTCCGCCCTCATTTTTGTGGAATATCAATGCGAGGTTGTTTATTTATTACAGTTGACTTGCACAGAGCAAAAAAAGGTCGAAGTGTTTTCAGCTGGAGAACCCTTAAACTCACTGAAGCTAAAATCTTAATAGTGCACTCTCCTTAGATCTCGTGAAACGAACTCAAAAAAGCCATATTTTAATTTTCAAAGGTTTCTATGGTAACGAATTTGCTCAAAACTCTTTGAAATCAAATATCAAACACTTAAATCAGAATTCAAATTTCTTTTATTAAAAAAAAATGGTAAATAGCCTTTTATAGTACTATATACGTAATGGAGGAAAAAACTTTTAATTAAAAAAAAGATTGTTGCATACTTTTAGACACCTTTTAGTGAATTCTTGGTTTTTAACCTTTTGTGTACAAACTAATAATTTTGTCGTGTGTATTTTGTAGGCATGAATACCGTCCGAAATTCATTCCATTATCCACATACACTCTATCCGCCGTCGCAAGTGAAATCCAGCTTTTTCAGCTTGACAAATATGCATCGCTTTTAGAAGTGAAGCTATTTTGCATTTATTTGATTTCATACGCAGTCTAGGGGGGAATCCCCCGTCAGTTTGGAGTGGGGTTACCAACCTTCAGGCGCAGCTTTTTCTTTTTTTTGGCAGCTGCCTCGTGAAGGTCGGAGTTCCCAGGACCCCGACTTCAACAGCTTAGCAGCCCGTGTCAATGGCTCAGTGCGTGAGAATTTGTTGCCCTGCGAGCTTAGAGGGCGGAAAACCCGGGAATCTTCGAGGGGGGAATGGAAAGTGACAGGTGGCGGCGCTCACCTGAGCCACATACATCACCGGGAACCCAGCCCCCTGGCCATGTTTAGTAGACAGTTTTATTTACGCTGATGGCCATAAATATTTGAATTACAATATAATATTTAAGCCCAAAGCCAAAGGGGCTCCGCTGCCAGAGAGCTAGGGGTGAAAGATTTATGGCTGCCGCAAATCTACGCCAGCCACTTAATGCATTTTAATTTATTAAGCTGTCAATCTGCCGGAGCGGAACAGTCCCACATCCGCGTCCATATCCGCCTATCCATCCGCACAGGTGTGCCTCAGCACGTGTGGATGGGATTTGGATTTGGCCAGCGAAGAGTTATGCGATTTCTCCTGGACACGAATTGAATCCAAGTTAACTGCATTAACCGAACGAAGGAGGAGGAGCCACCAGTTGGTTTTCGTGTGGCGAAGCCCACTCAGAAAAAATATATCCGCTCATCTAATGGAAATTTATAGTGTTTTCTGCATTCTGTCGTTCTTGAACCTTTGTTTTTATAAAAATTTCCCCAAATTCTGATTGTTGAACCTGAAATAAGGATATAAATTTTAAAATATTTTAAAAGGGTGTCTAAAAGTAGACAGTAAAAAGTCTGTTATTCTTCCAAACGAAACCAAGTTTCTTTTATATTGTAGTATACTTTTAGACACCTTTCTAATTGAAATCAAAATTTCCAAATCAGTAACAACCCCCATTATTCTGATATTATAATATTAATAATATGTTCTATTATTATGAGATGTTGGTTTCTTACCACCTTTTCCTTTCCGTGCAGGCCAGGATGAGTTAAGAGCCCGATGTCGTTGCTTGCCATTTGCCATTCACTTGTCGCCTGTCACCCGTCAGTCTTGAGTCCTGAGTCTCCATGTCGTCGGTCGCTGGAAGTCGTGTGCCAAATGACCAATTTCAATTAGAGATGCAGAGCCGGAACATCAGAGTTTACAACAATTCACAGAGCACACCACACGCACAGTTTAAGTATCCTTGAGGGAACCTACACAGAGAAACCGAACTGAATTAAAACTAATTGAAATTCTTTTAAAACTTTAATAGATTTAAATGTGTAAACAAATTAAAAAATCATTTAGTTTTAATTCGTTTTTTTTAGATTAAAACATTTAAAGCTTTGATAATTTTCCGGGAAAAAAGGGAAGTAAAAGGAGTTTTTCCAGTGCAGCCACACACTCAACAACCTGCTGGCTGTTTAAATATGAGCAACAGATTAAAACTTAATTTAAAGTTGACCCAGCCGGGTTTCGTGTTTCCACTTCAAGTTTAATTAATATGTTAAGCCCGTAAAAGCCGCATCGGTAAACTAACCCCATCAGCCGGCTTTCGTCTCCTGTGTTTGTTTTTTGTTTTTCCCCCGAAAAACCTCCTCCAAAAGCATAAGCAAACAAAAGGTTGTGGGCGGCACAAACATCCTGCATGGCATATAAAATCCATCCGAAACACAGAAGATGAACCGTCTTCGGCGATGGCTTACATGTGTAGCTCAGAACTCAGTGTGAATACCAATTGTATGCCGGTACTCCTGGCCATTGTACTTATCCTCATATAAGTATGAACATTTCATCTGCGTGTGCAGTGTTAATCCCCAGAAATCGGTAGAGCTGCGGCTGCCATATCCAGATATATATAGCTATGGCTGCGGTTTTATGCATTGT
This sequence comes from Drosophila pseudotakahashii, assembly GCA_035046095.1. Taxonomy (NCBI): domain Eukaryota; kingdom Metazoa; phylum Arthropoda; class Insecta; order Diptera; family Drosophilidae; genus Drosophila; species Drosophila pseudotakahashii. The sequence continues at coordinate 937,109 of JAWNOE010000198.1, forward strand.
TCTAATGCGTGCTTAAAGCGCATTTCCAGTATTTCAAACTCGTCCGCACGCATGAGTGCCTACAGCTGCGGTCGCATAAATATGTGATGATAACCAAACTGGTCGGAACGGCTACTTCCCATCAATTCCCTGGGGTACATTCCAGTTCAATAATTCTAATTAGTTTATCAAGTAATATGCGAAATAAGCAATTAATTTATTTCCCCAGATATCGACATGTCCAAAATTTGTCATTTAACATGGCTAAAATAAATCAAGTATGTATCATATTTTATTTTAATATATTTATTAATGAATCTATTAAATCTGTAAGAGGTAATTTTAGGATTATTTAGAATAAATAAATATTACAATTATAAGTGTATACTCAACATATAACTATAAAAGGCATGGTACTTTTAAAGGGAGGAGTTTTTTATAAAAATCCGAAATTAAAAACCAAAGTTAAAAACTAATACCACTCTATTTGTGTGACCTCTGCTGTGGCCTTAGCATGTGAATGCAACGCCCAAAAACAGGAACAAAGCACAAAGCGCCACTCGACAAATGCGCTGTAATTTGAGGCGAAAAGTATGCAGTGAAAATTTTAAATGCATTTCACGCACTGCGGCTGACGCCCCACCGCCACCACCACTCTTCGTCCCCCCAACCGACCGCCACTAATATTCCCCACTAACCCCGGTAAATCCTGGGAAAGGTCCTCCCATCCTGTCACGCCCCAGAGTGTCGTCAAGTGATGGCTGTCGCCGCCAGGCAGTGCCCACTGTGGCACACAAAAAAAATGCAGATCAATGCCGACTCGAAATGGAAAGCAGATGCTATAGATATTTTAACGTTACGTATCATTTTGTTATGTAAATTAAGGTTAAATCAAGATAGACCATGAAATATGGCTTAGTTTAAAAAATAAAAGGGGCAATATAATTTATTTAGGAAAATACAAAAATTTGAAAACACATTTTTTAAGGGAACTTTGAAAACAACAGCAGATTTGAATACAGAACCATAAACCATTAAATTTATTCCTATATAATTTCAGCTTTTCTCTCAGTGTAGATGGCGTTGGCGTGATTGGAGTTAGGCCGGAGTGTCCTTTGTTTCACCTTTTTATGGCCTCGCTTATCGGCAAAATGGAGCAGCAATTAGAGCCGAGTGATTTATCTGATTTGGAAGAGGGGAAACCGGGAGCAGGACGACACGCCACTTTTTGATTAGTAAAATGAAAGTCGGATAAATTTTCACCAGATTCATGTCAAAGATCCAAGACACGCACATTTGGTATTGAATATCTAAAACTTTCCTATAGAACTAAGATAAGGAAGTTTAAATAAATAATATAAGTATAAAACTTTTCTTACCATTTTTTTTCTCATTAGTTTCACTTGTAAATAATTAAATAAATAACTTTCTAGTACAAAGAAAACGAGCAAGACAAACGACAAACTCTGTGCCAAATATATAGTAAATAACTATACTAATTAGAATAATTCAGAATTCAGAAAAGTATGCAAAACTTTATCTCAGAATTTAAGACTTATTTGCATACCAGTCCAGGCACACCACAAAAAGTCAACATTTTCAAGTTCTTCACACCATGTGCACGAGAGTATAAGAATATTAAAATCGCATTTTGCTTGAGGTGTTCGCTTTATAAAGCCATTAGGAACTATCCGGGGAATGAAGGCGGCGAGGGATTTCTGAAAAGTCCGCATGTGTCGGCCGGCATTTTAACACTTTAATCATTGAAATGCAAATTCAGAGCCGAGTTTTAGCAAGACATGCGTCAGGCAGAGTAGCACATGTATGTTAACACGGCCACCGACTGGCACGCCTCCGAGTTCTGGAGAGGACAGCTCAGGATTCTGGCCGGGATTTAGCATATTTGAGAGCCAAGCTACACGGGAAAATATTTAATATTAAATTTTTATAGATATTTAATATCTATGAATGTTTTTTAATCCACAGCTCTCTTAGAAATCCAGGAAATCGGGTCTAAAAGTATGCAACAATATATTTTTAGTCCGAATGAAAGATGACAGATTTGTACTGCATACTTTTATACACCTTTAAAAGTGGTAGATATTTTTGTAATAAATTTAATGTCTGGATTTTTTTCTCTGCAGGGAAGGAAATCACATTTCGAATTCAGCCTACTCCACAGCTGAGTTCCTTTTCGGCTCCGAAAATAATGGAAATGCAGGACCCGGCCGGCAGGAGCGAATAAATTAACCTGGATCGCATTTATATTCGGAAGTAGTGGCACGATGATGCTTAAACCTGAATTTCTCGCGGAATGCTTCCTTTATTGCACGTAAATAAAGTCATAAAGTCATCATTACAACCGCGCCAACAAGGAGCAGCGCGATAAAGAAGCACAAAGGACAAACTTTTGTGGCAGCGATAAAAATTCGCCAATGTGCACAAATTACTCAAAACATATTAAAAACTGCGTCCCCGCCTCAACAATTTGGCCAAAACGTTGCACAAATTAAAAACCCTTCGAAAGTGCGGAGATAAAAGGAAATTCCATTGTGGCAAGTTTTCTCGGTGTGGCAAAAGTGCAGTACAACTTTTCCTGAAAACGGAAGAGTGGAGTTTCATTGAGTGTTACGAAATGAAGGCAACAAGTTTCTTTTGCCGATACGACATGTGAAAAGTTTGGTAATTTAGTTGCTCAAATGATCTTTGAGCGGAAAAATTTTAAATATAAAATCTTGAAATATATATGTAGGTACATTGTATATTACTTATCCGACATCTTGGTTTTTAATTAAATTATTTTTTGCCTGACTTCCAGTTGGTTATCTTATTTTAAAAACAGAATAAAAATGTTTAAAATGTTTTTAAAGTACATATTAATTATCCGACATGTTGGACACATGTTTAAAAACACGCTAATTTTTCGATACTCCTAATTAATTCATACATTACATTTTTAACTATGGACTTCTTAAATATGTAGTTTGATATATAACGACTTCTAGCTTTATTCCCGCTAGACTAGCTATTTTAAAGCGAAAACTCCATATCCACATTGGTATTATCAAGATAGCTGCAAATGGTCACATATGTTTTTTGCACAATTTTTTTAAACAACTTGGTGAAGTATGGATAATAATAATACGGAGCTGGACACCGAAGCCGCCTTCAGACGTCACCAGGCAATCGTGCCCCAGGTGAAGCAGGAATACCATGAAGTGATTGAACAGATCTTTGCGAATTTAAGGTTGATGAAGAGGTTATCTCAAAAGGACACCTAAACCCTAACTATTGTTCCAGTCCCTCTGATCTAGACTCTGTTGCCGCCATCCTCGAGGAGCAGGAATCCTCAATCGTGGACACCGAACAGTTGGTAAATGGCGCCCGAAAGGTCATGACGAAGATCGTCCTCGATGTCAACCAGTGCTTCTTCGCCGGCAACGATGTGGACACCAAGCTGACCACTCTGGAGATGCTTAAGGAGCACTTTGCTTCCCACGAGGGAAGCAAGGAGTGGTGGGTAGATAGTGTACTGCTGGGTTACTAGGAATCCCTCTTCAAGGTTACCATTTTAAACCCCCAGGAACTTTCATAGTTTGTCCCCCGAAGAACTTACTCGCCCGCTGCGCATGAACAGTTTGGATTTGAGTATTCGTTTCATGGAGCGGCAGCTGAAGACCCAGGAAAAGGAACTTGAGGTATTACTACCTAGTTGACATAAACTTTGAAATACTAAGGATCTTATCTAAAATTGTCCGATATGAACAATATATATTTTTCTGTACGCTATACATGTTGTATTTCAGATTGCAATGGCCAAAAGCATTACAAATCGACAGCGTATACATGATGTGCAAGCTGAGCGAGGGAAAGTTGAACGATTAATAAATGTGCGGATGGAACAGTACAAGGAAATTAAGCCACAATTAATCGAGATAGAGCAGTCATTAAATGATATGCATTTGCAACCGAAAATGTAACTTATTTTAAGAAATAAAGAAGATTATGTTTGATTACTTTATTTATATGTTATGATATAAGTGGTTCCTTGGGTAAATATAAAAGTAATATATTGTAATTCCTTAAATCTATTGGTATATAAAAATATATTTTAAATCTACCGCCACATGCGCAGCACTCTTGAAAGGTGTTTTCCAACACGCGTTGTTTGTTGAACAGCTGACTAGCCGGCAAATGAAAACATTGAATAATACCACAGCATGCTGAACTTATCCGTGGTGCTACGGGTGCAATACTCCCGGCAGACGGCTTCCTTTGCCACAGCGGCAGCGGTGAAGACGCAAACGAAACCTCCAAAGGCGAAGACAGCCAAGAACAAGCCAAAAAACCAGAGGGATCAAGCCTTAATCTCCTGCAGAAGAAGTCAGTTCAATTTAACCCAATACGAGCGGGAAGATGCCAAGTTCGGGAGCCTTTCGCTGGCCTCCAAGGGCTGGCTGCACAACAAATCCAAGGGGGACTTCTTCATCCTTAATGCCAGCGTGCCAGCAGAGGAACTACAGCAGGAAATGCAGGCCATCGATGACTTCCTGGAGAGCTCACAGTTCCATCTTCATCCGCAACTCCTTGAGAACCTGCGAGGTGAACTAGGCATCAAGCTGGTGACGGGAATACAGAAACAGGGAATGCCCATTGTCCATGGGAAGGAGCACTGCCTGATTGCCGCTGAGACTGGATGTGGAAAGACCCTCACTTATTTACTGCCCATCCTGGACAAACTGCTCCAAAGGGAAGCTGTACCGGACCGAAAACTTAACACTCCCCGGGTCTTGATCCTCACGCCCGGCAGAGAATTAGCCACCCAGATAGCTGGGGTCTCGGAGAAGCTCGTCCAGGGCACCAATCTCAAGGTTCAAGCTTTACTCGGCGGCAACACCAAGCAGCTGATGATGAATCCGGAATTCGAGCAGGTGGACATACTGGTGGCCACCCTGGGAGCACTCAGCAAACTGGTGACCACTGGCATCTACCGCATGGAGCAGGTTCGTCACCTGGTTTTGGACGAAGCGGACACTTTGCTAGATGACACATTCACGGATAAACTGACGTACTTCCTGAGGAGATTTCCCGTGAGTTTTGTCTTAGGTGTTCCTTAGAAGATTATTTAGTTATCTTTTCTTTCTTTCACAGTTCCATTTGGTGCAGAAGGAGGATGCTGGCACCCAGCTGATCCTGGCCTCGGCCACTATGCCCACGAACACCAGGGAGATCCTGCACAAAGTCATCGATGTAGACACCATCCGGGAGGTGGTGAGTCCTCACCTGCATCGCCTGATGCCACACGTGACGCAAAAGTTCCTGCGCATGTCGAAAGCTGATCGTCCCGCCACAATCCTTTCACTCGTCAAGCAGGATCTTGTCAAGCGTCGACCCCTCATTGTGTTTAGCAACAAATCCACCACCAGTGACTATGTCTCCATCTTCCTGAACAACAGCGGAGTGAACTGCTTGAATCTGAACGGGGATATGCTGATGAAGATTCGTCTGGGACGCTTTGAGCAGTTCCAGAACGGTCACTGCGACGTGCTTTCCACCACCGATGTGGGAAGTCGGGGACTGGACACCACACGAGCACGACATGTGGTCAACTTTGACTTTCCACTGCATGTTTCGGACTACATACATCGGTGTGGCAGGATCGGACGAGTGGGCAATATGGAAAAGGCATTGGTCACGAACTTTATATCGTCTCGCCGTGAAATTGACGGTGTCCAGCGGATCGAGCATGCAGCTCGAACGGGTGGACTGCTGCCTGATGTGAATGCCAACATACGGAACATTATCAACAAGCGAATTGTGGCCGAAATGAAGGCGGCGGGAGTGCCTGTTCCAGTTTTGGGCTCAGGAAATGGCCATCAAGCTCAGGAGGAGGCCTTTTAGTCTTGTATTCCTTTTGTATTGCGAGTAAAGTTTTGTTTTCTAAAAGATATATATATATTTTTTTTGATAAGTGGATTTAAGAAAAAGCCAATTAATGGAAAATTTGGAAGACCGCAGATAGAAAGTCTAAATTAAAAGAGTAGTTTTATTGAGATCCCCAGTAAAATTAATACTTCTCCAAGCACTCATTCAGATTCTCAGGTAGTGATAGCCACTGATGGGCGGAAACCTTTTCACATTGGTCAACGGCTTGAAGAGCTTTCGCCTAGCGATGAGGATGTCGGTGCTGGCACCACCAGCTCCCGCACCGCCGTTGGCTGTCGACGAAGGCGAGTCCACGGAGTGGGGAACACTCGAAACCTTCGGTTTGAGCAGCATTGGCCGGCAGCCGGCGAACTTGAAGCGAATGTTACCTGCACAGTTGAGCTGTAGGTTCGGCGATTGGAGTTCGGGGAAAGCCTCGCGAAGAGTGGGCTTCGGTTTGAGTGCCTTACTGGGATCATCGCCGTGACACATGGCTGCCGCGAGAGTGCTCCATTCCAAACGACGCACTCCTGGCACTGATTCTATTCTGTATGCAGGAGGTTTGGCCCGCACATACCGCCTGGTTACCATTTTTTCGAAGGCTCCTATAAGTAGTTCAATTTACTAAAGAGTTATTCTAGGATCACTTAGGTTGTCCTTACTTGCATAATGGACCAGGAAGGGCTGCAGAGCACCACCGCATCCGTGTTCCAACCATTCGTACAAATACAAGTCATCACGTCCGCCTAGGAAGATGGCAGCCGGCGCCAGATCCTGCCACAGGCTATCCGGGATTTCCTCGACGCGTAGTTTGTAGATATAGGGAATAAACTCGCGGAAGGCATACTCCCCTAAGGCGATTAGTCCACGCACTGCTCTGCTGATGTATTTAAAGTCTACAGAAAGGAATGTAAAGATCAAAATCTATGTTGAAATCTGGTTTGGATATTTTACCCCTTTCACTGCAAACGTCGCGACCCTCAAAGAATCTCGCCAGGCGTCTTTTAATCAGGAAGAGGCACTCTGCCTGCAGATAACCACTCTGGGATGCCAGCTGTCCCATAGTTTCGCACAGCTCATCCACCAGGGCATTGCCCACTGGACTGGCAAAGTAGGTGGACAGATGTTCGGTCTCTGGTTGGGGATTGCGCTCTTCCTCCTCCGTTTGCAGCTTGTAGATGGTGTGTTCGAGGGTGTTCTCACTCGGAAACATTTGCGGATCTTGCTCCTGCTTCTCCACCTCCATGACCTCCGGGTTATCCGGATTGGGGACCTGTTCTGGCTCAATCTTGAGGTGCTCTTCGAACTCCATTTTGATGCTGGCCGTTTGTCCTGGATCTGGTTCCTCCGGTGGCGCCTTGATGGTCTCGTAGGGCGCCATTAGCTGGCTGACGAGCACCTCGGCCAGATTGAAATACTCCGGCCGGCAGGCATTGTGATTGGCAGTGGCGTTGAAGTTGCAGGCACGGAGTAATCGCCAGCATCGCTGGCTCAACTGATCCTGCTGCTTGAAGGCCAGCAACTGCACCATTTTGCTCACAATCACCCGGTAAATGGAGCCCATGAGGGGCGTCTGAAAGGCGTGGCAGATGGCAGCCGTCTGGGATTTGCTGTCCGCAAAGAGGGCGGCGGTGACCAAACTCTGGACGCACTGCCTCAGCTGATCCGTGTGTCTATCTTCAACGGGGCAGATGCTCTGAAAGTCCGCATCATCCGGTGTGCAGAGATTGATTTCCTTCTGAAACTCGGCGCTCAGTTCGAATATCTTGTCCGAATGAAAGTAAAAGCTGCCATCGTAGTCGATGCGATCCCAGTCGCTGTCCATGGCACCCAGCATGGGCGGCACATCCGCATCCTTGAGCACCTCGTTGACCAGATCGTAGGTGACCACTCCGCCAGAGTGACGGGAGTAGATCTTGACGTTCTAGGATGGGAAATACAGCGTTTAGATGGGTAAAGGAGGGTGGAATTTGACTACCATACATTGATCAGCTCCCAGACCTTGTAGGAGGCATCTTCCGCCAGCTGGGCGCACACATCCTGGGACAGTTCCACGTCCGTCTGGTCGTGCTGCTCCCAGAAGATCTTGATGCTGCGCGGATCGAAGCCAGCATAGCTCTTCTGATGACCCTGCAGAGACAGGCTATATGAGCAAAATGAAGCATTGACCTTTAAGTACCCTCTTACCATTCGACTGGAGTTCCCGGAGGCTTCTGCTCCCGCAATCCCACCAGCTATCCCATGACCACCGCCTCCTGCCACCGCAAATGAGGCATCAAAGAGATTGTAGTTGCCCAGACTGGAAGTTGGCGTCGTGGGCGTTGTCACCATGTTCAGGTGGGTGGGCGTGGCCGGCAGACTGCCCAGTGCCACGCCCCCGCCCACGGAGGAGGCGGATGTGGCAGATCCTGATGCGGACAACGAATTCTTGCCAGTCAACTCCAACTTTGCCGTCTTGGATCGCGACTTGGTGGACTTCTTGCTGACCTTGCTGTGCGATGACTTGTTCAGCTCGTCGGGATTGCCGGCGCCAGAGGTTTTCATCGTTTTGCTTGGATATTATACATAAAAGTGTATATTTTTAACGCGGTTTGTAAATAAACAATGGAGCGGCAGGAAAAAAACAACAAGTTTTTCAATAGAGCTATCGATAACACCGATTACTAAACAGGCCTGTTTAGCTACTTTCCAGCCAAAAAGCGATAACAACCACTACTGATAAGAACAACAACACAGTTCGAACTATTTATTTACTCCGATTTGATTTAATGTTATTAACTTTTTAAGAACAATGGCTGAAGCCGCAAATGTGCGCCAGAATCTGCAGAATGTGCCCTCGATCTTCGAGATCTCGGCGGCGGAGACGCTGGACAACCTGATTTACCCGGCGCTGAGCAAGATCTTCGACTACTTTGGATTGCGGCTGGACTTTAAACTCTGGGGGAGTCTGAGGATTAAGGAGGAGCTGTCCCCGCTGCTTACCTGGCTGCTGCAGTATCTGTACCTAAGGAAGAGGGCCTCCTCCTTTGGGGAGAGCTTCTATGGATTGCAAAGGACAGTCACTGAAACGGGGGATTTGCTGAATAGGAGACAGCAGTTCGCCTCCGCCACATTGCTTACCTTCGTTCCCTACGTGGAGAGGAAGCTGAGGAGTAGGATCAGCCGACACGAGGACACTAATCCCTGGGAGCAGCGGCTCCTTAGCGCTTTTCACGCCTTCCATGCCGCCAAGGCGGTGCACACATTCCTCTACCTGGTCAAGTACGCCTCCAATCACTCGCCCATCTTCCGAGCTTTGGGCCTGACGCTTCGCTATCCCAGCGAGCCTCCCAAGGAGGATCCGTGGACCTATCTGGTCCTTAAAATGCTCGAGGTTCTGGCCTTTTTCCTGCAGTTCGTCCAATGGTGGTACTCCAATGACCAGCGACGCAAAGTAGGCGGCACCCTGATCAATCCGGAGGCGATGCCAGCGAAGGAGCTGCCACAGGAAGTACAGAAGACCCTGCCCAAACGTGGAGAATGCCCCGTTTGCCTGCTGCCCATCCAGACGCCCACCGCCTGCTCCGTTTCCGGCTACGTCTTCTGCTGGAAGTGCATCGTTAGCCACATGAAGGAGCACGGCAGCTGCCCAGTCACCCAGTATCCCATCAGTCTGGACGACCTGGTGCGCATCTACGAAACGTAGCATTAAGCCATTGTTCTTTTTCGTTTTGTTTAATACATTTTGTAAGGATTGAAGAGCATAGAACTTTACATCTCGCTGAGGAAGAATCCCAATCGCTGATCGTAGCATAGGTAGACGTGGTAGAAGTCAAAGTAGGCCAGGCACAGATAAATGCAGAAGCTCTCGCAGGAGATGAACTCACCCAGGCCGAAAATTGAGTAGGCTGTGTGAGGATCACGCGATAAAAACTATAAAATACTCTCTCTTTTGATGTACTCACCCAAGGGAAGACAAAAAGTCTGGTGTACGTAGTAAAAGAGCCACATAATCACCACTGATATGTAGTACGTGACCACCAATCGACTCTTCAGCCGGAAGGAGAGCTCCTCCTGCAGCTGCCTGTTCCTATCGCTCATATAATACTTTGCGCACACAAAGGAGCCTGCCATGTAGACGGCACAGGATACAAAGAGGGACAAGGCAATCGTTATGTGCAGCCATGAGTCGCCATTTTCCTGGGCAAAGGTGCCCCACAGCAGCATGCTGGTGCTATTCACGGCCAAGAATATGGCCATCAGGCAACCAAAACTCCGGACCGGCTTGGGCAGACTCCTCCGGTTGAAGCGGAACTGCAACCAAGCGCTGGCAATGAGAAAGGGAAACTCCAGCCAGCAGGCCAGGGCCCAAACTGTGTGCTGCGATTTGGCAGCCGCCGAGGTAGTGGGGATAAAATTGAAGGCATGACAGGAGGTATACGTGGTAGACTGAAAATCCGTGATGATGGCCATCACCAGATTGTAGGCCATGCAAACGGGCACCTGCAAAAGTCCAAGGGCCAGAAAGGGCCCCACAGCGATACGAAAATGCCGCCTCGCCTGTAAATCCTTCAAGGAGCTGGGCAACAGCTTGGCTTGATATTCCACAAACTGCTTCATTTCGGGACAAATATCTTCGATTATCTATACCAAAGTCCACTTTTTCACTTTTCAAGAAAATTACACATAAAACTAATACTCGGAATCTGTAGACAGTCAAACTTTCATAGCTCAAAAAAATTCAGTAATAATGACTTTTAGCTTCTACATTTCATACTTTGGATGTTTTCCAGGAAAAAATTTAATCGCTCGCCAAAAACAAATGCAAAACATATTTATGTGATAACAAAAAACATATTTTCTCCCTCACAAATTACGTTTTGTTACAAAAGCTATGGAAGTTCAACTGCACACATACGAAAATGAAGCGACAAAAAAATTAAATAAATTACAAAATCGAGAAGTTTTGTATATTATCAGCATAATTGTTTTTTTTTTTGTTTTAAATCATTGCATGGATGATTGAGCTGTCTGTCGCAACAACACTGCCACATTGACCAGATATGATGGTAATTATCAGTATAATAAAGCAATCATTTCAATTACAAAGTTTTATAAACGCCATTTATCGGAATCAAAATAAATACAATTTTTCGCTTAAAAAATACTAGAACAATTAAGCCAATTGCAAATTTTAGAGTGTATAAATAGAACCTTATTAAAGACTTGTTCTTAATTAAGAGCATATGTGTATAAATAATGCATTACATAATGGAGCTCGGTTCAAATTGAACTAAATTCTTCAGACACTTTAAAATCTAACATGAAATCGTTTTAAAGCCCTAACTAAAAAGCGTGTGTATGCATCAGATCCTGACATACTGAATCGTTTCCTGTCGGAATCCCTCGGAAGCAGTTTCCTTTTGATAAAATTAAGTAAACTTTGAGCTTAAGCTAAATACCGCGTATGTACAGAATACTCGGGGGCGACTGGCTGGATTATATTCATATGGCGGCGCTGGCTGGGATTGACCTTTGAATTGATCTAGATTTGTGATAGGTAAAGGCCGTGCTTGGCATCGCACACCACATTGAGGGCGTAAAAGTCCCAGTAGGAGGTCATGTGGAAGCCCATGTTGGTCAGCACTACGATGTACTCGAACAAGGCGAAGAAGGTGTACACTGCAGAAATAAAAGTTGATTAATTGGTAGGTTAATATAGGTCGGAATATCGAGTGGAATCTACTAATAAACAATAAGTATTAATTAAAAACGAAGAAAGTAAAGATCCGATTTGTAGACACAAATTTTCAAGTTATGCACCTCTAATCTAAAGCTATTAAACCAAACATATAACTATGCTCAGTACAAAATCCAATTAATACCGTACAAAATTCGAGATAAAGGTCGATAAGATTGTCTGAACTTAAAATAGAGATTAATAAAAGTAAGAAACCACTTCATATTTTCCTGAAAATATATTTTAAGAAACTTTTAAAACTTGCCCTTTTTATAACAAAGACGTGATAAAATCCTAACTTTTTAGAAAATCCCTTCCATTTGATTTGTCCCCATACTTTTTGTCCTAAACTTCGTCCTATATAGATCCAAATCTTGATAAAATCCACCTGGATTCCACTCTTCGTATCCTAGAAGCCATATCCACTTACCTCCCGCCTCGCAATGTGAGTTGTGCCTCACGAAGCAGTATCCTGCCAGTCCAAAGGCCACCACATTTACCAGAAATAGGTTCCTCTTGTACCTCAGCGACTTCTCCTCGTGCGGCAAGAGCACGGTCTTCCGGATATTCCTGTTTAGCAGGTAGGACATCAGCATATAACACTCTGAGCAGGCTATAAACACCACAAAGGCGTTCCTGTGGGTCTCATAATGATCCGCAGAGGTCCAAAAGGACAGGCAGAAGAGGGCCAGATCCTCGACGACATTCAGGAAGCAGGCCAGGATGCCCAGCAGCCTTCTGCTTCGGCGAATGTTTTCCCTGTAGTGCTCCAGATAGATTTTGGCCACCGCCAAACGGAGTGGTAAATGCAGGAAGATGGCCAGGCGCCAAACGGTCTTCTGCGGCTCATAGTTCCCAATGGCCGCCGAGACGGAGGGCAGATAGTTGGTCACATCGCAGTGGGTGTAGGTGCTCCGCACAAAGTCAAAGGACAGCGACCAAATCACGCAGAAGAAGAATCCTCCCAGGGGCAAACTAAGAGCCAGCAGTGCCAATCTTGCGAAGGGAAGCCGGAAAAAGACGCTTTTGGGATCGCTAAAACGCTCGTAAGTGGGCAGCATTTGAGCTTCGGTGTGGGTGGACTATTGTGGGTGGTAGGTTGGGTGGCTCCCTTAGCTAAGCTCGCTCCACATTTTCCAGTTCCTCGCTCCCAAGTGCACTAATCTTAGTTTTTCACCGCGGACTTGCTTACGTTGTAAACATTGCGAAAAGAAGTTGTAAACAAGTGATCGATACCAGCTGACTATCGACCGCTGGCGGGGGTGGTTGATTATCGAATTTACCTGTGAGTTTACTTTACTAAATTAAATCAGCGGTAAGTATGGCATTTACATAACTAAAATTGCGGCAATTGGCTAGTCCAAATGAAGATAAACCGTTTTATCATCAACACTAACTAGGCGTATACTTAATGTCAATGCCACAATGTAACCGCCAACAGTGCTGGACAATATCAATTAATAAAATAAGCTAAAATAGGTCTAAAATTAATTATAATTTCTAAAAAAAAATTGTATTCATTCCATTTTATTGTTGCTATCTTACGATTTTTAAAGAAGCCTTTACTGTAATATGTAATAAACATTTATTTTACTATATCTGTATTCCTAATACTTTAAAAACAAATGTATTAATAATAAATGAAAAAACAGGCCATAAAATTAAATATGTATATACTATTGAATTATTTTTGTCCCATCATTTAATAAGATTTACATTGTAAATTTCAAAATTTTAGAAACTATCCTTGTTTCACTTTTCAGCTAGCTTAATTTGGCTATAATACAGCCAGATGGCCAGCCATGCCCCTGCCACCCGGCAACCTATCGATATCGATAACGCCGGCGCACTAGAACAACAAAACAACACGCGCAAAAAAAGAGAAACTGCATTGTTTACCAGAATTTTAAAGTGAATCCAGGAATCCCCGAATCCCGCAGAGATGGACATCCTTTTGGCCAACGTGAGCGGGCTGCAGTTCAAGGCGGAGCGGGATCTGATCGAGCAGGTGGGCGCCATCCCCCTGCCCTTCTACGGCATGGACAAGTCCATTGCGGCGGTGTGCAACTTCATCACCCGGAGTGGCCAGGAGTGCGACAAGGGAAGCGCCTGTCCCTTCCGGCACATCCGAGGCGACAGGACGATCGTCTGCAAGCACTGGCTGCGCGGGCTGTGCAAAAAGGGCGACCAGTGCGAGTTCCTGCACGAGTACGACATGACCAAGATGCCCGAGTGTTACTTCTACTCGCGCTTCAATGCCTGCCACAACAAGGAGTGCCCCTTCCTGCACATCGATCCGCAGAGCAAGGTCAAGGACTGCCCGTGGTACAAGAGGGGCTTCTGCCGCCACGGGCCCCACTGTCGTCATCAGCATCTCCGGCGGGTCCTTTGTATGGACTATCTAGCGGGCTTCTGCCCCGAGGGACCATCCTGCAAGCACATGCATCCCCACTTCGAGCTTCCACCACTGGCCGAACTGGGCAAGGATCAGCTGCACAAGAAGCTGCCCACGTGCCATTATTGCGGCGAACTCGGGCATAAGGCCAACTCGTGCAAGCAATATGTGGGCAGTCTGGAGCACCGCAACAATATCAACGCAATGGATCATTCGGGGCACTCGGACAGACACTCCGGAGGACATTCAGGCTACTCCGGGCACTCGGACAACAACAATGACAACGACAACAACCAACCGCCGAGTCACCACCACCGAGAATCGCATGGTCCCGGCTTTGTCAAGGTGCCCACGCCGCTGGAGGAGATCACCTGCTACAAGTGCGGGCACAAGGGACACTACGCCAACAAGTGTCCCAAGGGCCATCTCGCCTTCTTGTCCAACCAGCATAGTCATAAGTAGGGACGCTCTGCTCTGTATGATTAGATTGTAAGAGCGCAGAAATAAAGGTCGAAATGGGGGTCTATCTACCATATAGCCCACTGAATGGCCCACGAAGATCGCAAGATCCTAACTGCCGCAGGTGAACGTTTTCGATTATTTTCAGTTTAAGGAGTATGTTAAGCAAGTCGGCTCGCATTTTCGAAAATGTCTCATCAACTGCCAGTAGATCGTGTTTTGTTATCAGCGAAATAAACATTTTCCATAAGTATCTAAAAATTATATTATCTTTTGAAAAGAAGGAAATATTAAAATGTGATTTCCCAGAGCTTTCGGGTCAAGATAGAAATGTTTTCTGATTTTTGATAGGAAAAAAAGTGAATATGAAAGGAATATTTTACCATTTTATACCTTAAAGGTCAAGATAGAAATGTTTTCTGATTTTTTATAGGAAAAAAGTGAATATGAAAGGAATCTTTTACCATTTTATACCTTTAAAATATTTAGAGTTCTTAAGTTTATGCCTAAAATCCATGTATTTTTTTTTTGAACATTTTATTGAATTTAATATAAATTGACATAAAAATGTATCATCCTAGCAATTCAAAATATAAGATTATAAATGAGACATATTGGATCGGGTTTCCATAAAAACTATCTTATCTATCCTATGACAAAGTGTACATCAGAAAAATTAGAAGTTTTTTAAATAAATACCCATAACTATTTATATTTAATCTGTTTTCTTCCCTATATTTGGATCATAGCCGAACCAAATTTCGAATTTTCTTTCCGGCGGGTAACCTGTCTATCCAAGTTCTCCACCAGTCTCGAGTCGTCTCATATTTTCGGAATGGAACGGTAATCCATCCCAAGAGATCCGGGCACACTGGATTCTCAGATTCAGAGATTCCAGGTCGTCAACAATTGCGCACTAAATTTTCCGTAAAAAACAAACAAAGTCGACCGTTCGGACTTATCTATTGAGGATATATAGACGACAGCACAGCCATGACAATTCTGGGCAAATTGCGGGGGGAGATTACGGACCAGGAGAAGGTTCCGCTGCCGATGAACCTCAACGATGAGGCGCTGATGCACCATGGCTCCCTAATCGCAGTGAGTTTTTCATTTTTTGCAGTTCGCATCCCAGAGATGTGGCCTTATTTTGCGCAATCGTTTTGGTGTCCTTGCGGGGTGTCCATGATAACCAACCCCCCTCCCTTTCCGCCTCTACATCTTCGTCCTTCGGGTTTCCCGAGAGCCACAAGTTTCGTGATGGCAGGTGACTCCGATTCGGAATCCGAATTACAGCCTCAGCAGCCCGACCTGCAGGCCATCGATTTTTCCGCTCCGGAATTCCCGCACTCCCTGGTGTCCTTGTGACGCCCCGCAAATCCCCGCCTGCTAGTGACGTGTGCCCATTCACTTTCCTGGGCCTTCTCGAGGTCAACGGGGTGGGTGGGGTGGCCCTCCTTTTCCTGTTGCTGGCGGAGATTGGCCCTGACAGCTGGGGAAACCCAATTCCAGCTCTTCGTGGGCTGCCTCTGCCCTTTGGCCCCGCATAAGTGACCTCGATAAGGGTGTGGGTATGGGGGGTATCCAAAGAAAGTCGTGCCTTATCAGCTGGCCAGTCATAAACGCCCCAGCCATTTCAAGTTCTTACCATACTATATAGTATATCTTTATCGGGTTTCTACGATTATGCACAGTCAGCCGTCACCTGCATTCAACGGAGTTTTTGTATCTGCATTGCAATTTTTACCTTTTCTACTAGTAAATACACTGTTCGAGCAACAGATTGTAGGAATTTATCTATACAGTAAATATTTTTTTTTTAAATAAGTTCATTTTTTAGATTTTTCAACAAACATTTTTTTTTTTTCATATTTTTAGATGACAATTAAAATGCTAACTATATTGATCTATTACCTTGTTTTTAGTAATCTAGCAAGGTCCACTCTAATTTGCATGCAAATGCTTTCAATTGATTAAATGGTTGAAAGGGGGAACTTTTTTTGACCTGACAAAGTAATCTCTTGCTAAAGGCGTAGTTTCCCAATGAATATGGATTAGGCAGAGGGATGCAGTTACGACTGCATTAGTCATATACGGTTTTTTTCCTTTATGCTACCGAAATATCCGTCAGAAAAAGTTAAAGTGCTAAAACCGTTAAAAATTGTTTAATGTTCAGCAATTAAATTTTCGCTTCTACTATCAACATTTGAGTCAGCTGTTTTATTATATTTGTATTATTTCTGCGACTTATCGCCTTTTTATGACTCTCAACTGGAACAATAGGTCTTTGTACATACCTACATATGTTGATAAGGAAAAAAAACATTTAAGATAATAATGGTTAATGTAATTGTTCTACATTTACATTTTTTATTGCATATGCTACGATCTAGAAACCTTTTTAAGATTCAGGATTATTTTTTGAATTGTTTTAATAAAAACTCACTTTAAATATTATTGGGTTATTCTTGGGTTATGCATTTGTACATTTATAAACTAGATTTCTTTATTTTTCGAATTGTTGCTCTATAAAAAATATTTTTTATACCCACCCATCCTTTAATACACCTTCCCTATTACAACTCACTTGATTTTGAACTCTATTTTTTCCCCCACAGCCCAAGGTCGTTTACAGCGACAATGAAGCGGACACTGAATCGATGGTCTTCAACCGGCCGCAGCACCATTGCCTCAAGTCCTTTCTGCTGTTCCTGATCGCCGTGGTGGTGATGCTCCTGGGAGTCCTCGGAGGATGGACCCTCTACCGGGTGTATGCCCCTTCGCATGGCAGCATGCGTTACCACGCCCTGTGCGAGATTCCCTATCCGGAGGACTCGATGGAGATGGCACGCGTATATCCACGCACCGAGGGACTCTTCGCATTGAACTGGCGCTCCTTGCTGCCCGAGTTCGGACCCAAGATGCCGGACCTCGAGGACAACTTTTTCCGCGAGGATATCGAACTGGATGGCGACAGCGATGAGGAGGGCTACGCCCGCGTGGATGTGCCCGACTTCAAGGACGGACGACGGGGTCGCTTTATGCACGATTTCAAGGAGAACCAGTCGGCCATTATTGACACCACCACCGGCAGGTGCTTCATTATGCCTCTGGACAGGGACACCACGCTGCCGCCCACGAGCTTTGTGGATCTCATGAAGAAAATGGGCACTGGCTACTACAACATTGATACGGAGCGAGTGAGGCGACAGATGCGCGTGGTCACGCCCAGAATAACTGATCTCTCGCTCATCTCGGAGCGGATTGCCAACGAGTGCTATGACATGAAGGTCTACATGATGGAGAAGTACATCTCTGGGGGTAAGAACTTATTGGTTTGGTAGTGAACCCTTTACTTACTCTATTTTCTTGCAGTCTCGAAGAGATCCGCTGATCCACTGCCCGAATCCGGCAAGTACGCCGAGTTCATGGGCAAGGGCGTCATTGAGTACGACTTGTCGAATATTGCCGAGGTGGAGGCCTACGAGGCAAACGAGGCCAAGCAAGAGGCCTGAGCGGAATGAACGGATCTTTTAAGCTACAAAACACCCCATATAAGAATACACAACCTAAACAAATTATTAATTAGAATCGATTTATACATATAGAGGATAGAGGAGGAGATCTGTTCGAGGATTAGCCATGCCTAAAAGTCTATTTCTGGTTTACCACTGGTTAGCAGGACACACACCCCGCAGAACGGGTGGATATATCATCATTGGCCAAGCGAAATATAGCGAATCATAGACCATAGACCCTAGTAAAGAAGCGTAACGAACTTGTACCTAGAACGCAATCAAAAGCGATCGATGAAATTGTGACAAATACGAGCAATGTATTAAGGAAAACGGAGGAGATTGGATTGGACGATTGGATATCAGATTAGAGATCGGTACAGACACACACTGACAGACACACTGCGGCATTCCAAGTACATATTTTATATATATGCTCTTTAACTATTCTAACAAATTAATGTGTATAGACGGGATTCGGATCGAAGCTATTTACATGCAAAACCAAAACTCAAACTAAACCAAACAACCAGGAAACTATCAGCATGCGTCGCAAGACAGAGAAACAAACAAATTAATCTAAATGTTCTTTAAAAACTACTTAAATGTATTAAACGCGAATTTGTGATCTTTAAGACTTTCATTTTTTAATTGGTTCGGGGGACTAGAACATATATTCTAAAATTAAATTAGATTTAAACTAAAAGTAGGCCTTGCACAGGGCAATCGTGTGATCCACTCCGAAGGCCACTTTGGTGACCTTGCCATTGATGGCCGCCTTGAAGGGGAAGAACTGATCCTTCTTGTGGCCCAATCCCAGGTGGCCAAAGCGATTTTTGCCCCACATAAAGAGATCTCCGTCCGAGTTGACGGCGCCCATGTGAAAGACGCCGCATCCGATGGAAACCACTGTGGTGGCGTTGCTGAAGTCATTCCGTCCAAAGAGCGGCGGCAGCAAATGCTGTGGCCGCGAAGTCTGCTCCACGAAGGGCCCAAAGCCGAGGATGCCGTAGCCCCAGGTGTAGACCAGGCCCTGATCGTTGAGAGCCATGCAAAAGGAGCCGCCCGCGGCCACATCCTTTATTTTTCCAATGCCTTTGGTTAGTTTCAAAGCTCTGGGTATGTTTATTTGTGTCTGGGCGTGTTCAGAGTCATCCAGCTGTCCGTACTCCGAGTTGCCCCAGCCGAAGGCATCGCCCCCCTCGTTGAGGGCCAAGACGCAGTCCGAGGAGCAACTGAGCCGCACAATCTTCTCCTTTTCTACATCGCCACCGATGAGGGTTATTTGTCCAGCTGTGTGGTAGTTTCCCTGACCCGTCTGGCCATCGGCACCCCAGCCGCAGGTGTAAATGCGTCCGTTGCGGGTCAAGAACATGCTGTGATCCTGGCCGCACTCCACCTGCACCACTTGGTCGTCCTTGCCGCAGATGTCCTCTTGCGGAATCCTGTGAATCAAAGCACTCTTGCTGTAGCGCTCCTCCTCGATGATGGACCGTCCGCACTGGCCATAGGAATTGTTGCCCAACGTGAAGATCATGCCATTTTGGGTCAGGATTACTAGGTGAGCCCTGCCCGCCGACATGCTCTTCACCTGCATGTCTTCATCGGATTCCCCTTGAACTCTGGGCAGTTTGATGGCCGTGGGATAGATGATTACATCCAGATTGGCGGGGTCCTTGGGGTTTCCCTTGACCTGGAAGCCCAGCTGGGAATCGGTGTTTAAGCCAGAGCCAAAAAGTGTCTCCCCATCATCTCTTTTCACCGCATAGGCGGTGAATCCATAACCGGCGGTTACATCGGTAATCTCATTGTTATTGGAGAACTGCAGCCGGGTGGGATGGTGGACCATCTCCGTGTAGCGTTCCTGGGCCTTTTTCACATTCGTTTGGAGGCCCAGGGCGCCGGTCTCCTGGAATCCCCAGACATAAACGCGGTGCTCGTGGTTATCCGTGGTTTTCGGCGAGTACTCCTTGATCTTCGACTTGTCCTGCGCCAAGACACTCCTCTTCACCTTGGCGGTGTAGGATCTGGTGATGCCCAGGACTACTCCCCGGGCTCTCAGCATTATTAAGGGTAAACCAGTTAAAAAACCATGTAATCCAAAATCACAACAAATAACGTTTAGGAAACTCTTATCGATAACAAACCAGTGCTGCAAAGGGATTATAGATAGGCGGATCAGAAGTACAGTACTCAAAAACGGCGGAAGAGGGTATGACCGTTTTGCATGTACTGCTTTGCATGCTTTAGTGTTGGAAAATCCACATTTGGCGCGCAGTTAAAATGTCAACTAGCACAAAAACAGGATAAAAGTTTAATTTAATTTAGCAATTAGCTTATACTGTGAAACAATAAACAATAAATATTATTGAAAATTTGTCTCCTTTCGAAATATTAATGGTGGTCCTGAAAAGGATCGATTGCTGAATGAAGAGTTTTATTGTTCGTTGTAGATGAAGCCGAATATCCCAACGACGGTGTTCATGATCTCAACAAGCTCCGCGTCATCCATTTCGGGCCTGAGTCGGTCGACGTCCCTTCTGACGAAGCTCCACTGCACCGCCCACATCCTCCCCAGCAGCTCCAGATGCCCATTGTCGACCCGGGCGAAACTGAAGGGCGAGCTGCTTAGCGAGAACTTGTGCTGCAGGATCTCGAGCATGAGTGTGAACTCTCTGCTGAGGAGGCTCTTGGCACCGTCGGGCACCATCGGGTCCTGCTCCGTGCGGACCAGGTATCCGTTTACAGCGGTGCGGAAGCTCCCCGCCTCAAAGAACTCGTGGTACGCATTATCCAGCTCCGCGGATACGTGGCAGTAGGTGGTGGCGAGACGGGCTTCCAGGTGGATTCGGTCGTACAACATCGGGTGCCGCAAGGACCTCAGAACCAAATTGGTTTGGCAGGCGTCTGCCACCAGGCCCAGGAAGTACGCGGTGAGGTTCTGCTCCTGAAGGAAGCCCAAAACAAGGTCCAAGTCCTGGCGCAGCTGGGACTCGTTGTGGGCTCTGCTGGACACTCGCAGCCAGAGCACTTTGCGCCTTCTCCCGTCCGCAGAAGTCGCCAGGAACGTCAGGATGCGGTTATGTCCCATGGTCAGTTCGCTTTTAAAATCACTATTGTAGAAAATTTCCATCTATATTTATTGGTTCCAAAGTTGATTGCCATACAACAAAATCCGTATACATCATATCTCGGCACTGATCGGGTGTCGTGGATATCCTTGGCGATTTCAGGTAGGTAGGATACGGGATGAGCTGGACGGGCGCCTGGATTGATAGACCTGCTGTCCAGGATTACTGGACATGTGATTGGCACCGGGCACCGCTGCACTTGGTCTGGGCGCCGATCTGGGCAGCATGTCCCCCGTTTCGGGCACAAACATTGGAAATTAAATTAATTAAAAAATTCAAATTCGAGCGGGCAAAACGGAAAAATCTATCGACAAATTGGTGTAAAAAAAGAGTTGGCAACTCCGCCATTGGTGTAGAAAAAGAGTTGGCATCCTCCGAAAGTTTCGAATATCGAATTTAAATTTTTGTTTATTTATTTTTATTTCTTTTGATTTGTATTAAATAAAATAAGAACAATAATATTAAATAAATAAAATTAAGATTAAAATATCAGAGTTGCCACGCGACACGCCAGTCAATCGATAAGGCAATTAAACGTTAATAAATGCCCAAAATGCACTCGAATCGGGTTTTAACTATTTTTCCGAACCCTTAAAATATGCGCGTCAGCGTTTTTTATTTTTAACACGACTGGCTGGCGTAAAAACGATTAACCCTGCTGCCCAGCCAATCGATTTAATGCGAAAAGAAGTAATCGCAATCGAAATCGAAATCGGACGGACGTGAAAGAAACGGCTCCGGCAAAAATCGTTAGAAATTAATTAATTAACCGCAAATCAGCGCTGCAAAAGTGTGCAAGCCAACCGCTAATCAACGTAATTAAAGCGTGTGGTGCTTAAGAGCCTGGAAAATTGCTCTTTTCCGTATTCCGAGTGTTTTTTCAATCGCCGCAGCAGCATATGTACACACACACACGCGCACCCCCGCCCAACATACACACACACATACACGGCTAGGTGTATTAAAATTAAAGTTGTGTTTTTCGAGTGTGTGTAAAGTGCAATAGCCCAGTGGAAAGTGGAAGTGGAAGTGAAATAGAAATAGGAGTTCCAGTTCCAGGCAAGGAGTTTCCTTCTTAACCCATGTCTTCCTAAGGATTTCCAAGGGTTAGGGCTTTAGGACAAGGACTGCCGAACCGGATAATAGAGGACAGGGATACGGATAAGGAGTGCCCAGGATAAGGAGATCCAGCAGGAATATAGGAGTTGCCAGTCCAATCGCTTCGTCTCCGGTAGGTACACACAAAATATTCGGCTGCTCCTTTTTAGCTCCTGTTTGTGTCACTCTCTCGAGTCGCTCTCTTTTTGGTCTCTTTCTCTGTCGTCCTGCGCTCTCTCTTTTGCATCACCTGGTGGTGTCCTGCGTCCACCACCCCAGTGGGTGGCGGTACCACGCTGCAACCCTTAACCCTCGGCTTCCCATCACCTTTTTTCCGGGTAACCATGGTCGTGTGTTTACCGCTAACTGTGCCACCAACTGTCAGTGGTGCAGAGTACCTAAAATATCAAGTGTACCTGGTACTTCTTACCACGCTTAAATAACTATTTAATATTATTCAGAAATATTTGTTGACTAGAAAACTTCACGGAACATTTTTACTAACTTGAAATGATTAGCTAAATTATAAATTTGATATGCACAAATCAAATTATTTGGTATTGTGTATTACCTCTCTTCTTTTTGCCAAAACCTCTCCCAGGTACTCAAAGCCCAGTACTTTTACCAACACCGACCATCCTTTGCAGGACGAGAAGTCCACCCTCTCGCTGCCAAAAAGCCACCACCTTGCTGAGAGATTTTGCGCAGCATCTCTGAAAGGAATCGAAACGAAACGGCCGGCAAATGTCGCAGACTCCCTCGGCAACCAAAACCCAAAAAATACAAAAAACAAAACCGAAATCCCAAATCCCATTCTCCAGCCCAAAAGCATCTACTTAATCAACTTGGGAGTAGAGTCGGCAGCCCACTGAATGAGTGATCTTATGTAAACAGGCTGCCCTTTGCCTCCCACGCCCCCAGATAAGACTGCCCCACTTTCAGTTCCTCCTCCTTGGCTGCCCCACTCCCATTTCCCCAAGTCGTAACTCAATGTTATAGACCCCAAATGCTCCCGTTTTCGGTGGGAGGGGTGCCACCAATTTGTTTGTGATGGTTTTCAGAGGGTCTGGTGGCTATACTCCCTCGCCTGGAACCGATCTTCAAGCAAAACACAATACACATAGACAATGTGGAGGGGAAACAAAACTTTCCGCCTCATAAACTTATGGGCTTGTCCACCGAAAAGCACGTGCAACTCTTTTTCTTTCGCTCAACGAAAAGACGAAATGTTGTCAAGAAAACAATGAACCAGTGCACAGGAAAAAACATCCATACCAGAAAATAATTAAAGAAACAAATGTAGGAATACATATTTTTCATACTTTTATAGGAAGTTGTTTTCACATAATATTTATTTAAGATATTACTTTAATCTTATCAGGTTAGTTGAAGTTCATATAATTCGAATAACATTTTTTTTTATTTGATAAGAATAAATTTGATGGTCATCTTAAGTAGTTTACATATGCTTTTTATCAACTTTATTATAATCAACTTAATCTTATCTGTTAAGGTCAAGATCATATCATATAAATTAACTTATTTTGAAAAGGTCCTATAAGGTTGATAAAAACTCATGAGAGATGTTAACGTATTTAAGATGTTAAGGAGAAATCGCATTGAGATAAATTCAAAAATACGTACTTTAAACGAGTGGCTGATATCCCAAAAGACGTCAATAACCCAAGATTTGATCAGAATCTCAGTTCCCCTACGATTTCGTAGATCTTTATCAGCAGTGTAATGTCAATGTCTCGGCTGTTGGGCTTATGTAAGCGCAAGCAATAACAAAACAATCGCCAAGCCAAAGAAAATCCACATCCCAATCCGAACGGTGGTGCATTTCAGTTCATTGGCAGCCAGCCAGCCAAGCGTTTCATGTTTACCAAGGCCCAATCCCAGCCGAACCGCCCCCTTATCACTCGAGCATTTGCACAAACATAATCTTTTTTGGGTTCTTTCTCCGTTGCTATCTGGGTTCGGTTACGGTTACGGTTTCACTCCCCGCTTTCTCCTCTGAAAAACGAAAAAAAAACCATAAAATAACAAGGAAAGCAAAAACACAAACAATAACCGACAGTGAATCACTTTGCGACCAGTTCTTCGCTTCCCAGTTATATAGGGAATTTTCCCGTATCTCGGACAAAAGAAAAAACCTTTGACTAATCGATGGTAGAATAAACAAACAATCGTTATCACATTGCAATTATTATGGTAAAAAATGTGGACAGGAAGTATTAGTATATATTTTACCAGAAATGTGACACAAGAAATGAAAACATTTCTTGGAATAAGTGACTATTCTATACTAAGTTATAATACAAGGAATATTAGATTTACACAGATGTTTCTATGGTTATGCAGAAGTTATGATCGTTTTTAGCTTGCAACTTCTTGGTATATTTAATCTCTATATATTACAGCATTCGGAAACATTTTCTGCTGACTCAGATTCTAGCCTATGATCTAAGACAATCGTAGAGAAGTGAAACCAAAAGTGTCTCAGAGTCAAAGTCTCAGCTTGGCCGACACTTATTGATTTTTAATTATCCCAAGATGGCCCTTGGCTATGACATTGACTTTGCTTTTGGTGTTTGCCTGTGTTTGGCTTGTGCCGACCTGGCCAACGAACCCATGAGCCTCTCTATAGATCTCTGGCCCCAATAGCCTTCTCTGCCGCCTTATGTCACTCGATAAATCTCGGCCAAGTGGCCAATAATTTCCCAATTCCGCCGTCAATTCCTGTTTGTGACTCACGGCAGTCGAATGTCTCAGTCTCAGTCTCCGTCTCAGTTTCTGTGTCTTTCTTGGCCTGAAATGGCCAGAGATTTTGGGTCTTGGGTTCTCTTTGGGTGCAGATCAATAGCCGATGGATACTCATTCGATTGCCTCTGGCAATTGGATTCAATTGAGTGGAGTCAGGCGGCGGAGGCAGCAACTTTCACTTGCACAGATTTTAATTGCCCCACAACTGGAATGGCCAGATCCCTCGGTTCCTCAGTTCCCCAGTTCCCCCTACAAATCATCGTCATGATCATCACACAAACACTCCACTCATTCATCTTCATCGCCGGCTCGCTGACCCCAAAAACAAACATTCATCTCTCGGCTAATTTTTGAGTTGAGTTTGGTTTCCCATTTTGAGTATTTCGAGTACACGTGCATTGTATTTTTTAAGCTAATCATTTTCACGCTTCTTAGCTTCTTCAGTGCTTATAAACAATTAAACCTAATTTGCATATATATCATTTCTTTCTTTCTATGTTTCTTATTCATATTCATTTTGCGTTATTGCGTTTGGTTATGTTTACGTTTGCGCCACGCCTACGCTTCCGCCCACGCTCACGACCCCTGAAAAAAACAACGCCCCTTAGCAATTATGCATTGGCTAGAGGCGATTTGCAGCCAGCTTAGAGTGCCAGCGAGCTGCAACTGCAACACATAACCAAAAAATCATCAACTTCAACTCCAAACTCAAGTCAAGTCCAACCAACGCCTCTTGCCTCCAGGAGCAGCACACCAGGAGTCCCAGCTGGAGGAGCAGGAATCCCCCCGCGGCGGAGGAGCAGCCAGTCTGGAATGTTGGAACACCCCCAGCGGTTCGTGCGCAACATCCCCGACTCCTCAGCCAATTCGCAGCAGTATCCGCAGCAGCAGCATCCGCCACAGCTGCCGCAACACCAGAATCTGAATCTCAATCAGAATCAGAACCAGAACCAAAATCAGATCTACCAGTACCGTCCCCAGGTGCCAGTGCCCGTTCCCGGCTCACCTGCCCACCACCAGCGACACTCGTCGCTCTCCCAGCAGCAGCAACAACAGCAACAGCAGACGCTGCACCACCACCGCACCCTGTCCACCGCCTCCTCCTGCAGCGCCCAGCACAAAAGTGTGACCTTCGGCCAGCCAGCGCTCGACTGCGGCGGCAACGGCAGCGGAAGCGCCAACGGAAGCGGTAGCGGCAACTCCTCCAGTGGCAGTGCCGCCGGCAACGCTGGAACCCAACCAATGGCGGGCAACATGAAGCACGGTGAGTTGCTCGCCACCATGAAGAGCATAAAAGATCTAGAATCTTAAGACTGTATTTTTCCCACCTCTGGTTGTAAACGGTGCAGCGGCTGAGAGACATTATCGCTGCTGCGTTTACAGCCAATAGAAGCTGAAGAATTCGCGTTCTTTTCTTTCTTTTGAGTAACTTTTTTTTTTTGGTATTAACTATCTAAGATCTTAGGGCTATTGTTTACTAAAACTGGTTGTAAACGGTGAAGCGGCCGAAAGATACGAATGCTGCACCGCTTACACTTAATATACGCTAAAGAATTGGCTTTCCTATGTTTTTCGGTTGATTAAGATCTATAGATGGTTGTAAACGGTGCAGCGGTAGAAAGAATTAAACGCTACACCGTCAAAAACCAATCTGTGCTGAAGAATTCGCATTCCCTTTTTTTTGTGGTGATTCAAAATCTTATGATTCTAGGTCATTTTGCTTTTCATACTCGGTTTTCTTGCCAAAATCAAACCAAACTAACATTTTCAACATTCTCAATCCCCAGGCAAATCTCAGGAAGACGTCTGCTACGTGGTAGCCAAGTACGACTATGCGGCGCAGGGTGCCCAGGAGCTGGATCTGCGCAAGAACGAGCGCTATCTGCTGCTGGACGACTCGAAGCACTGGTGGCGCGTCCAGAACAGCCGCAATCAGTCCGGCTACGTGCCCAGCAACTATGTGAAGAAGGAGAAGCCCTCGCTCTTCGACAGGTGCGTCCTGGTTTCCTGGCCCCGACTAAACCTAAGCGTTCTTCTTGCTCTGATTTCAGCAGAATTAAGCCCTCTATAATCTGTATCTGTATATGTAACCGTAGCCGTAGCGTTCGATAATCCCCGCCTCCCCCTTTTGCTTTGGTTATCATAATTTAACTTTGAACTGCTTTCGGCTTTTGTATTTTGTATTTTTCGAAACAAACAAATTCGTTTTGATTTCGTTGTCTGTCGAGCCCTTAGCCCACCCCCTGCCTCTGAAAACTTATAGCTCCACTAACACCCCCTCAAACGAAGTAGGGCTAGTCTAACCCCAAAGAAATCTACTTAAATTTATTGAATGTTCTTAAGCCATCTTTTGTTTGACAACCGAAATCTCTAATTTCTATGCAGCATTAAGAAGAAAGTGAAAAAAGGCTCCGGTTCAAAGACGCTGCCCAATTGTTCGCCCTCGCGACAGATCGAGAGTCCAACCATGTCGCGCCGACTGCCCCCTGATCCCGCCGAGGCCATCGGCACGGCTGTGGTCAAGTACAACTATCAGGCCCAGCAGCCCGATGAGCTGTCGCTGACCAAGGGCACACGGATACTCATCCTGGAGAAGTCCAACGACGGCTGGTGGCGCGGACAGAGCGGCAACTCCGTCGGCTGGTTCCCCAGCAACTACACAACGGAGGATTGTGATAACGACGGCGAGATTCACACCTACGCCATGGCCGAGAACGTGCTCGATATTGTGGTTAGTTTGGAATAATGATTATTTCATATAGAAAAGTTATTATTAATATATGTTTTTGCTCCTAACATTATAGGTCGCTCTATATAGCTTCACGTCGAACAACGACCAGGAGCTGTCGTTCGAGAAGGGCGATCGGTTGGAGATCGTGGATCGGCCTGCCTCCGATCCGGACTGGTACAAAGCTCGCAACAACCAAAACCAAGTCGGTTTAGTTCCACGCAATTATCTCCAAGAGTTGAACGACTACCTGGCCACGCCCTATCGTAATACGAGTGCCAGCAACGCCGGCAACGGAAACGGAGGCGGCAGCAATGGCGGAGCAGGCGGCGGAGGTGGAGGCGGCGGCGGTGGTGACTCCATGGAGCGACGCAATGAGGGCAATAAGCCGGCAGCGCAATCCTCCGGCCAGCCCATAGAACGGCCTAATCTGGCGGGCAAGTCGTGGTACTATGGAGCCATCACTCGGAGCCAGTGCGACACGGTGCTCAATGGCCACGGGCACGATGGCGATTTCCTCATCAGAGACAGTGAGACTAACGTGAGTGGAATCCAAATATTATACTTCCACAATATAACTCGAGCTTTCCCTTTCGCTGGTGTCATATAAATCTTTAGAGAAAAACGAATGTATGATTGCTTCAAGAATATTTATTA
The DNA here is from genome assembly GCA_035046095.1 of Drosophila pseudotakahashii. Classification (NCBI taxonomy): domain Eukaryota; kingdom Metazoa; phylum Arthropoda; class Insecta; order Diptera; family Drosophilidae; genus Drosophila; species Drosophila pseudotakahashii. The sequence goes on from JAWNOE010000198.1 coordinate 965,481, forward strand.
TTTAACATATTTATGAGGCACCCACGCAACCGTAATATTATTTCATCTTTTTCTATATAAAAATGAATGACAAATTGCATTTCTATTTGCGTACTGATATGTTGTGGTAGTTTTATACCAAACGAAAACAAACACATTAACAAATACCTTCCTTTTTTGCAGATGGGCGACTATTCGGTTTCGTTGAAGGCCCCCGGGCGCAACAAGCACTTCCGCGTGCACGTGGAGCAGAACATGTACTGCATCGGGCAGCGGAAGTTCCACTCTCTGGACCAACTGGTCGATCACTACCAAAGAGCGCCCATCTACACGAACAAGCAGGGCGAAAAGCTGTATCTTGTGCGGTCGCTGCCGAAGGCCAATGGCACGTAAGCAGGATAGAGGATCGTCAGTCGGAGCGGCGGAATCTCAGCAGCGCATCCAATCCATATTACCCCGTATTCAACAAGCAACACACATATGCAACACAAAAGATATACCACGGCTAACTTGTAGGCAGCTCAGCTCAGCGCGACGTGTAGTTCAATGTAGTTCGGTTCCGTTCGGTTCGGTTCGGATATTCAATTATGGACACTCAGTTTTTGGATTAAGATCTGTTCAGACCAGCGTGTGTATATAGATCGGTTGGTTCAACGCGACCCGTACTCATATATTAGCCACGGACAAAGGACCTTTTTGTACTTTTATATAATTGAATTAACTAAATTACCGCTTAATTATCGCATTGGCTATATGTTAACGAGAAAAGATAAACTAAAGAACTCATTATCGCATTTGATTCGATTTGAGCAATTCTAGATGTCAACATGCAATACATTTACATATTTACATACCATACATGTGCACATATTATACTATATTCTAAAGCAAAGTTGTAGCAAACTTATGTACACAGAGAAAAAGAGGCCGCTTTTAATCAGAACACTCGAACATGTAATATGAGATATGATATGATGATATATGATACGATGTCTATTATCCACGCGTTAACCGTAAGCATACTGTGTACGATCATAACCAATCCGCAAAGATATCGATTTCGTGTATGTACATACATAGGTGAGACATCCTGATCCTGGATCTAGGATCCAGGACACTCAACCCACACAGCCAGAGTGAGGAATACGCTCCTACAGTCATTTTTGTTATTTATCCATTAAATTAAATTATCGACTACGATATAACCACGCAAAACAAATACAATTGATATCTCCGGGCGGAGTCCTGCCCCCGCATAATTATAAACATAATCTAATCGTTTGCTGGAGTGGAGGAGAAAGGAGAAAACGGGGCCGCGACTTATACGCGTATAAGCCATACTGTACAGTTGATGCAATGCTAACCTAGGCACTCTTTCATCTCTAGATATACTGTGTACTCTTATTTACGATTACGATAGTAGAACGCAGCGATTCCAGCTTTAACTTTTGTTTTCGATTATTATAAACTATTATTTGTTTTTCTACGTTTACGATTTATTATTACCATTATGATTATTATTTTGTTTTTATTTAGCTCTAGGAAAGTAATTAGCGAAGGAACGAAACGAAATGAAAAGAAACGATAGGAAGGAGTGGCTGCCAGTTAAATGACTTTCGACTTTTCTTTCATACGCGAATTTTTAAATTATAAATCTATATTATACGAGTACGTAACATAAAACTTAAATAATTTATAGTAATTTAAACGATTGCTAAACCAACTAGTACTAAAGACGAAGAGAACAAACTAGAAATTATACCGAAACGGAAATGAATAAAAATACATTCAAATAAAATATAAGCCGCATGACTTTTGTTACTTACCCATTTGGATATTGAAAACCAGGACCACAAAAGGTTTATTGAATTAAATTGCATACTTTTTTGGAATTACTTTTAAACCTGTAGAAGATTTTGTTAAAAAAAAAGGGAAATCATAGATCCCAAAGTCCTTTTTTAAACTGATCGTTATAATAACTAAGTTTACTTATTATTTCCTTTACATTTTTCCTAAAAGTATGCCAATAATTCAACCCTTTTTTTATTATGATTGTTTCGACGAAAACTTCAGGGAAAACACCAACAGGAATCAATAGACAACAATGATAGCGTTCTTATTTGTTTTTATTGAAATTTTCGTAGTTTTAAATAACTTTAAGGCTTCGATAATGTTTGACACGTTAAGGCTAAAAATGGAAAAATTCTTGCTTCTTATCTGAACATGGACATGTGAGCAGTGAATTGAGTCATGGATTCGGGGTTCGATGGATGGATGGGTGGGGAACTAACTAGGGACTGGTGTTAATGGAGGCATTACACGGGGCTTAGAATCAGACAGTATATGTACAAATGTCTGCCGTGGGTTTTAGGTGTGGATGTGGGTGCAACCAAACGAGGTCTTTACTCGCGACTTGAGCAATTTATCTGCACGGCCGATATCGCACGTACTAATATATAAACTTAGCACACGGAAAGCAGACGATTAGCAATGAAAACAAGAAGCAATTACACAATTCATTAGGTACAAAAGCATTTTTGTATATATCTGTAGTATCTGTAATCTGTAACCGTTTATATATATAGTAGTAATATATATAGTTTTATAATCTTATTAAGGCCACACAATCAATAACTGACAGAGTTCTTATCCGCAACGAAAGTGCTAAATGGGACAAAGACAAAATGACGAGGACAGACGAAACAAATAACAGAGAATCTGGGCCAACTGCATCCTCCACTAGGATTAGGATTAGTAGCTATGTTAGTTCAGTGGATGATGTGTTCATATGGGCGCGCGCTTAGTACAAGTAGAGAGTTCTAGGGCAAACGGCAAATACAAATATCCGTATCCGTAAACGTTAGAGTAGAGTTACCATGTAAAAGAATATATCAACGCCCCTTTCTCTCCAGGATTAGCCCGTCAGCGTGGAGGAGGAGCCCTTCGGGGTGTACATATTTGAGCTATGTACACAGTGACTGCTCTCCGGCGTATGTATTATGTATATATATATATATAGATTAACGCTATTGTTCGTAAAATGGACTAATTTCGGTGCGGTTCCTCCGCCGCGCTTCTACCTCTGCTTCTGCTCTTTGTTCGCTGGTGGCTCAGCGCCTCTGCCAAGTGGCGAGTGGCGAATTCTCCCGGTTTGAGTCTCATAAGAATGGATTGTTGGTGTTCATGGCGCCGCTGGCCTGCGGATTAAAAAATAAAAAGAAAAGAAGGGAGTCAACATTTAGCAAACATTGATCCGGACTCATCCAGTCCTGGTTGGAAATCCACCGACTACCGTCTACTGTCTGGATTTAATGTGGCAAGGGAACGTGAGAATCAGACAAACGTGCAATGATTGCTTGTTTGCTTGATTAATATTTATTAAAGAGAATTACGCAGCTCTGGGATATTGTTTATCACTATGGCTGGAATCACGTTTCACAATTGCTAATTAGTGAAATTGGTAAGTGATATGTATCTTACTTTTTCGTATCATTATTATCATTTTTTGTAGAAACTTAAGACTTAATTTGATAAGCCTTAAACGTTTAAAAAGTGTGCTTGTCTATTTAGAGAAAAAGTATTTTAACGCGAATTCTTAAGCATGTTAACAAATATTTTTAACTAAAATTCTTAAGACATCTTTCAACAACACACAACAGATTATTTTTCATTAAAAAAAACTTTGGCCTCCTTTTATTATATCGAATTAATCCAGACAGTCGGTCGTCATACTCACTGCAAAGGGATTGTTGGCCATAACCGGAGCGGGCTGCATGCTGCCAAAGCCGCAGCCGTTGGGCAGACCCTGTGAGATGGTGAACCCATTGTTGTTGTTAAAGTTGAAGAAGCTCTGTTGCTGCTGCTGCTGCTGGAGGAGATGGTGCCCCATCTGCTGCTGGGGACTACTGCCATAGGCATTTGGTATGAGCGTCAACTGGCCATAGAGATTCTGATGGTGTTGGTGCTGCTGCTGCTGTTGCTGCTGGAATGGATTCACCATGTGGCTACTGAGCTGCTGCTGCTGTGGCTGGCCCTTGAAGGGATTTGGATTGTTGTTGAGGGCTGAAAAGACAAGAGCCCAATTAGCTAGGGCCACAAAGAGATGGATTCCTTTACGGGCACTCAGACTCACCGCCACCAAAGGTATCTGTGGCCTGGCCATTGCCATTAGTGGGCGTGGGAGCCTCCGTGGCAGTTTCGCTGGCCTTCAGTTCCCTTAGCTGCTCGTCAAGATCCTTGAGAGCGGCATATCGATCCTCACTGGGCGCCATGGCAGCACTTCCGCCTTTCGGCGGACTTGTCGCATGGCCATTCTGCAAGGGAGCACCTGCAATTCAAGAGGATCAATTAATAAATTGGTCATAACTATTTATTTCTTTAGTAAAAACCAAACACAAACGGAACACAGCATCAATAAAAAGAGCGAGCCAAAAATGCAACAGAAACCATAACAGAAACTCAATTCAACTCAAAGAACTTACTCCACGTAAAGAAATCATGGAAATTGGCATTTAAAATATTCATCTCTTGATCGTCCGCCTGAACTTCTTCTTCTAGGGAACTGTTTGATATGGAGCTGAACAACAAATACGAATAGGAGGGCTTCTCTGGAGGAGCCGGAAGATGCTGTTCCTCATTGCTTAGGTAGGTCAAGAAGGGATTCGAGGGTAAAAGGGGCGTAGTGCTATGGAAAAAGGACTGCTGATCCTGATGCCCTTCCTCTATTCGCATCTCCTCCTGCCAAAAGTTCCACGCCAACTCTTCTGGTTCTTCTTGCACGGTCGGCAGTGGTGATGATACCGCGGGAGCTTGAACAGGTAATGGATTCGGAGGTGGCGACTCATCGCAATCGTCAAAGGGATCGTGGAAGCCCCGTCTGCTCCAGTCGCTGATCCAATCGTGAAAAGTTGGTGGAGCTGGATTCAGCCAAACAGTGAGTTATTAGAGAGTGGATACGGATGCGGACTGCTTTTTGGTGTAGGGGGTGGATGCTCGAAGTGGAGGGCGAGCGAGGGGCGCAGAAAAGCGAGCTGCAGGAAGTTTCGGCAAGCCAAAGCCATTTTGCATTGCTGATAAATCAAGCCGCGGGTGCAGGAGCAGAAAGGAATGTATTTTTGAACAACTCTCTTATTTACAAACAACTGAGTTTGGTTTTATTCTAAGAAATTATGATAATGATATGACTAAAGCTTTAAAATATCGTCATTATTGATATTTTAGATTTTTTCATCGATGATTATCGGAAATATCGGTGTTTTTTGTCGCTTTATTGTAATAACTTTTGTAGATTTTACTTTTGTCCATGAAAACATCAATATTGGGAAAACATCGAAAATATCGATATTTTTAAGCTCTAAAATAAACCTACATTATGTATGACATATTCGCTGGATAATCAATGATAAACCAACTAATAATATACGGAAATCTATTATGTTTTGTACATGAATCTTTCTCAAATAAGTGACATTTAAATTAAATTATTTTTTCTGGTTTCCGAAAGACCCTTTTCAACTAAATAGCGATATTGCAAAGATAACGAAGGATCAAAAGACTCATTGGATGATGGGAAAAGCCAGGTTAGTGGATGATAACTTACCCACTGCATTGAAGATGGGTGCATGATCGAAGTCGGCAAAGTTCTCAGCACCCTGGTGACCATTTCCATTCAGGAGCTGCTGCTGCTGCTGCAGCAGAAGTTGCTGTTGCTGCTGGAGATGAGCCGCTCGGAGGGGCTGCACCTTGGCGTAGCCATTGCTAGAGCCCACCGAGGAGACGGAGGACACCGCCGGGGATCCAGTTGAACGCGCTGCTGATGTGGCATCGAAGATGTTGGCCGAACCAAAGTCGGCCACAAAATCGGAGTCCGCACCGAAGCCATTGCTGGCACAACTGCTGGTGTCGGAAAGAGCTCCGGTGGATGTGGAACCGGCGCTGTTCAGGCTGCTCAATCCTCCACTCAGACCAAAGGCATCGTGATTGTTATTTTGGCTGCTACTGTTGTTGTGATGATTATGATGGTGATGATGGTGTGGCCGGCTGATCGAAGAGGAGGAATTTCCCGAGGAGCTGTTACTGGAGGAATTGTTGGCCGTTTTCTGCAATCCATTGGCCGAGGTCCTCTGCGCAGCCGGGGGAGTCAGGTGAATGCTGGCATAACCGTTGTGCTGCTGGCCATTCTGAATGTGATTCGTTACCGGAACGGATGACTTCAGATTGACCGCATTGGCCAGGGACTTTAGAGGACTGGCCGGCTCCAGGTAGTACCTCTTCCGCTCGTACTTGTCCATCATCAGCTCACGCTGCTCCTGCTGGTGGGCGGCCCGCTTGGGATCCCACAATCCCAGCCAGGTCTTGGCACACAGCTCGTTGCCGTGGGTGCGCAGGAAGTCGATCTCGTCCTGTGTGAATGTGGCCATCGATATGGATTTCACCCGATGTGGTGGCGTCAATCCGCGTCTGCAAATAGAGAAAAGAGATCAGTTAATATGGGTAAATAAGCAAAGATCTGGTTAAGTTCTCGATTAATCCTAAAGAATTCGCGTTCATATTTTGTTGAACAATTAATTTACAACATTTTCTATTGAGAGTCTAAATCATTACACAAATTATTATAAAACGCTTGTCCTAAAATACAACTTTAAATAAATCAGAAAATTACAAATGGTGCTAAAACAGATTGCAACTTCATTTTAGCTACCAACAACCACCTTAATTCCACAAAGTAATTCTTTTCTATTTCGGAAATTGCTCAAGATTTGCCCACTTGGTCGCCCATTTGTGGTCAGGTGGCGAAGAAGTCGGTGGTGGTGGTTGCTTGACCCACTTGTACCCAGTAGCCACCAGAATGACCCGTCAAATGGGCGTTCAATTTCAGTTAATTGCGCAAATTAATTGCGCTGGCCTTGGGGCCGAAAGCAATTGGAGCACTTTGGTGGAGTGCCCAGAACGGCATGAAAAATGAAACCCATAAACAAACCAAAGAGGCGCTCTTCTTTCAGCCTTTTTGGAGAGTTTTCCAGCAAATTTTCCAACCACCACCCCACAACAACGCCATGGCTAATTTCGGTTTTTCACGAATTTCCCGAACGAAACGAGTACACACGGTCACAACAACAACAACAATAACGTGGCCACAACATGGCAACAGCAACAGCAAAAGGCTGAAAAACAGCACCAAAAGTGGCAAAAGTGGCGAAGAAGAGGGCCAAATATGCATTACAGGGGGAAGTGGAAACTACTGGACGTTTCACATGAACGCTTCGCTGGCTCCAGTTGGTTGTAGGTTGTTGCTAGCTGGTTAACTGGTTGCCGCATGGAAAAGAGATAGAACAAGAGGTACCGGTCTACAGATCAGGAGATACCCAGCACTTTTGAGTGACTAACGGGCATTTTAAAAACTAAACAAATTAAAGGATAGCACTCGAGTATTTATCAAAGAATTTATTGTTAAATCCTAAAGAATTCGCTTTTTTATCTAGCTGAATACATAATTTAGGTTTTTAAGTATTATATCTGATATACCCCCTACTTATAAAGGGTATCAAAACCGGCAAGCTGATGTGGCACATGCAGCGAAAAATCTAGAAGCTGCTGATTGCTGGCTAATGACATTATAGCCACATCTGAGTCAAGGGAATGACGTCCTTTGTCATCTTACATCTCGACCATTCCTTGGTTTCTTATGCAATGCGATTCAATTTGAGGACTGCATGGATACCCACGGTTGAGAAAATAGCGAAGGAGGAAGAGCGGAAGTCTATGAGTGTCTCAGCAGAAAACAATCAACTCTCACTTAAGTGGAACTCTCAGTGGAGTGGATCGAAGTGAATTGAAAAATGTGGAGTGGAGCGGAGGGAAGGGGATTGGATTAGGGTAACTCCTCCTCCTCCTCCAACATCTGACCCGTGACCAACGGAGCAGAGCTGAGCAGCTGAGGACGACTTCCGCCGGCGGCTAAATGATCTGTGAAGCTGCGGCGCCGTAGCGGAAATCAACAGGAGGTTGTCTGACCTTACACGGCTTGTAAGTCATCTTTGGAAAGAAAGGCCATCGCTACACAGGAAAAAAGGAGACTAAACTGCCAAGATAACTTGCTAATATCTGGTTTAAAGTGGCTTGAAAAATCATTAACTGATCATTATAAACATTTCTGGACATTATCTTATCAAAACAAAACTTGAAATTACCATTAGTCACTATCTTTAATCAGTTAAACCAAAATAGGTAATACAAACTATGGAAAGCATAGAAAAAGTGCTTGGAATTATTTCGCTGAAAATCTTGAAATATTAAACCCACACAAAATGAACTCAATGCTTGCATATTCTAATTATCAAACGCCATTAGAATCCTCTGAAAAGCCAAAAACTAAGAAGTGAAGGCTACAGAGAAAACTCAGAAGCTGTGAAACACTAGACCAGTGAACAAAAATCGTTTTTAAATACAGATTTTGGCTGCAAAATTTATTCCGCTTTAATCCTATTAAAATATCAACTTGGCATTTGCCGGATTAAGCCGAACAGCAGCAGTAAGTAGTACGTGATGTTTTTTTGTGTGTGGCAAACACCACTCAAGTGGTGCCCAGTTTTCCGAGTGGCCACATCCACAAGAGCACGCACAGGCAGTTCGTTAGGGGATCGGAGGAGGAGGAGGAGGAGAAGGAGGAGGAGGTGGTTGTGGTTGCAGTGGCAGCTGCTGCAAGTGGCAAAAACAAAGACCAAGGCAGAATCATGCGCCATGTGGCAGTGGCTATTTTTGAAATCCAGCCACGGCGGAGAAAGTGAAAGTTGCCTCCGCACACAACGCACACATAGACATAGAAACAGTGGCGGCATTAGAGGCACTCACTCTGCCACGCCCACCGTTTATGGCGTGCATTTGAAGAGGGCAAAAACTGGGGAGGGGGTAATTGACAATCACAGCCGTAATGACTGCAAATTTCCATGCAGCTGAGACCTTTGTTAATGCGAAAAAAAACCCAATAAGCGAGAGAAGTGGGAAGCAGAAGGTGCTATTGCCATCCCGCCCTCTTCAATATGCAGGGTTCTGGGAAATAAATCACTTAGAATGTGCCAGCTGGAAAAATATATTAGTGCCAATCGACATGTTTTCGTTCAGCTGCCAAACAGATTTCACTGCTGATGAGGTAGAACGGAGCTCCCTGGAGAAATAAATGTCTAAATTCATTAGGTTACACAGGAAATTGTAAAGCTACAAGTAAAAACATTCATATGATAACCCTACGAAATACTCCTGAATTTCGGTTTTCGTTTTCAGATTTTTAAAGTTTTAAATTATTGCACCCAAGATTTTATTTACAATACACATGTTAACTGCTCGAAGAACCATCTAGAATTTCGAGATCTGATTTTGCGACAGCAATTTGTTTAAACAGGATGCACGAAATGGTTTATCTAGGTCTCTGTTGTCAATTTCTCAGTGCAAACTCAATGCCCCTTTGCGTTGTGTTCAATATTAGCATTGCAATGCTAATTGTTATACGAACCGAACCGAACCCAACATTCAAGTACCTCCCATCGGTACACACACTCATCGTCGTCACCAGAGGAATTCTGCTCCAGCCACATCTGCATGCTGAAAGAACGAGAATGGCAGAGTACCATGCTAATTGGGAGTCAACAAAGCAGCGCTGAATCTCACAACTGGAATCGGAAAACTGTGTCACACCTCACAGGTCATGGCAGTTCAAAGGGCAAAGGGCACGGGCGAATGTGGGTAACTGAAGAGGTTTGGTCAGGGTTTACCCCTCTTTGAAGCAGAGAATTTTAGCTCCATCACTTTGCATATTAAACACTTTAATCTTATAAACTTTGATTCTTAAAAAAAAATACATTAAAATTTATTTTTTAACTGAATAAGTTGCTGATAATATTAAATCCACGAAATAACCTTATTTTGGGAATGATTTCGAAATTTATTTTTTCGATTATAAATTGATCTGTCACTCGGTAGTTGGTAAATGCGGATCCCTTGCCAAAAATATAGTACTCATGTAAAATGAATATATTCATTCATTAAAGACAGAGATTCAGATGTTTAGTTGTTTGAAATGACACCCAATAAGTTAACTTGCTTGCTTTAACTTTTGTGTTGTCTTTACAAAAAGCCAGAAAAGCAAATAACTTACTTGCTTCGACTGTAATGGGAACTTAAAAGGCGGCAATTTCAAGGATGCATTTAAGCTAATAAGCTGTGAATTGCCTGAGACTTTATGGACTATTTGGAGGAAGGTTAGCACAGGTTTACTTATGCTGGCTCAGCAGCTCAGCCTGACCCCCTTCTTTACGACACCCTACACATAAGCAGTCTCCGTCTCCGCCGGATGAGATGTGGATGTGGATGGGTCCCGCGATCTGAGATCTCGGATCGCAAATCTCGCATCTCGGCGGTTTCGGTTTCGCTTCGTGCTTGGCACAAGTGGATACAACGAAAATTAAAACAAATACACAGAGACAACACAGAGACAGACACTGTCCGTATTGCAGATAAACAAAAAGCTTAGCTTACAATCACTCACACTCGGGCGTTTTTCATTTTCGCTACTAAAGTGCAAAACTTGTTTTTTGCGCATTTTGCGCACTCAGCGTGAAAAAAATGAACTCAGCTGAGCTCCAAGCTTCACTCTCAAATAAAAACAAAAGTAAAACTCGTTGCGGCAGAAAAATACCCAATACCATTGTGCATAGAAGCAGATACAAAGAGTACAGAGACGAAAATACAAAGCAAATCCAATTCAAAATCGGAATAGGAATTGGAGGTGGACGAGGAATCGGACCTACCACATAACGTTTAGCATTAGTCCAGAGCTCTCGGGGAACCATTGTGCAAAAAGCAAAATCGGCAAAAATACACAGTAAAGTAAACAACTGCAAAGCACGGCAGGCCAACCTACAATTATGACAATAAATAACAACTTAAATATGGACAGCACCTCACATATGAACTTTCGGATTTCGGCTAAACTTGTTTAGAAGCGGGGGATACCCTCGTCCCTTGATAAGACCACGCCATTTCTATGATTATCAATAACGTGAATATTAAACTAACAAACAATCACTGATTATTTTTATTGACGTCTAGTCTGACACATTCTACGACAACTAGAATAATTGTTTTTTGGTTTGAGCAAAAGCTTACCACTATTTGTTTAGTCAGACGCAATATGTATTTAATATATATTCGGCTGTACTGTATTTTGATTTTAAAAATAAATAACATTAAATCTATTATTTTATTCCCCATTTCCATTGCCCTTTATTATGGTTCAAATGAATTCCCCAAAGCAAACAACACAGCTATCATCATTATCATTATCGTTGCTGCACAGCAAGTTTAGGATTACCATCCACTTCCCTTGTCGAGGGTATGCAAATATAAATGCGAAACAAGAAACAGAGACTGAAACGAAAAGAAAAACAAAAGCATCTACGCAATTTCTCGAGTATAAATACCATTTCTTTTTCATTCCCCATGAGTCACGGATCCCAGACAGTCGGGGGTTCAAGAGCGGTGCCAATTTCAGCATATATATGTGCACAGAGAGAAATATGGATCACATCTCGATGATAATTTTGTTTTTATAATATTTTAAAACAGATGTGTAGTCAAAATATATACTGTACTTTTCTTTTATGTGACTATAAACAGCATTAAAAAAATTTGTATAGGATTTCAGCGGGATTCGAACCCGAAGCTCATATTAATTTTTTTTTCACATCGTTTTTGGATATATAACACCAAAATGTAATGTATTAATCATTATCATAATGCCTTAATATTATTTTCAACATTTAAAAAACTTTATAGCCTAGCACTTGGATTTGAACCTGCGAAACCTTATTAAAAAACCTTAAAAAAAAACACCAGAATTTTGATTTGATTTTTTTTCGGTGTAAGGGGAACTCATAGACTCTGGGGCTGAGAAAAGCAATTAGTCAATTTCCAAAGAACCCCAGAGACGGGGAGACCTTGCCCCAAGACATGACTCGTTGCTAAGGCAATCGAAAAGATCTCGGAAAGAGATAAAAGAGAATGACGCCGGGGCCACTGGAGCAGTTATTACAGTTAGTTATGACCACTCCAAAACGAGCTAATTTAATTTTTAGAGCTCAACTCTCTAAGTCAAACACTTTCTAGAGGTTCGCAACAATGTGGTCCAGTTTTTAACGAGTTCGGGCGGAGCCCTAATGCGCTCGAAATAGCCCAAAATGGGAGGCTATTAACATGCCAATAAAATCAATATCACTATTACCATCATCGATACATGTGGAAATCAATTATTCCGAGCGCTCGATTCAGAAATTGAAAACAAGACAATTTATCATTTTGGTTCTTATAAATTTGTTGGACTTCACTTTTTTAAATCACTTTAATGCCATTTGGCGGCGGCCATTGCGAAAACAATTTATTTAAAACTATTAAATCATTGTAATCATTAAGCCGCAATTGAAATAAATTATTTCAAAAAACAGCACCATAAATCTTAATTTATTTTTATTTTTCACACGATCCAAAACTTCGTACCGCACTTTCTTGATTGTGATAATCTAGTCTGAATCAATCAACACTTAAAATTAAATATTATTTTCACCAATGTAGAACCTTGGCTTAATTTGGTCCTAGGCCAACTTACTGCGTATGAATTTCCTATTTGGAGACGGCTCTAATCAGAGACCTCTGGCAGAGGGATTGGGAATGCGACTGCGGACTGTTGAGTGACTTGTGATGAGCTCGGAACTCGACTGTCGCCACCAACATGATCGCCATTCGGAGAAGTCCGGCGTAAATGCGTTTCAGACAGAGCGGAATTCATGCAAATTGCGATAAGTGGGAGTCAAGGGGCCTACCGTACCAGGAATTGAAAACCGAATGGGAATATATTAATAACGCCCCAATTTAACATTAGGGACCTCCCTTTAATACCTCCAAAATAAAACTACAGTGATGTGTTTTTTCTCATAATCGATATTTACACATTAAGCTTAACTTGGTTTTGTCTTCTGAACTGCTGAGTTGCCTCTTTGTTCGCTCTTGATTTCACAGTTCTTTTTGTCAACTCTTAAGGAAAATCGTCACAAAGCGCCATAAAGCACGCACGAAGCCGAGTTGAGACTGATTGGCATTGATATTGACCTCAAGATAAAGAAGTGCCATCGATGAATCAGCGGAGTATAAATTAAAAACGAGAAGCCGCTTTGTGGGTGGCGTCCCTGGAAAAATACACTGAAAGTCAATCTTTGTTTCGGGATCACGATTACGCTGAGCTGAGCCAGCAAAGTGGAGGCTCATCCAGAGCTAAAAATAAAAATGCCGCCTGGTTTCAATTTCAAAACCGCAGCCAAGTGACACACAAGGCGAAAAAGCGAAGGCGACGGGATCGAGACACAAAGCCTGGGCATTGAATCGCACATTTTCAAACACAGTGGACACTGACTTGCAAGAATGTAGCATCTGCGGTTTGTTTATCCCTTCAAGTGAATAATTTTATGATACTAATTCTTATAAAAACCACAACATTTTCCAAATGTTCAATTCATTATTAAGAATCATTTATTTTTTCTTTGTGATTTCATTGGAATGCTCTTTAACAAAAAATGTAATCATTATGAATCATACCTGAATTTTAAATTCATAATATAATACAGATACAAACAGCCTTATATTACCGTTATAATTAATCAATAAAATTTTGTCTTTAATTACATATTAGATAACTGAAATGATCAATTGAAAATCGACATCTATGGTTCCATTAAAGAGCGCCCACTGTATTCGCAAGTGGGCTGGCTCTCTAAGTTTAAGGTGTGAGTGTCTGTTTGGCAAATAAATGAAAATTGCCGCTAACTTTGATTTCGTTTCGCCACCCTTCTTCCCGACACACTGCGAAACTGACCTCGACTAGACAAACACTCTAAGTGAGCCAAGGCTCCAAGTCAAAGTCGAACGGAAGGCAAAAGTCCGGACTAGACACGTTCTTCCAGCTACATCCCGCTCTACCTCTACGACGATCCCACGGTCAAGAGCTCTACACTGAGAAATAAAATCACCTCGAAGTCAATTTGACATTTGCAGTTAAAGTATTCCCAAATCCAGTGAGTACTGGCTATGTATTCTTACAAACCAAACCCTTTTTAAAAATCTAAAAATAGGATAGAGGGCGTATATGAGCACTAGGGGGCCCAAAAAGCTCAAAAAAATATATTTCTTTGAAATATTGCATAGAAATACAGTTCATAATGACATCTTAATCTTTATAACTAAATATGAATTATACAAAATTAATAAAAATCAAGAAATTAGTCATCACACATGAGTCTTTCTTTCTCTGTAAGTAAAATTACAATTCAAGGTCGTTGCGGCTAGAGGAAGCACAGCAGTACTAGATATTATAGCTTAGCCCCGCGATAAAGCCGCAGATCAGCGATCCGTCACTCTTTCACTCAACTCGAGAACATCGTTTCCCCGACTTAAAGAGCTCAGACTGCAAAAAAGCTCGCCTGCTTTTATTCATAACGCCGCGAGTTCCCAGTTCCCAGGCAAGGAAAAACATGAAAAGCGGGTAGAACTTTTTTTGCGCGAAAAACGCTGACCCACTCTGAAAGCAGAATGTTGTTGTCCAGCTGCGGAGTGTTTTAATTACAAAGTTATGCTAAGCTGAAAAAGCAACAGAACCACTGCAAACATTTCCGACAGACGTTGCAGTTTTTTCTTTTTGTTTTTTGCCCCGCTCCCTCGGTGGCGTTACTCAATTAGGCCAGGCCAAATGGAAAGAAAATCCCACGCATTCCGAACCCGATTCCCGTTCTAGTTCTTCCCTCCTCTGTATATATACGTATATGCTCCGATCCCCCAGAGATGTGGGCGCCACAAACCGAGTCGAGCCTGCTGCTTTTATCCATGCAACTCAGGCACTTCTGCGAAGCAGTGAGAAAAATACTACTTAATTTTAAAGATCTAACAAATCTATTATGCGACATTCAAAAATCAAAAGCTGTCTTGGAAAAAAATCGACCTAAATCGGCAAATTTGTATAAATTGAAAAAAAGGAAAGAATGTTCTTTAAATTATTCTCCGAAATTATAAAAAAAATTGATTTAAACTTATATATTTTTTTTTTAAATTAAAATGATATTTTTTATTAAATAATATTGAGTAATATAAAGACTACTACTATATATGGCCAAATAATCTATGATAGCTCCATGATGTCATCAGTATCTGCAGTATTATTTTGTTAGGCTACGTCAAATATGGACATAACATAAATTAATAGATTTTTATGGTTTTTATTAGTGCAACTTTGTGTCACTTTTGGCGCATAGTGGTCGCCTTTTGTCATTCGCTGACAGTTGTCGCGTTTGTCGCACAATATAAATTAAACTTGGCTGCAGGAGAGGAGAGGGAAAAGTGGAAGTGGAAGGGGACATTCGGAATGAGGACTCTCCACTTGGGCCCTATGAATATTTTAATAATGTCATCGTCTGAGCCAGAGCTGCAAATTGCCCGAAGAGCCTTGAGCTCCTTTTTTTACTTGGTGGCCATGGGATGGCGAATGAAAAATAAAAAATGCAAAAAGGACCTCCGGATTTGCCATTGAGCCATTCATTCGGCCGGAAAGAGATTTCTCGGACAAAGCCGCGTGGGCAGCAGGATTATGGCATCTCCGCCGCCGGATTCTGTGATTCCATAGATATACAGTGGTCGCTACAAATCTTATCATTTTACGACTAAAATGACTTATTCACATATGTATTTTCTATTATTAGAGAAAAGCTTAGTTTTAAAATTATTACATGCTCTTGCCAATATTGCTGCCTTGGCTTTTTGGTATTGGGGGGTTTTTTCCCCCTAGATTCCCCCTCTATAAGCGACCATATGGTCACAGTTCACCGCAGGACATCTCAAAAAGAGCAATAGAGGCACCCAGCAGGCTCCCAGCGAGAAACTGGGGATGCGGGCCAAGCAGAAACCATAAATCTCCGTGTGGGCAGGCGCCCTCTGCTCGTTCCCATTCTGTACTGCTCTCTCTCTTTGTGGCCCATCAGCCCTCTCTTTCTTTTGGCCCACAATGCACTTGTAAAAATAATACAAAAGTATGAATTACATACGAAATATCTAACATCTACAACTATACAAATTTTTTCAATAAAAAATTTATTCTAAATAAAAAAAAATTTATATTTTATAAAAAATATTTCTTATTATTTTAGTTTAAAACTTGAATTTAAATATTTTTAATACAATTGAATTAAATTTTTCTGAGTGTAGAATGGCACTTTTAATTGGCCCCTTCTCTCCAGCTGTTTGATTTCATTTTTTTGGGGGGAGGGAATGGCGCCTCGTGGGCCAAACTGGAGCACCTCCCCCTTTGCCCGATTCAAGTCCTCACCCACATATTTCCGCATTTGAATTGCACTCACATCTGAGAATTGAGAATTGAGAATTCAGAATCGAGAGCCAAATCGCTCGGCGTTTGCGCCTCTGCATTATTAATAGAATTGAAATCTCTATTTCAAGGCGAGCGCCAAAACAAACAGAGGAGTAGTTGAGGGGGGTTTGGGGGGTGGTGAAAACACCAACAACAACGGCGAAACAAAGGAACCGACAGCAATTACAACAACGACACCTTCTGAGAGTGTTTGTGTTTGCCTTTGAATCCAAACTGCGCAATAATTGCCGGCTCACCCCCACCTCCCCTATTATATTGCTATCTCTATAAACCCCCTCCCCCCTGGTCTTCTCTTCCTCTTCCTTCAAAACTCATAAGCGATTCACAAACATTTCCTCAAATGCTAAACGAGTTAGGAGCGGATTCAATTCAATTCCACTCGCTTTGATTCCAGGAACTCAAATCAAAGCGAATACAGTGAAATTAAAATCGAAGAAATATCAAGTTTTATCCACAAAACGTATCTAATGTCATTAATTTGGATTTCAACGCTTTTTAAAGTGAATGTTGGTCATTTTCTTATCACGTTGATCAAGAATTAAATCATTTCTTTTCAACTTAAATATTTTTCAATACTAATAATAAATAGTTGGTCATAGTAATAAATTTGTTAAAAATACATTTTTAATAGACCAAAAAATATATGTAACTTTAAAGTACGGTAGATGACCCATAATTGATCTAGCAACTGAGTTAGCCTGTTGAACTACCTTTTTCTCTCCGTGTATAAAACATTTTGCATTTTGAATACTGAAGTGTAAAGACAAAATACATAAATGGGAGTGCTGTACAGTGTACAAAAACACACACATTTGGCCTCTTGTTATTTATATTTAATTGCTCTTACGCTTTTGCCTTTTGGTTGCTTTTCCTTTAGTTTGTTCGTTTGTTGTCTTGGCTTTTTTCGTTTTTTTTTTCGGCGGATAGAGAGGCAGAAATAAAGGGGCCACACAGCTGACACCGCATGGTGAAAGTGTGCCCCGCCCCCCGCTCGGTTGCCCCCCTTTTTTCGGGGCTGTCAAATGCAGACATGTTTATGCTGTTTCATAATCGGAAATTTACATATGAGCCGCAGAACAGGCCAAACTAACCGAAAAACACAAAAAAGAGAGAAAGACGTGCTCTGAGCTTTTTGTGAGCTCCACTCGAAGTCAGTTGGCCCAGTTCGACTGCATCTGCAATGCCAAAGCGGAGTGGGAATTGGGGAAAGGGGATCGGAAACCGGGAGGGGTCCGCTCCACAGTTCACTTGCCCGCTGACGCATGTACCTACAACATGACTGTGTAGGTACACCGAAAAAAATACAGCGATAATAATAGTAAGTTATGTTAACTTGATGTTGAAATCAAGGTTCAAATCCACTAGCAAATTTAAATTAAATAGAACTACTGCTAGCCTATCGTTTTTTTTTTAATTTTTCTGTAATTTTGTAACATTTATTTTCTTAAATTATATATAGATATATATTATATATCACATACTGTTTTTTCGGTGTACCTATAGCTATAGCCATCGACTCTCCGACAGATAGAAGCGCACAAACACCCCAGAACCGACTGCAAACATACAACCAGGGACACCGAAATAGCTAAGAAACATAAATATGGTCAAACTATTGCAGTCAAGAAATAAGAAACACTTTTAATGGGTTTTAACAGTCATATCTGCAAAATTGTATAAGAACTTATTCAGGCAGGCAGAACCAAAAACAACTTGTTTCTAATAAAATTAAAAGGAATATTTTAGCAGTGAGTCACATCTAACTTGAGATAGTCCAGAATATAACTTGTTTTGAAAGTTAAACAATTTGGAGATTAGGAACACATATATGTAATATGTAATCGGTTTAAAAAGCACTGAAAACGCAAACAGGAAACGCATATTTTATAACTGCAAATAGTAAACAACATAGAAAATAGAAAACAAAAAAAATGACTATTGTTTGTTTTGTCAAATTAAAAAAAAAGAACTAGTTGAAACATCAATACGATTAGGAGAAATTCTCCGGCAAGTAGAATAATTTCACAGCTAGTAAACTAATAAACATTTGTGTTCCAGCGAAAAGAGCAATCCACTTTATGAGGTTTTTTTTGCATTTTTCACTTGAACTCGCGCTGATTCACATTGCTCGGTTATTTAATAATTGAATAATACACTATTAAGCCGGCAACTTCATATTTAAATGGCCATTGCTGTGCTTTGTGTGCGGTGGGAATGATGACGAAGCCTGAGAAAGTGGCTCACCATTGCTGTGTGCTCTGTGCTTTGCTCCCAATGCTCGTTTGCTTTCGCCTTATCTAATCAACAAGTTTCTTGACTTTTATGAGCCAGCACAAGCTTTGAACTCTGCCTTGGCTTTGGCTTGGAAAAAGATCAAAAAAGTAAAGACCAGCAGATGGCGGCGACTGCTGCTTGATTGAGGTGCAACAATTTGTCTGCAATTTGAGGCACAACCAACAGCAGCAGCTTCGGCCCAAAAATACATTCGAGTGTGTGCCCAAGAGCAAAAGCTGTTCGACGGGTTCTGAAAACCCACTCCCATTCTCATTCCTGAACCGCTTCCTCCATTAAAACGCGCTCCAAGTGGCCGGCCGGTCTGCAGCGGATTCCAATATCCAAAGGCGGGCTAAACATGCACAGCCATTTCTTTCACGGAGTCGGTTTCATTTGGTATTCCCTGCACTCGCTCCCTTGTCGCAGTGTTGCAGTTGCACCGCAGTCGCAAGTCGAAGTTCCAGTCTCGTTTTGCAGCCAGGAAGTTCGTTGTCGCCTGCTGTCGCCCCTGCCACGCCCCTTCCTCCGCAGAGTCCCCTATTATGCTGCAGTACCTTTCCACACACCCCTTCGGCTACACAGGGAGAAAATAGTTCGAGACTAAGCTTAAACTTAGAGAAATGTATTAATTTTTACCAAACTTGTAATTTGGCATATCCGGCTGGAAGGACCACCGGTTAACTTTTTGATAATATTTCAAGAACTTTATAACCCAAATGAAAAAGAAGAAACTCTGAATATATTTAATCTAACTAAGGGCTGTTTTCTCATCCGAATGATACATTTAAAGTAGGCTTTAAACTTTAAATTCCCATACATTTGAAAGACCAAAAGTTGATCCCGATTATGTTTCAAATTCATTTTAATCATTTCTCCCAGTGCAATCGTTTTGTGTCCCCGGCATTTATGCGGCTTTTCATTTACATGCCAACATTTGTTTCCCTTGGCAGTTGGCGACGAGGCTTGAGTATTGAGGATGGAGGATGGAGGACCGAAGACCGAAGAATGAGTCATCGAAGGAGGAGCTGGTGGGGGAATTACAGAAAGCAGAATGCATTGCAGTTGGCCACTTTGCAACCTGGTTTCGATGATAGAGATAACTCAATGGAGGAGCCCGCATGCTGTCCAATTGAGAGTACACGAAAATCTGGGGCACAGTTTCGTGGGAGACTGGGGTTTGGTTTTTGGACCTGGGCCAGGCGGAAGTTTAAGAGCAATCATGTAATGTGCTTGATCCGGAAATGCGTAAATCAAATAAAATGCAGCGACGGAGGAGTGGTAATATATGACCCCAATTTAGCTATAGTGCGCACAAATCAAACCCAATTTGGCAAATTACTTCGAAGGGGGTGGAAAAAGCTGAGGAATGAGGGTAGCCAAGGACAACCACAACTCAACCGCCAGGTGGGCGGCGGCGACCCTCCAAACTGTCACTAGAAAAAACACAGAAAACACGAATAGAAAGCGCCGCCGGTGAAGACAAAACAATTTCGTCGTTTGGCGCGATGTCGCGCAATTGAAAGTTTTGTCTTCGATTTGCATTTCGAAAAGGAAAGGAAACCAAATTGTGCGAAATTGTTCGAAATTGTTCGTTCGGGGGAATTGCTTTCGCTTTCACACAAAATACAAAATAATAATGGGGAGACGGGATCGGACATTGCATCGAGCAGAAATTATCGGTCACTCCACTCGGCGATCTGATCGAAAATTAACGTCAAGCGAGTTCAAATTGCCTGGGTTCAAGTGAAGATAAGGGGCCAGAGCAGAAGAAAGGTCCAGAGGGATCGAGGAGATGGTGATATTTCTAGGTCGAATATTTGAATATTGATTTGATTGAAATCTAGAGGCATAAAGGGAAATTCCCGGGGTAGAGACCATTTGGCAATTATCAAATAAGGAAGCCAGAATTGTTGATAGCATTAAGGTTAATTCCACTGAGTGTCATGAAAAACAAAGCATGGTTGTCAAGGGAAATTCACTTTACAATAAATCAATTATTATTTCAAAAGCTTTAGATTTCGATATTTAATTTAAAAAAGGATACTTTATATTGGCATTTTTTCAGGTATCAGGTACACTGTTATTAGACAAAGAAACAAAATCGATTCAAGAACAAAATTCTCCAAAAAACACAGAATACTTGGAAATAAAGCACATATGATGTGTCTAGTTATTATTGAAATACAGTTTTGAGAATATAGACCACCCTACCAGGCGACTAATGCGGAGAATGTCAATTTCCTAGAATAACAGACTACCCTAGATTGTACTGAAACTCAAGAAGGCGGATACTTACAGGACTCCGGAGCAGCGGGTGCAGACAAAGGATCCGATGGTCATGTTCACATAGGTCGGTCCTTTTTGCCCGCAATCGAAGCACTGCCGATTGCCGCCCGAACCGCTGGCCACCAGTTCCCGCAGGGCGAGCAGGTACTTGTCATCCTGTTTCTTTCGCACCACCGCCATTGTCGCCGTCTCTGTTGCTCCTTGGGTCGTCGCCGCCGCTGCTGTTTGCTGCTTTTGTACCGCTTCCGGTACTATTGTTGTTGTCGCGATGAGCGGTTTGACGGAGGGTCCGCTACCTGCGCGCTCCTCCTCGGATTCCTCCTCTTCCTGTTCCTGATCCGTGCCCGCTAGCTGCTCGGTGTCCGAGGGCAGGCGATCCTGGGGGTCAGGGATGGGGAGTGGGTGGTGGTGGGTGGTCCGCTCGGCCGTGTAGGGCGCAAAGGGTGCGACGGCGGTGCGGAAGGAGGAGGCGGCGTGGGGCGCGGAGCTGTTGTAAGCGTACACGAACTGAATCTTGCCTGATTTTTCTTATTTTTAAGAAAAAATCGTTATCGATTATCGGATTTTGCTTATCGTATATTCGAATTTGGACGTTAATCTCAGTATCGAGATTGTTTATCAGAAAGGAGATTGCTATATTGGTTATCGCTTTCGGTTTATCGTAGATATCCTCTCCTTTCTCACGATCGATCTGAGAAATCGGAAATTGTTTATCGTTTGCTCGTAACTGACGTAACTCTCTTTCCGCTCTCTCTTTTCGTCTTTCCTCTTCCCCTTTACTTTACGCAATTTTCGGCTTGACCTTTCCTCTCCTTCGCCTCACACTCACACACACAACACTTGGCACACACAAAATCACAGGTGTGTGCGTGTGCTGTAATCTATCGAAAACCACTTTTTTTCGATTCCCTTTGTTATTGTTTACTTTTTCACTTCTTCGATTTGGCGAACTTCTTTTTGTGTCAGGTCAAGCTGCAGATTTTTGCTTTAATTCAATTTATTTACACTGAATGCCGCTGAAATTGCTACACACAGATTTCAATTGAAATTTCGACGCTGCGATTGCACTCGCCACTTTTGCTGCTTCCCCTTCTTCTTCGTGTTTGCTTGCAGCGCGGAATTACAAAAAACGAATAGAGAACGAACTGCAAACAGCGAAACGCAAAACGAAACCAAACAACACAACGCGCAAGAAAATAGCGCGACTCGAGATTCGATTCAACGGAATTCCGACGCAAATTTCAACCGCTCGCCTACAACAACAACAGCAGAGTGACCGTTGGTGGAAAGGCGAAAGAAACCACAGGTTGTTCGCTCGAAACTCACTAAAATTGGACGACCTAAATATGCCCGCTTTGAGCAGGGACACACACCGATTATTACTTGAACCAAAATAATCGATATTGTATTCTTAAATTATTTTAAATTTAAATTATTTAATCTAAAAAAAGAATAAATATAAACACATCTGAATTTATAGTTTTTTTTTAAATTTTGTATTTATAGAAATTAGAGCCATGAACAATAAAATAAATGGATAGGTCCCAAAGGACGAAATAGTTTTTCTTAAATTTATAATAAAATGTATCTTGTAAATGGAGCTATTGATGCACTGTTACATGCATAGGCGTTGTTTTTTTATTCCTAACTTTATTATCTACGTTATCTTCTCATGGGTACATTAAGTACCTAATCATCGACGCGTTGGCGGCTATTTCCCTTCTTGATGAATTTCCTTTTGAACGTGGCAGGTGCACTGGCGGCCGTCTCCGCATCCAGACCGCCAATCGTCTTCTCCTTGAACCGCTTGGCCGGAGGTTCGGGTTCACTGGCAGCCGAAATCACGGGAGCGGCACTATAGTAATCTGTTTGGGGGAGCTGCCAGTCTATAGGTTCCTCAGGTGCTCTACAACAAATGGTATCATTAAGGTAAATGTTTATTATTATATTCGCTATCCCTACTTGACCACCACTGTCTGCCACTGTCCAATCTCCTTGGTGGCCGCTTCCTCCTCCGTTTTGAATGTCTGCCTTCTTTCCTCCTTTTGTTTCTTCTCCTTGGGATTGTCGGGCTTGCGGAAGGCCTTCATCTTCTCGCGATTAACCCGCGCAACTTCCTCATCCGCATTTGCCCGAAACTTGAGGGAATCCTGGGCCTGGGAGATCTCCTGCTGATCGATGGCCAGTTGGTTAATGCGCTCGTACTCCTCGTAGGATAGATAGCCCTCCTTGGGGGGCTTCCAAACGGATTCGTTGGTTTTGACGTTCCAATAGTAGGTATGTCCCTCGTCCGACTTGCCCTCCACCCAAAGTGATGCCTCTGGGGCGGCTGCCTCCGAGGCTACCTTGCCGGGTGCCACGCGTCTTTGGTCCTCCTCCTCATCGGAGAGTCCCTCGAGGCGCATGGGATCTATTTGGCGGGATCTTCCAGGTGCACCGTGGGCTCCTCTTGAAGAAGAGGATGAGGAGGCCGTGGCCCTCATTACCGTGTTTATGGACCTGGCGGTCATGTCGCCACGCGAATGGACATCCTGGGCATACGACTTCATGGCCGCCTCCTCCATTTTCCGGATATCTGCGTCCATTTTCTGGCGTTCCCGCTCCGCTTTCTCGCTGCTGCGACTGATGTCCGTGATCCTCTTGGCCACATTCAGCTTGTGCCGCTTGCCACTCTCGTGGAAGGCGACGCTCTACGGGATTTGGGGTCATTAAAGTACTTTATTTCATGGATTTATCAACTCACCGCCTTGTTGTCGCTCAGCCAGCATTTGCAAAAGTCGCAGAATTTGCGCTCGTTGGATTTCCAGAACTCCGTCCTAAAGGGATTTTGAATTATAACGGTTTTAGCTGGAAGTATGAATAATATAATTTATACTTACATGTTGATTTGTTAGCTAAATTCGGTAATTTAAGAGAAATAATATTAAAATTGGATGCAATTGTAAATAAAAACAATGTGATCGAGTTGCCACTTGGTTGAAACATGAACTGCGCTCGTAGCTGAAATGACAAAGCTGATTTTTTTCTAGCTAAAACTAGATATTTTTTAAACTCGCAAATTATTTTAAAGGTAATTTAAACCATTCTTATTTTATGCTGCATTATTACTTATTTCTATTACAAACATAAGTTCTACATTTTTAATTTAATTTCAGGAGGTTTTTTTTTAGCGTTTTATTTAACTCTTATTGCCTTATGTTAATTTTAATTTAACATTTTTTCTTAAACATATTTGTTAATTTTAATAAAATATTCATTCATATTTATAAATTGTATGTTCAGCTTACAATAGTAGGTTTAGCTTTAGCTTTCTATCTAGCTTTTTTCCGCCACCCTGCCAGTTCGGTTGAGCTTAGACCTATCGGAAATCGACTTCAGTCACCTGGTGATCGGGGGAAATTGGGGAGGGATTTGGTTTATGTTTTAAGTTTAGTCGCTCGCACGATTCCACCAAATCAAGTTGCTCCGTAAAGCCCTGATTTCGGAACCGTACACCCCATTTCCGCACCGCAATTCAAACATGGGCCAGACACGCGTAGCCACAACAACAACGGCGCAATCTCCGGCGGCGACACTTTCCCCAGAAACAAGTGAGTTAAGCAGGCCAGTGGAGGAGGAGGAGAAGGTCATGGTCAGGTCACCAATTCGCACACATTTCGCACCTGAGTCCGAAGTCTCCGATGGCTTGGTTGCGTCTCACCTGGCTTGCGATTTCACCAGACTTGGTTTCGTCACAGCTGGGTTTTGATTAATTTACCTTCATCAACCGATGGTCTCCCCCTTTTTTCCAGATGGCCTGGAGGAGGAGCAACTACTGCTGGGCGAGGACAGCTGGGAGGAGTTCTCCATCGAGGTTCCATGGGGTACCGTTGAGGGTGAGTCATCCGGACGCCTGTTTCCTTATCACCAGCATCGGCCCATTCATAAAAAACTGACGTGATTTTTGTTGTGACGCAGCAACACAGAAAGAAAAACTATTTTAGTAGTTCAGTATAGTTAGAGAAGTAGAAAACATAAACATATTAGTTTTAGTAAAATTCTAAAACTTAAAAAAAACTTCTGTTTGTGTAATACGAATTAAAAGAACTTGTTCCATATGTTGGATACAATTTTTTAAGCAAACTAAAAGATTTTATTTTAGTTAAAGCAAAAAATCTAATTTTTCCTGAAATGTTAAACTTATGAAATTAGGTTAATAATTTTTTTGATTTATGAAAAGTGTTCAAATTAATATCTTTTTAATTTACATTTTCCTTTCAGTGTACTAATCGATTTTCCT
Source organism: Drosophila pseudotakahashii (assembly GCA_035046095.1). NCBI lineage: Eukaryota > Metazoa > Arthropoda > Insecta > Diptera > Drosophilidae > Drosophila > Drosophila pseudotakahashii. The sequence continues at coordinate 990,770 of JAWNOE010000198.1, forward strand.
TTTTTTCAGGCAAATGGTGGGGTTCCAAGGAGCAACAGCCCATCATCGCCCTGCACGGATGGCAGGACAATTGCGGCAGCTTCGACAGGCTCTGTCCTCTGCTGCCGGCGGACACCTCTATCCTGGCAATCGATCTGCCCGGCCACGGCAAGTCATCGCATTATCCGCAGGGCATGCAGTACTTCATATTCTGGGATGGCATTTGCCTGATCCGTCGCATAGTGCGCAAGTACAATTGGAAGAATATCAGCCTGCTGGGTCATTCGCTGGGGGGAGCTCTTACCTTTATGTATGCGGCTAGTTTCCCCACGGAAGTAAACAAGCTGATCAACATCGATATTGCGGGTCCCACTGTGCGCGGCACTGAGAGAATGGCGCTGGGAACGGGCAAGGCACTGGACAAGTTCTTGGACTACGAATCACTGCCGGAGAGCAAACAGCCGTGCTATTCGTACGACGAAATGATCAAACTGGTGCTGGACGCCTACGATGGCTCCGTGGATGAGCCCTCCGTGCGGGTGCTGATGAACCGGGGCATGCGGCACAATCCGAGCAAGGATGGCTATCTGTTTGCCCGGGATCTGCGGCTGAAAGTGAGCCTACTGGGCATGTTTACCGCGGAGCAGACGTTGGCCTACGCCCGCCAGATTCGCTGCCGGGTGCTCAACATTCGGGGAACTCCCGGCATGAAGTTCGAGACGCCACAGGTCTATGCGGATGTGATTGCCACCCTGAGGGAAAATGCCGAAAAAGTTGTGTACGTCGAGGTTCCCGGCACCCATCATCTTCATTTGGTCACCCCGGAACGAGTGGCGCCCCATATCAAACAGTTTTTGAAGGAAGCGTGAGATTCTGTCAAGGATTGAGTAGGAAATTACTTAAGTAGATGGCTAGATAGAGAATACTGTATGTATATAGTTAGTATATTTCATCCCATATGTGATGTGTCAGTGAACAAAGGTATGTGCCCGATTTGCGTGGATCTAAATGTTATGGTAATTAATAAACACAAATTTATGACCAAACAAAGTACTGGCTTTTCGTCATAGCTACCACCTTTTGCTACTTGGACTTTGGTCGGCGAGAAAGCTGTCTGGCACCATGCTATCAAAATGAATCTTTTTTATGACTACTATTCTGTTTTGGGCAAGTCATTATGAAAATTAAATTCGCACCCCCAAAGCAAACACTTTTATTTAGGTGTTTGGCCAGTCATCATAAGAAAACCTCGTTTATAGTCGTAGATAGTGTCGCTGTTATTGTATAACTATCTGATATTCCTTTATTATTTGTTCCTTATCTTCTGTTGAGATTCAGACAGTTAATGGACCTTGGAATTAGTGTATAGCTATTTTTTGAAGACCTTAAAGGGTCTAAAAGATATCAGAATATAATCAGTATCCGTTGCCAATTTTGATATCAGAGCCTTTGGATCGTCTCGACTTTTTTATCTAGTAAATAAGGGGTTTTTCAAATGGAATTATACCCGGAAGTTATTAGGGACCGGAAAAGGTTTCGTTTAGGAAATATATTTGCGTTAGCTAGATAAGAAGTTTACTACCTAGAAAACTGTATAATAAGATACGCATCTTTCTAAAAGCGGATATTACAGCTTGGTAGTTTTTGGATGACTGATATAGTGTGTATGCTAAAATGATTAGGTTCTTTAATGTGCGTGTATGTGACAGAACCTAATAAATCACGCACAGATAAGCTATCGCTTTTTCTATGTAATTACTTTCTCGGGTTAATGGTCATACAGATAAAATGGCATTGTTTACAAGCAACTAATTGTCCACACATATGGAAGGGTTGGGCTTTGTTTGTCTTTTGGAAACCTATTAAAAATCTAAAATATGTAAATATTTTTTTTTTAAATGATAGAATAGACAGCTTAATGGGTAAGCATTTTAAAACATTTAGTTCTATGTACTTTGAAAACAATTTTTAAGGCACAATGTTCCATGGAGTAAATATTCCTGTTTCGGGTATATCAGTCTAAAAGAAATGTAACAAAATGTTAAATAATTTGTTCTTTCCACGTTTAACTTTTCTAGGGTAGGGAAACCTACCAAGTTGGTGAATTTATCCTGACATGCCATTCGAATGCGAGCCGAGGTGGCAGGCGCCTCCAGTGGGAAGTCTCCACCCAGACCCTCATCCTCGCGAGCAGCTGCAATGGCCTCCTTGATGGCGAAGAATGCTGATGAACCTATGAAGAGCGGAGGTTCCCCAACAGCCTGTTAAGAAATTAGTATGAGAGATCTAAATATTAAAAACGAATAATTAAGTGGGTTTACCTTGGAGGAGTAGACAGCCCGAGGATTGGGAGCACCTGTCAGTAGGCTGACATTGAACTCCCCGGGAATGTCGTCGAATCCTGGCACCTTATACATGCCCGGGCCTCTGGACAGCAGCATGCCTTGTGGTGAGTACACAAGCTCTTCGAGGGTAAACAGTCCGTAGCCCTGCATGAAGGCACCTTCGATCTGTCCAATGTCAATGGCCGGATTCAGACTGGATCCGATATCCATGACTATGTCCGTGCTAAGCACCTGATGGTCGCCGGTCAGGCAATCGATCTCCACCACACTGATGCCCACGCCATTGGTGTAGTAGCTATAGGTTCGGGCATTGGGATTACTTTCCGGATGATAGACGCCAATTCCGGGCATGGCGTAGAATCCGGTGGCCGAGAGACTGATCCGATCGAGATACGCCTTCTGGATCCACTCCCTCCAGGTGCCATGAGGAAGTACCTCCTTGATCAGAGCCAATCGCTTGTTCAGCTTCTCACACGCATCCAGCACTGCCATCCCATTGAGATCGGACCCCACACTCGCCGCCGTAGCCGAGGTGTTCGGTACCTTGTCGGTGGCCGCTTCCGCGATGTGAATGAGTTCGTAGGGAATACCCAAAGCTCTGGCGGCGCACTGAATCATCTTGGTATGCAGACCCTGTCCAATCTCTACGCCTCCGTGGGACAATAAAACAGATCCATCGGCGTAGATGTGGATCAGTGCACCAGCTTGGTTTAAATGCAACACACCGAATGCAATGCCATATTTCGTGGGCACCACAGCCATTCCGCGCTTCCTCCAGCGATTCTCCCGATTAAATGCAGTGATCTCCAGACGCTTCTCCTCGTACCTGGACTGCCTTAGGCAATCATCCAGACATCGCTCGATGGGGAAGTGATCCAGTTGCTGACGGTAGTGTGTATAGTCGCCTGTTTTGTAGAAATTCAAGCGCATCACATCCACCACATCGCGACCCACTATTCGGGCCACATCGCGTATGATGTGCTCGCCGGCGAACATGCCCTGAGGACCTCCGAAGCCCCGGAAGGCCGTGTTCGAAGCCAGGTTCGTCTTGCACAGCCGACCAACCACTCGTACATTGGGAATCCGGTAGCAGTTCTCAAAGTGGAACATAGCACGCTCCAGAACCTGAAAAGTAACGTATTTACATCAGCGAAATTCACAAAAGATCTATATTTATACGCGTTTCCAGTCCCATAAAGTATATATATTCTTGATCTGGATCACAAGACGAGTCGATCTAGCCATGTCCGTCTGTCTGTCCGTCCGTATGAACGCTGAGTAAGTTGTGATTACCCATGCAGATTCTTGGGTTTCCTACGCAGTTTGTTTCATCACAGTGCCACGCCCTCTATAACACCCAAAATCGCCTTGAACGATTTTAAAAGGATTCTGGTGCCCACATCATTAAAGACTCGACTATAGAGGTATCTCTTGTTTTTGTAGCACCTACCGCAACAGAGACATCCAAGGAATATCCGGCGTTACCATAGCACACGATGTCGCAGGCAGTAATCAGACCCTCCTTGGTGAAGCCCACTTTGTACTTGAACAAGAAGGGGTGTCGGGTGCCGGTGATGAGCATATCCTCGTCCCGATCCAGCATGCAGCGCACAGGACGACCCATCCGGTGGGCAGCCAAGGCGACGGGAAGGGCTACGGAAATGGTTCGCGATTCCTTGCCCCCAAAACCGCCACCCAAACGCTTCGTCCGACAAACGACCCGATGGGCAGGAAGTGAGGTGACATGGGCCACCAGCTTTTGCACCTCCGTAGGATTCTGGGTGGAACAATAGAGTTCTAGCTCATCGGAATCTCGGGGAACAGCTAGTGCCGCATGGGTCTCCAGATAAAAGTGCTCCTGTCCGCCCATTCGGCAGGTGCCCTCGAAGGTGTGATCCGCCTGGGCCAAGGCCTCCTCCACATTTCCCTTAATCAGAGAACGAGGATGTTGCGGGAAGAAGGACCCATGCTCGATGGCCTGTTCGATGGTCACAATTACCGGTTCGTCCAACTCCTGGTACTCCACCTTCACCATTCGAGCGGCTCTTTGTGCCAAGGCCTTGTTGTCGGCAGCTATGGCTCCGATAATCTGACCACAGCATCTAACTTCCCCGGCGGCAAAGACGTGCTCATCATGGGCCACCCGACCCACTTCGTTCTCCTGCTCGTTTAAATCTTTGTGGCAAAAGAACTGATGGACTCCCTCCAAAGTCAAGGCTTCACTGGCATCCAGTTTGGTGATCCTAGCACGTGGCCTTGAACTGAGGACAAGTGCCAAGTAGACTTCCCCAGCCATGCGTGGTATATCATCTGTGTAGATCGCTTCTCCAGTCACCTGTTTCAAGGCAGCCGCATGGACTTGGGGTCTTCCTATGGGATCGCAGATGGCTTGGTCACTGGAGACGCACTCGAAGAGCTGGAAGCTCTTCAAGATGGCTGGAGAATGGAAGATATTCGCACCACTTCGCTCCTCGGGAGGCAGGGCATCCTCGGTGGAAATAATCCACGAGTTACTCAGCTTTTTGGTGATGACCAAGTAAGCCTTGAAGAACAGGCTAACCACCAAAGCTTGGCGATAGGCGATCATGCCACCGGGAGCAGAGGCATCGAGGGGTAACTCCTTGCTTAGGCTCACCACCACTTGCTCCACCATTTGGCGATTCCACTGCTGACCAATCATCAATTGAGAAGTTCTAGGAGCCATAACTGTAGTGGGTGCCATTCCTCCAAAGGCCATCGAAATCTCCGACACTATATTGGTATTGTCCAGAAAGCTAACATTTATGGCCGCATTCACGATGGCTATGTCATCCGATCTTCTTCTGGACTGTTTGAAAGCCACCATGTACTCATCCCTTTTACTCTTCCTAAAGAATATTCCCAGCAGAACCTCATGATCTTCAATGACACTCTTCCGGTAGCCAGTGAAAAATCCATTACCCATTTGGACCGTCCTCCTTTGAATCTCTTTACTGGAAGAAAAACTGGCCACATCCAAGCGAGTTCCTGCTGCTAAGAGCAAGGGATTCATATCGGAAATGGGACTTCCGGTCATGATGTTTCCACCCAAGCAGGCGACATTACGGATCTGCTTGCCGGCAAAATGGTGAAGCATGTCCACGGTGCACTGGAACAATCTGGTTTCTGATTCAGGCAGCTCTTCGATTCTCCTCCTTAGATAAGCATCGATCTCCGTCAAAGTGACAGCGGAACCGAAGTATATACCATCCTGGCAGTCCCTTATCTCCAGCAGATCCTTCACCTGACTCGGGTTTATGAGGTGTGGGTAGAGTAGGTGCTTGAACTTCATCTCTACGCCCACTTCCGTGTTGCCCACGACCAGTTTGGCAGCCGGATGCTGGGCCTTCAGTTGGACGAGCTCTTGCAGATTGGTGGGACGATACCAGGTCACTCGCTCCGAACGAAAGATCAAGCTCTGCGAATCGAGGTCGTCACTCAGCTGAAGTTCAGGCGGAAAGATGGGTTCCTGGCTGGGATCCAAGGGCTGGAAATTATTGGCCTCAAAGAGCTTATTATTATCGGTGGAAAAATTGGTTCCGCACTGGTCATTCTTGACCTTGCAGCATTTCTCGCCCAATCCGCAGCCAAATTCTCTGGTAAAGGTCTTGTAGCCCTCGAGAATGGGTCGATAGCCTGTGCAGCGGCACAGATTGCCCTGGAAAGTCACCTCCAAGTCCCTCATAGAGGGTTTCTCTGCATTCCGGAGGAGAGCGTACATGGACATCACAATGCCCGGCGAACAGAAGCCACACTGGGATCCATGCGCCTTGGCCAGACGCTCCTGGACCGGATGCAAACGGGTCCGGGTGCTCCCAATGCCCTCCACCGTGGTCACTGCACATCCATGCAGGGCACAAACTGGAGTAAGGCAGGCGTTGACCGCCAGGTGGAGGATTCTATTGGCACGACGGTCCAGGCGGGACACCATCACAGTGCAGGCGCCACATCCGCCCTCCGCACAACCCAACTTGGTGCCACATAGCCTCAGTTTTTCCCGCAAATATGTGAGGAGCGTACATTCCGGATCTGGATTATTTTCGGTAACCTGGAAGGCACAAAGTCGATATATGTAGCTATACCACAGCTCCACATACTATATTTAACTACTACGAAGTAATTTTAGTATACCCTTTTCCCGTTCACAAAAAACACCAAAACCGAGGTCGATTGATTGTCCGAAATCATTATTTTAAAATTTAAATTTGAGGACCAAGAATCTCACGCACCCGTCGAATGAAAATGACCAATTTCACGCGCTGCCAGACGATTTTATCTATCCTATACGACTATCCACTTCACACAATGTAAGTGTTCTCTTTAAAACATTTTATTTTATATTTATACCGACGCAGTAATGCGTCCAAAAATCTTCTTTCTATTGCAGGTAGTATATAAGAAGGAACGATCGGAAAATTAAATGGAAATTGATAGGAAATAAAATTATAAATTTGTTGATTTTTATTACTTTTTCTTTTTCTCTGTTATATAGCTTTTCTTTAACATTTCAAAATTTCGAAATAAATTTACCAATATTCGGACGACTATATTATAATGCTGCCATAGGAAGAATCGAAAAATTATTGCCAAAATAATACAAAAGCAGCTAAAATTTAGAATTTTGCAACATATAGGCAAATAAATCCAAATTGAATGTTTAAGGGTATATAAGCTTCGGCTGCCCTGCTTACTTTCGTGGTTGATCACCGCTTACTAAATCAGTAATATTTAATTGACAATGAATTATAAAATTTATAAACAAGAAGCGAAATTGTTTCCAATGGGTTAACGATAACGGTATCGTTTTCTATTACTGTGGCAACACTATCAACTCCGGTATCTCTGGCTGTCACAAAGATTTTCGAACTACCTGGCAGCACCTGTTAACGTCCAAAACAAATTACCGTTGCATGGCAACTCGTTTGTTTAGGTTTTTGTTTACAAATCCTTTTTTGAAGGACGAACAATGGACCTCATCAAGGAGATTAATGACAAATACCTGGCCCTCGAGGAGGAGATAGATCAAAAATTGGAGAAAGTGTGGGTTATACTTGTACTGTAGGAAAATGCTAAGATTTTATAGCGATTGGTTTCGGTACAGGCAAGCTGAGGAACTAAAACTGGAACGCCAGAACGAAAAGCTGGCCGATACTTCTACAACCGCTGTCCCAAGGGTTTTGTCCTATGAAGAGGCTCTATTGAGAAATACCAACACTTTGAAGGTAATATTTCCCTATAAATATGATATGATATGATAACTAAGATATTTTCAGGCATTGGAAATAGCAAAAGCCCGCCTGAGATCACGTTCTACGTACTCCCCGGTAGAGAAACTCCTTCAAAAAGCCCTGCAGAATTACCGAAAGGAACTGGAGAGTCTGGAGGAGGTCAGTGATAAGCGGGAAGGTAAGGGAAACCCAGCTGAAGAGGAGGACAACCTGTACTATCTGGTCATGCAGAATGTGATCGAGGCCAAAAAGCAGCAGACCACCGATCTTTAGGATATTTCCCTGGAACTCAAGCCATACCATACAATATAGATGTACATATTGTTTGCAAGTGCGACATTGTCAAGCTGAATAAACACGCTCTAAATGTACACATTTGCTGGAAATTGAATTGAGAATGGGAATGCCGGGGTAAAAAGAAATAAATGGGCTGTATGCTCACTTTCTGTTCCCACTTCAAACAATGATCGAAATGGGAGCAAACATTGGATGACGAAATGGAACCGAAACGAGCCACCTTGTTGCCATCCCAATCATCTAAGTGCCTCGACGTTATCACTGGAGGTAAAAACAGAATATATATCTGCCAAGGCGAGAAGATATCTCCCACAGAGTTAACATCACAGCAAACACATTTACCTTAATTAGTTGGCCATTTGTATAACCACTTGGACATCCTCAAATCGGACCAAAGCAAACACCCCAAGGAAGCCCTGGCAATCAACTTTAGTTATGAATCAATTAATGACACTCCGTCTCGTGCAAACATCAAAGAAAATGATGGCTTTTCTCGGCATGTTCGCTGTCTTCTGATAAAGTCGCTAAGGGCGATAAGGAGGGTGGGGCGAAACGGACAGGGACAATGTGGAACAGATCGCTCCAGCAAATATAGAGTCGAAGTTGTCACTTGTCAGAGGCACACACTAAAGTACAGTTGGGGTCAAAAGAGTATAACCAAAGGTGCAACTAAGAGAATTATATTGGTAGAAGTATATATTTAGTGTAGTATTATTTAATTACTGTTTTATTAAAAGTTAAAACTAAGATAATAATATTATTATAATAATAACTCCCATAACAATCTTTGGTATAATATTCAAAATATTCTCCAATTCTATATAGATTGGAATATCCAATTTTTTCAACCTTTCAAAAGATTTTGATATTCTATTAGCATTATTAGCAAAGCATTTGTACAATCAAAAGCGCAAATATTAAAACAAACTATGGTAATGTCCATAGCTGTGAGGTGGTTTTAATGGATGCGCCTGACGGGTTCGCAGGTAAAGGGAGCAGTCGGGAACCCGAACCCTCACCTGTTCACACTACCTGGTACTGATAACGCCAGCCACGACAGAATCTATTGAGACAAATTGTGGGGCGACATTTCCATTTCCACTGGCATTTCCATTTCATTTTCTTTTCAGCCTTTCAGCTACGTTGACAGTCGCGTTTAATGGCCAATACAAAGGTGTGTGTGTGCGCTATGCTATCTACAAAATATCACCCACTTTCTGCTCCAGTTCAATATTTCATATTTATTTGTTTTCCGTTTCTGTTTTTTTCGGCTCTCTCTCTCGATCTCTCTTCCTCTCTATCGCTCCTTTGCAGTCGCACAGTTGTACACCTGTACAGGTGAGATATGGGTAGCGATCGACGATACTATACTATACTGCTTCGTGGGCCCCGATTCTTCATCGGGAGCTGGCATTTTAAACTTCACCGTCAAATCCGACGTTTCAGTTACGTTCCGAAACGCGACAAGAGCATATATAGTGCCGCCACCGATCCGATCCGAACCGAAACGATCCGATTCCTGTCAAAGAAAATGAAAGATATGGTGTTATATATAGTGCATATAGTAGTGCCTACGTGGAGTGCTTCCTTCGACGACTTATCAGTATCCCTTTGGGGGCAGCGAATTACTTGGGCCAAGGGGATGCAAACTGTGATCGCTAGAAGTTTGTTCGTTTGGCTTAAGTTATTTTCATGTCCGATTTAAGGGCCACGTGGTGATGATAGGATCGGTTTTCTATATGTATAATGTGTGTCTTAAGGAAGTGTTTTTGGCTTGGAACTAACGCGGTTACCAATGGATATCTCAAGAGAACTAATGAGTTGGCAACGGCTGGCATATCCTAAATGGGTACGTCATCAGGTGAGGATCGGCGATAAGCGCTTCTTCGAACCACTATCAATCAGAAATGGTTCTTTCACTGATCTTAAGTGATGATAAAACCGGGCAGTGATACCAAAGAGCGACGTGATTCGCACCGCCCCCAAAAAGCAGACGCCACCTCAAGTGTTGAAGCCGGTTGATTAACAATCGAATCGTTATATTCGGCTTCCGTTTGGGTTCGGTTCGATTCGGATTCGGTTTGGGGTGTTCGGGTTTGGAATCGACTCTACTTGGTGTGCTGGCATAATGGACTCACTCGGGGGCCGTAAACCCATTATCACTATATTGGTTGTACGATTTGCGGATCCGTTCGCCAGGCCGACCGTAAAATCTGATTTCTGTAGACGTGTCGTCGCTCGCTTTAAACCGATTCGATACGGCTGGGGAAAAAAGTGCTCCAGACTTGGGGACGAGATAAGAATTCTGGAGAGGCACGGAGAGAAAAAATTAAAACGATATGTTGATCAATTTAATAATTCTTCAAATCAGAGGATATGGATATAAAATTGAAATAGATGTTTTGGATCTGATAAAATAAAATATAATAAATTTGTATACTTTTCAAATGAAATGAAGATCATATTATAAACAGAAATGATTTATGCGATCTGACCATTATCATAGGTGTTAAAAAATATGATCATTACGGATATTTGTTAATGGAATTTCTAATAGTCTTACATCCTTTTGATATAAAGTTCATATCATGATCAAAAATGACCTATTTATCCCGCCAGGTAGCATATACACTTTTTTCTGTGCATTATGGGGTAAATAAGGGTTTCTAAGGGGAACTAACGTGGCACTCTATAAGGCAAAAATTTAACCGAAGCCGAAACTGAAACTGATAATTGTGCAACGTACACAAACCTTGCTCGCATTGCCCCACTTGGTTTCGGGTTATCAGTTGGAGTGACAAGCGGAAATTAAAGTTGAAATCGACACGATTACTTCATTAGTTCTGTTTGAAAAGGCGCTGAACAAGTGGGCGTGTGCCTCTTGGGGGGCGGGGTCAGAGGTCAGGCAGGAGTTGACAAGGTCACCCAGGATGTTTATATTGGGCTGTCGGAATGCCAATTGATGGATTGGATTGTCAGTGGCCATAACTAACCAATTAGCTATTTGCCATTCGTAGCAGGCAAAGCCAGGCACATCTTTGGGTAGTTGGTTCAGGTGGGTTAGGAGGTGGCTCGAGGGGCATGTGCTCCAAGGTGAAACGCAATCAGAAATAAGTGAGCCCAGCCAAGTCGAGTTAGGCTGAAGACTTGGACCCAATTCGTTCAGGTGCAAGCGACAGAAACATTAAAGGAAACATAGACAAACAGAGGCCACGTGTTCGACGGCGGAGTACAGTAAAGTCTCTAATAACTAAACACTTTCGGCCAGAATCTCCGAAAAAGTTAACTGACAGATGTCATTTTAAATATTAATTATAATATCGTTTATATAAAATATACTAAAATTGGGACAGTACTAGACGTTAGTTATCTTGATTTTGGTTTTATTTTTCCGAGTAATATTCAATTTACATTAATCCTTGTAAATATCAATTAACCTTGCGAATATCTTATTAATCATAATATTTTATTACACATATCTAAAGGTGTGATGTCTCGAAAGATCTTTCACTGTTCTAGGATGAGTGGAGCCCTGAGGAGATGTCATTGGTTTGGACGTGGACGAAAGCGAAAGGTGTAGACGCAGACAGAGACGGAGACAGAACTTCAGCGAATATGCCAAGGTACGTCAAAAGAAATGAATTACCGGGACTGGAATCTCCGGGGGAGGAGTTACTGGGGGGTTACTGGAAAAGTGCTCCAGGCGGAGGAGAGCCAAAAGCTCAGCCCCCAAGTCGCACTTTACTGCAAATGCAAAAACTTTAGACAGGGAATCAATTGTTGTTACCTTGTTTTATTTCGCCCAAGACACGCAACAACAATGGAACCCGTCAAAAGGGAGAGGCTAAGATGGAGAACACGGCGATGTAATTTCTTGAATCGACTGGGATTATAATAATATTCAGAGCATGGTAGGCATAAAATATATACATAAAAAAGCTAGTCTTCGTTATTGATAAGGCATAGGTTATTAAAACATTCCAAACTTAAAGTTTTTTTGTAACTCATTATCGGTATTAGAAATATCATTATATATATCCAGCAATTTGGCAGACTTTTGTGGTTTTATTATCAGTAGTTTACTATAGGCGTATTAAATTTTATGACCCTACATTTATTTTTTGATAAGCAGTGGTTTGAGTTAGAATCATAAAATGTTGTTCAAATGCTTTTAATACATTTTTTGTGTTAGGTATCCAAAAACTTGATAGAAATGCAATATTTTTTACTGTCTTACATTTAATTAGCTTTTGAGTTTGGATCATAAATGTTGTATCTTACAAAATTAAATTTAAAATGTCTAAAAATTATAATGGGTATTTGTTGTTTCAATAATATAACCTGTTTATTTTTTTTCCCAACAAAAATGTTGCTCCATGTTTTTTCGCTAAGTGCAACGAGTAACTAGCAACAAATGGGCAGTCAGCAGTTGGGGGCGTGACAGCAACCGTGAAAAGAACTCGAGGATGACAGTTATGGGTTACAAAGGCAAGGATTGAATCAAATAAATAAACGCGCAAGGTTCTCGTCATGGAGCTCCGCTGGGTCTTTTAGTGGGTCGGATATTCAGATTCGAAGGGGGTTGCCTGGGGATTTATATGGGATTCGATTGAACGGGTTGAGCTTTGGATGGTGGATGGGCTTCGTGGAATGGGATTGGGGGTAACCTTACCGCGTCCACGTCCATGTCAAGTTTGCATGCGGCTGCAGGTAATTCCTCATTTCACCCGCCTTTACACAACAAATGAACGAGGAAAGGCGACGGATGGCGAATCTATTAGCATAAGGGCGCATAAAACGGCGCCGTAGGATCCGGATAGACTGGATTCCAATAAGGATACGGATACGGAATCGTCGAGTCAGTTCAGTTGCAGTGGAACCGTGGAGCCGCGATGAACGTTTGGAAAGCAAAGATCCTAACGGTACCCATACCCTTCGGGCATGTCCTCATCAGTGGGCGTGTCAAGCCCCATCCGAATAAGTAAATGCATTTTTATTTTGAATACTCGGCACTTTGGGAACGTAATATTTTACTAAACTCTTTCGTCTTCTTGAATTAAATAAATAAATAAAATAATAAAATATACAAAGACTTAATTCATTTATAGATAACCCATTTATGACAAACCAATAAAATTCGAAAGCAAATACAAGTGGCTAACGATAAACAAATAATATTTTTATGGGAAAATAAAGCAATAAATCGCGAATTCTGATACTCAGCACTTTGGTAGTTTAAAGTTATTTAAAGTTTATAAGTTGAAGTTTATAAATAATCAAAAGAAATTTAAACCTGGTCACAATTCGTGCTATAAATTACTAAATAATTTAAAGTGACTAAATGATTTCGAGTACCGGAGTACCCATGGCAAAGTCCTCGGTTTTTTAAACGCATATTTTTATAATATTGTTTACTAATCCCACTCTACTTGCGGACAGAATTTCCCTAGATCTCACGGACAATGTGAACGCGCAAAACGAGAGCGAAACAGTGTTCCTGAAGATCGAGGCCAACTTCCGTGAGGGCCAGATCATCCGCAGCATGTTCCAGCCGAGTGAGGGATGGCAGCAGGAGGAGATCTCGAAGAACTGGAAGTGCGATGGCCCGAAGAATCCCCTACAACCGGGTCAGAGTTTCACCTTCCGGGTGGCGGTACTCCAGCGATGCTTCGAGATCTACGTGAACGATCAGCTATACGGATCCTTTGAGTTCGTCAAGTTCCCCAAGCAAATCAACTATGTGCGGGCCTACGGGGACTTTGAAAAGATCACTCAGTTCCATCATCGCATGCTCTTCCCCCTCGTCTTCCCGAAAACTCTCATGTGTCCGGATAAGGTGGCCTTCCAGAGCGATGTGCCCAGACGATATGAAACGGGAACGGTGGTAGCCATGGAGTGCATCGCCAAGGGGCCACCGACCACGGAGTTCTCCATTTGTTTCCAGTGCAACGATACCGGGAGGACTGTGCTCCGCTTCCATGTGAACTTTGATCGTACGACGGTTTCGCGCAGTTACCAGCGGGAAGATAACAGGTAGGGCCAATCATTATAAAATGCATTGATGGGGCATGACATACAAAATAACAAATCTATTGATTAATCTAAAATCTAACGAAATTCCAATTGACTTATTTTCAGCTTTGCCATAAGTGACGAAGAAACCGAGGGTGAATTTCCGTTTGTGCGAGGAAAACTCTTCAAGATCGCCTTTGGACTGGGGGATCGTGCCTTCCTGATCGCCGTGAACGGTCAGTACTTCACCTACTACAACTTCCCCGGACGTCCCTTCTCCATTTCCACACTGAGGTGCTTCACCAACGAGGTGGGTGATTTTGCCGTGAGGAGCATGGAATACCACTCCGATTCGCCGCTTCTGTCACGCGTCGAGAAGCTGTCCATCATCTAATCGGAAGTGGAATCTTTCAAGATCTATTCGAATTTTCGTAGAATGCTCTTTGTTCAATCGTTGGCTTTGATCACTACAGCACCAGTTAACTTCTTCTTGTGAGCATCCAAATAAAGCAAAGCAGCTCGTCAAATCTACTTAATCTAACTTCATTATTATAGCCCAATCAATAGGATTCCCCAGAAATATTCTCTCGATATCTCTAATCGATCACAATCAAGGGATCCTTTGGATATAATTTTATTAAAACAAATTATTGCCGTCGCCTCCCCTTCTTCGTCGTCTTGATCAGCATCAGCTTAAGCATCCGCATCCACTGCTCCAGCGCTTCCCAGCTGGAGCTCCACTTAGGTTAGTCTTAAGGTTAGTTATAGTTTGCACACTCCTGCGAGCGAGTGCAAAGTATCGGAGCTAATCGGATCAGGACTAGCATCCTAGACGGGAATGCTGATTTATGTGTCTCTCTATAATGCTAGATTCTCACTACGGAATATGTGTGTATATGTATATGGTTTGGATGGATCGCATGTGGATCCTAGAAGTAGCGGAACTCGCCCTTCTTGCCCAGATGCTTGCTGCGCATCATGTCGGTGGGGTCCGGTGATCTCTGCTCCATGCCGGGATTATCCTGTTTGTAGGTTAATCCAATTAGTATGTCTATCAATGAAGGCGGGTTCCAAGGATTACTCACCCCACCCCGCGATTTGCTGCCCGAGATTGGAGGTCCCGGCTGCGGCTGCTGTTGTTGCCCGTAGAACTGGGCTCCATCTCCATCGCCGAAGTTAAAGGGGGTGACGATCGTGTGGGGCACGTGTGCCACCTGACCACGCATGTTGCGCGCCTTCCACCACTTTCGGGTGTCGTCAAGGATCTAGGGGATGATGAAAGCGATTACAGACTGCACACAAAAAGAGTGAAAAATATATACCTCCAAGTATTCGCCCCGCATCACGCTCAGTTCCTTGTCATTGTTGGCGGTGCGAGGATAGGTGACCAGCACTATCTTCGCTCCTGTCGCCTGCAGATCCTCCAGCCAGGACTCGAGCATCTGGTCGTCGCTGACATTTGGTGGACCACCACCTCGTCCGCCGCCCAACTCAGAGGATGGTCCAGGCCCAGCTCCTCCTCCCCCGTAGCCGTTGCCACCGCGAGAATCCCGCGTGTGCAGATTCTGCAGACCAGCTGTGATGGCGCTGAGGGTGGGTCCAGCTCCTGGTCCATGACCATGGCCATGTCCGTGACCCGCTGCTCCGCCGCCGCCGCCGCCGCCCCTGCCCTCAATCGAGTCGAAGGAGAGCTCGCTGCGGGTATTAAAGTCAGAGGCGCTGATGGCTCCCGCCCGATCTCTATCGCGTTCCCTCTCCCGATCGTTGCCATGGTGGATGGTGTACTTCTCGATGCCCATGGCCATATTCATTCCGTTCCCCGAGTCGTAGTCATCGTATCCTCCGCCTCCGCCGCCTCCACCTCGACCATTTAGACCAGATCCCGCCTGGACCTCCAGTCGGCGCTTGCTGCTGACATGAGCGGGCGGGGAATTCGGTGGCGGTTCCAGCTCGTCGTTGATCAAATAGTCCGGTGACCAGCCATCGAGGAACACGGGATGGTACGAGCCCACATCGTCCTTCCACTGGTCGCGCGGTATAACCCAGGCATCGCCCAGGGAGCGCCACAGCTCCGTCTCCTTGCTGGTCACACAGTTGATGAGCAGGTTGATGGCCTCTCGGGTGAGCAGGGGATTCACCACGCGCGCCGGCAGCTGTGACTCGTAGTACGTGTCGCTGGAGGCCTCCACAATCAGGGCGAGCGGCGTAAAGAGGAAGTGCACCAGCTCGGGGGCGTTGGGATCGTGGATGTGCGCCTTCAGCTTGGCCAGCAGGTTAAACGATAGCTTAAACTTGGCGAAAATGTCCACGAACTCCTTCTCGTGCGGCGGCCGTGTCCGCAACGTGAGCAATCCCTCTCCGGGATCCCTCTTCTTGGACTTTCGATTGCGACGACGACGCTCGAGTTCCCGGGAAGCGGCAGCCGCATGCTGCAGCCGGGCTATGAACTTCTCGATGTCGTCGAAACAGTGATTCAGCACAGCCACATCGCGTTCGTACTTTTCGCTCGATGTGGAGCTGGTCTCATCGCGTTCAGCGGCTCCACCGCCTCCAATGCCGCCATGTTCCGAGTCCGTCTCCCCGCCGATGTGGGCCACATCCACATCTACGCCGGAAACACCAACGCCCGCACGCATTCCATACTGCTCCATGCTGCTCCTTTGGTGCATTTGGTGATGGTGGCTCTCGTTTCGCGAGTCTCGATCTCGATCCCGATCCCGCTCCCTTTCGCGCTCCGAGCGCTGTTCCCTGTGCTGCTGGTGCAGCTCCACGCGACTGTGCGTGGACGACGAGGAGGTCTTGCTCATCATCATGGCCATGCTGGAGGCGCCGCCTCCTCCCGACTGTGTGGGCGTGGCACCGCGCTGCTGCGTGATCATCTTGCCGCTACGCAGCTGCTTCAAGTCCTCAACCAGGTGAACGGCGGACACGCTTTGTGACTGCAAAGGAAAATCAAAGAATCAGAATCAATTTAAGTACTGCTAACATCTTATTTGTTTTAAAACGGTTAGGATAATATAAAATGCTAATAAAATGTTTATATTTAATATATTTTAGGTATTGCAGTAATCTAAGATCCTTAAAATATTTTAAGGCTATTTTTATCATTTAGTAGTATATTTTGAGCGACATTCTCACAAAGCTTAAATTATCAGAATTTAATATACTGTGATTAAATGCATGTCACCATTATTTAACTTTGTCTTGATTAAATATATGACAACCGAGCAGTGACAATCTTAAGTCAATTTTTCATTGAGGTATAAAAATAACATCAATGTTGAACTAAGATTAACCGTTTTGCAAAGAAGCTATTGTATGACACATTTAAATAATTGAAACTGGAAAACTGAATCTAAAATCTGAAGAAGTACCCAGAAAAATTGAGAACGGAAAAAAGCCTAGATTAAATGATTACAATTTATGTAGTCTCGACTTGATTTTTCGCAACGACAGTTTTTTATAAACAAAGAAAACCTAATCTTGATTGTGAGAATCTGAGATTAAAACGATCTTGCCTTACTTTTAAGATCGATCAAACGGTTTTCTTTCTAAGTGTATCTTCCTCACCTGGAATATGTGCATCTCGGAGCGGGAACCACCGCCTCCGGACACGATAAAGACCAGAATGTTGTTGTACAGCTCCATGGCGTCATTGGAGGTGAAGGCGGTAGGTTCCTGGACCAACGAGGCAGGGAATCTTTCGATGATGTTCTGAAAGAGAACAAAGAACGTGAATTCCAAAGACCAAAGAGATTGTAAAAGCGGATCCCCCCGACTTACCCCCGTTTCGTAGTCCATGATAAGCACCCACTGGTAGTCCAAACAGAGCTGCATCTTCTGCGACCAAATCCCAGTGGTCTTCTCCAGCTGCAGGAGGCGACGCATTCCGTCCGCCGGATAGACAATGCCCGACTCCTTGTTCACCGTAAAGGTGGCCAGGTGTTCCAGCAGGTAGGTGGGCTTGTCGTGCAAGTCGCTCTCCATCCGCTCCCGCTCCTCGCCGCCTCCACTGCGATCATCTCCGGAATAGTCTCCACCTCCGCCGCCACCTCCATGGGCACCGCCTCCTCTTAAGCTTCCGCTGCTATTTCCGGCACTGCCGCCTCCATTCGAATGGTGGTTCACCATGGTGTCTCCCGATCCCCAATCAGGCTTCTTTCGACGCCTGAAACTTTTTCTGAAATTTAGAAAATGTAATGCTTTGGGTTAAAAGACATTTAGGCATTTAAACAATATTAATATAAATATTATTATTTTTAGTTTTCATGTTTATACAAACTAAAAATTTCAATGTTTCAGTGACCAAATTAATTCCATAGGAATAAATATTAATTACCGTTTAATCGATGACGCAATTTTCTTGAACATTAATAAAAGTTTCTATGGTAATCAATTTCAGATGCCTTTTCTACTCCTTTTGAATCTAATCATCCAGATTTAAATATACACATTCTTGTTATTAAGATTTTGGAAACCAATATTTTTTAATATTTATTAATATTCTTATGACATTTGTATTACAAAAGTAGATAAGAATGCTTTGGCTAAACTGGTAAATGAGTGTTTGCTTAAAACATGTTTAACTTGAATACAATAGAATAGAATCGAATTTTCATAATATAGCAAACTGCCTAATAAGAGTTTCTCATTGACACAAGACTTTCAGGGGTGTGGTACCCCATAGAAGTCTTCGTTCCCAATTTGGTCCCTCAAGATCTTGAAGTTTCTCATGACCAAGTGGCTTGCACTGCCACCTTTTAATTGCCGGATATAAAAATAGATCTTAAAATATGTGTTAAATAATTATTTTGTATTTATTTTCGTGCAGCTGAGATTCAATTAGCCCCTCTGCATCTCAAGACCCCCTGAAGCCCCAAAATCCCTCTAAGCCCCTTCGGATATTGCGCAGCCAATCCAATCTCTGACTCAGACCGCATTCCACACAGCCACTAACGTTATAACACACATACACTCCAAAACGATCCGCACATGGCCGCAATTATTCTCAAACCTTAACATTTCGTTGTTGGCTTGGATCAGCATTGGAATTCAAAAATCGCGACTTCCCCTGGTTCTCCTCCTAACTGATTGTATCCACTTTGACTGCACAGAAAACAATATTAAGATCGTTTACAAGGCATGGTAGAAAATATATCTTAACTAAAAAACAAAAGAAAATGGTATAGAACACATTTTAACCCAATGGTATTTACAAGTAAACTAACAAAATATTTTGAGTGACTTACTGGAATTGTTTTTATTTTTACAATTAAAGCTAGTTTATCATTTTAAATTATCTTATAGCTTCGGCGGTTTCTGTATGACGTGCAAAAGATAATAAAATTGAAATAGGAATATGTTTAATATCAATGCTCGTTATATTTTTTTATTTTGAAATATTAACACTTCTTGTAAAAAGATTTTTATGGAAAATATCTTGCCAAAAACTATCTTAAATTGTTTCTGTGCAGTTAATAAACACACCTGCAAAAAGCACACACATACAAAAACACACGAAACTGAGATTTGCAAACACACTTTTACTAGCTCCTTCTCTTTCAAACAGTCACACCAGACACTATATCTCAACCGCTCCCTCGACTCAAGTGACAGCAACAACTTTTCCGCTGTTTTAGGCTGGGCTCAGACGCTGACTGCGCAGTCGACACTGGATGCGCTGTCGCATACCAATCTACACTGAGAAAAAAAGCTCGATACCAAATGGATCTTTAGAATATGATTATAAGTAGGATGTTTCCTTAATGTCATATTATTAAGAAGAGAAAATATTTAATTTTTCAAAATAATAATTAGACCACTGTGGGCGGCAGACCACGTAGTGACGAAGAGCACCATGAGAGTGTTTAAAATACAACTAATCAGGCATTTTGAAAACATTTTTGAAAATATAGTTTTGAAAATTGTGATTATTTAAATATAAAGTATGAATTATTGCTTTAAACTTGTCAATTTTGTTCAGTGTACTCATCTACCAGGGGTGCAGGGTCAACGAGCGAGGGGGGTGGGTGGTTTTTGTGTACTTGCAACAGGTGAAAGAGAAAATTGTGGTGGGGGTCAGCAAGAGTGCACTATCTCCACACGATCTTGCCCAAAATGGAATCGCAGTAAACAAACAAGACGAAATGCAAATAAAAAAAAAGAAAACATTGACCCACTACACCCCTGGAAATGTTTATTGTTTTTGTTATGTTGCGCCGCTGTGTTATATTTTTTGTGTTTTAGTCTTTTGTACGAGCCCCAAATTGCATCACACTTGTGGAATTTGACAGATTTGTGATTTCGCTCTTTATTTTATATTTTACAGCAGCTTAGAGGCCAGTGACGAAACGCGATAAACATTATCGCACTTGAATAAGTGCGAAATTGTAGGGCTTGCATAAATCCAGCTTTGGGGAAAGTACCAGTTTTTAGTGATTAAACCAGGGTTATAATATTTTAAAGCTTGGGGTTGTTCAAAAATTTAAGGTCTTCGGCTTAAATTCGCAAAAACTTTGCTGGTAAAACTAATATTGATCAATTTATTTAAACTAAATTCTAAAATTTATGTTTCTTGCTCATTTTTAGTTTTTAATATTTTAGGGTGGGCTAACGGAAAATTACCTGTGCAAATTAAAAAGTAATCCCCACTATAAACATCCAAGTATTCCCCAACAAAAATTATTTTAAAATTGTTATTTTAAATACTACATGACTTCCATTGAGGTGAAGATAATTAATTGCGCCCTGATAAGCATGAGATGGGAATTAATGTCTCAAATAACTTAGACAGCGTGGATTTAGATAAAAAGGCGGCGGGCGGTTCACTTGAGTTATTTTTTTTTATCTCGCATACTTTTTGGTTTACGAAGCAAATGGCAAAACAACAAATAACAATAGTTGTTTTTGCTGTTCTTTGGGTGGAAACCATCTTGGGGGGTTGGGAGGTGGTGGGAGGGGGATGGCGAGACATCGACACCCCGATCTACACACTGTTGCCGTCCCCCTCGCGCGCATGCGTGGCAGGTATACTGACGTCTGTCTCTCGGTGTTCTGTGTGTGTGTGCGGCTTGAAAAGGTATTTGTCCCCGTGTCTCCCTCCCCCGGCATACACCCACCCCCTCTCCCCTCCCCTCGCCTGTTGCTGCAACTTTAGTTTTTGACCGACCGCATTTTTTAAGCTTTCTTTTCCACCTGTTTTCCGTTTTCCTCTCTCACTTTGTGCTGTTGATATTTCACGAGTCTCTCTCACACACACTCATCCACGCCTCTAAGCCGCACTCACACAGGTGAGGCTTCACAGTAATGTACGTGCGTGGATATACCGGGCTCACTCGACAGGGGAACTTAGAGTAATAAAATATAACATTTTTTTTTAACATTTTCTAATGTATAAAAAATATACAAATTGTAATAAACAAAAAGCTTTTTTTAAAAAGATGGATTTTCGACGTTTCTGAGTGAATAAAAAATAGATTAAAAAATGTATTATTACAATGTACCATACATACATCAATTGGAGATTATTATATAACCTTTTTTGAAACCTTTTAAATGTGTCCTTTTAAATTGGTGCAAATAATTGTCAAATAATTTCAAACTTTTCACTCAGTTTTTCACCCTTTAGATTGTATTAGTTCACATATCGAGTGTTCACTATTTAAAGGTAGCACTGTATGTACAAAAAGTGGGAGCGGCGGCAGGTTTCGTATTGATTTTCAATGCTTTTGTTCAATTCATTCACTAATTCACAGACACAGGCGCAATTCGCTATGTACACTATTCTAATTGACCGCATTTTCCGGTGATATGTATACGAATATCTACTCCCTTTACACACACACTCGCGGCCCAGGTATCGATATCTCGTTAGCATTTCGATATCATCCTCTCACCTGGCACATTCTTTTTCTAATTAGCACGAATCCGAATCTCTGTCACGTTCGCCTGGCATTTTAACTGGTTTTTCGGTTATATTTTCGGTTTTTGGCTTTAGTTTGTTATTCGACTGCGATCACTGGAGCATTGTTTTAATTTTAGTTTCAAACATTAAAGGTAACTGTAGTTCAGCACTTAATCCGCTCTTCTTCTTCCGCCTCTTCTTCCACCTCCTTTTTACCTGCCTTCGCCGTTCGCTGCGTCCTTTTCTAGCAGCCGCCTTTGGTGTAATGCTTTCTCGCTCCCCTTCGATTTTTATTTTTAAGACGGCTTTCTTTCGCTCCGTTCTTTTTGATTCTCACAAACCGTTTTCCTTTTTGTTGGTGTCGCTTGTGGAAAATAAACGTACAAATAACAATAACCCCGCAACTCGGTTGTTGTTGCTGTGGCTTTTCAGTCACCGTCTTTTTTTTGTTTTTGTCAAACGCACGCGAGCGTCATCCGCTTCCTAAGCGCGTTTATACATGTCAGTCGGTACCTCAAAACGTACTAACTTGGCTCATTCGGTTACCTTTCAGGTGTTTGGTTTGTGTAGTTTCAAGCCCACTTGTTGAGAGGGAGAGCGCGGGAGAGAGCGAGAGCGGGAGAGAGATCTCTCTTTACAGCGGCGGGCAAACTAATAGCAACAAAAGTAAATTGTTAGTAAGAAACTTATGTTGCATTATTATCCTAATTAAAAAATAAAAATTCTTTTAATTAAAAAATATTAATTATCTAAGAGATAACATGTCCATTTCATATTTCTATTAAATTTGTAAAGTTTTAAGTAACAATTAAAGCCCCTTTTCAACATTCCTATACCATTTAAACATCATCTTCAATTTCCATTTATATTTTCTTGCTCACTTTTATTGAATAAACCTACGGCTAATTAAAACTATGAAAACTATCAGCTCCTCGCCTTCTTGTTGGCCTTGATCAGCTTGACCTTGAGGGCCTTCACGTCCACCTTGCTCGAGGAGGCGGAACCATCCTCCTTCTTCCGACTCGACGATGCCGAGTCCTCCGTGGGCGGTACAAAGTCCTTGTTGCGGCGCTCGTCCTGCCGCTTGGCAGCCTCCTTTTGCTTCTCGCTGCGCTCCTGGTGCCGCTTGGCCTGCTTTTGCTCCTGGTTGAGGAAGTACTCGCCGCTGGCCAACTGTTTGTCCACCTTGCTTTCCGGCTGGCTGGGCGGGAATGGGGTGTACTCCTTCTTCTGTTTCTTGACCTTCGGTTGCTTGCGCTTGCTGATGTTCTTGTTCTTGAATTTGGGCAAGAATCTGGACCAATCCTCGTTGGCCAAACGGGGATCCTTCATCAGCTCCCGCTTAATCATCAGCGCCTTGATGTTGTATATGGGATGGACATTGTTCATCGTTTCCAGCACAATGTCGCGCACCTGCTGAAGGCCCTTGTAGGGACCCAAGGCGGATACGGTGTTTCCTTGGACCAGAACATAGCAATCG
Source organism: Drosophila pseudotakahashii (assembly GCA_035046095.1). Classification (NCBI taxonomy): domain Eukaryota; kingdom Metazoa; phylum Arthropoda; class Insecta; order Diptera; family Drosophilidae; genus Drosophila; species Drosophila pseudotakahashii. The sequence continues at coordinate 1,014,032 of JAWNOE010000198.1, forward strand.
GTGAGCAGTTCAATGGACTTTAGCGTAGCACCATTGGGTCCAATCAAACGCTGACGCCGCTTCACAAACTTCTCCTTCTTGTGGACCAGGTTTCCGATTTTAATGATATCACAACCAATATCATCCTGAAGGCACCTCTTGGCCTGCTCGAAGGGAACACTGCGGGCCATCAGCTTGATCATGTCCCTCGCCTTAATGATGATATAGGGGTCCCAGGTCTTGCGGCTCGTCCTCACCACCATGCTGCCCTCCATGAGGTCCAGTTCCGCCTTCAGGTGGTGCTCCTCCAGGCACTGTTCCACCAGGGGCCACACTTCCTTGAGGTAGCGCTCGCGGTACTTCGGGAAAAGCGTGGCAAAGGAGCTCTCCTCCACCATCCCGTGCGGATTGTCCTCCTGCTTGAAGGTTGGTATCTTCATGGACCACGCATTGTCCACCGGCTCGGTGCTGATTTTGGTCTCTTCCGCTTCGCTGTCGCCCATTATTTCGGTTTTTTTTGTATTAATTCCTACAGGTAAAAATTCTTGCACGCTTGTTTTGGTAGGGTTGCCAGATCGACGGGAAACGGTGTGGGACCTTATAGCTCTTTCTGGTAAATCAGTATTTTTCAGGTTTAGTACTTTCAAGCCCAGTCTTTCAGAGCATAGGTAGTACCTATTAGGTACACAAATTGTAAAAAACCAAATTTAAATATAATTTTCTTCACCTTTACACAATTTTAATTTTATTTTATTAGAAGGCCGTTAAAAATCGTCGAAAATGTGATTACGTAATATATAGACAGGCCCTTTTAAGCAAATCAACAACTTAAAGGCTCTTAAATCATTAAATGGCAGAGATAAAACCTTAAATCAATGCGATTCTGTAACATACTTGTACCACAGCATTAATTATTTTTTTTCAAAATCAATTATATTTTTTTTATATTTTTCCAGATTTCTTAACAATAATTTTTTAAGTCAGCACCCAACAAATTCAAAATAATCGCATACAATTGTTAATTGGTCCGAAAATACTATCCTGATGGTCTACAAAATATCGTGCCCAACCATCGATATTACCATTAGCAAAACGGAGTATTTTCCAACGACCACGAAAAGGTCATACGATTTTTTACACCCAAACGAAACGAAGCACGCAGGAATTTTCGGAGAAAGAAAAATCGTCGCAAATAACTATTTAACAAATTGTAAGGCCAAAAAACAATTGTACTTGTATAAATATATAGTTAGGTGGGCTTATTAAACATTACTCGACCAAAGTGTCTGCGCATTGAGCCGCTGTATCACAGATTTTGGGGCGTGGACGTGAACGAAATCGACACAAAGCCAATTAACTAGCGTAAAACAAAGAAAAATCAATACAAAGTGGACGACGTTGTTGTAATTGCTTAAGAAACTCCTTTTTCTAGCATTTCATTTAGTTGCGGATTTAATTACGCATTTGTGAAAAATTGTGAAAACCAAAATGGCGTCTCTTTTGTGTGCGTGGCTGGGCGCTGCCAACCTGCTTGAAAAAGGCAAAACTAAGTAGCTTTCACTTTTCATTTGTCCCCAAAGCCGATTTTGGGTTGAAAAAAACTGTTGTTAAGAGACATTCGTGCTACAAACGTTGAGACAATCTCATGTTTTTTATAATACGCTGAAATTGTTTATTTTTGTTCCATTCTTGGAGAGTGGACAGCGCTCAGGGCTGCACTGCCTTACCGATTGCCGATAACCGCGAACACACGTCCGCATTTCCCAGTGCTCAGAAAAAAAATTGCATCGCGAACACGTTTTCTGCTGCTCTTCAAAAGATACAAAAATATTTTTCTGCGAAGGGATTATTGGTTTACTGACAGTTTTTCACAATAAAAGAAGACAAATCTTGCATTTCCTGGTGCCAGCGGTTGGAATTTGATTATCTTCGTTTCGAGAGTGAATTGTAGGGCTCTAGCATAGTTTTATCCTGAAAGAATACGTTCTCAGACCGAGGTTTTCTGCCATTTTAGATACTTTTCTGCTGGAATTACGTAATCAGTGGAAATTTAGTATCCATTAAGTCACGCACACCAACAAAGACGAGCGTCGCCACACGGACGCACGTACCAATACACACACACGCGTTTGGTCATACCAGCAAGAGTGGGAGAGAGACGGCAACAGGGCGAACAGCGTTGCCAGACCTGTTCCATACCCATACGCACGGAAAACAAAGGAAAATGGTACGTTATTAATTGAAGAAAATTAAAGTAAATGTTTAATTTAATATGTGAATTATATTCAAACAGCCTCGCATAGTGCCATTGCAATTGCTAAGGTGCCTGCGGGTGCTCTTGGACAACAATGGTGGCATTTTGAGTGCAGCCGAGGTGAAACGCATTTCGGGGTAAGTTCACCATTCGCTCCAGCGCCCTCTGTCGGATTTTTACGAATACCTTTTCCCCCACACAGTCTGATGGCCAAGTATTCAAAAAAACTCGTTTCGAAATGTGTCTATGTACAAATATTGAAATCTACCAAAACTGAACTTTTGGGCGACTTTATGGCCGTGGGCGGTTGGTCGCTGGTCTACACATGGCTGAACGATGCCATCCGGGCCATGAACTGGCCGCTGGTGCAGGAGATTCTGGAGCTGTTGCTCCTTTCGCCCGTGGACGTCAATCGACTGAAGATCAACTCGGCACCCATTTTGGTCAAGGGTCTTTGCAAGGATGGCGGCAACGAAGGTGAGTTTCGAATACTTTTCGATCTTGCTTAGACATGTTAAATTCTGTTTAGACTTGTTCAGCCCAATTTAGTCTTGTCGTATCTTGTTTTCGCGCCTTTCCTCCTTTATACAACCATTTCATTGCCTGGGGATTACTAATTGCCTTTTTTCGACCCCGTTTTCCAGGTGTACGCATTCTGGCCAAACGTTTGGTTGAGCAGTGGCTGAAGATTGTGACTGAGAATACCAGCGTGATGGTCCAGCCTGCTGCGCCACAGATTGCAGCCACAACTGCAGTTCCTCCAGCTACTGCACCTGCTGCCCCTACAGTACCGGACTCTGCCTCCTCTTCGGACAGCACGGACAGTGCCGGCGCACCCGTGACGTATACCATCACCTCGGGGGCCAACAGCAGCAACTCCAACAGCATAACCATCAAGTGGAAGTCGTTGGTGGATAAGCCAGATGGCGGCGACGACGAGACAGATTCCACAGCAGGCCAGAAGGCAAACAACAACGAAGAGGAGCTGCAGCTGCTGGAAGATGACTCCTCGGCGGCGACACAACAAGCATTAGCCGATGTCAGTCTGGGGAAAAAGTCCAGTTTAGATGATAGTTGTTCAGCGGCGGAGGTTAAGTCCGGGGAGGACGTTGATAATAAGAAGCATAAGAGCGCCAAAAGCAGCGACAAGAGTAAACGGTCCGAGAAGGAGCGCGAGAAGGATAGGAAGAAGGAGAGTTCCTCGAGTCACAGGTCCTCCTCATCTAGCCATAAGTCGTCGTCGTCCTCCTCCTCTTCGAAGAGCAGTTCCTACAAGAGCTCCTCCTCCTCCTCTTCCTCCTCCCATCGCAGTTCCAGCGATAAGCACCGCGACAAGGACAAGGCTCGCTCCAGTTCCGGTTCCTCCAGTTCGAGTAAGGACCGTGAGCGCAGCAGCGGTTCGTCCTCCTCTTCCTCAAATAAACACAAGTCCTCAAAGTCCTCCTCCTCATCGTCGTCCCGTCGTCGAACTCTGGTTCTAGTTCGTCTAAAGATCGCAAGACGTCGTCGTCTTCTTCGTCGTCCTCATCCTCGAAGCAGGAGAAGGACAAAGACAACAAGCTAATGCCTCCGCCAGCAGTGGCACCTACTACTACTTCCCCATCTCCGACTGCGGCTGCGGCCAAGGAGAGCGAGGCACAGAAGCCCAGATCCATACCCATCATGTCCAGAAAGGCGTCGATTTCGATAGAGATTCGCCGGGACACTGAAAAGACGGCCACCGTGAAGACGTATCAGTCGAAATTCCGATCGCATGGTCTGACAGAAGAGGCGCCGCCCCCGCCATCGCGCAAGGGTCTAAAGAAGCCCACGTCGTCGACAGTTCCGGGTGCCCCACCTGCTGCTCTTCTATCCGTACCGCCGCCACAGAAGCGTCCGTCGCCGCCGCCCAGGGATTCGCCCACCGAGAAGAAGGCCAAGATCGATATGAACAGCATCGCGGGACATGTGGAGCGGCCTGGTGCCGCCAAGCTGATTGCGCCCAAAAAGAGTAAGCATGCGATTTCGATAAACCCTACTAATGCTCTTCCCTTCTTTCCAATCTATTTCACAGCCCACGAAGAACTTGGTGATTTTTGCTTTTGTGTTGTATCGATCGGAGTATCGAAAATCTCGTACTCCGCCGTATTATTTGTTGATCTCTCACACACTTTTCTTCTCAAGGTGTTTAATTTTGCTTGGGGCGGGTCTTAAATTATATAGAGAGCAGAAGTGGGGATCTTTTTCGTAGTGGATACTTTGCATTTTTACATATATACGAATTGCTTGCGATTCGAGAGTGGTGTCGTTATATCCCTGGATCGAGATTGTAAATAAACCCTGTGTGAGTCCGATGGATGATGTCGCGGGCCCCGGAATCTTGGCCACTGCGCATGCGCTGAGACCACCGAAAACTATAAGAAATCTGGGGCACGGACGATGTCACCGACGCCGCCGCCGCTGCCGCTTGGTGTTAAGTATCCAACAAACGAAAAACAACTCAAATCTTGAACGTATTTAGCTTAGCTTAGCTATAAGGTATGTAGATTCACTTGGCCTAAGTAGCCGCCCTACAAAAACTTACAAATAAAAATACGGTTTCCTCTAGAAAAATACGATTTTTCTATTGAATAAAAGAAACGCATTGAGCGCAAAAAAGAAATTGAAAACGAGAAAATATTGACTTGAGCTGGCGGTTCTAGAAGTTTGGCAGGTGGATCGATCGGATCACCACCCGTGGGCACGAATCCCCCACCCAGCTGCTTCGCTATTGGCCTCGATTTTCCCGGTCGTGCGTCACCCGAGGGTCGCCATACTGGTTTGCCTCGTTAGATAAGAAGGGAATCCCCGCGGTTCTCACCCACTCCCACTTGGAAGTGCACCAGCCGGTGGATGCGTCACTTTGGCGGAGAGCTGCCAAATGAGCGTTATCTGATCGCTGTGTTTATTTGTATTTGGTTTCCTTTAAATATTTGTTTTAAGTAAATCTGTAATTTTTGTTTATTACTATGTGAGTTTATTTAGCAAATTGACACAATATTAAAAAACTTGTACTTTAAAAGAAAAAACTTTCAGGAGCTTTGTCCATTTAACACTTAATAATAATAAAAGCCATTCAAATATTTAAATTGAAACCCCTTTTAATCTATTAATTCCACTTGACACTTAGTTGTAACAAACATTTCTTTTTTTTAATTCAAGTTTTAACATTCCTTAAACAATTATTTCTTCAGTTTGTAATACAAAATTTAAAATATTTGCATTCTTGAAAATAATTAAAATAAGCTACATTTTTAAATAATTAAAAGAAAAAGTAAATAATTTTACAACTCAAAACCTTTTACCTCGGTTCTCCAAGTACATTTTTTATTATATTATGAGATCCTAGTAATCATTTAAAGTTTAAGTTCCTATATAATAGCTTAAAAAATATAAAAACTGTTTCTTTGGAGGTTTTCCTCGCTATTAAAAGAAAAAAGTGGAACTATAATAATAGAAACAGGTTTTCCATGCTTGGGTTCAATTAGCCTTTTCATGTTTACTCTAGTAAAGACCCCTATTAGTAAAACTATTTTGTGGATTATTTATTTACTTTCCCTAATTTCCAGCGAAAGCAAAAACCACCATGTCGCCCATCCAAAGAAGACCATTAAAACCCAAGCTTATTAAACGTACCAGTTACTTGAGCAATTACTTATGATTACCTTTTGTATTCCAGTTTCAACCCTGGTGGAGACCAATCTGTTCTCGGATGCACTGGCCGCCTCCATCGAACCCAAGAAGGTGGTGAAGCGCAAGCGACCTAATTCCGCCACATCGCCCACGGACAAGGATGCACCTTTGGCGCCGCTCAAATTCTACCAGGACACGCTAGACGAGTCGAAAGGCGAGGAGAAGTCGGACGATAGCAGCAAGGAGAACGACGATGCTCGCTCTGCGTCGCCCGGCAAGGACACGGATGCCGATGACGATGATATTCCGCTGAAGCGGGTCAAGGAGGACATCGAGCAGAAGGTGCAGAAGGAGAAGGCAGCGGCTGGAGAAGCCGGCAGCAGCGAAGCGGGCAACACTTCCGATACGGCCGACGATCTGCCCGAGGAGCCGAAAAAACCCGGACCCGGCTGCGGACCCGACGGACCACCTGGTGTCCTTATGCTCCATCGCCGCAAGGGCCCAAAAAAGAAGCTCACCTGGCAGCCGGAGGATAAGCTCACTCAGATCCGGTACTTCGAGGTCGATCGATCGGAGCGCGTGAATGTGATGAAGCAGACGTTCCTGGAGATGAAGAACTTGGAGCGTTTCAGCGAGCGGGATGCGCTGACCATTGCTCGTCGTGGATTCGACGACACCATGGAGCCGCAAATGGAATGGCGTCCACTGGTAGAGGTCGACAATGTGCCCGATCATCCGAACGGCAATCTCTCCAAGCAACGGCAGGTGCAGATGGACCGGGAGGCTACCACGCTGCGGGCGCTCTACTTCTCGCCCGATATGATTCCCGACAGTGCCGCGGAGGCGGAGCTGGAACCGCATTTTGCCCATGACATTCCCGTGATACCAATGGATGACCTGACCGGCAATCCGGATGCTGTCAATGATTACAGTACTTTGGCGTGGCCAGAGCCCAAGGGATATGCGCCTAGCGCGGGAATCGGTGCGAGTAACGGCGGAACGGATATGGGATTCAGCGACAACATGATGCAGGGCCTGGGAGGCGGGCCAAATATGATGCAAAATCCATTTGATCCCTTCATGGGACGCATGCCAGCTCCGGTGGGTATGCCGCCCGGACCCAATCTAGTGCCAAACGGACCGCCGCAAATCTGGCAGAATCAAATGGGCCCGGGAGGCGTTCCACCCGGTGTGCCGCCCATGATGAATGGTCCCCCAGGCATGGACATGAACAACATGAACAACATGCCGCCGCCGCCGCAGAACTTTATGGGCAATCAGTTTGGCAGTCCAGTGCCGCCATTCGGAGGTGGCCCACCGCCATTCAATCAATACCCGCCCATGATGATGAATGGCCCTGGACCAGGACCACCCGGCATGGGACCCAATGGCCCTGTGATGGGACCCAATGGTCCCATGATGAACGGGCCGCCGATGATGAACGGACCCCCGAATGGAATGGGACCTGGTGGACCCATGCAAAACGGCGGAGGACCGCGGAACAACAACAATAGAAACAAAAACAATGGCGGAGGCAACTGGCGCAGCGGTGGGAACAACTTCCAGGACAACTCCGGCGGCAACTGGCGGTCAGCGGGATCTGGCTCCAACCGAGGAGGCGGTGGCAACACCGGCATCTGCAAGCAATTCATGCGGGGCCACTGCAACATGGGCAAGAACTGCAAGTACGTGCATCCGCAGAAGAAGCGGTAGGACTTACCCGAATCTTCTGCGGAAGATTCAGCTGTATAGATCTCAGACAAGCACAAAGGAGGAACCCAACGCCCCCCACATGAAGACTAGCCAGGTTAGCCGCTCCGCTAGTTAGTTTATCTAAGTGTGTATATATATATATGTATTTGGTATAGTTTTGTGTAGAGGCAGCGTATCCCTAAGTTATTTAGTCTAAGATTTGGGTTAAGTCCTCTTGCCCACTTGAGGCAGCATATTGTTGCTGTGTACTTAATTACCGAAGGCTCCATTCGAATTTGGTATGCCCCTCTCGCTAACTTCTTTATTAATCAGAATATTCATAAAGTTACGTATTTATAAGTTTATAATTATATAATTAAAGACCAAGTCATATGATGAAAAACCAGCGTAGTTATTATTTAAACGACAAAGGCGGAAATCTACTTTTGTAATAACCTGGCAGAATTGTTTAGTCTCTTATTTTGTGGAATTTGTATAATTTGTATGACCATAGCAATACCCAGAATACAGAATATTTAATATTTTCAAAAAATATATTTATAGATATATCGATTTAAAATTTCAAGTCCTGAACTAAAATGGTATTTAAATATTTAGTAATATTTTTTTTTAACTACAAGCAACTATTTTGCTTTTAATTACAGTTTTAGTTGAACTCTTTAAGAGCTAAAATCATAGTTTATCGGCTTGAATTACTGAAGAAAAACAAAGATACTCTCTGCCGGGTGTTAAAATCGATTTGTTTTCAGGTGGGTATGCGGTCATCATGCGGTGCTTGCACTTAACCTGGAACTTCTGGGGCTTCCGTTTCCAGGCCCGCGACCCAGAATTCACTATTTTCACATTCTCTAATTCCGACAATCCGAGTCTTCGTTTCAGTTCTGTGTATTTCATCAGCGCGTTGAGACCGGAGAACGCAAGACGCTCGACTGCCCGACTATGAAGCTTCTCAGTGTGATAATCCTGTGCACCTTCCTTCTGTCCGTTGTCAGTGGCTTGAGCTTCACGGTGACGTCGCGGATCTACATGGATGTGAAGCACAACAAAAAGCCCGTGGGCAGGATTACCTTTGGACTGTTTGGGAAGCTGGCTCCCAAGACGGTGGCCAACTTCCGGCACATCTGCCTGCGCGGCATCAACGGCACCAGTTACGTGGGATCGCGATTCCATCGCGTTGTGGACCGCTTTCTCGTCCAAGGCGGCGATATCCTCAATGGTGATGGAACTGGCTCCACTAGCATCTACGGGGAGTACTTCCCCGACGAGGACAAGGCTTTGGAAGTGGAGCACAATAGACCGGGCTACTTGGGCATGGCCAATCGCGGTCCGGACACCAATGGCTGCCAATTCTATGTGACAACAGTGGGCGCCAAGTGGCTCGACGGGAAGCACACTGTTTTTGGCAAGGTGCTGGAAGGAATGGAAACCATCTACGCCATCGAGGATGTAAGTGTGCCCATTAACGAAATTTTGATCGAAGATTTATTTAGGGTCTTGAACATTTAGAGGAGATTTAAGTTCCTTTTTATTTAAGAATGTTTTATTTACTCTTCAATTTAAATATGACAGAAATAGGACGTAAGAAAAATATTATTCCGTGTATTTTTTTCAAAATTATGATAAAAAACAATTTATTATTTTACGGGTTTTCTTTTATGAGTAAAAATAACATTTTGAGCTTAAAGAATTAAAATTCACCAAAAAAAATTATATTGAGTTAAAAAATAATAAAAATTTTGTGGAATCACGCTAAAATATTAATAGAACAAGAGAGAACGCTATAGTCGGGTGCCCCAGAAATATAAACCTTAGTTTGAATGCCCGCAGGAGTAAATAAAATAAATAAAAGTTACTAATTGCAAATGTTTTTATTTACAAACAAGAGAGAACGCTATAGTCGGGTGCCCCGACTATCAGATACCCGTTACTCAGCTAAGGGAGTGCGAGGGAGATAGATATATAAAATCTTTGATCAGGCATAACTTTTTAACGAATGGTCCGATTTGAAAAATTTCTTCTACATTTCGATAGGTATTGATAGTCACAATAAAACTGCATTTTTAGTTTTCCAAAATCTTTAATGGTGTAGGCGCCAGACACCTTTCAAAAAATGGTGTAGGGCGATTGAGGGCGTTAGAGGGGGCGTGGCGCCATTTTGAAATAAACTTGCGCTGCGTAGGAACTCCAAGAATATGCATGCAAAATGCCAATCCTCTAGCTTTTATAGTTTCCGAGATCTCAGCGTTCATACGGACGGACAGACGGACAGACGGACAGACGGACATGGCTAGTTCGACTCGGCTAGTGATCCTGATCAAGAATATATATACTTTATAGGGTCGGAAAAGCTTCCTTCTCCCTGTTACATACTTTTGCACGAATACAATATACCCTTTTACTCTACGAGTAACGGGTATAAAAATTTGAAGTTTAGATCCCTACTGATTATTTTTCTACTCCAGGTGAAAACGGACACAGATGACTTTCCCGTGGAGCCAGTTGTGATCTCAAACTGCGTCGAAATCCCCACGGAACAGTTTGAGTTCTACCCGGACGACTTCAACATTTGGGGATGGATAAAAGCGGCTGGTCTGCCCGTGACCAGTTCCTTCTGCGTGCTGCTCATCTTTCACTACTTTTTCCGACAACTCAACATGTATTGCTGAGGGTTTTCGCTGCTACCCAAAGTAAAAGCTTTATTTTACTGCTCATAAGACTAAGAAGCCCACCCACCCCATTTGCTCTAAACGAAAGCCCACAATAAATGCATATAAAATCTCAAGATATCCCTAGGCGACGATGACGCCTTTTAGTAGAACGGGAAGCGTCGGACCCATGTGCAACTAAAGATTAAAAGATAGAATTTAAAGTTATAAGACAGTCCAATGTCAAAACTACTCACATCGATGAACAAGTAGTCCTCCACGAGCTGATCCTTCACATAGAAACGCGACTCTGGCTTAAAGAATCCGACCATGGTCACGTCCACTCCAGAATAGTTGGACAGGCAGCCCGAGAAGATCTTTGCCAGGGTGAAGTGGTGCTTGTGATCCGGATAAACGGAGGGATTCAGGCTGTTGTAGTACTCCTCGATCAGACGCCGATCCTTGGGCGCCAGATCTCGCTGGTGCTTGACCATGGTGTCCAGGTCGAAGGAGTGGGCGTGCTTTAACTTGGGATCCTGTTCCGCGTCCAGTAGGCGCTCAAACATGTTCCTATACTTTTCCTTGAAATACTCAAGCGCCGTGCACTTCTCAGCCCAGAAGAAGAATTTTTTATCAGCACTAAGAGAAAGGTCAATTTTTATATATTTCAATTATTATACCCGTTACTCGTAGAGTAAAAGGGTATATTGTATTCGTGCAAAAGTATGTAACAGGGAGAAGGAAGCTTTTCCGACCCTATAAAGTATATATATTCTTGATCAGGATCACTAGCCGAGTCGAACTAGCCATGTCCGTCTGTCCGTCTGTCCGTCTGTCCGTCTGTTCGTCCGTATGAACGCTGAGATCTCGGAAACTATAAAAGCTAGAGGATTGGCATTTTGCATGCATATTCTTGGAGTTCCTACGCAGCGCAAGTTTATTTCAAAATGGTGCCACGCCCCCTCTAACACCCTCAATCGCCCTACACCATTTTTTGAAAGGTGTCTGGCGCCCACACCATTAAAGATTTTGGAAAACTAAAAATGCAGTTTTATTGTGACTCTCAATACCTATCGAAATGTAGAAGAAATTTTTCAAATCGGACCATTCGTTTAAAAATTATGCCCGATCAAAGATTTTATATATCTATCTCCCTCGCACTCCCTTAGCTGAGTAACGGGTATCTGATAGTCGGGGCACCCGACTATACCGTTCTCTCTTGTTTTTACCTTGATTTTAATTTATTTTTTTGTGAAAGAAAAAATATTTTATCAATTTTAAATTGATTCTTTTTCCAATAAATTTTTTAATTATTAATTTTAATTAATCTTTAATTACTAAAAAAAGATCTTGTTTTAGGAGAGTATCAGATTAAAGAGGAAACAGATGGAGATTAAATGATATAATCTAAACTGAAATTCGGAAACAATCTATAAATGAAAACTTAAAAATACTTTTTTACAACACCTGCTTTTAAAGAATCCGAAAACAATAATTTGAAAAATTCTAACTTTGTATAATTTGACTGCTTGTATACAAGTACCTATCCAGTACTTACTGCTTGGCATCCTTGACGTTAAAGTCCACATAAAGGCCGGGAATCCTAACTGCCGTGCGTGCTGCTGCGATGAGTTTTCCGGGTCCGAAGAAGTGCAGTTTGAGCTGAAATCGCCGAACACTGTTCCTGGTCAAGGAGCCCAGGTCCAGGACGTAGCCGTGCTGCTGGCAGGGAATGGGCTGAACCGTGAAGTGCTTCACCATAGCCGGCTGCTTGAATCCCGAAGCTTTGTGCATCTTTTGGTAGGTGTGATAGACCTGCTGATGCACCGCATACAAGTCGGGGTTCAACCTGAGCCGCTTTAAATACCTTTCGGCCAGAATCAGTTGTCTCAAGACCGTGGCATGTGGCAGTTCCTGGTTGTTATTAACCATCACATAGGTGTGAACCATACGAAAGAGTTGCAAATCGTGCTGGTCCTTCCGATCGGAGGACATTTCCGACTCGCTGGAGGAGAGCAGGGAAAAATCCTCGCTAACAGAGACCTTATCCTCCACTTGGTTCTCCTCCTCACCTTCCGCACGTTTCGGCTCCTCGTCGACCTCTGTAATGGAGCGAAAGATCTCGTAGTGGTAAATCCTCTGCAGCATTCGGTACTCCTCCTCCACCTCCAGCGGATCCATTGGAGTGCTGGGCAATGCGGATACCATGTCCAGCATGGGCATCACGCCCTGTCCGCGCAGCCAAAAGTAGGTGGAGTCACTGTTGTTGATCATCGCTCCAAAGGAGTGCTTGAAACTCTCGCTGAAACCAAGGATGCCCTTCACCCGGATCTGATTCGCTCCCAGTGGCTCGAGGCTTATCATATCGCTGGTCATCATCTTGCAGTAGCCATCCACCAGGCGCTTCTCTTGTGGCTGCTCCTTTGGAGGCGGCTTCTTCACCTCGACGACAACCAAAAGCAGTGGATACTTGGTCACGTTGGTGACCCTCACCGTCGTATCGAATGACTCGTACCAGGGCTTAAAATAAGATATAACGTAAGATTATTCTTATATAATAATTTGGAAATGATTTGGAATTCATAAAGATTGTGATGCTTAAATTCCAAAGAATTCGCATTTTGTTCAAAGAATTCATATAGATTTTAGATTTAGATTTTCTGGCAAAACTGCTAATATAATATTTTTTTCTTCTTCTAAAGATTTACTCTGCTGAATTAAAATATTCGAATTTGTATACAAATATCTATTGATATATTAGTTTATAGTTTAGGTTTTTCTGAAGATTTTCAGAATTTCGTTGGTTAAAGAATTCATATAAATTTGAGTAATAGGAGTTCTATAAAAATTCCTGAAGAATTCCCGAATTATTTCAGAAAATTATCCAACTAAGTAGTTTTATCTCTAATTTAAACCCACTTTGATGCCCATGTAGATGCTGTCCTTGTGGAACTTGATCTTCTGCGGGAGATTGACCAGCGTGACGGTGAATCGCTGACTTCGTCCGCCGAGCAGGCTCAACTCGAAGACCGATCGCATCTCGTGGCTTCGTCGGATGTGCGGCAGATAGAGTTTGCACTCCAGATCCGCACCGTCTACGATACCGCGCTTCTCGTAAAAGTAGATGTACCGACTGGCGAAGCAGTATTCGGAGGAGGCCTCCGACCACTTATCGCTGGAATCGAGGTGCAGGCGATTGAGGATGTCCGAAATGGTTTCCCGCACCACGCTCGACGAGCTCTGATCCCTGTCCTCCTGATCTTCGGGAGGATCCTTTGGCGGGTAGAGTAACGGGCGGTGCTTTAAATCCATTTCGTTGATGACCTCCTCGAGGATCTCCATTATAAAATCGCCATTCTCCTCGAAGCGACGAAACTGACAGCGGCACTCCTGGTATCTCTTGGTCATATTTGGTTGATCCTCGCAGCTGAAATCGTACTCCAGCATGCGCAGAATCTGGGAAAGGATCTCCGCAGCAATGCCGTCGGGATCATCCTCGTCGCCCACAAACACCTCCGTGGTCTCCAGCCGCCGCCACTTGAACTCGGCCGGCATGCAGCCTTGGTTGACCAGATTGATGCTACTATCGTACGGTTTGCCGCGATCGAAAAGTACCAGTTCTGGCTGGAGGATCACCACATCCGGCACCATTATGGCCACGCGGAGAGGCAGTGACTTTAGTTGCTTGCCCATCGCTATCACGTTGATTCTACCCTCGATTTGGCGGCACAGAAGCGGCTTCAGAGCTCCTCTGTTGAGGATCACAAAGATCTCCTTTCGCTCTGCGCCACCCAAACTGATCTGAATCTCTTTTTCGTACGAGTGCTCGTAGTATTCCTTGATTCTAAAGGGACCGCTCACCTGAAGCGTAACATCATGGATGGGCACCGAACAGGGATTCACCAGCAGTGGCGTTTCCACATAGGAGCGCTCTTTCAGAGGCTCACAGCGCTTGTAGTTAAAGTTTACCTATAAGAATTTGGAAGAAATTATTTATAATTTAGAATTAATCAAATTTATATGTAAAGAATATTAAGCATGGTATGTCTTTAATCGACATAATATTTAGATGGTATTAAATGTATTAAAATATGTTATAAATTGTGTTAATCAAATTTAAATGAATTAAGAATTAATCAAATTATAATAACTTATACAAGGATAACTTAAATTAATCAACAATGTGTACTTGAAGAATATTATTTAAGGGATGTTTTAATCGTCATAATATTTAGGAGGTAATGCATATAATGCATAATAAATTTAAATAGTGTAGCTTTACTGACTTACATCCCAGTTAATAAAAAAAAAAAAAAATATGAAATAAATAACCTGTTTCGGAATCCAAGTCAGCTGGCAGTCTACAAACTCCGCGGAGGCCCTGATCCTGATGATGTGCTTGCGCTGCGGATACTTTTGATCGATGACCTGCAGCAGGAAGTCGCCGGTGGCGTGCCCCTCCACATAGGAGCTGGCCATGATTTCCAGCTGGTTCTCGCAACTGGGCGACATGTAGAGGTTCTTCGGTTCCATGTCGAATCGCGAGGTCAGGGCGTTGGTGGAGCATCCCGATGTCACATTGGCCCCCGGGCCATAGGTATTCAATCGGATGATAAGAATCCGGTAGGCACGACGTCCCTTGTTGATTACCCGAATGGGAAAGCGGTGCTGGTAGAAGCTCTCCTGGAACTGCTCCTTCGTATCGGTGTAGAGCAGTCCGGCATCAAAACCCTTTCGGATATCGGGCTCGAAATAGAGTGGCACTCCCTCCACCAGAAAGGTGATGGGCAGCATCATCACATTGTCGAACTGCAGGTCTATATACAGGGTGTTCTGGTACAGATCGGGATCCGTGAACAAAGACACCAGGGTGGTGTACATGCTCTGTCCTGAAGAGGCCAAGGCTCCTCCCCTCAATGTCAGATACTGGTATTCTATATCTTTCTAAAGGGAATATTTTAAGGGAGATGTTAGTTCTAGACTATATAACTATATATTCCAAGCATCGATGTTTATCGAAAATATCGTTTCTTACCAGTCTCATACTGAGTTTGGTGTGCGTGGGCGTATAGTTGTCAATATAAAAGTGCACCACGCTCTTTTCGTAGACCTGCAGGCGCTGGTGAACGTACATCGGCGTAACCCTGATCTCTGTGGGCAGAACATTGGCGAAGAGATGGAAAGCATAGGGTCGATTGGCGCCCACTATCTTGACCAGACCCGAGAGACGGGTGCTTCCCAGCGAGCGGAAGGTCACCGCACATTTGGCCGTTATTTCCGATCCGCCGTCAATAAAGAATTTCCAGGTGCCATCGCGAAAGGTCATGTCGGTGGGCTATTCAGATATTAGAGTGGATGTATACGATCCGGTTCAAAGGACCAAATGTTGAGAAATTAGAGAGGTTAGGTACAATCCGTCTTAAAGGACCAAGTGCACAAGAGTCTTTTATCTTTTAAGAGATACTCACAATGACATCGTAATGAATAAAGGCGCCTATGATAGAGCGGTTGGAGAAGGTCATCTCAAAGTCGTAGTCCTCGCCAGCGTAAATGGTGCGGTGCGAGAGGTCCACCAGGTTGGACCACAAAATCTCCGGAACAACGCAGTTGTACTCAAACCACAGTTTCGAGCAGAGGAACTCAGACTTCACGAGAGTCTTCATAATGGGGTGATCATCACTGGAAGGTTCCAATGAGGAATTCGACACAGCAGGACAAATCCGCACGGAAAGAGATCGATGAAAGTAGCCCACCTTGTTGGGCACCAAAAGGATGGTGATGCTGCGTCCGGTGTTTGGACGCAGATAGATTATTTCATTGTCGCAGAACACTTCCCTTGGATCGCTGGGGACAGCGTTCCAGTCCATGAATATGTAATTATTGTGCTTGGTGAACACGGAAAAGTACTTGGTGTTGAGCAGACCCATTAGTGCCTCTTGGATCACTCGACGATCCGTCTCCGATTTGTCAAAGATCTTCTGCTTCTTCAGGTTGGTCAGCAGATGGGCGGCCATCTGGGGAATTGGTTCTACGAGGGAAATTTAAAGAATATTGTATTATCATCCATCAATCTTAAGTAGAGCTTGAACAAATATTCCAATTTCGATATTTATCAAACATCGATTTGTAAACATTCTTATAATAAAGATTTTTTGTTGTTGAGAATTTTATTCCATGATATCATCGATATTATCGATACAAGTTTGTAAAATTATCGATAATTTTCAGGCTCTAGTCCTAAGACTCACCCATCACTTCCTCCTCAAACTCCAAACTGTAGACGGACTCGCTTTCTTTAACCGACTTTATGGACAGAATCTCCGACTCGGTGGTCGTGAGACGGATCTCCCTGTGCTCTTCTGGCTCCTGATTTTGCAGATCCTCGTGTACTTGCTGCAGATGTCGTATGGGATCCCTTACCGTGATGGGCAGCATCTCCGTGGAGTTGCGTATATTGAGTACCAGCGGTGTTTCCTCACCATCATCGGTGGCCTTCACCTGGAGCGTAATGGGCACAGCCAAAGGATTCATGAGCAACATGTAACGCTTTTGGGGCACGGCAATCGGAATGCTTCCAAACTCCACCAATTGCGGGAAGGTGCGCAGCTGCACCGGCTGTCCTGTGCCCCTGAAGAAGATCATTGCTATAAGATCAGAGTTATTGAAGGTTTCTAATCTAGTTAGTTACTTTATCAACACTTTGTAGTGGGCACCATTCTCCACCTTGAAACGCAGCGTGTTTTGGAAACGGGAGGGAAACAAGGAGTAGAAGGACACATTGAAAATGCCTCGGGTGCAGGGCTCCAGCAGGAAGCCTTCAGCGGGCGTCACCCGAATCCCACAAACATCCGGTTCCGAGCAATCCTTGTAGACCACTTTGGCTGGCACATCTGGAAGAATCATCGTTAAGATAATATTAAGATAGATATATTAAAATCTTAAGGACATTCTCACCATCAACGTTGAGAACTTTGATCTGGGCGCAGTGCTCTTCGCCCAGATAGATCTTCCGGAAGTCGACCACCTTCGGATGGAACTCCATGTCGATGCCACCGATTAGACCAGACAAGATGACGTTGTGGGATTCAATGCATTCCTCGGCGTCGCTGAAGCAAAATGTGACCCGAGTGCGCTGAAAGTACGGTGGTTCCACGTCGTCCGAAAACGGATTATTGGCGTCGTAGCTGGGTCGGAAGACCAGCCTGATCTCTGTCGAAATTCCCGCCGAGATTCGGGTTGGCACGCTGAAGTCAAAGTGCTTCACCGCCTCGGCATCAATCCGAACATCCTGAACACTCGTGTGCTCCTCAAAGTCGTAAAGCAAGATGCTGTGCATGCTGACGGCATCGTCGATCAGTTTGTTGGAGAGCCTTTCTTCTTTATCGAGACTATCGCTATCCCTTTTAGCCGCAGCTGGGGCAGTTGGCTCTGAGTAAAACTCCCCAGAAATCATCACTTCGTGCAATGTCTCGTTGCACACGGTCACCGATCGCACTTCCTCACGCGAAAACTTAGTCATTCCGAAGACCACACTTCCGATATTCAGGTGCACAGCCATCGACTTGGGCGTGAAGACAAACATCACCGGTTTCGGAGGCACTTTAGATGGATTAAATATTGTAATTCAAACTATGAAAGATGGGATACTTACACACTCCAAACTTTATGTTGAAGAATCCCCTGTAGACATTTAGCTTCTTCGGCTGGATGACTAGAAAAAGCTTGGCATAATCCTTCGGCGGCAGAATATCCTTATTATTGTCACTAATTTCCAAACCCCGATTGGTGCTGAAAAGGGATTATGAAGTTCTAGTACAAATTAAGAAACTCAGAAAGCTAAATTGGTCCTTCGAGTCGGATTAGAGCTTTAAATATCGAGAAAAATCTATTTTTCTCACGTTTTACTATATAAACATAATTAGTGCCTAACTCACTTTCTGTATCGGACGCGCACTCGATCTTTGGTCGGGTTGTAGATGATCATCTCGTAATGGGTCTTGTTGCCGGGCACACAGCTGGGAAATGTGATAGTGTCGCTGATCGAGGGATATTTCAGCTTATCCAGGACTGCGAAAAAAGTAACATCAAGAACATGGTTTCATTTTTATAGCAAGCGGATACCGATTATGGGCACTTGGAAGATGATGTTTGGGTGAAAGCACTCGACCAGGATGTGGCGTCGTCTGTTAATATCTCGTTTGGAAGTGGTCCGGATCCAGATCTTCACCTCCAGGGATTCATCGGTGTCCAAGTAGCGGTGTAGCTCCAGTTCCGGTATGGAAATGGACGTATCTTCAGGACTGTCAGTGGTTATATTGATCAAACGGGGATACTGCAGAAGTTCGAGTGAGAGTTAGAAAATATATTTTCATGAATAAATGGTTTATAATACTATATTTTGATATTTTGGTTTTCATCGCTAAAAATTTTACTATTGATATTTTTGTTAATAATTGTGAGTAAAAATGTAAAAAATAAAATATTTGATAATAACATTACGATGTTATGTTGTCTACTTACCAATCCGGTATTTTTAATGTTGAGCGACAGCCCGTAAGTGTTATTAACCTTAAAGCACTTGTGGTGGATCATCATTCGCGGCGTGATGTGCAGCGAATCCACCATGTTCGAGTACTCACTGTAGTCTGCAAGCAGGCGACACAGGAGGCAACTTAAATACCCTGCGAAAAAAAGTACCCTGTAATCTTACATTCCCTGGCAATGCAGCACTGAAATTGGCGACGCGATTTGCTGTTGCGTTCTGCCGGTTTTAAAACCCGGTCCTTGGAGTTTTTTCCAATCCTAGCCTCTGCTCCCGAGGGCGATCTCGAGGAACTCGGCTCCGCTTGAGACATTTTGGCATGTGCTGTGTTCCCTAAAATTCAAAAAACTAAATAAAATATAGTTTAAAGTTTCGATTGGATTTGATATAAATTCAAAGGCCTGTGCTCACCACAGCTAGCTTACCATGTTTTTCCAACGAGATGGCAACATTTCCGGTCACTATTCACCACAGTGGCGGTTATATATTTGAAATTTTAAAAAAGGGGGTCATTCGATTGAAATTGTCTTTTGTTAATTAAATAGATATGTGGTTTGGCTGGAATACTGTATTATTTGTATATGTATTATCTATACCTCCCAATCAGTGGTCCTTTTACCTTAGTTGCCTTCCAGGGTCCGTTGTTTTGGCAAAACAATTTCAATTTGGCAAAACCCAACGCAGCATGAGCACCACAAAATGTCGAACGTGTTGCAGCCTCTTCTTTTTGCTTGACCTCAACCACAGTTTCATCGGAAACCCCATTTACACAGCGAGAAAGTAAACATGTTGGATTAGAATCGTTGTAAAAACAAATATATTTTAAAAATTGTCTGAAATTAAATAAAAGAAATAAATAAATGTATTACAAGTAAATTTTTAAATTAAATAAGTTAAATTAGTTTTGAGTTCCTGTTTTCACCGTGCAAAACCAAAGCAATCCCAACCGCAGAAGCTGCCAATGCACAACAAAGTCCGGATGCTTGCCTTATTTATTTGCTGGTTCGTCCGAAGACCCCTGCTCCTGCTACTCCTGCTCCTGTTGTCTCCCCAATTCTGCACTTGGCAAAAGGACATTTCGTCCTTTTGTGCAAAATTAATGATATGGGCGAGAGAGAGTAGGAAAAAGGCATTTGTGCGGTTGCGATGGCCTCCGCCATCCTATTGCCATTTTTATTGTCAACGGGGCCGCACCCGAAACTTGAGATAAAAATTTGCCGGAAAGCCAAGCGACCGCAAAACCGTACAAAGAAAATTGAAAGAAGGTCCTGTGTGGATGCGGAATGTGGAATTTGCATGTGAGTTCCTCTGCATCCTATCCGAAAAGTCCTCTCGTCCATTGTTTGCTGGCCCAGCCCACTTGTGTTATCGCCGGCAAAGCGCTTATAAATCACGGCACTTCACATGCAAGGATCCACGGACCACGGACCTTGGACATGGTCCTTGGACACACAGAAGATAACACATGACCAACTGGATGGCCGAAAATTGCAGCATCCTTCAGTGGATTGGCAGGTCCGGTATACCGGAAAAAAATTGCAAGATAAAATTTAAATATTTACATAAACCAATATTATTTACCATTTAATAATGGAAGAACGAAAACGATATATTAGAAATTGAAAATGGCTTATTTCGAATATTATATTTTAAAGCAATTTAACCATTAATTAAAGAAAGAAAAAAAAACTATGCTCACATAATTCATGTAGAAAACCCTACTACTACAAGGTTGATATTAATTAATAGTAGTGTTCTAAAGAATTCGCGTTCTCTTCATGTAAAAGAATTCATGTAAGGTTTAAAATGGTTCCATTATAATATGAATTTGATATTGATCTTATTTGATTCAGACATTCATCTAATGCTCTTAGAATTTCCTATAATTTTTTCACGGTGTACATCATTCCTAGGACATGTTACTTTTGATGGAAACCAATTGCCAGGACTCACTGGCAGGACATCGCTCTCATCATGGTTGAATTGGCGCTTTTATTGAGTACAAATTGGATGCCATAATGATGACAAAGAACCAGCGCGAACGCAGCTTTAAGTGCTCCCTGCTTTTCGTGGATGGCATTTTTATGACATCCAATCCGAGGTCTGCGACTGATTGCTCCACTGCATCCCCAGCATGACCAGCGGCACCTCAAGGATCTAGGGGAGCCGTGGGAAAAAGGGTTTTGGTTTTTATTTGTCCGGCTTATGTGCTCCTTACGACTGCAAAGTGGCAATTCTTTAACAATTTATGTTGCCAAACCAAAGTCGAGTGTGTGCTGAAAATGGGAAATGGGCAAATGGGCGGTGGGTTTCTGGGTTTTCTGGCCAAGGGCTGCAACAGCTGACGCCACTCCCCCTTTCCAAAAACCCACCCACCGCCCCTTGTTCCCCAAGAACCCCTGCTCATGTCGACGCTTTTTATTTTGTTGGTCCGTCGGCGGCTGTGAAATTTTCGTGAATTTATGAGCACTTGAGAGCAGGCGCCATCGCCAAAGGCAGCCCTATTCCCACCCCCCGTTCTCGCCCTTCTCTCGCAGGGCGACTTTGTTGGCCTAATATAAATTTCAACTTGAACAACAACGGCTACAGTTCGAAAAATATAAATCTTAGTTTGAATGCCCGCAGCAGTAAATAAAATAAATATAATGCAAATGCTTTTATTCACAAAATACCATAAAATACCAAAGAAATTAAATAACAAGATATTTGACTAAATATTTATTTTTGAAGGCTTGAAATATGAATAAATAAAATAAGAAATAAAAAATTTTATTTTAGAAAGCTATCAAAATATGAACACATAAATATAGAATGTTCAAAAATTATTGTTTTTTTTTGACGAAATTTTCAAATTTATTTAAAAGTTTATAAATCAGAAATCATGTTCACAAATACTAATATTATTAAAAATATCTATAAAATTTAATAAAATGTAACTTAAGATTTATAAAAATGAAAATACAATTATTTTAAGTTGTAGTTTTTTAAAGTTAAATAAAAATAAATATATTTGAAAAATTTATATTAATTTTTTTGAGTGCATTGGGGATTGGGGCCCATGGAGTTGGATGTTTGGGCAACATTTTAATGCGCCACGCGGTATTTTTTGGGTTTTTTTCACACTGCCCATTCCTAAGTGGCAGCAAACGGGGCAATAAAATGGTCGCCGAATGTTATGAAAGGATTGCGGGCAAGTGCGAGGGCTCGTAAATCGTAGGCCAGTAGCCCTTATAAAAATTAGTTTACGTGGCACATAATTTTGCATTAATTCCGCCTTGGAATGGCCTTCTCCGCTCTTCAAGAAGGGGAGCGTGTGACCAGAGAGCATCGAGGATATTATGACTGGCCGAAACAGAGCACTTTGCCACACTTTAAAGTGTCTCTGTCACATAAAGTGCTCACTGGGGGAAAAGCAGGGAGAGCGAGTGAAAACAAAATGCAACAAAATATTATGTTATGCTGCACACAGAAAAAACAACACGGGTTCGGAGGAGGAGAAGAAGCAGGCAAACAAAAACAGAAACAAGAGGAAAAACAAATGCTTATAAAATGATAAGTTGCAGCTGGATGAGGACGTGAAGTCAAGTGAAATGCAGGAGCAGCAAGGACATCCTCGGAAGCGAGAGAGGGAGGACGAAGGGGGAGTGGCAAAGGACCTGCCATCGACGATGTGTTGCGGAAATATTTTGTGTGAAATTATTGCGGCCAGAACGGAGACAAGACAAGACGGCAGGAGCAGACGGAAAAGGATACTCGACACGGAGGATACCCCCAAAATAAATAAACAATGAAAAACTGAGGCAAACAAAAAAAATCTTGGTATGTATACATTTTATTGGATTGTTTACAAAAAATATGCCACTTTAATTTACAATTATTAAATTATAAAATATTATTTAATAGATACTAATTATTCAGAAAAAAAGTTGAGAAAATATTCTCCCAAATAATATTTCTTCATTTCCTCATAAAGAAAGTATTACCAACATTCAAAAAAATCAAACATTTTTTAACGTGGAAGGTAAAATTTAAAAAATATTCATGAAAATGTGAAAATATTAAATTAATTAATTCAAACGAAAATGAAAAAAATTAAATTAATACAAAATCATCCGAAATTGCTTCTTTAGCTTAAAATAAATGACAAACAATTTAAAATTCAAGAAATATACGCCATTAAATTGGATGAAAACCTGAGCAAACACAAACAAATTCTGTCGAGCAAAGCGCATTGATGGAAGACCGATTGGCTTGCCACAGCTCATTTACAAACCAATTTGCTTCGCTTACCGTCAGCATGGCAGCGGTGGCGTATGCGCAATATTTGTGACATGGCCCGACGCCATCTAGCGGCCAACCGCAGCAGCAGCTAATTAGTGTGACAAATTGCTTAGTCAGAGGAGCGAGGATACGAGGATGCGAGGATGCGGGGCCAAAGCCACATCCCTCTGGTGGCCACTGGCCGCATCCTGCTCTGTCAGTCAGTCAGTCGATGTCGAATGAAAACTCATTAAAAATTTACAATTGATTGACTCGCACAATGTTCAAATGGGCGCACTTTTCCTCTGCCGAATGGCCCAAAATTTTGACAGTTCTCGTTCATTTTCGGCTCCTAGTCGCCAGTGACCAGTGACCAGAGAGCTAAATGATGCACACAAACGACGCATCGAATATCGAATGGAATGGCATATGGCATATGGTCTATGGTCTCCCTTCAACTGGAGCAATTTATGCTAATGCTCGTTAGTGAAATCAAACAGCAACGGAGCAACAATTGTGTAAACAACAGGGCCGTAAAGCAAACTACTCGCACTACGTGCGATGGCAACTGCAACAGCCAGTGCAACTGCAACTGCTGTCCGTCGGTTGCACAAAATATTGACGCATATATTGGCAGTGACAATTAATCTGCTAATTGCCAATTTAAGCACGTAAACCAAACACAGGCGGTGGCATCGACATGACCAGGGCGTGGCTACCGCATAGCCAGTGACAGATAGAGGCTACACTGGGAAAATAATTCGGGAGTTATGCAAAGGGTTTGTAAGTATGATATCAAAAGGTAAGCTTATAGAAGCTTAAAATAATTATTACAATTATTCCTCATCTTATATATGTCTTGAAAAAAAGAAGAATAAAAACTTCAAGTTTTTTCTCTCACAATATTTATTTTGTGACGATTCGGTTCACTCCTTCACTTAGACCTCCTTAACAGTACGAAGATTTTGTAAAAGTTTGAACTCGGTGGCCTTAATGGTTTGGTCATTGCTTTGATCTTCTCAATTTTAAAGAGGCTCTTCATATAGTCATAGATATAGTGAGGATAGTCAGAGGTGGATCTGGGATTTAGTTCTATAGCAAAACAAATTTTTTGTTGCATACTTTTTGAATATTCCCCCATATTCCCGGGGATCCGCGCATAATTATGTCGCAACACCGACAAATCTTATTTAGTTTTAGGATAAACCCCAAAGGTAAATCTAAGATCCCACAGTGATCTCTCGGTGCACAGAAAGGTAACAGGAGCAGCCAATGGTCCGTGTCGGGGTCACCGTTTATGGGCTGCCAGTGGGATGAAAACGGAGGCAGCGGACTGCAACTGCATCTGCAAGTGAATTTGATTTGCCGTCTGATTTATGCGTGCGACGCTCGAGTACTTTTGCGTAATTTGAGCTAATGAAAGTCAACAGAGGCGCAGGATGTGGTATACAGAGAGTAGGATACAGAGTGCAGGATCCAGAAGGCAGGACGAAGGACCACAAGTGCGTATGAATAATCAGGGTTTAAAGCGAGCTCGTAAATAAATTAGTTTTGCTGTTGACACGACAAATTGATGGGTGGGTAGGGGAAGCGGAGGGGGAAGGGAAATGGAAGTGCCAGCGATTCCGGAAGCCGGAATCCGTAATACTCCCCATCCGGATGCAGCACAATGGTGATCTAATGAGCACGCACTGCCTCCTGCCTGCTGCCTTCGAGTTCTTTCAGCTCGGAATTTATTTTCCATTTTTCCTTGGCGCAGTTTCTTGCAAAACTTTCGCTTAGTTTGTCGGCCGTGGAATGGGAATGAAAAGGGGTTTATTTTTTTCATTTTCAAGGCGTGTCCCTTTCGACCCTGTCAACTAAATGCGCGCCATTGTTCGTCCTTCGTCCTTCTTACTCATCCACCATCCTCCATCCAAGACGATTGTGTCGCAGCTCATTAAATCCAAGGCAGCAAGACAGCAAAAGGCAAGACGGCAAGCCACAAAAATCCCTTTGCACTCGCACAAAGAGCTTCATTGTCCACAGCCACATTCAAAATGCCATTAAAAGCATACTAAAATTAATTTGTAGCAATTAGTTGCAAATTGCTAGAAAGCAAGGCGGCCAAAGGCAAAGGCAAAAGGATAAGAGCTTCTGTCCAGAGAGAAATGGCCCAGCATTTTTATGTGTTTTTGCTCATTTAGAGAGCTGTCTATGGCCATGCCGAGCAAAATCATAAAAACCCACTGCCAATTGCTTTCAGCATTTTTTTTGTTTTTTCTTTGCCCCGCAAAGTAGTGGAGCATAAATAAATTCTGTGTTATTTTTGGCAATTATTTTCACATTCGACTACATCTCTGTGTGCTTGTGTATCTCTTGTGTCGAACTCATTTGTAATTTGCAGCTAGTTGGACCGAGAAATGCTCGAGGATTCCTCGAAAGCCTGGGCATATCAGGCAGCTCGAGGATAAAACGAATGAAAAGGCATTTAAAACAGGATTTTAGTACTCTATTTGAATAAATTCAGCACTAACATTTTATCTGGATTTTTGATGGTAGTTAAGATATCTTCTGTGATTTTTTATAAGTGGACATCGGATTTTATCTAAAATCGTATTCTACATATTTTGTTTCAAACTAGATTAAACTAGATGACTTCAAGATTAGATTAAAGTTTAGATTAATTATAATTGGATTTATCTAAAATCTAAATAATAAAGTTACTGAAGATTTTTAAAACATCAATAGAAATAAACTAATATTTATTTAAAACTAACTACAAAACATGGATTTATTTTGTGATTTATTCTTGGGTACCTCTCATTCGAGCACTTGCCCAGAAAATAATTTCCATTTGTTGCTATTGCCTTGACTGTGACGCCATTAATTAGCCCCCACCTCCAGAGCTCCGGTTCCCCAAACTTCCAAAAGCTCCCGCCTCCGATTCCCCAAATCCAACTGGGATTCTCAGCCAGCGATAGACATCTCGGTGCCGCATTTGTCTTGAGAATGGAAGGGGGAATACTGCATGACACATGTTGTCAGCAGGCTCATCTTTCTTCCTACACAGGAAAGAAAGTCTAGTTGATAGGATGATTTAATGATTATTCCTATTAACATCGATTAATTATTATTATATTTATAAATAAATGTAAATATAATATTTTAAAACCTATATTGTTAGCAGGCAATTTTTCATCAGGTTTTCTAAAGGTTTGAAATATTATCAAAAAAGAATTAGTGCACATATCCAGGGGCGTATTCAGGATTTGGGTAAACATGTTTTGCAAATGATATTTCCTGAATCCTCCTAATTCCTAATCAAAGTAATTTATTATTGAAAAATATTTAAATTAATATGTCGCTCATTTTTTATGTGTGCACTTCGAGGGCCAGAACTATTCGCTTCGCTAATTGGAAAATGTCACAATTTATTTTATTTTTATGTTTAATTGGATTCTGCTGAACGGAAAGTTTACTTCGGAGGGATGAGAAGCGTCGCCTAGGTACGATGCATGATAATTTTCTTAATTTGCGCGCCTTGATGAGCAGGAAAAGCGGCAAAATCGAGGGGGTGACAAGAAGAAGACAGGGGAAGTTCCTGGCGCTAGTGAGAAAACGAAACTTTTTCCATTTTGCTGATGGCATGTGTACGTGTAAAAGTTTTGCCCACAGCACGGGGGGGAAAGGACGAAGGACGACTCTTCAAAGGTGCAAATAAAGTAAATTATTAGATTCTTCTTCTGCTGCTTGTGGATTTCCGCTTCAATTACGGCCGCTGCTCTCGCATAAATTTCACTTGACAAACTTGCTCGTGATAGTTGGCAACCCTAACCCACACACACGGTCACACAGTCACAAACACCCACTCACATTGACAAATTAAGGACTTCCGCAGGGGGCGAAATGTAATTGCTATTAGTTATACCCAAGCCAAGTTTAATGAGAGTTCAGCGTGTAATCACAGCTGAAGTTGCTTCTCACTGAGCCATTTATTCGTTTTTAGATTAGATTTAGTCTTAGGTATTCAAAAAATAAAGAACAAAGTATATAATTGGGGTCACCAATTTTAGTATAATTCATTTAAATTTAATGACATATGTATAACTTCGAAAGTTGTATCACACTAAAACATTTATTCGTTTTGGAATAATCTTAGTAGTGTTTGTGGCCCAAAAAATAAGATCTAGCTTAAATTGGATAAAAGAAACGAAATATTGGAGTCACCAATTTTAATATAAGACCATTTAAATTTTAAGTTTGGGTCACCTTTCTGCTGAATTTCTAGAAATGGTTACCCAAAATGTATTTCCATAAGAACCCGAGTTTTAATGCATGTATGTTTTACATTCCCTTAAATTTCTTAAGCTTACCAGAATCTTTGGTAGCATCTGTATAGCCGGCTTTCTTAATGAACGCTTGAAGTTATGTGGTTTCTCATCGCTCCCGTTTAAGGGGATAACTTCATATGGATTTGGAATCAAAGGCGGCTTTGGTTGTAATTTCTCAGGCATATAAATAAATCACGTTGTCTGCCAGATAAAAAGCTTTATTGGCTTCATTATGGCAACGGCATTCCATTCCGTTTGGGCTTAATGAGAAATATATGCTGCATGGCCACGTTGCGTATACGCCTCATAGGCGGTCGCGTCGCTTGTTGCTGCGTGTGTCCTTCGTCCTTCATCCTTCGCCTTATTTTCTTTGAGGGGTGCGCATAATAAATTTTCATTTTAATGACTTAACGCATAAAAACAAAAACAACAACAGGAGACCCGAGAAAATGATGAAGAATGCTGGATGTTACAGGTGTTGTTCTGGATCTGGTTCTTCTTCTTCGGTTTTTACAACCATTTTCTGAGCTCTTGTTTTTCTCCGCTTCATTTGTTACGCATTTTTCCCAGCTTTCCCCCTCGCCTTTTCCATCGTTTGGACCCAAGAGGCGTCGCATAAATGTGTTGGCAAAACATTTTTATGATGACGTGCTAAAGGGAACACTGGGATCTGGATGGTATACGTATATATATGGTATCTGGGATCCCTGAGTTGTGCCCACGCGTCGCCTGCGAGCAAAAAGTTAATTAGAAATTATGCTCGAGCTGTGGAGCTCCGAGGACACGGATACAAGTATAATGGCTACAGCACACACAACACCTTTGGGCTTTCGCAATGAGGCTTAAAAATCATGCAAACATATAAGAAGAGCCATAAACCTCGACGGCATGAGCATAAAGCTAATGAATGCCACTTTTGATGGGTGTGGGTTGCAAAAGCGTGACGGGGCTTAAAAGAAAACACCAATCCTGAATTTTATTCGAATGCGAAAATATCTTTGGCTATCCAAAGATCAGCATATCAAATCGATATGCGCATGCTAAATTTCTGGCATATCGTTTTTACCGTGCAATACCGATTTCTCTCTCTCGGAGATTCTCTGACTTCGAAAAAATGAGGAAGAAGCTATGTGAAAACTTAAGTTACGTGAGTGGGAGCTAGAAGTACCATCTCTCTCAATTCGAAATAGAGCGAAATAGCGCTCAAAGATACACGAGTGGAAGGGAGAAAGACACATTCGAAATTCGAACTGGCCTGTTGCTTACATTTCGAGCATGTCAAGTCAAAATTGATCCCACATAACGTAAAATCGATCATCGTTCAACTTTCAAGTTTTTTCTGGTGCAGTTTTGTAGGTCAAAGTCATAATTGATCCCACATAACGTAAAATCGATCATCGTTTCAAGTTTCAAGTTTTTTCTGGTGCAGTTTTGTAGGTCAAATTTGTTTCGCTCTGTGTTCACAATGTTTTGTCCACACTAAAAATGCCCAATTTCGAAGCTGATACGATGCTGTGGACTGGAGTATAGCGATAAGAGGCACCAAACCGAAATAAAACATATAATTTAGTCAATGTTTTGATGTCGACATGAGTTGGCGAACTTATTTGTTTATAACGGCGGTGGCATTTTGTTGTTCTTCTGTTCAACTTAGTGGAATTATCTATACCCTTACAAATGGCTTGCATGCCGATTTCACTTACGATGTGTGCTGCTTCTACAATGGATCCGCGCCGAAACCATGGGACATTCAGCTTAAGCTGGAGAATCGTACGTTGGAAACGGTGCCCATCGACGAGTCTACCATCGGTTACAGGGTCAAACTTAATCAGCTTTGGCTTAAAGACTTGGAATTCCAGTGCAATTTTCCGGGTAATGGCTCAACCAAAGCCATCATCTCGATATATTCCCTTCTGGAGAAGTTTGAATGCTTCTATACCAATATCAAGACGGAAATGGAGTGCAGCTTCCACCACTACATAGATGGATTGACAGCCGCTAGATTATCTTTAGCCATGGACAATAAATATAAAGCTTATGATATATCGATGGACGACACTTTTGTGTGGTACAAGCTGCCATATCCAGCTAATTTGCATGGACTTAACCGAAACTTCACAATTGAAATAGATTCGCAGGGTATTTTACAGAGGCAAGTGTTTATCCTAAGTGACATCCGAATGAGGAAGCCGCTTTGGCCGACTGATGAGCCCCTGATAGAGCAGTCACGACTCGGGATTTGCGTTGATTTTGGTTCGCATGCTTTTAAAAACTATGACTCATACGAATGGAGGGTGTCATTAATATCGCCGGATCCGAGATTCAGGCTCCAAGAGGCCACACTGATAAGCTATTCAGATGCTGGCTTCGAAGACCCGAAAGATGTGTGCTTTAGGATCCCGCCTTATATTAATGATACCATTGAAGCATATTTATATGTCCGCTTCAACCACAGTCTTTCGCCCTGGACGAACGATAATAAACACCTAACCTATACCATGAAGCCCTTAGTGCCCAACATGCCGCAGTTCCTGGAAAATGGATTCTACTTCGATCCGAACAAAAAGGTGATGCACGTCTTTTGGCTAGAGTTGGAGGATCTAAAGTTCAGCGGACGAAACCTTACGTACATATTGGTCACAGACACGGGGTAAGAATTTGTTTAGTTACTATATTGATACAGAATATTACAAATATTACTTTCAGAAAGAAACCGCTGCACCAGGCCAACAGCTCTGCAGTCTTTCACGACTGGGATCCCCTGCAACCGGCCACAATAATTATTTGGAGTCGGAACTCCGTCGGTCGCTCAAAGAAGAACCATACTCTGTCGGTGCCGATTTTGAGGGATTATAAGAGGCGTCAGCCACGAAATATGCAGTACCACACAGAGGACAATA
Source organism: Drosophila pseudotakahashii (assembly GCA_035046095.1). Taxonomy (NCBI): domain Eukaryota; kingdom Metazoa; phylum Arthropoda; class Insecta; order Diptera; family Drosophilidae; genus Drosophila; species Drosophila pseudotakahashii. Next base: position 1,044,289 of record JAWNOE010000198.1, read on the forward strand.
CGCTCACCTGGGATCCGCCACAGGAAGAGGAGAACCTTTCCGGCTACTATATTTACTCTTGCTATGCACACACAAACAGTAATAATTTCTGCGAAAATAGTGAGCAGTTAGAGCGAAATGATTGGCGCTCTTTGTGGTCAAGAAGTTATCAATTCAACAATGGTACTAGAAAAATGGCAGTTCTAGCGAAATACGAAGATTCCCAAGGTTTCATGAAGTGGTACGGAGACCCAGAAGAATCTCCGAATCTCCTTGGTCTTGGAGTAAGCCTCCTTATCGCGATCCCAATCATTTTAACACTGGCATACCTCCTGCTTCAAAAATGGAGGCGGAAGAAAATTAAAGAGATCAGGATAAGCTTGCCTCCCATATTCGATCCCATTGTGATGGCCAGGTTGCGCCTAAGGAATGTTGAGTTTCCTCAGAGCCGTGATCCCCCCGTTGAAATTATGCCTTCTGTCACTGTTCCTCCGAGAATATTCTTGGACTCCATCGAGACGAATGCAATTGTAGGGAGGAGTATCGCACATTTGCCACCAAGTCTTTATCCTACTAATCCCGTTCTCTCATCATATACAACCGGAAGTATCGATCCTCCTGAGGCTGTCACCGCACAATATACGATTATTTACAAAAACCAATTGACTAGAAGTCCCGAGCTTTCTCATGATGTCTCATCACCCTACACGAAAATAGAAGGTATTCAAAAGACAGGCTATGTTACATTTTCGTATCAAAAATAAAGAAAGTTTAAAAAATCGTCTGGTCGTTGCATTACTGTCTATGAGGTGTTTAAGAATTAAGAATTTAATATATACATGATTGGAAATCTCATGTCTTTAGGAATATTAAACAAGACACTTAATGCCATGCGAAGGTTATGTCAAATGAAGAGTTTCACATTTTCGCAGTCAATTGTCTTTTATGTGCTTTTCTCCCACTTATTTTACTCCCTCAAAATATGAGAGCATTCTGTTGTTTTTATAGAGCCGAACATACTTTTCGTTTTTGGCTTTGCATACTTTGTGATTGTATTTTTTTTGCAGGGTTGTCAAGTGTTTTCTGATACTTTCTTTAGTGCATTTACTAAGAAAAAGTCTTTCGAGTACGCCCCTTAAAAGGAACTGTATAACATTTTCATTTGATATTATATTACAGTTTATTAAAAAAGTCTTAGGCCCCAATAAGAGTAAATGTTGAAAGCATAACGAGCCTGGCAACCCTAGCTAGGTGAGGGTGTATATTTTTAATACATTTTCGCTTCAACATTTCCGCAATAACAACGGGGCAAAGTGGAGTCGAGAAATTACCATGCCGCTTATCAACACACTCACATCGGCAAGAGTATCGTTTTGCTCGATGGCACTTTGGGGAGCAACTATGCAGCGCGTTCGCAGTGACAGTGACTAATAAAAGCATACACACACGCTGGCGGCCAGAGCCTGGCATTCCCGCAAAAGCAATATAATAGTCAAGCTCCCACTCTCTCTCGCTGGTAATATACAATATTTTCCGCATTCTTTTTGCACCGTTTTCATTTGTTACTAAAATCATAAACAAATGTTGGTGCAGAGTTGCCCGCTATCTCGCATATGGCATAAAAATGGCACAAACACACACATACATACCCGGCGAGAAAATAAACTGCTCGTAAAGCAGAAAAAAATTGCAAAAAAAACCAAAAGAGGTGGAGATAGAGAAGAACGAAACGTAACGAAAAACAACTAAAATATTATGGTTGGAAGAATCGACGAATGAGTTACCTAAAATCCGGCTTGAAGGGCCATAGCTATCATTTATCTACGTTTTTGACTAAAAAAGTTCATTAAATTCCCTGGAATTTAAGAAGATATCATTAAATAACTTTAAGAAGAAGTACCCATTAATAAAATATGTTTTATATTTTACTTTTAATATCCGGCTTGAAGGACCATACATAGTCTTTAGCTAATTGTTAGAAATCATGTCCATACATATGATTGCGTAAATACCCAACATACCCTTGATCTCATAGTACCCATTATTGAAAGGCATGAGTCGCTGAATCTGTGGGTTTCGAGAGGTTTTCAGCCTGGCGAGTCGGCGGTGGGATTGCGAGGGGGGGAGGATAGCGACTTAATCTCCATCTAAACGCAATGGAGTCGTAATAACAACAGAAAACAAATAAAAACCCAGACCTGGAGAGAACAGACACACAGGATATCTGCAAATACATATGCATGATCTGTACGCTTGTGTGTACATATGGTCGCATTCATAGTTTACTTTTTTTCCACTTCATTTTATACCACCACCCACTCCAGCTTTTCTTCTAGCAAAGCAGGAAGCGTAGGAAAAATGGCAATTTGGTGTGTTTTTTTTTCCATTTTTTCATTTTGCTCATTTCTCTTTTATTTCAAATGTTGACTGACTTCCTGACTCACTCGCTTTTGCGTCGTTACAAGCTCCTTTTTCTAGCTTTTTCAAGGATGTGGATGTGGATGTGTGTGCTGCTGATTAGCCCACTTGGGTGCCATTGGAGTGCTTCATTTGATCCTTGGCCGCAGTTCTAAACCCCCCATCCCCTTTTCGAATCCATGTCCATGTCCTTGTGCCACCAACATTGTACTCACACGTGTTGGCTTGTCTCCGTTTAGGTGTAGTTTCTTTTGCCGTTCGCTCATCTTGTCTCCTGCGTTTCTCACTGGCCACAAATATGAGTGTGTTCGGGGACAACAGGGAAAAAATAAAAAAACTGCACAATTCAAGCCATATGCTCAGTATCGATGGCCTACATTTCGAACTTGTCGGATATAGCTGTCTATAATGCTGTCCAAATGAATTGTCAATGGGATTTAAGATCGGGTAAACTAAAAAATCAGTCATAATAAGTAAATAATTTCTTTAAGATTGTTTCTGCATTTTGTACTATTTAAAAATAGTTAAAAATTTTAATATTTTATATTAATATTTTTTTTTATATTAATATTATTTGATTTTTTAAAATTGTACTTTTTAAGCATGGAAAAATAAAAATAATATTATTTATTGTAATGCCTAAAAAAAATATGTGAAGTTCCATATTTTTAAGCAGTATTTTTGGTTTTTGGTTCTATAATATAGAGTCTACATTCATGCTCCTAAATTTAATTTATTTTGTTTAAGATTTGTTCGGCCTTAGAACTAGAACGTTAAACATTTTACAGCGTTTTCGCAGTTCTCTCTGGCCGAAGCTATTCAATTTTTTTCCAGTTGCTTACATGCTGCCAGTTACAACGAGTATTGTACATTATTGTGTTGTTGTCTCGCCTCATTTGTGTCCTGCCCTTCCTTTTGTACATTGTCGTCCTCGTTGCCATGTCTTTGTGGTCATTTCCCGAACCCCCTTTCCCCCATGTTCCTGGTGCAGAAATGACAGGACGAATGAAGAAATTTCCCCGCAAAATTGGTGGCAGAGGAACAATGAATTTGCCAGGGTATCGAATGCTTCGACAACTGCCACCCACTCGAACCCTCGAAACCATCGTTTCCCCTAATTTGGCCATTACCCAGGTTGATGAGATCGTAAAGTGTGTGGCTGTGTGTCTGGTTGTCCTTTTCTGTTTTTTTTTACTGCCTCTGCTGCTTCTGGCAGAGAAAAGGGACAATTTTCAGGTCATTTAATTCAAAAGTCATATGTTTCTCGTAATTGAAATCCCCAGAAGGGCAGAAGGCTGAAACAGAAGTCCACTGAATTGCATAATTTGATTAAAATATTACGGCTCAGTTTCACTTTGTTGCCCGAAATCGAATATTTCATGTTTTACAGCGGTTGACCCGAAGGGGAAAATTGGGTGGAAAGCTGACTTGGAAAAGCCCGAACGGAGATACCAAAACGCAGGCAAGCAAAAAGTAGTTTTGTGTAAATTTACATTTTATATTAAAGTGGCACAGCTGTCGTTTCTGTTTTTGCTCGGGGCTAAATGAGTTTTTAAGCGCTTCCCATCCTCGTGTGTGTGTGTGAAACCACAAAAATCAAGGCAAATTGAGGGATATTTAAGGATAGTGTGGCCTCTTAAGGCATCTAATTTCATTATATTTTGTACACCACCAGAAAACTCCAATGAAGTGCTGTTTTATCAGGGGTTAAGACTCCTTTTGCCCATTTTCCCCGATTTTCGTGTGTGGCTGCTACTAATTAGTGGCTGCACCTGCTCATCATTTCGCCCCGGAAAACCCTTTGGTCCTTTGGGCCATTATTAATGCTTTTGCTGCCACTTTGGCCATCTCTGCCGGCCACGTCATCGGATATCGCCGGGTTGGCCCTTCATCTTCATCTGCTTCCATGTCATCTGCTCGCCTTTTCATTTTTTAAACCGCCCGAACTGCGAAAAACCCCAAACCAAACAAGCTGATAAAGTTAAAAGCCGCCATACGAGAGAGTGTGTCTACACGGGGAATAATAAGCGTTTTTATAATAAGGTTGGAGGTGTGGCTAGCTAAATTCTATAGATAATAATAGAAATAAACTTATTAGTGAAATATATAATTTAACTTATAAAAGTTTTTGCAACGATACAAAATAAATTCTAGACTTTACAATATTTATTTCAAAAAATTTCTGGGTATCTCTGGTAAGATTTATAAACTCTTTATTGAAACTCTTTATTTTTGTTTATAATATTTTGTAAAGTGTTGTAAAATAATTGCATTATGTATTGAATAATAACTTAAACAATGGTGTTCGAAGTCTAAAAATAAGTGGGCAGACTTTTATTTTCAATCTGTATTTACCGTCTTATTTTTTTGCAAGTGAAATAAAGTTCTTAATTTATTTCTGGCAGTGTAGCTCTGTGTTTGTGTGCAACATGACGGTCCACATGCGACAAAGCACACGATTAAATTACAAAATGTCAATAACGATAACGAAATGAAATTGATTGAAACGAGTGGCGACCACACAATGGATGCGACATCCCCTGGTATACACATCTATATAGCTCTTTGGTCCCGGTCCTCTGGACATCCTCATTCCCTGTCGCGTGATAAATGATGCGTGTGTGCTTGAGTGGATGACACCTTGCAGATATGGCGGATATGGCAGATATGCGCACATAGATCGCTGAGCCCCACACACAATGGCATGTCAATTAAAATGCATGATGTTGAAATCATTCGCAATTAATTCATAATTAAAACGCGACACATTATCAAAAGTGTGCAGCCGGGGTGGTATTTACACAAATTGCGAATGAATATTCATGAGGGAGCCACCGTTTGCCATTCATTTGGTACATTTTCCGTTCACTCGAAATGTTTAAAGGGTTTTCTCGAGTGCTAGTTAACGGATAAAGTGCAGATTAAGGAAGTTTTATTTTCAAACTCTAACTGTTAAGTATTTTTTTTACAGATAAAGGGATAGCAGCAGATAGGTCATATGTTGGTTAAATGCAACATAGGAAACCACAGAAACAGGTTTACCCCACACTTTAACTGGCACTCGAGGAAACGGCCCTTACTATAGTTTAGGTTCTGGTTACCGCACCTCAAGTTGTCATTTGTTCTGGTCTTTTCAAATGGTGCAGACATTTTTCGGGGCTTCCAACTTTTGCCAACCGAAACAGTGAACAATGAAATGCACTTAAAAGCATTTAGTTGTTGCGACAACATTTTGCAGTTGCGAAATGCGGTTAGCCGAAAGGAGTGGAAGGGCGAACCCTTTTGGAATTAATGTGCGTGCATAAACAAGGAGCCAAAGGGGTTGGGAGCTTAACTTCGGCTACTTGTCCCCCCGCCACATAGATATTACATAGATGAGGTCCTGGTTCTTCCAAATTAGCGCCATAAAGTATGCAACAAGCTTCTGCCAGCGCTTTTAATTTGTTCCCCGGCCCGACGGACATCAAATATTCATTTCTGGGAGGCTTTTGGGTGTACCTACTGTAAGTTGGGTGGTTCGAGGTCCATCCGAGTTCAAGACTGGCCTGGTTCTTCTTCGAGGGAAAACTTTCGGCTAATTTGCGTGCTGGCAACTAAAACAGTTTCCTTGTAGGCGGTTTCGGCGGTGTCTTGTGTGGTTTCCGGTTAACGCTTTGTTTCCGAACTAAATTTCCATTCAACTGTCATTTGCAAGCCCCCCCATTCCTCGGTATTTTAATTCCACTGTCATAAGCAAACAATTAATGACTGACAAGTAATTAAAGACGCTGCGATAAGTCAGGTCGGAAAACCCCATCTTCATCATCTCGAGAAAAAGGCGAAATGGCTTTGATTGGGTCATAAAATTAAATAAACGGCTGACTAAATTCCACTATCAAATTGAATTCGGCAATTTGTCTCTGCACTCTGCAGCTCCGTTTATTATGCAAAGGATCTCGATTCGGGGGGAAATGGGGGGAAAACCGGGAGGAAATCGGATAGAGAGCAAACTGTTTATGTTGCCTGCTTGGCCCATAAAAAAAGGAGGCGGACTGCGGTTCTCCGCCGGAAATCTCATTTTGTTTGTAAATCAGCAATTTGCAGCCGGGCACAGGACGTTCTCGATGTCGTTGTCGCACCACCAACACGCTTCCAAAATGGGAAACACCCACACCGACACACAGAGAATAGAAGTTAAGGGAAAAAATCGAAAAATAAAAACCATGTATGTTAAGAAATTTAAGGCAGACCTACAATTATTTTAAAAATAGCTGATAAGACTAACGCTTTTACAAAAATGAAATAAAAATTCTTTAATAATACAGTAGTAAATACTTTAGGGATTATTGTTTTCAAGTAAAACTTTAATTGCTGAGTATTATACAAATTACTAACATTACTTGGAAATATCGTAAGTTAAACCCTGGCTACCAACTACTTTTTCGCAGTGCACACACTCACATTTTTAAACGCTCAATAAGATTGGAAAATTGATGGCGGTATTGCTCATTGGTTTGGTTACGCTTTCCCCCCCCCCCCTCCCCTGCTTTTCCGGCTACCCGTTCGCTTATCGCTCGGCGGGACTCTGTTCGGCGGCAGGAGGAGATTCTCCACCCACTTGGTAAGTAAGTAAATCCCTCATTTTCAGTGAAAATAAAAATTGCCCCAGCAGCGTAACGCAAAATAAACACATTTAAGTTGCAAATTGAATTTTGCATAATCCCAGGCGCTGTAGCGATGCCACTTGGGCTGAGTTTTCTGGGTTTCTGGGATCTCCATCACCAGCTCCTTATCCCGGGTCCGTCTTCATCCTGTCCTGTCTGTCGTTCTTATTTTATTTTTTTTTTGGTGGCACTGGCACACTTCACATCAGCGCATGAGACGGAATTTCTGATTAGTTGCCATGGATTCCCCTCCCTTTACACAGCCGCCTTCATTCGCGCCCAACACTTTGCACTTGTTTACTCTGCTTTGACTTTGGCGGAATTCTATTTATTTTCGAAAATTTCTTTTGGGAGAAAAAAAAGGTGGAACTCCCACACGCAGGCCGCATTCAACCCACATGAATGTCACACACGCAGTCCTAGGCGTGTGATCCCGGGGGATTTTCAAAGTAGCCGCGTAATTGAATTTACTTTATACTTTGCCTGATTAGAAAAAGTTGATTGGATTTCACGCAGCCTCATGTGTGGGGAGTCGGGTTGAAGCCGGTTCCTTATTATTCCCTAGACTGGTACTATGTAATAAGTGGACGCAGACTGAAGGAAAAACCATGTTCACATTTGATAGTTTTGGTAGTATTATCATTACAATTAATCTCGTCTTATTGCTATATATTGTGTTAGGTGTATATATATAAACTTAATATTAAATAAACAAATATATATATAGTATTTTTGGGAAATAACTTAGTGTTAATAAAAACATAAAGTGTACCTATTAATATGATTAAATGGAATTTTAGAATATTTATTTGAAGGCTATTCAGGTAATTTAGTAATTAATTTGTTAACCAATTTAAATTTAGATTTATAAATAATTAAGTTTATTTTAATTTTTAAATTTAATATTATCATAAACAAGTTCATTTATAATGCATTATAATAAATTATTTTTACAATGCCAAGTTGTTAAAAAAATCTTTTTATTCCGATTTTATCTCTTTCAAGGCCAAATAGCCAAATACCTAAAATAGACTGGCAATACAAAATGCATCGAATGAGAATTGAGATAGCTGGACACGGATTTGGTTTTTGGATTGACGTAATACTGTTTTGATTGCACCTGCAGATGGGTCTTGGCAACACACGGGGAATAAATAGAACCCGGGCTTTCGATAAGTGATAAGAGGGTACCAAGGCGAGTTTTGGTGGGTGATAAGCGGCAGCCAGACGACAGCTGGGCGTCGGAATTGGCGACAGATGGCGCGATCGGAGCACCTGAGATACACCCAATGACCCCCGAAACTGCACCGCGATATCTCGCCAGAGATTCCAAGCTCCGTGTTCCACACCAAACCATCGCACCTTTTGGGTATAAAAGCAGCCCGTTGGACGGCAGTAAGGCAACAGTCTTTAGGCATTGGATCCACTGAGTGCATCTGATCCGGAGCAGTTAAGTCGTAGAGTCGTCGAGTGTAGTAGAGGACCTTCACCATGAAGATCGCCATCGCATTGCTGGCCTGTCTGGGCCTTGTGGCTGCGGCCAACTTCCACCAGACCCACGAAGTCAAGATCGCCGACAAGGACTTCCTGATGAAGCAGATGTTCCTCAACAACATGGTCCTGCGCATCGAGGATCCCCTGATGGACGAGGAGTACATCAAGCTGGGCCAGAAGTTCTACTTCGAGGAGTCCTACTACACGGTGAGTGAAGATTTGACGTTTTGTTTAGCTTTTTTCAATTTACAATCCATTTTTTTCTTCCAATTCCCTTCCAGCACTACGACCTGTACATGAAGAAGTTCTTCGAGGCCTACAAGGCTCACGCTTTGCTGCCTAAAGGAGAGTTCTTCGGCGCCCTGGCGATGTCCCATGCCAAGCAGGCCCGCGGTCTGTTCAACTTCTTCTACTACGCCAAGGACTGGGAGACCTTCATGACCAACGTGGCCTGGGCTCGCATGCACGTCAACGAGGGCATGTTCGTCTACGCCCTGACTCTGGCCGTCATCCATCGCAACGACTTCCATGGCCTGGTGCTGCCCATGATCTACGAGATCTTCCCGCAGTTCTTCTTCAACAGCAAGTTCGTCTACGAGGCCGAGAAGTTCGACTACGAGATGTGGATGAAGATGACCATGTACGAGAAGGAGTACATGGATGTGTACTACAAGACCCACTCGCACGGCTATGGCTATGGAAACATGTACCAGTCCAGCGACTACACGTACATCAAGGACTTCAAGACCTGGCAGTGGTGGAAACTGATGGGTCTGGGCGAGCACTGGTACAGCAACGACAAGTTCATTCTGCGCGAGAACATCAACGAATTCTACCAGGAGTCCCAGTGGCTGTCGATGATGAAGGACGTGAAGAAGTTCTACATGCCCGTGGACTACTCTCGCGATCTGAACATCTACAACGAGGAGTCGAAACTGTCCTACTTCACCGAGGATCTGGGATGGAACGCATACTGGTACTACCTGAACATGGACTACTCCTTCTTCCTGGACGGCAAGACCTTCGAGCTGCAGAACGATCGTCGCGGTGAATGGTGGCTGTACAACGTGCACCAGATGCTCAGCCGTTACTACATGGAGCGTCTGTCCCACGGATTCGGCGAGATCCCCGAGTTCTCCTGGTACCACCAGATCGAGATGGGCTACGACCCCCAGATGATTTACTACAATGGCATAGGCTACAGCTACCGCAAGAACTACTACGAGATGGAGACCTACGGCAACTTTGATATGCTCGACAAGATCACCGGTTTCGTGAAGCGCGTCCACAACATCGTCGAGATGGGCTACTACAAGACTGCCGATGGCCATATGATCGATCTGCGCAAACCCGAGTCGATCGAATTCATTGGCAACATGATGCAGGGCAACATCGATGCCATGGACAAGATGTTCTACCAGTTCTGGTACATGCTCGCCCATATGTACTTCGCCGAAACCGACTACACCCAAATGGATGTCTATCCCAACGTGATGCTTAACTTCGAGACCATGATGAGGGATCCCATGTACTACATGTTCTACAAGTCGATCGCCTCGGTTTACTTCCAGTTCATGCACTACCTGCCCAAATACACCAAGGAGCAGCTCTTGATGCCCGGCGTGACCATGAAGCACGTGGAGGTCAGCGATCTGACCACCTTCTTCGATCTGGTTGACTTTGATGTCACCAACATGCTGAACGACAAGATGGTCTTCCACGACGGAAAATTCGTGTGGGACAAGGCTCTGTTTGCCCGCCAGATGCGTCTGAACCACAAACCCTTCACCTACACCTACACCATTGAGTCCGACAAGGTCGAGAAGGTTGTGATTCGCGCCTTCCTGGGACCCAAGTACGATGAGTTCGGCAAGATGATCTCGCTGACCGAGAACCGCATGAACTTCATGGAGATCGACGAGTTCTCCTACGAACTGAAGGCTGGCAGCAACATGATCACCAGGAAGTCGAGCGACTTCTACTGGACCGTCAAGGACCGCACCACCTACACCGAGCTGTACTACTACACGATGATGGCCTTCGAGGGCAAGTACGACTTCCCGCTGGACATTAGCGAGCCCCACTGCGGCTTCCCCGATCGCCTGGTCCTGCCCATGGGCTGGAAGAAGGGCATGCCCATGCAGATGTTCTTCATGGTGGTCCCCTACGTGGCCCCCGCCCACGAGCAGTTCTCCACCTTCGACTACACCTACTCGTGCGGCATTGGATCCGGAGCCCGCTTCGTCGACAGCATGCCATTCGGCTATCCCTTCGACCGCGAGGTCGACGAGTACGAGTTCTTCGTGCCCAACATGTACTTCAAGGATGTGATGATCTACCACGCCGACACCATGGAGCCCTACTACAAGTACAAGAGCTACTCCAACTACGGCCACTTCGATTACTCCTTCTTCAACGACTACTACACCAAGTACTTCAAGTACTAAAATTAGCGTCGTCGTTGTGTGTGCGGCTGCGATTCTGATTCGGAAATTCGAAATACGACCATCGAACGAACCACCCATTGATCTTTAGTATGTAAGGTGCGCAAAAAGTCTAATAAACTTTCGAAAAACCAAGCAAATCTGTAGTTGTTGTCACTTCTGGAATATCTGTTTTAATCGGGATGGTTGTGTTCAAAAGTATTGAGAAATTTAACTTTTTATTGGAAAAAGTTTTCAATGATTTCATTAAGTGTAGAACTCTCTTTAAAATTATCGCAATTTGCTTTAGAACTTAAAATAGCGCTAAGTGAAACATACTTTTGGGGTGAGTTTCCTTCACGCAATCGCATACCTATAATTCCGAACTGGTTCTGGCCGCTTCCCGATGGAAACCCAACCGCTGAGCGGCGAAAAGCATACTTACCTGGCGTAGAGGTTAATCGTGATCACGAAGGCGGTTCCTCCGGAGTGAGGCTTGGCCATTGCACCTCGGCTGAGTTGACCTCTGCGATTATTCCTAATGTGAATAACTCGTGCGTGTAATTTTTGGTAGCCGGGAATGGCGTTCGCGCCGTCCCGACATGAGATATAAATTTGAAGATTATTTAAGTATTGCGTTTTTGAAGATTATTTATCGTTTGGTCATTTGATAATCTATCGCCGTTATTGCTGGCTACGGATATGGCTAGAGACTCGATGCCGTAATTTTTCTACAGCGTTGCTATTCTCTGAGATCGAGAAGTACAGTTATAAATTATTCATAGAAGAAACAGAACCCCATTATCTGGTATATGTTCTCTTCTTCCATCGGCATCTAATCATTGTCGTAAACATGTCCATTGAATACATTCCGCATACATCATACGGATTCCGGAAGCATGGTTGCTCACCGCCCTAACCAGTTATTACAAATGTGCTGAAAGAATGTTCTCCAACACTTATCCATGTAGAGCTTCAATCGTCTACTTGAAAGTGGCACTGCTGCGGCTTTATTTTTAGAACTTAAAAATACGTTATCGTCGGTCTATTAAACCTTTCTTCTGTTATTGACATTCGTAATGTTTTTTTTTAAATAATTTTGAGCAATCGAGCGGAGGCGGCACATGGTAGCCTCTATGTGCAATGCACATTGTGCATGGACTTTACTAGTATTACATGCTTTGCCGTCCTTTCTACATTAAAAACAAGAGAGAACGCTATAGTCGGGTGCCCCGACTATCAGATACCCGTTACTCAGCCAAAGTGAGTGCGAGGGAGATGGAGATAGCAAATTTTTAACCTGGCATAACTTTTTAACGAATGGTCCGATTTGAAAAATTTCTTCTACATTTCGATAGGTATTGATTAATGCAATAAAACTGCTATTTAGTTTTCCAAAATCTTTAATGGTGTGGGCGTAAGACACCTTAAAGATTGTGGGCGATTGAGGGGGAGGGGGCGTGGCCCCCGGCTGAAACAAACTTGCGCTGCGTAGGAAGCCAAAGAATTTGTGTGGGTTAGCCCAATTCTCTAGCTTTTGTAGTTTCTGAGATCTCAGCGTTCATCCGGACGGACAGACGGACAGACGGACATGGCTAGATCGACTCGGCTAGTGACCCTGATCAAGAATATATATACTTTATAGGGTCGGAAACGCTTCCTTCTACCTGTTACATACTTTTGCACGAATACAATATACCCTTTTACTCTACGAGTAACGGGTATAATTAAGAATCGTGCTGATCACGGGAACTGCACGGATGACGAAAGGAAGATTGGCCATATTATCGTGATCGGGTGCGTTCTCAGAAAGGACGACATTGGCCATGAAGGTGAGATAATACTGGTTTCAACCAGTTTTCTTCTTCAGAAGAATATCAATAAGTTGCAGTTAGAATAAAACTGTTTAAAGACACAACCATAATTTTTAAATACGCAACTTTTATACAATCCACAAATTTATATCTCATGTCGGGACGGCGCGAACGCCATTCCCGGCTACCAAAAATTACACGCACGAGTTATTCACATTAGGAATAATCGCAGAGGTCAACTCAGCCGAGGTGCAATGGCCAAGCCTCACTCCGGAGGAACCGCCTTCGTGATCACGGTTAACCTCTACGCCAGGTAAGTATGCTTTTCGCCGCTCAGGGGTTGGGTTTCCATCGGGAAGCGGCCAGAACCAGTTCGGAATTATAGGTATGCGATTGCGTAAAAAACTCACCCCGAAAGTATGTTAAATATACTTTCACTGTAGCACTTTTGTCTTATCTGCCACCTGCCTTTCTTTATAATATTTTTAGAAACTAACTAAAAGTTATAAAGTCAACCGAAACAAACTCATGTTTTAATACCTAAAAAAAAGACAGCAAGCCCTTGATTAATAAATTAAAGCACGCCTTGTAAAATGGAATGTGATATTTAATTTCCAATTAAAAATAAACAATCAAAAAGGCTGACAGCACTTTTACAAGCAATAAAATCATTCAGATGGTGAGAATAAATCAGCGGGATACGGTTAACGGGAAAAAGAAGAGCAGCAGCCTAAATTTCGAATATTTATGGGAATAATAAATGGTTTTGCAGGAAATTTTGCCAAGCCACAAAAAAAAGTTATAATCGAAATAGTTTGGAAAACTCGAAAATTCGATGGTGAGAACAGATCCGCGGGAGATGCGAGCCCCGAAAGTGATTTAATTTATGGCAATTACAAATTGTTATTAGAAATTTGCGGTCAGCGAGTGGACACACGACCGCAGGTAAATGAAAAATCAAAATGGGAAATGAACCGGGCTGAAAAAGCAGAAAAGCAAAAATTATTGTTGACATAAGCCGCATTTTCTGTGCGATGTGCGTGAATTGTTTGCTGCTTGTTTGTTTGGCTGTTTGTTTGTTTGTTTGCTTGTCTGTGGGCTGCCACTCGTGTCCTTTTGCATTATTCCAGCATACATATTGAGAACTGAAGGACTCGCTGTGGAAATGCAAATTAAACATGAGAGAACGCTATAGTCGGGTGCCCCGACTATCAGATACCCGTTACTCAGCTAAGGGAGTGCGAGGGAGATAGATATATAAAATCTTTGATCGGGCATAACTTTTTAACGAATGGTCCGATTTGAAAAATTTCTTCTACATTTCGATAGGTATTGATAGTCACAATAAAACTGCATTTTTAGTTTTCCAAAATCTTTAATGGTGTGGGCGCCAGACACCTTTCAAAAAATGGTGTAGGGCGATTGAGGGCGTTAGAGGGGGCGTGGCACCATTTTGAAATAAACTTGCGCTGCGTAGGAACTCCAAGAATATGCATGTAAAATGCCAATCCTCTAGCTTTTATAGTTTCCGAGATCTCAGCGTTCATACGGACGGACAGACGGACAGACGGACATGGCTAGTTCGACTCGGCTAGTGATCCTGATCAAGAATATATATACTTTATAGGGTCGGAAAAGCTTCCTTCTCCCTGTTACATACTTTTGCACGAATACAATATACCCTTTTACTCTACGAGTAACGGGTATAACTAACAAACACGGGCCATCAATTTAGCCTCTGTGTCGCTCTGTTTTTGATGAGCACTTGACAAAACGCTAATGAAAGAGACGAGATGGCTGCGTGTTTGTGTTTTTGCGGCATTTTAATTAATAAATGTGCATCTAGTTTGCCGTGGGGAAAATGGGAAATCAGCCAACCGCCATTGAGCGACCGCCCAACTTTGCCACATTAGCTGCAATTCAACTTTATCAATAGGCTTCTAATTAACTCGCACATGGGCAAAAACTTTCCCGAGGAGCTCTCTACCCACAACAACTGATGGTTCCGCACTTTTCGATGAGTTTGCTGATCTAGTTTGGGGGTTTCGTGTCTAATCAGTTCAACAGTAAAGTTATGTAATGCCCTTCGGTCTGTTCAGTCACGTATTCGTTGAGTGTATCCGCAGGAAATACGTGTTTGTAGTTATTGTGGACCTCTTCCATCTTTCTGCCCCGAAATTAATATATATATATTCTCTGATCAAGTGAGGTCGAAAAATGTTCCATTGCTTTTGAAATCATGTGTAGCTGTAAGCCCGCAGTGTCTTATCAGTCATTTAGTATGACTAATTAGCGTTCAGAAATCATGTTTACGAACTAAATAAAAAAGAAACGTTATAGTCGAGTGCCACGACTATCGAATACCCGTTACTCTGTTGATCAATTTATAAGAAAATATACGCCAACTGACATTAAATTAATATAGATATAAACAGTTTGAACTAATATCTATTATATTTTATTTTTGTTAAAAACATATGTATAAAGCTCATATGCTTGGACATTCATAGTCGTGTTCGGATCTTGACTTCTTGTCGACTGAGCCTTATTCAATATTGTGTATGGTGAGGTGACGGGATCAGGATTATCGGGACTCCCAGATATCCGATAAGTATTAATTATAATATACGGTACGGTGACGGGACCAACAGGATCCAACATTCTTGGCGGCTGAGCTTCCTTTATTATTGAGTTTGGCGAGGAGTCGTCTTTAGGAGAATCGAATCTTGGAAGCAACTGAGCAGTATTCCGATCTATAATTTTCTTTGTCTCTTTGGAACCCAAAAATATTCTCCTCACCGAAGAGATGGTTTCGACTGGGGGATCATGACTGTATGTGAAATTAACATTTCGTAGTCGCAATCGGTTCATCACAATGGGATCGAATATGGGAGGAAGGGTTATTACGATTTCTTTAACTATTTTTCGTTTCCATTTCAGAAATAGGACGGTGATCAGGGGGGCCAGTACCAAGATGGATAAACTTATTCCAAGGCTAAAATGACTGAACTCTGTTTCTTGAAAGATCCACGGATCAACATACTTCATGCCCCCGCCGAAACCATCGAAGCAGTCCACTGCCACAGCCAGATTATTCCTTTCCTTCAGTACCTCAGACTGGTACGTGTTTTCATGGTTTGTATACTGAATATGAAGTTCTTTGCAGATTGTGGGTGTAGAACATAAGAATAAGTAGTGGTAACATGGGCTCTTCTGTTCCTGAGGTGGTTCCCAAGTAAGGATATGGTTCTCTAAGTGGTACTGCAAATTCTGTGGTTGATAGTGAGTATAGTTGGTTAGAACTGGCACCGTCAGATTATCGCATTCCAACGATCGACCCATGTCGTTCTGGCTCCAAATGGACACGGTGGTCCCCTGCTTAGAATTCCAGTCCTTGAAAACTGCTGAGCTGTTGCCCTGAAAATTCGGTTCCCTTCTGAAAATAAAAGAGGAAATGAGATTCAAAGATTTAGGTTAACTTCAGGTATTAAGAATTACCCCTTATCTGTGATCAGGATGTACGTTAAGTTCGGTCCGTTGATGCCCAGTTCATGCAGGGGCTCCCAGAAGACGTGAACCTCATTTGTTTCTAGATTGTAGTAAAATCCCTCGTGCAGAAAATAAGGTTTACGTGGCAAGGAAGCTTGTGAGGTGAAGATCAGCTTGTAATTATACATTGACCACTGCGCATCTTCGTGGTTAAATTTGATAGCTAATTTCACTCTGTAGGTCTGGTAATGATATTCCGGGATTTTAAAGCACACATCTTTCGGCTCTGTGAAGTTAGCTTGTTCAAAACTAATTATCTCGGTATCTTCCAACGTGATCCGCGGACTTTGCGACTCCAGGTACACTTCCCATTTGTAGGAGCTCCTATTCTTAAATGAATGCGGGCCGAAATCTATGCAGACCGTGAATTCCGATTGCTCTATTACGGGCCTATTACTTGGCCAATACGGCACTCTCAATTGGATATCACTCCTGTAAGTCACATGCTTTTCTAAAATCCCATTTGAGTGTATTTCAATTGTGAAATTTCTACTTATTCCCCGAAAATTAATTGGATATTGAATGTTGCAGAAAGTCAAGAAAAGGCACTCAACTTTGAACGTGTTATCCATAGTCAAAAGAAATCTATTGATTTTCGGATTTTCTGGAAGGTATTCCAAGTGACACTCTAGTTCGGTCTTGATATCAGTATAGTGGCATTCTAAGAAATCTGCTACAGGTAGCGTCGCCTTCGGGATGAAGGCTCTAGTTGTGCTATTATCCGGCCAGTTGCACTGGACCTCCAACTTACTGTGCCCGAACTGAGTTGGCTCTACTCTATAGCTGATGGTGAACTCGTCGATAAGCTCTGTTTCCAATTTACGATTATCCACCATGAGCTGAATATTCCACGGTTTTGGGGCGGATCCGTTATAGAAACAGTGCACGTCATAGGTAAAATTAAAACGGTTGGTTCCGTTTGTAAGGGTATAAATATATCCACTAAGTTGAACAGTTGACCAACAATTGGCAACCGCCGTTATTAGCAAAAAGATCCGCCAGCTCATGTCGACTTCAAAACATTGACTGAACGATAGATTTTATTTCCGGCTTAGTTCCAGTATCAGCTTGAAAATTCTAAAACTTAACGATTCGCTATATTTGTATATTGAACAGCAGATTGTGCTTGCTCTCCCGCATTACAGCAAAACAAGTTCAACGTAATTTACGACCAGAGCTTTCCAACATATGTTATTTTTTATACTGAGTGTTTTATTTTTTTAGTCAACCGAAGCTTTGAATAAATAAGTAATTACACTGTGCAACATGTTTTGGTGCTTTGGAGTGTAACTGCAGTTGGGATTTCCCAATCTAAGCAAAAGAGAACGCTATAGTCGGGTGCCCCGAGGTGCGAGGGAGATGGAGATATAAAAACTTGGTACACTCAGAAAAAAATCGCCATACTTGTAAAGCCAAAAGCAGCTAAGCTTGACTTAAAAATTTTTTTTTTTAAAACAATAAGAAAAAAAAAAAAGTTTTTAATTTAGGGAAAGTATTTCCAAAGTTGAATAAGAAGAAGAAAATAAAAATCGGGAATTATGCCGGATACACCCCTCTGACGGTGCTTGTTGTTGGTTCCCTTTTCGCAACTTATGTTTCTAAACACATGGATGATGCATTCGTACGTACTTAAACACACCTTTAGTTTAAAATTATAACATTTTTTGGGGCTTAGGAGTGTAAGTGCAGTTGGGATTTCCCAATCTGAAAGATCTAATCAAAACAATTTAGCGCGCATTTGTGGTTCTTCTAGGTGTAAAGTTTTCAAGTTACAATTTTATATATCTCAAGAGTCTAATAAAATTTTATTTTTATGTGTTCAGGATTATTATAGGTTTGGATTCCAAATGGATCCGCCACTGCTAAAACCCTTTGACTCTACGATTAATGGGTATAAGCATTTCAAATGAATATGAAATCTTTGCATGTACAACATTTTCTTTTGATATTTAGTTATTCAAGAGAAGTCAAAGTGATAAGTTAAACTAAATAAAAAAATTTTTTTATAGAATATATTTTGGAATGCGGTATTTATTATTGATTATTAAAATCTCAGAGAACCTATTTCCAATTTTTATTCAGCACTATTTGAAGCATCTTCTCGTTGGGCATTCCATGTAATTATTTCAGCATCAAACGGCCCCCGCAGATGGAAACTTTTTCGCCGAGCAAACAGCGAAACTTTGCCATCATATTTTCTAGCTGCCGTGTCGTGTCCTTTGTGCCTGGCCCAGTTCGCCAGTTTGCCAGTTGGCCAGCTTTCCTGCCGAGTTTTCCGAAACCAGGACGAAGACGAGCGTGGGCAGCATAAGCAGGGATAAGTGCTCCTGAGTGGACAGGACTCATTAGAGCTGACTGAGCGAATAATAAACAAGAAGCAATCGCTTCGCCTCGCCTTCCTATTTTGCGGACTTTTGCTTCTTGTTCCGTTCGGTTTGGAGGCGGTGTTTAAAAGCATTTCCATGCTAAAAACAAAAGGCCATTCAATAGGATTTCGCCTTTATGGGACCGGCTGCCCAAATGCGGCTTAAGTTAGTGCCTCCACTACCTCTGAAGGTCCCCTGGACATCCACAGTTGGCACTCTCGCATTATTTACATGCTCATGCCCCCCCCGTATTTACTCGTCCAAGTCCAAGTCCTTTCTTCGATTCCTCTGTTCTGAAAGACTGAAATTCTAAACCTTTTTGCGGGGATGGTTGGCGATGGTCGTATTCGCATGCACTGCCTCTAACACAGAAGGGAGCTTTTAAAATATTCATAGAATTGCTTTAATAACGGCAAATGAGCAAGCCAGAACGTTCCAGTTCGGCCTCAAAATGTCATTTTGGGTTGTGCACTGTAAAATAAATAGGGTAAGGGAATTGTTATAACTACAGTACTACCTAAAAAAAATAAGTAAAATTGAATACTTTTTAATAACAAACCTCCTAATAGTATTCTTTTTTAAAACCTGTAGTAAAAGTAGCTATTATTATACTTTCTTCTCTCAGTGTAAAGTATTCATTTCCTATCCAATTGTCTATCTCTATCGGCGGATGGCATATGGACGGAAGGGGGAGGGGGGAGTAGGCCACAGGTTATGCGGCAAAAAGCAATTTTTATTTACCAGAGGGCTCCGCTGGAAGCCTCTACTCCATTCCCGCTTGCTTTCCGTTGACTGATTGGCGAGACGGCGCCAGTGAGCAAATACCGGAGACTGGAGACCGGAGACAAACGAGGGCGTCCATCTCAAGATGCCACCTCCCCAATCCGGAACTCATCCCCTCTCCATCAAGCGACTCCATCGGGTTCGGTATGCAAATCAGGAACGACGACGCCGGGCAGGAAGTTGATTAAATGACAAAATAAATAGAAAGTGAAGGATAATGTCAACATTCTAAGTGGTTTTCTTTTAAAAAGCTTAACTGACAATGAACCGCAGGGCAGCGGTCGCTTTCCCGCTTTCCCCATTTTCCCCGTTTTCCCCATTTTTCCCGCTAAAAAGTTGGGGGTCCTGCGACCACGGCATCAAGTTGAATAAATTATTTTTGTGACTGGCGGGCAGGCTGGAATCTGGAATCTGGATGGGGGGAAAAGCTGCGGGGCAGTTGGGATACACAGGACACGAGTCCTTGAGGTCGCTGCCACAGGAAATTGACTTTGATAGTGCATGAAATTTGATGATAATTTAACATTTTTCAATTTCGGTTTATGGACCCCAAAATCCACGTGGCGGCTACACTGAAAATAACTCGGAATTTTTTAGATTCTGTGAGGTTAACTGATTTTTTGTATGTCTTAAATTTTATTTAAATTTTTAAAAGTATGACACATTTTTTAGTTTTGACTAACTGATAGGGCTTTTATTTAATAGATCTATTTTGATGGCAAACTTTCCCTTTCAAAAAGGATTTTTTCCCAGCCTTGCTTAAAAATATATCATTATATTTTAAAACTTAAAACCTTGACCACTTTGTTAGAATTTTTGAAGTGCACCCCCATATGAAGCCGCTTGAAATGCACGGGGATGATAAGGTTTTTGTGGGGGATGAGGAATCAGGGTGCCAGCTGAGCATCCCCGTCGGCGGCTAATGAGCTGCCCTTATTAAATTGAGCGTGCGGAAATGTTGGACATCGCCAGAGTCCAGAGTCAAACTCTCTTATCCTGACAGGGGCAAATTGTTTTGGCCGCGCTGACAAATGCCGGCCGGGTTCTCTTTGAGCCGTTTTTGTGTCGCCAATTTAATTGAAAGAAGTCCCGCTGGGAGCCTCTTTGGCGCTGTTCCTAATTGGCTGCCCCCCGGATGCAGGAGATCCACTTTGGCACTCTGATACTTTGCTACACTGTCCGGTCTTCGAGGACAAATGGCGGCGACACGTATGCATCATTAAGTTTCTGGCCAGACGCCAAGTCGCTCCCTCGGTTGATTTAGATGGGACGTGATTGGGTGGACCCACAAATGCATTAAAGGCATAAAAAATTACCTCTTGAAGCACCGAAGATCGCTTAAAAATTCTCACTGAAGGGAAAACTTGACTTATAAGCTAAATAATTGTAAAGTTACAAATTGTTAAACTGAAATATAAGCTCAAGGAAGTGTAGAAATTAGAAATAGCTAATAAATAATATATATTGTTAAAAATTCAGAAATATTTTTTTTTTCCATGTACACCTTCAATAAAATATTTAATTCCAACAAAATTAAAAAAAAGTGCCTTTTTTTAAATGGTAATTGAAAATAATGGTTAAGTTAAAATTTAAATATAAACTTTACCCTGTTTAACCTTTAAAAACTTTGTTATCTTCTGACCATCAATCTTTGAAAAGTGGTAAACAATGTACTGTTAAATTGCAAATTAATTACTTGATGCTAAATAATATACATTTCAGTCGGTGACCTCGACCTTACCCACTGTTACTGATAAGTGCTATCAGCTGGTGAGCAAACATCATTGAGCTGTTTTCAGTGTGCTGCGATTTTCCTCCTGAATCAGTTCGAGATTTTAAATAATAATGCACACCTTTATAGTATTTATTTTGCTGCTCACTGTAACTAACTTGAATCGGTTTTAAAAAACGTAAATAAAAAAAACCATAGCTTAAAAAGCTCAATATTTGCTATTTTTTGGGTAATTACACTAAATAGCTATTATTTTTAAGAAATAATAGTGAAATAGTAAAATGATAACGTTTGTTTATGGACTTTAAATAATAAAGTATGGAAATACTATCAATTTTTTATATTGTCTTCGATAGCTGATAACTCGAGTAGCATCTGGTGCCAGTAAAAGCTACTCGGAGAACTGGGTTGTGGCTGTTTTGATGCTTGTCAAACAAATTATAAGCCACAGACTCAGCTCAAGTGCCTCAACGAAAAGCGGTTTACCCACTTGTGTTCATCGTCCTCCGGCTGAATCTCAATCTCTTGCTCATTTCCAACCTCATCCCGGCTGTTCGGCTGTTTCTGTTCTGTTTTGTTGTAAAACTTTTGCATGCTGCCTCTGCCAAAAGCAGCTTATGGCTAATCCGCATATGGCAAATGATATAATATATACATGAGAGCAGGGAAGCCCTAGCAAGGGGGGAACCACCAGTTTAATGGAACTTTCGGGATGCAGAGAGCTCCAAACCTGACAAAGCAATTTCCACAGTGACACATTTTCCAGAGAGGAGCACCGAGTCGTCGTGGAGCCACTCGAGTTTCGAGTGCAATTTATTTGCTACATGCACGTAAATAAATACAAATATATACGAGCATAAATAATAAAAAAATATTAGTGCACATTTTAATTCGTTTTTATTAAAATGCGCGCAGTCTGTCGAAGGAGGGGGTTTCCCTGGGAAATGGGGAAAATGGCAGGAGCTGTCTGTCTGTTTGGTTTGCGGCTTGGCTGCCTGTCAGTCTAGTTAGTGGGTTAAAGGGGGTGGACATTACCCATTGGGCTAGTGGTGGGTTAACCGTGAGGGAAGGGGGGAAAAGGCACTGATGGGAGGAAGACGCACTTACATCAGTGCACAATTTTTTTACATTAATGTGTAAAGTGCTCTCCTACAGATACAAATATACAAATATACAGATACAAATACAAATACAAATACAAATACAAATACAGAACGTGTGCCGTCGAGGGAAATTAAAATAAAAGGCAAGCACAAACAAACAAACTACAGCAAATGCCACTACAACTATATGAGCTTCAATATATACAGTGGAGGGCATAAATATGTAGTATGTAACTATGGGAAAAATATTTTTGGATTTGTTTACTAGTTACTAGAGAAAATTCCTTACAACAAACAAATAAAAATAATTGGAAATTATATAGGAGAGTATTTCCTAATGTTTAAGCCATTAAAAAGTAAGCAGTTTTTTTGAATACGGAAAGGAGGTCGGTTTAGCCCCACCATCTAAAATTTTTTCCATACATAACAATCTATTCCAGCTTAAAGATTTTTCTTAGGTTGTGCTTATAAAAACTAATCTCTTTATTGCCACATTTATTTTTAAATAATCTTCCTTGGATTATTACTTTAGAAATGGTCCTACGCGTATCAAACGCACTGTTTGCCTGCATAGCGTCGTTCCGTCTGTGTGGGTTGACTATCTCGCAGATGGGGAAATGCAATTTCTGACTTTATGCTGTTCACTTTTCACTTTTCCCAGGTCCGTGTCCAAAATGTGGGCGATGCATAAAAAGGCGAAACATGGAAACATGAAACATTGGTGCGGAGCCAAGTGAATTGCGGTCTAATGGGTTGTCTTTCCAGCTCGACGGCGGAGTGCAGAAGCGTGTAAGCTTCCGTTGTCGCAGTTTTTTCCCCTCCCTTCGTTACAAAGTATATATTGCTGGGGATCTTTAATCAATCGTTTCGATTTTTTTCCCTCTTATATTTTAATTCCATAATTAATGCCTCAAAGACTCGATTCTATTGATGGTGGCGCAAAAAGGCCCCTCGCTTGACAAGTGTAGCATGAAATGAGTGCGCGACATATTCATAAATTATGCTCCTTTCATTGCCAATTAGAAGGACCCGATGCCAGGCAGCAGCCACAGGACAACCCCAAATGAAGCCAATTAGTTGACGTAATGTTAACGACAATCACGAGGCTGGAGGATGAAGGATGCTGGATGGAGTATGGAGGATGGAGGAACTAGGGACCCAGTGCAGGTGCTACTATAAATTTTGGGGACGAGGAGCAGACAGTTTTTGAACTGCCTGCAAATGGAAACATTTGAAGCCCAGCCGTGACGACGAATATGCACTGGGGGAAATCCTGAGGAGTTTAATATTTTTTTGGAAATTGAGTAAAGAATAATGTCCAACAACTTATCTTTAACTTGGGAATTGCCTAGTTTTAAAAATTGTAAATTTTTAATTTATATCATTTAATGCAAATTTAAATAATTCTAAAATTTTTTAAGCCCATAAATATTTTAGTTTGGGGTCTTAAAATGTTTTCATATTTTGATCACATTAGATCCCATTTTTCTAGAAAGTTTTAGCATTTCTTAAAGTGTAGCTGAACTCTAGACAGGTGATGGGCGTTGGGCGGTGGCTTCGAGCAGCTAATTAATACGCGCCGCTGCACCACAGAAAACGGGGCGGAATGTGGGAGGTGGCACTGTCGCAGCAGCGGCAGTTGTAGTAGTAGTGGTGGCCTGGACCTGGAAGACCTGGCTCAAACTGTCAGCTTTTCCATCGCGACCTGTAATGAGCGTTCAGAGTTAATTGGCGTGCAGGAGAAGAAAGGCGAAAGAAAAAACGGGCAGCGGGAAACTTGACAAAATTGTATGCGTCTCAAAGACATTAATTAGAAGTAATTGGTGCGGCCTAATGAGCTTGTTTGTTGGTCGGTTTGGTCTCCCACCCCTTCTTCTGCTTCCACTGGCAGGGCAATTTGCAAAACGACTTGGAGTGGATTTATAACCCTTCAATATACCCTGTACCCACTGCCCTTCAGCTGGCAATCAACTCATATTTCATGGCATGTTCGGCTGTCATTAGGCGCGAAAGCTACGAATTGAAACGCGAAAAACAATCAAAACTTTTAATAAAAGAAAAGCTGAGGCGCAAAAAAATCAAACAGGGCGACGCACACAATCGTAAATATTTTGTTTGGCAGGGAAAATTCCCCGCCCACTCGGGCTTTGTTTTTATGCGATTTCAATCAGGGAACTCGAGGAACTCGAACCATTTCGATGGGGAAAAGGTTGCAACAATTCGAAGCGGCGCCGCCTCAAATGACGCGCGAAATGAAATGAAAATTTCCCCATTTTCCCGACCCTTCCCACCACCGAGACTAGGAAAACTAAAGTGTAACACTTGAACTGTTGTTTGTGTTTCGATTTCTGTTGTTTTCTTTTATTTCCGCAGCGATTTTCCCAGCCATTTTCCATATTGAACTCTGACACGCAACATGCAAACGATACTGTATCGGTACTGGAGGGGCGAATAATGAAATATGCCAACTTTGATGATGTGTCATATCGCGCGATTGAAATCCTAGACGCAAACGAGCCAAAAGGCAGCTCCGCTTTGATTCATTAAAATATTTCGGTAATGCGATGGATGGAATGGAATGGTTTGGGATGGGATGGGATTTATGCAATGTTCCTTTGACGGCGAGAGATGGTAAGGGGTTCCCCGTAATTGAGTTTCCTTGACAACAAAGCGGTTTATATGCCATAAATTGACTTTTATGTCGGGAAATTGGGAATGCGGAGAGCGGAGGGCCGGGGATTGGTTTCGTTGACAACCTGCGATACCTGCCTGCATATGCTTAGAATATGTGGAGCATCCCCACAATGGAAATGGGAAATCAGCAGCACGGGAAAGCAGCTTACAGCAAACTAACGAGCAGCTCATTGGCCTCCAGAGTCGAAGATGTGATGCAAATAAATAAGTATAAACAGCTGGGGAATTTCGTGAACAACTATAAAGATTTATGAAAAAAAATATAAAAAATACTTTAAGATCATAAAATCAATTAAGATATAGGTAGACCTATAATTCGATTATACTGATAACCATTATTATACAAATTCCTATTTTTTATTACATTTTTTTTATTAATTTTTAGCTTTTTAATAAATTATTGTACAAATTTTAATTTGGTTTTGCTATTTTTATAGATTTAATTTACTTTTAAAAATAATTTTTTTTACTTGTGCCATAAAATTGTCTTCTTAAATCACCTTTAAAATACAACATGATTAAAAGAAGGTTGATTAACTTTTAGCTTCTGACTAAATGTACACTTTTAGTAGTCCTTTTAAATCCGACGTGGACCACCCTCCATAATGATTTAACTTACAAAGTCGCCCTTGCCGAGATGCCCATTAAAATGTTATTTTCCCCGGCCTAATGCTTGAAATTTAATTTTAATTTCTCATTTTTGCAAGGGCGGCGCTGCCAGCTTTTTCTGGTCATTTATTTCTTGGTCGGCGGCTTTCGGCTTTTGTTTGTGCGGCGAGTGCTTTTGACGTGGACGTAATTACAAAAATTTTCGGTGCGTTTCCCTGAGCGGACTCCGTCAAAATGAGAAGAGATGACACGCCCAGGACTTCGGAACCTAGGGGGTTTTTATCCGCAGAAAAATCACAAAGAAACGGGGATATATTTTTGCATTTGGTTCTGGCTAGCCCGCGGGCGAAGCGATGATGATGTGGATGGCCAATGCAGCTAACCATAAATAGCGGTTATCGGAAATAGGGAATCCAGTATCCCCCTCTTTTCCTTTCCCCCCCTCGAATCGTGCAAACCATACAAATGCGGCGCATTTATTTTAATCCTTGGCCAGGAAGGACGAGCTCAGCGAGGAGCACAGGATGTGGATGTGATGGCCACGGGGACCACGGGGCGTATTAGTAATCGGAGCAGGGCGGGCGGACATTTGAGCTGGAGCCAGAAGCGCCTGGGGAGCAACAAAGTTGCGGATTCATAACTCTTTCATTTGGCCATATCTGCACATTTTTTCCATGCTGAGCGGGGATTTCCCCATCTCCCACCTACTGCTTTCCACCCCAAAATCTCCACCCATCCGCCCACCGAAGGCTGGCCTCGTAAAAAGCGCGCCGAGATTGGCATTTGGCTTTCGTTGCCAATATCCTTCGCGTCCTTTCCGCCCTTCCTGGACCCCCCCTCCCCCTCATAGCCCCTCCCTGATCACCATCTCCATTCCATTTGGTTCATGGCTTGGCTTGCTCTTGCCAAGGCATTCAT
This sequence comes from Drosophila pseudotakahashii, assembly GCA_035046095.1. NCBI lineage: Eukaryota > Metazoa > Arthropoda > Insecta > Diptera > Drosophilidae > Drosophila > Drosophila pseudotakahashii. The sequence continues at coordinate 1,070,814 of JAWNOE010000198.1, forward strand.
CAAATTCAAGTCATGTTATCGCAGAAAATGAAACAAATTTTTGCAATTTGATTGCTTTTCGTGTTGATGGCGTGAGCACCAGACACTGAGAGAAAAGGAATAAGAGATATGTAAATAATCAAAAACTTCATTATGATATAATTAAGCATATTAATATTATTATTGACCTAAAAAAAATTGAGTAAACTGAAATAAAAAAAATCGTTGTCTTTAAAGTATCGTTTGGTCTCCATCTCTTATTATTTTCCTTATTAAAAACTTATTATTTGTTTTTGAATTTATTATTATAATAAAAACTTTAAAGTTATTCAAGAAGTTTTTAATCATTTGATTTCTTTTTTTTAGTAAAGTAACATATTTTTTTCCCACTGTATTCAGGGTCCCAGTGAATCAGGGGGCGTGGCAGTGCGGCCCGCCCACCTATTAAATATGCATGCCTATGCGATAGGTCGAGATTTCTGCCGAGTTATGAACTCCGTTTCCTGCTTATGCGAAATTTTTCATATTTTTTACGTGCCTAAAAACCAAATGGAGCACGGTCCTCGGTCTTCGATTGGCATCGTAATCGTAATCGGTGGCAGGTGAATGATATTCGATGTTCCTGCGCCACCTTAATCATTTTCCTCCCCGGCCTGTTTTACATGCAGGGAACATGGAACACACACGTGGTATATAGTATATCATTTGCCCCTCGGAGCCTTTGCTTTTCTTGTTTATTTCAAAAGTTAATTTCGCACTTTATCATCGACTCCAGTCAGCGAACGGCGTATGGGAAATGAAACTTTTCAGCGGAAACGGAAGCTGTACACGTCCCTCCTGCAGATTTTCCACCGCCAACTTTTGGTGTGAATAAAGTAAAACAAATGAAAAGGCTTTCCCGCTGGCTCTTTTCTTTGGCAACAATTGCATTGCGGTAAACAATATTTCTGTTATCTGGGCAACCATGGTATATGCTATACATATAGCTATAGCTACAGTATACTTTACAGCTTCGTTTCCGTGCCCATTTTTATTGTTCTGGCTGAAAGGCAGCCAAGTGTTCAATGCACAACTTTTAGCGCAATTGTTAAAAGAATTAAAAGACAGCAGCTGAAAGAGACGGGGTGAAACAAAAGCCAGAGAGATATGATAACAGCCAGAGGACCGAGGACCGAAGGACCAAAGAACCGTGGACTGTGGACCGGAAACGGAAGGGAGCTGCCATAGACTCCGGTTAGAGAGTGGAACATGCGAGAGAAATGTGCCGTGACGTGGCAAATGTAATGGAAAATGGTCACAGGATCTGGAATCCACCTCATCCTCGTGCTGGCCAACTATTTTTATGCAGCCTGGCAATGTGTAACGCTCGAAATGCCGTTGAGAACAACGACACCATTCTTGGCTCTGCAGCTATTTATATGTTTATTCTCCACGAGCCGAGGCTATGATTTCTGTGCCAAGTGCGTAACTGCCAAGGGGACAGAGGCGGGGAAAAAGGGGGCTTTGGGGTATGGGGCTGGCGAAACCCGGGACTAACAAGCGACGTTTATTGCCATAAAAGTTTACGACAAAAACTCATTTCCGTCACCAAAGCAAAGCGATAAATGTGAGGCGAAAAATACACGGATAAAAATGTATAGAGGGTGGCCTCAATTTTAAAAACTAAACAATAGGTGTTAATTGAAAAAAAATAAATTCTGCAACATCTAACTTAAAAATTTCAATTGTGTTAAAATTTCAATTGAAAATTGTAATCAGAAATTGTAATTAATTGTACTCTTATTAAGAAACATTAATAATATTTCTTAACGATTTCTATGCAGGTTCAATAATTGATAAACCGGCACCAAAGTATAGATCCAATTTTTCCCTGTCTACCAGGCGTCGATTCTGCAATGATTCCAGGGGTTAGAGGTGGGGATACTGGGACTCTTGGCTCTCAGCTACACATGTCGCAGAAGTCGCATCCGGAACGGAAGTGGAGCACTCAGCAGCAGCGGAAATGCCACAACTTGAGCCATTTGTCAGCTGGTGGCACTTGGCTTTCGCTTGACGCTCGCCCTGGTATGCAAATGGGAATAGGGGTTGGGCATCCCCGATCGGCTCATATAAAAATGCTAAAATAATAATAATAATTCGGTTGACATTAGCCGGAGCAAAGACGCTGGGAAGCAATTTAATTATGCAGATAGTCTTGCCAGGAATTACCTGGTCGGCAGCTGGAAAAGCAGTAGCAGGAGCCATTGCTCATTAGTGTCAATCTATTTAGCATAAATTTCAATTAAAGCAATATCCTGCAGCCAGGACACGACGATGAAGCCGACTTAGGACACTTCCCGGGGAAAATACGGCCCAGGGAAAAAGGGAAAATCGGGGTGGGGGGAAAAAACCAGCCAGGATGCGAAGGATGCAAAATTATGGCGCCCGCTGTTGTCATCACCGCTCCTTATTTTTCACAGACCACCCCCTTCCTCCATCCCAGTTTCTCCACCATGGCATCTCATATTTCAGGCGAACTCATTAAAATGCAAAATGAGACTAAAGTAAAGTATATTGGAAAACTCGCGGAAAGGAAAGGTTAAAGCTTCTAGCTTCTTGAACATCTAGGTCTTGGGACACCGAGTGGCAATCATTGACCAAGCAAACCGCCACTCCATGAGTTCCCGGATCCCAAATCCTAGCTAAGATATGTACTCTCCACACTAGGACTCGAAAGCCGACAGTTGTAGGGAAAATAGAGACAGGAAGAAAATCACAAACAAAATGGGGACTTAGAATACTCTAGCAAGTAAATACACAACAAAAGTTAGTATTAATTTAATTTTTAAAGTATTTTGGTCACATTAAATGTAAGAATGCTTGCTTTAGGGTAACTAATTTACGTATTTGTAAAAAGTTGGCTTATAAAAAAGAGGTGTAAGAATGTTTGGAGCCCTCCTAGGGATTTCTCTAATATTTCCTGGGCAGATGACAAACTTCTGGAGAAAGTGATAATACCCATCGGAACAGAGAACTAATCGTGGTAAGCCTTATCAGCCTCAGCCCCATTCTCATTCTCATCCTCAGCCCGAGCTTCAGACTGCGACTCAGACTCATCCACCGACTGGAGTCTCCCGTTATGAGGATGTTGCAATATTTCCGCACAGCTTACGTGCCGCAAAACCAGCCAAACAAACCGACTCGCACACGCACTAAAGGATTCCAGAAAGGAGCGCTTAGGAACTGACAGTTTTGTAAATATGTGTGTGCGCAGGAGGCGGATGAGGAGGTTCCTAACTCTCCAACTCCCCAGGAAAGCGGAAGGAAACAGTTAATACTTCTGTCTGTTATGCGCTTACTTCCTGTCTCCATTAAAAGTCATTCTTTTGGATAATCCTTTTGGCAACATTATGGCAAGTATTAAAACTTTTTTGCACTAGCCATTCGTATACCTCAACCCCCTGAACCACCCAGGTTTCCAGTTTCGTAGAGGTCTTATTACCTCTACAAAAGTTTTGCAGATTCTTCTGCTGTTGTGGCCAGGATTTGGATTTGTTGTGCTGTGTTTTCTGTTCGGTGAGCTTTACTTGTGGGACCCTGAGGTGGGGATTTGGTGTGGGTTTCTGGGTTTCGGTTGTTCAGACTGCTCCCTGGTTCCTTTCGGTTCCTTTTGGCCAGCTGCAGGGCATTCCATTCATAGGTGGCCCCGTTTTTTCCCACTACCTCCGCATGATAACCATAAATATTTCGTGTAATAGAAAATGTTTTGCAAGTACTTTTCCCCTGACCATTTTCTGTTTTTTTCTGTGCTCACTTCTTGGCTTTGGCTTGATTACGGCCAGCGAAAAATTCCAGGGCAAAAGTTTAATCGAGAAAAAAAAATGTAGGGAAAACAGATAGGAAAATTCCACGGAATAGTTGAGCATTTATCATCATCAGCAGCTTGACTTTGGGCATATTGAATATTTGGCTGGCTTTAGCCCACCTTCAAATGAATATTAACGGTTCACCTCCATCCGGAATTGGGTGGGAATTATTCAAATTTCGGGCTAAAACACGAAACGTGTTCGGCATCCGCAAAATCCTTTGAGAAAACACATTGGGGCAAAGGCTAAAATGACACCAGCGGCTATATTGTTGTAAAAGTATGCTTGGCTGAATGCCGAATGTTCCCTTTTATGCAAATCCACCAAACGTTGATGGCTGGAAGGCCTTTGCCGTCGTCTTGTTGCCCTGAAAAATTGACACCTCATCGCTTTTCAATGGAGCACCTGGAAAAAGGGGGTTTGTTTTGTGGCTGAAAGAGAGCGGCTGATTGAACCGCGTCCGGCTTTAATGGGTTCTGCTCCCTGGGGAGCTAATCACTGCACCTTTCTACAAATATAGTTTGGTCTGGAATCTAGATTCTGGATGAAAGTATTGCGTCAATTTTGAAAAATTATTATGGGGAAGTAACGCAACACGCATTATTTTCTACGAAATCGAATAAAGTAGTTTAGGGACTAAAACCGAATAGTCTTAAAGCAACATATGGTTTTATATATATTTAATTAGACGTATTGTAATATATAAATAGAGATTTATATCGAAATTTAGCAAGCAAACCAACCTAAAAAATTTTTTATAAAAAAATAGTTGAATTGGTTTGACTTCTTTTGCTGATAAGATGATGTGGATTGTACGGCACAACCATAATCAAAAGCTATGGCATTTTTTTCTTTTTTCGAAAAGCATTTATTTTTATACCCTGTACTCGTTAAAAAGGTAGTAATATTACTTATAATCCATCAAACCTAACGGGTAAACCGACGCCAGACTAAGAAATAAAAGTTCATTAATTTATAATCTCTATATCTATATATTTTTTTGTATCGATACAAAAATGTGGCTGTGCTGTGCATATTGATCCATTTCCCCTTCAAGAAAAAGAATCCAATTCTTTTGGACTTGAAATAGGTTTCACAATTTCAAGCTTAATCTTCTTGGTACTGGCTCCCCTAATTTACGTCTTATTTCGAAAATGGAAACAAAAAATAGTTAAAGATATAGTCATAACCCTGCCTCCTATTTTCGATCCCATTGCGATGGACCGATTACGACTACGAAATGTTAATTTTCATACAGTCATGTTCCCCCAGTCGAAACCATCTCTTCGGTTAAAAGAATATATTTGGGTTCCAAGGAGACGAAGAAAATTGTAGGTCGGAGTACTGCTCAGTTGCCGCAAAGAAAATAAAAAATACTTTATAAAAACGTACAAAAATCATATATAGTTTTTTTTAAATTTCTTTTATTTTATTACACTGAAACGTTTTTAGCAGTCTAAAGCATTGCTAATATTCGTATTTTCTTTTACTGACTAAAATCAGCTGAAAGAGCTTTTCCATCCAGCTGATCTCCGTTTTCCACTTGCCGCATTCGATCTCCAATGGCCGGAAAAGCTTTCCCAGTTGCCGTGGAATCGCCAGCCGGTGTGCTCGCATGAAAAACGAAAAATAAGAAATATTTCGGAAATAGCTCAGTCCGCTGGTCACAAATGTTTGGTGGAAATTCCAGAGGAGCAGCGGGCATGTGGCATCGCATAGCTTTGCTCTGCTGCATTTGGAGTGCATTTTTCGTGTGCCACAGCCAGGGGCAACAAATCAACATTGGTGAGATGTGGTCAAGCTGTGGCGGAAAAACAGTTACCTGAAATTCCCCTGCAGGTGCCTTCTTCTACGACGATGAACTGGAGCTGGAAAAGGAGTTCCTGGCGGTGGTGAATGCCATCAATGGACCCGAAGAGGAGCAAACCCTGCGTTTCTATCCGCTAATCAAACGCCTGAAGCCCGAAGATGGAAGTGTAACGATGCAGGAGCAGGGTAAATCCATCATTTCATCTGTCTCGAGGAGTCCAAATTCTGAATGAGTCTTTCGCTTTCAGCGTGCGATCTTATAGATAATGGTGTCGCGGCTATTTTCGGACCAAGTTCAAAGGCGGCGAGCGGTAAGAGAGCGCAGGGAAAATCTTGTGTAGAAGACGAAAGCAAAATAGAAAAAGAAAAATAGAAAATCACAGAAAATATTGGGAAAACATCTGCCGGATTTTTGTTTGTCAACAGAGCGTATGAGTGATGAAATCTCTCTTGGGTGTATTAAATCAAAACATATTATAAATATATTTCCCTCTCTCTTCGCAGACATTGTAGCTTTGGTCTGCAATAATACCGGCATACCGCATATTGAGTTCGATGTTTCGGACGAGGAGTTGCAGGAGGAGAAGCCCAACCATCAGCTAACCCTTAATCTCTACCCATCCCAGGTTATTTTATCCAAGGCCTATGCGGATATTGTGCAGAACTTCGGGTGGCGCAAGTTTACCATTGTCTATGATGCAGATGATGGTAAATTAATACAGTTGAAAAAAAATTTTATCTAAAGGACATATATTCATGAATTTCTAATGGATCTAATACCTTATCTAAACTCCCACAGTCAAGGCTGCAGCTCGTTTGCAGGATCTTTTGCAGTTGCGGGAGGTTCACAACGAAGTGGTGCGGGTGAGAAAGTTCCAAAAGGACGATGACTTTCGGATCATGTGGAAGAGCATTCGGGGCGAGCGAAGAGTGGTTTTGGATTGTGCTCCTGGCATGCTGGTGGATCTCTTGAACTCTTCCACAGAGTTTGGTCTCACTGGACAGTACAATGTGAGTGATCTGTAGGAATTTGTTCTTGAAACCTATTTTTATTTAAAACAAACCAAAAATAGCACATATTTCTGACGAACTTGGAGACCTATACCGATCATCTGGAGGAACTTTCAGCAGATAACGAAACCTTTGCAGTCAATATAACCGCTGCTCGTCTTTTAGTCAATCCCGATCCACCAGCGGTAAGTGAACTGGAAATTTCATGCCTTAAGAAAAGGGTTCGTTAATAATAAAATAGGCATCAAAAAACTCCAATACGTCTAAGTACGATTATTTATTTTGTTTGTATCCCAATTTCGTAGTACTCCCTACCCAATGGCTTCGTCACTCAGCGGGACAACATCGTCTATGAAAGCAATGAACCACCTCGCACTCTCCTCCACGACCTGATACACGATGCCCTGCAGCTTTTTGCGCAGTCCTGGCGGAATGCAAGCTTCTTTTATCCCGACAGGATGACGGTGCCGAGGATAACGTGTGACTTTGCCGCATCCGGAGGTCGCACCTGGGCCATGGGTCGCTATCTCGCACGCCTCATGAAAGGGGTAAGAGATGTCAAGTTGCTTGTGGAATTATCCAAGGTATCACAGACTGTGTTGGCAGACTTCCGGGGTGAACAGCTCGATCTTCCGGACGAGTAGCCTGCAGTTCGACGACGATGGACAGCGGATAACGTTCAACATCGAGGTGTACGACCCCTTGGATGGCATTGGCATTGCCACCTGGGATCCGCGGGGTCAGATAACGCAGCTCAATGTGGACGCCAAGGTGCAGAAGAAGATTATCTACCGAGTGGCCACCAGAATAGGTCCGCCATACTTTTCGATCAATGAAACTGCTGAGGAACTGAATATCACGGGAAACGCTCTATATCAGGGCTATGCCGTTGACCTTATCGATGCCATTGCTCAGCAGATGGGTTTCGAGTACGTCTTCGTTCCAGTTGCCGATCAGCAGTATGGAAAGCAGGACAAGGACACCAAGCAGTGGAACGGCATCATTGGCGAAATAATTAATAATGTGAGTAGTAAAATTTGATTTGATAAAGTAAATAAATTTATTCAGAATAATTCGCAGGCTTTAAGATATTCATTTCGTAAAAAAATAAACTTATTTAATTTTTTTAAAAGAACTTATAAAGATATGAATTTTGTTCTAAAGCTAAGAAGTGCGTGTCCTGAAGAATTCGCGCTTTTTAAGCAATTTTTGTAGGATTTTAAGAGGTTATTTTTGTCCCAAAGAATTCGCGTTCCTTTTTTATGTATTTCTTTACTACAACTTTACAATAAATTGTCTTAAACCTTAGGATGCGCACATGGGAATTTGCGATTTGACCATCACCCAAGCTCGCAAAACCGCCGTTGACTTTACGGTGCCCTTCATGCAGTTGGGTGTCAGTATCCTGGCCTACAAAAGTCCGCATGTGGAGAAGGAACTGAATGCGTTTTTGGAACCCTTTGGAGGCGAGGTCTGGATCTGGATCCTTATTGCGGTGTTCGTGGTGACCTTTCTCAAGACCATAGTGGCGAGGATCTCCCAGATGGACTGGGAGAATCCGCATCCCTGCAATCACGATCCTGAAGTGCTCGAGAATCAGTGGCACATCCACAATACTGGCTGGCTAACTGTGGCCTCCATTATGACGGCAGGATGCGATATCCTTCCGAGGAGTCCACAGGTGAGTTTGCGTAACGAATTTGTACTTCATCACATAACTAAACCTTTTTGTTAGGTGCGAATGTTTGAGGCTACTTGGTGGATCTTCGCCATCATCATTGCCAACTCTTATACGGCCAATTTGGCTGCGTTTTTGACCAGTTCCAAGATGGAAGGCAGCATCCTCGGTCTGAAGGATCTGAGTGCCCAGAAGAAGGTCAAGTTTGGCACCATCTACGGCGGCAGTACGTACAATCTGCTGGCCGATTCCAACGAGACCGTCTATCGCCTGGCCTTCAATCTGATGAACAACGACGACCCATCCGCCTACACAAAGGACAATCCCGAGGGAGTCGATCGGGTGCGAAAGAGTAAGGGGGGCTATATGTTCCTCATGGAGACCACAACCTTGGAATATTATCGCGAAAAGAACTGCGATATGCGCTCCGTGGGCGAAAAGTTTGGCGAAAAGCACTACGCAATCGCTGTTCCCTTTGGTGCCGAATACCGATCGAATTTAAGTGTGGCCATCCTAAGGTTGAGTGAACGGGGGGCCCTGTACGATATGAAATCCAAGTGGTGGAAGAATCACAACAACACCTGCTTCGAGGAACCCGATCAGAAGAACACACTCGACATGAACTTTGAGCAGCTGCGCGGCATATTCTACACTCTCTACGTGGGCATCCTGATTGCCTTTCTTATCGGCATTACAGAATTTCTGCTTTACGTGCAGCAAGTGGCGTTGGAAGAACGGGTGAGTGCTATCTAATTTGTGAAACAATCTGAATAATCGATAATGTGGTTATTTATCGATAAATACATACAGTTTGAGTTGGAATTTCGTTTAATTTGAACTATGTAAAATCTTCCGTTTACAGCTCACTTTTAAGGCAGCCTTCAACAAAGAGATTTGGTTTGTGATTTGCGTGTGGAACAAAAAGAAACCCATCGTGGCTGGCACCCCAGTATCCAGTGTGAGGACTACACCCCGTAGATCCTTGGACAAGTCCTTGGAACGAACACCCAAATCGAGCCGACGGATTGTTATCGGACGCTCCTCTGAGGAAATGCGAGAAATGCCCCGAGGTTCTAAGTCTGGCTCCTCGTCGCCCACTTACAACACTAAGATGGCACAAAAAGAAGCGCGTCTTTAAATATTTATTATTGAATTTAACACAGAGCATTGAACCAAAAATAAACAGTTTGTAAAGCACTTTAAATTTATAGATATTTGATATTATTTATTTTAATAAAAATATTAAATGAATAAATGATTATGAATATTCTCAAGGATCCCATGATTTTTCATGACCATGGTCGAAAAAGAGCAACAAGTTTAATGGGGTTGAAAATTTTCCTTCAGTGCTCGTTCTGTTAAATTTCAATAAAAGCTGCGCCCACCATTTGAACCGTAATCAATTTGGAGCTTCCTTAAGCTTGAAATTACTTGGCGGGGGTTCCTTTTCTGATCCTGCGGGCAACACGAGATGTCGATGCTGGAAGTTAGTGCACGCCTCGCTGGCCAACTGCATTAACCCTTGCTCCTCGTCCTTGGTCCTTCGGCTTCGAAACCATTTTCCAGTTTATTGTTGCCGCAGTTAAGCTTTTTGGCGAGGCGAAAGGAGGCTGTCCCAGCTTGTCAATTGCGTTATTGGAGCTTATTGACATTTTATATCCGGCAACTGACGAACACGAACCTCGCTCCCCATCGCGAAAATTATTTAAGCAGCTGCAGGCGATGGGAAACAGGAGCATCAACGGGAAGCAAGAACCAAAGGACCAAGGAGCAAGGAGCTCTTGCTGGGGGAGATTGCCGTGTTCGTGCTGGGTCGCCTTCGGCCTTTGTTGGTTTGTGTAAAATGAGCAGCAATGACAACGACAGCGACAGCAGCCAGCACCAAAAACACAACAACAAGATGATGATGCCAACTGACAATATAGAGGGCGGTGCACTGAACAAAAACTAAATGGGATTTTAATAATTAACCAATTTTAAGTCGATTGTATTAGTACGAGTATGTATGGAAATTTCATTTTAAATTTTCTAACCATTTCTAATAATTTATTAAGTAAGCAAATATACAAATTTTTTAAATATCTTAAAATTTTAATAATCAAATTATAATCTTATTTATCTACAAAACGATAGGGTTTTGTTCTTTTATATCCCCAAAAAGATTGCAGTAATTTAATATTTAATTTTCCTCAGCTTAAATTGTCCCTAGTTAATTAATTCTTAAGAAGCCGATATTTTTCTCAGTGTATTTGTATGTGGAGTGTCGCCTGCCGGCAGATCGCATTGCATTCCATTCCATTCCGTGGCGAGTGTCATTTGCTAGCCGTTTGTTTGTCTGCTCCGCAGTTCTGTGTGTTCAATTTTTAATTATTTTGTAGTGAAGCCGTTGGAGTAGTTGGCAACTGGGTGAAAACTGGGAGGAGGAGCTGGAGGAGGCGATTGCCACCAGAAGGAAAAGTCTCCACAAATTCGCTGAATTTCGCCGGCTTTGTGGAAAATCCAACACACTTGTTGAGGCCACAACTATTTGCCAGCATGCGCAGTAGGACTCTGGAGGCCCAAATCCACCACCGATGGCCAATGGTTGAGCTGGGGGCCACAAAGCGACAAGTTCCACAGCCTTCCGAAAAGGGGGTGGGCTGCTCTCCAAGGACGAAGGACTGTGGACCAAAGGACGAGTCTTATACGGACGGCGCGGGATGTCATTTGTTAATGCCACGCACGTAAGCAATTTCCGCACGAAAGCGCATTCCTTGAGCCTTTAATGTACTTTTTGATGTTAACAAATTTTTCGAACATTTGTTGTTGACTGAGCGGGAAAAAAAGGGGAGACAACTCATGAACTGAATCTTAAGTTGATCTGCGGTTTTGGGTTTTGTTTTTTTGGGGCTTTTGGATTTAGGATTGGGTGTGAGTGATTAGAGTCGCATAAACAAATTAATAAGTGGGTGACTTCAGACGGTTCCCAGGCCAAATCCAAATCCAATCAGGTGGCAAATTTCGAGTGTGTGCAAAACTGGCGCCCAACGAAGTGCAATCAACACCTCGCGCCACAGTTATAAATTGAGCAATTTTCCACTTGGGAAAATTTATGAGCTGCAGCCGTGTGGTGTAAATTGTGGCCAGAGCGGAGAAGTCGGATTCGGATTGGGATAAGCTGCCAAGTCCATGGGGCAATCGACTTCGACTTCGACCCTTTTGGCCGCCTGACAGGCAATCCGGGCTATAGACATACACACGTTTGGTCTTCATGGGCTTCACTGCACTTCGGCACTCACTTTGCGGCCGCAATTTCTTGAGCAAATTGAAATTCTTGTGGTCGCTTCCGCTTTCCCGCTATAAACGAAAGGGACGACCTCTATTAGCCGGTATAAATCTTACACGACCATGTATCTCTGGGCCATACCCGTGTGCTCGTGTGTATGCACTCGGTGTCTAACTTGTATGGGAAATTGCTGGCAACATTTTTAATTAACAGCTAGCGGAGGAAGCAACGATATATTGCGGCAATTGCGATTTACGCGATTTGGCAGAAGACTCGGGCATTTTTTTAAGCACCATGTGCGGCTTAAGTCCGCTCAAATTGTAGTTTATGTCTGGAAAACATTGTAAGATTAAAGTTATTTTTTAAGACTCCACGCAATTTAAAATAGGTTGGAGCCTTCTGTATTTATTTGTATTCCTCCAAAAATTATAGATTATAAATTAGTACTTTACGTAATGAAAATCATTACGATTTCATTAACACTCATGAAGGTGCTAAAAAGTATGCAATGTATTTTTAATTCATTTAGAAGAGGAACATTTTTACATAAATAAAATAAATTACATTGTAAAAATTCTTATCCTTTGTAAGAACCCTGTAAATAGACCAAGTTATTATAACTCACATCTTTGAAGAAGGAAAATCCCCCATAACCTCTTTAGTATAGGCAGAGAGTTCTAAAAAAAGCCCAGCTTATGGGCCAAAGTTTACCACCCACATGGCCACATCCTTGCAAGACTGGGTACACAGTGAGTGTCCAGTGTTATTTGCATGTCCTGCTCGCAGCTCCTGTCTGCAGTTTCCCGTTGCTTTGTTTGTTTATTTGCCTGCCACAATGCACTTGACTGCAGGAGGCTGGCATCTTGGCATCCGGAATGTCCTGTTTTCCCTGTTTGCCTTTGCGCCAAGTGGCCAGCAGCTTGTGTTGGTATTTGGTGGACAAATAAAGTGTAGTTATGCAAATGATGGTATCCCACTCCCACTCCCACTCATGCTCATAAATTCAGGCATTTTGACCGCAGAATTCAATTTTCCACACAATTGAAGGTCTCACATTACTCAGGGCGAAGTTCGCGCACGATCGCTGGTTGCACACATTTAAAAGGAAAAACAATTGCCGAAAAACCATTGCAATTTTTCCTCAGCGGGGCAAAGACAACAGCGAAAAACAAATAAACGCAGACGCAAAAGTGGAGTGGGGGGAGTAGGGAGCAAAGGGCGAAAAGCAAACAGCAGTGAACCGCAAGACGGAAACGGAAACGCGTCACACAGTGTCGAACTCGCACTCGTCCTTGCAGTGAGTTCCTCCCACCCACCTCTTGTAAACCCCCCCATTCGCTATTAGATATTTATTTCTGCGGATGTTTGCTGTGTCGCTGTCTGTGTGGAAGCGCGCACATATTTGCACATGTTTCGCATTTGTATTCCATGCGTTATTGAGCTGAAAATTGATGCACATTACTTACTCTATTGAATTACACATTAGCCCCGGCTCAACTGGCGAAGGCAGCTGGCAGTGCACTGAGAGAAAATATTAAATCAAAAACTAGAAATTCGGAAACAGTTATTTCCTTACCCAAGTGCCTAAAAAGTAATTTTTTTTTAATTATTAATGGTGTCTGAAAGTATGCAGTGAAATATAACGTTTTGTGGCTTATGAAAATGTACTGCTGCATACTTTTCGACACCCTTATAAAGGATTTCACCATAAATTTGATATCAACAAATAATAAATACCAATGTAATACACACTATTTTTTTTTCGTGCAGACTTTTAGCTGGATCTGAAGCTTCTGATGCTTTGGCTGCATCTCCGCCGCTCGTTGGCCAATAAATAATTTGAAAATAACAAAATAACAAAGTGAAACAAAGGACATGCCGCCAAAGTGCGCTATAGCAAAATCAACGTCGCCCCGGGCGATGCAACCATCGATAGACACACAGCCCCCTTTTCCCACGCCCCTTTCGCATCTTGCATTGAATTATGCATGTGTGTAAGTATGTGACCACCACCCGCCCACCCTTTTTCCACCCCCTGCATAGGGACCATAAATTGTACAACTAAATACAATTTATTTCTCGTCGTCGCTGGTGACCCGTGTATTTTATACGTGCCCAACGCCCCCTTTGCCTCGTTTTTCCCTCCACCCATGACCCCGCTGTGTTATTTATGCGCTTCTCTCAGCATTTTTTCACCGTCCTGCAGTTGTTTTTCCTTCGCCTTTAGTACTATGTCTTCGATACAATATTTATGCGGTTTAAAATAGTTTTCGAAATTCCCGTCGACATTTGATTGTGTTTTTAAATCACAAAGTTGCAATAAAATCGTTTTACGCTTCTGTGTACTTAGATATATAAAATAGTTAAATACTATTCAATCATTTTTAGCTTTCTGAAAGTTTTATTTTTGAGCCTAGTTAGTTAAGTTAGTTAATTTTTGTTGTAACCATATTTATTTGTTAACATCAATGTGAAACCAACTCCCAGGCTCTGTAAACCTGAACAGTTAATATTTTGCAGCATGTTACCTTTAACTATGTTAACCGTTTCGATGTCCACAGTGTTATACTGTTATGTTTATCCCCTCACTGCAAATAGCATTTTTCGTACAGTTCCTAACATCCTGTTGGCCGATGAAATAGGTCGGTAACATACTGCATATTTGGGGGTGGAATGTACAGAGAGGGTGGAAAAATGTAAGGTAACATAAAGCAAACTCTGAACAGATAAATATTTATAGCACTGTTATTTAACAGGAGTGTTGAGGCAAGGAAAACTGGATAATGCTTACATATAAATGGGAAAAAACTGGTGCAATAATAAATGTTTTCAACTCTTTTTAATATACCCCTACATTAATTTACATTTTCAAATTTTAATTTTAAAATTCTCATAAAAAGGTGTCGAAAAGTATGGAGACATTTGTTTTCATAAACCTGAAGAAATCTTTTTTCACTGCAAACATTTAGAAAACTTTACCTATTTACTTTATTTTGCATTATTAAGAAATATCTTGATTTTATCAAATTTTTAGCCAATTTATAACTTGTATTTTGCCTCATTTTGGCCGAGTAATTGAACTATGGCTGGCGCTAACAGAAAACTGTTGCATTCGTGGGCCCTCCGCACATACGAAAAGTAACAATTAACTGTGACTGTGGCAACAACTCAATCGCCGCGGAGCCCGAAGTCCTGATGATATCCTGCCTGGAGTCCTGTTTGGATTCCTTTTCAGTAAACTCACCACTAGGCAATCGGAGGATTTCGTCGGTTGGACTTCGCGTATATAACAACGAGTGCGCCAACTGGCTGATTTCAGTCTTCGTTTTGCCTCCGAGTCGTGCGGTCAGCAGCTAAAAACCGGAAACGGAAACAGAAAACTGCCAAGTGGCTGCTTCGGCCGCGATGTGGCTGCAATTATTATCATTTCGATACCGATTCAGATACCGATTCGATTAGAATACCATAAAGTATACAAAATAAATATAACTGAAGGATAGGGTCTTCCGAAAACGCAAAACGGAAAGTCGGTTTTTAAAGTAGGGCTCTTAAAGCTGCGGAATTTTCGTGCGCTCGTTTCCGTTTTTGTTTTCGTGTCGCCGCCGCGTGTGTGTGTGTGTGTATGTGCCAGTGTGTGGGTGAGTGTGCCGCTGTGTGCGTGCGGCATTGTCGCTGCTCTCCGGGCGAAAATCGGGATACATTTCCGTAGTAGTCGTACTGCTGCAGAAACAGCAACTCAAGTGACACACACAGCAGGCAAGTGGAAAACCCGTAGAAAATCCCAACCAGTTGGGGAAAACCCACAGGAAAACCAAGAAAATGCCAAGAAAAGCGCGGGCGGGCGAGCAGACAATTTCTGCGGTCGCAGCTTTTGACTTTCTGCGGCAACTGGAGTGCATTTCGTGCACTGTCTCCCAGATCCAAGTCAATTTGCGGCTCCCACTTGTTTGCAACTTTCCCCGTGACTTTTCATGTTTTTCCTCGCTTTCCTTGCTGCATTATATGCTTTCCATCTCTCCCAGTTTATATGCCTTGTCAATTTCGCAGCATCTTTAATATTTTCCGCAGTAAACTTTATCTTTGGTCCTTCGAGCCGGATAGAAATCTAAATAATTGTACAGATGACTTGAGATATAATAAATCTGATTTAAGATTTTCCATTTGATTCTAGAAAATATACATTTAATATTTTTTTCAGTAAACACTGTTTTCGCTGCTCTTATCTTAATAATTGTACAGATAACTTAAAAAATATTTGTAATATGTTTTCAAGAAATCTTAATAATTTCCCAGAGATATCTGCAATCCGTTTATAAGATTTTTCCATTTGATTCCAGTTTAAATAAAAATCTTCATAGTTTTCACTCAATGAAAAATATATTTAATCTGAAATTGCCATCTCACTGAAAATCATTTTCATTTATAATTTCCCTCTCTTTATGGAGCTTTCAAAGCAAATTCATTTAAATCGTTGGCCATCTCTTAATAGTCAATTTAGTAGGCATTATAAAATTGTGTGTATTTAATCCTCGCCCACAACAATCATGTATTTATTCATTTATTTATGAATTTTTCGCCGAGAGCCCACGCTTTATTTTTAACCTATTCATTTTTCATGCTTGCAAACCACCGCAAATATTTCCATCACGCTTCAAGTGCGTGCCAGTTTATGGAATTTCCCATGCAAATGCCTTAACAATTGAAATTAGATTTGCTGCCAGCCTGCCTGCCCTCGTTGGTGAATCCCTATCCCCGATCCCCCGAAACCGGGTTAAGGTTAACAAAAAACCGCGGATTGGGCTGGATTTTGTTGTTATTGTTTTGCCAGGCGTTCTAGGCGAAATCCTCTGCCTCTGCCACTTCCGTTTCCGTTTTGCCTGCTTATGCCAGCTGAGCGGATCTAAAGTCGCAACGAACTGGCTACCATATGCGCCATCCGCAAAACTTTTGAATTTTTAAGTGGCAATTCGTGTAGCCGCGCTTCCTGCGCTCGAAGTCAGCCGAATAAGGCAGAGCCAAATGTAGACATAACTTTTTACTAAAGCCCTGCCACTTGGCCTCAGTCAGTGGTATTTATTTAATTTTTAATTCGCCAGGCGAACAGAAAAAAGAAACCCAAAGCAGGCTATTTATATCAGATTAAAATGGGCAAAGACAAAGTGGTGCAGATGATTGTGCAATAAAAATATTGAATTCACGTTGTTAATTTTAATTAAGTTGGAAATATTTAACATTTGCCAAAGAATCTCAAAATCTCTTTTCGAGGTGTCTAAAAGTATGCAACGAAAAATGATGTACAAAAAATTATTATGTTGCATACTTTCGGACAATTTTATTTGTGATTTAAAAACCCTAGTGATTTCTGTAACAGAATCGATAGAGTAAAACGAATGTAATTTTTTTTGAATAAAGTTTCCACACAAGTAACGCATTTTAAAACTTTTATTTTCAACCCACAAGTGCCAATAATGTGTTGAAATTCCCGTACATTTTTTTTTTTGAAAAGCTCGCTTTTTGAATAATCCTGTAACCCCCGAAAGTTTCCAAACTGTCACCCATCCACTGATTTGAGCGATTATGTGAGTGCGGACACTGGCCAAATGCAAATTAGTTTTCTGGTAATGAATAAAGTGAAGTGAATAAGTGCGGCAGCAGTAGAATTATTGTGTGGAATGTGGAATTCAATTAGCTGGACTCCCCCATACTCTCGGTAGAGTGGAAAGTTTTGGCTTAGAAATTCCAGAGAAAAACTTTTTTGTCGACGAAATCCCATAAATAAATTATTTTTGTGTAATTCGCTTTGGAAATAATTAAACAAGTTGCCAATGCCGCCTGCCAAGTGAGAGATTTTGTGAAAGATTTAAATAAATTTGCGTGAAAGCTCTGCGGGCATGAGTGAAAGAAAATCCGTGTTTGTGGCAATTTGGGGCCATTAGCTTATCAATTAGTGTCTGGTATTAGGAATTTAGGGATTTACAAAATTTAAATCAGAAAAGAATATTTGTTTGTAAATTAAAAATGTAAGGCGAAATTCATAGAAATGAAAACATTTTCAAAGTAAATAGTTCTCAGCCGAATTTATAGGTACTGCAAATAAACATTTCGAAGCAATGTGTATAAATTCTACACAATTACTGCTCTGAAAGAACATAAATAACCATCCCAAAAAAATAAGGTAATTTTGATTATTTCCAAGCCATAATCCACTTGTAAGCCCCTTGCTTTTGGGCCAAAAATAATCCGAATTTCGAGCTCAGTGCTTTGCGTTGTACAAAATTGAAAATGCTTTCATTGTGTTTACTCGAGTTTCTTTGCCCCTACTCCCGAAAGTATCTGCTCAAGCAGCTAATGTGGCTCAATTAGTAGAATAATTTCGAATTTAAGTGCAACATTTGCTGGGGCTTTCGCATCGATTGCGACTCCGGTTTCAATTTGCGCACGAAAATACGGAAAATACGGCTGAGATTGGTAAATACAGTGGCGGCAAGTTCAATGGAACTTTCGATTTTGGACCAGTTTATGGCGTTGAGGGGAACGAGTTATAGTAGGAAGTTCGGTGAGCATCGTCAGCTCATTCCGAGTTGCTTGGCTGGTAGTAAAAGTGCAACTTTGTCTGCAGCTGCAGTAAATATGCAAACTCCTGCTCTCGGGCTCCTCGATTTCCTCCTGTTTCTCCTTTCTCCCACTCTAACCTTGGCAGTTTCAAAAGTACAACTGTGTGTATGTGGTTATACTCTCACCCTCATCCTTCGTTAGTCCTTTTTACTTGTGCACTGAGCAAAATCTAAAGTATGATAGCTAAATTCTTGATTTAAATTGAAAGAATATGAAGAAATGCTCATCGTGTCTTTAAATGTATTGAACATAATCAGGAATCCTTTATAAATGTGTTGAAAAGTATACTACAGTTTTCTGTTATTCAAAAATCTTTTATTGCATTCTTTTAGACCTCTTTATAAGTGATTTCGAAACCCTTCCGATCACTTAAATATCAATGCCGTTGATATTATTTATATATGTTGGTCGCAATTAAAAAATTTTCTTCACACAAAAATATTTTATATTATTGCTTATCAAAATTATTCTTTGACTTCAAGTTGAGATATTCATTTATTTTTTCTTATAATTATTTGACTTTGTTTATTAAGGAATTTTATTAAGGTATTTTAGTTAAGCTCTTCCAGGAGTTTGATGACCAATTTTCCCTGCTTTTTCCGGGTTTTTCCTGTGGAGCCCTTTTGTCTGTTGGTCGGCGGAAGGGTGAATGGAGGCCACAGCAGCTGTTGTTCTTGCCCAACTTGCAGTTCACACACGCCCAGTCGCCCACTGTAACCCTTCCCTGACCATCAGGCACCCGCATTGCCCCGACTTTCAAGTGTGCTTGGGATCTGCGCGTTATGCAAAACTAACTTTTTCCATTATTTTCTGTGTGCTGCCGCTGCTTTTGCTTTTGCTTCTGGTGCTGCTTGTGGTTTTTATTTATGGTCTATTTTTGTTTTGTTATTTTTTTTTGTATGTTTTGGTTAGTTACCCCCAACCCAAAAGCCAAAACCCCGCCATGTAAATAAAAGCCAACTGCAAAGTTTTGACAACGCTTCTCTTTTCGGTTGTGCAGCAGCAGTAGCAGTAGCAGCCTCTGAAAATTGGGTCGGCAAAAGGGAAATTTATGTCGCAGCCGCGTGCAAAGTGACAGCGAACAAATTGCCGCGACACAGAGTGAAAACACACAGACACAAATACACAGACACAGACACAACAAGCCGTGTAAAATTTTGGCGAAAGTTTCCCAAGCCGAGCGCTAATCAAGCCGGAAAATTGGGTGGCTCAGGAAAATCGCTGCTCCTGTTTCGAGTGCAGCTAATTTTTCGGATTTCCTCTGAATTTCCTAGGATGCACAGGCGAAATCTCCATCTAAATGCGGTCGAAAATGCCTGAAAAGTTTTTCGAAGCAACTTTGAATTATTGATAAAATACTTAGACAGAGAGAAAAAGAGAGAGAGAGAGGGAGGGGAAAACTCTACCGAATTTTTCCCGCAGACACTTTTAGCATACATTGGGCAAACAAATTTCCAACTCGCATGCACACACAACTTATTTGATGCACTTCAATTCGTTGCTAGAGACAAATCCCAAATATAGTAAGGGGAGAAGTAGGGAGCACAGACGACATTGATAAATGTTATTTTGGCAAACTCTTTTCTCTGTTTTTTTTTTTGTTGGCTAGCGAACAAACAAAAATGGGAAAATTCCAACCCACAACACAGAAATGCAATCGAACGAGAAAAGCAAACACAGAATGGTAGATCCAAATCAAAATACTTTTATTCGACACAAATGGACACTTCTTTAAGGTCATAAAAGCTGGAAAATCTCTTAACTTCCTGGAATTACAGAAAATGCATTCGTTTATGGTTGAAAATAAACGATGGTTAAGTAAATCTTAAAAAAAAAGAATATAAATATATATTTTATTAAGGGGAATAATTTTACATAAATTCACTTTCTGGAATTTAGTTTCTTATGACCAATATATTTACGAAAAATAGATGCAAATGCAAGTTCTCCTTGAGAAGTTTGTTCGAAATGCGAAATTCAAATTGAGAATCCATCTGGCGCATTGACGCGGCGAAAGTTCAACTTTCTAATTAAATTGGGTGCTGGCCCCCCATGAGTTATTAAAAATATATTAAAACTGCTGTTGGGAGGGACGGCAGGAAAGGAAGAAGTGTTAAGCGCAAGCGGTTACCAGCATTTGTTGCTGTTTGTCGCAAAGTTTGCCCAGCCGCCGCAAAATTGAAGTCCTTGATGCCGAGGATGAGGACGAAAACGAGGAGAAGGTCCTTTCCCTTCTTTGTTTGCTCCTGGAAACTTTGCCGACGACTCCTGGCCATTGTAGCAGTCTTCTTGGCCAGCAGCTGCAGTCTGCAGTTTGCTCTGTGATTGTCTGTGTGCTGCTTCCCCTTAATTTGCAGGCCAACTTTGTCTAATCAGTGTGCAGCTGCTGGCAGCCTTTCCCCAGATTGCGTATACGCGTCGTTAGCCCGCCCTCGATTCCCCAAACCTTGTATGGAAGTACGTTACATGAGGCAAAGATGAAGACCAGGCATTCCGCTTGAAAGGCTTGAAAATTAAATCTCCGACTGCGTGTCACATGTAGATAATAAAAACCTGTAAATTTATTTGAAACCTCAAAAACAATGCGATTTATCCCTTAGTACCTTTATTTTATAGTTGTAATTAATAGTTAAATAGTTAAAATAAAGAAGCGCCAGGGGGATACGAGCCGATGAAAGTGCGACTAGGTGTGCAGCCCCACGTTGGGCGCCAAAAGTAATGAACTGTTTTCGGATGGAGTCTTTTATAGACAAATAATAAAAGAAATACAAAAATACTACATTTCGCCAAAATAATCTGTATTTATTTATTTAAATCTCCTTTGAAAATGTACTTTGCTTGTACTTGTGTTTTTCTATAAAAAAAAGAAGAAGAATCAGTTCTTATAAAAGCCCTATTCAGTCAAGGAACTCAATATGTTAATTTAATTGTTTGCATTTTCATTACTAACTTCCAAGTCCTTAGCCCAGTACATACCCAATTTTACCATATGCGTTGCCACACTTAAGTGGATCTAATGACTTCGATGGGTTGGCAGATAGCAAGTCGAGTGGTGGCACCGCCCCCGCAAATAGATTGGCCCCATGGATTGTGTGGCGCACGCGGCGTATGTGTGATATGTGTAATTTGGAGCCGTACTTACAGCCAGAGCGAGAGACTCGCAGAGCAATTATAGTGAAATGAGCTAATAATATTCAATTTCATTGGAGGGCTGCCTGCTCAGCGTTTTGTCGAAATGTCAACCAGCCACCAAACAATAACAGATGTCAAACTGTCACGGGGCCAGACGAAAAAAAAGTGAGGGAGGAGGTTTAGATATGGGATATCCTCCCAACGCCCACTGGCACTTCAGTTGCATTGTGGGAAAAAGTGCAGCTGTTGAGAAATTACAAGAGGAAAACGAAACGAAACGAAAGCGGTAATAGAATAGCAGCCCAGGTGGGCGAAAGCATGGAAATCACTCAATTGGACGGCTAACTGACAGCCACACATTATCAAATATTAATGGAATGACAGGGAGGTGGGTCAACGGCTCGTTGGAACCGTTTGGCCCTGTGACGAAGAAGAAGGCGAACTTTGACACCAACGCCCCTTGGAAAGTCATGGAAAGCCCCTCGAAATTTTACAACCGAACATCTGGGCTTTGGGTACACATGACTAGCTGTAAAACATGGGAGGCTACGCCGCCGACGCCGCGTCACACAAAACTGAAGGGCTCATTTATAATTCAGCAAAGTAAAACATTGAAGTAATGAAATTACACCAGAAGAATTTGTCGACGTCGGCCAGACATACATATGTATATATGGGGGAATATTTACCGGGGGAAATGGAAATATGAGTGGGGTGAGGAATAAATAAAAATTTAATGAAAGCACGTATACGCAGCATGCGCCCGGCTTTTGCATATGCGTGAGGCATTTTTGTGACAAAACATTTTTCGTGTGTTTTAGTCGCGACTCGGGAAAACGCAAATAATTGAATTTCTGTCAACGAAAATTAAATTACGCCTGCCCCAAGCGCCCTGCCACTTTAAAGGCCCTCAAAGTTGCAGGCATAATGCACTTTAAATTGCGCATAATTAAAATAAATGCAACAAATGATTTAAATTTATTATAATGCCCAGCAAAAACACAAGCACACAGGAAGACAATAACAAAGCGCAGAGGTGTACGTGTATATCTGTCTGTGTGTGTGTGTGCGGCAGGATGAATGGCAGATATATACAATAAAAGTTAATGACAATGCATAAAAGTTCATTACTGCCAGACACACAAACAACGGGTGATTCCAAAGGACCTGGAATGGGCAAAGATATGCCTCAATTGTGCATTTGTGAAGCGAGGAAGGAGTTACGCAAGATGGGACAATGGGGATTCCCATTTCAGACACGTTCAGATATCATTCGTATGTACAGGAGCCATTACAAAAAACCACCTTATCTATGTATTCACCCGAACCACAGAGGAAAAATAATAACAAAACGACAGCAATCAAAGGACACGGCAGTTACACAACAACTGACCACTAATTAACCTAATTTCTAGGCCAACAATCACACTGAAAACGCGAACGTACGTAGGTGGTTCAAATATCCGAAACCGAAAACCAATCCAATACCCTATGCTCTATACGCTGGACAGATGGGGCCGATAAACCACCGGGGGGCAAACAAATGGAAACCAATGAGGCCATTTATTTTTATGTTGATTATTTTCCCCCACCCCCCTACATTTTTCGGTAATTATTTATGGCAACGCGACCCCGGCTCAGGAAATTATTTCAATATTAATTCAAACAAAACTTTCAATAATCCGTAATTATCGACGAGCGTAGATCAAATAATCACGTTTTAGTCGTGGCGGCTACAGCAACAACGGAAATTAATTAGGGGAAAAACAAAATGGGAATTATTTGCCATGACACCAGGACCTGTTTGTAATTGGCCCAAAATCGCTGGCTGTCATCGCTCTAAAATATATTTTCCCCATTCATTGTACACATGTTTTTGCAGCACAATTAAAGATATACGTTCACTAACTGGATTATTGATTTTTTTGCACTTGCAGCCGGCACTTTTGCTCCCAAGGAGAGGGGGAATAGAACCGAAATAGATTGGCCAGAGCAAATAAAAGCCACAAAACACAGGACAACGCACACAAATGTCTGAAATAAAATCACATAAAATGCGACGAAATCTGCAGCATGCACTGAACAACATACAATATTCAGGCTAAGTGAGCTCACTCAAGACCGGCAATTCATAAGGAGACCATAGCCTCGAACCTGCTGCTGTTTGGTCCTTTGCCTCCTTGGATCCTGGAGAGATGCCGTCGATGGAGCCCTGGCTGGGGGGCGATTCCTGCTCCTGGCTGGGGATCTTGCGACTCCGGCTGCATAAATCAAAGTGAGTTAGTTGTTGCACACTGCCCCTATCTTGTTGTTTGTTAGTTGTTATTTGTTATTTGGCTTTCGGTTCGGCTCAGTTCGGTTTTGGTCTCTGTGAGAAATCAAATTAATTTCAAACTTGTTATAAACTTCTCTCCCTGCGTGCGCCTCTGTTAAATTTAGCGCAAGTTTTTCAATAAATCGGCACACACACTCACAAAACACAAAGGAATGCCGAGCATAATAAAAGTCTCAGTTGGCGAAGTTATTTTTGCTGCGGGGCTATTTATAATTTTAGAAAGTAGAAGCCCCCACACTGGGAAAAATCATTACCATACTTACATTTTTAGGTCCAATTCGTTCTTTTAAATACTCGTTTTAAAATATTCAAATTTCTGAAAGTTCATAAGAAATTCGTAGTAATATAGTGAAAAGTGGTTAACCAATCTATTCCAATTTCGCTCTTAAATATTTATTGATTTCAGTTCCTCTGATTTTTCTGTAAAGTGTACCTTTAAGCTGACAAGGGTTTCCATTTCAAAAATGGCATTAAAAGCCAGTACGCAGAAAGGTCAAATTTTGGCTTTTACCGAAAATCTTTATCCCAGTTTTCCGTTTGGGGCACTTTTATTGCTATCGATTTTGGAGTCCTGAATGTTATAATTAGGAATGGGTTTTTTTTTTGAGGGGGGCGGGGCGAAAGTGGCTGTCAAAAATTTCATAAATGAAAAGCCATAAAAGTGTGGGTCAGGCGAAAAATCAATGGTGCCACAGCTGTTGGTTGGAGTCCTGAATCCTGGAGCCCAACCCCCGGAATTTTCCCCTGGCCAGAAAGTACATGACCAGCATCAATAAGCTCGGCTGGCCCAGAAACTTTGGGACAAACAGCTGGTCCTGTTCTTGGAATTCCAGTCGCAGCCCCTGGATTTATTGACACCCACCGAAGCCATCCGTCGATAATCACTGCTAGTGGAGAAGTCCAGAGAAATGGGTGCAAATTCGAGGTTAATGCACAAATAAATCTGCCACAAATTGTTGGCCATCAAAAATCACGTTCCACGTTGCAGGAGGATGGAATGAACGAGGAGCGAGCGTTTCTATGGCACAAAAATAATAATTATTAACGCTCAACTGCGTCGCAATCAACAACATTTTATCTGGCGCTGCCAAACAGTTTCCAACTTTTGCGGCCGACTTTCTCAGTTTCGGTGTCTCAGTTTCGGGGTTTCACTTGAGTTCCTCTCCCCCCAAATCATATTTATTTTTTTTCCGTTCAGCTGTTGTGCTTCGATATCGTGAGCCTGCTAACTTCCGATTTCCGGCGTGCGCCGTGATTGAGCGCCGCTTTATTTCCTGCGGGGCGGCCCCATTTGAGGACCACAAGGACACTCCTAGAAACGTCCTACTGCCTGTTTGACTTCTGATAAACTTATTATACACCCTTTAAAGGCAGGTTTTCCTGGGGGGTGGTGTATTCAGGGGGTTTCACTTGTTAGGCCTGGCCTCTTTCGAGTCCTTTAAAGTTGGCCTCTGAAATTGAGGGGGTGGTTTACCCATTTTGACACAGATGATTTGTTTACCTAATGTCACTTTGGCTTAGGAAAACATCGGGTTATTTTTCTTTCTGCTTACTTTTATTTAATGTAAACTTAAAGCTTTAAAGTTGAAAGAAACCCAGAATATAAATAAAATATACAAATTTCCTTTTATTCATAGAGATTTTAATTTTATCAGAGTGAAATTAATTTTCAGAAGGAATATAATTATATTCAAGGGTGTCATATATTTCTGATAATATTTAGAAAAATTAAGTATATACACATTTAATCAGATTACTATTTTGGATTATATTTACATATTTTTGGAGGCACCTAACTTAAATTTCTCAAATAAAATACGCTTTAAAGAGGGCCCAAGGCGATGAATGTATACCTCCAATTGGATTAGACCGAACCATCCAACTAGGTGTGGGTCCAAATGGGTTAAGGATGCGGATGGCGGACGGGGAAACCTTTTCCTCCTCCTCCGTCTGCGGGCATCAATGTCAGTGATTTATCACAAGGCACAAGGCACATAAATAAACACCAGCAGCCATCGGAGACGGAGTCGGATTTGCTGATACTTTCCTCCGGTTCCTCCAGGTTCTCCTCCTTCCTTTCTCCCCTCCTCCCCTCTGGGTGTATTTTTTGACAGTGCGTTGCTTTACGCATCACTAGACTTATCCCGGGTCCCCAAACTGGGGGATTCCTCCCCGCTCCCGCTCCCGCTCCCACTCCCACTCCCCTAGTTTCCTTTTCATTTGACGCTTTGTGCACTTGACTTCGGGAGTCTCCTTCCCGATTCGCCGGGCTTCGATTTGCTGCCTCTAACGACCCTCATTGTTTGACACTCGGCGTTGATTTTCGCAGGCACACTGTGCTCTCCGCCATATCTTCGATATTTTTGGGGAAAAGGAACTGGGAGCCGAAGGGACCGGGACCACCCGCTCTTATCTCCGCAGGATAATGGCGGAGCGGCGACATTATTTTCACTTTATTGAAAACTTGTAGCCGAAATTGATTTTCTGCGTCTCCTGGCGGCGGCGGCGTCGGCGGCGGCACATTCCAAACGCCCAGGGAATTGACATTACCACCCAGTCCCCTTAGAAAATCCCCTGAATAAAAAGCCACCGAGCAACCCACCCATGGCTTTGTCTTCTGGCAAATTTATTTCGCATTTAGTTGAATACTTTCTGGCATTTCTGGGCTGGCGAATTCCGCATACATTTATTTTAAAGACTGTAATTTCGTTTTATTCTCATGCTAATGTGCCTGCCCCTGACTTGCATTTGTGCAAGGGGGTTTTTATTCGGCGGGTTATTAAGTATTTATTTGCGCACATTCCGGTGCTAATGTGTTTTTTGCGGGCGCGATGAAAATGCAATTTCGTCTGGGGGCAACAGCTTTTTCTGGAAGGGGGCTGGAAAATCAATTTCATTCCCCCGCCACCCTTCCCCAGAAATGTTCAGCTAATTGTTGCTGCAATTCGGTTATTTCAATTTCATGGCGTACGCGGGCAAAAAACTATTCCCAGTTTCCGCTGCAAAAAATGCAAATTCTCGCCAACACAAAAGCTTAATATCAATAAATTAATATAGATGTGCTGTCACAGGCCCTTTATTGTCCTCCCCCTTTTTTTGATACCCTGGAACTGCCAATAATTTAGTTGTTATACACTGCAAAAGTAACAAAGGGTTTTTTCAATGGTGTCTAAAAGTAGGCAACAATATAATGTGAAACTAGAGGTCTAATGAATTAATTTCAAAAGATGTCCTTTATTAATTTAATGCTTTATTTAGAAACTATTTAAATGAATTCAAAGTTAAAAAGTTATCCAACCTCTTTCTTCACTTTTCTGCACAATCTTACTTGAATAGTTCAAGTTTCTAATTCGATATGAGACGAAATTCGCTACTGGTCATCCCCGGTTCCATTTTCCCCTTCTCTCTCGCCTCGGTTATCTTTTTAGAATATTTTATTTAAATTCCGCCGTAGTCCGAACCGGTTCCTCTGCACCGGACCCCACCGACCAGAACAATAAAAGCAATCAGTGCTTAAAAATCAAATTCAATTTGCGCATATTCAGCATTTTTCCGTTGTCCTTTTGTTTCTCTTTCGCTTTCCGTCTCTCTTGCTCTGTTTTTATTTTTGTTTTCATTTGTTGTCCTTGTTGTTCTATTGCCGCAGCAAGTACAAATTTTTTTTTTTCAAAAAATTTATAACAAAAAACGCTACCCGAAAAATATGAATACCATGCGAGAGAAGCGAGCGGAGATTTCCCAAGGACGACGAGAAAATGGAGTACTGGCAAATCATAAATATTCCCTGAATCAACAGAATATGATGAAAATCCATAAATCATTGTGGGGCAGCCCTCTCGGCGGAGTTGAGTTGGGATTGTTGGGGAGTTTTGGGCTGGTTGACTGGGGGGGCTTTCGTTTCGTTTCCCGACCAAGGATTTCAAATGCAAATCAACTGTGTCAAAAACTTTCGCTGCCAAGTGCTCAACGGTAGAGCCAACTTTCTTCTCCGCCACCGCCGCCTTTCTCTTCGCTTCTCACTTCTCAGGGTACTGAGAACTGCCACGCCCACTTGGGGCGCTGAGCAAACAAATAATGAAGATGAATGCAAACAGTAAAACACCAGGCAAATAGCAGAAGAGTTCTACAGAGAAAGAGGCAAGAGCATGATGATGATGATGATGATGATGACGTCGAGGAACTGTACAAAATTTAAGCAAACAATGGACGTAGTGTAACGAGGGGGTGGAAAGGGGGTTGAGGGTCTCGAAGAGGGGTTCCACTCGAGTGCGAAAAAAGCGGCTTTTGTTTCATTTTAATGCGATAATTTCATGCGCAAGAATTTAATGGAAAATTATTTCAGCTATTTTCATAAAATCCTTCGCTTCGGCATTTCTCCTTCCTGCAAAAGTTCAAAAAACACTGGAGGAGGAAACTTATGCCGAGAGCTCAGAGAACAATGCATGGAAGTATTGCATAGTTCCGTTTTTCCCCATTTGTTCTTCACGTAAAATCGGAACTTGCACATTTATTCTGAGGATACTTTAGTATATTGGCTTGTTTGGCTACCTTATGTCGCCAAAAAGTGTGCAAATTTGAGGAAGAATCAAATTTAAGGAGCAGTTTTCAAATTTTTTCGAACATTTTTTACTGCATACTTTTGGACACCTTTATTTATAATTTCTTTGAGCACTATAAATAAACATTTATAAAACTTGCAAATATTTTAATTTGCTAAAAAAAAACAAAAAAGTGGAAATAAATAAAATGGAAATGTCTGAAGAAAGATGCGAATTTGTTGCAGCTTCAAACTTTGTTGAAATTTCCATAAGACAAGGACACGAAAACAAAACGAGAAGCACCTAAAACTCAGCAATAACTGCAGAAGTAGCCGGAAACGAAGAAAATGGCCACAGAATGGGGCGCGAATTTGTTGCAGCCAAACGCTCTCAAATGGAATTTAATTGTCTGCTGCGATTTTGGCCAGCACCTGAAGCGTAAAATTAAACGATGGCCATGGACTGAAAATCAGGGTCCGAATCCGAGTCCTGGCCAGCTGAGCGAAACCCAAAACTGTTGGCCAGGCCAACTTGTTGCTCACCTTTTACACGTGGCTTTTACGGTGGTTTCTCGAAGAGGGGGCTTTATTTAAAGTCCTCACAGCCATGCTGTGCATCAGAAATTGTGAGCACGTACGACGGGGGAAATAAAACGAAATAAGGCAAATTCCCATTTTCCACCTACTCCAGAAATATATTTTCGAGGAGGAATAGGATGCGGAGGAGCAGGGTGTGAACACCCAAGGCTCGAGATGAGCGGACGCTGCGAACTTGTCGCCCATAAAACTTGAAATTGAAAAACTTTTACTTTAAACTAGAAACGTACGCATTGTTGTGTTTTCCTGTGTGTGTTTGGGCGAACAATTGAGACAAAAGATGGGCGGGCAGGAGAAGTGGGGGGCTGAGTCGAAAGTCGAAACACTTTCGCCTGATTACAAACGCGCAAATGATGCGTGTCTAATGCGAACGGAGGCCAACGGAAGTCCCGAACAAAGGCGAACGACTAACCGCAGGGGGTAGGGAATGCCTCTGGAATTGAGTCTGACAAGAAAGAATTTTTACATATGAATGTACAGTGAGAAAAAGTATGAACAATACATTTTAAGCAGTATGAAAATAACAGAAGAAACTAAACTTTAAAAAGGTGTCTAAAAGTATGCTACGTATTTCACACAGATTGAGATATCTGTTGCACTTTAAGAGACTTCCTTAATTCTCTAGAGTTCTCTAGGACACCCTTGAATAATCAGTCTTAGGAATCGCTCTATTACCCAAATATTTCTTTGGGTGTGCCACAAAATTGTCAAATTGTCTGCCTTGCGTTCTTTCGCAGTAAATGTATGAGCGATGCCTGAATGTAGGCAACATATTTTGGCCCTAAGAGGGGGTGGCGATAGGGGGGTGAGACAAAGACAGGAATAGAGCAATGACAGACAGCCTCAAGCTGCTTCCAAGCTTCCAAGAAAGCGGAGCAGGCAGAAGCCCACTTTTTAATAAAATAAAGCCAGGGTCTGGCAAGCGTTTAACATATGCCCCAGCCAGAAGAGAGGGAGAGGGTGACAGAGACGGGGAGACACAGAGCAGAGAGAGATAGCAACAGAGAGCAGAGAAAGAGATAGCGAACGGAGACCGACGACGGCTTGATATTAAGCGCACCAGAGATAAACACAGACAGCACTAAATTAATTCTGCTCAATTTGCATTAAAATATATGTGTGTGCGAGAGATTCCTTCTCCGAGTTTCTGTGTGTGTGTCTGTCTGCGTGTGTGTGTGTTAGTTACATTTCCGTGGGTGTCCTTGTGTCTGTGCTTCTCTTCCGCTCTTTTAGTTTATATCTATACACAGAAAGAAGAGTTTATTTAATGAATTCAACGGTGCACAAATATTTAGGCCTTTAAAATCTTTTAAAAGTGTCCAAAAGTATGCAAATTAAATTTAATTTTATTTTTAGGAAAGAATCCATTTATCTTTCGAACCCAAAAATATTATTGCATACTTTATAAGTGATATCAACCGCTTCCAACATTTTCTTATGAAATAGGTAATAGAAATTAATCCAGGACTGCAGAGATTTATTTGTAAGATAGTCTACGTCTGTTTCTTTCAGTGCATTGTGCGGCTGTGTGTTAGTTTATTTAATTTTAAAGCCTGCAGGCTGAGCGACCAAACCTGCTTCCACTTCTGTTTCAGCTTCCTCTGCTAACTCGCTTTTCCAGCCACCCTCCACCTTTCCACCTGCCACTCCCCTTCAATCTCAGTGCTCGATGTGGTCGCACAGGTGAGCAAAAACTTTCGCACAGCTGCCTAATGACATTGTGGAGGGACTGCGTCTGTGGTCAGGTCTTCTGGCAAAAGCCAAAGCCGGGAGAGGGGGCGGCGTGTGCTGGGTGGGTACAGGAGCTTTCAGCAAGTGTCAGGACTGAAGAGCAGCCGCAATATTCGGGGCAATCCAGGGGAGTTATCTACGGCAGGGCAGCAACAAATTGCCCCGACTCGCCAGACAACAAAGTATTAAAACATAAATGCCAACAATATCAAAACGGATGAACCGCAAAAGTGTACGCCAAATACACATATATAAATTTGCATACATAAGGATATAAATGAAAAAGCAATACGATAAAGGCAAAGATAATAGGTCAGCTTTGAAGGTTTATCGATTTAAATTGCAGTGTAAATATCGGAATTTGATATTTATTTTATTTTATTAAAAGTAAACAGAGGAATTTTAAATTTAAATACTGAAATTGTAAGAACAGGGTTCTTTGAAGATCCTTATTTTGCTTACGGGTGTCAAATTCATTCGAAAACAAAATTTGGAAAGGTTTAAGATTTTTAAAATAGACACATCTTCGATATAATTTCCGTATTTAAAGTACAATAACTGACTAAACGGATGAATATACATTTCAAGCATTAATGCTATTAACTTAGCCGCAATTGTTTGCTTAGGAATACACACAGAAGTATATGTAAACAAATTGTTACGCACTTTATGAAATGCCAAACCGAACCCGAAAGGCGGACGGAGGCTGAATTTGTGGTCTCTGTCGCTTTTCCTCTCCCCTAATTCCCCAGTTATTGTCTTTTACATCATCGCTTTACTTAGCATAAGTACAGGCAGAGGCAACAACAAATTGCCGCCCCCTGAAAACGCCTCTCGCCCCAGGGGCGTAGGCTGAAATTTGTTGGTGGGGCTAAGACAGATTATTTTGGGTTTTCATTAGGAAAGAAGGAAATGATGAAGAATTTGGAAAACATATAAATCGCTACAGATTGGGCTTAAGTATTTTTAAAAACAACTGCGAATTCTTTAGGAATTTGAAAAGATAAAATTAATGTGACCATAACCAAACGCGAATTCTGCAGACTCCAATAAATTTTTTACATCGGAGCACGAAAAATTCGGTAGACGACAGGCTAGTACTTCAAGGCTACCCTTTTGGGAGAGTCACCGCGCCACTGTCTTTTTGTGTACTGAGATGTTGTTGCCGGCATTTCGTGCTGCGCCGCATGAAACCGCCTGACACCGCCAACGAAAGCGGCTCCAACATCCAGTCCAAGCGCCTTTCTGCCATTGTTAACATTTATTTTTATTTTATGCACTCACACCCCCGCCAGGGAAACAAAGCACATCCCCCTCGGAATGGCGAATACCCAGCACCCCTGGGCGCCTTGAGCTCCAAATAAGTATGCACAGCACGGGGCCAGACTCCGATTCCACTGCTTTTCCCGCTCCCAATTCCGAGTTAATATTATTGACTGCTTTCCTGGGATGTTCTTAGTCGACGACTTTGCTGCCCCGCCCCTCTTTATTTTCTGGCGTGTGCGTGAGCGTGCCAAAGCCAATATTTAGCTAATGGTCTTCATATTTTAAATATTGGAGAAAGGCTGCGGGGGCGGCAATGCCACTGGCAAACTTTAAAGACCCGAAAAACAATAGGAAGGGGAAAGGAAAACACGAATTTAACGCGGGCAAAAAAACGGGGATGAGGGGATGCAATGTGCGAGTGTAAAATATTTAAATTAAACTGCAAACGCAAATACCCACATATACACAATGCAATTTCATTTTCGACCATAAATTGCGCGCATGTGAAAAGTTGTTGCTCCCATTTTTACGGGTTTATTTATATTTGGTTTGTTATTGTTGCTACTGTTACTACTGGTTGCCTATTTATTTGCAAATGTCACGAGTCAGTTGGTGGAAAGGGGGTGGAAAGGGGGCGCTGGGGAGGCAATGGGCGTGACAGATAAAAGTAAATTTGTTGATTATTGTTTTTTGCACACTTCAAACAGGATAAATAATTAAACGCAACTCCAGGCGAACTTTGGTTGCGGTTTAAATTGCAAGAGCTGTGGGAAAATGCGAATGAATCAAACGGGAGGGGTGGTTTCAGGGATTTAAGGCAGGCGAGTGGGTGGTTGGCCCTTTCTCCAAAGTGCAAATCTTTGCCAGCAGTCAACGTCGAATAAACCATGAAAATGTTTTGCCAGCCACAAGCAACTAAAACGAAACAAACAGAACGCATTACCATATGTGCAATAGTAGCAAATGACAATTTCAACAAAGCACTATAGGCAAACAAAAGCAAACAGCACAAAACGAAAACGAATCGTATGAGAGAACCTACGAAAAATGCAACTCTTGCATATTTGGAACAAGTGAATTGAACAGGGTGGTGGGGCTTTACAGGGGTTTGGAGGGGGGTCGGTATATGGAATAAAGTTATATTGATGTCAAACATGCGCAAAAAGGAACAGAAACAAAACCCGAAAAAAACAATCAAGTATATATAGTATGCTACAACGTATGGGTATGCTCGAATTTAAGGTATTCCAGGTGGAATCTAGAATAAAATCAGGTTATTTTAAAAATAAAATAAAATATTACCAAAAATTACTGCTGTAGTGATTACAAAAACTATTTGTGGCGCCCAACGTGGGGCATTTGGTTTTGTGTAAACTTTATAGCTTAGCGAAATTGGCTTATTTATTGTATAGAAGAAGATCTATTTATTTAAATAAATAAAAAATAATTCAAGATATTTAGTTAGCCTTTAGGGTTTTCTCCTCAAAGTTAGTGAAAGGATAAAGGTTTAGCTTTGCACTTATTGTGCACTCCTTCAGCAGCCTTGGGTGTACAGGTAATGGGCACAAAAAGTTGAAACGTGCTGCTCTTTTGTTACCAAAAACATCGTCGACACAAAAGCCGCCCAAATAACTGAAACTGGAACGCAGCAGTAGGAGAAGAGGAGGCTGCATAGTACAACCCATTTCCCAAGCAATGCAAACGATTTTCAAACTGGGCGTATACGTAATCTGCCATGAACCAAATATGTGATGCGAGCTGTTGGCCAAAAGGGGGAGGGGGGAAAATGGGGAAAGGGGACTGCCACAATTGTTGATGGCCCGGTTGGCTGGCAAAGTGAGCAAGTGGGCCGAAAATCGAGGACACACACATGGGGAACAATTTGCGCACTCGAAAATCGCTGAAATCGCTGGCAAAATGATTTGTCCACGAACCCCTGGAACCCCTGAAGCCCCTGCGTACCCCTGAAACCCCCTTTTCTACCCCCCAAACTATGCAATCATCTTTTTTCGACGGCGCCTTTTTTGTTTCCTTTGCCTAATTGACGACACCCTAGCGCATATGCCAGTGCTTGTGCATACATTTTAATTTGTTTACTTTGCGCCCATTGTTGTCGATGGTGGGACAGGTGGGCTGGGTGGATTTAGACGAGGTGCCAGGCACGGACACCCACACATGGTCTGGCTAAATACACTTTTACGTGACTTGGCGACATCAGCGTACGCTATTTATGGTTAGAAAAGCCATGGGTGGTGCAAGTTATAGACTCAAATGCCTTGGAATCGAAGCATGTCGTTTGCCGGTGCAATTTTGAGCTCTGATAAATCCTTTCCTGGCCTTAAGCTAATTTCCCATGCCTTCGGTTTAAAGCTGATGCTTCGCAAAACGAATTTCCTGCCTCCACATTGACACTGATTTCATTTCAGCCGGTGGCAAACGGTCGCGTTTCAATGGCAGCCCCATAAAAGACACCAACCAAAGGGGTTTGGGAGAAGCGGAAGGCACGA
Organism: Drosophila pseudotakahashii; assembly: GCA_035046095.1. Taxonomy (NCBI): domain Eukaryota; kingdom Metazoa; phylum Arthropoda; class Insecta; order Diptera; family Drosophilidae; genus Drosophila; species Drosophila pseudotakahashii. Next base: position 1,105,121 of record JAWNOE010000198.1, read on the forward strand.
GCAATGCAAGTTAATGCAAAACGCGGCATTTAACACTTTTCAAAAGGAAGCGGGCAACCTTCTTTTTTTACAGCCCCCCCCCCAATGCTCATATATTTTTTGCGGACCCCCTTTAAACCTCTACCACCTGACCAGCCAACCATTCACTGTGAGTCAGCCACACTATGGCCCTATAAAATGCTTACAAAATGTTGTTTTATATGAGAATCCCCTTCAAGCGCACACACACAGACATACACTCACTCACACAAAGGCGCCGAGTGTGTGTGTGTGTCTGTGAGTGTGTGTGGGAATTGCATTTTACATGTGACGCACGTGTGCAACAACAGAGCCAACAAAAAGCAACTCTGCCCGAAGCAACAGAGGTAGAGAAATCCGGGACTGAGAGGACTGTCGAAAGATAACCGAAAAGCGAAGTAGAAAATACACTTTTTTTACAGAAAATATATATATAAATTTAAAAAAAATAAATGTCCCCGAAAATGTTATTTCAAGAGTCTCAAAGGTATCTAAAAGTAGGCAATACCTTATTAGATACGAATATTTCAAATCCCGAAATTTTAGGAATTTATTTCGAATGACGATAATTTTTACTGAAAGATTGGTGTTTCAAGTTTTTCGTAATATATTCTTACTACTGCTTACAGCTTTAAAATTTCGACAGCAAGAATTTTAAGAAGGGAACACATTAAAATACCATTTTAAGTTTTACCTAGGATAAAATAGATACTTTAAGAGCCTTTAGCGATCTATCCAGGAACCATGAATATACCTCTCAGGAAAGAAAGGGCATAAAAAGCATAAATCGCTTCACATGCGCAAACAAACTGCCTGCATCGCTTCCTCTTGCCCTTTCCCACCGCTTTTCCACTGGCTTTTCCTCTCTTCCCTGCTGGGCTTGCGTGTGTGTGTGTGTCAGCACTCATTAGGATTAATTTTCCGGTTGCAGCATAAACTGAAGCTTACAGAGAAGACAGAGATGGGTATGAAAGGATACGGAAGGACTGCACAGCGAAAAAAAGGAGTTAAGTTTCAAATCTTTTATTTAGGTGTCTAGAAGTAGGCAATACAAAATGAACTCTGGCTTTTGTCATAGATGTATTTTATACAACTCATTTTATACAACTTTTAATTGCCTAGTGATTTCTGTGCTTTTTTAAGAGAATTGGTATCCAATTTGAAATAACACATACAGTTTAAAAATATTTGCTGATATTTTTGACTTCCGTCATGAGTGTAGCCTACTTTGAGAGACCCTTGGAAAATGCTAGTGATTTCTGTGGCATTGTCGTTTCTTTCTTCCTGTGCACGCTCAAGTGTTGAATGCGTCCGTCAGCCTTCAAACGTAATAAAAAGAGCGGTGCAGAGACTGCTCCATCTCCGTCTCTTCCTCCCCCCCCCCCTGTCCTCGTCTCTGTCTCTGGGCCCAAAAAGAAATAGTTAAACTGCATAAAATTTAATCAAGAGCGTTGAATGTCAGCCCTGGCAATGGCAGCAAGAAAGAAGCAGAGAAGGCCGAACACAGGACGAACACGTAAACGAGCAAAATGACATTTTATCATCAAAGGTGGGCCAACAACAGCCAGAGATAGAAATAGAGATAGGTGTAGTCGGTGGAAAGAGAAGGAGATGGGGATAGGTCAGAGATAGAGACGGATAGATAGATAGACAGATAGATAGAGCGAGAGCGAGTGGGGAGTAACCACCAGAGAATCGAGAACCATTTTGTGTGCGCTGAAGGATAACCTACATTTTACTTTTCAGTTTTTAGTTTGCCTTTTTATGCACGTGTGTGTGTGCTGGCCAGACTATAGAGCCATCTGTCTCTGTCTGCGTGTCCCTGCATGCATGTATGTATGTGTGTGCAATGACAAAGCAAAACTTTCCAATTAACTTTGATTAAAAAGTTTCCACTATCGCCCTACAATGTAAACATGAAAAATTTGTTTGAATTAAACTGCTGGCAGTCAGTCAGTAAAAGGGAGGCTATAGCCGGCCAAGTGGGCGTGGCAGGTGCACATAAAATCAATTTGCAATAAAATCAGTAAGTTGTATTTGCCCAGCTCAAACATGGTCGGGGAAATCGAGGGAAGGATGGGTGAAACGGAGGAAGAAGATCGGAATAGCTGGTCCATCGTCAATTAGTGGGGATTTCCAAGGAAGTTTTGAAGGTTCCGGGCTTTTAAATTCCACTGGAATTTGTAGATGCAACTGGAATCTTTTATTAAGGTGCCTTAAAGTAGGCAATAATATAATTTAAATAGGAAAGTATTATGTCCTTATCTCGGAAGACGACTTACCATTTTTTATTGCATACTTTTAGACACCTTAGAAATGGATTTTGAAACTATAGTGATTTTTAAAGCTTGTCCTTATAAGATTACTATTTTTCAGTGACCGCTCTTAGGTAAAAGACAGTGTTTGTGCTGGAATTTGTGTACATAGGGATGGATATTTTTGATTCCCTTCCGCTTTCCACTCGTTAAATCATCGATTAAATAACGTTAGTAAGAGTAAATGCAGCCCAAACTCAAATAAGAGCCCTGTATCCGCGAGTGATGCAGCCGCATAATGGACAGTTGGCCATAACCGCAGGACCACCGCAGATATGCCAATCCGTTCCCACACACATACACAACAATCCCTCTGCACTTGTGTTTGTGTGTGTGTGTGCGCTCTATATTGTGTAAATTTGCAATATTTGTTTTCATTTCATTCACTTAAAATTCTGTGTTTGGCATCCAGCAACCGAAAGAAATCACAGGCAGAGAAAAATTGTGTAACTTTCTTTGTTCTTAGATTTGTAAAATTATTTAATACAAAAATTATATTAAATTATTTAGCAAATTGGTATTTTTATTTTTGCAGATACCAATTTGTTGCTAAATCTAATTATCAGCCGCATTTGTAAATGTAATGCCAACAATATCCGTAATTCAATATGTTCCATAAACATTTGTAAATGGTTTTTTTGTGTAAATATTAAAAATCTCTCAGTGTATGGACGATGCAGCCTGCCTTTTATATCTTGCAGAATGTCGGGGTCACCACCTGCAATGCTTTCGAAGGGGCTTCGGCGAACGCTGCCTGCTCGATCACCACTTCGCCGCAAATGGCACATCAATTACATTCTTACATTTCATAGCAGATACAAATTTGCAACAGCAAACTGCTGGCTACCAGCATTTGGCAGCTGTTTCTCCCCCAGTTCCCCCAATCCTGTTTATTTGACTGGTCTGTGTGCCGTGCCCCACATACAATCTGTATTTGGATCTGCATCTGCATCTGTATCTCTGCTCCTGGTTTAGCCCGTACATGACGAGCATTTTTGCACAATGGCAAAAAATCTGTCGGTTGTCAATTTGCAAGTGTGTGAGCTAGAGCGATATTGCAATGTGCATTATTTTGGCAATGGAAACCGGCAGCTGCAGGTGCTATATATCCTATGCACTGGAAAAAATGTATATTTATTATTTTTTATTTTAAAGAATTTGTATTCTCTAAAAAATTAGATGTTTTTTATACCAATAAAATTATTTAATAAAGCAAAACTTCATTTCTTGATGAAATGGTTTCTACAAGTAAAGGAGTTAACCTAAAATTGTTATTTAAATATTTCTACAAGTGCACTGAGGTCAGAAGCCCGTTCCGTTTGCATTGGAAATCAATCGCTTTGAATGATTGATAGAAATGTTTGCCGTATACATTTGCCAGCTGGCGCACACATCGATCGATGTGGAAGTTTGCCCTGAGCGAAGTTGGAAAATAAAAAAAGTACACATACGCCCCATGTGCAGAGGAGCGCGTGACAAATTTTAACGCTCCGACGCGCCGCTCGTTTTGGTTTTATGTGGCCGGAGGGCGAATGGAGCATAGAAGCCACCTAATAATGCTGCAGCATTAAAAAACCATAAAAGGAATCGCGACTTTGATGTGGGGCTGCTGCTTAAAGCTGCTTTGCCCCTCCACTGTTCCTTGCAGGGGCATTAAAAGTTTGCTTGGCGAAAACCCTTTTCTTGCGGTCCTCTCCAATCTGCGGCCGGCCCTTTTCGGGGACTTAATAAATAATTTGGCCAGCAGAAAAATTGATGCTTCAATAAACCTGGGCCCTGAGCTTACCTTTTTGGGACCTGGACTGCGGACTGCGGGCACACCAGAAATAATCAAGTTTGCACAGCAGCGCGCTGAAAGCCACACAAAAACTTCAATGTGCGCCAAACGCACTTCAAAAATTGTTTGGCAGTTCCCTCTTTTCAGCTCATATTTCACCCCGGGTCTGTACCTTTTTTCCGCCCGCTCCTCAAACTTGAACGAGAGTTGTCCAAAAGGAAATAATGAGTGAGAGACAGAACCGCAAGGAGGTTTTTGGAGGATTGGAAATGTGAAGTTGGTCAACCTGCAAACTGAGTTGGTTGTGGGAGAAAAGATTTGGGTTTAAAGGCCAGCAAAAAAATGATAGAACATTCGGGGAAAATGAACTTTATGACTGACATGAATTTTATTGGGCTGCGAGTTTGACTTTTTGAATTAAAATAGAAAGGCATTTAAATATCTAAGCGAGAACACGCAAACAGCATTATTCTTATGTGGACTCCAAACTTTTGTTTCTAGTTAAAGGCTAAAATTTCAGATTTATGTTTTAAGTTCAAAATGTTTTTTATAGAATATCTAGCTTAATTATAATATAGAAAAAATATTGTTGCATACTTTTAGACACCCTTATAAGAGATTTTAAACTCTTTGCTTTAAAAACTCTTCGTAGTTAAAGTAAATCCTTTAATTCACTTTAAGTTGAACTACACAAGACCTATTAACTGTAGCATGGGTTCAGCTTGGGATCGTTTATTTCAGGGGATTATCCATTTATGGGAGCTACTAGTATATTGCATCCATCGCGGTTTCTGCGTGTTCGCGGCTGATATACGTTTGCCAAATCCGCAGACTGCGTTTAGTTGTTCAGTATTTTATGGGGCTTCATTTGAGCGTGTGGCTGCTGTTCTTTTGGCTGGGTTTTTTATTTTATTTTATTTCATTTTTGCCGGCGCGTGAGTTGTTTGTTTGTTTCGCTGTGTTTGCCAGTCGGTTGTGCATAAATTGCGGTGTAGCGAGGAAGCCGAATTCCCCACTCCGTGCACCGTGTGTGCGCTGAAACAATAAACAACGTGACTTATCACATTGCGTAACTTGTGATTTAATTGGATTTATGCCCACGTACGATCCGTGGGAAAGGAGAGAAAATTGCAGTTCGTTCGTGAGCATTTCCGCTCAATTTTATTGCGACTGCAACTGCGATTGCAACTCCCCCAACCACGTGACTTGTGTAATGTCCGAAAATCGGAACCCAATCGCGTTCGCCATCGATTGTGGTTGCGCAAAGTTTTTAATTATGTTTGCGGTTAGCAATTGGATTTCTTTCCTGGACCCCCTCCCCCCACCAAAGCCATTACGCAGGCGAATCCACATGACGCGGGACACCTGATGGGCACAAACATGGATGCCATTTAATTATTTCATACGAATCGTGCTATATACCATTTATATACAGATTTTTTTGCAGCCAGTTAATGTTTCGATTTGCACAGTTTTTACATTCCATTCGGAAGGCTTCCTCCGGGTTGTTTGAGCAACGCGTCAAAACGTTAAATATTCCATGCCGACTATTTAAATGTTGCGAAAAAAATGGTGAGCCTGGTTGGAAGCTGGTGGGTCAAATGCAACAGTATCGTAAATATTTACCGCAGGAACAAATGTACAAATTCTGCACGAGTTACACTGAAAGAAAGATCTAGTTCGGAAAATTATTTATTTTAATTTTTGGCATTACGAAAAATTAAAAAATTATTTATTAAACTAAAAATATTTGTTTAATAGAACAAATTAATTTGTATGATAGTTACTTTTACAATTTGGCCAACATTTTCTTGAGTGAAGCAAAGCGGTCAAATCAAATGCGCGCCAACATGGCGTATGCGTAATTATAATTATGTAATGCAAACAGCACAAAGCCCCCACACACACACAGAAAGAGACAGAGACAGAGAGAGAGAGAGAGAGACAGACGGAGAGAAAACACACACTCACATAGACACATGTCATTTTAATTAGCATATAGAGCAACACGCATACGCCACGTTGGTCGTCGGACTCAATTTCAAGGCACTTGGCATTTGGACATCCCAGTTATAATTGTTCAACAGGCTTACGCAAATGATGGTGAGGGGGAGTGAGGGGGGTATTTGGGCGGTATGGGGGCGGAGGACAACGCACGACAGTTGCGCATTCAATTAACGCAGCTCAAATACACACGCTCACTTACGCACACTATAATACAATTCGTAACTAGGCCGCAGCTTCTCATTTTCCGCCGCCACATTTTCCCAACCACCCAACAGCCCCCCCCCCCCCCCAACCAACGCACTATTATCGAGACTCTTTGGATTCCGCTTTTTGGGTTTTGCCGCTGTTTTTCGGGGCGCCAAAACATTTTGGCATAGTAAATCCGTAGCATCCTTCCTCCCCTTTCCTCCCAAAAAAGCCCTCCCGTTAAGTGTTTTCCACCCATTTCGCATGTGTGTGTGCTTGCCAGCGAATACATAATTAAACGATTCACAGTTTTGGGCATTTAAATTAAATTATGGCCTTGAAGTGATGAGCGGGAAATGGGGGGAAAGTGCCCGGCGAAACTCGAGAGCGTATCGAGCTCTGTTAATTGACAGATGCTAATTATTACCTAATTATTATTTATGTGCGGCTGAAGGAGCTGTCATGTAGAGAAAGTACTGAATAATGGTTAAATGCAATGTTTTCAAGGCAATAAAATTGAAAATATACCATTAAATAAATGGGGACATGCAAAATTCAATAAAATAAAATTTTTTAATTTTATAATAACAAAAAATAATATTTTAATTAAAAATTTTTATAATTAGCTAGTTGCTTAAACTATTTTCTGGTTAGAAATCTAAAATGTTACTAAAAGCTACTTTAAATCTGCAGTCCGGTTAAGGAATATCTGCTATTTTCGAATTGCCTTGATAATCTTTTGATCGAAGCCAGCTTCGTATTCAAATTTCGTCGCAGTTTAAGCCCCGAGGCGGAACTGCGGCACTTTCATAATTCGCCAAAAGCCGCTCAGACAGGTTTTCACAGGAAAATGGGGGTGGTGCTCCGTTGCAATTGTACGAACCGTTGGGCAAATGTTCAACGAGTTATAAAACCGAAACTCGAGGAAAACCCCCAAAAAAGCGAACGAAAACTTTACTGCAGGGCCAAAATATGAAAAGTTTTCCTTCAAACAGTCACGCCCCCGAAAAAGGCGATGTTATGCACGTGTGTGTGTGTGTGTGTTGGTGTGGGCGGGAAATCTGCCATTTTTGTGATTAGCATAAAACTGCCAAAAAGTCTGAGTCTGTTCCTGGCTTTGGGTGGAATCTGACTTTAACACTTAAAGAAACATGGTATTTTATTATAAAAACGTATATGTTTAATTTTTAACACTTTAAATAATTTGCGTTTAGCCATTAATTAATCGGTTAATTTAACCTTTACATTTTTTTAGATCGAATTTAAAAATTTTAAACAAGAGAGAACGCTATAGGCGAGTACTTCGACTATTAGATACCCGTTACTCAGCTAAAGGGAGTGGGAGAGAGATTAATATATGCACGCGTCAAAGCTACTAGCGCCATCTAGTGGCTGTTTCATTTTTTGCTCATAACTTTTTAAAGGATTGTCCGATTTGAAAATTCTACAATTCGATAGATATTGATAATCACAATAAAACTGCATTTTAACTTTTCCAAAATATTTAAAGGTGTGGGCGCCAGACACCTTGTAAAAAATGGTTTAGGGCGATTGTGGGCGTTAGAGGGGGCGTGGCCACCGTCTGAAACAAACTTGCGCTTACAATATACTCTTTTACTCTACGAGTAACGGGTATAAATATCAAAGTCCATTGTTTATCAGACACAAATGATTTTTTATAGGTAAACCTCTAAACTTCTTTATATATTGAACTTATTATTATAAAATATTATATTTATATCTTTGACATTTGGAAATACAATTTATTTGTGCAATGAATGAAATATATTAATATTTAAGATTTAGAGAAAGCGGTTTATAGCCTATAATTTTTCTCGAAGTGCTTTCAAAGCCAATAAACATTTATACTTGCACTCTGGCTCCAAAGACACCCACAGAGCTGAGCTCGTCTGCTAAATACCTCAAAAAATATTGGCAGTAGCTGGGGCAGTCCGTTCCGTTCCCCACGAAAAGTGACCGGAAAGTCAGGCCGGGCTGCATTCACAATGTGCCCAATGGCCGGGACTTTGGGACTCCCGAGAACGGACTTTGGACTCTGGACTCCAAACTCCTGACTCCTGGCTCCCAACTACGATCCTCTCCACTCGGTTTTCCGACTTGTTTGCATGTGTTGCGCACTTGCTGTGAGGCTTACCTTGCACATCCGCACTCACACACACATGGGTGTGGTTTTTTTTTTTTGGTGGAAATAGAGGAAAAGGTTTTGGGGCATTCGTATTTGGCAAGCTAAACTAGTTTAGTTGGCCAAACATTATCATAACTTGGTCGTTTGCAAGCCGCAATGGTGTAATCGTTTCATTTTTAAAACGTTTTCGGCATTTTTACGGTACTTTACCAAAATGGCTGCCTTTCCGTTCATTATTTTGATGTCCGGTTGGACGGGGTGGAGTGGAAAGCCCCCAAAAACTACAACTGCCTATTTGAAATGCAATGTGTGTGTAGGGGGGAGGGATTTCACAAGGCAACGCTGCATACCGCATAATAATAAACTTTCACTTTTGGCGCAGGTTAACTCAACTGTAGTCAGCCTTTTTTCAGCTTTATTCGACAGCAATTTGAGCGGCAAATGATTGCTCACCTCTCGGGGGAGTAAAAAAAGGGGTGGCCACGTATCTGCGGGTGCTTTCAACCCCTTTCTCCAAACGTCGAGGGGTCAACGCCGGCCGCAGGTGTCGGCATATAATTAATTTTATGCATAATCAAGCAAAGTGAAATAAAAACGCCTATTAATTATAGTTTTTTCTGCCAGCCCTAAATAACTTTATTCGTGTTCGGTGCTCGGTGTATGTAGGTGTGTGTGGAAAGAGGGGAAATTAATTCAATGCGCTTAAATTTCACGTCTATTAGTCTCCGGAGACCTACGCCATTTTCTAATTTCCATACTGCTGCTGCTGTTTTTGGCATTTGGGCCATCCAACGCCACTCGCCAGGCAATTAATTTAGAATTTTAATACCCAAAGTCGCTGCTGCTGGCTAATTGTGGCCTGCAGAGTGACCCTGGCCTGGTGAGGCCTTCGACTACGTTACACCGATACAAAAAATGTCGATATTAATTGAGATGTGTCTTTAAACTTAAAAGAATATTTATTTTAGACTCATTTCTGGAAAAATCGTATATTCCTCTCAAATAAATAAATTTAAAACAAATCTAGTTATTCGAATTTAGATATGAGTCCATTGAATTAAAATAATATACATGTCTTCTAAATAAATAAAAAAATCCATTAATAAAATTATAATTTAGAAACAGTTTTAGAGAGTCTATATTATTTGTATATCATATCATATACTTTTTTGCGCCGTGCATATACCATAAAGATCGATTCGTACTTTAAAGGGGCGGCTCAAATTCCAGCTGCATCCGGGCGAAAACCAAGGGTTAAGCGACCTTCGGCGGCTGAACATTAGGTGGCGACTTTGGCGAGGAGGGAGAAAAACAGAGAAACACCTGCCCGAACGGAAGCGGAAACTGTCAAAGGCACAACAAACAAACGCAGCGATGAAAAAACACCGAGGGCATTGGGGGAGTGGTGGCAGGCGAAAAAAAAACCAGGAAAAAATACAAAAAGAAAAACCATTAGACGACACAATTTACTAGGTCAGCAGCAAAGGATGGCAGGTGGCAGGGCAATAAAAACAAAAGTGCCAACTGGCATGAGCCAAGTGGAAAGGCAAGGAGAATGGCAAGTGCCAGAGACTCGACTCGAACTCGAACTCCAAGTTGTGTGTGTGTGCAAACAACAGTTTAAAGTGCGACTGACGATGGTGGCAAGTAATAAGACAAAGTGGAAATTTAATCAACAATAAACCTGAAACTGTTAAATAGGCAAACACAAGCTCAAGGGGGCGCCACGAAAATTGAGACAATGAAAAGCCCGTTATTTATGCGGTGGCCGGGCTAATTACGAAAATAAAACATGATTTATGGCCCAAATGAGCCAAATGTGTGGGTGGAACGAAAATAAGAGCTAGATTGAGCGGAAGGAAGGAAAGGAATGGAAAGGAAATGTATGGGATAGCAAACAAAGGACCTTCTTCCTTAGGTTCTCACATATAAAGTCTTCACGTTGTGTGGGCCATTATTTGCGGATAATTGGTATGCGAGTCGCTCGTTGACAAGTTGCGAATGATAGTCCCGAGATGAAATGGCTTGGAAACGAACTGCAGGCAAATCAATCAGGCAAACACCCGAAACAAAGGCAGAGGAAAAGAACTCCGAGGCCAAGATCTCATCATTATGGCTCATTAGCAAAGCAATTTTAGCGGGTGTGTGTAGTGAATGTTCTGCGCTCGCCCCATTTTCGCTTTTCTCGCATTCGCATTTTCCCTTTGCGGCTTACTCGCATATTGAATGCTGCTAATTTGGCCATAAGCCGCTCAAGGCCCCCGGACCTCGTGCATAATGCCCAATCTCTCAGTGTGTCAACGTCGACAAAACTATGCCGCCCACTGAGCCAGCCCCTTTATAAGACTTAGCGAGGCCTAAGCCAACTGCTTATTGCTCGCATGTACAGGCTTGTGGGTCCAGAAAAAAATAAGGCAGGGCAGAAGCTCCAGAGTTGCGCAATTTGGTTCGGAGTTCTGCGAACTAGTTCGTTCTGAAAATTGTTCATACAAAATGGAAGATTTTCATAACATTTCTGCATTAAAAATTAAACACAAGAAAAATTAAAATGCCTTTTGCTAAGTAGCTTACATGGGCTCATCAGCATCCTTTAGTTTTAAGGCTGAACAAAATAAAAACAATAACAAAAAATTAATCTTTAAATTTTTAGTTCTTTAAAAGTACCAAAGTATTATAAAACTCGAAAATTATAAGGAATATATGAAATATATGGTATCAGTGATATTTCTATTATCATTCTGTTACTCGATAATAACTGGAATCTGTGCATTGCCACATGGTAGCACATTACCGATTGGGTATGGCGCAAAGTGACTGCGGTTTCCAGGATCTCATGCGTCCATTATTCGACGGAGAAGCTGCAAGGACTCCTGCCTGCACACGCACAAGCTGGCTTACGGACAAACATCGCCGGCGAGGCTTGTTGATAGCCTTTATTGTCTGCAACTGCTGCAACTCTTAATGTCAACGATGCTCGTGGGTGGGGAAAGGGGGTTGTATCTCAGGTTCTCCACGGGGTGAAGGGGGCAGGGGGCAGGGAGTCCGGCTTGTTGACGTTGGCAACCGCAGCAACAAATGTGCATAGAGTCAGCAGCTGGGGGTGACTTTCGAAAACGGGGGGTTGGAATAAGCAAATGCAACAGCAACAGACTGCTGGCTCTCATTATGTGTAATGGCTGTAGCAACATCATCAACGGCCAGTAAACAACAACAAAGGCGGCACAACAGCAGCAACAGCAGCACCAACGGCAACAACAACTGCTGTCAGGGAGTCCGAAATGACAACAATGCGCCAAAAAGGAGGAAGTCATGAATGCAATCTACCTGCACGTTGCCGCCCGATTCCGAAAGGAATGAAAAGCCAGCGGAAAGCGAAGGAAAGCAGAGGAAAAGCTGCTGCCAGCAGTTACTTACTGCCGCTGGCAGCAGCAAACAGCATCAAAAGCAACAACAAAGGCCGGCAACGAATACCAGTAATGGGAAATATGATCCGGAGTTGCAAAGCATGGCTGCGAAAGGATCTCGGATGAATGTCACAACTTTTGCTCGTCCCCGAGCTCATTATATAAGGCATACACTGGAAAAAAGAAATAAAGAAACATGTTTGTAATGCCAAAAAGTTCTTGAGATTTCTATATTTACCTCGCAGTTTGTACAAACGCGAATTCTTGAGCATTTTATTTTGCATTTCACTAAACTTTTTGTCCCTAACTCTTTAAGTAACCTGAAACCCGAACTCTTGAGACTTATATTATTAGCCGCTGTTTATATACATTTATCATAATCTGAAAACAACCAATTCTTGAGCCGCCCAACTTTAGTTTCCTGCTTACACAACCATCTATCTACATTTGTAATGTTATGGACTTGTGTTGAAGTACATTTAATTTGGAAGCCAACCGATAAGACCCCGACTTTGCGAAAGCACTTTGTTTTAAGATAGTTTATGTAATAGCTTCTGGATAAACGGAAAACTAATCGATACCTTCTCCCCCTTCTTTTGCCATTCCAGCATGGACTTCACGTGTCTGTTCTGCTGCAGCCTGGCCTTCGTCCTATATCTGAACACCCTGAACGCTGGCTTCGTCTACGACGACAGGTAAGAGTCATTATGCCCGAGAAACCGGGCTGGGAAAATGTTCAAGCTTCCAGGCAAATTTATTAAAGTTGCGATAGCATAGCCTGAATTGCGTTACGTTACAAAAAAAAAAGGAGGGGGCAAAGGAAAGTCGCCTGCGGCATGCCTTGATGCTGCAATGGAATTCCAGTGGTGCTTAAAATCGAATTTCAGCCCACACACACACACAGAGAGCAGGCTGCTCCACCGACTTTATGCGGCATTAGAGTGGCATTTGTTTATGTGAACCACTGGCGGTGGGACAGGTGGAGGGGTGGGGCGACCACCCCATCGGCCTTTGCCATGATATACGAGCTGCTGGCACCGCCGTCGTCGTTGTCACGAACACCCGGCCAAAATCCTACAAAAGTCCGCCTGCCGTGCGTGCAGAGAGTGCACAGGTGGTAGAGTAGAAATGCCGGAGGAGCAGGAGCCAATGTGGAGGAGCAGGGGCTTCCGTGGAGCAGGACTCCCGCCAAAAGACCAAAATGCAAGCCCTGTGTGTTTGTGTGGGAAAAGCCAACAGGATACCACTCGATGATGTTGGCAATGTAGTGCAAGTCGTTCTCAGAATGCTAGCTGCCTCTATTCCTATGCACTGGGAATAAAAAGTATAGAAAAAAGTTGGATCAAGCTCTGAATACCCATTTTCAATTAAAACGCGAATTCTTTAGACGCTCTTCTTTAGTTACGGGCTAGTTTAGGACCTACAAAAATGTGTTGTGAAATTGTAAACCAAAAGTAAAAGAAATAATAAATATTTGAAGGTGTATTTTAATAATGTAATGAAACCTTTTTGAAGAGTAGTTAGGGCTACGAAATATTTAATATGTATTTAATGCGTTTTGGTAACTTTTGAGTAGTGTATTGCCAGATGCCTTGTGTGCAGATGCCGATGATGCCATCAATGACAACATCGAGACGCAGCCAGCTTGGCTTTACCTCGGCTTGACTCCGGCACAAAATGTGCACAATAAATGCATGGGCAGCTGTGGGTGTGGGGTCATTAAGGACTGGACAAATGTTACTGGGCGAAATACCTTAGCTTTACCATTTTTAACTAGGTAGGAAACTGTGTGAGTTTTTGTAGAAACCACAGAGGTTATAAGTAAGCGCGGCTCAAGAATTCGCGTTTTAATGTTCAAATTTTACTATGAAAATATAAACTAGAAGATTACCTAATGTTTGTAGTGAACAGGAAATATATAATACCATTGGCTTTAACTTAAAGACAAACAAAAAGACCTATGAAATCAATCAATTGACCGGATATTGCCTGATGGTCTGTACTGTGTATTTCTTACATCTCTCTTCCCTTTTTGCAGACGCGCCATCCTGGCGAATGCGGATGTCTCGGGCGGAACTCCCTGGCAGCGGAGCTTCTCGAACGACTTCTGGGGCACTCCGCTGACGGACAGCGGATCCCACGGCTCCTGGCGACCACTGTGCGTGCTCAGCTTCCGGCTGAACTATCTCATTGGCGGGGGATTTGCGCCGTGGGGCTTCCACCTGGTCAACAATCTGCTGCATTGTGTGGCCACCGCTCTGGTGGTGCGAGTGGCCAGGACTCTGTTGGCCTCCGTGTGGGCGGTTCTGACCGCCGGCGCTCTGTTCGCCGCCCATCCGATTCACACGGAGGCGGTGGCCGGAGTGGTGGGCCGGGCGGACGTGGCCGCCTGCGTCTGCTACCTGCTCACGTACCTCAGCTACCTGCGACACATGAGATGGCGCGAGTCGGGGGATCCCCGCCAGTGGCTGGCCCTGGGAGCCACCCTCTTACTGTCCCTGGCCGGTCTGCTCTGCAAGGAGACGGCCATCACGGCGCTCCTGGTCTGCGCAATCTTCGACGTGATTCGCGGTCTCAGTGGGACTGTGGATAAGGTGAGTTATCCTAGGATCTAAATATTTTCCTGTATTCTCTAAACAGTTGGTAACCCAATTATAACAGCAACGCCTGCGATCTGTGTGCATAGTTCTGGGCGCTCTATGCTGCGGGGTTTACTGCCGTCTGGTGATTGTGCCCGGACCGCAGACGGCCTTTTCCAGCGCGGACAACCCCATTGCAAGGACGCCCTCCGCCTGGACGAGATTGCTGACCTTCCTCTACCTGCCCGTCTTCAATCTGCGCCTGCTGCTCCAGCCGAATGTGCTGAGCTTCGACTGGGGAATGGATGCCCTGCCCAGGGTCACTTCGCTGTGGGATCGCCGCAATGCCCAGTCGGCCTGTTTCTACTCGGTTCTGGTGGGCGTGGCGTGGCGCAGCTGTCGTCAACTGCTGAGCGGTCCAACGAAGGGGGAGGTAACACCTGGAGGAGTCTCCTCCTTTCCGCAGTACCACATCCAAAAGGTGGCCAGTCGCAAGTCTCGCTCCAAGCGCAAGCGAATGGCCAACAACAATAGCAGCAGTACCAAGTACCAAGCCTTTGAGGCAGCCTATCACCATCAGCAGGATGGATCGCTTCCATGTCGCGATTGTAATAACAATAATAGTAGTGGCTATGTCTACGAGGGAAGCTCCCCCGTTACGAACCCAGCCAACCCAACCCAAAGCCCTCACCTTGTGTCTTCCGCCTTTCGCGGCTCCCGCAGCAGCAGCAGTTGCAGCAATAGCACAAATAGCTCCAGTTCCAGTTCCAGCTCCTCGAGTTCAAGTTCGAGTTCGAGTTCCAGTAGCAGCGCCAGCTTTCGGTGCTCCTCCAAGGATTACGCGCTGGAGGGAATGTCGCCGGGGAATCGGCATGCCTGTGTGCTGCTCATGTCCCTTAGCTTCCTGGCCCTGCCCTTCCTGCCCGCCAGCAATCTCCTGTTCTACGTGGGATTTGTGGTCGCAGAACGACTTCTATACCTTCCCAGCGTGGGATTTTGTCTACTGGTGGGCTATGGGGTCTCCAAACTGATGGCCGGCAATCAGCGAACCCGCATTACCCTACTACTGAGCTTCAGTGTCCTCCTGGCCGCCATGAGCCTGCGGACTATGCGAAGGAACGCCGACTGGCGGGACGAGGAGAGTCTGTACCGCAGCGCCATCGCCATCAATCCGCCAAAGGGTAAGTGCTCCTCTTGGATCTCTTCTAGCCAAAACGCCTAGCTAATTTGATTTGGCCTTCTAGCGCTGGGCAATCTGGGCAGCGTACTCAGCTCACAGGGGCGTTACGAGGAGGCCAAACAGGTCCTGCAGGAGGCCATTCGGTACAGGCCCAACATGGCGGATGTGCACTTTAACCTGTGAGTAACCAATAACCGATAGCTTGAAGCACTTAGCGGCCATTTAGCAAACAGTTAGGGTCGGCGGAAAAGGTTTATTTTGGGGAGGCAGTAGTATTTACTCTAAGTAGATATCCCTTCTTCTTTAGAAAAAATATAAAATGCTGTTTGGAAAAATTCAAATGAAAAATGTTATTAAAGTCGCGTTTCTGATTCGCAAAAGTGTAAACCGGAACTGGCCTCATTATGTTGCCCACCCACACATGTGACAGGCAAAAGCGATGCGATAAATGGCAGCCATTTTCATTATCTTTCCATGCGTTCTCCGCCCACATTAGGCACCATATCTCCACCCCCCCAACCCTGAAAGCCCTTCGGTTGGGTGCGCATTTAGCGCGGCCATTTTATGCAGCGCAGCATCCCAGTTATGAGACTTCGTCCCCGAGATGGCAATACAATGCCGAACAAGCTGTCAAATGAAGCCCATTTCCTCTTTTTCCCCATCACGCTACCCGAGACACGCACCAATCCTCCAAGTCGCCAGCGACTGCATCCTTCGTCTCTTTTTCCCATTTGTATCCTGCTCAGGGCATTTGCGTGCCGCTGCAGAAACTATGCGCATTTCGTGATGCGTGCACTGAAAGAAACGCGCAGCGGGACTACGAATAGTAGAAAAATATTTTCCTATTGCTTAAGAATTCGCGTTTTTTATATGGCTTGACCAAAATCAAGGTTTGGAAACCACAATTAACATTATTTACTGGTAAATCATATCACTTATACAGAAGAATATACAATTTATTGAGTATTTTTCCAGTGTACCATCCAGGATGCTCGACAAAAGTCCTTAGCTTTCACACTCTCTCCGTCCGTTGGTCCGTCCGTATGTCCCTCTGTCAACGTCTGACAAAGTCTGTAAGCGTGCTCTGTTCTGTTCTGTTCTGCTCAGATCCTTCTGTTTGGTATAGTACTCCACTGCTGGGTCTGGGTCTGTGTTTTGTCTGTTGTCTGTTCGCATTGCATTTTTGCTCATTGCGCATATTTCACAGCAGCGACGCGATGCGACATAAAACGGGACAGAACAGAAGGAAAAGCCAGTGGAAAAACGGAAATACAAAAATACAAAGCTGGAAGAAGGAACAAAAAAAGAAAAGCAGCAGGAACGAAGGAAAGAAAAGTGAGCGCGGAGTTGCGCTTTGAATATTCAGTGCGTCATTTCGGGTTTTCCTTTTTACTGCCTGTCTGTCAACGTCAGGCGGTTTGTCGCAAGCCAGATTATTGCTTGTACTAACCCCGATTCCCATTCCCACTTACCACTTCCCACTCCCCACTCTTCCCAGGCTAATGCCACGGTCCTCAAGTCAATGGTTCAGAACCAGGTCACAACTGCTAAGGCTGCCATTATGTGTGTCCTATGCCCTGTATTCTGTATCCTGTGTGGAAACCCTTCAACAGGCTGCTAATCGAAAATCAATGTTGGCCGCCTCAACCGCAGCAGCCAGTTTCCCCCTCAGTTTTCGCAGCAATCCTGCGGATATACATCCTCGTACATACATTATTTACTGCGATCAAATCATCAATAGCAATGCTCGCGGCGCTGTCGCTTGCTTGACTGATTGCCATCTCCCCAAAGTCCCGAGTCCCGGGTACCGAATCCCTGCACACATTCCCACATGTCCTCCTGCCAAACCAGCAAACACCGATACCAGCAAATCACTGAGCTGTATAATTTGATTTTTTACTTTAGCCAACGTCAAACATTCGTGATTTTATTGTTGCTTTGCTGCTGCACTTGTTGTGGCTCGCATTCGAATGGGGAAAAGTGAAAAGGACCCTCCCCTCTTCCTTCCTTGTTGCCTGGAATTGGTTGCGGAAAAGTGCAAGGCAGTCGTTGCTTTAAGAGCCAGCTGCTTGGCAGTAGCAAACTAATTACACAAATCCAAGTACACCTGAGAAAAAAATAAAGGGGAAAATTAATATATAAAGAATAAACAGCTCCAGACTTTCATACGAGCCGAACCAACTCTAGGTAAGGATAGTAAGGATAGGGAGCATATTATTTATTATTTTTTTATTTTTGCGGTCTATTTATACGTTTTTACACAAGTAATAAGATTGAAATACTTACATTTTGTTCAGTGAAATAGTTGTTGCTCTTCTGAGTAGTAACCCTTCAACCCCCCTCCAAGCACTCAACTTGTCAGGCTTCGCGGAGCCCAAAAGAGGCCAGTCTCTCCGATTTAGACGCTCTAATTAGATCACGAGAGCCGGACAAGTTCAGTCTATTAATGTCAACACTTTCACTCTCGCTTCAGGGGCATCCTGCACCAGAATCAGCAGGTCTATCCCGCAGCTGTCGAGTGCTTTCAGCGCGCCATCAAGTTTCGACCGAATCTGGCGGGTGAGTTGGCCTTTGGCATTGGCGGCTGCATGGCTTACTCACGATATTACCCTCTCTTGTATAGTGGCCTACCTCAACCTGGGCATATCATTTATAGCGCTGGGCAAGCGCCAGCAGGCCATTGAGATTCTGCAGGCGGGCTCCAATTTGGATGGGGCCACTGTGCGAGATCGAGGCGCCCATGATCAGGCTCGCAGCTCGGCCTACTTGCAGTTGGGAGCCCTCTACGTGGAGCAGGGCAAGCTCCAGCGAGCTCTGGCCATTTATCGAGAGGCCCTGTCCTCGCTGCCAGGCTTGCCCCAGCAGCGGGAAGTCCTCTACCAGCGAATCGGCGATGTCCTGGGTCGCCTGCAGCAGTGGGACGAAGCGGAGCGGCACCATCGGGCAGCCCTCGAACTGCAGCCCAACCAGGTGGCCGCCCATCTCTCCTACGGCATCACACTGGCCAGAAATGTAGGTATACCACCCGATTATGGGTAACCAACGACTACAGGGAGTATTTATAATTTGTGTGCTCTTTTCCCTGCAGAGTAGCCGCGCCTCGGAGGCGGAGATGTGGTTCAAGCGGGCCTTGCAACTGGCGCCCGAGCAGGCCAGCGTATACCATCACTATGGTGAGTACTAAATATACATATTCCTCTTGTTACAAAATGGCTCTATTTGATGTACTCTTTGGCTAAACGACTGCTATAATAGAGTATTGCTGCCAGAAATTATACTCCTCATTGTCCATCCTTAAAAATTTTGCATCTTGGCTAAAACTTAGCAACTAAATGTTCGAATAAGGAATGTAATATCTCGTTGAGCTCTTAATTTAATTTTCCATCGATTTACATTCAATCCTAAATATTTAAAAAACCCTAAAAATGTTGTTTATGTAATAAACTCTTAAATCTTATGAAAAAGGCTGAAATTATTAGTACTTTACATTAAACCATCGTTTATTATTTACAATTTAAACTAAAACGCTAATCGCTTTCACCCCTTAATTTTCTAGCCGAGTTTCTCTCGCTGCAGTCGCGACATCATGAGTCAGCTGTGTATCATCGGCGAGCCGCTGAATTGGCGCCCAACGATTACGCACTGGTGGTGGCAGCTGCCACCGCGATGCGACTGCTGGACAGGAAAGTGGAGGCAGAGCTGTGGTACAGAAAGGTGAGTCAACTAATCGAAAAAAACACTTACCAAAGGAACTCTTTTTTAAACAAAATGCTTGTATCTTTTAGGCCGTGGCTCTGCGACCCGACGACGCCCATGCTCACACCAATCTGGGGGCCATTCTGCATCTGCTGGGACGCACGAATCATGCGGCTGCCAGCTATAAGGCGGCCCTGCGACTTCAGCCCGGCGATGCCATTACGCTGGGCAATCTGGCCAAGCTGGGCGTTACGAATGTCTAGCAATTGTAGTGGTCACTATAGCCAACCAGCTAATGATTAAGTTAATTAACCAAAGAGCAGAGATATTTTTATATAGAACAAAAGGAAAGGGGCTGGAGAAAGCGTTAGATAACTCTACAGAATTTATACAAAGGACTTCGATACATATGTATATCATTTAGCAGCTGGCAGCCGTGTAAATATCCAAGCAGCGACCAAAGAATGTCACAAAATATAGATAGAGATACCGAGATATTGAGATACCGAAGCGGAGCAGACAAAGATTGAGAGCTACAGATACAGATGGAATCAGAGGAGAAGCGACAGAGAGAACAATAATTAAACTATAAAAGGGTTATACTGTACAGCTATAGAAGCAGGTTGGATCTGTGGGAACGATGATTGGGTAACTACTCGTAATGTGCTTAAAAATATCCGTGTAAATTACTGTAAATACGAGACACCCGCACGGCAAATGAGTGTGGGTCATATGTTATTGACTATATATATACGATATGACTTGGCTTCTCGAGATTGTTTTGTCCGTTGTGTGTACAATTTAGTTAAGCAAATACAGATACCAATAAAGAATTGTATGGATTGTATAAAGATATGGCAAGGAGAATATATAATAAAACCAAATAAATTGAAATGAAATGATCGAAGTGAAGTGAAGGTTTTACTGGGTTTGGGTGGGTTGGTATCGCAGCCCGTAAGCCTGCTCAGTGGCACATTCCTTCCATAATTACAACCGCTTTGGCCACTGCACTCAACCTAAGACCCACTGGCAGGACATTTAAGCAGCCAAGGGAAATATTTTCAGTGCTCAACGGCTTAGATCCCTTCTGGCCTTCACTGCATCCTACTGTCCCTTTCTACCCTCCTGCTCATCCGCCGAGATGAGCCCAAGTACAAACACAATCAATGTCAGAATTTTCGACCCAAGTCGAAGACCGAGACGGCAGTCGGCAGGGGCGCCACTTAAGCCGGGGGCAACCACAACAGGAAGTAAGGCGCTGTGTCTTCTGGCAAGCAAATCGCAGGATTATGAATTACAATATACCCGAGTGCTCCTTGCTGCAGTCATAATATTGCCACAGCTAATGCCACGTCTAAATGGCCGGCTTGGCAAGCAGTCCGGATTCCTTCCGGGGGCCTCCTTGCGAGATGTTGGCGACCGATAAAGGTGATGACTTTTGACATCCGGGAGAGGAGCAAGTGCACTTCAGAGAGCACCACCAATTGGTTTGGCAAGTCGAGTGGCACTGCCAGGGGCTTGTTGCCCGCTGGCGGTGGCGCAGAACGTGCCCAAGAGCGAATGAATGAATGTATCAGACAGTCGGAGTCACTTTGTCCGTCACCCAGTCAGTTGCCCGTCAAACCGTCAACCCGTCACTCCTGTGGGGAACGAGGACGAAGCATCCTCCTCCAAAAGAGTGTCATGTTGCCGGAGCCACTTTGTTGCAGGGGGAGACTTCTACTGCCACTAAATGCGCTCGTTCCTGAGAGCTGCTCACTAATTGCAGACGCCTCCGACTGCTCCAGTTGCCTCCACCTCTCCTACCTCCTCCTCCTTCAGTCACCACCTATCATCTGGGCTTCTTACAAAGTGACTCGTTAGCTTTGTGGGCCAGCCACTGGGTGGCAAGAACTGGCGTTCAGTGCGCTAATTACTGACAGCCTCGGCGGCGAGTGCTCGGATTTATGACAAGACATCGTCAGCGTCGATGGCTCCACTGGCCACTCAGGCCAGAGAATGAACCAGATCCCGGGCATCGTCGGTTGGGTTACGTCTGAGTGGGCATCGACCAGACTGTTTGAGCAGGGACCAGTTCTCGACAAGGAACTACCCTGTATGCGCACCTTTCAATAATGATTAAAACTAATATGAACTAAGGTAGTATAATAATACGGGTTTGGGTCACCTTTTGGTAAACATTCGAAAACTTGAATAAATGTATTACATTTAAACAACATAAACCTTTTAAAGGCTAACTTCATATACCACTTTAAAACCCGATATCAATAAGTCAAGTTAAAAGTTTTATATCTGATATTTCCGTTAGTCGTGACCTCCTCCAAATGCTTTTCCTTAAGATAGCTACTGGGTAATTAAAGGATTTGCCGGACAATGGCCTGGACCTTTTCTACGGAGGAGGAGGTTGGTTGGGATATCAGGAGAGATGGCGGAAAAGGACGGAGGGACCCCACCTGCCAAGTGCAGCAACAGACGCAGCTAATTCGAGCTAATTATGGCCTGGAGCTGTGTGAACTGAAGACGACAGCCGACAAAAAAGCTTACACAATGTTTGATATGTGTAAAGCAAGGGGGGTGGGTGGCTGGGTCACTCCGCTCCCTGGACAACAAAAGCAAAATCGCTTTGGCATTTTTATGTTTTAATTGTGGCTTACGTTTGATTTGGCCAAAGGGCGAATGCTCACAAAACACAACGGGCATGACAGGCGCAAAAAACAAAGGCAAACAAACATACGGGTGGTGGCGGCATTGCGAGGAGCACTTTTATTTACAAGTGGGTGATGGCAGATCCGAAATCATTTGTTATTTGCACATTTGCCAAAAGTAGGAAAAACTTTGTCGGCCGCTCTTGCTTCTAAATCGTTTTTGATGAGGGTCGCCATGGGAATATGGTATATAGCTAGGCAGGGTGATTCGGGGGGTCGGGGAGGCCAGAGGTGAAGGGTCGCAGGGAGACCTGCAAATGCTCCCGCCTGACCACTTCGGTCAACTCCAAAAGTTTAACTATTGTGGGGAGCGGACAATGCTGGTGCAGCCCAAGGCCAGATAATCGGTAGTTGCTCATACAGCATGTGTGTTCGAAGTTGGAAAGTTTCCACACATATTTACTCTACTGGAAGATATAAGCATAGATGCAAGATAGAAAAGTGGGCATCTAAAAATGTTTAAATTACTATTCAAAATAATTATGTTCGTGTAGTAATGTAGTAATACATGAGTATATTTTATATTTTTATTGTATTATATAAAATGTAATTCATATTTATTGAAAGTGGAATGAAAATCCCAAAAATAACACGTAGAGAACCTATGCTCTGTAATAAATAACCTAGACTTATAACTTTATGAGACTTGGACATTACCCATGGGCAATCCTTTAGAGATTTAAATAATTCCCATTAGCTGTGCTGGCTTTGAAATGCGAGACAATTGCGACTTTTGATGTGCAGGCGGTGCAAAAGAGAAATGGGCTAATTAGCGAAAGTACGAAACACTTTCGTGAGCCCCGAATCCGCGAGTCCCCGCACCGCGAAAAGTTGCACTTGACATGCTGGAAAAACGTGACAACGTCAACACTCTGGCGCTCGCATAATAATCATATTGCAATATAATGGCGTGAAACAGCAACATCTGAGATACACACAGCAAAGGCAGCAGGGACAAAAAGGACGCCACTCGCAGGACTGAAAAATGTCTGCGACAGTTGACAGTTGAAGCTGGCGATGTCAGTTTTTACTCTTTTTTTCCAACGCCAGCTTTTTGTAATTGCGCAAAAATAAACTCCCCCCAGCTTGTGAGCCAAAAATTTCGGAATCTGTTGCATAATTTCAGCTCTCAGCTTTTTGCAGCTTTTTGCTTTTTTGCTGTGTGGCTTTTTCCCGCGCGCGTGTTCAAGTGTTGACATCGCTAGCAGAAAAAGGAGAGAAGCTACGACAATTGCAATTGCAGCAGCAATTTATGGCCAAGAAAGCAGGACAAGATGAGGGTCGTCTGTCACTGGCTGTATGTACATGGCTACGTATTTCCCAACTACATTGCAACTACATTCGGAATTATAATATGCAAATTTCATGTGTGTGTTACAATTACCATTGCGCAGCAACTGTCCTGTCTTAATTAAAGAACCGAAAACTTGTTGTGTGGAAATTATTTTTCCATGCCTGCCAGCTGTATGGCCAAACAATTAAAAATCAAAATGCCAAATTACACTTGTACATTCACCAAATTACACAGAGCACACATCCTTGTGTGCACGTATATATGTGGAAGCACAAGGAGCAAAATATAGAGACATCAGTAAACTAAGCTGACAGTAAAAAGTCCGTCCAAGCGTGTAATTAGAAATTATATCCAATTGCCCTGCGGCCACTCGAGCATCGGGCGAACGAATGGACGGCCAGGAAAGGAAGGCCATTCCCCCACCAACCTCCCACCTATCCACCCATCTGCCCATCCGCCCATCTGCCCATCCGCCCCCTTTGCCACCCACAGCAGCCAAATCCTCACGATTTTTGGTTTTTCGAGACAGCCACAATGCCTGCGCGCCTGTGGATGCCTGTGGATCTGAATGGGGATCTGGATTTGTCTAAGAGATGGCAGCGTGAGTTTAAAGTTACCTATAGTAATAGTTAGCCTAGATTTTAGAGCAGAACTTAACCTACTTGATCAGATCCTGACTTAATTGAATTCATAATATTGTTTTAAAATATAAATCCTTAAAGTAATAGAATTAATATTACCTTTATTAATGCCTAAAGTTATTCTTAAATTTCTATAAATACAATCGTATTCTTAAACATTTTTTAAATATCTTAAACAAACATTTTTCGGTCGCCTTTCTTACTGTTTAGGTTTGGCCAGAAGCTTTGGTATTGGTATTAGTATTGTCCCCTGAGAAAAGATATGGAAACCAGATCCCGTCACGCATTCATCTCGTATCCATGTGTGCGTGACTTTGCTCGATTTGGCGCAACTTTTGCACCATGGAGCCAGTAAAAATGTAAGTCAAAAGTTATTAAATTGAAAATAAATTAAAAATAGATATTTTGAAATAAATTTCCAAAACCATATTAAAAGTTAATAATAAGTGGAATTATGCTATGATTAACAACCAATTGTTATACCACTTCAAAGTAGCAATATGCTTTTAATATGTTTAATTTGGACTCAGTTGATTTTACTTTTAGGCATTGTACTTTGGTTTGTATTTCCTAAAAAAAAGCGTTTTAAATTTGTGATCCCACAGTGCGTGTGTGTCTGACAGTGCAGAATGTTTAACTGCAACGGCAGCAGCCTTTCCGCTTGCCGCCTATGTTCAGCTTTCCCTTTCTGTGCCACCACCCCCTTTGGACGCCCCTTTCGCCGCCCCTTCAACCCCCACCCCCACCCACGCCTCTGTGTGCGTCTGTGTGTGGCAGCCTGTGTTTCTGCCGCCAACCCTTTGGCAGCTGCCAAATTGTCTCTTGTGGTTGTCACACACTGCGTATTAGTAATGCGCCATACGCAGCATCGCTGCAGACGCAGTCCAAAAACCCGGTCCTTGCGTCCTTTCGTCCTTTAGTCCTTTCAACCCATCGACTGACTGCTCCGGGTGTTTGTGTCAAGTGTCAATGTCTGTGCTTTCAATTACGGAATGTCAGACAAGTTGAAAATTAAATTCACAACGCATCCTCTTTGGCGAGGCGTTTATTAAAGTTGCCTTGTCTGTTGTTGCATTGAAAAACTTTTCTAAACGCTTTCCAATCGAGCGTGGACCAGGTGAACTCCCCCAAAAAACTCCGGGGCTTACCTTGGCTCAAACTTTGGCTCTTCGTTTTGAGACCTGGGCTAAATGGCAAGTAAGCTTAAGCACAGAGAAAGAGGCAGATGGCACACACAGTTCATAAGCCACTTTACAAACAAGCTAAAATGCTTAAAATGAAGCGAGTGTCAACCAAATAGCACTGAAATCTGAAAAAAAACAGGGAAAGCATGCTTGTCTTTCTCAAGAAAGGTTTTATTGGTGCATTGAAAAGGAAGAAAGTCAGTGATTATGAAGGGTTCGGACTTTGGGCCGTGAGGATGGGAGATCTTACAAATTAATCTGTGCTTAGAGCTTTACAAATAGTTATCCCATAGCTATTCCTATAATGTTAGGTTTTAAACTTAAATCTTTCTTATTGATAAGGACCCAACACCCCCTTTTGTCAGTTGACCAGCCATCTCTTTCCTATCCTTGCATTCCCTTGTCCGAAATCCGCTTAAAATTGTCAAATGTAACAATGTCCTACGTGACAAGGGATGGGGGTTGAGGGGGCTGATTGGGTAATAGGGTTTGGGGAGGACATTAGCGAACAACAATGCTAGAATCCAAAAGCATGACAATGTCATCTGCAGCAGACATGTGAGTAGGGGGTGTATAGAAATTCAAAGCACTCGGCGAAAACAAAGCAACTTCCCTTTTACTCCAGATTCAGCCAAAGAGCAGAAAGACAATGATCCAAAGATTCAGAAAAACGGAGAAGGGGAATTACACTCAGAATAAAAATAATAAAAATGGAATGTAAATTTGTAATAATTTAAAAAGCATTTTATATACTAAAAATAAGAAATATTTTTCCAAGATTTCCCAAGAAATAAATCTACTTTTTATATTTTAACTAATATGACTATATTTGAGGCGGTAAAATATTAAATCTGCTTCTTAAATATCTGTAAATACCCTGATCATATTTTCTCCTGTACAGAAAAACCCGAGACGTGTTTAAATTAAATCGTCACACGTCGAGAGACAGGGCTTTGCCCACCAACCAGCCCACCCACATTCTCGACTTTATGGCATTTTATTATTTTTTATGATTGTTTACAAGACAAGCGGCTTTTAAGCACGCTGCATTGCAACCTCTAACCCCGAAGGAGGGGGTGGCTAAGAGGGGTTGGAGTGTCAGGCACATGTTGAAACAAAGTGCTTTTGTTTGGTGACATCAAGTTAAGTACCTGGGCCCAGGATCCCGGCCAACTTGCATGAGTACAAACACTTGGTGGATGGAGTGGATGGACGAAGGGGACGGAGGAGAATGGTTTGGGGGCGAATGTTGATGCTTGACGTGACTCGAGTTCGTTTTGCATTTGAAATTTGCATTTTTAATGAAAAACGGTTTTAATTGCATGAAATTGTTTGACTTTGTTAAACAGAAAGATCGAGTGGAGCCAAAGCGAGGGGGAGTGAAAAAAAGTACTCCGAGCGGAGAGGGTGGCAGATGTGAGGCAAATAAATTCAAGTACGAGAACATTCTATTTACACGCCACTGACTATCAACAGGAAACGGATGCAACACTTGGCAGCGCTGCCAACCGCACGACGACGTCGAAACCTCCGCACACTGGCCATTAGGACCTATTTTTTATTTATCTCCAGAGCACCGAAATAATTCCTGCAAAGGTGAAGGAGAAATAGTTCACTTCTGTTCATTTACACAAAGGGTTTTGCTTTTTGAATAAAATAAATTTAATTAAAGACGCGAATTCTTCAGCCCTCGATGGTCAAGTTCTTAGTAAGGCTGTAAAGGCTGTACGTCAACAATTAATTCTTTTAGTAATGTAAAAAAAAAATTTGCTAATTAATAAATACGAAACAAATTAAATTTTTAAACATTAAAATATTTTCAATTGATGTACTAAGAAAATCTAGGCGTACTCTTCGCAATACGATCTACACATTTAAATTTATTTACAACTTTAATATCGTTTTGTTGATCTAATAAAACCATACAAGATCCTAACAATGGCTTCCTAATAGTTATACTTATAAAATCCTTTCCGCCCACTGTGCGTAGACGCAGGCAGCACAAAATTATAGCCAGACACGACGTGGCTGAAAAATTGCTGGAAAAACTTGCCGAAAGTGGCAACAAACAAACAGACAGACAAACAAACAAACAAACAGAAAGACAGGCAGATAGAGAGGGAGACAAACAGAGGGAGTCGCGAACAAAGGTGGGGCATGTGGGGTGTGGTGGGTGGTGGGTGGTGGGGTTGGTGGTACTGGGATACTGAGGCAGCAACTGGACGGCAACTGATAGCAAATATGTTCCCAAGTACTTTTGGAGAAAACGTTTTTAAGCCAGCGACAAAACTTTTACCTCGATTGCTGTCGGAGAAAGCCGGAGAAAAGTAGCTTGAGAATGGGAGAAATAGCGCTTGGGAATGCTACACTGAGAGAAAGGCTTTGATAAAAGATAGATTAAATTGAAACCTTTAAATATATACAGGATTTATTTTGATATCTATAGCAGAATAGATTTTTGATGTTGCTTTATTTTTATAATGATGGACACACTTTTGGTAAAAAATAACTTGAATTATTTTGTTTCATTTTTTTTCAACTTAAAATTCTTATTTAAAAATATTTAATTCCATTATCCAGCAGATAGAATAAATTAGTTTCATGGTATCCTTACCACAAATTATAGACTGTTTATTCGAATATTTGTTTGTGTACAGACTTTGGAGCTCGTCTTTGACTCGCTAAGCTCCTTAAATCCTTCATGTAAACTTTTCGCCCACCGCTGGCTTTTCCCTGTTCCCAGTTCTACAGTTCTACAGCTCTCCGGTTTTTAGGTCTCTTTTCCTCATTTCTGCAGTCGATCCTTGGACTTTTCTCGCTCATCCGTCTTTAATGAAGTTGACTGCGTTTTGTCGCTTTGCCCCCGTGGATAGATTTGGGTGTTCCCACCCAACCGAACCATTTTCCAACTGGCAAATATATATAAGTATTTTCCTCACAAACTCTCAAACTGTTGCTGCTTCTGCGGAATGGCTGCTGTTTGCGTGATAAAAGCAAATTTTCACTTTTGGCTTTCGGTGGCTGCCTTTTTTGCCTGACTTTGGCTTTGGACTGAAAGTCAGAAAGATAAGTGCTGATAAATGCATCCAACTGCTTATAACGAGGAGAAGAAGAAGGCTCGGTTGGATTTGGGGAATCGAAAAATTAGCTGGCGACACCTTCTCATAAACCAAAACGAAGGAACGTCTGCTTCTCCCAACGAGTTCCAATGCTGCGGGTGAATTAGCATAATTAGGAACCTGCCAGGGGGCGTGGCCAAAAGGAAGCGCAGCTGCCAAGCAAAAGGGGATTCCTTTGATTTGGGTCAGCTTATGTACGTCAATTAAGTTAATGGCGTAACATGCCGGAAAGGTTCTCTAGGGCCATTCAAAAAATGCATCTCAAAGGATCTTAAGATTAATATTTTAGAAGTATTAGACATAAAACAAAGAAGAAGATACGAATTAAATTTTCAGAATTTATAGTGATATTTTATTGAAATGAATAATATATTATTATTATAAGCATTAATGAAAACAATGTATTTGAACACACAATCGAGTAATATATTTAATTGATTTTCTGGTGGTTTCTGGTCACCTCTTAAGTGGTTGTTTTTTTCGGGCCGTCCCCTAATTGAAATTACTTCATTAGACGGTGGCTCCGCTTGTGTTTGGCCCTTCTGTTTTCTTTTTTTGGCCAATTTCTGGCCGTGCTTCGCACTCGCCCGAACAGATGACAGTCGTAATCAAATTGGACGTGCACCATTAAAAACGATAGCACCCGGTCTCCGGGCTGGGCCCTCCGTCCGGAAGTTACAGCCACGCTCCGTGAGAGCTGGCGTCCGGCCAAAACGACTCGAGGACTCGAGGAGGACGACTCCAGGACTCCGGGACCCCGGGACTCCCCACCACTTGCAGGGTAGGACTCCAAATGAAAGCAAAACGAATTGAAAATTAAATACACAATTTATTGCATTCGCGCGGGTTCTTGTCACGGAGCAGCAGCGCCGGACAAACAACCCACTGCAAAGTACAGTTAGACCCGCTTCCGGATCCGTGCCACGACACATTCCACTCCGTTCCGTTTCGTCCCTCAAGATCTGCACTGAAAAAAATACAATAGAAAAGATGCAGAAACAAATAGTTCAATAAAAACTGAAACGAGTAAATATAATTAGCAATTAAATTTATTTTCTTTTATTTTAATTGAATAAATTAATTTCTCTTGCTCTAAATATTTTTATTTTAAAGTTTACAATTAAAAGTTTTCTTTTTTGGTTTCCACAGAATTTTCCCATTTTTAACGTTTTATTTTCCGTGTGGCAATAAGTGAAAATTTGTTGTACGTTGCACATAAATTTCGTGCTGCATTGGCTGGTAGAAAATGGGAGGGCTGTTGGGCGAAATTGGGGGCCCTGGCAAATTAATATTTATTCTCTGGCAAACGGGGCAACATGGAAAATCGGGGGCGAGATGCAGGAAAATAGAGAAAAGTGCCTGCCCAGCGACGGGCTGCTAATTACAAAAGTCGAATGTAGTCATTACACGAGCGATTAAGTTTTTGACGTGTGTTTTTGAAACAATTTTTCGGTTTCTGTTTCTGTTTCAGTTTCTGTTTGCTGTTTTTGTTTTTGCAGCTATTTCGAGATTCTTCTGTTCATTTCTAGTTATTTTCCCCATAGTGGGACATAAGAATTAATTTTCTTTCAAAGTGCTAATTTTTTTAATTAGTAAAAAACAGCTGAGAACATTAAAAGGAAAAGCCAGAGGAAACTTGTAAACTAGGAAATTTCTAGCTTGAAAATGGGTCAAAAAACGCAACCTTTAGAATATCAGAACTATATTGTTTTAGTAGTCAGCATATATTTTTAGTAAATACTTCAGCAAAACTAAGCTAGGAGTATTCCTTAAACAAATCTTTAGTTCGATTTCGAGCTAGAAAATTCACTCAACTTTAGCAGTATTTTTGCCGAGCACTCAGGGAACTTTGAGACAATTTATATCGTCTCGCTTTTGTTGCGATTATAAAAACATTTGCAACAGCTGATATCTGCCCAAATTGATGGGTGTACCGGGTGCTCACACACAGCAACGCAACGAAATTTAGTTCGGAAAGTTGAAGTTGTCCCAAGTCCAAGTGCAAAAACAAGAACAATTCGCAGGGCGGAAAGCCGTAACACACTTACAGTTTATTGCATTTATAGCCGTGCGTCTGTGTGGGTAAGTAAGTCCATCGCACACACACACACACAGGGCACCCTGCCCCCCTCCCCCTTCTCAAACCCCCCTAAGGGACACCATTTGGTAATGAGATTTAGAAATAAAATCTACAAAGATGTTTGCACGAGCTGTTGACGTCCATCTAAAAGTGTGGGTGTGTATCTGCGTATGTATGCGAATCTGTGCGCTTGTCCATTTGTTTTCTGCTACTATCCATTAGTAACAGATGCTACTGCCACTACCAGAGTTCCAGTTCCAGTCTCCGTCTGAGCCCCAGTCTCCGTGCCATTTCGTAGATCCACATTCAAATGGCATCTATGCACGATGCCATCGTTTATATGTACGATTTGCGCACAACAAATACCCATGCATATGGGGAAAACTAGAAGAAGAACGAAGTGGATTGCTGGCCAAGAGGAGACTGAGATGCACTAACCCAAAGATGTTCGGGAAACTATTTGAAATATAATAATATTTTGAAAAGTCCTAAAATCTCTAATAAATATGCCTAAAAGTATGCAGTGAAAAAAGGAAGGAAGCTCTTGGGAATCAATATATTTCGTTGCACACTTTCAGAATTAATATTATATTTTTTTTAAGGGGTAACACAATTCCAACAAAACTGAGATACCCTTTTTAAAGAGTACTTCAATTTGTATACGGCAAGCATTTGTGCTATTTGGCCAGCAAGTTAATACGGTTTGCCTGGCCAGCAGTTCTCCGTATGTCGCATTAAACATTAAACCTTTGAGAACTGTACTCTACTATATAGCTTATAGCCTACTCCATTCATAGTTGACCTTCAGCGCGGATTTATCCAGCTACTTCTGGATTTTTTCGTGATTTGTGTCGCAACTCCTGTGCAGCTTATGTACGCACCAAATCGGCTGTGTACATCATAAACACGTTTGAGTTATGGCCGCTTTTTTATGTGACTTCTGCTTGGAAATGCCTCCTTCTCCAGGACCCACAGACCACTCTCCCTCTTATAGCCATAACGAGATAAATCATTTTAGACAGCGTCATTAGTTGGCTGTAATCATTTTGCTGTGGCTGCTCGAAGGACCAAAGGGACCTTCAACACACGCGCTCGACTTTTGATACATTACGTATACGCCATGGAGCCGGGGCTGCGCTGCCTTTAATCCAAGTCCCGACTGCGGTAAATGGTAAATTTCTTTTTAATTTGAGGCATTCACTCAAAGTCATAGTCATGTTGGGGATATTAATGCGCGTCCACATCCGCCACGCCCGCATTCATCCTTATCCTTATACTTTCAGACGACGCGTCCAGCCAATGACTTATAATTTATGGCGATGGCAGGCGATGTCTGAAGTTTCTCATCCCCATTGCCGTCATTTTTGTGTAGAGAAAAAAAATAGCCACCAAGGCCAGAAGAAGAGAAAGATTTTCAAACACCCTAGCCGGAAAAGAAAAAATATTAATTTAAAGGGCTGCATCCCACATTCTATTAGCAAAAGTCGAAAGGGGACTTTAATTTTTATTCGATTATCTCAAACTGTAAGTTGCCATGATTGATTCCCTCGGTTAGGGTATACAAAGTCAAGTCACGACCCCTCCTCCAGCGTCTCAAGGTTGTCTGTTTTGGAGCTTAATGGCTTTTTAATTATATTAGCGGCGGTCGATTTCGATTTGGTGCGTCCGAGGATGGCGAACATTGGGGGCAATGAGCGGCCACCACGTGACTTGCAGACCACCATCCTGCCTAATATCCCTTCCTGTTCCACATCTGCCTGTCGTAATAATTGCATCATTTGATGTTGTTTGCTGGGCTGCCGCCTTGACAGCCGAGACAAGTGCATTTGTCGCAGTGTCTGCGTGTGTGTTTCCGCAGAATTTCCACCACTGAGAGAAAATTGTTGATAAAAAACTAGAAAAATTCCGATATAAGGCATTATCCATCCATACCACTTTTCCAAAATTTTAAATATTTTCGAAGCAATAACTTAAACACAAACACCGAATAATTCTTTCTTATATTTGTAATTTAGGTCTTAAGTTCTTGATAGATTTTATTCTTCTTCTTAGTCCGCATGCAACTCTAGAAGAAAGTTTTATGCTCAAAATTTCCCTAAGTTAACTAGCTCTAAAACCTACATTAAGTCTTCTAAAATGTTCTGTTTCCACTCGACTCTTTGACTTTTGACTGTCGAATTGCGCAGTGTTTGTACGGCACTTCCTGTTCGCTCCTTGCGAGGGCACACACTAACATATGCTAATAGCAATTTGTGGTAATGAAGTTGATTAACATTGCAGCCAGGAGTGACAACAACACGAACACGACGCCCGGCCAGAGACAGAGGCGGAGATAGGGATAGTAGAAAGGGGAGGGGGGTTAAAAGCGGGACAGCAACAGTTCGCTGGCTCCTTGCGCCTGGTAATTAAATTCATGCGCTGCCGCTTGCATCTCATTCAATCTCATCCTCCAGCCAAGATCCCTGCTCCTCCATATTACGGAAATTGCATTGAAGCTCGCCGTATATCCATAAAGGCCTCCGACCTCATGTTGTTGTCCTCATTTCCCTTTGACATTTGGCCCTGCTCCTCATCAGCATCCCCATCTCCATCCTCATCCACATCCAACTCCTGACTTCTGAGCCATGTGTGCTGACGCAATTTTCATATAAATTGATGGGCTCTGCTCCCTTGGCTGCATTTGTCTGCCAATCGATTGTACGGCATATCGAATGGCAATTAATTCCGTCACGGGCAGGGACAATAATAATAATATAAGGTGACTTTCTGGAATTACATTCTTGCAATCAAAAAAATAATGGTAGAGTATAACTTTAACCGAAGACAATATGGAACATTAAACTATTCATGGTCCTTCAAGCCGGATACTTTAAAAATACTTGTGGCAGTCAATTATAATTCAATCCAAATGTCCAGAAAGTCCTTCCTATTAATGATATACCTTTCCAATAGTGCCAGTTGATTTGATTTCGTTGGCGTTATCGTTATCGCGATTGTTGCTGTTGATTTGGTTCCGCTGCGATGGCGCATTTTTAATGCAATTAAAACAAAAACAAAGACTGCGAGAAAAAAAACACGTGAATATTGCAAATTGCGTTTATAGTCGAAAATTGCATTTAATAATGCAACAAAAATAGTCCATAATTTAGTTACTAGCTGCAGGCAAAAATGGCAGAGAGTGCGCGCTCGCCAACTCCCAAGTTGATTAAATTTTACACAAAAGTTTTAATAATGCAGCACGCCAGCGAATCAAAGTGGATTTAATGCGATAATTCAAATATATATCATAAATGCTATAATAAAATATGGCCCGTGACGACAAAAAGCCGCTCGAGACGAGCACGTGCCGGCCGCTCGTTCTTCCGGACGGACAACAATGAGGTCCGGACAAAGGCCGGAAACGGAAACTGAAACGTCGCACTGCCAACGCACAAAAGTCGAGAGGACAAAGCAGCGCAACAAATGAGTGCCCCCCTTTCGATACTTTTGCACTCCCCCGCCCCTTTCGGAATCGGTGATCATCCATGAATGGCGAATGAATGATAGCCATCCCCACCCATGCCACCCGCTTAATTTACAATTGCAACTCCATATGTATAAATTTATACGTATATCCACATATCTATTAATGGCGGAAAGAAGGGTGGTAATTCAATTTGCCGAGGGGCAGATGCACGAAAGTCACGTAAAAAACCTTTGAATGCAAATGAAATGCATCCAAAATAGCCGAGTAATTGAATGTTCACCATTGGATAGTGAGGCCAGCGTGAGTTACGCCTTGAAGCTGCATCTTTAAAGTGCAGGTACTCGTTTAATTTCCTAAAAGATGAAATTAAAATATTTATAAGAAATAAAACAAAGCAAAGATAAGCTTCTTAAACTAAAAAACCGGTTTGTGTCTTGCAGTTTAATATCTACTGATCAATAAAAGAAAATAACGCGAATTCTTTAGCCTCTCACTTTCTTAAACATATATCTTTAGGTTCTAGGCCAGAATGTACAAAATTTTTCAGCAAAAATCTACTTATTATCCACACTAAGAAAACGCGAGTTCTTCAGTCCCTCGCATTTCATCAGTATATGAATATTAAGTGGATGCACCCCACCCATTTCCATCACGCTGCCATCTCTACCTCCTCCCGGACACCTCGAATCCTCTGCGCCCGGTTTATTGCATGCAATTAAGTTCAATAAAGTGATGCAACGCATCCGTTGATGGAGCATGGCGCGGAGGATTTGTAAGTTGCCTCTTTCCGATGCTCTTGTTCCTTGGCCGCCGTTGTTGTTGTTGCGTAATTAACGAAAGTGCGCTTGCGGCAGCCGCAGATAGCGATGAGGAGGGGGCTGTGGGAAGTAGGGGCTGTGGGCGTGGCCAGTCGGGCTCATGGCTGCCTCATTTACACGATCCAGCTGCATAATGAGCACCATATGCCATCGCGGACGCACAGATGGTGCGAAACGGTGCACAGGAAGAAAAGTGGCAGCACTTAACTTAACTTAAATGTGGGCTTTCGTTAAATTCTTAATTTAGATAAATATTTATATTAAATAGACTTTAAACTTGAATAATTCCAAATTTAATATTATTTTTTTAAATAAATGCTCTTTCTTCTCATTCTATAATATTAAAATCCTGCTCCAGACCTGTGATCTCGGTGCAAGGAATCCTGTAACCATGGTGAAGGCCTAAATTTAATTAAAATCAGGAGGACTCGCTGCGGAGATCGAACAAAGTGTCCTTCTGCGGGTCCTTCCGTTCGTCCGGGCGTCCTAATTCGATTAACAATCAACGAAAACTGTGCAAACAAATAAACTTCAAGTGGGCGGCTGGGCCCAACGAGGGCGTGGCCGACGTGGCAGCTGGCCACACTTGACCCCAAAGTAATGGCATAATTTAATTGACAGCAAACAGCTACCAAAGGTCCTCTGGTTGGGAGAAGATAAATTCGGAATCTGCGGAGAATGCTCGGTTTAGGGCGCAACCGCAAGCAGCCGTTGAGGGCGTGGCCCTGCCAATGTCGCTTTGTGGCTTTTGCTGTTGTTGTTGATGCTGATTTTGCAGTAGCAGCAGCTGGGTGCAGCTAAAAAATATATACGTGCATCCAAAAATCGGTTGGCAACCAGCAGCGTGTAAAACTGCATTGTAAACATGCAAATTTACATGGAAGCCACAGGTGATAGTTGAAAAATTGCGACTAAAATTGTGATAAACAGCTAAATATATGAGTGTCTCAATACATTTTCCATGGAAAAGTTTAAAACTTATTATAGACTGATTATTAAAAAAGAATAACAATTAAATGAGCCATTTTCTTTTATTTTTAACAATCTTACTAAAGCTATAATACACATAAAACAGTTATAATTAATTCGAAAGAAATCTTTCTCCCATTTTTAACCTTTACAGATTGTGAAATAATTGTCTAGGAAGAAGTCTATCTAGATGAATATATCATTTTGAAGGATTCTCAGACCTTAAATCACGTTTTTGTCTTGGGAATATTCACATTATTTTTTTGTATTACTTAGTCTTGATAATTCAGAATGATTAAGTGATTTCCAGATATTGCAAAATAATAATCAGCCTCGATGGCATCAATAACGTTATTTCCGTTTATTAAAAAGCCAAATTGAGATGAAAGGAATTCATATTCAATGGCAGCCGGCCATTCTGCGTGATTTGGACCCATTCAAACAGGAATTTTCAAAGATTAGCTGAGGTTTGCGTCGCAGTGGGCTGGCCATTCATTCGTGCATTGTTCTGTCGCCATAAATGGTGAGCTAATTTTGTTTGGCATTCGGAAAATGCCCCTGGCTGAGCTCTCCCATTTCCCATTCGGTGAATGCCGTCTTTCAGCCTCCATGGAGTCCAATGGCTTGCTTTTCCGTCCCCAAAAGGCTCCCTTTTCCCCCTCCCCCTTTAACTATGTATTTCCATTGCATTCAGAGTCGAATTGGATTAGAAGCTAGGGCGTAATAAGCATAACGTTAATTGAGTATGGTAATTCACTTAACCAAAGCCAGCGGAGGGCAAATCTAGGATCGAGGGTCTTCGTCGGTCAGCCTGGCCATTTAATTTTGCTGCATTTTCAGTGGCCGCCTGTTTATCGCTAGCTGTTAATCTTAAACGATTTTGTTGGCAGGAAGAACGGAAAAGGGCAGGGGAAAAGTGGGGAAAGGGGCGTGGGTCCAGCGGGAAATCTGTGGAAGAGATTCATCATCATGTTTGCCTACAACTCAGTGTCCAAGTAGTTTTCTCCGTAGACAAACGCAAAATGCGGAGAAAGCGCGGCGCTTCAGCTGAATTTTCAGTTCCAAAGGGGCGGGGGGAACACAGAAAGGAGTAGGGACTGCAGGAGACTCCTTCGCCAGCAGCAGGACATTTTTAATTAAATTGCATTTCCGCTTGGGAAATTTTTTATGAAGCTACAAAAAAGCAGGCAGCCGAAGGAGGAGGCGGTGGAAAAGTGGGCGTGGGGTGGTCATGGGCATCACCGGCAGTCGAGGAGAAAGCATTTTCCTTTTGCTGCGTTGCTTTTGTACTTATTTTTATGCCGCTGCTTCATCATATCCGCCTCAGTTCGCGACCACGCCCACCAGCCCATACACTCAAAAAAAGGGGTGTTGAAAAGTTGTAAAGAAAGTAATATTGAAACTGGTTTAAAGAAAAAAACATTTTTACCAATAAATAATGATATTATTTTAAAATTTTTTATTGCAGAATATTTAAAAAACAACAAAAACTTTATAACTGAATTTCCATAACATATATTTAATTTTTGTATATATTAAACTTAAAATTTATACAACATTTTCCTACGGAATAGATTTTTTCTTTTATTTTTTTAAGAATTTTCTCCCAGTGTGCGCCACGCAATCACAGTAGTTTTGCGCCTGCGGTAAACTCGGACGGATACGGATTCAAAGGCGGTGGAAAGGGACGGGGGGCATAGAAGCTGCTGGCTCGCATGTAATTCAATTTTTTCCCGCTGCCATCTACCGCCCAGCCACGCCCACCGCCCCGTCATTTGCCCCCACCGCCGAAAACAATCCAACAAAGAAGCATTTATTTTGCGCCCGGCTTTGTATGCGCTTTTCTTTGTTGCACACAAAACTCAATATCCCGACTTGATGTCCTTTGTAATGCATCCGCTTTCGGCAGACGGAGAGATGGACAGATGGACGGATGGAATAACTGAGGGATGGAGTGAAAAAGCAACTGACTGTAAATCTGCCTGCAGCAGGGAAGCAGCGCCGGTTGACATGGCAACCGTCTCTCGAAAGGAAAGACCAGGAATCGAGGACCAGGAAAAGAAACAGGAGCAGGAACAGGAACAGCAGGAAAGTGCAGGAACCGGGGATTCGGCAAAGCAGTGGCTTTAACATCAAACTTAATGACTTTGGCCAAAAGCTAAATTGCACAAAGTGTGTTGCCCCCCTTCCACTACGCCCCTGTAATCAACGGGAAGCGGCTTTTAGGACCATTAGCTATGTAGTTCGGCACATGTTACGGCTGTTCACTGGGGAACACTAAAAAATACAAAATAATTTTAAAAGAAATAACTTTAAAAATATTTAACAAAGAAAAATAAAGTATTTAATATAATATATTTACATTACTTTGGCAGGTATAACTAGGCAAACATAATTTCCATTTTTAGAACTGAAAAATCATTTGTTTAAGTGCATTTTTCTTTTTTTTCTGTATTTTTTGTTTAACAAGGCGGGCTCTGGCAACCATTTGACCCACATTAAAATCAAATTACAAGCCAAAAATGTAGCAGGAATTTCAATTACAATAGTTCTCTCTTGCACACATGTGGTGCCAAGGATTTTGCAAAATCAGGAGTGCAAAATGAGGCTTATTTATGGAGCGAAACAATCGCCACTAATTAGAAATTCTTTGCAGAGAACAGGGATTACGAACGCAATTAAAGCAAATAATACTATTAAGTACAAATATTTTAAGAATTTTATGTTTTTAAATTTAAAATAAAATAATATTGAAGTCTAAGCATAATATTTTTTTTTTCGTTATTGATCTTCAGTTTCAAAGTTCCTAGTTCTACTAAAAGAGCGATCAATTTCTGGAGACTGTCGAATTTTCCCCCTAAGACTTCCTTCTTCTCTGGAGCGTTTTGCTTAAGCTAGGTTTAAGCAGTTCATATTTACAAGTGTCCAAATTACCACACACGCTCGTCGCGTAAATTCCCTAAAGTTTCTCGCGTGTTTTCGATATTATTATTTTGCGCGGAGTTTCGACAAATTTCTCTAAAACTTCACAATTTTAATAATAATAATCAAGACCACACCAGAAAAAATACTATTATTAAAAAAAGATGACCAACAAATAACGAAAACAAAAACAGAAGGTAAGTGCAAAGCAACTGCGAAAAAAAGAGACAAACAGTGATTCCTATTGGAATGTACATATCCATGTATAAATAAGAGAGCACATCAACAAGTGAGTCTAATCTGACAGCAAAACAAATAACGGGGATTCTTATTGGGAGAGGACAAGAGAGTGGGTGAGTGAGGAGCGAAGGAGAAAAGAAGCAGAGAGAGTGACTAATGATGATGGCAAACAAAACGGAACAAAATAATAGGGGATAGCGAATCGGGTTAGTAAGTCAGGTCGAAGGTCGAAGGCAGGAGGTCAAGTCGTGTCTGATTGGAAAGGGAAAAGCGGGAGAGGGCTAAAAATAACGGCAAAATTGGGTGGCAGGGGGTGAAAGCCTTTGCGGAAGGGGGCGGGTGCTGACACGCTAATCAAAATGTGTTTATTAATTAAACCAACTAGGTAAACCGTTCCCTTAAGAGGAAGAGAGAGATGGAGAGAATGTGAGATGGATGATAAAGGAAAACTTTACACTTTAAAAAATATGTCGAATTATTGTTTAGGGTACAGATGTCGTGATTTTTACATAAGACAGTCAGAAAAATGAAATCCTATTCTCACCCGTTTTTAAAGAGTTTTTCAGTTTGAAGGCAACAGTGCGTATGAGTAATAAGCTTTTGAGACATCTAAAAGATTTTCGAATTCAAGACTAGTAACTTTCAATTTATTTCGCAATCCCCATTTATACTGATATATATTTAAGAACTTCATATCTATAAATGTAGTCTTGGGATTACATACATATCTAAAGACTTAAATGTGATTTCTCAATTTAAGCCAAAGTTTATCCCTACAAAGTCAATCGTTAATTGTGTTTAACGATTTCCCCGAGTGTGCCATTTAAGCCTAGTCCTGTTAACAATGCTTACTCTTTGGTTAACCCTTACTCATGACATGCAAACGGGTGGAAAATGGTGGAAAACGAGGGGGGGGGG
This sequence comes from Drosophila pseudotakahashii, assembly GCA_035046095.1. Classification (NCBI taxonomy): domain Eukaryota; kingdom Metazoa; phylum Arthropoda; class Insecta; order Diptera; family Drosophilidae; genus Drosophila; species Drosophila pseudotakahashii. Next base: position 1,144,785 of record JAWNOE010000198.1, read on the forward strand.
GGGAGCAGCGCCCCTCTGTTTGTTGCTGTGTTGCCAGTAATTTGTGTGTGTACACAAAACCCGTCGAGTGGCAAAACGCAACAACACATGCAGAGAGGTTCTCCAAGTGGGGGAAAAGCGGAAAATTCAGGTGGGTTGGGAAAACTCTTCAGGCGCGCCCGTGCAGGTCGCCAATTTCTAATTTATGCACTGACTCCTCAACTGGACGCGTTCTTGTTAAGTTGTGGCTGCCTTCTCGCTGCAGCTGCAACAATTAAAAGTCCTCGCATGTGGCATGCAAAGTTGAAGGGGCAAAGGGGCAGGGGCAGGGGTCAGAGGTCGGGGGGAGGCGCTCGAGCGCAAGCTGACAGAAAAATTAAAACGGCAACAAATTTGCTGTTGCAACTCGGAACTCGCAACCTCAAAGGCTCATGACTGCGGCAAATTAACACAATATCTTGGTGCCCCTCGAGATTTCTCGACTCTCGGTTGAGCGAAAGTGAAAAGGGGGCAGTGGGTGGTGGAAGGTCGGAAACAGGGCGACTTTAAAAAATTGTCGCTGAAAATTGGCCTCGGAGAAGCAGCTTAAATTACATTGCTTATCGCTTTAGCTGGGTATTTTTCACTTTAAATTATTCCAAAAGTTCCATTGATTATAATAAAGCCAAAAATGTAATACTATTTTGATTCAATCCTTGTAGCTGGTAATGGTTGATCGAAAGAATATTCGTTTTAATTTTACCCAAAAATGCATACAAAAGAAAAACAAAAGAAGAACACACTCCATTTCCAAATAATTTTATTTATGTTGGAAATAAGTAATCAGACATTCTAGTCGAATGAACAGCACTTATTACAGTGTACGATGAATCGACAACCTCTGGAGAATAACATTTATTTTTGATTCATTTGATAATGATCCTAATTCATTATGTTTTCTTCAGAGTTCAAGAGAAATAAACATTAATTGCTTATTGTATAGTTATATAGTTATAGTATGTGTAACTTAAAAAAAATTAGGAATACTACAAATAAATATCATCTTACCTTTCCATTGTTGACTGCGACTTACCCACCACGAGTTCCGTCGGAAATCGAAATTGACTTGGACTGGCGTAATTTTTAGCGCACACAATGGATGGGCTAGGGCTGCAGCCTCTTCTTCCTTTGCCCCGGAAGGCATTCAGATTCAGAGGTGACGAGGATATATGCAGCCAACACCCCTTTTTGCGCCCACCCCTATTTGCATATAACAAATAAACACACACGCACGCAGACACACTCACACTCACCCATTCACCGACACCAGTGGACAAATAAACTGATAAACTGATTGCAACCACACGGGGATGTGACAACAGAGGCGGGGGGTCGGATGAAGGGGGTTTTAAGGGGGTGGCATGCGATGCATTCAACCGAAACCGAAATAGTAGCGAAATTTATAACCAAAAAGGGAATTACAAAATCGCGAATAAATTTATGTACGAGTGGGAACGAAAGAGGGGTGAAAAAGGGGGGGGGGGTAGGGGGGGTCACACAGCAACAAAAGCAATAACGTTGGGCTGATAAAACAGATTTCGATATCAGGCGACAAGGACGGAGGGGAAGGAGAAAAGGGGGTCCTGCGGAAAGGAAAACAGGGACGATGGTTTGGCAATGAAGTGCCAATATGAGCGGGATTCGTCACATTTAAACGAGAATAACCGCCTTTGTTGGGTAGCAGTTAAAATATTCACAGATGACTTTTAAACTGAACTGAAATAAAATATATTAGCAATGTTGAATTAAGGATAATTTTATAACGACAATATTTGGTACATAGTCAATATTTAGTGTTTAACATTCTATAAATTATAAAATATATTAGTTTCAAACTGACATACAGAATGCATATAAAACCAACTATAATTAATAAACTAATAAATTCATTTTTAAAAGATTTAATTCTGAAGAGCAATGTAATTTAGTTGAAATTTGAGGCAAATTATACAAATTTCGTATATGGAAATACTCTTTGTACTCTAAAATAATTTACAATTTAGCTACATTTTTAGGACAAAATAAAAATAAAGAACAAAGTATACACTTACATATTAGATCGAAAGCTACTTGCCATACAGCAGCCAATTTCTTTGCTATCGATTTCCCAGGCGTCCGTAATTTACACGATTTTCGAAAATGCCTCTTTTGGGATACCCGATATACTGCGCCATGGAAGCTTTGGTATAAAAATATCAATTTCAGCGAAAATGCAAATTCGGAGCGGAAAGAATTGGGGGTTTTCCAGTGGGGTGGCTCACTGTTTATGGGCTGCTGCCTCGACGCGCAGCGAACAGATTGTTTCCGCTGTTGTAGACTTTTTGGCAATGGCAACAGAACAGAACAGAACAGAACAGAGTACAGAATACACAGAAGGAGAGGGAGCGAGATAGCTCCAATGACTCGGAAGTAAGTGCGAGAATGTCTATGCCCCATATTTCCATTCCCCCTTTTGCCACCGCCCTTGTGTGATTTTCACAGCTCGATTCCTTCTCCCACGTCCAAAGTGTTAATTTACGAAATTGCAGGAGAATTAAGAAGTCCTGGGCTCCTTGCTTATTTATGCATGTAAAAGTGTGTGTGTGCGCCTTAACTGTTCCAAGTTTTCCTTATCCCTTATCCCTTATCCCGCCCACGCCCCTGCCCCTCTGAGAAACCCACATACACAAAGAAAAAAATATTATTTTAATCAGATTGATTAGGGTTTTTGAAAGGTTTTTGAAATTAAAAATATTTTACAAGCTAATTTAAAAATATTTGTTTTACATTTTAAAAATAAAACCAAGTGTATTATTTTAAGCCTTTTTTAAATTGTTAGTTTTTAATTTTTTAAAGTGTTAGGTACAAATGAGCAATTATTTTCTTGTTTTTATAAAATTACCTAAAACCGAGAGAATTTTTTAGAATTAAAATAACATTAAATCTTTTAAAAATATGTATATAGTAATTTTTAAAAAGGAGATGCTTGAATATTATTGTTTAATATAATAATATCAAATTCTCGTCATCGAAATATAAATTAGTATTGGTATTATGGATCAAAGTGATGTGCAAAATCATAAAAATCATCTAAAAATCTCCTAGTGGCAATTATTCTTTCTCTGCATACAACACGTTACTTCCACCTCTAAATATCCTTTTGGCCCAGCGCTTTGAGCCTGGCCACTAGTTTTATTTTTAACTCCCACTCGGGTGGGGAAAGGCCCTCCCCCTTTTGCCACCTGGCCCGCCCCCTGCATGTTTATAGTGTCTGGTGCTATCAGAGCGCTTCGATCTTGGTAAATGGAAATTTACACGTTAACACTTTTGGCCGCTTGTAAGTGATTTGGTTTTAATTCGCTTGATGGCGTCTGTTGGCCCTCTCGCTTTTTGCCTTTCCTCCTGGCCAAAACGTTTGTGGGCAACATGTACTCGCACTGCGTCCTTCGTCCTTCGGAACTTCGGACTGGGAATAGTGTTGTATGTTAATTTTTGGCTCTGTTCATGTTCGCTTTGTTGCCACACACTCGTACTCGTTGTGTTGTTTATGATGCAGTCGGTGGAAATGTGAAAGAAATGTAGATAAAAATGCCAGATAAAGGGATCTCTCTCGGCAGTCCAGGGATGACCCCTCCCCGGATATTCGCCACATCTTTTGCGGCCAGGAACTTAATCCATTCTGCCTCAGAAGTAAACCCAAGGAGCTGAAGAAGCGGTCTCGTGTGGAACATGGCGCACATTTGAAATTCACATGAGCCAACGGGCAATGGTAATGCCTGTGGCCACATGCAGGAGCTGCACTAATTTGCATATGACCACACAGACAGCTCCGGGATTCAGGACGCAGGATCCAGGAGCCACGCCCCTTCTGCTATCACAGCTGCGGCGGCTATCGGGGGCGGGTCATCAAAGGAGCTTCTCCTTGGCCGACAACACCCCATTCCACTTCACTCCACTCTACGCCGAACCACTCCAATCGACCCTCAAGTCATTTTCGCGCGCCTAAGCTGATGGTCTACTGGTCCCACACTCCGAAACCAATGTCAGTTATCGACGCTGCAGTAAGAAAAAAATCTGCAAAGTCGAAATTAAATGAGAAATATAAATATATGTAAAAATTCCGGATATATTACGTCGGAATATAAAAATTCTTATCTCGGGGTAACAGATAAAACAATATAAAACTCCCCTTCAAAAATTGGAAGGTTGAAGCAGAGACCAATTCAATTTTGCACCAAGTGAACCCACGCAGCATCAAATAAATAAACCTTTTTAACCATAATCTAAAATATTTTCACTAGACAAATTAAAAAAACCAGCTTTCAGCACCGTTTTCCCCCCAGTGTTACCCCGAAAACCCAACCGAATCCCTGTTCCAATTTCAATCGCAGTTGCTTATCTGAGTGTCCTTCTATTTGCTTTGGGCCTGCGTCCGTTTGTTTGTTTATTTTCACAGCATAAGGCGACAATCATGCGGAATTTCATTGCCCAAGGGGATTCGGGGAAAAGTGTGTCCTCCATTTCCCATCGACGGGCCGTTGAGGAGACGTTTCAGCGTTTAACTAAATCAAATCGATATCGAATTTAGTTGTCAGCGCGGCACAGAAGTTTTCGTTGCGTTTTCAGTATGTCAAAGTGGAAAAGGGGGTGGTTGGGTTTGGGTTTTGGTTTTGGGTTTCAATTTCGCCTGAACTCGTTTGGGGACCTCAAAGTTGGCAATGAAATGTGAAACAGAAACAGTAAAAGTAGCGGTGGCGCGGGGAAATGTGAGTCCGATGTGGAAGAAGAAGCCAGAGGCAAAAGGGCAAAGGAAAAGTTCTCCGTATGCTCGGGCTTCTTATCCTCCATATCCTTGGCAGGATTGCGTGTCCTGGCATGGATTTTTGCCGTCTGTCTGTCTGTGCGTGTGACCGCATGACAAAAAGCCACAGGTTATGAGTTTTTCATTACACTGCCATCGTGGGAACCCCTCTACATTCCTATCTCGCCTTACTGTTATGCGATTTTTGTTTAGTTCTGGGTCCCTTGGCAGGCCACCAATTCGTAATTGCACGAATTAGTCTGCAGTTTATTGAAAGTGTCTGCCTTGATGAACTGACTGAATAATTCGGGCTCATATTGTTGCATTTCGGATGGGAGATTAGTGGAAAATATCAATATAATTTTGTTAAAAATACTGCATGATTTATGACAAACGTGATTAGCTTTAATGGAACTTACATAAACAAATGATTTATGTATTTTGGCTTTAGACAAATAAATATTCATTTTATGGCTCTAATGTGTTTGGCAATCGATTTCGAAATATTTTAAATTTATCATTAATTCAATTCCCATACAATACTAATTAAATTGGCTTTTTATTGATGGTAGATTTAAATTATATTTTGAATGTTTTGGTTATTATTAAAATGGCATTTTCAACTTGGCGATGCCCGCACTTCAAGGAGGTCCTCCTCCAATCCTCCGACAATCATAATCTGTTGATTTCGGGCACGTTGCAATAGCTGGGTTCAAAATCCTGGGCCGCAACTCATTTTCCATGCTATTGCCTCTTTGTATGCGCAATTAAAAGCGCTGCCGGAATTACCGTTAATGGCCGCAGTTGCAGTTGCAAGAGCAACAGTGGCCCTGATTGTTTATACCCTTGTTAAAGGGGTTATGATATTGACTTGGGTATATTCTTTAGCTGCGATTTATTGGGCCCATTTAGCACTATAAACGGGTATTTAGCAAGTTGTAAACGATGAAGCAACTGCACGCGGATTTTATGTTATTTGCCTACTCAAATTATTTATTACTTAGCTAAAACTGTGACTGAATAAAGAAAAGGAATAGAAAAGCATTGGAGTAAAAGCCACACTGAGTATAAATTGTGTTGCAAACGATGAATAAAGAATGGAGTTTATTTTTGATTGCAGCAACTTTATACTTAGTGTGGTTTATTTTTTCAATTTTTCTTTTATTAACTGATAGTTGGAAATATCTTAAAAAAGGAAAGTTAAAGCTATGATTTAATAAAAAAAAGGAATAAAAAAGGAATTGAGCAAATAAATGGTCTGTTAAACGATGCAGCGGCAACTTCGGAGGACATAATCCGTTTTTTTTTCCATTTTTATTTCCTATCAGTCATAGTCGGTACAAGGAATACACAAATAAGGTATCTATGGCAAAGTGACTGCTGCAACGTTTACAGTCGCTTTTGCAGAAGGGTATTGCCAGTGTCGAGACAGGTTTTCCGTCCTCCTCTTCTGTTTTTCCACTCGTGTTGCTTCAGGCTAGAACGGATACGGGTCCGGGTCCGGGTTTTTGGACCCGGATCCGGATCCTCTGCTGCCTGGGCCTCGTTGTTTTTCTATTGTTGCTGCCTGCCTCCTAGACAAAACGCCGATTTCTGGCGATTCGAGCGATTTCGTTGATTACATTGCGGATCCCGGCTGTGCGCCTCCCTGCGGAACAATTCTAGTCGCCATCGCCCATCGCCAGGTCATCCTCATGCTGTGAGGGGGCGTGGCTGTTGGCTAAAGGGCGGCAGGGAGCCGTGTGTGTGCGTGCCTAATGAACAAAATTCGACGTAGATGCAGCAGCGGCTGCCATGTGCATGACCAGAAAATTGAACTCAGGCCAAAAACTGAGGGACGACAAATGACCGACGGGGGACAACGGGCCGCTGACCATTCACTGTGACATGGGCGGAGTGGAAAGGGGGGGCTGCCCTGTGCGTGGCTTTGCGGCACCGTCACTTCTAATGACCAAAAGCGGCCAGGACCTGGAAACCGGGAAAAACGCGATGGCACTACAGGAAAAGGAGCAGCGGCAAACGCCGTTAATTTTGTTTATTTTTCTTTCCCTTTTTTGGGATCCAGCGGATGTGCGCATCCTTCAGCTGTTGAACCGCAGGACTCGACAGCTCCAACCACGCCGGAATTTCAATATATCGCTGCATCGACATCCGATTGCAGATTCAGATGCAGATGCAGCTGCAGATTGCTGAACGAGTATCGACATTTCCCGCATCGCCGGCAATTCATCAGGAGCTGATTGCTAATACCTCGGAGACTTTAAGCCACTTTAAAGTGCCGTCCACTTGGCGGGGTGAATAAAATCTATCCCACGAAGCGATTGCCATTGCGATTGCGATTGCAGAGGGGAGAGGGGAGAGGGGAGAGGAGGGAGAACGAAGCAGGATACTCAAATCGATGGCCATCCAGGTGCCAGGCCACCACAAGCAAATGAAATCAAATGGATACTCCTCGAACCGGCAAGGCAATGGCAATTCATTTTTTATATGATTCAAATGCTTCCATGCAAATGGAAGCTTGGGTGCACTGCAAAATAAATTGTGGGTTATTGAAAGTATTGTTATACTTATTTATTCAAATCATGACAAGTCTGGTATCTGTTACCATTTTTAATTAATTTCCTACTCAACAAAAAATTACCTAAAATATAGACAGTATCTGAGGTAAATAACTAAATTTACATTTATATTTTACTTCTTCAGTTTTACATTTAAATAATTCATATTTAATTTAAATATTTATTTTTTGATTTAGTCATATTATATTATTTCTAGTTGTTTATATATATTATAGAAGTAATAGTAAACTATTATAAAAAGTATATATTTCAGCTATTTAAATAGTTTATGATTTTAGGTATTAATCCTTCAATTTACTATCCCTATCATCAGTTCAAAATCTGACAAAAATAACCGGAGTTTTGTTAAATATAAAACTCGTTAAAAGGCAAGTCATTAGGTGGTTTTTCAGTGCATCTTGTCCCCTTTCAGAGTTGCTATCGATGCATTGGCTGTCAATAGAGCCCCTGCCACTTGGCTTCCCTCCTCCTAACCAACTAATAACACTTTGAGTGCGGCTATTTCTGTCTGTTCTGGCTGGCATATTTGGAAAAATTGTAAGCACCTTGTAAGCAAATTTCGGATAAATAATGATGCTGACGGGTGGGCAGAGGGGCAAGTGCAGCTGGAAATTAGGTGGAAGGCGGAAGAATGGGATTTTCTGGATTTCTCTGTACTCTGAGCAATTTCGGGCCAAAGTTGGGCCAAACTCGATCTGCTCGGAAAGTTTTGCAACTCGGACAGCCATTGATACGCTACTCAAAATCCAGAGACAGCTCGTTAAATGTCCTTCGAACCCGGAGCCAGTGCAAATCCACAAAGTTTTCGTAATTGTATTTGAAATGTTGGGAACAATTAACTGGGGATTCCATCTGCCGCTGCATTGCGCACTCCAATCCGCTGGCAAGTTCGGGGTAATGGTAATTCATCGCAGCTTGGCTGAAATCACAACCGTGGCAACAGCACTGAAGTTTTCCCAAACCTGGCCAGGTGGGCAAATGGAAATGGAAGTGCGGGAAGAGGATGAGGAAGAGGAAAAAGGGAGTTGCTGAGCGCTAAGCCGCGACCGCTGCTACAATTTCACCGAATGCTGCAGCATCTCTGCAAGTGAGTCCTTGACCAGCCACAAATGCTGCAAGAGGAAGGACCTCTGCACTGGGGGAAAAACTAACTAAACATCGCTAAAATGTGAATGGGAAATTGTCAAAAAGTCAATATAAAAACAACATTAGTAACAATTTAAATATTTAGATGGAAAAGTTACCAAACATTTTTAAGTAATAAATATTTCCTTCTACAAAAATAAAACAAAAAATTGTATTTCAATATGAAATTTAATTTTTTACATTACAAATTAATTTTAAAATTTCTTTTAAGTTTTCAAGATGTTTTCAAATAAATTTAAAAATGCATAACAACTTTATAGCCCACAATAAATAAAATTGATATCAATTTAAACGAAATTCTTTCCGTGTAGCAGTGGTGGTCGTGGGCTGAGAGATGTGGCCAAAGTCGAAAGGGATCCAGAAAAGCGGAGGAGGGTTCGGGTTCAGACTTTGAAGGGCAGTGCAACCCGAAGTTGGGCAAGCGGGAACACGTGAATTAGCGCAAATCGCAATGCGGCAGCGAATTGAGGAGCAGTCAGCTGCAGCGACGCGTCGCCAAGCCATCTGTGGCTTAAACTTGTCCCAACTGGGAAGCTGAAACTGAAATACTGGGATACCACTGGGATTCGTGGGGACTTTCCCTGTTTTCGAAGGCAACTGCGTAGAGCTCATTAAACGGAGCCAAAACGCCAGCAAGGCTTTCATATTTTATCCAACGAGTAGCAGACGGTTTTGAGTTCTTTCTTTTAGCTTCTTACTGTTTTTCCCTTTTTCCTGTGGCCAAAAACTCCAAGACGTTAAAGTTTCAGTTGCTTCAGTTGGAGACGCATAACTCTTGAGCTGCCCTATCCGAAATCCAAGGGGAATTTACCTACTCGAAGGCTTACACCTTGAAAAATGGTATCAACCATTAAGTTCTCATTAATTAGAATTTTTTAAATATTTATTACAAGGCATTAGTTAGATTATTTATTTAAAATTATAAATTTAAGTATTTCTAATATCTAACGATTATTAAAAAATACATTTTCAACGTTTTGAAACCTATTTGTCTCAAGATCTCTTTCTTACTCATCACACTTTTCCATAAAAAAGGATATCCAAGGACTTTTCTCTACATCTTTCACCATAAATTCCTGAATTTATAGCGGAAGTGCAAAATGCGAAAATAGTTGTGCACATTGCACTCGGCACGAAGGCGGCAAAAAGTTGCCAACTTGAAAGCGTCTTTTTTGTCGAACGCTTCATTGCGATTTGTGATAAATGCGGTTAATTTCAACAGCTGGGTGGCAATTATGCAAATGTCGCCGGGGCTTTTTTGGTTTTGGGGGAACTCCTGATTAAGCCTTGAGTAAACAAGTCATGAAAATCAATTTAATGCCTAACCAAATGTCATTTGAATAAACCGAGCTGGAAAAAAACGATGTACCAAGGGCAGTGATACACTTTAAATACCCTGGAATGGAAGCTAAAAGATTAAACATCTCCCGCCACACTTTCAAATAAATTACATGATAAATTGGCCCATTGTAGAGCATTCTGCATGTGGTTACGTATACGCAATACATTTTTGTTTGCCGGCAATTCAATTTCATGGCATCTGCGGCTAAGCGGCCACTGATGGCCAATTGCGAATCCACATCCACAGCAAACTTGGCCTATGGAGAAAGCGGAATACCCCGGGTATTCTCCTAGCCAGCTTTTTGTTTTTCTCGCTTTCTGCCCTGTATTTACTCAATTTATTTATGGCAGCATTTTTATAATAAATGTTTAATTTATTTAAATATGATTAAAAAAGCGTAGTCGTGGTGTAAATCAAAACGTTTTTGCACATTTATTATTCGATACAGCTCGGAATATCCCCCAATTTCGCTCTCATCCTTGCTGCGAAAATATAAAGTATTATGTGCGAATGTGTATAGGAAGCTTGGGAAACGAGAATTTATGTGCGGTCAGATTACTGCACTCGGAGTTGGGTTTGGGGGCAGCAGAGGAGGGTTGTGTAACTCATGGATGTGCCCATCTTCGACGGCGAACAACTTCAAAATTCATTTGCTCTCGCATTTGCGAACAGAACATATCACTCAGAAAAAAGTGTTTTATGATATTTTTAAGAATTAAGCAGCATAATAACTTAAATAGGGGAAAATGGGAAATCAAAATGACTTTTTTGATCTTTTACAATCTAGAATATAATAAATGCCATTAACTTTATGAGGGAAATATTAAAACTGAATGACAAAGTATAATATGTACAAAATTATCATGATATTTTTTTTTACTTTATTATTAAAGAAAAAAATTAATTTTTTAAATTTAATCTAATCTAGTCTAAGCTAATCTAATAAAATATTAAAATATTGCTTCTTATGTTAATGAGACTTTAACTTGGATATAGTTCAGCGAATGTCCTTTCTTTTTCCTGCTACTTGGTATATCTATTTATTATAACATTCATCAAAAGGACATGATCAGTTTTTTTCTATCTGTGTGCTCGTCAGCCAGGGGCACTCCAAAAAGTATGCAACTCAAATGCGCAAATGACAAGGGGCGGGACTTGCAGTTTCCAGGGGGCTGCAAGAAGGGGCAGCAAGAAGATGCCGCAGCAGCGATGCGGTTTGCTGCATATCGTTGTGGTTGAGTGCATCAAACATCAATCAATTCAATGGTACTTGAAACCAGGCACGCACACAGATGCGATGCCGAAGATACAGATACATATAGCCTAGATGCGAGATAGCGACACACACGAAGAGCAAAATGCCATTCAAATTTAAGAGGGGCCAAATGAACACACACAAGAAGAGCCCCTAATGAAAAGGGGAAGACAGTGGCAGCCACAATATTTAGTGCATGACAGAATGGGTTGGGTTCTGGAAGCCAGGTGGAAACCAGAAACCTGAAACCACACACATTCCTGATCCTGAGCGCTCTGGTTTTGGAGTCCAGCTGGCAGAAGGAAAAGGAAAATTGTATTCCTCAGTCGACCATCACAGGAGTTCGGAGCAGACAAAACCAGGCGGACGCACATCAACAACTTTTGTTCGGGCCTTCCATCATAGCAAATCTATAATGACAGCTTCGATGGCTTTATCCCCCTGGAAAAACAGCAGACAGAAGTGCTCAGTGGGTGGGTGTGAGTCTGCATGTCAAACAGCCAGTTGACCGCTTAAGTCAACTTCGAAAGCTGAAGGCAGCCTGATAAATGTTGTAAATATGCAAGTGAAGAATGGCCGAGGACTCCCCAGCACATATTTTATAATAAAACGGTTCATGATTGCCGTGTGTGTTTTACTAGTCCCTTCAATTTCGATTTCAACTTTAGCTGTAACAGCCGGAATTCGATAAACAACAATGATAGGTGGACATCAGAAAAAAGATACACCAAGGGAAATGGGAATAAAAATATTTAAATTAATAGCGCTTAAAATATAATTTATTAGGCAAATAAAATCCGGCTTGAAGGACCATCATATAAAATTGAATAAAAAACTAAATTGAACAATTTAATTTATTTTCAATTATTAATTCATAATTCATTTGTAACTAAAGGATGTAAGAAGCCATTTGTTTTTGACTTGTTGTTAATAGAAGCTTTTCCCCCACTTTTTTCTCCGAAATCTGAAGGCTAATCAACGAGGCGTTGCACCTCCAAACTGGAGCCACTTCAGCAGGCTGTTATTGTCGCCGGGGCGGTGGCCAATAAATTCCGGCCACAACCCCCTCACAACAATAAATTTTCGCCTTTGTCTCATAAACCGAAGTGCCGCAAATCTCAGTCGGGGCTACAACCAAACAGCCTAGAAACCAAGACCGCAAGACAACTTTTGGCCCAGCCGCTTGGTGGGTGCGGCCCAAACAACAATTTGTAAATAAAATTATGGCGCAAATTAAGCGTATAAATAAGCCACGAACATCGCCCGGCGCACGTGGTCATGGAAGTGGGCAAAAGGGGGTCGAGAAGGGGCGACGCACATCCGGTGGCCCAGTGGTTGCCCCCGATTTCAGGATTTCCTGCGACAAGACCTCGCTCATCATCGGCATCATTTCTGTTCTGTTTTTTGGCCTGCACCGTTGCCATGGCATTTTAATAGTCGCTCCGCCCCTGCGGAATCTTGGAACTTTGTGCTTTGGCAATTGATGTGGCCGCCGTTCTGAGACTCAAATGGGCCTAGAAATGGACCCTGCAGTGCACTGAGAATTAAATATTTATACTGTACAAAATATATGCACAAAATATTAAAATTTGTCCTTCAAGCCGAATACAAACTCAAGTTAAGAAAAAGCTAAGTCTTATCTAAAATAAAGTTTTTATCCATTACCTAATATATCAAAATGATATATTATTAAATATCTTAAAAATGGTCCTTAAGGCGGATATTCGTTTCCATAGGTTCTTTGTTAAAGTGATTTGTTATATTTAACTCAAATTTGAAAATAGCTAACTTCAATATGAAGTAAAGTCTTTATACCACAATCAAACTCAATTTTCTCTCGCTGTAAAAATTCAGGGACGGGAATTCATGGGTTCCGGCAAGGTCACAGCGCTTGTCGTTATTAATTTATTATGAAAATCTAAACGACTTAAGTGGAATAATATGGGATAAATTATTAAAATTTATGTGCTTTCGAAGCATTCAACGATGTCGTCTAGTTTTTGGCCGCCATCCGGTGGAGCAGCAGCCATTTGAAAGGCCGCCAAAGTTTCTTTTTTGGGCATACTTCACTTTAATTTCTTTTGGCTGAAGCTGCTCCTCAGCAGTGGAAAAAGATGGTCCAGGAAGCGGAAGTTGAGTGATTAAGTGGGCCTCTTTTTGCACTTATGCTTTTTGGATAATTTGTCAGCCTAATTTTGGTCAGAGAGGAGGATGATTCCCTAGAGGGTGGAAGATGTGCCACCAACCTGAGCTTACTCGTAATAAAACTTGACTCACGAGTCGCACAAAGTTTTAATTAAAGCAACTCGAAGGGATTTAGTGTCACTTTCGAAGCTGGAAATTTGTTGCTGCTACAAGGATTTTTATGTCCGCCAAGCTACAGACTGCAGACTGTCAACTGTGTGTCGTCTGGCTGTTAAAATTTCGATTCGTTTTATTGAAATTAATCGAATAATGGCCAGATGCCAGGCAGAAGAATATCGAATCGAGCAGAAGAGAAGAGGGCTAAAAGTGACTCCGTGAGTTTTATGGCGCACTTGTTTCGCGTTAATCGCAAATCGTAAACTAAGCATTTTTACGGCACCTGCGGTAATGGATTACCAAAGCACGGCTCCGCCATGAGGCATACGGAATACGGAATACGCACCCCGCAATCGTCATTGGTTGGAAAATTAATAAAGTTAAGTGTCGAGCACAATAAAAGTGGAATTTCAGTCGCAGCTCGAGCCTCCGCAGGCCAAAAGAGGCGGGCCAACAAGTTAGCGAGGCGTGAAACGCTTGGCCCGCAGGCAATGTCAAGCACATGGGACTGAAAATGGAAATGGAACTGGGAACTGGGAACTGAGAGGTTATTGCTTTGGTTTGCAATAATTGCAAAAGTGCAATAAATTTCTTTTATTTCTGGCTTTAAACTCAAAGTTGGAGGCCATAAAAAGCCGCCATTTCCGTAGGCAGGGGTCAAGTGTATTGTGTTTCGCATCCATTTCCCTTTCCATGCACCTGCTTCGATTTCAGGGACTCAAAGGTACACATAAATGTATCTTAAACATCTGAGTGAAAGTAGAATAACTATTCAATTTAATTGAATTTCTTCATCTAAGTTGATATTTTTTTACTTCAAAAATTTTAAATAGGCATTAAAAATACCAAAAGTAGCACTTCTTTCATGATAAGTTAGTTTAGCAAACTCAGCCGTTCGTAGCGATGAATCTGTGATGATCTCTGACTGGGAAACGGGACGTATGCGTAATGTGCCTGATTTTTGACTGGAATGGCAGTAGTGCCACCTTCTGATTGGGATTTATGGCACGTTCTCGTCTCCCTGGCATTGCCATTGTGTTTTTGGGGTCTTTGCAGGCACATTAGCGGGCCAGAAGAAGAAGAGAGCGCCATATCAATGACCTCACACGTGCTCCTTCCGCTGTCAATTACCGGGTTGGGTTGGATCCAGCTGGATCCTGGCTTCCTCGTCCTCGTCTTCCTGGTCAAACACCCCGCGACATGGACACGGATAGCCAGAGCTGAGAAATTAAATAAGTAAAACACGAGCGGTCTCCTTCTCCTTCTCACTTGCACTGGCCGGCAATAAAAACTGACGGCCATAAAAAACTTTCACCCCCTGGAAAAACCCCACAACACCCACCCACCCACTGCATACTCATGACCATGACAGTGCGTGCGAGTGTGTGTGAGACTTAACACGCAGTCGATGGGCGCATTTCCGGCGTAAAAATCTCCTCCGCGAAATTCTCTTTCCAAGTTGCGTGCTCCGCAGTCGAATGGCCGCACTCCCATTCCCATTCCCCGATTTCCTCCCTTTCCCCACTCGGACTTTCGGACTTTCGTTGAGCGATGCATAAATCAGACAATAAAACACATAAATTTCGAATGCAGCGAGAAACCGGGGCGGCAGAGGGGAAACCTTGAAAGCAAACTGCTTTTCTGAGAAGAAAGCAGAACGAAAAAATAGCCAGCCATTTTTCATTGCTGATCACTCGAAAGTTCCCCAATGAGGAAAGGCTTCCAATATTATATTATAAAAAAGATTACATCACGTTTTTAATTTATTGCATTTTTAAAATAAAACACTTTAAATACTAAATATTTTTATTTCTATATTAACAAATGATTTTATTTCAGTTAAGAGTATGTAAAACTGGCAGGTTTCGGCATTATTTCCATCACCTTGTAGGATAGGGAGACAACCTCAGGAGCATCAGGTCTTTTGGTCAATTGAGCGAAACTCACTTTATTATAAAAAGAAGAGTCAGCCTAAGGAAGTACGGGAATTGTCGTCTCTTTGGAATCCAAAAATATTCTCCAGGAAGCGTTGGCCGTTGATTTGGTTGCGACTGGAGGATCATGGCAGTATGCGAAGATAACATTTCTTAGTCGTAACTTGTCCATTGCAATGGGATCGAAGATGGGCGGCAAGGTTATGACAAATTCTTCAATTTTTTTCCGTTTCCATGCTTAAAAGGAGTGAAAAATCAAAGGGGCCAGTACAAAGAAGATTACGACCGCAATTGAGAGACTAATTTCAAGACCATAAGATCTTGGCTCTGTTACTTGACGGGCCATTGTGAAATTGAAACTAGTGTTTTCGACGTCCTTTTCTTAAACATCGAAGCGGCACTCCAAGTCCGTCTTATCGTCAGTATAAAAGCACTCATAACTGTCGGCTAGCAATAAAGTCGACTCCTTGATGATGGCTTTAGCTGATCCATTTTCCGGAAAGATGCACCTAAATTCCAAGCCGTTAAGACCGAACTCATTAAGGTTTACTCTGTAGCCTATGGTGAATTCGGCTCCGTTTTCAAAGTAATATTACCCATCGTTAGCTGAATTTCCAACGGTCTTCGGGCGGTTCCGTTGTAGAAGCAGCACACATCGAAGGTGAAGTCGGGAAGCTCGCCCTTCGTAAGGGTATGTTTAATACTACTGGGTTGAACATTACGTTTTAAGTTTAATTGATCCCATGAGGAGACATCATCAGGGGGATCGGCACATCTGGTCGACTCTGCTGTATTCCTACTTATAATTTCAGGGACCGTAACAGTTATAAGTTTTATTAGTAAAAATCATTTTTAACGGTTATTTAAAATCTTTATTGTAAAAGTTTTAAAATAATTATTATTATCAATTTTTATAATATCAATCAAAAATAACTTTTATTTTTGATTTTTATTTTATAAATCTCGAATAACAGTTATTTATGATTATTGAAATAAAAGTCTCTCAGAAACTTTTTTCTTCAAATCAAAAAAATTAAAATCACTCAAAGACTTTTATTCTGACTTTTCGTAAGTACTGACTTTTTAACAAAAAAACAATCATTTGAAAATATGAAAATATAAAACATTATTTATGTCATATTTTTACTGTTACATGTTGTTCTTTCTATGACGTTCTTCTAAAAAAATAATAATTTTCTTTAATGATAGTGGGCCAATATTTTCAACTGGCTTATTTTAACCCCCCTAGTACTTAAAATACAAATAAATATTTTTTATTTATCTTTAATAATAAAATTTGTTGAAGTGTTTCAGTTTGATCAGTGTTTGATTAAACAATACATGATGATTTTATTTATTGAAAAATAAAGAGTGTTAGAATAAAAGTCTTGGGGAGACAGTCCACCATTTCTTATTAGCTGTTCACCATTTTCACAAATATGGTTACTGTTTGTATGTGCATGGGACGAGTATACGTTGTAGCCAGTAAGGTTCTTATCTTCCTGAGGTGGATCCCAAAAGTTCCACTAAGTGGAACTGCAAGTTCCGTGGCTGACGCCTATTATAGTTTGTCAGAATTGGAACCGACAGAGAACCGACGATTGACCCATGGAGTTCCGACATTTTTTAAATTACAATATTCTGTCTGCATAAATTATAAATATTTAGAAAGACGTTTAAAAAAGATGTACAGACTTTGTTTAAATGTTGTTCTAATAAAATAATTAAACAATCAATTTCCATTTTCACATTTCACTTTTCAAAATTAGTTTGTTGGTTGGGTATATGAGAAACTCTCCGGCTTGGGTATTCTAACCATGGTAAGGGTCTGTGAGGAAATGGCTTCATAAGGATCTGGTCTAGTGGTCGACTGAACATCACTCATTACAATGTATGGTGAGGAGACAACCTGAGGAGGATTGGCCTTTCGGGTCGACTGCTCTGTATTATGACCTACAATTTTCTTCGTCTCTTTGGAATCTAAAAATATTTTCCAGGGAGAACTGGCTGAAGATTTTATTTCGACTGGGGGATCATGGCTGTAGGCAAAGATAACATTTTTTTGACGTAATCGGTCCATTGCAATGGGATCGAAGATGGGCGGCAAGGTTATTACGATTTCATTAACTTTCTTCTGTTTCCATTTTTGGAAAGAAAGGAAAATAAAAGGAGTCAGTCCAAATACGATTACGACCGCAACAGAGAGACTTATTCCAATACCAAGAGATCTCGGATCTTCTTCTAATGATTCTGACGGGTCTTCGTACCACTTCATAAAACCGCCGGAATCCGTGTATTCTGCCACCACTGCCATGTTTAACGAAGGGTCCTGGAACTGAAAAGATCTTGCCCACCTAGTCCGCCAACCATTTCTCTTTAGCTGTTCACCATTTTCACAAATGTGGTTACTGTTTGTATGTGCCTGGCACGAGAATACGTAGTAGCCAGTAAGGTTCTTATCCTCCTGAGGTGGATCCCACGAGAGGGTGTTGTCCATTAAGTGGTACTGCAAGTTCCGTGGCTGACGCCGCCTATAGTTGGTCAGAATTGGAACCGACCGATTATTGCTCTCCAACGATGGACCCATGATGTTCTGACTCCAAATTAATATGGTGGACGGTTGTAGCGGATCCCATTCGTAGAAGACCGCAGAGCCGTTGCCCTTGAGCAGCGGCTTCTTTCTGAAAGTAAGGTAGGAAGTTATAACCTGATCTGTACCCTTTGAATTTCAAAGTTTGAAATGTTAAACGAGCTTACCCCGTATCTGTGGCCACTGAGTACGTAAAGTTGGGTCCGTTAAACTCCAGTTCCTTCAGTTCTAGCCAAAACACATGAATCTCATTTTTTTTTGGGTCGAAGAAGAATGCGTTGTCCAGGAACTCCGGTGCCTTATCGGGCACGGAGGCCTTGGAAGTGAATGCTTTTTTTCTTATACTGTCCGTCCAGGGTGCATCTGTGTGGTTAAAGCGGACTGTTAACTGCACGTCATGGGTCTGGTAGTGAAAGTGCGGGATCCTGAAGCAAAGATCTTTCCGCTGATTGAAGCCAGCTTCGGAATAGGAAATTACCTTGGCCATTTGCTTCTCGATCGCCGGATTCAGCGGCTTCAGTTCCACTTCCCATTCGTATGAGTCGGATTTATTAAACGTTTGCGAACCAAAATCCACGCAAATCGCGAAACCCGACTGCTCAATATGGGGCTCCTTACTCGGCCAACACGGCATCCTCATTTTGATGTCAGTTAGGTAATAACGATCCCTTTGTAAAACACCATTCGAGTCCGTTTCAATAGTAAAACTTCGGTTAAATCCATGAAAATTAGCTGGATATTGTAGGCTGCACATGGAAGCGGATGAACTCCTACGTAAGCAACGAACCCTAAACTTTCTGTCCATGACTAAAAAAAATTTTGTGGTTTTTACGTTATGTGCGAACTGAACAAAGCTGCACTTTAATTCCGTCTTGGTATCAGTGTAGAAGCATTGAAAGTTGAACGTTCTAAGAAAGCTGCAGCTCGTTATGACAGCTTTGGTATAGCGACTATCCGGCCAAATACACTGGTACTCGAAGTCCCGTTCTCTTTCCCATACCCAGCCCACCCCGTTATACAGGTGTACTGTGTAGCAGATGGTGAAGTCGTCCTCGGGCACCGTTTGCAGCGTGCGGTTCTCCTCCATAAGCTGAGTATTCCACGGTTTCGGGGCGGATCCGTTGTAAAAGCAGCACACGTGATTAAATTTAGTCGTAAGGGTATACATAATTCCAGTAAGTTGAACAGCTGACCAAAAACTGGCCATCATCGTCAGTAGGAAACACAACCGCCCTCCCATGTCGACTTCAAAACATTGACTGAATTCTACTGCTTATCGCTTATTCAGGCTCGCAACATCGTATCAGTTTCAGAACTCAACATTTTAACTGTCGCTTATTTGAATGAATTTTCACCAAAATTTTAGAGATAAGAGTGGCACCCATATCTAAAATATTTTTTATACCCTTGCAGAGGGTATTATGATTTCAGTCAGAAGTTTGCAACGCAGTGAAGGAGACGTTTCCCCATAAAGTATATATATTCTTGATCAGCATGGCTAGACGAGTCGATCTAGCCATGTCCGTCTGTCTGTCTGTTTCTACGCAAAGTAGTCTCTTAGTTTTAAAGCTATAAACTATTCAATGTACCTGCTATAGGAACGATTGGAAAATTAATGGGAAAATAATAGAAAATAAATTATAGTTTTTTTGGTTTTTATTGTATTCTCTTCTACTCTAGGACATGAAATTTTTTTATATTTCCGAATTTTGAATTAAATTTAACGGAAATCGGACGACTACATTATATAGCTGCCATAGGAAGAATAGAAAAAATAATTCGATATTTCACGTTTCTGCGATTTGTAAATTAATAAGAATGATCTGCAAGGGTATATAAGCTTTGGTTGGCCGAAGCTAGCTTTCTTTCTCGTTTCTGATTTATATTCAAATTTGTAGTATAAATGCATGCTCTTGACGCAGTCTTCGCTCATTCTACTTTTTATAAAGCTTTTACTCTGTGTGCTTAAATATAAATCGGAATAATTTAATCTTCATCTTATCAGCAAAGGAAGTCTACAAGTTCAATGTGACTCATTACAGTAGAGTACAAAATAATGACAAAATCCTAAACATTTGACATTGTTAACTCCAAAAGTGTTTTTTTGTGTCTTAAATATGAGAAGAGATGAGCAAATATTTCACTGCCTTTGAAAAAATAATAATAATGATAAAAAGCTAAAATTTCAATAAAATATTTTATAAAATATTGCCTACATTTCATTGCAGTTGCTTTTCTTATTCTTCAAATTTCTATTTATTCTTTCATTAAATTCATAATAAGGTAGCAATCTTAATATTTTATAACTCCTACAATGCTAACAATTTCTATACCCAGACAAACGGAGGTGCTTTAAAGTTGCATTTGCAATTAATACCATGGTCCCCGAGCAACAAAGCCAAATGGCCCGTTACTTGGCTATGCATAGCATACATTTCATTTGATTTAGTTGTCCTCGTCACCGGTGGAATGGGGTGGATGGTTCCACCTCCAGGTGCTGTTGGTGCAAACTGGACCCAGAGAGCTGGTGTTGCTGCCACTAAACACATTGTGCGCAAATCCCAAGCCAAATCCCAGACGTGCTATTCTGCCTGCTGGGCTGCATCAAATGCATCGGAATGGATGCGAGCGATGCGAATGAGGATGCACCGATAGAAAAGGCACTCAGTATGGGAAGATCTAATAAATATTAACATTTATTATATATTTTAAAAGATTCAGTGGTATATTCCCTGCAATTAGAACACCTAATAATTATTTTAAAATTAATTATTCAAAAGTTTTATATACAAAGAAGATACATTTTGGGGCAGTGTGGGTGCTGCATTGGCATGCGAACTGCATTGACAGCATTTTAGAGTGGGTCACTCGCCAGCGCCTTCGGGGGCAGCAGGTGGGCGTGGTGCCATTTTAGTGGCATGTTTGTGCTAATTTATTACGCCTGCGAAGCATAATGCCCCCTGCCATCTGCCACCTATCCAGCTTTCCGCATCCGCTCCTCCATTGCAATTTGGGATGGGATGGGATTGCCGATGGGAAACGAATGCCGCTGCCACTGCCACATTACAAATCGGCAAACAGAG
Organism: Drosophila pseudotakahashii; assembly: GCA_035046095.1. Lineage (NCBI taxonomy): Eukaryota > Metazoa > Arthropoda > Insecta > Diptera > Drosophilidae > Drosophila > Drosophila pseudotakahashii. Next base: position 1,165,813 of record JAWNOE010000198.1, read on the forward strand.
ACACACGGCAGGGGATAACGACTGAAACGACTGAAACTGAGGCGACAGAGGAAACAGCCAGATATGGAGGCCTCGGGGAATGCTGCAAATGAATGTCTAATTAATTAAAGTGCGAACTGCACTTTGCTCATTGTTGGGCGCCACGATTTGGCAGCGGGCATTAATTGCCGGGCACAGGGCTCAGTAAACATGTTTAGCGAGGCGAGTCCGTTCTGCAACCTTCAATTCCCTTCCACCACCTAGATATATACCCAAATGATTTGCTTGATTTATTGAAATTGCTGCCGGGTCAGTTGAATCTGTCCCCTCCTCTCGAAAAGGGACAATTTTCTATGCACACACACATAAAATGCAATTTTATACGGCGCGCCGAAACTTTTAGCCCAAAATAATATCATTTTCCTGCAGGAAGTGCACTGGACATTTTTTTTTAGAGTTTTCCAAATATTTCAATTTTAATTTACAAACTATGTTTAATAAGTTTGCAAATACCTAACATTAAATATTAACTCTGCTTCTCAAATGCTTCAAGGAATAACCTCTTGTAATCTTAATCTTAATATTATAAAGGAAGGTACAAAAAAAGTATTTTTAAATATAATTTTAAAATTAAGACCAAACTTATTTTTCTGTGTGTTTTCTATGTTTTTTTCGGTTCTGGCGCATCTGCAGCGCTGAAATTGTCGCGGGATGTTAGTCCTGAGCCCCTTTTACACCTCTTCCCCTTCTTCATACCACGTCTATGCGCACAAAGCTTAGCGGGACATAAATAATAAATTTGCAACGTTTGCATTTTACCAGCACATGCTTGTGTGTGTGTTTCTATGGCTAGACCTGCATGATTGTGTTCGTCTGTGTATGGAAACATTAACAATTTATCAATGAATCGGAAAAGCAACAAGCCAATAAAAATCACTCCGTTTGACCGGTGACATTGCGACTGCCATTCCATTTCCCATTCCATCTCTCCCATCTGACTTTTCGATTCAACTCCTTCCGAATGTGGTCTATTTTTGGACCTTTGGCCTTCCACCGTCAAACAGCAGGACGCTATTAATGTTAGAAATAGAAGAGCACAGCATCATGGTTTTTTATTACTTACCAAAATTCATAAATTTACAAAAATTAAAATCATAATTATTGTTACCATATGGTTGTTCACCTTTAAAGCTTTTTTTTAATTTGTTATAAAATTCAGCTTTATAATTAGAATCGGGGTCACCAATGACGACAATATAACGTGGTTGATCTTAGGCAGATGATAAAATGGCATGTTTCACCTCATCGCATAATAAAAACGTATAATACTTTAAAAATAGTTCACATAACTAAAACTTCAATTGCCTAGGATTTCTATTGATCGGGGTCACAATTAACTCTACATTACACGACAGCTGTAAATAAGTGTAAGGTCAAATAAGGCTTTCTACAAAAAGTTTACAAAATGTTCTTGTCTTCGCTACGCGTCAATAAAATTTCGCAATAGATGTCGTCGTGATGAGACCGATACAAGAACCATCTACAATTACCTACATATTAATTCTACATATCAAGAAAATGGTCAAGTAATAAAAATGATAGATGAGACCTGCAATACTATCGATAGCTCAACGTTTCATACCATCGATAAAATTAAAAAAAAAACTGCTTGATGAAATCTCAAGGATTTGAAGATAAAACAAAAGTATAAAATTAGAATAACCTGCCACACTGTTTTAAAATTCGATAGTATCGATGGTAGCAGCTTTATGACAACCTACACCCTTGGAAATCTACTATTCGTGGTGATTTATTTCGATTTATTGTATTACTCTTATTTTAGTTGACTTGATGATGTTTTGGGTTTTTTATTAAAAATACTCTACCAGCTTTTGACTGTAATCCATAAGGGTTTTGTGTACAATAATGACCATTCTTTAACTTTAATGTACAGGCTAACATGCGCTACAAACTACCGAAATATACAATGCACCATATACAACAGATATATCCGCGGATTGCTTGATAAACAATTACAATGTGCTCCTCAAAGGAGCCCTAATATGTTGCCACCGATTTCTGTTCCAACAGATATATTCCTTTGATTTTATATATATCACTCCGGATCCAATGGTAATACTAACAAATAATGGGGTAGGGACTTTAGAAGGAAGGAGAGTGCGTGGTTTAAATGAAAATTGCATTTATTTTGGCATGATAAATGTAGACGTATAAAATTAAACTAAACATGTACTAAATTAAAATGTAATAATCACAAATACGCGTAGCTAACACAAATCCGATTGCATCCCACCGTAATAATAGTAATTGCTTTATATCACCAGTTGGCCAGGTTCCCTCCTTTCATTATTTTCCTTTCTTCCTCCCCTGTCCGGGAAATGGGAAATGGATTTCCCAACCCGAACTGCACCGCTTTCTATCACAAGAGAATGGTTTCTATTTCCTCTTCGGCTTTCCACATCTCGCCTTAACTTCCGTTCGATTGCACGCTGGATCCTTTCTGGGCTCCAAAGTTGATTGCCAAAAAAGAAAAGAGTAGAGAAAGGTGGCTGCTTCTTCTTCATCTTTCGAGGGAAAGAGAATTTGAGAGTACAACTTAGGGACGGAGTGAAGAACGTTGGGAGAAAGTCGCGTCCTGAATTCTGCTTCGATTCGGTTTCGTGTCTACAATTTGTTATGTTTTCAACCTACTTAAGTTCAGACTCTTTTCTGCTTGGTCACAAGAATTATACCTCAATTTAAGTGTGTGTTTCTCCTCGAAGTGGGGCTCTACGTGGGTATTCCTTGTTTTATATATAGATCTATTTAAATTCCATTTGATTTGGTATGCAGAACAGCTACTGTATGGGTGGTGTCTATATGTATATGTATATATATCCATGGGTATATATTTAGAATCCTCTTCTAGATGCCAAAGCGATGTCTATCTGTCTGTCTATCTGTCTGTATAAACGTACAAAGCCCGACGGGAGAAATTGAAGAATGCGGTAAAGCTACGATCTAGCTATAATCCTGGTATCCCACTCTCCCTCCTCGCTCTTAGCCCCCCAACCTTCTCTATGTACAGGTGATCTCTAACGTATATGGTATAGTAATGATAACCCTAGACTATGAACAAATCCCACTTAGAACCGCTTAGCGGATCATGTGCAGTTTCCATCGCAGCACGAAATACGCGATGATGCGCAGGGCGAAGAAGATTCCGATGAGGGCGACGGCATCCACCCAGAACAGAGCATTATCCATGGACATCTCCTCCAGGAACTTCTTGGGCATGCGGTAGTGACAGTACATCTGGTTGCAATGCATCTTTGGACGATCCATTCCGTAGATGGCCACCATGGCACCTGAAAGATTCAATTCATTTAGTATGATAGATTTGATCGAATGCTGATCTTAAGTCACCTTCGAAGCCATAGCGCACATAACTGACGTACGTGACCCACTGAAGGTAGCCCGGAATGGTGTCAAAGTTCACAAAGAACCCGGAGAACAATATCGTGGGTATTGTGGTCACCGGACCGAGAAACACCCCCGTCTCTATATTCATCCCCGCTCCGATCAGCAGACCCAACGATTGCGCCACCAGTGAGTTTAGTACGCAGATTAGCACAAACATTGATACCCGTTCCAATTCCATCGGCTGCGAAGTGAGGTAGTACACCACTAGGACATAGACGCTGGAGAAGACGATCTGAAAGAGAACAAATAGGATTAAATAATGGTACAGTAAAGTAGACTTAGGTCTTAAAGATATTCCGATGATCATTAAAGACGAAGATGTAGTTAAGGAAGTAAAGATCTACGATTCATTATCAAAATAAAGTCCCATAAAATCATAAAGCATAGTACCGTAATTTATTATAGATTTAAAGCTTGTTTTCTAGCAAACCCTTCCTATGCCAAAACTAATTATCAGAATTTTATTCACCTGAAACGGCATGTCCGCCAGGGTCTTGGCAAAGTAGAAGGCCTTCAACGAGTACCAGTAGTTGAGATGCTCCCTCACGAACACCGACATTTCGGTGGGGACTGCGAATTAAAGATTCCAGATTATAATTGTTGAAAGGAACCATGAAATCTCACAACTCACAGGTCAAAATGGTGGGCATCATGGCGGTGAAGGTGGTGAACAGGGAGACGAAGAAGATGCAGCCGGCGTTGCTCATGATCTTGCTGGCCTCGTTGCCCACATCGTAGTAGATCATCCCGATGATGGCGCCCACGATGACGTGCGAGAAGAGTCGCATGTGGGTGAGCATCTTGTCCCTCAAAATAGTGCGAAAGGAGCGCTTGAGCAGGATCCAGAACTGAGTCCAGCCGCTGGTGGGGAAACCCGTCTTGCTGGGCAGTGTGACTACGCTCTCGTGCGAGTCCAGCAGCGAGGTCATGCAACCCACAACGGCACTGGGTCCCCCGGATCCTCCCGAACCCACCGCATTGTGGGTTGTGCCCTTCGAGGAGCTAAAGCTGCAACTGTCATCCACGGCGGTAGTTGGCATATTGACCACGCTGCAGTCGGAGTTCTGCGATTGCTGCGTCTCTAGCTTCATCGGTGGTTTCAGCTCCTCCGCGGGGTCCTCTACGAGGATTGAGGGTTCCAACGGTGGCTTCTCATCCTCCAGGGTTAGAGTAGCAGTCGCTCCACTGCCACCGCCCTTGATAATGTCATTCTGGCCCATCTTCTGGGCCAACGTGAGGACATAATCCTTGTGCGCATACTTCTTGCAGGCACCACTCTTCACCGCCTCCACCAACTTGGGCACCGCATCTCCATACTCCCCTGAGGCCACCTCCAGAACATAATCTGCGGGATTGTGATACGAGGGGCACTCGTAGCCCAGCGACGAGAGGTAGGGCACCAGACCCCTCACTCTACCCTCGTAGACACACTGTCCCTGGGCCAACAGATACAGATGATCGAACTTCTCGAAGAGTCGCGCCGACGGCTGATGGATGGTGCAGACTATGGTCCTACCTCCCCGAGCCAAGGATCTCAGCAGTGAAATCAGCTGAAAACAGGTGGAGCTGTCCAGTCCAGAGGTGGGCTCGTCGAAGAACATCACGGGTGGATTGTTCACCAGTTCGAGGGCAATCGACAGACGCTTCCTCTGGCCACCCGACAGATTACAGGTCAGCGTATTCACCGACTCCTTCAGGCCTATCGTCTCGAGAATCTCCTCGACCACCACCACCTTGGCGTAGCTGATCATGTTCTTGCCCAGCTTGAGGTTGGCCGCCACCATCATGGCCTCGCGAACGGTCAGGTTGCCGATCAGCACGTCGTCCTGCATGATGTAACAGGAAAGCTTGCGGAAGCGCCGCAGATTCCGCTCCTTGCTGTTTATCAGCACCGATCCACTAAGTTGGGCAGTTCTATGGAAAGATAAGAATTTTGTTAGTGAAAGATGATAGTTGATAATAGTTTTGTTGGATTTTTATTAAGAATTCTAATTTATTCAACTATTCAATTTATTCAACTATTTTGATCGATCACGCCGGATCTTTTATTAGCTATTGGTATCCGGCTCGAAGGAGCAAAATTAAGAAATGCTAAAATAAGCTTCGCCCTTAACAAAAACCCTCAAAAACCTTTAGGATGACTCACTTGTAGCCCGCCAGGATGTTCATCAGCGTGCTCTTTCCAGCTCCCGAGGGTCCCATGATGGCCGTGATCTCGCCATTCCGGAACTTGCCCGAGACGCTCTTGAGTATGGTCTTAAAGCCCCGCCGATGGCTATCGGCCACCGAGTAGGATATATCACAGAACTCAATGTCCACCGGCGGCCTTTGCGGCAGATGGGACAGGGCGATGGTGCCCTTCTTCTGGCCATTGGGACTCCCGCCGCTGTTGTTGGCCACCTTGGGGGCCAATCCATGATTATTACCGCCCAAGCCGCCGTTGCAAAGGTTGTTCTGGGATCTAGAAAGAAAAAATAAAGGGGTTTCACTTAGTTGTGAGTCATTTGCAAGGTATTTTAGGTAGAGCTTTAAAAAATATATCAACATTTTCGATATTTTCAATATAATTCAAATATTGTACACATTTATTAGGTTTTACTTTTATTTCCTTGAAAGATTTTTGTGAAAATATCGAAATATCGATATTTTTCAAGCTTTAAATTAAAGGGTCTTTGTTCGATTCCTACTTGGTCGTCTTTTGCAGGGCACTGACACAGCATCCATTCTTGGTCAGCTTGGCCTGGACCAAGGACATGGAGCGCTGCTGCTGCTGCAGCATTTCCGAATAGGCCGCAGCATAGGCGGCGGATCTCCGGCGATTGACATCCTCGTGGGACTGTGATTGTGATTGCGATTGAGATGCAGCTGTATCGAAACTGGAGTTCTGGATGCCCCCACTTTCCGCGCTGACGCAGCGGGATAGCTTAAGTTCCATAATTACTTGCAATAAATCAGCTAAACACTCTTTAGCGGCTCATGTTGCCGCCCCCAGAACGACCTGAATCGTCAATCAATGGATCAATCAGCAGCGTCAGTCATTTAGTGACCCCCCTTCGTGCCCATCTCAATGATTTCCACCCATCGCCACCCATCACTCAACCACTGCCCACCTCCCACCTTCGAAAGGCCAAAGTTCGTTCTGGTTTTTGTTTCATTCATGAAACGGCTGTCGCATGCGGGCTCTACTCATGCCTCATACCTCATTCCTCTTGGCTGAAAGCCAAAGCCAAAGAGCCGAGTGCGTTTTCATTAGTGGCAAACCGACTTCGATTGATAAGTCCGCCGACGCCAGCCCACCGACCGACTGACTACTGCAACTACGGGCAATGCCAATTAACATTGCATCTTTTTGGGTGCAAATTTGTTGAGCTAGTTGGTCGAAATTGATTGATTGGGAAGCCCCTCGATGTTAGAAAGCGGCAAGTAATTAGTAGGTATGTGAAGCCAGCGTGGGGGATTAAAGGTCAGTGTATCCAGCTGAACTACTTATCACTGGCGTGTCGAGAACCCAATAGAAAGCAGTACAGTGAAGCCTTATAGCGGAGGAACTTCAATTTTAATTAAAATCATTTTTAAATGAGCGATTTGCGGAAAATATGTGATATTTTTATTTATTAATGTGTTTATTTTTATTTATACTTATGTTCCTTGCTTTACTGCATTTAAAGATAAAGCTGCATATGAAATCATAAAGAGTTGCGATATCAAAGAGTTCACTCAGCACTCACTGTATAGCTAGAAATTCCCTATATTCACTCACTCAGCACGCACTATAAGTCCAATTATAGAGTAGGCAATTACCTTCTGGAATCCGATTCGCTATGATTTCTATAATTTCGAGGCGAGCGTAATGGCAAGATATTAAAATAAAATTGCTGGTAAGGCTGCTGGGGGGAAAGTCGGCTGTTTCGTTGGCTATGAGCCATGCTAAGTGAATACAGATACAACTATAAACAATTTCAGCTTTGCTTTGTTTGGTTTTTGTTTGTGCTTTTGCTTTGCTTTGGCTTTGCTTCGCTCTGCTTTGGCCTCTTTCAGTTACGATAAATATTTTATTTTTTATCGGTGTGAGTAGTCGTATTGCGAATCATTTCCCGCGAATATCTCGGTACACGAGCACCGAGAGCGAGTACATTTCAAGTGCGCATGCACCCGGAGTGCATGTGCTAACGAACCCAGCACTCAGTGCTCAGTATCCAGTACCGCACCAACACCATGCCATTCCCATTCGCAACTCAACGAAGACTCGACGAAGTTTAAGGCACTTTGTCTTGCGAAATGCACTCAGAATAAAGAGACTGTTTTCCTTTTTCTTTGGATAGGAATGGAGGGAGGGTAAAGTACATATAGATTCAACTCTTCTTCGAAATTCAACCATTCAATTGGATTCAAATGGAGTCGGTCACGCAATCCCTTCCGGGTTTCTTTCGATTGCTTATCAATCTTAATGCGTGGTAATTGTTGCCAGGTTCGGTGGCATCGATTGCGGCCCTACTTAATTGATTGATAGCCGGCCATAAAGCAGCAGCTGCTGCTTGCTGCTAGTAACTCAATATATATCTGCCTGTGCCCAGCTACTGACTATTTGATGGCTGTTCTAGCTCTGAATTTCGTGAACCTTGGGGCCACGGCGCCAGTTACATTGTGTTCGCACTGATTAGGCACAACAGGAAATATCAGCTGGCGTTAGGTCATCCCCGCTTAACGACAATTAAGCGATTTAGAAGAGCTGTCGGCGGAAAGCGGGGCGGTGCGGAGGCGATTCATTGCGATTAATAAAAGTATTAATAAAAGCAAGTGTGCCAACCGATGGTATCTTGAGCAGAAACAGAGCAGGAGTGACGCCTTTCGCAAAAGCTTCAATTAAAGCTGCTGAATTCCAACATAATTTAGGGGAATTTCTCAAAAACTAAAGTGATCCTGCCTTCTGAGCAACAAGCAGCCATGATATTACTGTTTGACACATCGAGTGTTTTAAATTAGACGAATCAATGATGGAGCAAATGCAGTTTAATCACAAATATTTCAATGCATTCTTCGAATAAATAAAAAGTCCTAAAAAAAAAATTATTATCTACTTATATTGGAAATTTAAAAATGTGGCCTTTAAAATGCCTTTTCCGGAATAAGTCATTCAGAACAAATTACAAATACTAAGCAGTTCTAATTGACCTTTTTATTTCTTCTGTGATTGTGAAAATATAATGAAGCGAATGTAATATATTATTTCTTTATATTGACCATTTAAATATGACTTCATTGAAATAAATAATTCACAATATATATTGAACATATTTATGCCTCCTATAACGGAGAAATATGATAAAGCGAATGCAATATATTATTTATTTATGTGAAGACTAGAAATCTACGGCAATTATTCAAACGTTATGCATGGGAACAATCATGTGGCTTTAATTCCAGGCCATTCAATTCAAGCTATTAAGGAAACGCGGCTAGGCCAATCAAATATGGAAACGGATGTGTGGGCGTGCAGGTGGGCAGTGGGTGGGTGAGGGTTGGCTGACGAAAAGGAGGAGGAGAGGGTAGACTACTCCTGAGCGTGGGAGAAGGTCCTGTCCAGGACCGCTGCCGCTACTTTTGTGTGCCCTCGAAGCGGGGAAGAAGGTCAACATGGCAGTCGAGTGTGCTGGCTGGCTTTCTTGACTTTTGCGGTCGTTCAATCGAACCAAGGATGCACAGGTTGTCATTCTGGGGAAAAAAGCAGGAAGAAGGGAAAGGCAGAGACGCCTCAAAGTCTGGCACTGCACTTGGGATTTTATCGTTTTTGAGTTTGCGGCAACTTCACATTACATAACCGGCCGGCGTACACGGCGTATACGTTATACGTAGTCTTCTTGTCCACTTGCCAAAAGTAAAAATCACACGTAAATAGCGGCCACGTGGAGGACCACACACTGTGTACCTCCCCCTATTGTGGGAGCCTTTTCTCTAATAAGCACATAAATATTTAAGGCCGAAAAAGAAAACTAAACCAAACGGAGTGGCCCGCACACAGACGCGATGTTGCCGCAGGACTAAAAAGCTAAAAGCTGAAAAAGCCGAACGGAGTCCAACTGCTGACTGCGGCACGACTTTGGACAGCTTGGCGGCTTGTTCGATTTTTCCAGGCACGCGGCGCCGCGAGGTCCTCCACTGTCCTCCTGCCTCATAAAAGGGGTCTATCGAATCGGCCGAGAGGTTTGGCTTGGAAATATTGTGAATAACTGATTTCTTTGACCAGTTTTGTAATAGAGACAAGAAATGTTTCAACAACCTTTCAAGTATTAAAAAATATCATTAAAAAGAGGATGCCTATCACGTTAGAACCGGATTTTATTATTATTTTAGGATATAACGAATAATATAAAAATAATTACCCCCACATTGTAACATAAATTTCAATCTCTGCCGGCTCTCTGCCCACGACACGCACATTGTTCAACGATATTTTCAATAGCAAGTCCGAAAGCAAGGGAACCCCCCATTCGGCGTAACTTTGCGAGCCCCCAGGACCCCTTTTGTCTGCCCGCCTTGTATTCTTTTGCTTGGTCTTATGGCTTTTACGGCTTTTTGCCTTTTGGCGGCGTTTCATTCACTGTTACATGTTCTATTTTTCTTTCTCTGGTTTTCCCTCTCCCTGCACACATGTGCGTTTGCTTGTGGCTTATTATTTATGGCAGTGGCGACAGGGCGGGAGAAAACGGGGGGGTGGACCGGGTCGAAAGGACACGTAGGATAGGTTGGCATTTAGGGCGCTCTTTACGTCTGCTTTCCTGTTCGTTTCCCATCGAATCCTTGGAATCCTGGGGCCTCGTTGATTGCTCTGGATTGTGCAGCATTCGAAAGGATGTCCTCGAAAAAGGCCCCGCCTGCCCACAAGTTTAATTAGATTGCTGGACCTGCATTGGTTGGTTTGGTGGGCGTTTTACCAATAGATTTTCAATTTGCATTTTAATTAAGTCACTAGGTGTACACTAGGTATAGAGTTCAAGGCTGGTGGGATAAAACACAGCCGTAACTTTCGCAATTCTAATGCAACTTAAGACCCAAAGTTTTCAGTTCTCGCAGAGAGAAGCTTTAAAATTATTTTTACAACGATGCATAATTTAGAAGGGGGCGTGGTTGGCACCATTTCCATGCCGACACGCGATTTGTGAGACGGAGTCCCGTAGCCATCGATTTTCCAGGGCATTTGCTCCTTCTTCCTTTTCCTCTTCCTCTTCCTTTTCCGTTCTGCCGACACACCTCGAATGTCCTGGCAGGTGGCATGTTCCAAAAACGGAAGGAAGATACGAGCATTACAGATGCGTGCTAATTTTGACTCGACATTCTCTTATTAATAGCTCCCTCACTCTCCTTTCATTGCTTTGATTTTTCTGTAATGGTTTTATGCGGCCAGGTGTTAAAAATAGAAGTGTCGCCTCAGCGGAAAAGTGACTTGTGACAGTGTGATTAGTCAGCTGATACTCGACCACCTTTCCACCCACAAAGCCATAAAGCCACACAAAAAACCCATACACCCACCCACTGGAAAGTCCTTGGCTTCCACAAGCGGAAATTGCAGAGTGGCCGCAGGAACGAATGCAATTCTATACAGCAGTTCAGGGTCATGGGGACATAATTCAATTCATTCCCGCTTATAATCCGCACACAGCTGGAGTGACAGTTCCCCGGGCAACCCAGAACCCCCTAGCCACTTATTTCGACTCTAATCCCAGCTAATGCAATTATCTAGCTATAGCTACATACGGTAAGAACAGATAGGATATATCGTATTCGAACTTTAGCCTGTTTTTATTCGAGTCTTTAAACTTTTAAGAACTTTTCGGCAAGAAAGAGAGTTTTTAACGCATATCTTTGTGATAGCATTTACTCATCATAAAGATATAAGCAATAACCCCTGATTATTTTAGAAAGACTCACCCGTGGCTGTTCTGCTTGAGGTCGTTGGTCAGCTTCAGTTGGCTGAGCAGTGGCACTGGCTCCTGTCTGGGATTTGGAGTTGGATTGCTGCCCGTGGAGAGCGTAGATAGGGACATGTTCCCGCTCGTGTAGAGAACTGCATTGGGTGCCGCTGTGGCCGCCGAATCGGAGACCTTGTTGGGACTCTTGGCCGCCGGCAGGATGACGGCGTGGGATGAGCACTTGTCCACCAGCGGGACACTGGAGGCCTGCAGCTCGTTCATGGCTCCAAGTTTGTGTGCGGCGTTTCCTTTTGTTGGCTCGTTTAGTTCTTGGCTTTGGCTGTTGGCATATGGCTCCTAGTTAATTGAATACACTGACGATTGGCATCTGCATTGGAAGTACATGAATAATGTAGGTGGTTATTCCGCTCGGCTCTCAGTTCTCAGCTCTGCAACGAAAGGGAAATGGGAAAGCGAGATGCAAATCAAGCATAATTTGAATGGAGGTGTTGCCTCTATTGATTTGACAAGCTCACACATACAGTGTGCGTATTTGAGAGGCATATATTACATCACAGCCCAGGAAGTGCCACCCGTCCATCCATCCCGCCTCCCTCGTGATTCTAGAGGCCTCCAGCTTGGAGGTTGCCCAACAACATGAATTTCTAATTACTGAACAAAGCCCAGAGAGACCGAAAGACCCCCAGCCACATTTACAGTCACAAATACAGACCCAGTTGAGAAACGACGACACCCGATAAACGTTGAATTCAATGCCAGACACTCGAGGGCTCAGGGAATCGGCTTCATAAACAGCTGTTGTACAGCTTGGACAGCCCAGAACCAAGAACGACGAACCATTGACCAGTGCACCAGTACTCAATACTCATTCCCTTCAGAGAGATACTCGGAACACTCACCAACAAAGTCCACTGCATCGGGAGTAGCGAACTGGGTTTGCCTGCACTGGGAACCAATTTTGCAGGTGGCCGTCTGATAAGATTTCTACGTTTACCGTTTGGCGATGAGAATTCCGACTTACTCATGCACTGCAAGGAAAATTCTACCACTTTTTCAAAAAATATTTACAATCATTCTAAAAGTTTTTATTGTTTCGTTAGTCTCAATTCTACAAAACTTTAATGTAAGCGGAAATAGTTTTCGCACTTCTATAAATTTAACAATATTTATTTTGTAACCCATTTACATATCAGGTTTATTTACAAAGCTAGAAAATTAAAATAAGCAATTTCAAAGTACAGAAACAAGATTTATCAAAAGTTTACTTTAAGTCTTCAAAATAATATCAAATATCCCATTTGCGTTTTGTTGCTCATGGGTTGGTATAGTACATTACAAAGGGAAATAGTTTCTACACATCTATAAATTTAGCACGTAAACATCTTAAAAGGATGTTTACTATTTATTATTTTAAATGGATATACAGATATTTTGTTTATTTTTAGAGCATGATAAATGCGTATAACTAGTTCCCTAGAACAACGGTTTCTCCCAGTGCACACGGGTATTTATTAAAGATTTGTTTGCAGTTCGATTAGCGATTAGATGGGCAGACCGATAGGCTTCCTGCTACTGGTAGCGGGCTTCCTTTTCGCTAATCGCAGTTGCCGAAGATGTAAGGCGCGTAATCGCACACACTATACCCATAGCCCGTCTACCGTATATAGGCTTCTAGTTATTTGACGGCCAGCTGTTGTCGGCCATCGACTCGTTATCTTGAGAACTGTGCTGTGGAACTGCCACCGGCACTCGAAACTGGCCACGCACAGCTGCCGATTGGATTGTCTAATCTGGGAATCAATCGACGTCGGACGAGGGGGAGTTTCGATTTGGGGGCTTCTCGGAACCGCACTTCGCACTTCTCTCGCGCTTTTTGTGGGTGGATGACCCGAGATGAGGTCCTACCCTAACCGCAATCAAAGTAGGTCAGTTTTGCAGCCAACCCCCCCTTCGAAACTCCGAGCCCCGACTTCCGATTCCCCCAATCCCGATTGGTTTTCCTCTTTTTCGGGTGGCGCGACTTTAAGCTGCCAGATTTTAGATGTGTCATATGCTATTAACAAATAAAGCGCGGGGCATAAACATTTGAAAAACAACAGCCACCGCCGGAGAACATTGCAAAATTTCTACCTTCTCGAGAGAGCGCAGGCGCTCTTCTGCAGATACAAAAGGCAGGAAAACGTTAAAGATACATATGGGTCTACCTACAGGGGGGGGATGGACGTCTGTGTAACTCCGGTTGGGAAGTTCTTTGGGCTGGTGGTGGTGGAACTGCAACCTCAGAACGACGCAATTACTTCACTCGAATAAAAATGAAAAGGTTTTATTACACTCACCTTTGGATTTCTATTAAGATGAGACTGTTTTCCGAGAAGAGCAAAACACAAATGGCATAAAACGTGTTTTTGGTTTATTAGCATTATATATTTCTTTTTTGTCCGCTGCCAGAAGAGACGGTTCTTCACAATTTCCCGCTCCCTAGCACATTTAGATACTTTATACTCTTTTCTACTTTGAGATACTGAGATACTCGCACTCGTGCCTTCTTTGTTATTTCTTTTTTGTTATGGTCGAGGCAGCCAGCAAACAAACAAACAACGCCAGCTATTCAAATGCGCGAGAGAGAACCGAAAGACCGAAACCCAGATGGTATATGGGTATATGGTATGCGAAGCACTCCAGGAATACGCAAAAGTGTATCTTGTTCCGGGGCCCGAAACGTGTTTTATTCAGCGCGATCTGATCCGATCTGTTTCGGTTCGATTGGAGTACTCGATTCCTGCCCGAAAATCCCGCTCGATCGCAGGAGGCAACAACAGTCAGGCAGCGCGAACGACGAAGAACTGAGCAGACAATGAATTGGAATCAGAAACAGGCACAGAAACAGAAACAGCCACTGAAAACTGAAAACTGAGACTGCGGCGGCTGCTAAGCTACCAGCTGCCAGCTGAGAGCGCTTTCGCTCCTGGTACTCTGCTATTCTCGTATTAAATGGTATGTGGGTACCTGTATCTGTGTGAGCCACGGCAGACACTCGGATACCAGCAGAGTTGGTACCTACATAGATATGGACCAAGGTAAACAATAGAGAAGCCTCGTCATAGGTACGGTTTTCGATAGACATATGACTGTACTGAAAACTTTTAAAACGAAATTCATAATTTTAAATTTTAATAACCAAAAAAAAATCTTTCAAAAAAATTTTAATTTTTTAAAATAGAAAGACAAAATTAGATATAATAGAAAATATTAGGTTTAATGTTCGTTGTTATATATTAGAATCTCCGGATCTTACACAGGAACTCTTTTGTATTTATTGGTACAGGCCTATTTAAGAATATTTATAAGAAAAATTAAATTTAGTGTTTAAAACTTATTATTAGAAGTATTTAAAATTTATTTGGACTGTCGAGTCTCCACTGGCTTTTCATATGAGATCTACTTAGGTACTTTCTATAGCCAACACCTTATGAACCTCACCTAGGTACAGAGTCCCGTTCCCAGCACTCTCCGCTACTATTTGGGTTTCGTCAATGGGGAAGTCGTGGCTCTCTCGCTTTGTCCGACGTTCAATTCAAACGGTGGCATACACTTGAGTTAACCGAGAGTCTGCCGATGTGTGGGTGAGCGGTAGTGCGCATGGCGCATAAGTGTGCGTGGGGGTTCCGCTGCTCTGAAAACAGCTGACTGTAAACACACACAAAGAGCGGCGGCCCAGTGGGAAATCCAGTGCGATTTGGGTTCAGCTGCACTTGGATTTGATGGAGCGAAACTCCCCAGAGAAGCAGAGAGATAGAAAGAGAGAGAGGGCGGTACACCGGGAAAAAGCAGTTTCTGTTTTTATAGGGGTAAAATTAAAATTACCTAAGCCCAAAAGGTAGTAATTGCATAGATTAGATTAGATTAGATTATTGCAGCTTTATTATTCCTAGCAATTTATTACAAAATAATACTAATCTTCTTCTAAAGACTTCGTGGTTCTTTATATAATGAAAACTATTACAAATTTCAGGAGGGTAACTATTAGTTACTTTTGTTCTGAAGAATTCGCGGTCTCATTTTGTTATAGAACTCATATATGGTTTTAAATGGTTAGAACTAACCAATGAGTTATCATGGTACACATTGGTTTCTCCTTTTCTGATGAATTTTGCGGTTAATTTGGTTCACAAAATAAATTATAAATCCTATATTGTAGGACCTATGGTATATATTAGTTGAAGATCCACATTATTTCTTGCTCTGTAATGAGTGGATATCCCCGAAGAGAAACAAAGCTTTTTTCGCCACTCACTTACATTATTAGTCTGACTGATAGCGAACTTTGAACCTCACGATCGCAGAACAAAGCGCTGAATCCAAACAAAAACAATTGCGATTTCTTCGAAGAACTATGGTCAGGAGAGGGGGTTGAATGGAGAGAGGGAGCTGATATCAGTATGAGTAATCCTCCCCTTACTTCTCCCCTGATTGCCTGTATATCTTAAAACAAAGCCAAAACGTGATTTGCCGATTCTACGCTTATTTGTAACTCTCGGTGTAAAATGCGCAGTCGGGGGACTTCTAATCGCCGCGACCTTAATAATAGTTTATTTCCAAATCAGCCGCACATTGTTTTTAGCTACTATTTAAATTGTGTGTGAGCCTTGACCGAAGCTTTGTAATAATAATCATGATAATTTGTGGAACTGTGCGCAAAATTCAACTCGAGCTAAATGGAAGTGCCAATGGACGATAGCCAGACTCGATTTCAGTTCAGTTTCGGTTTCAATTGGGAATGTAAATGGCAATGGAATGGGAATGCCCTATAAGGCTGGAGTGTCATCGAATGTGTTATCAGTTTGGCATTGGAATTGCCTTTCATTTCGCTTCAGGTGCAGCTGCACTCTTCCTTAATGCGAATCTGCCAGGTACATTTGGCAATCAAGCCATGTTGGGTGCAAATCGTAGTGCATTCAAAGTGCTTTCAGGTGTTTTCTGTCCGGACTTAAAGTCTGGAAATGCATTCGAACAGTGATTCCCGATGTGTACCCAAAGTAATTGTTAACTGCCCAGAAACGTAATGGATAATGGGCTCTTAACGAATGAACGTCAGTGGGCGAAATGATTTTTAAGAATCTTTTGAAGCTGAACTCAGGAACTAATATTCAAATGCAATGCAGCCAGCCGTAACGGAAAAAGCTCACCCAATCGAAAGCAACCTCGTAATAAGCTTAAAAACCGATAGTGATGACTATATTTTGAGTTCGAAAAAGCTTTGTTCGAAAAATGATGCCCATAACGCGGTTTATTTAAATTTAAATGGTATATGTTTATGTCAAAATTCTATTTAATATTTTCCCATAAATAAGTAGATTGTTTTCATTAAACTAACTAAGTAGTAACATGTGTTAAACATGTTTAATTTATCTTTAAAAAAATCAATATTATGGGTTCTTTACCAGAATCTAAAAAAATCGAAGAAACAAAGAATATAATTGCAAGACTTGATAAAATAAATATACAAAGTACAACATTTTAAATTATGCCATTTAAATGTTGTAAATTATGCCAAAAAACTACCACATTTTGAATATAAAAGAAGTCAAAATAATTATTTCTTTTTGTTTTTATTGGTTTCTCGAATTCGGTTAGTTTAGCGTTACATTTAGTAGAGTTTATTGTACAGATAGCAGCTAGACGTATATTAAAAGTCAGTTTCCCACGGACTGGTGCACGGTGAACCGCCTTCGTCTTCCTTATTATCTTCATTTTCGAAGTTCCCTCCCTCTCTTTTAGTTTCACTGGCCAACTGGGTTGCTGTCAAATCGCCAGCGGATCTGGAGCAATCCTCAGGTGGACTGACGGATCTTGATGCTGTCCCGATCCCGCTGATCCTGCTCGTCGCTGTCGCAGTCACCGCTCTCGGCGGTGTCCTCGTCGTCGCCAGCGGAGCTATCCTTGGCGAACAGATGCCTGAGGCAGCTCCGCTTCACGTATAAAAAAGCGCACAGGGCGCAGAGCAGGAAGATGACACCCACCGAGCTTCCAATGATCAGGGCACGAACTTTTCGCTGGGAGGGCACATCTATGAGGAGTTCGTGACTGGGCACCGATTGCTGGGTATTAGTGCCCACCGCCAGGACTTGCACTTTGAACAAAGTGTCCTCCTTAAGATGCCTCAGCTGGTAGTAGTTGTCGAAGGTCTCCGCATGGCCGATGAGGAAGTGCTCCGGCTCCTTCCACCAACGAACGGCATACAGGCGCAGACCCTCCAGTCCCTGCGTGGGATGCTCCCAGTGGAGGAGCCAGCCCTGCTGGTTGCTAATGGCAGTGAGATTCCAGGGAGCTCCCAGTCCCCCCGCGGGGGCAGTGACCAGACCCAGATCATGCTGCAGCTGCTGGGCATCCACATCCGCCGCTCGAATGGGCGAGGCTGCAAAGAATCAATCGTACTTATAATCAGATATCAGTTAGGTTAACCCACAATCTTACGCTGCGTTTGGAAGCGGAACTGCTTGCTGAACATCCCGTCGCCGTACTTGTCCTGGCTGAGCACCATGAATTCGTACTCCTTGCCCGGCTGCAAGTGCTGCACCGTGGCCTCCATCATCTTCTTGTCCAGCACTTTAAGGGTCCGCCACTCGGGAGCCTCCATGAGTCGAAACCACACGGTGTACTCCAAGTGGGGCCGAAGGTAGCCTAAGGAAGGAAGAGATATTTTATGATAATCAACCACAAGTTCTTTAGTACAAGAGGAACCAATATGAACAATGCACGTATTTGTTAGTTTTAAACATTTAAAACCATATTTGAATTTGTTAGCCAAATGGGAACGCGAATTCTTTAGAACAAGGATAACTAATATCTACCACAATTATTCAACTAATATACAACTAATATTAGTTATTATCAACTTGGTACTTGTATTTCAATCAGATAAAAAATGTATCTGCCTGAGGTTTGCCGCCTTTCTACTTAGACGGGTTTATAAAATTTCTTTACCTTTTAAGGTTTGGAGATAATATAAATCTTTGAAGCAGAGATTGAACTTTAAACTTGTGCCTTATGCACACCTCTGATCTTTTCAGCGAAGCGCCTGCATACTCCATTTCGAATTCAGCTCGGAGCACCTGGCCATCCTGGTCCCTCCCCGCCTGCACACACCCAATTACACCCGTTTTCTCACCTGGCTGCCAGCGTATGGTGATGCAGGTCTCCGTGCTGTTGGCCGTGAGATTGTACGGCGCCCGCGGTGCGATGTTCTCAATCATCAGCTCGGCCTCCGCCGTAATGGTGGCCGCCTCGTTGGTGGCCGAGCACTCGTATATTCCGCGGTCCCCCTCCACCAGGCCCGTGAGGGTCAGGTTGCCGCCGCTGAGACTGAACCTGTCCGCCGGCAGTGGAGTCCCGTCCTTCTGCAAATTAGTAGTGTGCGGTACGAGAGTCAGAGAAGCGGAGCCGAAATCACAGTGACACAGGAAAAAAAGAAGTGGAATTGTTTAGTACTCAGGGATCTTCTTGGTTAAACAAACAGGAAAACAAGGATTCTTTAATAACGTTGTCAAGTGCAACTAATTGGTATATGAATTCTTGTCTTCAAATAATTTTGGGATTTATTGTTATTGGCGAAAAAATTACTTAGTATACTTTTGGGCACCTTCGTAGGTGATTTTAGACCACTAGTGATTTCTATGACATTATTTGTTCATTTCAATATTAATTACTCATCAAAAAGATGATACGAGTAAACTATGAGACTAGCATATACGGAATCAAATTACAACTCCCCTTTCCCACTGTGCATGGGCAGGTGGAACTGCCAGTATGCATAATTAAAAATGCAATCAAGTGAAACTGTATGCGCTCCCCTTTTGGCATTACCATTCTGCAGCTGCCTTTTGCCATTTTCGGGGCAGTGCCAAATGACAATGACCATACGGACAGTACAGACAGATACGGACAATCTGGACAATATGGACTCACCCTGCTCCAGACAATGGAAGGCCGATTGTTTCCGTCCCGGTCGATGGCTTCGCAGGGCAGCTCGGCCGCCTCGCCCAGCTTCTGGATGTAGATGGCCTTGGGCGTGACGCTGAAGATGGGCGGACGGAGCACAATCACGCTGATGACCGGCGATGGTCCGTCCGTGCCGAGGTCGTTGTAGGGCGTGCATGTGTAGCTGCCGGCGTGGTTCTCGTCCACCTTGGCGAAGAACAGGCTGCCGTTCATCTTGTAGAACACCCCGGGCACATTATACGAGTCGAAGAGGAGGCCGTCCTTCTCCCAGCGCAAATTCTTCAGCGGCGGATTCGCCCGGAAGTGGCAGTCGAGCACGGCGGGCTGGCCGTACGGCAGGTAGACCTCCGGCGGGGCGTAAATCACCTTGGCCTTATCTGGATAATACATTTTAAATGAAATCATTTTTAATTTAAAAACAATCTTTCTATCACTAGTTTCGAAATATCTTATAATGGTGTCTAAAAGTATGCAACAATTTATTTTATTCATGACACCTATTGTAAAAGTTTTCAAGTATTTATAGCTAGAAAATTATGTTAATTTGTATTTTTTGAAAACCATCCTTACAACTTGATACCAACTCACATTGTATGTTGAGAAAGGCCTTGGCCGTCTGCAGTTCGCCCTCGCTGTTGCGCACCTTGCACTCGTACTCTCCCAGGTCGCTCATCATGGTGGGATCGATGCTCAGACTGCCGTCGGGTCCCATGTACGATCTCCTCAATAGATCCTGGACCTCCTGCAGCAGCACTCCGTCCTTGTACCAGGAGGCCAGCGAGTTGTCCGGATACTTCATAACGCAGTGGAAGAACGCGGTCTGTCCCTCCTGGATGGTCTGATTCACTGGCGGAATTCGGATGAGGGAGCCACCCTGAACGGCCAGATGGTAGGCCGTCCCATTGTTCCGAACCGAGGGCGAGCGATTGGGGAAGCTCACTTGGCAGTGGTACCAGCCCTGGTCCGATTCCCGGATGGCAGTCAGGTTGACGGAGGCCCTTCCGAGCTCCGGATGATTTTCCACCAGGTGCAGTCGTCCATTGAAGAGCTCATTGGTGGAGGTCTCCTGCTCATACCAGGTGAAGATTTTCTTGCTCTGTAGAAGAACAGTAAATAAAAAGGCATTAAAAATTAAAAAAGAAATACATCTTTGATTATTATAAAAGAAGGCCTATTTTATTAGGGATGTTCAACCGCTATCAGAAACGGTTCGTTATAGAAACCTAAAAAATGAAGCGAAATTCTAGAACAATTCAAAATTGCGAACTAAGATTGAATTTGAACAAAAGTTGTTGTTGTCTTTAAACTTCCCAGTGGGGAAGAACATATTCAAGTGCATATTTGTTGTAAATGCCAGCTGAACCATGAAATGACAATGAGAATTGCAACTCTTGAGTGCGGAATACCTAGATACAAATTTTGCCTGCATGGTTATGATTTGGCTCCGCCATCTCGACTGCAATTGCAGTTATAAATCATGAGCAATGCGGAATCTATATAGAGAACCCGCCCACACACACTCACACAACACTCGCTGTGTGTAACAGTTTATGTCCGACGTGTGTGAGTGTGTGTGCGATTGTTTGTGCCCCCCGATTTCTCCCCATGCGCCATTATAATTTTCGCAAACTCCCGCTGAGCCCGAACAACAGTCCCCCCTTTTGAGGGTCCCCCTTTCGGCTGCCCCGACCATGATTGTGACGTAGCGCAGCGGTGGCCAACGGTTTTCAAAGGCCCCCCAAAAACCCCACAAGAATATAACAATAACCAGGGAGCGGGGAATTAAGGGGGAGGGTGGGGGATGGAGGGGTGTGGAGGGGTGTGGAACCCATGCCGCTACTTTGTTGACAAATTTAAATGGGCTCACGTGGCGCGGCGCACTTGAAGTGCTCAATGCTAGACCGCCCCTGAAATAGGATTTGATTTTAATTCGGTTCGGTGTGTGTACTATTCAAGACCAAAAAGAGATTCCAATTTATAAAACTAAGTACTAAAGGTATAATTTTATATTAACAGTTGTGAAACAATAATCAATAATCTAGTTTTCTTCTGAAAAACCCTATCTATAATATCATTTATTACCCTTTCGAATGGATTACTGTAGCCATTTTGATAAGTGTTTCAAATAATTAGGTTGATGGCGAAATAATGATTCAATTTATTATTTTGACAACGTACCACTCTGGATTTGTAATGTCATTGTGACAGCCATTAAATGCATTAAACTGTCCAGTTTGATAAGTGGGCTTATCTTTCGCACTAATGGTGATTGTGAAAAATAAAAAAAACTATTTCCCATGAATTATTTTTATACGCTGAAATGCGTTTGGTATTAGATGCACTAATCAAATATCCATAAAAATAATAATCTCAAAGGGTAAATCAGCGTTTAAAAAAATAAATGTTTACTGGCGGAGTGGCCTATACAAAGATCTAATCTGGGCAATAGATTATCGGCTTATAGGCGGATAATAATTCAATTCGAAAGCGGCTTTTTGCTTCTTTGCCGTTTTTTGCGGTTCCTCGCCTGGTGGGATATTAAATTATTTTTGTTTTAATTAATGCTGAAAATATTTGTCAATATTTATTAAATATATGGCCTGGCAATTATACATGTGCATAGGCAAAGCAGAAAAAAACCTAAAAAATAATGATGGAATGCGATGCGAGTAAACAGAATGTGTTTGCGTTGCATCATATGGCAAAGAGTTGGATACAAAAAAAGGCTGCGTTAGGCTTAAATTATTTAAATGCAATTGAATAGGCTGCGGTCGCTGGCCGCTGTTCTAATTGCTCCGGCACACAGCACACATATTTTTATGCTCGCTTTGTTTGCGCACTTGACTTTCCTCTACACCAAATAGAAGGCCGCACCATCTACAGTATAAACTATTTCATTTGCCGGGTTAGGACAGTCACACCCCATAAACCGCATGCTAGGGATTCTGTTTTCCCGGTTATTGATAGCCTCCGACCGCAGAAAAAACGCAGCTGTGCCATGGGATATGGTTTAATTGTGTGCTCGGCTTCTAAATCGGATGCCGTGGGTGTCAGTTGATCTATTGACATTAGGTTTGTGCTTTAATTGGGATCGGGAAAGATGCACCGTCTGTCCGGCATCAATGTCACCCACATCATCTGGCAACTAGCATCTAGCATCTAGCTTCTAGCATCTAGCATCACCTCACATCGCATCAGCGTTTTTTGTTTTTTGTGGAACCTTTCAGCAAAACCGCCTTGAGTAGATTATGGTGCACTCAAGATCCGCTTGTTCCAGACCCATAACTATGATTATGTACACCCAACCGAGTGTGTCAAGTGTCGTCTGCCGCCGCCGCACACACATTTATCAGCATTATCTAACAAATTACAAACGTAACTTGATTTATCCGGTAATTTGGCCGTTCGTTTGCGGCGCGAAAATTTGCAACCCAGCCTCGCGATGGCCGTGAAAGTCGGCTCTGCACTGTGAAATATGTGGGTATGTGGAATAAATGTGCAGACAGACATTGAAAAACATATCAGGAATGCCATAAATCAGGTGGATTATGTGCGGACTCCAAATCCCGCGTACGAATTTGTTTAATTAGAGCGGAGAAGAGCGCAATTAAAGTGTATCTATCAAAATGACATCATGACCCGCTGACCGAGTGAAACAAAAAGCATGGAAACAATGGAAACGGGGAAAAATCGGAAAAAGGGGAGTGACCAGCGAGAGAAAAAGCAAATTAAGCAAGCGGCTAAATAGTTAAAAACATAAGCGGGACAGACCCTCGATTGCCGATGGGAATGTATGCAGTATGCAGTTCGGGGACAGCGTAGGGGTTAAGGGGTCCAAAGCGGACCACTGATGGCCACTGATGACGGGCGTGTGCGTTGAATAGTAATTCACCCGGTTTAAATACTAACGCACGCCGAACTTTGTTCCTCTGTCTCTGGGAAATCGCCGGAATCGCGGGGATTGCAATGAATTTGCAATTGAATTAAATTGCATTACTCACAGTTGTCAACAAAATGCCAGCCATTCAATTCGATTGAATCCAATTGAAATTGATTTCAACTGGTTCACTTACCCCGCCGATGTCTTTGATGTCACACTTTTCGCACTGACACTCTGCTGTTTTCTGTTTTGCCGATGATGTGATGTGTTGGTAATTTAAAGTGTTTTTCCTATACTGAAATCACTGCTTGGCGCGTCAAATTAAATTTAATTTTAAATCGCAAATGGCGGGGCGGAAGCGGAAGGAAGGTGGCGAGGAATGTGACCCAGCAGCCAGGATGCGACCCGATCGACTGCATGTGGTTGCGCTTTAATTAGTAGCCAAGGGCGGGGATCCACCAACAACCAGCCCAGCGAACCACCAACACAACCACCTCGTCGGTGCTCCATGGGGAGTGGAAAGGGGAGGGGAGCCACCCCACTGACACGGCGATTGCATTTTCCGCGATGCAATGGCCGACTGCACTTGTCAAAAAGTATAAACAACAATATAAAACGCAACAAAATACAATTCGAGGGGAACTAAATGAGATTCCTTTTCCATTTTATATAAATTTAATTTTCTATTATAAATGAAAAACATTCAACCTAGTATTTAGATTATGGATGAGAAATAAAATAGCATATATTTCAGCTGTTCAGAAAATAATGAGGATATTTTCATCTACATTTTTTTTTTACTCCTGTTTAAAGGATCTGTAAAATTAATATTTTCTGGAATAAATTAGCCACTCTTTATGAAGTCATTAAAGCTGTAGGAAACTGTTTTATATTTTTTTGCTACTAAAAAATGTCTTTAAGACTTCAAAGAATATCCATAGATTTTACAATACATCTAATAACTAAACACAAAAAAAAACATATAATGAGATGTCCCTAAAATTCCTTTTATGCATTATGCTTTTAAATGGTCGCAAGAAAATCTATTAAATATAATCATAAAATTCTGGTTTTTGTGATCACTAAACGGTCTGTTTTACAAGTTTCTTGTTGTTATGATAAATCATTTTTTGCCACCGTAATTCTTTCAGTGCGGTCGTAAAGTGCGACCCTTTTAATGAATGTGGGAGCCGCGTTCCATGCTGCGCTGCACCAACATCCACCATCCAACGTCCACCATCGACCATCCAGCAGACGCAATTAAGGCTAACCAAGCATTCCGGACTGGCCCTGGTCAGTCAGTCAGTCAGTCTGTCGGTTGGAGGAGCAAGGGGCGTTCGGAGTCCCGGGGTTCCGGGCCACCTACGTGTCTGATAAATTAATAATTTCGACAATTTCATTTAAGAACTGCGTGCGCGGCGGCGTGAGCCATAAATAAGTGAGTGGGCCAGAACAGATAAAAAACAAGAGAGAACGCTCTAGTCGAGTACTTCGACTATTAGATACCCGTTACTCAGCTAAAGGGAGTGGGAGAGAGATTAATATATGCACGCGTCAAAGCTACTAGCGCCATCTAGTGGCTGTTTCATTTTTTGCTCATAACTTTTTAATAGATTGTCCGATTTGAAAAATTTCTTCTACAATTCGATAGGTATTGATAAACAGAATAAAACTGCATTTTTACTTTTCCGAAATCTTTAAAGTTGTGGGCGCCAGACACCTTTCAAAAAATGGTGTAGGGCGATTGTGGGCGTTAGAGGGGGCGTGGCACCTGTTTGAAACAAACTTGCGCTGCGTAGGAACTCCAAGAATCTGCATGCAAAATGCCAATCCTTTTGTAGTTTCCGAGATCTCAGCGTTCATACAGACGGACAGACAGACGGACAGACGGACAGACGGACAGACGGACATGGCTAGTTCGACTCGGCTAGTGATCCTGATCAAGAATATATATACTTTATAGGGTCGGAAAAGCTTCCTTCTCCCTGTTACATACTTTTGCACGAATACAATATACCCTTTTACTCTACGAGTAACGGGTATAAAAACCACTCAGTATTAACATTTTTCACATTGCTTTGTTGGGTAAAAAAATCTGTTAAAATAGTTTAGTTTGATATTTTAATTTGAAAATAAAAATCCACTGCACATCAAAAAAAATATTAAGTTTGAGTTATGTCAGCCTTTGTAAGGCTATATAATTTCCTCTGCATCCCCACTTACATCCTTGCTCCAGTGCACCAAGTACGGAATGGGGGCGTCGAAGGGAAAGTCGATGTAGCAGTTGAAGACCACGTGGGAGCCCACTTTGGCCTCCAGGTTGGTCTGTCGCCTGTGATCGCGGGCCCCGCTCGCACAGGATATGCTGATTATTGGGAAGAGAAGAGCCAGCAGCAAGGATCCAGTTGCGCATTGCCGGAATGTTCTGCTGCGTTTTGCTGGCATTTCGATAGGTTAAGATATGTATGTTCCTGCTTCTTATTTTTGAGGACGACTCTGCACACTTGCACTCGGTCACTCGCGCGCGGTGTCTTGCATAATGTTTCCGCGTCGCCAGAATGCGCAAAATCAAATTAAAAACCCCCAACCTCAAATCAGGTCAATTGGACTGCTTTAAGCAAAGTAAAGCGGAGCTCTCTCGCGGAATTCGGATTTTCTAAGGCGCACGAAACCCGATCCGCTGTGTACTATATCTTTGTGCGCAGTTCCGTTCCAGGTATAGTATAGTACGGTATGGTATAGTATTATATTTGAGGGTCGCGAACTGAACTGAGCGGCTGGAGAAGCGCTACTGAAAGCCGAGACCGAATCGAGATCAGACGCCAGAACGAGTGACAGATGAGGCTGGGCTTTTGTGCCGATGTATGCTTCACAGAGAGAATAAATTATATGCTTATGATCTATTTAATGTTTTTATCTGTGGACTTGAACGATCATAAAATTATATTATTTACAATGTTATTAAATATGTTCAAAATTAAAAAAATGTATGTTTTTTTAGGACAGCGGTCGGATTTGAAACTAGTTTCGATATGTGATCCAGATAATAATATTTTAAAAAAAATTTGTAATTTAATTTTGAGACATAATTTTTTCTAAAAAAAATTTTGCGTGGGCGTACGATTTGAACACAGTTTCTCTGGAATATGTTAATATTATATGATACAAAAAACCTACAATTTTTTTTCTGTGCAGTAGAATGAAGAGCCGACCAACCCCGATCCCAGCCGATCACTTCTTCTATGCTGCCGAGCAGAGCAGCGAGCTTCTCTATTCTCTCGCCCGTCAAACGTTTGACTGCATTTGACATTTGACACACGCCCACGCCATCTGCTTTGATGATGATGAGGTCTCCTTTGTCTGGCGAGCGTCTCCCCCACAATTCGCTTTCGCAGACGTTTATCCACTTAAATAATTAGGCGATCGCCAAAGTGTTGCCGATAGCATTTGGCCCAAGACTGAACTCTCCCAGCAGCAGCAGTGGAAGATTAAACCATTATCGCCATAGATTCCCATTTATGGGAAAAAGAAACTGTGTCAATCGTTCCTCCTAGTCGGATATATCCAGTGAGCATCCGTGAGCTATTTATACGGCATTTTTTGTGAATTTCATTACTTTAATTGCCGCCGAATGCCAGCCAGTCGTCTTCAGGTTGGCCACTGTGGCGTATGAGTGATATTTTCGTTTGTGGAAGCAAAGGGTCATCAATTAAGCCCAGCTTCCGGGAAATTTTAGATAGACTTCGGGTAATGAAAACACAGGTTCACGGTTTTATTTGATCAATTTCAAGTTTTGTATTTTTATTTGTTTTTTGTTTGGTTTTTTTGTTTGTTTGTTTTTGTTCTTTTTTTGCTTTGTTTTGTAAGTTTTATTTGTTTAAAAATTTTGTTCATTTGCTAATTTCTCTTTATAATTGTGTGTCTGTATTAATTACAATATATTTCGTTCTAAACTGATTTATCCTTGTACGATTTATATATGCTGAATTGGAATTGCAGTGGGGAAAGTGGAAAGTCTGGAAAATGGAAAGTGTACGTTGGCGGGCAGGGAGAAGTGAGGCGAAAGTCGGTAAGTTAATGTGAGTTTTTCTGGGAAATGTGGGCGAAATGGTCGTCGAAGTGAAGGAAGGAGGTGCAAAAGAATATAGATTTCCCTTTCTTATATTTCATATTTTGTTTTTTCTTTTGATAGTTCCTATTTTTGTTTATTTCATTTCTTTTCATTTGAGTCGAGTCGAGTTGAGTCGAAAAGTTAACTGGCGCACCTTGTCCAAAAATCAAAGTGGCAGACTAAAGCGTTAGATTTACTTAACTTAGTTTTAATGTATTCCTCTTACTTAATGTACATGCCGTGTGTAATCCAGTAGCCATATCCGCATGTATACGTACCGCATGCACATAATACATGTAATCGTATAAATAATCATATATGTATCTATTTTGCCTTAAAGTCCTGCGCCTTGCCTTGGCTCAATTAAAATTCAATTTATGCTGTCATTTTGCAATTATTCGTTTGCGCTATTCTCACTTCGTTCTCGCTTTCCGTTAATGCTCAGTTAATTAATTAATTTATTTCGTTCTAGTTAAACGCTTAATGTGTGTGTGTGTGTGTGTGTTCCAGTGTGGGCGTGTCAGAGTGTGGGTGTCCTAGGCATTACAAAAATCAACTTATTTACTTGAATACCCTCAACATTTACAAAATACATGCAACACAACTCGAGTTTTCCTCCCATCTCAGAACTTTTCTTTATCCTAGTTTATCTCAATTTAAATACGATTTTCTCTGTGGCCTAAGAATGCAGCAAGCGCCGATCTGAAGGACCTACTTTGTAGGATAGATCCATCTGGTTTAAGTAGGTCTTACAGGTGGCGCTTAACTTGAAGAACTGACAGTCGGACAGACGGGCTCATATTTTAGGGGGAAAATCAAGTTTGGGGGTCGAAGGCTAAAAGAAATGCTTGAGATCATTAGTCGGTTGATTCGTAGTTGATTTCTTGATTTGTTTCGCGCTCCAACCGTCCCCTGAATAGTGCTATCGTAATCGTTATTATCGGTATCGTTTATCGTATTATATTCTGTATATGCTCTGTAATTTACACAAGTTATACATACACACTCGCGGTCTTCTATCGCACCTCTCGCTCTGGCAGTGTTTTGGCGTCAAGTTGTGTCAAACCATCATTCCGTACAATTTGATCTTTAGACATGTTTATCGTTTATCGTTAATTGTTAGTCGTTAATCAATTATCGTTTATCGTTAACAAGTACTTAAAAAACAGAAACGCCTCGCCTCGTAAAAACTAAGCTGCATCCGGGGAGCTGTCTTTTACACAACTGACCTATAACCTATAAGACCAAATACCATACCATTGGGAACCCAGAAAACTATGTACCATGTTTGGGGATCTGGGATCGTATTTGGGATCCTTCTTCTAGCTGTGATCTTGGGTTCTTGGGGTTCCTCTCTCTCTTCGTTTGATTTCTTTGTGTTTTGCCTTTACTTTTTTGGGTTAATAAATATTTGTTCGAGTTAATTATCGTGTGTAGGTCAACAGTAAACATATATGCAGCAGTTATATTTCATTTAATTTTCGTTAAACTGGTTTTGTTTTTATTTTTATTTCGCTTTCGCTTTGTTTTCTTTTTCTTCTTTTTTGCTTTGTAGGTTTCTTGTCGTTAAATAATTTAATTATGAAACAATTTCTCTATATGTGGCTTTAATTACCTTTTAGCGCTTTTATTTTTGAGTCGTCCTTCTCTTACTTTCTCTTTTCTTTTTCTCCTCTCTAGTTGTTAACAACTAAATGCTTAACAGCTAGCATATTCCGCATTAATTTAGTTTAGTTTGTAATTTTAACATAATTTAGGCTTACGCTTGGGATTGTTAATTAATGTTTAATGCTCAATGTTTAACATATCTCGGATCTGTGTTGCGTTAAGTATACGCATCCATATATCTAGTACACACTCGTAAATAATAGTTAATTGTAATTGTAATTTGTTCTTTGCTTATGTCGTCAAACATTGTTTGCCTCCATTTACTTGCTTCTCTTTAAATGTCAATTTTACGTTTATCGATTCTGTTTTTGTTTGTAATAATATGTTGCTATAATTGCTATAGTTGTTAAATATTATACTCCCGAAATATATTTACACAGCTTTCATCTCTTCTCTTTAAATCTACTAATTGTTTCTGGCTTCTAAGTGTTTTTGTTTTCTGTGTGATTTACTTTTGTGATTTTGCAGGGGACCAAACTTTTAAAGTTCATCTCTGAATTGCGGGGGCCAATATCCAGTATCATACAGTACAATGTGGCGGCAGAGGAGGGGCAGAGCACAGCAGATCGCTCTTTTGTGGAAGTGGAAGTGGGTGTGGTGTTGGGTGGCTCAATTAAATGCTTCATTGGCTCAGCAAACGCTCTCCATTTGCTGCATCGCTTGGCGTTTGCGGTAGGCATAGAACTCCTCCTTCATGGCCTGAAGTCTGACCTCTACGTTGTCGTAGCGTGGCAGGTGAACCGGCAGAGATCGAGGCTTCCTTCCTCCTCCTCCGTAGCTGTGCAGCAGACTCCCACTCAAGGGACCCAGCGTGTGATGATGATGATAGGGGTGATGCGTATCTATGTGCAGATTGAGATCTTCGCGCAGCATGCTGGATGCACTGGGTGTGGGGGTGGCTGGGTCGAATTCGTAGTGCCCATCCACACTGCCCACGTCCACGGGACACGGCGGCTTGGGCAGATTGCTATCCGTCGCGGCATTCAGTCTTGAGATCATCTCCAGCCAATGGGCCATCGTGTAGGGTGGAGTGTTGGCCCTGGGATAGGACGAGCCGTACGCAGCATGTGGCGTCTGTCCCTGGGCCTGTTGGCCTCCAAAGTAACCAACGCAGTGCTTGGGAGGCGAGGGTGGAGCTCTATAGGGTGGCAGTAGTCTCCATTCCGAGGTGCTTCCCGGGTGATTAGAGGTGTTCTTCGACCCAAAACCACTGGAACTCGAACGGGATTCGGGGGAGGCCTCCAGACCGCCGGGATTCATGGAGTTCCTAAGGTTGAGATTCAGTTGGGGCAGAGGCGAAAGCATCTCGTGCTGCTGCTGTCGATTGCTGAAGAGCCTGGAGTGATGACGTGGATACCACCTGGTCCGTGGCCGATAGCTCGCCTGCGATTGGTAGTAACTCCGCCACGAGGGAGGCGAAGGCAGCTGCAGTGGCACAAAGTGGTCTTCGAGGGGATGTAGCTTCTGCTGCTGCTGCCGGCGGGTCTCCTCTTGAATGGTCCTCAAAGAAGGCAGCTCCTGTGAGTAGTACCTATACCGACTACTTAAATTGTGCATAGACGAACGCTCAGCGGAATTCGGGGGATAGACGGTGCTCAGATCGCTGAAGTGCGTGGGATAGGCTCCACTCCCACCGCTGGTGAGCAAAAGTTGCTGATGATGTGGCTGCAATTGCTGGGGCGAACTGGAGAATATCCTGGAGATCCTCGAGGGGGTATATAGCATCTGCTGCTGCTGCTGACTCAGACTGCCACTGATGGTGTTTATGTGCAGTGGCCTACTTCTATCCGGGTTACCATACAAATTGTGGACATTCTGATAGCGAGCTCCACTCACCGCCGCCTCGTTGAAGTAGGATTGCGGATGGGAGACTGCCGAGGGCTTGCCTCCGATCTTCAGCAGACCTTGCAGAAAGCCCCTGGCTGAGTCCGCGGCCGACTGGAGACTCAGCTGACTGGAGGAGGCCACCAGGGGGCGACGCCACGAAGCTCGAGCTGTGATGAAGTTGCGCCGCGACAGGAAGCCCCCATCATCGCTGGAGGACTTCTGGGAAACGTTGCTATTTCGCCGCTCGAAGAGACCACTAACACCACCGTCCACCACATCCACATTGCCGGAGTCCAGGGTCTGTTGCGAGTAACCCAGTTTGCCAGCGGCCCCCACATCCACATCCAGCACAAAGCGTCCGTCGAGGCTTCGTTGGATGCGGCTCACGGAACGCCTTCGTCCTCTTCCTCCGCCTCCTCCTCCATCCTCATCGCCATCCTCGAGATTTGGGGAACTGTAGATGGAGTGGCAGTTGGTGCAGCGATCAGGTGGCCAGATCCAGTGGAGAATGGCAATGAGAATGGCGGTTAAACTTGATATTCGGGTTTGTTTGTACCTAAAGGGAAAAGGAAAAGGGTCTTAGTAAGTATACGGCTTCAAAAGAAGATAATATAAAACACAATCAAAGAAAAAATTGTTCAAAAATGTAATGAAATGAAACAAAACCAGAAAAACCTTTAGAGGTTTCAAGGAACCTAAATTAGTGACCATAAGTATGCAACAAAAATAGTTGCGTTTGGGGTAACGCATTTTCTAAAGCATACTTTTGGACACCACAGTACTCAAACGTTTTTCTTTCATTTTTTATCAATATTAAAACATTTTCCAAGGAGGAATTAAGAGAATCCCTTAATTCCCTGCAAACAGAACACAAAAACAATAAAGGAAAAACCAAGAAAATCACTTAACTGAAACCAAACTCAACGAAAGGGATAAAAAAAACTCAGATAAAGTTTGAGAAAAGTTTGCTTACGATTTTGATTATGACAGGATGGACCTGGAACTATAAAAACGCTTTCATAATCACGGTAATGTTCAGTATTGCTATGGAGCGATATAGTAGATCGGTGGAACGTGCATGGCGGATGCCAATCAGAGTGAAATGGGTAGACAGATAGATGGCAACGTTACAGATACACGGATACAGATTCAGATTCAGATAAGGTTTGCAGTGGGGCAGTGGTAGAATTTAGAGTCAGATTAGCGAGGCAACCTACAGGGATACTCACTTTTTTAAAGGCACTTGACCAGAGGAAATTGAGCCCGTACTGCGATTGTGCAAATGATGATTATTGGCGGCAATGTTACGAGCGTCCGTTATCCTGCAAGCTACCATGTTGAACTCTGCAAACGTATAATTTCTAAAATTAATTTGGCGTGCAGCGTGAGCCGTCCTATCCGGTAAATAAAATACCCGTACACCGTACGTATAGCTACCAAGCACACACTCTATATATACACACACGACGTTCACGGATATATGTTTATGCACATACGCATATATATCTACTACGGTGCTCTCTACATATAGACGTATATAAATGCGATTACGCTCTTTCGAGACTCAGCTTTAAGCAAGGACAAACTGGCAGAATGCGGCTATTTGTTGATTTTTCTAGGAGAACGGGTTGAAATTCAGGTCCTTGGCACAGAGAGAAAGGGTTTTTTGGATTTTAAATTTAAGAAATATCATGATTATAATACTTTTTAAAAGGTCTAAGAGAATGCTATAAAAAATTCCACATTCTTGTGAATATTTTTCAATACTTTTATGCACATTTAAAAGTTATTTTTAAACTCCCATCTTTGATTTAAAAATTCTCATAATTCATTTTAGCTAAAATGTTGTTAAATGTTAAAACTTTATAAAAATGTTCTATAAATTTTCTCTTTTTCCCTAGAATTTTGGATTTTGTTGCATACTTTTGGGCACATTTATAAATGATCTAAAAACTCACAAGACTAATTTGTAAGCTCTCAACACTAATATAAGTTTAAACTGAAAATTTAAATGGACTCTTTCTCGCTGTGCACCTGGCCTCGTTGATTATGCCAATTTGCATGCCAGCACCGTCAGATTACACACTCTTGTTGTTTCAGTTGTCGTCGCTAATAAGTTTAGATTGTTTAAATTTCAGCAGTTACTAGGCTATTACTATAGGACACTAAACAGTTGCCGTTTACCAGTTAGCAGATAACAGTTTGCCATTTACCAGTTAGCAGTTAGATGACTACGACTAAACTATGTTGTTAGTTGGTTTCAGTATCGGTTTTAGTTAGAGTTGATTGGGGTTGCAATTACATATGTACTATATGGGAGAAGGAGCAATGCCAATTAGTGAGCTAATTTCGCAGAGTTTGGGTAATTGAGCGGCGGCTACGGGTTCGAGGAATCACAATGCCAACTAAATCGAAACTTTGTGCTCCTCCGGCCAGTTGACGGTTGTCGAAATATCGATGACAAACTATTTAGTTCGGGGGATATCCACCTATATGCGGAAACTTGCCATATATACCATACATAGCATTCACACTCCGAATGGCATATATATACACAGCCGTGTGCTCTTCGCAGTATTTTATTTAGGATCTGGCTTCGAATGGTTGACAAAAAAAAAACAATGACACGTGAAATGGCTTTTAAATGGTCAAGTTACGAATTGTGCCAACGGAAAATAGAGAGAGAGATTATGAACTCAAGTTTAATGCAAATCGAAAACCAAACACTGCTGATTATATGGGGATTATGGGGGATGCAAAATAAACACAAAAACTGAGAAGAAGCGACAAAGTACTTTATGTGATTCACACAATCGAGAGAAACAAAAAGTGTGTTTGAGAAGTATTGTTTTGGTTTCGTTTGGCTGTGCTTGTTTTGTTTTGATTTTTGGGTAATTATGAGATCTGTGGCATGTGGAATGTGTGTGGTGTGCTTGAGACTTATATATATGAGATACAAAGCAGCATCTTAACGATCTGCTTGGGAAGAGAGGCACTGACAACTTGTTAGTGGAATGCAGATGCTTAATCGATGGTTGTGGTGATGTCAGTGTTGGTTAGTTGGTTCTTGGTTGTTGGTTCTTGATAGGTTGTTGGTTGGTTGTTGGGGTGGTTGGTGGGAACTCTCTGCTGAAAATAACCTTTAGTTGTCAGTACTCAGGATCTGTGGCACACGACATCGACTTAAAATGATTGCAAAAACTTACCCTTGCTTGCATCGATGTTGGGGTTTTTAGGGGGTCTTGCTATTATTATATTGTTTGGTCGCTCCGCCCGTTGACTGCCCAACTGGTACTTTAAGATATTTAGTTTATAGATTTTTGGGGTAGGATACTACCCCTTTAAAGTCCTCCAAGTTGGGCGGCCAGGGGCGTTGGAACACCAGATAGAACCGATCTGTTGACGACGCGATCATTTTATGCTTCGGATTCGGTTTTAAGTTTTTTCGGTTTTCTAGGTTTTCTAGATTCGAATACTCTACATAATCGACTTGGTTTGTGGGCCTTGTTTTACCATCTTTGTGCGTGAATTGTTTACAAAAAACGTCTGCCCAGTATTGCGCTATATAAATGGTCAATCGCCATTTATATAGTTGTGGTTTCCTCTTCGCAAATACCTTTATCTGTCATGAACTCAGCCCTGGGCAGAAACAACGACGATTTGGCCAAGAACATGCTTGTCAATGGTTCGGAGATAAAGGTATTTCTATCATTATCATTATCAGCTTGTCACATTTATACCATTAGCGGTTTTACGTTAATCTATCGCAAAAAAAAAAATGAAGGCAAAAAATGTAGAACAATGTGTTCTGTACTGTACATCATATTTCACAGTTAATGGGCTGCATTGACTTAAAAAAAATTCGCAATTTCCCTGCTCTTTGTTTTTCATTTCCTTTTTTCCTGTGTTGTGTAAGTGTGTGGGGGAGGGGGGTAGGGGGAGGGTCTCGGAAAGAATACATAAATAATTGATTTAAACAACGCAACATTAATTAATCCACTTAAAACACAGTTTAAAGCAAAAACCATAACAAAAGGCAGAGACAGAGGTTCGAAATGGTCGGTTTTCAGTCCGGGTTTTTCGATTCAATTCGATTGCATTAAAGCCAGCGGGCGTCAAATAATGGATGTCCTGTATTTTCTGGTACTCCCGGTCCTCTGGCCCTGGCATTTTCAATTTCCGCTCAACTTTGGCCGGGTTTTTCATACTGCTTTCGAAAGGAGTTTCTCATTCTTTCCCCACAGAAAATGGAGCTTAATCGATTGCTTAACTAAAGTGGCAACAACTAGTAATATGTTCATGCGTTGAATTCCAAAAACAAACAGGCTGCAAAGCGCTATGAAGCCAGATTGAGTTTACAGAGAAAAAAAAAGGAATATATATGTAGACCCAATGATACGAACAGAAGGTTAAAGAAATGGAATGCAAACAAAAACAGATAATTTCGGAGGTCTGATGGCCGATTTTTAACTAAGACTTTGGGGAGTCCCTTTTGTCTACGGAAACGGATTTGGGGGGTTTTACCAGGGGCGGGGACGAGCAGGGGTACGGAGAAGGGGTTTCTTTGGAACCCCTAAAATAAGAAAACAAGAACTCACAACTCAGAGCTAACGAAATAAAATAAACGAAAAAGAGGATAACCAAATGAGGAAAAGCAAACCGAAATCCAATTAGTATGTAAATATATATACAGAGATTTCTCAGCAACTTTTGCCAAATTGTAACTCAATTTTATACTTGCACAACTACAACGAAAACGTACAAATCATAAAAAATCTCAGACAGGCATAATTTATGGAGAATTTCATATCAAACGCCTTGGTGGCTCAGAAATTTAGTCAAATACTTGAATTTTCGGCAAACAAACGTATTTCAAATGCAAATTCCAATGTGCTGTTGTTGTCGAACAAACCAATCTTATTTCGAAATCAAATGGGGAACGGAAGCCCAAAAAAGGAAAGCAAGTAACGGTTATCGTTAATCAGTTCAAAGTTATCGATAATTGGGTGGCCTGTGCCGTCGGAAATAATTAATTAGTATTAGTGGCCCCTTAAGTACGTTAGTTAGTTAGTTAGTTAATAGTTATTGTTAAAATGGTTTTGGGGTTCGCCAACAACAGGAACATCGTCATCGATTATTACGATTACTGTTTGTGATCGATCGTTATCGTTATCGGTACATCTATATCGTTAGCATTATCATTAGCATTAGCATTTTTGTTGTTTTTGTTTGTTAGTGATTGTCATCAAAAACCATTTCAAGTGTGTGTGTTAGCTTTAGCCTCAGTGTTACCTTTTTCCTGTTTTCGTCGTTTACGTTTATTGCAAATTTTTACGGCACAAACCGATAAAATGATCGCAACAATAAAAAACAGGATGCCCCCAACGACGCCGGCGGTAATCGCCTTGTGCTTGACACGTGCCGGCACAGGGAACTTCACCTCGTCGCTGGACTCGTAGGACTTCTCCGAGTTGGCCAGCACCCGGAAGTAGTAGGTCCTGCCGCCCACCAGGTTCTTGACCAGATATTGCGTCTCCTCCGGCCGGATCTGTCCCCGGTTGAGGGTCTTCCACTGGGCGTCCGTCCGGTACTTGATGGTGTAGAACTTGACGATGTGCGCCCGCTCCAGCGGCGATTGCCACGTGATGAGGAATCCGTTCGACACCTCCGTCACGGACACATTCCTCGGGGGTCCTGGCTTGGGACCTACACATATTGGGGGTGCGAGAAGGGTAGAGCACAAAAAACGATCCATTAGTATGTACACGAACAAATGGTGGAAATAAGGGTAGTCCTGCCTTGTTTTTCAGTCAGCAATTTAAGGCAATTTCGATTGCCAACAACGTACAAAGGTAAAATCCGACATCGAAATATGCACACATTGAAAATATTTAAAGGGGGGATATATTTTTCACTGTTATATTTTTAATAAATCAATAAAAACATTTGTTGGATTTTTATTTATTTGTTTCTCCAATTGTCTGATTTTTATTAGGGGTACCTTTATTTTATTAATTTTCTCCTTTTCTGAAAGCCTATTATGCTCAGTGTATGCTGGGCTAAATCGTTTGCATTATTTTTGATTTATTTGCATTTCATTTTATGCCTTGTTTATTTGCGCGAGGGATTTTCCACTGCCCTTTTATTACCTTTTGTCTTTAAACTTCTTTCATTCCCTTCAAGCAAAAGCAGGGTCCCCACTTTAAATTTGTTTGAATTTACCAATAAACGGTTTAAAAAATAATGTAATAAACAATTAGCTACTTTTTTCCAGTGCAAGTTTCGCCCTTCCTTGGTTTTAGATTTTATTTATTTCCTTTTTTCGCTACGCTTAAAAGCTTTATGAAAATTCCATTTGGCTTTTTGCAACTCTTGCAACCTTTTCCTCTTTTTGCACCATGCATTTATTCATGACAACGAGTCCTGGATGTGGAGGGGATTGACAAAAACACATTTTAATTAGCATACACACATAAAACTTTCCATTTTCGTATTTCGCATTTGAATACTTGTGGGGTCCCCAAACTTCATTCCGTTTGGGTTTGCAAATGGAAAGGGAATGGGGGCCGCAAGTACAAAAAAATACAGAAGGATACTCCTGAGTGTATGCAAACGAATTATAGGCATAGATAACCTGAATTCTCGGTACGCTTGTCAGGACCTCCTGATTGGAGAACTCGTGCTCGTTCTCTCGCTCGATGCAATTAACTGCCGGTCCTCGGGGGATTGTATTGTGTACTCTGTATGCTGGAGGATTCGGCTTGTCGCACATGCAAATGCAAATTAAAACTGCTTGGAGAAATACGTACAATATGTCATATGTAAATGGGGCCCAATTCGTAGCTCCCAATGGCGCTTATGAAATTTTGAACAGCATAAAACGATGCGATGGTCATGGAGTCATGGAGTTTAGATGAGCTGCGTGGAGGAGAGGACGTGGTGTTTATTTTTCGGGGGATGGGGCTTATAAGTGCAAGCCATTTATTATGACGATGCCGCTAACGAAAAATGCCACGCTCATTATGTATGTATGTATGTTAATTAAAAATGCTTTTAAAGAGCCCTCGCGGGATTTCGAAAGCGCACATATATAGTACACTCGCCGTACTCTCGCATAAATCAAAAGTTGATTATGCGAATGGGGCAGAAATGAGCAGTGGCAACCCTTTAATTCTCCGGCCCGCATAAAAAATGTGCGCAGATTTGACATAACATAAACGAGACAAGTGACAAACATAAAAAGCAAAATGGCCCGGGAAAAGCGGCTGAGCGGCTGGGCGGCCGGGAAAAAGGCCTAAATGAGATGGGTAGACACAGCAGACGGACGGACTGTAAAAATGTCAAGGGTAGTCGACAGGGGCTGGGGTGAAAAAGGCACGAGGCATCGTCGCACGGTTAAATGTTATTTATGACTGCAGCACCGGGGATTCGGGGAAGGGTTTTTTCGCAGGGCGGCTTCGGTTCAGGGTGACCGCAGTAAATCTGCAGTTTGCTTGCAGGAATTACTAGCTGTTTCACAAGACAGAGACATTACTTAAGCGCCACTTGCCAGCGGAATAAAAAAAATATAAGGGAAAAATAATGCAAGGCAGGACTTATATAGGTTGTTCAGTTAAGTTGTAGATGTTTAAATGTGTAAAAGTGTAACCAGCGTTCAGCTATGATGTCTAGATAATGTACTTGTGCGTAAACAATAATAAGTGGCAGCACAAATTTTTAGAATAAAGGATCAGGGTGTAGTTTAATAAATGCTTAAGAA
This sequence comes from Drosophila pseudotakahashii, assembly GCA_035046095.1. Lineage (NCBI taxonomy): Eukaryota > Metazoa > Arthropoda > Insecta > Diptera > Drosophilidae > Drosophila > Drosophila pseudotakahashii. Next base: position 1,204,446 of record JAWNOE010000198.1, read on the forward strand.
CTCGCGTACTTTGAAAATTCAAACTGAATTTGTTTAACTGTGAACACTTTGCGAAAGAATTGGCGTGCATTTTTGTAAACTTAAGAATTCGCGTTTAATTCTTACAATATTGTTTCAGCCAACTTACAACTTTTACATATTAGAAACATAACTAAACACCCTAAAATGGTATTATGTAATGATGTTGCGATACGAGTACCTTTGACTCTCAATTTGGGCGGCGAGTAAACTAGCTTGCCAAGCGAGTCGGTGTGAAAGTAAATGTCAAAATAGGCTAAGAGGTCTGCAAATAAATCAGAAACACAATAACACGAAACACAAAATTCAGATAAAATCAAGGCGAGTAAATTATTAAAACTAAAGTGTGTGCAAAAAGTGTGGAGGTGCGTGTTTGAAAAATTGAAAGAAAGTGCAGTCCAAGTACCGAATAGTGTGTGCTAACTACGGGGGTCACTTCGAGAACCAAAGGTCAGAAAAAGGGAGAGAAACCCAATCACTCGCATCGAGTTCTCGATAAGTTGTTACCTTGATCGAATGCAAATTCTCTGGCCCCAACTGAACTAGAAAACTCGCAGGGCAACAAAGACCGTGCTGTAATTATGACAGTGAAATGCATTGAATATTCATAAGTGCACATGTGTGGGCTTTCGTTTATAATCAGCCTTGACATGCATTTAGATTTCACTTCTTCTTTTCCTTCTGCTGGTGGTGGGTATGCCAAGTGGGTGGATTCTAGGTTGATCTGGAAGATTGGGCTCTAGTCAAGAAATCGATTTTCTGAATGGATTGGAAAGGAATTAAATGTTTATATTTTCTACAAAAAAAAACAGTTTAGTTTAAATACCTATGGCTAAGAAATCTTTCTTTTAAGATGTCTAAAAGTATGCAGTGAAAAACTAAAACTTATTTTTTCGACTGAATATGCGGAACTTTCGAGTTTGAAATAAATTGTTGCCCACTTTTAGACACCTTTAATATTATTTAAGGTCCCCGGGAATTTGTTAGCATCTTCTTTATATAAACTAATTTTAAAATATTTTTGTGTCTATATTTTTTTTTGTGCTAGTGTTAACTACACCTTTTTTTTGTTATTTAATTTAACCTAAGGTATCCCCTCTTCGATCTCCGCGCTCTTTAATTTCCCGAATGTCAGGGCAGAAATGTTGCAAATGTTGAAGGAGCTCGCTGCCTGCTGCTCGCATTGTTGTTATTAATTTTTAAGCGCTGCGCCGTATGGATAAAACAGCAGGGAAAGCAGCAAGCACGCACCGCTCTGCACCACTCTGCACCACCCATTTCATTTCAGTTGGGTGGTTGGGTGGCTGGGATGTTCTGATGGTTGAATGTGAGCGAATGCCAGCGTCAGCGGGTCTACATGGCGTATGAAAATTGCTTGACATAAACAAATGTGGCACGGACATTCACACACACACACGCACACACAGATGCACCAGTGGGCGGTGGGTGGGGCAGTGGCAAATGGTTTACCGTTGATGTTTTATGCAGGATTTAAAAAAAAGGAAAAAATGGAAATATTATAAGGAAAATAAAGCAGCGACCAAGGAGCACAAACGAAAATAAAAGCCAAAGGAAATACAATTTCTGCGAGGCGTTTGCTTTAGCTGCTGTTGTTGTTTTAGTTACTGTTCTTGTTGTTTGGGTTGTTGTTGTTGTTTCTGGGCTGCTGAGGATGAAATGAGGCGGTGGGTGGGTGGTTTGTCTGTGGGTGGATGGGTTGGTAGGTGTTTCGTTACAAGCGCCAAAAAAAGGTACACACGTACACGAAATCCAGGGTTGCATTACACAACACGGCGCACATTTGCCGCCAGAGTTGCCGCCGTCTTTACTGTTTTTCGTTTGTTATTTGATATTTTGTAGCGTTTTCCTTATTTTTTGTTTTTTATTTTCGAAACCTACGCGTGCGCCAACACGTATACGCACTGTGTTCCACGCACAGCACACACACACACACAGACTAAATTAAATACGCTAAATGGGGGAAAACATTTATTTGTGTGTGTGTGTAGGAGGGGTGGTTAGGGGTAGGGGGCTTACATACACATATAAAACCAGGCAAGGGGGTGGGGGGATAAACTACACAACGAGCAAAGGAGCAAAAGAGACAGAGAGCAGGGATAAAATTAACTATTATCGCAAAGCGGTTGGAAAAACACGCGGCAACGTCGACAAAGGCATTCAAATTGCCGCACCTACGGGGCGGAAGAATGTAGAAGGTGCTGGTGGGAGGAGGGGGCGTGGCAGGCATTCGGTAATATGGTTGTTTAAATTACGCTTTTTTCGAGGGCAACAGGGGTACGAGCTTTTGGGCGTTGTCATATCGACCGCATATACACAACCTGCCAGACACGACGGCCCAGTTGTAAAAACAGTTCAATTAATTTAAATAATTAAATGTGCGGGGCCCAAACTGTTTTAATTACGCACACACGCGAACGGAGATCAGGACGGAGGATAGTCCTGTGCGTGAGAGGCGGAAATGTAATATTCACAGCGCCAGGACCAAAAGGACTCTGGTCCAAAATCCCCTGGAACACATGTGGCACAAATTATGCCCCGTGGGAAATGGCGCGAATTTTCGGGGGGCGTGTTATTTGGCAGCCAATAAAAGGGGGATCCGCGTATAATTGGTTTGAATATTTAATTGTTGCTTTTTTCGGTAGCCAAAATGAATATTGAATTCATGGGGGAGAGGTTGGGATATTGGCTCTGTGGTCTGTGGCCACCAGGGGGGGCAAAGTGGGGGGGAAAGCTCACTAGTTTGATTGAGGGCTAGGCACTGAGAATCTCCAAGAACTTGGTGAAGTATTGAAAATTTAACGGGGGTATTTACAGCTTTGGTTGGGGTAACATTCAAGCCTCATGCAAATTGGAGTAAAGGGACCGGAGAATCCAAAAAAATAATAAACTGAAATCATAAATGAATATCCTATACAATATTTAGATCTGTAGATTAAAGTGGACCAACTAGCTATCTAACTTTTGTGATTTTAGTCTAATAATAGTTTCAACATTTCAGATTTAAAGGGAATACAACGGGAGCTACACAATCATGCATTAAAATATATATTTTTTGTTTTAAAAAAAAAACAGGACCCCCTAAAAAGATTGTTTAATTTCGGTGTATATACATTGCTCAGTCTTAGCCTAAGTAAAAAAAAAAGGGAAGAATTCTTCTGGCGCTAGAGCTATAGTTTCAAATTTTGAGAGATTTTATCCTTGTACGTTGGTGGCTTCGATCGTCCGATTCTTATTTACAACTACGCATACTAGGGATTTTCTTTTTTTCTTGTAAGATAGGTTTTTTCTCTTACCAGCTTCGTCTGGCATTAGCTGAAAGAATGAGTCGGGCGGTTGTGTTGCAGCCTTGACATTACGTGGCGCTGCCGGAGCGTCTTCTATTGAACCCGAATTTTCCGTGGTTCCCAGGAAAAATTCGTGGTCGCGGTTTGGCATTTGACAGTTTTTGCATTTTGAGAGATAGCGCGCATGATTAGTATGAGTAGTATTTATTTTTTAAATTGTTTTTACGATTTTCGATGGAGGTCGGTGGTGAGGAAAAGAGAAGAAAACGAGAGAAAAAAAGAAGAGCGTTATGTTAGAGCCAATCCAGAATTCAGTTTTTGTGCAGAGGTTGTTTTTTCATTTATGAGATTATGTGCAGGATATGCCGGGATATGCGACTGCAGCAAGAGAACCCAAAAACGTAACGTAGGAGAGCAAAAGCAAAAGAAAGGTAGATATTTCCGGGGACTCAGATCCCGAGGACTTACCCAGCGTGCGCACGGTCATCACTTTGCTCATCATCCCGTCGCCGAGGACATTCCTGCCCACCACCTGGAACTCGTAGGTGGTACCGGAGGCCAGGCCATTGATGGTCACCTGTGTGCTGCCCGAGGGCGTGACGGAGATGGTCTGCCAATCGTTGACGCCCGCCTCCCTGAACCAGATGGTGTAGTCCTGCTTGTACTCCGATCCCCCGCTATATCCCGGCAGCCATTGCAGCGTTATCGAGGACTCGGTGGCCTTGCCGGTGATGTTGTAGGGTGCATGCGGCTGGGTGCCCTCGATCACCAGCTGGGTGACGGCCATCAGGGTGGCCACCTCGTTGGACACCACACACTGGTAGTAGCCAAAGTCCTCCCTGCGCAGGTTCTCGATGGTGATGTTGCCCCCCGAGATCTTGATCCGATTCCGCTGCGACTCGGCCAGCTGCTCGCCCTCCTGCCGCTGCCACTTGATGGTGGGTCGCTCGGTGCCCTCCGCCTCCAGCGCGTCGCAGTGCATCTCCACGCTGTCGCCCACCTTCCGCTGGTACAGCGTCTCCGGTTCGACCGTGAAGGCAGGTGGCTTCCTCACCAGCACATCCATGATCCCCGAGGCACCGGCCGTTCCCAGGGCATTGTAGGGCGTACAGGAGTACTGACCCTGGTGCTCCTCGTTCACCCGCGTGAACAGCAGCGACCCGTTGGCCATCACCACGATGTCCTTCATCTGGTAGGGCTCCAGCAGCCGCTTGTCCTTCGTCCAGGTGACGTACTGCAGCTGCGGACTCGACTTGATGTAGCACTGGACCACGCCGGCCAGCCGGAAGGGCAGGTACTGCACCGTGGGCGTGAAGGTCACCTTGGCGGGATCTAAAAAGAGGAGGAGGAGATGGATGTTAGAATAGCTATTCAGTTGAGAGGATAAGCGAGTTTTTCAATACTTTAAGTACTCAAATAGGGATATCCTGATAACCTACTACAAAGAAAAGTCTAATCTACTTTCCTTATCTACTTTAACATCCAAATTCCATTTTGAATACTCACATTCGACGCTGAGGTAGGCGGAGGCGCTCTGCGGATCGCCGATGCCGTTGGTCACCTCGCAGAGGTACTGGCCCGAGTCGTCCGGCTTGATGGGGTTGATGATGAGCGAGCCGTCCTTGCGGATGGTGACCCGCGTCTCCAGGGCGGCCACCTCCCGGACGGGGGAGCCCTCGCGGTACCAGCGCACCGTCACATTCCCGGGCATGGCCTTAGCCTCGCAGGAGAATATCACTTTTTCGCCCTCGTTCTTGGTTTGATTGGTTGGGGGCACCTGTTTTTTTTTTTGGGGGGGGGGGGATACAAACAAACATAAGGTATCAATAAGAGGTAGTCCCCAAAAACGGTTAACGAACTGCAAACTTATGATGGCTGACTGTTGACTGTTGACTAATTCAAATCATGAGAGGGAACACCCTCCTTTTTATTTCTGGAGCCTGGAGCTTGACAGCTAATTTTTGGCTGTCGCCGTCATCGATATCCTTTGTGTGCACTCGCTACTTGCTGCCGAGAAATAACATTTTGTGCTGTCACAGCTGTGAAATGTGCTCCCCTTCCCGAGGTCCCCTGGTATCCCCCGATATCCCCTGCCATTGACAACTTGTCAGTCAAATGTCAGGAGCCGAACCCCTTTTCGTCCTTCCCTCGGTAATTGCATGAGTGCATTCCGTTTTAGAGCTCGGTTTATTTAATGGGCCGCTTTGCTTGCGGGCGATTTGCTGGCAGACTGTTTCTGTTTCTGTTTCATTTGAATTAGTTTTAGTTATGGCCAAAATTGATGTGGGTTCGAAATGTGGGTCGTAAATTGAATTGGCTCGTTCTCTGGCTGGCCGGGCTTCGATTTCCCCTGGGGTCATCTGTAAAATGTCCACTTTGCCTGCGGCCAGATAAATGTTATTGCAATATTTATGCGCAGATTGCTGCAAAACGGTTGAGCAGTAATTGAGGCATGAGGTATGTGCAATTTCCCAACCCAATCCGCTTTCTTGGCTTTCTTGGCTGGCCTGAAAAGCCGAAGCAAAAGGTCAAAGTTCAAGCGCTCCAAGACGCCAACCAACGTTCGTGCATGTAGGACGGAAAACCCTAAGCCAGCAAGGATAGACCGAAACGGGCAGAATTGCTTGTGGGGTACAGTGAAAAATATGGGATAGTACTTGGGTAAGAAAGATTTTGATAACCAAGATTAATTTAATATTTAATCATATCAAAACTGAAACTTTGTGATTTATTAAATTTTGTAATTCATTTATTTTAAAAGAAAATCCCAGATACAATTTTATTCTGTTTAACAATAATTATATCAATATTCAATATTCTTTAAAAATACTCTGCATTCTTTAAAATGGGTTATATTTCAAAGTGGGTTTATTTTTCCCGCAGTGCAGGCTTAGTTCCCCCTCCACCCTCGCCTGCTGCAGCTGCAGTTGCTAACTGTAAATAACCGAAATGCAAATGCATTAGCGGGCGCGCACAAAAGTATGCTATACAGACGACGACGACGGCCATGTTTCCACCCACACATGCACAAAGGTTTTCCCCAGAATGGGAGGCGGAACACTGGGAGGCGGGGCTCGTGTAAGTGTGACTGGGTGTGGGTGTGGGTGTGGGAGTGGGTGGCATGTGAGCATGCTTGTATGCAGGTTGTAAATAGGGGGATCTGCCCGAGACTAGGCGAATGACCATGTCAAGTGTACCGAGTGGTGCTCCTCCTTCTGCTGGTTGTTCTGTTTAGTTTCTGTTTAGCTGTTTTTTGAAGGGGTGTAGAAGGGGGTTTGAGGAGGGGGGGGTCTGCCCTTTCTGCAATGTAAATACGGGCCGGATGGAGGCCACATGGAGGCACACAAAAAGTTTCACGCTTGTTACGGTTTTTTCCCTTCGTTTTTCGGGGCCAGCTCCTTTCTCAATCGGAATATCTGGAATCTGGAATCTGGACATGGTTTGGTCTGGTGATTTCTGAAGCCGTTTCACCGGCTGCTCTCTAAAGTCCGAAGTCCTAAAGCCCATAGGAGTGATTGGTTCGGTTCTGCTGTGAATGGGGGAGTTCGCTAGCTTTTGCAGCTTAGTTAATGGGTAAAAGCGTTGAACAGATTATGCAGTATGCGGAATGTAGAAATCCAGAATGCAAAATGCAATGCAAGTTCAGTTTCGGGACTTACACGTATGGTCAGCCTCTCATTGACGGCATTCGACTTGGACTTGGTGCGTGTGTGTTTGTCGGGCGCCGCCTTATCCTACGGTTTTTCATTGGGAATTGGGTAGTTTTGGGGGTATCGATTTAACGTGGGTTGGGGGTAGAGAATAAAACTACATATTAGTAACCTGCTGCGAACCCTGGGTTTTGTGGCCAATGCTCTTCAAACTCCCCTCTCAAAACTCCCGAGACAATCCCCTTCCCCTAAAACCACTTTTATTATTTTGTTTGGGTGTTTTTACTATCAGGGGTGTCCCAGAAACCTCTGGTGATTTTTGGGTCGGTTGGTTTGAAATTGAACCGAAAAGACAGTCGATATTCCAGAGTTTCTAATGTGATAGTCGCAAAGGGCTTTGAAATATCCTACACAGATGTCTAAAAGTATGCAACAAAATATTTGATTTCTTCATTGCCTACTTTTAGACACCTAAATAAAACAGGTTAAAGCCTGGGTAACCGAACTCAAATTCACGGCTGGAATTTAGTAAGACACTTCTGGAACACCCCCTTCTTCGCTCTTCGTTTATCTCAAAATTAAGTGATTTGTATTTAGGTTTTTACCATGATTACAGCGCCGCCCGCGATTATAACACGGGCCGTATGGGAGACTTGTCCCTCACCATTGCGTGCAATGCAAGTGTACTCTCCGATGTCCTCGTGCCGAATGGTGGAGATCCGCAGCTCGGTGCCGTCGTTGAAGATGCCCACCGTGGGCGAGGGATCGACGGGATTGGCATCCTTGTACCAGAGTATTTCCGGCGTGGGCGTGCCATCTGCCTGGCAATTGAGTATAATTGAATCACCTGCAAAAGGAAATGTGGTGCGAGTGCCACAAACGAAATGAGAATGAGAATGGGAACGAGAGCGAGAGCGAGGAATTAATAAGGTAAGTGGTGGCAATTGTTACGCTTTTTGGTTTCAAGGAGGACGAGGCGCCTCCTTCCGGCTGGGCTATCCTTTGTCTATGGCCCCCACGTCCTTCGTCCTGCCACCATTTGCGGCAGACAATGGCAACGGGGCCGGGCTCTTTGTTGCAGCTCCCTACTCGCCTCACTGGCCCCGTTGTTTTCTGCCTTCAGTTTACAGTATACAGTATACAGTACTTTCAGCTCTCACAATTCAGAATCAGAATTTATGCGCTGCAGCGCCATTTTCGCTCAACGCATTTCCGGCCCCCTTTGTTTTCTTGTAAACACATTTTAACATTGATTAAGCGGCGGAAATTTGATTTGATACGATTGTGAGGGCATAAAGAGCTTATCGATTTTCGTGGGCAAAAAACCTCTTACACACTGTTTTTTCGGAATCGGAAGATGACAAATGGGCGGCCATAACTCGTTTTGAGAAGGATGGTGGCACTTTTTACGACTACGACTCCTGGGAATACAAGTTCTCAAGGTGACAAACTCATTCGGGCGCTGCAACAAATGGCCGGCCATTTGACACACTCGAAAGTGGGCCAAAAGCACACGAAGGGGGTCGCACTCCACTTAATTCTGCGAGATGACAGCCCCCAAATAAGTTGGCCAGCCGAATATGCGCTTATTTATGGCCTCGCTATTTATCAGAGCGCAAAGGGGCTGGTTTTGAACACAGGATAGTGATAGGAATGGCAGAATGTATCTGTATACCGATATACTATCGATATTTAATTATGTTTTTGATATTTGAAAAATACTTATCGATCTTTGTATCAAACGATTTTTAATTATCTCGATTAAAAATTAATTAATTTTAATATAAATAATAAATAAAATTTAAATATATCATTCAATTACATTGTCGATATGTCAAAAATGAATATCGATAGATTTATTTCAATAAATCGATCTAGATAACTCAGAAAAGGTTAAATGACGTATACAAAAAATACAAACTTTTAAAACTGTATCGATAAGTAATATTTCGATTACTCGGTCAATTATTATCGACAATATCGATATTTGGTTTTTTCATTATAGCTTTTGTACTTACCTAAATTAACGTATATAATATCCTCTGGCGTAACACTAAAGCGCGGCGGTGCATGTACGTCTAAGTGGAACCATGTACCGTTCTTATGCTGCTTGGGGTCCCGGTTGAGGAAGACGACCTTGCACTCGTACCATCCCTGGTCCGACTCCCGGATGTTGGTCAGGTTGAGCGAGGCGGAGCCGAAGGGCGAGTCCTGCGAGACGCGGGACACGCGTCCCTTGTAGCCCTCCTCGATGTGCTCCGGATAGCTCTCATACCAGATGTAGATGGGCAGATCGGAGCCCTTTGATGGGAGAGGATGAGGACATAATAGCACATTAGTCGATATCGATAGGTCGGCGGGGTAGGTTGATTCAGAGTTGACTATTGATTGATTGGTCTGTCTGGAATGCGTTATATGCATGGAGTATGTGCCATGACATTTGTACATACGACAAACGAGAGTCTGGTTTCTGGTACGCTTCGACTTGGAACAGGTACACATTTACAGGTACAGACAGTATTTAACCTAGGGTTATGATTCGGTTTATGAGTCGCGAGTTTGTTGGGGGCTAGGTACAAACATACATGCTATTTTCTACATTTTGAACGCTTAAGTCTACGCTGTGTGTGTGTGCGGCATGCAGGTGCAAATGGGGATTAAAGCTAATCGGGGAATTCTCGAAAGTTTCCCGCTGAGACAACGCAAACAACTAACAACTGTCGCAAATAAATTGAGTTGCGACATAGCTACGGGCGACATAACTGCGTTTTCCTCTGCGTCTGTGCGTCTGTGTGTAAAAGTAAAATCTACAAACAGTCAAAACAAAAACTCATCACGTTAACGTGGAGAAATTGCGATGCCGCTGCCGCATGGTAAACATGCCAGCAAACAAACAAGCGCTCTTTCGCAGATACACAAACTACACATACACTATGTATGTGCCGTACAGACATGGTCACACATTTTCACTGTCAACACGAACTCCCCAGATCCTGGGCTCACCACTTGCTCCTCCTCCTCGTCCTTTTTGCATGCTCATCAACAGCCGGAGGAGCATCCCCGTCCCCATCCCCCCAACTACCACCGCATACATAGTATTTTTGTTCTGTGCCAGGGACACGCTGGCAACAATAAATCATGTGAGTGTGCCACACAGCAACTAAAACAACTAAAACGAGCAAAACGACGAGGGCCAAAGAGATACATTTGAAATTCTAGCTTGTGCAGATAAAAAATGTGCATGTGAAATATATAAATTTCGAGGCAGGCAACAAAAATTGGGGTTAACCTGCAGCAATCGCCCCTTTTGAATTCCTCAACCCATCCATGTGCAACTCTTGGTCCTTTGTTTATTTTATTCACAGGACCTCCTCGCTTCTGGCTCCTGGCTCCTGGCTCCCCGGCCAAATGCATTGAACCGAGTGCGTTCTCGATTCGAATTCTCTTGCATGACCAACAGGAGCTGATCCCCCTTCCCATCCCTATAGACGGTACTAAATACCCATAGCATGGCGGCATAATTGCGTATACGTAAATAATTGGTAAGCAAATTGCTCATACGCCACGTTATCCCAGGCCGGGGCTAATCGATTTATTTCCCTAATTAGACGAGGGAGATGGAAGATGCTGCTGGGTATGTGTCGCTTATTAAAACTTATAGACGTTTTAATAATTTCCTCGGCTGACGTATGAAATAATTTGTGTTGGCAGCACAGCAAAGGCAGAAGCCCGGGAAAAAGGCGGGCGGAAAGGTCACAGGACACGGACACACACACACAGACAGACAGACGAGTTCCTTTGGCGAGGTTGTCGGGCCAAAATTAATATTCGCACTCGCAGAAGCTTGGCAAACATTTTTCCGCTTAATTTATTCAGTAGCAATTAATTTAGATTGCAACTAAGGCAACGCCAGACTTTCGTCCTTTCTCCTGGGACGAGAGAAGGCTCTCCCTCTCTTTAAAGGGAAAGCGAGGAAAAGTAGGCGACCTTTAATGAAATTCTTTTGCCATTTATGGGCCAACAATGTATGTAATAAGGGGGAGGAACTAGGAGAAATGCGAGTGAGAGAAATACGAGCGCATAAATTAAAAGCTAAAGCCATGTTAATCCCTTTAATTCGGCCATTTACCGACTGTTTCCCGTTCTCCCCGCCTGCGGTGTGCGTATTTTTATCGCGACAAAACATAAACATACTTTTTGCCAGTACTTATAACTTTGTTTCGGCATTAAAATTGCTTGTAAAACTTTTGAAGTTGGCCCGCAAAAAACAGGAGACGTTATCTGCCCGGCACAAAACACACACATATATGCGCATAACTTTGGCTGCATTTCTCGCTAAGCGAAGGACAGTCGTGACTTTGACGCCCACGAAGACTTGGTCCTTTTTTGTCCCTTATCCTGGCTGGCATTGCTGGCATTTTCCACTTTATTATCCCTGCGGTTTTTCTTGGTTTTTGCCATCAAGCTGCAACAAGAAAGTTGGCTTAGGCGTGCTGGAAATTATGGAAAGTAAGCTGTTTGAGGTCGTGGTTCAGCCTGAAGTCGCTGAGCTGAGGTTGCCCACGTTAGTTGGCTTCATCAAACTTTGCCAAAGAATACATGCACAGCTAGAAAAATATCGGGTTCAAGCTAAAGTGAAATTTAAAAGTTAAACCAATTCATATACATATTTTTTTGAATGCGCAATTTGGTATTCAGATAGAGAACTTAAATTTATACCAATAAAATAAACCACTGTAGTTACTTATCAGATTTCTATCGGTGTATTTCGAGATCAAGTAAAATAGTTTGCTACACACTAAGCATGCAGAAGAGGCTGGGGAAAATAATTGGATTACATTACAGAAAAACGCCAAATGAAAAAGATGAATGGAGAGAGAGAGAAAAAGACGTGACTGGGTGGCAGTGCTCTATATATAAACATGGATGTGATGGGTGTTTCGTTGCGCCTTTTGCTTATTTGATTGGAATTGAATTTGCTTATACTACGGGAATGTGCAGTGGCAGTTGGAGATGCCAAAAATATGCCATATCAATCGATTGTCCGAGTTGGCAGAGTTGAAAAGTTTGCCGGCAATCATCCTCATGGAATTCCAAGCGAATCTTTGCTCCTCTGTTTATCTGCGGCCCAACTTTGCCAAACATTAGCATATTTCTGCAAACTCCAGCGGCCACAGTGGGTGGATTTCGGGGTGGATTCTGGGTGATTTGGTCTTCTGGGTGGTGCAGGCGGCATGAATGAGCTTTTGAACACTCGCAACTAAAGTCTTGGCAAATGTGACTAATTTGTTTTCAATATTTTTGCTCGACTATGAATGGTTGTGGCTAATTGTTTGGGATTTGCATGGTTGAGGAATAAACGGTTGTGGAAATTGTTTTCATTTTCATTTTTGTTTTTGGTTTGCAGTGAGCAGTGAGCAGCTAAGCTAGATTTTTGTGTATGCTTTTTCGATTGCGAACGAATTTCGATTTGATTTGATTTGCAAATGGAATTTCATTTTCGATTTCTTTTATTTATTGGGTGGAATGTGGAATTGTTCTGTATCGACTGCTTTCTTCTCTTTCGCTCTCTTTGGTCCGGGTGCTGTTTTTTTAGCCCGTTCCTTCAATTGACAAATAATTTGATTAATTTCATCTTTCGTGTTTTCGAATGCCGCAAAAATAATTCGATTCAAAGTGTCGAATATTGAGTGTGTATATATATCGTGTGTTTTTGTTTTTGGTTTTGTTTTTGTCTTTTGTTCTGCAAACTTAAAGGAGGCGCAAAGAATCCGATCCCAAAATCGATCAGAAGCGATCAAAAAGCCTGCCTATTTTAAGTAAGGTGATGGGGGGCAAGGATAGTCCACCGATTTCAGGCCGGAGGATATATATAGGATGATGGCTGTATGAGAACCAAGGAAAATCAAACAGAGCAAAATCAAGGATTCGAAATTACCAATATATCAATATGGAAACACATAAACACATACATCTCAAGCTATAAGTTATGGTTATTCTGTATCGCATGGACATCAACAATCAACATTCGGTTATCGGATCAACTGGTTTAATTTGGTTAATTTGGTTGCTGCTTCGTAAGCTTTAAGGCACGATAAATAAACTCAAAACGTAATTGAAACTCAGGCTGAGTAACTGATTTCTGCGCAACGAGGGGGACACAAGGCTCAGTTAAGATGGTATTGTACGTTTATATTTGAGATAAAAAACACTGAATAGAGGTTGATTGGTAGTTGGTTGGTTGGTTGGTAGTTCTTCTGTCTGTCTGTTCTGACTGACTGTTTCTTACTTTTTCTGGCTTGTTTTTGCGTATCGGAACAACAATGTAAAAAAGAGAGTTTAGAGAAGAAATGTTAACTGTGATATCGTACCGTTTCGCTCACCTTCTTGTCCCACTGCAGGACATATGGCACGGGATGGTCGTTGGGGAACTCCACATGGCAGTTGAAGATGACGCCCTCGCCGAGGATGGCCGTGATGTGCACGGCGTCTTCTGCAAAGAAAGGACAAAGGAAAAGGATACAGGACTCAGTTATACATCGCCTGTATATCACTTTTTACACACGAGAGTGCGAATTCCCACCGCATCGCCAGGATTCCCCAACGTGATGCGCCCATAATACGGCCAATTCTGCAGCCGCAGTCTCGTTCTCGTTCTCGTTATTGCTTTCTATTTAGACGTGACATTCAGCACGATTTTTTCCATTCCGCTGACAGAGGGAATGGGAAAACCAACATGCCAGGGGTTACTTTTAAATGGATTTGTTGATGGCTATGTCGGTCACATGTCAAGTGCTGGTCATTGACTGATGCTTCTGCCCCACCACCATTATTCCCAAGGGACCAATAGCCGAACCGGCTTCCATTTTGGTTTTGAAATCAGTTATCCCATTGAAAGTCGCTGAATGTGAATGTGGCCCTAAAACTATGGTCAGAGTATGCAGAGGAATGCATTCAGGCAGCACTTAGAAAAAACAGAAGTAGTCCAAGCAGTAGTTACGAGCTCAACGAGGTATGGCATTCCATATTTCGGACACTTTTTTCGTTGTTTTAGTCAAACTACTGTATTTTTGAGTTGAAAATTAATTTTCATAATTTTGATTTTTGCTGTAACTTTTTCAAAACGTTTCCCAAATCATACAGATAGCTTTTTCCAACTGTTGAACTGTAAAAATTGCTTATATATTTTTCTCTCTGCATGTCGTTTGACCTCTTGAACAAAAGTTATTGACCACACGCACACACACAGAGTGAGAAATCAGAGGGACAAAACTCTCTGGTTGACGAAAAGTTGCTTTCTAGCATTTCAACTGACTGTCCCTCTGCCTTGTCAACGAGTCGTGACATTTCATTAGCGTTTGTCACCTGTCTGTGGCCAAAAGGTAGGGTGCCAGGATGGGGATGTGGCTGGTGGGATGGTATGGTGGGATGGTGGGATGGTGGGATGGTAGGATGCCAGGATGGACTGCGGTGGGCACTTGACAGGCGCTGATTAGGCTCCTTGTTCGCCTGCCTTTGACGGACGCTTCATTTCTGTGCCCGAGGTGCGAATGTGCTGCGCATTATTTATGTATGCAACGACCCCAAAAGTGACACCCTTCTCCGCCAGAGGGCGCTCGCCCTGCCTGCTGAGCTTTTCTGAGCCGTTGACATGGTCAACCAAGCTGAAAATTTCGTTTACAATTGGAGCAGAGCTCAAAGCTCGGCAAGCGGCGACGGAAATGCAAATGAATTGTCGGAAACAGCAGGACAACAACAACAGCAAACTGGGTAGCAATCCAATAAGGGAGCATATCCTGTTACATACACATGTGTGTGCGCAGTAGTGTGTGTGTAGTTGTGTGTAGGGAAGGGGGCTGGTGCTCTATGCCACTTGAAGATGGCGACGGAGCCAGTGCAGCTGCTGCCGAGAGCTCGGAATCTCTGGCTCTGGCATGATGACCCTAAACTTGTTAACAAACAACTTCTGACCTGCCTGCACATGCCACATTTCCCTCCCCCGACCCTGAACATTTCCATTGTAGCCAGATCCGACTGTATCTGTGTCGGTAATAGGGTTAAGCAAACTACCAATGTCCGAAGGCAATTGTTCGGGCCGGCCAAACGCTCTTGATTGGGGCGTTGTCCGGCGAAAATCAACCTAATGCGTTTTGCATTAATTCCAGTTCCCGTTATCGTCCTCATTCTCGCTGGAGAGGGAAAAAAGCCTGTCAAGGACTTGGGGGTCCAGCTCCATGACGTCTTTGTTAACCTCCTCTTTTGCCAGACACTCGACCAGTCAGTCACTCACTCATCCACTGACTACTCACTCACTCATTCACTCGCTAGCTCGCTTTATGCACTCCTTGCCTGTTGACTTTGGCATTTGCATAAATTTATGTTAACTTGGCCAGCTTTGGCAGACTATTTGCATCGCCACTCAGCCTCCGCTGGCTGCTCCCGAAAAAGGCAGAAAAAATACAGAACACAAAACAACATCAGGAGCGACACAAAAACAATGACGACAACGACTTTGATGGGGGTTGGCAATGGTGATTATGCTGAGAAGCATGCACTGAGAGAAAAGAAGCCATAGCTATGAAATCTATTCATCAGAAATCGTTTTCTCAAATACTGATTATTTAACTTCAACTGCTTTAGGAACTTCAACAACTGCTTGACATCGCACTGCTTGCTGACAATCTCATAAACTCATATTTAGAAAATTCTTTCTTAACCTCTGGTTATTTTACCAGATGTAACTTTAGCGACTACTGTTCACAGTAACTTCTTTGCTTGATGAACTTATTTAAGTGATTGATTTTTACTACTTACTGCCTATTCGAATTTAAGCAAGTGTCGCAACCTCATGACTAGCAGCTACTTTTTAACCTCTGGTTAAATTTTAAACTGTTCACAGTAACTGCTTTGCTTTGCTGAACTACTTCTACTTATTGATTTTTTCTGCTTACTGACTAACCGAATATTAAGCAAGTGGTGTAACCTGATAACTAGCAACTCCTTTTTGACCTCTGGTTAAATTTTATAAATTTTCCACCTAGTGTAAACTCAAAACTATTTCTCTCCGTGCCTAGCCAAGGCACTTGTTCGTCTATTGCCCTTTGATAATGTTGCAGACATGTCGCCGAGAGCCAAGTGAAGTACTCGAGGGTAGCAGGAAGTCAGGAAGTCGGGAAGCCAGGATGCCAGAATGCCAAAGTACCCGCGTGTGTTTCGCCTCTGTCGCGCCTTTTGATGGCGTTAACATGCAAAAGTGGTTTCATTATTCCATTTAGAATGTCCTTCAGCCAAAGGCAGACGTTTTCAACGCTACTCAAGCCCAAACCCCCCTCCACCCACCACCATCCGAACACTTGACACCAAGTTTCGGGCTTGAGTTATTCAGCGAGGCAGCGCACTTTGTTTTCATTGATTAAAGCCAAGTTGAGTCGCCTTCGAGGAACTCACTGCGGCACTTCCCATCCAGCCCATCAAGGCCTCAAACTTGCCGTTGACCTTTCGACCGTGCTGCAAATTGGCCATTCCGTTGCGCCGCTGCCATGGCGAAAGGAATCTCGAGCGGTTTTTCCAATTTTCGGCTAAATTAAATTAAATTAATTCACTCGACGAGCTCGAAGAACGATGAACGAAGAACGCCACGGTACATTGAACGGGAGCCAGTGGCAACTTTTAATGTCCTGCGAGGAAGGGCAGGAGAGACTATCAGGAAATAGGACAGAAAATGCGAATAGAGGTCAGCTCATTGAATTCAATGGGAGGCCGAAGTTCACGAAAGGTTCTTTGGTGGGCAGTTAACCCATGACATTTCCTAACCTGTCACAAGCATAAATCTCAAGAAATTCAATGGGTAACCTATTAAAACAAAATTCTAACGTTACTTGGAAAATAGGATTTGATAGCTAAATAAACTCCACATGTTTTTAAACTATATAAATTCGCGGAAAACATAGATAGATAGAAAAACCTGCATAAAACATTTTTCGTTACCACTTCAACGAATTTGATTACACATTCCGAAAAAAAACATACCTATTGTGCTCTTGCCGAGATCTGGAAACGAATAATTCAAAAGGCCTAAATAAATGCTCCACTCTCTCTTTTTTTTGGCCAGTGACTGAAATACACTCGATGCTGCGCCCAACTGTCAACTAATTGCCAAGTGTAATCAGCTTTGGCCGCACGTAAGCCGCTTATTGTGCGCCATTAAATTTTCCCGAGTACCGAGCACCGAGTACTGAGCACTGAGCACCGAATAAAAATCAAGTTCCACACATGCGCCCTTTCGCAAAGTCGCTTATCAAATTTTCAAATGAAATTTTTGGCTGCGAATAGCCGAGGCTTTTCGCGTGGCGATTTAATTAAGCGACTTGATTGCACTCAAAAAACTCACCTGGAATGTTGTGCGCCTGGGCATTTTTCGCCAGAAGGGCCAGCAACGAGACCAAAACGAACTGGAGCACCTGTATCGTTGGCGTTGACCCCTGACCCTTCCAAGTGGGAGTGGGGATCCCTGCCCTTCGTCGGCTGCGTCTTCTCCTCGTCGTTTTCACTGTGAAAGCTGCCGTCTTCGCTGGCGATGCCGTCAGCGTTTTAGTAGCGGGAATTCTCGTTGTCGCTGTGGCTCCTGGACTCCTGGCAGGAATCTCCAGGGATTGCTGCTCCTGCTGCTTCTCCAGCTCCTCTGATTGGTGGGTGGTGCTCAATGCCCGACACCATCGATGAGACCCAAGGTCCGCGCACACGCCCATGCCTCTGTTCCCATAGTTCAACGCCGCCCGCCTAACGTATCCTTCTCACCGCCAGTGGCGTCATCTGAAAAAAAGGAGAGAGAAAGCAGATTGCATTGGTATTTTGTTCGCCATGGGATTGCGGTAAATGTTGCCATCAATGAACGCCTTGCAGTCGCACCTGGCTGCACTTGATGAAGCTGTCACGTTCCTCAGCCGTCATCCATCACAGCCGTCAGTGTCAGACGTCAGATGTCAACGGAGATCGCCCCAAAACCACCCACCTTCACCCCACAAAGAGGTTGGAAAATCTCCTGTGGGTCAACCCAACCATCTCCAAATGCAGCTCGTCAAATATTTACCTATTTTTCCAGCAAGAAACCTATGTTTAGTCCCAAAAACTGTTTCAACTTCTGCAAACTTTTCTAATGCACCTTTTAATGTGAGAAGTTTTGGCCAGGTTCAAGTAAACTTTTACTGTTGATGTTGAATTAACTATAATTACTAGACTTTTTGGCCTAACATTGAGTTTTTAAGCAAGGTACAGAAATAAAACTATTTATTATTACTATAAATTTAATAATATTTTTATCAATACAAAATTAAATAAAATATTAATTAATTTAATTTTTCGATAATAATATTTATTTTTCCTAAGAATTCGCGGAGCTATTCTATTCATGAGTTAATCTATGACGACATAAGATACCTTTATTACATTACTTTTTTTTGTGAATTAAACGAAACATATGCATCACAAAGTGTTGAAAGCCCATATAAGTTAGGTCTAACTATTAAAACCAACCCAGACCTTGAACTTATCTTGGTCGACCATCAGCGACACCTCCCCCAAAAACCCAGTACCAAGGTTTTTTGGCAGACAGGTAAACCTTATCGGGCATCTTGAACAACCTGAAACGGCGTCCTAAGCGCCCCGTTGACAAATTAATAAACAAAAGTTTTCCATTTCAACACTCTGTGGGCGAGGACACACACACACGTCCGTGAAATTAAGCAGCTAATATGTTGTAGCTACAACTGATAAGGACACCACTTAGCAGATTGGTGATGGGGGTGCGCAGGAACGCAGGAGCTCACAAAAGACATGGCCCGAAAACTTACGAGGCTTCTATACAAATAGAGCAAACTTTTCCCTTTCCACCAATAAAACTTTGCGTTTTAATGTAAAACTCGTGTTGGTTGTCGAACTAAGAGAGGAAAATGAGCAGGAGGATGGGCCTTTGTTCCATACTTTATCTTAGGATCGTGATCAGGGGCCAGTTTTTTGGGACTGCAGTTAACTGAAATGGCATTCGAGCGTGTGCTTTATGAGTCGCCAACAGAAGTACGCAGAAAACAGGTGAGGAAGCAGTTAGGAAGGGGTAAGGAAGTGATGAAGAAGCGGTGCAGAAGGGGTGAGTAAATTCCCTGTCATTCTCAGTCGCGAACAAAGACTGAAATGTGTTTTTAATTAAATTATTTGGAATGCTTTAAACGGAATTCGCTCAATTTGGTCTTATTCTCCCGTATTCTCCGCCATTACATGGCCACGTAAATATAAGCAGCTGCCGTAAAAGTCTTCTTTCTCAACCCTCTTATCGCTTGGAAAACACAAAAAGCCACAGAAACAGCCACCCACACAGACATTTTAAATTGCAGGCAAAGCATTTTTGTAACGATTTTCGTTCCCGCGAGGAAAAGGAGAGGAAATGCCAGGGAAAGAGCAGGGTGAAAAGCCTTTGCTTTCCTTATTCAATGTTGTCACTGCAATTAAGTAACTCGAGCAAAGCTTCCCTCAGGATGTGTGTGTTTTTGTTTGTGTGGACGGGAGGATGGGGGGATGGAAAGTTCTCATGGCTGACAGAGCTGTATAAACGTCATTAGTGCCATTTTAATGCATAACTTAATACATCCGGTGAGAACAGTGTACTACACACACACACGCAGCAGTCCTTGTGCGTTGAATTTAATCCTTTCTGGCATGACATGTAAAATTTTAATAACGTCAAGGTTTGTGGAGCGTTATTAAAACTTTTTGCGCTGCCAGCGCTGCTGCTGCTGCCATTATGACAAGTTTATTAAAACGAAATTTATTTATAGAGCGCACTCGAATCCCTCAGCGCGAGTCCTGTGGCTCCACTTCCTCCTCCACACTCCTTCCCCCACACAACCACATCAAAACTAAAAGCCCAGGCAACAAGCAAGCACCAAAAATCGCATTAAGTGTGCGGTGCCTCCACGTCCTGCTCCCAAAAAAAAAAAACAGAAAATAAAGGATGCACAGCCACACAGGCACAGTCACCATCACCGTCACAGCCGAAATAGAACAAAGGCCGGAAAAATGATTTCCCTTATGGCTGAATTTTCATTACCGAAATGCCCGCCATGGCGTATGATTTCATTTGTAAATCAGCTCAAGTTGAGCTGTGGGGACGGGCGTACCAAACAATGACAAATCAGCAAACGAATTGCATTTGCTGATACCCCAGGACCGAAAAAGGACGAAAAGGATGAGCTGGCGGACAGGGGGACAGGGCAGCCCAACGTGCACTAAATCAGTTGATTGGTTCGCTCCTCCCCCAAACTTTCGGGGGGTTTCTGTCTGTTGAGCTGGCTGGTGTGCCATGAGACCCATAACTGAATTGTCGGCCACGTCGTTGTCATTAAAATGTGTGTGTGCCAGTTTTGGGCCCCCTTCCTCGTGGACCAGCATTCGTCACGGCGCCCGCTGCACATTTACATACACTGGGGAAAAGATTTAGTCACATTTTTAATCTCAATCAATCGAAATATTGGATATCGCTTATAATGATTACGGACACTGATATAAATACTAAAATATAACATAGCAACTCATCAGGTATTTAAGAAAAACGTATCTAATCTCTAAACAAAGTAATCTTTCGAGTATTAAAACCCCTAAAATCATTTCATCATATTATGGAAATCATAACTCATACGTGAAAAGTTAACTAATCTAATCTAAAACCATATCTGAAAAAACCTAATAAAAACAACTTATTAAAATTAAGAAAATTCTAAAAAAAAAATAGACATAAAATCTGAAATCTCTAAGTTCTGAAATACTTAAAAGGGTGATATTTTAAAAACCGATTTTCATAGTTTGTTAAATCATAGAAAACTCAATGTAGAAGATTTGTGGGATACACCTATTAAGACACATTTATAGCCGCATTGCTGTATAAAATACCATCCTTTAAAGATCCCAATTGAAACATTTTTTCGGTCAGTGTACGAGTGCCTGGAAGCTGGCTCCTCGCACGGCGGCCATTTTATTTTCGACCCGTGCGGTGGCAGCACTTTATGGCATCCGCTTCCGCCGCTCGCCATTCGCTGGTGCTTTTTGGTTGGCTGCACACACGGCGCAGGATTCTGGATCCGGGATTCTGGCTTTCGGGACCTCTAGACTCCGCCGTAAACACAGCGGATCTTCCGTCCACGGACGACGGCTACTTGGCGCTCATTTGCATTACGTTCTGGGGATTGCTGATGATGGATGGGGGAGGGGATGAGAATGAGGATGGGTAGCAGGCACTTTTAATTAAAAACCCTCGCTGGCCAACCGAAACTGGAAGCCGCAAATTATTTTCACTTGGCTCACACACATGGCCAGCACCTTCCCAACTGCCTGCCTGCTGACCTCTGACCCTCAAGCCCCCCGGAATTCAGCCACAGCCCCTTTTCGGTTTCAGAAACTAATTAAGCATGTTGTGCGCAACAACTTGGGAACAGAACAGAAACGGGACGATGGCACAGACCATACAGACTACAGCTCATTGCACTCCAATAAAGGCGAGTGCCTGCTCGCCGGACTTTTTGGGATCTTGGGATATAAGGACTAAGGAGTAAGGACTAAGGACTCCGGGCTTCTTCTTGTCGCTGCCACACCCCAAGACATTTCGACAGGCCCTCGAGTTTTCGTTTTTCGTTGCCCCAAGTGTTGTGTGTGTCTGTATGTATCTTGGGTGTGTGCCCTTTGGCGCAAAACAGCAAATTTTACAACTTTTGCACACTGTGCGGTGGAAACAGCTAAGAAAAGGGCCATTTCATGTGCGAGTTAGTCGTTTTTACAGGGGGAAAAAGAAGTCCTAAGTTTAAGTTTAAAATTTAAAGGAAAAACACTAAAAATAAATAAGTAAGAATTTAAAAAGACGTGCCTAAAAGTGTGCAACAATATAATTAAAAGGAATAAATAAGTATAAAAATGATACATTTTAATGTTTTCGTATGATTTAGTATGTTTTAGTATGATTCAATCACAATTAAATAAATCAGACGTTTGAAAAAACTATAAACAAGAGAGAACGCTATAGTCGGGTGCCCCGACTATCAGATACCCGTTACTCAGCTAAGGGAGTGCGAGGGAGATAGATATATAAAATCTTTGATCAGGCATAACTTTTTAACGAATGGTCCGATTTGAAAAATTTCTTCTACATTTCGATAGGTATTGATAGTCACAATAAAACTGCATTTTTAGTTTTCCAAAATCTTTAATGGTGTGGGCGCCAGACACCTTTCAAAAAATGGTGTAGGGCGATTGAGGGCGTTAGAGGGGGCGTGGCACCATTTTGAAATAAACTTGCGCTGCGTAGGAACTCCAAGAATATGCATGCAAAATGCCAATCCTCTAGGTTTTATAGTTTCCGAGATCTCAGCGTTCATACGGACGGACAGACGGACAGACGGACATGGCTAGTTCGACTCGGCTAGTGATCCTGATCAAGAATATATATACTTTATAGGGTCGGAAAAGCTTCCTTCTCCCTGTTACATACTTTTGCACGAATACAATATACCCTTTTACTCTACGAGTAACGGGTATAAAAATTACTCAATTTTAAAATTGTATTCCAAAGGTTCTAAAAGTATGCAATAATTTTTTTAATATTGCTTGATTTTAGACACCTTAAAATTCGTTCTAAAAAATTTTAATTTCCTGTGTAAGTTTCAAGCGCTGACGAGTGTTTAGAATGTGTCCCTTCCTCCGCTTAACTGCTGTTGCTTCGTTTTTAGTATCACTCATGCGTCGCGTAGCACGCCCTGAAACTTTAATGAAATGGAGCGCCCCCGTTGCTTGTTTGGCTTACATTTGGGGAATGAGCCCATAGGCCATCCGTCCGTAAGCTTGTTAGCGAAGCAGAAAAATAAAAACTGGGAAAGGGTGCCCGAATATGTAGGCCAGAATGACAATGAACAATGGAAGCAACGGTTGCAGTTCCCGAGCAGCTTTTGCATTGACAATCCCTGGCCATTTGGAGCAGATATTATGTGAGAGAGCCACTGCCATTCGATTATCCTGCCTCCTTCGTTCAGCTTTTTCCCAGGCATCCCTGGCATCCAGCTAATTCCAGTTAGCAAGATGGGGCCATAAAGCGAACTGCTATCACTTAATCTAATGAGTTTTACCTTCCCGCCACCGCGGGCAATTAGACCGAGAATAGCCATAAAAGTTTGAAACATAACGGCGGGCAGAGTCAATATATCATTAGGCACTTTGGCCGCTAAATGATCTAAAAACCGAAAAAGAAGGAAAAACAGATAGCCAAATAGACTGTGTGGCCAAGTTTTTGGGCAGTCTCGGTGGGCCGAAATGCAAAATGCCCCGGCCATTGTACAATTTTAATTGCTCTAAAATGCTGTAATACAACACGAACCACAAATAAATAAAATTTGCTGACATCAACAGGATGTTTGTGGGTTCCTGTGGGCCAGTCCCCTAAAAGGAGGGGTCCTGCCAGGGACGGGTCAGACAGGATCTGGACAAAGGAGGAGGCCACTAATGGTCCCGGGCCTTTGAAATTTAATTTCAAACGACTGCGGCAGACGTGTGCGATGGACAGCGATGGAAAACGGCAGGAAATGAAACAACGAGCATTGGTCTTGTGTATCGTTTATACTTTTTCCCATTTAGTTTTCACTTTCTTATCGCCGTGCCTGCCCCATTACGCAACAAATTTCCATTCATTCACGGCACAGCAGCCTTTTGTGGCCAGTGATTCCGTAATGGATTGTTTCACTTGTGGGGCTTATTTATTGGTCATTGCATTTAACCATGTGACTCGGCACTTTTTCGCTTATTCGCCCTTCAATTTCCACACAATTCCCGAAATTATCCCAGATGGGCGTAGCTCCTAAGGGAAAACTTTGCGCTTTGTAGCAATTAAATTCTTAATAATATTTCAGAAAAGTGCAGAAAACTTTGCGCTCTGTTTCTGTGGCGAAAAAGAAGGAAAGCGACCAAGCCGCCGTCCAACTTTTTCTTAGAAAAGATATTTTGGCGGAGTAAAAGTGCAAAATTATTCTGGGGAAAACTAAAAAGCGGGCGGGAGGTCAGCTCACAAAGGAGCGGAAACTTTTATGCTTCATGCTTAATTGCGGCATTTCGATTAAGCAAAATTAATAATAAAAGTTTGTGTTATTATGTATGCAGTCGGCGAATGGACAAGGCGAATATCAAAGGCGCAAAAGAAAGCGACGGCGTCGGCGGAAGTGAAAATTTAGCAAACTTTTCCAGCTTTTCCTTGCCCTCGCTCACATAAATCCCGTAAAGTGCCTCAAAAAAGTACTTTTCCCACCGCAATTCGACTGATAACTGCCGACATGCGTGCAGCAGAATTTTCCTTTTTCTGACTCTGAGCCTCTCGGAAAACCTGATTACTGTCCTGGAATCTCTTCTTCACTCCACTTCACTATTATGCGAAGTTTGTGTGTCTCATTTAACTTTTTTAAAACTTGTTGAAACTAAAGCTCTCACACTAACTAAAGGGGACTTTAGTCTTCAGCTTCAGCTTCAGTCTTTTCGGACTCACTGTGAAAAGGAAGTTCGGGGGAAGGGGGCTGTATATCAGACATCCTGCGCACAGCAAAACAGAACGGAATGAAGAAAAATAAATAAATGTAATGGCAACGCTAATGAACGGCCATCCCCCACCCCCTTGAATTTTTCCGACTTTCCTCCGCGCTTTTCCGACTCCGACATGACCATAAACTTTGCGCCGTTGCCTCGGCACAAAGTTGATTTCGAGTTCGAGTTCGGAGCCAAACGGGATTCGGGCAAAAAAGTTTAGCACTCGACGCCCCCGACTTGGAGGCCGAAGGATCCCAAGGATACCAGCCGGGATCCCATGGCCACCCTGTTTACGCACGTCTTTTGGTCGCTGCATCAAATGAAATGCTGCGAGTTGAATAGCACAAGAGATGGAGATGAACAGGGAGGGGGGCAAATCATGACTGAAGTGCAAAACTTTTCCCATTATGCAATAAATAAATTTTCATGCTTTAAAGTGGCAATCGAAGGGGGGAGAGCTGATGTAAGAGTAGGTGGAGCTGCGATGTGGCAGCGACAAACGTAATTACGTATACGCCACGGAGCACGTCGTACACTCGATGGCTGGCTGGGCACCTTGTAATGGGCATATCAGCGCAGTTCAAACAGCTCCAAATTGAATAAGTAAACAACAAGGCCCCAGAGCCAAAGGACCTCCATTCCTGACCAGATGCAGATGTTTGCTTTCGTACACAGAGCGAAACTGGGGAGTCTAAACAGAAGTGGTGTAATAGGTAGTTATCAAATTAAATTATATTTTAGCTGAAGGAGGAGAACGAATATTAATATATGTACAGAAAATCAATATTAACTATTTAAAAATATAATTAAAGGCATTATAATATTTTTTTTGAATTTAATTGCCTTTTTTTAATTTTAATCCACAAATCGTATTTCTATTTTCAATATTAAATTTAGAAAAAGGAGATGCTTTACCCTACGTTTTTTCCTTCCTGGCTTTGGTAACCTAAATCCTAGGTATTTGGATAAAATATTCAACTTCTTTGCACCGTTCACTTATTTTCGAAAACTCAAACATTTTTCAGCCAGCGCAGGCCGACTGGGGAGCCCAGGACCTTGCCGGGATATTGATTTTCCCTGGCTAAGCTGCGTCTTAGGGCGAACAAGGGAAAAAGGCAGCCAACCAATACCGAAAACGGGCGATTTGACGAGTCCATTGAACTATTTGCCGCTGTGGCCTGAATGTCCTTATTAAAAGCAGGGCCCTCCTGCTGCCTGTCGATATCTGGAAACTAATAAAAAGGGTTTCGTGCAGCGGCAACACTTTGCCAACTTTTTCGCCTCCGCCGTCCAAATTGATACTCGAGTGTTGGTCAAGGGAGGGGAAGAGCGGGGAGTCCAGAGATTTCTGATTGCGCTTTAATGGGGCCTAATGGCCGGCGACAAGTGTGGCAAATTACTTTAATGGTCGCTGCGAAATAATGAACACCCATTCCTGGTCGTCTGGGAAAAATATTTAGGACTACAGAGTGGCCCTTTCGAATTGGTTAACCATTTTTGTGGCCGCCCCAAATTCGTTACATTTTATTCAAATGCAAACTTTAAGCTGCAGCATGGAAATATTTTAATTTCCCCGGCTTTGCACTTAAACTTTCAGCTTCTTTCCGCTCGGCAGTTCCATTCCACAACCCCCGTTTTCCTTCTGGGCCAGAAGTTTGGCCCTAAGAAAACAAAAAGCAGCCCGCATAGTTATTAAAAGAGAAGTAACAACGGGTCGAAAAAAAGAACAGGGGGAAGGCAAAGTTGTCTCTGCCAGAGTTCTTCTCCCTTTCTTTATCTGGAAAGGGGGCCTCTTTCCATATAGCAACCAGTACTTATTTTTTATCGCAAGCGAAAAAATGCAAACAATTTTCAACTTGAACTGCAAACTTGCTGCCTCTCAGCCATCTCGACTCCGGAATTTTTAGCCAGCAAATTGAAAATGCATTCGTGCACGGAGCTCGAGACCTTAAAGCGATTCGATGCGATGCGATTCGATCGTGCTGGCTTTTTCGTTTATTCAAAAATGCGAACTTCATGCATTTAAATCGAAACGTAAATTCGCATTGTTTTTTCCTGCTCTTCGTCCTTTTCAATTTGAATTATTTTCTGCAGGGCCATCGCAATTGCAGGAGAAATGCCACGACTCGAATTGCACTGCCCAGCCAACGAAGTGCTGTAAAAATAAATCAACAACTGGGTCAATTTTAACGCTTCACTGCCAATGGAGTGTAAAAACCCAACGAAAACAGAAAAACAAGAGCCAAGAACAAAGCGTCACCAGGATGTGGATGTGGATGTGAATGTGGATGTGGGTGAGTGGTGCCGAGAGGTGCGATGAGTTTCAGTTTGAGTTGAGTTTGAGTGGTGTACCTTCTGGCGAAGCCCTGCATGTGGTGCTACCATATTATACCGTACTATAGCGAACCCATACCCATACCCATACCATACCATTCCCGCCCAACTCCACCTGAACGTGATGTGTGGGAATGTTTGAGAGTTGGTTTCCCTGCACCAAAAAAAAATCATTATGTATATTTAAAATTCGAATAATATTTTTTTAACTCGCCAATTTACAGGCTTTATTGAAATCACCATTCCTACTATTGAATATCGTAATCTTGGTTTAGGAAATTGAATCTCTCTCTTTTCAAAATTACTGTCAAAAGTATCGAAATATTGTTTTTAACATTTTAAAACAAATGCAAATTAAGCGATCTTATAAAATGTGATTTTGTTTCTATAATATTTCTGACATTTTAAATATATAAGAAATATACAAATGTGAAATGTTAATATTATCAGAAAGTGATGCAATACCATTGCTCAATGAATTCTTTGCCATCTCTAACAACTTTTCTTTGAGTGTGACTACCTGTCCCCTGTTGTTGCCATTGCAACGTCGATCGTCGACTGCAAATTGCATGCTGTGTTTCCATCTGACGTCAATACAGGAACAAACGGCTGCTGCAGGAAATTCTGTGTATCTATCGCGGCAAAAGAAAAACAAGTTCGAGTCGGGCTCGGGCTCTCTTATACGGCCAGAAAAGACCACAAGGCCTGAAGACCCGAAGTCCAATGATGTACATAACCCGTATATGTACAACTGAACTCCAAGTGTAAGCCGATCTGTAGTAGAGATCCCAAGTTCCCCCATCCACCGTCCACCATCCAAACTTCTACGCCTTCATCTCGGACTTGTGTTTTGGGCTCGAGTTTCGCTCGGTCCCATTATGTGCGCCAGTTTTTGTTTTGGGCGCCAACTCTGGAGTTGTCCGATCGAGAGAGTGTGGAGCATGGAATGTGTATACCCAAACACAAAGTCGCTGATAAAGTTCTCAGGCCTCAGTCGGACTACTCAGCTTTTTGGGGTCCACTCTAGTTCACATTGTTGGATAATCCGACTCGGACCCCGAAGCTCACAAATTCTAGCGAAGAAACGAAAAAAAAACGAAAATCTCTAAGCAGACTCACTGACTGACTGACCACAGCTTCCGTTCCCCGCATCGCTTTTGTTTTGAGCTGGGTGCCTTATTTTTCTAACGAAACTGGGGGTACACTTTCTTGTAAAAAGACTAGCAAGACCTAAGAAAACAAAAAAAAATGGGGTATTGAAAAATTAATTTCCATAGTAATTATCCATATATCTTCAGTTTAATGCTATAAAAAGTGTTAAAGTGTTTTTTTATTTATTAAAAACCTCAACAGGTGCAAAAACTATAACTAAAATATCTTTGTTAATACATAAGCATTTATCATGATTTAAATAAGCATTAAGGCACTTCAAAATGATCTTTTGTATTATAACATCATTTATTAAACCCTTTCAAAAACGTATTTAGGTTTCATAACTTTTTAAAAAACATAAATGTATTTTTCATTTCAAATAGCATTGCCATAGAGCATCGAGATCTTCGATCAGTCGAAGCTGTGGCCCCAATTTCTTGTTTATGTTTACACATATTGCGCGTCAGTTTTTCGACTGCATTCGTGTGGTCGCATAGTTATCGTTATCGTTATCGCCGCTAAGCGAGGTCGTAACTCGTTTGAATAGGTTACCACGTGACCTTAGACGGCAGTCACGCAAGCACCCACTTACAGCCTTTACATGTAAATATAATATCTCCCCTGTAGCATGGTATACTGTTCCATAATGGTAAATCGATCCGACGATGATTGCTGGCATTTCAGGGACTCGAGGATATATGTTTTATTTTAGTTTTTCGGACTGGGTAATCCTTTCCCCAAACTGTTTCATTTATCAACAGGGAAAAGAAGAGAGAAATGGGTGGGGAAATTCGAATAAATGATTGCCAAGACAAGAAGCAAGTGAAGCGGAGCGCAAAAACGCAGTTGGCAAACCATGGATCCGTATCCGTATCCCTCTATGGGAATTGCAATTTCCTGGGCCCTTCCCGAACCACTAATAACCCTTTGTCTTTATCTTTATCTTTCCGTCGCCCTGTCTCTTTGTCTCTTTGTCGTCATCGGTTACACATGTTTGCTGCTTCGTTATTTCCAAACTGCAGATGGTCAATCCATCTATCCTACGCCTGAAAGTCTGAGGCAGATGATGATGGGGATACAAAGCCACAAAACCAATCAAACTGCAAGCCCCTCGCAAAACCGATCCCTCCTCGAAACCACTCCTAACATTTGCCGTTTGTTTTCTGTTTTCTGGCCCAGTTCAGTTCGGTTGTTTGTTTTTCCGGGCGAGAGTGTGTTTTTTCTGGCCTTTCAGATATTTCGTAATTGAATTGGGCTCATAATGCTCGCACTCGCACTTATTTACACTTGCCAGTGTAATTGAAAATTTCATAAATTTTAATTAAATTCTAGCCTGCGGACTTTGGAGTATTTGATTGTTCGATGGCTCTACATAGATGTGTGTGTGTTTGCGCTTGCAATTTGTGTTGGGTTTTCGTTTTCCCTCGTCAGCTGCAGTTAAATGTTTTAGTTTTAGTTTCAGTTTTCCCCCGAGGAGCAATAGTAATTTCAGAATATCGATGTTCGGGTGACTCACCTCACTTGCGCAATCATTATACGACGTGCCCAGATCCGATTCTATAGTTTTCTCTACTGAACGGGGGAAGTCCTGGAGAGTCCTCGAGTGACCAGGAGAATTGATTGCTCAAGTCGTAAAATCCGGGAGTTGTTTGTTGTTTGCCTTTCGTTCTTTCTTGCTTTTTCGGCGTTTATTGGGCGCGTTTTACACTTTGTTTACAGGATAATCGCATACTTTATGACACTTTCGACTTGGAGTACACTGGGGCGTATGCGTGTTTTTATTCTTTCTTTTTTGACGAAGGACTTTTGAAACCGTTGACTTTAACGTGGGGCTGGCACAAAGGATTTTTATGTTATTCCTATTTGATTGAGGGAAATGGATGGATGGATTAATGGATGGGGAGGCGAAAAATCATAAGACATAAGGCGTTAAATAAATGGCGATATAAAAACACACAGGCGCGGCTTTTATGCACAAACAAATAAAATCAATACGGCATAAAAATAGGAATATCGTATGGGTATTTCGCCCATATTTTTGATGTGGTAATTGTCGCGTCTGGTCAACAAAAAAGGATGTCCTTTGGCTTTCATTATTTCACTGGTACACACACACACACACACACTCCGAAACACGTGACTCATGGGCGGCTACGCCTTATAAACATTATATAATTGTCCTCTGAAGAGCTGGGGCTTATATATTTAAATATATTAGCATCCTCCTACTGTTTTCCACCCGTTTATGCGAGGAGAAGGGGGCCAAAATCACAGGTCGAAACGGAAAATAAGAAGCTCACAGCTGTGCGTCGCCGCCACACCAATTGCCAGCAATTTTTGAAAACTCCGACTGACGGGTCTGTCGAACAGCGAGCTGGAAAATCGCGGCGGCTGCACAGCGGCCAAAAAACAGAAACAGAGAGAACCAGTTTTCCAAGGCAGCAGAAGGAAAAGTGCTCAGCGGGAAAATAAGGGGTTTAATTTTTTGGCAGTTTTATTGGTAAGGAAAGGTTGAAAGGTTTTGCATTTTGGGGGCATACTGAGCTGGCTTTTAAAATAAAATATTATTATTTTATTTTTAAGAAATGATTTGCATATCATTTTATTTAATAAGGGATACTTTTCTGTGTTGTTTTTCTTTTTATAAAAATGGATTTCGGCAATTTAATTTTCTAAGTAATTATACTACTTTTTTTAAATTTCTGTAAATTGTTTGTAAGCATTTATTTAATTTAAGGACTCTTTTATACTGCTCTTCTAAGCAAACAGCTGATGCGTAACGCTTATCTTGTTGGCTAAAATTCCCCAATAACGGGAACTGCTCACTTGCGCAACTGTCCTGGCCCAAAAAACCCCCCTCGCTGAGAATTTCCAGGCAGTACAAGTTTTCCGAACGACTCTTATAACTCTCTGCCTCTCTCTCTTTCTCTCCATGCGATCCTTTTGGGAAACTGGAATTGGGAATTTTTCTTGCAGCGCTGTTTTTCTTTGGCCTTTCTGCTTTTTTTTCACCCATTTTCAAGTTTTGCACCCGCGCGGGTGTGGTCCTGTTTTTCCGATTCTGAAAAGTGCCGAAAACGCGAGCGAATTTCCACTTTTACACACAAACACACACATACACTCATGCACGCACACACGCACAAATGGGAGAGCGTTTTCCCACCCCTTTTTTCCGGTGGTGATTGGGATTTTGTGACGTTTCGCTTGATTGCCGCCCGCTTTTTGCTTTGTTTTTCTTTTGGTTTGCACTCATGATTTTCCATTCATTTTCGTATCCATAATTTCCATACAATTTTCCTAGCCACACTCACAAACACTCACTCGCAGGGACAAAGGCTAGAGCGAGACAGCACTTACGATAGAAATGAGATTTTGAATTGCTTTTCGGATGGGAAAACGCGGATCTATTTCGTCCGCGTTCACGTACGCCGTGGTGAAACAACAATTGAGTACTGAATCTGCGTCAGGAGTGCTCCACTTGCCACTCGAAAAAGAGACGGCATTTGCAGCCGAGAAAGAGAGAGGTAGCGAGAGCGAGCTGCTCCGGGGAGAAAGAGCGATAGAGAGGGCATGTGCGCAGCATGTATTCTCTTATATTCTCTGATGCTGGCCAACTCGGTCTCGGTTCCATACTCGGTTTTTGTACTTCGCTTCGGTTTCGGGCCGAGGGGATAGAGTGGAGTGCCAGCGAACCTGTCCTAACCCTTTGACATGGCTTTCCGCCGGACCACAGAGAACCCGAGAACTCAGCAGAGTGCACTCGAAAAAAATACATTGCTCAAATAGGCCAAGCAAATAGTTGGAACTAGTCCTTGAACTATTAAGTTAGAGTTAGTACCGTTATTTTTATTTTTAAGCTGTCTTAAAAGCTATTTTTTAAATTAAAAATTATTTTTTTAAATCAAATGTTTTATGTAAATAATACAAATTTTAGAGAAATAAATTGTATCTAAACTGTTTATAGTTAAAGTTAAAAATGTTAATAATAAAATTTTCTGTACACAAAAGATTATATTTCTGCAGTAAACAAATTAGCATGGTAAAATTACCAAACTCATTGGTCACCAACCCTTTTTTTGTGTGCGTGTGGGAAGCCCTGTTCTTCTCGGCTTCATTGAATAATTATCTCGAGTTTACCTGTTCTCGGCTGTCGGCGGGCCCTTCGATGTGACTGTGACCCAAAAACCAGTTTCTCCGCTAAAACTCCGCAACTCGTTTGGCGCTCAGAAAACGAGGAAAGCGCCTGCGCAGCCCGCTCAAAAACGAAAGAAAAAAGTGAAGCCATGTGGAAATGTGTTAAGTGCCAAACACCCAAAACATTTCTGTTTGAGTAGCCGTAGAACCGTAACGCCTGCTGCCATGGGGCACATAATTGGATAATTCGAGCGAACCCAAACTTAAACCCTCTCTTAAATGGCTTTTTAATTATGCCTAAGAATGCGGTACATCATCTTTGGTGATCTATGCTGTATAATTTCTACCTGCACTTTGGAACTGTGCATCTTGATGATGGTCCATTTGCATCGTCACTTTTGGCCAGTCATAAAATTCCCACGGCTCGCGGCGACGAGCCTGACCTACGTTGTAATGCTTTAATTAGCCAACATCTGCTGGTTGTGGCCGAGAAAACCCAGTTTCCCCCAAAAATATTTCCCTTGCAGCGAGAGAGAGAGGAAAACTTTGCCACTGGAAGTTGGAATATCAGAGCGCCTGCGCGAAAATCTGCAAAGGAGAAAAATCCTAGAGGAAATACTCTGCGAGAGAGACGCCCTCAATATGCTGTATTACCACCCAAAATCCAAAACCACCCACCCAACGACTTTGCCAAAATGTTTCGTTTTCGCTGAATTTCACTTGGTTCACAGGACTTGCTTCTCCTGGTGCAACTGGCACACATATACCTTTGCTTATATATGTTGACTTAGGCACCCCGTGATTTATGCATTATATTAGCGCTGATTTTTAGCTGCAATAAATCTGCAAACACTGCCATAAACCCATGCATGCCATCCCGTAATCATAATTCACTCGGCCCCCGTTAATAGGATATCGCCGTATAGGATAATAACGCCCCCTTGACTGCAGTCCAAGTCACTAATTTCTGACTTCAGGCAGACAGGTGAATGCCTCCCAGAGTGTTTTATTCGTCTACAAGTCGACGGGGCCTTCACTGTCTGTCAAGTGCGATTCCCTGAATGGCTGAGTGCCATATGTTTGCCCTGAAGTCGATTCTACCTGGATTCTACCCCGAGCAGCTGTCACAACTCAGTCAACTAATTGCCAATTTCATAATCACCCCGAAATCTCAAATTGTTTGAGCTCAGCGGGGCCAGGAAGTGTCGAGATTATCGTGTATGAGTGAAACAATCTAGGGACAGTTGGCAACTATTAATGACCGCACGTAGAGGGAGTCCAGTTTTGGTCCTCCAGAGAGATACCGGAACGTGTTGGGAGTGGCCGGGAAATGTGTGGTTTTTCAGGAATAAAAGAATAGGATTGAAGTAAAAATAATACGTTTCTTTCCCGCAGACCTAATTAATGATAGTGATAAGTAATGACTTGCAAAGCATTATTTCTTACTAACCATCGATTTTTAGTATATACTAAAACAGAAAGTACAACAATTCTTTCCATGATACCAACCCTATTCTTTATTATTTTTTGAATAACTAACTCATGACTTTGTAATTGTCTTTAAAGTAAACACAAATATTTTGTGAAAGATAACAAGTTCAGTCCATAATAAAATATAAGGAAACCACAAGAAAAACAAGTATCAGCTTATCATTCGGAAGCAATTAAATATATAAAATAAATATTTAATATAAAATCCAGGCGATAAGTAGTCTTGCTGCCAACTAACTCACGTTTTAATAAAATCGGATGATATTTTAAATGTAATGCCATGGCATCCCTATTTTCTTGTGGCTCCTTCTTCCCCGTGCATAAGCAAGGACATAGAGGGCCTTGAAATATGGCCCCTGATCCCGTTTCTCGGCTCCTCAGTGGCTGGCATCTCGGCTCCCCTTGAATCTCATAATTTGCCCGGCTCGTGTCGCTGCAAGGTGTTCATGTGGCCATAAAAACAATAAAATATTTAACACAAATTTTAACTTAATGCTCGAGTCGTAAAAATGTATGAGTGTAAAAATGCTTACCTATGGGCTTGCAGGGGGCTGTGGGGTGGGTCCACCCCAATGCCGCCTCATTAAACCAGAAATTACACAAAGGATAACGCGCAGCTTGACGGCGATGGCCGCAAAGTGTTTGTGTTTGTATTTGTCTCCTGTCTCCTGTAGGTGTATATCTGTATGTGTGTGTGTGTGTGTGTTTGATCCACCCACTACCACCCAATCACCCTTTTCGTCCTGCTTTTGGCTTACGGCAGGCATACAAATAAAAAATTATCGCCCGAGTCCAGGACGAGTCAGTCCAGCGTTGCCATTATATTTTATTTTTACAATTTTTCGTCACTTTTGATGCCCAGAGACCAGAGGCTGGCTTTTATTTTCTTTATTTGCCAGCTACCATATTCCTCAACCGATTTAGGCCCATGCAGAGAAAAAAAGTAGAGCAACTCACTGATAAAAAGAATATATATATAAGATTTTGGCATCACTTAAGGCTTAATCATTTCTTAGCATCAACTTATATATTTAGTAAAAAATTGGACGCAATAGGTTTTCTAGTTTGGTCTATGCAGTGAACTCCTAAAAAATGAGCGTGGTTAATACTACTTATATAGATTATTTAAATATTTCTTTATTTTCTCCTACCCCTTCTATACCCCATAAAATTTCTCTCTGTGCACCCATCCCCGGACCATCCTGCCTCATCATTGTCTTTTGACGCTGCGAGCGTTTATCGTTCGTCTGGGGCAGTGGGTGTGTGCACAGTATCTTCGTCTTCCTGTTCGAGCTCCGGATGCTTCCTGCTTACTTCTCTTATGTGTATGTACTTTTTTTTTACCGACGCTGATTTTTATTCCTCTGCAGGATGTGATATTTCATTCAGGGCCGCTAACAGAGCAGCTAAATGCCGCTCCCCTGCTCCCCAAACCCCTGTATATGAAGCAGATAATAATTTCTCATCTTTATGATGTTTTCACGCTCTGCTGTGCCCTGCTTAAGTCAAGAATCCAGCGATTGCTGCTGCTGAAGGCGAAAAGAAACCTAAAAAATAATAGGGGGAATGGAAGGGCATCTTTCACTTTTCACTTTCTCGTTGCCGATTCCCATTCCCAGTCCCACAATCGAATTGGGAATGTCCGGAAGCAGTGTGGCCATAATTGCGAGCCCGACTAGACGAAGACATTGTTTTCTGAGGATTCTTGGGGCTGCTTAGATGGAACGGGATGACGACCGTCTTCGGCGAAGTGAATGATATCCCTCGTCCGGTGGCTTCCTCCACCAAACTTGTTTCATCATCATCCTTCGTTCTTTTGTTCCTGCGACGGAGAGCAGAGGGAGTAGGTCAGCGGAGCTGGCTGGGATGTAATAATGAAATTTATGTCTGCATAACGCTGATTTATGTACGCTAATGAGCTTTTTAATTAGTTAATGCACGTGCGGGGGGCCCAGTGGGCGGTTGGTAATTTTAGGAATTAATTATGAAAAACTAGCAACCAACGAAATATAGCATTTGGCATTTTTGTCAGATCTTAGACATCCACATACCTGGGTAATTTACGTAATGAACATTTTGTAAATTGTGAAGGAAAATATGGAGCATTTGAATATGGCTGCAGATCGTGATTTTGACCTGGCGCTCAAGCGAATCGAGGATCGTCGTCAGCAGGAAACTTTATATTTCAATATTTACGGCCGCATCGAAGTGCATGAGTGGCTGATGAAGGATGCTGTACGAGTTAAGGCATTTCGCGAGGCTATACTTCACAACGAGTCCTTCAAAAACAAGGTGGGTAGAGTGGTTACTTAAGTGAGAATCCCTTCTAAAATAGAGCCCTAATCCCGAAACCCAAAGACCGTCTTGGACGTGGGCTGCGGCATGGGCATGCTTTCGATATTTGCAGCCAAGGCGGGTGCCAAAAAGGTCCTGGCAGTGGATGCGGCCAGCATCACGGACTTTGCCCAACGGATTTCCAAGGACAATGGATACGGCAGTATAATAACTGTGATAAGGGGAAAAATTGAGGAGATTGAACAGCCAAGAGATATTGATAGGGTGGACATTATTGTGTGCGACTGGATTGGGTAGGTAGAAAATAAAACACTGATAAGTCAAAAAATTATTATAGCTATATATACAAAAATGCAATTATTTGTAATCTTTTTATTCGAAAATACACTAAAATGGAAAGGACTTAGTACTCTCATATAAACTAATTCTGTATTATATTAAAAATTAAAGTTTTCCGTAATCCAGAAAACATTATTTTTTAATTATTTAAAGTTTTTTTTACCGATTTACCCTTGGTTCCTAACTTTTAGCTACCCTGAGTAATTTTCCTCCAAGTTATATCCACCACCGATAACCTTTAACCCGCAACCATTTCGCCACAGCCACTGCCTGTTTTCTGAGAATATGCTGGACTCGCTGATATTTGCGCGGGACAAGTGGCTATCCGCCGGCGGGCACATCTATCCGGACACGGCGCAGCTTTATCTGGCGGCCATCAGGGGACGGGACCAGGACCTCGGTTTCTGGCACGATGTCCACGGCTTCGACCTGTCGGCCATTCGGCGCCGATGCGAGTCCAAGGCGGTGCTGGAGCACGTGACCGGTGGCCAGGTGATGAGCAAGGTGTGCCTGGTCAAATCGCTGGACCTCTACACGGCGCAACGAAAATCCTCCGACTTTCGCTCCTTCTACGAACTGAAGGTCACCCGGAACGGTTGGGTTCACGCCCTGGTGGCCTACTTCGATGTGGGATTCAGCAAGCCGGCGCAAAGGATCAGCTTCAGCACATCGCCGTGTGCCCCGTGGACCCACTGGAATCAGACGGTCTTCTATCTGGAGACCCCACTGCCAGTGAATTCGGGTGAAACCATCAAGGGTGTGTTTGCGATGAAGGCCAGCGAGGAAAGCATCTTCGACCTGCAGTTCGACATCTATGTGGACTTCGAGGGCAGGCAGAAGTCGGTCACCAGCCAGCAATCCTTCCTTCTTTCCAACTCCCTGGCCCTGGGCGGAGTCTAGGGAGGATGAGATGGCACACAAAAAAATATCATCGGATCACAATGAAATGAACGAGCAGTGAAATAAAGTAAAAGCCAGCCACATTGCCTGTGTGCAATATTTATATAATTTTATTGTGTGTAGGCATACGTAAAAACATCTCTATGCGAGCATCCAGTCGCAAACATGTGCAAAGGATTCGGATAAGGTTTTCGGTTATAGTAACTTAGACTCACCCTGAATCCGGAAAAATATGTAATGGGCCTTAGAAATCTAACTCATGATAATAGAAAAAAAGGGTTAAAATTGTCATAATATTTTATTAATCTTCACAGTCGAAGCAAAAAATATTTAAGTTGAATACGATTTATTACTACTGTCTTTTCTAGCAGTGATCTAAAAATATTGAAGTGACTGGAGCTTTGAAATAACTTTATAAGGTGCCTAAAACTATACAACAATTTATATTTTTTGTTCATAAGTTCATAGCCTACTTTTATACACTATGGTTAGTGATTTTAAATCTCATACATTAATTCATTAAAATTTATCATTTTCTGCCTGTGCTCATATCAAAAAATTTACCTGGCTATACAATATTCTAATAGGGTATCTCCAAAGTTGCAAATGCACTGCCATTTAGCTTGTTTTCCAGGCACACCTAGTGCACACAGTTTGGTAAATGGTGTAAATAAGTGCAGCGCCAGCATTTAATTATTTAAAACAATTTTCCGATGTGTGTGCAGCTTTGTGTGTTGGCGAATGTGGGCGAATCTAGTGCACGTTGCTTTTAATTTATGCTCCATGTTTTTATTTTCCATATATATTGTACGGTATATGGTATGTATATTTTTTGCGCTGGCTAACCATTTTTCATTTTTTTACCGCTGCTTATTTATGCCGGTCAGTAGTTTGGGCCATAAACTAGCGCATTAAGCGAATGCATAATATTGTTTGCCATAACAGTTGACAAAATATTTCAGTTGAATATCGCAGGTCCTGCGGCGTGAGAAGTGCGCTTTAAAAGCGGAAAATCGCGGCTCCAGAGAAGATTTATTTCAGGATCACTCCTCGCGGACTTTTCAATCACATTATAAGCTGTTTGGCTTTTGCTTTGGCCCAGTTCCCCATTTTCCCATTTTTCCATCGCCTTTCCCCTTTCCCTCCACATTTCACTCGCAAATTGGCCCGCAGAGAAGGGCTCCTCCTGCGAATCCTGCAAACCGTTGACGGTTATGCAAATGTTAGGTAAATGCGCATAATAATAATTTCAAATAAATTTAATGTTCTCCGCACACACATACTCTTGCAGGGCCTAAAGTTTGCTTAGCACAAGGTATCCAACCGTATCCGTGTGCGTCCTCGTCCTCGTCCTTGCGTGTGCGTGTGTGTTTGCAAATGGCGAACGAAACCGTTAGACATGCGGCGCCATCGCCAAAGCTTAAATGTGTGTGTGTGCTTGTGTGTGGGAGCCACTGTGCATGTGGGTTTGTTTGCATAATGTGCAACATTTTATGTTTTTATTACAGCCCAACGCCAGACAGTGACTGCTAGGCGTGTCTAATGGCCCTGTGGATACACTGAGAAAAAAAAATTAGTCAGCTGTTAAAAAAAACTTTGTTAAATCCAGTTGTATGCTGTAATCAATGAAATAAAAAATGAAAGGTAGGAATTATCTTAAAATGTTTTATCAAAATTACAACTAAAATTCCTATAAGTTGGCGGTAAATGGTTCTTTTTCTTTCAGTGCAAGGAGCTTAGGCTTTTTGCCTCTTTATTTTTTGCTCTACCCCTTTTGGCTTTTGCCTTTCTGCCGTTTTACCTGGGCGCTGCAGAAATGATGTGCGGACTATTTGCGCCATAAATATAATAGTTCTAATTTCGTACTAATGCATAGTAATTCGAAAGCTCAGTCGACCCGGTTGGGGTCACCAGCCATGGGGGAACGAAGTGTTGATTTATCGCGGTGGCCAAGAAAAACAAGAAAGCCAACTGCAGGCGGCCAAACAAATCATTCGGGAAAGGATACAAAGGCAGAGGATGGAGGACAATGGTCTGTCAGGATGGCCAGGATC
This sequence comes from Drosophila pseudotakahashii, assembly GCA_035046095.1. Classification (NCBI taxonomy): domain Eukaryota; kingdom Metazoa; phylum Arthropoda; class Insecta; order Diptera; family Drosophilidae; genus Drosophila; species Drosophila pseudotakahashii. Next base: position 1,243,716 of record JAWNOE010000198.1, read on the forward strand.
AGGATGCGACTCAGGACGCGGACTTGGAATGACAATTGGCAGCTCCAGCGGAGTGCAGACGCCGCTCCGATAAAATAATAAACTGGAGTGGGCAAAGCTGGGAGAACTGGGAAAACTGGAGGACATGCAAAGCGAGGCGGCTGCACGAAATTTACGACCGCTGGGCGGAAACCGGAAACGGAAGCGGCAGTGCATTGACCACACATCCTAGTCTATCTCTCCACGAGCTGCCCCGAAAAATGGCCAGCGACATTGAGCGACTTTTGCCGCTGCCCCTGATTTAGTGGCATATAATGAGCTGCATGCAGCATAAATCATGCAGCATTAACAGCTGCTTGGCCACATCAAATCCGAGTTAAGTTTTCAGCGGAGTGGAAACCGGAAGTCGATCCGCATCCGCATCCGGATCCGCAGCGCTTAGGTCCCGAAACAATGCTCGAGCTTTTTGGGTGGTTGGAAGGGGGAAGGCCATAAAACAAATCGCTTTGGAATTGCAGTTTAAATATTTCTGCACAATTTTTCACTGGCCCAGTCGAAAGAGTAGCAGACTCTCCCACAAGCTCACATGTTGTAGTCCTTGCAGTCCTTGCATTATTTAACTTTTACCAGCAGAGAGCGGGGAGAGAAGAGGATGATGCTGAAATAATTTGCAGTTTGCAAACCGAAAATTTATGACTTTGGCAGTTGATTTCTTAGCCGTTTGAGTGATTGCACAGGGAGTCCTTCGGAGTCCTTCGGGGTCCTTGGTCCTTCGACTGGCCACAAACCCAACCACCAGCTACCATTCGCATCTTCTGTGTATTCTGCAATATCTTCGCTTTGTGCAAACGCATTCGGCAGGAAAATTGCTTCCTTTGGCTCTCGATGGCTCTGGATCTGAATGTGAATCGGGATATATGTGTGTCTTCTCTAGATGTGTGACGCCTGACCTGGCCCAGAAGGTCCTATTACTTCAGCCCTAGAAAACACTGAAAAAATATTTTTATTACATATGGAATATGGAAAATATTTTCTGAACCTTAGAAAAATTAAACACTAATAAGTTATTTTTTAAAATATTTTCATAAAATATAGAAAAGGTTTATTTTTACTTTTTTGTCTGTTTCATCTAAAGTCATAGGCGGTTTTCTTTGAGTGTACGGCATGGCAAATACTTCCGACCACTCTGCTGATGATTTCGATTTGCTTTGCACTTCTCCGATGCCAATGTGTGCGAAATTAATTATACGAATTGCCATTTAAAGTAACTCGAGTGTTGAAAACTAATTAATTTGTTGGGTCTGCCAAGATTAGAGTCTCCCTTAAAGTGGATACATCATCTAGCCATGTAACTTGCGCAACTTTTTCTGCTTTAAGGGCTTTCAGCCCGGGTAAATCATTCGCAGGAAATGCCTTAATAGATGACAAAGAAAACTTTCACTCCCTTTTGAAGTCGCCTGCGTAAGGAAAGGAGGCCCATCTTTACATGCTGCCACAAACAATATATGCAGGCAGCCATGGCATTTAACGAGTTTCCCTTTGGTCCTGGCCCAGTATTCTCGTTGTGTGTGCTCGTAAATGCTCCGCAGAAGCCTTTGAATTGAACAATTTAAGGTCCTTTCTCGGCTGTATGGGCTGTATGGCTGTGTGCCTGTTATGCGGTGGCCATTATAGCTGCCGCAGTGCCTTTCGAATGGAAAATCTCCTTTGTTGTGTTATTTTTTAGCGCTCCGGGTTATGAAAACTAAAACATGCATACATACTATAGCATAACTATACACACTATACGGGGCAGCACTTTGCGGTAAACTACACACTTGGCACTTGACACCTGCAAAGGCAGCCGTAGACAGCCACAGCGTAGACACGACACGACACGCATACGCCACGTTGTCCCCAAATTGCCCTAAAAGCGTAAAACAGCTAAAAACATCTAGTAGGAAGTCTCAGATGCGTCTGCCCCCCTAGCTCCTGGGTGCCCCTCTTGGACCCATTTTTCCATTTTCCATTTTCCGTGGGCCGTGTGGCCCATTGTTTATTAGCACTGCTGGCTTTTCCCTAACCAGCCAGCCAGCCAAAGGCACAAAGCAAACAATTTCAGTGTGTTGTTTGTGGGCTGCTTCAATTGTGACGCTACAGTAAATGCACAGAAAAAAAGGATAATGTATTATTTAAAAAAAACTATTAGTCTACAAAAATATTAAAAAACGGTCTGAAATCTTTGGAAAATGTGTCTAAAAGTATGCAGTAAAAATAAATAATAATAATAACTTTTGAGTATATACTGTTGCATACCTTTAACCACCCAAATATCTTTAATTTTTTTAATATATAAAATAATTAATTAATCTACGGAAAGAATATTAATAAAATATGAGCATTTTGAAATCATTGCTAAAAGTGTCTAAAAGTATGCAGTGAAATTAAGAAGGTTGACTTGCAGAATGCTTCTTCAACTAATGATTTCAAATCTTTAGAGATCTTCATAAATTACTTATATTTAATGGCATTGCGAATAATCTTTCTCATATTAGTTATTCAAATATGTATTTCTTCATTGAACATTAAATTTATTTTGGTCTGCTTTTCTATCTGTGTACTACTGCCGTGCTCCAAGCTCCATTCTGCATGCGGCTGTTGTCGCCTTTAGGTCACCGTGTCAGCTCCGCTGCAGCACCAGCAGAATAGAACAGAGAACAGAGCCCAGAGCCTCGAGGCCTCGAGTTCCTCTGGCCAAGCGGACGGCCTTAACCTGGCTATCCCACTCCCAGATCCCAGAACACAGATCCCTGGCCTGACCTGACCCAGCAATCTGCAGCGCGATTCCTACTTGGGGTGGAATTCGTTCGTGTGCCACAGATACTGTACTTTTTATAATGCTGCTGCAACTACTGCGGATTTTGGTGCAACGAAAACGGGCAATTAAGGCAGCTGACAATTAATGTGGGGATGTGTTTCGTTTTTGCCACTTTGCATGCATCATTTCATATCGAAGTGGGGTAAAGCACTTTACTCGGAGAATTAAGAAACTCATACCACTTTTGGGCTATAAATATATTATTGCATACTTTTGGACACCAATTTTGAAATTTTAGAGTGATTTCAAAAACCCAGCTTTTTCTGTTTAGAATGCCAGCAAAAGTAATAAACTAACTTTCATAAGTTTACAAGTGTTTTACCTTAATTGCCTGACTTCCCGACTTAATATTCACCTCTTTGTATATATCAAAGCTCTGGAGTGTGTCGGAAATGGCTTTCCACTTTTAATTGAAGTGAGAAACAGAGTTGGTCCTTGCTCAATGCACCGTCTCCGATATGCAAACAATGGATATTCATAACGAGCGTCCAAGCACAACAGGTCAACGCAAATAGTTAAGGTAAACACGCCAGGGGGAGTCAAATATGTAGTAGACGGAAAAACAAAAAACTAAAATCAATATGCCAAGCTGGCAGCAATGGCGCTGCTCTAACTGCGGGTGGCACAACCCATATACCTTCCTATATATACATACCATTTGTGGCATCTGGCAGTCCGATGTGCCTTTGTGGATTTTTTCCTGCCCGATACTGCCCGCTGGATACTTTCTTGCGGTGCGCCGTTAACTGATATGTCCATTGACATCCAGGATGACGGGGACCCGAGCCCTTTGCCGTTCACTTGACTGAGAAGGCCATAACGGAATCGCATCGTCAGTAGCTCCTTCAGTCGTCTCTTTCACAGATTCTCATGCACTCGTAAAAAAAGAAACTGTTTTGAAATCACTTAAAAAGGTGCCTAAAAGTATGCTTTAAAAAATAAAATGTTGTTTTTCAGAGCAGTATTTTGGTACTCAAATAAATAATTGCATTCTTTTGGGCAGCTTCATTAATGTATTATTTAAATTTATTTTATTTATTTATTTTTATAAATAAAGTATAATGAAATAAACAAAATATCTTTTTTTTGTTTTCATAACTTTTTTGATGCCAAATTATTTCTAGAAGTGTGGGCAACCTTAAGTCGCTCTGCGTTATTGCCTTTGAGGAAAGCTGACAGTTCTTTAAGCCGCTTGACGGTGCGGTTTTTCAGGCAGCGCTACAATCGCATTAATGGCCAGGAAATCCATTGAGTTTATGGAATATTCCTGCGGACATCTCTGCCAGTCACTTGGGTCCTTTGACTCGCAGACTATAGTGTGTGAATTCACGGCTCCAATCTTGATTCGCCTGCTTTTGCATGACGTCCCTTCGGCTGTAGAGTTATTTGACAATTTATGTTATTAGGACATATCAATACTGGGTTCCTGTAGTCAAAGGATGTTTTTGCGGTTGCTGTGGTCCCCACTTCATAGAGCGCAGAGCAGCGCACTCGTAATTTAATGAGTGGTTGAGTTTAATCCACTTACATGCTTTATTGTGGTCGTTTCGACATGACGAAATGGATGGTTGGGTGGAATGGAATGGAATGGTCTGGAATTTCCACCACCCCGACTGTCTGGGTGCAATTGATTGCGTTGCGGTTCACAAATCTAAAAACAAATGCTGTCACTACATTTGATCTTTTTGTGCAGGTTCATCGGTCGGGCATTAGAGCAGAATTATGCATTTGATTTGTGTAATTTTGTGGTAAATGAATTGTATATATTTCTGCAACTATGCCAAAACGCGGTCGATTTACGTAGCTGATGGAGATAATGAACTGCCGTAGTGCTTTGACTAAATTGGAAACTGGCATTTTGCTAAGGGAATGAGTCTCCGCCGGCAGGCAATAAAGAGCTGTGAAAATTGGAAAATATACGAGGCCAACGTATTTTGACAAAGACATAAAACCTGCGGCCAGAAAAAGGGAGCATCTGGCGGAGGAGAACCACTTAAGAGCCACGCCGCCGAAGCCAAAAGCCGCAGGAAAATTAATTAAACTTTGCTTTGGCTGGCGGCGCCGCGTAGGAAATTACCCATAGGCTTCCGCACCACCTACTTCACTCCCCACTCACTCCTTACTTTCGTCGAAGTCGAGCAGCCGAAATGCATTTAGCGCCCAGATCGCCGAAATGCAACACCCGCAACGAGCCGAGATACATGGTTACAAAAGTTCAGTGTTAGTCCTATGAACTGCAAAAATTTGGAAAAATGTAATCATCTTATAGACAGAATAATGATCAAAAGGAGAGTATTTAATATTACCTACCCAATATCAAATTCCCGAATCAAATAAGGGAGTCAAAGCACAATCATAACCCGTTAAGTAATAAGTCTACAAATTTAAATTAAAGTTATTAATGTTATAATTTGGAAGACATTATAAATATTATAATATTTATTATTGACACACCCTGATTAAAATCTTATTTTATTTATATTTCATAGGATAAGTAACTCCTATTTTAGTAGAATATCTGGCGAATATACCCCACAATCTCGCTTTGACATTTTCCACATTTAAAATTGCATATGTTGATATATGATCCAATTTATTTAAACTTAAGTAATATTTTTTCTCTGTAGGCATCCAGGAGCGTTAATGAAGTTACGTGGCATCGTTGAGGTATCGTGTGGAACGGGACCTGGAGCGACAAGCACTTAGCAGCGCAGGTTCGGCTGAAATACGAAACTATTTGGGCTCATCGAAGCTCATTTCTGGTTAGCCGTGTCAGGCGGCAGATAGCGGGGATACGTATGTATATTCGGCAGCAAATTAAGCATTTCCAAGTGTGCGGTTCGGCGTGGCAAGGTATAGTACATGATGCCGTACGCTCGGCACTTCAATGTATGCGTAATCCGCATTTCGAAAAGGAGGCGGAAAGGGACTCTTTTTGTGGCTATAGTTGAAAAGTTTTGGAAAGCTCTGGCTGCAAAAGTTTACTATGTGGGCCACAGATCACCGGGGGAAAAAAGAGATATTAAATATAAATACATTTTATATCCTTAAATCAACATTTAACATTTTAGACACATAATAAAAGGTGTCTAAAAGTATGCAGTTAAAATATAACATTTTAGTGTTGCATACCTTTAGACACCTTTAGATTCCAAATCCTTAGGACCATCCTCGATTAATTTTATGTTTTTTCTACATTTATATCGCTTTATTCTTCGTTTATTATTGTTTCTTTTCTTTAAGCTTAAGCAAACTCTCTCTGCTTCGAGTGTAAAATATTTGTTTTCTCTGGATTTCTGCAGATATTTAGGTCTGAGCTGCTGCATCGCCCAGATAGACTCAAACATTGTGTCTGAGCCATTTTCGGCAGAGTCTTGGTCTCCTTAGCGAATGAGTCACGTTTTAGAGGAAAATTTCGCTTTTCGCGGCGACGCCGCTGCCAAAGTTTAGCTATTAAAAAATCACGACTTACGGCTGCTGCCAGACTTTCAGCTTTCATAATCCGCTTAAGTGTTGCAGGCCCGGCGGTTGTGAGGCTCTGAGGTTGTGAGGTTCTCGCCTATGTTAATTGAGCAAACATCAAAGGATGCCCAAGTTTTGCTGGCGGTCCCGCAAATTGAGATTCATGCCGACAGTGGTGCCGGGAATTTGCATAACTTCGTTAGGCGTTTTGCAGCAGGCCCCACAGCTGATTAGGAGGCATTCTGATTCTCGCTGAAACTTATGAATGTTTCACTGCAATACAAAGTCTTGTTCTTGCACCTACAACGGGCATGTGCGTATGAACATGGCCTCGCTTTGCCCGCATTTGCAAGTGTTTGCACTATCGAGCCAATAACTCATGTGTACGCTGCCGGCAAACCGAGGATTTAGCAAGGATCCCACATCCAGACACAAGCTCACTGGGAGAAAGCCGCACATTGAAGTGACAGCGGCGCTTTCATGGCCCCAATATGGCAAAGTGCAAAAAAACTAACGCTCGGCAGTAAAGGAAATCGTTGGCATTAATCTCTCAATAAATCAATCGCCAGGGAATGGGGGCAAAATGTCATTTGTGGGGTGGTGAGGAGACCAACTTTTCTGAATTGCTGAGAATCGAGTGGTAAGCAGAAAAAAAGGCACAAGAAATAAACAATAAAATTACTAGAGCTATAAAATCAAAAAAAAAGGTTGTTAAAGAGTATGCAACACCAAAATATTATTGGAGTTATAAAATGACTTAAAAAGATGTCGAAAAGTATGCTACAATATATTTGTACTTCCCATTCTTTGCGTAACAAGATGTTCTTGTGTTTACTGCATACTTTTAGTCACCTTTATGAATCATTTCCAAACTGTATAGCTTTTCCCAAGCATCCATTTTGAATAGTGTAGCCATTAGTTTCTCATGAATTACCCATTAATGATTCAATGTAATTGGATGCTACAATTACTTATTATTAAAATTAAAGTCGGAAAGGAATACAGAAGAGGTATTATTTTGAGCCCGAAGCACCTGAAATATTAACCGCAAAAAGGTTAATAAATACAGACTTCATTGGAAATCTCTTAGCAAATATTTCGAGGAGACGGAGAGCAGCTACCTTTTTCCATGGCAACGAATTTTTTTCCGCGTTGCTCGTGCGGAGCGCCGAGAAGTATGCAATGCTTATTTTCATTTTTGATTATTCCGTCGCTGATTGCGCGAACGTCGCACTTGCCATTCGTCTTTGTCAGCAGCTGGGGGAGAAAAAAAGGATATGGGGGACTGGGGACTGGGACTGGGGACTCCTCCTCCTGTCAGCAGTTGCTATCTGTGGCAAGAGGAAGAGCCCAGAGTGTCGCCCCCTGCGATGCCAACAAATTGCAAGGCGTGGCAGGTGGCGCTGTCCCGGTCCTCAAAAACATATTGATCACAAAAGCTCGTGTCATAACGACAAGGGAATGCGGCCAGGTGCTGATTGCATCCGCATGCCAAAATCGAATAGGAGCAGCGGCATCAGAATCAGAAGCTTCGTTATGCTCCAGATATTCTGGGTCACTGGTGACCCCGACCCGAGTTCATTTGTCACTGCAGCAGCAGCAGCAGCCGCGTTGCAGTTGCCCGGGAATCTTTAGATTCTGAATTACTTTCGCCCTGCGCCAGCGAGCCAACTTTCACAGCTCAACACTTTTTGCCAATGAAAGCCAAAAAGAAGGGGAGTGAGAGAAGAAGCCCAGCAGAATGTTTGCGGCCCAGATAAGCCAGCCAGCCAGCCAGCTAAAAAAAAACAAAAAATGGCAACTTTTAATTCAATTCCGGGCGCTGCTTTCTGGGCTTTCTGGGTATTCCGGGCATAGGCGAATAAAAATGCCTTTGTGCAAGTTTCCAATTGTGTTAGAGTGCGTTGGTGTTTGGTCTTCCTGGTCTTCCTGCTCCTCCCACTGCCCCACTTTCGTTTCATTTCTCTCCTCTTTTTATTTCGGTTGCCACAATTTGATACAAATAATTCTATTATGGAGTCCGAGCGTAAACCCACACGTATCTGCCAAGGAAAAGCCAAGACAGACACCAGAAGCGCAAAACTTAACGAAATTGAAATGGAAAATAAAAGGAAAGTAAAGCAGGAAACTGAGAAAATAATTCTAGCGTTTCTATAGAGCAGGTAAGAAAAATACCCTTGTTGTGAGAAGTAACTCATAACGTGCTTGCATTTCCAAAAGAAGGCTGATGAGACTGAGTTGGCTATCCAAACTCTGATTTTCTTTGAAATAAATAATTAAGTTATATTTTTGTATACCATAAATGTAATGAATGTAAAGATCAGATGCATCAGACGACTTTTAACCATAAAAATCTTTATTTAAAACTGGAATTCGCAATGACCTATAGAACCCATGGCAGGGTATCAGCGAGAGGAAATCAAGCAATGAAATCAGCAAAGTTGCAGACAGTCAGCTGGGCAACAAAGTAGCGCCAGCAACCAAACAATCAAACGAAATCATAAAGCAGGCGAGTGGCAGGACGAGTGGGGCAAAGGGCGAAGGACCTTCCGCAGACCACCGAAAACTGGACAAGTGTGGATGGCACAAAAATATCAAAACGACGGACAATGGGAAGCTGGGTAACCATGGAGTCGGGAAATCGCCAGCGAGCACTCGCAGTGAATTTTTTAAAGAACCTCCCTTGTTGTGTTGAATAATCAAAGGATCACTGGGCCACCAAGTCGTCCTTCGATTCCGTCCACGATTTACGATTGGTGCTAGTACTCCCAGTGCCTCGCACATTTATCAAAAACACTTTCACTTGGCGCAAATTCGCACATTTATCTTATGCAAGCGAAAAAAGAAGCAGAAGAAACGGCGAAGGAGAACCAATTCTATTACAGCTGCCTTGGATTCGGATTTGGAATTCTATGGCCATGGCACACAAAGTGTCCACGGACACACGGCAGCCGGACTTTATTTTGGGCAGTTTGCCACTTGCACCCGTGACACGGGCCACACACAGGGATTCAAAGGACCACCGCCCACTGAATATACTATTTCATTTGCATTTCGTACAAGTCACATGGCTACGTGACCCACATGCACAAGACTCCCGCCACTCGGTTCGAGTTTTTGCCAATAGCACAGTACAAACGAGTTCAGCCGACGAAGGAGATTGGGGCCTGGGATCTAAGGAGTCTGAGAGTCTGAGAGTCTGGGAGACTGGGAGACTGGGGCATCCTGGGGCACAAGGGCTATTGTGCAAAGACAAGCACAAATTTGTATAAATTTTCAATAAATTACATCAAATTAAGCTGCAAGCACTTGAAAACTACCAGACACGTGTTACTGGAGGGCCGCATTTCGGGGGAAAGAGAACTGTGTGTGCGGAACGAGATTAGACTTACTTACTCACCACCTAAAACCCTGAAAGAAAAAGTTCTGGCTGCGAAAAACATCGGAAATCCATTAATTATTCGAGAAGAAATCTTGGAAAATACTAAGAAAATTGCACAAAATAATTAAACATTACTTAAGGAAGCTCAGTAACATCCTAAGATATAACATAATGTTTAAAAAAATATATTTTACAATACCTAAAAATTTTAATCTACGCGTCCTGTAAGCTGTTTTAATTTGCAATCACTGGATGTTAGGTCAAAAGCCAGCAGGTTAGGACATTAGGACACACAACATCCTGTACGATTTTTCGGTGTATCATCCACAGCCCGTAACATAGCCCTCCCCCTCGAGGTCACGCCCACACACTCAGAACGGAGAGTGGAGTGTATTAAAAATGTGCCAATGTGCACGGAGCGAGGCACTTTGGTTGCAAATTTGTTTGCTGGGCCTTTCTTGGGCGAAGGGAAACAATTTCCGAGAGAACGTTATGCATATGAGCTGCCTGCCGGGGTGGACGGAATGGACTGGCAAAAAGGGTTGCTCTTGGGCCATGTAAGAGGCATGCGGAATTGCCGGCTTAGGCCTGTCCAACTCGATCGGCAGATAGTGCACGTATACTGGTATTCCTGGCTTCGATTTGCAGTCGAGATGGAGACCCAGTCAATGTATCTCAATTGCCATGTGGCGGGGGGCTCCTCCGGAGTCCGGAGGCTGGATTCCCTCATCTCTGGACTCGAAAGCCACGCCGTCTGACATAGATTAATTCTAGTGTAGCACTCTCGAATGATGGCCAGCAGGAGAAGCGCCGCTTCGTGGCGATACCCTCTCCACTTTCACAGCTGACCCCTGACCCCTGACCCGCAGAAACACATCAGCTCCAGCCAACACGACACACAGCCACACACACACACACAAAGCGTAACGACAAAAACATCATCAGCAGTCAGGAGAATAGCGAGTGGAGTCAAAAAAAAGAAGAAAAAAGAAAGAAAGCTGCAAAAGGAAAAAATAAGCAAGGGAAAACCGCTCAGTATCTGTGTGTGAAATTTGGCACTGAAACCGTGTTGCACTGGAAAAATTTAAATTAGACCGCCATAAAACGAAATGTACGGGTCATGTTGTTGCCTAAGAACTGGATATTATGGTGTGCGGCTAATGCTCGAGTTGGAATTTCAAAAGGGGCCTTCAAAGGAAGTGCAAAAGCCATGGAATGTTGTCTTTGAAGTTATGTAAGTGTATTTCCTTTGTTGTCTTTTATTCAAATGGAAAAAAGATACTGAGCATACGGTTGGGAATTTGGCAATGTTAAACGAAAGGAAAGCACAGTTGTAATATAAAATAATTATACGGATTAGGATTAAAATAAATCAAATTTAAAATTATTTTAAAAATCTAAACACAAATATTACAAATTATTTATTTGTATAAAACTCTCAAGGTTTGAAATCATAAAAAAAAATGTTTAAAAGTAAGCTGTAAAAAACTGGTTATATTTTTTATGTAACATAGCCATTCTTTTAGGCATCTATCCCGCTAATTTCAGATTCAGTAGCCTACTTCTACATACCTTTTACACTTTTACCTAACATAAATTGAGTTTTACTTGAAAGAAGCTCTTTTAAAATCATTTGTATTTTTCGCTCAGTGTACTGTAGCTCGGTCCGGGTCCTGACAGCCATAACAATCTGCACTTTTTTGCCGCTGATTCTTCGCACTGGCCTTCCGAAAAGCGAGAGAGTGAATAGGAGGACCGTGTGCGGTCGACATCAGCGAAAGACAAACTCAAAACTTATTTACACTGAGGCAGACATACGGACACATACACTCCATACATAAGCTCCTTCCATTTACAATGCATTTTGGCATGACCGCAGCATAAAAATTTGTAAAGAGACCCTCGACGGGGCTCCCAAAACATGGAGCCTGCCGAAAACCCATCCTCATTCTACTCCTTACCAAAAAAAAAACAAAACTAGGATTCGCTTTGGAATAGTTGTTGGCCAACAGAAGCAGCAAAAGGAAAAGCAGCAGAGGCAAATGCGCAAAAAATGCAAAGGGGAAATGAATAAAAGGCCGGAAGCAATATGCATTTCCGCTGCCAGAAAAATGTAAGCACTTTCCACTTGCCAGCAGGACAAAGGCAGCGGTGGTGGGAGGGGGTTTTGGGAAACAGTGTGAACCAGGAGCAGTGAAAAGTGCAACTGGAAAAACTCAACCGGCTGACTTGGCAGAAGCGGGAGAGTCCAGGAGCTTCAGCTCCCCATGTTTATGAATGACTGTGCGTGTGTGCTGCTGCTGCTTTCTCTTTTGCTTTCTCTGCCTTTCCCTCCCTGGGCAAGGATTTCGCCGAGCAGCCACTCTCTAATATACTAAACCGGTAAATATAACCAAAAAACTGTTTTAAATTTTTGAATCCTCTGCTGCAAGGAGCGCCTGGCAATGTGTCAACCATCCAAAAAGGACCTGCAGACCAGCAGACTACCAGTCTACACCGGAAAAAATATTTATATATGATAAATATTTTAAGCTAGATATGGCAGAATATCGATTTTACATGTCTAAATAGTAAAACGTGTCATAGATATCACTGTTGTATTCAAATCAATGTCAAAGGTGTCTAAAAGTATGCAACAATATATTTTAATTCCAAAAGAATTCTTGAAAATATATATAAATAATTTAAAATCTCCTGTTAAGCTTAAATTATATTATTTTAATATGAAAAAGCATTTTAATAATCTATGAACTAAATGTGATTAATATTTCTAATATTATAGGTATAGTTAAAAAATACAAATAAATGACAAAATGTATTTCTAGGGAAGATCGACAAGAGGTGATCTATTTAACTGTATTAAACCAACATAACTAATATTTTTTCACAGTGCAACAGAGCTCAAGCCATTTTCGGGTGGCTTTTAACTTTATTAAAATAGATGAAAGTGGGCAGAGCCGGCTGAGCTGGCTGGAGGAGCACTTTGCCGGAATTGTTAATACAAAAAGTGTGAGGGGGATCGGGATCTCGTGGAGATGTGGCGATGTGGAGATGGCGATGGCCAGTGCAACAAAAGATTTACAGCTTTCAGAATGGGAACGAGCAAATGGTCGGCTGTGTAGTAGTGCAGTTGACACACAAATGAATCAATCGGAATTTGAGATTCCAATTCGGACCCAAAACAGTGGGGTCCAAAAGCGAGGAAGAAACGCCCAAATTGAAAAGTTTCCCCAGGCAAAACCGTCTTCGTGGCCTGCTCCACTTTCAGCGTCTCGAAATTGAATTATTAATTCTGAAATAATGCTCGAATAAAAGTCGATAAGCCAAGAAGTGAAATGGCAGCTAAGCTACACGAAATGGCTTCCTGAAACACCGAAGACTCCTTTTTCCCTGTGTCGAGGAGAAGGAGCCAAGCATCCTGGGCCAGGCGATACCTAAGAGCATGTCGATATTAGGCAAGATAAATTGAAAATGAATTGCGAAGTGGGGATGGGGATGGGATGGCCAGGATGGATAGGGAGCCCAGCGAAGAGGAGTCAGTCGAAAATTGCCGCATAGAAATAAACATCAGCCAACATTTAACGCAGGATATAGACCACGGCTACGGTTACTGCTACGTTTGGGGGTCCAAGTAGAAGTTGAAGTCAAAGTCGTTGTCCATGTCGATGTCGATGGCATTAAGTCAGTGGAAAGGCAGTGGCGAAGGCATCGGGTGGATTGAATGAAGCGGAAACGGAAAGCAAGCTAATGAATGAAGCACAACGAACCAAATGAATGGCAGGGTTCCCCGTTTGAGTCTGGGGTTTTCAGGGTTCTGGGTTCGGGGTTTGGCGCTTGGGCCACAGGACTACACGCTTCGCTGGATTCCCTGGAATGGTGGAATGGCTTGTTGCGGTTTAGCTGCTCTCATAAAACGACCTTCACAGCTTATACACAAATGAATATTTGTATTTTGGCAACGACACCAACAACGAGTCGAAGACAATGGCAATTTTCGCCTTAGCCTTTGGGAAAGCCTACACGGCTACAAAAAAATAAATATAAAATAAATAAAGAAAATATCTAGATTCTTTTAAAACTGTTAAAAAAGTGCTTAAAAGTATGCTTTAAAACTGTTAACTTATTTTTTAATATATCGTAGCAGATTTTTACGCACCTTTTCTTTTAAAAATAAATTTATCCCACATTTTAGTTTAATATATGTAGTAAATTTTAACAAGAAAACAATTTTTAATTTCCCTCTATTTCGATTTATAAACTTTCCTTATCATGATTACATAGTCTGCTAACTAATACAATAGCTAATATTGGTTATGTAGGCCACTATGTTTTTCCTAGGTGTAGAAAACCAGGAGAACGGAGGCTTTTGGAGATGATGGGGCCGGCACACAATTGCCACGTTTTCCGGCTTTGTGCGGGTTTGTTTTTGACTGGACCGAGCCATCACCAGCTGCCATCGAGCATCTACCATTGAGCATCGCCTACCCACGTCACACTTCAGATAAGAGCCTTTGCATATTAGCCCCGCTTTTGGGGCCGAAACGAGACGAGACGAGACCAGTTGCCAGTTAGGATACTCGACAGGATATCTGGCAGGATATCGTTCATTAGAGCACTAGAAGTTGGCTGTTGGCAGGCGAGGCAAATGAACTGTTACCGTTCTACCATCGTTCCATCGCCACATCGCCCCATCAGGATGGCCAAATCATTTGTTTAACAACGCCGCCCACCCAATTGAAAAGTGGCCCAGAGATCAAACACAAATCACTCGCTGAGTAATCGCCGCGACAGTAATGAAAATGACTTCCATTCCATTCCACTCAGACCTCGACCTCCGGAAAGTTTTACATTTAACTTTTCGGTTGTAAGTTTGTTGTGGTTGCTGAACCAAACTTATAGCCCTAAACCCCTCTTCCGCCTTTCCCCCACTACATAGAACAAATAACAGGGCCCGGGGCAATTTTTTGATTTTTGGCTTCTGATTTTGTATGATTTTAGCCTTTGTGATGATGTGGGGGTGAGGCCCAATGCAAATAAATTTCATTGGACTTCTCTGCGTAGCCCCAATTAAATTTTCAGCTGGGCCTGGAAATAGAGAGAATGTTTCACCAGAGCAACTTTTGTGTAATGAAAACAAATTATGCTTAATAGAAAGTTGCTGGATTGGAAATGGTTTAGGCTTAAGGTTTGAAAAAGGGATTGTTAGGGATTAAAAAATTCAGCTGAAACCACACACAAGAAAATAGGATTAAAATTTAATAAAACATTGAAAGTTTAATGTTAGACTTAACCATTAAAAACCATTCTTCAACAAAATGAGACCGCGATTTCTTTAGAACAGTAGGAGATTGTTTATTATATAAATCCATAGATAAAACAAAACCGCGAGTTCTTTAGAATTAAACAAAAATGTCAAATGTTATTAACGAAAATATCATTTTAATTTCAATTATTTTCCGTATATATTAAAGGAAATTTCCTTATTTAAGAACTTCCTTTCGGTGTCTTGAGAAAATTGCAGTTTCCCCAAAACCCGCTCCCTCTCCCTTATCACAAGATCGCTGGTGGAACATTTGCCTTTATTGACTCCATATTTCTTTATTTTGCGACTGCGTTGCACTTTACGGCTGCCGGCGGGCAGAACGGACGGGTTTTATACGATTTTCTTGTCATTCGGCCTGGTTTATGTCCTTCTCTCGCATGCATGCGAGTATATTTCCCATTTCCCGGCCGTACGTGTGTTTGCTTTATACGGTGGAAGGGGGTGGAGATGGGTGGAGATGGGGGAAACACAATCATGCATATTTCCCAGGCCTCCAATGTACATATTTTGGTCGAGTTTACGCACTTTATTAACATATACTCAGGCCAAAAGGACGATTCCGAGTCGGATGCCAAGGATGTGGCAAATAAAAAATGAATCTGCTGGTCGTGCGTTGCTCGGAATTTAATATAAAAGGCACAATGATAATATTATAAAATGCTTAAACAGAATATTGAAATGAGCTCAAGGAAACGACTCACTTTATTGCGAATTTCCCAGCTTACGAGAAGAGAGAGGGTTGGGTATGCAGATGATGTTACATTCAAACATATACACGTATGTACAATTGACTTATGAAGGTCAGCTGCGGAGACAAAGAACCCCACTCAAATGGGGTCTCCACCGAGACACATTAAACCAACTCATCAGATGAAAGGGCTTAAAGAGATTCGAAACACTAGCTGGACTTTAATTAACTGGGTGCATGTGTGTCATAAAGAGAAGGAAATAAATTCTGCAGTTTAATTACAATTTTCTGGGGAATTTCAGAAAGGAGACCAAGTTGTTTGTCGCTGATCAAATGCACAAAGCAAACAAACCTTGGGGTAAACAAGAAATAACTGGACTGGATGGCAGCGATGATGTTTCTGGCGAACACAGAGGGCCACGCAGAGTGTCAATAACAATTTACACTTGAGACGATATCTCAATATTGTTGCACGCCAGCAACAGCAGGACAACAAAAGCAATCAAGCGGATGGGATGGTGGGATTTCGAGAGAGCAACAGGACAAAACGGGACAAAACGGGACAACGGGACAACGGGACAACAGGAGACAATGCCGCTGAAGGATGTGATTGGAGGGGGGCTCACTAGTTTGTTTATTTAGCCGGCATCACGCAGCAGCGGCAACCCCCAAGTGACACCAGGAACACCACGGAGCCATCTGTCGCCGGCCAGTCAGCGCTCCATGTCCACTTCCCTGATCCCATTCTCATTCTCAAGAAAGGCCTCAAAATCGAGGTAAACAACACGAGGAGCAACAGGACACTGTGTCTAAGAGTATGCAATATAATATTTTCTACATTTTAAAGTTTTAAATGCGGGGTCTTTTAAATCACTTATAAATGTGTCTAAGAGTATGCAATATAATATTTTCTACATTTTAAAGAAGGTCGGATTCATTAGGAGGGTTGTCACTTCAAAATCAAGATCCATTAAGCGAAATTAATTTCTTTCGTAAAGTCTATTTTTATTCTGAGCATCACAATCAGCATTTAATGCAGTTCTAGGTAACGTTGTTATTTCTTAACTTCTATCTCAAGTTTAATCTTTCTCTCAGCTTCCCAAATCAAATACTTACCCTTTTAATCTACTTTATATTTGATCTAATCATTAGTGTGTGGACAAAACAGCACATCAGTATAAAGTTTTTCATTCCTGCTGCAATGATTGCTCTGAAAAAGTAAACTTTAAAGGCAAGTCAAATAGAAATATAGAATAGACAGAACAGCTAGATTTCAGTTCTCAAGGGTCGGAACACGCCCCATATGAACTTGACTCGAACAAATAGCGCGTTTCGCTGGGGGGATAAGGATGATTGTGGATTGTAAGTCCTGCTCAATGAGCAGGGCTTATTCGCTGGGCAAACAGGACTCCTGCTTCAACATTCCCGCTAAGCTTTAAGTGGACACACTTTCACCCAAAATAAACACGCCTTGAGTTGGAGTGCTACACAGTGGGTCTCGGGGAGATTGAGATTGAGCCATCCATCTGGTCATCATCGCGACCAAAAAGGCTCTGGCTCTCCAGCGCCAAATGGAGCAGCCTCTCGAGGATCCCTCGCTGTCCAGCTCCCTGGGTATTTATGCCAATTAGCTCTTGTAAATGCTAATTAGCTGGCGGAGCAAGAGTCACAGTCGCAGGACGAGGAGGACAGCTGATAAATTAGCCATGAATATTCAGCGGCCACGCGCAACGTTATTTTCCGCAAAATTAAATTATACATTTTTAAGTTGGCCCAGCTCGGCCCAAAAAGAACGAAAGCCGAAAGGCCTGGCCTCTTCAGAATTCAATCTACACTGACGAAAAAGAAGACAAGTATGCAATAATATTTTCTATTTCTTTAATCGCACAAATTCATACGCAAGGATTGCGTTCTTTATTTAACTGCACCTTTATACACCCACATTAAAATCTAGTGAATTCTAGTGACAAATCCCAATATAAACAATTTTTTATTAAACGTATTTTAACAATAGTTTCCTTTGGGAAAAAATTGGCTTTATGAGATTTCTGAGACACCGTTAATCCTATACTATTTAAATCATATTTGCACTTTTTTCAGCCAGTGTAAGCATAGCCCCATCATAATTATCCACTCGAATATTTACCCTGTCGTCTTTGCTCCCGATTATGATGGCTTGCCACTGGCCAAGCCTTTGGCAAAATCATTGACGACGAGTACACTTCCTCGGGTCAGAAGTTGCTATAGCAAAGCTGGCAATGTTCCGGCAAATGTATTGCGCAAAACGGCGTGGAATTGCCTTTAAAAACGCATCAAATTATGCCGGGATGGAGAAGCCCCTTCAAATTAGTGCACACAAAGTCCTGGCAAATGGGGAATGGAAAATGGGCTGGCCAGATGGGTGGTCTAGTTGGCTACTTGGCGTATTTACCAGGCGCTTAACCGACTTTCCCTGGCTGGTGGGGAAAATATATTGGCAATGCGGCTGGCTGGCTGACTCTGCGCTGGCAAAAGTGCTCCACAATGGCACTCGTTCAGACAATGTTAAATGCGCGCTCGTTGCGAGCTGTCTGTCAACTTGGCTCAAGTGGATCCCGGTTCCCACTTCCCAGCTCCCGTTTGCCCCAATCTCTGGCCAATAGCTAGCTACTCCTCCTCCTCGTGGCCACTCGATCGATTCCCGCCTCTGACAGCGGCACAATGCGGATGCGGATGAGGAAGCGGAGTGCACTTGTCGCCATCATTGACATCAATGCATCGCAGCTGGCTTTTTAGCTGTCGCAGCTCCTACCAAATGAGGAGCAATGAGGGGTGAAGGGGTGCCGAAGGGACGCAGGACGAAAGGCACCAAGTGGGTGGTGTTGGCCAAACACTTTGGCATAATTTCCAGCGAATAACTAATGGGCGTGGCCCGCGCATCGATAGCCTCCTCAACCAGCGCACAGTTTCAAAAAAACATACAGCACAAACCGATGTCAAAATCAGAACGATTCTTTTGGAATTTTAAATTTCGCTTCTTTGTATGTAACTTAATATGAAATAAAGTCAACTATAGTTTTAAATAAAAGGCTAACTATAGCCTGATAAGCTATATAAAATTCTGAAATGTATTAATAAAAATATTAAATATATCTTCTAAATAAATTTAAATTAAAAAATACACTAAAATATATATTATCTAAATCAAGCCTAATTTCCAGTTTACTACAATCTCCCCTTATTTTGTGGTAAATACAAGACTTACAAATTTAAATCGTATTAATATTTGTATTACGAATCTTTAGATTTCCGAATTACCTGTCATTCAGTTGCCACCATTTTTTGTAACATGCGATTCATCACTTTTGATTGATTTATTGACTTTTTTCAAACACATTTTGTATGTCAGATTAAATTATTCATATTTTGATATTTGTAAAGATTTTGGATGAAAAAGATGTTTGTGAGTTTCGGTTTACAAGAGCCTTTGTATTGAAGACAAGCCTTTTATTCTCATTTCATCTTCTGGGGGTAAGATATATATTATAAATTAAAGGATTATGGGTAATTTTTGCCGAAACAAAAGAAGATACAAAATTACCGCCGTTAAGTACACTTTAATTCGAAAATAATTTCCCCAAAAATGCCCACTTTCAGGGCGAAACCCTCGGATTTTTCTCTCTGCAGGTGGCAGGCATGCCGTGTCATATCGAAAGCAGCTTTTACTGTCCGAACAGCAGGCTCAAAAAAAAATAAAAACCCTTTATGCAATCTGCATACAGGCGAACAGATTTCTTTGTGCGAGAATTGATTGCATATTACGTATACGTAATGCCGCAAAAGCGCCATTTCTGCCATTTTCTGCCGCCACACGCACAGCACAGCCTCATCAATAACTAAAGCCGACAGCCTCGCCTTCCATTCGCAATGAAGGTGAAAAGTGGGTGGTGGGGTGGCTGAGGGGCGTGGCAGCCAAGTTGTTAGCACGCTCGACTGATATTATTTTTTGCTCCTTTATGAATTATTCGCAAACGCATTGATTCGCTCGGGGGTTTTCCCCTTGCCAAAGGCAACAAGGAAACGAAACGAAAGGAAGGCGTCTTGCTGTGAAATTTTCATTTGGGTTTTATTTACGTTCAATCGAGTTTTCGCGAAATTAGTTAAGTTTAGCGTGAATTTTATTATGCCAGGCAGAAAGTCGAGTGCCGCGAGCGAGCAAACTTCTTAATTAAAAGATTTGCCCACTGATTGGGTATTTGGCCAAGGTATTTGGAAGGTAAATGGCAGCCGGCAGGAATGCATTCGAGTGCCATTGTCTGCGGCGATAATTGCCAGAGTTGTCGGGGAATCCGAATGAACTGCGGTGAGCAGAGCGCTGGTGACCCCGACACAACCGCCACCACCGCCCCTCACAGCCTGGCCATAAATCTCATTTCATTTTTGCCCAGCCAGCGCAAATAAATCCATAGATATGAGCCGAATGACCCTAACTGACCATTCGACATTGCACTCTGAACGAATTTATTTACGGCAGTTGGTATTTTTACGAGAGTCTCTACACAAAATGTTGTACAGAGCTCCATGTAAAGCCAACACACAAACTAATGCCATTTCCGAATTTAATTTTGGGGCACTGGGCTCTGGAATCTCCATTTAAATCAATGTTGATGTTTGCCTTTGAGGCCATTTAATTGCGGAAGGTGAAGTACTCGGTTCATAAAGGGGGAGAAAGCGCTGGAGCGAAGGAATTTTGTTCATTGAGCAGCCTGGGCAATTTAAGGACTTAAATTCCATAACTCGATTACCCATCGGTGCTTTAAATTTGGGTTTAATTTAATTTCATTCCAGTTTGTGTTAAAATACCAATAACTATAGGTATCAAGCAGGGGATTTCTTTGTGAAGAGGATTTTATTTATCAGAAAAAACTGGTAGTTTAAAGATTGTATGCGATTTCAAATAAAATAATAATTAAATTTAAATATATACATTTATTTTATTAAACGGAAACTAAACATTTTTTAATATTAAGAGAAACGGTAATATTTGTTTGACTAAAATTAAAGAGGTTCTTATAACTGAGAAACAAAAGAGTAATAGTGAAAAATTATTTATTAAAAATCTAAGGATTTATTGACTTTATCGCCAAAAGTATTTCCAGAATTTCCAATTCGACTGCAAAACGTGACTCCATTGGACATTATTGACAGGTCAGATTACCATCCGACTTTAAAAGCTTTTGATCTTTAGCTTGTTGAAATTGAACTTACTCATGTAGGTGGGACCAAGTTTGGTTCTGGGCAATCGGCAAGGTCCTCGTTTGCTGTAAAGATTACAAGATTATGGATCAAAATATAGGATTTCTCAATCTTACTCACCAAGCGCTATGAAATTGGCTCAAACTCTCATTAGCCTCGCTCTGATTTCGCTCATCCTTTCGGAAGATTGTGTTGGTCCTGTGACAATTGCAGTGATCATGGAGCAAGGACCTCAGCTGAGTGTTAGCATGGTGATGACCACCTTGTCTTAAAACCTCGGCTAACATCTTGGCCAGCAGCTGCTCCAGAAGCTGTTCGGGATTGGGTCGATCGGCCAAATGGGGATTCACATAGTGCATCACCCGGTGAACGGTTCTTTCGTAATCCACCGGAAGTCCTGTATGACGATCCATGCGAAATAGCTTAGGAATCCGCGATTTTAGCTTGGGTTTCGTCTGAACCATAGTCCTGCGCCAAATCCTTTGGCTCGGTGTCACAGAGGATTGCTTCGAAATGGGTCGTTTGGCTTGGAACCGGTTCTTCAAAAAACGCTGCTGCTGCGGATCCGTTTTGGGCTTTTTCTTAGCGGAGCTCTTCTTTTTGGCCAACGATTTGACACGAACTGGCTTTGTGGAAAGCATTATGGATTTTTGTATCAACGGAATAATTTTGTTTGGCTCTAAACGTTTGCTTCAACTCTGTGTGCTTCAAAATATCTAGATATCGAGAAAGTCTACACAAAGCCATCTATTTGTTTAGGCAATAAAATCAATATCTGCAAAAAGCTGTAATAAATAAGAGAAATTAAAGAAATCACAAGAGGGTTTAAATTACTTATAAAGGTGTCCAAAAGTATGCAGTGAAGAAAAAACGAATCCATAGAACTTGCTGCATAAACATAAATTGTTGCATGCATTTAGACAGCTTTATAAGTGCATTTTTTCTTTCCGAATAAAATATTTTTAATTAAGTTTTCTCTCTGTGTTTCTATATCTGCATGTTTCTGGCTGTGTACAATATTTATTCGAATGACCTGCCGCTTTGGGCAGATGCAAATACTATTTAACTGAGAACATGATTACAATTGCCGTGCCAGATTTATGATTTCATTGCCCACACACACGGCACACGGCTGTTGCAGACTTGTTTCAGACACAAGTTGTGAGCTGATGTGGCCACAGCCCAACTTAACTTTTGAAACAATGTCAAACGCAATAAACGTGTGCGTGTGTGTGGAGTGTTAAACCGCATTGTTTAAAACGCAGCGCCTGCGAACAATGTAAATTGTACATACGAGAGTTGCACAGGGATATAGCATATAGTACATAAGTACGCAGATATACGTATAAATTATACGAGATACGGGTTGATACCCACCCACCCACACGTACAATAACAAATAGTGGCACACACTCAGCTGGATTGCAAAAGACGCAGCAGAAATAGAACAAAAGCAATATAATTAATCATCGAAGAGCAGGCCAAGCAGAAACAGCATGCTGTTAAAGCAACAGCAGAGCAGAGCAGCAGGAGCAGGAACAGAAGCAAAAGCAGAAACAGAAACAGCATCCCGGCATCAGGATCACATCTAGAATTAGAGCCCTCCCTCGTGGCAAGCCTCGAAAACGACATTTGCGGAGCAAATATTGTTGCAACATTGCTAACAACATAATTCACATTAACTGTCTGGAGAGTCGCGTGTGGAATGCTCTATTGCACACGCAAGTAAAGTATATTATTAATTATGTTACCAACCCACTTGAAAGTTAATAATGTGGTCCTTAAAGCGGGATGATTATTTTCTTCATCACCATCACTTGTTGGTCAAGCAAATACGTAAATACTACAAATAACTTTGATATAAATATATAAAAATTTAATGATTACCATTTGTACATAAATTCAAAGAGATAGTAGTAATTATTTGCTTTACATTTGTTTAGTCATGAAAACCTGAGAATTTGTTACCAAAACGTAGTGTTAAGAGGAATTTCATTGGGTAAATAAATTTCGTAAATCCTCAGCGTCAACAAATCGATATGGTAAGCCCCGAAAACAAATCCGAAATGAAGAGTACTAATGGCACACACTTGTTTTTGGCACGGGGGCGTGGCCCAGAAGGGGCGTGGCACTTACCAGCGTAGTGTTTATGTTGCAGCTAGATGCACTGCTGATGCAATTGATGCAACTGCAACTGTGCAACACAGTGTGTGCAATCAATTATGCTGGATGGGTTATGTAGCCACCGATGCCAGAAGCTCACCCGCAATGATGCAGTGTGTGCAGCTGTCAAGAGTCGGAAGCCCATCATCGATGGCAGGCTATATACAGATACTATTCCATTCGATTCGGATCGGATCACTCTTCTTATCCCAAGCTAAGTACAATTAGGGGGTGAGTCGTGGCTGGAAATTGAAAAGCATTAATGTCATTTTCTATAACAAAACGTCAAATTTGATTTTTATTTAAAGCCACGCAAGCAGACAAAGCCAAGGAAATGACTTCACACCTTCGACGCCCCCTTTGCAAAATTCTGGCGAAGAGAAAGAAATGGATCAAATATAGATTTATGTGTTTCATGTCAAAATAAATGGATTTTACATGTTGCCACAAAGCGTTCGCCCATTCGCCGACTGGGACTTCTTGCGTCACAGGACGTGAGGGCGACAACAACAATGAAAATATAACGTGGCATTAAAATGTCATTTCATACTCATACAAACAAGCTCATATAACGCTCCCTTTTGTCGGGGGTAGCGAAATATTAAGTTAATATGTTTGATCTGGGGTGGGTGGTTCTGTATGTGAAACTCCTCCTTTGATCCCTTGAAATTTAGCAAAGTGCAGACAGGATATTGGCAGCTGCTTGCAGCCACACAGGATATTAAAGCCATAAAGATGAAATATTTTCAGCGCTCAGCAATCAGGTGGGATCCCGAATCCGTAGCTAGACAAATTCCCCCGAACAATGGGGATTATTCAAATTATTTCCCACTTCTCGAATCTGACAGCCCGTCACAGTCACACAGTCACCTCGCAGTCTCCTCGAAAACCTGGCACGTCTATTTGTGTTTGCTCTCCCGATTCCCGATTCACATTGCCTACTTTCCTCCTCCATTTCGCCACCCACTCCAGTGTGACACATGATGCCATGTCATATAATTTATCAGCGCATTTTTGGCATTCAACTCGCGTCCTGACATTGCCCTGAAAGGCCAACAAAAAATTTCTGCTCTTGCTGCCCTGCAGTGCCACCAAGTGGCACATGGCCTGCCCCAACTCAGTCAAAACGCCACAAACCATATATGGGAAAGTGCACAGAAAGTTAAGGGGGCTGCTTCTGAACAATACCATTCTTACATCTTAATTATAAATTGTATATCCAAATTATTTAATAATTATTTGTATTAATTTGCAACATGGATTATTGAGAAATTCTATTAAAAAATGAAACTTTTATCTCCATTGGTAAATCGTCTTTATGGCCTTGCAAGCCATAGGAATATGTTTATTGGAGGTCTTTATTTATTTGTTTATAGTCCTTCGAGCCGGAATCTTTACTGGAATCTTTACTGAAACTTTAACGTTTTTATCTCGATCATTAAAGGATATTCAAGGTCCTTTGAACCGGATCACTTAACCATATTAAAGTACTATTTGTGAGAATGCACTACCCCCATTTCTTTCAGTGCCATGCCAGCTCCCTTGAGCTTTGTTTTCATTTCTCCTCTTTTCTTTTCCTTTCTTTCCTTTCCTGCTTTTCATTTTGATAAATATGTGGAGGGCAGAAATCTATCATTTCGCGTGTCGCATAAATAAATACATCAAGAGGCAGCAGAAACACCCACCCACCCACACACGCAACACCCTTCCTTTTGGGTTCAGAGGGCACACAGCACACAAACTGTTAATCAACGGCAAATGGGGAATCCCCTTCCCTTCGTTCTTTGCTGTTGTTGTTGCTTTGACTGTTGTGCTGGGGAGTTGGCAATTTGTTTAGTCGTTAAACTTTTTTAGCGTTTCGTTATTTAATGCAAATTGATGATAACGGGCAACGCGCTAATGAGTATACGAGTATGTACACCGGATGGGAGGGGGCTTTCGACTCATAACCCATTCTTTTGGGAAGACCCTAAATAGAATGTACCAATTTACCAGCACAAGCGCAGCATAAATATCCAACATCCTCATACTCGTTTGCT
Organism: Drosophila pseudotakahashii; assembly: GCA_035046095.1. Taxonomy (NCBI): domain Eukaryota; kingdom Metazoa; phylum Arthropoda; class Insecta; order Diptera; family Drosophilidae; genus Drosophila; species Drosophila pseudotakahashii. Next base: position 1,268,844 of record JAWNOE010000198.1, read on the forward strand.
GGTATACAAATTTAATGAATGTTCCCGTTTTCGGTGGCCCATAAATAATCAACGAGCGTTCTAGGAACTGCCGACACTGCGCGAAAAAGTGAGTAAAAAGAATGTATTTGATTTATTTTCAGGGAACTTTCATGGGAAACTTATCCTTTCATTTTCTCACGGTGTCCTTAAAGCCATAAATAACACACACAATTGGCGCATTTGTGGTTGTTGTTTCGCCTTTTCTGGTGCGACACCTTTTATGTGTCCGGGGAGCCTCAGTTTGTTAAATGAAATTCGTTAAAAGTCCTGCCAAAGGAGTGGAAAAAGGCGCCCGAACAGCCAGCTGCTGGCATTGCCAAGAGCACTTTTCCTGCGTTTTCGGCTGGCTTTCGGTTACGTGTGCAGTCAATTCCACTCGGCTGCCCATTGAAAAGTTTTGCACTTCGCTACACAAAGGACATGGAGGCGAACGGCAAAACCTTCAGAGGGCAGAGGGCACCAGCAACATCAAGGCCACCGAAACGGGTTGCGAGTGGGTGGGGGTCTTAATCGTAATACCTCCCACTGCTGCGGGGTGAAAAACTAAACACTAGACATCATAATACAACTTTGACACAACCTCCTCCTTCTCGAGCGATAATAATTTATGTGCCATGCTAAAAACATTGTTGCATAACTTCATTTCCATTTCCGGACTTTTTTCCCGAAAAACTTTGGCGCTTATTGAACTCCAATGAAAATGCGTCACTGCGAAAAACACATAAGGACAATATGCATACACAGAAAGAAATATATCGAGATTAATTTAAAATGTACTTATATATTGGAAATATCTATGGATTAAAAAACATAGAACAAGCTGTTTAAACTTCCGTTTTTCGAATATTATATTATTTTTCCTTACATTTTCGATAACATTTTTAAGGATTTTCATAATCAATTGTTTTTTAACGGTGCAGCGAACGGAATCACCATGCGTTGAGCAACTTTGTTGTGTCCTACAATATCTCGGAAAAGCTGAGGGACCGAATACTCAAGCGGGAGGGCCAGTCCATTTCCTTGACTACCGAAAACACTCGATAGCCAAGACCAAGGCCATTACAACAGCCGATGATGTGGTGGGGAGGCACTCAATTGGTTGGGATGGGATGGGCTGGCAAGCTGGGATGTTGGGATGCTGGGAAACTGGGAAGCAGATGACCACCGGACGGCGGTGATATGACCGCAAAACCAATACGAGTGCCAGGACGATTCGATTTAATGGAAAATCGACCGCAGGAACAGCAACAACTTAAGCGATTCAGAAATTGCAACCCCGAATCCCCTGAACCTCGCCGACTTTCCACATCTGACACACTTTTGGGACACTTACATACACAATTAACGTAGAATCTGGCCTCACGGGCCACGCAATTAGGGGGCTTAACCACTGGCCGACGGGCCTTGAACTGCGCTATATGCTATCTGCTATCTGCAGCTGAAGTATGTGGGCGCCCATGGACGATATATTGAAACTTGAAAGCATTAAGCGAACGGCGGACCGGCGAAAACCAAAGCGAACCGCGGCGCAATTACGATGGAAACGGGTATGGTATGCAAGGCGAGGGCAGAACAACGGATTTTAAACTAATATCAATAGCAAAATTCTTATAATATTTACAATCTTTAACACAGATTTTCAGATAAGAAAACGAAAAACTTTTAGAGGTATTCCAGCTTAAAATCGGAATGTTCTGGGACAAGCTATGAGCTTTTGAAGTGCAGTTTTGGGTCACCTTTTCAAAGCATTGAAAATTAAACCAATAATTTAATAAAAAAAGCTATTCAAATATAAAAACGTGTGAATTTGAAGGCAGAATACTAGAAAATTAAATAATAATCACATTCAAATAAGAATATAAGATATAAGCATTAGCAGTGCAGTTTTGGGTCTCCTTTATATAAAAAATATTTAACACAATTTTAATTTAATAATATACTTATACAGAGAAATCAAGTTATATTATCAAAAGTCAATTTTAAGTTCTAGGAGTGTAGTTTTGGGTCACCTTTTTGCATTTTTTAATGGCAAGTATACATTTCCTATCCACCCTCGCCATTAAATGCCGCTAGCTAGGCAGCTGTAATAAAGCCAGAGAAAACAAAACCGGATGATGGTGGGTCAGGGATGGCGATCGAACTGGGACTGGTATTGGGACTGGGACCTAGTGTAGTGGGCTTGTCGCCGATGCCATCGAAAACAGAAGTTCTGCGATTAAGCCAAACGAAAAGAGCACAAACACAGAAGTCCTCCACGAGTGGTTGGTCTCCACTCGCCTTTGCTTTGCTGCTCGGCGATTCCAGTTGCTATTCCTATTGCGATTGCGATTCCTGCAAACCAATTCAAGTGTTCCGTGAAATGAGTCGAAAATTGACATTCGATTTGCAAGACCATTGCACATAGCACTGGCTGTCGCCAGTCTGGAATCGCGAATCGCGAGGTTGGGTGTTTTCGGACCCAGTGTGTGGGCGTGGTCGTGCAACGATTAAAGCACCGTTTTTTTGCGGTTTGGATCCGGCACGAACCACGAACGAACGAACGGAGAGCCTTAAAGTCAGCAGAGCAGCTGGAAAGTATGCAATTAATTTTGCAATTGCATGTGAAGTGCACATAAAACGATGGCATTCGAATTCGCAGTAACATTCCATATGCACATGGGGAACAATTAAGCACCTGACCAGGCCCAGTTCTCAGTTCCACGAATCCGGCCTGAGTACACGGAAAGCAAATGTGTAAGCTGATTAATTTCATAGAAACCTCTAGAAGCTTAAAATCTTCAAAAAAGGTGATTAAAAGTATGCTGTAAAAAATTGAGCATCTGCTTTTGGCATTTATCAGGAATCACAATATATCTTAGCCTACTTTTGGACACATTTTCGACCGTTTTCAAACTAGATTATTAATTTGAAGATTTGAATATTTCAATATATATTTCGGAATTTATTCGAACACAATATATATTGTAGCATACTTTTAGATACAATTGTGACAGATTTCCAATCTCTTAATGTATAAGGGGTATATATATTAAATATGACTGTTTTTTTCCGTCTGTACTCAATCGATATACCATGGAGCAGGCTAATCACCTTGCACTTGCCGTCGAGCTCTCGTCTTCTCATTTGCATGGCGAACGGGAGAGCTGCTCTGCAATCGTCACTACTCAAATTAAATTCGAGGTGAATCATTGATACGGTTCAAAGCAACTGCTACGGCGGCTGCAATGAAGTGAATTGTTCCTGTGCCAGTGTCTAAGTTGGCTTAAATACCAAAATGCTAAATGCTGGCAATTAAACTGCGCCCCAAACTGCAGGACTGCCTCGTTACGGGCCACAATTATTCGGATCTGCAGATTCCCCTGGATTCTCTGATTCTCTGGCCGCCTAATGAGACTGCCGCAATGCTGCTGAGTCTGCTGTCGCCCGGCGCAGCTCATTAAATATTTAATTGCGAAATTAAAAGAATATGCCAGCGCAGCAGAAATGGGACTCGACTCTCCTATCTTGTCACCCCGAATGTGCAGTTGCAGCTAAAAGTCACAGAGACAACGGCAATTACTATCACAAATGCTTATTAAAATTGCTTTTACAAGTTGTTAATTTCATAATACCGGTTTTTATTGTGCGAAGGAATGGAATGCCAGGGGCATTTTGAGAAAGTACTTTATTGGCGCCAAAGTTTACCAGCTCATGTAAAATTTCCACAAGCCACACAGAAAAAAAAAATAATATTATAAACTCATATTAAAAAAAAAAAAACTTCAACTATTTTTTAGAATTTTCGATGAAAGCATCAGACATTTTTCTCTCCTTCGAAATCATTCTTGGATTTATTCTATTTAAAATATTAGTTCCTCTTGGTCTGAAGAATTTGCGGTCTTATTTTGTTGAAGAATAAAAATTGAACTCATGTTGTAAAGAATTTGCGGTTGACTTTGATTAAAGACAGACGAATTGTTTATAGTTTAGAATTGATATTGATCTTATTTTCTTTGAGTGTGCAAACTCCCACGACCTAAATCCTCAACCTCATCCTTGACCCCATCGATAGGCTCCTAGACCTGTGTAATACACTCATCCAAGTCCAGGTCCTTATTGATCGCTTGCGGTTGTGCACAATTTAGATCAAGGATACCGATAGGGCTTCGTGTTTATGCCAAAACCGTTTTGTCAATGCTGAAAACATTTATGCCAATTTGCGTTTTGGCGAGCTGACAACTCGACGGCGATGACGACGACGACGTTGGCGGCGCGACATCGGAAAAGTCGATAGCGAAAGTGGAAAAATTACGCGGCTGAGGAGGCAAAGTCTTTCGGCTCTTTTGCGCCACGGCGTCATCGTCGTCGTTGCCGTAACGGCAAAATTACAAAATTAAATTATTTTCAGGCGAATTTATCAACATGAAGGCAGAGACAGAGGCTCCCGGAACGCAGCTCCCGGAAATTGCTAAATATCTTTGTTACCAATTGAGTTTTTTTGCCTCCTCGTAAAGGAAACAGCCCCTTTGCTCTGTTATGATTCCAATATTAATGACATAATTATGCAATAAAATACCGGGCCTATCGCTGTTGATTTCGATCTGCTGTTTGGGCAGGCACTCCGGTTTCCGGTGTTCAGTTTGGTTCCCCGAAAATTCAAGATTAAATTTCAAACGTCAAAATGTAATTAATGGCAAAGTGCCAAAATAGAACAACAAATTTTTAATTATTTCCACAAAAAATAATATCAGATGTGAAGCTTAAAGATATTAAATAAACACGTAACCTTAAGTAATAAGCTAATTTTTAATATTTTAAAAATTGGTAAATCTGTATGTTTTTTCCAATGATCTGTGTTTTTTTGTAGTAGTTCTGTTCATTGTGTTTTGGCTTTTAAATATATTATTAACAGTCTGAGGTTCGTTAGTTTCACTCCACCTCATTTGAAATTCGGTACTCTAAGCCGCGAAGATGTGGTATCCTCAAATTACGGCCCTAATCCAGATTCAGCTGTCCGCCAACGGCGTCGGCGGCATTAAATCAGAAACTTTGCGTATTAGATCAGGCCAAACTCAGGCAACAACAACAAAACCGACCCGCATACGTTGCTCATCAGAAGGTGGCTCGAACTATACCAATTTATTTGCCACACTGATTGGCGTATTGTGCTCACTCCGGCCGCACACTTCCTTTCACGCACTCACGTTCCGAGTTCCCAGTTCCCAGCTCCTAGCTCCCCGGTTCCCCATTCCTTATTCTCCTGCGCCCGAGTTAAGCTACAAACTAAGCCTCATTATACGACCTCCCATTTCCCGTCCCAATCCCAATCGCAGTACCGGTAAGACATAGACAAGCTGCGCAACTGATTGCTAAATAGACAGGCAGCCAATACACATCGATAAGGCCGAGATAACGGACAGATTGTCTTTGGGCAATGGGGAATGGGAAATGGGAGTGGGATGGGCGGGGCAATGGGGCTTCGGTATGGTAACGAAGACGCTGCCTGATTAATTAGGGCATTAATTTTGCTAAATTACTCCAATACATTAGGGAGATCGAAGCCATTTGTCAAAATTAACCTGAGGACCAATGTAAATGAATTTGCCGTGCACCCAGCACACCCAGCGCTGTGCCGTAATGAAGTCCGGGGATATGCCAAAGATGCCCAAAGACGACCGATGTCGATGCCGAACTGGGCGTAGATTGCGGCAATGACAACGATTACGAAGGCGTATCAATGACTGATGAGGCTGCACGGCTGGATGCCGAGCACGTGGTCTGTCTCGACGACTTTCAATGGTCCGCCCCAGAGAGAGGGCATCAATCTCCACTCGTCCCCACTCCCCTTAATTCACTGCCCGCAACTCGGACTCGAACTCGGGACTCCTACCCATTTGCATAATTCAAAGCGCTGCATCCCAAGGCGTTTCCCGGTTCTTAGATCCTAAGAAATTGCTCACATACACCGGGAGAAGCTAAAGTTGCTATGCCCTAAAATAGTTTCTTATTTATCTAAACCTAAAGAAAGGTACCAAAAGGTGCCGACAATATAGGGTGGTAATACCATCGATATATGTAATTTATTGATTATCTGTAACTATATATTGTTTACTTTCTTTAAGTTTTCCTTAGTTTTTGTAATTTGTGGATAATTTCCGATAGTATCGGTAGTCAAAACTATCGATGATGGCCACTATCGATGTTTTCACAACCCTACTAAGATAGGTCCTTTAAACTGGATCAATAAAATCAGCAATAGTGACCCTAGTCAAGTCCTGTCCAATTTTTCTGTAGTGTAGCACTCTTTCTCCCAGTTGGCCACTGCCTCAAATGTCAACGGCAGTCAAGATGCTCTGTTGTCTATCTGTCAGCTAGTCAGTCTGTCAGTCACTCAGTCAGTCAGTGAGTCATTCAGCCATAGCCCAGGAACCCAGCTTGTTTTCAATCCCGACGGATAAGTTAACAAAGCGCACAGACCACAGAGCCTTCTGCCGGGCACACCGAACCCGGGGGACAGTAGAGTTGGATAGTGGAGTAGAGGGTAGTGGAGTGGAGAGTGTTCAGCTGGGTTTGCGGAAAGCGCGCATTCTTCCAGCTTTGCGCTAAGCCACTTTTGTGTGGTCCACGGACGCACCGAAGACGTCTCCGGCTCTCCTCTCCTCGAAACCCTGCTGCATTAATGGGCACGGGCGACATTTCCCACTTACGATTGCACAGGCATATTATGAAAAATGCACAATGTCCCATCAACACACGGAGCTTAGGAGGGAGATGAAAGGAAAGAAGGGGAAAGGGGAATCCCAACGACGACTGTAACGACGTCATCAGTGCTCGAAACGCCCCCGTAGTCATCAGCTTAAAGTTTTCTAGACGAAGACGGTGGAAGGATAAAGGACATAGGACACAGGACACGGGACTCCCAGGTACGCTGCTTTACATTTTTATGCGAGTGTGTGTGTATTCCGGGTGCCAAAAGGGGGCGCAGTGGGCGGGCGTGAGCGGCGGCATTAATAATTGAAATATTCACTAACAGGAAGTTGAAGACGTTAATGGCGCCCAACGAGAGGGAACGCCCCTTGTACTATCTTCCCTCGCGCTTGATTGAGGTTTACTTTGCTGCTGCTGCTCCTGATGCTTCTTCTGATGCTTCTTCTGATGCTTCTTCTGATGCTAATGCATAAACCATGCACAGACATCAGCAGGCAGCTCGCATCACATCGGTGAGTCGTCGGTGTGGTCCGGGTTTTTAGTCTCAGAGCTTCGCCTTCTGCTGCTGCTGTGGTCTAGGCAACTTATTTTTAGCTCATTACGGCCAAACGACTGCGACGGACACGAAACGCCTCTCGAGAAGTCGGAGCCCTTGTCCTTTTGGAGCTGCTTCCTGTTTGACACCAACCTCCAGCCTCGAACCAACCAACCAACCTCCGCCACTGCGGCATCATCTTGTGTTTTGAACTTGCCGTATTCCCAAAACGCTGGCATGCGTAATGAGCCGGGGCTCGGGTTGCTCGGGCTGCTCCTTCTTCGCTTTCTTCTTGTTTTGTAATTTCAAAATCATTTCGCCGCGCGCTCCAAAAACGGCAATGCGTGTTGCACTGCTCCAAAAATGTACAACGCTTTAGAAATACAGAAATGAATTTTTTAAAGAAAAGTTTTAAAATTGAAATTTCGAATTTCAAAAAAGAAACAATTTTTGGCTATAAAAAAGTTATCTGGTATCTAAAAGTAACTGGGATGCTACAATTTATTTGGAAATAAATACTGCGAGGGTCCTTTCACAGCATACATTTCAGTTGTGGCTTAAGTATTATGGAGTGTTTGGTAATTTAAAAGTTCTGAACGATGCATTCTCCCTGTGTATTTAACTTGGGGCTACCGTTGTGGTCCTGTTTCTTCCCGCTCCGTCACCAGGACACCCTTGCTTTTGTTGGGGCTCCCAGCCCGCAGCTCGCAGCTCGCAGCTCCCTGTTCTGTTTCCGCTTTCTGTCCAGGGGCAAAGGCGTCGCTTGTTCCCGAATTCCCGTAGCAGTCATTTGCGTTTATTATCACAACGCGTTGACTTGGCCATTCCTCCATCCTCCGGCTCCTCGGCACATCAACTTCAATATACCGACTCGAATCGGGCATAAAGTATAAGGTTATTCGATTTTTTGCATGCGCGGCTTTAAAGCAATCTGCTCCGGCTTTAATGTGCGCTCGAGTGGATGTGGATGTCGGGTTATCGGGTGTGGAATTGTGGAGAAATGCGGAAAGGAAGGATGCGCCTGGCGCAAACTGTAACCGCAAAACGCCAAAAGGAAATAAATGTGCGACTTTGCAATGAAACAAGCATTTATGGTGCCATAAAACAAACCAAGCACGAATATTTCTAACTCATCTTAAAACAAATACATACAGTTTCTCAGTGTGTGTGTGTCGGTGTATCTGTGTCTGTTTGCTCTTATGTAAGAGCGGAGCATCCTCGTCCTTTTCATCCTGCTCCTGCGTTTTAGTCCGCATGTGTTTGATTACATGGCCAAAATTTTGTGTGTGTTTTGTGTTTGACTACGGCTTTTGCAAACGGCAAAATAAGGCTGAGAACTGAGGACTGAGGACAACAAGGACGAGTGGGAAGAGTGGGTGGCTGAAGGTTGAGAGAGTGAGACAAAGTCAAGCATAAACTTGCTCAGATAAAGTTTGATTAGTGCGACAGACTAAGCCTATCTGCCATCGCCGCGGTTAACAGATACCTCCGCCAAACGCGGTCGCCCGCTTTTCGCTCAGTGCACACAGATAGAAAAAGAGCGGGATATTTTAAAAAAGATTTTAAATTTATGGTAAGTGATCAGAATGCAAATTAAGAATAATTTGATAATTAGTAGACTTTTAAAATCATTTTAAAATGTGTCTAAAAGTATGCACAATATATCTTAAATCCAAACATTTTTACTGTATACTTTTAGGCTCTTTTTATATTTAATTTAAGACACTACTGAGTAACAGTAAATAAATTAAGATTTATTTTAATTTTTTTTTCATGTTGTATCTTACAATGTTATTAATTAATTCCTTTTTTTTACAAAATAAATTTTTTGTGTGCACGCAAATATGTACCAACATATGGACCAGCATTTAGACCTCGGCAAATTTGTGAAATTGTGATATAAAAAACCAGCCGAAGGCAGCGCGAAAAAAGGAGCTGCTGAACAGGATCTGAGCACACAAAAACCGCAAAATACAAAACGCAAAATTACTCCCACGGGACAGGCGGGGGTGAAATGGTGGGGGCGTGGCCCCAACCAAATTACCGTCAGCTCGGTGGGAAATACTGAAATACCGAAAAGTACGAAATGACATGTCGCATTTTAAAGTTGCCTCAACGTCAACGTCAACTTCAGGCTTCAAGCTCCTGTAAGGGAATAAAAAATAAAGGAAAAACAGACTGGAGATGGGTGGTTAAATTGTTTTAGAATGCTTTGTTGGTTTTTTGTCTGCCTCGTGCGCTGCTGCTGTTCTTTTGCGGTGTAATTTGAATATGCGCGCCTTAAAGTGAAAGCATTTGCATGCTGGATGCCCCCACTCACTCTCCCTTTCCTCTGACCACGAGACACATTTACGGGTAAACAGTGTTAATGAAGTCGCATTAATTTGAGTGCGTTACACAGGACAACGCGAAAGGACACGGCAGCCCGGAAGGAACGCAACAAAGCCGTCACAGATGAAGCACAAGGAGCTGAACTGGGAACCGGTGAAGGAAGCAGATCCAGAAAGACCAACAGCAACTCCTTTGCACACTTATGTTCATTCGGAGACAGTGAAAAAATATACCTCATTTAAAATAATTTGTTGGCATTATATTTAATACTGCTTATAAAAATCTTTAAAGAGCTTTAAAATCGCCAAAAATCTATGCCTAAAAGTATGCTACAACATATTTTAAAATTGAATGGTTACTTTTTTCACAGCATACTTTTAGACACCATTATTTTAAAATCTTCAGGATATCGTAATTATTGCTAAAATGGTTTTTCATTAGAATTTTTTTGTTTATCCCTTAGACATTTCTTTAGAAACAGCGTCACTTTAACTGCCTCTATTTTTCATTACATGACTATTTTTCACAGCATAGTTTTCGACAGCTGAGGTTAAAAGTCTTCGATATATCAAAAGTACTGGTTACAATTTCTTTCACTTTTTTATATAGTGGATTTAAAATTTAGGATAGTTCATCGAATTCGAATGTAGGTCGCATTTTCGCTCAGTGCACTTGACAGGCTCACACGCCGCGGCCCAGGCGAAGACAATGACAATACAAACATCGAGTAACAGGGAAAAATGGCCAAAACGGCACAGGGACGACGAGGGCCCGGCAAAGAGTTGTTGCTCCTTCTCCTCTTAGGAGACATGGGCCTGGATGAGAGAAGGAGCATCCAGCATCCACAGCATCCACATCGTAAACCGGCGACGGCAACATGAAAATCTTGTCATATTTTTCTTGTTTACTGTCAACATCTTTGTACTTGAAGTCCCATTATGTTAATTATGATGAAGTAAACAGGACACAGTTGTTGTTTATTATAATTACCAGCAGTCGAGTCAGCAGACAGTCGGGACTGGAGTTGCAAAATGAATTTGTTGCACGTCCAAACAGAGGCAACGGGATGAGGACGAGGATGGGGCTGCCAAGTTAACTAATTCAATTAGCCGAAGGTCCTGAAAATTCGCCAGCGGCTGGAGCGATAATATTTGCCAACTTTCACGCATTAACAGTTGAGCATGGGTTTTTATTGGAAACTTTGTGAACGGAGTATGAAGTGTGTATCCCTTTGTCTTGCGGTTATAATAGAAATTCCCGGCATACTTTGCCAAGCGGCATTGTTTGCCAATACAAACAAAAATAATCAATAGAAATTGTTATGCAAACAGCCTTTTAGTCCCTTTGTATGCGAGTCTCCTTCGCTTATTTGCCCAGGAAAGTGATGGGATGTGATGTTTGGCCAGACAAGGCAGCCGAAAAAGAAGAGGGGAGGGCAAAAGAAAGCCGAAGGCAAAGGACACGCATGCAAAAGGGGTTTCCGAGAGGAGTTGCGAAAAGTACCCACCCAGAAACACCCACGCATCCTTGCGCTCCTCTTCGTCCTCTGCCAAATGCATTTTTAATAATGCAGCGGACGCTGCGCTGTCAAAAAACAATGACATTAATTAGCCGCTCTTTGTGAGTGCTGGAAACAAAAAGTAAATTTCTATGCAGCTGCTCTCTGGGTCCTCAGTCCTCAGTGCTCAGTCCTTGGTCCTTGGTTTCCTTGGGTTCTTTGGGTCCTTCTCCCTTCCCTCACTTTTCTCGTCCCGGCTCCTGTTGTTGTCCATTTCTTTTATGTGCCAACCCAACAGCGGAAAAATTCATTACACTTTTGCACATTGTGCGCGTTTTTGTATTCAGAACAAAAAGACGTGCCCAGGGAGCGCAGCGTGAAAAGTTATCTAAGAGTGTGGAAAATGGCCAGTGGGTGGCTGGGCGTAAGCTACGGGGTGGCTCCAAGTGGGTGGTGGTGGTGGTGCATATGCCTTCCTCACGAACCGTGAGATAATGAGTGATGCTTGCAGTTGAGGCTCCACGGGGCGTATACGTAACGCGGCAAGAGGGTGCCAATCAATCACACCTTCTGGGAGGGCAGTCTAAAAAAATAGGTGTAAAATATACCTGGATAAACTAATAAAAAGGTATTTATACTATAAATTTTATAGGAAAGACACATTTAATTCTTATATGCCTCAAAGAATCCATTCCGCTGTATATTTAAAATATTTTGTTGCCTACTTTTGGACATCTTTATAATTTCAAATTGAAAATTTTAGAACCATTATCATTTCTTCTATTTTTACATGTTTTACAGCATTTTTTTTATTAATTCATTCTTAAGAATAGCAAATCATTTTTCCTGCATGTCTAAAAGAAAACAAAAGAAGAGAAGTTCATTTCGAATAAAATTGTACGGACTCCTGCATCTATAATATATTGTTGCATACTTTTAGACACCTTTCTAGTTCATTTTAAAACTATAAAGACACCTTTAAAACTATAGATGGCATTTCTGACCTAAGTTTTTACAATGTTTGGACATTTTAAGCTCTGATTATTTTATAACATTGTATTTCCAACAGGACCCCTCAATACTAAGTATCTCTTAGTCGGGTAAACACCATTTATGTGTTATTTCTAGCTTGTTATTGTGCGCTCCTCTCGAGAAGAAATGCCTGTCTGACCGCTCTGTTTTCCCTGCTGCGTTTCATGTATTATTGCATTCTTCTGCTCAATGTGTGGACCGCCTCTGACCCCTTGACCCCTGCAAGCCCCTTCGCTTCCTTATACGTTCGACAAGTGGACCGGGGCTCAATGCGAATGGCGAATGGCGACTAATGTCCAGCAGGCACGTTTTAAGCGCACAAAGCTGTAAAATATGTAGCAGACCGGCACGCCCACTCCCAAGCACAAACACACGTACACAACGCCCACAGCAACAAAAGCAGGACACCCCCACACAAACACAAACAGAAACACACAGATGCATTTGGCACAGCGTGTGTACACACATTTGATAAAAGAAACAAAGCAAAAAAAATGAAAATAAACAAATCGCGCCATAAATTGCAACTTGGCAATTTTGAGAATGTAAACAGGAAATGTTTTCTTTCTTTCTCGCTAGATTTTTCATTATGTTGGCGATGTGAATAAAATGTCATTACCCAAATGAACGTGAGCTTAAAGAAGGTTCTCGATGCAGCAAAGCGCCTTAAAGTGGGCTTTACAGGTGGAAAAAAAACTCGACATGAATTTGATTTCACTAGAGTTTTGAAATCGGTTTTAAAGGTTCCCGAAGGTTTGCAATGAAATAAGACCATCTTTCGAATGTATAATATTTTGTTGCATACTTTTAAGCACCTTTATAAGTTATTTTAAAATTTTAGTGATTTCCGATCATTGATCCCCATTATTTATATATTATTATGAAAATAATTATAAACATCGTGTTTCGGAATGAATCATAATATATATTGTTGCCTACTTTTAGGTGGTAGGTAGGCTTTTATGGTAGCTAAACCCATGATAAATATTTTTTCAGTGTATGATTTTTATTCGTCGTACTGAGAAGTTCCCTTACAAATGTATTTTCCGCCCGTGATGTTGCATTAATGGTTACTACCATGTATGCAATGTGCAGTACCGTACCGCCCCCTCTTGTAGCTTTTGTGTGACTGCATCTTGAGTTTCACAGCAAGTTTACTTCAAGTTCCATAATTGCAGTTTGAGTGCTGCTCAGAAATCCCCCCCCCCCCCTGGTTTTCAAGGAGGAGAGCTCATTGAAGAGCCCCATTTCGAGCAAAAAAACATTCGCACAATGAACAGGCGCGCAATCGGGCTAATTTCTTTTCTGAAAAGTTTCGACTTGACTTTGGGACTCTCGTTGGCAGAAAAGTTAATTTGTAGGCATCGCGACAAGAATTTGACGCATCAAGAACTTTGATTAAAAGCACACACACACATATACATGCTCCGCAATAGGATTTACACCTCCATATGTGAGTGGAGCTCACCGAATTGCCATATAAATTTGCACATAAAGTGTTCAACGGCTGCCATTCGTGGGCGGCAGAGAGAAAGAGAGCGCTCTTCTTTGCCATGGAAAAATATATAAAACAAATTTATAACAAAAACGTGATGTGGTTATTGATGGATGGCCTGGATGGTTGGATGGCTGGAATTGTTTTGGCCGGGTCGGTTCAAAGGTGGCTCAGCGAGCGAGGTGAACACCTCTGAGGCACCGCACACATGCAGAAAATAAAACATCAGCACTCGGAAAAATCTATAATCAAGGTTTCGATTGACTATTGTTTTTACTCTTAAGGGTTTCGAAAAGTATGCAGTAAAAAAATATATTCGCCTTCCGAAAGAAATCTCTCAAGCTTGCGTTTTCAATATATAAATATTTAATTGCATACTTTTTGACACTTACAAGTGATTTTGGCTTGTAATGCCTATTTTTCCCCAGTGTTCCCTCCCCCCAACTCATCTAAAAGGGCAACTGCCCGGGGTCGCATGTGGATGCGGGCTTGTATCGAAAAAATAATCATTTTCCTTCGGCTGTCGTCTTTAATTATTTTGACAACCCGATGCCACCGACCAAAAACCAGCAACTGCATGGACGTGTCGGATTCGTTTATTATGTGGGTTGGATTAAAAGCTCCAGGCAGCTATCCGGGATCCTGGATCCTGGACCAGACTAGATGGAGGGAGTCACGTGCGTTTGCTGGTCCCCCCGTTTGTTTGGCCAGGCCACCGCTACCGCCATCGTCGTCATCGGGGCCAGATCGATACATAAGCAATCTGAAGCGACCCCGGTCACGCAGCTCCTTCCTTGGGCCGTCCCGTTTCATTAAAAGTTCACATTTGTTTGGCCCGCCTGGCCTGCTTTGCTAATTACGGCACGGCACCGCATTAAGTGTCCAGTTCCGCTGTCATCCGCCATCCGGTGCCTCTGTATCTGGATTTTCCAAGGATGCAGCTGCCGTCAGTGGCAATTTTGTAGCCAGTCAAAGTGGAAGGCGAGAGTCGAGTCTAGTGCTGTCCGTTTTTCTGAATTCAAATATATCCTAAAAATGGAAATAAAATATTTCCATTAACAAAGATTGCAATTTATGTAAAGGTGTCTAAAAGTATGCAGTGAAAAACTGCAAATTTATGTTGTGGCATACTTTTGGACACCTTTATAAATAAACTAAAAAATTCGTTTATTTTTGTGTTTCAGAAGTTTCTACTAATTATTGCTGGTGGAAATATTTTTCATTCGCTGATTGTTGTCACTAGGTAATAAATCCTTTCTTAGGTAAAAGCTGCACTTTAGTACGAAAATTTGCTACAAATATAGAGGCAGTAGCTTTTCTATAGTCATAGGGTCGTAGTATTTTTAAAAAATAAAAACCATTTAAGAACATTAGAGTAGCTAGTTTTAGATGACTTTTGAACTGAGCAGATGGCAACACTTGTGCAGGTTCAAGGATCCTTCTCGCTCACATGCACATGTCACCGAGGGGGAAGGTGGGGGGTAAGGGGTGAGGAACCCCCTGAAAACCGGTGGAAGGAGCCAAGGAGCATGGTTATTGTTGCCTCTGGCACTCACGGTGTTTGGTTAATGCGTCGTCTTCCTCCTCGCAGGACCCACTCCACCGGCAAACGTTTTCTTTTCGCTTACTCGTTTTATTTTTATTGTATTTCGTTTGCGTTTGCCATTACCCGTAGAATGCCATCCTGAGCAGCCCCCTCCCCCCTCCGCACTTCCACACTGCTTTTCCATTTCCAATCACTGAGCAGCAACAATCGAACGCTCCCGGCTCTTGGCAGTCGACAGTCTGGATTCTGGAGATCCTGGAGCCTGAATTCTGGAGTCTGGAGCCCGAGGTCGGCAATCTGCAGTTGGCAGTTGCCAGGCGAAATGCTTTTAACTTTTATGGCTCTAATGGAGTTTTATGCATCATCTCCACCGTCTACCGCCTCTACCGCCTCTCCCGCCGGATGTGTGTGGACTCTTACGCGTTTTCAAGTCACCGAAACTGCACTTTAACCACGGCACAGACTGCTTAATTCTCCCAGCCGCCTATTTGCATGTGTAATCTGCTTAATGCTCCGAGTGACCTGCAATTTGAAAATGCACAGCAAAAAGAAAAGCACTTTAATTCGATGTTTAATATTAATTGGATGAAAATCATTGCGGTTTTGAATTCACTCATAATGGCGTCTAAAAGTATGCAGAGGAAAATTAATCTCTGTTTTCAGACTCAAAATATATTCTGGCATAATTTTATTAACCTTTATGATTGATTTTGAAATCCTAGACATTTTTCTCGTTCTCTGCCGCCACACGGACAGTATGCATTAGAATAATATGAAATTAATTCGAATGAGCCTTAAATATACATCACTTAGTTTTATTTATCAGTGTAGGAAGCTCTACAGTGGTCAGTCAGATGATCTGACCCGCGTTCCCCGACACTCGACCATTTTGTCCGTGACTTATCGACGTAGCCACGCTCCGCTGCACCCCGTCCCGCCTCTCCATGGGCGTGGCATGGGGGGCCACGGCCGCCGACTGTCGAAATTTTGAATTTTGATTGGCATCAGCGTGCGGCGGTGCAGTGTTCCGTGATTATCGCCCAGCTGGGTACAGTGTCCTCTGGACTTTGGGACTTTCGGACTCCGCGAAATGTGTCAGTGACCTGGCTTATGGCAATTTGGTCATCAAAATTGCATAGTGCTCATGATGCTAATTGCAGGGCGGCCCGTGTTTTGCTGACTAATTTTGTTGTTTGCCACGAACGTTGATATTCCGCCAGGAGAGGAAGCACGGTCTCTCGACTAAGGAATAACTGGCAGCCAGGGGCGCAATTAGCCGATTGATTACTCCCCTTCAATTTAGTTCTTAGCTGAATCACCCGGAATAATTCCGAATCTTCGGCAGGCCATTCAAATAACTGTAATTGAGTTCGAAAAGTTATAAAAGCACCCTTCCAATTAGTTTATAAATTTATTTCAATGATTGTCATTAGTTATTTCATCAATACAATTCAATAAATATTTTCTTTCATTCTTATGAAATCCTGCACTTCTGTTTGTATTGAACTTTATGAGTTACCTCGCTTTTCCCCCTCATTAACCAAAAAGTTAAGATCCAATTATTGTGGCATCAAGCAAAAGAACCCAAGGAAAACTCGTTTTAACAAAAAAAGGGCCAACTAAAAAGAAAAATCGTTGAAATCGCGAACGAATTCAAAATACCTAATTTTATTACGGGGCATCAGTGTGCTTTCACCGAAAAATTTAATTTTCCAAATCACAAATTCTTTATTTGTTTCCACGAGCGGCGGCGGCCTTTCGCCTTCCACTTCAGTTTCAGGATGGCTGAAAGGACCCTTTCCAAGGAGGCGCTAGAGAGCCAAAGGAGAGCCACTCATGCCGGTTTTGCAGGGCTGTCCTTATTGAATTGCTGCAATTGGACTCCTCAATGTGCACATCTTCTCCTGGCCTGGATTCATCCGCTTTCGTCTCGTGATTCTGGTGTTTCTGGAGGGAAAAGGAAGGAAAGGGAAGAGAGCCCAGCGAAAGCCATGAAAAATACAGTAAACCCGCTTTATTTTCACATTTTATAAATTTTTCCTTTTCGTTGCTCCGTATCTTTGCCTGTTTGTGGTCTGCCCAGTGTTTTCTGCAGGGATCCTCCGGTGCATTCCACCGTTGAAAGGTAAAAAAGGTAAGTAAAAGAAATATAGGGGGGTTTCCACTGACTGAAGCGAAAGGCACGCGATATATAGTAAACTCACCCAGCAGCAGCCAACGAAAGTAGGTATATATATGGCATAGTATGGTGTAGTATGTATTTTTCGGGGCATCTCGGGGAAAATAGCACAAGCGGCAGAGCGGAAACGGAAAAGAAAAATATTGTTTCAATTCAATTGAAGCTAAAATTGCATGATTGCAACCAAACCAGACGAAAGAGGAACCGAACCGGATGCCGAGGAGATGGCGCAATGTGCCAGTTTCCAGCTTTTCCTCCGCCCCTCAGCCCCTCCCCCTTCGCTTTTCCCACTCACATGAGC
This sequence comes from Drosophila pseudotakahashii, assembly GCA_035046095.1. Lineage (NCBI taxonomy): Eukaryota > Metazoa > Arthropoda > Insecta > Diptera > Drosophilidae > Drosophila > Drosophila pseudotakahashii. Next base: position 1,286,469 of record JAWNOE010000198.1, read on the forward strand.
TACTCGAGTTTAAACAATAAACAGCAGAAAATACAAACGACGGGGACATTGGGTAATCCTTGTTCAAGGGTTAAAAGGATTCCCATCTATGTCGGAAAATGGCAAAGGAGGATAAGGGTTACAGACATTAAGTCTTCAATAAATACTATTTCGGGCCAGGCAAGTTTAGCATTTCACTGTAATTAATGCAATTATCTTCCAGCAGCTTTAGCTTAAAAGGGGGACTTAAATTTAACTCAATTGGTGAAAGCTCATCAATAAGGACTCATAGACTTATACTAGGTCGTACACAGAACATTAATAAGATATATCATTTTAACTAAATATAAAATGTGTATGATAGGAAATCAATACCTACCTAGTGAATAATATTTTTTAAAATTAAATAAAGCATTGAAATACATTCTAAAAAGAGACTCTAAAACATTTTTGTGTTATTTTTCCATTATATAAAAAATATAATTATAAAATAAAAATAGGATAAATCATCAGAAGGGAAAAGAAAAAGGCCTTTAAAAAAATGTACATATTTAATTTAATTTTTTAACTATTTAATATTTATATTAGTGTAGCCTGTTTTTCCATATCCGCATAGTAGTAACTAGAGTAGACTCCCAAGTAATCTGCTGCTTAGGAGGCCCTGTATCTTTATAAGCTGCTTAGGCCTGCGGGCTGTCGTCGGAATCGGAATCTGGAATCTGGAATCCGGAGTCCAAAGTCGAGCGTCCACTGCTCCCTCGGCGAAGTCCTGCAAGGACTTTTCCCCGACAGCAAGGTGCTGGCCTCGACGTCATTCCACGGATCTGGTCAACTCGACTGTGCTGCCATCTCATAAACTCTTCATGAACATTTAGAGGGGGGCGAAGGGAGCGGCGCATAATAATGTTTGCATAGCTTTTCGGTTTTATTACTCGGCTGTGTAAATGCCAGCACAGCACCGTCGTCGTCGTCCTGGTCGTTACACTTTGCTGCAGTGCCCTTGTCTCCCTACACTTTAGATAAAATCTGTCTAGAACGGGTAATCCTGATCGCATCAGCCATAAAGTAGATAGCATGTACAAAACATCAATTATATTGCAATATTTTTAAAGGTATAATATTGTTCTAAAAAGATTACGTATACGGAATTCACAGCTTGTGGGTTGGGTTTGAATAGCTATATTAATCATTCACTATATAAATTTCTACATATTTAGAGGTGCTAAGAGATTTAAATATATGATATATGCTATTTAGATCAATAACTCCGTAAATTTCCACACCCTTAAACGAGAAATAAATTAATTAAGAGATTTTAATTGATTTTAATTAATTTAAAGCCGATTAAGAAGGCATTTTAATGCACAAAGATATCATAAATATATAGAAATATTAGTTTGAGACTTATAGGTCTTTTAAATTGCTTTGGAAAGCTTTATAAATAGAATTAGGATAAAGTGAAAAAGGAGTTTAAAATCATAAAATCATAGAATATACATCTTACGGGAAAATATTAAAATAATCCAACTCATAAAAAGCTTCTAAAATGATAGTATTTAAAGTATTTTAAAATCATTCTTTTGCCGATAGTTGTAAAGTTATGAAGAATACATACGATTTAATTAGTTAGGATAAATATTTCACCGGCTTATTTATAGAAAATATAACTTACTGGGAAATAAAAAGATTAATAAAGTCCCATAACAAAAAGCAGCTAAAATGACAATAAAATATATTTTTTATCTGTGCATAGCTACCTTTCTTTGGCGCTTTCTCCGCCTTTCTCCTGGTCTCCTGGTCTCCTGGCTTCCGCGTGACAGCGACAAGCCATTCCTCTTCCACCCTCTGAAGTCATTTACATGTTACAGTCGAGGCCACATTATATATACCATCCACCATACCATCTTATCTTTGGGCTCGGTGGCTGTCTGGACGAGTTCTGGACGTCTTGGCCACTTTATGTTTTGCTTTTGTGCATTTTTGAGTTAATATGCTTAGCAGCACATTTTGTTGTCCCAGACGACATCGTCTTCTTGGCGGCCGAGAAAAGGGGAGCGAAAGGAGGAAAGCCGAGTAGATAGGGACATTTCTCTGGAAGCTTATCTGCTCGTGCTTGTCGAAATTTTTATTTCCTTCGTTTTTGGGACTCCGACTTTCGCTTTAAGAACTCAAACATATTACCCTTGTACTCCTGCTTGTTCTTTGGGCCATTTTTCTTGGCCGCCTTTTGTTTTAGTTTGGCTGCTTTGTTCTGCTTTGAAGTTTGCTGACTGGTCTTTAAGGACATTGGAAATTGCGGTCAGGACAATTAATTTCCGGTTGAAGAAACTTTGCTTCAGTTTTTTGGCAGCCATTCAACCCACTCCTTTTTCGTTTTTGCGACTGGCATTAGGTGGGCATTATTATTGAGCGTAAAGGCAAAGCAAAACTTTTCGTCTTGCCCCGACTCTAATCGACCTTGTTCCAGTGCCCACCCCCCCATCTTTGTTTTCTTATTTGCAAAATAAATTTATCCTATCATGGGGACCATGAAACTTTCGGTCTTCGGTGTTCAAGGTGTGGATAAGTTGGGAAGGGGGAGGGGGGGGAGCTTCTCGAGACCGCAAAACAACACTTATGCTTTCCACACCGACTGGCATAAGTTAAAAATCACTTACCTTCGTGGCGGCCCACGTTGCGTATGCTTAACAAAGTGCCATCAGGTTTTCAAACACACAAGGGTTAACAACCATGCACTGGAAAAATTGATATTTTTCTTTTTTTGAGATTTAGGTAGAAAACCAATTAAATAATTTTACAGCATTTAAAGAACAAAACATAAACTTTTTTTTAACTTTTTTTTTTTTTCGAAAATCTAAAAATGTAATATTTTTATGTGGCTTTCTCTCCGTGTGCGCATAAAGTGTGTTAAAAAGAAGTCACCCTTCCACATATTTAGCAGTCTAACGAACGCATTCACCACCAACACAGCGACAGCCCCACTATTTACCATACAAAGATCCTGGGGGAAGGACTCAGACTCGAACTCGACCCTACGCCTACAAGTGCCAGTGTCCGTGTCCGAGGATATGCCTCTATCAGCCTCCATCACAGGCTGCTCATTAAAATTTCAGCTCACGTGCACAATCTGCACTTAGAGGACCCTTCGAGGTTTGAATTTTTCACATTTTCGCCAAACTCTCGAGATGATTTCTTCTGCTACGTCTCACCGTCGCCAGTGTTTTGGTTTGTGTTTCTGTTTCGCTTTCTGGCCCCTGGCCACAGTTGTCTACGCTTGAGAATGGAAAACTAGTCGTACACGTAATACGTATACGTGTCTTCCTCCCACCTAAGTGCTATGCCATGTTATGCACGCACATGTGTGTGTGTGGAGCCTCAAACAAACAAGCATTGTTAACGGTAAGGAAGTTATTTGCAGTGTCCCCAACACAATACGGCCGCAAATATGCTGGCTCTTATGTGGGCAAATGGTACAGTACACTCAGAGAAATATGTGATTATCTTTGTTATTAAAATGGAGAGTACTGAACTCATGAATAAGAAGTTTTGGATTAATATTGTGAATATTACTTCATATTACATTATCATGTTAGATTGAACACGAAAAAAATACTGAAATCAAGAACATTCGTTCTCAAATACTCAAATCAAGAACATTTGTTCCCATATACTAAAATCAAGAACATTTGACCCAAGTTCTAAAATAAAGATCATTTGTTCCCAAATTCTTAAATCAGGAGCATTCGTTCTCAAGTTTTCCCAGTGTACAGATGGGTGAGGGGGCCCAAGGACGAAACAAAACAAATTTGAACTGTAAAAAATGGATGTCCCTTCCTTTTGGCTGCTCTGCTGCTGCTCTTGCTGCCGCAGGTGCCGTTCTTAGTTGGTGGGTGGGTTCCAACTTGACATGTCATCAAAAACACATTAAATGCGTTTTTTACGAGCTCGTTTATCCAAACTGTCGTCCACCTGTTAAGTTCAGCGAGGGGGTCGGGAAAATGGGGAAACCGCCGTCAGGACTACGACCGGAAATTGCCGTTGCGTGGTAATTGAAAACTTTTTTTTCTGCTTTTTTTCTGCCCTGTGAGCTGGTTCGCTGCTGTTGGCAACAAAGTGGCATTTCTGTAAATTAGTTATATAATTTTTGTGCTCGCCACAAACAACGGCATCAGCACAAAAAGTTGCAGGAAATTTGACAAGCTTTTACGGCTCCTCCAGCGATAACGAATCGGGTTTTGTGCAATGATTTATAATTGTTTCATTTGACATTTCCAGCTGCATTGCTACCCAGTAAATTCGTTATGGAAAGAACACTTACGAAGGATATAATTACCCAATAGGTTTCTAGGTGGGTCTGCAAACTTGAAATATTTTATTTTTAAAGTATTGTTTGGTCAAACATTTTCTGAGTTCTGAATATTATTTACATTTTTATTTGAAAGTTCTTCAATTACTGCATTTAGAATTTAAAATAATTATTTAAGGCAATTAATTTCAATCTGTAATAGGACATAAATAACATAAGTTGTTGCATACTTTTAGACACCTTTATAGGTGACTTCAAAATACTAGTGATTTCCGTGACACCACCGTTTCTAGTCTTTCAGTTACATTTAGACCTAATTCCATGGAAATAGTTTGTAACTTTGGCAAGCGGAATTAACTTCAGGGCCATAAGTCTAGCCATTAGTTCGTCCTTTCAACTTGGCAGGCTCCGAGGTAGACGACTCCTGGTCGCCGCCATCCTGTTTCCTTGTGGCCAACTCCTCCGCTCTTCGCTCCCGTTGCCTGCCACAAACTGCTGCTTAAATGGGAGTCGTGTCGCAGTCTGAGTCGACTTAATTAAGATAAATGTTCAGCAGCAATTAACGTCTCAGATTTAAATAAACTTGTCGGCCATGTGTGGAGTCGCCGCCTGCGTGTGTGTGTGTATGTGTGCTGGTGCCAGGATGCCTCGTTGACACTTCAGTCATTAAAAGTGGCAGGAACAGGGGACAGGAAGCACTTCTCGGGATGTAAAAATAAAAAAGGGGGAAACTACTGCAAATTAACCACCTCTTTCGCCCTGCGGAACCCCTCTGTCTGCCAATAGTTATTGTGTAAAAATTAACGCCTAGTTAGATCGAACCTGTCTCCTTGCGAGTTCCTCCCCCATTTTAGCCCAAAGTTGCGCAGTCGGAAACTTTGTCCTTTACGCTCCACATAGCCGCACTCATTAACTTTCCTAATTGAAACTATTAGCGAGTTGCGGGTAGTTCCCTAGCTCCCCTTTTCCCTCCCCTTCCCTCTCCATTCTCCCCTCTACCCCTCTATTTTTATTGTAATTTTGCATAACTTTAAAGTCAAATGCGATTAAGCCCAAGTTGCAGTCAAGGATTAGGTTATCGCTCAAATGTGTGCAATGGAATTATGTGTTGCCTGACATGCTTGCTAAGTACATGACTAAGGGATCAGAGGCTGGAGGTTGGAGGTCGATGGGGTCATGTGCAGTGCCAATGATAACTCAATTTGCGCCATTGTGCATTTTGTCAAGAGCTGTGGTGGGGCTTCCTTCTACTTCGTTAAAGCTTAATACAACGAAATTGAAAAGCCCTACATTTTTATATATTTTGTTTTGAAATTACTCGTAAAGCCGCCCAAAAGCACGCAACGATATATTTAGAGCCAAAAGCACTGCATACTTTTTGTCAGCTTCTTAAAAAGTTTCAAATCTTTAGAAATTTCAGGGTGAGCTGAGTTAAAGGTAAAGTAAAACAATTTAAAAAGCAATAAAATATTTTAATATATTTTGTAGAGGTACCGAAAAGTACTGCATACTTTTCAACACTTTTCTAAAAGATTTCGATCCAATATAGATTTCTGGAAGAGCTACAAAAATACAATTTCTTTTATAATAAATTTGTTTTATAATAAACTTTTTCATAATAGCCATAACTAATAAAATATGTGATGTGGAAAAGGTTTTGCAACATATTAAATTAAAAGCCTTTGTATAGTTTATGAGAAATGTGGGATCCATATGTTACCTCGTCTAAAAAAACCCAGTTGTTTGCATGTAAGGAGGTGGCTTGCGGTGCATCAACCTGGATCAAGGGGCTGCCCACGGAGACCCAACTAATTAGTGCCATACGAAAGTTGGCCCACACAGGAGGACGCAGCTGCTCGATGTTTAAGCCTCGGGCGTTTGCACAAAACTAAAACAATGCAGCATGGCAGCCAAGGCAGTCAAGGAGCCCGGCGAAACTTTGGGCAAATGTTTGCCTCCACCAACTGTGGACATTATTCAGAAATGCATGAAATTGCAGAACTTGCAACTCGGAACGACACAATTCTCAAGGGAAGCATTGGCCATCGGAAGCAGGATCCTCGGGAGGAGCAGGAAACCGACACCTCCGTTTCACCCATCAACCATCGAGCATATGGAAATCGATGGACGGCGGACAGCGCGCATAATTGCATGAATAATTCAGCGTGTATGGCCGTAAACAGCGACACGGTCGACACGTATTACCCGTTCGCTTGACCGTCAATTGCCCATCAGAATGCCCCATTCCCATTCCCACTCCCCTTCCCCCAGATCCTTGCACCCAGTAAGTGCCGCAGGAGATGGGCCCAAAGTGCTAAAAATCAATGAGCCACTTGTCACGGACATCGGCGAGCCAGTTGACAACGTTCTGGGACAGGGCAATGAGCACGTGCGCGACATCGATTGGAGGTGCACTGCAAAAAATGGATATTACTTGAACCAAGAAATAGCAAAAATGTCAAAATTATATTGGGAATTATATAAATTTATATTTATTCAAAATATGACTATGAAAAGGGTTTTTTTAGTGGAGCTTCAGTTCGAAATGAAAATCTAAAATCAAGAACATAATTTAGAAATAATACAATACTCGTTTTAAATTTACTTGTTACCTCTCGTGTGATAAATATATTTTGTGATATTTTTGTATCAGTGTTCCGAAATTACCCTTGAGAAGGAGTCTCCTCCCAAGTATCACGCAATTAATGACAGGACATATTCCCCATAAACCTACAAGACCTCGGTGCGGTTTGTATGTAGGTGTGCGAGGGCTGTACACAAGTAATTTGCAAATAAGTGAAGTCAACTTGTCAAAATCGAATTCCGCAAAATGTCCTTACCCCCTGTAACCCCCCTCGAACCAACACAACATAAACACAAACAGAACGGAACAGAAGGGCAGAAGAAGGGTCAGAAAGGGGGTATCGCTTGCCTGCTTGTCCCCCCAAAAACCCGATTCAATATGCAGAGCATGTTACGAGTTACGAAATGTACTGTCAAAACTGTCTCCGTCTGAACAACAAGCTCCTGGCTAACCCGAAACAAAGCTTCTCAAGGGTAGAGGTTGTGGGATGCCCATTATTTTATTTCGGTTTCGGATCGAAACGAAGTGGAACGTAAATTAGGAATGCGCTTTTAATGGTGGAGTTGCCAAAAAAGGAAGTTCCATTGTGCCATAAACCACATGAGAGGTCTCCTTCTCTCTATCCGCACATCTATCTATCTGTAGGTACTTCTATTTACCCCATCCGTCCGATTTCGTTTATGCAAAAGTAGCATTTTTTGCGAAAGGATGCGGAAGGACTGGGACTCGGAGAAGGCAGTTTACTGCCGGGACAGCTGGTCAAAATTAACAAGTTCCAAGCGCATGTCCCTGGCTCCATTCCACATTCTCCAGTCTCCATTCTCCATTTCTCAGGCCCCCGTATTTGTGTATGTTCTGGGAGCATAAGCAATTTGTTGCAAACTTTTCTGTTTCAGGCTTTTGTTGCGCCTCTCTGATCCTTTCCCCAGCTCCCGAAAAAGTCGGTCGAGAGCATCCGCAGGACTCTGGTGCGTGTCCGAGTGGAGATACACTGCAGAGGAATTTTATTTAAATAGTTTATAAAGTTTATAAAAATTAAATACTGTTTAAAATAAAAAGGATTAAACAAATCAAAAACCTTTTATATGAAAAATAAATATTTCAATGGTTTACAAATTATTTCAAAAATTACTTATATATAAAATATTGATTCAGTTAAAAAGCTCTTTCTTTAATTAGACCAGTTCTTCTTTATCCTTTTACAAGAATATCATTAAATCACAATAACATTTGTCTTAATTTCCCGTTTCATTCTGGAACCCTTACTGATTTTTTGAGAGTGGTGGGGATTTTCAAGGGGCCGCACTTCCACTTCCGTGTTTTTGGGACCGTTTGCATTTGCTGGCTTGGCACAAAACTTTTAAAAGATCTTAAATTTCTGTTGTTTTGTAAAATTGATGAAGTAATTTGTTTGGTGATTGCACAAACTTTGCGTGTCAATATTTTTGAAAAACAGCAAAGTTGCCCAAACTTTTGAGAGCACACACACACACAAACAGCTGGGTCCTCCGTCCTGTGGGAGTGGACAAGGACACGCCCACTCGAGAGGGTGGAAAAGGGGGCGGGTGCAGGGGGGATGGCTAGGAGATGGACTGGTCAAAGTCGAGTCTGTCTGGCCAATAAGCCGTTTGCATTTTTAATGACTCGAAATTGTGCAAAGTGCCTCAACTCGGTCCGAAAAGGACTGCTTCCTTTCGCAGGATACACAAAAGCAACAACAACAAGAAGGCAGGGAGACAATTGAGAATATTTGATTTGTGTTATGCTTTTATCGCTCTCTCACCCTTGACCCCGTACATCTACATCGAATCGAATATCCTGACAATGCGACTGAAGCTCTGACAACTTAAACGCGTCCAATTGAGGATTGGAAAACTAAATTTGCATGCCAGTGAGCAGAGGAACAGTTCCCAGGAGCTTCGATTGGATTCACCACCTCCTTTCTCTGCAATTGAGTTTAATTTATAGGAGGCCATATATATTTAAGATTTAACAACTCAAAGGATAGGTATTTTCCAATCAAAGTTATTGATTAAAAGGGAGGGAAATCTTGAAGAAAGATAATTGAATAAAATCTTTTAAATATTGTCTGGAATGTTTTCAATATACGAAAAGACCATTCAACTTTTAGATGATTTAAGATAAATATACAATTTAATAAGAGCTTCAAAGTGCATAAAATAATTAAATTCGAATTAGAATAAATAGCAAGCGTACAAATTAATTAGATGTGAAACATCGTCCTGTCGGCCAGGGCAAACTGCATCCTGCGGTCTTGATCCTGCTCCATTCCGGTCTCTGTCTTTGTCTTTGGCCATGGCAATGTAAGCCAACAAAGCCAAAAATCCAAGTAGCTCCACCGGCACCTTGACAGAAAAACAAACTAATTTCCAACTTTGTGGTGCGCCGAGCTGCTCCAGGGAATGCAGAACGGGATGGGCGGCCACAGCTACTAGTTGAGCTACACTGCGAAAAAAGCGGTTAATTTCATAATTTGGAAGGCATTTTTAACCATATAAATATGTAGGTGAATTATAGATTGGTATGACCAACTGATAATTTTTTAATAAATATTGTTAAATATCCTTTATGATCTAATTGTATTTTCTAAGACATTAATACTAAATTAATATTAATAAAAAATAAACCCTAAATAAATATTATTAAATAGCACTTTGTACATTATACTCCTACTAAATTTATTGAAAACCTAATGGATTTTCTCTGTGTAACTACGGTTTTGGCCTGGCCATTGATGTCTGGTTAATCGCACAGCACACTGCATGTCACGGAGCAAGGCAGCAAGGAGCAAGGAGCAGGGAGCGGGGAACCAGGATGCAGGATGCAACTGGGGAATGGCGAGAGGAAGGCAAAAGTTCAGCTGGAAGAAAAATAGTTGTGGCTGTCGATAATGCGGGCACAGGGGGCGGATTGTGCTGGATTTGGCTGCAGTCTCAGGCTCTGGCTCTGTTTACTCTCGAATAGTTATAGAAATGTTATTGTGCGCAATGCAAATAGACTTGGGATAATTCCCCACCGAGCCCCGAAGGCGAAAGATGTCGCCTTTAAAGCTACGGGATAACTTTATGGGAAAAAGTCCCCCGCAAAAAGTCAGTTCTTTATGGTCTCTCTGCAATGCGTTTAGATTCATTCCCTCCACTTGGAGCTGTACACAGAAAAAAACCTTGATATTATTAATATCAATTTGGTAATATACTGCAATTATCAAGTCTATATTAATTTGTATTAATTGGATATTTTCGATAATTATAAAAATACAAGTGTATATTTTATTTTAAAGAATTCGTTTTTTTTTTGTTTGATACATAAATCGATCTTTCGCTTTATATTATGCAACTTATAGTCAGTGTCAGTGTGTTAAATATACGTTCCTCTTTTTCTGAAGAATTCGCGGGCTCATTTTGTTGAGTAATTTGATTCCACTCTTGACAGTTGACCTGAACTATTACTTGTACTTCTTTTTGTTGTGTGTAGCTATAGGCATGTCGTTTCCGGTCGGGATGAGACAAGTGCCGGCACTTGAGTGTATTTTTATTAAGTATTTATCAAGGAAATCAATATGTCGCCTAACCGATTGCCCATCCCGTCCATCCGTATCTGTATATCTGCCCATATATCTGCCTACTTCTCGGGGCTTCCGCTCATATCGGGCATATGAAATCGAGAGCATTCACTTCCGCCCATTTATCCAGGCCCCCTTTCCCCTCCCATTCCCCTCGTCCCCCATGGACACAATTGAAATTGAATAAAATGACTTTTCAAATTATTTGCGATACAACAAGAGACAGGGAATGGGGAATTCGGAATACACAGGCACATGGTGGTGCCAGAAGTGCTTATCTATGGGAAAATGTTAACTGTATGAAAGCCATAAACTGTAGATATGCAAAGCTCCCGCCATTCCAGCGGAAGAAGGCTGAGAATACGTAAAAACAAATAACAATTTTGCGCTCAAAATAGAACACAAACAACACAAAAGGCCCAGAGAAAGGGATGGAATGGGGTTCCATTTTTTTTGTGCGAAGGGGAAGGTGGGTAGTTAAGGATGGAGCCTACAGCCAATCCCATTCACATATCTTCGGGGGACATGGGGATTCCAGGGGGGCAGTGAGTATAAGAAGGCAGCCAAGTATCGATTTATGCATATTAAATTACACGCACTGCCTTTACAATTCTCGCCCGAGTTCGCATACATGCACTGAGAAAAATAGTGGTTACTCTGGGGTGATAGAATATTTGTTATAAAAATAACTTTCGATTGATGCAGTGCTGAAAAACCAACGTCTATTTGGGAACATCAATTTTTATGTTAATTAACTAAGAATTAATAAGCAAGTCAAAATTATTATTATTATAATTTTTTTTTACTTTTAAAATGAATTTATAAATGTTTAAAATTAAGAACTATAGATTTTATTATTTAATTATTCAACAAAAAAATAATTTAAAAATAAACCCTATTCACAATTTATTTTAATTTAATTCATATTCCAATATTAAATTAATTATATATATTTATTTATAATTTATACACATACATACACTTTAATTTAGCCACTTATTTTTTACACATTTTAACGTCTCAAAGTTAAATATTTTACATATCTTACATATCTTTTATCACTCACTGTGGATATTAACTTATTCTTAATTTTATTTCAGACTTTCAAGTACCCAAGATTTTTACTCATACGCAGTGTAGCCATAGCTTGTTTATCCTTGGCTATCACAATTCCGCAATATATATTATTTATTTTCAATCATTTTCCTATATAACTAATTAATCGGAACATTTTTCTGTGTATTCCATTGCCGCCCGGTGCTCCGGCGGAGCAATTTATATTTCCTTATTGGCCTGTGCGTGTGTATTTCTGACATCTCAGTTGAATCGCCCTGGCCCCGCCCTCTTTTCCTTTTTTTCCGCCCGCCATCATTACCATTGGGATTCCACACTAGCGCCCAATTTATAAACGTTTGGCTGTTCGCCTTATCTCGAGACTCGAGATCCTGGGATCCTTCTGCTGCTACTGCTCCATGGGCAGTACACTTGGAGAAAAAGAAGGCAGGGCTAAGGACAAGGAATGCCCCGGACGAGGCAGAAATTTATTTCAAATTGAAAATTCTTCTTCTCCGGACGGGAAAAATCCATTTATGTGAGCCAGCTTCTCCTTCTCTTCCTCCCCTCCTCCTCTCCAGTCGCATTTCCAATCCGAATTCCATGCCGCGAAGTGCATATCTTAGGAGGCGGTATTACTCGGAGTATATATAGTGGATAGCAGAGTATGGGGAAACTATCCAGGCAATCAGAAGTTGACTTTGTGGCATAAGCGGCGGACATAACTCACGCAATCCCCGCTCAGCATATGGAAACGAGGAGGTCGCAAAGGGAAAACCGGGAAAAGCGGGGAAAACGTTCAATTTTCAATGAGCGCTTTTCGCTGCAAAGTGGGTGGCTGGGCGACAAGGCCGCTCTGCAATATTAATGCTGCCCAGGAGCAACGCCCAGAACGTTAAGAGTGTCAAACCAAGGGACCAGCGGACTGGATTGACCAGCGGAGACATCCCAGATGGGGACATTTGGGTCACCACCACCACTCGACTCGACTCGAATCGCACTCTTAATTATTCTGGTCACATCTGTTATGTAAACTGCGACCGGGCCATAAAATGGCAAAGGCGGCGCCCGAAAAAGACAAAAGCCCCGAAAACTTGAGAACGAGGATGAGCTCCTGCCCCTCGTGCGTTGCAAAAATTAAAAACGAAAGCCACGCACTTGGTTTTCCTGGATCCTTGGGAGGTGGAAAGGAGGAGGGCCGGAACCTGCTCGGGTGTTTCCAGGTCCAGGTCCGTGGTCCGTGGCCCGAAGGCTGAGAGCCCGGGACCCATAAATAAGCAGCCGCTTGTCCTGGAGCTGCAAAAGGAAGACCCTTAATTTTTAAAATGCTCTGTCCCACACAACACCTTTTTATATTGTACGAAAAGGTGGACACAGTGGTGTACTTACAGTTTTAGGAGGACATTTCACTAACCTAGATATAGTCAAATAGAAATAATAACAATTTAGGACAATATTTGAAAAATACCCAAACTTATAGCATGTCTTTGCCTTTTTTGCCTTTTGTATTTCACGACAAAAAAGGCAAAGAAAACTAGTAATATTTAGTGATTTTAAGATAACATCAACACTAATTTAATAAGACATACCAGTCTAGACATCGAATTATATGCAAAAACGTAGTTTAAACCGTCGATTCCAAACGAACTTTGATAAAAGATAAATTGTTTTCCAAAATTCAAGATTTAATTAATTCATTTTATTTTAGCCAAGTTCGTTTGAATTCAAGTGTTAAGAATACTCTTTTTCATATAATCCGATCTCTAGTTATAACATTTAATTTTTGTTTTTAAAAATGTACATTAATTTGAACTTTTCTTGAATTATAAAATGTTCAAAAATCTCCTTGGTAAACTTTTTAAACCACTGCGTTCCTTTTCACCTTTTCCACTAATTTTTCTTAGACCGGCGGCCATCAACTTATTTTTTAGCAATTTGCTTGATCCGCAGTTTCGTCAGTCGCTACCCCATCCTCCAATCCACCCACCCGCATTCTGCGCCTGGAAAATCTCTGCCTTGGGTAGCCCCCAAACCGTATTTTTAATTAATGTCGACCGCACTTTGTGCCTGGTCCTCCGGCGGCAGCTGCTGTTCTCAGTTACCCGCTTGTTATCGGCTTCGGTTTATCAGGAACCCTTTGGGTCGTCGTCACCAGGTAGCCCTTTGGGTTATTAGGAGCTCCAAAGGGGCCAACGACCAAGTGCTAGAATGGCTAAGAGCCGTAACAACAGCAACCAGTTTCGCACAGTTGGCAACGGAAGCCGTTTCTTTGCCTTACTCGTCGGCGGTCAATGAAACCAATTAACTGTACTCGAAGTGGACTCGACTTGGCCATCCGTGGAGTACTCCACTCCACTCCAGTCCAGTCCCCTTTCCCTTTGGATAGAGCAGACGCAACCGCAAGGGTCTGTTGCTTGTCTCCGCTGGCAGATGGAATATCAATTACCTGCTGCGGTCGCTCGCTCGCTTCCTGCTGGCAAAGCAGAACCAGAAATGGAGCTAGAAACCAGCTGGTATCGGGGAGAGGCCAACTAATTGCAGTATAAGAGCTTCCTGGAGCCGCAGAAACTTGTTCCTCTTCGTCGGAGAGAGACCACAACAAAAACAGACAGCAGTGTGTAAATAGGCTGTGCCTTAGCAAATGCAATACATTTCGAGGAGAGATGTGGTTTCACAAAATGTACATATATTTACTTAGATGGTTAACCATGGGTTTTTGTGTCGGTAGATAGACGCCAGCCAGCCTGGATCCTGGACAGATTCCAGATCCCAGATCGCAGATGATACATCTACTTCAACTTCTTCTTGGGGCGCAGGTTGTTGGTGTGTCCGCACTTCTTCTTGCGGCAGTTGGTGGCACGAGGATGCAGACGGGCGTAGCACTTGCGGCAGATCATCTTGTCGCAGTTGTACTTCTGGGCCAGGATCCTGAGCGATGGCTCGATGATACCACCACGCAGGCGGAGCACCAAGTGGAGGGTCGACTCCTTCTGGATGTTGTAGTCGGACAGGGTGCGTCCGTCCTCCAGCTGCTTGCCGGCGAAGATCAGACGCTGCTGATCTGGGGGGATGCCCTCCTTGTCCTGGATCTTGGCCTTGACATTCTCGATGGTGTCCGAAGGCTCCACCTCCAAGGTGATGGTCTTGCCGGTGAGGGTTTTCACAAAGATTTGCATGGTGGCGGCGTTGCTGCAGGAATAAGACAATGAATTTCATGTGGAATATGTTCGTTTACCTCAAAACTTGAGGCTCCCCAAAAACAGCGGGCGCGGATTGGAGGTTAGGTCCGACCTGCTGGCAAGTTTCCGCCAAAAGAAACCGCTCCACAGGTCGGCCCAACCGAATTTCCACATTTCCCTAGTCACAAATCCATCGCTGAATCGTGGGAGCTCCACATTCTGCCACGCTTTTGAGTTATTTGCATTATTTTCGCCATATTCTATTGAAACTCACCAGAGGAAACGTGCAACCAAATGCTATTCACAAGAGAAAAGAGTTAGTGGTGGACGGATGGCGATAGTTCTCGATGTTAACCGATGTTTTTGCATATATCGATATTCACTTTATATGTATTATTTATTTTATTTAATTTAATATATTAACTATTAAAATGTACTCCCTAAATTATAAATATTGAGTACTAAGCACAATGGCCATCCAATCGTACATTAAATATTCCAAAAGGAGTCTTCTCTCTTCTGCCGGCTTACATGTTTCTTTTATCAGAGTTTTTAGCGAACAACCTTTGAATAGTTATTTCTCGCTTTTTGATATTATTTTGTTTTAATGATATGATATATTTAACTCTCGTGAATAATAATGAAATAAAAATGTCATCTCTATATATCGAATGGGACACATCGATATTTGTAACGAAACATCGGTCTAACGTGCGACTTATCGAAACCAATTGGAACGATTGTTTAATTTTCAAAAGATGGAGGCAAGTAATACTTAGGGTATTCCCTACAAACACCTTATATTATAAAAAAAAATATTTTGCAAAAATCAAACATTCTTTTCAACCGGTAAAAAGTCATATTCGTAACAACAAAATATTTATTCACTATTTTTAATAAATGTTCAGTGCATTAATGTTATGATTAAATTGACGAAAACCGTAGAACTTTTTGTATTGCATATATGACAGAATTAACTTAACTTAACAACTTATGTTTAAAATGTTTTTTGATAAAGATCTTATTTTTGCACATGATATTAAAAACAACAGAAACGAACGGTTTCGAAGGGATTCGATTAGAAGTCGCTGTTGTTGCCTAGACCGCTATTTCAAGTTTAAGCGTTTGTGTGCAGGAGGTATTTTACGGCCTATGTAATTTTGTTTTTACATGATTGCTTTATTTACCTCAACCTTGCAAAGAAATATATTTAATAAATACTAACATTAGTGATCAAAGTTTATCTGCATTAAGTTTAATGTAATACACTGTCCATTTCAAGTGACTTTCTCTAATAGAACGTGTTCATTACCTCGCTAAAATATTAATATTATTAGGAAATATTAATTAGGAATTGTTTATCAATAATCACTCCAATTACCATATTTTTTGACGCGGAATTTGGACGCTGATGCGTCGCGGTGAGAATAGCCTTTTATCCTCTGTGCGGTGTCATTCTCGATACCGATAGGCTCAGAACCCACCTGATAGTCAAGAACGATAGGCCCGGCCAGATATCGATGACAGTCGCTTCGCAAATTGTGCGGAAAAAGGAAAAAAAGGGAGAAAACGTGGAAAAACGTGGAAAACCCCTTTAGAACGGAGCATGTCGAAAGCAGGCGAAGATCAGCCCGCAGCGGAGGGAGCGGTAAGTGAAGGGGAAACCCCCCGCCGGCCGTTGACCCACTAAAACCCCGAACTGGTTCTCATCACTTTTTTTACTAGGCAATTGGCAATGGGAACGCTGAGGTGGCCCAAAATGAAGGTCAGGTTGAGAATCAGGACGGGCAGCCGCAGCAGCCGCCGCCCAATCAGCCAACCCGCATGGAGTCCTTCTTCGCGATGACCAAGTCGCTGATCCTGCGCGCCCTGATAATCTACTTTGTGAGCTCCTTTTTCCGGCGACCAGCTCCGGAGGCCACGGGCGCCCAGGACAAAAGTGTGGCGAATGCGGGCCCCAAGATCACCGCATGGAATTACTTCGAGAACGGCACGGACTTTGACCTGCACGTCTGGCTTTCGGAGCACCCCGATGTGGTCAACTTCCAGCAGAAGGCGAATCTGCTTTGGCTGCAGGAGGATCTCACCTACGGCGATTGGACATCGGGTGCGAATGGCGATGGCATCTTCAGCCACAGCCTGAAGCTCAAGACCAGCCAGCATCTGATGAACAATGGCAGCGTGTACCTGCATGCCTTTGTCACCCGTACCGGCATGTCACCCGATCCAAAGTCACCCAATTACGCCACCAACGGGCACATGGGCCACCAGCAGCATCAGCTGAACAAATTCAAGAAGCTGCGCGTCAATCGCAACTACAATCTGCTGGCCAGCGAGAAGGAAAAGCTGGAGCACGAGCTCAAGCATGCGAATCTCAAGGATACCATTGTCTCGCACTGGCATCCCAATCTTACGGTCAACCTGGTGGTGGATCAAACCAACTGGGCTCAGGGTTCCGTTCCGCCCCCCCTTGATGATTATGTAAAGTTTGTGGACGGCGGCAAGACCTATCTGCCCATTGTGTTCGTCAACGATTACTGGAATCTGCAGCGGGAGTACCAGCCCATCAATGAAACCACCCCTGAATTGGAGCTTCACCTCACTTTCCAACCCCTGGGCATGTTCAAGTGGCAGCTGTATGCCGCCAAGCAGATGAAGAACAAGTGGGCTGGCAACATGTTGGGCGAACTGATGGCCGCCAGTCAGCCGGAGGAGAGCGACGAGGATCAGGACTCGCTGAAGGAAACCCTGCTGGACACCAATATCTATCTGCTCGGCATCACCGTGGCAGTTTCCATACTGCATTCGGTGTTTGAACTGCTGGCCTTCAAGAACGACATCCAGTTCTGGAACAATCGCAAGTCGCTGGAGGGTTTGTCCGTGCGTTCGGTGTTCTTCGGCGTCTTCCAGTCGCTGATTATCCTTCTGTACGTGCTGGACAACGAGACCAACTTCATGATCCGCATTTCCTGCGTCGTGGGCCTGGGAATTGAGGTGTGGAAGATCCACAAGGTGGTCGATATTAACTACGATCACGATCAGAAGATTCTGGGCGTACTGCCGAGGATTAGTTTCCAGGACAAGGGCTCCTATTCGGAGAGCTCGACCAAAGACTACGATAAGCTGGCCTTCAAGTATCTGGGCTGGGCCTGCTTCCCCCTGCTGGTGGCCTACTTTGTCTATTCGCTGATCTACAACGAGCACAAGGGATGGTACTCTTTCGTGCTCAACATGCTGTACGGCTACTTGCTGACCTTTGGCTTCATCCTGATGACGCCGCAGCTGTTCATCAACTACAAGCTGAAGTCGGTGGCCCACATGCCGTGGCGCATGATGACCTACAAGTTCCTCAACACCTTTATCGACGACATCTTCGCGTTTGTCATCAAGATGCCCACAATGTACCGGCTGGGCTGCTTCCGCGACGACATCATCTTCTTTGTGTTCCTCTACCAGCGCTGGCAGTACCGCGTCGATCTGAAGCGCGTGAATGAGTTCGGCTTCTCCGGGGAGATGGAAGAGCAGCACGCTGCCAAGAAGTTGCAGGGCCAGACTCCCAATGGAGCCATTGAAGCTCCCGGAGCTGCCGAACCTGCAGAGCCAGCGACCAAAAAGACAGCCGCACAAAAGAAGAAGGATTAGACAAAGAAGGAGTGTGTGCGCAGGACTGTAGCCACATTATGCATTAGCATTAGATAAAAGACGCAATACCCATATACTCCACCCCCCCCCCAAAATATGTATGTAATCACTCTCTCCAGTATACATAGTCAAGTAACCCCGATAGCATCATTCTTAGGGCTAATTGTATGTACGTATGTTTGTGTTTTGTTTTCTCGTGCCCTCCGCGCTTCATTCCGCAGCGTTGGAAGATCAAATAAATTAAGTGTGAGATGATCCAGGTGCATGGAACAATCTAATCTTTGGCCAGCTAAATGGGGTGATCAGTGGGCTGACTAAAAATGGTAGATAAGCTTGCTTATCAGTTTGGTTGAAGGGACCTGGCCAGATGGCAGATATAAAATTGGACTCATGACTAAAAGATACAAGGTTTTTTATATGTCATTTTATGTAAAAAGAGTTGCTTATATTTAACAACTCAATTTAAGTAAAACTTCTTTCAAACATTTTTCTTTAATTGATTTTGATTGGTTTTTCCTGTCAATTAAAAATGATAATTCAAATATATTTGAAATTGTACAACACTATATTTGGGCCATTTGCAGCACTTAAGAAAACCCGCGTAAAATTTCGAATTCAAAAAGCAGTCGTTAAACGAAAACTACTAAAAATTTTTATTTTCAGAGAAATTAGAACTGAAAGGGGATGTTTTTTAGACATGATTATACATTAAAATTTTCAGGATTTACCGGAAGTAAAATCTAGAAAATGTAAGAAAAACGCTTGAAGGATTTGGCAATTCAATTTCGAAGAGGATTAATCGAAAGAGAAAACTGGAAGAGGAGTGATATATTCCTTTAAGACTTATCAAAAGGGTTTTTCGGGAACTATCTTTAAACTTAGGAGTTTTCGGAAGTGAAAACTGGGTAGTATCACACCCACTACACTGAACACTGGACTTTGGGATCGCCACAAGTAGTCGGAAATGAAACGAAGCTCACTTTGTGGCAGAAGTGCTGGGATCGAAAGAGGCACAATAACTGGCGGCAACAGCATGTTGCGTCGTAGGCTCAGCTATTTTTATTGGTTTTGCCTTTGTGGCTCTTGGTCTGCTCGCAATCGCAGCCAGAAAGGCCGAAGTCGGAGCCAGGACTTGGAGACTGGAGACGGAGACTGGGCTTTGCGTGTTTTTGTAATATTTCTCAAAAGATAAGAATGCGACCGGACCGGGCTGCTGCTGAAGTTTCTACTGAAGCCTCTCTGTTGCCGAGGCACTTGGGCTGGCATTTAGGCAGCGACCGCGACCAAGACGACATTCATAAAGAAATAAAATCGGACAAAACTCTTGTTATGCTCTTTTTACTGCACTAAGTGACAGTTTTACGAGGCAGCCAACAAGTCGCGGGACTCTGTTGAGGTTGCTCTGTGGATTCTGGTTGCGTTTGGTGGGTTCCCAACTCGCAATATTGCACTTCCATGTGGTCTAGGTCTAGGCTGAGGAGCTGAGAAGCTGAGCAGCACAATGTGCGCACCCGACCCTATTTCTATTCCAAATTCCCTATAGGCACTGCAATACAGAAACCCCTGAATATTCACACAGATTACGATCGATGGGGAATCGGCGGGTTCACTCGCTTAGATTTTTGAGTGCTCGCTGGGTTGTCAGGAATTCCTGGTATTTCACCAGTCCCAGATTCGAATTTCCAGCCTAATAAGAATAAAGATGGCTAGCGACATCCGACAGGCAGCTTCCAAACACAATCGTCTGCAGGCCAGCGTTGAGACCTCAGACAGAAAATCATTCTCGGTTCAGGCCTTCCATTCTACAGTGAGAAAAGTCGGGAAAAACAATCATTAATTTGATACTTTAAAAGGTTTATCAATCAAAATGCGTCAACTATAAATATTTGAAAAAGATCTATAGGTTTTAAGTGTTCTTTTACTATCGTATTGGAAAATGGTAATTGTCATATAGAAATTACGAATTATTTAATAAAATTAAAACTCAATTACAGAAAAACTCGTAGTTGCATGAAGCAACGAAATTCTTGGAAGTTTTAAATCACATTGAATCTATAAGTATGCTGTAATATTTTTAAAAAGGAAAGAAAGGAATACTAGCAAACTTTAAGAACCCTTTTTAAAATGATTTCAAACCTCGAAGGATTTAAAAATAATTATAAAAATTGATTAACATAATTAAAATTAAATACAGCGGAGCTAGTAATTGTTTAACTTAGAACTTTAAAAATGCTAGGAGATATTTTTATTTTAAACACCTTGTTAAATGGCCTTAAACCCTAAAGCGTTTTATGAATAAACTAATTAATTAATTAAGGAAAGATTTACTCTAACACTTTTTTTTCCTCAGTGTACTGGTTTAGGGCACGCATGAAGCTGGAAGATCGAAGCGGCGATGGCGACTGAGAGCTAGGTTCACATTCACACCAGCAACATCGCCACCATCGCCAGAAACAGAAAACAACAAAATCAGCGAAGGGAAGTAAAACGCAGGTCCCAAACACAAAATACAAAATACAAAACACCAAACACCGAAATTCCAGAAAGCCAAAAAAAATGAGGCACCACTACCAGCAGCAACAAGAACAACAACAACAACGGCAAAGTAAACGACAACTAACCATAAGAAAAATGACCAGCGATAATTTTAATTTGAAACCAGTTTCTATGCTAAACAAAATTCTACGGCCAAGAAAAGACGGAGCGATCCAGGAAAGAAACCAAATAAAAGAGTTCGGGAGAGAGGGACTCGAGTCTCTCGAAGATCGGTAGAGCGTTCGGATCCGAAGAGAGCTGCGAAAGAATTTCTTATTCCGAACCTGCGATGATATGGGAGTGAGCTGGCGATGGGCTGGGGAGTACTCTACTCCTTCTCCTGATCCCTGGATTCTAGTGGGACCGAGTGAGCACGACTGAGCACAATAACGAAAACAACTAGTGCACAGAGAGGAATGGGTTATTGGTTTAAGATGGTAAATATAGGGTTTATTTCTAAGATTTTATCTAGATAGCTTAAAGAGTTTGTTTGTTTGTGAGGTGAAGAGTAGATTTGGGCCAGAAAATTCAAGACCAAATGTTCACAATTTAAGAATTCTAACAAAAAACAAAAAAACAAAGACAAAAGTACTCTCGATTTTGTTTTTCTGAAATTAGAGATCAAAGTACTCTTCTTAAAGGTTAACTTTTAGAACCCTCAATATTGACTAGCAACTTGGTCTACTTATAAGCAACGAAATCAATATATTTTAAAGGTGAATAAGATTTCTTGCTTATAACTATGATTTATGATATATATTTCGATGGTCCCAATATGATCTGCCAGTGCAGCAGAGTCCACTGAAGTACCCCTTAGTAATTTTTATTGTTGCTGTGTATGGTTCGCCGGTGGCTATTGAATCTCGTTGGACTGGACTGGACCGAAGCTACTCTGAGAGCACGGTTCCGAACAAGAAAATGAAAAACGAAACTGCAACAAGTGAAAAATGTGTTGCAGATACAACAGGTAGAGGTAGTAGAGTCGGGAGAGAGCCTATGCGATTCTCCAGAGAAACACGCTCCTCGGGTGGGTCTCTCGTCCCTCTCTCTATGCGCCTCTTTAGTGGGTCAAAAACCCGTCTGACGGCTTTTCCACAGTCTTCGTCTTCGGCTCTCATTCGAATCTCGGCTGGATGCCAGGTTAAAGCCACTCAGTTCCGTTGAGACCACTGAGCGAGTGGTTTGGACCGATATCTTCAGCTTTGAAGGCGGATTAAAAGGCGCGCGTGCGCGAAACGGTTGACAAAAAAGTGAAGGTGCGACCCTAAATCTCTGGATTAAACATAATACCCCCTTGCTATATGTTATCCCCGAAATATATGCTATAATATATACAGATAAATATATAATCCAAAGTTCCGATCAGCAGCTGGCCCCCAAGCTTACCCCTTAAGTTTATCTGTCTGTGTGTGTGTGTGTGTGTCGCCGTTGCAAATTTTTATAAGTGAAAAATTCCAACAACGTTGCTGCTGCAGCTACAAGCCATATATACAAGAGCGAAAAATGAGGCAAAACACGTTTTGCTGAAGGAAAAAAATACGAAAAAAAATAAATATGCTGCGTACGTGTGTGTAAGTGTAACTGTGTGTGTGTGCCGCAGTATTCGAGTGTGTGTGTGTGAGTCCACCAACACCAAAATGCATGTAAAAATGTGAAGAAAAATGGTAGGTACTCATAAACATTCATGCAGGATAGATATTTGCGGGCTGCCCATTGGGAACCTTTATTCTTGCTTTCCATATATCATCTTGTATTTCAATCCGGGGATAGGAGATTCTTTTTGCCAATCTTAGCCAGGGAATTTGCATAAAATCAATAAGCCAGCGCAAATCACTTTTTCCCTACCCACGCGTCTCTCAAGAAAGGCAGTTTTCAGCTAATGCATTCATAACCACATCGAAATGGGAGTCTGCTACGCAAAAATCATAGTCTCAAATATTTATCCCATTATTTGCTTTTTACATTGGATTTATTTGATTTTTAGATGATATATCATCTAATCTAAAGGTGCTAAAAATGATTTAAATATTTTTGGTATTTATTTATAATTTACAAATAAAAAAGTTTTATTATATATTTTTTTTAAGAAAAATAAATAAGTATTCGAAATAAGTAAATAAGTATTCTGCAATTAAAAATAACAAATTTTTTCATTTTTCTACTTTCTTTTTAACCTAAGGTTGTGGTTTAACCGAAAATATTTATAGACCACTCTATTCGAAATATTTGTAGTCAACACAAAGGCACTGAGGCCCCACACACAACGCAGCGTAAAAAGCATATAAGATTAATTGTGGAATTATTATAAGCCAACGGTAACGTAGGCAGTAGTGGCTGTAAAGGTTGGCCCCTCAACTTGATGTCGATGTTGTTTTTGGATTCGGATTCGGATTCGGATTCGAGATCTCGGGTTGAGTTGAGCATGAAACGCCTCGCTGCCACGTAATGGCTGAAAATTGTCGTTTTTTTTTCTTGTCGGTTTGTTTTGTTATTGTCAGAAATATCGACGAACGGGAGAAAGAAAAAGAAAATATTCCTGGACAGCGGTGGGCTCTCTTTTACCGACCTTATAGCTGGTATCTCGAGAGCTCGAGAGCGAAATGTAAAAGAATATGGAAATATGGAAAAACACGTTTGCAACGATGCAGCTCTGCTGCAGTGGGACGTAAAGTGAAAAGCTCAAATAAAATAAAAATTCATAATAATAAGGAAAGGAATCGGAATCGGAATAGGGATCGGGATCGGGGGAATGCTAAGAGGCATCATCACGAAATTTCTGGTTTCTGTTCTGTTTTTTTTTTTGTGGTTCTAGCCATGATATTCTGCTCCCTTTGTTGTTTCGGTTTTATGCTAGAATTTGAATTTGCATTGCAAATCGTCTTAAGGCCGCATAAACTGGCTGGGTCATGCACACAGCTATATATGTGGTATTTTATGAGCTCTCAAAAATAGCCCGCACATCGATATTAATGGCGTGGAAACCAGATATGCCATAAGAGCCCAGTGGTGCGTATGGGAAAGTGTAAAGGAGACGGATAAGGCAATATGCATACATCAATCAAACAAATGGGCTTTGATTTTCTCTCCTTTCTTCGAGACAATATTTAAATTTTTTCTGCCATTCGTGAACTGTGAATAGTGAACTCTAAATGAGCTTCGAAGGTTTTTGAGGCGGACAGCACATGCATCACCAATGAAAGTAATGTATTCGAGGGGAGAAAAACGCTGTTTCCGTTTATGGAAAAACCAAAAATTTCCCATAAATTCATATTCCTCAAAAAACGTGATAAAAGTGTGGAGAGCAAAGCGGTTTGATTGAACTGATTGCATTTTGTTACTAGATAAATGAAAATGTTGCATTTTTTTAATTTGGTTTTTTATTTTGTATTTTAATGAAACACATTTCAAGCTTATATAATTTATACCTATTTCAACCTTTTGACGTACCTTTTTTTTATTAAAATATTAAAATTTTGACACTCCCATTAGCTATTGAAATTCTTAGAAATCTTTGGAGCGAGGATTACTAATGCAATCGGTATTCGATAGAAACAGAGAACCGAAAATCCCGGAGACGGACACAGACCTACCTATAGATATACATAGTACAATACATATGTGTTAGCCAGCAATAAAGAAGACAAAACACAAAGACATAAAAAATATCTTTTGATAGAGACCAAAAACGAAATGAGAAGATCGCCAAGGAACAGCAGCGGGGAACAAAAACAACACCGACAGCTAACAATACCATTAGAGCAGGTAGATTTTTAAGATTAATGAACGGGTTCGGCTTCAAAAGCTTCGGAACAACAAAAAAAAAACGACGAAATTTACGACGCATTTTTAGCTATGTATGCGAGGAGACAGAAGAGATCCGATCCGATTCGATACGATTCGTTTCGAACCCCAGTCCAAATTCTGACAGATTCTGCGGGTCCGCGGCCATGTGTTTTCGTCTAGTTAGTCCATCTAGTGGTCTTCATAATGAGGGGTATTTCAGCTTTCAGTTAATCTGTATACAAATTCAATATCCTCAAAGTACACACAAATTTAAAACTAATATACGAACTGATACTGCTTTTAACTCTTGTTTATGTTCTTGGTATCTGTCAAGTTCGTTTCCTAAGTCATTTGATTTTCGACCAAGTTATCTGCTTTTCCGTACTAACTTTTAATATAAATAAAAATAGTAAAAGAAAAAGATGTATATGTAAATTCAACCTTTTTTGACTTTCATTACATTTTCAATAGAAATTTAATTTTGAAGGAACATTAACTAAATAAAGTAATTAGATTAAGAATTAATGTGAACTACATTAATAAACATTTAAATACTATTCTTTAGTTTTTAGGGTATTTTTCAGTCTATTACTATTCAATTTGGGATGCTGTGGCGTTTACGGTGTTCGAGTGTTAATACGAATACGAATCAGTTAGCTGGTTTCAGAGCGTTACTACAACTTTGTATAAAAGGGGCGGAGGTGGAGCTGGTGCGAAGGGGCTCGACGTCTTTGTATTGATATTCTTAGAGTCTCGGGTTAACAAGAGATTGCCCACAAAGCATTAATTTGGTCCAAAGCTGACACGCATGCTATTAATGGAAATTTTCCCTTCTTTCGGTCGTTGTCTCCGTCGGTGTCTCTCAGTATGTGTTTCGGAATTTCGTTTGATTAATAGACGCCGCCTAAATCTTGATTAGATTTTCCTAAAAGCCTAGGACCAGCAGCCCCAGTTGGAGACTGCGTCTCTCTGGATTTCAATCAATTTGACGCTGGACCGTATTTCTTAGACCAACAAAAAGGCGTAGGTTGAGAGGGATTTATTTCGAGATTTTGTGGGGTCAACAAAAAAGAGACTTTACTTTGTTTCATTTGAAAAGCTAGCAATGCGAACTCAGCATTTTTCCTTCAAGTTCGTTTCCTCAGTCATTTGATTTCGGACCAAGTTTGTTTCTTTAGTCAAAAAGCAATACAAAATATATATTTAATCAAAAATTTATGTTTAATTTTGACTACCTTTTTTTTTTTAGTTCGATTTTACGCTTTAGCGCCTCATATCTCACCGAATTGAGCTTTACTAATTTTACGCT
Source organism: Drosophila pseudotakahashii (assembly GCA_035046095.1). Taxonomy (NCBI): domain Eukaryota; kingdom Metazoa; phylum Arthropoda; class Insecta; order Diptera; family Drosophilidae; genus Drosophila; species Drosophila pseudotakahashii. The sequence continues at coordinate 1,312,422 of JAWNOE010000198.1, forward strand.
CGACGGAGTGTGAAATAGTTGATATGCTTGGTGAGCATAAAAGCAGAAAGCAGTTGGTTAATTGAAAGCATTACCCCAACTAGTGGCCAAAGCACGTCAATACCTAATTAGCACTAAGCACTTACCATAAACACGGATTGAAATTAAATGTTTTCATACTTATTTTTCAGGCGACAGATGACAAATCCATCAAATGATGCAAAATGACGAGTTCAACGATGCATTCAGAGTGTGAGCAACAAGACAAGAAAAGTGCAACAAATGAAAGAAGAAGTGCAAAATACATTTAGAACAAACATTAGAAACAAAAGCCTCCAGATGGAGAGGCTGCCGTTGCTGCTCCTGCTCTTCCTGCTCCTTGCGGGCAGGGAATCCTTGTGTCAGAATCCTGGGGACACCAAACTGGAGCTACTGGCACCGCGTGGCCGAAGTTACGCCACCACCTACGAACAATATGCAGCATTTCCGCGCCGGAGGAGCTCCCAATCCTCGCCAGCAGCGGGTGAGATGCAGTCCCGTGCGGTGGACACCAGTGCCGATTTCGAGGTGCTCGAGGGTCAACCGCGTGGCACTTCGGTCGGTTTCATACCCACCAAGCCAAAGTTCTCCTATCGCTTTAATGAACCGCCCAGGGAATTCACTTTGGACCCCGTGACGGGTGAGGTGAAGACCAACGTGGTGCTCGATCGGGAGGGGATTAGGGATCACTACGATTTGGTGGTGCTCTCCTCGCAACCCACTTACCCCATTGAGGTAAGGATTAAGGTCTTGGATGTCAACGATAACTCGCCGGAGTTTCCCGAACCGAGTATTGCAATTTCCTTTTCCGAAAGTGCCACTTCCGGCACGCGATTGCTCCTCGATGCCGCTACGGATGCGGATTTCGGCGAGAATGGTGTGACGGATCAGTATGAGATTGTCGCCGGCAATGTGGACAACAAATTCCGGCTGGCCACCACTGCGAATCCCAGTGGAGAAACTTCGTACTTGCATCTGGAGACCACCGGTAATCTTGACCGGGAGTCACGTGGCAGCTATCAACTGAATATCTCTGCCAGGGATGGAGGCTCCCCACCGCGCTTTGGCTTCCTTCAGGTGAACGTTACCATTCTCGACGTGAATGACAATCCACCGATCTTCGATCATAGCGATTATAATGTTTCCCTCAACGAAACGGCTCTCCCGGGAACACCAGTTGTAACGGTTATGGCTTCGGATAACGATTTGGGAGACAATAGCAAGATCACCTACTACCTGGCCGAAACGGAGCACCAGTTCACGGTGAATCCGGAAACGGGAGTCATTTCCACAACGGAGCGGGTGAACTGCCCCCAGCAAACGAATGTGAGAGGATCCGCCTCCTCGAGCCAGAAGAGCTGCGTCTTCACCGTGTTCGCCAGGGATCACGGATCTCCCAGGCAGGATGGACGCACCTACGTTACGGTCAACCTGCTGGACACCAACGATCACGACCCAATGATCAGTTTTCGGTTCTTCCCAGATGGCGGCAAAGTGGCCACCGTGGATGAGAATGCGGTGAACGGTACGGTAGTAGCAGCCGTGGCCGTTAAGGATTCCGATTCAGGTCTGAACGGCCGGACATCGGTGCGAATTGTTTCTGGCAACGAACTGGGTCACTTTCGACTCGAGGAAGCCGCCGACTTGCATATCGTAAGGGTAAATGGAGTCCTGGATCGCGAGGAGATTGGAAAGTACAACCTGACGGTGGTGGCTATGGATCAGGGAACCCCAGCGAGATCAACTACAGCTCACCTAATCATCGATGTAAATGATGTGAATGATCATGAACCGGTATTTGAGAAATCAGAGTACTCTGCGGTGCTAAGTGAACTGGCTCCCACGGGGAGCTTTGTGGCCTCTATAACAGCCACTGACGAGGATACTGGAGTAAATGCCCAGGTGCACTACGATATATTGTCAGGCAATGAGCTCAAGTGGTTCGCAATGGATCCCCTCACCGGGTTGATTGTGACGTCAGGACCACTGGACAGGGAAATTCGGGACACCATAGAACTGAGTATCTCGGCAAGGGATGGTGGACCCAATCCCAAGTTTGCCTACACCCAACTAAAGGTGACCATTCTGGACGAGAACGATGAGGCTCCGCAGTTTAGTCAGCGGGTTCAGAATGTTACGCTTAGCGAAGATGCTCCAACGCAAACGATTGTGGCTCTGATGACGGCCACCGATCATGATCAGGGGACCAATGGTTCGGTGACCTTTGCTTTGGCGCCCAACGTGGAACGCTTGTACCCGCGACAGTTTGCCCTCGATGCGTTGACGGGCCAATTAACGATGCGCCAGCCATTGGATCGTGAGAAAATGTCGCTTTACGAGATTCAGGTGATTGCCCGCGATCAGGGAGCACCCACTCCCCAATCGGCGACGGCCACCGTTTTCCTGAATGTGGCCGATGTTAATGATAACGATCCTCGGTTTTATCCCGTCCACTATATCTACACGCTCACCGATGAAGATATCAAAGCCAGCAAGGCGGGGGAGGGTAAACCGAAGACCCTGCTCCAAGTCACGGCCTCGGATAAAGACGATGGCGATAATGCCTTAATTGAGTACCGACTGGAGGCAGGTGGCGGCGAGTCAGGTCTCTTCCAGCTGGACGCCCGTTCGGGAGTTATCAGCTTGTCGGGAGACGCTGCCACGATGCAGTCCCACTACAAACTTCAGATTTCGGCACGTGATGCTGGGCAGAGGAGAAGCCCACGAGATGCCATTGTGGAAATTGTGCTCAAGTCCAAGGCAGAGATGCTCGAGTGCAGTCAACCTGGTTATGAATTCCAGATGGTCGAGGATCACGAGCAGCGCAAGAACAATCCAGCGAATCGCGAGGTGGGCATCGTGCAGGTGAAGTCCACGAACGGCAAGCTAGGCTCCACAATCGAATACGATATCATCCAAGGTGATAGGGAACAGAATTTCCAAATTGATCCTAGGAGTGGTCGGATCACCACATCGCGATCTTTGGATCGCGAGGAGCAGGCACACTATCGCCTGACCATCTTAGCCAGCTCCAGTTCCAGTTCCTCCTCCATCATTTCCTATGGTCAGTGCAGTGTGAACATAGCCATCATGGATCTGAATGACAATGCCTCCGTTTTTGCCTTGGATCGCGATTCAGAGCCAACGATTTGGCTGCCCGAGAATGCAGCTGTGGGTCAGGAGATCTACTTATCCAGGGTTAGAGATCGTGATGCAGGTGTTAATAGCAGGATCAGCTATAGCCTCACCAACAATCCCGATCAGCAGTTTCGTATTGGACCAGTCACGGGTGTACTGTATCTCCAAAGACCCATAAGAGCGGAACCGGGTTCCCAGATTCACGTGGAACTAATGGCCACCGATGCGGGAACTCCCCCGCTCTCCAGTAAGCTGAGTCTATCAGTTTACATTGGCGATGTCAATGATCACACGCCCGTTTTCGATCACACCTCCTATGAGACTTCCCTGCCGGAAACCACAAAAGTTAATACCCGATTCTTTGCTCTGGCTGCTACGGATATTGATTTGGGTGATAATGGTAGGATTTCTTATGAGATCATTGAGGGTAATACCGAACGCATGTTTGGGGTTTTTCCCGATGGCTTCCTTTTTGTGAGAGCTCCACTTGATAGAGAGGAAAGGGATTACTATGCTTTGACAGTTTCTTGCCGGGATTCGGGTCAACCATCCAGATCTTCGGTGGTTCCTGTGGTTATCCATGTGATTGATGAAAACGACAATGCACCTCAGTTTACCAACAGCACTTTTACATTTAGCATTCCGGAGAATGCACCGACCGATACATTTGTGGGTAAACTCACTGCCATAGACCGTGATATTGGAAGGAATGCGGAGCTCAGTTTTACGCTGTCCAGTCAAACTATGGATTTTACGATAGACACCAGAAATGGTTTCATCAAGACTTTAAGGCCCTTTGATCGCGAGGCTCTGGTTCACCAGAGTCGGAACACAGAGGCGGCTGGAGAGGAGGGTAACCTCAGGGGTTCCTCCCTCACCGGAAACTATATGCTGCTGGAGGCTACTGTATCAGATAATGGCATTCCCCGCTTGCAGGACAAGGTCAAGGTTAAGGTAATCGTAACCGATGTAAATGACAATGCCCCCGAGTTCCTGAGAGCTCCCTACCATGTTACCATTTCGGAGGGTGCCTCTGAGGGAACGCATATAACCCATGTGTTTACCCAAGATGCGGACGAGGGTCTAAATGGAGATGTCTACTACTCTTTGGCCCAAGGAAACGAAGCTGGTCAGTTTTCGCTAGACAGTGCCACTGGCCAACTCTCTTTAGCACGAAGATTGGATCGGGAGACCCAGGAAATTCATCACCTGATTGTCGTGGCCCAGGATGCTGCTCTTAAGCATCCACTGAGTTCCAATGCTAGCATTACCATAGTAGTTCTGGATGAGAACGACAATGCACCGGAGTTCACCCAGTCGAGTAGTGAGGTCTCTGTTCTGGAAACAAGTCCAACGGGCACGGAATTGATGCGGTTCAGGGCCAGTGATGCGGATCAGGGAGTGAATAGTCAGGTGGTCTTTAGTATTTCGGCGGGAAATCGACGGGACACCTTCCACATCGACAGCATTACGGGTAGTCTGTATCTTCACAAGCCTTTGGATTATGAGGATATAACAAGTTATACCCTAAACATCACCGCCTCTGATTGCGGAACTCCCTCGCTATCCACCACTGTGTTGTACAATGTACTTGTCGTTGATGATAATGACAATCCACCGATCTTTCCCAGCACCGCTATCGTTCGTCAAATCAAGGAGGGAATTCCCTTAAAGACACCCATTGTCACGGTGACCGCCGATGATCCGGATTCGGGACTCAATGGCAAGGTGAGCTATGCGATTAGCAAGCAGGAACCTCAACTTCCGCAGGGAAGACACTTTGGCATTAACACGGAGACGGGTGTGATTCACACGCTGAGGGAGATAGATCGTGAGTCCATCGATACCTTCCGACTGACGGTGGTGGCCACGGATCGGGCTCAACCTTCGGACAGGCAGCTCTCCACGGAGAAGCTAGTCACCGTAATTGTGGAGGACATCAATGACAATGCTCCCATTTTCGTGTCCATGAATGCGGCTATTTTGCCAACCAAAATTCCCACGACGGTGATGCAGGTTCATGCCAAGGATGCGGACTCGTCGAGCAATGGATTGGTCACCTACGAGATAGTCAGCGGTCAGCAGGAGCTGTTCCGCCTTCAGAGGAACACGGGGATGATAACCTTTACCCCGGGAGCTCAGTTCAAACAGGAGGTTCGCTACCAGTTGACCCTCAAAGCCACCGATGAAGCGGTTCAAAGCGAGCGTCGCAGTAGTGAGGTCTACATCACCATAATAACCCCGGGTTCTGGTTCTGGTGAATCATCCGTTCCTCAGTTTGAACAACGGAATATGCTCTCCGGTTCCGTTTATGAGAACGAGCCAATTGGAACTAGTATTCTTACGGTAGCCGCTCATCTGTCGGGTGCCGAAATCGAGTACTTTGTGACCAATGTCACGGCAGGAGGAGGATCACATGGGCAGGTGGATCGGCTCTTCGACATCGACGCCAAGCTGGGAATCCTCTCAACAGCCGCCGAACTGGACCGAGAGGCCGGACCCGACGAGTACGAGGTAGAGGTCTACGCCATCGCGTTAGGCGGACAGCCACGCACTTCGAGGACCAAGGTGAGTTAGTCAACAGAATGTGATCAAAATATATATGATGCATAGGTCTATCTCGTCCTAAATAGTTTCAGGTTCTTTGAGAGTATGTTATTATAATACCATCTCCCTAATTATAACCACTTCATCATTTAATTATTTTAATTACATTTTTTTTTTCATTATTGGAAATTTGATATGTTATTACTTTGATTTGTAGCGAATTCGTTAAGATTTTTAACTTAAAGAAAGCTGCATGCAAATGATACCATGCATCATGCACATTTTGATCAAAATGTTCGGAATCCGCGTGTGGTTTTATCAGATTCCGATTACTTACACCGAGGGGCCTTCGAACTTACTTAAGGACCGACCTTTCTTTTACTTTGTAGCAGAGGCTAAAGGGAATATGGTTGCCTCCCTGGTTGTTTGTTGTTGTTGCCGTGTCGGCCATTTCTGGGGCAGTTTCAAGGGCTTATCAGTGCAAGTCGAGACCGCACTAATGCGCTTTTAATGTCTTGTGCTGATATGAAATGTTGATTACACGGCAGGCACTCCAGAGGTCCAGAGCTTCAGGTCCCTGGCCTCAGACATCCTTTTCTGCACATGCACATGCGGTTATGCCTTCAGACTCGGTCTCAGATTCAGATGCAAATTAACAGGCCAACGAAGGGGATCCGCGGCTATCTGCTGAATGAATTTGATAGGGACAGGGCTGGCAGGGGGCTCTCTCAACCAGACAGACCTGTGTATCGAGAAAATATTTTACATCCCAGCGCTGCATAAATGGGCCGCAGGGATAGAATTATAATAAGTTGCTTCATTGGCAGATGCCTTTAATTATGCCCAGTACCCTACTCACCCGAGTCGAGGTCCCCCGATGGCCCAGGACCCGCCCCTCTTCGTTCGGAGGGTATTTCGCAGACCTCTGCAGAGCTCCTTATACTGGTTTCGAGGCGAAAAAAAGGCCAGGAGAGAGGACAAAGGCAAAAAGAACCGGGCTCAGAAGCACTGACAAAAATTGAGATCAATTCCAGTTCAATGTAAGACTTCACTTTCGTCGATCTTACTTAATCTGTCTGTACTACCGATTCTATGATTTTTTTTAAGAATCTGTATGAGATAGAAACTTCTGATAGCTTTCTTCCACATCATTCACTTGGACCAATTCTTCATGAAATCCTAAAAATTTAGAAGCTGTTTCTCATGTGTATAGATGTTAACTTTCATTAGTTCCCCATTTAATATACATTTTTTCTTGTGTAGTTTCTTTTCGATTCTCCACTCTTCGGTCTTCTCTTTGGGGCCAGATTCTTCTCCTTTCGCAGACAGCCATCGAGTTCTCGTTGCTTTTTGCCTTTTCTTGCCGATCCGCGTGTTCATGGCCAACACGTCGTATGCGTAGGTATGCCAACAATGCACGCATGCAAATGTGTGTAGTTCCAGTTCCAGTTTCGTGCTGAGAAGCTGGACAACAAAAAAATAAGGAAAGAAAAAAGGGGGAAAAAACACAGCCTTGGGTTAGTACAAGCAACTATGGTTTAGTGGATGTTTCGATCGCTGGGCCTCGCGTGCGAAGAGCGTTTCAATCAATTCATTGTTGCATTGATTTAAAACGATTGTCATGTTTTTCCATTTTTTTTAAGTATTTACAAAAAAATCAAAGCTTCATCCGGTCGTGATTTCTTTGGACATTCCGCATTAGTTGCATTAGTTAATTGATTTTTGTTAACCAACTTAATTAGTATTAGTCATCATGATCTTAGAATCCAATTAAGCTGCGCTTTCTAGTCTTCCGTTCTCGGCCTGCTTTCGAAATAATCGCAATTAAAAGTCAGCAAAGAAGCGAGTGAATGTCATTTGGCTTTCCATCAATAAGTCCCCCAGATCCGATTGCAGGTTTCGGAATTTCACGCAAATTTATGGCCCTCTCGAGGCTAGTGTTCTGTGTTCTCCTGGGTTTTAGTTTTAGTTTTTCCTTTACTTTTTTTCTTTTTTCTGGCCATTAAGCGGATTGACAAATGGTTACATTTTCTGCAGCTGCACCCGCTTTCCACTGCCTCAAATTAGTTCAATTAGCCGCACACATTTCACCCGGCCCCGGGCATCCAAATGGTGTTTCGTGCTCCAAAAGACTGCCCACTAATGCAGTCCCAACCTTCGGATCTTCGGATCCTCGGATCCCTGTTCCTGCCGTCTGATGTTACAAATTTGCATAAATTTTATTACAAATGCGGTATTTACTCGCCCAGCACCGACTTAACACCATTATCCCAGCACAAGAGGCTATATTTTACGAGTCTGGTTGCGAGTCTCCAGTATTTATGGCCTTCTTGGATATGTGCGACTTGGCCAGGACTTACGAGGTGGCTTAGACGGCTTTTAAGCGGCTTGATTAGACGATCGATTCCCAAGCCTTTTCCCGACTCTTTTTCTCTAAATGTTATGACTTTAGAAAGGCAGTCCTTACATTTGCGAAAGACTTTGAAATTAATTAAAACTAGTGCAGAATACACACTAAATCGAAATGAAAATATCGCAAGAAAAGCTTTAAAGCCGGTTTTGCTTGGCCTGAACCATAATTCCCTCGGTCATAAACAAGAAAGTTCAAGCCCATATACCACACATACCATATACCATTGCCCATTTAGCCAGATCCGAGTTGTAAGCGGGTCATTTTGGGGCCAGGTTAAGAGAGATGAAGAATGCGATTGACATTGCGACAGAAGTTCGGCAGGTACATAGAATATTCTGGTCATTTAGTGCCAAATATGGAACTAGTTTCCGCTCGATGCCATATCGCAGATGCTAGCTCGTACGAGTATATATACCTACCTCCTTCTCTTTTGCCTCCGCCAAGTGGGTCAGTGTTATTGACGCAACGAATACGCTTTTGTATTTCGTATATATTCCCCTGCAGGTCAGAGTAACAGTTCTGGACAAGAACGACAGTCCCCCGCAGTTTTTGGACACCCCGTTCGTCTACAATGTCAGCGAGGACCTGGAGATTGGACACACTATCTCCATGCTGCGGGCCCACGATCCTGACACTCTGGGTTCGGTGACATTCCTCCTGATGGACGGACACGATGGCAAGTTCCTGCTGGAACCCACCAGCGGAAAACTTATTCTCAAGGACACCCTCGATCGGGAGACGAAGAGCAAGTATGAGCTAAGGATCCGCGTCTCCGACGGAGTGCAGTACACGGAGGCATACGCCACCATTCAGGTAAAATATCTATAATATCATCACTTTTAATAAATAACAAATCATTTTTATATGGCACTTTTAACTAACAATTAAGTTCTATTTTACATTAACTATGTTTCTTACAACCCCCACCAGGTGAGCGATACCAACGACAACCCGCCCGTGTTCGAGGATGCCGTGTACTCGTTTGATATACCGGAAAATGCGCAACGTGGCTACCAAGTGGGTCAAATTGTGGCCAGGGATGCTGATCTGGGCCAGAATGCCCAGCTGTCCTACGGAGTGGTCTCGGATTGGGCAAACGACGTATTTAGTTTGAATCCGCAAACGGGAATGCTGACCCTAACAGCTCGACTGGATTACGAAGAGGTGGGAAATTTTACACTCTATCGGTTAAGATAACATTCACGACTTCTTTGGTTTTATTCCATCCAAACAGGTTCAACACTACATCCTAATCGTTCAGGCCCAGGATAATGGCCATCCCAGTCTGTCCACCACCATTACGGTCTACTGCAATGTACTTGATTTGAACGATAATGCGCCCATTTTCGATCCCATGAGTTATTCGAGCGAGGTGTTCGAGAATGTGCCTATTGGCAAGGAGGTGGTCACTGTGTCAGCCAAGGATATAGATTCGGGTAAGTGGGGGGTCGGAGGAGATTTCCTCTTTTACAACCTGGGTATCCCTGATTATCATCGTTCTTTTTGCAGGCAACAATGGACTCATTGAGTACAGCATCACCGCAGGCGACGCCGATTCAGAGTTTGGAATTGACAGTAATGGAACAATCCGTACTCGTCGAAATTTGGACAGGGAACACCGATATGCATACACCCTCACGGTCACCGCTCGAGATTGCGCCGATGAATTCGCCTCCTTTAGCGAATTGGAGGAAACGCAGCTGAAACTCAAGTACCGATCGCCTAGAAGGTATCAGCAAAGCCAGCAAGAGTTTTTGGCCCATCAGAAACAGCAGCGACTCTCTTCGACTGTGAAGGTAAGCTTTTATCAGGATATCTTTAACCTTGTAGTTCTTTTGGTTTTTTAATTTGAAAATCTAAATAAGTGAAATTTAGAGAGGCATATGTTGTTCAGTCTCAGACTTAAATGCTTAGTGCGTGAATCCCTAATTAACTAGAAGACCCAAACCTGTTCTTAGTCCTTATCGGCTTGTTTGGCATCTTGAAAAACGTACATACATTTACCGTTTTATCTAGAACTGCCATGAAGCACAATTAGCCAAATACTGATCCGCACTTTCTTCTGCCAGGTGACGATACTCATCAAAGATGTCAACGACGAAGTGCCCATCTTCGTTTCCGCAAACGAAACGGCGATAATGGAGAACGTGGCCATCAACACTGTCGTTATCGCTGTCAAGGCTGTCGACAATGACGAGGGCCGCAATGGGTACATTGATTATACCATGGAGGAGGCCAAAGGTATGGAGGATATCAGTCAGACATTGGAACCCCTGCCCTTCTCTTTGAACCCCACCGATGGACAATTGCGCGTCGTGGATTCCTTAGATCGCGAGTTGCGTTCCAGTTATCTACTTAACATCACAGCAAGGGATCGAGGGGAACCACCTCAGTCCACGGAGACGCAGTTGCTCATTCGGATTCTGGACGAGAACGACAATAGTCCCGTCTTCGATCCCAAGCAATATTCCGCCTCGGTCGCTGAGAATGCCAGCATTGGTGCGATGGTCCTTCAGGTATCCGCCACAGATGTGGACGAAGGTGCCAATGGTCGGATTCGCTACTCTATAGTGTTGGGCGATCAGAACCATGACTTTAGCATCAGCGAGGATACGGGTGTAGTGCGAGTGGCCAAGAACCTGAACTACGAAAGACTTGCCCGCTATTCACTCACGGTTCGCGCTGAAGATTGCGCCTTGGAGAATCCAGCAGGCGATACGGCCGAACTAACCATCAATATCCTGGATATAAACGATAACAGACCCACGTTCTTGGACTCTCCGTATTTGGCGCGCGTAATGGAGAACACTGTTCCGCCAAATGGAGGTTATGTGCTAACCGTGAATGCCTACGATGCAGATACACCTCCGTTGAATTCACAGGTTCGCTACTTCCTCAAGGAGGGGGATAGTGATCTCTTCCGCATCAATGCCTCCTCGGGTGACATTGCCTTGTTGAAACCCCTGGACCGCGAGCAACAGAATGAGTACACCCTGACTTTGGTGGCCATGGACACGGGATCGCCTCCACTGACGGGCACGGGAATTGTGCGAGTGGAGGTTCAGGATATCAACGACAATGATCCGGTCTTCGAACTGCACTCCTATCACGCAAATGTTCGAGAGAACTTACCACCAGGCACACATGTGCTGCAACCCAAAGCCACCGATAAAGACGAAGGATTGAATGCCAAGTTGCGTTTTAACTTGCTGGGGGAGTATATGAATAGGTTCCACATCGATTCGAAAACGGGAGAGATTACCACGGCTTTATCGCTGGATCGTGAGGAGACTTCCGTTTACTACCTAACACTAATGGCTCAGGACAGTTCTGTAACAGAACCCCGCGCCTCGTCCGTAAACCTGACCATCAGTGTATCGGATGTTAACGACAATGTGCCCAAATTTGACTCTACCACTTATAACGTAGCAGTTCCCGACAGGATTAGTACGGGCGAGTTTGTTTTTGGAGCACGTGCCCTCGACTTGGATGAGGGCAAGAATGCTCTTGTCCATTACACCATTAGTGGTCGAGATCAGCAGTACTTTGATATCAATACCAAAACGGGAGTGGTTAGCACAAAGCTAGAGCTCAAGAGTAAGAGTAAAACACCTGGTGATTTGACGTATGCCATTGTAATATCGGCCATGGACCAGGGTGAGCAACCTCTGAGTTCGAGAGCGGAGCTTACTGTTATCCTCCGACCCCCGGAACTCTTTCCCAGCTTCGCCTACATGGCCAATAGTCACTTTACGATGTCGGAGGACGTAAAGCCGGGAAAAATGATAACCAAAGTGAGTGCCACATCGCCGAAAAAGGGTTTAGCGGGTAAAATGCGGTATGCCATTGCGGGCGGAAATATGGGAGATTCCCTGCGTGTGGATCCCAATAGCGGAGTCTTGAGCGTAGGAGAAGATGGCCTGGACTATGAGTTGACACATCTCTACGAAATTTGGTTGGAGGCAACCGATGGAGATACTCCAAGTCTTCGAAGCGTTACCCTGATAACAGTCAACGTAACGGATGCCAATGACAATGCACCCGTTATGGAGAAACTCATCTATAATGCCGAGGTTCTGGAGGAGGAGTCACCACCTCAGTTGATAGCCATGATCAGGGCCAGCGATCGCGATTCCGGTGAGAATGGTAGGGTCGTTTATCGCCTACAGAATGACTTTGATGGCACCTTTGAGATCATGGAATCGGGTGAGATCTACACCACTATGCGACTGGATCGTGAGGAGATCGGGGATTATGCTTTTGTCGTGGAGGCTGTTGATCAAGGTCTACCCCATTTGACGGGTACGGCCAGTGTGCTTTTGCATTTACTGGATAAGAATGACAACCCACCAAAGTTTACACGCCTTTTCTCCCTCAACGTAACTGAAAACGCGGAGATCGGCAGCTTTGTGATAAGAGTTACCTCTTCGGATTTGGACCTAGGAGCCAATGCGAATGCCACCTATTCGTTCAGCGAGAATCCCGGCGAGAAGTTCCGCATTGAGCCACAGAGTGGTAATATAACCGTGGCCGGTCATCTGGATCGCGAGCAGCAGGATGAGTACGTCCTGAAAGTGGTAGCCTCCGATGGAGCTTGGCGTGCCGAGACTCCCATCACGATCACTATTCAGGACCAGAACGACAATGCTCCTGAGTTTGAGCATAGCTTCTACAGCTTTAGCTTCCCGGAGCTGCAGCAGTCGATTGCATTGGTGGGCCAGATCATAGCCACGGATCGCGATAAGCAAGGCCCCAACTCGGTGATCTCCTACTCACTGCAGCAGCCGTCGCCCATGTTCAGCATTGACCCCGCAACGGGTGAAGTCTTTAGCAAAAAGGTGTGTATAACAGAGTTATTTCAAATATTTTGTATATTTATTTTTTCCATTACCCAACAGGCGGTTCGCTTTAAGCACTCTCAGTATGTTCGCTCCCCGGAAAACATGTACGCCTTCACCGTTTTGGCGACGGATAATGGCAAACCACCGTTGTACTCTGAGTGCCTAGTTAATATTAACATCGTCGATGCCCACAACAATCCTCCTAAGTTCGAACAGGAGGAGTATCTAGCGCCACTTCCAGAAGACGCGGTTCGCGGCCAGCGAATAGTTCGGGTTCATGCAGACGACAAGCATGATGTGGGCACCAACGAAATGGACTACTCCCTGGTGACCAACAATCTGAGTTCAATCTTCACCATCGGCAGACATGACGGCTGGATAACTCTGGTCAAACCACTCCAAGTGCCACCAAACTCACGATACGAATTGGTTGTAAGGGCCACGGATCGCGGGGTTCCTCCGCAGTCGGATGAAACTCGTGTCATCATCGTGGTGACCGGAGAGAATCTGGACACGCCGAGGTTCTCGGTGAATAGCTATCAGGTGATTGTGCCCGAAAACGAGCCCGTTGGTTCCACCATCCTAACTGTTGGGGCAACGGACAATGACACAGGGCCGAATGGTCTCCTCCGATACTCGATTTCCGGCGGAAATGAGCGTCATGACTTCAGTGTCGACGAACGCACGGGTGGTATCGTGATACAACAGCAGCTGGACTACGATCTAATACAAGAATACCATCTAAATATCACGGTTCAAGATCTGGGCTACCACCCACTATCCGCTGTTGCGATGCTTACTATAATCTTGACGGATGTTAACGACAATCCACCCGTATTCGATCAGAAGGAATACCACGGTTATATACCTGAAAACAAACCCATGGGTACTTTTGTGTTCCAGGCTCATGCTACCGATAAGGACTCACCGAAAAATGCCATTATTCATTATGCATTCCTGCCCAGCGGAACGGACAGACACTTCTTTGTTATGAATCAAAGCAATGGAAGCATTTCATCAGCTGTTTCTTTCGACTACGAAGAGCGACGGGTCTATACACTTCAGTTAAAGGCAAAGAATCCCGATTCGAGCATGGAGAGCTACGCGAATCTCTATGTGCATGTTCTGGGGGTAAACGAGTTTTACCCGCAGTTCCTGCAACCTGTCTTCCACTTTGACGTATCGGAAACATCTGCCGTGGGCACCCGAGTGGGTGCTGTCCAGGCCACGGATAAAGATAGCGGAGAAGATGGTCGTGTCTATTACTTGTTAGTGGGTTCCAGCAACGATAAGGGTTTCCGAATCGATACGAGAACGGGATTGATTTATGTGGCTCGGCATTTGGACCGGGAGACCCAAAACCGTGTGGTACTTACCGTGATGGCCAAAAACTATGGCAGCATTCGAGGTAACGACACGGACGAGGCGCAGGTCATCATTTCGATTCAGGACGGAAACGATCCACCGGAGTTTATTAAACACTACTACACCTCGACCATTTCCGAGGCAGCTCCAATTGGCACTAAAGTCACAACGGTCAAGGCTATCGACAAGGACGTTCGACCGCAAAATAATCAGTTTAGTTATTCCATCATCAACGGGAATCTCAAGCAGAACTTCAAGATCGATGTGCAGACGGGTGAGATTAGTACGGCTAGTCGACTGGATCGCGAGGAGATTGCAACCTATAATTTGGTGATTGGAGCCATAGATACTGGGCTGCCACCGCAGACGGGAAGTGCTACGGTTCACATAGAACTGGAGGATGTGAACGACAATGGTCCTACCTTCACGTCTGAAGGTCTGAATGGCTATGTCTCTGAGAATGAACCACCTGGAACTTCCATAATGACACTAATGGCTAGTGACCCGGATCTTCCAAGGAATGGAGGTCCCTTCGCTTACCAATTGGTGAGCGGAAAGCACAAGTCCTGGCTGAGTGTGGACAGGAACACGGGTCTGGTTAGGTCCACTAGCAGTTTCGATCGGGAGATCACACCCGTTCTGGAGGCAATTATCGAAGTGGAGGACAGTGGCAAACCAAAACAGAGGTCCCAGCACATACTCACTATTACAGTATTGGATCAGAACGATAATCCTTCAACCACAAGAAGTTTACACATAGCTGTCAGTCTATTTAATGGTGATTTGCCTTCCAATGTAAAGCTGGCCGATGTTCGTCCAAATGATATTGACATTGTGGGCGATTACCGGTGTCGCCTTCAAAAGAATCCCGCCCAAAGTCAATTGCAGCTAGCCATTCCACGTGCCTGTGATCTGGTGACTACTTCACATACTACTCCAATAGCTTCGGTCTTCAGCTATACGGGTAACGATGGAAAGCATGGGGATGTTGGCTCCAAAGCGAGTGTGGCCTTCCAGAGTTTCAACAATGAAACCCTGGCTAACTCGGTGTCTATAATGGTTCGAAATATGACAGCCAATCATTTTTTGGTTAATCACTATCGACCAATGCTGGAGATGATCAAGTCCAGAATGTCAAATGAGGATGAGGTTATATTATATAGTCTTTTGGAGAGCGGTGGTGTTAATTCTACAAGTCTTCAACTGATAATGGCAGTACGATCGGCAAGGAGTAACTACCAACAGCCCAGGCATTTGATTGAACGCCTGAGAGAGAAGCGATCGGCATTTTCGGAACTCTTACAAAAGGAGGTGATTGTGGGATATGAACCTTGCAGCGAACCGGATGTGTGTGAAAATGGTGGGGTTTGCAGTGCCACGATTCGATTGCTGGATGCCCACAACTTTGTTATTCTAGACAGTCCTTCCTTGGTGCTAAGTGGACCTCGGGTAGTGCACGATTACAGTTGCCAGTGCACCAGTGGATTCTCAGGAGAGCAGTGCAGTCGTAGGCAGGATCCTTGCCTGCCCAATCCTTGTCATTTACAAATGCAATGCCGACGTTTGGGTAGCGATTTCCAGTGCATGTGTCCACCGAATCGGGATGGCAAGCTCTGCGAGCAGGAGCGCAGTGATGTGTGCTACAGCAAACCGTGTCGCAATGGAGGAAGTTGTTACCGTAGTCCCGATGGCTCCTCGTACTACTGCCTATGTCGTCCTGGATTCCGAGGGAATCAATGCGAAAGGGTTTCGGACTCTTGTCATCCCAATCCCTGTCTGCACGATGGTCTGTGTGTGAGTCTGAAGCCGGGATACAAGTGCAACTGCACCCCAGGCCGATATGGACATCATTGCGAACGCTTCAGCTACGGCTTCCAACCGCTGTCCTACATGACATTCCCGTCGCTGGATGTGACCACCAATGACATATCTATTGTTTTCGCCACCACGAAACCGAACTCATTGTTGCTCTACAATTACGGGATGCAGAGTGGCGGTAGATCAGATTTCCTAGCCATCGAACTAGTGCATGGCAAGGCCTACTTCTCTTCTGGTGGAGCTCGTACAGCCATTAGCACAGTGATTGCTGGAAGGAATCTTGCTGACGGAGGTTGGCACAAGGTTACTGCCACCCGGAATGGACGTGTCATGTCCCTCAGCGTGGCCAAGTGTGCGGATTCGGGTGATGTGTGTACCGAATGCACGCCCGGAGACTCCAGTTGCTATGCCGATGAAGTGGGACCCGTGGGGTGAGTATATCACTTAAACTAAAATGGGGTTAACCTAACTATCTAATGTATATCGCACAGAACTCTCAACTTTAACAAGCAACCTCTGATGATTGGTGGCTTGTCCTCGGCTGATCCTATCTTAGAGCGACCTGGTCAGGTCCACAGTGATGATCTGGTGGGCTGTCTGCATAGTGTGCACATCGGAGGAAGATCTCTAAACCTAAGTTCACCTCTTCAGCAGAGGGGTATTCTGCCAGGGTGCAATCGACAGGCTTGTCAACCAGCATTGGCGGCCGAACGCTGTGGAGGATTCGCAGGACAATGCATTGACCGGTGGTCGAGTTCCCTTTGCCAGTGCGGTGGACATCTGCAGTCGCCAGATTGCTCAGACTCCCTGGAACCCATTACCCTGAGTGATGGAGCCTTTGTGGAGTTCAGGATCTCGGAGATATATCGTCGCATGCAGCTTCTGGATAATCTGTACAATAGCAAAAGTGCCTGGTTGGATAACTCCCAGATGATGAGGGAACGTCGAGCTGTTGGCAACTTAAGTACCGCTTCCCAGATCTACGAGGCCCCCAAGATGCTGAGTCTGCTATTCCGAACTTACAAAGATCACGGACAGATCCTCTATGCGGCCACCAATCAAATGTTCACCTCGCTGTCCCTCCACGAAGGTCGTTTGGCCTACTACTCCAAACAGCACCTTTCCATCAATATGACGGTGCACGAAACTTCCCAGCTAAACGATGGCAAATGGCACAATGTGAGCTTGTTTAGCGAAAGTCGGAGCTTGAGGTTGATCATCGATGGACGGCAGGTTGGTGATGAACTGGACATTGCCGGAGTGCATGACTTCCTCGATCCCTATTTGACCACTCTGAATGTGGGTGGCGAAGCCTTCGTGGGTTGCCTTGCCAATCTCACGGTTAACAATGAACTCCAGCCACTAAATGGATCGGGTAGCATCTTTCCGGAGGTTCGATACCATGGAAAAATCGAATCCGGCTGTGGAGGAGACATGGGTCAAGATGCCGCCCAAGTGGCCGATGCTCTAAGCATTGGCTTCACCCTCGTCATTGTCTTCTTTGTCATCCTGGTGGTCGCGATTCTGGGCTCCTATGTCATCTATCGATTCCGTGGAAAGCAGGAGAAGATTGGTAGCTTGAGCTGCGGTGTCCCGGGATTTAAGATCAAACATCCCGGTGGACCAGTGACGCAGAGTCAAGTGGATCACGTCCTGGTTCGAAATCTCCATTCGAGTGACGCCCCTTCGCCACCCGTTGGTGCGGGAGATCATATGCGTCCGCCAGTGGGAAGTCATCATTTAGTTGGACCTGAGCTGCTGACCAAGAAGTTCAAGGAGCCGACGGCGGAGTTACCTCAACCAGGACAACAGCAACCGCAGCAACGTCCTCAAAGACCAGATATCATAGAGCGTGATAGTCCGTTGATAAGGGAGGATCACCATCTGGCTATACCTCCTCTTCATCCACTGCCCTTGGAGCGCGGTGGCTCTGTGGATCTGGGCTCGGAGTATCCAGAACACTACGACCTTGAGAATGCCAGCTCTATTGCTCCCTCCGATATAGATATTGTATATCACTACAAGGGATATCGGGAGGCTGGTGGTATGCGCAAGTACAAAGCTAGTGTGCCACCAGTTTCTGCCTATACGCATCACAAGCACCAGAGCGCGGCTGCCCAACAGCAGCAGCAGCAGCACCGTCATGGTGCCCCATTTGTGACCCGCAATCAGGGTGGTCAACCTCCCCCACCTCCAACCAGTGCATCCCGCACCCATCAGAGCACTCCGCTGGCCAGGCTATCGCCCAGCTCCGAGTTGAGTTCCCAACAGCCAAGAATCCTCACGTTGCACGACATCTCGGGAAAGCCCCTGCAAAGTGCCCTCCTGGCCACCACCTCCAGTTCCGGTGGAGTGGGCAAGGATGTCCATAGCAATAGTGAACGTAGTCTTAACAGCCCAGTGATGTCGCAACTTTCGGGTCAAAGTTCGAGTGCCAGTAGGCAAAAGCCGGGAGTCCCACAACAGCAGCCGCAGCAAACTTCCATGGGTTTGACGGCCGAGGAGATTGAGAGAATGAATGGTAGACCGCGAACGTGCAGCCTTATATCCACCCTGGATGCCGTTTCCTCCAGCAGTGAGGCACCCAGAGTGTCCAGCAGTGCTCTTCATATGTCCCTAGGTGGTGATGTAGACGCCCACAGTTCCACTTCCACCGACGAAAGCGGAAACGATAGCTTCACATGCTCAGAGATCGAGTACGACAACAATAGTCTGAGCGGCGATGGCAAGTACTCAACCAGTAAGAGTTTACTAGATGGACGTAGTCCAGTTTCAAGGGCACTCAGTGGAGGAGACACAACCAGCCGGAATCCACCGACAAGTGTGGTCAAGACTCCGCCCATTCCGCCGCATGCCTACGATGGATTCGAGTCATCCTTTCGGGGATCACTCAGCACTCTGGTGGCCAGCGATGATGATATCGCCAATCATTTGAGCGGAATCTATCGGAAGGCCAATGGGGCGGCATCGCCATCGGCCACCACGCTCGGCTGGGAGTACCTACTTAACTGGGGTCCCAGCTACGAGAACCTGATGGGTGTCTTCAAGGATATCGCCGAACTGCCCGACACAAATGGACCGCCACAGTCGCAGCAACAGCAGCAAACCCAAGTGGTGTCCACGCTGCGAATGCCATCTTCAAATGGACCGGCAGCTCCAGAGGAATACGTGTAATATATATCATAGAGGATGTCAAAACCCCCAATATAAACATATATCCAAGGGTGCCACATAAATCTAAAAAAGAAATCTTAACTGTTCCTAAAATCTAAGCAAAAAAAATTGTATTTCAAACCAATTCTTCAGAAAATCACTAGAGATTTACAAGGCACCCTCAAAATCCAAACTCGTATGACCGAAAATGAACAAGAAATATTCTTGGTAGCACGTAAATGTATATGTAAATTTTGTGTAAAGTTGCATCCTTTCTTAGTAGATCGTAAGTAATGCCATTTTATTTTGCAATGTACAACGAAAACGTAACGAGGATAGTAGTTAGTAAGATAAAGAAAATGTAGAATCGTGCATCTTTAGGATAGTAAGCATCTCCAAACTTATCCGAACGCCTTGTATCAAGGTCAACCATCCTAAGTGCACTTCCGTTTAGGGTTCAAAAGCAAAACTGTAACGACTGATACTTCCGTACATTAACAAAATCCTTACTTTTTTATTCATTTTTCTGTACTTGTGTATATGTTTTCTGAGTGCTATATTAAGATAGTTTTCAGCAACAGTATGTATTGAGTTTTTATCGCCATTTAAGTACATTTTAACATTGTTCTAATTTATTGACAATCTCGCCAACATCCCCTAACTGCCTTAGTCGTACTTATAGACAATTAATTTCAAAGATACTTCGCATTCCTCTAGATATATACTTAAATACTTTGTATATGTATGTAAGTTTATATTTTTAATTCGTAGTAAAATGTTATTAAATACATATTAACCATCGAACCAATCGTTTTACTCTTTTGGAACAAGCTGGCAAAAATATGAAATAAATAAAAAGCCATTAAAAACCATTATTACATTTGTGAATAATGTTCATTACATTTTTAAATTGACATCATCATAAAATGTAATGAATGGTTGATCGTTTCGTTTATTGAAGTTCCCCAGACCGGGAGTCGTCGTGTTCCGAAATAACTTTATGAAGATCAGCCAATTTCTTTTCCAAATTCTGAACATTTTCGAGTACAGATTTCTGAATTTCCAATTGGGACCCCAGGGACTTCTGAATGTCTGTTTGTTGGTCCTCCACCCTGCCAAGCCGGATATCCAAGTCCTTTGGAACGACGTCCATCAAAGATTCTTGGAGGGACGACTTGTTCCGAGGTTCCGAGTTTAAACATTTCGAGCGCTGGTAACCACTAATGTCGATCTTTCGAAGTGAACTGATTCTGAAGCTAGACTCGGACTGGCTTTTGAAGACCCCAGATAATGAGAAAACAACAAAATAATCTATATGACGAACAAGAAAATGATTAAGGGGATTTTAAATTGTGGGTATTTCTAGATTTTGGTAATCTCTTCTGAGGGTGAATGGAAAATATTGCAATTAAAAAAGAAAATAAATATATTTTTAATATCTTGATTTTAGATTTAACGATTTTTGGACCATAAATATACAATTTAAAGAAATAATCATTTTTTATCTTTTAAAATTGGTACGTTTTATAATTATACTGACAATATTTTTGAAAACATTTAAAGTTATTAAATATTAAGGTAAAATACAACTTTATTTTCTAGATTGTGTACAAAATAGCTAGAAAATATTGTTTCGCTGTTTCTTAAAAAGGATAGCAGAGGTTAATGCGCCGATCTGGCAGCACTGGTCGATGTTATCGATGTTATGTTATATGTAACATTACATTCTTATGTTATTATCACACACTGCCCACAGTTGTTCTTTTAAAAAAATTTCCAATAAGGCGATATTTCTCAAAAACTAATATTGTAAAATATGCCAATTTCAAATCAAAATACAAAAGTCATCATTCTTCCAGGAAGCGAATGGCGGGCTTTAAAGAAATTATAATTATCCTGTATTCCTTTAGTTTGTCGCTTTCCATCGACCGGTTATGCCTCAAGAAATCGTCTTCTTGTACTTTTTGCATCTTCCTTTCAGATCAGTTCAACCAATTGGGAAATATCAAAATATATTTTTAAAATATAACGTTATTCGATATATGAGGGCAACCAATAATCACGATATTCAAAAAATGCCGATATATTGATATTTTGATATATTTTTCACATCCCTACCTCCAGCCCACAGCTGTTCTGCTGTTCTGTTCGCGCTGAAATGAATTAAAAGTAAATTTTACTTTTTCGTGTGTTTAGGCGGACACAAATATAAATAGAAAACATAAATGAATGTGATAAACAAGCTGACAAGCCGCTGATAACAGAAAGGCCACTTGAAAAGGCTAAAACTCGTGGAATATGAGACAAAATAGAGTGAAACAGCCGCCTAATTAGAAAAAAAGGTCGAAAGTGTGCGCAAAAAGTGAAAGTGCATACAGAATTCTGCCGCCCACACCCCCCCTCTTTTTTTGGAGGGTGGCAGTAACGCCCCTCCGCACCCCCTTCTCCCACCCCCTTTTGTGTGTGTGTGAGTGTGCGTGGCGTGCGCCTGTGTTGCGCGACCTTCACGGAACCTTCAACATGCAGCAACACGTTGTGTGTAATCTAACATTTTGCCAATAAACCAAAAGAAACAACAACCACAAATCGCAATAAAAAGCTAAAAAATAAAAGAAAAACAAATCAAATCAACCGGCTGCCAATGGCAACACAAAAACAAAAATCAACAAATTCTCACAGCAAACAAAACTGCATTTCGCTCTCTCTCTCCCTGTATCTCTCTCTCTCTCTGGGGTATTCGCTATCTTTCGTTTAACCCGTTCGCTTTTGCGATTTGAATTCCGAATTTTCGGATTCATTTCAATTTCAAAAGTCAGGCGGTAAAGTTCAACACGCGATAAACTAGTGATCCCCATAAGATAATACAAGACTATTCGCCTTATCAGCCTTAAGTCGTGTCATTTCAATTGATAACAGGCCCTGCATAAAAATCGGGTTTTATATTTATGCAAATTAGCACGTATTTCATTAGCATTTCAAAAGTTTCGTTATTTTGCGTTTTAGTTTCGTTACCCGGTGATTGTGAAATAAATACCCTGGCATTTACGAACTCAACAAAGAAAATACGATTTTTATTTGAATAAAAACTGCTGAATATTTAAAAGTATTTGAAACTCTTAAAACCTGTATTTAGGTATAGATTTCATATTTAAAAAAAATATATTTTAATTGTAACGTTAATTTTTAATAATATTTATTGAACAACTTAAAAATAAACGATTATTTTTAACCTTTTTATTCCAAAGTCTTTATAATTCTTTCAAGTTTTCATAAAAGTTTCAATTACTTATGCCAAATTATTTGCACACGGGCGCGAAAAGATCGCGTTACGTCATTTGAGCTGAAACAATTTACAATCCTCCAGCAGCAGCGTCAATTGCAAAACAATTTGTCTGCCTTTTACAGATAAACAGGCACAAAAGTTCAACCGCACTCGGTCGATTATAAATAAGCCAACCAGCAGAAACAATTAATTAATTTGTTTATTTGGCACATTAATTGCCGCAAGCGAGTCGCGTAAATAGAATTACGGACCAACTGGCACATCAACGGAGACCTAAAGCCATATCGAGATAGAGATATAGCAGATATATCAGATATAGCGCGAGATTCCACAGATCGGCGACAAAATGAATGACCGTGAGTTAGGCTGTGCGGGCGGCCAGTTTATGGATCGCGGACGGATGAACCAGAATGGAGTTGTCCAGCCTCTGCTAACTGGTAATTAACAAAGTATTTGTGGCCAACAGAAGGCAATAAGTATTACTTTATATTTATTTTATAACATTTGTATATTCGTAAATTATATATTATGTAAAGAAATAAATGTATTTCATTTGAGCTTATTGTGATATGTTTGGATTAAAATTGAAACATATTTGATAAAAATATTTATTTTAAATGATATTGGAAGATGTTTAATTTTTATATTGATCCAGTCAATAAAGTTATACCTCTTTTACACGAAATTATTAGGTTTATTATCCAATTTTTAAGTTTAAATACCAGAAAAATCGACATTCTATAGTTATTTTTCCAAAATAAAATTGCTATTAGCTTTAACTGATTGAAATACCCTCAAAATAGGTGGTTTTTCATTTCGATTTTAAGAACTCAAAACCCGACTGACATTTAGGCAGAGACATTTTGGCGCGCATTGCGATGCTTTTGTCGGCTTTTACGATTTTACGAGTCTACCTCTCTATATATACCCCGCATATATTTTTAGGCATTGCAGACACGGGCGCAAATAAATGAAAATAAAAAACCGATCTTTAGGTCTTTGCACTTAGATAAGAATTTGCATTTCATTTGCGGCTCGTGTTTTTGTATTTAGGTAGCGTTAATAGCCCCCATCATCAGCTATAGACTTTCCAGGTTATCTTATCTGCCGCGATTCTAGGCTGAAATTGTGGCTACTATGTATGAACAGGGAACCCTATTTAAGTTGAATATAGAATATAGATAAATAAATAAATATACTACTCATTATGATATGCATTCGATTTTTGTTAGGATTACTTGTTTAAGTTAATGTAATTTTATTAAAAACGATTTTATTTTGAAGCTGTTAATATTTATAATTATTGTGGTTTGACTGTACTTGTGCCCCAGCCCTTGTTAGTAACAAAAATTAATGATGTCCACGATTAATAAATGTATTCATTATATTACAGATTTGTATCAAATAACAATGGCCTATGCCTATTGGAAGTCCGATAAGACCGACGATACGGCGGTATTCGATCTGTTCTTTCGCAACAATCCATTCCATGGCGAATTCACGATTTTCGCCGGGCTCGAAGAGTGCCTGAAATTCCTGGATAGCTTCCACTATTCCCAAAGCGGTGGGTATAATATATACTTTTTGATTCATATTAGTTAATCAATTTGATTGAACCCCTTTTTCAGATATCGAATACCTGAAGCAAACACTGCCCGAGGGCATCGAGCACGAGTTTTTCGAGTACCTCGGCAATCTGACGGCGCGGGATGTCACCTTGTATGCCATTGATGAGGGCACGGTAGCATTTCCACGGTGCGTTTGCATGGGATCCATGGGACTAGTAGATATTGTCTACATAAACATTGTATATTATACTGTTAAACACTACATTTGGTTTTTAGAAGATCGAATCTGAGCCTGTACAAAAATTTTAGAGTTTATCTGATTAATGTTATAATTATTTATAGAAAAAGTCATTGTACAATTTTGTTGTACTATTTTAAAGTACAGTATTATTTATATTGTGAAGCATCTTTATAAGACATGAGAACAGAATTAATTTAAAATTTAGCACGTATTTAATCAGAGAATTACTTTATGGTCAAATATGTAGGCAGCATTATGGTATGCCTGCAATGCAACTGATAAGTCTAGAGATATTTCAGGTTAATCAAAGTTCAGCTAAAGGCAGACGGACAATGCTATCTAAAAACCAAAGTTTAGGGCCCAGGATTATCTTTAAGATATCATGAGCTTCAATATAAAATGTTTACAAAATATTTGCTATTTTTAGAGTTCCCATCATTAAGATCGAGGGACCTTTGATCATAGTACAGCTGCTGGAAACGACTCTTCTCACCTTGGTAAATTATGCCAGGTAGGAAACGCATATATTTCATCCGTATTATCTAAAAACTCATAATACTGTTCGATTTTTGCCACGCTAAAACAGTTTAATGGCCACCAATGCAGCCCGTTATCGCATGGTAGCTGGGAAACATGTCAAACTATTGGAATTTGGACTGCGTCGTGCCCAGGGACCGGATGGCGGACTATCCGCATCGAAATATTCCTAC
The DNA here is from genome assembly GCA_035046095.1 of Drosophila pseudotakahashii. Classification (NCBI taxonomy): domain Eukaryota; kingdom Metazoa; phylum Arthropoda; class Insecta; order Diptera; family Drosophilidae; genus Drosophila; species Drosophila pseudotakahashii. The sequence continues at coordinate 1,337,517 of JAWNOE010000198.1, forward strand.
ACAGGTACTGAGCACCACCATAAAATATGAACTTTCACACGCCCCAAACTCTGAAACCCATGGAGTTCCATAAAGCCGTGACAAGTAAGGTCAACCGTGTGCGATATAAACATTTTTTTCGGCATTGCCAAATTGCATGCAGACAGCTCATTATCAATTAAAAATAATGGGGGAATGGAAATCGTCGAAAATCGGGCAACGTTTAGTCACAGTCACCTTTTTTAAGGCTTTACATTTGGAAATTTGGAAATTATGATCTAAACAATTGGTGGAATTTTGAGAATTTCAAGGCTGAATTTTAAATAATAAAATTAATATACCAAATATTTTTCAAGTAAATAGTTAGGACAAAAATTAAAATTCAGCTATACTCCACATCTAACTTTCCAAAGGCATTTTATATTTATTTCTGTTTAAGATATTTCAAAGTAAATAAGGTGTATTTCCTTTTACTCATTTTACAGGGAATTTAGGTAGTCTATAAGTCTATAAATCCTATGCATTGATCGTTTGGAAGGGAACAAGGAGCGAAGGAAGTCGGTGCTTTTCATATTGTTTTCTGCCTGACTTTTTATGATGTGCATGCATGCAAAGCACGTGTCACTGTCAGGAGCTGGGTCTTCGCTGACTCTGATTTCCGATTTTCCCATTTCTCAAGGCCCCTTCCCCACTCCTCCGCCCGAAAACCAAAAAAAAAACCATGAGTAATTCTCCGCCTTCATCAAGGCTTCCGTTTCTCCTACCTTCTCCTCCGGCGTCAAAGTTCAAGAACTCTTGTTTATGTGTTAAACTAAATGCGCCCCGAAGGCAGTAAAATCCCTAAAGTGGGTGGCACACGCAACGCCCACGTAGGGTGTCCATGTATATGGAGTATCGGTGCCAGGCACTACATATCGAATCCGGACTCGAAGCAGGGAAAGGAACCTCTGCTGCTGCGGAGCCTTTCAATTGGCGCTCACACATCGTAACTTTTTCGGTTCCGTTTGTTAGGCAGGCAACGCTCAAAGTTTTTAATGCGTTCCATGGGCTTTGGGGTATACTTTTTCCTATATAGTATCACCCCCAAATCAATGGATGGCTTCGCGTGGCGTCAAGGTTCCTGTCAAGGCTTCTTTTTTTGGCGGTTTAAGAAGAAGGGAAGGGAAAAGCCTGCGAAATTGAAATGTTTATAGTCGGAATTTCCGCTCTTAATGGGTGAATATAATGATATAGTACCATTAAAGGGGTATTTAAAAGTTTGGAAGGTTAAAAAAAGTTGAGACTTAAAAAAATAATATAATATTTATATATATTTTTTTTAATACTTCTCAGGTGGTTTTGATGGCACCTCCAATGTGCTGGCCGGAAAGCTATTCAACATCCCCGTGAAAGGAACCCATGCCCATGCGTATATCACCAGTTTCAGTAGTATTGGCGAGCTCAAGACCCGCCTAATTAAGCACAAGCAAACAGGTGATAAAATAGTATACAAAAAAAATACGAAAATCGATTTATATTCTAATATTTTACAGGCATCATGGAGGACCTTTTGGAGCACGCCATCCGGCATAGAGCTTTGTTATCACATCTCCTGGACGTATCCACTGAGGAGTCCAGCGAGGGAGAACTGGCGGCGATGGTATCATATGCCATCGCATTCCCCGACGGGTTCATGGCCCTTGTCGATACGTACGATGTTAAGAGGTATTTCGCTTTTAGGCAGATTCTCTCGGAACGGTTTTAGTTATCGGTTTTTATCCTTCGTTTGTGTTGTTATATACCCCCCGTAACTACGTCCTACCCTCTTTATCCTTGTTATTTTGAGTATGGATTTCTTTCGATATATTTTTTGTATTGTATTTGAGACTCTCGAGACGTGCACCAGCCAGATAAAAATACCCCAAACCAAGAGTAACTATTAAACAGCCTAACCAAGTCAAGTTTTAACCATAGATATTTTCCCATACATTGTATTTATGTGTTTATTTCTGCCACATCCTACCCTCCCCTAAAATCATTTCTTACTGTCAGCTTTTAATTTTGGTCCTTCGTTTGAGTAATAATCCAAAGTATTATCCAACAGCCGAGAAACAGAACAAGCCAACACAGAACCCAAGATTATCAATAATGATATCAAGTCTGAGAACAGTCCGCCAAAGTCAAAGCCAAAGCCATTGACCAATGGCCAACAAAATGGTCAGAGTAGTAAAATAAATGGCCAAACATATGGACTCAAGACCAATGGCCATCAGAATGGTATTGCTCAGAGTAATGGCATTAGATCGCCAACAGATACAAAGATACAAGATACTAAAACCAGCACAACAACAACAGCAACAAGAACAGCAACAGCAACTTTAAAGACAACAACAACAGTGTCCAATGGGACGGCATACCTACCAAAATATGTCGAGAAGTCATTCAGGTAAATGTCGCTATCGAAAAAAAGACGTTTGAGTAATAGAAATATCCGAAATATAGGCGATAATTAAATTTAAAAGAATTTATTTTATCTATCTTTCCATTGTCATTTTAACTGACCTAATCGTTTTATAAATCCTCATTTTTAACAACATTTTTCTTCTGCTTTTTGAAAGCTTTCCGTCTAACCTTACCGCTCATTTAAGCTATCATTACTTGCTGTCATACATTACTAAATAGAGCTGGCAAAAAAAAAAGATTTTTACCAGTTCTTCTATTAATATACCATCAAATGCTCTACATTTTTGAGTTTACCTAATATAAGCCTGCATGGTAACATGGAGAAATATCGAACTAAAGTTAGATGCTAAATTCAAAATTATAACCATCATATACATGCCTATATATGTGTATATTTAAGCTGATATATGTATGTGTCCTCTGCTTTGGTGTTACGAAATTGGTCATCAAGTCGATTCCCCAAAAAGGGGGAATAATTCTGGCAAAAGATTAAAACAAAGAAACCCAACCAGAACAGGTGAAGTCAATTTATTGAATTATTTTTTGTTTGCTTTTCCCCCTTCTTGCTTTCCCAACTTTCTTCTGTGTATTTTTGGGCATCACTTTTTCCACTAACACACGCAATTATCATATTACATTTTTCCGTTTAACATTATTTTTCTAACTCAATTATGTTTTTATGCTTTTTATTTTCTCGTCCTAAATGTGAATGTGAAACCAATAAAAACGAAACCATTAATCGAACCCGAATCAGAACCCATTAAAGAAACAAAAGATCCAAAATGAAATGAATTTACGAACCTAACATAGTAAACAAATGACTTCCGGCACTATTTTGGCAGAGGTATGTAAAACACACGTCTTCAAGTTACAAGAATCCCAAACAATTCGAACAGTCAACAACATGATATAAGCAACAACACTATAATATCATATGGCATAAATACTCACCCACTCGAAAGCAACAATTACGGCAACAACAAACAAAAATTCATGCATAAATGATAAGCGATCCCAAATTTCACACATAACAAAGTGCATAAAACAATTAAAGAGTTTATCAAAAAAGTGCGAGAAAGTACTAAAAACATAATAATAAAATAATATTATATTATGAAAAGTTTAATTCGATTTCTTGGATACATTTTAAGAGACGTAAAGTACAATATTTACCTAAACACTTCTAAATGTTTCAATTGTTCAACATTGTTTTAAGCACATAAACGAAAACAAAAACCGAAACGAAAACACGCACTGAATCACCCTAATGCTGTCATAGACCTAACCCCGTTTAAAGTGTCCTCGTCCCTAATTCACAAACAATTTGGTTTTCCAGTTTTTCAACATTTTTTCGGACTTTAATTTTCTTGTTTTTGTGTCCCCCTGTTTTTTGTATTGTTAAATATTTTCTCCTCATTCTGAAATATGTCCATGGACATACTTTTTCGTTAGTTTTTTAACTTGTACATACTTAAGAAAAGCGTCCGAGAGAGCACACTGCATGGCTTGAGAACAAAAACCGAATATCTTCGACATTTTGTGCTGCTCCCCAAAAAAGGAAATAATCAAATTTTCCAGGCTGAATTTTCCAACACCCAGAGCCGCACTTGCAAATCGAAAGGAACCAATTTTATGGTTCTCGTACACGTTTTCCTTAACTCCACCCCACTTTCGAAAACATTTGTTTTTGTGTAGTTCTCGCTTTGAACTTAGTGGCAAAAAAATGTGAAAAACAAATCAAATATTGTATAGCAAAATGAGAGATATATTTTTGTTGAATTGAAAACCAAAAACCAAGCAGCACTTGATGGGGTCTATAAATGTCATTACTGAATATCTGGTTAAAATTTCTTCTCTGTAGGAGTGGTCTGCTGAATTTCAGTGCCGTGGCTTTGGCCCTAAACGACTTGGGCTATCATGCACTGGGCATAAGGATCGATTCCGGGGATCTGGCCTATTTATCCTGCTTGGCGCGGGAGACCTTCGAGAAGGTGGCGGAGCGATTCAAGGTTCCGTGGTTCAACAAGCTGACCATTGTTGCATCGAACGACATCAATGAGGACACCATTCTCAGCCTGAATGAGCAGGGGCATAAGATCGATTGCTTTGGCATTGGCACGCATTTGGGTGAGTGGTACCAAGTTAATTATAAATATGGAAATATTTATTTCAAGCTAATAAGGGTCATTTAAGGTAAAATCACTTCATAGCTGATATAACAATATATTCTTATTGAGTATAAATATGAACGTTCTGTCCTTTATAGTTTGGTGCTTGGCCTTGATTCCTATAATTTTAGATGACAGTTTAATATGTATAGAAGATTATTAATTAATTATCCTTTCCAGTTACCTGCCAGCGACAACCGGCCCTGGGATGCGTGTACAAGCTGGTGGAGATCAATGGCCAGCCGAGGATTAAGCTAAGTCAGGACGTGGAGAAGGTGACGATGCCGGGCAATAAGAATGCCTACCGGCTGTACAGCGCCGATGGCCACGCCCTGATCGATCTGCTGCAGAAGGTGTCGGAGCCACCGCCGGCGGTGGGACAGAAGGTCCTGTGCCGCCATCCCTTCCAGGAGTCGAAGCGCGCCTACGTGATACCCTCGCACGTGGAGTCGCTGTACAAGGTGTACTGGAAGTCGGGCAAGATCTGCCAGCAGCTCCCCACCTTGGAGCAGGTGCGCGAGAAGGTGCAAATCTCGCTAAAGACGCTGCGGAATGATCACAAGCGCACGCTCAACCCAACGCCCTACAAGGTGATTAATGAATATTCCCTTTTTTTCGTACCAAAAATGATATAACATTTCCTACAATCCCTTTCAGGTGGCCGTCAGCGATAATCTGTACAACTTCATACACGATCTGTGGCTGCAGAATGCTCCCATCGGCGAGCTCTCATGATCTATATAAGGAGGATCTCAACGATCTAATATGAAGATGCGCGAAAACATTTCCGAGAAATTTACTTTTATTTTGGTGTACAATTTTCTGTTTATTGCGATTTTCGCAATTTTTTTGTCATTTGCTGGTCAACATGCATTGTAGAAATTGGAATTTGTTCTGTTCTGTCGAAGAAGTTTTTCCCCCGAAAATATGGAGCACAAATTCCAACGCAAACTAGCGGATGAATTTCAAATCATTGTGTAGTCAATAGTTTTAACGTGTTATAACTAATATTTACTGCTATCAGAAACGCACATCATATTCAGGAATGTGTCATGTGCCTTAAACAAGTAATGGAAACGGAAAAAGAATCAGAAACAGAAACAGGATGCAAAGGAAACACAAGCCCAAAAGCAAAAACAAAAAGAAAACAAGTAACTAAGATCAACCAAAAATCGGAGCGGATAAAAAGATGTCTTTAATATTTTTCTAGTACTTAAGTGTTAAAATGTTGCTAACGAGAGATGAGAGTTAGAAGTACAAATGCTTTTTAGGACATTTGCACGCAATAGGGCACACATCGAGCACACACTTAACTATACATATATATATATATATATATATATATATACTATGCTATACTTTACATACTACGTTTATGTATTTAACTAAATTCAATTGTAAATATGTTCAACTGGATAGTTTTAAGCCAACTAAGCAATACCAATACACCCAAAACACACCGCCACCTCTAAATGATCGCTTCTTAAAAATGTTTGCCTGTAGTTTTGATCGAAAATAAAAAGTGGAAGAAAGCCGAAACTTATACGTTTTTCTTATTTGACTATAAAAGTGATAAAAAGAATTTTAATTTTCTAAAAATTGAAGAGATATTTTGATTCTAACGTTTTTACAATTTTAGATTATTTAGTTAATTTTGAAATTTGTGATATTTAGACTAGAAAGTATTGTCCAAACTGCAAATGAAATTAAAAGCAAATCTACATGGCCAATCAGCCATTCCGCTGCCGTAGGCCAGTCCCACGCAGTTCTCGTAGTTATCTCTGTTGTCGGGATCTCCAGAGATCCACTTCAGAAATGGAGCTGCACTCCCAGAGGCCACAGAAATATACGTTCCCTCGTCGTTTCTATCGTTAATGCCCAGCCAGTAACGATTACTTTCGCTGAGTTTCGATATTACAGCATCAAATTCCTCTCGATCTTGGATGGCTGCCAAGTAACCTCCTTTTTCTCGGCAATCGGATTGCGCATCACTCCAATTCTTTTTAATTTCTTCTTCAATATAAAAGTATCGCGATCCTATCTTCTCAAATCCTTCTGGGATTTGGTTCGTTCTCGGTGCCTCAGTCACCAGCGGTCTTCTCTCCAGCATGGCCTCAATTCTAGCCAGTCTTTCATTGGTTTCGCTTTTCATTTGATCAAGACTCTTAAGCACTTCCCTTTGAATCACTTCTAGTTTCTCCTGGTTATTTTTTAGCATGGTGTCCAAAATCGCCAGTGTTGTTTTCTGTGTTGTCATTTGTAGCTTCAATTGCTTCTGGAGATGTTCAATACTATTTTGCAAAGGTTGGAGCTCTCGGGATGGGTCATCCTTTCGGATATCAACGGAACCAGTATCATCCTGTGATTGGGATTTAACTAATACGTAAAGATTGCACGCAACGCAAGCGTAGAGAAAAAATGCACTAAACTTGGGCATTTCGGAAGCTCAGAACCACGGAGGGCGGATGAGGCCAAAAAACTGATTTGGAGTATATATTCGCCGACTTTTTATATAGGTTTCCCAATCATACAATTTTATATACATATGGGCACTTCCAAAATGTCGCTCGGGACCTTTGCACACCTTTAAAGTTGAAAAAAAATTGTAAAACAATGGATTTTAATTTTAATTATGGGCTTTTCTTTTCACTCTTCCCAAGCTCTATTTTTGGTAAAAATCTTGATTTTGTACCACTTTTAGTTTTTAAGATATCGGTAAAAAACTGCCGTATTCGCTCGGGACAAAAATAGAAGTGGATTTCGGGGAAGTTTATACAACACCGGAAAGTAGCGAATTCTGATGGAATATTTTAATGCGATTTTTTTAGAATGTAGTTCAAACATGTCGCTGTGAAATGCTTTTGGTTTTACTCAAAAATTCTTTGCCGTTTTTTTTTTATGCAGTTTCAAACACATTCGCTCGGGACATGTCGCTCGGGACATTTTTTCCGACTGTTTTGTAAAGTGGATTTCTTTACCTCTATCTCTCAATTGCTGGATGTTTTGCTTTTAACTTAATAGTTTAGCATGTGAATGAAGCATTCAGTACGGAAAAATGTCACATATTAGCATTCCTATAGGATAAATTAACAACAGAAGACAGGTTCAAAAAATAACAAAAAAATAGCCAAAAACTGATTTTTGCGTATATTGGTGGAGTTTGTCATAAAAATAATCAAACTATACTCCAAATTTGTAGTTAAGCTCAGTATCCAACTAATTAGAAACTAATATCGGGGCAAAATCATGTGGAAATATGTCTTATTCAAGTTTCAAGGTTAAATAATTAAAAATATATTGCTTAAACACGCGATTAAAGTAAGAAAAAGTCAAATTCTGAGAATTCAATTAAATTTTTCTTAGAATAAAAATGTATAAATACAAATTTTTAACGCATTCATTGAACTTAACGGCCGCCTTTAATTTAAATTCTTTAAAAAACAAAAACAGTATTTTATTTTGACTCCATTTTGAGAATTGAATTATTTTGATATTATAGCTAAAGCGTCGTGCTATGTTGTTTATGTAACAGGTAGAAGGTCGCGTTTCCGACCCTATAACATGCATAAATACAATATTATAATAATATATTATAATTTTATTAAATATTTCCGTTTGGCATTCTGGAATTAATTTACAATATTTTTTAGCTAAACTTCTTTATCACTTTGGCAAATAAAATTTAGACTCAAGGAACACTGCTCATCATTCATTACCCCATTATCGAGTTCGACGCAGTGCTCATTATTTTCCTGCTTGTTGGGTTCTTTTGATCGCCACCTCAAAAATGGATCATTCTTGCCGGATGCCTGGGATACAAAGGTTCCATGGTTTTCCCTATCGTTGATACCCAGCCAGTAACGATTGCCATTCAGTTTAGCTTTTATAGCGTCCAGTTCCTCTTCATCTTTTATGGCGGCTAAATAGCCACCCAATGCGCTACAGGCACTTACGGCTTTTTCCCAAGTGTATTTACTGCCGCTATTGATGTAGAAAAGCCTAGAACCGATTTGCTTAAACTCCGGCCAGAAGACCTTTGTGTAAATTTCGGATAGAGTGGCCACAAGTGCAGCCTGTTGATTCTCCATCTTGGTCTGCATATCCTTCTGATTCTTCTCCATCCTATCCAGTCTTCCCTCTAAGTCCTCTGGATTTTTCTTTGAAGTTTCCAAGATGTTGTGGTTCAAAGTTTCCAGCTGGGTTTTCTGATCCCTTTCCAAATTTATCCCAACTTCCAATTTAGCTAAAACAGAATCTTGTTTCTCACGTATTACGCTTCGCGCCTCATCGAAATCAAGTGAAATTTTGCTTAGAGTTTCCTGTAAAGATGTTTGCTGTTCCTCCATCTTGGCCAGCCTCTCCGAAAAATGTTCGGTGATGATATTCTTAAAAGTTTCCTTTAAGGACCTCTGTGTTTCCAGTTGCGATCCCAATGACCTCTGGATGTCCGCCTGTTGATTTTGGATCGCGATTAGTTTTTCCTCGCTGTTCTCTGAAAGGATTTGATTTATAAAATATAATATTTCAGAAAAAATTACTGTATTACTACTGTATTTTGATCTTACTCTGCATTGCCATCTGGGCTTTGTTTAGATCGTCAGCCACAGGGCATTTGCTCTGCTTAGCAATGTAATCCAGCAGTGGTAAGATTTTCACCATGAGTTGATCCGTCGGTGCTTGCCGTATAATTGTAGAAATGTCGGCTTCCAAGGATTTTGCCTGGACCCCACATAGAGTACAGGCAATAATCGCGAAGGATATATAAATTCCTAGTTTAAACATACTGAGCGCGTATAACAACTAGTGGCGAACGGCGCCAACGAACTGATTGTTCTTCAACAGAATAAACCGTATTTATGTTCGTCCTATATATCTAAAATATCTTTAAAAATAGCACGTTTCTTGGAAAAGATGCATAAATTAAAGTGGGCCCGCAAAAACATCAAGCGAGCATAGTAAATTATATTGAGTGATAATAATTGCCCATAACATTAAATCCATAATAATAGGCAATCGCCTATGATAATAGAATTCGTTGATGCTCAGCCAGTAGTGCTTGTCACCCAGTTTCGCCTTGATGATATCCAGTTCCTTCTGATCTTTAATGGCGGCTAAATAGCAATTCATATCACGGCGGGTGCTCATGACTGTGTTTCAAGTGAAATCATTTTGTCGCCAACAATAAAACTACATATAGATAAATAGAAATATAAATATATGCGGACATTCCGAGAAATAATAAAAATTCTTAGCAGCGCGCTTTCACAAAAATTAACAAAAACAAATTCGCAAAATTTTATTTAGATTTAATTCTGGGAATTCAAAAACTACACAACCCAATAACCAATTTTATGCGATTTCAGTTTTTCCGTTATACTTTATTGTCAGCTTGGCAAATTAAATTCAACTTAGAGTTCATTTCGGCGTTTAAAAGTTCGACGCAGCCCTCATTGCTGTACTCGTTGTTGGGTTCAAACGGTTGCCACTTCAAAAAGGGTTTCTTTCCTGACGCCTCGGAAACGAAATCGCCCATACGGGCTCGATCATTTATGCCTAACCAATAACGTTTGCCATCGAGTACCTCTGTGATGGCGTCCAGTTCCTCTTGATCTTTAATGGCGGCTATATGGCCACCCAATTCGCGGCAGGCACTTACGGCTCCTTCCCAAGTGTGTTTACTGCCGCTATCGATGTAGAAAAGCCTAGACCCGATTTGCTTAAACTTCAGCCGGGAGACCTTTGCGGAAATTTCGGAAAGAGTGCCCACAAGTGCAGCCTGTTGAGTCTCCATCTTGTCCTGCATATCCTTCAGATTCTTCTCCATCCTGTCCAACCTTTCCCCGAAGTCCAGACTGATTTGAACTTCTGATTGATGGATGTCCGCCTGCTGATTCTCTGTTCTTTTTAGTCACTCCTTGTTGTTATCTGGAAGGATATTTTATTATTTCACAAGGGAAACACAGAAAAAAGGCGTAGTAAAAATAGATTTAAATATTTATTATTATTAACATTCCCACTTCAGATTTAAATTATCTAAAAAAACTTAACATTTAATAACAAACATTTTTAATTGCATAATCGAATTAAAAAAAAAAATGTAACTTAGGCCTTAAAATATTAGATATTTACTTTAAATATTTTGTTTTGTTTTCTACAATTACCTTCCAAGGATTTAGCCTGGACCCCACACAGAGTGCAGGCAATAATCGCGAAGGATAAACAAATTCCTAGTTTAAACATACTGAGCGCGTATAACAACTAGTGGCAAACGGCGCCAACGAACTGATTGTTCTTCAACAGAATAAATCGTTCGTCCTATACATATATCTAAAACATCTATAAAGATAGCACGCTTCTTGGAAAAGAAACATAAATTAAGTTCTGCCCGAAAAAAAGCAAACGTTTATAGAAAATTGCTTTGATAGAATTAAAGACCGGTGAAATTTGTATTAATGTAGGTAATAATTCCACGCAAACAGATTTCTGTATCGGTCCTGATATATTTTGTATATTTCTTTTTTTTAAGAACTTGGTAAAGTTTTATTAAATCATTCTGAAATAAATTTGTTTTTAAGCTAAAAATCTAAGTTAGTTTGGCAAATTAAAAACTTCTTAGCGGAACACGGGTCATCGTTCATTTCGCCATTAGTCAGTTCAACGCAGCGTTCTTCGGGTCCAGCGTGGTTGGGTTCCCCCGATTTCCACTTTATAAATACAGCATCTCTTCCGGAGGCCTCGGATTTGTAGTCTCCCTTAGAAGCCCGATCGTTGATGCCCAGCCAGTAGTGCTTGTCACCCAGTTTCGCCTTGAGGATGTCCAGTTCCTCCTGATCTTTAATGGCGGCTAAATAGCCATTCATATCACGGCAAGTACTGACGGCCGTATTCCAAGGGTATGCATTTTGTCGATCTATAAATAAAAGTCTAGAGCCGATTCGCTCAAACTTGGGCCAAAAGACCTTTCCATAAATGTCGGTGAGAGTGTCCATAATTTTGACCTGTTGAGTCTCCATCTTGCTCTGAATATCCTTCTGATTTTTTTCTATAGTTTCCAATCTGCTTTCGAAGACCTCTGGAATTTTCTTTAGAGCTTCCTGTAGCGACGTCTGCTGTGCTTCTATCTTGATCAGCCTTTCCTCGAAGTTTTCTGGTATGGTTTTATTTAAAGCTTCCAGTTGGGATTTCTGATCCGTTGCCAGGTTGATCTGAGTTTCTAATTGAGTCCGAACTGCCTTTTGATGATCCTCCATCCGGCTCAGTCTCTCCTCGAAGTCAACTGGAATTTTCTTTAGTGTTCCCTGCAAAGATGTCTGCTCTTCTTTCATTTTGCCCAGCGTCTCGTCAAAGTTCTCCGGGATCATATTCTTAAAAGTTTCCATCAGGGACTTTTGCTCCTTTTCGAGATTGATCTGCACTTCCAGCTGGGATCCCATTGACTTTTGAATGTCCTTCTGGTGAGCTTCCATTCTGGTTAGTCTCTCCTGAAAGTCCTGTGGCAGGACTTTCTTCAACGAATCCTCCAGGGATGCGGTTTGTCCCTCTAGCTTGGTCTGAATTCCGTCCAGTTTCACTTGGGTGTCGTTTAGTTTGAGGGCATCGGAGGTGTTCCACTGCTCCTGGTGCTTGGCAATGTGATTTAAGAGGGGTTCCAGCACCGAAAGGCAGAATTCCCCGCACTGATTGGGGGGATCTTGCAGTAGGCATACAGATTGGGCGTTATCCAGCGATTCCGATTGGGATATACACAGATTCCACGCAATTAATAAGTACAGAGTATAAGTTCCGATCTTGAACATAGTGAATGCTTACAACCGCACAAAGCAGGGAATTCAAACGTACTAATTCTGGACCCATTTGTTGAGTTTCGAAGAGCTCTTAAGTGGATAAGAACGAGGCATTTATTTAAGTCGCACATTGGCTTTTAATCAAGAGTCTGGATATCTGCCTTTTCGCCGGACTTTCGCGTGTTTATCTTTTTTGTTACTCATGTGGGCATATCAATTAAATGAAGAGTGCTTTTTCGCGGATGACTTGTATAACGTCTCTCTTTACACTCACAATTTATAGGAAATATAAATACATTTTTTATGGAAAGAAAACATAAAAAAAATTATAAAACTTTCCCCAAAAACAGAATAAATAAATAAAGGTCATTTGTTTACGACAATTATATATTTATTATTTTTGTTGGTTATAAAACATTTAGTTTATATGTTCCACGATAATCTATTAATTTCAATTATTGTTATTTAATCGAATCGAATCCTGTATTTAAATTTGGCGCGCATCGGTTCTTCTTTCCGCAGTAGCCATTCACTTTGGCGTTGCCAGAGTGTTGCATGTGATTGGCTTGCCATTCACCTTGGTTAGTCGACATTTGTTATTGTGGGCATCCAACTGCACAAATTAAATAGAAAATTAAACAAAAAGGTTAATAAACACAAGAAAACCGTCAATATTTCGTAAAAAGCACAACCAAATTACCAAGCAGAAGTGAAGTCGCCAGAGGAAAAGCGAGGATTTCGCCGAATTTTCCTGCAGCTGCGCAACTTGCCGAGAAAAACAACAACAAAGGTGATTCATAGCCCAAAGAAAACGAAGTTTCCCCCTTGGAAATTGATTTTTAACCAGATTTTCTTTATAGATTGATTGGGGATATCATGGAGGGCGATTCGGAAAATCGCAAGGATCAAATCCTGGAGCGCCTGAACAAGCGGAACAAGGACAGGCAGAACTATTTGGATGTGAAGTCGGAGCAGCGCTCCAAGGAATCGGTGCAAAACGAGGGCGTTGACTACTTTTCCTCGACTTTCACCCAAAGAACCATCGATATAGAGCAGCGACTGAAGGATCTGCAGTGTGGCGATGGCCCGCCTGCCGATTTGGCCAGGCATTTTGCGGACATAACCCTGGAGATTCAGGACTTGCAGCGATATCTCACCGCATCCACCATGTTCCTCTCCGATTTCAAGATCAAATCGTGTCAGAATATCCTCAACACGCTGACTTCGGTGAGCGATGAGACCCGCCAACGGCTGATGCCCAAGAAAAAGTTTGGTTTCAGTGGCAAAAAGACGGCTGCCAAGCTGAAACCTATGGCTAACAAGGACATAGTCGATGCGGAGGCCAGTAAAGTGAAGGAAAATCTAGCCTCAAACTTCAGCTGGACCATTGCCAATCGAAAGAGCGAGCACATAGTCTTGGATTCGTCCCAAGTCAATGGTCAGGACATCACCATTTCGAATGTCAGCCATTGTTTGGTGGAGCTGCAGGGGCATCCTGGTTCCGTGCAGGTATCTCGCGCCTCCAAATGCACCCTGCTCTGCGGTCCCATCGCCAGGTCCTTCTTTGCTGAGAATCTGGACGAGTGCACCCTTGCGATTGCCTGCCAGCAGCTAAGATTGCACTCTTCGCACGGCATTCGCATCTATCTGCATGTCACATGTCGCGCCATCGTCGAGGATTGCCGGGCCATCGAGATTGGCGAGTTTAACTACGATTATGCGCAGTTGGAGGCCGACTATCTGGCCTCCGGGCTCAATAAGTCGCAGAATAATTACACGGATGTGGCGGATTTCAATTGGCTTTCGCCGGACGTGCCGTCGCCAAACTGGAGCCTGCTCAAGGATCATCCCGATCCGAATTGGAATGCCTTGCGGCGCGACTTTATCGCTAACATCCATAATAGCCACGGGCATAAGGCGGATGTCAAGGATATCTCCATCATTTAGTGGCGGCATCGGCGGCTGCTCCTCGGTTGGCTGGCCTACGGTATCATCCTCGGTTGGCTGCTCTGGGAACTGCTGCGAAGGCCCCCGATTACTGGGCCCCTACATAAAACCCCTCGATCTGTGTAAATAGCTTTAAGCGTGTTGATTAAATAACCATTGTATTGAACATCTTGAAAATTGTCATTTATTTTCTAGCTGCAGGAATGCTCATAAGGTGTGGTTATAAAACGTATACTTTTACTTAAATACCTAAATTTTTCTTCAAGAAGTTTTTTTAGTTTTTAAATTATATTTACATATAATTTTTATAAATAATACTACATTGGATCTATAATATTATATGTAATAATTGGAGTTATGAACTCACAAACTTTTCCCAAGCAATTAGGCAGTTTATATTGACTTTGTTTTGGTTATAAAGCATAGGACGAAATTAAAGTTCGAATTGTTTGGCACACATATATTCGTTCTTGTTTATATGTCCCGGCTAATTTGACATGTCCATTTCGGATGTGGCATAATCAGTGGTTGGCCAAAATGGCTGTGGCTGCCGCACACAACTTACGGAGTGGGTGGACGACAGGACCTCATGCAAGTTTCATGGGGCCACAACAGGACCTCTCAAGTCTCCACATTGACGAAGGGCACTCTACTTACTCAACAGGTTCGCACAGCAGAGGTACACTTTTCAAGCTTCTTAACTTTTTGGGAAATTTTTAATATTGATTTGAGAGGCCATTTAAATGCTATAGAAAAAATAAACTAAATAATCCACATTTATTTTTTATTTACTTAAACCATTTATTTATACTTTTATTTTCTTTTGCAATTTTATTTATCTTAATGGATATATCCTGATAAAATTTAGCTTTAAAGTGATTTTTTTTTATTAATTTGTTGATTGTGGTTTTCTTGATTTGTACTTGTATAATTATTAAAAATATATTTTTCAAAGAGTATTTGCTGTTCGACTTTCTTCAAAAGTATATCTGTTTCTCTCATCCCGTTGACTTTTGCGGCTGTCAACATGGCCGACTGTCAAAATAATTAACGAATTCGAGTTACAAGCGGAAAAGGGGGGATATATTGTACATATATGTCCCTATGGTTTACAGGGGGGAAAGCAATTGGAGTAGACATCTCATATTAGCGAGGTAATTGAACTGCAAATTACACAAATAACGAAGAGAAAGGCAATAAGGACAGTGTCAGATTGAGGTTATGTAATAAGCTGTCAAAACTGCGGGTCTTGAAAAAAATACCATACCAAAAAAGAAGAACGGAAGATGGAAAGATACGAAAGTACAAGCAAAAGGTTGATCTAAAAAAGGCAAGAAAAACCTCGACAATTAGCGGATTTGTACCTTTTTTTCTTTTCCTTTCGAAGATTTAATCAAAACTGCGGTTTTCTTTCTTGTAGTTTACATAAAGAAAACATGAGAAAGCCAATACGTGACTAAACTTATAAATTTTTTGTTGTATTCTTTTAAGTATAGCAAAATTAAGTAGTTTCTGTAAACTTTACAGTGTAAAGCTTCGGGAAAAAATCGTTTTGATGCTATTAATATTAAAAAATATTCCAAAATACTAATAATTTAACATAAACATCATATTATATATAATTTAATTTAATTATTAAACATTTCTATAGAAATGTGTTTTAAGAACTCTTAAATCGCTTTAAGTTAGTCTTTCTGGAGCAGAAAATGTTTTTTAGTTAGTATGCAAAATTGTATATTTCTTAGAATCACATCAGATTTGCAAGTTTAAGATGTTGGTGTTTTTTTGCAATTTTTTGGTTTGTGGCGTCTGCAATTTCCGTTTATTCAAATGAACCCGATAAGCTATCAAATCTAATTGCTTTCACACTTGAACAGTGTTGGTAATTCCGGCCACACACACACCTGTGACACACCCACACATGGATAGTAAGGTGCATCTGGTGCTGCCACATTTGCACAGCTCACAATTAGTTTTCTCATTATCGCAGATAATATTCGCCGCATTTGCGATAAGACCGAGACCCCAACAATGCTGACCGCCTCCACATTAATATTATCGCACGGCCCCTAATTGCCTGTCCCTCTCACACTTTGATGGTTTCAATTACTGCAAAATTACCGAGCCGCGCCACCTTCGCCTTGGCTCCTTCGCCTCCTAAACTTTGACCCACATGCAATCCGCAAATGCCTTTGTGTGCGGATTTTATGGCTCAGCTGATGTGGGCAACGATGCTAATTTACGCATTTAGTTAAGCAGCCCCAGCACAATGGCCTAAAATCACAAGGGGTTGGCCAAATTTCTTGCAGGAAATTCGAGAGTTTGGAACACTATTTTTATAATTTTAAGAAATATCACTAATATTACTCAGAAAAAGGGGTTGCGTTTTCTTGAAGGAAGATCAGGAACGGGGAGCACATGAGATTCTTGAGAAATATCACTCATACGCCATGTATGACAAACAATACCTAAAATATCCACTAAAATTGAGAAATCAAATGGATAGTCTAAAGAGGTTTTTAATCTAAATTTTTAACAATATTTTGATAAAACTCAATAGCATGTATCTTTTAAGTCATCTATAAAATGTAAAAAAAAATATTTATATATTTATTTATGTTTTTTTAAATTTGATTAGCTGAAATACATGGATATTAAAAGTGCTAAAAAGGGTAAATTCCTATTATTTTATTCTCAAAATATAGAAGACTAATTACTGAATTGGCTGTACCATTTTTCACAACGCTTTCTCGAACGAAAACCTTTAAAAACTCTTTCCGATATTGATAAGCGCAAAAACGTTGATTAATTAAGCGAATTACGGGAGTCATGCAGTGCAATTAAAATGTCAGCACAGCCACAGAGTGTCGGAGATATGTACGTATATATATTCGTTATATGTATGTATGAGGATGGTAGGCTCCTGGGCGAAATGTCCAGGATTGGGGTTATGTAACGTTCCTTCTGGCCTTTTTTATTCGCAGCTTGTCTCGCATTTTTTATTCCCCTTCCCGCTGCGAGTTCCCTCGAATCGCGAATCTCCGCTCTGCGTGTGCAGCTCAAATTGTAATTAATGATGCAAGACAGCCGGCAGTCCCTCCCCTTTCACGCCCAGATCCCCACAAAATCACCACCCTCCACCCTCCACCACCCCACGGCGACCACAGTCGGATCCAAGCCGAAAATCTCTGCCTGGCCCTGTCATCCTGCCCCGCCCACCGTGTGGCATCCGCCTGCCCTGGGTTGTGGATTTTATTCTACCCTATAAATAGGCGGCTTCCTACTTTGTCATGAGCAATTTTTAAAAAATACTATATCGGATGCGCTACGGAAGTCTCTAAAGTTTTCAAATCACTTTTTAAGGCGCCTTGAAGTATGCTATAAATTATTGAATTCGGTAGTCAATAGTCAAATGTTCAAACATATTTTTTGTATTTTTTCAAAAGAAAAGAAAAAGAAATGTATTTGTATAATAAATTATATTTTTATAGCGTTTATTGTATTACATTTTTGTAGAGTACTCTCTTCTTCGGTCAACTTTACCATTACCGATTCGCCTGCTGTTTGTTTACTTAAATCATCGACGCGGTGCGCGTTTTAAACGCGTTTCTCATGCTTTTCGTGTAAATAAATGAAAACTTCGTTTAATTCTCGTCGATTCTTTATGCGTTGAACAAGTGGGATGTGGTGAAGAGGGGGCGTGGCCTGGTATCGTTTACTTTGGAAATGAAAAATTATGATTACATCAACAATAATCGAAATGCGCTTGTAAGCTGCTCTGTTGCTGTCTCTCTCGCTGTCCCTGTTTCCGTCCCTTTCCGTCTCGCCACCCCTTGCAATTCCGTTTTCGCTTTCCGCACTCCAATCTTACACTTGCGGAAAAATATATGTATGTCAGAATTAAAAGCTGAAATCCGATTTTTTAATACTTTAATACATTGAAAGAATTTATAATCTTTTCTAAAGAAATCCATATATACAGTTGTTTTAATAGTTCGGATTGCAAATATATTTGTACATGTTTTGAGCCACATTTAACAGTTTTTTCAAAACCGTAGTGTTTTCTATGAAGCCCAAAAAATGTGAATATTATGTTAAAATTAAAATATTATCAACAGGTTGTGGTACGCATTACAATTTTATAAAACCTATAACTTAAACTTTTTCTCTCAGTGCATTGCTATCTTTTGACTGGCTCCTTTACTCCAGTTTTTTTATTATTATTTTTGTTGCCGCTGCTTGCCATTTTCGTTGTGCTTTGCTCGTTTTGGCCATTTCTCTTCGTTCGCGTTGCTGACTTGCAACGCTTTCATGCGTGGCATTCAAAGAGGGGTAGAAGGGGTTGGCGGGGGTTGAGGAGGGTTCAGGGGGGAGTAATGTAAACGTTCAATATTTGTGTTCAAAGTAAAAAATCGAGACGTTCACTGCTCTTTCGGCCCTCCTTCCTTCCTTCCGCATTCCCCACTTTCTCCGATGCCAAGCGGCGACGCGTTCAGCCAAAAAGTATGCAATGCAAAATCGAAAAAATTCGCGTGGCAGCACCTCAGCTTTCAGCTTTCGGCTTTAGCACAAGCCCCCAGCCTGCATCTCTCTTATCAGCCAGGCTCCCATATTCTCCCCTGATTTCCCTCTCCCACAATGCACTGAAAATAAATACTTGCTAATGTTAAAGAGGTGCAGAAGTCCAGAGACCAAAACTCTTTTTGTAAGCTGTTTGAAAGTAGGCAGTACTATTTGTTCAGCTCCAAAACTACAGTTTGTAACCACTTTATAAAAAAATTCGATTTTAATACCAGCCAATATTTAAAGAGGCTTCAAAACTCTTAAGAGTGCGTTAAAGTAGGCTAAGTAGTCCTAATGGATGCCAAAAATCGAATTTTCGCAGCATACTTTTAGGCACCTCTTAAAGAGGTGCCTATTTTTTTCTGTGATCGGTTTCTTTGGCTGAGTCTCAGCCACGCTTATAAATCAGCGACGTCTGGGAACGGCGACAGGCGTTTCAACCCATCCCCGACTTTCCCGCCACCCCGATTTCCTTCAACAATGCCAAGCCAGACACAAAACACAACAATTTTTGTTGCCTGCATTGCGGCGCCTCTTTTGCTCCCCCTACTCATCCAGTACTTCCCTATATATAATACCACCATCCCATCCATCCCCGTTCTTATCCCCACTTTTGGGTTGGCTGCACTCGGCATTATGCTTTGCGTATTTGTCGCTTTATGAAGTCATCTTGGCGTAAAAGCAAATTTATGACCAACTTCACTTTATTTCTGTCAGTTTTTGGCCCAGCATAAAGATGGCCATCTTTTTGCCACTGTCTCCTTGGCTATCTTGTCGTTCTGCTGCTTCATATCTGGTTTATAAACTCCCGAAAATTGTGCATCAGCATTAGCAAGGGAAATGGCGTGTGTATTCCCCCGGAAATGTAAACCAAAAAAATGGGTTGGCCTTCCAATGCGCTTTTTAACGGTTTTAACATTTACCAAATTAATAAAAGGCTTAATGGGTTCTGTTTTTGTTTTTGGCAAACTTGAAATTCAATCTCACATAACTTATATACACTTTTTAATAGGTTAATAGCTGGATAGGAAAGACTTAGTATGTATGAATGGCCTTTTCTGAAATAAGTTTTATCTTAACTTAGCTTGAAGTCTAGGTAAGCCGGTTATATCGTAAAGTCCTGGTTTCCGGAACTCAGGCAGTTTTTTTTGATTTGGCTCTTTAACTCTATTTGTTTTTGGATTTAATTAGTTTTTTTATGTTTATGAATGGCTATAAAAAACGATTCCCAACATCGCTTTAATGACCTTAGAAATGTCAAATGTCATTTGTGATTGTCTGCGGGTAAATCCCGAGTGCTAGACTTCTCTTATCAGTGCAGCAGGGGTGTATAAAAAGGGGCCACAAAGCTAGATTTGGCATTAGTTCTTTATCAAAGTCACGCTAAAAATGTTCAATTTCGGAATATTTTTTTCAATCGCAATTATCGTCTCGCATATAAATGGATCCCAGGCAAAGTCCTTGGAAGGCGACTTTTCGAACATACCGGCGAGTCAACTGCTGGCAAAAATGATGCCATTGCTGGATCACATTTCTAAGCAGAGTAAATTCAATGTTGTTGATGAATTAACTAAAGGCCACACAGCACAGCTGAGTAAGTGGGAAATCCAGTAATCAATCTTTCTGAAATCTTACAAACAAAACTCCTTACAGAGGACAACGAGGAGAGACTAACGGCTATGCAGAATCAGTTGGCGGAAACTCACAAGCTCATTGAGGAGCAGAAATCCCTTTTGGAAACTTTTAAGAATACCATCCCGGAAAACTTGGCGGAGAGGCTGGTCAAAATGGAAGAACAGCAAACAGCTTTACCAGAAATTCTTAAGAAAATTCTAGGCGACTTTGAGGTAAGACAGACGGAAAGGGAAACAAGTCCGGTAGTGACTGAGCCACCGATAGCGATCATCATTCCACCAGGATTTGAGAAGATAGGATCTATATTGAAGAAGAAATGGGGACAAGTTGGAGATTGGCTGCGTTTCAAGATCGAAAGGAAATCGATGCCGTGGTATTGAAACTCCAAAAGGACAATCGTTACTGGCTGGGCATAAACGATATAAACGATGATGGAGTCTATATATCCAATGCATCCGGAAATGCTGCTCCATTTCTGATTTGGTTTACTGGAGATCCCGACAACAGGGGTAATAGTGAGAACTGCGTAGGCGTTTATCCTGGGATCGTCCAAGGTATGGCCGATTGGCCATGTACACATAATTATAAATTTATTTGCAGTCTAGACAATACAGTTTAGTTGAAATCAGAAATATTATAAACAAATCAATAAAAATATCGAAAAAGTAATGGACAGAAGAAATAATATAATGATATAATAAGTCCTCCTGATGGAGTGTAAAAAACTTCATTAGGTGGCAGTTTTATTTTCTTTAAGCAAATGTAATTTAAATGGCATCCCTTAAAGGTTCTCCGAGCGTTTAATTGGTTTGGTTTTAATTGCTCTTTTTAAGAGCTGCAGAAGCATTCGCACGTTCATTGTTTGACATCTCGCTGCATAAAGCCCGATAAGGCCATATCTTTCCGCATGTACATACATACATATATTTACATTTGCAAACTCGCACAAAGGAAGTCTGATATCCTACTTAAGCGGGCAGCGAGGCATTTTCCTTTTTGGCTGGCTTTTGGCTTTTGGTGCAATTGTCAGGCCAATTACGGGGCCACAATTATGTCGTATGAGCACATAAAAACCGGATACGCTGGAGTCGCCAACCCGTGGGCCATAAAACTCTTAGTCCTCGGGGGTTATCATCGCCTGGCCTTCAGAGGATCCCCAGACTCTGGGGTTGACCTCGAAACTGACACCGCCGAATTGTAGGCAAACAGTAAATGAAAAGTCATGAAAACCGGGGAGGTTATATATTTGGCGGGTACACACAGACATATATAGCGAGAAAAGTCAAGGGAATTTCTTGGGTGAAGCGAAAGCTGCAAGTCGGCCGAAAAAGTTATCAGCTTGTTAATTGCTTAACTTTTTCACTTCAACTTTTTTTATTCGTTTCGAGGAGCTGAAACGAGTCCCGAAGATAAAACCAAAACTGAAGGAAAGGTTGCAGGGGTCTCGCTGAAGTTACAGAAAGAGATGCAAATTTGGCTGCACTCAGAAAGAGATTTTTTAAATTATATTTCACTAGCTTAAAATATAAAAATATTTAGGAAGCCAAAGGAAGCACTATAAAATTAATTATAAAAGTGTCTAAATGTAGGCAACAAAAAACGGCGAACTTTTCATTTTCACAGCATACTTTTAGACTGCTTTAGAAGTGATTTATAGGATTAAATTAGCTAATAATTTTACTTTTCTCGTTTTTTATATATAAATATAAAAAAAGTGTTTAATTTTTCCATCAGTGTGAAATCTCTTTCCCCTTTGGTCGAACAACCATTTTTATTTTTCTTGCCCTTTCACAGAAATTTAAATGACAAATGGTAGAAGGCGACTGCAACTTTGACCCTTTCCCTGGCCCCTTTTTTGGACTCCCTCCCTGTGACATTTGCTTATCGGACGCTTACAATGTCATAACACAGCCTCCAGAGTAAAGGAAGTTTTACCAAAAAAAAAGAAGGAACAAATCAGAGAAATGGAAACTTTGCCCTCCTCTAATCTCGTGACAGGGCAAAAGCAGCTGTACAACCAGGCTCCCGTAATTAGGGTAGAGTTTTCAGGGGAAAATGGAAAAGATGAAAAATCAATGCCGGCACAGGCCACTAAAACTCTCATTACTCATATGCCGTGAAGGTTAAACTGGAATCTGGTCTTCTGACCATAAAAAAGACATTAAAACCATTTAAAAGTTGCCCTAATCTGCACAGCAAAAGGTGAACTTTCCGTATAAATATATATACTTTTATATATAGACAGTGTTTTATGACTTTTGGCCCCGTTTCGCTTTCTCCGCTGTTTTATTGGCCTGCCCAAATTGATTAAAAGATCAATGATTATGGGCCCGTTTAATGGTTCATTGCATTTAATTTAATTTTTTGTGCTTTTAATTTTAGTTGGGATTTTCACAGGTCGTAATCTTAAAGGAGGTCCAAAAGGAAATCAAAGAAAAGAAATTACTTTGGGGCAATTCAGTTCAGAAAAAGTATTAGCTTTTATGGGCCGTTGATAAATGATTCCATTTTGCGTTAATTGGATTACTTTATTATTTTAAATAAAATTACTGCTCAATTAATACTGCTTTCATAAAGAAACTATTTTAATACATTTTAATAGTATGGAAAAAATGGTTGGAACTTATCTTATAGCCTTTTAAATAGGAAAACTGTTTGTATACAACAATAAGTTTAAACTATCTTCTTTTCGCGCATGGAATTCCTGCCAAAAAAGCAATAATTTGCCAACTATTTTGATGGCTTCATGTGATGACTCACGTAGCCAAAGAGTAAAAGTTGGAGAAAGTATTATCGCAGCATTAAGAGATACCGACGAACCCCTTTCAGAACTTGACTCCAACTTAAAATATCAGCTTTTTCCCCAGAAAAACAAAGAGCGTTCAGATAAAAAAAGAAAAAAAAAACAGTGTGAAATGCAGACAATTGCGATAAATGCAATGGGTGGAAAAGGGGGAAAAGTGTTTGAAAAATCATTGAATACCCGCAACGTGATGCAGAAAGTTCGCATATTTTTCTCACTCGCACACGTTCGCCCATTTCCTGCTCACATATGCATGCATTTGGCGTGATAAATAAAATGTTTAAGCACACATTTTGAAGCCATTGTGTAGATTTGACTTTGAATGCTCTTCCCTAGCTCTTTTTTGGGGGCCCCTAACCCCTTTCACCCCCTTTCTACCCCCTTTACGTGACGCAACAGACAGCGATGACGACAGCAACGACATCTTGATGCTGCCAGGGCAACTTTAGTTGTTGCCGTCTGCAATTGCTTTTATCAAACTCGAAAGGGGTCTGCACGTTTTAAATTCGAATGAAAGATACCTAAAAGCTAAGATATAAGAATACTTTCGGCTCTAGACTTTTCTTTATCGATCACCAAAATAAATACGATTAGAGTACAGCTGTGAGCATCTGTCGCGAAATGGGTGGCTATATAGCCGCCACAAAAAGAAGAGCTGCGACAGGATCAGTTAAGTAGCTCAGATTTAAAAACAAATTTTAGTTTGCGTTGCAAATTTCTGACTGAAACTGTAATACCTTCTGCAAGGGTATACAAAGTTCAGTCAATAGTGCCAGATATTCAGAACTCTTGATTATTATAAATGTGGTACATATATAAATTACTTGTTCTTATCGACTACAGAACTTTTCGAAAGTCAACCAATGGAATTAGAGTCAGTAAATTTGTATTCCTCTCTTCGTGCGGTTCACTATGTTCAAGATCGGAACTTATACTCTGTACTTATTAATTGCGTGGAATCTGCGTGGATTCCAATCGGAATCGCGGGATAATGCCCGATCTGTATGCCTTTTGAAAGATCCCCCCAATCAGTGCGGGGATTTCTGCCTTTCGGTGCTGGAACCCCTCTTAAATCACATTGCCAAGCACCAGGAGCAGTGGAACACCTCCGATGCCCTCAAACTAAACGACACCCAAGCGAAACTGGACGGAATTCAGGCCAAGTTAGAGGGACAAACCGCATCCCTGGAGGATTCGTTAATTCGACTAACCAGAATGGAAGCTCACCAGTCGGACATTCAAAAGTCAATGGGATCCCAGCTGGAGGTACAGATCAATCTGGAAAAGGAGCAAAAGTCCTTGATGGAAACTTTTAAGAACATGATCCCGGAAGACATCGATGGGAGACTGGAGAGGTTGGAAAAGAATCAGAGGGATATGCAGACTCAACAGGCTGCACTTATGGGCATTCTTTCCGAAGTTCAGGCAAAAGTTCTCTGGCCAAAGTTTAAGCGAATCGGCTCTAGACTCTTCTATATCGAGACCCAAACTAGAGCTTCTTGGCAGGGAGCCGTAAATGCCTGTCGCGAAATGGGTGGCTATATAGCCGCCATCAAGGATCAGGAGGAACTGGACGCCATCGATAAGATACTAGGCGACGGTCGCTACTGGCTGGGCATAAACGACATTGCCAGTCAGGGAAACTACGTATCCGAGGCATCCGGGAAGATGGCAGCATTTTTGAAGTGGCAATCGGGTGAACCCAACAACAACAAAAATAATGAACACTGCGTTGAGCTTTTGAAGGGGAAAATGAACGATATTCCATGTCACGATAAGTTGTATTCAATTTGCCAGGCAGATAACAAAGTTTAGTTACAATGAAGGCTTTATTTAATCAATTTTTTTGTATTTACTAACTAAAAAATGTAGGTCATACAATTTTTAAATATTACTTAAACGAAAAACTGAACGCAAAAACCAAAATATTTTATTTATATTATTTAACTAAATTTTACAATTAAAGACAAGAATAGCTGTCCTCTGTCCTCTGTCCTCTCGAAAAACCCCTTTCACACTAAAAAAAAAGTTCAAATTTAAATAAATAGAGTATAATAACAATAAATAAAGATGATGTCTTAAATAATTTTAGAATTAATGACAAAGTATTTAGTTTTTCACAATCAATCGTCATTATCTCTTCGGATTTTTCCAATATACCCAATACACCAATATATGGTACTCGAGAAACTTTACCAACGTACGCACACTTTACGTATTCAGCGTTTCATCTACATTCTGTGTGCCATTTTCAATTGCAATTTTTTGCAGCATTTGCTGCTTTTGACACGACACAGATACGCAGGACGAAGGACGAAAAGGAAAAGGATGTCTGGGATGCGAGGGAGAGGAAACCGAGACCCAAACTAAGAAAATTTCAAGAGTTTTCTTATGCGGCATTTGTTGCATTTGTCGTTTCGTCCCGTTTCATCTCGTTTGGTTAGTAATGTCTCTTACACACGCTAATGAGCAAAATAATTAATGATCCTACAGACGTCGTCTGTTTCCCGCTTGTGGCAACATTTTCCATGCCATTTGGCAGAAAGTTTCACTTGACAAACTTGAAGTAGTCCTGCGAAAGCGGAATCCATCACTGGCTTCTCTTGCTCTGGCCTTAATAAGCAGTTAATTTCATAGTTTTCCCCAACAGTTTTTCTCGACAGCGGCAGTGGCAGCGGCAGCTTCCCCGCATTAAAAGTTGGGAAAAACATGTTGGCTTCTCTGTGTGTGTCGGCTGAATTTTCCTCGTGGCATTTTTTCCCATTTGCATTACATTATGCTGGCGCTTCGGTCGGTAACTCTTCATTCGTTCAACTTAATTTACGTTTTATAACTTTTGCAATCATTACATGTTGCATTTATTTTCTCTTACCAGCTCTCTGTTCCTCTAACTTGTTGTTTTTTCCCTGTTCTGTTCTGTTCTGTTATATATTTTTTTTTCCTGCGGCCGGCTTCCATGTGTGCATAAACCATTTAGTAACAATTTTTGCTTTGGCAAAGTTTATTTTTCCTCGTATATGGAAATGCCTTCGGTGCAGGGAACGAACTGGCGGAATGATAAACCATGACGATACTGTCGGGGGAATATTAAATACACCAAACTTGTGATCGGATCGAGACTTCAGTTGGAAAATAAATTAACTGACTATAAGGGGAGTACTATATGAGCTGTGAGAAAAACATTTATATATATTTTTTTAAAAATGTTATTGTTTAAAGAAAAAGGTATTGCATAAAAAATATTGTAAAAATTATACTTTTGAACAAATAAGATTTAATTTGAATGTATTTTCATATCAAGGAAATATAGAAATAATAAACAAAAAAATTAAATATTGTAAGCCTAAAAAAAATATATTTTTTATAATATATGAGTGATAGAACGAAATGAAAATTAAATTAATGTAATTATTAACTAATTTAATATTTTCGGTATTTGAAGAACCACATATTTACTCATAAAAAATGTTTAGAATAATTTTAAAAGAAGTACTTACAAATAATGCTAAATTTCAATATTAAACCACATTCTAAATATAAATCTATCAACCTCAATTTTTGCTGAGCATCAGAGCCGAATGCAAAACTTTTCTTTCTATTTCCGTTTGCAAGCTCATTTTAATTAACCGATAATTGTGGAAATGCAAGGGGAAAAGGAGTCCTCCCCACATGCAGCGCACACTTATTGGCTTACAAATGGGAAAATAGTTTCCATCGCTTGACAATTGGCTAACAGAAAATTACAAGCGAGCTTGTTATGGGAAAAGTCACATTAGCACCATCAATGTAGTGTTTTTATTCCATCTACTCTTTGTATTTTTCCTCCCCATCCTTTTGGATTTTTCCGCCCTTATCCCGGCTGAGACTTCTTGCCGTAAGTGAACTTTTAGTAACTGCTACAAATCTGTGAGCAGGCAGCTAGTTAGCAAAGGCTTATCACACAGACAGAGGGATACGGCATACAGGCCCCATACACAATCAGTCAGACAATCTTGCTCCCCGTTTCTCGCATGTGTGAAATGACAGCCATACATCACAGGACTCGCCTGGTTCGGGGGGCCTTGGATACCTGGAAAGTCCTTGAATACATATACATAGGTACCCCTGCCCCACGTACAGCCCACATGGCTATGAATTACATTTACGTAACGTAAGCTTTGCCAACGTAATCGCAACATGACAACAAGTAATGAGCTTTGACACGCCCCCTCCGCCCTGTTGCTTTTGGAAAACCCCCCTCCCTTCCAGCTATCTGCTGCCCTATTCTGAACATCCGACTTACGGACGGACTACTTAGCATTTCTTTTTACCCGAAATGAAAGCAGGTAAAAGTACTGAAAGAAAATGATGGAGTTTTAGTTGGTGGAAAGAAATGGGTTTTGAAATCATTTATATAGGTGTCTAAAAGTATGCAACAAATGGTTTGGAGTACGGTAGTCCGGTGTTACTTTTTATTGCATACTTCTTGTCGCTTAAAGTAATAAACTAAAAAACCTAATTTAGACTTTAATGAAACTTAAAAAACAGTTTTATTAATATTCCTAAAATATTTGTCGTTTTTAAACATCCCTTCCACTCGGATTTATCATCATATTCCTTCATTTTGGCAACATTTTCTTGCAGTGCAGCTTTGCCTTCGGACCGGAGCTATTTCTCATTTTTTGACACCCACACAGGCTCCTCTATCTGGCTGCCTCGACTTTTTCCCCAGTGAAGGTGTCGGTTAAATCATAGCAAAAGTATCTGCAACTTGACTGAGGGAAAGGCAGCGATTGCAGTTGGAGAAAAGCTGGGCAGGAGTGGGGGAGGGGGAGGGGCGTGGCAGGGAGGGAGTTGATAAGCATCTGTGCACTTCATTTTTGCACTTTTCTCAAGTCCTTGCAGCAATTTTATTACAAGCAACTTAAAACCCCTACCATCACCATCGCCATCCACCCATTTTGCTCCTGGGCAACTTTGTCGCCCCATCCTGCTGGATTCCGTTGGTATCCTTGCGCCCGGCTCTCTTATTTATTTGCAATTGCAATGACAGCGTCGCCATCGTCGTCATCCGGCTCGTCCTGGTATTTATTCAAGTGTGAGCATCGCAGTCCTTCTGCTCCTTCAGCCGCTGGATGCGATTTAAACTTCTTACACACACATTTTGAATGGGCAAGTTGCAAAGTGCCAAGTCCATTACGAAGGCACTGTCCGTCCGTCCGTCCGTTCATTCGTCTGTCCGTCCGGGAGAATCTGACTGACGGACAGCGAGGATAACACAGCCTGACACTGACTTAACCAAGTCTTCAGTCTCAGTTTCCGCTCCTTGGGACTGGGCCCTTTCCCCGGTTTCCGACTCCTTGTCAATCGGCATTAAAATCACAAAACAGCCGTGAGGCGAAGAGACAGGTTACACGATAAATAAATGTGGATACTATTTGTTTGAGAGCTTTGAAAATAATTAATTACAAATGACACTTTGTACAATTTGCATACATCATTGCATAGATTTAAAAGGATATTTAAAACAAGAGAATTCTATGATATATTTATAGTTGGAAATCTGCAATATATCATACTAAAATGCGATTAAAGTATAGGTGAGTAGATATTGATCCGAAAATATCTTAATCATATTTATTACAGCAACTTTTGAAAAGTTCTCCTATTTATCGAAATTGATTAAGACCGTACCCCAGACTGAACCAAATTTTCATATCCATTGATGGCCATTTTTCACCGCAGTGCACGGGGGAAATATAGATGAACCACCTGCCGTCGTTCCGCTTTTCAAATCCTTTTCTCGCCCGAACTGAACTTGATATGAAAGTCTTGAAGTGGCCAACGGCACTCGAAAGAAAAATTGTTGCAGAATTGCAATAACTCACACCGAACGAACGAACGGGAAATGCCGCAGAAAAAAAGCGAAAATAAAAATGACTAACCGGCGAGAGTAGCTAAATGATAAATAGCAGCGACTGATAGGTCCTCCCAGGTTTTCCCCAACTCTCCCTGAAATCCGAAACTCTCAGGCATTTTCCCACTTCTCAGGTTGACTTTGCAGATCCGAGAGGGGTGCACTCTTCACATGCTCGAAGATTTATGTTGCGCATCAATTGCTTTGAGAACTTCGTTTTGGGGGCTGGTAATGGGTGGGTAAGTGGGTGGGTAAGTGGTTACCGGGCTGTCTATCTGCGCTTTTAATGCCAGCGTAATTTATGAAATGAAGTATGCATATATTTTGAATGACTTTGACTTTACAAGTGGCTTACGGGGATGTTTGACTTGCAAGTTGACAACTCTTTGATTCGACTTTTGGAGGGGGCTAAAAATATACATATGTGTATCCCCATGTCTGTCTACTGTCACATGTTCTTGTGTAAAGCTACTTCTGACTTTGCTTGTTGGATTCGCATTTCTACGATTAAAGAATTAAAATTACTTAAAAAGTAATTTGTGATTAAAAACATCACAATTTTGTATGAGTAAAATTCATTTAAGGTTTAAAGTATTTTCTCTTATAATTTATATTTTAAATATTAAAATATTGTGTTTTATAATCTAGAAAACTGAAATCATTTTTTTTAAATGTATCGCTTAAAAATGAAGTAACACTAAGATGATTAAGCCACTTGAGTGCTCACCACGTTTCACTGGAAACTATTAATTTTCCCCCAAAGTTTTCCGCTCACTCAAGGGTTAATCTCTCAATAAGCTGTTGGGAATCTCTGTCGTTTAATCGCTCACCTTTCGCCTTTCACCTTTCACCTGTCGTAAGTCACCACCTCACCCCATTCGATGACTTGCTCTCGAGCTTCAGTCAATGACTCAATCATTCAGTGCATCACTCACTCAATCATCGATTTGTCTGCTGCTTGGTGAATTTTCTTAAGCGAATTAAGATCATTTCCAACCAATTGATTTGGCCCAAACTGAGAAGGAAAATCAGATTTCATTTGGGAAATTCCCCATGTGTGAGTGTGTGGATGCCTGTGCCTGGGAAAATGTTTAGTAGAATGTGTGTGCGTACCTTTTTAATTAACATAAAAATCTAATTTGCAGCACTTTGACTTTGATGGCGACAGCTGCCTTCTCATCCGGCGGCAGTGTGATGAAAACAGCTTAACCTTATGGCCAACGATGTGTGCCATAATGTCCCGCCCTCTAGCCCTCTCTTTCTCGCCGAGTAACCTATACCCTTCTCTTTCACTGTTTCTCTAATTCTCTGATTCTCTGTCAGCGGCAGCGCTTTTGACATTGGCTTAGACAAGGCCAAAAGCTTACCAAAACACCTACCTGCAGCTGGCCATGATGGCCAATGCTCCTCACATCACCGGTACAGTAGCACATCCTCATCCGAACACTGGAAAGAATAATGTACAACCACTATTAATAAAATTGTACTATTAAGTGTAAAGCTTTTTTAACATATGTAGGTATAGTTGTATAACACAAGCAGACTGCTTTTTAAAAATTATTTTTGTCAATATATTTTTTTAAAAAATCTAATATGAACACTAGTTATTATAATAAGTTATTTATAATGTCCAAAAAAACTGTTTTACTACAATTTTATTTTAAAACGAAGGCCTACCTAAAATGTCCCAAAGTTTCTTTAAAAATTACTCATACGACATGTATGCCAAAAAAGAATTGGATCAAGAAAAAACCCTTTTTGTTTTCTGAACATGTAAAGTTATTGGTATTGCTAAAAAAATTTCTAGAAAAAATGGAGAGCCATAGATTTAAATAGAAATTTGAATAAAGACAACGGTACGTATTAAATTCCTTAAATGCGACTTTTAATCTTAATAACATTTCCCACCGATCAATTATTATAAGCCCGATACTTTTTGCAATGAAAAGGTTATCTTATCTTATTTGTTTTAAGTGCATTCCACAGTTATTTCCACATCCACATTGTCGTTGTCGTTGTAGGTGTCCTCGGCACATTAGCGACATTTACACGTCGCAGCAATTTCAAACAGCAGCCGACAAGGCTCATTGCCTAGACCCAACCCCCCCCCCCCCACTCGGTAACCCCTATAGCTCCGCTTTGATATAACATACACCCCCAGCATGCAGTCAGTCATAATCATTTTCATTGTCAACATTTTGCCGACACATGACAAACAGCAAACGAGAAAAAGTTGTTTTTATTTTGTGTGTCATCTTTTTAAGATTGCTCATTAGAAGCAATTAGCTGGGTTCAGAAAAAATGCGAGAATGTGGGTGGAAAAAGTTAGTGGCCATTTTCATTTAGATTGTATATTTACAAGCATGCAAATTTGATTGCCACTTTCAGCAATTTTCGCACTTTTCATTTGGCTGAATTAAATTTGCAGCAGCTGGTGGGTGGAGAAAGGGAAGGGAAGGGGGTGGTGAGGGGTTAACCAACAATGACAATGACCACTTGTCGTTGGCAAACATTTGCCAAAATGACCGCAATGACCAAATGAAGGCGCAACCAAAAAATTAAAAGTGTTATATATAAAACTTTAAAATTACAGTAGATTACTTAAAATATTAAAAAAATACAACTTTGTTTCCGAATGAATTTAAAAATTAATTAATAAATGTAAACGTTATAAAACATTTGACTTTTCTTTGTAAAGAACATTTTAATTTTGTTGTAAATTTTTTTTGAAATAGTAATATTTTACCTTTAAGTTCTGACAGTAAATCAATTGGATTAACTGATTAACTAATTACAGAAAATAAAAAAAATTGTTGAATATTTTTTATGCAATTTCATTTAAGTGATACTGTTTACCGTACAGGTGAAAGTTTTGGTGGGTAAACCGCTTCTCACGCCGTTTTGCCGGCAGAATGGTTTTTATGTAAATTTAGTCATTTGCCACAACATTCACACGCACACAAATAGCCAGTGGCCACGCCCCCGCGGGACTAACGCTAGAAACTAGAATTTGCATTTAAATCTCATTAGTTTATAATGGTTTCAGGTCCTCTAGGTTTCCCCCGTCTTTTTTTTCGTTTTGCCTGTTTTGGTTGTTTGTTGTTCTGAAACTGACAACTTTTCGCTTTCTCCTATTTTTAGTGTGCCATTTCCGGCGGAAACCACAAAATAACACCCCCTTCCCCACCCCCTGCTCCTGCCATAATTGTAGGGGATGCACTGGATGTGTTGCCATTTTGTTTTGTATTTATTTAATGAAATTGCATGCGAAACATATGTTGCCCAGAAAAAACCAGCGGACAATCGTATATCGTAGCATACTTTCCAGCTGTGGGCTGCACTTGACTTCTAATGACTTTATTGCGCATTTGTTAGCCGATTTCTGCTATTCCTGTTGGCTTCTAGCCCTTAGCCATTGTTTAGTCTACCATTTTGGCAATGTTTATTGGGTATATTGAATGCGTTTTTAACAATGAGAAAACAAGCCAACCAATATCTAAATTCTTGTTGATAATTATATGTATTATAAATATTTTACGGATCAATTACATTTTTTTGGACTAACTCTCCAAAGGATTTTGATTAAATTTGTAAGACTTCCACATTTAACATTTAAAAAGCAGAAACGAAAAATTGACTGATTTTCACAATATTTTATGTCTTTATTTAATGCAACTCATTTTTATCGCAATTTTTTTAGTTGGTTACTTTTCCAGTTACGTACATATCATAACTACATCCTCATCGTGTTTTCTACCACAAAAGGTCATCTGGCAGTCATTATGCCTCACCTGTTCGCATTTCTCGCATCGCATTTCAGGCTGAATATTTTAACATAATTGCCATGTAAGCGAAATGTACAACTTTTATTGTTGTTTCTGTTGTGACGGTGTGTGGCTTTAGCCTTTTTATATTTTTAGGCCAATTTATTTGTGCCGCCGCCAGTGGCATATGAATATGCGGCATTGTTTACGGGGCTTAATTTGCATTTGTCTCTCATTGTGCGATGTCTGGATGCTTTTCCCGAGTGCATTGGCCCCTTGGTCTATGATTATTACACTCATACGCAGATAAACAAACATTTATTCATATTTATGTGTGTTTTCCTTTTGGCCATGGCCGAAGAGCACTGAAAAAGCTATTTTTTTGTGTCTAAAAGTACGCAGAAAAAGAAAATCGGAATTCCGAAAATATTATTGCTTACTTTTAGACACCTTTTCAATTGATTTTCCACTTTTGTTTCCAAATAATTAAGGTAAATTATATAAAATGAAATAAATTATATTATTTAACTATTTTTTCAAGTGCCGCATTAATGTCGCTTTGAATTCACTTCAGATCGCACTTTTTGTTGAACTGCCGCGGTTTAAATTTTCAATTCGCATGCAATGACTTAATTGTTCATAATTTTGTTATCAGATTAACACAAATTCCGCTTAACGATAATGACTTCATGCAGTTTATGGCCAGTGCGTGCGAAGGATTCGCGGCCAGGACCCTTTTGGCTTAACCATTATCAGCTGCACGACAGTCGCTTTGACCCCCGTTTCCCCCTTCCTCGCTCTTCGCTCTTCCTCTTTTCTCGGGGGCCCATTGGATTTTATCGCAGGACAACGCTGATTAAATATCAACGTAATTTATTATTCAAATTAAGTTTATCGGCGAACAAAAGGCTCCACAGCTCACGGTGGGTGGCTCCAAAATGGAGAAATGTTGAATGCTGAGTGGTCGGGTGGTTTTTGCTGCTCTACGGGAGCATGGATATATGTTGTATAATAAATTTGATAGGCATGTCGGGTGTGTGTGTGTGGGAGTGTGTGTTCCGAATTGACATATCGCTTTCACACAAACTCGCGCACACACAAACTCACTTGCCTATGGGCAAACAAATTAGCCGGAATACAGGAATACAGGCCAAAATACACGCACACTAATGCGAATTTTGACGCTCAGCGGGTTTTATCAAAAATGCATTTGTCATTATAAATGCAACGTGGCCGACCTGCACTCAACATGGCTTGGCTCACTCTTCCGGGCCCGAGCTCATTTCGGGGTGAATTAAATAAGCCATTCATTATGTCGAAACTATGGACAGGTGCGTTAATCGGAATAAATTCTCCGGGTAAATCTTGGTTGGCCAACAAAGCCATTTTCAATTAGGTTCAAGGATATGATTTATTTAAATCTAAAATTAATATAATATAAATCTCAATCCTTAAAAGATAAAATAATTTTAAAACGTGTTAGAGTTTTCAAATCGTTTTAGAAGTGCCTAAAAATATGCAGTAAAAAGGCATCGAAGATAGAATAAATAGATAGAATATTGTGGCATAATTTTGGACACCTTTTCAAAACCATTTATTACTTTTTTAAAACTATTTTATCAACAATTTAATTCGAATTTATAAATATTAATTTATAAAAAAATATATATATTATATAATTTCTAATTAAAATGTATAACCAGGTGATTAATGAAAGTTTTTCAAGAGCATCCGAGCAAGCGGCAATTTACCCAGCTTGTTTGGCAAGTTGTTTAATTTTCAATTATAAATTCATATAAATTCAATGGTCAAAGCGCGGCGCCTCAACTCTCCGTGGCCATTATACCACTCAGCCACGCCCCTCGCCACCTTTCCGCCCCTGCCACGCCCCCAGCCCATTCGACAATGGGCGCCTTTATGGAGGAGTGGCCATTATGTTGCTATATAGCCGCTATAACTAGATTTGTGTGGCCCGGTCAAAACGTGTTCAATAATTTTGTCAATAAAATGTCAGAGCAGGCACGAAAAAAAGTAGGTGGCCAGTAGGTGTTTGCCACAAAAAAATTGACTGTTTTATATATTTTGCTTCCACTTTTTTCTTCTTTTTTTGGGCCTGGTCGTGTGGCCTACAAATCGTCCCCTGAATGCGGTTAAAACTGTCAGGCCATAAGTTTACACAGGTTGAGGTGTGCTTTCTCTTTTTTTTTTATCGGGGTCCTCCCGCTCGCACATTAAACTCATTGTGTTTATGGCATAAATTTGCATGTTTTCCACGTAAATTTTTCAATTTGAATGGACGCTTTCGATCCTTTCGGTCGCAGGGTCCCGGAGTCCTGGGCCTTTTGTGTTAGGCGGGATATTGTTGGGAGATGTTAAACAGAATTTAAAGCTGAATAAAGCAATCACCGTGTGGGAGATCGTATCGTATCGGTGGTCTCCAAAGGGTTGCTATTTTCAGGTGTCTGAGGTGCAGTTGGTGGCCTAGGATTGAGTTAAAGTCAGGGGTTAGATTTATGGATGTGTGTTTATCAAATTTTAATATATACAATGCCAGAGCTTGTCATTCTTAAGCTAAACATGTATAACATAAGGGAGAGCTTTAAGATATATTTAGGTATTTATTAAAAGAGAGATATACTAATATCACATTTAACACAATGCTCATTTTAATTCTCTGTCACCTCTGTTGTTGTCATCTATGGTTTTTTTTACGAAATATTCACATTTGAACTGTGTGTTTACACATTTTTACCTATGTTTTTGTTCGGCTCTGCCTGTGTCCTTGCCAACGGAGGACTTTGGATTTAGTTTTGGTTTTGTTGCCCGGCAGGATATCGTTTGTATGTGTGTGTGTGTGTGTGTTAGCCCGGCCAGGGCATGTGTATAAGTGTCAAAGGCATGTGTTTAGCATGCCTCATTTGAGCGCAAATACACCTGCAGCCATCAATTATGCAAAGAGCCAGTTCCTCCGCCAGTCCGTCCGTCCATCTCTCCATCCGTCCATCCTGTTGCCAGGTCAGAATCGTCAGAGGCGTCTCCGGCTACGTTAACGGCTAGGTCTACGGCAACGGCTTTGGATATTGGCTTGGGGCTTTCCGGATAGAAGAATTTACACACTGGGAAAATCAATCAAAAGTTTGGCAAAACTTAAAAACTAATAGATTTTTCAAAACATTTATTAAGGGTGCTCAAAAGTATGCAACAATATATTTTAAATCCGAAAATTGAATGAATTTGTTCCTAAAGGCAATGTTAACTTTTTCACTGCATGCTTTTAGACACCTATATTAAAACATTTGTGAGAAATTTAATTTCCCGGAAAAGATGGGAATAGTGAAATTGTTTTTTAATAAACCAACAAAAAAATCCTTAAATTGTGAACATTTTAAACTTGTAGTAATACCGACATTTTCTCTCGGTGTAGTTAGCCGACAGGTAGGCGGGACATTCAGCGCCATCGCCTCTTTCCCCGACCCACTTTCCAATTCCAGAGCCAAAATTCCATTCAGCCATTCAACCAGCAAGTCAGCCAGTCGGCCATCTAGCTAAATTAATTTATTGGCCTTCCTCGCAAAGACCGAATAGCTGCAGTTTGCATAATCATCGCACACACACTCTCACATCGAGTTGGACAGCTTATAAAATATTTATTTAAACTGCAAGTTGCCGGGGCAACACTTGCTGAAGTCTGAATTGCAGATTGCCGAACCATGTCCATATATCCTTTGATGGAGAGTCAATATGTTTGACCACCGAACAGGGTTTTTGGACAGGAAACTCGGAGTTTGATATTGGATCTCTGGAGGGGATATCTATATCTATGATATTGTGGTTAATAAGAAGTACAATTTCTAGTTATTTTATGCATTCTCGAATTCTTGCTGTAAAATCCGACTCGATTTAGTCTAGTTTGATTATAATATTAAATTAAAATTTAATAAACAATTTAATCCCCTTTATGCCTACGCCTCTGCCGATGTGTTATACCTGCCAAACGCACATAAAATTCATGGAAAGGTCATTAAAAATCGTTTAACGAAAACTAAAGTTTAATTACGAGCACGCCCAATTTGCCACGCCCCTTTCCCCAAAAACGTTGCCTAATTGGGGGTTAACAATTTGTAAAACTTATCGAACTATGAGCAAGGACAACGCCCAGCTCATCAATTATGCTGCTCAAGTGCCTTGTGTGTGCGTCTCAATATGTATATATAGTTTCAAAGGGTATAAAAGGACGAGGGTCGAAGGATTATGAACTGAAAAGTGTTTGGTGTCCTTAGAGAGAAAGATGTTACTTCGCTTCCTGACAGCCTCGTATCCGATGGAAGGGCATTACTTTATGGTGCCAAAGTTCGCATTATCGCTGATTGGTTTCTATCCGGAGCAGAAGCGAACTTTATCGGTGAAACTCTGGAGTTTCTTCAACTTCTTCATCCTAACCTACGGTTGTTATGCCGAGGCTTACTACGGCATCCACTATATACCGATAAATATAGCCACGGCATTGGATGCCCTTTGTCCGGTGGCCTCGAGCATTTTGTCGCTGGTTAAAATGGTCGCCATTTGGTGGTATCAGGATGAACTAAAGAGTCTGATCGAGCGGGTGAGGTTCCTAACGGAACAGCAGAGATCGAAGAGAAAGTTGGGCTACAAGATGAGGTTCTATACGCTGGCCACTCGATTGACCTTTCTGCTGTTGTGCTGCGGATTTTGCACCAGTACCTCGTATTCCGTCAGGCATTTGATTGATAATATACTAAGGCGCGCCCACGGAAAGGATTGGATCTATGAGACTCCTTTTAAAATGATGTAAGTGGGGATTTTAAAAAATTAATAATCACTTGTTTCAGATAAAGTTGTAAAATATTATTAATTAAAATTCAAAAACAATTTTTTTGAAATGGTATTACATTCTTCAAATCTACAAAAAATATCTTTTACAAAAGTTATAAGAAAATTTGTAATTAGAATTTCGATTTTTAAATCTCATAAAAAAGTGTCTGAATTGAAAAAAATAATACCATTCAGGTCTTATTGAATACTAATTTATTATTGCATACTTTTAGACACTTTTAAAATTGATTTTAATCATTTGTGGATTTTTTGTGGCAGAGAAACTAAAATTACCAAAATCATTAAGTTAATTGTTATAAC
Organism: Drosophila pseudotakahashii; assembly: GCA_035046095.1. NCBI lineage: Eukaryota > Metazoa > Arthropoda > Insecta > Diptera > Drosophilidae > Drosophila > Drosophila pseudotakahashii. The sequence continues at coordinate 1,375,652 of JAWNOE010000198.1, forward strand.
CAACATCCTTATTAATAGATTTCCCGATCCTCTGTTGCGTCTGCCGCTGTATCCCATTACGTATATCCTGGTGCATTGGCATGGTTATATCACAGTGGTTTGTTTCGTCGGCGCAGATGGTTTCTTCCTTGGATTTTGTTTATACTTTACTGTTTTATTACTCTGTCTGCGGGATGATGTTGGTGATTTATTAGAGGTGACAAATATCGAAAACAGCCCTTCCAAAGAGCAGGAAGCTCGGATAGTTCGGGAAATGGAGAAACTGGTGGATCGACACAACGAGGTGGCCGAACTCACCGAGAGATTATCGGGTGTTATGGTGGAAATAACACTGGCTCATTTTGTCACCTCCAGTTTGATTATTGGCACCAGTGTGGTGGATATTTTATTGGTAGGTATATTCTCTGTTGGTTATAAGCTATGTAAAATTTTCAAATGTTTTTTAACCTTAGTTTTCTGGCCTGGGAATTATTGTTTATGTGGTCTACACTTGTGCGGTGGGCGTTGAAATCTTTCTATATTGCCTAGGAGGGTCTCATATCATGGAAGCGGTATATATTTTTTAGGATTTTTAGAATTTTAGGATAATATATTTTTATAACTTATTATATCCTGTAGTGTTCTGATCTAGCTCGCTCCACTTTTGCCAGTCACTGGTATGGACACAGTGTTCGCGTCCAAAAGATGACACTTTTGATGGTTGCTCGTGCCCAGCGAGTTCTCACCATAAAAATTCCCTTCTTTTCTCCATCTTTGGAAACACTAACCTCGGTTAGTTTTTGCTGAGATTTTACACCAAATATATAATACAATATTTTTCTGTGATTTTTCCTTGCAGATATTACGCTTCACGGGATCTCTAATTGCCTTGGCAAAGTCAGTCATATAAATAATGTCAGGACTTACTGTTATTGCATGAAATATAATATGAAATATTATTATTATCTTCGTGCGCAAATCTCGTGTTTTTAATATTTATATAAAGTTTTTAATTTATAAAATAAGTCCAATAAATATTTTAAAATATTTCAGCTAAAAAATTTCAATGAATATATATTTTTTTATTTATCAAAAAAGTTCTAGAGTTCAATATTCGTTTCCTTTATTCATTTGGGAATTTCTCTGCACCTGATTTCGATCTACTGGCTTAATATTTCCTGTATTGTTTTCCCTCACTCTTTCTGTCTGCGTGTGCGTTAATTCGTGTATCTTTTACAACAATTTCGGCTTTCTTTTCATTTCATTTTCCTTTGGCAGCACCTTTGACCCCTGATTGTTGTTGTCGAATTAAAGCAGCACTGTTGTTAAACATTTTCTTGGATGTCCTTCTGCTTTTCAGCTGCTCCTGCAAATTGCTTTCTTTGCCGTTGCTCATTTCATTCCCCCCCTTTTACCAGCCTCTGCCCCTCGTTTGGCCTTCCTGTTTGGCACTTTCCTCTTGGCCATTCCACTTGGCCATTTTCAGTTGCATGCTTTTCCAACTGCAGTTCATTTCCATACCTCGTGCACCGAAAAAACGGAAATTTGTATGTCTTTTAATTATAAACATATTGTTTTATGCAGCCCTACTTATTATAGTTTTTGATATATTTATCATATTGATAATTTTAAGAGCTTATTTTAAGTGATCTTATTTGTCAGCGATAGAAGGGAGTAATAGTTTCTCGCAGTGCACACACCCACGCGCACCTTAATGACATCCGGTCTGCGTCTGTGTGGGTAGGGTACTTCATATTCTTGCCGCAGTTGTTGATTTCCCCCCAACTTTCCCCATCTCCCCCCATTTGAAGACAACCTCTTCAATGAGTGGATGTTGTGTGTTTTTTGGACTTCTTCTCGGCTGATTTTTGTGTTTTATTTTTCTGTCTGCTTTTTTATCTCACCCATTGTTCATGCACAAATTCCTGCCATACTTTTGCCCCTTAATGTTGTAGTCCTTGAAATCCTTTACACGCACATGAGCGGGCCTATCTGCTGTCCCGTTCGCACCTCTCTAGCCGTCCCCCTCTGAATCTGTCTGTCGCTCCTCTTTGTTTCTTTTGCCATTTGTTTGTTTATTTTCGCTGGCGCCTCCTTTTGTGAAAAGTGCTTTTGCTTGTAATGCGTTCGACGTCAGAGTTTGGAACCCCTTTTCCTTATTTTTTGTATGCCATCTCTTGCCATTATAACCCCAGCTTCTTGAGCCTCTCTTTTCTCGCCAGCAAAAGATCTGTAGTTTATCTAGTGGGACATGCAAAACATTTTTTTTTTCTTTTTTTTTATTAAAGTACATTTTTGTTTTTATTTGTTTTTTATTTCTGAAATACATTGAAATTGATTATATTTTTCTTTCCAGATTAGTCATAAAAAATGTTAATTCGTAATTACTTTCTAATTATTAAGTATTTAATAATAATTAGATAAAATATAAATATATTCAAGTACAAATGGAGATCTTACATAAAACTTTAAGTTAAATTGTTGGTCTTATTAGTTTTATTATCTCAGAGATACAAAAAGTAACTAAGATTTTATACTATTTTCTTATCCAATTTTATTATGTAAAATATTATTAGTAAACTTAAATCAATGACTATTATTCAGTTGCATTTTTGACCAAAGCTTCTCACCACTTGATGCTTTCCTCACTTTATTTTTTGAGGTTCTTCTCTGTGTTCATTTTGGTTTTCTTGTGTTCCACATGATATTGCTAGCTGGCTTGTTGCTTTTTGCTTTTATTTTTATTTTCATTTCTTTTCCATTCAGTCAGAGCTCAGAACTTGTTTTTACCCCCGCACCAAAAAGCGCCGCCCACAACCCCTTCGACCTTCCCTGCTCACCCCCCCCTTTTCCACCCAAACCTTGTTAATGTTGTTCGTTTTCACATTTTTATGTGCATTTTGTGTGCGTGTGTGTGTTTGTGTGCGGTGAACTCAACTCATACATCCGCATTTGCTACGCAATTTTTGCACTCAAGTTTACCTACTTTTTATGGTAAACACCCAAGGTTGCTTGTTTATTCTAGCAAAAATGTATTTAGGTGAGCTTAACTACATGTGGATAAGAGTGGAAATGGAAGTGGAAATGGAAATGGAGGGGGTTGGGGTTGGGTAAGGTCACCAACTGGGGGTCACATCCACAGCATTACTCCAAAAAGGAGAAAGTTAAATAAATACTTCAGCTCTTTCTCTCGCTCTGGATTATCGTAAATACATTTCTGTTGGCCTTCAATAATTATTTTGCGGGCGGAAATTCGCTCTGCGGATTAAGGAAGCCAAATAGTTGGTTATGGTAAGCGTGTAAGCCATATTATAAATACATTAATGCACATACATACAGAAATGGGTATGCGCGAGTGTGAATAATTAAATGAGACAAACATGCATAATGCAGTGACAAATAAAAAATTATAAAAATAACCATTCATTTCAATTGGAATATATAAATGCTCTTAAAAGTGTGAGTACTCAGACAGAAAACTCAATTAACTTGGGTAAAGTTTTTAATTTGGTCACGTTTGGGTATATCTTTAATTTATATTAAATACAATTATTTAATAATTCGCATTAAATTTAAAATATTTCTTCTTCTTAGTCGGAGAGTTAAGGAGATTTCGGGAATAGGGTCCTTAACCTTTCCTTCTTAACCTTGTGAATGTTGTTGCTGTTGTCAACGAGGGCGAAAAAATTTAAAATGTCCTTTTTACCTACACGACTAATTAAATTTCGAATTTTATGCGCCCGACAGGCCAAGTGAAATGTACATAAAACAAGGAGCATGCCAGCGAATTAACAAAAACAAACACGACTGTAACTGTAAAATGGTGACCCCAAACAAACGCAGCATTTCCCGAAAGGGCATTGGAAAAGGGGAAAGGGACTAGGGACTACGAGGGAATGCGCCAGCATCGCCACATGAGTGAAATTTTAAGCAGGCGCCAAAGTCTTTGGGCCATTTTCTCCGTTCAAGAGGACAAGACACGTTCGTCGGCGCAAAAACAAAAAAATGAAAATATAGGCGGGGGTAGCGGAAAATCGCGAGCGAGGGGATGGGGATCCATTAAAATTCCGTTGGGGCATTGCAAAATAAATCCACTTGCAAGTGGTATAAAACAAAACAACAGCAGCACTCAGTCGAGAAGGCGAAGAAAGCGCCGCTGTGAAAGGGAGAAAAAGCATAAAACTCGTCATCGTCAGCGTTTTTTCCTTCGGCGGCGTCAAATGCCAAACGCATGTGATTCCTGCAGTCCTAGAATTCCGAACACAACAAAAGTGAGCCTTCTAAAAATTTGGCACTCGGAGAAAAATTAAATTAAAATAGAAATTAGAAACTAGAATCCTGAAACTCTTTCTCTGTAATATATTTTAAAGCGTTTAAACCACTATTAAAAGTTTCTAAAAGTATGCGGCATAAAAAACCGAAAAAAAATATTATTGCATAATTTTCGACACCTTTAACTATGTAATGAATAGACTTATTTTACAGTTCGCACTCTATTAATCTTCTTTGGGTCTTATATTATCCGCCTTTAAATATTTCTCCCAGTGCTCTTACACACACACATATAACCTCGCGCCTTCGTCCTTGTGTGATATGTGAAATGGCAAACAAATATTTTTTTGATGTACGGCCTAAAAGTATGCATTGAAATTCAACACGCGGCAAGGGACACCAAAAAACGTTACCAGTATTGATTGGTGTGCTACAGAGGGGGTGGGCAGGAAAATAAGGGGGTTTCGAGGGGGTTTTTACGAGGTGTTGGGGGATTTTAGGCATGTGGTATTTTGAAACTCTGGAAATTAGCACCAGATCCTTGTTGTTTAAAGCGAGACACGAGGCGGCATCAGGAAATTACAGATGCTGTAAAGTGGAATAAGTTGACGGGGGGATGGCAAGTCAAGTGAATTGAAATGGTAATGATACATGACAATGTATCGCAGATAGGGACATGAATGGATACGGGAGGACTGGCAATCTTTCGCTTTTGATGTTTCGATGCTGTGGTGAATGTGCCATGGGATCGCTTTAAGTGCGGGGCATTTTCGCGGTTGTCTCATTTTTATTTCCTAACAAGTCGGTTTTTTTTGAGATGAACAGTTGGATTCGGTATCGAAATGTCATATGGTTACAGCTAGAAATGAGGTTTGGGTGGTAAAAGCTAAACAGTGTGAGTAGTTCTGCAAATCGTTTTGTAGAATACAGGTTTATACTTGCAAATTATCCTTAAAAAAAATACATTTAATTTTAAAACATTTTTGGTGATTTGAGTAATATTTTTCCCAATATAGAGTTCTTAAATAAAATTTATTTCCTTTTATCTGCAGGATTTGTGTTGTTGTTTTTAATTATCTTATTTTCTAATTTAAAGCTAATAATTTTTTAATAATTCCAACTTTAAATAAACTTGCTTTCTTTTGATATCTCTTCCACTTTCTTGAGAATTTAGCTCTCCTTTTTTTATCTGGCCATAAGAGTTGTCTGAAATGTTTTGCTCACAGTTTTTATCACGCATACGCCTAGTTGAGCGCCTAAAGGACTGAGGCGCAATTAGAGACAACAACCGGCCGTCTACCCCTCTCTTTCGGCACCCCTATACCCGTCTCTTTCGGCCGCTTTCCCCCGTTTCTTGCTGTTTTTCCTCACAGCAGCACATAATCTGCATACAAATGCGTTGATTTGCCTAATCGACGCCTATTTGTTTGGACCAAGAAAACAGCAAAAGAAACCCAGAAAAAAGAGAAGACACTGAATATTCTGGATGGCGAAAGTTTTCCCAAGGAAAAACAAGGCGGTGAGGGGAAATGGGCGCGGGGCAAGTAAACTGACGTTTAATTTTTGGAAAGCGCGAGCGTGTTGCACGCATTAAAATTAAAAGCGAAGGCGAGCACGCCTCCATTTCCCCGCCCCCTAAAATTTCACTTTTCCTTCGTACGTGATGGTTATTCCGGAAAACGCGGGGCGAGGGGTTGCGAAATGGGAACGGAAGTTGCCTTTGACTATGTTTTGCATTTGCATGCGAATGTTTTTTCATTGGCATTTTCATTTTCACTTTCGTGTGAGCACCACGCCCGCATCAGAATAAAAACGGAGTGGGTAATCTTTTTATTTCCCTCATTTTTCTTTTTAAAAAGTCAAAATCAATTGTCAACTAACACACGTAAACTGTGGAGTTTTTCGCCATCCCTTTTTTTTTGCAACATTTGGAGGAGCAACTCTTTGTCTGAGCTCCTCAGCTTTAATGCTAAACGCCGCTTGGGGAGCCATTTTCATTTGCTGCCGTGGCATTTGCGCATTTCCGTTTCCGGCCACTGGTTCGCTCACTTCCGCCGCAAGGCTCAGATCCTGGTAGTTCTCGAATTTGTTGCCACGAAATTATGGCTGCGACTCGAGGCGGTAATTACTGTATTACAAATTTGGGCGGGATTGATAAATTTGCGGAAGGAACGCCGATTGAGGAGGTGTAAATCGGTGGAAATTTTTTGACAGGTTCTGTTTCAGATTAAGTGAATGAAATATAACTTTTAGTGTTCTTAAATGTAATGAATTTACGTAAGTATTTAATTATTTATTGTCAATATTTCCCTCTACAATAATATTTATTAAATCAAATTGTTCTGAATTTTTATATCTGTAATTTCAGGAATTTAATTATTTTGTGTTCAATTTAAATAAATAAAGTAAGTTAATAAATGAATTTAATTTCTTTAAAATTTTGTAAACTATTATTTTCCTTTTTAAAAAATGGATTATTCCTATTTAAAAGACGAAACATCTCAATGAAGAAACCAACCAAGAAAAGTTTTATACATTTTTTCGTTTTATTTATCATAATAATACTCATATGTTGGGAATTTCCCCTCCAAATCTGCGCCAATTCATAAATTGGAGCTCCCTTTCCTCGGCATTTGCTATCCAATTCCGCCATATCCTGTCATATACACAGCCGATAATCAAATTCGACTTTTCAACACCCCAGCGAATTATGGAGCCCCCAAATGGGAGAAGCACCGACGGGGGGTGGGAATGGGAAAATGAAAGCGAGCAATTTATTGGCTCCGAAATGGAGGAAAACCCTTCCGGGGGTGGGGGTGAAAATCAGCTCAGCAGCTCAGCAATTGCAATTAAAACATGCACATGGCATTAATTTAGAGGATGCGACACCTGAGGGCAGCTCACTCGAACATAAATCCCCCAGAGAATCCGGTGCGGGGGAAGCGAACGAGTGGTCAGCTAACCAAAAATGGCCACGACACGATGGCTGAAGCGATAATTTGCAATTATGTGGGGAGGTTGCCACCTAAAAAAAGGAGAGGGGGAGTGGAAAAACAACAAGTGGAAAAGTGGTTTAAATAAATTGCAGCAGAGCAGAGATCACAGCGGTAAGGGGTGGTAAAAAATGAGCGAGTGCTGGTGCACTGGGGAAAGTGTCAAGAGGTTACGATGATTTATTAAGAATTGGAAAAAAATAATATAATAAATATAAATAAAAGATTAACCATTTAAAATATTATAATAGTTTTCTATTTTACTTAAAATTTTATTTTGTAAGTATTTATTATTACGCATACGCAATGTTGTCTATGTGGTAAACATGTTTTCACATTTATAAAAAGTAAAGACTTGAAAAAATTGTTATTCCCATATTATCTGAACCACAAGATCCTAAGAAATCTGATTATGAGAACTTTTTGATTTTTTACCTTATGAGGATGTACATTTTCTTTCAGTGCTTTTTTGCGGCCAGCATGTGCAGTGTTTCGTTGCTGTTGTTGCATCGTTTGCGGCCTGTTGGCAGCCAACAAATCTCTTTTGGCGTGGTCCACGTACTCGGTCCTCGGTTCCCGCTCCTGATCCTGCCCTACGGGACCCTTGTCCTGTGGCTCCTTCAGTTTCTGGGCCCGGTCTTCATGGGTGACCTCTTGGTCTTTCGCCTCTTTAACCGGTTTGGCCGTTGCCGCCGCCATTACGTTAAATATTTTATGAACCATTAAAAGTTTTCTGCAAATTTTATGGCCGCTTTGCATATACACACATATAAAAATAAAAACGCAAAAAAAGGACAGCGGAGGAAGTGATGTTGTTTTCTTTTTGTAGGATGAAGCGGCAAGCTGGCGGCTGCCACGCCCCCTCCCTGGACCATTTGCGCCCCCTTTTCGAAGCGTGTTAGTATGTCACGACTTGTGCAAATGACTGGGCCATCAGAGAGTGCCAAAGGAGCTCATAAAATATCCCCGTCATGCGACTCCAGCACTTTCAATTTGACAACAAAGCGCCGCCAAAAGCGCAAAAAAAAAGGGGAAGGAAAGAAAGAAAATATTTCAGTCTGCTGCCAAAAGCGAGAAAAAAAACGGGGCAAAAAATTATTGCGGAAGCTATCGATGCCATTGTGACATTGTCAAAGGCAATAACGCATCCACAAACAGTCATCACAACAATGGCTGAGATGGCCCGCAAAACAGCAAGAATTCTCTTTAAAATTGTAATTTTCTATAGAAAATAATTTCGATAATGTGCGAAAAAAATTGCGTGAAATTTTACACAAATACTCATAAAATATTTGATGTATTTTGGAGTTATTTATACTTATTTAATGAGGGATAGTGCCGTAATTTTATTTTAATAACCATGTAATACAATCGACTTGTCCCTTAGTAAATGTTTATGTGGAGACCATTTACTTGATGACCTTTAAGTTTTCAAAAATGTCAGCTTTAATGACTGTCAAATGAAACCAATTAGAGGAACAAATCCCTAATATGACATTTCAAAGGAAAATGGTTTGACATTTAAAGGGAAAAAGATTTGACATTTAAAAGAAAAGTGTGTGTTTCAAAGTAATTGGATTACAAGATTTATCTATTGACAAGTATTTATTTATTTATGTAATTGGTTATTCAGGAACTTAAGGATTTTTATTTTATTTGTAAATTTAAAAATATATTTAAAAATTTAATCAAATTAAAAATGTATGCTTAGGAATTTAATTGATGCCACGAGGCATTTCTCAAAATGAATATTTTAGTAATCTGTTAAGCTATGCCAACTTGCAGGGCGAACTTCCTGGCAACCTATATATATGTAAGCACACACCTTTAAGCCAGCCCAAAATATTACCAAATTGTTCCCCAAGGCAATTAACATTTTGCAGGTCCTCGTGAAATGGCGAAAATTTAATTTGGGCATTTTTAATGCACTGCTCCTTTCTCAGTTTCCTGGCTTTTCTTGCAAAACTCACTTATTTTAGACGCATGAGGCATTCGCAATATTTAATTTTCAAATCCATTGCATCGCTCGCATTGGGAATTCAAGACTTTTGTTTAATAATCATAATAATGGAAACAACTGTGACAACGATGACACGATTTGCAAGTAAAAGTTGCCTTTGGCCCGGGCAAACAAATCAAAGTCTGGATTCTAGGACAGGTGTCTGTGTGTATGTGTGTCTATGTCTGTCTGTGTGTGTGCTATGTGTGTGGGTGTGTGTGTGTCACACATGCATGGAAGAGTGTTACAAGGCCACTGACTGACAGTAACATCGGCCACAACAACAACCAGCAGCTGGCAGTAAACTTTAATGTTGTGAGAAACTTTTAATTAACAAAATTAATGTTATGGCAACGCCAGAAGAAATACCGTGGAAAGTGGTTCGATTGAAACCGAGATTATTTTTACAGCTATTTACAACTTCCTTAAAAATAAAATGATTAAATTTAATTTACTGGATAATAAAAACTGAAATCTTTTAAAAAAGGTGTCGAAAAGTAGGCTACGTTATATTTTGGAAATAGGAAGTCCTGTTTTTCACAGCATACTTTTAAGCACATTTAAAAAAAGTTTCCAAAAGAGAGACAATAAAATAATTATTTTTTATTAATATTATGGTTTTTTCCTGTGCATACGTTAAAAATCCGCCATCAGCATCATGGGTAACCAACACGTGCATCATGCCCCAACATATACACATGCATTAGTGCTATGCACACGCACACGCACACCCGCACACAAACACTCTCATATACTATGTTTATACGATGACATTCACGATTTCATGAAAGCGCGATCTAGAAATATCACCTGTTTATACGACACATCCAAAATCCATGCTTTTCTTCACTCTCAGCTGATAGGAATGCCGGACCGGTAAAAATAGGTGATAGTTTTCAACTTTTAGCCTATGAAGGGCTTTTTATTTCTAGCGATCTGGCAATGCTGATAATTTGTAACAGAGTTACCAGAGCTGGGCACCACCAATTCATGCTTTGAGGCTGAAATCATAGTCAACTTTCGTGTGTTGCCGAATTCACGAAATGGCGTTTATACAGACACGAATCGGCTAAAAGCGTGAAATGATTGCGTGAATTCGGCATCGTATAAACACAGTAATAGGCAGCTGTGAATGTTTATGCATGAATATCGACTATGGCGAAAGAAATTCGCGAGCTGCTGCTGCTTGTTGCCTATGCTCATTAAAATCGCCCAAAAGCAACAGCAATAACAACAACTTAGTGTACAACAGCAACAACAACAACAAAATGCAACTGTGGCGTTTCCAGCAACAACAAGAACAACTGCAACGGCAGTGAACAACTTCAACGTCGACACACGCTGCGTATGCGTAATTTCTATGCATTTTTCCACCATTTTTATTTTAGTTTTTTCTTTTTCGCTCAGCTGCTGCAACTGCGGGATGTTAATGAGAGGGGCGGTGGTTGGGTGGATGCTAAAGGGGCGTGGCACACAATAAGCAACTGAATATTGTGCGTATGCTGCTTATTTATTTTCCTCACCATCTGCTGACACTGAGATGGATGCAAGAAGAGGTATATATATATTAGAGCATGGAGAAATGAGAAAATCGCTAACTACACTGGGATATTATTATCAAAAAATAATAAAAAAGATTTATTAATTTGTGAAACACTAAAAATGAATTAGGAAACATTTTTAAATATGCAAATTATTTTATTTGCTGATAAATTTATCTCTTGTTTTCTTTACCTTTTTAATAAGTTTGTAGAGTATAAAATAAAATTAAAAATTCTAGAATTCGATAAGAAAGAAATGCAAATAGGCACATTATCTTCTCTTAAATATAATTAATTTGCCTAACCTGGAATTACGTTACTTTTACTTTTAACAACGGGTTTTCTTTATATTTTCACTACAATAGTTTTCCCCGAAGATGTGTTCTTGGGCGGCATAAAATTGCTGGCAATTTTCTGGCAATTTCACATGTCCGCAAGACAAAGAGGCTGGAATGAAAATGAAAATGATAATTTCATTAAGCCTTTCAGCTTGAGTTCGTTGGGATGTGTGTGAGCAACTTGCAGAACTGCTGCTATTTATACTTATGTGGTTTGTATGTGACTGGTATTTATGTGCGCCTGATTGTGGCTTCACCTGCCCTGCCACACACAGATACTCACGCACACTTAATGCGCATCAACATCAGTGAACATCGTTGTAACGGCATTGTAAATGTAAATTTAAAACACAGAGCATTAATTATGCAATGGAAGAGTCCACACGGAGGAAAAATATCGAGTAGTTTTCGGGAGATGTTATAAATTGGGTACTTGAGAGAAAGTAGAAAAGAATAGTTAGAGTATTAACGTTTTAATTTCAAAACCCATTTAAAAATTATTTAAATTTATTTAAATTGTAGAGTAATATTTAATCTTGCCTATCTTTTCTTTCAGTGCAGTGCACTCTTTAATAGGATTTAAAATTGATTATATATACGTATATAAAATATCCATAGAATCTGGGGATAACATTTCAATTAAGTTGCAACTTCGGTTTAAAGTTCAAGTCTCGCTTGGCATTAAGTATACGCCAAGAGGGCTGTGGCAAAAATATATATACAAATAAGTATGTTGATTGTTTTTAACAGGCAGCAGCAGCCACAATTTTGCCTTCCCGTTTTTTTCGCTGTGCTGTTTTTTCTTTTTTTGCGATCTCACCAACAGCTGTCGCATTAACCAATGTCCATTTTGTAGCCCGTCGGCCATTGTACTTCATTTTCCAACGTCCAAAACGCCCCGTCTCCTTCACTCCGGCTCTAGCCGTCTCTCTTTAGCTCTGTCGCGACGTCGTCGTCTGCCTGTTATTAAAATACATAAATAATAAGCGGCATGTCAGCGGCGGCTTTTGTTGCTATATAGTGTATTGTTATGACTCTGGCAGAGGCACTTAAGCGGTCGCATCCTGCAATCGAGAATCCGGCGCTGTTCTCCGCGGGACTTTTCCACCGCCTTTAAAAGGCACGCAAATTAGCCATAGATAGAGAGCCACATTATCTTGATGGCCGTCTATGGGAGTAAGCATTATTTTATTGGCAGTTAAAAAATTAATTGAACTATAAAGGAACTTTTCTCCTTTGATTTTCAGGGAAAATTAAATGCTTTAAATGGATTGGTACTTGGATGCGGAATAAATTTTTTTTGATTGATTCCCAAATCCCAAACTATTCAAAACAACTATTTTTAAAAAAGTCGTATTAAGAATATTTAAAATCACTTATTCAAGCGTCTAAAAGTATGCAGTGAAATAATCGTTGCATTCCGGAATAAATCCATAAAAGTTTCAAACAAATTGTAGCATACATTTAAACACCTTTGAACTGTAAAAAATAGATTTTAAGAGGTATGTATCCTGTTTTCAATCCGTTTTGATTGATGAGAACTTGCCAATTAAGCAACTGGATTGCGCCATCAGCTATCTGCCCCATTCAAAAAACCACAAAAAAATGGTTTCCAATCATTAAGAGAAAAAAACTCAACTAGGCTCCTCGGAAATAATATTTAGCACCTCTCAGCTCGCACTTGTTTTTCAGGCAATTCCATTATATTCATTTACATTTTTGTAAACCCAGTCGCGCACAGCGTGTAAATTTTCATTCTATATTTTTTCATCAAATATTTTTATTTATCCAAGCTTGACTTTCAATTGTTGCCCCATATCCCGGGCATAACAGATTTTTTTCGACCCACTTGGTGGTCCTGTGAGCCCTTATAACTAGCATATTAAGCCCGCGATTGCAATATGTAATTCATATGGATACTGAAATCGGTAAACAAAAAACCTGCAAATTATTTAAATTGCATCGTTTTTTTCGCTATTGGTTGAGGTAAGAAATCAATTCTATGGAATCTCGATGGTGTTTGTTTAAATTTTAAATTATAAAGTATTAAAGGATACTATTAGTAGAATTATCCAGAGAATTATTTTAAGTTTAAACTAAATGTTGACTAAGTTTGTTTCTGTATAATTAAGTTATTACTAATACCCAACATTAAGTTAACTGTGTTGGCCATCTTTAGACTCATTTTCAATACTTTGCCTTCCATTTGATGACCTCATTTGGTAGACCAAGGTCGAGAAAGTTGACTACTACTTCTACGCACCGGGTAATTTCTGGTTTTTGCTCGATTTTGGCACATAATCGACATGTACATCAAATTTATGTTTTTCTTATTTCTTGTGGGCACCAGACATTGGCCATAAAATGGAGCACAGCCCAAGGTCTTTCGACTAGCAAACTAAACAGTGGGGAGGGGGAACTAGAGTGGGTGGGTTGGTTGGTTGTGTGTGTGACGATGAGGGCGAATCAACTCTTGGCCATAACATTTAAAGTCAAATTACGGCAAATGGTCGCAAAGTGTGTGATTTAAATGCACTTGGGCGACACTTTAAGACGCTCAATTGCTCGCTTTATTGTGAGGCCATAAAAAAGCAGATCCCCTTGCCCCTCGGAATTTCCACACACCCCCTGCCGCCCCGCGCCCCCGCCCTCTTCGCACGATTTCCCGGATTTTCCGGGGCGAAAAAGCCGAGCAATTGTCGCTTGAGTCACGTTTGTCACATAAACTCGGCGCTTGGCTGCTGGCGGTCAAACTGAACAAGTGAAAAACTATTATTATTTGGTGGCATGCTCTTAGACAGCCACCAAACCGCCGAGTTTTCCACTTTCCCCGCCCACTCTTCCCCCACCCAACCGCACACCCCTTGGAAAATGGTTCGTTCTGTTCGTAAATCCATCAGCTTTATGTTTTTTTCTTCGGTTGAAATTTTATGTGTTGGAAGTTGGTTGCTCGCTTCCTGGTTTCCGGATTTCAGCTTTTCCTTTGACGATACTGCAGTTTTTTCGGCCTTTCTTCGTCAGCAGAAAAAATTAATTTCACTTTTGCGGACCATCGGAATTTTTGGCAGGGATCAATGTAAAGTCATATAATTTTAAGGGGTCAACAAATATAAAGCTACTCAATTTGAGCAAAGCGGTGCATTACGTTTAAAAATATATCTTTATTAAATAAGTTATTAAAAATTGAAGGAAGCTCTTTATTATAGCCAATCGTCATTAAAAAAGTGTCCATAAAAGCCTTTTAGACAATCTTATCGGTATTTTGACCGACGTACTTACTGGAAGATTACTTACTTAGATTATGGAATCTGATTAAGCGCCCTACATACTCAAAATAATCTTATTGAGACATATTTGATTGAAATTGGTATTTAATTCTTTTAAAATCTCTTTATTATTGTAGGTCGTCACCTACTTATGATAAGATAACCCGTCGAAACATTTTATAACTTTATCTACAACGATTCTTTGATTTAGAATAGATCGCTTTCGGTAAGCTCAAACATTATTAAAATGATAAGAGCTTTTCAAGATTATTATACAATATATTATCGATCTTAGATCATATTAAAAGTCGCATATATTTATTATAAAGAAACTTTTTTAAACATATTAATCAATTTGATTAAAAAAGTGATAATTGTATTAGATCATTTTAGTAGCGATTAATTAATTTTTTTGGTTAAGGTTTTAGGTTTCCTGCTAAGATAAACATAGTTACTTAGCTATTGTTAGTATTCTTTAAACTATATACTAAATAGGAGTTTTATATACTTAGAAGCCGCAGTTTAAAAAATTTTTTAAAATGATTTAAGCAATCTAAAATGTTGTATACTTGAAAATTAATGTTCGCTGGTTTACAATTATTCTCCGCAGAGCAAAATATACCAACCCGTCAAGTAAAGATCTTGAGAGTATTTTCAGCTAAGTGCGGTCAGTGTATATTTCAACAGTCAAGCAGCGGTCATACTCATCAGCTGTCGTTTGTTGTGCTGGAAATAAAGCAAAGTAAAATATATACCTTTTAAAATGGGGAGCACACCTACATTCGTGTGTGGTCAGAACTTTGACTTTGCGGGCTTTATCCCGCTAGTTCGAGAAGTGTACCACATTATGGAGATGGAGGACTATCGTCTACCGAGCAGGTTACCCTTCTGCGTGTTTCAGCATGCGATGACTGAAGCCCTGACGGCCCACATGATTCAAGAGGCAAGGTTCGATGTTCCTCGCCTTCAATCGATTGGTTATGGGCCATCTTATGATTGGACGATCCCATATCCGATATTTGAGTATATCATTGGGATCGGTGCAAACATGACGGCCTGTGGTCAAAAAGTGCACTGGAGCTGGCCGGATGCAGCTATTCCGCAGAAGGCTATCGAGGGACCCAATCCCTGCCGATCTGGATCGTTCGGAATACCCACGGCGGCGAATCATAACGCCTATGAGTGCTACATATCCCCATATATAACCTCCGAGCTTGTGAAGCAACAAGCCAAGGTCACCGAGGACACCAAGGACTTCGATTGGGATCCATTTCCGAAGGGATGGTTGTCCGAGGATTGCAAGGTCAACAAAAACCTATTGGGATATGGACCATTGGAAAATTTTCGATATGAAACTGCCAATGCATGTTTACAGTGTGATTTTGCTGATAATGAGGGGGTAACAGGACTTCTTTGCGACAGTGGTCATGCCAGAATGTTATCCTCTTCGACTGTTGGTAGTCTTAAGACCATAAAGTCCGTACAATTAAAGTTTGAAACCAAGAACAAAACCAAAAATAATAATGCTGCCTTCATATTTTCGGAATTCAGAGAAAGCGAAGGAAATGAAATAGTGTTATGGGATAAACCTTCCTCGAAATTTTCCCCATTTGCATTTAACGAGAATGCCCATAACAGAAGTGATCGCTTTGCCTACAAACGTCGGAGGAATAAGGAGGCGGCAGGAGCATTTGCATTATGCAACGGAAATTTAATGGATGGTTGGTTGGATACCATCAATGACAACTTCGAATGCACTGGATCGTTTGGCCTGCAGCGGCAGTATAAGGATAGAAAAAGTCTCAGGGAGGATAATCACATGGCGGTAGCCAGTTGGAGTCCCATCCATTCTTGGTTGCGAAAAACCTTCTTAACAAAGCAATCAAAGAGTTATGCAAATTATCAGTAAATCTAGTACACAAATTCGCAAACAACTTTATATTTTATTTACTAGAAATTTATAATTTCATTAAAAAAATTAATACAATTAAACCTTCTATCTACTATCAAATAACAGCTAATAAATGTTATGTTTTCTTGCAAAAACTTAAGATAAGGGAATCTATTTAATTTTCGAAATAAATATTTCAAGAATCTGTTTAAATAAAGAACATTTTTTTCGTAATGAGTGTTAAATCTTATTTCCAGAAATTCATAATTTTAAGGCTCTGGACCTGTCAGTTTGTAATTTATGCACAGGGCTTAGAAAAAATGCCAGAAGCTTAAGCCGTTTACATAATTTATTGACCGTGCTGCTGCTGATGATGTACCTGAACCCCTCAAAGTAAATAATAATCCACCCAGAGGAGGGTTCCGAGAAACTCGAGGGGCAAAAGGTTGGCGACAGTGGGACGGAAATGTAGGTGAGCGCGATACCAGGCGTTAATTGACAGTAATTTTATTAGGTAAATGAAGCGCCGCTGCGAAAAATATAAAGCGGATCCGGCGGCTGGGCGTCGCGCTTAACAAACTCGTAAATATTTAACAAATTATGCGATTTTAATGAGCTGGAAAAGTGCAAATCACTGGCTGCTTTTCCCGCCAGTTGGGAAATGAATATGGTGGCAATATATAACCGCCTGTACAATATACATATTAATTGAAATGCGGCAGCGGTTGAAATCAATTCAATGTCGCAGAGTGTGGAGTGGCATAATGGATGGAAACAATCAGAGAAGAAGTGGTAAACCCACTCGACACTTTGCAGCATCCAATTAAGCGATACCAACTGTTCTGTGCCACAAAACAAAATAGTAGAGCAGGCCAAAACACCTCAACGAAAGTCAGTTTGTGGCTAGGGAAGCCTATGCCGTTGGGAATAGTATGTGTATTAGTTTAAGATAGGATCAAGTTAGGAAAATTGTTTTTAAAACAGAGAACTCCCAGCATTATTTTCAGACCTCATCATTTCTTATTTAATATTTTAAATAATAATATTTAAAAATATATTTATTTTATTTTTTCAAGGGGAATATATTAGAGTTAGCAACACACCATTAATTATTCCATACTTTTAATACATTTTTCAGTGCTATAAACCAATGTAAGGTGACTCCTTTCGCAGTGGGTTTATCCCGAAGCCCCAGTCCCCGAAATGTTGGCCAACAAGTTTTTCGGGCGCGGTGACGGCGATTGCCAGTCCCAATTGTTGTCAGACATTTTCATGCGAGCTCATAACATTTTATGCGCAAAATAAATTTGCATGTTGCACTTTTGAATAATCGCACGCCGCTGACAAACAACTGGCTGCCAAAATCGTTCGCCTGGAAATGTGAACTCCCCTCCTCCGCCAACTAACCAATCTGCTCCCTTAACCCCTTGACCCTCGGGGAAAATCCAGAGAAAGGAGTTTTCCTGGCCAGCCGCCAGTTGGCAAAAAAAGGAGCGGCTTTGGGAAGAAAGGAGTTCGTGCACGGCGGGAAAAATCAGTTGATCATGATTTTATCGAAAAGCCTTCACTAGGAATTAGAATAGAATTGGAATAAATAAAAAAAAACTTTTGTATGGTAGAATTTTAATCGTAGTTAAAATTTCTTAATTGCAGAATTTCATTTTACAAGTTTGTTAATTTTTTTAGAAAATGTTAAAATCAAAAATAAATAGAAATTCGTTTTACATTAGTCCTAAATCAAAATAATAAGTTTATTTTTATTGATTGATATTTAACAATATTTTTTTATTTTTTTTCCTTTGTTTATCTTTGTATTAAGATATTTTTCCATGTATACAGTTCGTTTAGGAGTAGTATCTCTTCGCCAGAAGCGGCCAAGCCAGACACGTAAATTCAGGACAGACAACGACAACGACAAAGACAGCAACAACGAAAAAGACAACGATGAGGACAACATCCTGGCATGAATGAAATCGAGCCGAGGCGGCAGCAGCCCCAAATGAAATGCCATTAATTTGGCAAATGAATGCGGTTGCGTTGGTTGTTTGACTGACTGACTAACTGACTGAGTGACTGAATGGACAAGTGACAGAAGGCGGTCTCCGAAACCAAAACCAGACACTTCACTTCACAGCAATTACCAACAAGTGTAGGCAAATTTGAACTCGACGCAACTCAACACTGCGGCTAAAACAACAACTGGGGAAATCTTTAGTTGGTCAAATATTATTTTAGCTCAGCAAAAGCTTTATTGGGGGATGGGACTTTTTAATTTATTTTCGTTGAACTAAAAAAGATTTTATGCAAATTTTTAGGATTATTTTTCAGATTTTGGTGAACTAATATTCGCAATGGCCGAAACTTAAGTGGCAACAAGAAATCAACAGTATTAATTTATAAAAAATTACACTTCTTTCTCTGATATTTTTGAAAAATTCTTCTGAATTGTTCGAAGTACTTCGAGCTTATTTCCGACATTTTGAATTATAAGAGCTATTTCCTTGTCAAAATTTGTCTCTTCTTTATTGGTCGACATCGGCGGAACTGGTATTTTCCCCTGCCTAATCCAATACTCCAAGGGCTTAATTTTACTCTTGATACCGCCTTTGGATTTCCGAATGCCTCCTTTGGACGCACGATAAGGACATTTCCTAGATCTCTTCTTGCGGAATTTATCACCCCATAGTTTTCCGAAAGGCTTGCCATCAAAGTTCTTGAAGGGTCCAACTCTGTGGGAGTAGAAATTCCAAATCAAAGGCACTCCTTTGTAACTTCGTAAACCGGAACATTCTTTTTTTTGTATTCGATTCGCCTTTGATGGGTAGAGCTTTGTGGTTTGTTGGTATCGAACATTAAGTTCTAGTAGCCTTGATTTAAACGAGTCCATTTCGTCCCGTAACCTTTCGTAACCTGCGATTGTCTCGTTCAAGTATTCTTTATCTATTGCGTTAATTTGACTTTGGCAGTAAGATGAATTATTCTTTTTCATAATGCGATTTTTGGAAATGTCTTGATGAATTGAAACAATATCACTTTCTTTGGTAGATACTTCTTTAGGTGAGCTTTGATCAGGGTTACTTGGTCTCATTATTGTCAAAGCATCTTCTAATGTTTGGCCTTCTAATTTTAGAGATAGTCCCCCATCTTTCTCAAATTCCGATTGTGAAGGAAGGCATTCCCGATTTGGGATAGCAGCTTGTATCTTCGATTCCCGATTTCCTCGGCTATTTCGCGTACGAAGTTTCTTTAATTTTTTAGATTTAGTTTCCATGTCAAATTTCGGTTTAGTTTGCTCTTTCTGATGTCTCAAATTTTTTTCTTTTTTTTGAGTCTTAAACTCTACGGAAAAAACGCATTCGTTTTCCCCAATCCTTGATGGAGGATAAATAATGCAACCATTAAGCCAGTTCGATGAGCTGTCATCATCTGTTGGAGATGAAGTATCAATTGGTTTCCAGAACAATTCGATTTCCTCAGTATCAGTGGAAGAAGACAGATTTCCATCAATTTCAGGTGAAGCTTCAGGGTTCGAGGAGCCGTCATCATCCGTTGGAGGAGGAATATCAAATGGTCCCCAAAACAGTTCGATATCTTCAGTATCAGGGGAAGTCGACATATTTGTATCTTCAATTTCAGGAGAAGTTTCAAGGTTCGAGGTGCAGTCGTCACACGTTGGAGGAGGAACATCAAATGGTCCCCAAAACAGTTCGATATCTTCAGTTTGAGGGGAAGTCGTTAAATTTTTAGCCTTTATTTCAGTTGAAGTGTCCAAGTTCGACGAGCAGTCTTCATCCGTTGCAGATGGAGTATCAATTGATTTTCGCAACAATTCAATTTCTTCAGAATCAGTGGAAGTCGTCAGATTTTTATCTTCAATTTTAGGTGAACTTACAAGGTTCGAGGAGCTGTCATCATCCCATAGGGATGGAATATCTATTGGTTCCAGAAAATATTCGATTTCTTCAGTATAACAGGAAGTCGTCAAAATTTTAGGTTTAATTTCAGGTGATTTTCCTAGATTTGAAGAGCAGTTATCATCCGATGGAGAAGGAATATCAATTGGTTCCCAAAACAATTTGATTTCTTCAGGACTAGGGAAAGTAGATAGATTTGTATCTTTTATATTAGTCAAAGGTTCAAAATTCGACAAGGAATCATCATTCGTTAGAGATAGAATATCAATTGGCATCAAAAATAAATCACTTTCTTCAGTACCAGGGAATGTAGGCAGATTTTTGGCTTCAATTTCAGGTAAATGTTCATGCCATTCTTCAATTGGGCGAGGAGATTCTGGATTTGTTGGAACTTCTTCGAGGTCTGATTCTATATCATCTGATAATTCAATTGCCTTATCTTCTTCAGCCATTTCTTGGGTTTCTTTTTGCAAATCTTTCTCATCCAAAAGAGTTTCCAAGGGAATGCTCACATTCACATCATCACCCACAGATGATTCTGGTGATACCAGGTCTATGCCGGAATCTTTGATCAGCAGAGTTGTTTTGGTTCCTGAATTTAAAGAAAGAACTAATGGAGAAATTGGTAGATCAATCGGCTTTAAGTCGCAAATCTCTGGAATAATGCTTCCCTCTATACCTGTTCGACGTTTGGTTCTTGCCCTCCACATCCTGTTGATATAGCACTTACAGACAAAAATCGATTTCATGATCATGCACTTTTTGTCAAAGGCGCGGCTGAAAATTTTTTGATTTGTAGAGTTTAGTTTTATCTTAATTTCGCCTAATTTCGAACAGATATGCGTTTTTCCCACTTTGTTTCGGTCTGCGTCGTCTAGGAGGAGATAAACCGAGTGCGCTATTCCGAAAGTGCTAAGGTTCTTCAGACGTGAGTAGTTCACCCTTGCTGTGGACTTTACAAAACCAAATAATTCTGTTCGTCGGAAGCGTGAAAAAGCTGATTTTTTACGATGATCCTTACGATGGTAAGGGATCTTGGTTTTCCTTTTCAAACACTTTCCGCTTTCTCTTGCATGCTTATGATGACCATCGGAAGCTTTCTTCACCCTCGTCGTATGTCTTTTGGACTCGCATGAACGGCTATTTCCCGAGTGTTTTCCTGACCTTCTGGAACAGCTTCTAAGCTCTTGTAAACATTCTAAGCTAACAATTGAATATGTATCGCATTGACTTGCAGCATTATTTGCCGCTTCTTCTTTAAGCTGGTTATAATTACGATGATAAAATGCCTTAAACCATTGTCCAAACTCCAGGCTCTCGCGGTAACCACCAGAAACAAGCCGGAGAATCGGGATTTGCTTCTCAACGCCCTGATTCCAGAGACTCTTCTGCAGCAGCTTCATATTGAGAACATGTTCATGTTGGGCCAACGTGTTTACTATGACCTTTCTCAAGTTAATGGCGGTTGGTCGGAGCTTATGAAGCAACTGGCAGTATTCCGCACCAGAGCTGAGGTCATCCAATCCCAGGAAAGTGGTATCCAGAGTTTCGTTCACCCAAGCGAGGATCTCGCGACGCGACGAAGTGCACGAGTTTTTGCCTGTTCCCGTTTGGTATACATTTTGCAGTTTTATCATGATGACATCCAAACTGAAAGCACGAAAGTTGCACTTCAATTGTTTCGAAATAGCGTATAAAGCTACGAAAGTGAAAAATTCTAATTTGTTTTAGGGAGCGTAGAAAGTATACGTGTTTGTAGGAGTATGTGGCACTCACATCTAGCTAAATTAAATTTATTATTCATATAGGCTATGACTTTTGGGATTTTCTGGCTACTCTGATCTTGAATTTAATGTTTAGTTTTAGTCTTTAGTCTGAAGTTTAAGTAGGATCTTAAGAGGTAACAAGAAAATAAAAGGACCGAACCCGCATTTTCCTACTACCGAGGGTGATATTACCTCTCGTAATAGCAATATCTAATATGTTTTACTTTGTTTGATTCTTCCCCTTAAAAGTAAACTTGTAAAGGCATCAAAGTAACCAATGTGTCCTTACCATTTACCACATCCATTGCAGATTCTTACTGGGTCTTTTGCACCCCCACTTTCCTCCAGTTACTTCCCACACCAGCATGTTTGATCTGATTAGTGGCGGCACCAAATTGGTTGTTCCTGTGTCATCTGGCCATATATTTCAGTCAGCCCTCAACCAACGTCGCCCCACTTCATTGGGGGTCATCTATCAAGCAAGTGCTGCAAGTGCTGTATAATATTTCTGTCATTATGCTTAATTATCTGGTTCCTGTGCAATGCGTCAACGTTGACCTGACCGCCGACACGCCCACCGCCCCCCGCCCCCTTTTCCAACCTTGCGTGCTAGTTGGTCAGCAGTTCCAATGTAAAATTAGTTGGGGCAGGTCACTTCAGTCTTTTCACATAAGATTGAGGTTGAGGTTGAGGACCGAGGTTGGGGCACACATTACATCGCGTGTTGTGAGCAGGCGGGTCATAAATGAAATCTGCTGCCACTTTGTCGCCCATTGTTTAATAATGAAATTAAATCGTTTTGGCCGACAAACTCTACACTTGAGAAAATGTGTTCAAAAAATGTAAAATAAGGGAAAATTTGGAAGCACATAAAATCTGTTTATATAGTTTTCCTTTCCCAATGAATACTTAAATATGATTAAATATAATCATTAGAGGGGAAAAGTACCTTATAATACAATATATTATAATCATCCATATCTTTTATTTTTTCCCCTGTGTATTTGGGGTTTGCTGGGTTAGAAACTAAACCCCAATCCGAAGGGAAGCCAACCCCATCCGCTTCTCACTTGTCAGCGCTCTTGTTGACGCTTGACAAATGGCTTTGGGTGGGGACTTCACCCCTTATTTCTTCTTTTGATTTACTGCCACATTTTGTACACAATACATATATATACATTTTTTCCTTTGTTTGCCCAGCAGCGTGAGCGAACTTAGACTAATTCACAGCGAAATGGATGTAAAAAAGTGAAATGTGTTGAGGTTGGCTAAGTGAAATGTCAGGCAATTGTTCAACGTCCAACCGAAAACCTCAAACGGTTCCGAAATTGCATGCGATGGACGAGTTATGTGTGTTATTACCGCCTGTTATTTTCCCGACACCCTGTAACTTTCTCATTTTATTGGAAAAGGTACGAATGTGAAAGGTGAAGATCATCTAGCTATTGATTTATTTTTTAAGTCAGCGATGATCTCTATATAGGCTTCTTATTAAAGGAGTATAAAGGAACTGTTGTAAGATCTTTAGAATCATAATTCTGTTGACTAATTTCCCTGATCAAATTGTGGAACAACCCACTTCTGTGGTCTTCATAACGATTCTCTTTATATCCATAAAGGGTATTTGCGTGTATTATTCAGTTTGTTTTCCTTGCGTGCAGCAACTTTTTATATATTTTTCCGTGGTTCTTGGCAGTTTCATTATATTTATTTTTTCACTATTTTCACTGATAATTTGCGCGCTTGTTGATTTGGCAGCTAATTACATAGTTGTTGCACTTTACGTTTTTTACATTCAACAATTTTATAATTTTACGAGTTATTTGTGTTTAATTTAATGTGCAATTTGTTGGCCGGCCAAATGGCCCTCGGGGCCCTCAATGAGTTCGCATGAAAACGGGCGGGGAAAACTCGCGAGGAAAATGCAGAGGAGGGGGTGGAAAAGGGAAGGGAAGAATTAAGCCAAAGGGCAACAGTTACTGGCCACTGGCTGTTGTGTCAAGTGCTTAAAGTGCCCGAAACAGTTGCGCTGCGACATAAAATAACAATTACGCAATTAATTGCAGCATTTCAATAATATTTAATGAAGCGTAAACAAAATTAAATGACAGCGGTACAAAGCCGGGGCCAACATGGCAAAATAATTGCAAATGACAAAAGTGGAAAACAAATTTCACATATTACTTTATGTATATTATTATAGATAGGCGAACGTGCGTATTATTTTGTATACACACTTGTTTAAATGGCGTGCCTCGAATTTATGTATTTTGCTTATAATATCATATGCGAAATTATGTGCACAGAGAGTATTTTATGCCAATTAAATGTTTAACTCATGCACGGACTTATATATAATTATTTTTTTAAATTATATTTTATATTTTTTAAAAATATTTCAAAAGTATATTTTAGAGTCATTAATTAAACAAATTTTATAGAATTTCGGTATGGTGCTCTACTTAAAAGATGCCTCTGAATATTAAAATATATAAGTAAATACAATTTGGCTATTAAATTGCAGCAATATAATAGATCTAGAATCAATTCTTCAATTGTACAAATTGAAATGCGATAATCTGCAGCAGGGCACATACACGACTTAACATAGTTCGATTTCGGATGCTGGCCCATGGAAATTAAACGGATTCTCCCGATCCGCGGCAATATCTTCACTCCTGCTGGCGGTGGTCACATAAATCTCGGCCACTTAATAGACGACTGCATAATTTAACAGATAAACAAACAGGCGAACGAAGCGACGACTCGGCAGAATGCATGTGCCAATTGAATGGCAGGAAAAAAACGCTGGGAAGAATGGGGAAAATGGAAAATGAAGCTGAAGCCGAAGCCGAAGCGGAGCAGGGAAAATCTCTCCTCTGGCTGGAGGGCCGAAAGCAAAAGCTAATTGCCAAATACTAAATTACCCATTCAGCAGTAAAAACATTCCAAGCTCCAAACTCAAGCGGCCCGTTGAAAGCCCCGAAAATGTGGTGTAAAACGTGGCTGAAAAGGAACGGAAAGGAAAGGAAACCAGTCGGCCAGTGGGCAAATATATTTCGAATTTGCTGTCAATGCGAAAAAAACACTCCACACAAACACACATATACTTCCACATGCACAGTGAAAAAATATTGAGATTAGGTATATTTATTTTATGATGCTTATAAACTATTTCCGCTATTAAAATATTTTATTTAATTTTTTCATTTTATACTTAGAAGTTGTACAAATTGTACTTCAAATATTATAAAAGTTCTTATATCAGTTTTCCTATTTCTCGGAAAACATAAAGAATGTTTATTTATTATTTTATGTTTATTTTAATCATTTATTCCAAAACTTTTTATTAAAACCTTTGAAAATGTTGTTCTTCTGTAATTGCACTATTTTTCGGAAAACATTATATGCTATTTCAAAAACCACATAATATTTCCAAAGCGCCCCCCCATAAATCGCAGTGTACATACATAAAGAGTGAGTCCTGTCGAACGAGCCCAACGAGCAGGGCGTGGTATTTGGAGTGGTATGGGCTTGGATTTGCTGATATGGAGTAAATGGCAGTAACTGCGGAAAGTAGCCAAAAGAAATGGGGCCCTGAAAGGGGCGAAGTCGGAGTGGGGGGATGGGGAGGGGATTTGGCCAAGTGTTGAGCTCCAAGCGCGTCGTCGATGGTTGACCAAGCGAATGCGCTGCCTGGGCCAAGAAATTAGCCGGAGATTTCGAGTCGAGTGGCTCGAAGGGATGGGCAAATATGTGCTCATTGATATCGATGTTTTATGACTTTTTTATGGCCAGTGGCTGGAGCATAAAAACTTGTCACTATCGGAATGATGTGGGTTCGGTATTTGCCAAGGAATCGAATATAAATATATTTAGTTATCGTTAATAGTGAACATAATATTTTATGGGTATATAGTGTGCCATTAAAGTATTTGATTATTTGATATTATTGTCGATGGCGCAAGTAAACATTATTGTTGACAAATTATTTATTTAGGAAATGACGGCTACTTTATTTATATCTACTTATTGTAGAAATATTTAAAATTATATTTTGTTATTTTTTTGTGGTTTGTCAATCTTTTATTTCCATTTTAACCCTGCAGTTGAACCTTAGTCAAGTGCCTGGGCTCAAAAGGGTATTTCTGGGGGATAATCTCTCGTTCGATGGTCGTATAAGTAAGTACATACTTACATGGGAAAGTAGTTCAAAGTGTAGTTTTCAAATGTAAAATTATAAGCAATGGCTTTGCTATTTCGGTCATATCCGCTTCCTCCCTCTCGCTTAATGTGCTTGGGACCCCTTTTGGCCCCTCCCCTTGTGCCCACACCGCCCCTGTACAATCGTCGACCCCTTTTGCACTCGGCTCGTCGCTTCCGTTTGTCAACGAGTTCCGGAAATGATGATAAAAAATGGCTGCTGCAGCTGCAGCTGCTGTTCAACACTCTCTATCTTTCCCCCTCGCACTCTGTGTGTGTGCTTATGACATGTGTGTGTGTGTGTGTGGGGGGGGATGGTGTCATTGTGTGTACAGATAGAAAATTTGTTGCCACTTTGAAACAAAAATCTTTATAATACTTAGAACTATTGCCAAACATTTAAAATCATATTTCAAGGAAATAAAACCTTTTTAAAATAAATTAATATCATGTAAATATAAATATATCTAGGTAGTCCCCCAATGTCTTTTCCCATAAACACCCTAACATAATAGTTTGGGTATTTAAAACCAAGTCAATAAAGTATTTTGAATTTCATCCCGAAAAAATATGAGATTTCTTCTCTATTTAAACTAATTTGTACAGGGTTTTACACCCTTACAATTTAATTTTGTATTTTTCCAAGTGCGTTTCCATGTGGGTTTGACTTAGTAGCTGTACTCGAAACGCCAGCTGAGGCAGCAGCTAAAATTTCATTGCACTCGACTGCTGTGACTACTTAGCACAAGTGAGCCCCCGAAGGCATCTGGAATTTGTTGGGGGTATAGGGTTGTGGACCTGGCTTAAACTTGAACAGGCTCTCTGCTTTTTTCCTTTTTTTTTGCCATCGAGGAAAATTGGTAGAAAGTCGTGGGGGAAAGGGGAGAAAGCAGAAAGCAGGCCAAGACAGCTGCTCATTTCCGCACGCTCAGCGACGATGACTTGGCAATGGAAAGCCGAGGGGAGGGGGTTGCATAATAAGCAACTAAGACAGCTTAGAACTGTGGCCATGTCCTGCTCTTACAGCATAAGGCCACCCACCGCCACCCCTTGACTTTTCACAGTTGGGGTCAAGACTATAGACGCGGCAACAGGTTTACATTTGGGAAAAAATTAAATAATATGAACTCAAAACAAGAGAGAACGCTATAGTCGGGTGTCCCGACTATCAGATACCCGTTACTCAGCTAAAGGAGTGCGAGGGAGATAGATATATAAAATCTTTGATCAGGCATAACTTTTTAACGAATGGTCCGATTTGAAAAATTTCTTCTACATTTCTATAGGTATTGATAGTCACAATAAAACTGCATTTTTAGTTTTCCAAAATCTTTAATGGTGTGGGCGCCAGACACCTTTCAAAAAATGGTGTAGGGCGATTGAGGGCGTTAGAAGGGGCGTGGCACCATTTTGAAATAAACTTGCGCTGCGTAGGAACTCCAAGAATATGCATGCAAAATGCCAATCCTCTAGCTTTTATAGTTTCCGAGATCTCAGCGTTCATACGGACGGACAGACGGACAGACGGACATGGCTAGTTCGACTCGGCTAGTGATCCTGATCAAGAATATATATACTTTATAGGGTCGGAAAAGCTTCCTTCTCCCTGTTACATACTTTTGCACGAATACAATATACCCTTTTACTCTACGAGTAACGGGTATAATGATAGTAATAATAACAAAATTATGTTTTTAAAAGTTTACATCAAGTTTGTTTTGCCAATTGATTCGGAATTCAATTACGATCTTAACAAGGTAAGACATTCCTAATATATCAGCATAAATCTATATTTTTGTACTCTTAAAATGAATTTGTTTTGTAGTATAAACAGTTTTGGAAGGTTTAGCATTTTGTAATAAAACTATGTGATTTATTGAGTTTATTTTTTGTTTTTGTTTTTATCTCTAACATCTCTACAGCTATTTCATAGTTGATATTATTTGCTTACCCGCTGCTGTCGAATTGCTTTTGGGTTCTACTTTTGCCTTTTGCCTTCGCCCGTGACAGGCACTTTCGGATGCATTCCTCCGCCCTCGGATCTCGCATCCTCGACTGCCACAATAAATGTAAAGTGCTGCCAAGTGTCGGCTGAGTCCACAGCACCAGCCCCCTGCCCCTTTGAGAAGCCACCCACACACACATGCATAGATTATTACCTGCCACTTGCCACTTGGCACCTTCTTCTTTTTTTCTACAACTTTGAAGGAGTTTTCTTCGACATTTTTCTCTCGCCTTTCGACCAAAAAGCTGCCAACACATGTTGAAAAGTTTTCGCTTCGTTTTGCCATTTTTTTTGGGTGAATGTGCGACATGAAAATGCTTTGAATCCATTCAGCAGACAGACAGGAAAGGCTGGGAAAATTAAATTTGGCAGCTGCTGCCAAACTCTGACTAATTGACATGTTGCATGCTGCATGCTGCTTGCTGCACGCCGCAACTCCAAGTGAAAAGTAGTGAAAAGGTGTTGACTGGCGGCCGAGAGACCCGGGAATGTATTTAAACATTTCTTAGCATTTCAATTTGCAATCTCTTTGGCAACCACAGACACGGGGAGGGGGGAAAGTGGGAAGGGGGTCACGGTGCAGAGATTTAACTTTGAATGCCATGTTAATTACAAAACACTAGGCAACTGAACTCAACGAAAGGCTTCAGCTTAGCACTGGACAAAATTGTAATGGTTGAGTATTAAATTCAAATAATTATTCTGAATTTGTTTTATCTAAAATAAATGTCACAATATTATCCAGCTTTAAACTACAATGTTCCATCAATAATATGAATTTTTATATTATCACATTCATTTTTAATTTGGAATGGGAGTGTATTTATGATATCTAACATGAAATTCAAATATTATGAATATCGCTGATATATTTTAGTTATTAACACGATACAAAAACCCACCAAAAAGATCTATATATTCTAATAATTTAATTTGGTTTGCTATTGATTCTGAAAGTTAACCTGTTAGAGTTTTGAGTAATTTTTCTCCATTAATGTTTTTTTTTTCGATCAGTGCACACCAGTTGAGCGTTCGGGCTGCTATACAACTTGGTCGGAGCCTTAAGCTTCTTGCATTAGTCTACCACTAAGCGGCAACACAATGCACTTGCCCACATATCCACAGACAGTTCTCACACATCCGAGAACCGAGAGTTGCGAAACACTCCGAACAACATGGGTTTCAATTGGAGTACTTTTCGAGACAGAATGGGGATAAGTGGCAAGGCCAAAATGTATATTTACTCGAGCTTAAATGGAAATTCAGGGGAATTTTTGTCAGTTTTGGTTCTGGGGAAATTTTCCGAGGAAAAACAGTTCTTTCCTAGATTATTCTTAAATAACATTGATTTCCCCATTTTCTATTATTATCTTCGGTTAAATATTCTATTAAACATTCCCCTACCATCATTACTATTTGCATATTCTATCTTCCTGATCTTCTTAACCCCCTTCAAATCCCTCTTATCACTGGGCAAATCCCCTGCTTTGATTGCCCAGTTGATTGGCTCGTTTCGAGGAGTTTTAACCACATTTTGATGGACCAAGAACAGGAACATTATCATCGCCAACCAGCTGCGAAAGCCGAAGGCTCAACACCTGCAGGAGTCTTTAGCTGGCAATCCTTAAAGCGCCCCGGAAACTTTTGCAATGTCCTGCGGGTTATTTATGTCCACAGCTTGACTTAATGACCCCTCCACTGAGGGAAAAGAAGGTCGATAGTGCAGGGAAAATAATAAAAGGAAAAAAAAGAAAAAAGGGGAAGACAAAGCGAGTGGTTAAGTCAAAGGGCGTTGACGGCACTTTATGAGCCGGCAGTCTGGAGTCCTGGCAGCCACATCCTGAATCCTGGATCCCCAATCCTCGGTCAGTTTCCCTGGACTACGGACCATGGACTACGGACAGTGGACAATCACTGAGCAAATCCCGGCCATTGAAATCAATAAAACTTAACGGCTTCGGACGTCGCAGGGCGATGACTACGATTGATGTGCCATAAAAGTCGCAATTGAGTCGCACGCCCGCAGAGAACTTTGGCTTCGGACTCGGATTCGGCTTCGGTTGACCGTCCGGTGGAAAAGCGGGGGAAAATAGGGGGAAAATCGGGCAGAGCCGTAGACAGACAAGGATTGGCAACCGGATTCCGGGCAACCGGACGGAAGTGCGTCATCATAAAAAGCTTTCACGACTCCTGACTTGCGCCAACTGCTTATTGTGGCGCATAATTTATCATTTAACTGCCTTAATAGTTCCGCTATATTGAAAATATTTCATCTCGCAGAGGGGAAAGCTTTGGTCCTTAGGGCGAAATAATAATAAATGAAAAATGCTTTGTATTTGTATTTCTAATTTTAATTTTTCTAACTTTTGAAATACTTGTTTACCAAACTTGTTGACACAAAAGCTATAAAAATCGAAAAGCTAAATCTATAATTATATTTTTTCTGCTAAAAATGTATCGTTAAAATAGGTTAACTATTTAGAATTGACCATTAGTACCGTATCTCTTTTCATCCCGATGGATCTCTTTTATGCAGTGACTGCTGTGATATTTTGTATTTCATCCTCCTTATTCGTCACACTTTTGACTAATGGCTAAGAAAGTGGATGTGGACATCGAGCTAAGAGAACGGGGGTTTTTCTGAGGCAACCTGACAAATTCACCTGCCAAGCCCCCCTGATATTTATGATTTTCGCCACAAGATGACTTTGCTGCTTGGAATTCATTGATTTTTCTGGTCCTCCTTCTAACTTCTGCAGGGAAACTGTGTTTTTTTTTGTGCCGGGCTGTGTAATCTGTGAGCAGGCGACAAGTCAATTTCTGGTGACTCCCCAGTTTGTTATTATGGCAGTTGACGAAATTTATGAACTACACATCCGTTTTGCTGTTGCTTTCTCTGTTTACTCGGCTACAATATCCGTTGTGGCCTCAACTCCAACTTTGTCTCATTCTTCTGCCTGTTTTTTCGTGTATTACTATTTTTTCAGGCGGAATTTAGCACGTGCCCCAAATGCCAAGACGAGGCCTCTCCCAACACCTGTATTTATGTATAAATAAATAAACAGCTGCGGGCAAAACTTTACAACTTTCTAATACCTTTGCATATTTGATTGTTTGCAAAATTTAATAAACATTTTTATTTTTAAAAATATTTCATTGAAAAAATGCATTCGATTTTTTATAATATTTTTTGGTGATATTATTGTGACCTCAAAAGTGTTTTAAGTTAACTGGTTTATCTGCATTTTAATCAATAAAATATTTATTGAAACTAAACTGAAAATAAGTATGTTATGCACTTTTCAAAAATATATATTTTAAAATGTGTATACAATACAAATTTGTTTTCGGCCAAGCTCATCTTTAGTAGCCCGCAGGTTTTTCGGTTAGTTGGCCAAATCACTGCTGGGCGAAAGTCACACAATCAGAAGGAAACCGAGACCAAGGCAACAATTTGGCCACAGACAACGGAAAGAAACATGAAACACGAGACGGGAGACAGAAGACATAAGACAGCCCCAAGGAAATTCACATTCACACCCACCCATTGATAAGGAGAAAGCCGCTGCGTATGTGTGCGTACGTGTGCAGCCCATTTGATTGCGGAGATTTACGACATAACAATTTATGGAATGACGAAATGATTTCCCGTGTTTTTTACGATTTCAGCTGGGAGAAGCGGAACTGGAATGGCATTGGAACTCAAATCGCCCACACAGTTACAGAGAAAGATTATATAAATACATGAAATGGGAAAAACAGTTAAATTAAAGATCCTTGGACACATGAGATATCAGTTTCAGTTCGTAATAAAATTCACAATCCCCAATACTCATGTTTTAATCCTGTTTTTGCTACAAGTTTGTACATCTTGTTCTAAAAGATACTTTTAGCCCATTTAAAGTTGCATACTTTTAGACACCTTTTGAAAAGAATTCAAATATCTAGTTTTCAAAAATCTTTAAGATACAAAATAGCTTTATTTCTTTCAGTGTACTTACTCGCCTTTGCCTCGGGCATTGCCGTATCACGCCTTTGCCATATCATTTCAATCAATTTTGAGTCAAGAATTTCTTTTTCGCAGCTCTCTCTCTTTGGGAAAATCGAATAAAATTAAAACGTCAGTGGCGTTTGGGGATCGGAATGTATTTCCTCTGTGTCAGCCAGTGAGTGTGTGTGTGTGTGTGTGAATGGCTGTATAATGATATACATGCCACGTATGCAATCCAGGGTCGTGCCTAGTCCACTATTCGCACCCTCTCCCTCCTTTCGGCCACTCAGTTTCGATGGAAGGCAGGAAGTTCAATCGAATTTCAGCGGAAATTGCCGACATTTCATGAGGTGTGAAATGATTTTATTACATCATTACGTGCAGGGAGAGGCATTGCTTTGAAATCTCCATTCCATTTCCCTTTAGGAACCCCTTCTTTTTTTGCTGTCCTAGTTTTTGCTTCTTCTTGAATTCCGCGCTTTCTACCAAAAAAAGGAAATCCCTGCTGCCGCTATATAGCATACTTTCCAGCGCTGCGTTGCATGTCGACATTTAATTATGGCCACGTACTGTCCGCCGAGTGTTGCAAATGCTGCACACTCGTACACCCGTGCACGTACACACACTTGCCACCAATACATCCAGGGCAAGGGCACGCACACACAGAGAAGGCTCTGCGGCAGGTACAGTGGTAACCAGTTGGCTTAGAAATATCGAAGGATTGCATTTTAAACTTATCGATAAAAAATATGTTTACGAAGTTCTATTTCATTGGTTTTTTTAAGTACTAAAAACATTTAAAACTTTTTTTATTCCGTTTTTGAACAGTTTTATTAAAATAAGTTATTGCAAAATTATTACAGTATGTTGCTTTTAACCCTAATTTTACCAATTTATATTCTTTTTCGAAGCCTAAATGAAAGCCATTATTTTTATTCAGAAAGAACTGTTAGTCTCAAAGATTTTTCTATGAATTTTTCTATGGTTTCCCAATAAAAAACCATCCGAGTTTGCATACACTAAATTTCATTTGCAGCATTTTGATATTCTATGCCATTAATCGCCAACGGAATGCCCGCTGCTATATTCTTTGCAGTTGAACAAATTTCAGTTTTATATATTCAATTAACAAGTAGTCGCTGGTCTAGAATTTGCTTTCCTGCTGGGAGAAAAAATATGGAAACAAAATACGGAAAATGCAGAGGCGAGCAAATGTGTAAATACAGGTGCAAATTCTTTATCCTAGACGCAGTCGACTATTGACACACCAGCGAATATCGAATAGAGCGTAGAAACTACAGTTTCGTGTATGAAAATTCAATTTCTTTGCATTCATTTTTGTGGCCTGTATGGTTCTAGGGCAAACAAAGTTATTGGAAACAACCTGTGCGTGGGCTTAGGATATACGGTGATTTCACTGTCTGGAAATTTTCCATTTTCGCTACTCAATCAACTAAATGAGGCACGAACTGTGGCAATTCCCCAGCCCTTCATCCGAAATCCGGATTTGGAATTCCGGAACCCACATTATTCACACATTCGGCTCAACAAGATTCCTGCATTATTTTTGGAGAGCCCAAAGCCGAGAGCTCGTCCAACCGCAGTCACTTTTGCAATTAGAGCGTAATTAT
The DNA here is from genome assembly GCA_035046095.1 of Drosophila pseudotakahashii. Lineage (NCBI taxonomy): Eukaryota > Metazoa > Arthropoda > Insecta > Diptera > Drosophilidae > Drosophila > Drosophila pseudotakahashii. The sequence goes on from JAWNOE010000198.1 coordinate 1,409,441, forward strand.
TTAATAAACCAAATGTGTGTGCATGTGGCTTTCGTCGAGTGTTTGAGTGTTGGCCATTCAATGAATCGAATCGAATGGAATCGAATCGAATCGAACTGCAAGCATTTGGTCGAACTCGAATGGTTATGGTTTGAATGGAAAGTGGCGAAAGCACTTGGCAACATGTGATTGAATGCGTCTAAATGTGACTAAATGCCAGAGTATCCTGTCTCACGAGGCTCCGGAAATGGCTGTCATTTCCATTGGCTCCGGTATGCCTGTAATAGAAGGTTAGTCGTCGTCGTTCACTTGTAATTATTGCGAAATTAAATCAGGTCTCGATTTGGTTTGGCCAGAAAATTCTATTTTACCATCCCATTTGCAATTAACTAATCTCTATTTGTCTTCGGGAATGTATTCGGCTATCTTTATTAGGTAGGAATAAATTAGTTAAGCACCATTAAACATTTTTGTATTACATTACACATAATTTAACGGATTTTTTAAGATTATAAGTTAATAAATGTGTAAAAAATATTTGTTAAAAATCCTATCATTTTTTGAAAATTCCCTTAGATAATTTTAACGATTAAAAAGATATAAATTTGTATTAAAACAAATTAAATTTTTAAAAATGTCAACACATTTCGAGTTCAAATTTAAGGTTTTCAATTTTCATTTCAGGGAAATTTATAAATTAAAACCAAAGCACTTATATTTGTCTTAATTTTTCATCAACTTTATTACCAAATCTGTGCATAAAATGAAGCAGCAATTGATATGCTACATGGCTGGCCTGAAATAATTACTGTTAAGCCTCCCATGCTTGCAGTTTCTCTTCATTAAGATTACAAATAAATGTATTGAACATTTCGCTTCGAGTGAACAGTATTATCCCCAGCAGGATAATGCAATTTCGATTTCTCTTTCTCCGGACTCGAGCTCGGATCCGATTCGGAAATGCATCCCCTGATTGGCATTCCATTATCTGCATCTCCTCGAGCATCTCCATTACAGTGGGCTCCTTCATTATGCTGATTCCAGGAGCCTCCTGGTTTCTGATTCCCGAGTACGAGTGTTGCGTTTTGGGGTAAATCGTTGAAGGTCGCTGAAGGAGGCGTGTCGCTGGGCGTCCTGTGGGCTGGCAGCCAAGTCTCTTGTGCATAATTCAAGTTGTTGCACATGCCACACATGCGGGACACTCGAGAGTCCTGCGCCCGGAGTTTCCCCGGGATGCCAAGTGTCCTTTGGCAGGCGCAAGATGAAAGCAAAAGGCGGCTGAAATTAAATTAAAATGAAATGCATGCAAAGTGCCACGGCGACAGCGGCGAAAAAAAGAGAAATATATGACAGCAGCTGTATGGCCTTCGTCCTTTTTGCACTGAAAGAAACGAGAAAAAAGATCTAAGTAATATGGAAATTTTAGTTAATGGTTATTTTAAAACAATTCAAAATATTGTAATATTCTGAAAATATAGGAAAAATTCAATTAACCTTTCGAATGTTTATAAATATTTTTTTAAAAATATTTATATATTTTCCTGTATTTTCTTCAGTATTGTCGAGTGTCCTGAGTGTGTACTTTAAGCTTGCAATTAAATTGCAGGACGAGTCGCACGGGGAATTACGAGGCGGAAAGGAGCAGCTGGGGGTGGCAAAGTGGGGAAATGCATATGCATTGCAATTAAGCAATCAATGGCATAATTATCGACACATGAGAGTCACTCGATTTATTAACACGCCCCGAGCAACGTGCTGATGCAACAACGAAAACAACGCCAATCGATTGGCAACTTGTTCAATTTAAATGCTCAATAAACAAAGGCCACAAAAGATGGCATTTGCAAAGAGAGCGCTGGTCAGCGGTTCGGGGGTCAGGGGTCACAAGAAGCCCTTTGCGACCATTTTACAATCGTTCGACAGCCGCAGGCCAGACAAAAACTGTCGCGACGTGAATGCGGCCAAAGAAGTGCTCGCCAAGTGGTGAAAATATAATAAAAACGTGGAAATTATGGGGAATGGGCGAAAGTCGGCCTACATTTAGTGCAATGTCCTTTAGTCAAAATGTGAAAAGAATTTAAATGGCAATCTGAACAGAAAATAACAAACTTAATCCCTTTTACTGATTTATTTATATTTTTTTTCTAAGAATATTCCTAGGTTTATAGATCATATATTTTACTTAAATAATATCTCAATAAAATATATAAAAAGTGGCAAACCATTTAGATAGATAACTGTGATCCCCGATACAATGCTTTGGCTTAAAGCCTTTTAAAAGGATCAGAGCGCAGGATTTGTAGTCGAAATTCAAGTGAAACTTCAAGCGAGACCTGTTCACAATTCTGTTTTCACAAATAAGTCACTTATTCCGGCTTACTGGGGCATTAAAGACCTCGAAGGACGACATTAAGGGATCAGAAATATCCAGCCAGCTGTTGGAATTGAATTCGCGTCTAATGCCTAGATGGCTTGCCTCTTATCTGTGCTAATTACAAGAGAGCAGCCACCAGGACTTGACCCAAATGCTGAAGGAGCAGCGATTGATTTTCCAGTGGGGAAAAAGAAAAGGGGTTTTCCGTAGTGAAAGCCCCCCTTCGCAAAAGCCATAAATGATGACAATAAAAAAGAAAACATAGCAGGCAGCCACGCGTTGCAGCTTAGCTGGCGAAAAAAAAGCTGGAAGCTAGGGCTTTCAATTTGATGACAATTCCGCAGATGATTTGATGGTTGCCTCAGCATTTGGCATTTTTTAATATGATTCTGCTGGTATTTCAGTTCCTGGGACAGCTGAGCTCATCTCTTTTTTGGCTTTCCCTGGTTTTCCCCACGATTTTCACCCCACTTTTCACCCCCCTTACTTGATGTTGAACAATAACAGTTTCTGGTCTGGCTTAAGTTTCAACCCCCTGAAAAATGCATTCTGCAACCCTCTGCTTTTATTTCATATCACTCGTATCTTAATCGCATAAATCGTCAAGTATGCGTAATAATCTAATCGTCGTAATTCCTTTTTGCCGGAAAATCTCAGCAAGAAAATGCGAATATTTCCGGGGCAAAAAACAGGGGGAGGAGGGGGAGTGGCCTTAGCCTACTTATGACTTGCGGTCCGGGCCCAAAATTGAATTATTCGCCCATTTTGTATTTCGCATTTTGCAAATTTTTAAATGCTTTTGATGACATTTTTATTTATACGTCGGATGTGTGTGTGTTTTTGCTTGTATTTGTGGGGTTCCCCTTTTATTTATGTGCGGGATTTCTTTTCTCTGCTTTTTTTCTGCCGCTTAAGAGCCTTAAGTGCCATCTGGGGAAATCATTGCGAGAACATGCCCGAGGTTGGTTTAAATGGAAAATGGCTCTCTGGGAATTCCCGGATAATATTTCGAGTCTTTACGGATGCATTCGGTGGGATAATGAGTTCAGATAATCCTCGAAGAAGGTGTTTATCGATAGTTTGGAAAGAAAGAAGTTGGGGAAATATAACAAAAATATTTATAGAAAATTTTCCCTTAATCTAGGCCCGCTTTAAATTAAATTGGTTTACAATACTCCAATTTAAAGCATTTTCCCATAATTTACTGCTCTATCCCTTTCTAAACCATTGTTTTCCACTGCTCTCATAGATTATTCAAACCTTTGTTTAAACTGCAAATGATTTCTTTGCCATGCTTTATAATTAATTGCAAAACGTTCGATTTGCAACGCTAATTGCAACTTTGTATCCATTATGCCCGCAGGGGCGTGCACAAAAGGGGGCGGCCTTTTGGGGGGGGGGGGGGGTCTGTGAAAATGCTGCTAATGATTGGATACATTTTCCGACTGATATTTTCGGTTGCTCAGTAACAAAGTAAATGAAATTTAGAGCACCAAAATGTGTGTCCCCCTGGGCATTTCGGATACACATGTGGATATATACTGTGTTTATACGATGCCGAATTCACGCTATCATTTCACGCTTTCGGCCGATTCGTGCTTGTATAAACGCCATTTCGTGAATTCGGCAACACACGAAAGTTGACTATGATTTCAGCCTCAAAGCATGAATTGGTGGTGCCCAGCTCTGGTAACTCTGTTAAAAATTATCAGCGTTGCCAGATCGCTAGAAATTAAAAGCCCTTTATAGGCTATTTCTCCACTCAGCGGTATTAAAAGTTGAAAACTATCACCTATTTTTACCGGTCCGGCATTCCAATCAGCTGAGAGTGAAGTAAAGCATGCATTTTGGATGTGTCGTATAAACAGGGGTTATTTCTATTTCGCGCTTTCAAGAAATCGTGATTGCTATCGTATAAACATAGTAATAGATAACCGCTTTCCCCACGCTTACGCTCGAAAAATAGCTCAATCGCATATCGCATACATTTGAGTTGCATTGATTTGTTGGCTTTGTCGCTTGCAGCTAATCGAAAACAATTGCACAAAAATCAAGTACATATCTCTGAGGGCATTCACAACTCAGGTTGGGTTAATATTACAATAGCCATTAATGTCTTTCATTTTGGTAAAAATAAATTAAATATTTAATTTATTTAAGGAAAAAAATTAGGAAAATAATGAAAAAAATGGGAAAAATATATTTTAAAGAAAAAAGTACTTTTTTAATATTGCACAGTATTACACTTTAGAACTTTTTTTAGTTCTAGTCTAAATATTCCAGTTAATACACTTTTACAAGATGAAAAAGAATATAATCCAAATAAATAAAAATGTAATTGACAAATCCGAAAGGTTAAAAATAACTTCTAAACAAATATAAAAAGAACAAGTGACTTTAAAAAAAACACTAATGAACTACAGTTGAGTAGCCTTCCTGAATAAATCCTAAAAAAATAAAACTCTATTCCATTTGCTTTTGCTGTACAGACCCTTTTTTGTACCTTTTCATTTGGTACACAATTATTTTGCAACTAATTGCTAGCTCTGCTATTATTCTGACCGCCGCTGTTCATGCATGATGTATCTGCGGGGACAAAGGAATTTTTGCCACGCGTTGATTTTGGCTCATAATTAACGCAGAACTTTGGCACATTGGCAAACAGGACGACAAGGACATTCGCAATGTCCAAGACAGACACGCAACAGAATGACAATTACCTTTGTGTGCGGAGTGCCAATGGCAGTTTTCAGTTTTCCAGGACAATGGTTGTGGTGGGGATGGTGTTTTTCTCACTGCGGTTCTTGGCTGAAGTATAAATATTCCAATTATAGCGAAGGGCAGACGACGGGGTATGTGTATACAAATCATCAGCCAAAATAGGCAATATAACAAAAGCAAAAATTCAATTAATATGCTAAATGTAAATTGATATTCTACAATGCATTTACAATGATTACACTTGTTTGTCCTTCGTTGTTTTTTTTAATCGCAATCATTATGTGGTCCATAATACAGTTTTGCGTTTCGCCATGAATATAATACGCTCAAAAGCATATTACAACAACAGCTGCATTTTCCATTCCATTCGAAAGCTTTTCCAACGCTGGCCACTTTCGGGCGCATCGAATTTTAATAGAATTAAGCTAATTGCCATAGAAAAGCCGCTTGGCCCGCGCCTCCGGCACGAAATGCCAATGCGAATGAATCAAATGAAATGGGCAAACTGATTGGAAACTGATTGAAATTCGGTAATGGCGAAATTTTCCCATATTTATGGGTCGAAGGAGGTGTTCTGCAAACACATTTCGTTGAAAATATTGTAGGAAAATAAATAAAAAAAATATTAAGATCAATTTTATATTTATTAAGTTTTTAATAATTTATTTTTAGCTGTTTCGATTAAAATTATTGTTAGTAAAACCCAAGGTTTAAACTACAAAATTATATTTTTAATTCTAAATAATTACGAAATTTCATTAAAAAAAATTAGAATTTTAGACATTATAAAAGAAAATAATGAATGGCATTACAAAAAAATACACAAATATTTTACAGCTTTGATTTAATGATTGAAACTTTGCTTTTCACTTCAAAAATGGTTTATGGGAACTCCTTGCCTCGACAAAAACATGCATGGTATGGACCCAGCTGAGCTCAGCAGAAAAAGAAAGGCATTTTCTTTCAGCCAGTGCTATTTGGCCAACTCCCCCTCGCTCGCCTCTAGATTTTATTGAAAGCAAATATTTTTGCAAATTACATTTTGAAGGCTGAACCGGAAAAGACGCGGCTCCAATAACCAAATTCCCATTTTGGCTGGGCGAATTTTATAGAAGAGTCAGAGATCCATGGCAGAAGCAATTTGTGTGATTAATTCGAACAGCGAGGAAAACGGGGAGTTGGGGGGCGACCTTCATTATGTAAATTGTATGCGAAATTTAAATAATCATCTGCAATTTAAATGCACAACAACACTTTGGGCCAAGCCCGACAATTAATCGTTGAAAGAGCAGGCTTCCCATCGCTTCATAAAATATGCCAAATGTGCGCCTTATGTTCATTTTCTATTTTAAGACAGATAATATATATTGCTGCCTGTTGGCATTAACTGCCTACGCATATTCGTTGTATCTGTTTCTCCCGTCTGTGTGTGCCATAAATAATTATTCATATTTGTATAAAATACACACAGAATTTAATTAAAAATTGTTTCGCTCCGACCGAAAGGGGAGCGAAACATCATCTTCATTTCCATCTCCATCGCCATCTCCATTTCCATTGGCATAATTCCCTTTGTCCTTTGGACACTTCCTTACACTTGTTTCCCCCGTTGTTTTTGTTTTTGTTTTTGCTTTTGCCAGAGAACGATGAAGTTGGTCCAGTGGAGTGCCATTGCCATTTTGGCTCATAATAAAATTAAAACGAAATGAAACGAGATGAAAAAGTAATAAAGTCCTTATGGAAAATGCCAGCCAAGATGGTCAAAGCTTCTGTTTTAGCTTTCACTTCGGTTTTCTACTGCCACTGCCTTTTCGCTCTTCGCTTTCCCTTCGCCATTTTCCACTTCCACTTCTGTTTCTGTTATTGCTTTGGCTTTAACATCAAGTCTTCCCTCTGTTTCTGTCATGGCTACAAACATTGAATAGACGAGATGAGATGAGAGGACAGCAACAGACGGTAATGATAAATATGGAGGGAGTGATGTCGAACAGAGGACCAACCCTTCGGTTCGTACTCAGTAAATATTATTGAAATTATACAGGGTCTATTCGAAGCCAAGTCATTTGAGTATACAAAATTTGTATTATTTATGTTTTATGTTTTATTTTTATCAAATGTTACTTCTTTCTTTAATTTGTACATTTACTGTGATCCAAATATTGATATCGACTTATTTCAATGATTTCTACATTTCTATGTCAAACCGTTTTTGCTGCCGTTAATTTTTAAAATAATATATTTTGAATGACTTCATCAATTTTAAAAATTCATCATATCTTACAATTTTATTTTTACCATGATCAAAATATTTATATTGAAATATTTCTATGGTTTTGAGTTTTCAATCGAACCTTTTTTGCTATATTTCCCAATTTATAGGGTATTTAATAGTTCCCACTTCTCATTAACCCTTCTCCCCTTACACCCATTAATAATTGTTTGTTGCTAGTTAGGGCTTGTCTTTGAGCTTTTGTGCACAAATTTTTGAAATGCCGAACCGTGTCCTTCACTCCATTTCGGTGTCTATCTGGGGGGAATCCCCATTCCCACTTTTGGATCCCGTTCTTTTCGGGTTTGAGTTTTGGGTTTCGGTCTGGCTTCTGCCTGCGCATAATTAAGCGGGAATCGCACTCCATTGTGAAATATACTTGGCCATTGCATTTAAGTGTTTTGCTCGTAAAAGCTTCGAAATGGGGATCCGAAATGAAGGATTCCCGGCGATGGCAATGGGGATGGGGACGGGGATACCCAGACAGTGAATTCATTAAACCATTAGACTCCGGCTGAAATGAAGGCGATTAACGAAAGACGCTTTCCGGCAAAGAGCTCCAAAAACTCCGGCGTACAAATCAAACGGAAATCAAAACCCAAACAAGTAAATCAAGCAAATCCAGGGGAGGTCCTGGGAGTTTCTAGGGAAAAGTGGGCGGAACCGACAGACATACAGCCTGCGTCATCGGAAAATTGTTGCAATTACGTCGTAGTAAGCAACCAACAATGAGTGGAAAAGCAAAAGGGGCGGGGGAAAACATGGACGGGCTGGGGAAAAAGAGAAGCTGCCCGGAATTTCCATAAACACAATGCCAAAATGATGCCCTCCGACCATTCAAATTGGAATCGCCCTGGGTTTCGAAAGAAGCACTCTTGTCAAAGGCTCCCTTTGCACAGCAGAAAATAACCGAAAAATTCTCTGCTAACAAGAACACAAACTTCCCTAAATATTCAATATTACGTGCACCACTTTGGTATGTTTTGAATTTGCAATACATAGGAGAGATATTCTTTTAAAAGGATTTTGTTCTGAGATACATGATGTACTCTAATGTAAATGGTGGTTAGGGTGGCTTTATATTTTAATCTCTATTTTATACCTTCGAAGGGATATTTATAAGCACATTAAATATTCTAAAATTTATTAACGCAAAATTATTTAATTATTTTACATTTTGTTAAAAAATCCAGGCATTTACATATGTATGTTGCTTAAATTTAAAATTTAATTTATTTTCTGATTTAAATAATATAATTTCGTAAGTAAAATATTTTATCTTAACTTTTTTGTTTATTTAAAAATTTAAAATGTTTGATTATTTAATAAAAACTAAATTCACTTGCTAAACCTTTCGAGCAGTGTACTTTTGGAACCACTGAGAGTGGCAGAAAAGTGCCGTTCGCCGCCAGTTGTTGCTACGGTAAATATGGGCGTTAGTCAACCCCCCGAATCGTGGGTGGTGGGGGCGTGCCGAGGGGTGCATACATTTGCGTGATTTACGAGCTGTCTCATATAGGCCGACGGATCTGATCCGTTGGAGATGACGATGATGATGACTGTGACCAAACTGCCGGATCAAAGAAAGCTGGCCACATCGAATGGAACATACGGCATGACATGGGATGATTAAAATGGGGGTTTTCTTTTAAAGGAACGAGGGTTATTGGTCATCTTGCGGTGTAGTTAAGAAATTAATAAACGTTAAGGAAACTTGCACATATTTTTAAAATATTTAATTAACAAATAAACCTGTGTTTACTCATTAAACAGATGGCAGGCTTTTTATCAAAAGGGAGTTTGGCCCTGATCGAGTTATTAATATAAATTAAATGTACATACAGGTTATTGATTTTTGAATTTTTGTATTTTTAGAATAAATGGGTATAATTTTCCTTAAACTTTTAGGCATAATAAAATTTATACAATAAATAAAAAATATTATTTTATTAACCTAGAAAGTTTGTTGGGGTATTTTAAAAAATAGATAAAAGTTGTAAATGCCTATTCCGGCTCTTACAGTTCCTGGCTGATGTGATTGGCCCATCTCTATTTGCGTTATGACCCGACTCACAATAGCACAAAGTTGTCGACGCAATCAGCAGCCCTCAGTTGTTGCTACTCATGTTGTTCGTTGTGTTGTGTTGGTTGTTGCCGAACAAAAGTGTATGGGACAAGTGGACAGGGGATAGTGTTTCTGGTCGAAGGAGGAGCTCTGGAGATGAATGAGTGCGTCATGCTGGGCAAGTTTGGTTGGGTGACTGGATGACTGGGTAGCTGGGTTGCTGGGTGGTGCAGTTACGAGTTTCAAATTGAATTGTTGGCAACACGTGACCGGGCGGACGCCCCGTCAATAAAGTCGGAGTGAATGACAGGCCTACAAACAGTCTACAAGTGGCCCCCTCCCGAATCTAAGCCTCTCATCCTCCGCAGCTCTCACATCGTCTTGATGAATGGCATATTAAAAACTGTATAGCAAATGGTTACTCGGCTTTTGTGGTTTTTTCCACTCGCTTTTTCGGGGTTGACCGACCAGCGAAACGCAAAATGTAATTTGCGTAAAATGAGTGCGGAATTTGGGTAGAGAGCTCAGCTAGTTGATGTTTCGTAAAGGAGTGGTGTTCCAATTTAAACGAGGGCTGTACACTGCTGCAAAATAATATTAAATATATTTTATCACCTAATATTATAATCATTTACTAATTATTTTCCAAACAAAACATTTCTTGTAATTTATTAAAGATAAAACCAAGTTAATACTACTTTTATCTTACACATTTAAATTTAAAATAGAATAGATATAATAAATTTATTAAACAAATCCCGCTTTATTACTTACCTTTTATTTCCCTTTTTTTACTCACCTAAAAACTTAACCTAACTTTTTCATTATTAAATGGTAAAAATTTCAAAATGTAAAAACAATTAGGAACTTTTTCTAAAAATAAGTACATATCAGTATGTAACGTTTCAGCACATTTGACCAAGCGGCTCCTTAATTGTTTCAATTGATTTTTCTTCCGAATGTGTGAATCCTTTAATGGCATCCTCCTCGTTTTTTATTTAGCTTTCTTGCGGTGCACCATACTCTGCACGCATTTGTCGAGTGCCTGGCGCAATCAATTCCCAAATCGCATTATGCCGCTGCCAGAAGCGAGAGTCCTGAGGAAAATTGCTTGGTGGCTTTTCCGTGGGAAAGTGGGGGGCAGAGGCAGGGGCGAGCCGGGAAGAGCAGGGGCAGTATCTAAAGTAGGAGGAGCCCCATCGCCATCGCCATCACCATCGCCATCTCCCCCATCGACATCCTTCACAGCATTTGGCATTTTATGTGCGTCAACATCAGCAAGTCGCCAAGTGCATTGCGTGCCAAATAGTTTACGTGTCAGTGGCGACAAGAGTTCTCGATGGTCTGGAGTTGGGTGGCTACTGCATATAGGGATGCATCTGCGATGTTGTGGCATTGTGGCTCTGCCCGTGGCAGATGCATCCCATTCCCATCGTAGTCCCAATTCCAATCCCACTACTTTATGGCATTTTGTTGCCCGTTTCTAGTCATCTCGGCATTGTCCACACGGCAATTTTCCCCCTACCAGCATGCAAATGCGATTCCTCCAGATCGAAGAGTCTTTATGGACCGACTTTGTTGTGCCCACAAAATCGCTGGCGAACGAACAGCACTTTGTTGCAGAGTTGTTGAATTGAAATTGGAGCTTATGATTATTTGATTAGTTTTACTTTATGCGGCCAGGAAATGGCAGACAAAGTTTAATCGCTGGGAAATATCGTTGGCACTTTGCCTCGGCTATGTGGTTACTATTTTAAAGGGTTGTCGAAAATATTGTAAAATATTTATTTTTTGAAAATATTATTCCATTTCATAAAGTATAAAAAATATCAAAAAATAATATAATATTTTCGATATTTAGAAAAAGCCGTTTTCACGATATAAATATCGATATTTTGATTAATATTTGATCTTTATTATTTGAAACTCTTTATCCAAAACTATTATTTCACATAGAAAAACGTTAATGTAAATAAAAACAATAAGAATAAATTAATTAAACAACAACCACCTGATGACAACTTTTTAAACATAAAACCCATGATACTCTGAAAAATGCTTTGCACGCGACAGCAAAGCAAACACGGGGCGTATGCGCAACCTTGAACTTGAGCAAACTTCGGATCAGTTGGAGGCTAATAATAATAACAGCAGCTGGATCGCATCCGATCGGAACCAACGGGGCGCGCTTTATTTTTAACTACAACTTTTGAGGAATGAAAGTGGCTATAAAACGGGATTGAGGAGCCCAAGAAAGGCATCAGTCAGCGGCTCAGCTTTCCGAAGAGAACTCAGTTGCACCACCAAGGCGAAGAAGAAAGGAAATCAACATGAAGTTTACTCTTTGTCTTTTGATTGGTAATTTTTTTGAAGGTCCTTTTTTTTCAAACCATACAATAATGTAATTTAAATGAATTTAATAGCGAGTGTCCTGCTGATCGGCAATACAAGTTCGTCGGCAGTTCTAGAATGTGGTTGCAAGGAAACCACTACACCACCGTGCCCTCCATCCACAACACCGTGCCCTCCACCAACAACCACCACATGCTCAACAACCACAACATGTTCAACGACAACCACAAAACGACCAAAACCTACAACCACCGCATGCTCAACAACCACATCAACTAAGAAGACAACAACCCCAAAAACAACAACCACAACAACAACCACAACAACAACCACAACAACGACCACAACAACGCCATGCCCAACAACCACTAAGGCAACTAAGCCAACAAAATCCACTAGGCCAACAAAATCCACTAGGCCGACAAAATCAACTAGGCCAACAAAATCCACTAGGCCAACAAAATCCACTAGGCCGACAAAATCAACTAGGCCAACAAAATCCACTAGGCCAACAAAATCCACTAGGCCAACAAAATCCACTAGGCCGACAAAATCAACTAGGCCAACAAAATCCACTAGGCCAACAAAATCCACTAGGCCAACAAAATCCACTAGGCCAACAAAATCTACTAGGCCAACAAAATCCACCACAACAACAACCACCAGGAAGCCAACAAAACCCACCAAGCAGCCAGGCTGTGGTTGCAAGCCATGCGGTCCCGGTGGTGAGCCATGCAAGGGATGCCCCAGTCGTGACAACCTGTGCCAGGACTTGATCAACACCCTGAAGAATCTGGAGAGGAAGATCAGGCAGTGTGTCTGCGGAGAACCGCAGTGGCTGTTGTAAGCCGCAATGCAGCACCAACCACCAACTTCAACGGCAGCGATCGAAAAGAAGGACCAAGGATAAAGAACTGATCACCTGAACGTATTTTGCTTAGTTTTATTGTTATCGATTGAATAAAGTTTTTACATTTTGCATACAAACTTGGTGGCTTTCGTTTTCTATAAATCAATATTTTCGATATCGATATTTTTCCAACCCCTGTTTTAATAAGGAATATATTGACCATGCTAAAGCGATCTTTAATCTGTATAAAACGGTTGACATTAATATTTGGTGATACTTTATTTCATTCTCTTAAAATAACCATTTTTATCCATATATAGTACTTCCGAATGTTTGTCCCATATTTCTCCACGTCCCTGTCTCATTTTCCGTTGTATTTTCGCTTCTATTGACATCTTTTGCTCGAACACTTGCCAAAATCCATCACCATTGAATGTCACATCATCGTCATCATTGACATCCATTCCATAGATACAGGATCCCCCACTCACCCTTCAAATCCATCTCTATTCATCTGTCGCCTTCAGTAAGCGTGCACGTTTTATAATTCATTTGCAGTTCCTTCAACAATTTCGTGAATATTTCATTTGGTTTCGTGTGGAACAATTTTTACAGCTCGTTTGTCACTTTCCCACCTTGTACCGCACATTTCCCCCACTTTTCGCCATTTTCCACGACTGAGAACCGCATGCAGTCTGAATGAATAATGCAGTGATCCGATCTGTGGGCGGAATCTGTCACAGATACTCCCGGATACCCGGAGATGCACACTCACCCACTGAACTCCGAAACATATGCATACTTATGCATCCGTCAGATACATTTGAATTGACTCGGTTTATTCACCGGCAAGAAGCAAAGACGATTAGCTAATTGACTTAATGTAATTGTATTCATTAGGGGCACGGGGATGGGAAGTCGGGTGGTCAGGTATTAGGCATTCATAATCTATCAATTAATTGGGATTCTGCTTGGGTTAGTTGCTTGAAGAGCGGGAAGTTCCTAGTGCTAAATAAGTAATTGAATTGTATTGTTTATAAATCAGTTCAGTTCAGAATACATTTTGTAAAGTGTTTTAGAACAAAATATATAAAAACATATTTAAGAAAAGGAATTTGATTTACAAGTATTAAGGTTTAAATAAATAATGGATTCACGTTAAGAGATTAAGTATAAAACTTCAAGTTTAATTTGGTACAAGTAAGTTAAATTAAAAATATTAAAAATATATTGGTACTTTTAAAGAAATATATATTTAATATTTTATTTTATAAAGAATGAAAAGAGATGATTTTTTCGTATCAAATTTTCATCTTGAGTACAAAAATTTCAATTTTTTCAACTTATAATGTAATTAGCCAATTTCCAATGCTTTCCGATTTCTCTGACTTCTTTATTCAGTCAGCTTGCTTTGGCAAAAACCAATCCAATCCATTAGACGACCACCTTTATAAATAGAGTCCCCTGCTTAGGCCTTCCTGGATTTTTCTGCCATATGGAGGCAAAAGCAGGAGCATTCCATCCAGCTGGGATTATTGCGAGGTGCAGCACACTCCTGTGATTTCTGAGCCAATCACAGTGGCAGATGCACAATGCCAGACTCTCAAGTTGAGTCGAACCGAACGGAGCCCCATTGGCGATTTTCCTCCCGCCCTCAATTGCGTTCTCCTAAAACTTTTCATCATGCTACTAATATTCAACACTTCCAAAAAAAACACATGAAGATGTTGGTAAACAATTTGAAAAAAAGCCTTCTTCGTTATGAATATATATTTTTTATTTTAATTTTTCTTAAATAATATTTTCTATTTATTAAAAATATTAGAATATTGTTCATTTGATAAAGAAAAACGAAATTTTATTATGATAAAAACATTAGTAAAAAAAGGAGGTGCTACATTTATAATGCAAATATAATTAATAAATTTATTTTATAGTAACTAAATAAATATTATATTATAATTAGTTAAAAACAGTATATTCTACGGTTAACGTACATCAATTCATATGCTTATATTTGAAAGAAAACCAACATTTTTTTCAAGTGCACTTCGTTTTCACTGTGTCGCCTTGATTTTGCCAGAGTTGCCCTCTTACTTTTAATTTCGAATGTTGGCTAAACACAAAGTTTGTCATGGCTTGCCAAAAGGCTTCTCCTTCCTGCAACTTCTTCTGCCCACTTTTGCTGGCTTTCCTGCCTCCTTTATCCACCGCCTCCATCTGAACTTTCTGGGTTTTCGGGGGGGTTTTTCGAGGTGGTTCATGTATAATGCATGTGGCTGCAGAGGACCAAAAACCTCCAGCAAATGTCGATGGCTGTCAACGCAACTTCGATGCGTAGACAATGTAACTCAAAGCTAGACACAATGTTGCTGGCTCCAGGGGCGGCTAAAAGGGGGCTAAAGAGGGGTAGAGGGAGTAAGGGATGGGGCCACCGTGCAACAGAAACTGCAATGACTGAACGATTATGCCAATGGCAGGCCATGTCTAAAGCAAACGATTTGTCACAGTGCCAATGGAGTTGAGTCGAGTTCTCTGACGGAGTTGAGTTCCCCTTTTTTGGAAGGGGGGACAGTCGGGTTTTATTGCCAATAACAGGGAGTGACAGAGGGGGGCGAAGGGTGGGGCACCAGAGATGCAGAACCGCAAACACTTTACCCCAAAATGCGGCAAGGGGAGAAGTTCCTCCTTGGGCCTTGGACGGCAGCAAAGGGAGCTTACACTTGCGTAACAAAACTTTCAGTTTCAATCAGAAAAATCACCAAATCCATACTATTTTTGAGCAATTACATTATATTTCATTACATTTAATTTTGTGTAGTTATATTTAACTGTTTATAGTACGTAAATTTTGATGAAATTTAAAGTTGAAGATTCAAATACTTATTTATTTTAATAAATCTTTTAAATTTTACACTTTTAATACCGATTTTTTTAAGTTTTTGGCTTACTTGTGCAATAAATAGAAACTTTCAGCAATTAACAGAATATATATGTTTTTTGTAGCATTGATTTAAAAAATATAATAAAAGTGACAGATCCTATAAATTGTATTTATAGCATAAGTTAAATTAAATTTATATTTCTGTCAATAGTCCCTGTTTTTATGCCAGTGCATTCCGCCCAGCGTGTGGGCGGGTTTTTGTTGAGTGGCCAGCCCGCTTCGATTTGAAAACTCCAGCTGCGACAACTGCAGGGGAGTCCTTCGTCCTGCGTCCCCCGACTCCCCTTTCCCTTTCCCCTTGCCAGCTACTCGAACATGACACCAAGTCCAAAGTCGTTGGCTGTTCATCCTTTTCATCCCGCTGCCACTCCCACAATTCCCGCCCCTTTTCCCTTTCGCTTGTCCTTGCCTTTTGCCCAGCTGCAAGTGACAGTAATTGTTTTATTGACATTGATTGACATGGCAGGGGGGTAGAAATGTTCAAGGGGGGTTGGGGGCAATGGAGCAGCCAGGCAGCATCCTGTGGAATCGGGAGAATCAGAAGCAGGACGAAGCAGGAGCAGCCAAGTCAAGCCAAAGACAAACTGCAATGCCAAATGCGAATTTCAATCCCAATTTTTGTATCTTTCAGGCAACCGCCCACCGCCCTTTCGGAGAAGCTCAAAAATGAGCAAAAGATTTCAATTTCATTTTGATGGATCGCATTTACCCACCCACTTTTCAACCCACTTTTCCTCGATTCATGCACTTTTTGGCTTTCCACCCTCCCTTTGTTTACCCTTGTAAGCTGCTGATTAAACCATGCAATGTTGCAGCTTCTTTTGGCTTTTCTTCTCTTTCCCCGTTGCATTCCCGCCAGGTTTTCCTTCGGCTTTTCCAGCTCCTCGAACAGCTGGTGAAAAACAACACATCAATTGCCGGGTGTGCCAGGCACAATGAATGTTGTGTGCCATTGTAGGAAAGACAATTGTTTGATCTTCGATATGTTTTTCAAAGGGTGCAGTGGAGAAAAACTTATTTCGAGTAATTGGATTCATTTATGGTACATTTAGACTTCTTTTATAGAGATTTCAGTTTATATTGCTCTATAAAATTTATTTTAACATCGAAATATTAAGTGGGCAGTTTGCAAAACATTTAATATTTGTCTTTTACCAGAAATATATATTTAATATATTTTTATGGCTAAATAAATTATTTTAAAACTAAACTTTTGTATATATAATAGTTTTTAGTGTAGCGTAAACTTTTAGTAATTCTGCCTTTGCTGCACTTTTCATTCGTCTGCGGATACGAATGCGAATGCGGATGCGGATGCGGATTAGTCCTTGTGTAATGCACATCAATCACGAAGCCAGACCCTGAAAATATTGAAGGAGGCGAAACTTGTGCACTCCCACCATCCATTTTCCATTTTTCCTTTTCATTTCCATTTGTTGTCATGGCAGCTATGACTTGGCTCCTTGTTTCTCCCCTTGTTTTTCATATTAATTATGAAAGCGCATTTGGTGAACGAGAAATTTATTTGGCTTATATTTCGATTTCGGTTTTCTTTTTCTTTTCCTCTGCTTAGATTTTTTTCTTCTTTATTTTGCAATATTATTTTTCCTGCCATTTGCGGATACTCAGGGGAGCAAGAGGTCGAATTGGATGTGAAATGTGATGCTTAATTAGTTTTTATGCTGCTGCTGGGTGATTACGACGATGATCCTGAGATCCCAGTGATGACGTCAATGAAAATGGAAAGCGGTAAGAAGAAACTTAGTTTCCCTGAGGCCGATTGTTGGCCTTTAAGCGGATTTCCAGCAAACTAGGTCTTTCTGAGTAAAGAATGGATTACTTATTTGCTACCAGACATCGAAATAAACACTATTGAAATTTATTATAGTCCCAAAAATACGTTTCTAAATATAATACAAAATTACGTAATATTTATAAATCTCAATTTTTTAATATGTCAGTCTTTATATTATTTTTTTATCAACAACGTTGTCTGCCTGTTATCACAATCGAAAATATAATGTTGATAGCATTCCAGAGTTTTTGCTAATCGGAGCTCTCTAAATTAAAACGCAATTAGAGCAATCGGTGAAAAGATTTATTTATGGGGCGCCTTATTTTCGCTCGCCTGTCTCATAAATACAGATATTAATTAAAAACCTTCTCTTTGACAATCAAATTTACAATACTGTGAGTTTCACATCTCTAGCTTGACGGATCAGGAATGTTTATTTATATTATAGTTTAAATTGGCAAGAGTTCTCACTTAAGTACAACTTGTTGGCTTCACATATCGGGACACCAGAAGCTCGTATTTGTCAAACTGGGTTAGCGGAAAATCTTTGCTGCTAACCATGCATCCAATCCCGAAAGCAAAGTGTCCAGGAAGCAAGCCGATGTCCGTATTTGCCCGGCAAGGGAAAGTCCGCTCCCTCCTCATATTGAAACCAACGGATACCATATTCTTTTCGAACTTATCATCATGGCTGGTTATCCACTCAAATTCAAACTCATCAGTCGTCACCAGTAATTGATAATCCACATCCGTACTTTCCTTTGCCAAATAGTCCATGCTGTACCAGATTCTTCCTGGATCTTCTGGTTTCACATGGGCAGGCACAACATTTCGGGCAGTGTCATGGACGACCCATCGGTAGCGGGCTACATAAAAGAAATATCCTAGGTTCGAAAAGCCTGCTACAACTGCGTTTCTTGGAAATGGTATGGTTTTGTTTGCATCTACCCAAGTGTGCTCGGTGTCTGCAAAATGTTAGCTATAGTACTTAGATCTTGGTAGTGTGCTGTCTGAAAAACATACCGTAATCACCTGCAGCACCAAAAACTGCCAGGAATAAACCGAAGAGAGGCAACATCAGAAACCACACATTGAACATTTTAAAGAAGGAACTTTGATTTTATTCTGTGGGGCGTTTGCCTTTTATTGGCAATTTTTATCTTTACTGTACCCTCAAGTCAATCGCCATTATAAATTTTAAAGATTATTTGTGCTAATGAGACCTTCTTTGTAGCCGTACCCACTCATAAATCCAAACATTTAGATCGCCACTGACAGCTCAGATAATCAGAAAAGTACACTGCCCATTCAAAAGTTCTAAAATAAAAAACAATTATTTTATTTTCAGGCATTCCAGACAACAAACATTTTGCCTTAATTTTAAATTATAGAATATATTTTTTTATATTGATTTTAAATTATCTAGCTTTTTAGCTCATAACAAAATTATTTTTTGTCTAGAAAAAAAATCTTTTTGAAATATTGAAATATTAAAAGTCTAAAAAAGAATGAAGGTAAAAATATTAGTCGAATATTCGTTATTATATTCGTTAATATTTCGACTTGGGGTAATATAAGCCCGAATGGGTCTCAAGCCCCAGATCCACTTTTTCTCACTCCCACCAGAACCTGGTATTTGTCGTATACTGAAAAAATTAGTTGGTCGCCGTTAACGGCACAACCATTTCGTAATATATTTAGGTTACCAGGAATTAAGCCCCTAGGAGTAAATGCGCGGCAGACAAACTGTAGATCATATGTGGCTGATGTTCCAGAGGCTACAGCACCCATTTCATGCAGGGCACTATGACTGTTAACCCACTTATATTCGAACTCATCTGTGGACACCAATAATTGATACCTTATATTAGTGCCGGAATAATAATTGTCCGGGGTATTGAAATAGACTATTGAGATAGGTAAGTCTATTCGCGCGAAGGCGGGAAAAAACCACCTGTCAATGCGGGCAACAAACACGGGATATCCTATGGTCCCATTTGTCCAGAAGCCTCCCTCGACGGCATTCCTAGGAAATGGGAGCCCCTGGAAAGCATCTACCCAAGTGTGCTCGGTGTCTGCGGATAGGTTCAAACGATGTTAGACCACATTTCGTGGATCACTCACTTGTACACATACCGGCAAGCGTTGCAAAAACCACGAATATGTGGGCGAAAAACGCCACAATCAAATGAGAAGCTTTGACCATCATGAAATAGGAACTGGGGTTCATTTCTGGCTGAATCGACTTTTATTGAACATTTTTATCTAGAAATGTGTCTCAGAATTATCAGAGCACAGCTATCGTTCGTTTCGATTCTAGTGCCATATATTTTAGGACCAGGAGTCTTTATCTGACTTTCAAACAAAGCTCTCAGCAATCGCTGATTATAAAATAACAAATAAATGGCAAATGTATGAATGTTTAAAAATTTACAATGGTCATGGCTACAATTTGTCAAAGAAAAAGCTAACTAAAAATAGTTCAACTTAAATGGGGAAACTTAAGTTAGAAAAACTTATATATATGTCGTACATTTGCCTTTTTATTGTTTACAAAATGTAAAGCGCCCTTACTGAAATAATTTTTTGATAGTTAAATCAGGTTTTAAGAATTGGATTTTTGGTTTGCCTTTTAAAATGTTTTCTTTTGATTAAATATAATTTTTCTCACTTGAGTAAATCTTTTACGGGTTTATCGATCCACTAGAACCTCGTATTTGTCATACTTGACCGTACTTCCTGAAACGCGACAGACCTTTAAGCTGAGAATCAGGGTTCCGGGAAGCTGACCACGCGGCGTTATTGCACGGCAAACGAAGACCCTTTCGTCACTGGTCGAGGTTCCTACGGCTACCAATCCCCTCTCGTACTTCCCATCATGACTGGTTATCCACTCGAAGGAGGAGTTGCTCGACGCCACCAAGAGCTCATAGTTTTTCGTACCTACATAAGCATAGGTACCGTTGTTCCACGTGATTTCACCGGTCTCGGCTATCACCTGAACGGGGAAAACGCCTTCGTACTTAACGCGTCCCACGTATACGTAATATCCGAGGGTTGAGACGCCTCCCAGTATGGCGTTCTTGGGAAATGGCAACGACAGAAATCCAGCTACCCAAGTGTGCTCGGTATCTACAGATACAAACGGCTATATTAAGTCCAGAGAGGGAGTCCAGATAAACTCACCGTACTCTTCTGGATCGGCAAAAGCCACCAGAAACAAGGACAAAAGAGCCGCCAGCAAACAAACCACTTTGACCATCTTGAAGCGAGAACTGAAATTGTCTTGAATTCTGCGCTATTTATAAGAAATTTTGTTGTTTACCAAGTGGACTTGTCAGAAATAAGCAATCAGTTCGTTAGATATTGCACAAGTAACAGCATTCAAGGGCAATAGGAAAACTATCACCATATAAAGGGGGTGTCATGTCAGTTTTACTGCCTCATTTGCAGTTTATTTCATACTTCACAATGGGAACGTTTTATAATTATTTCTTCAATGATTAGACCCTTATCTCCATTTAATTATAAGTTGTCATTATTAATGAGATCTAGTGTGCCTACAGTTCGCCATATAATAATAATGATAACACTTACAGTTCCATTTTCCGAGAAACTCGCACCCGACAACTTAATAAGGGCTTTCTAGTTTTTCCTTTGTGTGTATTTATTTAAATGTAGTCACAGTCTTGGGCAAAAATACTGGCTGACACACACAAGAAGTGCAAAAAGATCTGCAGTCGACAACAACTTTGGAGAACTGATAACGGACGGCAACAGGAAATGTCGAGACCAGACAACAACAACAACTGCAGTAAAGGGGGAGAGGGGATGGAGAATGGGAGGGAAGTGAAAACTCTGGTCAAGCTGGCAAAAGGAAAAGCAGCAGTGTACAGCGAAAGAAAAAATATATGTTTTATGTAGTTTTATTAACTTTTTTAATTTTTTTCACTTTTTATTGTAAAGAAACTGTTTTGAAATTGATTAAAATTTTTTAATATTATACACTATAAACACAAAAATATATATGTTATGAACCCAAAGATACTTTCAATATTTAAAAATAAATTTTATAGCTAACGAAAATTTTGAAATAATATTTTACTTTGTTTATTATGTTTTTATTTTATTTAAATCATGTTTTTTTGTTGACCTTTTTCTCTCTGCGTAAAACCCCAGTGCCAACGATAAAGTTGCAGTCTGCTCCGCCATAACTTGAGTGCATAAATCTTGGCCAGGTTTTGTGTGTTGCCTGAAACACCCCCTTAACCCCCCGAAGCCCCCACACATGGTGACATCTTTGGTGACTGGCACATTAAAGTAGCCAAAACTCCACTCCACTCTGATTTCACTTCCACTGACCAGTGTCCAGACACTGCATAATAAATTGCAGCCGTAGTGTTATAAATATTCGGAGGCCCCTGGGTCCTGGCTCTCCCATATTCCATATCCTCCGTATTCCGATTGGGATCTTAGGCAACAATTTCGCACATGGAGATTAAAAGGACAAAACTGAAATGCTGACGCAGCTGATAGAAATGTGAAAACAATAAAAACGTAATGCAGAGACATTTTTATGTCGTGGGGGATATTGAGGAATGATATATGCATACCCTACCAGAAACACACTTGCAAAAAAGAGCACTAAGATTTTCTAATTTTATTTTGGAAAAAAATATATTACTTCTGGTGTTTTAGTTTCCTCTAAAAATATTCCTTAAATTAAAAATGTTATAACAAAATTATCTTATTTGAAACCATTAGAAAATAATGTTCTTAGGACTTTTTTTACTTTGGTAATATATTTTCTATTATCAAAATAGTGGAATTATTTTTTTAACATTTTACGTACTTGGCCATACAAATTTTCAATTGTTAGAAATACCATGTTTTATCAAATCAACCCAAAGAAGCTTTTATTCCTGACATGTTGCATATTTTCAGGTGGGTTCGCACCAAAAAAAATGGCTAACTGAAAAACAATAATAATGCAGTTGCTGTCGCTTTTCCTTGCCACCCTACGATTTTCACCAGTTAGTGGACAAGCCTATTGAGGGAAAATCGCGCTGAGTGGGTGGGTCGATTTTTCACCTTCCCGCCAAATATGCGGCGACAACAATAAATTAATGCGATTTATTGCCGCGATAAGAAGGGGACAGCCAGAGGCCTCGGGACTTGGCAGGGAATAAAGCAGGGTGTCAAGGGTGCGTCCCTTTTTACCAACGTTTTAGCGACGTGTGTGGGCTTGTCCGGAATGCGATAGATAAGGTGAGCCTGAGCCCCTTAAAACCCCTTGAAACCCGCCCATTACCACGCAATTTTCCATGCAAAAATTTGTCCCCAGGAAATTTACGATGCTCCACATGCAATGCAGCCGAAAAAAAATATATATACCCATAGAGTCCCACCCTTAACCCCTCGCAGTTTGCAGATAAGCCGACTTACTTACCATTTAATTAGGGCCTCAATGAGCATTAGGGTGAAAATGCGCCAAAAGCAACTTGAGGCACGCCCCCTGTCTGGCCCATCAAAATGCC
This sequence comes from Drosophila pseudotakahashii, assembly GCA_035046095.1. NCBI lineage: Eukaryota > Metazoa > Arthropoda > Insecta > Diptera > Drosophilidae > Drosophila > Drosophila pseudotakahashii. The sequence goes on from JAWNOE010000198.1 coordinate 1,432,327, forward strand.
TTTTTAATTAAAACGGGAAAAGTGGGAAAAAACAGCAGAGGAACAGGAAAATTCTCGCCGCCAAATGATGTGTGAGGAGTCGATAGAGAACGACGGCGGGCGTTAAATCACAATGGCAAACAGGAAGTCAGGGGAAAAAAAAAGTTTCGTATGGTGGAGAGGGGAAAGGAAAATCCCAAAAAGCAGCAGGGGTGCATGCAAAACGCTGCGGAAAACTCAAGGCTGGAAAATCTTGTGTGAAAATTTGTTGAGCGTGCAAACTTGCTATTTCGTTGGGGTTTTTGGTCTGGGAGTCGTCTGGTCCAGGGGCAATAATTGCCGTGAAATGCCCAGAAAAATATTTCTGCTGAGAGCCGCACAAATCGTTCTTACACTGTAAAAAACCTTAATTTTGAATTAAATACAAATATTTTAAAAGGAAGTATTTCAATGGTCTAATTAATAATTAATTTTTTTACTGTACGATTTTTGTTGAGATTTATTTGAATAATTGTCAAAAACTTGCTTTGAATAAAATATGTTTTTTAGTGTTTCACAACAGCTAAAAATATTTCATATCTCAAAATGAACCTTACATTTTCACATTTTTATGTATGTAAATTTACATATATTTATTTTTGACAAATTGTTTATATTTTCTGTTATACTTCTGTATTTCTTCCGGTGCAGGGGAAGGGCGTGATGGAGGTCGTCTGGTTACTGGTTGTCTGGTTACTGGTAAGTGGTAACTGGTAACTGGTCCCGTGCCAGACGCTAAGCTGCCAGTAAATCACAACCGAAAGCCGCTGTTAAAACACGAGCCGGCCCACGGAAAACTCGGAAAACTCTGTTGGTGGTTGCTTTGGCTTGGGTTTTTTGGTTAGGTTATTGGGTCTTCAGCGTTTTCCTTCCTTTTTTCGTCCATCTCGGCAGCAGTCGGTGGTTGCAACAGCCGCTGGCAGGACACGTGCAACAGCCGGATTCCAAGGAGAGGGCGGTGAAAATATAGGATATGGGGTGAACTGACTGACAGCAGCTTCAGAATCCGCAGGAACTCAGAGCCGGAGGCATTCTATCCTAGTAACTGACACTCCCCACAAGATTTGATTATAGACGGAGATCGGGGTGGCTGCTACCCCTTCTACCCCTTCGAAGCTCGTTAAATGCGTCCAAAAGTGATTCATTCCCGAGGGTTAACTTTGCGCAACCCATAATATATAGCAGCTACTTCCCACCTGCCCTTCGCATCTTTAGTTTCCTTGCTCTTTTCATAGACACAATATAGCCTAATTTGATTGGGTTATTCAAAGTTATTCCTAGAGGTTATTCGAATTGAAGGGTACTTCCTCCCGAAATGCTTATTTTTCTAGTTACTTCATCATCCTTTTGCCATTTCCGAAAAGCGATTGCACATTCTTAAAGATCTGGTATGTCAGGCGGGCTAACGTCAATGTTTCCGGAAACGCACTTAGCGCTTTGGCAGATTTAATCCAACTTCCCCATTTGTTATACCCGTTACTCGGAGAGTAAAAGGGTATATTGTATTCGTGCAAAAGTATGTAACAGGGAGAAGGAAGCTTTTCCGACCCTATAAAGTATATATATTCTTGATCAGGATCACTAGCCGAGTCGAACTAGCCATTTGTCCGTCTGTCCGTCTGTCTGTCCGTCTGTATGAACGCTGAGATCTCGGAAACTACAAAAGCTAGAGGATTGGCATTTTGCATGCAGATTCTTGGAGTTCCTACGCAGCGCAAGTTTGTTTCAAACAGGTGCCACGCCCCCTCTAACGCCCACAATCGCCCTACACCATTTTTTGAAAGGTGTCTGGCGCCCACAACTTTAAAGATTTCGGAAAAGTAAAAATGCAGTTTTATTCTGTTTATCAATACCTATCGAATTGTAGAAGAAATTTTTCAAATCGGACAATCCATTAAAAAGTTATGAGCAAAAAATGAAACAGCCACTAGATGGCGCTAGTAGCTTTGACGCGTGCATATATTAATCTCTCTCCCACTCCCTTTAGCTGAGTAACGGGTATCTAATAGTCGAAGTACTCGACTATAGCGTTCTCTCTTGTTTTTTTGTTTATTTCATATCAAACATATTTCATAACTTCCTACACAATAGGCATAAACATGAGTAAATTAGATTGGGGCATTTTTTGACCCCCATGATGATAGATCACCCTCATAGATCGGTCCTATTGCGTATGTCCACGCCCATTTCCTCGAAATAATCGCCGTCCTCGTTATCGGTGTCGCACAATGGCTCGTTTAGGCTATTTCTTCGCCGCTGCTTCTTCAGACTCTCGAATGCCTTCTTGAAACTCACGGCCTTCTCGCTGATATTTCTTGATCCACTGATTGGTATTATCCAGCGCTGGGCGACATTGGCCAGAACTACCACTAGGACTACACCGACTAGTAGATACAGGACTATTAATGCAGGATTTGGGGTACTTTCGTTCGTGTCCATGTGCCCAGCGATTTCCTCAGGGTCAACCTTCCAAGTTATGCGCTTGTTCGTCTTTTCAGTGGTCTCGATTACTGGGGGGATTATATTTAAAAGCATAATATTTATTAATTTAATAAATGTAATTTTTTTTTTATACTATTATAGTAGTTTTTTGATAAGATTCAATAATGACCAAAATTTTGTTCTGAATATATATTAGCTTTTATAGAAAGAGAATATATACCTACATTTTAGACATAGAATTGGAAATGGAATTTATGGAATCCATGGGATTTATCTATGTTCTATTTTAAAACTTCATAGGGCTAAAATATTCTTTCAAAGCCTTGTGGCAAATTAAATCAAATAATACAAAAACAAATATAAAACTATATCTTTTAAATACCAATGAAATAAGCTTCCTACCTGAGATTTTTCGGGTACTTAAACTTGGTGGGGTTGTTGTCGTTGGGGTGGTTGTTATCGAACTATTTTTTTTGGTAGTAGTTGTTGTTTTTTTTGTTGTTCTCGTAGTTTTTTGTGTGGTAAAAACTTTTCTGGTGGTTGTTGTCTTTGGCGTTGTGGATGTGGCCTTTGTCCTTGGCGTTGTTGAACTTGTTGTTGTTGGCTTTGGTGTTGTTGAAGTCGTTGTTGTTGTTGTCGTTGCTGGCTTTTTGGTGGTTGTTGCTCGCCATGTTGTCGTTGCGCTCCTTGTGGTTGTTGCCTTTCTTGTTGTTGTGGTTGGCCTTGGTGTTGTTGTTGTAGTTGCTGGCGTCGTTGACCTTTTCGTTGTAGTTGTTTTGGTAGTTGTTCTTTCGGTCGTTGTTGCTGGCCTCTTTGTGGTTGTGGTTGTTGTTGTGGTGCTCGTTTGTGCTGGTGAACTAATCTCATCTTCGGTCGTTGTGTCCATCCCCGCGGCGCACTCCTCGTAATAGTTAAGGCAACAGGTACCCTCCGAAAGACAATCTTCGTCACACCCACAACCAATAATGTAACCCCATCTGGTTATTTGGAAACCGGGATTGGTGGCTCCACAACGCCCTGTGCAATTCAGCATGTCGAAGACCAGTGGCTCTTCGCTGCTGGCCGTCGGTGGTGCCGGTGGTTCGGTGGTGGTGGTAAAGTCCCCCACACCACAATCGCTGCCCGTCATTAGCTTTACATCGTCGATGGCAATGTCCCCGAACTGGGATTTCGCATCCGTGGCCGTGAAGATCACCTGAAAGTCCTCCTTCATTTCGTCAATGGTGATCGTATGCTCCAGCCACTGGGCTCCCTTTGCACCAGTCACCTCGAATTTGCTCGAGCTAAAGAGTAAGGCAAAGAATTATGACTGTTATTAAATGGGAAAAAATAGTTCTTGAGAAACAGAATTATTAGATAGACTAAAAATATATGAAAATATTAAGTGAATGTTATTCTGTTTAAAAACTTTCTAACTAATTGTCCTTTTTTAGATTTGACAGCGAAAGAAACCATATAAAATGGGATAATACTCTTTGAATTCAGATTTTGTATTTGAAATACCAAAACGCTCTTTACGCTCCAAAGATCTTATACTGATTACCTTCTGAAATATTTTTGTATACTTTTTTCTTGAGCTAGAAAGCTTTGTTTTTTAATTTATGAGAAATTTGTAATATACTGAGAGGCTTTGGCTAAACCCATTCCGATAATACTTTGGGTAAAATTCCCCCTTCCTTATCGCGTTGCATGCGCCGCCTTATCGAATACTTCATCCGCTTGAGGCGAAACTCACTTGGCCCTGAACCTGTTCCACATGTCGGCCAATTTCATCGAGACAGGCTTCACGGACACCACCAGACTATCCACGCCGGCGCCGAACATGAAGTAATGGAACCGGAAACAGCAGGCGGTCTTCAGGCTGAGCTCTTTGGAGTAGATGGGCGATAGCAGGTGGTAGCTCCCGAAGGCACCCATCTGGGTCTCCATGCGCATATAATGGCCGCCGGATGCGCTGGCGATGGTGTGATCGTGATGGGGACCCGTGGCCAGGGAGTGAAACTCGGAAACCGCACTCACACGCCGCCACGGCTGCCGGAAGTTCGATTCCGGCTCCCAGCCGCATAGGTCCTCGCTCTCAAAGTCGCAGGAATGATCGCCCGTATGATTGCTAAGCAGACAGGATCCCAACTGGGTGTTCCACTCCTCGCCGTCGCAGAAGGCCGTGCGACTGCCGACCAGCACATAGCCATCGCGACACATGATCTCCGCCCGCATGGAGGTCTTTTCAATCTGTCCATTCTCAGGCACGTCGTGCTGCTCGCAGCCCCTTCCTAAAAAGTTGGAAATATGTAAGGTATATCAGTTATCAGATGACTTTAGTAGTTATTAATTAAGCAATCAGTTTAATTTCAATCGATGTAAGCTTTGAATGACATTTTTTCACTCACTGGCACAGAAGGGCTTTTCCCCCCGAAGGTGACCATTTCGATCACAGGTTTGCATTAGCACTCCCTGCAGCGAATAACCGCGATTGCACCGGAATCTCACAACATTTCGCGCACGATAATTCACTTGACCATGATCCAAACTTAAAGATCTTTCACAGCGACCATTTGTGTGATCTATACTGTATATCAAAAGAAGTGCCAGAGTCCAGAAAAATTCCATTGCAGCGGATACGACCCGTTACTCGATGAACATATATCTCCGAAAGCTGACAGAAGACTGAGTGCCGATCGATGCTCGACAGCTTCTCGAGTCTCGAGATTTATCAATGGGGCATTACGAGGAGCGGGTCTCATTGTGATATGTTCTGAAATAACCGCAAATCGCTGGAGGCCCTCCGGATTTTCATAACCGCCATAGAAGATAAACGCGTTATCTTCACACAAAAAAAAAAAACTATGTAAAATCAACTATTTAATAGTGAAAACTGAACCAACCCATAAAAAATAGATTACCTACAAAATAGTATTTTACAAGAAAAAAATTGTCGTTTTTTTAAATTTATTTTTTTAACTATTTTTATTTTTATTTTAATTTGTTATATTAATTTATATGGAAGTTATTTATAGACACTAACATTTCACAGATAGTTAAACTTACTAATTAGGTTTGTTGCCTCCTCTGGGAATCGAACCGGGCCACAATCATCGGAGTCGAGCGCTCTAACCAGTAGGCCCCAGAAGAATGACTTTCGTAGAGGAATATCAATAGACTTAAAATCAACATTCAAAAAAAAAAAAGGAAAATCCCCATCTGCAAAAGCGGGATTTGAACTCAAGACCCAGAGATTATGAGTCGGATACTCTAACCACCCTAAGTCCAGAAAAATAGTTGACCTACAATTTATAATTGTATTTTTAAAACAACAAAATACATGAAGGAAAAAAATAGTTTTGTTACGATATTAATTGTGGTGTTACTATTTAATGACCCAAAAAATAAAACAACAAAATACATGAAAATTTCGTAAATAGGTTTTCTACTATTTTAATTGTTAAATACTATTCAATGACCCAAAAAATAAAACAACAAAATACATGAAAAATTCAGAAAATAGTAGACTACTATTTTTCTATGTTGATTTTACATTGTTTTTTTTGTGTGTTTAATTCACAATACTGTGTTACAAATAAAACGAGAAAACAATTCACCAATTGTATATATATATTATTGTGCCGGCTGTTGTATAATAATAATACTCTTATCTTTACTGAGTAACGAAAGTCCTCTCACTTGTATAATAGAGTGATCATTGTTAATATAGAGAAGATAATGGCATATTTTCTACAACCCTTCGAACTAAGTGCCCCACTGGTTTGTTTCTCAAGAGATTTCGTAAGGTTGGATGTGATCTTCGGTGGTTCAGCAGATTCGATGATTTCAGAAGATCTGCACTCTCCTTTCGTCAATTTCACATCATCAATGCCAATGTCCCCAAAATAATTGTCGGGTTCAGAGGCGGTGAAAACCACCTGGAAGTCCTCATCCATTTCGTCGATTGGGATCGAAAAGTTAAGCCACTTGGCACCCTGATCGCCAGATTGCAAGAATTTTGTGTGCCTGAAACATCAGAATAATATATATGTTAATTATTATAATTTATGTTTTATAGAAAACAAAAATTTTAAAATTGTAGAATTAAATTAAATTAAAAAGAGCACAACAGTAAAGGGTAAAACTAACATAAAGAAATTTTCGAATAATACATTTTTTTAAGACTTAATAACAAAAGAAATTAATATATTTAAAAAAAGAATGTTACGTCAATAATGTTTAAACCTAATTAAAATATTAAACAAATATGAACATGTTAAATTAATATTAAAACATTAAAGGTCTCATTGACTTACCCCTGTTCTGATTCAATATCAATGTCGCCAACTTCTAATGATTCGGGTTTCACTGAGACCCCTAGGCTTTTAACTCCTGTCCCAAACATGAAGATATGAAACTCAAAGCACGTGGAGTTGCCCAAAGTAAGGTTCTTGGGGAAGATTGGGGATAGAAAGTGTTCGACGGCGCTTAATCCGGTGGTCGTTTCCATGCGAATAAAGTGTCCCTTGGTTTCGCTATCAAAGGTGTGATCTCGTTGGGGTCCCGTTTTGTTGGAATGGATATTACTCGCAGCACTGATCCTCTTCCATGGATTAATACCGGCACTATGCGCCGTCCAACCACACTGATCCTCTCCCTCAAAGTCGCAGGAGTATTCCACTTTATTATGGGCCTTCTCACACAATCCCAATTGAGTGTTCCACTCCTTTCCGTTGCAAAAAGCGACTTTGTTGCCGTAAATGACAAATCCATCGTCGCACTTGACCACTGCTTTAAAACCATCCTTAAAGGAGATGCTTCCATTATGGGGATCCGTAGAATTGGCACAGCCCTGCTCTAAAAAAGAGTAAGTGTCAACGGTTGAGGTTAATTTTAAAATATAGCTTATGAAATACAATTGTTCATTTTAATCAGAAGATGCAAATAAATGGCTTAATGTCCGCGTGATATACTATAATATATACTATTAAGTTCTACTTACTCCCACAGAACAGTCGCTCTCCTCTTAGAAGTCCTTTAAGGCAATCGTCATTCAAACTTCCTTGTAGGGTGTATCCCGAATTGCACTCGTATTTTGGGCGACCGTTTTCCAATGTTACATTGCCATTGCTCATAATCATTGATTCTGAACAGGACTTCTTTATGGTTGTGGTATTCGGCAATTTGGTGGTTGGAGTAGATGTGGTGGATTCTGCTGGCTTTGCTAACAGAGAAGCTTCGGGCTTTTCGGCTATACACTTTCCTCTCGATAAAGTCACGTCGTCGATGGCAATGTCCCCAAAGTAAGATTCGGTATCCGTGGGTGTGAAGACCACCTGGAAGTCTTCTTCCATCTCATCAATCGGGATCGCATAGCTTTTCCAGTTGGCGCCCTGCTCGCCAGACACAATTAATTTGGTGTAACTGAAACAATTAATTTTATTTAAAAACTTTTTCCAAAAAAAAGGTAACAATTTCGAACTTACTTCGCCTTGAATTCGTCCCACATTTCCTTTACATCCATTGATTGCGGTTTCACTGAGACGACTAGCTCGTTCACACCTTCTCCAAACATGAAGGTGTGAAACTGAAAACAGGAGGAGTTTCCCAAAGTCATTTCCTTTGGATAGATTGGGGATACAAAATGATCGCCAAGAAACGAAGTTCTGCCCGTTTCCATGAGAATAAAATGTCCTTTGGTGTCGCTATCGAAGGTGTGATCCCTCCTGGGACCCGTTTTGTTGGAGTGGAAATTGTTAGCGGCACTGTTCCTCCTCCATGCATCGTTTTCATACGACTCCCATCCGCACTGATCCTCACCCTCAAAGTCGCAGGAGTATTCCACTGATTCTTTGGCCTTCAGACACGTTCCCAGTTGAGTGCTCCATTCGACTCCGTTGCAGAATGTGACGTTGTTTCCGTACAAAACGAATCCTTCTTCGCACTGAACCACTGCCTTTAATCCATCGGAATGGATAATTTCTCCATTCTTCGGTCCTTGAATATCCTTGCAGCCCTTCCCTATATGAATGAGTAAATAATCAAAAAGTAATCCAGACACCCCCTGCCTAGATGAGTTTTTCGCCACAGGTCTTCTTTCTTTGCGATAAGCAGAAAGTATTTCGGAAATACGGAATTTCCAAAGACATTATTGCATTTTTTTCTTTCAAAATTTAAGATATAAGAATATTATTCAACTTACTTGCACAGAAGAATCTTTCTCCTCTTAGAAGACCTTTAATGCAATTAAGTAATGGCAATTCTCTTCTTAAAAGGGTGTATCCAGAATTGCACTCAAATTTTGGGACTTTAAATATATCATTGTCCATCATGCCATTTTCCAAAGTCACGGTTTCAGAGCAGGAGTCCCCGTTGGTTTTTCCCAAGTAACTAAGTATAACTACAGACAGAGCCCAGAAAACGAAAAAAGGAGGGAGAGCCATTGCGGAGTGTTTAATATTTGGAATCCAAAGAAATACTGGTCTGAACTGAGCTCACTGCTTTGAATATAAATCTTAAGAAATGTTTCACTACAGGAAGTGTAGATTGGCAGATTAAAATAAGCGAAAGTGCTACAGTCGGGTGCCCCGAATATCTGATACCCGTTACTTAGCTGAAGGAAGTGCAAGAGACTTTGTTTTTATTAATTTGACATAACTTTTTAATGAAGGTTCCGATTTTAAAAAGTTTTTCTACATTTTGATAGGTATTTATAAACATAATAAAATTGCATTTATACTTTTTCAAAAAAGTATAAAATACAATATACCCATTTACTCTACGAGTAACGGGTATAAAAACATCTCGAAACGTTTGAAACATGGTCTCGAATCCACAGTGTGGGCTTAAATTTTTATTGTGTGTTCATATCATATAGCATCATATGAAACGTAGAATTCGGATGAATCATATCTCGAAACTTTACCAGCACAATAGTGACAGTATCCTACGGTAATACCTGTGATCGAAACATACTGATAATAAATGTTGGAAGTTTAACTTTTCGTAAACTTATGACTTTTTTTATAATAAACACGAATGCCGTCTAAATTTTCTCAATTTTAGGGCGAAATCGACTTTGTTTCAAAACAAAAAGTCATCAAAAATAATGACAATAATAATAAATGGAAATATGAAATTGCTTAATTTTATATTTTCATGGCAATGCATTGCTAAAGTTCATGTATTCTGAACAGTAATTCCCGCTGGGATGTATAATATTTTAAATTCAAGTGAAGTCTGGGGCTGAGCTAAGCTCAATTTCCTACCGAAAATGTAGATTAGGTCGCTGAATATGTGTATATATATAAACATTATGTGTCAGCACTTTGTGTTTCATACTTCTATGAAAAATTATTAAGAAATGCCTGCTGTTGATTCCTGCAAGGCTCTAAGACTGTTTCATATATAATTTAATTTTTTTTTTTATGAAACACCAATTTTTAGAAGCATAAAAACACAAAACTTCATTTAATTTCCATTCTTCCTATAAAACTATTTTGTTTCCGATAGCCAGACCTCAAGAGACCGAAAACATATAGATTTCGATTTTCTATGATTCTTCTACACGCTCCTGCTTTAATGTTTGCTTTATTTCACATCGTCAATGGTAATGTCCGCATAATAAGATTCGGGATCCGTGGGTGTGAAGACCACCAGGAAGTCTTTTTCCATCTCATCAATTGGGATCGCATAGCTTTGCCAGTTGGCAAATTGAATTGAATTTGGTGGAACTGAAACATTAAATTGAATTTGAAAACTTTTTCCCGAAAAAGGTCACTTTAAATCTTTAATCTCTCTGTTCGATAAATTCCACATCGTCGATGCCAATGTCCCCGTTTAGAGAGCAGGGTTCCGTGACTGTGAAGACCACCTGGAAATCGGTCTCCATCTCATCGATATGAATGGAATGGCTTTGCCAGTTGGTTCCTTGATCGCCGGATACAATGAGTTTGATGGCGCTTTAAGCATTTAATTAATTTAGTTAATTTATATTAATGAAAAGGTCTACCGAATTTTCCACTTACCTCTCTCTGAAACTCTGCAACATATCCTCGACTGCCATTGAGAAAGGTTTCACTGAGACTAACAGGTTTTTACTTCCCGTCTGAGACATGAAGAGTTGGAACTGAAAGCGCAGGGAGTTGCCCAAAGTCAGATCCCTGGGATAGATCGGCGATATGAAGTGAGAGGTCCGGGAAGCATGCACCTGCGATTGCAAGCGAATGAAGTGTCCTTGGACGTCGCTTCGAAATGTGTGATCCTGCCGGATGCACTTTTCTTTGAGGAAATCAAACGCAGCACTGATTCGCTTCCAGGCCTGCGGTATTGCTACACTGGCCTGCCAACCGCACAGATCCTCCCTCTCAAAGTCGCAGGAATAGTCACCTGGGCTACTTTTGTTCTGGCAGGTCCCCAACGGAATGATCCACTCGGTTCCATTGCAGTAAGTAACGGGATTTCCTCGGAGAACGAATTCTTCATCGCATCCGATCACCGCCTTTAAGCCTCCTGCGAAGGTGGATATAAATCCATTCTCCGCTTTTTCTAAGTCCCTGCAACCCGTCTCTGAAAAATAAAATGATTAAAATATTATTATTTTTGTTGTTTTTAATGAATTATTGTAATAGTCGAGAAACCTAATTGGATACCTTTTTCTAATTCGCAGTAGTTTTAATGAAAAATACATATACCACTTACTGGCACAGAATCGCTTGAGAATATTTCCGCTGCCGAGGTGCCAAGATTTTCCCTGCAAAGTATATCCCTGATTACACTCGAACTCGATGTTATTACCCAGGAACCAACTGGATGTCTCCGTTACTTTTCCATTGACCAAGCTGATGTCGAAATTACAGTTTTCATTTGGTTGGGCCTCGTTTAATAATATTAATATTGTTAGCGACCAGAAAAGAGCTGCAAAAGCCATTGAAGAAAATAGCCGACTGAGCTGAGCGGATCTGTTGTTGAAATGAGCTCACCACGTGAAGTAAATAATGCACACATTCTTATCTTATTGTACGAAATGACCAAATATGTTATATTTCATTATTTGGCGTATTATTTTAGGTACAGGGTGTTTTATCGCAAAGTGTTTAGTGCGTTTTAAGCTCATACCAAAATATACTTACATGTAATTTAAGCAGTTATATAAATTTAACTTTTGTAATTTTACAAAACGGTGATATAAAAAAGTTTTTTATTATTTAAAAATTTGTTTAACTTACTTAATTGCGATAAAAGTTTTGTACTTTTGGACATAACAGCTAAGAAAAAAATGCGCTGAGAAAATGAAGATAAGAAGCTTATCGCTTCCTCCGAAAAAATGTGTAGCAAATACATTACTCAAAAGTATAATAAATAAACCGAACGTTCTGATAAACCTTTTAGGAAAAAATTATTGTGTTTTTGGAACAGAAATATTAAACACCTCATTCAGAAGTTTCTGAGATCTCGACTTTTTCAATATAATCTATTTATATTTATGATTTTTAAGAACTTGAAATATTTAAAATTTATATACTTACTTCTGTGTTTCACTTATCCTCCGTGTCGCGGAAACCTCTGCCAACCAAAGACGTTTGGTTTTGTGCATTGATGTACGTAAGAACTTTAACGGATTTCGGCTGGAAATAATTTCTGTGACACCCCCGATAATGAATGCAAATTAATATTTTGTATTTATTTATTACTGAGTTGAAAGCTGTTTGCCTCGTACCTAAATATATTATTTAAATTAATCTATCTGATTAAGCAATTAAAAATATAAATTAATAAGAAAATACATATTTTCGCAATCCAAGTCAATAACTTTTCAAGCAACCTTTTTTTCATATTTTATAGAAAAGTACTTCAAGAGATAGTTTTTCTGTACCGCCTTAACGAATAATTCTGTCCAAAGTCCACTGATTGACTTCGGATCCTTGACTTTTCCCTGCTTTTCAATTACGGTTGTCGAAGGTTCAAAAGTTTCAGTGCTTTTGGTAGTCGATACCTGGGAATTTTCTTCATTTTCTGTTGTGTTTTTATTTCTATTGGTCTTTCCGCCGCAGGTTCCCAATTCAGGTAACCACTCGTTATTCTGAGAGGTTGTGCTATTAGATCCTTTCAGATCGAATCTATACGCGCAGATTATCTCCGCCCTTAAGGCATCAGCGGCAGCAGAGAAAGGTTCCTCCTTGTTATAATATACGATAAATCCGTTCTCTGGCTTCGCCATCTCAGAACAACCGGGCTGCAAGTTAATAACGATTTTAGAGTTGCCATCTTCGTTATTCAGTTCTAAAGATTCTGGTTCCGGATCGGTTGACGATGACGTTGAGGTTTCATTTGTAGAATGGCCATCTGTCTCCTGTAATCCCGACGATTCTGGATCTATTGTGGACGACGGAGATTCATCTGTACTGGCTTTCTCTCTGGCTTTCGTGGTCGGTGGCATGATGGTTGTAGATGATGTATTGGTTTCCATTTTTGGGTTGCCATCTTCATTTTCAAGGCCCGGAGATCTTGGAGTAATTGTGGTCCATGGCTTGAGCCTTATGAATGATCTCGGTGATGTAGTATAAGAATTTTCATCTAGATTATCTAATTCTGACGATATTGGAGCTTTCGGGGACGATGGCGATCGGTTATTCTTCTCAAGCAGATCCGTGTTTAAATTGGCTGATTCTTCTACTGGATCTATTGACGAAGATTCATAGTAGTCATTGAAGTCATATAATAGTAAAGACTCAGTGGTTTAAATTTTACGGTTGCCATCGGCATAATCTACTCGAGATTCAGGATATTTTGTTGGCAATGGCGATAGGTGATTGTTTCCATGCTCATCATCTTCACTGGCTCTCTGGCAGCTTCCCAATTTAAATGACCACTCCGCGTTTTGTTGGCAGGAGGTCTCCTTAATTCCACTAGCTTGGAATCCTGCATCACATTCGATCTTCGCCGTTAAGCCGTTTTCTTTAGTATACATAATATTTCCATCCTGGGGCTCCGTTAACTTTGCGCAATCCGACCCTAGAAGATTGCAAACAAATTTAATTTATTTTGTTGACTTATTTTATTTGACGGACACGGCTAGATCGACTTGGCTAGTGATCCTGATCAAGAATATATATACTTTATAGTCGGAAACGCTTCCTTCTACCTGTTACATCCTTTCCCTGAATACAATTTTCCTTACTCTACGAGTAACGGGTATAAAAATTTGTCTTAAAAATGGTAAACAATAAAAAAAACTTTTCAACTTACTGAAACATATGCTTAGTTCCCCTCTTAGTTTATAACTGGGAACGCCGATATATCCTTCATCACATTTTAAAATGGAATGATCACCCTCCTCAACAACCTTCCCATTCTTAAATTCCCCATTTATTTGGGCTACGTTGCAAACCACAAGTCCTGCAAGAGCACAGAAAAGTTTCATGGTGGCGAAAATCAGCCGAGTTGTATGAATTAGGAAAGTAAAAAAACGATTGAACTGCGACCTTAAGCTGATGCCTTAAATATACCCTCTCCAGAAAAACGGTAGCCATTCTAAGAGTTAAGTACTAGTTTCTTTGAATCACATTTATCGCCATCCGAAGGCCTGAATAATATTACTTGCGAACTTGGAATTTCTTTGAAATTAAATTGCAGATAAGTTTTTAACCAAGAAAAATGTTTCTTGAAAAAGTGAATAGTAATTAATATTCTACGAATTTAGCAATTAATTTTTCGGTATATATTTTATATTTGGAGTTCTGAAGATTTGAAGACTTAACTTGAAGTACAACGTTACTCAAATAATCCATTCACAATATAGGGTTTTAGAAAATTGAATATCTAGCCAGGGTTCTAACCAAAAAAATTTGTCTTATATTTATTTTATTTCTATTACTTTTCAATATGAATAAATTTGCAAAAAATTAAATATAACGATTCCATAAAAAGGTAAATAAAGGGGATCGTGGTTCCAGGCAAGACCGCGAGACTGAGAGAATTTAATTTTGGATGTTTTCCAATATCTGTGTAAAAGTTCCGTGCGACAGCTTTGCTCTATCTGACGCTTCCAGTCCTTACTTCCCATCTAATTCGTCTTCCATTAAGCTTGGCTTTTCATCCTCTTCGTCGCACCGCCTTTCCCGGTGAAATCAGTTTGATCCAAGACGCTGAGCGCAGATTATCTCTTGTCCCTAACACGTAAGAAAAAAACGTCATGAAAACCGTGGAAAAGTGCGAAAATCGGGAAAACGACGGAAAACCCGACGTTATCGGAAATGAACGCCGGTCTCGGTCTCCTCTTGTCTATGGTTCAATGTGTTTGTGCATGTGCTTGTGTATGTGGTCTCAGCGACGGATCTAGGATTTTGTTGTGGGAGTGATATAGAACAATTTTTTTGTTGCATACTTTCTGAATAGCAAAATTCCTTTCATTTTTCACCCAAGTGGGGGGTGATATATCACTCATATCACCCCGTGGTTTTTAGAAATGTGACAGTGCTAGAAGCAGAGTGAAATAAAAGCCAAGGAAAATAGGCCAATCATAAACGGAGGAGAAGCAAAAGTAATGAAGAAAGAGGAGAAGAAAAAGGAGAAGAACAAAAGGTAATTAAGATAAATTTAGTTGTTTTGGTTAAAATAAATAACCATCTTTGTCGCCAGTTAATTTAAGTTGTGTACCACAAAATGCTGTCTGCCATTTTTGCTTTTAACAACAACAACTTTTTCGACGACAAAAGTTCTCATTCTTTTTCTGTGTGTAGTGTAATTGCTGTTGATGATAGAGAGCGAAACGAAAAAGCTCTCTCCCGGTAGGCATAAGCATACCTAAAAGAGCGAGAAAGGCGATCACGTAATACGTTTTGGTTTAGTTTTGTTTTTCTCCTCTCTAAATGGAATATTAACACGGAACTTTGAAATCCCATTCCAAGAGAACCATGGTTGACCGCATCCTATTTTTTAATGAGTTATTAATTCTTGAAAAATCACGAACCCATCGAGGATAATTTTTTCGCCAATTTCTTCGAAGTAGTAGTTTTCGACGTCGTTCCCATAGGAATTCATTTTTGTGGAATTTAGCCACCACTTTCCGAACGCAATGTTTCTCCCTCTCGAAGTTTCAGAAATACTTACCAGTACTATTAGACATTTAATTTATAACATAGAATTCGCTATATTGGTATCATACAAATTTATTAATATATTCAACTTAATTTTTTATAAGAAAAATCCCACAAAAATAAGAACAATTTTATCGAAACAGGATACCCTATAACATAGCGTTATTGTTTAAAAAAAGATATGCTTAAAGTATAGTGGGCTTGAAATATGTTACCATATTGTGTACCTTCTCAATTACTCTTTATTGAACTAAGAAATTTATTTATATCGATAGGTAAAGTTAATGAGTGTCTCATTTATAAAGAAGTGTAATTATAGCGCAAATGAGCAATGCCATGTTATATTTTCCCCATTCATATGAGCTAACCGCTCCACTGCGCCTAGAATATGGGCTACCTGCGATGTTAATTTTGGGTGTGGTGGATTCATTTTGAGAATTGCCATTGGTCCCATTATTTTTAATTCCATCCAACTCGGGACGTTTTGTGGACGCTGGCGACGGTTTGACGGTCGTCAATAAATTTTGTTCAGTGGGCTGTGAAGGATATGCCGGAGACTCTGGAGATTTTGTGGTCGATCGCGCATCGGTTTTATATGGTGTAGGGGTTGTAATATTAGAATTTAACCCTGGAGTTGCCGAAGTTTTTGTGGTCGATGGCACAACGGTTGTGGATGATGTAGTGGTTTCACTTGCATATATAGTTGTAGTTTCACCTGTAGAACTGTCATACTCGTCTGATTCAGTAGATTCTGTAGATTCTATAGATTCTGTAGATTCTGTAGATTCTGTGGTCGTTGTGGACACTGTAGTAGTATCAATTTTAAACTTGTCATTGGTCCCGTCGTTATTTTTTTCAGACTGCAATTCCCCATGGTTTTTCACGCCCTGCTGCTCACTTTCTGGGACGACCGAGCAGGTTCCCAAACTTGGGGTCCACTGTTTATCTTTGCATAAAGTGTCCTTATTTCCGGATACTTGGAATCCTGCATCACAGCTGATCTCCGCTGTTAAGCCGTTCTCTGTACTGTAAATTATATTCCCGTTCTTCTCCGTAAATTTTGGACACTCCGTCTCTAAAAAATGGCGAAACAAAATAAATTGTTATGTTTTTTTTTGATGTTGTTCATTTAAGTTATTAATATTTAAATAATTAATTAATAAATATTTTATTTATTTTATTTTATATTTAAACACTTTTCATCTTTTTAACAAATTTAAATTTAAATAAATAGGGTTTTAAAACTTTAAGGATTGTTTATCTGTTTAAAAGTATGTATGTAATTTATTGGATAAATTCTTTAAGGCTAAAATAAATGTTGAGACATTTAATCTGACCTTTTAAAGATGAAAGATTAAAACAAAAAATGCACGATTTTATTACCTATATTTTTATATTAATTAATATACAACATATTTTGACTAGTTACGTATTATATGCACTTTAATGAAACAATTTTAAAAGTAATTATTTATAACTTTTGGAAAGCTTTTGCATATTATTTCGTACTTACTGTAACAGCTTGTCTTCCCTATCAAAATTCCACCTTCGCAGGTAATTTTATTACTGGGGACCGGGATATATCCTTCATCGCAATTTAAAATTGAGTAGTCACCCTCTTCTTCAACCTTCCCATTCTCAAACTGAGTGTCCGGTGCACACTTATCCCCATTTATTTGGACTAAGTGGCAAACCACAAGTATTGCAAGAACACCCAGAAATTTCATGATTGCGAAAATCACCCGAGTAGTTTGCACTTGGAAAGTTAAAAAACGACTGAGCTGCGATCTAAAGTTATGGTCTTAAATATACCACTTTGTAGCTTAAATAATACCTAATCAACATCTTAATTCGTCGTCAGCCTTTCGGGATTCCTAGTATTGTTGAATACGAGTTTACTTTTCTTATCGACTTGTGCCTCTTAAACGTAATAAGATTGCTAAATGAAAAAAAACATTTCTGTATAAATTGTATGAATTAGAAAGAAAACATTTCCAAATAATTATGATGTGTTTTTAAATAATTTTAAATCTGTAATTTCGAGCTTCAAAGTGTTAAGTTAAGTTTTCCCCACTTTCAATATAGAATTTTAAACCTTATAAGAAGGGAAGATGCTACAGCTAGGAATATTTAAATGGGTTTGATCCTAGTGATTGATAAAACCATCGTTTAGTTCATCGCTTAGTTCATCCCCATATTACACCACTAAACAGGGATTGCAGTTTCAACTTGGGTCGCCATTCAAATGCAATTATTCGCATCTCCGGGCGGAATCGGATTGCAGGGAGATGGAACTAAATGGTAGCAGCTTCTTCCTGTCGCCTGCAAGCTTAAATTATGGCCATCTCCTGGAAAGTCCTGCAAAATAATTGCCGAGGGTGGTGGCTGAGGCGTCTTTGCTGTGATTTATGTTTACTTCCGCTTAGGACTCAAACAACTCGCAATCACGACGGTCGCTTTCTCCGCATCTCCCTCTCTAAATCTCCCCCACTTTCGCCGTGTCGAGATAATCAGTCAATATTGACAACTACTTATTGGCACTTCCGATGAGCGCGGAATGGGGTGGAATGGGGTGGCCAAGGACACGTGACCGGGGGATCAGGAACTGCCACGTGTCCGGCGAAATGCAACGGAAAGTGTAGCGAATTCCCATCCTCCGTTGCCCCGTTTCGTTTCTCCCTCAGCAATTCAAATTTCATTCATAATTACAATCAGCGAAACGGGAGACTGCAGGGTGGTGGTGGTGGAATCTAAGGGAGGTTTTTGGCCATGAGACTCTTATTATCGAAGGAAAACTCCTGAACGCATGGGTACATTTTTAAAAAAAATCCTACGTTTTCGATGGGTTTTTAACATTAAATCTTTTTATTTGTATGTTTAATTTTAAAAATATTTTGCATGCACTGAAAAAAAAAACATGATGTTCATCCATAATTTCAACGCAAAGACTCTTGTTATCCGTAATTTTTTGCTTGAATAAAAAAGATTAACTTAATAAAATACTTTTTTTTTACACGGGAAGAGATAACTAAATATATAAAAAACATTAATAATAACAATCAAATTAGGAATAATAATAGCTGTGGCACTCAAGTACAAATATATTTAAATTTTCACATTTATCCATATATTAACATTTAATTTTTCCAGGATCAAATGGATAAAAATTAAAAATGTTATTATAATTTATAATAATATTATTATAAAATGTTGTGATGAAAATTCAGAGCAAGGCCCACAAATTAATTGACTAGGTAAATGTGTAGGTAAATATTTTTTCTGTGCACCCAGATCGCGATTTCAGCCCTCTGACTGTCGCTGCTTCTCTGATAAGTTCCCGGCTGCTTAAATATTTGCTCATTATTATTATTATTCTTTTATTTGCGGCTGCAGCCACTGTTGCCGGTGGTTTTGAAACTTCAATATTTGCGCTCGAATTACGGAACTCAACCACCGGCTACTGGCTGTCTAGCTGTTTAGTTGCCAGGCAATGAAGGTGGTTCGGATCGGTTCGGATGGTGGGAATCCCTTTCAGAGGTCCAGGATTAGCAGCAAATGAGCAGCTGTTGCCAGGAAAGCTCCGCCGATAAGGCAGTGGGTCCAAAGGGGCGGTTTCCAAAAGGTTAAGGGTTCTGAGAAGAGAACTGCCTGCCATGGTAACGCAGATAATCAAATCAAATTGGGATATTTCTTGATAGCGACTTAATAGAAAGCTAGTTATTTTTGGAATATTTGGTTCTTATGCTTTTAATAATTTCGATTTGGTTATATTGTTAAATTGTATTTGATGTATTAGTCATTTATTAATGATAAAATGATTAAATTAGTCACTATTTAACATTTAAAGATCTTAAAATCTTAGTCATGGCCACTAATGTCGTTGGAATCATCTAGGTTAACGAGAACAGAATTTTTCATACCCAAAAAAAATATGTGTAAACAATTATGCGATAAGAAAAAACGTTTTCTTGTCGCCAAAAGTAGCCGGAAGTTGTGATTTAAGCATTTCTATTAACATAAAATCGAGCATTTTTTGTTTCCACATAAAGTCATGCTAAAAATATGCAAAAGCTAAGAGTATCAAATGGAAAATATTTACCCTTTTCGTTCACTCTTTTTTTGTAGTTTTTGAGAAATTCTATTATAACACTTAATTACATTTTTTCTGATGAATTATCACTGTTTTAATTACGATTTATGGCACTAAATAATGGAATGATATATTAGATTAAGTCGAACCGAAACTTAACATCCTCATCAGCTGCTCCCCCCTTTGCTTATGCCAAAGCATAATTGTGTTTTGTCGGAACTTTTGCCGCCCCCCACAAAACTGTGTAGGCGAATTTCGCGCCAAGGACTGACACACACGTTCGAGTTAACGCGATTAATGGAGGCGCCTTGCATTCGAGAGATGTGAGGCCACCAAAAGTTGAAGTTCCCCGGAGTTACGAGGAGGAGGAAGGGAGGGGAGAGAACGGCAAACTTCAAAGATTACGTCGATAATTAATAAAATTAAACACAAAAGCACTCAACGCACACTCGTCCTCCGCGAAGGACGACCGCAGACGGACGGGGCATTCCGGCGATTTACCTCCGACTCCGGCACTTTGGGTCCGGCTCTTTCGGACTTTGGACTTTGGATCCGTGCAACATTAGGCCGCCGCAGGCGTGCCAAGTCGCTCTTTGGTCAGCTTCTGGTCGCATTAATTACAAACCAATGACCGCAGAGCACACACAAACAGAATGAGCGATGGGAATACGGGGCATTCCCTTTTCGAGATACCCAGGAAAAATTAATGTATGGGTATTTAAAGGAAAATATATTTATAAAATATTCTAATAGCCCTATCACACTGGCTAATAACTCGACTAACAGCCTGGATTTATCAATCATGCTAAAAGAAACCTGAAAATCATACAAAAAACCTATTTATGGGTGTATCATTGATCTAGAAGCCATTTTATCAGCACTAAATACTAAGCCTCACTCAACCATCCTTTTAAATATTTTTTTAATAAAATAAATCGATATTTCCAGCCCTTAAATAAAGTCAAGTTAATAAATAAAAAAAAGGTCATTGATTTGTTTTAAATTTGTAGGTATTAATATCGAATTAAATGAGATATGAAATTTGTGCTTAATATTTTAAATATTTTAAGTTAATTAAACATAGAAATTTATTTCAGTAAGTAAATTTTTTAATAATACAAAATGTTAATTTCAAAAACAAAACACTGTTGATCAGTAACCCCTTTCTATTATAAGGTGTTATTTCGTTTACTCCCCCGTAATAATTATTCCCCTGTTCGCGTGGCATCCAGGTGGCATCCACTTATGTTCAAGAATGTCTACTCATCCGGCTCTTTAATTTGCGGTAATTTATGGAACTCATTATGTTAGCGGGCGTGCCATCGGCTAAAATCGTGGGATTCAGTTTGCATGCAGCCGCCTCTGGCCATCTCTTGAAAAAGTTGCCATTTCTGCGATGGCAGTCCGAAAGTTTTCGCGTAATTTCATTTAAAGTCCTCGAAAGTTGCAATTGTTGGGGCACCAAGTTTTGTGGTTCTCAGTGTGTTTTCCCACGCCTAATGGCAGCAGTCGCTCATTATCCTGCTGATTTTTAGCACGACTTTTCCCGACAGCCCCGCAATTTGCACCGATTCCGCGAATTCGCACCTACACACATAAATGTGGCATAAATCCAATTAGGCGCCAACGGCAGCGCTTTAATTGACGGCGGTTGCCGCCTACGTGCTGGATGAGCCACCCTTGGTCACGGGCGGGTTAAGGGGGACCGTTCAGGGGTTAAGGATGGAGCCGCCAAGCGGAGTAAATGAATTTCCATATGCCGCTTTTGTTTTCGCCACCGAGATATGAATGAATGAATGACTGCGGTTCGTTTCAGTTCAGCTGAGAGTGGTTTGTGGTGGTTCCCTGTTGGCTCTTTGTGGACTTATATAGGTTTATACAGCCTTATATAGGGCAACTGACAGAGCTCCTGTTCCTGTTCTGTGGCCCACATTTTACGAAATGCAGCTGGAGCAAGGCGAGAAATGGGAAGAAATTAGTTTGCCTTCCATTTCAAATGATTGCACGCACTGCAAGAAAAAAGCTTCATGGAATAGACCGTTTCGAAAGAAAAATGTTTAAATAATTCCAATAAAAAAAGTTATAGAAGAAAGGTGAAAAAATGCAATCCAGAATAGATTTTTTCCTAAAATGCTTCTAAACCTTTTCAATTTGTCAAACAAAATATTTAAATAATTCCCAAAAGATAATCTCTGCTTTTTTTTTAGGTTACCAATCGTTCGATATTTTGTTCTTCTATTTTGCTTATAATTTCCGAAATCCCCTAAATATACTTACCAAAAAAATATTCTTTAATCCACTTATCGGCTTGTTAATCGTCTCCATTTGATTTCGAGCTGATGCCTGCGATTTGCCTCCACTTTTCCCGATTTTCCCGCCTTTCCCCCAGCTGTCAGCGGTATTCGAAGTGGCTGACTTTCGTTTCTTACGCAAAACTGCAAAAGTGACACGAACAGGAAGGGAAATTCGAGGGGGTGGAGGGGTCGGAGGAGGAGGAAGGGTAACCAGAGGTCCTGCGCTTGGCACTAAATTAAAATGTCAGTGTCGTGTTACTTCCGGCGCCAGGATTGCCCGCCAGGGTTGCCAGAGTGCCAGGGTGCCGGAGTGTGCTGCACTGCCACTTAAGTCAAATTGCATGCTATAAATTTGGTGCCAATCAACTTAAACATGGCACATTATGCAACGCCTGCAGCTGCTGCTACTGCTGCTTCTTTGTTATTAATGCTGATGTCTGCTGCCACGCCCACAGCTCCCCACTTTTTGGAGAAGCTTTCCCATTTCACGCCCACAGAAAAAACATTTAAGATTTTACATGGTCTTTAAATCTGGGAAACACACTATATACTTACGTTAAATATTAAAATAATTCACTGGGGTTTTTAAAACACTTATTAAGTTGCCTAAAAGTATGCAGAGGAAAAATAACTTCTTCGAGTGGGCCTGGGGTTTAAAAATATGTTATTGCATAATTTTGGACACCTTCTGCTTAAGTTGATGTTTTCTTAGCATATATCATACTTAGGTAAACAAATAATTGCAATTAATATTTCATCATCTAAAACCAATCTAAACGCCCCCATTTAATTTGAGTTATACTTACATAGAATGATAAATTTATTGCAAACTACCCAAAGCCATTCCAATCTGACATGAAAATGTGCAAACCACAGCCAATCAAAACACAGGGCATTTAATTTAAATTCTTCGTTTTTTGATGTTTCGCTTTATTTTTACGTTTCGTTTTAAAACTGAATAAAAAAATATTATATGTTTTGTTTCATGTGTGTGACTGCATGAGAGTTTGTTTTTGTGTTTGTGTGTGTATCCATAAATATTTTAGCTAATGTTTTCTTTTCCGTTTTGTGGGGTGGCAATTTGTTGAATTGAATGAAATCAGAAATGCATACAAAATAGTTAACAAAGTGTTTTATTGTTTGAACAGCCCGAGGGCCTCAAATTCTGTCTCTACTTTTTCGATTTTTGTTTTTATCGCTTGTGTTTTTTTGTTTTTGTGTGTGCCACTTCCACTGCTTGTCAGTCAAATCGCAAAACATATATATATAGCTTTGTATATATATAAATATTTTTGCTAAATAAAAAATCTGCTTTGATTTTGTTTCGCTTTTTTTGTAGTGTTTGGAAATATATTTTTAATGGATTCCGGTTCGTTTGGGGTTTTCAAATGGAAAATTATGCTTTACTTATTTACAAATAATAAGTAGATGTATATGTACGTGTATATGTATATATATATAATGTATATCCGCTTATCTGGTTTTTAGAGTGTATAATTTATATAATAAAGTTTCTCGTTTTTGCTCGCCTGTTTAATATTTTGTTTTGTTCATTCAACGAGATTTCTCTTGTCTGCTTAAGGTTTCTTAATTCGTTTTATCTGCTTTATTTTGTGGCATTTGCTCTTAAACACTTGCTTACTAATTAAATTCATTTCGAAATTGTTTAAAATTAACTACAATTTAATTTAAGTTGCCGCTGCTGCTTATTTACTTTGCAAGTCACAAGTAAATATATACAATTACACATGTATTTACATTTAAATCTTAGCTACAAAAAATGTTTTCCTCTCGTTCACTCCTTCTTCTCGATTTGTGTGTCCGTGCCATTGTCAAAAAGTTGCAAAACACATGATAAGGGGGTTAAAAACACAACGTAATGCACACAAACAAAACATTTATATTTAAACTCAATAGGTCTGTGTGGTTAACATAACTTAATCGATCGATTTCTAATTGGCTTAACGATAATTATAATTACAATTAAAATTTTGAATTTCAACACAAAGCTTGAACAAATGGAAAACAGAACATATAGTTTCGTTAGTTGGTAAATTTTGTAAATTAAATTAAAGTTTTCAAATTGGAGGAGTTGGTTTCAATGTTTTTTTTTTTTTGTTTTTTTCTTTTTTAATTATTTTCAATAATTTTTAAAGTTCTCTGTATTTTAGTTTTATTTTCGTATCATATAACTTACTTAAAGCAACGTTTTTCGTTTTTCTCAGATTTATTTAAAAATTTAAAATTATTTTAAGGTAAGTTTTGTTTCCTTTTGTTTCGTTTTTTTGTTGTTATTTATATTTTTCTTGATTTTTTCTTTTTTTGTGGCAGGTCGTACTGTTTATGTATATTCTTTTTGTTTTTTGCTTTTCGTGGATCTGTGCTCGCGAATATTGCACAGAATCCAACAAGAATCACTTACGAGTTAATTAGCCTAAGCCTAGGTGAAAAGTGAGATTTTGTTTTCGATTTTTCTTCCGCCTTACAGTTTAGAGTTCGTTTGTTGCAACTGGGACCTAGAGATGACCATTAATATTAACTACTACTTAGCCCTAAGCTACCTGGTAAATCGTAACATTTAGTGCTTGTCCAGTGATGGTTTTAATCCGTGTGTCTGTGTGTTTGGGTATTTCTCTCAGTGTTGTCTCAACAAAGTGCTGAACTAGAGCAATGATAGATCGGAACTCTAATCCTAGGGGTATTATGGTATATATGTTTCGTTGCCAATAAAACTCAACACACGTTCGTCGTCGTCGTAACCCTCAAAAACCTAAGCTTAATATATTATAAAAAAAGTATTCAAAATGGCCACTTTTCAAAAGATCTGCTGCTGCTGGCAGTTGGAAAAAATGATAATATTTAAATGGATGATGATGGAATTTAGCGTGTGTGTGTGTGTGTGGTGTTTTGGAGAATATTTTTAGTGCTGATTTTCCGATTTACCGATTCTCGAACTAGACTGTTTTAACCTAGACAATAATCTCGCGAATGACGCGACGATTTCTGGCATTCGGCGTTGTCGAATATTCGCCCTCGAAGCTGTCGTCGTAGCTCAAGGACATGTGCTGCTGCGGGGGAAGGACCTCGTCCTGTTCCAAATGCTCCATGTTGTAGGGATTGGGCAGGCCGCTTACGTCGTGATATGGTGAATCTGTTTTCGAAAGAGAGAGGGTGGAAAATTGTTTAAATTAGTTTACCAAAATGGGCGGAAAAGCGGCAAAGTCATGCTCAAACAATTAAAAACAAAATGCTAATCAAACAGTGTTTGTTTTCTAGGGTTCTCGGTGCTTAGGCTTGAAAATCATAGGCAAAATTAAGTCCAGGCAACTCAAAAATTCAGCATCATCACAGTAATGGAATTTGTACATTTTTTCTTTGTCGTCCTTGCTTTAACTTTAACTTACTTCAGCCTGCGCGCTCCGTTAGAGCGTAACATCCTGTATAATGTCCGCTATAGATTTGTTTATGATATATAATAAATATATTTTGTTTTTTTTTGGATTTATGAGAGTGCAAGACATGTGTGAGAGTAGTAGAGAAAAATAGCCATGTTAGGGAATAGTCAATACACGCCAATACTTAAGGTCTAGCTTAAAATGAGAGATCTGTTGGTGACACTTACGGCACACACCCTTTTTCAAATATATTTGTATATTTTTTAGTTAACGATTTAATTTGCAGAAGCTTTAAATCCCCCCCAAAAGCAATTGTTTTAATTTGCCAGTTGATTGCTCTCACTAACGACATCCAATTGCAGTACAGATTGCTGCATTTGTTGACCCCCTCGAAATCGTAAACGAATTAGAGGCATTTTCCGGCATTTGGTTTGGGGGGGTGGTGGTCTCTGGACCTCTGTCCCTGGTAAACAGGACATTAATTTATAATCAAAGGACTTGGCTGCTGAAAAACCCCCTCCCCCTCCGCCTCCCCCACCACTTTGGCAAACATCTTTGTCTGCTACAAATTGTTGCATATTTAAGCGGATCCCCATTCCCATCGCCATCCAAATTCTCCACTTCGAGCCATGTCCGCAGCTCTTTTGGCCATGCAAATCCGGCAAAGGATTCAGCACTAACAACCTCCACCAACGCATTCCCACACTTGAGCCCCCTTCGTTTTTCTGCTTTGGATTGCTTTGTGTGCCAAATCGTTGGAAAATTTATTGGAATTTGAATTTCGAAATAAGGAAAAAAGTAAAAAGAGGAGCCAGAACAAAATCGCCGCATCGAAATGCTTTTTTGGCCAAATACCAATGTGTGAATGTGTCTACCTCATGGACCTCCCTTTTTGTGCACAGAACGAAAAATGTATGAAAAGCAAACGAAGAACATTAAAATAATAATTGCATAATTATAAATGTGAAAATCAATATTTTTAATTATTTCAATATTTTTAACAAATATTATTTTATTTTTATTTAATTTATTTTTAATATTAATTTTTTTATATATTTTTTATAAGGCTTTCCCAAAAAATATTTCTATAAAAACAAATTTGAATAAATAATTATCTTTACTATTTGAGAAAATCTATTCTTAAGGGATACTGAAATATTTAAATTCCATTTTCTCCCCGTGCCTGCAAATGTAAAACGTAAATCCTTTCTAACAACTGCTCTTTAACATATTCCGTCTCGTTCGACTGGCTTTTCCTCACCGTACCGTCGGCTCCCCGGGTTTCCCCGGTTCTCCCTGGCTTCTGGGGTCGTGTGAAAATTCCTAAGCGCGTTTGTCGCCATCGCCCCATCGCCTGCGATTTTTTTCCACTCCACTCTCTGGGCATCTGCATAAACTTGACCCAAAAAGGGAAAGCCAGCTAGCCAGGGAAAGCTGGGAAAGCGAATCCTTTTTTTGCGCTCCTTCTGAACTATTTCCTTTCGTAGATTTTCAACAGTCGGAAGATTTGGCTCTCCTGCCCGCATTTTATGGCCAATACGTGAGCTGTGGATATTATGCGCATAACTTTATTGTGCCACGCCCACGTAAGCGAAACGCCTCCCCTTTTTTGGCTAGTTTTTCAATTTCCATTCAGTCTCTCTAACTCTATCTCTCTCTCAACAACTTAATCGTTTCTGCGTTAAGCATACGCACTGTTGCCTTTACTTTTTGCCCAGCTGTCTTTGCATGCAAATGTGAGTGAGAGTGTGTTGTTTTTAGCCTCTTTTGGCCAAGTTTTTTGCTATGCTAAGCTCGTAATAACCCATTCTTTTTTAGTAAATTTTCGGAAACGTCGAAAGTAAACAAATTGCAGATGAGTTTATCCCAGTAGCAGCAGGAGGAGCAGCACACAAAGCAAACAAACAAACAAACTGGCCGGCTAGCAACACTTTCTCATGCATAGAACAAGGGGTTAAAACGCTTATCATTTGTTGCCTTTTGGCCAGTGGCTTTCTCCTGGATTCTTCTGGGTCCTCTTCCCCTTCTTCTCATCTCACAAATCCACTTAGAGTGTGTTTAGTGCTGCTGTTTTTCCTCCTCCTTTTTTTCTGTTTTTTGTTGTTGCGAAAATCCTGACTCATGTGATTTATGTGATTCCTTGGCCCACACACATCCTTGCAACTATTTTGGAAGCCATCCAGAAAGGAGAAAGCGAAGAGGACCAGATTCTTATGGCACTTTGAATAAGTTTTCCTGGCATTTATTGCCCGAGCCCAAAAGCAAACTGCATTATGAGCCTTTCAGCGAAGCGATAAGAAGGCAAAAAGAAGGCTTCGAAATGGCGAAAACAGATTTGTTCGGATTTAAATCATCAGATAGTTGGCAGAGACAAGGAATAATAGGATTCGAGGGGATGAAATGTTTTTGATTTGGATTTTATATAGATTATTATTTCTCATATTGTCTTTTATATTCCACCTTTTCTTTAATTTATCTCTCCGCTACTTTTCCCCCAATTACTTTACCCCAAAAACAAAAAGTATGTCAAGCATATGTTCCGATATTAATCAAAATCGTTTATGTATATTCATGAAGTAGCAATTTGAATAATCTGCTAAAAGCCCGGGATAATCTCCGACTTGTTCTTCCTCTTGTGGTTGGCTTTCTTCGCTTTCTCCGCTTTCTGCGCTCTCTCCTTTGCCTTAATGATGAATTAAAGCCATTTCCTGTGGGCCAGGAGAGTCTGTTTGACAAAGGACCAAACAAAGGCGCTCAACCAACTGACACAAAAGTCTGCATAATCAATCAGTCAGTCAGTCAGTCGGTCTGTCTGTCCCTCCGAAAATTTCCCTTTCTGTTTTCCCCTTCATATATGTATGAACCATATATGTAGCATGCCCCAATCTTTATTCTGTGCAGCCTTCTTTGCATGTTAACAGATGAGCAAAAAATTTGCTTACGCAGCTTTTTGGCGCCTGCCGCAGACTTCCTTCCTTCCGGCCATGGCCAGCCCCCCTTTCCCCTCTCGACATGCATCCTCTGATCACTCATATACACCGTGGAAAAATCTTACATATTATTTTCAAAATAATATGAACTAATACCAAGATAAATTTCGATTTTAGAGAGCAACGAAAATCCATAGAAAATGTTAAATGGCTCCAATTCGATAAAATATATCTCAGACATTTTTTAAACTAACAAATAGGAATTTTTCAAAGTTGTAAAATAACTTAACATTTTTAAGAGGCCTCCAAAATATATTAAGAGTGTCAAATTAAATATTGAAATGGCAAATCAACGAAATTTAAACTTCTTAAAAGCACAAAAATAAAATACATACAATTTTTCACATCATCTTAATATATTCTAGAGATTTCAAAAGAATGTCAATTTAATATTCAAATGAAGATGGTAAATATTTTTGATCAGTGCATTTGGCTGCATTTTGCATAGCACAAAAGTCAGCCGGGGTTTTGGAAGCCACACGAGAGCGGGGAAAGCGGGCCGTAGAATGAGCGATGAGGGGTCTCAAATGTGAGTTTGGCAAGTGTAAAAGCTTTTAAACATACAAACACAGACAGGCGGACACACACACTCTCGCAGATACGCTCACACACCCTTACACACACACATACACAGGGAGACGACATTCAGTTGCATTTGCAAGCTGTGCATAAGCTGACATCAATGTAATGAAGATGTATTTGCATATTGTAGCACTGTCAATCTGCTGGCTCTTCCACTCTTAACCCTCTTGTGCCCGCCGTCCTCCCCTTAACCCCCCGCATTCTTCATTCTGCATTCTACATTAACCCTCTTCAGTGGCACTACGCTTCTTAAAGTTTGCTTTGCTTTTGATGGCTCTCATGGGGGATCTATCTTCCATCTTCCATCTGGCAGCTTGTATCTTGTAGTGCTTTTGCATTTTATTGACATGCACGAATAGTTTCTTTCTTTTCTTTACCTTATTTTTATAAATATTTTCTTTATTGTTTCCATGCATTTCTTAACCAAGAAAAAAGAACACTACAATTTTCCCGTTTTTTCGTGTTTGTGCCTTGCGTTTAACCTCAGTAAAGAAAAAATGAGCAAAGGACATAGGAAACAGGGAGCCTCCAGTCCTTTTTTTGCTTTCTATTGCATTTTATATGCAAGGAGTGAGTGGCGAAAAAAATGGCTAACAATATTCAACACAGAAACAACAACAATAATAACCCACTGCGAGAGTCCAGGGCAATAAAAAGCGCCCAGGAACAACAAAAAGTAGCTACCAAAAATGTATTTTTTTTCCGGTTTTGGTGCTCATAAAGCGTAAAGATAACACACAAGCACACCGCTCATAGTTGTGGCCAACACACACACACAAACACAAAAAACAAGGGGAATATTACGCATACGACCCGCTGGCGCTTTACAGTCACCACTGCTGCCGCTGCTGCTGCTGATCCAACTCAAAACTCTCACTGCTGTTCATCTTGGGTTTTTCACTCGGTTCTGTTCGGTTCGGTTCGCTTTTTATTATTTAATATTTTAAAACACTTGCGGTGTTATTGGCATCACAATAACAACAACAAACAATATGAAAATTGTGGCAGGGAAATATAAAACTTTTGGATACTCTAGTATAACAGGGGGTATTTAAAAAGAAATGTAAAATATGTTGGGCAAAAAAAAATACTGTTTAAACAGCTGGAAAGATAAGACAAATTTTTGGGAATTTTTTAAGGAACTTTACAATTTAATAAAAAGTTAACAGTTATTCTGTTTGTAATTCTCTTTTTTCAAAACAAAAAAAATTAAAAAAGGAAGAAACTATTATTTTTCTGGTATTTTATAATTCTGAGTGTTATTTTGTTTACTCTCCCATAAAAACTGAACTAAATTTTAATTCTTTAAGTATTTCTTATCCTATATTTTAAAGACTGAAAACTAAAGCTGCTCTAGTAACTTCTTCCATAGAGTATACAAATAATAAAATACACATAACAGCATGGGCCATGCGGCAGAAATGGATTCCGCAGAAATGCGAGCACACATACACACCCAGAACACTCGGAACACCCATAGACAATCCCAAAAACAAGCTGTGGATGCCAAAGGGCAGCTCCTCCGCAGCCCCTTACCCCCAAAAATCCTCCACATCCTGCCAGCCCCTGGTCCTTGTTGATTCTGCTGCTTTTGCTGCGGTTGCTGCTTTGTGCTCGGGGGAACTTAAAGCAAGCCGAACAAAGTCTTTAAGCCCGAGTCCAAATGTTCGAACTTCGAACAGCATATTGCCAAATAATATTTATTTGGTCCCCTGTAGCCGGAGCCTCTCCTATAATTAGCATGGCAAAAGGGCGCAAAACATTTTGAGATTCCCAGTGCTTAACTTGTCATAACTGAAAGCGAGCCAAAGCCCAAAATGCCAACAGAAATGTTGGTCGGCCCTCTCACTTTCATTTCGGGGCCACACGCACACTTTTTGACATAGGCCATAGGACGACATCATGGAATCCGAAAGCCAGGACCTTACTCTTTTCCTAGGCAGCTTAATGTGTCAGAAAATAGAAACTTTGGGTCCTCGGCTCTTGGCAAAAGTTTATCAATCAAAATAAGGAAAAGTTCCTCGAACAAATCTCTTCGCAATCTATGTGTAATTTTCTGCAGTTTTGCTTTTCTCTCTCATTACTTCATCGGCATTTATTCACTGCTTGTTCACACAGATCCTGATGAATGCGTGAAAATTCTACTAATAAGTTTCGTTATCCGTGCTTCAATGGATTTTATTCTGGAGAGGATATATTTTTTGCATACGTATTCGTTAGTCTTAAAAATGTGAAACTTTTTGCTTAATGATTTCCTCATATTTATAATGGAAATTAAATTGGAAAGTATAACAAATCTGTTCAATAGAATAGAGAATCACTTCATGTTATATTTGAAAATATTCATGCTAAATCAAACCTTAAATATTTTTTTAAAAACTCAGAAGAAACCCTCTTTCTTCCCATATATCATAATAATTTTAATTAATTCCCCTCTTGTTTACCCTTTAATTATCTCAATAAATCTTAATTCTTTAGCTACAATTTCTAACCAATTTTGCAAATTTTAAAACAAATAATATTGATTACTCACCTAAATGCTGATCGACTCGCTTCTTGGGCTTCTGCACGGATGCGTAGGGATCGCTGCAGTAGTCCTGCCGGGACGGATTCTGGCTATTGCGCAAATTGTGGTACTCATCGCCCACCTGACTGGGCGTGGCCGTTAGGTGTGGATAGGGGGCGTAGTCATCCACCGCCCCGTAGCCTCCGTGGGTCAACGGATCGTATCCATAGGCGGGCTGCTGCTCGACATATTGATTAAGGGGGGCCTGAACCATGCCCTGCTGGTTGCCCACCGCCGCTGCCGACATCTTCACCTGCCACAAAGAGTCCTGCGAGTTGACACTGCCGCCGTTGTTCGAATTCGAATAGTTGTTCTCCATGTAGCCCATGTTTACCCCTGGAAAAATACGAAAAAAAACGGAAATGATGAATGAGTATATTTCGAACGAGTACAGTTGGCATAAATTCACGGGAGTTTCATTTCTGTTTATAAAGAAATATAGGTAGGAAAAACTATATCTGGTATTGAAAATTATGTGATGAATTACTTAAAATATTTTATAATACATTTTTTTCTACTCGGAGCTATAAATAAATATTTGAGTAAAATATTATTAGAAAATAAAACATTGTTTCCTAATTAGGTTTCATACATTTACTAAATTTAAGACCTAACTAATCGCATCAAAATTAAAAAAGGGTTATAAAAATAAATAAAAAATATAAAAACGTCCAAGAGTCACTATTTTTGTATCCGCCATCGTTCACTCGTGTACAACATTGACTATTTGGCCCTTGGCCAAGGAAAAACTTTCGCTCGTTGGCAGTAAAATAAAATTTAATTAAAATTAAGCCAAAGTTTGGTCCCAAAAACAAAGTTGAAGTCCTGTCTGTTTTCTGGTGGCAACTTTTGGGCTGGATTTTTATTGATTAACACATAAAAATGACAGGGGCATAAAATTTATTAACTTTGAGTCGTAGACAAGGCGTAATTAATAGTTTATCACATTGCGCATACGCCGCGTGCGCCACTTAAAATCCATCGTAACGTCATAAACCCTTGAGGAGCACCGAATTCGAAGACTTCCACCTTCCTTTTCAGCCCCCAGCCCATTTTGACAAGCCTTTGTCCTTCGATGAGGAGCAGCTGGTGTTCCCATTTTCCCACTCCTTTCCTCCTGCCT
This sequence comes from Drosophila pseudotakahashii, assembly GCA_035046095.1. Lineage (NCBI taxonomy): Eukaryota > Metazoa > Arthropoda > Insecta > Diptera > Drosophilidae > Drosophila > Drosophila pseudotakahashii. The sequence continues at coordinate 1,464,906 of JAWNOE010000198.1, forward strand.
GCCAACCGACTTTTCCATTTTCATTCATTGTTCCCTATGCTTTTGCTCCTGCCTTTGCCTGGTGCGTGCTTGCTGCCTGGACGCATTTATTATTATTTTTATATCGTGATAAATCACTCATAAATATTAAACGCACGCTTGCCGACAAACAAAAACTTTTTGAATTTTGAGTTGGCTGCGGAAAAAGTGTTCCCAAAAGTATATAATCTTTGGCATTTCAGGGGATTTGTCACAGTTGAAAGGATTCGTCGGGTTTGGGAATTTATGAAATAAAGTGATTATATTTAAAGTTCTACATTTTTCCATCATTATATGTTTTATTCTATTAAGTATTAAAGGATTTGTTTTTAAAATATTTATTCTGAATTTTTTTCACGCGCCATAAAGTATGCAATAATAGTGTTCGATTTCAGGGAATTTCCACAGATTGAGTGCCATATTTTTGTAGATCTAGAAAACCTAGTGGTTCGGGAAATAGGCTCATATACCCCGCCTTAACCCTCACGCGGGTTGCGTGGTCTCTTTTGGCGACCGTTTTTATGGCAAGTTTTCGCTTCATTTTTGCGTGTCCTCAGCTGGAACTGCGACCCGCGATTAGGGCCCCGATTTTATGCCTCGTTTTCGGTGGGCGTGATAATTTTTATGATTAGCCATAAAACTAAAACAGTAATAATATTAACTTCATTTACATTTCATGCGGCCAACTTTTCTGTTTGCTCTTTATTCGCTCAGCCAATTTGCATATTTGCTTGAGTAATTTTATGCCGCAACATTCTGCTTATATATGTATGTAGATTTTCCAATTGCAATTGGAGGGGACAAAAAAAAGGAAGAAGACTGAAACTTTTCAATTTGATAAGCATCAAATCTTTTGTCGGCGGCAACTTTTGATTGCTCAAGTTTGCCAAAATATTTGACCGAAATAACAAAATTTCCCTCCCTCGCTGATGAAAATTTTAATGCATTTCCATTGTCTGGAGGAAAACCACATTTTGCCTACTCCTTATTTATTTTTTCTTTTTAGCAATTAAAGTTTGTCAAAGTTTTGTGCATTGATTTGAGCAAATAACAACAACAGTTGCGGCATAGTTGTGGCCCAGTCACGCCTCCATTTTCACCATTTTCCCCAGTTTTCCTCCACCCCCCGCACCCCGCAACAACAGCTTATTATTAAGCCCCGTCCGCACTTGGAAAATCTTTTCATGTAAAAGTGCTTGGGCTGGTGGAAAGTTTTCCCTCTAATTCACTCGACAAACTTTTCAACCGGAAGCGCTTACAATTATGCAACATTTTTGTGCAGCAGCAGAGGCAGAGGCAGCGGCAGACGCACAATAAAAACAGTTTCAAATGCCATTAACGGTTAACTAAATAGCAGGCCGTGGCCCCAGCAGGCACCTAAGGGTTAAGGATGGGGGCAGGGGTAACTTCGCCCTCTTCACTTTTGCTGCCTGCCCAACAAAACCCATTCCATTCCAACCAAACCCAACTCAACTCATCCGAACTCAAGCCCAGTTCGCTGTTTTTAGGGTGTTAATAGCACCAGTTCGCTCCTTATCTAGGTTTCTCACCCTACACAGAGGAAAATAATCGGAAAGCCTTTTGTAAGCGGATATGTTTAAGAAATTTAATCAGTTTATACTATGAGAACTATTTGTGGAGTATAAAATCATAGTTTAGTTTTAAGAAACATAAAAATATATATTATAAAAGATCAACATGTTTTAAAAGAAGGATACAATATTTGTTTAATAGGCTGGCTTTTTAAGATGCTTTATAAAAATAATTAAATTAAAATATACTCTCATTTTCATCAAGTGATTTTTCTTTTTAATTTTCTTAGCAAATTCTGAAACATATTTCGGCAACTTTTAATGCCACTCTTTTCTAACCATGCAGCTACGACTTTCCCTACGATTTCCCCAAACCCCTCGTAACCTTTTCCTTGTTGCACTTTTAATTAGCGACGCGACTCGGAGACTCCGAGCGTCGAGATTCGAGATTCGCGAGTTGAGAGTTGAGAGTTCCGAGTCGGGGGCTGCTTGGCATTTGCCCTAAATGCGCTTAAATGTAGCAGGCATACAACAAGGGTTGTATTTTAAGGGAAAAGGGCTCGGAAAGCCGGGGAAAGTGGGAGCGCACTAGTGCCGAGTTCCTGCACTTGCCGTGTTGCACTTTTCCGCCGCTCCATCCGCTTTTCCTGCTTTCCAGCTTCTTTTGTGCGCCCCCAAGTTGGCCAAAAAGTTTGCTGCGCTGCAACAGCGTCAGCTTCTCAGATTTTTCGATTTTTTTCCTTTTCTTTTTAGTAGGATAATGAATGAAAAGCCTGTGGGGGCGGCGTGAAAGGGAAAGCAAAATAACTTTGTTAGCGAAACTCTCGCCGGAATTCGCCTTGTTGTTCCTGATCAGCTGGGCATGACAGAATTTTCAGCCCAAGAAAGTGAAAGAAAATCCCAACGACAGGTCAAGGGTATTGATGATTTTATACTAATAAATTAAAGCCCACTTCTCTGCGATTCCCCAACAGTGTTTAGAGTTAAGCCAATTAGCTTGGGCAGCAGAAATAACGTCCAGCAAATGGGAACTCATAGATATAGATGGTATCTTCGAAATGTTGTTTGTGGTGCGGTCAGATTTTGGTTTGTTTTGGGTTGGGTTGGGTTAGTTGGTCGGTTGGTCAAGGCTGCTGCTGTTGACCCCCCCTGAACCCTTCGTGTTAACCCTTCGCTTACAACTGAACACAAGACAAACATGTTCGAGAGGCAATCACTGCAAAAAAAGACAGATTAGAGGGGAACAAAGAGCAGCAAAATGCTGGCCTAAAATACAGCAGATGGCATGCACTCGAAGAAATATCTTTACAATGTTTTGGAAAATTTCATAAGAAATTTTGGAAATATTCTTTAACAGAGAACACAAATTTGTAGATTATATAGATAGATTATAAAATATGTTGTATAAAATACAAAAATAAGATTTTAATTTTACAAAAATATTTCGAAAATATTCGAATTTTTGTTTGTGTCAAAGCTTTGTATTTACCCCCCCTTTTTGGGCTACGTTTTTGGGGCGCGCAAAACTATTTTGCGGCTATTTGCTTTGCGGGGCTGCATTTTAAGCCCAGAACACAAGAGAACTGAACTGAACAGAACGGAACACGGAACGCGAGAGCCCCAAAACCCCCAGAATCGCATTGAAAACAAAACACCCCCGCCGACCAGAGGAATCCCAACAAAACCAAACCGAACTAAACCAAACCCAACTAAAACATGGCAGACATTTGTTGGCGCGCGGGTTCATGGCTTTATTTATTTAGCGCATAAATTTGCCGAGCGCGAGATTCCTTCTGTTCCTTTTTTCTATTTTTTTTACCCAGCTATTTTTTTATATTTTCATTTTTATTTTTCCTCCTCTCTATTTTCTACGGTTGGTTGCCTCTTCTGTGTGTGCGACGACATTTGTTTGCATTTATTTGGTTTTCCAAATTCCAGCTGCTTGTTTTGCTGTGCATTTATTTGCTGGAACATGTCCTAGCCATCGTCTAGCCGTGGGCGTATTCTATATATACATATATACGAATGTAGAGTATATATATCCCAGACCCTGACTTGTGATCCTTCAACTGGAGAGTACAAGAAACTTTTCAGAAAGTCTGAGCGGAATAACTTAAAGCGAGAGACTTGAAAAGTGCTGCTAAGTTTTGTGTTTAGTATTTAAAAAGGGTAAATTATTCTGTTGCCTCTATAAATAACATTTTTTAATTAATTCCTTTTGAATTACTACCATACTACCTTTAAGATACACTTATAAAGCTCCCCGACTCCAGACGACTTCTTTCATCACTCTTTATATTGGCTGCACTTTCGCTCTTCGCTTGATTGTTTTTATTGTCGTCGCCAGTTTACATGCAAAGTTCATTAGGTTTTTGGCCTAGGTCGAAAGCAATTGTGGCCATGGGGAGCACTCCCGCTTCGAAGGGGGTGAAGCTCAGGGGGTGCCTGCCACCAAAGGACCTGAATTGGGCGCCCGTTAACGAGCCCGAAAAGTGCAGGCAACTACAACAATGAACCGCCAGAACTCTCAGTCGTAGACAAAGTGGTAAATGAAGGGGTTTTACACAGAGAAAATAATAATAGATTCGATTTCTCGAAATGGGGTTGTTATAAAAATCATCAGTATTTTTTAAATATCTTGCAAAGGTGACTTTAAATATTTTGGTGATAATAAGAGTGGACTTTGTGAATACAACATTTATGGTTGCATACTTTTAGGCGCCTTAAGAGGTGAAATTAAAACGTTTTTGAGATTAGTCATTTATATTATTTCATATTCATATTCTAATATAATGAACATTTCGTTTCAAAAACAATCAAAATTTATTTTTTATTTCGGTGCTGTGCAAATAAAGTCAGGGGTTTGGGTTCTCGGGAAGCATCTGCATCTGCCAAAGGACATTTTGGTCGGGAGCCGTGTGTTTCGGCTCTTCGCTTGTGGCTGCACTGCTCCTTAAGCGGCAATTAGCGCTCACAATGCAACGGAGAGGGAAAAGGAAAAGGGGAAGGAGGAAAAGGAGTTTCCCCAACACTCTTTGGTCCTTTCGTTCGCTTCGTGCACTTGCAACCCTTTATTATTCATGCCACTTTCACTTGGCAAATTAGCTGTTACTGCAACTCCTTCTCCTCTTCCACCTCCCACAATCGTTTTTAAATGCAATTAAGTGGCAGCAGCGCCCCCCCCCCCTGTTAACCCCTTAATGCCCTCTTTAGTGAGTCCTTGCCAGACTAAGCGCCTTAAAATTTTAATTGGTCTTCGAAAACAATTGAAACACGAAATTGCCAAAGCAAATTGCTGCTATTTAGAGGCTTACAAAATGTAATAAGTAAATTAAATTTTACTATGACCAGTTATTGGAGATCTTTTTCGTTGCAAAAAAGGAATTTTTAATTTGCACATCATTACCAAGTGCCCAATTTTTTTTTTCCACCCATCCTCCCATGTGAAAGGTTAAAAAAGTGTGTGGAAGAGTGGGCAAAAAAAAAGGAAATAAACGAAAACCAGCACAATTAATAATGAATTGTGTAAAACCGCTGAGGGGAAAGAACTGGGGGAGGATTTTGTTTCTTCTTTGTGAACAGAAAGCGCTCTTCAGTCCGGTTTTACGCATTCAAACAGCGAACAAGAGTCATGGTAAAAAGAACCAGGGGGATTCCCCCACTTGAAGGGACGCCAGCTAAATGGGAGGACAAGTGGGCGGAAAGGACGTCACGATGAATGGACGACAGCAACAATTGCCAAATGGAAAGTATATTACAAAATGCTACAGACCAACAACAAACAGTAACGGACACAAAAAAAGCAGCAAGCGTTTAGAAAAAATTGCTGTTTCAACAAATTTACAACGGAAGTGGTAAGTGCTTTTCCCCCGCTTTTCCAGGTGCGTAGAGGAGGATTCAAGGGGGGCTGTTCTGACAGAACACAAACCGCGCTTGATGAATGCTCTTGCCGCCATCGATTTGCACTCAACTCCGTTTTGCACTTTTCCCATTTTCAGGGGCAACATAATTTCGAAAAAATAGAAAATACAACCGGGAAGTCCAACCCCCCGTTTGGATACCCACCCACACATATTTTCCCTTTAAAACGCACGGATTTCATTTTGTGCGGAAGTGTACGTATTTGTGTGGACAATGAAAAATCACCGCAACCCAAACGGAGGAGGTGAGTACCCCCAGAAACACCAGAAACCGCTGGATGAAAAAAGGGTCCATCAGGACATGTCCCAGACGGAAGTATTTCTCACCTCGGTTTACGATCTTTTAGTTTTTTGTTTGCCCACCCTTACGTGGCTAACACTCAAAGTTACGAAGAAAAAGGTGCAAAATGGTGAAAGGAGTTCGGAAACATTTCAGTTTTAAATAAAATCCAGTAAATCCATTTACAACATTTTTTAAAAAGGTTTTACTAATAAAAAAAATAATGTTATTGTATTTAGTTTTTTTTTTTAATTAAATTTTAAAGTCTCCACATTGAACCTATTTAAAATTTTGTTTTTTGTGTAAATATATTTTCCTACTAAAAAATAAAATACTTCGAAGTTTTTGCTAGTACTCACATTCATTTCCGGGCATCGTGTGTGCATTGAGACCAGGAATTCCATTGACGCCGACGCCACTGCCTCCGCCCATTCCTCCAACGCCCACCATGCCGCCACCCATGCCGCTGACCACGCTTCCGCCCACGCCCACGCCCACCACGCCGCCTCCAAGGCCAACGCCCACCACCCCACTGCCGGGGTGATAGCTGTAACCGTTTTGGGTGGCATACAGGGCCGTCTTCTGTTCCTCCATGCTCAGAGCGAGATCCATCGAGTGTTCCAGCGCCTTGTTGTCCAGCCCAGAGGCGGGGTAGTAGGGGGGCGGGGCCTGGTTCTGCTGGGCGGTCACAATCGAGGGTCGCACCGAGTCCATCTCGTAATCCTTGGCGGCGGCACTCTTCTTGGATTGATTCCGCTTGCAGCGACAGAACATCAGGATAAGGCCGGCGAAGAGGGCGAAGACCACGCAGGACACGATTATCGCTATCAAAGTGGGCGTGGCCAGGGCACTAGCCTCCGCGATATACGGTCTGCCAACTATCGGAGAAAGAAGAAAAAGGATAATTAGTGATTGTGTATTTGTTGTTTATCGAAAAATATCGTAATAAATGTGATACATCATTCGAAAAAATGCTATCGCTATATCTTTCGAAATTTTATAATATCTCAAATGAAATAACATCGATATAATCGATAAATCTAATTAATATAATATTTTTTGGCTGTTTCCAAATCGATTTCTTAATTTAATTCCTGTTTTTGGCTCTGTAATCGAGAACGAGATGAAATGAAGCCATGAAAAATGCATCGCAAGGAGTTGAAGTGGATGGATGAATGGCTGGATGGATGGTTGCTTGGTTGCTGGATGGCTGGATAGATGGTTCGCTGCTTGAAAGATGGGTGGCGAGGAGGAGGCGGGAGACGAAACCACGACCACTGACGGAATGAGTGATTGATTGTCCGCCGGCAGCCAGTCGGTCATTCAAGTGGTGCAATTGCTCGTAATGGCTTTGCATATAATGGAAATCATCAGCGGCGGTGGTGGAGTTGCCAGCCAGGCAATCTTTCAGGCTTCTCTTCTCACCCACTTCTCATGCTCATTCTTCATACTTTAACTGAAAACCTTTGTTGCATCGATTTAATGAATAACTACTGACTATTTAAGGATGCATTTTTCCCTAGCTAAAGCATTTTCTTACAACACTTTCTACTTACTTTCCGCATCCGTGTAATCGCCGCAGTGCTCGGGATTGGTCCTCAGGCACAGTTTCACCCGCACAGTGGGACTGTTGTCATCCTCGAGGGCCAGTGAATTAAGACCATTGTCATCTTCATCCTCGCTGATGGTGTGGCCCAAGGCACGTCCTCCTCCGATTCTCCTGGCTCCGATTATCCTGTCGATGACCTTCTCCTTGTGCGTGGGTCCATTTCCGGATAGCTGAAGGTTGTCCATGGTGGCCACCACCTCCCAGGCGGCATTCGGTGTATCGGCGTTCATCATCGATTCCACAACGGCCACCAGGGACAAGCAGGTGGCCCCCACATCGATGCCCAGAGTTCGTGTGCTCGGCTCATAGGTCACCTGCAGTGGTGGCGGTATCCTGCTCACCTTTGTCGTCACCATTATTTCGCTGGAGTAAGGCGAATCACTCTTCGGATTCAACGCCTTGACCTTGAAGGCATAACTCTGATGCTGTTCCAGGGAGTTGACCTTGCAGGGAATATCCCTTTGGCAGTCCACCTCCACCCAAGCGGAATTCGAGTTGGTCAGAGTGGCGCAATCGGGTATCAATTGCTCTTCCCTTGGCATCGCAACGCGTCGATAGCTAACAAAGAATTTGGTTTTACTCAGTCCACCATCGAATCCGGGATCCCAGCTGAGGGATACGTAGTTGTGACCCACTTCGGTGGCTCGCAGATTGGTGGGTTTCTCTGGGGGTCCCTTTTGTTGTAACCTTATGGGTGCCCGAATGGTATCCAAAGTGTTGGCCACCCTACAAGTATACTCTCCATAATCCGAATGAGTCAGAGAGTTGATTTTCAGCACAGACGTATATATATCATTATTATCCGTAGTGGTGCTTATTTCGTAGTGACCATCCGAAGACATGGTCAAGGGAGAGGGGTTATTGCCAAACTGCCATTGGAATTCGGGTTTGGGATAGGCCTGAACTTTGCAAACCACCTCGGCTGTCTCCCGGATATCAAAAGCCACCTTGTTGTATTGGTGCAGGACTATGGGTTCATGTTCGATCCTCAGTTGCATGGAAGAGTTGGCCGAGTTGACTTCGTTCTGGTACAAGCAGGTGTACAGGCCTCGATCTCCGGGAACTAAAGCATTGCCATTTGGTCTGGCCTTTCCCCTGAATTTCAGTTGACTTTGAACAGTTACCATTCCATTTAAACCCTGATCCGGATTGGTTTGCACCTCGTAGAGGTTCTCCTCTGGTAGAATTTCCACCGCATCCTTGAGCCACTTGACACTCGGTGCTGGTTTTCCCTTGGCACTGCAGGTTACCGTGTAATCCGTATCCGCTACTCTCCTAGTCATATGTTGCTGTAGTTTGGCCAGGAACTGGGGAGGCTGATGGATCTCCAGGGAAATGGTGGCCATCATTCCGATTCCCAGTTCGTTGACAGCATGACAATGGTATTTTCCCTCGTTGCCTAGATGAGCTTTGGGTATCGAGTACTGGGGTCCCTGGGCCAGGATCTTCTGGGTGCTCGAGAACTCTCCATCCATATCCCGGAACCATCTGTACTGGGGAACCGGCCATCCTGGGGGATTGGCCGAGCAGGTCAGCGTAACACCGTTGCCCACATGGACCACTGGCTTGTTGGGTGTGATGTAAGCCTGTCCAGGTCGATGACGAACCAACAAAGCCACCGTGGAGTTGCCCACCCGCTCACTTCGCTCCATTCCCTGACTTTGCATTATATTGACAGCTCTACAGACATAATTCCCGGCATGATCAGCTCGCACAGAGTTCAAGGTAAGAACATCACCGTTATAGCGAAAATCTGGGGAATGTTCCTTCAACCATTCAATGGTTACTGGAGCAGGGTTCGCAGTGACATTGCAACGAATGGTGACGGTGTCGCCTTCCTCGGCCTCCCTAGTTTTGGATTCGATCACCACCATGGGTGGATAGAGGATATCCAGTATCAGCTCCTGTTCTCCCGTCTTTCCAAGACCATTGTCCGCAATGCAGGTGTATTTGCCCGCATCCTGAACACTCACTCGATGGATCGTGTGAACTAATGAGGAGCTGATGAACCGACCGTTGCGATTCCAACGGACATTGGGAACCTTGGGCTTGGCATCCACGTTACACTCCAGCTTGGCAGTCCGGTCACGTTCCACCCGCAAAGGATTCTCGGGTCCGACCTCCACTCGGGGGTAATCTGGAAAAAAGCGAAAGCAGAAAAGCAGCGAAAATTAGTCAAGTCACACAGGCTGAATTCAGAATCAAAGCAAACCGCTGGATGAAAATTAATAAACACGCAGCATTTTTGGCATAATCAGGCGGCATAATCCCAAACTTCTAATTGAATTAATCAGGGAAAAACCAGCGAAAACGGGAGATGGGGAGTCATGATTAGTCTGCTGATTAGACACGAAATTTGTCAATTATTAATTAAACTAATCAAGTGTCTGAAGGTCGGTCAATGCCGAAATAACTGCCAGAGACTCATTAGCAGAGTTAACAGAGAGGTTGAGCAGGAGGAGGTTTATTGGGATAATTTGATGTTAGAAGGGTCATCTTGTGGATATTTTGGGATACGATATTAATAACTTGGTAAAGAATTCAAAATTATATTACGAAATGAATGAATTATTTAAGAATATTTATCCAATTTTACCAATTTCATAATCTATAAATTATTTTTACCTGATTAAAGCAAGCTATATTTTCTTGTAAGTCACGGATATAATTTAATAATTTCAGTTTAATTAACTAGAGAATTACATAAAATAATCCTACAAAACTTAAACCCTTTCCAGCAGTTTTCCCTTTGTTTTATGACAGTTTAAAGTAAGTTTACTGGGGATGCAACCCTCCTACATACTTATAAGCTCTTAACCAACGGAATTCCATTATTCTGCAGGTAATTTTCTTTCCCGCTTTCCTAGCTCCCCTCGGAAAATGAATTCGTCCACGAGTTTAGAGTCCAAGTTGGTGAAGAGCTGCCGACTGCAAGTCATAGTCCAACATTAGCGGCCTCCTATGCACCGCAAATGGCGTGAAATTATGTCTTAGCCACCGCCGCAACCACTTTGTAATTAACTGCCCCCTGCATAAGTGTCGCCAGCTGCCTAATGACTTTGCCCATAAACCCGCAATCCGCACTCCTCACTCCGCACCATTGACATCCAGCAAAGGAATAAAAAAAGAAGAGAAGTGGTCGAGGCAGTGGCCGTCTGAAGAACTTTAGTTGCCGCAATCTCAAGAAACTGGAGCACGGTCTTCGACTTGGACCCTTTCCCCAACCCAACCCGACCCACTCCACTCCAACCCATTCCATCCATCTCCACTTGCGCAATCTCCTCCTGCAAATTATAGTAAATTGCGTGATTCTCTCTTGGCTACCTTTTATGAAAAGGTCTGGAAAGCGGGTTCAGGTGTCTCAGCCTCACAGAGAAAAAAGGAAATTAAGTTGTTACTAGCTATTAAATAATAACCCGTGCTACAATACTAGGCCTTATGAGACATATGTATGCATAATTTGTTGGCCATTATTTAAATTTATTTTCTATCACTATTTTCATTTAGATTAATTTATTAAAAAATGTATTCAATGAGATATTTCTATCAATTTTCCTATCAATTGGTTTTAAGATTCTTTAATCATCTTATGTGATCCTCCCACATTTTTCTCCCAGTGCACCTTAGCCCCAGCTCAAGTCTCAACCTCAGAATCTTCGTCTTTTGCGTGTTTATGTGCGTGTAATTACATTTGATTGTCTGGCTTTGTTCGCCGACTCGGCGACCATTAAAGCATTGTTTGGTTAGAAATCAAGACCTGCTTCTGTTTCATTTTGTTCCGTTCTGTTTTCTATATAAAGGGTATTAGTATATATATACAGAAAACTCTGGTGCCTGAGTATGCCGCAGTTTTTGTTTGCGTTCTTGCCCGCTAAATGGCTTCAAATTGGCTTAATTGTCACTTTGCGAACATGTTTTCAACATTTGGGCCAGTTCGTTTCGGCACTGCATACCTGGCATTTTCCGGACGCGGGGAAAAGCCGAGGCTAGTGACCTGAAAATAGGCCTTTCATTCCCTTGATTACTTTAAAATGGACCCCGCCGTCGAGTGGAGTGGAGTGAAGTGAAGTTCCTTCAATTATTTCCATAGCCTCAACGCTTCGTGTTCATAAATAATCAACCAGTGAAAGAGAGAGGAAATAAAAGAGATGGGGGGCTAACAATTTTATGCGTGTTTTGCATATAAATTTCTTGCTCAACGCTTTCGGACACGGTTCTTAAATTATGTACCCAAATAATTGAATTAGTTTACAGGATCCAAAAAATAAAAAAAAAAAAGGTGGAAGGAAGAGCGAAAAAATGAGGGGACCCTCGAAAATCGTGTTAGAAATATTTTTCCAATCAATTGCCAAATTGTTGCCAGGTTTCTGCCTTTTTCCCAAATTTACAAGTAAACCGCCCCAACCATTCACTTGGAAAATACTATTAACAAACACAAAGGACCCTCGCAAAAAGGAAAACCGTCTCTTAAACCGACAGCCCACGTAGGAAAAAAAATTAAAAAATTTAGTTTACATCTGGGGGTGCCATTTACAGCAATTTATAAGACTAATCCGTGAACGAAAAGAAAAATAAGATAAATGTAATTTGGCATTTCCACATTCAACTAACTCGATTTTGCGACAGGGTCTAATACAATTTATCTAAGGATCTTTTTAGCAATTAGTTATAAGGTTAACTGGGCTTACATTTATTTTGAGTCCTAAGAGGAAAGTGAAGGAATTAAGTGGCTAAAATAAGCTTAGAACTTACAGTACATTTTCTTTTACATTTTTCTTTCAGACAGGTAATGGTTTTTTTCCGGTTTAACTGCAAAATTTAAGGACCAACAAAAATCTTGGCAGCATGAGCTCTGAAAACAACTATCCAAAAGAGCAATAAAATTAGAGCAAACAGCTAATATTAATTTTAATTTTAATTACCAAAACGGCAAGAAAGGAAAAAAGAGAATGTGAACCATTAAAAATAATCGACAGAGCTTTAACTCCCTCAATGGTCGTTGCTTAACTTGGCCAAATCCAATTTTGATGTGTGGGCGCTGCGGGTGGAGAGGCGGCGAGTGGGAAAAGCTGGGTTCGGAAAGGCGTTCGGAAAAGCGGGAAAATTGAGGAAGGCACGCGCTGAGCCACAGGCCACAAAAGCCAAGGCAGCCAGGGCAAAAGCGATTTGATATGACCAACAAGCGCAAAACCAAACCGAACCGAACAACTCGTCCTTGTCCCGCCCCCTGAAACCCCCTCCGCCTCTTCCACTCCTCCAAATTCAACCCACCATCCATTCAAGACACGCGAAATTGGCAGGCCAGAAAACATTTGGCCCGAGGTCCAAGATAAATGATAAGGCGACTACGACTTATCCCCAGTTCAGTTTTTCCTTCTCCTCCTTCACTTTTCGGTTTCTCCTCGGGCCTTTCTATTCGTAACTAATGAATGTTAAGTTTAAAAAGATACACAAATTTTCCAGCAGATACCATAAATTTAAGAAGAGCTATGGAGAAGGATTCTAAAGGCCCCGAAGGCCAGCAATTAATGCTTCAATTTATGTAACGATGTCAAGTCAAGAAGTTAATACAGTTTCATCCATTTTTACTAATATTTGGGAATATTTAAAATATTTTTTTTATCAACTATAAACCCATATTACTCTACAGTCTCAGCATATTCTTCAAAATACGGAAATTTAATCCTCTTAAATAATTATAATTATGCTTGTTCTAATTTTATCAATAAAATATATATATATATATATGGACGTTGATGCACTACGAGAAGTACAAACAAGTGGCCCAACGACACCAAGCACGTGCTTGTTACGCGCGGGGCCCTTTTGTAAATTTGGGCAAAAATGCGAGTTCGCGAGGAAGAATACATAAAACCAATAAAGACGGGACAAATAAAAAAAAAAAAAAAAAACATGCAGTTAGGAGTGAAGCAAATGAGTTAAAATGTTAGTTTTTAATACCGGGATAGAAGTTGATGTGCAAATTAAATGATAAAGAACGTTATAGTTATTACATAGAACGCGAAAGGGCTCGTGCAGACCAAAATTTGATGTACATCGAGGTAAATTTAGAGGATGATAATTACGTGTTAGTCTAACGGGAACATTAAAAGTTAGGCGGCTAACAAGTTCTACAGAATCAATATCACCTCTTATAAGATTATGCATAAAAATGGTACCAAGCATTTTTCTACGATTTGCAAGTGTCGGTAAATTAAGCAATAATAATCTACTCTGGTAGGAAGGTAGCCTTACGTTTTGATCCCAGTTCAAACTACGAAGGGCAAAAAGGAGAAATTTTTTTTGTACCGACTCTATACGGTCAATGTGGACTTGGTATTGTGGGCTCCAAACCGAAGAACAATATTCCAATATAGGACGGACAAGGGAGGTAAATAATAATTTGGTTATATAAGGGTCATCAAATTCTTTTGACCAACGCTTTATAAACCCAAGAACACTCATAGCTTTATTGACTGTCGACATTATGTGGCAGTCAAATTTAAGCTTCGGGTCCAGAAGAACGCCTAAATCATTTACTGAATATATACGGTCAAGTGGCAAATTCTGAAGCGAATAACTTATAAAGGTAGGGGTGACCCTATAAAAGGTCATTACGTTGCATTTTAGGCAGTTCAAATTTAAGAGGTTATACTCACACCATACTTGAAAATGATCAATGTCTGATTGTAAGCCAAAACCAGACTCTATATTATTATATGTCAAACAAAGCTTAACATCATCCGCATACATTAGTACACGAGAATGTGTTACAATAGAGGGAAGATCGTTAATAAACAAAGTAAACAGCAAAGGGCCCAAATGACTACCCTGAGGTACTCCAGATGTCACATGAATCGTTTTTGAAACAGCGTTCTTAAATATAACCCTCTGAGTCCTCCCATTCAAATAGCTTGAAATCCAAGTTAATAGATTACATGGAAACCCAAGCAAATCTAATTTGAATAAAAGAAGAGAGTGGTTAACAGAGTCAAAGGCTTTACTGAAATCAGTATATACAACGTCAGTCTGCATTTTATTGTTAAATCCATTTATAACAATTGATGACAATTCAAGTAGGTTGGTGGTAGTCGATCTTCGCTTAACAAAACCGTGCTGACACGGTGATATTAGCGAGGAACATAAATGTTGCAAATGAGAAGTGATAATACGTTCAAAGGCTTTTGGAATAGCCGACAATTTAGAAATACCTCTATAATTCTGGGCATCCGCCTTCGCACCCTTTTTGTGAAGTGGAATAATAAAAGAATCCTTCCAGATAGTTGGAAAAACTGATGATGAAATAGACAATTGAAAAAGTTTAAGAATAGGTTTGCAGATGGTTGATGCACAAAACTTTAGCACACACCCAGGAAGTCCATCAGGACCGGGAGAGTAAGTTGGCGTTGTTGATGTTAAATCTCTTAAGAGAGAACTTTCGGTAATTAAAGGGGAAAAAATACAATTTGCCCTATTTAAGGGATTACGGTAATTTGATTCTGACCATGAAGAAGAGCTATAAGTAGTTTGGAAAAAGTCAGAGAATAAATCAGCAATTTCAGAGTCAGTCGATGCCTCCATTGAGTTAAATCGAACCGATGAAGGCAAAGCTGATGACTTACGCTTTGCGTTGACAAAGTTATAAAATTGCTTCGGATCATTTGTAAATTCAAATTTACAACGATTTAAATACATGGAATAGCAATGACTGTTAAGAACATTAAAATCAGATCGAGCCACCACATATTTCGAAAAATCAGATGGCTTACCCGATTTTTTATACTTTTTATAAGTGTTTGTTTTAAGATTTTTTAGTCTTTGAAGCGCATTTGTAAACCAGGGGGGCCTGTTCGGCTTGGGAGGAAGCCTATCAGGAACGCATTCATTAAAAAAAGTGTATAGAACGCTGTAGAAAAGTTCCGTTGCACTTTCGATGTCCACACAGTTATAAAGATCTGTCCAATCGTATTGCGAAATCATTAAATTAAGTTTATTATAGTCACATTTCCGAAAGCATCTCATTTTAGTTGGAGAAACTAAAGAAGAGAGGGTATCAAGGTAGGGGAGGCAAATTGTCAATTCCATAGTTGGATGGTATCGGTCTTCTGGTACCACAAGAGCGTCAATTCTAGATACTGTGACTTCAGACGGCTCTGAAACAAACACAAGATCTAATTGTCTATTTAATGAATTTCGTATAAAGCTAACCTGCTGTAACGATAATTCTAAAAGACCATCCACAAAATCATGGGTGGATAAAGGTAAAGCGACAAGTGAGTCAGCAGGGGGGGACCAAGATATATCAGGGAGATTAAAGTCACCCAAAACAATGAAAAGGTCTCTATTGGATAAAAAGGATAAAATAGATTTAATAGCAGATAGATGTTGCTCATAAATTATTAGGTCAGAGCCAGGCGGAATATACGAACATGTAATAAAAATAGACAAGGATTGCAGGGAAACTTTCACACAAACAAATTCAATGTCATTAGAGGCATGAGAGTGAATTCTCTCAGAACTTATGGTGGAGGTGACGGCAATTAAAACGCCGCCCCCCCTACGGGAAAGGCGATCGGTTCTGTAGGTATTAAAATTGGTAGACAGAACTTCAGAGTCTGTTATCTCTGGTTTCAGCCAAGTTTCAGTAAAAGCTAAGATATCGTCCGTAAATGCCGAGGAGTCAGCATAAAGCTTTGGTAGCTTCATGTTAAGTCCTCTAACATTTTGGTAAGCCAAAAATAAACTTTTCAGTTTTTTGGCACCGTGGAAGGCCTATTATTTGTTCTCGGTTTATTGGGAACAAATTCTTTTATAACCAGATCATCATTAAGCCAGAAGCTTTCAGAAAGAAGTTCTTTAAACACATCAGGCGGAGCAAAAATTTTGAAAGACGATATCCTACGGGCGTATGAAAATCGAAATTGTTCAACCGCAATATCCTCGGATGGGAATTTTTCACGAATGAATTCCAAAACATCCTCAGATGTGGTATCAGGCGTAAATCTTGAAACAAATAGTTGCTTCCTGTGTGGAACAACTGAGAGTTTCTTACGCCCCCCAGCAGCAGTCTGAACCTCACTCAGCTGAGAGCCGGAAGCGGCACCTACTGTACATCTGGGTACAACTGAGAGATTTTTACGACCCCCAGCAGCAGCCTGAACCTCATTCGGCTGAGCGACAGAAACGGCGCCCACTGTACCTATGGGTATGGTAGGCACCAGATTGGTTGATTCCGCCGGATCTGGAGCCTGACTTTCAGATACAGGGGCTACAGGGACAGGGACTACACCTGAACTAGCAGTATCCGTTGGCACAGGTGGTTCACATACCCCTGGGTCACCAGAAACTGCAGCAGCTACCAAGTTTGGATTTAAAGTGGATTCAACACTCGCCCTTACTGTCGTTGAGCTAGCTTTTTTGCGTTTGGGCGACTCGGTTAATAATTTTTTATTATTAAATTGTTCACATACGGAATTAAATCCATCATTGAGCTGTTTAAAAACTCGTGAAAGATTACATAGGCCGTCTCGAGTCTGCCTCATAAAGCTGCTCATCTCAACTGCCAAATCCCTGCAGTGCTCACATACCCACATGAGACCAATCCGCATTTCAATAAAGTCTTTAACTCTGCCAGTAAATCCTGCACATTTAGAATGCATCATTGCTTCGCAGAGCCAACAGTAAACAAAAGGGTCATTAGATGCAGTCCTACAATTTTTCTTAGTACAGATAAGAGTCATTATAAGAAAAATATGTTAGAGAATAAAGAGAATAAAATAAAAAGTATATAAAAGTATAAAAAATACCTCAAGTAAATTTGGCACTGGGATCAAATTCCAAAACCACAAAATCACAAAAACACAAAAAGTATAAGAGCGCGAGATCGCGAATTAAATCGAAAGAGAGCGCGAGAGAAAAGTCTTCTATCGACTGAGCGTGGCTTGTGGGGCACCAAAACAACTCAACGCACGAACAGTTAGATGTAAAGCAAGCAAGAGAGAGAGAGAGACTATGAGAATAGGTCTACAAGAAATTCGGCAGGTTCAGAGAGAGTGAAATTACAGTTATAATAGAGCGGCAGAGAGAGAGAGAGTAAGAGTATGAGAGAGAATATAAGAGCCAATTTAGAGAGTGCAAATTACACTAACAAAGCCAAGATATTAAATAAATCAAATGGAAATGTTAAAATAACTATAACCACGTACCCGTAATCTGGGAGATCTATGAAAGTCACTAACACGATTGTTAGGCTAAACTTTGTTAGTAAATAAACACAAAATACTTGCGGAAATAACACAATATAAAACAAAAACTCAGAGCACAATGGTAAACACAACCGTTCACAAGCGACGCTAAATCGAAAAAAAAAAATCAAGTACAAGTCAAGTATTTTCTGCCTTAAAAGCATGCTTACCTACCCAAAACAATTAACGCTTAAATTTAAGTAGACAAGTGTCTTAAAATGTTATTGACCCATCGAGAGTTGGCAGAGCTTCCTCTTCCAATCACAGTCTTATCAGCAGGAATCTCTCCTCCATTCTCCTTCATTCTCCATCCATCCATTCCCCTCCACCATCCACCCTTCGGTTTTGCCAGTTGTGTGGCATCTTCAAGTTGATGTTGCCATGATTTTCATCATCTACTAAATGTTTTTCTTGGCCTTTCAAGTTTTTCTTGTTTCCAAGCTGCTACATATGGATGTGGATCCACGAGCAGCTCCTCCAACTTCTTTCAGCATCTTCTCCAGCTGCTGAACCTCCACTTCCTCCTCCTCCTTCTCTGCCTAAACCTCCTCTTTAGAACTGGACCTCTTGCCATTCGCAGCTTTGCCATCTCTACCAGATGGTTTGCTTTTGTAACTTGTTAGTTTTCTTTAGTGGTCCTACACGGGTTGCTCCATCAGAGACACACAGAGGCCAAACAGCAGCGGTCAAAATAAAAGTTACAATGGTTTTTAACTGACTTGATTAAGTGTCTAAAAGTATGCACTAACATATTAACAATATCCAATTAAACTATAATAATTTGTACTGCATACTTTTAAACACCCTTATTTAAGATTTTAAGCTTCTGGTCATTTTAAATATACAAATATTTAACTTCAAATATTTTTTTTTAACCAGCCAATTTCAAAATCTTTTGGCATCTGTAAACACTAAAATTGAGTTCCTAAACTTCTGAACTCCTATTATTTTAGCCGCAACTGTGACTACGCAAACATACTCCCGCCACTCGCTTAGGAACGCTTGTTCCCTGTCTTGTTTTGCTATTAAGTCAAGAATTTTTATAGCATTTAGTTGGAAAAGCTGCTCATACTTCTACCTACTCCGTACCCATATATCGGCACGGCCCCCTGCCTTCCGAGTTTTACTTCTTCTTCGAGTGGAGATACGTACGCATAACTCGTGCCTGCTGTCAGCGCATTTGAGCTATGAGCTCTTGTGGTTTCTGGTTCGGCTTTTTATTAGTTTCTTGTTTGGTTTTCGGGGACTCGTGTGTGTGGTGTGTGAGCAGTGACCAGCAATACGGACGGTCTCTGCCATTTCTGGCTAACTAGTTACTAAATTGAGCGCATAAACTAAAACAACTGCGGCCCAGGAGATGGGACAGCAGAGAAAAAACACAGAGCCGAGAAACAAGAATAGCAAATAGAAGTAGCAATGGAAAAATAGCAAAAGGAAACTCGTCGTTGGCCACTGCTCATAAATTACAGGAAGACATATTCAACGGAGACAAATAAACAAGACCCCCGTTCCCCAATCCCATCCATTCCCAGTTTGGTGGACAGTATTTAGCAGGCACATTAAGTCGGGTAACAAGAAAATCATTTAATTGAACAGCTCCAACCAGTTGGAGATTAAGAGTTTCCGAGGAAACAGGGGGAGATACTCAGAAGCTGTGAATATACATGGTGAGATGCGATGCCTTTAAATATGCCCATAAAAAGTAGTTGACATGAGATACAATATCTGTAGGAAGCTCGTAACGTCTATAAAGGCAATGACAATTAGTGCAGAATATTGTTTAACTACACAGATACGAAATAATTATGTTCATTTTATATTTGCAGGTGGAAATTTTATATTTGAAAGAAAAATTAAGAATTAAATAGGTAGTTTATAGATTTAATTTCTATAAAAAGGTTCATTAATTTTATATTTATTTATATTTTGTTAAAAAATATATGTCTGAAAAAAATTTGTGTTTTTTATAATATTAATTTCTTTAAAAAAGGTTCTACACTTGTATTTTTAAATCCCAAATAAGATCTAATTAACCCGAACGTGCCCAAAAACCAAACATATTTCCAGCACATAAAGCACAAACTCAAAAACGTGCCTGAAAAAGCAAAACGCCCATAAAAAATACACTCATGAGTTGTCCAAAGTGGAAACACTTTAA
This sequence comes from Drosophila pseudotakahashii, assembly GCA_035046095.1. Lineage (NCBI taxonomy): Eukaryota > Metazoa > Arthropoda > Insecta > Diptera > Drosophilidae > Drosophila > Drosophila pseudotakahashii. Next base: position 1,484,667 of record JAWNOE010000198.1, read on the forward strand.
AGCGATCACGAAGCGGATCAAAGAGATGCATGCACCATACTAAAGATATAAAGATACAAAGATACATTTGCCAAGCAAAATTTAAGGCCTTCTGTTGTTTCAGGTTTCTGTGTCATTTTCTACTGACAAATCTCCAGAATTCCTGGACTTCCTTTCCCTCTCACCGCAAAAAGCTTTTGAAAAAAGCAATAAGAGAGCAAAACCAACTGATAAACGGACAAATGTTTATTGTACTAAAAATTTTATTGGCCACACACATGCAGATACCAGAGATACGGATACAGCAGCCCAACGAGATACATATATATACTTATACAATATATACTATATATCTGACAATGGCTGGCCATAAAATGGAATCACATTGTGCCGACCAAAGCAAATGTTTGGTCAAAAACACACACAGAGGCGACCGGCAAAGAAGAAAATTGTTGGGAAAAATCAGGCAAAAGATTTAATAAATGTTGTATGACTTTATGGACTCCTCCTCAATTTCCCCGGAGCAAAAAACATATTGATAAACTACAGAGCGAACGGACAAGCAAACGGAGAACTGCTGCAAATGAACGTGTAAACAAACAGATGTATCTGTGCATCGGCGAGATACAAAAAGATACTACTGAGATACAAATGAGCAAACACACAACATAATTGGTGAGCAGCAGAACTCGGAGCCACATTCCCATCTGTCCAGTTTATTTTTATGGCTCACACAATTTGTGGCAAATCAATGAAAAGTTCTTCTAATTTTATGGGCCTCCACATGTTTTTTCGGGGCGTAAACAATTTCGGATTCCGAATTTCCACCTCAGAGAAAAACACAGACGCAATCAAAGCTGCCCCAAATTAATTTAAAAGGAACAAAAACTTCTTTCCCCGCTATTTAAACAACACAACAATTTTTGTAAATTGTCTGGTTGGAATTTTAATGGTAAACAACAAGAGGAAATGGAAAATGGGAAAATCCGGGAGAAGGAGGCTGCTTTAAATAGGCAGCCAAATTATTGACAAAGTTTTCCAGGCGCACACATGGAGATCTGGATAGAAAAAAAGGAAAAACCGGGAAAGGGAGTAGCAGAGCCCGCAAACGATGTCATTAGTGTTGGGAAAATTGCTGGGCGAAACGGGGGACGGGGGGTTTTCCCCGAGTAGCCGGGCCAAAAAGTAACAGTTAGAGTCGTGGGCCAAAAACTTTTGCTTTTATTTATTTACTTGACGCGCAACAAAACACAGACGAAAAAAAAAAATAGGTTCCGAAACGAGGGCGAAAAAAAAATAGGTAAACAAAAGTTCTGGATAGGCTGGCAAAAAAATGTAGATTCTCTAAGGGGAGTTCTATTTGGTATGTAGGGTATGTTTAAATACCCTTGTGGGCCGGAACTTTATTTCAAAGACTTTACGGAAAAATTAAAAGTGAAATTTAACTAACAAAAACCTTTATAAATATTTATTTATGAACCGTAAATAAATTATTATAACATAAATATTTTAATAAAGTTTATGGTCATCTAAATAAATATTTTCTTTTTCTATATTTCTACTTAACCTTAATTTTACTTTCCCTTTTTTCAATTTATGTGCCAAGTCACTTTTACTCTTTTTCCTTTAGAGTATTAAATTAAATGGGCCAAGCGATTTGCACAACTGGTGGAAATAAAAAATTAGAAAAAAATCGGGGGCGCACGTAAAGCAAATTTTTGAATGGCGCAATTTTGCAGGCAAAAGGAAAAAGCGATGATGAAGCTAATGATAATGATGATCATGATCCCAATGATGGGAACAGTTGAGCAATTGCAGCAGCCTGCTTTTTGTTTAACTTTCGAGTGAAAATGTTTCGGCCAACATAAAAAGACTGCGGAAAATTGTAGCCGAGAATTAGGCGCAAGAAGGAATTATTTGCGAAAAGTAAGGCAAATAAGGGAGGGCAAAATACGCAAGGAAAAGCAAAAGTTTTTCAGCCAAACGTGCTGGGGGGCAAAAGGAATAAATAAAATGAAGGAAATTCGGGAAACCCCATCGAGATGTAACCTTGCCCCGATGTAAACTCAATCCCCATCCCTTTTTTACTAATGCAAAAACAATACGGAAAGTTACATTGTCCTGTCTTTTGACCTAAATAATTAAATTCATTTGGGGGACAAGACAAGGAAAAACCCAAGAAAATGGGAGGCAAAACTTTGCTTTTATTTCTGTCCTTGCAGCTGCACTTCATTTCGTTTCATTTAATTTTATGTTAAATTAATTTGCCACTGCATCGCCAAAAACAGACAGAATTTCATTGCTTTTGTAAATATTTAGTTTATTTGAAGTGATTTCTGAAGACATCAGCTTCTTTTGTCAGTCCGGCAAATTGCATTAGGGCGGAAATGGAAACCTGCAGTGCGTATCTGTGGATCTGCCAGTGACACATTCACTTTAATTTCCTCTCGAGAGGTGTCTGCGAAGGGCGCCCTGGAAAATGTGAGGGCGTGTGATGGAAAACTTTTCGTCTGGCAGGAAGTTTGGTTTGGGGTCTGCAGATTTGCCGAGATATAAGAGGTTACTGTCTGGTTGCCAAGGCAGTCCTGAATGGATTGTGTGTCTCCCAGTTACTAAACGAGAGTACGTACATATATAAATAGGGCTCGGATGGACGATGGGATGGCCAAAACAAAGAACAGATTATGGCCTAATTGGGGCACGTGGGTTTGCTTAAATGGGAAAAGGTATTGTCTTTGGATTAAGCTTCCTCTTTGAGTATATATGGTAATCAGTATAAACTTTTTCAATGTAATTGAAATATTTGCATCGAGCACATAGTTATCTAATTGGGAAAAACACGGAAAAATCAATTCGGGTTTTTTGAAATCTCCTATAAATGCGCCTAAAAGTATGCAGTAAAAACTACTCTTTTGCATTCAAAATATATTGCAAATGTAGCTTCTTTTTTTTAATACTTTTTAATCTTTTCAATGTTATATTTTAATTTTTTACTAGTTTTATTTATTTGTATATATTTTTTTTATTTCTCCCCAGTCCTGCAACTTTATTTTTTGCCACACATTCTTCCCCATAAAAAAATCACCTATGTTTTGTTACACATTTTCCCAACGTTCTTTTCTTATTTTGCTTTAGGTTTTTCTGGCTTTCAGCCGGTCATGATTGCAACACCAGCTGCTAGTGTTGCCGTTTCTGTTGCATAACTGGGGGCGCTTCATCATCACAAGAACCTAACCCTCTGGGGACAAAACGCCGGCTACAAAAAACACACTGATTCTGCTGCTGCTATTGCTGTTTCAGTTGCTCCTCTCTATTCCTGATGTTGTTCTGTTTTTGTTATCAGAGGCCAGCGGGCCAGAGAGTCGAAGCCAAAGTCGCCACCGTTTCAGCCTTTTGGTTTTGGGGGCCCCCGGGCAACGTCAGCTGCCATGGCAAAGTCCCCTCTATGGAGGGGGTTCCATATAGTTCTATAGTTCCATAGTTCTTGCCCTGCTGCTGTTGTATTTGCTGCAAGTCAAGTAGAAGCTGCTGCACTAAATGTAAACAAAGCCCCAGTCCCTCGAAAGCCTTCTATTTCTCCTCCGGCAGCAGCGACAGCAGGCGAAATGTAAATAAAATTTTTAAATTAACTACCACGTGTGCATGCAGTGAAAGAATTATAAAACTAGTTCTTAAGTCATTGAAAATGGATTTTAAGCTATTTATAAAGGTATGCAGAGATAAATTTGAAATGTTTTATTTTAATTGCATACTTTTAGACAGCTTTAAAAGTGATTTAAAAATGGTGTGAAATAGTAAATCAGAAAAGAATTATTATTTTATTTGCAAGTTTCAAATTCGTACATTTAAGTGTCTGTGCCTGAAGGTGTGCTGTAATATATTTTAAATCCGAAAATAAAATTTTTTATATTGCATACTTTTAGACACCTTTAAGCGGTATTTAAAAATCCTACAGATTTTTAAAATAGTTAACAATGCCAATTTAATGTGATTTGCAAGTATTTTTTTGCCTTTTTTTCTCCCTGTGCCCTTCTTGTGCGCATTTTTCCAGCAATTTCTTTCCGTTCAGTTCAGTTTCAGCTTCAGTTGCGTTGAACTCCGGTTCAGTTGCATCTGCATCTGCCGCATTTGCTGCAGGAAATGTATCTACATATGTAAACGTGCAATATTCAAGATTGTTGTTCATATTGCTGCCAGTTGTTGTTGTTGTTGTTGCCCAACTACTGTTGGTTGTTTGCCATTTTAGCTTTTGTAAGTTGTTCCATTTGTTCAGCACTTTGCGTAGTTTTCTTGCCATGCGTTTTTCCCTCGTCGTTTTTTTTGTATTCCATTTGCGCAATATTTTCTTTTTTTTGGCTTTTCCCGCCCTGCAACCTCGATAGTTTTGCAGTTCGTTCTGCCACATTTGCTGGCTTTATTTGCCTGCAGATTTTTCATACTTTCGTTTACTACTTTGGCTCCATGGAATTTCTTATATGCGAAACACACGCGACCGCAGAAGTAAGAACCTCCAGCCAGTGTTGGCTGTCAATTGTTATGCACTCTACTAACTTTGGCGGGTATTATCCTTGGAGTTACCACACATGATAATGATGATTTATGGCCCCTCTAACTCAAGGGATCTTCCGAGGAACTTGTAGGAGTGGAAATTTATGGAAGCATTTTTTCCAGCGTTCGATTGGAGAGTTGGGAAATTGGCAGTAAGTGTCAGAGTGCAAGTATATTTAAGTTAAGTACTTAAAATATTCACAAAGCTACTTATTTTAGTTACTTATTTTAATTAATATAAGTATTACATGAGAGTAATGTACGGATATAAAAATTGTTCTAGCTAATTTTCCCTGTTAATCTATTTCTAAATAATTCTCAGTATTATGTGCTAAATTTCTGGCCAAAATTAAAGAGTATTAAAACTTTGTGCTAAATTCCTCGAAATTCGACTTGCCACATGCCCCGAGCAACATGTGTGCCCTAAAAACTTTACTACTCCAATGTTATGCCACATTCTGCAGCTTCGCCTGCCTCATCGAAAATTCCTTGTTTGCAACTCTTTTACAGGCACAATAAATTTATATGTATTCGCCTTGATATGGCTGTAAACATTTTGCAGTTCTCAGTCCTCAGCATCGGCAAAAAAAAATAAAACACAATGTAAAAAAGGATTTAATTTAAAATTTGATTTCTGTCCGCAGGGAAATAAAGAATTTTCCGGTTTGACCAAATTAGTTTGATATGTAGAAATTGTGGGAGCCATAAAAAAACTTTTAATTAGCTAACAAAATGTTTGAGGCAAACCGGAGCAATGGAAATTGTGCAAAAATGTAATTAAAACGCAATTCATTGCACAAAAACCAAAGTAATTCATATTTCTGGTTAAATTTACAATTTAATTTACACGAAAAATGGACAAATCCCGGGGCTAGTTTTAGACAAAGTGCACTGACCAATTGATGAAAATCAAGTTTTCGGGAAATAGAAAAACAATGCAGCCAATGTATAGTTTTCAATTGAAAACGGAAATATCTCTGATTTATTTTGGTTTTCGTTTGCTGCCATTTTTAACCGTAAACTTTCCCAATTTCCCAAAAAACAGAAAATCCCTTAGATGTTTTTGGTGGCTTTAATCGGATTTTTTAATGCCCTATTGATAGGTTTCCGAGGTGAGTTCTTTTATTTGCAAAATATCCCCCCTCAATGAGCTTTAAAAATTGTCAGCTTGAGCTGCAGGGATTGCATTCGTTTTAAAGGTAAATCTCACACTGGGTTAGAGAAATATTTTAATTGTTTTTTGCCATTTTTAAATACACTTCTTTACCTTTGCATTTACATACGAATTTTTTCTCCATAGCTTTGTTTATTCCTCTGCCCAAAAGTAGAACAACAAGTTAGTCTAATGATGTGAAGCCCCAATATTTTTCTGAAACAGATCACAGCTTCCCAAAACAGATGTGCATAATGAGGCAACCTTCGGTGCCGTTAGACCAAAGAAAAAAAAATGCAGCAAATTTTTTGAGGGTGTAAAATTGGCAAGCTGATCATCAGTTGCATTCGGTTTTTGGGTCCCACTGCTCAATTCATTAGTCAGTCAGTGGAAAAATATTTGGACGGCAGCTGCAAGCGTAGAAGTGTAGGAATACCAGGCATTCCCAATCCCATACCCATACCCATTCCACATCCACTTCCAACCCCTGACTTTCACCATCGTGTTCTGTGCTCTGTGGAGCTTCTCTTGTGCGTTTGGCAAAAGTCAAATTTGGCACGAAAATTTTGTAAATAAAATTTTTGGTGCGGCTTGTGCAAATTTGCACACATTGCGCAAATTGCATTGCATTCTCTCTTGAAAAGCAGATGAGAAGAGTAGTTGAAAGGGAAAACAAGTGGGAAACATAGAGAAAAACTATGTGAAAACTAATATTAAAAAGCCAAAAAAGACATTTTGGATAAACCAAATTGTTTAAACATATATTTTGGTAAATTTAGCAATTTAATTAAAGGTGTCTAAAAGTATGCAACAATATTTTTGTAATGGATTTCTTTTAAAAGATAACCTTTTTTAATTTTTCGACTCAATATACATAATTTTAATTTTTGAAAAGTTTTAAGCCATTTTTAGATCGTTTTTCAGTTTTTTCTCTGAATTTTCTAAAGATCCCAAATTTGTTCTCTGTGTTCTCCCAGCCTGTACTGCGAAAGTCAAACAAATGTGCCAAATTAGCATTTTGACATTTCAATTTTGAATATTATTGACATGTTTACGAGTGCGAGAGTGTGTGTGCGTTTCTGGTATATTTTTGGGAGTGGGTGGATGGTTGGTTGGTGATTTCATAGTTCCCTAGTTTCCGAGTCCCCCAACCGGCTTCATTGAATCGCAAAATTTACTTTAATTAGCAGCAGATATATGTGTGCATCGTGATCATTGTCATTCCTGTCGCCATCATCACTTTTGTGGGCGTGGCAAGTGGCGTTTGTTTTGCAGTCTATCCAAAACAATGCCGAATCATTGTCCATCCTTTAGGACCCCCTTTTGGAAAATCCCTTCCCCCCTTAACCCTAGAATCCGTACGACAAGCGACGCGTGCTGTTTGCACTGTTGACATCATACACACATCCTCATCATCATGATTATGATCATCATCATATGGCAACAATGGGACCTGATAAAGGGGGTGGGGGAGTATATCATCATGACTAACAATGCAAAGTTTGTTTTGGTCGTTTGGCATATTATCGAACAGAAGAGCGGAGAAATAAAACAGAAGCCCGCAGCAAAATTGAAATGTTTTCCCCTTTTTCCACACAAAAGGGGGCTTTATGCGTTTGCTATTTGTTCAGTTGTTGTCAACGCTATAAGGTTATATGTATATGTTTTCATGGGGGCAGTTGTTCCCTTCGTTATTGTGTTTTAATAAGACAGGTTTCATTCACCCAGAATTTAATTCATCTTTTCATTCCACTTAATAGATGCTTTGTTTTATTTTGCAACATTTTAGCTTCGAGGAATGTGTTGTCTTTGTCTTTACATAAATCTCTAATTTCAATCGCCTCAAATGTTAAGCAAAGTAAACACATTCAAACAGCACGCCTGCAACCTTAGCCAACTTCTTAGCCCTAACCAAAACCCAAATTCTTAGCCTCAAACGCCCGAATTCGAAACCGTAACCCTAACCTAACCCAAAAAAACCGAAAACCGAAAGCCCAAAGTGACCTCAACACGCAAAATCGAGGGAAATGGAAATGAAGCGTCAAAATGTTAGGCGGCATTTTTGGTTTCCTTTTTTCTGCCTGGTTAAGGATACATATTTGCGGAAAATTCTCAAACACACACTCACATGTCCTTAGACATTTTCCTTTTTATTTGGTATTTTTTTCCAGGGGCAGAGCAATGCACGATTATTTGTGGGGAAGCCTTTTTTTTTGTTTCTGCTCATCGAGGGGGTGGCAAAAACAAAAGTGGTTGGTGGGTAGGGGGAAAAAGTCTGACATAATGTGGCCAAATGTGTAGCCAAACAATAAATGAAAATTGTGTGCAATTGTCGTGCCTTTCATGGCAGCCTTTTGTCTCCAGGTCCCTCGAAGTATCCCTCGAATTTCCTCAACTTGGGGAATGTCACTCAGCTTTTGTCTCCCTCCCACAGTTTTCCGAATTTCCCCCCTCTGATTGCTCTTGCTTTTTTTCCTCCGTTATTATTGTTGAGCCAGTTCCAGTGGCATTTTGAGTTGCCTGCGTGTCTCGCAATGCGCTCGTTATCCTTTTTATTTGAAGTTTGCTTAATGCCAAGTAAATAGTACCCAACATATTCCGACATGTCCTTCCTTTCCTGCCGCATTGTTTCATCTTTCGTTGGCCTGGCCGCAAATGGCAGATGTTATCCTGTGTGTGTGGCTGCTGTTTTTCCAGCTTTCCTCCTTTTCATGGCTTGTTGCGGACCAAAGAGAGACTAAAGACCTTTCCGCCCCTCAACTCCCGTTTATTGACGTTAAGTTGGCTGTTACCTATGACCCCATGGACCTCCGACCTCAGAGATCCTCCCTGGACCCCTGGAATCTCCAGACTCCCAACTCCCGACTTATCTGGCGCATTATCATCATCATCTTCAATTTAATGCGTCGACGATGCCACTCGACAATCTCTTTTTGTCTTTGCGGCACTTCCTGCCAAAAGGACATGTTTGCGTTTATTTTCTGTGTGTGTATGGCGTTCGGTTTTTTTTTCCGGCTCGTACTCTAATGTAATGCCACTTTATATGCCGCAGTTGATGCCTTTAGAGGCTTTTGTGTTTACGCCATGTTAAGCCGAGAATCCTTGAATGCCATAGCCGCAACATCCTCGACCATTTCTATTTTTACACGTAAATAAAAATGGTTTTCAATGCCATGGAAAACGCTTGAAGTCAATTGGCAAACATTTAAATATATATAGAAACTATTTTATATATCTTTGGTTTGCAATTTTAAGTTATTTTTCCGAAAACTTAAAATAACAATTAAATTTTATTCCATAAATAAAAAAAACGAATAAAACAATAAAGTAAAATAATTGCATTGAATAATTGGTAGACATTTATATTACCATTTTAATGTATTCCAGTGAAATGAGTTCTCAAGAAAAGTGTATTGAATCTTTTTATACCGTTCTCATAATTTATTTTGGAAGTTTAAAATATTTTTGTTCAAGGCACCAATTATTTTTCTCGGTGCATTGGCAGCTTCTTTCCGGCGTTGCATGTGTATTGGCATTTGCTTGGTTGATTTTCATGTTGTCCCGCCTATTTGCCTGTGACAATCTACCAATCTGCTCCCAGTCTTCCCCTCGGATCTTTCCCCTTGCTTTCCATCTCAGCCAGCCTGCCCCACCTACTGCGGGGTGTTAAGGCCCAAACACAGAGCAAGGTCGTTTCCCGCTTTTTCCATATGCCGCATTTACATTTAACATTTCCATTTCCATTTGAGGACGTGCCTCGGTTCGGTTCGCTTTGGTTTTGCTTCATTCAGTTCAGTTCGGTTCGGTTTTCCTCCCGGCTTTTCCTTTGGCTTTTTTATGCATGATCTCATCGCTGACTGGCAGGTCATGTGACAGGCCTACTCCCCTTTAAACCCCCCGCTTTTCCCCCGGTTTCCTCCTCAACTCCTCATTGTACTTTTCCCTCGTTCGTTTTCTTCACTCTTCTCGGGGAGCCCCAGACAAAAGTTAATTGCCTGACATTAAACTATGGAAAATGATGGACCCCTGGGAAAGGAGTTGGGAAAATTGAGTTTCCCGAGGTTGCAGGCCTTGCAGCAAGTATCGCTTAATTATGATTTTTTTGTAAAAAGAATCTTTGTAAAGGGTTCTCAAGTTACTTTAAAAGTTTACGATTAACAAATTTATAATTAAAGTGATTACTTATTTCTTGGAATATCTCAAAGTATAAATGCGGTTAATATTAAATATTATATTTTGGTTAAAGTTTTAAGTTTAAGTTTTATGTTTAAGTCTTTAATTGACTTAGTTTCAAAACAAGTAAAACTTTCACATCTAATAGGTTTCCATTTTCCAGGCCATTTGCCCCTTTCTCTGAAAATTGCCCAACAATTCCTGCCTATTTCCGCATTTTAGAATTTTTTTTTCGTAGCAGGCGCTAAGCCGCCAACAAACTTAAGCGGTTTTCCTGCTGGGGACATAGATTTGACAGCAAAAAAAAAAGAAGGGGAATATAAAGCCCATGCAAGATTTGCCCCCTGCCTTGTCAGCTTAGAATCAAAAACAAAAGCCCCATCCCCGAAATATCCCTGTAAAGCAGCTGTCTGTTGCTTGCCTACTTTTCGCAGGTGGAAAATGGGAAGTTCGGGGGAAAACGGAAAACGGGAAACTTCCTCGCCCTTCAGATCCGATTGGCTTCATCAGGAATATAGAAAAGGCAAGGTAAGGACCCTGCGGGCCAAAAGGCAATACATTAGAGCCCCGGCCAGATTAAACTTGACTTTTGCGCTTCCATTTTATCCCGAAGCCCTCCTGTCTCTCTCAGAAATTTGAAATTATTGCCATCGTTGATTTTTCGTGGCAATTTTGTCATTTTGCGGTTATTAGCGCGACAATTTCCACTGCTTTTGGGCCCTGCGATTTATTGCCGGCCATTTGGCAATGAGTTATTACGGCAGATTAGGCCAAGAACGTGGCTCATTTTCTGATTAATTTGTAGGTGTCAATGGGCCAAGCAGACAGACAGAGCGAATCGGAACCAAAGAACCAGGGAAAAGTGAATTTTTATTGCCCTGACGTAAATCACAGGGCAAAAAGGATAACAGCCACGCTTTTCCCTTTCCCTTCGTTGATTTCAATTAAATTGCTTTTGATTTAATTTTAGAGCTCAAACTGTTGGCTAAACAAACAAAACCAGTGAGGGTCCAACTGACTGGGTTAAAGTTGCGTGCACAAAGAGAAAAAATGTTTAACAAGATTTAATAAGTTAGTATTTTTACTAGGTGTTTCAAACCTTTCTAAAAGTATGCAGTAAAAATTAATTAAGTTATCGTTGCATACTTTTAGACACCTTTATAAATGAAATGTGTTGTAAATTCTTTATAAATCACAATTTGAACATTTTTAAATTTTAAAATTTAATAACGATTAAATTACCAATTTTTATAAAATTTGTCTCAGTTTTCTCTACCCACTTGTCAACTCCCCAACTCCCCAATTTAGTTCCCTTTACTTTTCCCTGTAGATTTCTGGCCCGCAGCAACCGCAAAATGCCTGAAGGCTGAAGGCAAAACCGGCAAAAGGAAAAGAGGACAGGACACAGACAGGACATCATTTCCCTGTTTGATCTAATCCGGGTTCCCTGTGTTCGGCTTGCTTAAAAACGCATTACTGGTGGAAAATGGGAGGGAAAATGGCAAAGGAAAATGGCCCAGTGAAAACCGGAGGTGACCGCAAGTGGAAAATCCTTAGCCACAATCAGAGTTCACATATCCTTTACGGTGTCGATTTATTTCTTCTTTTTGTGCTAACCTTTTTTATTCTTTAGTTTTTCCTGCAATTACTGAGGTTCCTGTTCTCGTCGGTCCTGAAATGTATTTAAAACTTTTCTTTTTTCCAACCAATAAATCTAAACACTGGCAATTAATAAACATTTACAATTGCAAATCCCTTTAAATTTACTTTGCGGTTTTATGGCTTTTCTCCACTGACTTTTTCTAATATTTTCGTAATTAAACCTTTTTCTGTTTTTACCGACTGACTAAACACTTTAGATAAACGTAATGAATTTGATACCCGTGTGTGTATATCTATGGGCATTTATTTAATGTGGGCGCCGAGTGGGCGTGGCCCTGAGGCCAACTAATTAAACCGCAAGCGACCTATATATTTAACACACATGTGTATCTAATTTTTTTAGTTTTAGTTTTCGATAAATCCACCTCGATTGGTTGCAATCAATTTTAAGTGGGCGTGGCCGTTTAAAGAGGCGGTTAATTAGCGTTGCGTTGTAGTTCATGTATATATTTTAGCATATAAATATCATGATGCGTTGGTGTTGCTCTAACCCAGTCAGGTGGGCATTACTCATACGACATGTGTGACGACGTTGGCGGTTGGCTTTAATGCATTTCCAGCCGCCGTTGTTTACAATACACAATTATTGGCTCACTGTGGTGAGAGAAAATATGCGCAGTGGCTTTGCTTAGATCTGAATGGAATGCGGTTTAATAAAGTGGAAATTCTCAATGGAATAACTTTAAGTCTTGCTAATATTTTAAATATAATTCAGAATTGTTTAATCAGTGTTCTTATTTTAATTTCGAATCTTTAAAATCCCTTTTGCTTTCTCAATTTTATTTTAGAATTTATCACTTCCTGCATTTCCTCACAATTCTCTATTTCTCTGCAATTAGCGTGGTCTTCTGCCCACTTGTATTTTGTCCTCTTTCCACCACTAACACTAAAACGTGTACTAACACTAACGCTGATTCTGTGGCCATTACAGCCGCCTCTGCATGTGTGTGTATGTTGTTTTTGAATTAATTACTCAGTTGATAGCCATGGCTATAGGTAATAGTAGGGCTATAAAACCAATGGTACACAGAAAGAACATGGTTAGAATTATATAAAGCAATTTTTGAAAGATGAAAATCTCCTGAATTTTAAAAACCTTTATGAATGTGCTAAAAAGTATGCAACAATATGTATTAAATTCGATCGTACTTTGTTTAGCATACTTAAAAACTCTTTCGTGTTAAACCTCCTTTACATTTCTACAAGCAGCCCTTTTTTTAGACAAAAATTAAATTATACGTGCAAACCAACACCCAATTTCAAATCATTTAAATATCTAAAAAAAAACAATATACTTTATCCATTAAATTTGAATTTTTATAGCATTCTTTTGGACACCTTAATAGATGATTTTCAGTTTTAAAAACTCCTATTATTTTCGCTCTGTGCATAGGTGTAGGCCCAAGCACTCGATTGCCTTCGCCATGGCGGCCGGGCCAATATTTCACTTTATTTGCCTTTTGATTAGCCCTAATAGCCAGCGTTAACAGCTAGCAGGTCACACCGACACACGCGCACGCACACTCGCTCGCTCATCCACTAATACACCGCCACTTGTTGCAACAACAAGAACAACAATTAAACAACAACTGCGACGAGTGGCACATAAATTTGTATTCTAATTACTTGCGTTCAGTCAGCAGCAGGTCGTTGGTTCAGGTCAGCATTCGTAATTTATGTGCCTGGCTTTGTTGTTGGCTTTTTAAAAAAGATATATGCGATTATGCGATTGCCGGTCGTGTCGTGTTGTGTTGCCAGTTGTATGTGTATTTTTGCGGTGTTGCCTGGGTTGCATCTAAATACTTTAAACGAAATGTGTCATGTGCATTGGCTAAACTCCAAGGGGAAATGCGAAAAACACGGGGTTAAACGCCGAGAACTGGCTGTGTTCATTGTCTCCTTCCTTCATTATGCTAATGTTCAGAAATTCAGATGGTGTTGTAATTGCCGCATAGCATGCAAATTAAGAGAAGGTCGACTTGTCGGATGGATATATACGAGACTCTCCCAAAGTTTCTAATTAGCAATGGTCAAGTTGCGCCATTTATGGAAATTATTTTCCATGTCAGACTGTGGAAATTATTAATGATGCTCAAGTGGCTGGGGTGTGAGTAATGGCAGCGATTATCAGGGGAATGGAAGTGTGGGTGGATCATCTCTTCATGTAGTTCTTTTCATTGAAGCATTGCTTTCAATGGGAATTAATATGGATTTTCTGGAGATTAATCCACTCCTGATTAAGCCGTAATTATTAAAAAATATTATTAAATATTATACGACTACTTACAGTTCACATTCAAAGTGGCAGTGGCCTCCAATCGCTTTCCCTCGTTCATGGCACGATTTCTGACTACACATTTGTACTTGGCACCATCATCTTCCCTTCGCGGGATAATGGATAGTGTGGCGTTGGTGGGCTGATCCTTAGTGCCGCCCTTCAGAACGGTTGCTGGCAGTGGGGAATTGGAACCCTCGCGATACCAACTATGTTAATGGGTAATCTATTAGGAAACTCTAAATAGTTATAAACTTATAGCCAAAACTTACGTTATGGTGGGATCGGGGGAACCGCCGATGCTGCTGCATGTCAGCTCCATGGGCTTGTCCTCGGTGGCCACGGCTATATTTCCGGGCGAGATCACAGGTGGATGTGGTGGTGTGAGGACTGTGAGATTGTGGAACTCCTGGTGGACATCAGCTCCCGTTCCCTTGGCCTTGATGCGGCACTCGAAGCGTCCATTATCCCGATTGTAGGACACATTCTTGATCTGCAGATCGTAAATGCCGCGCTCCGGTTGAAAGTCGAGTCTGGAAAAAATAGAAAGAAAATCAAATTAGTTAGGAGTTCTATGCAAAATGTATTATAAATTATTTTTCCCACATTTATAAATATTCAACAGAAAAATCGTATAAATACTTCAACCAATAAGCCCACAAAAATACCAATATTACCAAATTTAAGCGACTTATTTTCGGTTATTTTTGCGGGTAAGAAGAAAAGGAAACAAACTTCAAAGCTTAAATGTCAAAATCCAGTCAATCAATTTTCATTTGCCTCGAAATCAATTTATTTTTATTTGAAAACTTCTCCGCTCTCTCTTCGGTAGCCATCACTAATTGTGCTAATATTGGATTTCCCCACTCTTGTCCTTGATTCGCTTCCTGTTTTTCTGCCCGCAGGTGGCCAAACTTTAAACGCTCGTAATATAAATAAATACGAAATGGTAATATTTGACGAAGGAGGCGACAGGACGACGAAATTCAATGGGGGAACGGGGACGGGAACGGGGAACGGGAACCAATATAAATAAAATCAACGTTCGAATAAATGTTTGCATATTTTTCCTAGACAATTTTCAATAAGAACCTGGGTCTCAGACGCTGTGCTGCCAGCCCAAGTGAATGGTAAACAAGGCAAAAAACGTAAAGTAATTTTCACACAGAGCCTTTGGAATTTTCCTGATATTTACCTTATTGTTATTGTTATGTGCCGGACTATTAGGCTCTGAGGGGTTCTCATGGAGTAATTGCTTTGCAGCCCCGTAAACCAAATTAATTGCAAGAAATATTGTATAATTGGAAAATCAAAAGATAGCCTTTTATTTTCTTCGCCATCAAATTTAGCAGAAAAATTTCAAGGTGTTTTCGAAAACTTTTTGTTTGTTCCTCAAATAAATAAATACAAGCCAGAGAAGCATTAAATTAAGTTTATTTCCTCATAATTCGTGTGTGACAATTCTGATACAAAGAAACTTTTCAATTTATGCCTATTGATTTTATCAAATGGAATTTTGCATTCAAGAAAGCTTCCGTTTTAATTAAATTTTTGCCACTGATTGATTAAATTCTCTTGGGGTTCCGAACAAAGTTTTCCCCCAATCTTAAAGCCCAATCACGTCTTTAGTTCAGCATTCAATATATCGGAAATTTGCTCCTCTTTCATCTATCAAAACAAAAATAAGAACAAAAAAAAGGAGAAAGGACAGGGACAAGTTTGTCAATTTTCCGTTTTTTTGGTTTCTGTCAGACATTCATTTCCCCTACTTCACTTTTCCTGGCTTCATTTTGTCAATGTCTTAATATTTCAAGGCCACTTCAGCGTCCTCGTTTTACGCTGCGATTTTTCACAATTTTTCAATAGGATGATGATGCCCCCGATGATGATTATTTGGTCGTCATCGTTGTCCTGGACAACTACTGAAAATTGATGCCGCCCGAATGCGCTTCGCTGGATTCTTGGCTTTTCCACGCCGGTCAGTCAGCAGTTTATTAGATTGGCAAACAAGATGATGCCCCTAGCCCGCAGGCCCCACCCCCCGAAATCCCTCAGATACGATTTTCATTTTCCATTTCCCCGAGACATTTGCCGAGTTCATTTGTCAAGCTGCAAGTGGACTTTTGACTGACACTGAAATTGCTTCTCATCTCGAGGATTTTTAGCGAGGTGGCTGCTGGCACTTATCCTCGGATTTTCTGAGACATCTTTGAAATTTCAGCTTTGTGCACTTTTCAGTCTAGACAATTTTGCGATTCTAATTGGAGAGGCTTAGGGCTAAGACTGATTAGCTTGGTCAGTAGTTCGTTTTATTTACTCACTCATTTTACTCGTGTGCTAATTGCTGGCAAAAACCGCAGTGGCACGACCAAAAAAAAAAACAGAGAACGGGAATAAAAACACGCGTCTGTGTGAAAATTTAATTTGCCAAGCAGCAAACCGCAAAAGGACGAACAAAAAAATACTGGAACTGCCCGGGTATCGTGCTCTTGAAATCCCTAAATAGAATGCGCAGACTGGCCAAAAAATTCAGGGGAAAAGGGAGAAGGACTAAAGTACCAAAAGAATCCAAAGTACTGCATAAAATGTACTCGACGAAAATCTAAGATATTTCAATAATCAAAAGAACATTCTTAAGTCTAAATAAAATTTAAAATACCTTTGAAATTTTCAATAATCGAATTAAAATTTTTTAAAAAAATATTTGCAATTCTGAACAAATTTATAAAAAATGTAAAATTATAAGTACAATTTTTGAGTTCCGAAATCTTTAAAGTATTTGAAGAATTAAGAGAATTTAATATTAAAGTTTTCAAAAATAAATATTTTTGTAATAGAAAATAAAATACTATGGCTATTTATTTGTTCTCAATTTAATGCCTTTACCATCACTAATTTTTAGTACATGTGTCCCACTTTTTTGCCTCTGCAGCACACAGCAAATTGACTGAATTCTCCACTGACTGGCCGCTCATCTCCTTTTTCCGCCCAAAAAAAACCCGCGTGTCCTTGTCTAGTTGAATTTTCCTTCCTTTATTTTTTATTACTACGAGTATTTTTCTATTTGCAGTTGCTGCTCTTGCCAGTCTCCACTTTCCCTACTTTCCCTGCCGCCTTTGGATATATCTCTGCTTTTTGGGGCCGAGACTCTGGCGACTTGCTCATTTGCAGCTGGGATAGAGAGAATTCTCAGGACACGTGCTCGGTGGAAATAAAAAAAGTGCAAATTATAAAAACTGCTGGCAAAGCGCAGTCATCGTCATCGTCATTGCCGCCGCTCTGGGGAATCCCCTCGATTTTTCCCGCCCCCTACCAGCTCCTATTGGCAAATGAAAAGCGCTTTAAGCGAGGAAAGCCAGGAAAATATAGGGGGAAAAGGGCGCGTGTCCTTGAGCGTTATCCAAAAAAGGACTCCAGGGGCATAAAGACCTTATTCTTGTTGCAATTTTCAAGTTTATCCCCAGCAGGCCCTGGTTTTTATTTATATCACCCCACCACCTCCTGCCCTCAAAATTCTCCTCCTGCATTGCAATTTGTGATTTGTTGTTGCTACCACAGTACTGTCCTCAATTCGCAATTTTTATTTTATTTTTTTGTCGCTCCCTCTAGGCAAAAGCAAACAGTTTTTATTTTTTTTATTATTATACCAGGACTGAGGGTAACCTTAAACGGCCGCCAATTATTCGCAAAAAAAAGGAAGATGCCACACAAAAGTGAAGCTACTTTTTTTTGGGTATTGAAAAAATATTATAAAAAAATTTTATACATCAAGAAGGTATTTTACAGTACAAAAGTAGTCTGGAAAAATATATTAAATGTTTAAAGTTGATATTTAAATCGCTGATTGCAATTTTCAATTTGAACACTTATTTGTAAAATTAAAAACATATTTCAGCAATCCTGTTTATGCCCAAACATTTGTTCAGATTGTAGATAACCTAACTGATTTTCCAACAGATTTTCCTCGCTTTCCTTGCAATCGTATTTTTCCCCTTGCCAAAAACCCTCCACAAGTGAAATTTTCGCATTCGAGGGAATAAATGGCGCACTCATTGTTTCTCAATCTCTGTGAGAAGAGCATTCCCCTGATGTCTCGTTAAATTAAATGTTCAGCGAAATATTAGCCCAGAGCTTTTCTTTTTTTGCTTCCCTTCGACCTGTCGCGACATTTTGGCCCAGAGAAAAAATTCTGTAATTTTTTTGTTCTTGTTTTGTGTATGTTGTTTGGCATTGCCAGCAAATTTGCAGTAATTTCACTTTTGCACAGATAGGAATTTTCCAGGGGGGTTTTTGGGTTTGGTTTTGGGATTGGTATTGGGCTTGGGCTTGGGTGTGGGTACTATCTCCCCGCCTTCATTATGTGGCCAGTTTCGTTTTAGTCTCCTTGAGCCGTGTTCTCCTGTCCTGTTATTTGTCCTTGTTGGCTGCTTGTTTTCGGGCTCCTTGTTAGCTTTCGGCACAAATTGCAGTAAAAATATATTTTACAATTTGCCTGGGCCCGCAGCGCGATTTCTTTTGGCCCCCAAACGCCTCTTTATGCTGCCTTTCTATTTGTTGATTTGCTTTTATTATGCCACACTCATGCTTACGAGTGCAGATAAAAAAAATAATTTTTGACTTTAAAAATATTTAAAGTATCTTGCAAATGTTTAAGAAAAATTAAGCGTAGCATAGGCTAACTATTCATTTTTATCAGATTCTCGAGGAACTCTATTGCATAAGGACTTATTAGATTTAATAAATTCATTTTCCCCAGTGCATCCATAAAATGTATATGGCGTTATACCAATGCTGGCTTGTGGCCATTTTATTTGGCAAGCTGCGAGCAGGAATGAAACGAAACGGAATGAAACGGAAACGCAACGACACGAGGAAGAAGAGGAAGACGAGGACGGCAGAAGAAGATGTAGGTCCGTGTGGCACAGTTGGCACTTAAAATTTATGCGTTGCCACATAAAGAAACCAAACCGAACATTAAAAAGCAGGCGGCCAACAGGAAACGGAAGTCGCAGGCACCAGGCGAATAAAAATACAATTGAAATCTGGGGATGGTAACGGGGGCAATGAAAATGAAACTTAAACACAAACACCAATAGGCGGAAGGCCATGTGTGTGTGTGTGAATATGCATGTCTCAACATGCAACACGCGGCTTTGACATTAAGGATTAAGGCAGGACATGGTCGTTAGAGATGGACTCACGACAGGCTAACGATTAATCGTATACAAATGTTTTAAAATAAAAAATTATTGAACAGGCAAACAACAATTTATTGAAAATATAATAATTTTGTATTTGTCCTATAATATAATACAACACTTTAAAATAATTTTATATGTTGTTTGTAGTAATCTATAAAAACATCATAAAATCTGTAGGCACACCTATATTAAATTTGATTTCGGTAAACTTTTGAATACATTTATTTTTAATAACACTTTTCATATTCATAAACCCCTTTTAAGCCGATGGCCGAGTTCGGACTTAACGGCTTCACTCGCCTGGCATTTTGTTTAAATTGCCAAGAACTTGATTTTAATTAAGTTGCCAGCCCAGTCAGTCACATGCATAAATCGCATTATCCAGGTCGGGGAAATGGCGAAGGGGGAGGGGAATGAGGGAGTGTGAAACATTTAATTAACTTAACAAATGGCTGCCAACTGCTGTTGCTGCTGCTCCGGGGATAAACTGTACTTCTCGGCCGGCGGAAGGATAACCGTTAATGCCGCAAAAGGACAGTGGCGGCGGGGATTCCCCTTCACGTTTCACTTTACGACCTAACGCACACACACACACACATTCACATTTACCCATTAAGGACATCAGCTTTATGGACAGCATTTAACATCCCTCAAAGCCAGCCATTGCCGCAATTATCATCCTTGTTGCTAGGTCGCAACGCGATGTCCATTGCTCAATAGGCTTGCAAAACATCGCTAGAGAAAGCAATCGATTGTATCGATTAAATCGATAAATGTTAAATTTGACAAGTAAAGTATAACTTATTTGTATTTAATCGAATGGCTATCTATCTGGACTGCATTAAATATAAAAACTTATAAAAAAAACTATCGATAATATTAATAAAGATGCCGATTACTCACCTATAGCCGGAACTCAACTGCACATCGCCGATGGCCACGTTATCGAACTGGGCCGGATTCGCAGTCCAGCGAGTCCAGAAAAAGGAAAAGTCGTTCGACTCGTACTTGTCGTTAAACCGGCACTTTAGGGTTAAGTCGGCATTCTCACGTGTGTCGATTGATTCATCGGCCAGAATCGTGGAACTCAGCGCTACAAGAGCTGCAAAGATATAGGTGAATATATAATAATTAATAAAGGTTTTTTTTTGGTACTTTAAAGTCTTAAAACAAAGAGAATATCTTAACAATTAAATCTGCCTACCCCTCCCCTAGTTTAAAATTTTCGGATGCGACCCCAAAAATAATTGCCTTCCCATAAATAATTGAAATTCTTGACCACCACACGAAACAACAACTTTATCACATTTTCATAAGGCTTAAACCGAAAAGAATCATAACTTTTCACTCCAATCCCAAAAAACCGACGACATAAGAACCTTTTCAGTGCTCATGAAATTTTTATCAGCTGTTGCTCTTTCCTCACCGAAAACAAAGAAGAAAAATCGGTTTAAAATATTAGAGAACCCATAAGAAAAACAAAGGACAACAATTTTTGTTTAATTCTTAATAATGCATTATACCTCAACAACTTGTCAAGGGAAAAACAAAAAAAGGAAAATAAAAAGGGAGTGCTTCGAATAAAAAGGAAAAAGTGGAAACAATTTCAAGTAACTTTTTCATATGCTTAGGCGACAAACTTTGAGATACATTGCCTACCTTTAAGCGCACCTTGAACACATGCGTATCCCAAGGATTCAGGGACTCACTTTTTCTTTCATTTTTCCTCCTTTTTTTCTGTTTTTTGTGTGTGGACCCTTGGCGCATTACTCTTACTTTGGTGCGTAAATTTCGAGTGGAATTTATAGCCGCTTTATATTTGGCATCAAATATGCATGAGGCGGCGTTTAAGCCACTCCAGAAAAAAGAAGAAAAAAGTGGCGCAAAAAAAGTGTTTGAGAGGCAATAAATTTTTGTATTTTAGCTGCTGCAGCTCCAGACTGTTTTGAGTCTGTGTGCTAAATTTAAAGATTGTTTCGGTTTGTGTTTCTCGGCACATTTGCATTAGGGCCGCCGCCGCCAATAGTCGTTAAAATCCCCAGAAAAGTTATGCAGCCCATGAAAATCGCATTAAAATTAATTTGGCACTCGGCTGAAGGCCCCTAAATATCCGTATCTAATCCGGTGGATAATAGCATCACACGTCAAGGTGGCAACTCTGGCGGCTCCTTCACTTCTCATTTTGGCCCGCGCCTCGGGTTTTCTATCTTTTTTTGGGACCGGGAATTTATGTCAAAAGTTTCGTTTCTTGTTATTTTTCCAAGTCCTGGGCGCTGTGCCCATTTCATTCATTTATTCTGGCCATCTCTGTCTGCCATTAAAGTTACTTTTGTAGAGCTTTTGGCCTGGTTGTCAACGCATTTCTTTGCTCATTTCACTTGACTGCCCAACGGGGTGGGGAGGGGGAGAGGCGGGTAGAATCCAGGGGAAAAGCCGGGAAAAATCACGGGTAAGAAAGAGAGAGATACACAGTTAGTGCTGTCCATTTTCACAGGATGCGTTTCTAATTAAAAACTTTAGACAGAGCGAAAGAGAAAGGGACGAAGAAGTTCAGCTCGCTGCACTTAGGCAAATTGCCAGATGTTGTCCTGTTCCACTGAATTATCCTTTAGATTACTTTGGGTCAACATTTGGGTAGATGTGAAATATGCATTTGCGCATTACAATATTATTTATTTCATACACCTATTACATAATATTGGAATTGCCTTTTATAAAATTATTTACTTATTAATTTTTCATTAAACTTTGTCGTCAGATTGACAAATAAAATTTAATCTATATTTAGTACATCCCATATCGAACATACGGCCGACATGCATGATAACACAGTCCTCCTTGCCTCCAAAATTATTTGGTTCTGCCTTGTTCCAGTACAAAAAAGGAGCTGGCTTTCCAGAAGCTACAGATACGAAGTCTCCATCTTCTTCCCGATCGTTTATTCCCAGCCAATAGTGGTCATGACTCCTAAGTTTCAGTTCCATGGCGAGAAACTCCGTTCGATTTTGAAAAGCCGCAAGATGGCCTCCCATTTCACGGCAGCTGGCTTCCGCATCGATCCAAGTTTTTTTAACGTTCTTTTCGATATAAAAATATCTTGATCCTATCTGCTCAAATAGCGACGAAGCGTACTTCGTCACTGGCATCTGGGTGGACTCCTGTACTTCTGCTGTCCTTTTTTCCATCTTGGCTTCTATTCTATCCAACTTCTCCTGAGTTTCCTTTAGTTGTAGAGCAATTCTATGCAACTGCTGCCGAATCTTATGATTGTGATCGATAAATGGAACTTGGGCAACCAGACAGAATGCTCCACATTGAGCTGGAGCATCATGTAGGATGCATACGGTATCCTTAGAGTCCTGAGGGTTAACCATCCCATACAGATTGCAGGCAACAGAGGTATAAAGAAAGTAAAATCTAAGCTTGATCATTTTGAGAGCGTAGTTTCACGGCTAACGAATGTTTGCAACTGAAGAAAAATGTAAATTCAAACATACGAAGAGCCTTACGTACTTAGTGATAAAACTTTTATCAAGCACAAATAAATAAATGTATTTTTAGAAAATATGTGATAATTTTAAGGCGGACAAAGCAATCAGTTGCTTGTATGTGCACTGTACAAAATAAATATAAAACTTGAAAAGCTATAGTGGAGTACTCGACTATCAAATACCAAGTACTCTGATTATAATCAATTTAAAAACTAAGTTTCGTAAATATCAGCTTGATGAGTAATTGAGATACTTTAAAATAAATATTCATTCGCGAATATTTGATGTCAGCATTTAAATACAATTAATTAAAAACGAATCGTCGCCATTCGATCCTATCAATGGCTGATTAATCGAGACGTTTAAAGAAGAAATGTCAACGCTTCCTTATATTTTTTCGATTTCGCCTCTCTCATTGTCGGACATTAAGAATTCACGAAATGTTAAGTGCAATTAATGGGGCGAATGCAAAAGCGGTGAAAAAGCCAATGGCAAACCAACGGCAGCAACTTGCAACTAATTAAATTATCGTTAAAAAAGGCGCACACGAAGGAAAAGCTGAAAGAAAAATTTCTTATAATTGCTGGAAATTAAAAATAATACGCAAAAGGAGCAGCGACGACGCCAAAGTGAAAGGCTAAAGTAAAAAAATTCAATTTCCGCTCAGGACAGGGTCAAGAGTTTACATTTTTATCCCAACTAAAAGCTAATGGAGCCCGAAAGAACAGACGCAACGGAAGCAGCCAAGTTTTTATTTATGTATTTAATGAACATTTACCCATTAACTTGGCACACAAAGCAAAAGAATCAAGTCTTAAGAGGTTCGTCAGCAAAGAGAAATAACCTTCAGATTGCGTTCTTACTTTGCTTACTTTACATTCAAATGAAGAATCTTAAAAAAAGTAAACGTAAATTAATACAAATTGTATTTTTGCTTTAAACGAAAGTTGTAATAATTTAAGAATTCCTTTCTCAAAATAAATATCAAAATTCGAATTCTTGCAAATCTTGCAAAACTCGCCTGCACAAGCTTCTTATTTGCTCGAAAATAATTGGACTAGAAAATTATCTAACACAACAGATTTTCGCATCATCTAGTTAATTTGTATTTTCCTCGATTTTCTGCCGAACTCAGAAAATGTATGTATATTTTCTCTAGAAATTCTGCAGTCCAATTCAAGGGAAGCAATTCGATTACGCCTGAATGGCAAAAGCTGGAAAATTTTCTAGAACATTTGGTCAACGGCCTTTGCAATGGGCTCATTGTTGTCTCACTTCGGGCCGAGAATTCTCAGACCAACACCTTTCAGTACAGTGAAGCTTCTCTGTTGCTGCAGCAGCTACAATACGCAATTATGACGTGGGAATTATATTAAAATGGAAACAATGACGAAGGCAAAGGGGCAGAAAAGGAGTAGGAGGCGGAGTTGGAGGTGGTGGGAAACCCCAAGCTGTGAGCTCTTTTGTGGCTGCCTTTGGGGAAACTCGAGAACCCAAAGAACGTAGAATATAGAAGGGAACTAAGAGCCTACACAGATAACAAAAATCAGTTTCGAAGTGGAGTTTATTGTTGCAGAGTTAACTATTTAAAAAAGGAGAGCCAAAGATTTGTTTGGGGTTTTTAAATTTATTTAAAAGATACCTATAAGTATGTAACAGTATATTTTAAAAACAAAGGAAGCAGACTATATTTCATTGCATACTTTTAATCACCTTTCAAAATCTTACTGATTTCCATGGCATTTTAATCAATAAATATAGATTTAAATTAATATCTGGACATAAATGATTTTTTTCCAGTGTAAACTCAGGGCACAAGACCAATTCTACGGCAGTGAATTTTGCCCTTGTTAATTGCATGTTCTGCATATCACTTATAAATGCACCCACACAATCATAGCCAGTCAACTTCGCACTTACACAGACACCTTGCCACACACACATGACAGAGAGAGAAGAAAGAGACGGCAATAGGGCGAACGAGCGAGATGGCAATATGTGGATGGAGATGGAGCTACGAAGACTTTGGGAAAAGTTTGCCATAATTGGATTTTCAGAGTTAATTACCAGCATTGAATTTGGCCATAAAATGTAAGAAATACCTACGCTACTCCTGTCTCTTTTTTTGGCTCCACACTATAGCCTTCTCTTTCACACACTTGATTACAATGTAAGTTGGCATAGATTTTTGATTTTAATTGGAAACAAAAGTTGGTGAAACATTTTGCCTTCTAGTTAGGGTATGTTATAGTTGGAAATTAGATGCACAGTGGCAAAACAATATTAAATGCTTGATGATTTTTGGGGAGGTCTTCGGTAATATTATTTTAAAATGGAGTTTATTAATTTTTTAATTCAAAAATAATTGTTTAATATTTCTGTACAATATATAAAAAATAACTTTTTATTGCTTTCTAGAGCTAAATACAATTTTCTTTATTTTCAAACACTATTTCAATTTTTGTTAGACTATCTTTGAGTTCCCCATCGACTGGATATCTTCAAGGTTTGCAATACCCTGATGGCAACCACAGGGATAAATAGACACCGAGAGAGAGAGGTCTGTAAAGTTATGCATAATGTGGACACTGCACAGGCGAGGAGATGCCAAAGGATGAAGGAGCCAGACCAAGAAGACCACAGGACCAACAGAAGCTTTGGAATTATGTCTTATTATTTTGCCTGCAGCCTGCAGGACGAGGCAAAGAACAATGGCAAATCACACAGTTGCAGTTCCAGGACCAAGAAGAGCAGGACTCTTAAGCCGGCAATCGGGTTGTTGTCCTGGCACTGCACCAAAGTCGCAATCTCAACGCCTTCTATTCTCGGATCCCGAGACCCCACTCCCTGAATTGTCTTTAATGTCTTTATGCTTAAGCCAAATGTTGGCCGGTCTAGAGAAACCTTACACAGGAAGAAATATATTTAAAAAGTGTGACCGTAAGTAAAAACTGTATTTTTAAAATATCAAAGAAAGGAGCTATTCTTAAACTTAATTTTTGGAAATTTTATATATCTATTATTTTATCACCAAACTTTTTTTATAAATTAAATTTTTCTATAATTTTTCCCTCTCTGCATTAAAATACTTGGCCTTTTCCTTGGTCCTTGCCAACTTCAGCATCCTTTTGGCCAAAAGCAGAGTCGATAAAAACTGCAAATGCTCCTGCTCCTGGCCCATAAAATGCAACATAATTTTCTTATGACTCACACACAGATAGACAAAAGAAAAAATAGAAAAAAAGAGAAAAAATAGCTGCGAGCTAAAAATCAAACCAAACGATTGCAAAAAGGTGAAAGAGAAGGGGTTAAGGTGTTAAGGGGTTAAGAGGTAGAGGAGGGAGTGGAGGAGTGAGTCCGCTACTGTGCTACAATGAATGTTATCTGTTTTAAACGGCGCTTCTCGTTTATCCTGGCCACCAGAAGCAAAAGCAAAGCCCAAATAAAAGCAAAAGCCAAGAGTCTGAGACAGCAAAAGTCAACGAAACGGAAGAAGATTGCAATTTAAAGGCGGCGGAAAACAGGGACGTGGGGCCAGTGGTGGGTTAAGGTGCGGCAAACTGGTTTTTTGTGTGTCTGCAGAGGAATACAGAGAAATATATTGATGGCCAAGTTGCAAGCTCCTCGGACAAAAAGAACAAAAGTAATAAGAAGAAGCCTCAAGTTGCACAAAATCAGAAATGTTAAAAAGGAATGGCTGGGGAAACGTGACAACGTTTAAGTGGCACACTTAACCCACTCAATGGATTGAGGAATAATTTATCACTCAAGAAATAAGCCATATTTCAAAATAATCTATCTTTACTAAAAACGCGAATTCTTAAGCACACATCAACTAACAAACGAAATAATCCTTTCTTTATAATTTAAACTTTATATACATTGGATGCATTTTAATTATAATTTGAGTCCAAAATAAAGCAACCTAACATGTTTCGCTGGAAACGCGAATTCTTCAGCAGCAAAAATCTCAACTTCCCACTGAAATCCTAAAAACATTTCATAAAAAACGAGAATATTTCATAATAATTTATGTTGCATAATTATATGCTTTTGGTTATAAAAAAAACCTCACTGATTTGTGAACAAAAAGAATATTAAATTTATTTTCTCTAGATACGCAAACTAATTCCACAAAGAAGTGCACATGAATAAATTAAGCCAGCAATGGGTTAAAAAGCAGAGAGAAAATCGCATGTTGCAGCTGTTCCACCGCAAATATCGAAAGGTGGCAAATGGGAGGTAGTCGGGGGCAGCAGGGGTTAAGACATCGGCAGATGGGGACACCTATATCTACCGTTATTTCATTACAACTTTTGCATGACAATGCGGAAAAGTGGGAGAACATAAGAAGCTGCAAACGAGAAACTCTCTTCGGTAAAAGAAAAAAAAGGGGCACCAGATTCGCACAACCAAAGTCGATGAGATATATGTGTAAAAGTTGTATCTCACAGAGGGAAAAATATATATATATGTGGGTATAAAAGGCAAGTTTTTTTCCAACGGCAGCGGCATTTATGCGTTTTTATGCAGCGGGCTCCAAATTGCTTTGGCCAAAGTGGAAAAACCAGTTCGAGTTGCAACTTTGGCTGCAAGATACTCACATGAGCCGTACTCGCAAGCCCCTTAACCCCCGGTCTTAACCCTCTGGTGCGAATGTGTGTGGTTAACATGGCTTAAGAAACTTTTGTGGCCCCAAAAAAGAAATATAAGCAACAACAGATAAGTTGCAACTTTCGAAAGTTCCACAAGAACTGAAATGTTTTCGTAGCTCTTTATTCTTGTTGCCTTTTTTCTTGTTTACAAGTGACCTCCTCCTCTGCATTTCTCCCCAATCCTTCTTTTTTTTGGCATACATTTCGGCAAGAAAAAGTCGAATGAAAATGCAATTTTCAAAAGCAAAACAAACACTTGTTGATTTGCAGGCAAAGAAGAGTAAGGGGTTCGCAGCAGCCGCCGAACTGGTGTTGAAATATTAATAAATAAGCCTGGCAACTTTGGCAATTTTCGCCAGCTAGCTCTAGGGTTGCCACCCCCTCTTGACAAACCGCAAAGCCAACGGGCCAAAGGCAGCTGAAATTTTTCTTGCTGCCACAAAAAGTTGCACATGCATGGCGAAAAAAAGAAAAACACCCCTTACCCCGTTCTCTTAAGCCTCTGTCGACCAAATCAAAAGCGGGCCAAGTGCGCCAAACTTTTGCACTCGAAAAAGCCCAGAAGAGAAGCCGAAGAAAAGGCGGGCAAAAAGCAAAAAAAAGCAACGGAATACAGTAAAAGTACACCAAGAATTTTCCTTTTTCGCTGTTGACTTTTGGGTCAGAGTTTTCCCCCCCAACTTTTGCGCGTATCACTTTATCAACACTGGGGAAAATTCAATTTCAGTTGCCCATATGCAGGCGGCATTGCCCCCGGGGGGCGTGGCACTTATCATATTCGCGCAAACTTTTGACATTGCAAAGTTCAACACTTTAGCAGGTGGAGTTTATTAAAAATGCATTCGAAAATGAAGCGAAAAACTGGGTGGGGAAAAAAGAAACGGTCGAATGGGGTACAGATAAAGAAATTAAGGGTGAACTTTGATATTTCAAATTATTTTGGAAGCTATAATTCAAGAAGAAATTGTCAAGTTCTTTGTGTTCAGTATTCCTTTTATTCGAGAATTATTCTTCTTGAAACCGAGAATACTTTTACTAAAATTGAGAGCACTTCTTCTTGATTTTTATGGAGAACGCTGAGAACTTTTTTTATTCCGTGTAGGTATGTATATTAAAATCTCTACTTAAAATTAGATAAATTTCAGTCTATAAATTTCCCACTTAATTATACTAAATGCTGAAACAGTAATTTTCTACCTTTTGTTTTGTTTTTATTATAAAATTCAATGAATTTCATATCAAAAAAGTCTATAATGGTTTGTTCGCATACTTTTACCACATTTTTTGCTGCTCTATTTTTCAAAATATTTCTCTACCAAATCCAATCCAGTCTTTTCTAATCTTTAATCGAAATAAACTAACAAGTTTTCGGAGCTGTAAGACCCCTTTGATTTCTTTCTCTGAGCTTCATAAATTGCCTCCAGCTTTGGTGACCACTTTATCACTTGGCACTCCCCAGATAGACCCACACAAAATGTAAAGAATAAAAATGGAGAAAAAGAACAGCAGCAGCTGGCAAAAGAAATAGAACAAGTCGAAGTAGTTTCGGTTGAACTGGAACTACTGAAAAATACCCCAAGGCAATCTGCAAGATACTTTTGTATCTTTTGTGCTGCCACTGCAACTGCACTGGGATTGCGGTTGTCCGCTGGTAATGACCAGAGCACGTTTTATTTTCCGGGGCGGCGGAGGGTTTGAAATATCTCTGGCAATATTTGAACATTTACGCTTCATCGATTGCAGTCCGCACAAATACGGCAGAAAGTATCTCGTAGATAGAGATACGAGTACGAAGGTAGCAAAGTTTGCTGGCCAAACAAATAAACCACCAGAGAGAGAGAGCGGCCAGCAGAAACTTTTGTTTACCCAAGTGCAGGCGTACATGGCTGGATGCATAGAGCTTCGGCTTCCGAGGAAAAGCGATAAAAAGTCAGGTAAAAGAAATGGCAGGAAAACCCATTGCTTGACCAACTCAACTCAACTCCAAGTTGTTGACAATCCAAAGGGTGGAAAGATTTTCTCATTACCGGGGAGTCAGCACTTCATTGCCACTCAGACACGTGGACACTTTTTCCCTGAGCTAATTAAAATAATTCAGCCGTTTTTTTTTATCACTTTTGATTGATTTTACTGCACTACAGAAAGCAATTTGCAATTTTATTTTCAACGCTCTTTCAGCAGAAGAAAATTATAAGCAAATAAATGAAAGGAAATCTTTAATTTCACACATTAAATAAATCCAAAAATAGATCCCCCACATTTTTAATTTAAAATCCACATTTCTTATCTTTTCATTTTCTTGAAAAAATCTTCGAAAGCGAAAATGAGAACTCTTATTATCGTTTGCCTAATCATAAACAAATAAATTAAGCAGCCATCTCTTTGTCAAGTATTTTCTTTGTATTTATTATTTCTTTATTTATGTTTTATTACACAAACGCGCTTTTGATTCAATTAAAAACCAGCCTTGCATGTCATAAATATTTATAAATGTTTTGCTTTTGCTTAAACACGAAGAAAATCAAGAACAGATGAGCAAAAGGAAAACCTGTATCTTCTCGCATGCCAAAGATTTTCCCTTTTTTTCCACAAAGGAAGCATCATTCTTCTAAGCACACAGGAAACAGGAAAGGAACAGAGAAGGAAGGGCAAAGAAAAAAAAAAAGAAAAAGCGGAGGAAAAATCACTGGCAATTTGCATAAGATACAATTGAGTGAGTGTCGTTTCTTTATATTTTCCTTCTCCATTTTTTGTCCTTTCCTGCCGCTTCCTTTTTTCCCGCTCTCCCCTCGAATGCCCTGCAATATCTGGGAGCTCGTGTAATGAATTATCATATTTCATGTGGAAACAAGTGAGGAAGAACAACAACAATGTTTGTATTCAAATTTGTGCCGCCAAAGTGAAGTTGAGACACACAAAAGGGGAGCCCGACTCCACCCCCAAGAAGAAATGCCGCAAAGTATGCCATAAAAATATATCCACACAACCGAGAGCAGAAAACTAAGCTCAACCGAAAACCATAATTCATGGAAAATCTACAGCTGCGTTCAAATTCGTAGTGGGATTAAACATTTATTTAAAGGAAACTATATAAAAAAGGCCGCATTATTACCTATAAATTTTTAATTTAATTTTTTTTATATTTTTTAGTGAAGCAGACTTTTGTTTTATATGCTTAAAAGCTTATTTACAATATTTTTGAATTTCGATATTCGATTTAAGATTTTTAAGACGAACCATTTTGGTTGCTGTTTGACCCTTTCGGAAAAAAAGGCAGCTACTTTTATAGTAGTAGCTAGATAAAAATAGTTATAGTTACAAACCCCTTTTTCTCTACCATTTCAACCACATCTGTAGTCTTAAAGAGAAAACGAGATTGAGTCGCAGTTGAATTCTTCAACATTCCTTGTTGATTTGGGTCGGGACAAGGACTTAGCTTTCGAAGAGAGGAGTGGGAAATTATTCTGCACCCACAGCAGCTGTTTTATCCTGCCACCCCTCTGATTTGTTTATATCCTTTACCCGCTGGCATCCTAGATATCCTGGGAAATGACACTGGGAATATGTCAGCAAAGCTTCGCTCATCCTTTGCATTGTTCACAGTAGTAGGAAAACGCACCCACCCACATCTGTTTCGCCCTATAAACCATGATGTCCTGTGTCCATTCCACTGGCATTTCATTCATTTGTCCTGCGGTTCTCAACTGCAGCTTAGTGCTGCTAAGTTCTCCACGTTGTTTCTCTATCTGTATCGCAATTTTTGTTGCCCCGACTTTACGTGTTTTTGCGTGGTGCAAATTTAATTTTCAGCCATGCTGGCTGACACGCCCACTCACACACACACACACACCGCCGCCCCTTTGAACTCCCTTCTGATTTTTTATATTTTTTTGCTGGCCCGCATTTATTTTTATATGGAGTTTGGTTACTGACCACTCGACAAGCTTTTCCACGCTTGTTACTCATGCAACTTGGTTTCTGGCCACGGCCGCCATTCACCTCGTGTTTTTGATTCCGAGTACTGACAAAAGAATTGTGGAGCGGCAGCAACAGCAACAGCAGCAGCTGCGCCTGGAAAAGCCGGAAAAAACGGTGTGAGGGTGGAGCCAGCAGCTGCTGGGGGAAAACCACAGCAGTTCATTTGGCCAAGCGCCTTTCGGATTGCCAAATTGCATAACCGAAAAACTCCCGTTTTTGGAGCAGGAATTTTTGGGCCAGAAAGTTGTTGGAGAACTGAATTTGAAAATGGCATACCAAAATATTTAACAAAACATTTTTAAATTTCAAAATATATATTTTAAAATATTTATTCAATTTTCTCAGTTAAATAGGCGAATTAAATCTTTTTTTAAAACAGTCGCCAATTAATTAAAGCCTTTTAAATAAAAACTAATATTAATTTCCCAACAAATATAAACGAAAAACAAAAATAAATGGCCAAGAATGTGTAAGAAAAAGCGAAAACTTTTGGCAAAGCAACTGGGGCAGCTTTCTTGGCCCAGAGACTCCTTTTCCTTCTCGCCGAGATTTTCTCCACTTCTCAACTCTGCATGCTCGCTTTGGCAATCTTGGCAAGTTGATTATTTTTTAAAGCATGTTTCAAAAAATCTCCTCCCTATTTTTTCTTCCCGTTCTTTTCGGCATTTCCCTTCCAGTTGCTTTGCGTTTTGCGAGTCTCGGCGCTAAGTTGGCGCTAAATTAAAAACTTTTGCATTACATATATTGCACGAGAGGATCAGAGTCGCAGTACTCACAGAACTGCAGCTGAGGGAAAAGCTCTAGCCTCGGGGGAAAACGCAGGAGGGGTAAAACAAGCAGCTCCCTTTTCTCTGGTGCATTTTTCACTCAACAAAAAGTTTTGGCTCGATGTTTTTTGCCGCTTGTTTTGCTCAACTTTTGCTGCTACTACACTGCTTGTAAAACCAATTCCGAGGAAAATGAAAGTAATTTTTCCCATTTAGCATTAAAATATACATATAATAAAAGTCAGAGGGAGTCGAGAATGCAGGAGAAAACGAAAAAACAAAAAAAAAACAGGGCAAGATAAAAGAGAAAAGGCAGCAGAGGAAACTTCAACAGTTGCTGACAGCAACAAAATGTTTGCCATTTAAAATTGCAATGCAATAATACTAAAAATCATCATAAAAACGCAGCAGCAAACTATGCAGAACATAAAGTATAATAGAGGAGTGGAAGGGAAGGGAAAATGGGTGAAATGATGGAATAGCGCTGAACAAAGCATGACAGCCGGGCGTATGCGCGATATGCAACGCTTTTCCACCCGGAAAAACCTCGAGTAATTAATAGGTGGAACGTAACCGAGGGTTCTAAGGTAGCCAAGTGCATCGCAAACTGTTGCTTAGCAAAGTTTCTAAAATAGTTGGCCAAACTGCTCTTGAAATATATGGCGAAAACTTTGAGGAAAATGTAACTTACAGAGCAGAAATTTTAGGCACATGTGGTTTTTAATTTATAACCATTTTGCATTATTAAAAAAGTTTTGTTTTCTAATAGAAAAGAGGCTTTTATAATTTTAAGTTTTCCGAATATTTCCTCCAAAATAGTGTAAAATTTCTCTTGACTGCCGGACATTTGTCAAGCCCGCTACTATCATCGAAAAGCACTCGGAAAACATTTACGAGCCGAGCCTAAAACCCATCTATTTGACCCGAAATGGTTCAATAAAGCAACTTTATGGCGTGACATCTTTTCACGCAAATGCTGGCCGGGCTATCTACATTTTCCCCCATTTTTACCATTTTCCCAGCCATTAGGAGCCGCTTACCTTTTCGGATTTTCGAATTTCCTCCGCTGACCACTTGGGCGGCCCACTGGGCTATTAATATTATCTCTATGGCACGCCGAACCAAAAGTGCCACAATAAATTAAAAACAAAATACCCAGAGCCGAGAAATTAGAACTCCTCGAAATCGAAAGCCCCTCTCCAAAAGCGAAAAACGAAAAAAAGAAAAAACCTGTAAAACAAAAACCCAATCCCTCTATCCGAGGCTAAAATCCCCAATTTCTGTGGAAGTCCCGCTGTTGCGACACTCAATAAACCAGCGATAGACATGGCAGTAGAGGGAGACGGCTATGGGTTCGCCAGAAAGAGATGGCAATGGGAGAGAGAAAGCGAGATGGGTAGTGCAAAATGTGGAGCAAATGCATGACAACATTTTCAGTTGTTGGTGTCGCTCTTTTTTGGCAGCTTTTGCAGCAGCTCCTCTTTCCATCGACACACAAAATAAAATCAAAAAAAAAAAGAAGAAAAAACTACCGGCGACAATAAATTTTCCAACTGTTTTTCCCGTCGTGTTCTTCTTGCTGTTGTTGTGCGTCAAGTGACCCACATTATTTTTGGGTTCTTCGTATTTTTTTCATACCAGTATTTGTATGTCCATGCAGTGGGCAGGGATTTGACAAGGGTTAAAGCACAATGACAACAACCGCAGCAACAACAAGCATAAAAAAATATCACGACCGAAATTGTAACAAAAATCAAGCAACATTGCATTCTCCTGTTTTTGAAACTTATTTCTCTTATTCCAACTTGACCCCGTGGTTAAGCTCAATTTGTTGGCCAGATATTTCTCGGATCTGGTTGGGGAATAAGGTTTTTATCTTTGGGTAGGTGAGAGCTTATCGATGATTGTGTGGGGACTTCTAGATTTTATTTGAAGTGGCTTTTATGAAGCACTACCATTCTGAAAGCAAACTTCCATTTTCTAAATATATTATTGCCTACTTTCGGACACCTTTAAAAGTGATTTCAAAAATCTCAATAAGTTTACTGTAATTTCCACTCAAAATCTCCTCCCATCCTTCTTAGATTTACGTCCCATTTACACTTCTATTAATTGCTGTGGTCCAGAATTGAATTTGATTTTCATTTGGCCCAGAGCAAATCTGTTTTTAAGCCCCATTTACACTGGCCTTGCATATATGAGCTTTCGGCTTTGCGTTTTCGTTTTCCGCACACACTCACAGTCGCAATCACAATCCAAATGGGGGCTTAAAGTCACTGGATTTTTTGCATTTTAATAGCCATTTGCGGCACTTAAAAGCCCAAAAGCAAATGGGGAAATGGCAATTGTCGGGTCGGGTTTTGTTCTTTTTTCCAGCTCTCTGTGTGTTCCTGTTGCACTTACTCATGCTCCTCTTCTGTGCATTGCTTTTTTCTCTGTTGCTTCCAAGTCTTGGCCCTCTTTTGCACCTGTTTAAATAGCCAAGTTAGTTGTGCAGCTAATTAAGTCAAGTTTATGCAAGGAGAGGGTCCACAGCTTCCCCCTTTTGACCACCGGTGTTCGCACGTTCTCACCTGGTCAAAGTCCCCCTGCTATAGCCATTTTTTCCCCGTCCCTTTTTTCCATCTGGCTGTGGCATCTAATGGTTTTGTTGCCCTCCTCCTTTTTTAATGGGTGGCAAAAAGCTCCTTCTGGTTTTTAATGCTGCAATTTTCCCCACACAGAGAAGTCCTTCCCATTTTCCCCCATTAATGGGGAAATGTCTAATGAGACTGAGGCAACCAGACCACATTGACAATGATGGATTTGCTCTGCTTAATCAATACGAAATGGGGCGAAAAAGAGGGGCAGATAGTACCCTTAGCTCCCATAGAACCAGTTCTACCCATTCCTAAAAATCTTTTTAAATTTTAGTGCTGACAAGAGAAAAAATATAGTCCTTTACATTTTATTTAATTTTTTATATAAACCAAAAATCATAGCAACATTTTACTACTTTTTTTAGCCATTTCTTTCGGCATTTTCTAGGTGGCAAACTTAATTTTCGAATTCTCACAGGCTTCAAGCCTCGGAACTTCGTTAAGAGTGATTTAAATAAAATATTTATAGAGTCTGGAGTTGACAGAACGAAGAAGAAGAAGCTTAATCAGCTGGTTCGACAAAGAATTATGTGTGAATCTGGGCTTGGGAAACTTTTGGGCATAAATAAATTGAAATAAAATGAAGACGATATACACGCAGACATTTAAATTTGCATATTGCTTTGCGCTTTGCCCAACATTAATTGAAATTCATTTACATTTAAGCCGGCAATTATGTGGATTTTCCCAAGCAAAACAATTTGTAAATGATGCATAAGATAAAAAACCCAAAGGAGAGGAGACCAAAAAAATCTTGGAAAATTTGCATAAATTAAGACAAAAGCTGCTGCAGATGAATGACAACTTTATCTTTCCTTTCTCTGACTCGGGGAAATTATGAAACTTTAATCTGTTTTGTTGTCCTGTCCACAAGGGAGTCTAGAAATTCCTGCTGCAAATTAGTCCAAAATCTTTTACGCACATTGAGCAAATTGTTTGTGGTTGTGTAAGACAGCAAAACATATCACGATTTATATACAAACGAGAAGATGTAATCCCATAATCGAAGCAATTTATAAACGTGTGTATGTTTAAATAAATTGCATAAGAGACAGGCGGACAGGCAGACAGACTCTCCATCTAAATATCCGTTGTAATGCAATCAAAAACTTTGCTAAGCGCATTATGAACAGCCAGACAAGTGGAAGAAAAGTGAGGAAAAGTGATGGAAAAGTGGCGACGAGAAGGGGCGGAGCAAGCGACTGACCATGGAAATCTGCTCATTGTGCATGAAGTTTACACGATTTTCGCTTTACATCTCATTCACCTGCGATTGCCACACATGTTTTCCCCCTCTTCCCACCCACCGATTTTCTTCATGGCCAACTGAGCTGAGGTGGAAAACCGAAAGTGAACTCGTACTCACATAATTTGCTCAACAAATTATAATCACCATCTTATTTTCAATGGTCAAATATTTGGCCACTTTCACAAATTACTTGCACTGCTTAATTGGGAACTTTGGTCTAGACTTGAAAGTATACTCAAGGCTAAAACAACATTGCCATGAAAATAATGCAACAATTAGTTTTGGTATCTTTGGTAAAATTCAAGATTTGCTGGGTAATTCATGCAATGTAATTATGGCTAACGATGATTGTATAATTTGTTTTAGATTTAAGGAAAATGTTTGATCACTTCAAAGAAATGTTATGGAAATGAAAAGTGCTCATCTGATGAAACAAACACTCAATAAACCATAAAATAAAACGATTAGTTCTCGTTTTGACCGCAAACAATTTACGCGAAAAATACCAGTTTAAATGACAAATGCTTCAAAGGTGTCATTCTTGCATAATTTAATTTGTGAAATATTTCAACAATTACTACGCGAAACGGCGATTGTGTAATTGTGCATGCGAAATTTGTGCGCCCAAAAGTCAATTTAGTGTAAAATTTGAAATGACTTTTTTTCAGAATGGCCTAAAAAAATATATAAAAGTATGGTTGAAACATGTGTTCCAAGATAAAACAAAAAACATGGCGAAATTTATGCATGTGACACACAAGGTTGTGTAATTTAACCAAGCGAAATGCTTTCGCCAAAACCCGCAACGAAAACAAGAATCTGTATCTGAATCAACAATCCAAAATTTCAGAATAAACGCAGAGTAAGAGCGGAAATTTTAAGTAAACAAAAGTCCCGTGTGCTCTCGATAAGTAAAATTAATGTAAACATTGGGTTAAAGTCGGGCAGCAAATTTTCTGCTGAGCAACTAGAAAAAAGTCTACGTCAAAGTGAAGCGTAATTAAAAAGACTAAAATAAAAAGGAAAACAAAAATAAATACATACGAGAACCGGGAAACGTGAGGAGCATTTTAGTGAGGGGAAAATGTTGCAGCAAATTGAAGGCAGCACGCAGCGAAATGATAAACAACAGGGGAAAAGTGCAAGCTGCAAACTCCAAACTCCAAACTACAGACTCTCGACTCCCGAAAAAAAACGTAAAAGTTGAGACAAAGAGCAAGCCACGTGCCAAAATGTATTGCATACTTTGTGGCGCAGACAACAGCATGTTGCCACGCCCTCACGCCCATCACTCATGCACTGGCACATCAGGTGCACTCAGAAAATAAACGAACCCCGAATCTTTCGAATAATTCTGGATATTTAAAGTAAAGAGTGAGTAATATGCATATCAATATTTTTAAACCTATGCTAATTAATGCTAATTAAGCTAAATTTGTAATTAAAAAAATCTTTGTTAATGTTTTACTTGATTCGGTTTTCTTATTTAAAATATAAAATTGGACCATTTATTTGACTTTATTAAGAAAACCATAAAGGGATTAATAGTTTAAAAAATATATTGTTGCATACTTTTAGACACATTTTTAAGTGATTTGAAACCCTTGGAATTGCTTTCATTAATAAAAGTTAAAGTTTTAGTCCTTTTAATCTTCTCTTTTCTAAAAATTAAAATACCTGAATATTTGTTTTATCATGCTACATTTTTTCAGTGACCTATGGCTGTGCCAGGGTTGTCATCATCAACAAAGTAATCATGCATCGTCGTCTGGCGTTAAAAGTTTGCCCAGCTGCCCATTTTTTTCGTACCGAACCATCCTGTGTTTTTTTTTATTATTTCTACTTTCTTGTGCTTTCTTTTTTCCTGCACTGCTGCTGTGCAAAATTTTATTATTAAAATGCAAAATTGAAAATGGCAGCAACGTGCTAGAGAAGTATAGAGTGAGTTGTGGGCCCCATGTAAGTGATGCGTGACAGGAAAAGGCGAGGGAAAACTCAGGGAAAACAAGGGGAGGGGCGGAAAAAGGATATCCAAGGCTCCAGGACGAGGCACTTCAAGCTGCTTTGATATTAAGAAGGAAAAAAGAGCACACTAAGCGTCCTTCCTTTGTTGATTCAATTTAAGTTTCACTCAAAGCTATAAACAAAATTGATTTCGCCTAAGTCCGCTTACACATATAACCTCAATTTTTGTATTCCTCTTTGGTCTCCAATAAAGCGAAATCAAAGCTTACCTGCAAAGAGAAGAAAAAAGCAAAGAGTATGTAAGTAAATTGTATCAGATAAAAGGTGAAATTATACTCCTTATTCACAGGAATTTGCATTTAATTAAAAGATTACAGACTAATAGTTAGGTAACAAAAAATAGGGAAACAAAATTGGTTGCTTGTCACCTCAAATGGCGAGTGTAAAATTTCATTTAATTACATAGAAATGCCCAAAGTGCTTAGTGGTTTAAGAGAGAGATAGCACGAGGGTGAACGAAAGAGACGGCAAGTTGTCAGGTATGTGTGTGATTTTGTTTGGCTGACATTGAACAGGAAGCTCGGGTTTCAAACCCAGATGCAAAAAAATATGTAATGGGACACTACAGGGAAAATAGGAGGATGAGAGTCAGAAAAAATGAGACCAGGGCTAATAATAACATTTCCATGTGACAGACAAACAGGCAACAGGGTAGAAAAAGCGGCAAAGAAATATGAATATGCATCATAATGCAGTGGGAATACAAAAAAGAAACTCTCAAGATGCAAAGGAAATTTTAGCGGCAAATGAGGCACTGGGAGAAAATATTGGTATTAATTTGCATATTATTTTTAATGAAGTAATCTTTTGTAGTAATAAATAAAATTGAAATCATAAATTGAATTCAGATTCTAAATTATATTGGACACCCTTATAAAAGAATTGAAAACCGAAATAATTTCTATTATTTTAAAACAAAAAATTTTTTTTTATGATTTAAAATCATTTGAAAAAACCTAAAAATATACACATTATCTTACTATTTAATTTATTATTATATGTAGATTTTATATACAATTTATAATAAATCCCTATTAATTCTAAACCTTTTTTTCTCTGTGTAAAAAGAACAATAAGAACCTGCCACCTTAGACCGTGGAATGTTCGATGGCGAAACCCCAGGGAAAACTGAACAAAAAGAAGAGGGAACCCATCCACTGAAGTGGATGAAAGAAGCAGCGGAGCATCTGCACATATTCTTTTGGCCTGCGGTGTCTGTTTGGCGATGACAAAAGTTGATAAACTGGAACAAAGAAATCAACAGAACGAGGGAATCCACAGAGAAAACTGCTAACTGCAGCAGCAAGTGCAAACTGCTAACTGCAACTGCTGATGGGCGAGATAAAGATGACGATCCCATCCGACCCGCAATAAATATATACACATGTAGGGATATATGCTAGACCCTAGACCACAAATCATTTCAGATTTTCACCCGTTCGTCTGGCAATTAAAAAACAATTTCCGGCAGATAGAGAAACGAACACAACACAAACACAATCAAGAAAAGAGGAGCCGAAATCAAATTAAAATCAAAATTAAATTTCGAAAAAGGGCAGCACACGTTTTTCGAGGAATACGAGAGAGAGAGATTACTGAAAAGGTGGAAGAAGAAAAACAATCGAAAGCCTAGGTAAATGTTTGAGAGCCGAAAAACGAAATGAGGAATCCCAAACAGAAGCGGCAATAAAGAACAACAAGAACTACAACAAGGGGCAGATGTTTTCTTTTTCGAATTTTAGGACAGCTGAGAAAGAGAGGGGGGGGGGAGGCTATCGAAATTGTTTGAACAGGTTTTTGGATATGTTTAAATTAATTCTGGTAAATTGGGCATAGTTTGTAAAGGCCGAACATGTATCAACTGCCTTAAATGGAAAGTCTGATAGTCCAAAGCAACTTTATTATCGGATGAGTTGGTAACTATCGGAATTTACAGATGAATAGGACATGCCGGTTTAATAAAAGTATCGAACCTATATAATATTACAATTATTTTATTTAATACAATTTAATGAAATATGTAAGTGCCTGAGTTCTGTTCTAAACTTTAAAGGACTTCCCTTCCTTCCCAAGTTATTTTCCTGAAAATCTTTTATTTACAATCTTTTTTCGTCTGATACCGATACTCGGAAGTTTGAGCCTTCCCAAAAATAATGCAGGAGCAAATATTTGGCAACCAGCTAAAAAATTATACGTATAAAAACTGATGCTGACAATGACGATGAAGATGATTATGAAGAGTTCCTGGAAGGGCGTATCCTATACGGCCCCCTCTCCTTGCCAAACCCCTTCCTTTACCCCTTCTTCAACCCCTTCTTAACCACTCTAAAATGAAGCGAAAAATTCCACAGGCAGATGTTTTGCCAGAGCGGCAGTAAAAAAAACTTAATTACACTTTAGATTGGCACTTTAAAGCTGAGATTGAAGGCCGAAACGAAGACAAGGAGGAGATATTTATTAAAAAAAGGAGATCTGCGGAAGGAGGAGGGCACCACACTTTAAATATATTTTAGGGAAGCAGCTGCTGTTGCCTTTTTATATAAAAGGTACTGCAAAACAAAAACAGGTAAGAAAGCTGCAACGGAAAATGCAACTGCCTCAGATGTTGCTGCTGTGTTTTTAATGTTGCTGCCGTTGCTGCAATGTTGCTGCTGTGCGCTGCATCATCAACGAATCTTAATAAACGCCGGCGACAACAGCAACAGCAGCAACAACAATTTATGTTTGTCTCCTTCGCTGGCATTTTTTAACAATTTGTTGTTGCTGTTGCTGCTCGTCTTATATATTTTTTGTTGTTTCGTTGGCTTGAACGTTTTTTAGGTCAACGAAATGCCAACAGATGAGGAAGAAGAAGAAGCAGCTGGAGAAGAAAAAGACAACGATGCGAGCAAACATAAATATAAAAAAAGAGAGTTGGGGGTAGATGGTGAAGCAGAGGCAGCTGGAAACAGGTAGGTAGAAGAGGAAGAGCCAACAAAAGTCAAGTCATGGACCATATTTGAAGTGCACCGAAAGAAAATGCTGATTATAAACATTATTTAAATATAGATTCTAACACATAAAATACACGATTTTTATTTAATTGTGATGGTCTATAGATATAATAGGGCACTAGGTTCGAATCCTGAAGAACTACAATTTTTTTTTAAAATTAAAAAATGGTTCATTGCTTTAAAAGGTAAAGCATTGTATATCAACATGCACACTTTTTTCTCACTGTGTAGTCTGTTGTTGAACCTATTGTGGTTGTTGTTAGAGCTCTTTTTTTGTCTGTTGCTCGTCTATAAATCTCTTGGAGAATAGAACAGAAAGCCAAGAGGCAAAGAATGACCAAAAAAGCAAGAAAAAAAGCAGAAGAGAATGATAGAGAAGCGATAAAGTCATTTGCATAGTTCAACAACAACAACAAAAACAGCAGAGATATAAGAGCCGAAGAAGAAGCAGCATCATCTCCACACACCTACAACAAATAGAAAGAAATAGTAGAAAAAAACTAAAAGAAGGCCCAAAGAGCGCGATAACCTTTCGAAAATCAAATTAGAAGTTGAAAAAATAAAGAGGAAACGGGCAACACAAAAGGCTAACAACAATCAAATTTAATCAAAAACTGGGATAGTTCAAATTAGAGAAGAAAATAAAGAGGAAGCTATATAAATAATACTTGAAAAGGTAAATACGAGCTTTCTTGGCGAAGTAAGAGAAATGGAGATTATATATTTTTCTCAAGAAGATTGAATGTTGAGAATGTTTTAGTTGCTGGAATTCTTCTTAAAAGAACGCTCTTTGAAAAGTATTCATTCTCCCCTAGAAAATTCATCCATCGATTAATCCATCATAATCATCTGCTATAAGTTCGCCCGGAGGCTCCTGCCTCCCACTCCACTTTTAATAGCCCGTTTCTAATTTGTTTCTTATGGTTATGCGGTTTTATTCGGTCTCTCCGGTTGCCTGATATTCCACATTTCGTATTCCTCCGTCAAAAACCATCAGAGAAGACGCGTCTGAAAGCCGCCACAACACATGGCAACCCATTGCCTCACTCAGCGTTATTATTTCTACACTTTTTGTATTATTTTTCTTCACATTTTGTTGGCTTTGTCTTTTTTATGACGTTTCATCTTACAAACACAAACCAAAACAACCGAAAAATGCATAGGATGTAGTCGTATGTGTATGGTTAAATTTGAAGATGATATTTTATATTTAAATGGTGCTTCAAGACGAGGGGCATTATAAGGTTTGAAAAAGATTGAAGTGTTTGAAGAGATGTTTAGTTGCTCTTCGGTAGAAATTAACGAAATTATAGCTATACATTGGATTATATGAAAAACATATTTAAAATGATATTATCTATTTTTGGAGATAATTGTTTTTCCATAAGAATTTTTTCCAAATCCCGTTTTGATAAAAACAATATCACCATTTTTAATCAAATTCCTTACATTTTTGTTATGATTTCATGTTATGTCATATTTTCTTTCGAATTGTGTTGAAGTTTTTATTGTCTAGGGCATTGAAATCTTCGTATTGGCCAAATAAAACAGATATTTCTTTTATGCTTTGTTTGGGGACAGGTTTTGAGCGATTATGAAACCGCCAGATAATAAGCCAATGTCTCAAAAATTTGATATTTACGGCTCACATCTACATATGTACAAACCGTACACACACGTATGAAATGCAAACCGAAGAGCAGGTGTAACCGAAATCATCATTAACAAAAGAAGTCGAACGAGGCAACGAAAAATACGAGGGGGAAAAAAATAAGAGCCAAAAGACGCTTAAAGTTAATTAGTCATTTTATGGGCTCCTCGAGATATTTTTGGTCATCGACTGGCTCTAATGGGAATTTTATAGAATTATGTAAATTCAGGCAATTCCGATTTTGACCTGCTGCTGATAGGCATTTGATGGGTCACAGAGACAAAGGGCAAAACGAAAAGAGGAGACGAGATCCCGAGAATTCCCAGTGCGAGGCTAATGCTAATTGCGCCTTAAAGTCCCCAAAAAGAAATGGAAATTCAAAATTTATAATTTATGGGAGAATTTTGTAGCTTGCCCGGGGAATTAGTTACAAATTAGAAAATGATGTGGCTTGTCCTCCGTTGTCTCGTGTCCATCATTTTTCCACAAAACCGAAAAAAAGACAAGGAGTAGAAGTAGAAAAATAAACAAGGAAAAGCCAAGGAGGATCCTTGAGTGAGAGGCAGACACTTTGTTATGGCACCCAACAAATCCTTGGGCTACCTGGGATTTTCCCCCCTACGATTTCCCCCAGCCTTCCCCCGTTTTCTTTCACTCGGAGGCCCCGGGCTTCATCTTGCTGCTTATCCTTGGCTCAGCATCCTTGTCGCTCCATTTGCGTTTAGATTTTCTCGCTTTCACTGCGCTTGCTTTTCACTTTTCTTTTTTTTCTGCACAGTAATTGCGGCTAAAAAGGGTATTCTATTTTTCAGCCATAGACATATTTTGTAGTGAATTAGAAGGTATTGCTGTCCAGTAAGCCTTGCAAATTAATTTACCAAGGAGTGGTGAAGATCTGCCTGATCTAAAGTACTTAAAATTAAATAACTGAAAGTTAATAATTGTTTTGCTCCTAAGTTGGTGAGCTAAAATTAAAAATATACAAAATTTAAAATTAATATATATAATATATAAATATAAAACGAAATATCCTTTAAATCCTTTTCCTATATTAATATTTAAATATTAATTTAAATGTTTCTTTAAATTATAAAAATTGTTAAAAAGTAGGTGCTTAATATTCGTTTTATTGGTATAATTTCCCAGTTTTTTCCAGACTTTGCATCTGCATCTGCTCTAAATACTTCCTGTTTGGTCCTTGGGTAAACAATCTGCACCTGCAGCTGAGATTTCACAGCAGGTGAGTTTCCACCATCGCATCTCTTCTCGCACTTTTCCCGGCTTTTCCCTTTGCTCTAATTTTGCTTTTCCTTTGGATAAAGATAGAGGTATCGCCGCAGGCGTTTCTCGGCAATTTCCACGCGTGGCGTCCGCTTTTTCCTCCCCTTTCCTGTTGCACTTTCTTCTCGTGTGGCATCCTGGCAAATCCTGCGGATCCTTTGCATTTAATAATTAAAATATCCTGGGCCAACACAAAAATGATTTAAAGTGTCAACGCCAAAACGGCTGGGTTAAAAAGGGTTTTCCTTTCTCAGGATATCTTGGTCCTTGGTCCGTTTTCCCCAGCATTTTCCCCCTTTTTTCCCGGGCGGCCGCTTAGTTGGTTGCCATTTTTAACGCCTTTTTAATTATTTTTCACTTTGGCAAATGAAAATGGTGACAAAGAGAGGGAAAATAGTGGAAAATGAGTAAGGCAGTGGAGTTTGCTTCCAGGGGGGATGGTTAGTCCTTCGCATTTTCCCCGTGTCCAGCTGCGCTTTTCGTAGCTTTTCGCGCTTTTCAACTGTCATCAGTCGCAGTTTTTCAGCAACAAAAGTGGCGAACACAACTT
This sequence comes from Drosophila pseudotakahashii, assembly GCA_035046095.1. Taxonomy (NCBI): domain Eukaryota; kingdom Metazoa; phylum Arthropoda; class Insecta; order Diptera; family Drosophilidae; genus Drosophila; species Drosophila pseudotakahashii. Next base: position 1,528,937 of record JAWNOE010000198.1, read on the forward strand.
TAGTTAATTTCGGCTAAGTGCCACGCCCCCCTTTTTAACGCCTCCCGGTTGACAGACCCCCCAGTTTTCCACCCATTTTCCTCCTCTCTCCTTTGCACCTCTTTAACCTGCTATCCTGAGGTGTTTTTTAATATTTGAATGCACTCATGTGACTCCTTCCCTCTCTTTCTCTCCGTCACGCAGCCCCTCCCTCTCGCACTCACGCATATGTGTAGTGTGCTCTCCTCTTCCTGATTTTCCCCCTCACCCCATCCATCCCCCATTCAACATCCCATTTTCCTCTTATTATGCATGACGCGCACGTGAAAAGCGAGAGAAAAGTTTTTTCTTTTCTTTTGGCAGACAGACACCCGTCACGCCCCCTTTTTCGAACGCCCACCTGAAGAAACGAATTTCTCGACTTGACACGGTTTTCCCAAACACCCACAGCATCTTAAAGAAGCTGTATTAAATTTCTGCCATATTTTAGCTAGTCTTATTTAACTTTTTAAGAACTGTGACTCATTGACACCGACTTTAAAGCCAAATGTTTAAACAGAAAGTTTCTTTCTGCGGGGTTTTCGCAATTTTGTGACTCACTCCAAAAAGCGGAAATGTCGGCTCGTTTGGTTTTATAATTATAAACTTTATTATTATTATGTGTGCCATCTAAAGTTGGTCAAAATAGGCGGCTGACTAAGCCACGAAATATTTTTTTGTTCGTTAGCTTTTTATTATTTTTCGGTAGCTTTTGTAAAATTAAGAAGCCAGTAAAGATAATTTTTTTATTTGTTAAGAATATTTCATCATGTTTTCAGATCAGATTAAATATATTTTTTAAAGTGTTTTTTTAAATTTAAAGAATGCACTTTCGATTATATTTTTCTCTATCCTATGCTTTTTGCCATCTGTGCTTATTGCATTCTGTTCTTTACGGTTGCAATTCGATAAACTGAGCTCGAAATTCAATTTTTGCTAGCTGGAAGCCGAAATCGTATCTCTTCTTTTTAACAGATTTTTTCCTTGGTTTTATCTTTGGTTTTTTTATTTGTAAAATTGTGTGTCGTGATCGCTGTAATTGTGTTTGTGTGTCAATCTGCTGGCAGTTACTCACACGCCGAAAGAGACGGGTAGATGGGGGAGTGAAAGAGAGGGCGAGCGGCACACAAAAATGCACTTGCCACAAGATTAGAAAAGTAGGAAAAACTTTAGCAGCTTAGAAGGAAAATTCTACACGGCATTGTTGCATTTTTTGTGAGCGGTAGAAAGAGATGGGAACATAGGAGCAGAAAGAGAGGACAATACCTAGATAGAGAGGAAAAGACCTAATGACATTTGTACACAATAAGGGGAAACATCATGGGAAACAGACGAAAAAAAACAGTCAACAGATTTCTATCAACTTTTGGCTGAGCTTTTTTATTTTCTGTCTTTTTATCTCTCTTCACCTCTTCTTTTTTTTTGTGCATGTGGGAAAACAACATTTTAAAAGCATTTTCTTATCTTAAGCCAACAATGCAGGTGAAGTGAAATCTCTTGACAGATGCACTGCAGTAAAAATAAAATCAAGAGATTAAAATTTATATAAATAAAATATATTTAAAAAAATTAATTATTATCTAAAAAATATTTTTCATTATAAAAACCTGTTAGGATATTAACACAAATTTAAGCAAATTACTAACTTGCACAAAACTTGTGTTAAAAAATTCTTTATTCACTCCGAAATATTCATAAGGTAGCAGGCAAATGAGAAAATATAACAAGTGCTGCTAAAAACTGGAGGCTACGTCGAAAAAAGTGTAAATTATCGAGTTTATGGTGCAAAAATGACAAGCGGCCAACCGAAAATCCCCACCCGAAAAAATTGGTATGTTAAAGGAACATCATTCTCCTGTTTTTCCCACTCAATTTTCGGGTGGCCAAAGCATTTTGTATGTCACATTTGTTTGGCTCGCTGTGAAAAGTGGGAAAATGGGGGGCGTGGCAGGCAGGCAAATTGGCAGTCACCAAAAACACAGCACCCAAAAACAAAAAAAAAGTGCAGCAGCAGAAAGAAAATTTTACGCGACACGCATTCCGAAAAATGCAAAAATGGGGGCCGCAAAAATAAAAGTGAAAGGGCTGAAAGGTGGGGGGCGGTGAATGCAGCGGAGTGGGCGTGGTCCTTGTGAAAATTCGCATGAAATTGTGGTTTTGTTTGTGGTTGGGGAGGGGGGCTCTCATCAGAAAACCACCCACTTGGCTTCGAGAGAGCATCGAATGTTGGCAGCCATTTTGAAGAGGCATCCTTTCGGCCCACTTAACACCCAACCCCCCTTTGGCACCCACCCATGTACATGTGTCCATTGACAGCGACGATTTTTGCCATAATTATTATGATGATGCTAGGCATTTGGCAAACAAGCAACGGAAGGCGGCGAAAAAGGGGTCTAAAAAGTGGGCTGAGGGGCGTGGTCCAGCGAGGACATTGCAAAATGCCAACCATGGCAGATGAGCCATTTTATTGCCTGTACATTTGCGGTTATTTGGTCGCCCAGAGGGGAAAACACATGGGTGGGGTACAGGAAAAGTTAGGGAAAATGGAAGGGGGACCGTGTACCACTATGGGTCAATTGTTTATGCGCGAATTTGGTACAAGTTTGGAAAACAGAAGAGAAAACCAGGGAGCCGGAAGGGGCGGTGGGGGGTTAATGGGTAAATGCTGAGTGCATTGCATTCTCTGATTTACGAAACGGCTTCTGGGGGGCCAAACTTCTGATTGAAACTCAGAGATGAAATTAAATGGAAAATTGAATTGGGATGCATTAAAGGAAAAGGTTCTTAAAACAACCTAACTGTATCCACAAATTTAAAAAAAATAATAATAAAATAACTTTTTATTAAAATAAGAATTAACATACTCCTCGATTTTCCGTAAAAAGTGCTTGTAAATTGATTATCTATTTCGCCACCAAATAATCAGCTAATGGCGAACAAGTTCGAGCAAAATAAAGTGCAGGAAGATTTTTCGCTGCTTTAGCAAATTTGCAAATGTTTTGCCAATCGATGGGAAAGCGGGAAAAATCATTGCTGATTTTCCGAATGCAGCAGCATGGGGGAAAATTCACTGGGTGCATCTGTTTTTGATTTGAAAGACGTCAAAGAGGGAAATTCAGGGGGCGGGGTAGTGAAAAAGGAAAAACCCAGAGAGAAGATCGTGTAAACTTCCAGGAACGAACGATAGCTGCGCTAATTATTGCGCATCATTGATTCGAGAGCAGTGATGAGGGGTTAAAGGGGTTCAGGGGTGGTGGCTGAAAGGGGGTTAAGCGGGGCTAAGACTCATATCAATGATGGCCACTGTGCTGAGATGAAACCGATAGCAAACTCCGACCATCTCTTTCGACAGCGTTTCTCCTTTTGCAGCGTTTCGAATTTCGAAATTTGAACTCGAAGATAGCTTGTTTTGAGGGGGGGTGAAAGGGGGGTTTTCCGGGGGTTATTTGTCATGAATGAAATGAGCTTTACGCATGTGACGAAGACGAGGAGATTGATGTCTGTCGCATCCATTTATAAAGCAGCAGAGAAACTAATTTTATTTTTTTCGCTACGCTATAATCTGATTTACTCCTCTTTTCCTCTTTTGGTTACACTTGATTAGGATTTATTTATGTTTCTCTCTCTATTTTTTTCTGCCAATTACAATTACATTTAGAGCAGCTGCTGAAAGCTACTTAGTAAAAAGAGGGGGGAAAAAACACAGCGATGGAGCGACGACAACTTTTACTTTTTCGCTTTTGTAATAGAGAAATATTTTTAGTTGTTTAGTTATTTCTGCACTCCTATTCAGCTATTTTAGTTGGCACTTTCTTTTTTTTAGCTGTGAAAATAATTCATAAATCTTGGAAAAGCATTGTTAATTAAACAAAATGAAATGGAAAAACTTACAACGATAGTCATAAAAAAAACCTTTCACAAGGCCTTTTTTGCGCTTTTTTTACATTTCGCATCATTCACTGGACTTACCTAAAATGAGATGGAAAAAATAAATAATTAGTCAATGCTTTCGAGAAATCGGATCAATAAAATTTATATAAATGTGGAAAGCTGTGTGTATATAATTTAATATATTATTATTAAAAGAAAGGTCATTTAAAATATATTTTACATAATACAAATCTGAATACGTCAGAAAAATATATCATAGCTTTTGAAGGTTAAATATCCCTCGAAACATTTAGCTTAACCTTTATATATTTATGAACTGTATAATCATGTATTTATGAACGATTTATTAAAACATCTTCATTGAATTTCAGATTTATTCCTCTCGCTTTCGTATAAAGTTCATTCTGAATGTCAAGAGAGTGAATGAATAATTATGATGTCAGCGCAATTATCTCTTGAGAATTAATCGATGTTTCTGCATAAATTATAATCACACACGTTTAGAGCAGATATTTCGTTTGTCACAATATTTAGCTTGAGAATGGAACCCACAGCAATTACGAAACTGTCTTTCATCCCCGGGAATTTTCGACCATAAAACACCAAAAACCAATTTACCAGCAATTTTTGCTCGATCTACGGGCGGCTGAGAAGGAAGTTGAACTTTATAAATAGCCAGGCAAACAATGCAACAGGAAGGCAGGGGCGTGGAAAGGGGGGAGGTAGTGATGCATTTTCCCCTCCCCTCCACTCCCTTTGCTCTGTGGTACATTCCTCAATCAATTTCGTCGGTTTCCTCTGGCGTCTCCTTCGTTTTTCTTATTTACTTTGCATTAATTAAACATGCCCTGCCACCTACTCAGAGATCCCCCGCCCCTTTCAGCCGCCCCCCATCTCATCAACTTGGTGTAGATTTTTCAACTCCCCCACTTGAGCACTGGAAAATATTTGTATTTTAAATATTTGTATTTTTATAAGAATTGAGTCATTTAAAATCCGGTTTCCCTAAGCACTAAAATCAATGATTACTATAAAAGGTAGCATATTTAAAACGGCAAGTTGAAAGGACAGAAGAAACAGCTTGACATAAAAATCTAAAATAAAAACCAAAATTCGTAAATAATTCACGATGGCATACTAAGATGAAATTGGTGACCCCAAAGTACCACAAAGTATTAATACTACAAATATTAAACTGGGAAAAATGATTGCTTTAAAATTAATTTAATTTATTAATTAATTTTTTTATGAATATTTTTCAACACTAAGATTTTCTTCAAGTGTATCAGTAGCATCTGCGGCAATCTTCGGTTTATATTTAAATGTCTGTGTGGCAGAGACGCACGTGCAGCACTTCTTGCCTCTCCCTCGCACCGCAATAGTCCCCTCTCCCTTTCACCATTCGTCTCTGTCAAGTGGCACTGCATCGGCCCCTCTCTTTCGCACACAGCCTCAACCCCACCTCCCCTCCCCTCTGTCACAACTACTGTGCCACATTGCAGTTTGTCATTGTAGCAATTTCAATGTTGCGCTTGTCAATTTTGCTGTTTCTCATCCTGCCATCTCACTCGCTCCCTCGCATGTGAATCCCCCTGCTAATATAACCACCCACCGCCACGCCCCCTCCGCCCCTCGTGTGGCTAATGCTTTTTCCAGTTATTTTGCCACAGCAGCAGAAAAGCCACTTAAAGTAAGCGGCAGCAACACAAGTTGCATGTTGCCAGTTGCAAGTTGCTGGTTGTCTTTTTTTGCTTTTGATTTTCTAGTTTTTTATTTGAAGAAAAACGAAAATCGTCTTTTGTGGATAATAATTTAAACAAAATTCTAAGATCTAAAAAAGACTTTAAAAATAATCTGTATTTTTAAGCAATTTAAATAAATATAATACTTGAATAATTTCATTATTTCTGCTTTTATTTGTTTGATATTAAATGAACAATAATTGGTAAATATACATAATCGAACCAATTTGTTTTTAATCTGCTTATGTGTAGCTACTTTTTGTACTACGTTTTTCTGCAAAAGCTTTGTTAGCTCTTCATCAAATGAATAATTCAGCCATTAAATAAAGCAAATAGCATTTTTGTGAGCAGAAAAACTTCAAATAAAACGTACACTTTTTTAAACTCATTCATAATAAATTTTATCACTTCAAATTGGCAATTCCTTTAGCTAAAAAGCGTACACAAAAATAGCAAAGCTGGCAATTTAGATATGAGATCTTGCCGACTCTACGAATAATTCTTCATTGCCGCATGGCAGCATTTATTTTGTGCTCAACTTCCCCCTCATTTTTTGTATTTAGTTCTTTTTTTTGTGCCTGCACACAGACAATTTAATTTCAATGTCGCCGCAATTTGTGGGCAAAGGGAATGCTCTCTTTGTCTTTGTCGCAGCGAGTGAGGGAAATAAATAGTTTTGTTTTGACACTCTTAAGGCGAAAATGTCAGCGGCGCATCTCCGGCTCCTTTCTCCACTTAATTCTCCGATCTTCTCTGTCCAGCTTTCCATCTGGAGCCCCCAGAATTTCCACCCTCTCAGTCTGCCCCGCCCCGAAAAATGTTCCCCTCGCTTTGGAGAGCCTGCATTTGACAAGTGGATTTAGCATTGGTGGCACTCAAATAGCAAAGCTGACACAGAAATGCAAGAAAAATATAATAAGCGAATTTCGGAATACCCTTTTTATAGTTAGGAATAGTATTAATTAGTAAAATCTTTTCATAGGTATTTATGAAACTATTAAATTTTTTGGACATGTAAAGAAAATTTATTTTTATTTTAAAGAAATCGGGAAAATGTTTTTTAAAAAAGATTGTAATAAAACATTTTATAAATTCCTAAACTTTTAGTTTTTTATAATTTAATTAATATATTTATGATAAGGTTTCAAATTTATAGAAAAAAAGAAAAGTGTATAAAAGTGACGTAACGAAAACGAGGTTCACAAAACTGTTGGCCAAGTGTTTTGGGCAGCTGCTGAAAGGCTTTTGCCACTTTTTGTTAGTTTTCTATTTCCCTGTTTTTTGTGTTCTTTTTTTTGCGGTTTATAGGCGTTATGATTGGATGTGTTTTCCCATTTGTGTTTGTGTGGGCGTGGCTGGCGCAACAAGTTGACAATTTAGCTGGATTCCGTTTCCTCTTTTCTAGTTCTTTTCTTGTTTTCCCAATTTTTTTTTTGCTTGCTAATGAGTTTTTAAGTGTCACAAGGGGAATGAAGGCGGCAGAAGAGAGTCTTCATAGTCCCCAGTCTTCTCGTTATTCTCTTTCTTCTCGCAATGCTTCGGTGATAAACATAAACTGACTAAGCAAAACCAGCAACAACTACCGTTTTCCCACTGATTCTTTGAGCCACTTCTTACAACACTTCTTGTATGTTCTCTTATATTATTTTATTTATTTCTTCGCTTGTGACATTCTTTTTACAGTTATAAATCAAGCGCAAGTCACGTACAGTGTTCATTACCTTTGAAGATTACAGTGACTGTTGCCTTGGAGCAGAAAAAATACTGTTAAGACTGTACTCGGCTTATAAAGTGGGGCAACAAATTGATTCGCAATTTTCTGTTTACACCAAGAATATTTTATGCAATGTTACTAAGAATACCGAAATAATATTTTTCAATTTATGGGAATTATAGATCCCTATTTTATAAGGTTTCTACATTTTATTTTGATGGTATAACAAATTCTATATTTTGTAAAAATATATTTTTAAATTGTCTGTTATTTTCCAAAATAACATATCACAGCCTATCCATTTGTTTTCTGTGTACCTATCGATGTCTGGCCATATTTTCTCCAGGTGCTGCCCTTAATTTTCACACCTTTTCCCGCTTTTCTGCTTGGACAGCTGCACTCCCCGTATATACAGGTTCTCCCTGCGTGTTTGTGTGCTGTAATAAACCCCATTTACACCGACAATTTTATGCTTTTGTTTATTGTTTGCTTTCTCTCCCAGAGTTCGGGTTCATTTCAAAATTTGTAACGAACAAGAGGAACAAACCCCAAGAAGTGGGCCACATACAATTAGAAGGTGAGGCACGTCATCGCAATTGCTTAGAGCCTTTTAAATATTTATACATTCCGCTAATAAACAATAGTGAAGAATACCAAATATTTGCAGTTTGTTTACTTATTATTTCTCGCTGGCTGCAAAGTGAAAAGTTCTTCGCTTTTATTTCCCTCTTGTCGCTGGGGGCATAAAAAATCTACCAACAATGAATTAATTAGCATTCTAGTGCAATATTTTTTATACTTTGCAGTAAAAAAGGCACAAATTAAACAATAATAAAACCACCAAATTGTGGCCAGTTTTTGTGGCTGAGATCTTGCAAATTTGCCAGAAAGACACTTTTGCGGCTGCTGAATTGAAAGGAAATTTAATTTAGAACTCAATATTTTATACAAATTATTTTTAAGCACAAATCACCGAAAATAATGACTTTAAATTGAAATTTAAACAACATATAATTGGCATTTAAATTATTTCATTTTTTAAATGCCTTTAGCACTCTCGTTTGCCCCAATAAAGCCTTGAATGTGCATTGAACGTTCATTAAATATTCACGCAAATCTTTAAAGCTTTTGGCAATTATATTCTGCATAAAAAATGCACATAATTTTTGGCTTTGCACAGTTTAAATTTGTGCAAAAAACAAAAAAGAAATAAAGATTCGAACAGCGCAAAAGGAATTTCTATGAATTATTTCCAAATATTTTCTTTTCGCCATTTTCAGCTCGCATAATTGAATTATTCTCTGTACTCAAAACACAAAAAAAGAAGAATCGAATGCACTAGCCATCCATAAATTTGTAGTTCTAATTAAACAAGCAAAATAAACACGCATTATGGGCAAATAAAAACGTAGAATATCCCTGTTACATGTTTAATTTATAAATAATTTGCCAACAAACGAGGCATACTTTTATCTTTGCAAATAAATAAATTAATTTGCTTATGTCTGGCATTAAAAAGGCTAAAGTGTCCGTTGCAAAGTCAATTCATTGAAATTTATCTGGTCTATTAAATATTTATGTAAACATTGACAAACACAACAAAGTGGGCGAAGTGGGTGGGTGGGAGTTGAAGGACATTCGCAGACTCTGACAAACGCATCAAATTGTGCAAAATTAATTAAAATGCATTTCATTTATGAAATTTAACAGGAGTTGTGCTTTCGAGGCACTTTGAGTACCCTAAAAATATTATTGAACAGTTATCTAATATCTATGAATTTTGAATAAAAATAAAATAAATTAAAAGAGTTAATTAATGATTATTATTTAATTTAACCAATTAAATAGTATCTTAGCCCCAAGTTAACCTTAAACTAATATTCCCCTTTATAAATCCAGCATTATAATCAGTTGCTTATGGATAGTGAAGCCGCACCACCTTCACAACTGACAAATTAATTGAAATTAATTTAATATTTAATAAGCTTTTGACGCGCAGAAAAAACTGTGTAATGCTTAAAGGTAAATTTTATTTTTAATTTAGTGGATATTTTCGCCCGCCGTCTTATTGATATTTTTTACGCGTGTGTAATCAATTTTCAATTATGTGCAAAATTAATAGCAAACGTTTTCGGTGGCATGTTTGTTAATCAGGCTCTTCTACCACCATTTTCAATCCCCTTTTTGCTATCGCAAACTGACTTTTGATTGATTTGGTGGCACTATTAAAGCGTATTTGGCTGGAATGTCTTTGGGCACGCAACAGCGATTTTGTTTTACCCTCTTCGTCCTTGAAGTGTTAAGGATTATGCTGGTTAGCACAGGCACCCCTAAAGACCCACCCATCCACAAAATCAGCCCACCAGCTTTCTACTTGGAAAGGCAGACAAAGACATATTCCTCGAGTAGATGGAAATCAAAGGACCAAACACACAGACAGGAAAATTCGGGGGGAGAGAAAGTGAGAAGGGGCTCCCAACATATCGATGACTGCCAAAGCAGGGTGTTTAAATGGGAGGTTTAAGGGTATTTTCCGAGCCCATCCCCCCTCAAACATTTCCCTAATGGCAATTGACATAATTACGCAAAGTAGTTCCTCTCCATTTCCCAGACTTTTGCTCAAGGTAGGCGAAAAGTTTTTCAACTTAGATTAGACCTGCCCCACAACAGCACCTCCACTCTCCACGTTTACCTTCAATTTTTGTGCCCCACCCCAAAATGGAAATTAGGCTTTAAAATTGCCCTGGAGGCGTCTTTAAAATTTATTGCTGCCTTTGCTGAAACTGAAATTCCCTTTGCCAAAACCATTCCTAAATTTATTCAGCCTACTAGAACATTTTCCAGGGTTTTTCAGAGGGCTGTGTGCACTAGGAAAAAATTTAACAAATTTTAAAAAATATTATTGTATAAGGAAACGAAAATAAATTGGAGTTTCAAAAATAATTAAAATAATATATTTAAAAATATTTCATTTTTTAAATAATTGTACAATTAAATCGTATATTTATTTCGTGTTTCGGCTTTTGTTTCAGATTGTTAAGTCAAAATAGCAACTATTGGAATGTGAGTATGAACTATTTTATTTTCCGTGTATTTTTCCTGCCTTGAGGTAAGTGTAATGAAAATTACTTAAACGCAGAAAAAAGAAGAGCAGAAAATACAGCCTAGAACTTCTAAGCAGAGTTATGCCTGCTTTTCGGCCCGAAGGGGAAAATGTTTGCCAGCACCGAAAAGCCAAGGCAAAATCAGCAAAAAGCGGGGGTTATAGTAAGGAGTCAGAAAAGAAACTGTTTGACTTCACTTTTCTGTTTGTTTGTCCTTGAATTTAGCTTTCTATAGCCGCAAAAGCCAGCCCGAATTTCCCCAACTCCCCCCGCACAAAGTTATTATTACAAGCACATTTTCATTGCCAGACAAAGAAGAAGGGAAAATTCAGTAAGGGAAATAAGGGCGAAGACCAAGTCAAATTGGCGCCGAAAAAATGTTTCGCATACATTTTCACTGGAAATTGATTTTTTTTTGTGCCACCCCGCCCCTTTTGGGTTGTCAATTGAATTCATGGCGTTTTATTTGCCTTCCTCGTTTTATTTGTATTCTTTCTGGTATTAATTTTTTGTTAAAGAACCCGACACTCAAGCAACCATCATTTGTCAGCGGCTTTTCCACTTTTGGCAGGTGATTAGCGAGTGCAAATAAATATTTAAGGCTTTCTCCCCAAGCTAATGGGGGTTTTAAAATATTTTCCATCCAAATTAAATGTGAAGTAGCTAATAATGAAAAGCACCTAATGGATGCGAAATTTAATGTTAGATTTAAATTTGAATAAACAAAATAAGCACTCAAGGCAATAAACACATAAATCCATTAAAACGCATCAATTATTTTCCTTTTTGCCCAGATAAATTACACAATAATGATGAAATTAATTAAAGAGCTAAACTCCATTTGATTTATTCGCAATGTCTAATTCCCAACTAAGTTTGAAGTCATAAACATAAATTGAATTTTGATCCGGCTCATAATTTACATTAATCATTTTGATCTTTAAACCGAGCTTAACAACAATTATTTAACGCATTCATAATTCATGCTTAATTTATTGAGGCCACTTTTCTCCCCCCAATTTTCTACATTTTCTTATTCTTCTTCCGCGTCTTGCGGATTAATTTAACCCCTCGACTTGAACTCTCTCTCCCACCCAACCGTTTGATTAAGGAAACTTTAAAGTTTTTAATTAAAAGCACATTGCTCTGTATTTCCATTTATAATTCAAAAATTATCAAGTGCAAAAGTGCAGGGGGATATAGAGCTGGGTTTTTATCCCATTCATAGACTTTTATTGCCATTTCATGCGCTTCAATGAAACTCAATAAAAATACCATTTTTTTATTTTTTGCTCACGCCCATTGAAAACGAAAGGCCATAGAAAAAGTTTAATATCAGAAAATTTAAAAATAAATCGAGCCAAGGGATGGAAGATCCACGGAGAGTGCAATGAGTGTTATATAATAAATGCAGACGACAAACAATGGATAGAAAAAATATTGGCGAAATGATTAAAAATGGAAATAAGGAAATGCAATTTTTTACACTTTTCCCGCAGGTTTTTTGCGCCACCATACCATTTTCCGTTTTCCGTTTGTGTTTTCTGTTTGATTCCGTAGTGAAATCAATTTTGTGCAATGCGTAAAAAACAAATAAAAATATTCCGAGTGCAAAGTGAAATTAATAAAAAACACTTTTGGGGGTTGCCTGCTGATCGATTCGTTTGGGGGTTGCAAATTTATATTCCACCTTCCTTTTTTTTAATATCCAGTTTAAGAATTTATTATTTGTTGAAATATTTTCATCGGGTCTTAATTTCTGTCGGCCAAATGAGCATTACGAGGGGTGTTTTTTTGGGATGACAGTCGGCACAGCCGGATTTCAAATGAGTTTTTACACTTGAGACACGAAATTAAAACTTGAACTGTGGCCAAAGACAAAAACCCTTAAAACACAGAGCCACCCTTGGGATAAATCCTACCCCTCTTCCTCTCGATTGAGCAAATGAAATGGAATGTTTGATTAGAAAAATGTTTTGCATAGCGTAAAATTTTATATTCCTTTTACCATTCGTAATGGGCGTGTCAAAGGGGGGGAGGCGGGGGAGGTATTTTAACCCCCGTGTGACGACTTAAACGTTGGAAACGAAATGCGTTTTACAAAAAAAGGTTTTCACAGTTCATTTTGTGTAATTTCTACAATGTTGCTTTGCATTTCTCTCAGACAGAGAATCCCCTTTAACCCCCTAAGCCCCCGCAACCGCCCCTCTTCCTTTCAGACAGATGCACAACCCTAAAAAAGCGAATTGATATGCTTGAGAAACCCGGCAAAAGTAACAAAAGCACAGAATTGGATTGGATTGAACCGAAAGGGGGATTGCATTTTTTTAGGGGGTGTAGTGGGTTAAGGGATGCACTGATTTCGGTGTCTTCAATTTTCCACCAAGGGTTGAAGCCCGCGGGGAAAACTTTACACACATTTTCCACCGCCTTTGTTGTTCTTTTCCCTGTTCCACTGCGATTCGAACAAATTCGAGTGCTAAACGATCATTATGAGGTTTTAACCAGCCCGGGGGGTTGCAGAGGGTTAAGGTTTTGTGCCTTCAGGGTTTCGGTTTTGTGACTGCGAAATTGAAACATTCGGATGAGGTCTAATTAATCTATTTATTTAGGCGGATTGAGCATTTCCAAGGGATTTTTGGAATAATATTATTATAGCATTTTACAAAGAAGACAGGGGAGTAGTAAAAATATTTTGGCATTATGATAAAATATTAAACTACTTTTAACTTGATTTAAAAATAATACATTTTTTAAGTCCCAAATTAAAAAAATGTTTAAAAACTGTGTATAATAACTTTTATTTGGTTTTAAAAATAATTAAAAGTTTAAAAACTTGTTATCAATCCAAGATTTCTTTAAGTGTCGAAAAATAATCTTTTTAATTTCTTAAGTACCTGACAACTCCATGAAAAATCCCAAAAAATGAACCCTCTTCATTTTAAGCTCATCCCAGTTGATCTAGACTTGACCAACTTCTGCATAGACACTCCACCCTCTTAAAAAACCTTCTTCAACCTGAACCCAACTCTCCTTAACCCCTTAAAGACCCAAGTCCACTTAACCCGCTAACTCCAATCAAGGAAAAAAAAACCAGTGGCGAAAAACAGTCAGCCATAAATTTATCAGCGAAACATGAAACGTGCGAGTGGCCAAAAAAGATACTCCGATACGTTTGGTCAGACTGAGATACTCCGATAGCGATAACCAAAATACAGATACAGATACGGATCCAGATTCAGATTCAAATTCAGATCCAGATAAAGATACATGCAAAAGCAATCAGTGTATTGACCACAACGATTTTTGACATGTTACGCATACAAATTAGAGCAGACTGCCCCTTCATTTTTTTTCTTTTGCCCCAGCCTTTTCTGATTTTTTCTCTTTGGCTCATTTGAAAGCGAAAGAGCAAAAAGCAATCCCCAATAAAGAAGCCAACAAAAGGCAAAAAGGAGAACTGAAAGCAGAAATCGGCAAACAGAAGCCAAAGAAAAGTTGAAGCAGTTAAAGAAAGAATTATATGTATAAATAAAAACAGCATGGGCAGAAAAAAAGAAACGAGTGGGGAAAAAAGTGCTGAAAGGGTAGGAATAAGTAACGCAAAATACAGAAAAAATAAACATACAAAAAACCCACAAGATATGTGGGCGAATGAAAAATGCTCTTCAAAAGGTAGAAAACCTTCTTTAGGGATACTAAATAAATGTTTGTATTAATAAACTGAATAAATATGAAAAGTGGTTGAACAAAAATCGAAATAAATTTCTATTAAGTAGTGGAATGTACGCATTAAGATAAAATGTAAAACACTAGTTTTTTTTCGAAAATAAATAAATTATTTCAATGAAATACAAATGTGAATTATCCCTATTTTACTATATTTTTTTATTCCTATTTAATTCCTCCCATTTAAATTTTCCAATTCTAAATGCAAAGAGCTTAAAACGGAGGATTTATTTTGAATTAAAGAATATTTCAATTTAGGGGAAAATAAAATCGATTAAATTCAACTATATATAGTGGATTATAAATAAGCATTAGCACGCAAAAAAAAACTTCCATCTAATCAAGAAATTCCCAGAGAAATTCAGCAGAAGTGGACAAAAAACTATTGGCATCATCATCAAGTACCCACAACACAATCCATGCTAATGATCCAAAATATCTTCAAGACACAGTCCCCCCGGTTCCAATTCCAAATTCCAGTAGCCAACGCAATTAGCAAAAGGTGAGAGGGGTGAGGGGATTTTGAGGTGAGGTTCGCCCCCGTTGATTCAGGCGTGACAATCGCCACTGAGTTGGTCAAGAAATGCCATCACGTCAGACGTTTTTCCAGCGACTTTAATCGCATTCGGAATGCACAAAAAAGAATAACAAAAAATATATAAAAAATAATATGGTAAATCAATTAATATTCAAAAGCTGTTGAGTCAGTAGCTTCTAGTAAAATGCAAAATGAAAATTCAAATAACCCAGAGATTAATCAACATTAATTGATATTCAAAAGCGGGTTCTCTATCAACGCTTCATGCAAATATTTATAGAAATTAATTTTTGCACATACCGGGCAGCAACGTCAAAGCGAAGAAATAAATTGGCTTGGTGTGACAAAAAAACTGTAAAAATCATTGACATGCCGATAAAAACCAGCAAGCAAAAGCGACGCATAAAACTTTAGAAAAATATTTATTTTCTGCAAATGCTGGGGAAAATTTTTCTGTAACCAAAACCAATGACGAGGTCGTTCGGAGGGTTAAACAAAAAAGAGGGGGGAAAATCGTGCTAACTTCGTCATCAGTCAGCAAATGTTATTGAATTTTTATCATTTTTATTTACCATTTTATTGTGTGTCCGCAACTCGCGAGCAATATCATTTTAATGTTGAGATATTCTGACTGCAATTCGGCTGTGAATGGAAGTTGTTTAAACAGCTGCCGGTTTAAATCCGCCACCCACCTCAAAAAGAAAGAGCCAAAAAATATAGAGTGCATAAACATGACTACAAATATACGGACCGAGAGATATAAATTCTCCGCTTGCGAGTTATAAATTCCATATGCCAAAGCATCAAAACAAAAATGCGTACTAGTTTCTTTTTTTTCTGAATTTTACGCTACCAAAATAAAACTTTTTAGGGATTTTGTAGAGGGGCAAAAAGTATGTATCTAATTCCATTGGGTTGGGATATAAATTTGGGGAACTCTTTAAAATTTTAAATATTTAATTTATCTAAAATAATATTTTTTATTTTATTTCTTAGTTTTAGATTATATATTTAATTATTTTAAAATTTCGGTTTTCTTTTTAGATTTTTTTGTCACGTAGTTTATCAAATATAACCAATAATTTCTCAGAACTCTTGAAACATTTTCCCACTCCAGTGTGCCATTTCTTTTATTTATTTAACTCCTACCTTTGCATATCAATATTTCCCCAACAGACACTGAAATTCCAGCTAACTAAACCAATTTATTGTATCCAAAATCCCCTTTGTATCCCAGCGCCTCTGGCCGTCTCTTTTCCACTTTTCCGTGCAATCCAACTTTGATTTTGCAAATGCAAATTGTGAAAATATATATAAATTTTGCTCTGCAGGAAAAGCGCTTCTCATTTCCACTGCATCTGTTGCTAACCTCTGTGCTTTCTACCTGTCTCTTTTTGCAGCCCCTGCACCCTTCTCTTTTGCTCTTTTTTCCCCCTTTTCTGGGGGCAACACATTTCCGCACACGTCGCTGAATTTTGCACGTAAAAAATGTTTGAAACAAACAAAATATTTGTTTAATTTATTTTAATTTCAAAGTTGCAGCAGTTGCAGATATTTTTTGGCCAGCGGAAAAGGAGGCAAAGCGTGTGTGTGTGTGGAAAAGGAAAAAACAGGGACAATAACAACTCCGGAAAAGTGAGAAAAGCTAAGCCACAATCATAATTCACGCGCTAAAAACAGCAGCAGAAAAGCGGAGAAAGCGGGGGGAAAAGAAGTTTTAGGAGCGCAGGCACTTGGAAAAGCCAGGAAATGAAATGAATGTGGAAAAACTCAAAGGGAAAACGGCATGGAAAACCGAAAAAAAGGAAAAGGGCGACAGTTAGCAGGTAGACAAACGAAAATAAAACCCAAAGGCAGACGAAATAAACATAAAAACCCGAAGAAAACGCACACAAATTGTTGCAAACAGCCTTCCGAGATGTTCTTAAGCAATATCCTGCGTTTCTCCTTGAGACACACACAGGATTTTCCGAGGAAAACTCAGCCAAATTGGAAGGCACTTCAAGGATCAACAGGAAAAATGTCAAGAAAATTAAGGAGACGGGGTGGAAAAAGAGCACAAGTGCTGGCTAAAAATAAACTGAAAATAAGGTTGGAAAAATGTAGTTTTTAGGATTGAAATTCTGACCAATATACACATGTTTTAGAAACCGATGATAAAATATTATTTTTATTTATTTTAAGATTTTTTCTAGTATTTTTTCTCCAGCAAAAGCATTACATTTATTATTTCGTTACCTCCTAATTATTTGGCCTAGGCCGCAAAAGGCCTCAAGTTTTCCCACTCCTCGTCGGTAATCTTTTAATGTGTTTTTAATGTCGGATCCCTCAACCCCTGGAAGTATTCCCTCTCGACCACTGTCATCAAATTTAATAATGCCCCCGAGTTGAGCAATTCCCCAGAAGCTTGAGGCCAACAAAACCACTCGCAGAGAGTTCATTGATTTCTGATTCTTGTTTTTTGAGTCGGAGGCGTTGACAGTTAAGCTGCAAAGTCAACTTTTACGAGTAGTTCCCTGTAAAAGCGCTAGAAAACGCGTGTCAAAGGCCCAATTAAGATGTCAAATCAACACGTTTTATTTATTAAATGATTACGCACACAGAAAACACAGCGAGGAGGAAAATGCGGGAAGCGCCATAAAGTTAATGGTGCAATATATATATTTTTAGAGGGGAAAAACTAATCGCAGACAAATTAATAAAGAAGTTGCTCCCCCTTTCAAGTTCCCTTGACCGATTTGCCCGATTGACTGGATATAATTCACATTTAAATTTAGCCCCAGCCCTTGCTTGTTTTTCCACCGGAGTTCTTTAAGTATTAAAAAGCATTTTGCAAGCAAAGTATTATATGTGGAGAAGGGAAAAACTTTGTTGAAGCGTGCCAAACTAAAGTTTTCTTATATCCCACTATGTCCCCCTGTTTTCCACCGTCTATTTGTGCCACTTTTTTTGGGGACAGTAAATATTCTTGCATCATAAAAGCTTTCCCCTTATTTATGATATCCTTACTTGATTGCATTTCGATCATGGATTTATGCAAGGTTGCAATCAAAAACTATCGATAGGTTTTCAATATTTCGAAATATCGATTTTTATAGCTTTTTCTTGTAATTTCCCTGAATTCACTGTATGATTTATAGAATATTGACTGTACTTTAAGTTCAGATTCAATATCGAGAGCTCTCTCGATAACAGTAAATGCTGCCAATTGACAGGATCGAAAGTGAGCGGCTGAAACAAAGAAGGCGGTGTGGAAAATCGGGTGGAAAATGGCGGAGGAGGCTTGCGAAGCTGATAAAAAACTTTATGCTGACGTCAAGCTGCAGCAACAAAGATCAACAAAAAACTAAAGTGACGTCGCAAGGTGACAACAGCAAAAGCGACATTGGAAAAACGGTGGGAGGAAAATACCAAGGAAAATGGAGGAAAAAAGGGGAGCCTGTCATAAACAGGGGATGTCAAAGGTGGAACCGAAAGTTTTAATTGATTTGTGATATGCGTGTGCCAAAAACAACGCAGAAGCAAGGGATAAATTAGAAATTACTTGGTAGTAAATGGAAAAATAGGGTCAGAGAAATGTTTTTGATAAAGGAATTTATAAAGATTAAATAATCTGAATTCATAAAAATTAAAGACCTTTCGTACTACGAATAAAGAATAAAGAAATTAAAGATTGCTAACATTATAAATAACAAAATCCCGGATTAATACTTGGAATTTGCAAAGATGTTCTTTAACCTATTATAATCTTAGGTCGTCTTATCAAAAGAAGAATTCAAAAATTAATAATCTACTTTTCTTAAAAATAGGTTTATTAAATATAAATAATTACAATTTGTATTGGTTGCTGATAACAAGTATCAGAAATAAACAAACACAAACAAAAAAGAAGTAAACTTACCGATAAGAAAGAAGTTCCAAATATTTATCGCTGCTCTCCTCGCACTACTCCCGTCCAATATTGCCGTCTCCTTCATGGCAATTCGTCGCCTCATTTTGCCAATCTTTTTTTATGTTTCTGCTCTTTTTTTCCTTATTTTTTGGGTGGGTTTAATAGCTACTTCCGATTTCCTTTTGCTAAAATAAGTTTTGCTATTATTGCAGCAATCCAAAGGGTTCTTTTAGCTTCTTCTAGCTGCTGCAGTTGCTGTTGTTGTTGTTGCAACGCTCCATTGCGTTGGTAAATGTTTTATTTTTATTATATGTGGATATATTATGTATTATTTATTGCACATGAAACTTATAATGGTTATCCGAGAAAACGAAGAAGAACAACTGAAAAGGGTTAAGAATGAGGAGGTTGGTTAAAATTAGATTTTAAGATACGGGTTTTTTGGTTTTTATTTTAGGTTTTTTACTTTTTGGGTTGGACTATGATTATTTTAAGTTTTTAAAGATCTATTCTTTGAGTATTCAAAGTCTCTTAGTGTTTTTATATTTCGATTTTAAGAACAAAGATGAAATAAGTGTTTATCTCCATTTTTAAAGTTTTTGAAGATGGTTAGGGGTGTTTTAGTTCCATTCCACAGAGTTCTTGATTTTTAATTTTTTTTGGTGGTGATTTGGTCTTTAAAAACTTCTTTATATCTATATTTCTTTTCGTTCACGATTTTTTTTTGTTTGTTGTTTGAAGATGTTTTTTGCTTCCAATGTTATATGTTAATTGGGTTGTAGTTTTATTGTTTTATGTTTGTTTTATACTAGTTTTTAAGTAGTTTTCTTAGCGATTCTCCTCTCTATCACTTTTATCTTTATCTTTGCTTCACCTTTTTCTACCTCTCCTTTTTTCACAGTTATAATTGCATTTATGCTTCACACTATTTCGTAGTTGTTGTTTGGGAGTTGCAACATGTTTTTATTGCTTTTTGTTGTTGTAGTTTTGAGCAGGTAAGAAAATCACTTAAGAGGTTTTCAAGAAACACACACATGGACACACAACCACACGAACACACACGTTGGAAGGCAAACCTGTTTTCCAGGTAAATCGGCAAAGGTGTGCGCGTGCGAGGGGGATGGAGCGATCGCAACAGATCGTGGATTGAGAAGAGAGGGAGAGAAAGAGAGAGAGATGACGCAGATGCTGCGTCTTTTTTTCTTATTTTTTTATCTTCTCTTCTTTATTTTTTCTTTAAGTTTTAACTGTTATTTGTTTTAAATAATTTGTAAGGGTATTTTGGTAATAATTTATTAAAATATTTACATTTATTTGTTTGTTTGTATTTGAAAATGTAGTTTTTAAAATCCAATTTAAAACACCTTTTACACCTTGAGATTTTGTTTAAATTTTTATACCTTAAACGTAAGATTTGTTGTTGGTTTTGGGCCAATATTGTTGATGCTTTAGTTGTTTGTGTTGTTCGCGCACCCGCGAAAATGGGAAAATCGGTAAATCGGCGACACTACGACGCGCACTCACTTTTTCGTTCCGTTCGATCCGAAAATGGAAAACACACAAAACATAAAATTTCAAGCCACAAACCACGCGGTTTGATGCCCTGGTTTGATTCCCTGGTTCGATTCATACATGTTTGACGAGAGAGTGGTTTGAGCGAGGGCGGTTTACAGCTCTGTTACATTACAGTACATTCCAACAGCTACGTTTCTATGAAGTTTACATGCGTTTGCCTGGCTAACAGGGCCAGTTCGAATGGATTTAAGGCTAGGTTCGACAGCCAAGCACTCTCTCTTCTTTGCAACTCTCTTACCACTTTCTCTTAGCACTGAGTTTAACATTTTACTTGACAAAAACCAAAAACTGTTGTAACGAACACGCAATGTCTACATTTCTTACCGGCTTTATCATTTCTATTTTTTTAAATTTTATTTTCAATTTTTTCTAACGCGCGTAATTTTTTTAAGCCGAGCTTACATAAGAAGAAAACATTTTCTTTTAACTCAAGTACATAAGAGCATTTTAATGGTGCTATGCATTTTTATACCCTTGCAGAGGGTATTATAATTTTGGTCAGAAGTTTGTAACGCAGTGAAGCAGATGTTTCCGACCCCATAAAGTACATATATTCTTGATCAGGATCAATAGGGGAGTCGATATAGCCATGTCCGTCTGTCCGTCTGTCCGTCCGTCCGTCTGTCCGTCCGTCCGTCCGTCCGTCCGTCTGTCCGTCTGTCCGTCTGTCCGTCTGTCCGTCTGTCCGTCTATCCGTCTGTTTCAATACCGTTTGCGAGCTCAGTTTAAAAGCTAGCGCCTTGAAACTTTCACAGTCGTCCTAAAACATGTGTACGCAGATCAAGTTTGAAAGCCGACCCGATCGGACGTCTATATCCTATAGCTCCCCTAGGAACAATCGGAAATAGCTTTCACAAAATGAAGATATTTCGCTCAGTGTAAGAGCTATTGACAAGAATCTTTCTAAATCTTATTATTTTACGTATACCTTGATCAGGGTAAAAGCGCGTGCCGATCGAACGTCTATATCTTATAGCTCCCATTGGAACAATAGGGTGAAATCTGCAAGGGCTTGCCGAAGTTAGCTTCCGTCCTCGTTTTAATTAAACAACTTATAAAGATTGTCTTTTTTAAATTTTGACAGAACTTTGCAAGTTCTTTTTAATTGCATTTTTTTAAGTAAAGAACTGAAAGTATCAAGTTCAGGTCGCCACCAGCAGGGCCCAAATTGTGACCCAATTTGTATCTTGGGCCATGGAAAGCACTGGCGCCCATATCTCTATCGCGATCCTGTAGAAAGCGATTGTTCTTTCGAAAATCTAGGCGAAAGAAACGCCATAAGGTATATGCTGGGAGGCATACTACCAACAATAATTGTCGGCTCAAGCAATTGCAGATGCGAAGACGTCGGCAAAATCGACGCTGAATCAGCCCAATTATTAGAAATAAAAAAAGGATCATATAATGTAATGGTTTTATCAAGTGCCTTATTAAAGATGGCAGTGTTTCACGCCAACATTTTCAAAAAGGAGTTTCACAACTGTCCCAATCAGTCAAATATCCTTGGGAAAATAATTGAAAAATGCGTTGAGGAAACTAATCTCAAATATGCCTACTGGTTTGGCGAATTGGAGTCGTGTGCTTCACACAGAAGAGCCATCCTTAGGGACTTCATAAAATTCTTGCTGCACGATCATTGCGTCAGATACCATGAAAAATGGTATACAGACAAACAAAAGTCCAGAGAAATTGACCACGAAATAAAAGCAGATCGAGCTAAAAAACGACTATTAAGTACAATGGACTAACAATTTAAAAAAAAAATTTGGTAGAATATAAGTATAAATTATTTAAAGCCCTGACTCCGTCTCAATAACATTAAGACGACAAGTTTAAAAATAAACTGGCCGATCTACCACATTTTTTTAAATGTCGCAGGAAGAGTGGTGTTTGGTTAGACAGTTGGGAAATAATGAAATAATGAATCCGTTGCCTAGAGATAAACCGCCGACGATAGTCCAAAATAATCGATAAATACGAAAAATACAAAAGAGTCTCTAGTTCCAGTACAGTAAATATTTGTTGGTATTTTTAGGCCGTATAATATTTTTTTTGCTTTTGTTGTGCGTCATCTCTTTTTCTTTTTAGGTCGACTAGTTCTTTAAGTTTATCTTGTAGGTTTCGGAGCTCTGTCTTTAGTTGTTGCTAATTGTTTTCATTATTCCGTAAGTCCTCTTCAATATTATTTAGTCTTGTTGATATATCCTCCTCCTTTTACATCATTTTTTTCCGAGTCGTTTTTAAACGTTTTTAAAACTACCATTGGCAATTGCTGGAATTTATCGTGGTATGAAATCCAAACTCATTATAACAACCTGTCGGGTTAATATGTTTATTCAATTTTGGCTGTATCCTGAATCTGCGCTGAAAGTAGACAACGAAGATCGTTGAAATATTTTTGTTTCCTTCATAGTATGTGTCTAAGAAATTTTAGCCCAACAGGATTTCATTTAAAAACTTGAAATAATCCGATTAATTTCAGTGCTGGAAATCTGTTAAATCTGTTTCGTCAAAGAATAAATACAAAAATTCACCCCCTCGGAATCGCGAACTTTAATTTTTTAATAAATTTTAAAATACATTCTATTATTATTTAAGATACACAGTGGTGTCACAGAAATTATTTCCAACCGAAATCCGTTATAGTTCTGTTCATTTTCGGATTTGTTTTAACATTTGGTCAACAGACTTTAGTTTAACATTCGCCTAGCAGCTAAAGAGAAGCGACTTGAAATAAGAGCATTCTTCTTTTAATGTTCAAACTACATTTCATGTTAAAGTAGAACACAAAACATTTATTAAATAATGCAAAAATATATAAACGTTTAAAAAACATTTGTTGAAATAAATGTTGTTTTTACTTATTTATACAAAAAAAAAGTCATTTAAATAAAAAAGCTGAAATGGAAAAGCTCGCCTTTGGCAACATGTTGCGTTTTTCAACAAGTTTTATGCGTCTTTTTTTTTCGAAAAAACTCGTTTTTATGGCCAACAAGAAAAACCAGTCGGGAAAATTAGTCAAGAAAAATAAGAAAAACCAGCAACAAGTAGGGTGCAAAAGAGACGGTAAGACGGTTCGAAGGAGAGCGAGATGGGTGGATGGTGCAACAAGTTTGAAGGCAAGAAAACTTCGTTAAGTTCGCACACATATGTACGTCCATCTCTTTCGCACCCCCTGAAGATCGCTGTTAACGATCTAAATTTAACCAGTTTTTTTTTTTAAGAAGAAGAGAGGGAGAAGAAGAAAAAATATAAGTTGTTCCTAAAAAAAAATTATTTTATTAATTTTTAGTTTTGGGTACCATTATTATTATTATAGTATGCAATTTTATGTTTTAAAATAAATTTTAAAATTGGGTTTTATACCACAAATAGTTTAAATTGTGGAGAAGGTCGTTTGATGACATTAAAGAAATAAAATATTTTTATAAAGTTTGAAGTTAAATTTGTTTACAGGTTCAAGATTTCTTGTGGATATTTTTCTTTTTGCGGTTTTTGTCGCCCGAGTTCATGTTTGCTTTGCCTGATGTTTCTTCGCTTCTTCTTCTCCTCCCCTCCTCTTGTCGACCCCTTCTCCTCGTGTAAACCCGTTTTCCTTAAAAACAAGTTATTTTCAAGACGAAAACCTCATTGATATGGAACTCTTTTCAGCATGAACCTTTTCTTAGACTTTTTTTTTGACCACACCCACGAGATTTTTATAAGAAAAGGTTTAAAAATTATTGGATTTCTGTTTCTAGATTTACGAATACAAAATACAAAATAAAAAAATTAAATTAAAAATAAAATTTTAATTTAAAAAAATGTATTCAAAATAATATAAAGTTAAGTATAATGAGTTTTTAGTTTTCATAAATAGACATCTTGAATAAATAAACAAAACAAAAGGACTTCGACCGCGAATGATTGATTTTTTCCGTCTTATTCTTGAGTTATAGAAGTGCCCTGCGTTTTCCATATTTTTCTTTTGAGAGTCAGCCCACGCGCTTTGCATAATGAATGCATAAAATTTACAAGCAGCCCAAGAATGGTAAATAATTTTAAAACAGATTTTCTGCTCATTCTGCCTCTTCTCCGTGTTCCTCAATGTTTATTGAATTTTTGATTTGGGCCTTGAGGCGATTTCTACTTATCATAAAACTCCGGACATGTCCCGCTACTAAAGACGCATACAAATGACCTTTGGGAGGCCAGGGATCGGGATCCCCGCCTCCATTTCCCTCAGGTGAAAAGCCGACTAGACACGCCCCCCACCACCCCACACACACACTTTTTAATTTTTCTCACTAGAAATACACGCAAAATCCAGCTTAATTATCTCTATCCCTTGATTATGCCCCAGTTATTACCTTAATTTTACAGTTTTGTATTTATTCTGGTGTATTTCCCTTGCATATTAATCGCAACAGGAAGAAGAAAACAGAAGCTGAGGGAAAACTAATGGGAAAAGTCTACGGAATTTGAAATAAATTAAGCAAAGTTGGGATTATTTTATAGAAATGGTTAGAGGAGTTGAAGGAAATGAAATCCTTTGAATATCCTGTTTCCTCAAATAGATCAAGTTTTAGTTTTAACTTTTTAAATCCTTCTTTTTAATTCCCTTAAAAGTTTTTTAGCATATATTTCTTTGTAATTTGAACAATGGTGTATTGAATTACCCCCTTTTTTATCTTTAAGCCGAATTCGAATCCATTTTTGATTTTCTGATCTCTTGATCTTCTGTTTGAAAATCAAACACCAACAGTCAAAAAAAAAAACAAGGCACAAAAGAAAACCAACAGACGAAGAATAACAAAAACATTATCAGAAGCCGCTGAAGATTAAGAATAAGGAGTTGGGGTTAAGAAAGAACCCGATTTCAAAGTTGGAGAGCGCGAAGAACCAGAAGAAAAGGGCCAAAAAGAAGAAGAAACTGACAGCGGGCGAAATTAAGAAACCAAAACATGATCTGCGGTTTTGGAGACTACTTGAATTACAAGTAGATTGAAGTAAAATAAAATCAAAAAAATAAATGAAGGAAAAAAGTGTAGGATTAAATGGGCGAAAATAAATAAAGATTAATACAAATAAAATTAAACAGTGGAGAAAAGTATAGCTGATTGTATCTCTTTTAAGTACTTTAATCTAATTTAAACAAAATAATTTATCGAATAATTTTAAAATTATTTGGACTATTTATTGCAAATGCCAGAATTTTTTGTTTTTAACAACACATCACGCCTTGGACAAAGGCAAGTACTTTTTAAACATTTACTTTCGATCAAGGACCAAATAAAAAAAGGTCAGGTAGAAAAAGAGACAACAGCAAAATGTGTATGAAAACACCACTAAAAAAATACAATAGGAACATATATAAAGAAATAAAGTGGATGATCGAAAAAAGGAGTTATTCATCTAAGCCACTTCTTCTGTTCTTACCTTTTCCATTCCACTTTTTCTTACCACTTCTTGTTGCAACGCACGCAATGTAACCGAAGATTGGTAAAAAGAATGGACAAGGGGATTTTAGGGGAGGGGTACAGGTGCGTCAGGTAAGATGGAAAGAAAGCGAGAGAGAGAGAGAGGGGGATATACAGCGAATGAGTGAGACGGCACATCCCTGTCAGTCAAGTTCAAGAAGTTTAACAACAAAAAAATGGGGCTCAAAACACACTGAAAGGCACACATGTGGTTAGATATAACCAAAGAATTGAATGTATTTACTAATTATTAAGAAAAATAGATACAAGATATTATTTTACAAAAAACTTTCCTTATAAAACATGCATCCCTAGTTAGAAGGCCGCTCAAGTGCCTCTTGTCTCCAGTCTTCAGTCTCCGGTCTTCTGTCTCCAGTCTTCTGTCTCCAGTCTTCTGTCTTCCAAAGTGCAGCCTGTCGTCTGCCTTGGCCATTTCGCTTTGGCCAAGTTAATTATGGGTTTGAGGTTTTCGAACCCAACTCCGTCAGCAGCTGCCAAAAGCCGAAGAAAATGCGAAAGAGCGAGATGGCTGTGGGGGCAGAAAGAGAGGGGTGCGGCGAGGTTAAGGTTGGGGGCTAAATTGCAATCTCTATGAAAATTGGTTCAGCCTGCGGTCGGGGGTCGAAACCATATGCCATTGTGCATATACAAGTACAGTGAAGGTTCAGAGGGTGAACTTTAATAATTTTGTTTCCCATCTCGATTTAATTAAGAATATAAATGTAAAACGAATCAATTTTAAAATGTAAAATGTGTTAACAAAAGTGAAGTTTTAATTAAAATATTTTTTTTCCATTAGAATAATAATAATTATTAAAAAATAATAAAATAAATAAAAAAAATTTAAAATATGATTTTAAAAATAATTTACGAGTGATTTTTAAAGTTAAAAAAATATTTCATTAAATCTTCACATTTTTTTAAATAAATAAAACAACAAATATACAATTACAGCATTTCTTACTAGAGATAAAACATTATTCAAATAATTAAGTGAAAATTTAAATTCCACACTTAATACTATTTAAATTTAGTGCCCACTGTAACCTGTACCAGAGACCTCCGACCAGGAATCAAGTTCTATATAATTGCTTCGTGTGTGTTTCTGTTGCCTTTTGTTTCTTTTGTTGTAACTCGATTCGTGAAACATTCAGGCAAAAGAAGAAGCACTTGAGGGATGCATTTTAATGGCTGCAGGGGGAGAGGGGGTGGAAAGGGGGGCGGGGCTGCTCATTCGCTTCGATTAGAACGCAATTTTCCTGATTTTTTTCTTGCCTTTGCTGCTGCTGCTGTGCGGAACGATTCAAAATTGCTCCATAAGGAACTCAATGGGAATTAAAATGTTTGTTTTCTTTTTCAAGCAGAAAATCGAAGAATAAGAAGCTGGCGGAACAATAACAAACAAAACACCGTACAGAGAGTGGTGTACAAATTCTTTTGGGGCCCACTGTGACCGCCACTTGAGTTCTCGATTTGATTTTCGTTTTCCTTCGAATCCAAAAATACAACCACTCATCACCCCTCGCATTTCTCGCCGACAACCAGCTCTCTAATTTAATTTCCAATTGCACATAATCCGTTTTGGGCCTTTCAAGTATTTGTCGTAAAATTTGATGCGTAAATAATAAAAAAAGGAGAACGTAATAGGAAAAATTCTGTAATTGCCAGGGGAAAAGGGGATTTCTTTGTCTAACATTTCACAAAATATTTTATTGTTAAAATAGAAAAAAATGTAAAAGGAATCCTATTGAAATTATTTGAAAGTATATGTCATTGACAGAAATTAGTTCTACCTTTTTAGGTAAGTTGAAATAAAATTTTCTAAAATTCTTCACATCTTATTTGGGAACTAAAATTACATTGAAATATATATGATAACTAATCAAAAAAATTATAAAATTTAAATTAAATCTAAAATTCTATAATATTCAGGTAATATTCTTGAAGAATAAAAATGCATTGACTATAATATTTGAGTAAATTTTTAGTTGCATTATTTTTCATGGCACAAAAATGTTATAAAAAAGAAATAAAAACTTTCACAAACTTTGCTGTTTGCTGGGCAAAGTAAAAAGTAATTGGAAACTTTATAGCAACTGGCCAAACATCAAATATTATCCACCCCCACCCCTCCGAATATATATAACCCCTTGGCATTTCCCTCGGAGCGAGTTTGATGCATTGATGGTTGATGGTTCTCATAGCCAGTTAATCCATTAGATGCATTGCATATTTCATTTGACATTTGCGAAACACAATTTGCCAGGCAATTTCCCCTTCAAGTCAGCTGCTCCAAGGGATTGAATGTGGAAAATGGGTGGTGGGGGGTGGGAAAATGGTGTATATAGGAGGGAAAATGGAGAGGAGTGTCTATTTGCAGCCACAAAATAGTTGCATTATTAGATTTAAGCCAAACTTAGTTGTTGGGAAGTGTGGGGTTAGCTTTAAATATTGCTTCAAAACGATTGCTTTAACTAAATAATATAGAAAATCTTTCAATAATAATTCTAAAATTAACGTCAATTTTATAATCGAGGAAAATCTTAGTTAGCCCTCCTTCAAGGGAATAATAACTAAGATATAGTATTTATATATCACAATAATAATATTTATATATCACAAAGATCAAAAACATTTAAATGATAAATTAATTTTATTAATTTTATAATAAGTAGTTTAGTCACTAAATAGCTCTGAAACAAATAAAAGATAAGATATTATCTTCTACATAAATAATTAAGTTTTTAGTCATCTTACTAAGAAAAGGCCCTATCCTATAAATCTACCAATTTAAAGTGTAATATTAATTTCTTTTCGGCTTTAAGTATAGGAAAATATTCGGGTTTTCGCCCAACCAAACAAGGGTCGTTGGTCTTTTACTCAGGGGAAAATTACCACAAACCGCCTGTAATGTTTCCCGAACCACTTAAACTGCCTTTTAAATGACCCTTGCCACCTCCCCACACACTTACCAAAATGCCCGCTTAGAATTACAGTGTAAAACACCGAAGAAGTTTCACAGGAAAACCTTTCTCAGACCGCCCACTCACATGCAAAAATTGCTCATTTCCACACACACATGGAAAA
The DNA here is from genome assembly GCA_035046095.1 of Drosophila pseudotakahashii. Lineage (NCBI taxonomy): Eukaryota > Metazoa > Arthropoda > Insecta > Diptera > Drosophilidae > Drosophila > Drosophila pseudotakahashii. The sequence goes on from JAWNOE010000198.1 coordinate 1,557,686, forward strand.
TGGCGGCGGAAAAGCGGAAAGGCGGCAGAACAGAGGAAAAGTGGGCGATGGTCAGTGGATATTCAACTGCTATTGGCCTTGTGCAAATTGGACCGCTTCGAGTTGCTAATTGCGCCCCTCGACCGCCGAAAAAAAGGAGCAGGAAGTGAGCCAAAAACCGAAACTCCCACCTCAATCGACGTTCACAATTATCCAAATGCAAAAATGTGGGGGAAAGGAGAAAAATGCTGGCCAAAATGGGGGCGTGTCCCATATCAGTTTTTCCCTGGCCCAAGCACATTTTCCTAATTTTTGCTAATTGCAAGAAGGAAAACGCAAGTGATCCGCAACAAAGGTAAGGAAAACACGTTGTATCTTCTGGGATATTAATAATTTTCACGTTTTACGTGATCGAAATTCGCAAACAGCTGAGCAAACAAACAGAAACTCAAGGCAAACGAAATGGAAATGGAAAAGGGGGGCGGGGCGGAAAATGTAGATGGGAAAATGCCTTGGTCAGGAGCTTTTCCGTTTAGTGTGCCTGCATAATTGGATTGGCCACTTGCAACTGCAACCGAAACAGGAGCTCAATTAGGAGCAAGTGCCACAATACCCAGAATTTTCGGTAGCCAATGTATCAACAACTTTGTGTGTCTCGATTCTCGCTCCCTTACAATCGATACAACCTGCCTTCTCCTATTTAGCCTACAAAAGCCGAAAAAGACCCATTTCGAAAAATCGTCTAATTTCTGTGAAGAGTTTGCCCTCCGTACACTTCGATTCTCCCGAGAAAATGCTCTTCACACCCAAATGACTGCATCCCGGAGTCCTCGAATATCCGATTGTTGCCTTTGCACCCATTACCATTACCAGTCCTCAGTGGGTTAATCCTTGGGCTTTCCATTCAGCTACCTCACTGGGTTCACACAAAAATGGGGGATAAGAAATTGGTAAACACTGGAACGCAAGGCCTAAGAAATTACCTTAAAAATGTTTAAGAATAATCTTAGAAAAAGATTTATAAACTTCTGATTTTTAGAAAAGATAAGATAGAAAACAGACATCTGATTTTTTATGAGTGACACGTTTTATTCGTGTAGAAAATATATAAAAAGCTAGATCTTTGATTGTAGATTAAATTTCAATATAAAAATAATAAAATAAAAAATAATATAATAATTCTAATAGTCCGTTTCCTTATGCTCATTTTCGGTTGAAAGTCGCCAAGAATCTCTTTAGGCTAATAATTTTCGGGCCAACTCTTTTAGGCCAAAAAATGTTAGTATGCGAGTGCAATTATTTGTCCCTCACTTTTTTTTCCTGCAGCGCACCTATGCCAATTTAATTACCAAAGCGACAGACAGAAAAAATGGAATGAAGGGGATATAAAAGGTAGATGCACAGAAAAAAATATTCCTTATTACAGAAATCTAAACTAATTTTGTTTGTCTAGTGTGGTTTTTTAAAATATTTTCTTATAAAAGACCTAAATAATATAAACAATTTTAGAATAACTTTACTTGAGACACTAATTTATTAAAATAAAAATTATTTAATATTCATAATGTATATATATTTTTTTTTTTTTTAGTGCACAAGCATACTCATACGACCGGTTACCGTTATGAGACGCATGCAACCAAGAAGAAGACTCGTTTTTGGCCAACGGCAGACGAACGAAAATGCAGCCAAATGAGGTACGGAAAAGGAGGGGAAATGGGGGAAAACCGGGTACCGTTAGCTGACCTCATATGAGGACAACTGGCAAAGTGAGGGGGGTGTGGGGGGATTACTGACTGATACGAGACTCGTTATTGATACATCAAAAGTTCGCCAAATTGCCAGCCAAAAGCCACAATATCGCAGATCGCAACGTGAAAGTGGCAAAAAGGCATGAAATGCAGAGCATTTTCGCGATAAGTGGCGATAAAAGCCGACAAACAGTGGCAAAAAGAGTGGAAAAGGCTCTATGAAAAGGGGTTAAAATTAGAGTACGACCCTGACAGCTTTCATTAATAATTATTAATTGGGGAGAAAATTTAAATTTGTATAATATAATTTAATTTAATTTAATTTAAAATTTATTTCTGTTTTTAAACTGTGAATTTTGTTAAGTTTTTTATGTAAGGAAAACTACGCTTATTAAAACCTAAATCATTATTACATATTCATTGAAAAAATTCCTTTCTAGTGATAATATTTTTTTTGTTGAATGTTGTTTAAAAAAAATGGATAGAGAAATGTATTTCTCTGATTTTTATATTAAACTTTAATTTATTGACGACACTTTGAGATGCATTTAATTTTTTTTGCTGCCCCTAATCTTTATCTTTGCCTCCGTCTAAACCTCTTAGCTCGCAGGTTCCATTAGGGGCTTTTAAAAAGTGCTCGACTTCCCAGGCCTTTGATACTTTGTAGCCTGCGTCTTTATCACTTCATCCACTCAACATATTTCCTTTTTTCCACCGCACCCTCTTTGAGCCAATGACTTCCTTTTGAAGTGGAAAACTCAATGCGCCCTTGCCATTTCCCCCACCCAGACATTACCACCCACAACCATCATCGGTTGCTTACTTAAGGAAGACCGTCAACTGTTTTTTCATGGCTGCAATTAATTGGTCTTCAGGTTGCCGGGACAACCCCTTGAGCTCCAGCAGCACCCCTTGCCTTTTTGTTGTTTTTACCTCTGTTTGTTCACCTGATGACCCTTTTTGGCATTTCTGGCAATTGCAGCCAACTGTTTTTGTTTATAGAAATTTGATTTTGTTTATTGTTGGTGGCGAAGGAGAAGCCGAACCAACAGAAATCTCAGTTGAAATAGTTGCTGCACTGCGAAAATAATTGGGAGCATGGGAAACTTATGGTTTGGAGTAGGCATACAATTTATTTAATAATATATAATAGCCCATAAATAAATATTTACTTGATATTTGTACATCTAAGAGAGAAAACATTTGCTTTAAAATTAGTAAAAAAATGATTTGTAGATTAACAAATAATTATATTACTTAACAATAAATTTTTACATATGAAAAAAATATTTATATATGCTTATAAATTTATTTAATTGAATAAATTATTTAATTAAATATTCCCAGACCCTTTGACCAATTTAACGAACGGCGAATGTGGTTCTCATCGTTTACCGTGAAATTGATATTTTATGTGATTTATTTACCGTGTGACCCGGCCACACCACCCCCTGCTGACTGCTGAAACCACCCTCTTTAACCCCCTGACAGGCCTGGTTAACCCACCGCTGCCCCACTTTTTTCCACCTCGACTTGTGTTAACAGATATTTTGTTTCAGCATTGTTGATGGCTGCGATGATGATGATGAGGAGGAGAGGACCAATTCCCGGCGACTCCCCTGGGTTAATTAATATGTCTTGCGACCCTCGCACCCTGATCATCTTCCTTAACCCCCTGCTCCCCGGCTTTTTCTTAACCCACAACCTGCAGGTAAACGCCGTCCAGCTCAACAAGTTTTCCTGGGTATTCTTCTTTTTACTCACCCTCGCCGGAAACCTTAACCCTCCACCGACCCCTGCACCTGCTACAGGTCCCACCCCCTAGGGCGGAACACCCAAACCAACCCCCCCCCCCCCCCACAAGTGCTTGCACAGCTGCTCTTTCCTCGAGGGAAACCCTCTCGAAACTGTGGGAACTTCTCAATTGTTTATGGTTAATAATTGCTCTTGTTGGCTTCTCTTCACCTCGGGGACAGACAACAATTGCAGGCGTTGGCAGGGTTAAGGCGGCGAGAGCGGGGGAGCCCGGCGGAGGGTTAAGGCGGACGAGGGGTGGTCGAGTGGTTGTGCAATTGTGCGTGACTTATTACGATGTGCATGTGCCTTCCAAGGAGTGACTTCATTTGCGGTTCAATAGTAAACTCAACAACCCAACAGGACCAACAAACAAATCGAAACATTTGATTTCGATTTGGTCAATGAAAACGAATGAAGCCACTGACCACAATTTCAATTTCGAGTTGCCAGGAAATTTCGATAGGTTTGCTTGTAAATAGATTGGTCTCGGAAATAGGTAAAATCTTCGAGTAAATATTCGGAAAATTTAACATTTGACATGTTGTATTAATCAAATGCGATCTAAACCATTAACTTTTAATATTTCTTGTATAATTTATTGATCTATATTATTATATTTTTTTTCCATGTTGTTAGAGAATACGAGTATATAGAAAATCAATTAATACATTTTTTATATTTTTTGAACATTTTTTTGGAGTTACCCAAATGTCTGAATGTTTAAAAATTTTTAAGAAATATATACTTTTTTTATACAGATAAATTTGTATACAGATAATTTTAATAATGATCAGAGTGCTCTTGTCTGCCAAGTTATTTGATTAATTACAACCTTATGCTGCTGCAGCATCCCAAATAAATTTGGTGGCAAACTACCACGCCTTAGAAGCCACTTAAAACTGGCGCCAACGAAAATACCATCAGAAGATCAAAGAAATCTTACGAGGAAAGTGTGAGCTGACCTCAAGGCATTGACTTTATTTCGATTAAGGGATTAAGGTTTGGTCTCTTTTGAATAATTATGCCTGAAGGTGGAAAGTGCTATCTTTGATTGATCGAAAAATATATCGAGGTAATTAACCTAGCTGGAAAAACAGATGATAAGGTTTAAAGTTAAAACCAATTTCGTTACTTGTTACGTTTTCATCTGCAATTATTTTTAACAACTTACATATTTTGTATTTTTAATTAAAAATCAAATTTAAACTAGTGATTTATATTTTTATTTATTTATCTTTTATATCGATAAAGAATTCCTTACTTACATTTATTTTTAATATGTTTCATAGATCAAATCTACTCCATTTACAACCCCAATTTAAAGGTTATTCATTAACCGCTCCAAGTTCAGGGTCACTGATCGCACCTCTAATACTCTTTTTAAGCCCAAGACAACGCATTAAGTTTCTAATGCCATTAAAAACCCATCTTAACATCCTACACCTGCAAACTGGAAAATGGTACAAGTTTTGGTCCAAGATCGAGAAGCACGCAAGTGTCGTTAGGAGATTATATTATCTTTTTCGAGCCCAGCTCAACTTCCTTTTCACAGAGGGGGGAACTACACCACACATACAATTATCAGCATGAGATATCGTCTTAAGGAGGAAAATTTGTAGACCAATAATTATTTTCCCACTATTTTCCAAGTCGGTGCGGCGAGGGTAAAAATATATAATTAATAACATGAAAAATACATAATGAAATCATTATCTTACCGTAATGTGAAATGATTATCGTATGTGTGTGAAGTGCCCAACAATGGCGAAAGAGACGGCGATAGCCGGGGGCGAAAGAGAGGGATGAAGTGAAATGGACTGACTTTCGACGCGCTTTGAAGAAACCGGAAGTTGTCGTTGGTTAGGTCAGGTTTTTGTGTTGCGTTGTCTTTCGGATGGCTGTCTTGTATGCAAAGCATTCCATTTGTGAGTGCATCTCAAGCGGAACGTGGATGCACCTTCTATCTAGCCCTCTCTTTCACCCCCGGCATATTGCCGTCTCTTTCGCTGCCCACAGGTGGCCGGGTTCTTTGCCACCGATGAGTGACTGACTCGCAGTTATGTCAGAGGGTCGCCTTTCGGCCTTCTTCGCTTCTCACTTTTGTTTAAAACGCCCTTTTTTGGTGGCATTTTGAAGGGTATGCTCGAATTGGCAACTATTTTAGACTACACTAAATATAAAATTAGATTTAATAGATTAAACTTTTATTTTCATTTAGAAAATGCAATAATTCTTGATACATATATCTGTTTTTAAATGTTCGTATATTAAAGAATATTAGAAAACTTAAAGAATAAAAATAAATAAACACTAAGAATAAAAAAAAAGTTAGAAATTAATAAATAATTAAATGAAAGAAAAAAATAAATATAAGAAATAGAAAAGTATACTACAAATTAATTTAAAAAATAATATGATGAAAGAAATATAAATAATTAAATGTACTTAAATACTTATAGTAAATTAGTGATCCTTAAATTAAATGTACTTAAAATTTACTTATAGTAAATTAGTGATCCTTAAAAAAAACCTGCAGTTTAAAGCTTTTAGAGATCGTTTTTCCAGGGTATTACCCATTGCGACATCTCTTCTCTTTAACATTTTTCGGGTTCTTTGGACCCGGCGGCCAGCCAAGCGGAAGTTGATTTATTTCAGCCGACTGTTCGCTTCTTCAATTCGGCTTTCGGTGGGAGAATTTTCAGAAAAGTGTTGCATTGTGCTTCCCACCTACACCGCAGAAAGAAAATTGTTGGAGCATAACTTTATTTTGAACATTATTTCTGTCCCTTTTCAGTTTTTAGATTTCAGCTCCTTTCGTTGAGCTTATCAAAATGAAGAAATATTTGTAATAATTAGCTGAAATTATACCTGGCACTTTTTGAGTTCGAAGATAACTTTAAAAAGGTCTTAAATTAAGTTGGCAGAGAGTAACATAGTTTTCAACCAGGTGGAAATTTGTTTGGCCACCCACTGTTGCCAATGCATTTCACTTCCATTTTCAATTCATTTAGCTCCGTTTGTTGCTGCTATTTTCTTTTTTTTGCGTTCCATTATACTCTCTATGTTACTTCCTCCTTCTATTTTTTATAAGCAGTTTTCAATCGCATTTCGATGCGCATTTTCATTTGGGGTCAAGAAAAATCCATTAGCAGTCAGTGGAAGTTAAATAGAATCCATTAGCTGCTGCCCCCTCGTCCCTTATACATTTTTTTCGTAATAAAAACTCCACACAGCCTCTTGGAGGGAAAAACCCGTAAAAGCACAGGGAAAACATGGAAAACTCGGGGAAAAACTTCACTCACGCAATGCCGAAATCTCGGATGTCTTTGTTGAAGGAGTTGAATGTGGAAATTTGTGGCGTCTGGCAATTAAATTTCATCAGATGTGTTTCCAATACCTGGGCCATTGATCAACTTTTGGTATCCATTTGAAATAGAATTTATGGGATGTAATCATGTCATTTGTCTGGGGATTTTTTCCGGCTAAGATTAAGAGCTCACTTAGCTTGGTTTATTTTTTATTGGTTTTAGTTAACAGATGGTTTATGGCCTGATGATATTTTTAAATATAAAAGCTTGTTTCGATTTTTTCTTAGGCTTAAATGAGTATGCATTTACTTAATATATTTAATTATTATTTTGTGAGTGAAGTTTTAATTTTTTTTATTTTTAGCAAAAAATCTAAGATTTGCTTATGAATTTATTTAAAAAAAATAAAAGCACTTTTAATTTGTTTTGTTTTATATCCTTAATTTATACATGAAAATGAATATGCATTTATTTATTAAATTACGAACCCAAAAATGTAAAAATCTTTTAGTCTAGCTCTATAAATCTAGCATAATTTCTATAAATCTCAGGGAATTGCAGCATTGGCGAGTCGAAAAGTTAACGTACTTAGCCGTGTTATGTTTCTGGCCGGAAGTGTCTGTCCATTTACCCCTTAACACCCCACTGCCCCGCCCCACAAAGTTTCCCTATTCCAGGAGAATCTGCCCCTTTGTCTGTTTTCCCATTTCCCTTCTGGCGTTTTCCCTGACCCCATGCTGACACGCCAAAGGAAAATCTATTAACCTCCAGTGACATATTGCCAGCTCACACAGATACTCACACAGATACTTCCGCACGCACTCACACACACTCGATCACACACACGCACACACTCTAATGTGACACAATGCATATTTATGGCCCCATTTGTGCAAACTGTCGATAGATAGTCTTTTGGCCAAAAGGGGGAGCAACTGCGAGGGGTTAAGGCAGTGAGGGGTTAAGGAGTGGCCAGTGAGCTATGGATAATCATAAAGAATCCAAGCCAACTCGATATTTACTGGCAAGAAAAAGAGGTAAATTGAATTGACTTATTGTATTGGGACAATTTTCTAAATTTATTACCTGCAAAAGTTTCTTTAACCAAATATGAATGTATAATACGAAGTACAATGTCTTTATAAAAATATGTTAAAATATGCATTCTTTTAAATTAATAAATACCCAAAATAAATACTAAAATGTAAAAAATCAGAGGTATATTAACTTAGTTAAAATTAATTTATTAGGTATTGGCAGCATGCATACTTTTGGGCGTTGAAAAAAAATGTTTGCATTCAAAAGTATGCTATGCTGTTTTTAGTTTAGCTAAGCAACGAACCTTTTAATCACGAATATAAACACAAATAAATTGCATGCGAGAAAAGGAGCTGGGAGGAAAAATATAGGCATTTTTTGAAATAAATTTAATGGCTCCTTTCCTCCACCTTTTCTTTAGCACTTTTTTCCTCATATGAAGTCCAAAAAACCGAAAGCAATTGCGAGAGCTTACCGAAAACAGCGCAATATGCGCACTCATTGCCCAGATGTCACCAACGGCGGGTCGGGGAAATGGGGGCGTGGCACATCTCCAGCTTGCAGCTTGGCATTTAACGCATTGTCCTTTTAGCCATATTGATGATGATGCCAAATGACACCAAATGGCAATGGTGGGCAAGACAATGACACCGTGGCTCCAGCTAGGATTTTCACTATCACTTGCATGGTGTCTCCTCTTCACGGCCACTCAATTTTTTTTACACTGCAAAAAATCATAGCACAAATGTGTAAAACAAAGGAATATATTATATAAAAATAAAATATTAAAACGTAAAAATGCATGGTATTACCTATTTTATATTGGAATACTGTTTGATATAACTATTTGGTAGCACAGCAAAAATTAGTAGATTATGAGACGTTATATATAATTTTTTCAAGTAAAGGAAAATCTTTTGTATCAATAAGGTACAAATAAAATAAAAGCGTTTAAAATATGTTGGGTAATGTTATAAAAATGATTTTAATAAAAATACCAAAATGAATTTTACTATAAAATACGTTATTTATTTCGAAGTCCATAGCTTGTACCAAATTAAAAAATAAATACACATTAATATTTTAATTTTATACATAAAAATCAAACAAAAAATGAAGAGTTTATATTAAAAGTTTGAATTATTTTAATTACGTTCTATAACGTTTTTTTGTTTGAATAAAAATTAGTTTTATATTTTTAGCTCAGTGTCCTTTCTTTTTCATTTTTTCCCCTCCTGATCCTTCGCCATCTCATGCGTTGTTGTCGCAGTTGTTTCCATGTTGTGTCTGCCATTATTTCGTGGATTTTTGGCTGCTTTAGCATTTCACTTTGATAGTCCTCGTCCTGCGGAGAGATGGGCAGGGATGTCGAGGGGTTTATTCCGCCGACATCGTCCTCTCCGTCCGAATTCCTTTCATGGCAGCTTTCTCGCTTTATCTGGTGACAGTCATAAGTTTTGCTTTGCCTTCCATTTTTATTTCGCTCCACAGATGATACTCCCCCTAGTAACTCATCAGCGCGCATATGTTCGCTTTTCGGAATTTCCTTCTTTCTGTCTTTTTTTTGCTTCTTTTGGTAGCCACATTGAGTAAGAAATTTATTTTTATTTGTTAGCTGCCTGGGCTGCTTGACTTTTTCCTGTTGCTGTTTCCGTTTGTTGTAAATTTTAGTGGATTATCCTGCCGATTCCGTCTGCTGCTTTCGCCTCCCATTCATTTGGTGGATTTATTCAAACTTCACTAAACACAATCAATTTACGAATTATTATTATGCCTTGGAAAGATCTTTGTGGGCCGATACCCATTAATTGTGCTAGAAAAAGGGGGATATAGTAGTGCAAATTTATTACTTATATTCAAAAAAAAAAAAATTTTTTTTTGAAAATATATGTATCCGTTTTGGTGATTTATAGTGATTAAAAAATTAAAACTGGCCAAGAAGTTCGACTTCAAAAATAAATTTATTTTTGTTTAGCATTTTATAAATAAAAATTAATAATCCAAGTTCGAAATAAATAAAACTTCCTTAATTCCTTCCTTTACCTTTTGACGGTAAAATGTTATAATTATTGAATTATTAAATCTAATAATGTAGTGAAATATAATGGGTATTCTTTATTTGTGTTCCTGGACTTTTCTATTTTCTCCCTGCAGCTTTTCTTCATCTCTGTGCCCTTCTTTGATTTCCTTGTCGCCATTTGTTGGCGAGTCCCTTTTCGCATTTATTGCATTTGTTACGCAGGACGAACCCTCCTTCTCCTTCTCCCTCCCACTTTCTCCTTTCTCCACCCATTGAGAGCACTTCACGCTTATGATCTGCTTAGCCTGACCGGCCCCGCCCCCTGAACGGCCGCCCCCTTTCTATATATAAATACTCCTTTCGGATCTGGCTCATTTGCCAGCCGCCTCTTAGCTTTATGTTTATGATTTCCATTTCCATTTCATGTGTGGGCGTGGCGCCCTGTAATTACCACTTAAAGTCCACCCACAAATGGGGGGCAAATCCAATGGAGAGGGTGGTGAAAAAATAAAGGAAGAACAATGGGGCCGTAATCATAATAAATAATAAATGAATGAATTTTATTGCTTAATGGATTGCAGTTACACTCGGCGGAGTTGAAGCTCTGCCCTGGGTCCTCTCTCATTGGCATTAGTCACACTTTATTTATGAATTATGATACGCTTTTCGGGTTAAACGGCTTGTGGCCGGCATATTGAATTAGTGAACGGATTGGGCTTAGTCATTCGAAATTTGTGGCAAGTAAATGAAATTTCAATCTATTGAAATGGGTTCGAAACTCGGTCTTTTGTTTTTAGGCCAAGTAAGAAACACACAGAAAAAAAACCAACAAATGTATCTTCCAAATTAACCATTTTCTAATTATAATTGGATAAATAATAGTGTGGTAAATTAAATTATACGAATTATATAAAGTAATACATACTTTGAGATCACTATAGTACTTTAAATATCGAATTTTTGTTTAATATATGAAATATTTGAAATTCAAATAGGACAAGGGGAAACAAAACAAATGTTTTTCAGTGTTTGTACTACAAACTTTTAACTTATATAACGTCAATGTGCTGAAGCGTGCATTAACCCTGGTCACTGAATATTTTACGTATAAAATTCGAATTCAGAATCGTTTTTCAGTCCAACGGGGTCTTTCGCGCAGTCATGTGGTGTATCGGTATATTTTTCAGTCTCTTGGTTTTGACTACTTCAGCCGATCAAAATGAAGAGGACGTGTATTCTCTCTCGTCTGAAAATATTGCAGACCTAAAATCAAAGATGTCTGCTATGGGGTAATTATTTATTTTAACTTTACAAATAAGATATATTTATGAAAATTATTTATCAGAAATATATTGGAGGGATTGGAGAGAAGTAGCGACCGACTTGAGCAGAAATCATTTCCCTCCAGCTGCGCCGAGTCTATTTGGAGCACAAAACTGGTGATCCGTGTGCCCGAGTACAGTGAATATCCCTTTAAGGTGGTCTGTAATCAGCGAGATTACGGTGGCGGCTGGACGGTATTTTATCGACGCACCGATGGAAGCGAGGATTTCAACCGCAACTGGACCGACTATAAGAATGGTTTTGGCCATTTGAACAATGATTTCTTTTTGGGCTTTGATAAGCTTCATGCGATCACGTATTCAGAGGCCCAGGAACTGATGCTTCTCCTAGAGGACCAAAATGCTGACACGTACAGGATTAGGTACAACCACTTTAAAATCGGTCCCGAGCAAAGCAATTACACTTTGGAATCGCTAGGAACTTTTAGTGATGAAGGCAATGTCCGAATTGTCGATTTGTTGACTAATCTTTTGGGTATGCAGTTCAGAACTAAAGATCGCTACAACGATGTTTCCGACAAAAAATGTGTCGTGAAATTTCATGCAGGTGGATGGGACCGATATTGCAAAGGAATTCATCCAACATATCCAAGGTAATTACATAAAAAACGGAGTATTACCTAAACCTTCTCAATAAAAAAAAAAATGATTTTTAAAGAGTTTACGCACGAAATATATATTTTTATCGACATTTGGTTTGGTTTGGTTTTTGGAAAACCCCTGATCATATAACAACAACATCTGATTTTGATTATTATATTTTCTTTCAGCGGTTTGTTTGGTGTAGATGACAACGAAATGGGGGAAAGACATATGATAACAATGAATCGTTATCATTTAGCTCCTAAGCCGAATATCACCATGATGATGATAAGGCCAAAAAATTCATATCTGAACAGAGATTTTTAAAACCTATAGTTTAATAGAAAAAAGGATAAAAAATAAACTTGAATTTTTAAAAACAAACCTTTTTTGCAAGCTTTTTCAATGAAAATTACAATTACAGTAAAAACCAGATCAGTTTACCTCAATATAATGCTATAGATGGGAAACTTGCAAAATATTAATAATGAAACATTAAATAAAATAGTATTTTTTGTGGGTATATTTGATTTATTTTCTTGCTAGAATGAAGAATATTTCCTAGTCGGATTTCCTAAACCCCTTTTCACCCCACTTAGGGATTTATTTATATGTGTTTCGGTGGTCAGCACACGACAATTTCGAAGGACACCCGGCCCACTTTCGTCGCTCGTCAGCCGTTCCGCCTCCGAATTTGAGTAATAATGATTCATTGCCTATTAGCAGTTAATTAGACTTAAAAGGGGGCTTATACTTTGCGGCCCGACCGCCGGGCTAATGAAAAACTATTGGAGCCAAGTCGGCTTTGAACTCGTTGCGAGCCGTTACGAGAATATCCTGTGAAGCGGTAACTGCAATTAGGCGAAGGGTCCCCGAAAATCTTGGCCAGCATTTCGGTCATGGACCATTGAAGGCAATTACCAAAAATTTTCGGGCATGGGATTAACACTCGAGCAGGGACCGTAAATAACTAATATCTGTTTATGATTATTGCCAGTCTGTGCCACTCAATTGGATTAGCATTTCGCATTTACCATTTCGCATTGTTGTCCGTCTGGGTTTCTTCCTCTTTTTGGGGCCGAGAGAGTTGTCGTTGGTTTTTATGCCTAGCTAACGTTGTCGTCGTTGTCGTGGCCATTAGGCCAATATTGATATGGTCTACGGGTATTATTTCCCCTTTCCCGCCTTTCCCGGAAAATCTGTGAGGTGTCATGTTGGTTTAAATGCCCGGGGAATCCGGGAAATCCTTGACATGCCGCTGTGGCAGTTGAAGTTTACGATAAATGCCCGAGTATCCGTCGTTGGAGCCTTTCCTCTAATGCGCTCTAAATATTTTTTTTAAGCCCTTCCCCCAAAGGGGAGCTCTTCAAGACATTGAAAAATCCGTTTAGAAATAAACTTATGTTTCATGTGCTCTCCCTCGATGGTTCGCCCCCTTTCGAAGGATTTCGGGCAAGGATTCGGTAAAGGATTGAAAGCCGAAGGGATCACCGTGGAGACATCGTCTCAATTGCTTGCCAGGCACGTTCCTAAATTCAGCCAAATTGACAAACAAAAACCCTTCGTTTAGCTGCACTCGGGATAAATTTATTTATAAAGAAATACCAATGTTCAATGAATTATTACCTGACATAGCACAAATGTCTTAAGATTATTATGTACATTTTTTATTTGTGTACCTTCTTCGGGGAAAAATAATAAGTAGATAAATATAAAACTATAAACAATAACAATAAAACTATAACAATAAAATCTCGTTTTGGTGTGTAAAATAAATTCTTATATATTTATTAATGATAATTTGCTTTACGTAAAATGTATTTGTTTAATTTTTAAATTTAAAAGTTCCTTTTTTTTCCGTGCACTTAAAATAGGGCTCATCAAGTGCGTGTGTTTTGGGGGGAAAGCATTTCAGGTGGAAGCGAAATGCCAAAGCCAAACGCAATTTCCAACAAATATGGATTGGATTCACTTACAGGCAATGGACCTCCAAGCCCCTCCCCCGAATTCCCGCCCCTTAAATTGCCTGCCCAGGGTCGTAGAAAAGGGGGCTTTAGCCGGGGATGCATGGATCATTGCCCTGGCTTCGGTAGTCGCTGCTCTCTAATTGACTTTGCATGCCATAATGCTTTTTAGCCATGTTTAGGCGTCATCATATTAACGGCCCAAACCGACTCACACCACCATAGACCAGAATACAAACACACGCATAGACATACTCATATTCGCATGGTCACCAAGTTATTTAAATTGAGTTTCGATCAGGTTTTTCCTATGTGCGGGTAAGGTATTTATTTACATCGGATATAATTCGTTAATAATAATAGTAAATAATGTAGGCAGACAAGAGATCGAAATAACTGCGGTTATTTCTTAAAACGTAATACTTTATACTACTGTTTTTGAGAGTACAAACATTTTTAAAATAATATTTTAACAAACAATAAAAAACTATATTTAAGATTTCCCTGAGAAAATAGATTATCTTTTAAATTATTACTTTGTGAGGTTCCAGAATATTCCTAAAACTTATAGGGTATTTTAACTGCATTTCAATTCGCCTGCTTCAATTTGTCTGTTTAGTTTTTCAATTCAATTAAATGCGTTCCACATTTTGGGCCCAATTGTTGTTTGCACGCATACACTGGCCACGGAAAATTCGCGAGTCTCGTTGCATTTTTATAGCCCACACTTTTGGGCCTGGTCGACTGCACAGTTAAGTAGCCAAAGCGATGGACACGAAACGGAAATGCACTGGAAAAAAACGTATGAATGTGGGGACATGATAAATCAATGTTTATTTCACAAGTTAAATGTTTGTAATTTTAAACACATTTTATTTAAATCTTTATTATTGAAAACATCTTCAAAGAATATGAACTAAATATATCACAAATTTAACAATAAAGTATGTCATAGAATTTAAAAAAAATTGTTGAAATTTTTTTGAAATATTAGATAACTCATGATACTTTATTAAAAATCTCACAAATTGATAACTTTGTATACACATTTTTTTCCATATTTAAATATTCAAAAAACACAATTCTTAAAAAAAAAAATATTCATTATAAATTTATTATATTAAAACTATAATCTAGATAATCTCAATTATACGAATTTAAAAGCATATACAAATCAATGATGATTTCATATAAATCAATTGGTTTTTAATATTTCTAATATTTTCTCGCAGTGAATAACATTGTGTCTGTACAGCTGCAGCTGCTGTCGTCGTTGTTGTTTGGTTTTCTGGTTTGGTTCGTTGCGAAAACTTTGTTAACTTTGGACTGACCCCGCCCATATTTGACTGCTCCACTTCCTCCGCCCTCCGCCCACCGCCCTCTCCACCCAAACCTACTCAAACCCACCCACTGAAACCACCCACCGTTAACCCACTCAACTTGGTTGACAATATTTGCCAAAACATTTGTTGTTGCTGCTGCCGGGGGATGGAGTCAATTGATTTTAAGTGGCTGCAACAGCAACGAAGTCAATGACATCGCCCGGCCACTTTTGCGGTCCTCAAATATGTTGCATAGTTATTGGCCAACTCAACTAACGCTTCTGGCCGACTATTTCTCGAATTTCGGATTTGGGTTCTACGTTTTCGGCTTTTGGGTTCGCTGTGTATTTTTATTTTAGCAAAGCATCATCAATTTACATTGTAACGCGATTAGTTTAGCAAGGGGACGACTGGAAGCGGATATGAGACAGCGAGGCTAACTTCATTTTTCCGACCGAAAACGCTGATGACCATAAATGCCAAAAGCAGCGGAGCAATCCCCTCGCCAGGGATTTTATAAATGATGAGTACACTGGGAATAAAAAGTAGAGAGCAAAAATTTAGAGAGCAACAAATTATAAACAAAGAAAAAAAAGAAAAATTAATACCCATTTGAAAATTATTTTAAAATATTTAATAAAATAATTTTTTCCCTCTTGTAAATATTTATAAAATGAAAAAATCAATTCATAAACATGTTGTGACTAGGCTTCACTGTAAAGTAACTAAATAAAATTATTTCATAAATTTAAAAATGTATTAATATTATTATTCTATTTAATTTAAGTGGCCTAAAATATTTTTCTCTCCCCCCACAGCAGTTGGTTAACTGGCATTTCTTCCAGTGTAACAAGCCTTAGCTGAAATTCTAGCACCGAAAAATTCCAGGCATCTGCGTTATGTTCACGGCGTATCATTTTTCTATGGGCCATGTGTAATTTATGCTCCATTTGTTGGCCGCCTCTCTTGTTGCTTTACTTTCACAATTTTCGCCTATTTATTGTGTGGCCATTTCTATATAATCTCTACGGTCTCCTATTGTTTGCTTTTATATTGGGTGGAAAAGGGGGCGGCTGTGAGGGGGGCGGGACCATGATAGACACATGCTCTTTTGATTTATGAATGCAAACGAGCTACAGCACACCAATAAAAGCAACACAATCAACACGGGCCAACAAAAAATCTTTATTCTCTTTCCCTCCATTGAAATAGAAATCGTTTTTCTTGTTCGGCCACACGCATTTAAAGCAATTAGTCTAAAAGTGTTCTGCCTTTAATTTTATTAAGCCCAGGTAAAGGCAAAAAAATAATAAAAGTTCCAACAGATTTTAGGGGAAAAATACCCTGGAATTTTAAAAGGGGGTTTTTGTAAAACTTTGTGATTTCATTAAAATTTAATTTCAATATTGAAACTAATTTCTTTAATGTAAATGATCTTTTATATTTGCCATTAGATTACCATAAATCTATAATGATAAATAAAGGAGCAATAAAAATAAAAAAAATTTTAGGTGGTTCAGAAAATGTAACCTAAATAATAAAGAATCGAATATAAGACGATTTGTATTTTAAACAATATTAATTGTTATGAAATCCAGTTAAATGTATTTATATGAAAATGTATGTATTTAAATTATTATTATTTTCAATAAAATAAAATGAACAAATTCCAGGATAACCAGGTGGTTTCATCAGCAATCTGGGTGTAATTCGCCACTTTGTTGCAATTCGTTGCAAAAAGTGCAACTCAATCCAAGTCAAGCCGTTGCCGCAGTTCTAATGAAGCAATTTTCGTTAAAAGCAGTCACCACAGCAGCTTTTCCCCTCCCCTTTCACCCGTTCCCCGTTTGCTTTTCCCAGTGCCCCCTCGGCCTTTCACTTTTCCAAGTATGTGGGGATTCGTTTTCAACATTTTTAGTTGCTTCGGCGCGTGTTTGTTTCAAAAAGCTCAAATTGCGAGTGCCAGGAACAAAATCCCGACCGGGGAGCCAAAGAAAAGGAATTACAGCTGACTCTGGCACTGACTTTTCGCAATTATCCAGCGCACCGAATGCCCCTGGAAAATCCCCCGCAATCCACGCCCCTTCGGAAAACTCACCTCCCCTTTTTCCCCTTTTCCTGGCTACGTGCGAATTTATTGATAGCGATATTTTGTTAGAGGATCCGGGGATTCGGGGGCCTGGAAATGTGTGCTAAGTGCATTTTACATTTCCGGTCAATGGCGCTAACCTCACGAAATCTTCGGGACTTACTTTCCTGCACTGCGGGAATTAAAAAGAACTTTGAAAACTGTAAATTAACAGAAGCAATTTTTTTTTTATGGATTATCGATGGTTTATTTATTCTGAGTTTAAGTTGTTGTTGTTTGGCGGCCTTTTTGATGTTTTTAAACAATTTGTTTTGGCTGGCTCGAGGTCTGGGTGCTTTATTTTTGGCTTTTCTCCGGAGGAGATCAAAATATATTGGGAAAAAAGCAAAAAAAAAAGCACCCAGGCAAGGCAAGGCACTCCGAAATGTGTTAATCTTCATTTTAAACGAATGGACGATAGGTTTTCTGATGAACGTTTTAATTATATTTGCCAGTCAGACAATGCAGTTTTATAATTGGGCTATATACACTCGCACCACATTAAAATTAGTTCTTTTATACCATTTTAGAAAAATCATACAGATCGGTCAGGTAAAACAGGAGGAAACTTGAAGCTACATTTTTTAAAGCCAAAAACCCAAAAAATAAAAATTGATCCTAATGTATAAAAATTCTTTCGTTCAGCGACAAGATAATTGAATAAACTAATAATAAAAAATAAAATCATGTCCTTAAATTTTTTAAATATTTCTTTGGTAAAAAAACTTATAACTTAAGGGTTAACATACTATTTTTTTTACGTAAAATATTACAAATTTCCTACACTTTTAAAAGATTAATATATAAAAAAAAATCCTTGAATTTACAGTTTAAAAAGTATTTATTTGTAATATTTTTTTGAGTGTTAGATTCACTCTTTCCTCAGAGCCCCCTTTAGTCTGATTACATTTCTTATTATATTCGAGCAGTTTTCGCTTTGGTTTTCATTTGCTTTTCATTTGCCATTTGCGTCACGCTTCGTTTTGACCCCGCACTTTTCCGCTTTTCCCCTTTTGGGGGCCAGGCTATGGCTATTGAGACCTCAACGATCCTAGATGGTACGTGTCCCGGCGCCCAAGGGTTAAGGGCGAATAAAAGGACGCCAAAGAGACACTTGGAAGTGTCGACACTTTCGAACTTTTGCTGTTTTCTTCCTCTGCTCGTTTTTTCTACAATTGCTGCGTAATTTTTATTAGCTCTGAATGAGCATCTCAAGTGGCGCTCTATTTATCTTGGAAAGCCCCACGCTCATTTCCAAATTGCCAACATAAATTTATTTGTTTGGCAAAACAATTTAGCCCCGCCGCCCGCGTCACTTTGATGCGTGTCTCGTTTTACATTTTTTGACAATTTCATTGTTCCGTGGCTGCCTTTTATTTTGAAAGATAATTTGTGTGGGGGAAGTCACGTCATATGGCAAACAAAAAATAAAAAAAGACTGGGGGCGTGGCAGCAATGCTTTTATGCCCAAATAACAAGCCATAAACATTTGCCGTTGCCATTTGCTCATTTTCGCGCGCGCGAGCATTTTAAAAAAGACTACAAAAAACGGAGTAACAAATAAAGAATGATAAAGAATTTTATTGCTCACACGCAAGATGCACTGAAAAAATTTAGATAAACTTTAACTTATGTTTTTCGGAATATTTATAAAAGGTGGAGTAGCTTAACATCTTTTATTCAGATTTAATTATTACGTATCTTGATGATGCAAATAAAGTTTTTAAATAATTTGAAAGTAAAAAAATTGTTACTTTAACCGAAATTGAAATATTTTTCATTTTAATTTTTTTCAGTGTACGAAAGAAATAACAAATAAAGCAAATGGCTTTGTCGCATTAGGATGCAACCCCTCTATTACTTTACTACAAATGGCCGGCAGTTTGATATTTTGATTGTTTGCCTGCCTCAGGTATTTTCAGTATTTTTGGTCCTTTGATTAGTTGACACATTTTATGTGTCCATTCCCTGGCAAAAGGGATGCTTAAATCCCAATTGAATCCCACATCTCAAACTGTTGGCTAAATATAAAAGTGACTAACAAAGCTGTTTGGTTTAGCTGAAGGATATTTTTCGATTTTTCACCTTGAGGGTAGTATCCTGTGATTTTTGAGCACTCAGTCAAGATTTTAATTGTATATTGATACGGGACTTAACCTTAAGACACAAAATTATCGAGAGATTTTATTAACAAAAAAAACCTAACAATTGTTTTTAGTAATTTAATTGTATGCTTGAAATAAATAAAAAAATTTAATAAAATCTATCTAACATTTAATTTATTTAAAGACATTTTTAAAATGTATCGTTTATTAAAAATTTTTATAAGTTTATTTTTTAAATACTAATAAATAAAAATTTTATGAAAATTCGAGAACAAACTAAATAGGTAAAAAAATAGGATTTTGAAACCCTAATGCATCAAGTATTTTGCACTGCCAATTAACCTCAGAGACCAATTCACAGACAATTACCAATTTGCACTCGATTTGGGCCAAATGCTGTTCCTGGGGGAATTGCCAAGTATTTTGATGGGTTAAGTTCTGGTCAAAGCGAAACTCATGCTGCTGCTCCAGTTGGCCGATGAGCTCACCATAAATTAAGCATATAGATATGTGCTCAACTATAGTTATCCCCCAAACAAATATACACACACACTCACACAATCTTGTTGAGGAGGGAGGAACATGTCTGACCAAACATTTTGTATAGGACAATTTCTAAATGGAATTTAATTTCCGGATTAGAATAGACATTTCATGCATGCTGTCGTTGGGAGGGGTAATGCACTGGACTAACTTCTCGTCTTGCCAGGATTTCTCCCACTCTTCCCTCCCTCAGCATTTAATTTCCCAGATTTACTGCGCAGCAACACAGAAAATAAAATTGATTAATTTAAAATATATATAATAATGTTGTTAGTAATATTTAAGGAAGTCGCGTGATAAACTTAGGTCTTACAATAAAATAAAAAGTATTATACCATATAGGTACTATAATTTATCTATAAAATAAATCACAAGTTAAAAGTTAATAAAATATAAATAAATTATTAAAATAAAACATTTTGTACTTTTATTTCTTTTCATTAAATTCTTAAGTTTTAATAATTTTGAAAGTTACTAAAGCTAAATAATAGAATAATTTATTTTTCCATTTTTAGAATTATTTTTTCAGTGCACTGCTCATTGAAGTTTCTTCTTTTCAGATTCCTCAATGCCTCAATGAACAATCACAACAAAACGGGTTGTCTGTGTGTGTGTGTGCCAAGGGGCGGCAACTGGTGGGCGTGGCAAGTAAAATGTTCCAAAATTTGCGGCTTTCTCCACCGGCTTCTTTTTCTCCACCTGCTGTTTTTGGTCTTTTGGTTTTTGTTTAAAATTTCCGAACAATTTTCCCAGCAGATTTGATGAGTTGAGAGTGGTTAGATCATGATTGGCTTGGAAAATCGAAAGGGGAAAATGGGGAAATTCAGCCCCCTTTGTGGGCTGTATTTATGGCCCCAACTGGAGTTATTAATGTAATTTGATTTTGCCCTTAGCAGTTTGTTTTTGAGGACACTGGCCTCTCAAAAATTATGATGATAAAAACGACGATACTTTTGATGAGTTGACAATGCAGAACAGCAGCCCAGTCAAGGGTTAAGGCTCACTTTATGGAGAAGTAAATTTTTTAATAGAGTGTAAATTACCGGAAACACAATTAAAAATGTTCCAGGCCGAAAAATATCTGCAAAATGAGTAGACAAAAGCCAAACGAAAACAATAGGGCAAAAATCAAAATGAGGACGGCAAAGGCTTTGGGTTGGGTTTAATTAGGGGTTAAAGGATGGGGTGCAGGCTATGCACAATCGTCAAGAAAGCGAGGTAAGCAAGGGGTTAAGGACTCCGGCTACTTAACACCCTCTCAAAACCGCCCCCTTAATCGTTTTCGGAATTTTCCAAGACGCTAAACGGTCGACAATGACGCTGACGTTGGCCTAGGGCAGGCAAAAATGGTCGGAAACACCTTGTTTTTTGACTGCCTCCGAAGCAGCAGCTTCTACTATATATTTTCCGACATGTTTTCCATTTTTCCCCCTCTCATAACCCCATCTAAACGCTTTTCCACCCACGGCTATTGTTGTTGCCCCCCGCTCACATAATATTTCCATTGTTTATAAAACAACGGCGAAAACAGGTCGCCGGCGTCTGATGAAGCGAATGTTTAAAGGAAAACATTAAGTCTGTGGTGGAAAGGTGTTAAGGTTGGTGGGAGAGTGGGTTAATAATTCGCTGGGTAGAGACGCTACCCGATATTACATGTTTTTTAAAGGCTGTCCGAATAGGATATACAAATAAAATGGAATTAAACAAGTTAAATAGATAAATTAATCAGTAAAATATAAACATCATTTTAACTTAAGGGTCTTTATTAAATATAACTTGTAAAGCACCAATAATAATTATTTTACAATGTGAATTATTATTTATTATTTTTTAATTCAATTGGAAAATTAAAATGTCGAAAAATCTTATCAATGTTAAATATAATATTAAATATTCAAACTAATTTTTAATAGGTCGAAAGCAATACATATTTTATTTAAATTTTGCAGTATATGGTTACTATAAATTTAACAATAGGGTTATTTTTAAACTACAAAATATTTAGTTGGGCAGACTTTGATTGGAAGGAATGAATGAGTGACCCAAGCTAGGAAAATAGAAATAGACAGAGACGGCTGGAGAAGGGTGGGAAGGAGAGGTAGCTAACGAGTAGCCGGGGAAGTTTAATATGAATTATTATGTGCAGAAAAGTTTTATGATGCTGCTAAACCTGGTTAGAGACCTTTGTTAAGGTGGCCATAAAGCACACACAGCGGACTAGAAATTAGTTCTCAAGTCCATGGTTTAAATACCCTTTAATGTGTGTAAAATAAAGAATAATTGCTAAGCTTTCCTTACATAAATATTTTTAAGGATTTTACTGTAGCAATGATTTCAAAATTAAGTAAAAAAGATAAACAAATAATAAATTGACTGATAAACCACAACTGTTGATAGAAAATAAAAGGCACAAACATAAAATATTATACATTAGGGTATACAAAATGCTCGGTTCAGATGATAGATTCTGCAAACAACTTAGTTAGGTCTTAACCTGCCCCGTGTATCTGTTAGATACAATTTGTTTTAATTGCGCAAAGTAGTTGGCAACCCTGGTTTGCAGCAGCATCGGGGCCAATTAATTCTCATTTAACTGCGGGTCTCAGCTGGGATTTTCGGCCAGTGCAGTGACAACTTTCCCTTTGTGCCGCTGTGCGTCTTAAACGATCTTTATTATTTCCTTTTCCCAGCAAATTAACCGGAGGAAACCCCATTTGCATTGTCCTATTAACTATACTATCCTGCAATGGAACTGAATTTATGTCTAATCTTTTATTTTTGCGCAATTAGGTGTTCATTAAATTTATTTATAAGTTTATAAAATTAAACCTTTTAACTGTTGCCAATAACTTGATAGGCACTGGATTGAATTTTCATGAGAAAAAGCACAGATTTTGATCTTTTTTATTATAATAAGCTAAATAAAACTAGGCAACATTTTGTAAACTTCACTTGGATTTTCATAGATTTTGCAATGTTCTTAAGCGAGTTTTTATTGTGTTTTTTTAGAAAGGTTTTTCATTAATTTAATAAAATATCAGAGAGTCCTGGCTTAGTTGGCGGCAACTGCTTGATCGTACTTCGGCGGCAGGGCGGACATAGTCTGCGGCTCAACCTGCCAGTGGGTCGCGTTCTGGGCAGGCGTCACTGTGGTGGTGGTGGTCTGCACTGGCACACCCACCTGTCCAGCTGGCACGGACACCACAATATTATTCCGGGACATCATGCGACGGCATCGGCGGCAAGGACGACCCCAGGCCCAAGGATTGGCGTAGTACAGGAGTCCTCGACGATGGTAGCACTCGCACTGGACGTTGATATTAACATTATTAACGCTATTCATTTTTCACCGACTTCAGTCTACTTTGGTCTTCTTTCTTTGACTTTATAGCGCCTACTGTCCCCCCATTTGGCTTTCCTCCATTATATATATTTTATTTGTTCAGTGGTTCGACACTGAACACTGTGATAAGGAAATCCTCTCCGTTGTTTATCAGTACAATGATCGATCAACGTTTTTGGCTCCCTTAGTGATTCAATTGTTCCAGGGCTGGTTGATTTTTTTTATATTTATAACGGTTGGCTTAGGTCGCTGATTCACGGGGGCTCGCATAACTGGGGGTTGCCTTGGAATTAACTGAAGTTCGTGAGTCACCTTGGAGAAAGGTTTCAGGGGAACTTGAAAACCATAGAAAGGTCTTAAGGTAGATCAGAATCATGACAAAATCGTACAAAGCTATTGAGATTGATGCACTTTTCGCTTACATATCTTTAAGTTGATCCCTTGAGTTTGGTGATAAGATATCAGGAAAATTACAGAGGTTTAACTTCATATTTTATTGTCTAAGTTAGAACGTAATACTTTTTGCGTATCAAGTTTATATTCAGTAAATATTATATAACCTTTTGGAAGACAAAACTGTAAAATAAGCTTATCCGTCTGACGGTTAAAGTCTAAAAATTAATTATCAAGTTTTTTTTTTTAAATAGGTAAATAAGTGAAATATGTTTTTTAATGCTTATACATTTTTTAAATATTGTATTTAAATTCATTTTGGGAATATGGTAATTTTACACAATATAAATATATTGTGTTCCTAATATCATTGTTTTTACTCCTAATTATTATATTAATATTTATTGTATAATCCTATCATACATATATTTTTAAACTCTACTCTCCAAAATTGAAATGAGGGAAAAACAAAACTATTAACAGCTCCTAAAAATATTAAATAATCTTTTAATAAAATAGAAAACGAAGGAATGTATTATTTTGCTTTCTAAGTGATATTTATTTGACTTTAGCAAAAACGCATTTAGAATATAACATCTTGGAATCCTGTTCATTCAGTAGTTGGAAACTGTGACTGGTACAAAAGTGGTGGTAGTGGTGGTGGCATTGATGGTGTTATTGGTGGCAACAGGAATTCCCATCTGAGTGGGCACCACGAGAACATTTCGGGACATCATCCGGCGGCATTGGCGGCAAGGACGACCCCAGGCCAAAGGATTCGCGTAGTAAAGGACTCCTCGACGATGGTAGCACTCGACGCACTGTACGTTGATATTGACATCAGACATAGTTCCTTGATTTTTGGATCTCCTTTCCTTAGCTTTTCCCGCTCGACTGCGCTTCGATGTGCTTTTTGCCATTTACTTATTCCGTTTATATACATTAAGTTCGATTGCGATAAGGAAAGCAGAGGATTTCCTTATCGATACATTGATGGATCCAATTCGTGGTTCTGCTGGTGTGGTTAAATATAATATAATAAATAATGACTCATAATAAATCTATTTAATATAGTATAAAAATGAGTGAATAGTCTAAATTAAGGGCTCTGGTTATAGTAAATGCCTATCATCAAAATGTAAAATACAATCTTTGAAATTATATTATATCTTCAATCAAATAAATCTTACTAACACTTTTTAACGTAATCAAAATAAATCTAATATCATTAAATATGTAGGCGCAATTTGTTTTAAATGCGCACTAATTTTATGCTAATTTATCAATATCCAATCATCTAGTTTCCATTGCCGACTATTAAATAATATAATAGTAATATATTTATTAAAAATTTGTTTATCAAACCATAATATTACTATAGGTGCTACATATTAGCAGCATTAGCTACACTTTGCGAAATTTTTAAGGGCTCACTTCCAACAATTTCTAATAAATGAAGTACGCATTAAAGGTCTAAGTCTGAATTAGTGATAAAACCAAAACACCTTTTTTTCTATCTCAACAAATATTTTCGAAAATGTTTTACCAAATTCTAGCGAATATTTTTCCATGTTGTATAAAAAGTTAATCCTAATTTATATTGAATAAGATGCAATGGAATATTTTTAATCATCCTTTAAACATGAGTTGTATATTTATACCCATGGTTTTAGGATGTATTTAAATAATAGAAGTCTCAGGTTGCATTTTTTAAAAATGATATCTTTATTTGCTCTTTATTCACAAAAGATTTTCCGCTGATTGGAATATTATTTATATATATTATTCATAAAAGATGTGGTAGATGATATTTAGAAAAAAAAGTCTTAAAAAGTTGCATTTTAAAATATGAACTTTTTATTCACAGAGGATCTTCCACAGATTGGAAGATTTAACTTATTTCCGTTTTAGTAGGTGGAAACAACAACCGGCTCAACAGTGGTGGTTGCAACGGGAACTCCGATTTGGGTGGGCACCACTATTACATTTCTGGACATCATCCTGCGGCAACGACGGCAAGGACGTCCCCGTAGAGCAGAGATCAATCCTCGACGATGGTGGCAGTCGCACTGGAGATGGATATTAACATCAGACATGGTTCCTTGATTTATCGGATCGTCCTTCGTTGGCTGTTTAACTAAAACTGTCTATCAATTTGCAGTTTAACCCTTAATTTATACCATTTGTATAGAATTAGGTTGATTGCGATAAGGATGTACTCTGATTTTGTTATCACTGCTCGGATTGATGGCAGTGATTCATTTATTCTGGTGCACGGTTAATTTGTTTGTTGTTGGGTGATTCACTGGACTCTTCTTCTCAAAGGGGTTGCCCCAAGTTAAGAAGTCTTATTAAGTATATTTAAAAACTGTAGTACTTATAAACGTTAAGCTATTCGTGTCATAAATTACCATTATTATTCATAGTTCCTTGGAATACGTTTATTTCCTAACTATGATATAAGAATGCTTTTTGATTTTATCGTATAACCTTGAATATAAGTAAATAAGAACATATTTTATCTTATAGAAGAAAGAATAAATGATACCAATAATACATATTTATTTCTAGTTTCATTAAAAAAAATATTTTAGTTAATTTAACAAAAATTTACTTTATTTATCCCCAGTAATGAACATTTTTAGAAAGCTTCATAGCTGAAAGCTAAGTATTCAAACACGGTGAAGCGCAAACAATTGTCATTTCCAAGTGTTCATTTTATTAAAGTTTAAAAAATATTTATGTACCGACAAGCCTGGTTGTACACTAATTGATAAGCTGACTCTGCCCAAAAGGACATCAATCATTCGGGCCAAGTCAGATAGCAACCAAAGCCAAATACAAAACAAAAAAATGTATATACGAAAACAATCATGTGTACAGATAATAGAGAGAGAAAAGAGGGACGCTTTTGCCTTGACCATTGTTTATGGCACTCGCCAGCAGTTAAATTTTCATATTTCTACCATTAACATTGCGAATAAATGCAGGCATATATATGGGAATTTATTCACCATATGAAAATGTGTCACAGCAAGAACGACATTGAAAACCAATCATGTAGATTTCAATTAAAACCAAGTGCATTTAAGGTATTTAAGCAAATATTTCGAGCGGATTTAAAATTACATTGGCCTCTCAAGCGAAGAAGATTGAGAGAAATTAAATCGGAATCTGATATGTATTTATTAAAATATAATAAGCCCAATAATAATAAAGTATCTAATTTGTAATTTTCCATATTTATTTACAGACAACAAATATTTATGGTAAATAAAATGCCATCTTGAGAGCGTGAACAGTATTTTATTTGATTGTACCTACAAACATTTTAAGCTTTTTCAAGAAATTAAGTTTTAAATGGTTTAAATTAGTTTATATATTTTTTTATTTTCAAAAATATTCAGGATAAAATCTAATATTTATTCAGGGAATTTAAAGTATTATTTTTATTTTTTCACACTATTTAGCTGTTCCAAAGGAGGACCACGCCTACCACCTGGGCGGTGGTGGCTGCTGGACGATGATGACCTCCTCCCTGGGCGGCGGACGGCGACCACCGATGTTGAACTCGATAAAAGGTCGGCTGGGTGGCACCACATCGACCTCGATAATGGGGCGTGGCGGTGGGGGCTGGTAGACGGCAGCTGGGGTGATGACCTCCACCATGGGTGGCGGTGGGGGATAGCGACCACCGCCCAATCCGATCTCGATCACAGGACGCGGGATCCTCGGCGGCACAATGTCCACCTCCACAATGGGCCTTCCACCATGGTGATGATGGTGGTGATGACGACGTTCCTCCTCGTAGTAGGGCATTATTTTTCCTTTCCAGAAAAACTATCCAAATATTATCCTCAGCGGTGTAGTGGTGCTGCCTTTGGCTGTTTTGTCGAACTGAATCTACTTCTTCACCTGCTTAACTATTTAAGGCAATTTTTATCGCTAATTGGGGGAATTTTTTTTCTAATTTCGTTATGTACCTTCCTCCCCAAACAGTAGCTTAGTTTTTTATCTTGTCAGGTGGCATTAATGTCTTCCACGATAAAAATAAATATATTGATAAACATAAATTGATAAAAGCAAAATTCCAATGAGTAGTCAAATTATTTCTTCGTCTGAATTTCATTAGCCGAGTTCAAGGTTTCTATGATTCATTATTTTCTTTTGAAGGGGAAGGACCAAAATTCCAAAGTTGGAAATTGGTAAAATGATGATTCATTAAAAATTATTACTAAAATTAAATATTGAGTTTCCTAAGTCATTATAATAAAGTAAGTAATAAATATGTAAA
Organism: Drosophila pseudotakahashii; assembly: GCA_035046095.1. Taxonomy (NCBI): domain Eukaryota; kingdom Metazoa; phylum Arthropoda; class Insecta; order Diptera; family Drosophilidae; genus Drosophila; species Drosophila pseudotakahashii. The sequence continues at coordinate 1,585,596 of JAWNOE010000198.1, forward strand.
TTAAAATATTTTTGCAACTTGCCTTTAATTATTTAATTGACGATTTTTCTGAATTTTGTGTTTTGATTATAATCGTAATAAACTATAAAATAGGAAAAAATTAAACAATATGTTATTTTCGGTAAAAGCAAGAGATTATATTTATTTCATTTTAATAAACTGCATAAATAAACTAGTTACAATAATTTGATATTTCTCCAATAGCTGCGTTAGCATATTTTCTCCCAATAATATAAGTATCAATAGAAAATTATAATATTTTGATAATAAATTCCGTCACCTTTTCTTAGCCAACTTCATTGGTTTTTATTTATAACTTATTACCGTATTGGTAGGTATTGTCTTTCATATCAATGGAACCCACTATCTATATTACTGCACCACTTTTTGTTGTCATTTCAAGAACTTAAGATTAAGACAAAGAGATATTTGTGTTGTTTTCTTGTTATCTATCGCTCGGTTACACTGTATCGATAAAATATATATTTTATTTGTTAGTGAACTTGTAGTGAATTTGGAACATATTTTGGTTTGTTAGAGATGTCCATCTTTCACCACTGCTGATAGGGGGGATTGTTGTATGCGTAGGGCTGCTGCTGATACTGCTGGTACTGATACTCGTACTGCTGCTGGGGATAGGGATATCCATAGGCCTGCTGCTGTTGCACTATCATCTGGGTCCCGGGCATATAGGTGGCTGCCGGGGTGCTCATGTAGACAACCTCGGTGGGCCGAGGCGGAGGCGGCGGCGGATAATAGCCGCCACCCCAACCGGGAACCACATCAATCTCGATATTTGGACGACCATGGTGATGGCGAGCAGGATAGCCGCATGGATCCTCATAGTACCGCATAGTTGATTAGCCAGTCAAAATAGCCGAGCCAATCGAACCAACCTCACCACCCAGCAACGCGTTGAACACTGGAAAGCCCGTAACGAGAACACAAACCAAACTGGAACACGGAACATTTCGGGGGCTCCATCAATCAGGGTTTTGTGGGGAATTATATTCCAGTGGTTAGAGGCCGAGATAAGGTGACTTAGTCATCCGACATGGTCTGATAACAACGGAACGGACAGTTGTGCATTTACAGGTGATCGGCTTTTGCTTTTTCCTCGCAGTTTTGTTTACTATATTAACTGATTCCGACTTATCGGTGGTTAAGTTCTTATCTCTCAGATAGGAAAAATGTGCGGAAAAAGTGGAAGATGCAAAACAAAGAAATTTCTATAGCACCATGATAAAATGCAAATGAAACAGGTGTTACGTTATAAATAAATTAAATAAAATTAGTTTTGATCTCATCTCATTTGCATTTATTCCATCAACAGAGGGTGATAAACAAAAATCAAAAACAATATTTTTTTAGGTATAATGACCTAAAATGTTGGTAAAGATCAAGACATCAGAATAACTATTTTTATATTTTGTATTTTTTTTTAAGGATATATAGTGGTTCAGTAAGGCTAACTAAAATAAATTCATCATAACAGATTTGGCAGATCAAAGTTCCTTCTCAATATTGTGGATTGTGGTAGTGGCTGCTTCCGGATGGCGGTGGTGGTGGTGGTTGATACTGGTAGTAGGGTGGTGGAGGAGCCTGCTGCACCACTACAACTGGCTGGGGTGGTGGCGGTGGCTGCTGCTGCTGCACCACCACAACTTGGGCTGGTGGGCGGTGATGACGACGTGGCCATGGTGGTGCGATCTGGACCTTAATCACGGGCCCACGGCGATGTGGTGGTGGACCTCCGCAGTGATCGTGGGGTGGTGGTGGCATGGTGGTTATATTTAATTTGCCAAAAACAATAACTCCTCTAGGCTGTACGTCCAACTATGTCGACTTATCGCTGGTAACTGAAGTTAACTGAATGACTAGCCCGTGGGACAGACTAAGTAATCAAACACTTAAATATCAGCCCTCATAAAAAAGCTCCACAAAAATTACTCATACGCAGTGGGTACTATTGTTTACTTTAACCACGGAAAGTATCGATACGTATCGATAGAAATAACACAAATATATTTTATTTTATAAAGCTTCTATTGCTTAAAGCTTTTGAAAAATTCGAAAACCCCTGCCGTCAGGAAATTGTTCTATTTTTTTTAATGACTCATTGACTATAAGGCTACCCGAGATTTACCTTTTTATCTAACATTTTTAAGACTTGCCAAATGAGTCATTATAGTTAGGGGAATTTTTTAGTTACTTGCATAAAATTATAAAATATTTATAAAGAAACTCAAGAAAAAGCTATACCCATTTTAAAAATCTGTGAAATATATTAAATTTATTAAAATTAATAAATTACTTCAAGCTAATAAAATTATTATTAAATCGCCCAAAAAAAATAAAGATAATAAACCGAAGAGAAAATCTGTCTGGATAAATTTCATAAGCTACAAAAAATACCTAAAACACAGACTTAACTTGAGAAAATATTGTCCTGCCAGTTAATTCCCTCAAATATTTATCAAATTTTCAGCCCCCAGTTAAAACTTAAAATAATTCATTGCATATTTTCATTTGGCTTGTAAATATTTTGCAAACATTTGCACGTCTATTATGCAAAGTTTGCAGACACGATTTTTGCCTCGGGGGGCAATACGTGGGCAAATATGAAATGCATTACTAAGGCCAAAACATGATAATTCAAGCTGGTCAATCACAACGTCTCCCGAGTATTTTTGAATCTCAATCACTTGAGCAAACAAGTGCTGAATTTTTGGATTTCATAACCAAGACTGTGGGTCTTTTTTCTTGTTAATTGAGTGGTTCGTGCTGCATTTTGCACTCTGGTTTCGTTTGTCACTCTGATCAAAGTTCAGGGGTTGGCAGGGGGTTGATCACGGGGTTGGGGGTTAAGGGTTAAGAGTTTGTGGGCCTAAAAAGTTAAACATGCACAAAGTGGCAAACGAGTTTCGGGAAAAGTTTTCTACTGCCGCAAAAGAAGGAAATGAGTGCCGCATAACTCGCAACATATCGACTGAATTTTGTGGGCGGGGGGTGTGTCGAAAGGGGCGTGGCAGGCCGCTTGACAGCGCGTATCCAATGTAATGATGCCACTTCTTTCAGCTATTATACTCTTTCAAAGGGATATTTAAATATAAAATAAATATTTTATATTTTGAGAAAAGTATGCAGTGATTTTCGGAATTATAGTTTTCACAGAATTTGTTGCATACTTTTAAGCACCTTTATGAAATATTTTAAACCAATCTGTTCTATTATATTTTTTGAATTTTTAGTAATTAATAATCAAAAACTTTGATTAAATAAATTAAAAGCACTTGAATTATTTTAAATTTTATACAATTTCTTTAAGAGTATTAAACGCCTCGCCATTTCATCTTGAATTTTCCCCATGTATTTTTTAACTCTTCACCGGCTGCTCCTTATGCATATTTTAGGAAATGAATTGCACGCGAGTCCTGCGTCCTGGCAAGATAAAATGTCTCCGTCTCCGAGTCAAGAATCAGAATCAGAAAATTGCGGTTTGGAATCGGGAGCTGAATCTGAATCTGAAGCTGAAACTGAGGCAGCGCCTTCGAATCGATAACTGTCAAAAAATAAGCCGGCAAGCAACATGCAAGACAGGCAGGGGCGTACAGGGGGCGTGGCAAAGGGGGGTGCCGGGAATGGGTTGGTTCTGATGGTTTTTAGCGGTGGCGGCGGCGTCGCACAATTTAAATATTTATGGCGCTGCGCTTGGTGCACAAGAAACGGAACCAGGCACACGGCATAGCCAAAAAACCGTAACCGTAAACCTAACCGAGAAACCAGGAACAGCAGCTATCCGAAATTCCGCAACCCGTGAAAGTACAGAGAAAGAAAATGATAAGATAAACTATACACTACTTTGGAAATTTTGAAAGAAATTATTTTTGTAAATTGTACTTAAAATCTTGTGGTTTCGAAATCACGTGAAAGGTATCTTAAAGTATGCAGTTAAACAAGAACATTTTTAATTTAATTATAATAAGGATTTTTTAATATATTAGATAACAAAAATAAAAATAATTTTTATTATTTTATTTAGCTCCAAAATTTAAATTTAAAATTTTTCTTCCATTTTTTCTTTCAGTGCACCAGCACCTCCTTTACGAGGCATCTTCAGCGGCGGCGTCAGAAAACGCATTTCCTGCTCATGTCATGACATGCAAGCGCGGCTGGGAAAACGCGTAACGTAACAAGAGTTGGCGGGAAAATCGGGGGGCGGTGCAGAAATGGGTTACCCAAAAGGAATCATTGCTTTTGTCGACATGTCATGGCAATACTCGTATCTGGAAAGTGTTTTCGGAGGAGGGTGGGCCACAGGCGCAGAGCTGTTTTCTGAACATTTTCGAGAACATTTTATTGAGCTACAGTTTTCAGACATTGGCTGTGAGTTTATGATTGATAGAGTTGCAAAACTGAAGTCGGGAAGGTAGGGGGTGTCTTGGCAGCTTTCGGTGAAGTTATGAATATATATATATTTAAGGCTTAAGGTTACAAAGTGCAGCAGAAATGACTCTATGATAAAGTCATTTTTTACAATTTGCAAGCAACAAGTCAATTTATTTGTTTAAACTAGCAAAAATGTTTTATTTATAAATATTAATAAAAATAAATATTTTTTCAATTGTTTAATCTTGTTAAATATTTATTAAACTTAATTACTAATTTCGTAGAATACAACATGTATATTTTTATTTACTTAATAAAATTAAAATCTCGTAAATTATATTTAAATAAAGTAATGTTGCCCTAAAGTCTAAAAATATTTGCAAATTTCTGTCGAAGCTGAACAGTTTGAGAAGCACTGAAGCTTGCATTCTTGTCAACTTTTAATTGAAATCTGCCCGCAGTTTTACAGCCTTTGGAGTGCACCACCCACGGCCACTCCCACCCAAGGCCATTAAGGAACTTGTTAATTTGCATTTTCCATTTCCATTTGCATGAAATTTGTTTCTGTTCGCCAGGCGCAAAAATTAACAGAAAGAAATGAGAATGAAGAGAGTGAAAAGTTGTGCCTTTAATGAGCTGCCTGCGGTTTGCCAAATCCCCTTAAACCCCCCAAAAAAAACACCACATATATTTCCATTCATTTCTCTTGGCCCCTTTGACACTCTTGACAATTTCCGGCTTTCACTTTCTGGTGCCGCTTTATAATTGCTTTTTACTTATTGTCGCAAAACACACACAACAAATATTGTCCCAAAATATTGGTTAAACATTTCCGAAGGAGAACGGGGGAACACGCATAAAAATCGGAAGGATAAATTCATAAGCACAAAATGTTTGGCAAATATTTTGTGTGACTTTGTTGCGTAACACAAAGTGACCAACTCTTGGCCACGCCTTACTTGGGGTTTCCCCCGACTACGCCCACCGATTTTTGGCCAGCCAGCCAAGTGGAAAAAGCATCGTCTGTCCACTCGAGTGTGCAATTAGGTGAAAATAAGTGGTTCAACAAACGCCTCCGAGTATGCAATCATTTAAATTTCACTTCATTTGTCCTTTTCATGATTTGCCCCTGGTTTGATGGACTTTGTAACACTGAACAAAAAATTGGGGGATGTATATGTAGTTCTTGAATTTTTATTGCAATGTGAACTTTACTATATGTCATTTATATACTTTATAGGGTCGGAAACGCTTCCTTCTCCCTGTTACATACTTTTGCACGAATACAATATACCCTTTTACTCTACGAGTAACGGGTATAAAAAGCTTAGTTACAAAAAAAAGTATTTACTTTATTTTAAATATATATTTTATATATTTTGGTTATATTTTATTGTTTATTTCTCCTCTTAAGCATTTCATATTTTATTTTAAACTATATTGTCCAATTGACAAATATAACGAATGTCCATGGAGCACGGAAAATTATACATATGCCCATTGTATAGGTCAACACATTGTTCGTACTGGTCGAACTCGTTTGGATCCCAGATCAGAAATGATGCTGGCTTATCAGAGGCTACTGATATATATTCGCCCTTTTGATCCCGATTGTAAATACCCAACCAATATTCAGACATACTATCCTCCAGTACAGATTTAAGGGCATTAAAATCCTCTGGATCTTTAAAGGCTGCTAGATATCCTCCTTTCTGTCGACATGCGATAGCAGCATCAGTCCAATTTTTCTCGTCGTTTGAGAAATGGAAATATCTTGTTCCAATTTTCTCAAATCCTGAAGGGATATCATCATCATTATTTGATTGTGTTTCGTTTTGTAAATCCAGTGTTCCATTTAGTGTTATAGCCAGCAAATCCAACTGCTCCGAAAAATCAGTTTTCTGCTTTTCCTTTTGCATTTCTTTCAGCACTTCTTGGATTTCTTTTTTAAAATTACTAACATTTAATTGTGTGTCATTTAGTAGAACCGATTGATTAAGCATTTCTTGACTTATATTGGCAATATCGTAGATTAATGGATTAAGTGCTGAAAGACAGAACGCTGAACACTGGTTGGGGGCATCCGTCAATAAACAATTTTCTCCCTTCTGAGTAACTTCCTGATTTATCCGATTTTCATTTTCATTTTTTTGCAGCTTTGCCAGAATTTCTTCTATTTTAGTCTCTATAAACGTGAGTCTTAAATTTAAATTTCTATCTTGAACGTGTAACTGATCATGGAGATTGAAGATATTATCTTGGGACTTCACTATTCCAAGCAGGTTGCTCGCGAGAAAGGCGAAGAAAATATAATATATTTCGAAATTCAACATTTTGCGAACCAAGAACTGCAAAAGGCGAATGGTGCCAATGAACTGATTTTCCATTTATTCGTCGACATTCGAAGAGCCCCACAAGAATGTTTGTTTACATAGTCTTCAAATCACAAGTATATAAAAAATAGAATTACCTAAACATTTGCTTAATATTTATTTTGTGCTAATTATATTTAGTTCACACTCCTAAATAACTCTATATTGCTTTATAAGCACATGTATACAATTATCTTCAGCGTATACGTGCACTCCAAACAAAAACATTTAAGAATTTTTCTGTAAATTATTGTATATAGTGAGTATATTAAAAAATCATTTTCAATGATTTAATAATATATAGAATAATATTTACAATAATATTTAATAATAAACAAACTCAATAAATTTTTGTTAGCACTGCAACTTTGAAAATTGTATATGTTTTCTTCTTAAGGACTGAACAATTCACAACTGGCCATTATTTTCTCCAGTGTACATATTTTCCGGGCCCATTTCTCCCCTTGTGAAATTACAGCCGCCAGACGAAATTATTTTGATTTATATGCAGGCAAGCACCTGCTTATTCAAGTTCCGTGTTTTCCTTTTATTTTCCTTTTTTGTAGCATGCTGCCCCGATATTTTCCCTCCCCGGGATTTGTCTAAACTAAACGCTTTGATTTGCGAAACTCCCCGCCACGGAGGAACTGCCATTCGTTTCCCGGATGTCAACAAAATGGGGAATTTGAAATGCAAATTTAATTTGAGACAAGACGCGCGACTGAAGGCCTCCTCAAGACCAGTGGTTCCTCGCTTTAATTGCCCCAATGAAAAGGACGAAGGTCCTGCTGGGGCGAAAATCGGAAAATGTGTAGTGGTGGTGGTGGGAAAATAGAGGAAAATTCTGAGGAGCTGACAGCTAAGGGCCTGCTTTGCCTGTTAATTTTGCGCCAAATCAGCAACAACTTTGATTTCGATTTTATGCCATGTGCATAAAATTTTTGCGCTGACTCAAAAAGTTCGCACAAGTAAGTAGTATGTGGGTGGGTGGGTGTTTTGGTTGGTTCAGCGGGGAAATGCTGGGGAAAATTCGAAGGGAAATGGCAGGGGGGAAAATCAAAACCCTAGCTGAGTGTTTGGCCTGATTGAAATGTTGGCAACTATTGCGCCAAGTACTCACAAGTTTATTGGCAAATTGATGAAGTGTGTTCGCCTTTGCATGGGCATGAGTTTTCCACAGCCTGCAAAACAATTTTCCATTTTCATTGCATGCCGCTTGCAATTTGGCGGCGCTGATATGCAAATTAAGTTGTTGCACTAAACGACGTGCCGGGAAACAGGGAAAACCATGGGCGGTGGCAACTGGGGGCTTGGGGGCCGGGGTGCTTGGGCCTCTCCTGTTTTGGCTCATTTGTATTACAATTCGTCACTGAAAATTTACCCATTTGTGTGTGTGTGTGTGTGTGGGGAAAAGTTTGCCTGGTTATGAGAAGCAATGCCTTTTCTAACAGTTTTTTGTAAACGAGATGGGCGCTTAAAGTTATTTAAAATTATGTATTGTTATATATTAAAAAGCAAACTTGAAAAAAATGTATTGCATTTTAAAAACTGGGGTTTTTCTTACATTTAAAAAGTGCCAAGAAAATATACTTCATTTATTTTTTGCACTTTTTTATTCCTAAGAATGGCATTTAACGTCTTTCTTTTAAAAAATTATCCAAAATATCATTTACAAATGGGAATCTAAAAATATTTAAAATTATATTTTATGCATTGTAGAAAAATGAGGTAAAGATAACTAATAAATCTTAGCTTATTTATATTCTTGAGAACTTAATTTCATTTCCTTCAAATGGTCGATTACAAAGCCTTCTTTTCGACATCTTTAAATCTACTTGAACACTTGCTTTTTGAGTTACACCTCAAGTTTTAGGGAGCCTCCACTCCACCATCCGCAGCTCAAGTTGCCTCAATCAAAGACCCATTTACATTTCCCGACCACACTCTCAATCGCCACTCAAATCTCAATCGAAACACCTCGAGCAACCTCCTCGCATTTGGATGATTTGTTGCCGACACAAGGGTGTTTCGATATATGTTCGTACATATATGTATGTACTTATATGTTATAACGCTATTCGTGGCTAGATTTATGGGCAAGTCGAGGAAGGGAACTGGATACTCACATGCATTTCATTCCTGCATAAATTCGAAATAATCTCGAAACGCAAAACTGAAATAGCAAAAAGCGAACGGCACGAAAAACTCACTTCATTAGCTCAATAATTTGCCGATAAATTATGCGGAAACCAAAGAACATAAAACCCGAAAATCCGAAATGACAAGAAAACAACTAAAACAACAGAGAAAAGAAACATTTCAAACGGCAAAATGCAGAATAGTATTTTAAAATAAGTCGAGTGCCTCGACTATCGGATACTCGTTAACTGTATATTTGTACTGCTTTTGTACTGCTACTTTCGTTACATTGAGGAAAACTTTGAAGTAGTACTGCATTGATAAAGCCTATCGTATATTTTCCATAATCAGTATGCGATAAGAAATGAACGTTTGCGATCACTATATAACGGGGCGTAGTTCATAGTATCTCTTCAGTCAAAATAGAGATCTATTGAAGACATGTGGATTTTCGGAATATTCTTCTGCCTGTTGGTCTATATATCTTCAGCCAGTCAAAATGAAAGAAAAGATTGCTCTCTCCTATCCGTTTGCAATAATATCGCAGACTTAAAGTCTGAGATGGAAACTGTGCGGTAAGATCTTAAGGTCTTAAAAATAATACCAAGATGTAACTATCTGTATTTGGAATAAAATGGCAGGAAACTTTTGGAGGAGCAGCAGAAAAATTATCCAGAAAGCTGTGCTGATTCCACGAAAAGTAAGCTCCTGATCCGCTTGCCCGAGTACAGTGAATTCCCCTTCGAGGTGTCCTGCGATCAGCATAACTACGGTGGAGGTTGGACTGTCTTGATGCGACGAAGCGATGGAAGCGAGGACTTTTACCGCGATTGGAAGGACTACAAGTATGGATTTGGTCAGTTGAACAATGAGTTCTTCCTGGGACTGGAGTTATTTCATGCGCTTACCTATTCTGAACCCCAGGAACTGATGGTTGTCCTGGAGGACTACGATGGAAATAAACGCTACCAGCATTATGATAACTTTAGAATCGGACCAGAGCGTAATAACTACACCCTAGAAACGGTGGGATCTTCTTATGGAGACGCAGGAGACTCATTTGAACATCATATCGGAATGCAGTTTAGTACTAAGGATCGCAAGAACGACATCGATACAACAAGGGATTGTGCAGTTGTATTTAAGGGCGCTTGGTGGTTCTATCGTTGCCATTTAAGGTAATTATTCCTTCTAAAGTGATATTTTAATATATACTAGTCTTAATATTTTTTCATTTTTCAGTGGTTTATGGTTTATGTTTATGGCGATAGTTCTTATGGACAGGGAGTACTTTGGTCAACATGGCATGGGTTTTATTACTCACTCAAAAGTGCGGCAATGATGATTAGGCCAAGATCGTATTCATCTAAATAAACCTATTTTAAAGCAAGTGGAAACACCAACTGTTCCGAAATTTTAAAATAAAAGTGTATTCAGACAATGCCATCAGGTACAATGTTTATCTATGTTACAGCGATTGCCTAAAATATATTTCACATTTCGATATATTTGGCTTGAAAATACTAATATCAATAACAATGTAAGCCTAGCTAGCTAAAAAGCGGAATATACCCTAAAAATTCGAATAAACCACATATAATAAAGTTTCATTTGGCGCAGATTAATCTCAAAAATGTGGAAAAGGAAATGTGAATGTTCCTGATGGTGGTTTTATCGCTAGGGGGTAGAAAGTGGACGGGCCATCATGTCGTATGCGTAATATTGTTTTGCCCCGAACAACCGAAACGCGAAACACACAAATCACGAATACGGAATCGAAATTCGCCATCTACAAATCGAAAATCACAATTTGGCAATTGCCAAAATCGAAATGCATAACAAAATTATCAAGGGATGGCCGCCAAAAGGGTGGATAGGGGAGGGGGTTGGTGGGGTTGACCTTGTCAGATGTCAAATTATATGCTGAACGACGCTTAGCGGCAACGGAAATTCACATTATGAGCTTTTGGATGCGAAAATTGTAGTTAAAAGCAGCCCATCGAAAATTTTGATGTTTCATTTATCAGCGAGTGAGACAGATACATCCGGGACAACGGGAAGCGGGAGAAAGAGACGGGACGAGGGTAACAGAACGAGAGCACAGGACAATTGGCCTGGCTGATTGGGTCGTTGGGTCACTGCGTATGGCTGCAATTTTAATTAAAATTTATTGATTTACAGTTGAATAAATGCACATTGGAACTGCATCGTGTGTTCGTGCAGGGGATCTATAAATGCTGATGTCCCTTCAACGAATGGAAAACCCTTTAAAGGTGTGTCACTTGAAATTACTTGGATTAAAAAAAAAGTATGAGTAAACCTGAAAAAGTGAAGTATTTAAAAATATGTAATACTTATATTTTTAACAGCTAATAAAATTAAATTTATACATTTAATCTTCTTAGAGACATTTTTAACATTAAGTACTAGATAAACAAAAAAATATTTGTAATTCAAAAGATATATATTTGAATTCTAGGGAATAATCCTTAATTCCTTCTCCAATTTTAGAGAATTTCCACCTTTGACATCCCTCTCCCACTTTAGTGATCCATTTGCTCTGCTCTTTATTTCTAGTTTTAATAATACATTTTCCACTTTTAATTAAAGTTTTGGTTGTTCACCGAATTTTTTCGAGAAAGTTTCGCCCAAAAACAAACAGCAGCACACGACAAAAAGCAGTTGGCTGAGGATTTGGCTAAGGATTTGGCTGCAGATTTGGTGGCTGGCAGTTTGTTGCATTTGTTGTCTCTATCTCTACACTGGTAAAAAAAAACTTGAATTAATAATATCAAAAATAAATAATCCGTCATTTATTTAAAGGAATTACTTTATAATATTTATTCAGACAAATACATTATTCTTTTTTATATTTTCCATTATATTTTGAAGAAAATATATTCATGTTATTTTAATGATATTATACACAATTTATGACCCTAAAAGTACCGATGGTGTCTAGTCCATATAAATAAAATATAAAACATCTGATCATTTTTTATTTTTCTGTGCATTTCTACGTGCCGTGTGCCACGTCATTAACAGGTGAAAGGTGAAAGTTTTCGCCATGGCACACATCATTTCGTAGCCGAGAGAGAGTTTTTAGGCAAAACAAGCCGAAGAGTAAACTCTGTGAACACAATTACAATTGCGGTTCATTTGACAGTTTCCATTTAGTTTTTGCCAGTTCTGCCAGCCTGCAGATGGCAGGAAAGTGAGGAAAGCGAGGAAAGTCAGGAAAGGCCGGAGGAAAAATCCGAGCAGCAGGAAAAACATCAGCAGACGGGGCTGTTGCATAATTAACGGCAACAAAGTGTTAAGGAGTGCATCAAGCAAATGTTAACTGCCCAACAAGGGGTGGGAAAAGGGGGCCGCACAAGGGTTAAGGAGCGGGCTAAACTTGCGGCTGTAAATCAGCCCAAGAGAACAAAAGGCATGTTCGTTAGGGCATTTTCCTTTTTCCATGCTGCATTTTCACAATGTAAATGGGGGGTGGGGAATGTGGATTAAAAGGAGCCCTAAAAAAGGGCTAAATGAGCGGAATTGGCTTTTGAAAATTTATAAACTTTATGGTAATATTATTAGAAAATAGTTCGAATATTTGTATATGAAAGTTAACGTAATAGAATTAACATTTTTATTTTGGTAATTTTTTTTAATAAGGTATTTTAATACAAATTTTTATAAATGTTAAAGAGTTTGTTATAATTAATTAACACTTTTTTTTAATTTTTTAATTTTTTTTTATTTAACCAAATTTTATATATTTATTCACAATACATCTGTTTTAGGAATCTCCCAGATCTGTTTATTAATCTCAAATTTTAAATGTAAAAGAATTTTCTCTTAATTTTCAACAATGAAATTATTGTTTTTTTTAACGCTTTTTTATTTTTGTTTTATTTATTTTTTGTGGCCTTTAACATCTGCCTCTTAATTTCACACTCTTCGCTTGGGGAGAAATTTCGCGTCTTAATTACAATAAAATATTTAGCAGCTAGCTCTTTCAGATGTCTAAACTTCACTACCCGTCAAGAATTGGCGCTTTTATGACTTCCTCCCCGAGAACACGTATCCTTGGGTAATTTGATAGTTATGTCTGCTCCCCGGGGGGCGGAAAAGAGTTTTCCTTCTGCTCAAGGCAAAGTCAATTGAGGCGAGGCCTGAAAGGAAAAGTCGGGAAACGAGGCCTTTTGGAATTTCGTTCGCATGAATATTTAGTTGCGTAATGTGGCCACGCCCTCGAAACAGTTTAATTTGCGCGACAGCAAAACAAAAACAAAGGCGAATGCTAATTTTATTGACATCCAAAACTCAAGAAGACGGCACGGAAATTGAAGTCGCGTAGGGGGGCGTGGAGGGCGTGCCCCGCCCACTCAGTCATTAACACATTTGCGGAGAGAAAGAAACCCCCACCACGCCCAACTTCCGCCCCCTTTCGCCGCCTGCTAATTAACACGTTTTGAATTGTGAATTTTGAAATGTGTTAAATACTGAAAACGGGATTGCAAGAATAACAAAACAATATGCAAAAAGGATTTGGTGTTAAGGATAACAAATCGAGGTGATATTCGGCACAAAAAGCGAAGGGGAAATACTCTATTTTTAATTGAATGTATTACAGTATTTTATGAATACATAACATTGTGTTTAACCATTCAAAGATAATACTAGACACAAAAAAAAACTTGGTAAAACCAACTGTTATAATTGTCAAACAGTCCCCAACCACAAACATTTTCAATTCTACTTATTAAATAGTTACTTTCACAACAACAAATACACACAATTAGCAAAGACACACACCTATTTACTTGGTAGAATTGACAATTATTACAGTTGATTTTACCAAGATTTCTTTATCATTACTTTTTCACTTAAACTAATTTTTAAGGGTGAACATTTTTTAGACTGACAAAGTAAAATGATAATTTTTTATATTTAATAGGTATATATTTATACAAATTATATTTTGTTGTTTGAATTGTTTTAATTTTGAATTGTTTTAATTCAAGAAACAATAATGGTTGGTATTTCATACAATTGGATGCTTAGCATACGATCTCGGCCTTATCATCATTACGGCCCTTTTAAGTGAGTAATTAAAGCCATGCCACGATGACCAAAGTACGCCCTGTCCATAAGAACTATCGCCATATACACCAGTCAAAGCGCTGAAAATCGGGTAGGAATAAAATAATAATAAAATTAATATACGACTTTTAAATATTTCACCTAGGAACTCAACGGAAATATTTACCTTTCATGGCAGAAATAGTACCACCAAGCACCTTTATAATGAACTGCACAATTCTTTTCTTCATCGATGTCATTCTTGCGATCCTTAGTGCTAAACTTCATCCCTAATTGAGCGCGAAGTGAATCTCCGGCGTCTCCGTAAGAAGATCCCACCGATTCCAGGGTGTAGATGTTAGTCCATGGTCCGATTCTAAAGTTATCGTAATGCTGGTAGCGAATTTCTCCTTCGTGATCCTCGAGGACAACCATTAGTTCCTGGGGTTCCGAATAGGTCAGCGCATGAAATAGCTCCAGTCCCAGGAAGAACTCATTGTCCAAGTGGCCAAATCCGTACTTGTAGTCCTTCCAGTCGCGGTAGAAGTCCTCGCTTCCATCGTTTCGTCGCATCAAGACAGTTGATCGCAGGACACCTCGAAGGGGAATTCACTGTACTCGGGCAAGCGGATCAGCAGCCTACTCTTCGTTGAATTAGCGCAGGTTTCGGGGTAACTTTTCTGCGGCTCGAGTTTTTTGTTCAAGTCTTCCACAATTTCCCTGCCATTTTGTTTAAAATATAAACCGTATAAACTTGGTACGAATTACGTATAAAAAAAAGAGTATTTACCGCACAATTGCCATCTCAGATTTTAGGTCTGCAATATTATCGCAAACAGATAGAAGAGTACACACTTCCCTTTCATTTTGACTCGCTGAGGAACTTAAAATCAACAGGCAGAAGAATATTCCGAAGAGCAACATGGTTACACTGCTGTTTCTCCCAGACTGAGGGACCGATCTTAAGTAATCGTCTTCTTAAATAAACCTTATCGAAGAATGAGTCGTTTTCATAGCCGTTTCATTCCGAAAATAACAATCCATTTATTTTTTGAAAGTTGAAAGTGAACAATAGAAAAAGTATTTTGAAGCGCAACATGATTTACCTAAGCTTAGATCATTAATCTTACACAATACTATCGCAAATATTAAAAATCAGTGTGAATACTTTTTTGAGTGTACGAGAATTGAATAAGAAATATTTTTCCCAACCGCACATGACTTTTTGATTTACGATTCACGAAAATAAATCGTAAATCACACAGTGAATTCCCCCATTGTATATTTTGTATATTTTTTTAACGTTACGAAAAAAATATATCAAGTATATTGTTTTATTTTAATTATTATTTTTATCTATATTGTCATTATCATTGTCATCGTCGTCATATCTATCTGATTGTACAATGATTAGAAAGCAAGACCTATTTAAAAAATATAAGTTCACTTGGGAGAATACGTTTTTGGTCTTATCATCATGGCCGCACTTTTGAGTGAGTAATAAAACCCATGCGATGTTGACCAAAGTACGCCCTGTCCATAAGAACTATCGCCATAAACACCGGTCAATGCACTGAAAAATGAAAATTTTTTTGACTAGTATATAAAAAATTGTTACTTTAGAAGAAATAATTACCTTATATGGCAACGGAAGTACCACCAAGCGCCTCTAAATACAACTGCACACACCCTTGTTGAATCGATGTCGTTCTTGCGATCCTTAGTACTAAACTGCATTCCGATATGATGTTCAAATGAGTCTCCTGCGTCTCCATAAGAAGATCCCACCGTTTCTAGGGTGTAGTTATTACTCTCTGGTCCGATTCTAAAGTTATCATAATGCTGGTAGCGTTTATTTCCATCGTAGTCCTCCAGGACAACCATCAGTTCCTGGGGTTCCGAATAGGTAAGCGCATGAAATAGCTCCAGTCCCAGGAAGAACTCATTGTTCAATTGGCCAAATCCGTACTTGTAGTCCTTCCAATCGCGGTAAAAGTCCTCGCTTCCATCGCTTCGGCGCATCAAGACAGTCCAACCTCCACCGTAGTTATGCTGATCGCAGGACACTTCGAAGGGGAATTCACTGTACTCGGGCAAGCGGATCACCAGCTTACTCTTCGTGGAATCAGCACAGCTTTCTGGGTAATTTTTCTGATGCTCTAATTTTTTGTCCAAGTCTTCCACAATTCCGCTGCCATTTTGTTTAAAATGTAAACCGTATAAACTTGTTACCAATTACTTAAAAAGTATAAAGGTGTATTTACCGCACAATTCCCATCTCAGATTTTAGGTCTGCAATATTATCGCAAACAGAAAGGAGAGTACACACTTCCCTTTCATTTTGACTCGCTAAGGAATTTAAAATCAACAGGCAGAAGAATATTCCAAAAAGCAACATGGCTACACCGCTGTTTTTCCCAGACTGAGAGACCGATCGTAAAACATAGCCTTTTTAAATCACCCTTATCGATGAATGAGTTATTTATTTTACTTATCGTTCCTTGGACTGCTTGAGATTGGGTAATAGCCTCAGCTACAGCTGATGCGAAAAGATTTGAAGAGAAAAACCTTTTGTGACTAATAAAAATTATTATTAAATATATTGATTAATTAAAAAAATTCAAAACATTGCCAATTAATCTGCGAATAACAAACAAAAGGAAAATATTTTAAAACGCCACTTGGCTTTAATTGAGCTCTTTGTAGAATTCAGAACCGCTTCACAATTTAAAGTAATCTTATCAAAAATATTATCGCTACTTAAATTGAACGATCATGAGAATGATAATATGAAATTCGATCGTAATTCGATTTATACAATAAAATAAGTCTGAGAATTTATGAATGAATTGTTCTTATTAAATAAAATTGTATTCAGTGACCTTGCATAGTTGAATATGTTTTGTGCAGACTTTTAACACAGATAGAAAATAGCTAAATCTAATCTTCATATACAAAACATATCAGAGATTGTTTTGATTTATTGTTGGGCAACTTGCAAAAAGGAGATTATGAAAAAGTACACTGAAATTTAAAATAAATTTATTAAATTCTACTTACAATAGAAATAATTTTAAAATTATTAGTATTAAAAAATTTAATACATTTTGGTTGAGAAAGTGTGTTCCTATTTCCAACTTTCTTCAATTTCCCAGGTTGATTAGACCCAACCCAATCGTTTCTTGATTCCTTGACATTTTCCCTTAAACCCCCCTGAGTTTTCGAACCCAAGTGAATCGTCGGAAGTTGTCTGAGAAGGGCGCAACCTTGAAGGTGTCAAAATAACATATTCTCCCCTTTCTCCGATTTCATTACCCTATTTTCACCGCCTTCTACCGTCTGAGAGGTTCTGAGGTGGGCGTGGCACTTGTTAGGCACCAAATGAAATTAAAACGCGCATAAATTATATGGCTAACACAAAACGTTGACGACGCTGATGATGAGGCCTCCTTGAATATATTAACGCATTTGCCACGTTTCGTTTGGCTTTCTATTCATTTCCCCATCTTGCCTAAAAAGTTTGGTTAATTTGGTATGCAGAGGAAAAAAAGTGGGTGATTATTAATAAGATTCCTAAAAAGTATCCATTTGCAAAAATATAAATAGTCAAAAGGTTTCATGATTTTTAATTTTAAAAGAAACTAAAATGTAACAAATTTTACAACACTCATGTTATCAATATTATTTTAAGTCAAATTACGAAATTTGAGTTTTATTTATATAGTTTTTTTAAAATTTGTTTAAAGTGTAATCACGTAAACCAGATTTTTCTTTTTTTCGGAGTCACTGTTTCTCCGACTGCATAATTGCTCAATAGTGCGGTGGAAAAAGGAAAAGGCGTCGCTTTTGTTTAAGCAATTAAGTGCGAATTGGTGGCTGGGGGTGAAAGTGGGCGCGTCTGCTCTGATTTATGTGCCACGCCCCGTTTTTTCGCCCCCATTTCCCAGTGTGTTGTGTGTTCCATGTCATTTCACATTTGATTAACTGTAGTTGCTGCTGCAGCTGCAACCAAAAGTATTTCGCTACAATTTTAATTCCATCTGCACCTCTGCATCAGATTTCCTCCTCCAGTCGCTTAATTTCCCCCGCCCCCCGTCGTCACGCCCACTTTTCCGGCGTGGAAAATGCGCCCACGCATCTTACGTGCATCACATGCCAAGCAGCTGTTGTCATGTAAATTAATTAAAAATGTTTAAACCGCCGCCGGTTCGGCAGCTGCTTTTCCTGCTACATTTTCAGCGGGGATGTAAAAAGGATTGAGGCTAAGGAAAATGGCCGGGAAAATGCATTAAAAAATCACAATACATTTAAATATTCCAATAACTTTAAAATTAATTTAAAAATTAGAAAACCATTCAAGTAAGTTTAATTCGGTAAATTTATTAATAGTTAATAATGAAGTTGAAGAGAATTGATTTCTTTATACAATTTGTAATATTACAACTTAAAATATTTATATAATAACCAATATTTCAACATTCTTGTTTTATGAAAAGGCTACCTTACAACATTTTTAATCCAAAGTGAGTCCATAAAATTTGTAAATTTATGACTTAAAATAGCTTGTTTTCTTTATAAAACTGAACCTGTAGTCATAAAAAAGTTAGACAAAAATATATTCGCTACTAAGAAGCCGTTTGCTACCTTTGACTATCGTGGAGGATGGTTATAAAAGTGTTGACATATTTTTATGTATTTTTATACATTTTTTTATAGACCTCTATCAAAGTTCAAAGTGTTGTCGCATTGCTGGCTTTTTATTTAAATCGAAAAAAGTTTGCACTCTGAATTGGCGGGGTGAGTAGTGAAAGTATTGAGTGGATGGTTGGGGTTAAGTCGAAAGTTGCAGACAACTAAGGAGTGGTGCACGTAGCCCCTTTTACAGGGAAGATGTCAAATGTGTGGCATTGGCATGCAAATAATAGAAGGTCTACGAGCGAACTACTCTCAGCTACACTGGAGAGTGAACAATTTAATATATAATTAAATTGAACTTATATAATTTTAATAGTTTAAATTGAAATCCTTATTATAATTTAATAATTTTTATATAAATTCATGTCATATTTTAACGCTTTTATGTGTATAAAAAAGTATACAAAATGTTGACTATTTTTTATATTTAATAGTTTTTTAATTATTACTTAATTAAAATATTTCCTGTATATTTATAACATTTTTCTAAGGATTTTCTACTGTGATCGCCTCAAGCCTTCATTGCGACTCCTGCTGAATGCTTTTATGACAACTCAATTTCGAAACACACTTTAGTTTGCCAGCCTCAACCTCATGACTGTCTGCCTCCTCACCGGTTTCTCCACCCCCTCTTCTCAATTTTCCAACCCCCACTACACTCCCCAAATAAAAATCTACCACCTAACCTGATCTACAAGCAAAGTTGAGGAGTTTTCGTGGGCAACACACAAAACGCATAAATTTATGTCAAACATTTGTGAGGCGTCTCCACTTCTGCCCTCTCACTCACTCCGCTCTATAGCTATCTCTTTTTCGGTGAAAGAGAAAATTTATTTATTTGGACTTTTTAACAAATTTTGTATTTGTCTCTGTGACTGTGTGTATTGGCGTGCTGAGGTGTTGGCACAACCTTTGTGACAGTCACTTTTCGCCCTCTTTTTTTTGGCAAAACTTGCCACATTCAGTTTGCAAATATTTTTTATGTGCCACGACATATTCTAAAAGGGGGGTTAAGGGGGTCAAAAATGTTCAGGCAGCGAAGGGTGGGCCATAAACCACTCACAGAATTTAGCTGGAGTAAAATGGCAGTCACTTCTGTTGATTGCTCGAAATATTCAGAGGGGCCTAAAAAATATAGTTGGCTTTCGCATATAAATTTTAGAAAAATAAATGGATCTCAGGAATATATGAGGGGCATTTTAAAGTATTATAAAACCTTGGGCTCAGAGAACTTTTCGACTGCACTAGTCAGGCCCAACTGTTGATTCACTTAAGTAACAAAAACGAATGCACTTGAGAGTGCAACAAATCAACATGTTGCCAAAAGAGATATTTTCACCAGAGAATATGCGAGAGAAAAGTCTCGGGTGAAACGAGAGAGAGGGGAACGAATGGCAAGGAAACGGATTCTCTCTGGGAAAGTTAGCCAGGATTGGATTGGCAAAAAATTGGCCAACAACCGAATCCCAACGATTATGGTCCAAAACAAAATTTCGTGAACTCAGCTTCGTGTGTGTTTATGCCCATAAACAAGAAACTTCGACTGACCCCAAAACATAAATAAAACAAAAGAGCGGAGAGGGCAACAACAAACGAAAACTAACAACTTAGTTTCATTAAAAAAATAAATATTTAAATTTGGCAAAAAACTATTCAAATTCAAATAAAAGTAAAGCTGCAGCATTTGTACTATATATTTGTATATTTTATTTATTTTGTTTGTTATGCTGACATTTTTTTTAATTTTTTTGTATTTTATGTATATTTTTTTAACAGCTGTACATAAAGCATATCTAGACAATTAAAATTGCATTTTTATAGATTATATTAGATAGCAATCAAAGCAACAATCTATAAAAATCCAATTTAATTCATTTGTTTTGTTTTGGGCCAGAACAATTAAGCTTCAATTTGTAATTTGAGCATGTGAATTTAAAACATCTGTTACAAAGCAAACTATATTGTCATTTATATAAACTATGACAACATTTTGCATTTAGAAGAAAAATAATAAATATTTAAATTCGAAATAAATTAATCTGTATTTTTAGGCCATAGAGTGATAGAGTGACTTTGGGTGGACTTATAAATGACAGATGGGTAAAAAAACGATCAACAAACTATTATATTTAGACAACATTATTTAGTTAGATGACAACAAATAATTTTTAGTTCAGGTGCTTGCATAATTTGAGTCCTAGGACAATTTGCGGTTCGTTCTGACGAGTCCCGTTTTCTGGAGTCCCTAACCTACCACAAAGGTCCTGCAGCGGCTTATCCTTGCTCTCGAGCTCAAAACTTTCTCCTCGCGAGCTTCTCGCTCCCTTGGCAACATGTTGCCAAGCCTTCTCTCTCGGCGCAGTCGCCACGCGAAATATTCAACAACCAAAAATTGGCGACTTCGTCTTTTCGGATTTCGTACGTTCTGCCGAAGTTCACTGTACTCGTGAGTCGAGCGCGTTCGTCATAGCGAGCTTCGTTCTTAAGCTGGAACAAAACTGAAATTGCAGTTAGTTGGTAAGAAGCGTTCTGCGGCCACGGGCGGCAAAGCGGAAAAGTCGGGAATAAGTCGGAAAAAGTCCTAGGCGAAGAAAAAAGGACCTCAAATATATATGAGAAAAACCGAAGAAACGCGAGTGCGGAAAAGCGTTGCAGTGCAAATTGCGGACAGGCGGAAACCGCGTTTCGTTTACATGTGCGTTTGTAATTATGCAAATTGCCGGGCAACTCTTTCGACAAATGGCACTCAAGTGCAACTGTTGCCCCGCTTTTCCCCGTGACCTTGCCCCCTGTCCCCCGTCCCCTTGCCTCGCTATCCCCCCTTGCATATTCATGCCGCCAAAAAGCCAGAAACTGGGCCAAAACTAGTGCAACAGAAATAGAAAAAAATGGAAAATAAAATGCGAGAAAGCCCAAAAGGGGCCAACAAACAGTGACAAACAATTTCTGCTCAATTTAAAGCCGCTGCGGAATGTCGTGCTCCACTTACCTTCGCTCATCTGTCAAATCCGTATAATTTCCCACTTTTTTCCTGCCCCGTTTGTGTGTCAGCAACTTGTTGTCCTTGGTCCTTGGTCTTTGCTCCTAGCGAAAGAACCCTAGAAACCCAGTCAGAAGCCCAGACTCCCAGGCTGTGCAAATAAAATGCAAATAAATTATTTTTATTATTCCACTGTGACAGCTGATTTCGGGGCTTTCTTTAGCATTTGCCCGGCGTTCTTTTTATTATTTATTTTTCGGCCATTGTTATGGCCGCTGGTATTTTGCGATGTCGTTGAAAGTGGTTTAGCTTAAAGTTTCTGGCCATGCATAAGCGAATTATGAGTTCTGCCAAGGACTCACGTCGTTAAATTCGCTGAGTTATGAGTGGCCGAAAGTTGCTCTAGTGAAATATGGGATAGGAAAAAATCACAGCAATTGTTGAGGCCTCTGTAAAAGTCGTAGATAAATTGGGAACACAAAATGCAATACAGTTATTTATTGATTTCCCAGTTTGTGGCAGAATAAAATATTAAATGGAGTCATTTGTACATTTGAAAACACCGAAGTGCAATAAATGTCAGTTTAATCGGTTTGTGATAATAAAAGTGCAGAGAAAACGTTGCTTAAATGTCAATGAGGATTGCTATTTTTTCAAAGTTTTGTAATTGGCTTTAGTTTCAATTTAAAAAAAAACCCAAAACAGTTTTTAAAATGTTTTTTTTTTTTAAATTTATAAATCTCTTAAAAATAGTTTGAGTAAATGAAAAAAGTGAGAATATTTAA
The DNA here is from genome assembly GCA_035046095.1 of Drosophila pseudotakahashii. Taxonomy (NCBI): domain Eukaryota; kingdom Metazoa; phylum Arthropoda; class Insecta; order Diptera; family Drosophilidae; genus Drosophila; species Drosophila pseudotakahashii. Next base: position 1,608,029 of record JAWNOE010000198.1, read on the forward strand.
AGTGTAGATTAAAATTTGTTGACTTGACAAAATACATATATACGAAAATCCCGTTTTATGGTTCTTAAAACAAGAAATCCGGCAATTTAACATTTATAATTTAAGAATGCTAAATCTTTAATCTAAGGCTAGGTAAAATTAAAAAGGTCTTTTAATACAATGACTTCTGTACTGATTTAAGTGAATTTTATAAAGCGAGAATCCTAATTAATAAATTAATAAATAACTTTAAACCTAAATAACAGAATAACTAGTCTTAAAACGATTTAACTCGCTGATTCAGGGTTCCCAAATCAGAACTGAAAAAAGCATGCTGGCAACATAAATAACTCATAATTACGGAGCATTTAGAGCGGAGTAACGCAGGATATTTCCTTTAACAATTGTGTCCCCTCGACTCCGGTTTAAATAAATAGCCCGGCAATTGCCGAGGCTTGGCCAGAAAAGGAGGCCCATCAAGCATTCCAGAGGAGTGGGATATGATAGTACGATGATACCTGGGCATGGGGTCTTCGGGAGGCGGATGAAACCTAATAAGTTTGGAGCACGCAAGCGGTGGGCCATTTTCGAGCTGTTTGACTGACATGCTGGCCGCTCATAAGTCGCTTTTTGCCCGGGCATTGTAAACATGAATAAGACATTAGCAGCACGGTTTACATGTGTAGAAAAGCCAAACTGACTGGGCACAATTCCATTTGCTGTGGATCCATCTCTCGGCTCTCACTGCTCTCCACTCTCGACTCCTGGAAATTATTATTATTTGGGAAATATGTTAATTTAATGCCTGGGCATGGCTTCAATTGGACCTTTTCGACCCCCTTTTGCAGGCCCAAATTGAAATGTCTGAGGCTTTAAATATTCATTGCCTACTTCTAGGCGCCTTCCATCTGCATTTTGCATGAGCATGAGCAGAAGGTTGTCCGTGTGTGTGTGCGTCGCATTTAATTTAATTGAAACATTTAATTACAGTGTCCTGGCATCTCGAGTGTCTGAATATTTGAAATAGCATTTCAGCATTGCAGCTCTGCAAAATCAATTCTCGAGTGAGCCTTTAAAAACAGAAAACAGCAAATTGAAAAGGAAATTAAAAACACAAAAAAAAAACTGTGAAAACGAAAACGCAAACCGCAGAAACAAAAACCGGGAAATGTGTCTCGGGATAATCGTCATCGAAATTGCATTGCCATTGCATCGACATTAAAATGCCATTTGTGCCAAGCGCCGGACTCCAGTTGCTGTCAAACTGTTGCCTCTTTAGCGGATTAATATTTCTGTAAATACCACGCAAAAAATCAAAGAAAAAAATAAAAACGCTCTGAAAAACAGAAAATTCATCAGCAACACACAGCCAAACATGTCGACCATAAAGCTGCTCATTATCGGTAAGTTTTATCTCACAATTAAACAGAAACAAAGGGGAAAAAAGCATTAATGGCGGCACGAACTCGAAATCAGGCCGAAGCAGCGGCTGCTGCGGTTTATTTTGTTTTCCCGTTTCAATATTATTTCCATGACCTCTGCCTGAGGTTTATTTTTAAGGTGCAACAAAATGTGGCAACTTAGTGTAGGTAACACTATTCGCTTATTTGTATACCTTGAATTTGGATAATAATTTAATTATTTTGATGTATTTAAAATATACGATTTAAGGGGAAGAAAGATCGGAGAATAAATGCACCATTTTATTAATATTTTTAAGTTATTTTTGCATTGGTTTAAAAATAGTAATCTGATCAAAGTTTGCTTCTGATTAAATGTAAAAAACTTTTAAAAAAATTATCAAAATACCAAATTTTATAAAAAGTTCCTTCCCCATTCAGAAGCCGCTTTTCTTTATGCCTTGAGGTATTTTTTTTACCTCTGCGTAGTTTAAAGACTTGGCCTCAAGTTCTTGGGATGAAAAACCCCCTTGATTGGAGCCATCGCCATATGCAGTTTGTTTTTCAGAGCCAGCCAATTGCATTCTTCTTGCCTGACTGACTTTCACCTCTAGCCCCTCCCTTTTGCATTCTCATTTTCGCAATTTTTCCACCGTGCCACGCCCCCCGTTTTCCTTGCCACTTGTTATCTGCCCCTTCTGGCGGTTTTCATTTTTATGTGCGCTCTGGGAAATTTCACAATGCCGCAAAAGGCGTTTACGTGAAGAGGGCGATGTGGGCTGAGTGACCATAAACAAAAGACACCACCCACTCATCAACAACATCATGGACATCATCCTTCTCCCAAACTCACTTCGCAGCTCCAAAAAAAAACGAAATTCGGTTAACAATTCATTTCCGCGCTTTGGGCTCCATAAATTGCTTTTATTAGGCAGGCGCAACGAAAAGTACGGACAACGTATACATATAGGGGTAATAATAATATACTTCAAGTTTTTGCATAACAAATAAAACGAATCAAATTAAGAGCTTACGGAGGGGAGAGGGTGAAACGGATCTCCTCCACGGAGAAAAAATTAATGCACAAAAAGGGTAATAAAATAGTAACAACAAATAAGCAAACAATAGCTGCGAATTTCTATTGATGATTGAGAGAATGAATAAATTATAAACACATTTGTAATGATATTTATCGCACAATGCGTTGGTTTTTTTTTATTTATTATTATTTTATAGATTATAAATATTTTTTTTGTATATTTCTTTATCAGCAAACACTCAAAGGAAGGACTATAACTTTGACATTTGTTGTTGGCCAATTAAATTTATTTATTTATTTAACAAATTAAGCTTAGCATACAATGTTAAACTTAATGCTATATTACCGAGCACTGGCTGCGGTGGCCTTCGACTCCATTTATTTTTAATTGATTATTAACATCAAATTTCTTTGCTTATTACTTTTGATTTAAATATATTTATTTATTATATTTTTTAAAGTTGTAAAAATCGACTAGCTTAAACAGTAGCTCCACAAATCAAAGGAATCTCCTATTTTTTCTCCGTGTAATTCAGCCCTTGAGGCAGTGACAAGTTGTGAAGCAGGCCAGCCAGGGTCAGCTTTTGGTTGTGGACCAAGTTGTTGACAGCGCGTCCTGGGCACGCAGGCAATAAAATTCAATATTTCATTAAAACGCACGTTACGCATACGCAGCGTGGCACGAGTCCAGACCAAAACCAAACGAAACGGAATGAAACGAAACGGAAAAAGGCAACCGCAGACTGCGTGATGTTGTTGCTTTTATCACACGCAGGTCCGACGTTCAAATCGGATTTCGTGTTATTAGCACTGGACTCACCGCTCCCCATTTCCCATTTCCCTCACGCTTTTCCGCGCTTTCCTATACGAATTTCCATGCACCAAGGAAAATAGTTATACATTATTGGTTTACTTCTACTTGAATTTCTCTTTAAATATAAAAACATTTTTTTAAAATACGAAAATATTTATATTTTTTTATTTTAAATTCTTTTTAGAATAAATCTTATAAGCTCTAAAAATAAAAACCTAAATACTTTTTCTCTCAGTGCCCCTCCCTTTTTTGATTTGTCAGACAGAGCAAATGTCGACTGAGAGTACTCGAATTTCGCCCACGAATTGAGTCGTTTGTCGCTGTGGACTTCTCAGTGACATTCCCCGGCTGTAGTGGCCTCTCCCTCGCTCTCCCTGTCGCCATCTCCTTCCATCTCCATTTCTCCGGCTTTGGGATTGGGATTGGGTTTGGCTTCGGGTGGCCTCCGGTTTTTGGTTTTTGGTTAGGCGGCTGCGACGCTGACAGATTATTTGCTTTATTATTCATAAGAACTACAGCGAGAACCGGGGTCATGGGGCACTGCTGTAATTCATTGTGTTTCAGGGGGTAACAAGAGGTAGATTGTTACGATTGCATCACAATGAGAGTTCAGTTGTGCTCGGAATGGAATTGCACTTGCAGAGGAATTGAAACGGATGAGTGCTCCTTCTTGGATGAATAAAAAAGAAGTTACGTTTCCTCAGGAACGATTGTGTTTTTAATTTCGAAGACGCTTTAATACTATTATACTTTTTTAATAACTATTATACTTTTACTAAATCATTAGTATATTTTACTTAAAGGAAGTTTTCTTATTTTTTTGTGCTCTGAGAACATTTTAATTAAAATTAACATTGCCTAGTTTTTTGGGCAGCTTTTTATTTGAACAAAATGTTATTAGGCAGAAAAACAAAATGTAGTTTATCTCATTTTAGATAATATTAAAATTTATTTAAATACATCGAAAATAAATATGTATTTTTATTTATCTAGTAAATTTGCTGAAAATCTTTTTAGTTACCTCACCATAAAATCTTTAAAGTTAAAAAATCTGGATAATTCCTTAAAGCCGACGGTAATTAACATAGCCCTCGCCAGGGGGCGCCCCACCAGCTTAATGACCCCTAGAGGGAGCCACCCACACCCGTTGATAAAAAACATTTAAATGCTTAATCCCCTCGAAATGGCTTTTTTACAGGGTGTTTGGTGCGTTCAGGCTGCTCGGCCAGTGTCTTGATTATAATGTGTAGCTACTCATTTGGATTTATTAATTGCGTCCTGGCATTGTGCGTAGCAAGTAAATTAATTAGCAAATACTTGCCTTAATAATCATTTTAATGGAATTTGTAATTTAATGCGCCTAACGAGGGAGTTTTATTACGAGGAGATTACGAGCGAAAGAAAAGCCCAATTCCCCCGCTCTTATTGATTTTCCCCGTAATGAAATCGCTCCGTCTGCGCTCGCAATGTTTTACTGTCTGACAAGTCACCGCATGACCAGACCACAATTTGTTTAAGCGGCTTTAAATATTTCAACATGCCAACTTGCCAATCGAGCTCGCAAATGGAAATGGCCAGGGATCGGGGATTGGGGATCAGGGGTCTGGGGTCAGGGGTCATTCAACTCCACTCGGCAAACGGGACAGTCAATCACTTTATACAACTTTTTATGGCACGATGTTAATTGATGGCCAGCGGTGTTGGTGATACTAAATAGTAGCACTCGAAAAAAGGAAAATTTACAGAAAGCCTTCACATTAGTGATATATCAAAGTATACATCAAATTAAAATATATCAATATTTTGTTTTGTATTTACATATGGCTACATTTTTTCTAAACATGAAATAGACTGAAGAAAAAAATTATTTCCACATTTTTTTTAAATTGTAGTAATTTTAAATTGAGCAAAAGGGAAATTAATTGGGATTTTTATATATTTTAAAATAACAATATCTAAAATATTTAAATGTGACTTTATTTATGGTGCAGTACCTACACTAATTAAATTGTTCTTTGTATAATTAATTTATTAATATTATGTTACGATCCGAACTTTGATATTCATGTTACTAATCCCCATTAAAAAATTTTTTACCTCATGTGAAAATAAATTTTTCCCACAATGCAAACTGTGCGTAATAAATTAATAAAAATTCCGCCCGACTTATTTCCTAAATCTGCACTTTTATAAATCCCTCCGTATTTTTTGCGAGTGCGTATAAAACCAAAATACGCATCGTAAAAGCCAATTGAAATTGTTTTTTATTTGCGAGTGGCAGGAAATAATTATTTGCGTGCCTGCCGAGTTTTTCCTACTCCCCCAGCTGCCGTTCGCATTTTACGATTTGATATGCTAAATAGCCGAAAAGTTGGCCATAAATTTTTAAAGCTTTCAATTATAATGACGATAAGCGTCACGTAGCCATGGCACCTCTCCAACTCTCCGAAAACAGATAAGTTTTCCCGGAGTTTGGGAAATATATTTTCCAGCACATTGCACACACTCGACTGCGAAGCTAAAAAACACTCACACACACAAACGGACAAGCTCGAATTGCATAAATTTTCCAAAGCCAAAAGCAAAGGGGGCGTAGGCGGGGGGCGTGGCCGAAGTTGGACCGATAAACGCTGCAAATGCTTTAAGACTTGTCATATCATTCCCACACACGTGTGTTTGTGTGTGTGCGTGTGTGTGTGGGCTCTCTCTGTGTGTGTGTTATCTTTTAATTAAACATGAAAGTGAGTTTGGCGAGCAAATTTGCTCAAACACACTGCAAGCAAACAAACAAACAGGCAAACAAACCGCCTGCGGCAAACATACAAATCATTAAAAAAGAAGGCAAACCAAGCCAAAGGAGACGGGTTTAAAAAGTACCTAAAGCTTGAATAAAAACTCCCCACGTTTTGGGCCAAAGGTGAGTGTCAACGAGTTGAAGCTGCCTTTGACAGCCAGCCAAAAGTCTCACTTTAAATAAACTTTTGGAAATTTTGGAAGTTTTGCCCAGCTGTTGGTGAAATTTTTGGTTATTTTTTAAAACTTGTCTTGTCAAAGCTCTGCACTTTTTAAAGCGTCGGAATTTATAAAGAAAAAAGTCTCATGAAATAATATTTATTTAATATTTATACTTAAACTATAAATACTACTGATTTAAAAATTAGCTTTAAACTTTTTAAATAGTTATACAAAAATATTAACATGTTAAAAAAATAAAAATTTAAATACCTACTTTAAAATTTAATAAAAACATTACATACGTTTCTAGAAATTAATCTACTAAAATAGCAATGAAAAAAGTTAGTTCTCCCTTAAAATAAATTCCTTTTAAGCTAGGTTCTTAACTTCTTTTAAATTGTGTTAAATTCCGCGCAACTTAGTTTACCCCAATCAATTTTGCCACCGCCTTAAAGCCTTCCCCCTTTGCGACGTAAAGCTTATCCATCCAATTTAGACAAATTCCTGTTTGCTCAGTGCGAGAGAAGGAGAACCCAACCGTGGAATCAACCCACACACATGGCCGCAAAAAAGACCGGAGACACAAGTTCTCAGTGTGTTTGTACCTTCAGCCATAAGTCCACGCCGTACAAACATGTCAACCGAGCACTAAACCACATTAAGAGGAGCTGGGGATATAGCCCACTTTACGCCGCCCTCGGCCCCCTGAAAATATAGACAAAAAAGGGGGCGGGCTCGGATCTTTATGTCCTGGAAACTCAAATAGCGAACGCAGACAGCATCCGACATGTGTGACAAGACAATGGCATTACATCTAGCTCGAGCTTCCTTAGGTAGGAACCACCATAAGTTATGAAAGTTATTCCAAAATTTATAAGATTTTTCCACCTTTTCCACACAGAGCACGTCTGCTTTGCTGGGGCAATAAAAACGTGGCAAAAGTCCTAAAAACAAACAGCATACGCATATCTAATTGAAGCTATGCCAAAAACACATACCTCTACCTCCTGAAAATGAGAACGACATTTTACACAGACGCTTAAACCAGTTTGCAAAAAAAAGGAGGAGGAAAAAATATAAGAAGTCGTTTGAAATCAAAGGCAGCGAACAAACCGCAGACACAATCACCAGAAAATGTCCTTTGGGTGTAAAATCGATTAAGGCTCTTGCTGCGGGGAGGAAAGGGAGCGGAAGTCAATCAGCGGGCTGGGGCTGTAGTATCACTGCTTTCCAGACATCGGGGAATTACACATGCTCAGCATTACAGGTGTGTGAAGGCATGCGAAAGTGCCTGGCTAATAAGCCAGCGACATCTCGAAGATTCCCATCTCGGTTTTTGTGTCGCCGACATTAATACTTGTGGAATGGATAGAGATTTAGTTGTAATTCTAACGACTAGCAGATACCACCTAGGAATTTCATAGCAAATAATGAAATAAATACATATAATAGTTAAAAGAACTACACACATTTATTATATTTAATTTCAAATATTCATAAAATAAATATATTTAAGTATACCAGACGAAATATGTTCTCATTTTAAAGCTTTACTCTGCGTGTATAGGTTTTTGCCATGTAACTTGTATATTCCGCCTTCATAATAACTTCACTACAAATTATAATGCTACCTCATCAAGGGTATCAAATAAAGAACGGATGTGTTTGGCATTAGTAAAAGAATTTCCCTCGTGTTTGCTGCGATGACAGAAAAAGGAAGATGGAATTGGAGTGGGGAACCAAGGGAACACAGACACGATGATGAAGGGTGATGAAGGGATGGGCGGTCTCCTGTTTGGTGTATATGCTTGGTTTACTGTAATTGCACGACAAAGTAAGCGCGTAACTGCATATTTACATATCACTCTGCGTCGACGACGACGACGACGTCAACTCGATAAGAAGCGCGGAGAAGAGCGCGGCGGCGACACAGAAGAGTGAGAAGCGCGGAGAAGGGTGGGGAATGAATTAAAATAAATTAAAGCATGCTTTCAGGCTTTCTGCTCTCCGCGCACATGTAAATAATGCAACGCAATTTTTCTCACGCGAGAGATCCCGACAATGACTGCTTCTTTCCCTGATTGATATGTCCGTCGTCCGTCGTCCCGCTCGAAGGATCTTATCCGCTCAAGCTCAAGGTGTTGAATCATTTAAGATGTCGCTTTGATTGCACCATCCCAAGGGTGCCCAAGGATGCCGATGAAGGATGTGGCCCCCAAGGCACTCGAGTTATTACGGCTGCTCGTGGCATTCCATTCCATTCCGCGCCCTAGGCGGATATTCTCCCCTTGAAAGGCAAATCAATTAGATACATGAATCTGTTGCAACCCCGAGATGTATATATGCGCACACAAGCCCTCGGGCGTTTGATTAAAGTGCAGAGTGAAGCGAGTGCAAAGGGAAGTCATAAATGCAGCAGGCAAAAAATCGAAACATTTAAAAGCTGCATTTAATAAGAGTAATATTTGCAATATAAGCATGAAAGGATTTTATTTTCCGAAAATAAATCAGTTAGTATTTCTCCTTTTTAATGATGTTAATTCTTTCGAAAAATTTCCGAAGAACCGCTAGGTATAAAAACCAGAACTCAGCTAGTGGCTTTTAATTCAGTATTTCCTGCCAAGCAGGACAAACACCAACATATGTACATTCACAAAACCGAAAGCCAACAATAAATATTCTGCCAGATAACACACATATCGCACAACTTTTGTCGAGCGAACAGAGAACATAAATTATGTGGAAAACTATTGCCAAAGCGAAAAGGAAAGCCACGGACTCGGACTCGGGAAAAACAAAAAGCGAAGAATTCGGAATTTCAGCGGAACCGAGTTTGCAGCACCTTGGTTACCTTTGTCCACTCTTTATCCGTTCTTTGTCCGTTCTCATTTTGTGTCAGGTATTTCCCCAGGTATACCCCCTAAAACCTCCCAGCAACAACTGTCAACCGTACACTTGGCCATGTCTTGGTTACGCATGCCCCACTGTACCCCGTACATGTCTTCTATAGGGGCGGTAGCTTGTTAATCCACATACAAATATTGCGCATACGCCCCGTGAAGCTGAAAGCAAAAACTAAGCGTTACACTTTACCAAATTTATTGGTATTTTGGGTCATTATAGGTCTTGATAAATAAATAAAGCCAATCACTTTCAACTACAGATTCCAGATTAAAAAATATTTATATATTATATATTTATAAAAAAAAATAAAAAATAAAATAAATAAAAATAAAAAAATATTAAAAATCTTTTTAAAAATATAGTTAGAGATTTTTTTTGCTAAATCATTTCTAAAACTCCTGCAATAACTTTGCAAAAATTTAAAAAAGTTACATAGCAATCTCTGTATTTTTCTGAACTTATTTAATTAATTATTTTTCCCACAAATATTTTTGCTTTTGCAAACATTTTGTGGTTTTTAGTGGAATTTGAGATTTGATTTTCTGTAGTGCACTTTCGTTTGCAACTAGGTGAGCTTTGTTTTGCTTTTGCTTTCGCCCTCGCACTGTTGTTTTATTAACCCAATAACTAAATGGCAAAGGCGCCCCCTTTAAAACCCCTTGTGAAACCCCTTTGAAACCCCTTTGAAACCCTCCACATTCTATTCTCTTTTTCCGCGTGTCAGCCGTGGGCAAAAGCCAGAGTCCAAAATGAGTGGAATGCGGGTGTCTTGTCTTTGTTTTCTGTGTGTGTTTGCTCCACTTGTCAACTGCAGCAGTGGCTACTGTACAGGCGAGCCCCGTTCTCCGTTCTCCGTTCTCCGTTCTTAACTTTTATTATATTTTTTTCCCGTAGCTACTTATCTAACACCTTTGACTCCATTACGCCGCTTCCTGCGGCAACCAGGCGGCTTACCTGTCATGGCAACCCATCCAGAGCTTGGCTTGTCGGGATTTTAATTAGCAGTGGAGATGCAACAGGACCTCCACCTCCCACTCCCCTTTTCCAGGACGCGATAGGAGGATGTCCAGTGCAGAATTTCCTGCATGTCCTTGCGCTTCACACCCGTTTTACCTGCTCGCTGGTTTGGCAAAACGTTTTGGCCCCCGTTTTTCCACGGCTTTCCTTTCGTTGACACGCTCTTGTCGCTCATTATCCTTTATGAATTTTTCATAAAATGCAGGAGCACAGCGGCAGCAGGAGCAACAAGAAAAAAATTAAATAAAAAAGGAGCAAAGGCAGCGCGCAAGTTGCCAAAGAAACTTCCAGCAATTGAAATTATATATTATATTTTTTTTCGGCGGCAAAGGATAATTTCTTAAGCACGTGCCGGGCAAGCTAATGCCACAAAAGGCAGAGAAAGATGGAGCCAACCCAAATTAGATTTAAGCAACTCCATTGAAGTGTGGATCAGGGGAGTCCCCGTAGCCGTAACCTTAGCTTAGCTTAGCTCAGCAGAAGTCGCCCCAAGGATCTCTGCCTTTCTTTCTTTCGGTTTCTGTTTCGCCAACTGGCATTTCGCCCTCTCGCCACGTGGCGCTGCATTTTTTATTACAATTTCGCACTTCCGCAGCTCTTTTCTTTTGGCTGGGGGTCTGCCAGGGTTAAATTCTTAGGAGTAGGGGTTAAGGAGTGGATTCTCCCCTTTCCAGGTGCTGGCTGCACTTTTTCGAGGCTTTCTTTCTGTTTCTTAATATATGTATATGTCAAGGATAGAATATTTTTAAGATAAATATTTATTTATTTATTTATATTTGCTGTTTGCAAAAATAGGGAATAAAATTAACATAAAATATTTGTAAAGGTAAAAAATATTTAAATATTTTTTTTAAAACCAGAAGTGCATTTTAATAAATCGAAGAACAATTTTGTCCAATCATTTTTATACTTATTTACTAATTAGTTATTTATTTAGAAGGTCGAATTCTTTTTATGGTAACTTTTCTAGACCTCGTTCTTTCATTAAGCCCATTTCCTTTGACTCCTTCGCTTGTAAAACCTTTTCCTATCTTTTCGCACCTGTCTAATTGTTTTTCCTCCAGTTAATTACTTCCCACAGGACCTTCTAATTTCCAGGGTATCTCCGAGTAACCATCTCTCCGAGGACACTTCCCCGGGATTTTCCCATCCGGCAGAGGAGCTGTGTGCATAATTTTTGTGCAAATTGCAGCGCTTAGTTTTCTTATTTCCCTCGCCTTTTCAGCATTCCAGTTGCTGTGTTGTTCTGCTTTCAATTAGAATGAGCGAGGCAACAGTTTGTCCTCAACCTTTTTTTGTCTCAACACAGAGCCCAGCGGCAATTGTCTTTCTGTTGTAAGTGGGATGCTAAATCTGCGGCAACTCCTTCGTGTTTTTTTCACGGGGGAATGGGGCATGGGGAGAGCCCAGAGAAAATCGCTGAAAACATAGGGAAAACCCAGGCCCAGTTGCACTTTTGTTTCGAGTCGCTGAGCCACGACACTCGACAGTTTTTGGCCCCGAGGCCCCAGACGGATGCTCCTTGCCATAACTAAAATAAGACACTCGGCGTGGGGCTGCTCTTTCCTTCAGGTTCTTCCTCCTCAGGTTTTCCCCCGCTCATTTCGCATTTTTCATCTTGCATTTCGCATTTCGCACTCCCCATTCCATTCTGAATTCCCGCCTCTATTGTTGTTTTCCCACCGCCACTCGAGTGGCACTTTTGGCATTGCACACGCCGATATATATGGTTGTTTTTGAGTCTCTAATTGTTGTGATCTCTCGGAGGGTGTTTTAATATTTTTATTTAAATTTTTAAAATTTAAATTGTTTTTTAGAAGTTCATAAAACCAGACCTGACAAACTCCTTCAAACGGAATAACTGTAAAACTCTAAATTTTAAATTATTAATTATATAAAATATCTTAAAAAATATTTATATACAACATTTTTAACTCTGGTAAAAAAATATTTCAAAAATATGATATCTTAAAAAATATATAAAATAATAATATTTATAATAATATTGATAATTTAATTATTATTTTAATTATTAATTTTCCAAAATGTATTTATCGAATTCTAATATAGAATATAGAATATAGAATAGAATATTCCCCGAGTCGTTGATTATTTTACTCCTCATTTATTATGGCACCTTAAGCTGGGCATTAGAGAAAGGCCTTCTGTGCCACTGGCATTGTTTTGCCGCCTGTTGTTGACTATCTTGGGGTCTTGGATCTGGGATAGGCTCCTTGGCATCTTGGATGCTCCGGCTGCTTCGACGTTTCATAATCCTCGGGCAACTTTGATTACAAAAGGAGCAAATCCAAATGCAGCGGTTACACAGGGCGCCTCGTGCACTTGCACCTGGCTTTTGTCCTCCTTCTGCTGCTTCTTCGTCTTCCTTTCTGGGACTTCCCCTTTTAATTTCACAGGTCTTCAGGACTTCCTGCGACGATGACAGCGGCAGCGCCTTCGCACTTTCGCTTCAAAAGTTTTTCTCATCATAAAATCCCGCGCCAAAGGCTCTTTGACAGTTTTAGAAGGCGCGCGTTTTTAATCAGTCGCATGAGTCTTGCGCCTCGCTGCACTTTACAACACTTTAGCGAAGACAAAACCCCTTTTCCCAGCTTCCCACTTTGTGGCGTTCACTGTTCAGTTTTCAGTTTACCGATTTCAGGGTTCATCGGGTGGTTTGCCAGGACTTTGAGGGCATTCCACAGCGATTTGTGTGCGATTTGCGGTTTGTTATTGAATATTTGAGATAAAGTTGGCTTACAAGAGCAGCTGGCAAACTATCAAGTTGGGAAACTTTGGTAAGGAGTTAAAGAGCACTATTAGAAGATGTTTATGAACCAGTGGAATTATAATTTAAAATTATTTGACAGATTTAATAAGCTTTCGTAAAATATCAACCATATTTAAAAATAGATACTCAACTGTACTTTTAGTAGCAATTATTATAAGCTCTTGAAAAATGTTCAAGACACGTAGATACACACAAACATTTCTTGCGATTAAAATCCACATTTATGTGCAGGCAGTGCTTAAGAATACCAAAAGACTGACAACCACAATCGAGCAATTGAAATTAAATTGCCTAGCGATTTCCATCAGCAAATTGTTGTTCCCAACACTTATTTAATAATTTACCAACACCTCAACTGTTTGCCTAGTGTCCATTGCTTAATTACTCAAATATCGCAATTACAATGGAATTGAATTATTCAAATACCTGAGCAACGGCAGCAGCAGCCAGCGTGTCTTGTCTTCGTCATAATCAATTCACTCGCTTAAATATACAATATTTATGGATTAATTATTTAAATTGCCAGTGTTTACACAACGCAAACGCTCGAGCTGAATTGAATTGAATTGAATCAATCCCATCAGACAGACAGACATTGATGAGCTATAAGTGTGTCAACACGAATCGCAATCGTATAGTACAAGCGAGTGCAAAAACACCTCCCGTCGAAGTGATGTAAACATTTGTTGGGTTCGTTTTTTAATAAATTTTAAATAAACAGCGAGTCGCGCACAGAAGGCAAATATTTGCATTAGATGCGATACTTTTTTCGCTTTGAGTTGGGTCTCTATCCCCATCCCCCATCTCATCACCGTTTTGCAACACTGTTTATGGCGTATTGTGTGCCAGGGACAACTTCTCTGTTTGCTTTATAAATTATTGACACTTTATTGACAGGCGTGTGGAACAATGGCGCATCAACTTCATTACGCCTCTCGACGCACATTGATTGTCAGATACATTTCCCCCCAGCTTTCCGCCAATCGCTGGAAAATGAACACCTTTTAAGCCCTCACGCACAATTGGCCAATTTATAAATTATGAAAAAACTAACAGAATGTGTGCATAAAATATTTAAGTGCAACTAATAAATAATAAATGTCACAGACAGAGAAAAAAACGCGATTGCAACGAAAATGATAATATGAATTAAGTCCATTTGACACCTTTTGTTGGCGTAAAAATCTTTTTTCCTTCAGTTTGGCACGTCGCACGCAGCGGCAAAGCAAAAAATAAAATTAAGTGCAATATAAAGTTATTTATTTGCATAAATAATTAAATAATTTGCGTGAGTGGCGTGGTGTGCGTGGGTGGTTTGCCAAACAAATTGATTGTGGAGCGCAATCAAGTGGAAACGGCCCCCATCGACTGACTGAGCAGCTGAAATTCAAATGAAAATATCGAGTCCGCAGTGGGAATTGATTGATTACAAAGCAAAACCAGCTCATGGGATCAGTTAAGTGTACGGGTAATTTATGTGCAGAGAAATCGTGAATGTATATGGGAAAATGTAAGGGATTATTGAAGATTACTTGAGGGAAAGTTAAAATAAAATGGAGAAGGAACATTAAATAATATAAAATGGAAATAATCAAATAAATAATATTATGTTTGAATATAATTTAAGAAAAGGGTAAAATATATTTCAGTTTTTTACTCTAATATTTTATTGTAAATATAACAACTAATAAAAAAATACAATTTTATTACTGCTAAGCTCCTTAAAGTTACTCTTTTCATAATAACCATAAATAAGTAAAATTCCCAATATATAACAATACAAATTTAAAAGCATTTTAAGTACACATTTCCATTTATATTTAATTTAAACAGTTTCGCACATAAAACGTAATCCCTCAAAAATGATTTTCATTCAAAATCACTCTAAATGTATATTGCCATGGCAAAGAAAATATGTATTTATTTAATTATAATTTAATCAGTTTCGACCAAATAATTTGTTGATCATTTTTTGAGCTGCAAAAAAATACCTCTCTTGTCAATCAATTCAGGCGGCTAATTGCGCACATTTTATATTCCATATTAATTTACATATCATATAAATTAATTCCCGCACTTGGATCGATGTGGTGGGGACTTATTCATGAAGTTGTCATGGGAATAGGGCATCGGGCATCAGAATGAAGTGACATAAGCTCCATTTTTTATGGACCTTTTTGTGTGCGAATTGCGCTCTCGATAGCATTTAACTTTTATTTGCCGATACCCCGGCGATTCCGTTTCGTTCGTCACTTTTGTTTGTGCGACAATTGATTTATATCAATTTCCATGAAGCGTTTCACTTATGTAACGTGTAACGCGCATGATTAAGCGCACACACGGCTTTATGAGTTAAATCTGTTTGCATTAATTAAAAGCACAGAAAGTACAGAAAGCACCCAGTACAGATGATGATGTTGACGAACTGTATTTGCGGTAATGACTTTGTTTATCACGCAATTTATGGCAAACAAAAAGGTGAAAAACTGAACCCCCACTGTAAACCGCCCGCAATCACATTAAAGCTTTTATTAAGTAAGAACTTATCCAGCTCGAATTCCATTTCGCATTTCGCATTTCCCATTTCCAATATCCCTCATCATTGTGCGCAAAAAGAAGAACGTCAATAATGCGTAAATAAAACACAATTTGTCTCAATAAATTTTCAATTAACGTTGAAACATTTCCAGCTCGCCGAAAAGCCACAGACAGATACATTTTTAGCTGCGAGGGGTAGGCGCTTGTCTAACTGATTGACAAGAAACGAATCAAAATTGAAATATAAATGAAGCAAAGGGGGAAAAATTCAGCGAGAGGAAAGCGGAAAAGCGCTGGCAAGTTTACCAAAAGCGAGCCGAAAAATTCGCAATATGAATTTTAGCCCACCAAAAAGAGAAATGCGGAAGAGAGCTGGGGACGAACGGCGGATGAACTTGCAACTGATGGCATAAATAAAACAAGAAGCTGCAATTTGTAAATATAGGATACATATGTTCGAATGCTCTGAAATAAAAGAATTAAAAATGTAAAATAAAATTTATTTTTATTATTTTAGATCAATAAAATTATTTCTCTATATTTTTTGGTTTGCTACATTGCCAAACATTAATTTATTTTAATTCTTTAGATTTCTAATATTTTTGTTAGCATCTACAATCCATTCCACATCGCTTACACCTGTCCGAAAAACACACATACCCGAAAAACTTCTGTGAGGGCAAAAACTAAACAAGTTTTTGGCGTTTTGTCAAAAATCAAATTACGAGTCTATGCCCGAAATGCAAATTTTTTGCCCGAAGCCGACGAGCAGTGATTGGAAGGGGAAAGTCACTGCAAAAAAAGGGGGGACGCACTCGAAAAGTCTGCCAAAACTTTAGCAATTTATGGCTGCAACGGGGTTTTCAAAATCGGAATCTGCCGGTTTTATAACCGACATAAGCATGCAATTGACAGGCTGTCTGCTTTTAAAACTCCAAGCCCACTTCCTTTTTCGGAGCAGATCAACAGGATATAATGAACATTAAGCTGCCCCCTCTCCGCTCCGAAATGTCAATGCACAAAAGCTAAATGAGTGGATAAAATGCCCGGGGGAGGATGAAGTTAGGATCCAGCTACGAGTGGTGAGCGTTTCATCATTCAGTTAGCCAAACAATGGGCAGCCAGGGTGCGGGGGATTCGGGGCCTTCAGGAAGCCGAAGCTCCGGCTGCAATCAACATAATCGTCGAGCAGGAAAGACCCGTCCGCCAACAACAGCGAGCCATGACAATTTCAAATGAATGTTAAATACCAGCGGCGGAGGGGGTCCATATTTTCAGGGGGCATTTCCAGGGGGTGGCGGCACAAAACAGAAACAAACGAGCGACGACAAACATAACAAAAACAGCGGAAGCAACAACAGGAGCAGACTGAAAAAAGAAATTAGTTGGGGGAGCCATAGTTCGAATGGGGGATACCCAAGATGATTATTCGAAACTGATACATTGTAGAATAAATGTCCTATTAAACTACATTATAGGATATTTAATAAAATACTAATATTATTATTCAGCTGTTAAGACTTGGATAAAATGTCATTATTTAAGTTATTTAAAATTGTGTAAGAATTTTGCTCAGAAAATGTTTAATATAGTTTCGACAAAGGTTCAGTATTACCTTTATTTTATTTACTTGATGATGATTTAAAGTATTTTTAATTAAATAATTGATTTTTTTCCAAATTTTTCTGCAATAAATATATATATTTATAGCCTCTTTTAACATTATCCTAATAATTGTGAAAGGGTTATTATTCCCATTCTCCAGGTGTCCCAAACAGACAATATACCCCCATTCCTTATGAGTACCCTTTATAAAAATGTAAAAACAAGCAGGACAAGTAAACATTTTTGCCAGCAGCGACAGCGGCAACAAAAGCCTTGCCACATGCTGCGACGCCAGCAACAAGCAGCAATAACAATTGCTGCAACAGCAGCGGCAACAGCAAAAACAACAACAACATATCAACCGGCAACAATAGCAACAATATCTGAGGGGCAACAACAAAGTTGCATAAAAGCGCAAAAGGCAACGCACACAAAAGGACAACATGCAGTATACAACAACAGGACATCATCATCTGTTTGTCTCCGTCTCTGTCTGTCTGGGCAACAGCCTACACAGGAAACAAATCTTGTTAAGAGAGGCTTTTACTATGATTTTTATTATCAATTTGAATCAGGCACATAAACTAGATACTTGATAAATATTAAAGGTGTTAAAAAGTATGCAACAAATATGTAGCATCCTAAAGTCATTCATTATTTCAAAAAAAAACTTGGTATATTTTAAAGATGATTATTTTGTGATTATGATGATTCATTTGGATAGCTAGATATTTAAAGAATATTAAAGGTGTCTAAAAGTAGGCAAAAAATATGTGGACACCGAAGGGCATTCCTTATTTCAAAACATTTATTTATTTTATGCACTGCATATTATTTTTGCCCTTCTTTAATTTAACTAATATCAGTATATTTTTTATCTGTGTAAAGCACCCTAAAAAGCCCACTGATATCATCAGTGGCGGTATTGTTCAGCAACTCTTGCCACAGAATGCAATATTTAATTGCCGCACGTTGTTTTCGAAGGAGTAAAGGGGGTCGCAAGAACCTGCTCCTCGAGAATCGGGAGCTAACCTGACTGAACTGCGAACTCCGAAAAACGCTGCTCGTCCAAAAGCTAATTAAGCTAAAAGTCAACGCTGTCCACCAAAGTTCTTCCCTCGCCCTCCACCAACCCTTCAGCACACCACACCACCCTTGACCCCTTGACTATAAGTCCTGCGAAAGTTTGCAGCGCGCCAAAACGGACGACATTCATTTAAAATTAATTAAAAGAAAATTCGCTCAACTGTAAAACGAAAAGACAAAAGAACAAAAAAAAATAGAATGAGGTAGGGGAAAAGAAATAAAAATTGAAGGATTTTTCTTCGTGTTTCCGCTTATTTTTTTGAGGTAGTTGCTGTAAGGATCGAAGTTTAAATGCTCTCGTAAAATAGTGAATGTGAATGGCATGGGAATGAACTTGTTGTGAAAATTGGGGAGCTGGGAAAGTAATGAAAAATATGTGGGGGAAGGGAAACTTGAGACTCTTTCAAGTTAAATTTATAAATTGAATGCAATAACGAAATGGAATAATTTCTAAATGCAATAATTAACTCAATTAAATGAATGAATTTATAAAGAAACATTTATGTTTCTAAAATATAATTAAACTAAATTAATCCTTTAAAAAATGTAAATACATTTAAAATAAAATGGGAATTTTGAAAAACAAAATAAATTTATTTCATTCAAAATTATCTATTAAAATTATTTATGATTTTTGTAATATTTTTCATCACAAAAATCAATAATATATTTAATTAAACTATTTTTTACAAAATCAATTTATAAAAAGTAGAGCCATTAATAGTTTTCGACCCCTTGAAAGGGCATTGTCTGAAATCTGCATTGTTTGTTATTAAATGGCCGAAATGAAAATCTGTGCAAAGTATGTCCCAACTGCCTTCGTGGAAAATGTTGTGCAATTAATGTTTATTAACATTTGGCTTGAGCGTTGGTCGCCATAAGCGGCTTTCCCCCGATTTTCCGTTTCCCATATTTTTTCTGTATACTGCATCTGCCGGATGCTTTTAAGTATCTGTAAGTGCGTTCACATCCCTTCCCCGCCCCTTTTTAATTGGGGTGGACAAGTGTCTCGACGGAAGTCTAGACAACAGAAGTGAGTGAGCCCGGTGCCAAACTCATTTATTTGCAATTTTCGGCTGGAAAATATTTGCTTGTTTTCTTTGAATTTCCGGAATTTTATTCGCATGTGCGGATCACATAAATTATAGCTTGCGGAGACTTAAGACCTTTCCTCATATCCGGCTGCCAGACAAATTGGCTCCTTCACATTCTCTACTATAAATACATCTGTTCGTAATTATTATTGTGCTGCAGGCACAGAGGAAAAATCCGATTCAATCGGATTTGACTGCCTTTTGTTTGTATTCAATTTCCTTTTAATTTTTGGCTTAGCCCAAAACAATTTCCAACACAATGTTCGGTATTGGGGGAAAATGGGAATTTAATTGAGTTTAAAATTACAGCCGACACAGTGCAGAAAAAAATGGAAAAATGCCTGCTTCAATTTCACAAAAAGTTGAGCACTTTTTTCCACTTCCAGTCACGGCCTGAATTCTCCGTCTTCACTCGCAAAAATTGAAAGTGATCCTTGCCAAATATTTGCCAGCCATGTGTGTGTGTGTTTTCTCTCTCGTGACTGTTGGCATGTGGCTAAAGTATCCGTCTGTGTCAGAAATAATTAAATCAGACACACGAGGCACACAAACTCGCACAGATAAACAAGCAAATTACGTGAGTTCTGCAGAAATGTTAGCCTCTCGAACGGAGGCTATCAACGAACATCGAATGCCCTACCTTTTTTAATAATATTTACTGAAAAATAAATATTATTTATTGCTCATAATCAAATTAAAAATAAACTCGAATTATAAAAATAATAAATATTTACTTTTATTTATTAAAAGATTTAATTTTAAATATTAATTCCACGAGCAAGTATAATTAAGAAGGTCAGTTCAGTTACGAAATTCTAGATACTGCAACAAAACAATTGCATAAATAGAAAATAATACAATTTGAGATGCACAATAAATATTATATTTCAACCAAATAAAATTCATGGAAAGAAAGCATGCAAAATATGAGAATATAATTTTGTGGGTATATTTTTATGAGAATAAATATAAGGTGTTATATTAAAGATTTCGGGTTTCTGCAAATATAAAATGTACACGTTCTACAAAAATGTTAGCAGTAAAATATGAACTTGCTTTTCAACCAAAACAGTTGGCTAGTTAGACAAAAGACTCGACTAACAATTTCTTATTCATATTTTTGTACGGAATCTCTCATGCGAATCGCCTTAATCAGCTTAATTTCTGACCCATTTCGGTGGAAGCAATCCGATTAATGTATGAATACATCTGCTACCGTTGCGGCCCCCCTAGAATATCACACAAAAATTACCTCAGTAAAATGAATCTCCACCGGGTATTCTTTTGCCGCAGGAGCGGTGCACTTGAGAATTCCTGGCAATTTCTTCCTTCCCTTTTTCTTCCATTTCCATGTTTCCACGTCCCTCACCTGTCTGTCTGAGGCCGAACACTCGGCTGTCAGGTGGAAACGGACAGCAACACCTAGGAAACTGCATACAATTAACAGCGCCCCCGAACTCCGGCATCCTGCATCCTGCCTCCTGAATTTGTATCCTTTGTATCCTGGCTATCCGCTGCCTTGGCATTCTAATTTGCATTTCTGCATCTCCCAGCGCCTCGACAGCCTCAATTGAATTTTGACGCGGCCGATCCGGCTGCTCTTGGTCCTTTTGGCTCTTTGGTCTTGGTCCTTCGGCTACTGGCGGCATTATCTGCAGCTCTCATTTTTTTACGGTGTGCCATGGCTTGCATGTTTTATGCATGTCTCAGCGACTGGGACCGAATACAGATGCACTGATAACAAAAATGCATTATTTTTGGAACATATTCGAGAAGTTTCCATAAATATAACAAAGATAAATAAAGAAATATTATAAATACATAATTCAAAAATATTTACATAAATCATTAGTAATAACAAATTAAACCGATACGATAATGTACTAAAAAAACATAAATTTATCCTTTTTTCTGTGTACAGATACAGCCTCAGTTATACGGGCACCAATACAAAAGTCAGGAGTGCAGAGCCCAAACGCTTCCAGCATTACCAAGTACAAAAAAAAAACCGAATTGATGATAGAGCTGTGTTTTGTGTAGGGGAAATGCACTTCAAACATAATTATAGGTTTTTTATTTTTTATTTTATTATTATTTTACGTAAAATTCGTTTGGTATTAGTTTAGTCAGCAGAAAATGGGATTCTGATTTGTAATATTTTTAGTATATCTTTTTAATCTTAAATCAAGGGATATTAAAAATACTCGCTTAGAATATTCAAAAACAATCTTTCATATTTTTGATATTTAAAATATTAATCCAGTATTAAATAATAAATATTAATTTAAATTAAAATTTGTATAAATATCCTACACTTTTCATCACTTTGAATATCTTTATGACCACTAAGACCGTTTTTTGCAGTACCAAAAACTAGTGGAGTAGAAAGTTGCATAAAAAAGTATCTGAAAGCTTGAGCTTTTGTTCGCCCTCTCAACTTAACGACAGCAAAGGATGGCTGCAATTTTTTCTGTGTTTGTGAGAGCAGGACGATTCCTTAGATTCGGACGGGCGTGTTTGTTATATTTGTAGTAAGCAAAACACACCTCCAAGACTCCTCGCTTAAAATCCCCATACTTCAAAGTCTGATTTAGCTTTATCTGTCGCTGCTTTTCAACACAATGTGCGGCGCGTGTGATTCTCTCATCCTTTCCAGGATTTTTCGCCACTTTTTTCCCTTCTTTGAAAATGCGATTTCCTTGTAGCGGACATATATGCGTTTTTTTTTTACATTTGGGGAAAAGGAATGCAGATTTTTCGGTTGCACTGCGTTTACAACTTTACTTATGCTTCGCTATTTCAATCCCGCTTATTTTTCCGCACTTTTTCTGTAGTTGCAGTGCTTTTTTCACTCCACCTTTTTTTTGTTGTTTAACTATCACATTGCATTGGTTTTTTCTCTTTTAGTTGAATTTTTCCTTCGTTGGCATTAAGCAAATTTTCTTTGGTTTTTGGTGCTTTTTTTCTGCCGGCGCTTTTCCTTTCTCCCCACTCCCAGTTGGTTTTGTGGCCAATTATGTTTTTCTGCTGGCTTTTCCCTCTTTTCCCTGATTTCTATTTTTATTTCGCTTTTCCATTTTCAGAGTTCCCTTATGGCTTGCAGTTTTTCTGTTGTTGTTGTGATTGACATTTGACGTTTAAATGCCAAATTAGCCGGCATTTTGTGCTGAGGGTGTGTTTGTTTTGGCCCCCACTTTGATTTGTTGGCTTAAAGATTTACACGATTTCGTTGGGTAAACTTTAAGGGAAATCTTTTTAAGGCAGAGCAGCTGCAACTGCAACTGCCGAGATGGAGACAAGTTTTCCCGGAGCATAATGAGTGGAAAAGTTCGCCCGTGTCTTTGCTGCGAAGGTAAAAGCAAACAGTGAGTGCAAGTGTTTTAGTTGGATTGGCTTTTGTCTTAAAATAGAACCCCTTTATTGTCAAATTTAATATCTTTTTAACTTTCCTTATACCTATACCTGGATTTTCAATAAACTGAAATCATTTTTAAATTACTTTAATTTATAATACTTTTTAAAAATATAACTATTATTATTTTATATTTTCATCCCTGCAATTACAGTATTCCTAGCAATTTTCCTGCCATCCAAAAATCTTCTTTAACAAATGAGCTCCAAATTTATGCGGGCGCAATAAAAAATGTTTAAATATCAATAAAAAGAAGCGCAGAAAGTTGCAAACTCGATACTCAGGTGCACCTGCTTCATTGTGTTTGTCTGCTTGGGTATCTGTGTGCCCCATTGTGATTGTGTGTGTGTTAGTATGGACTATCTGTGTGCAGTTAACGAAACAGAAAATGCAGCAAAGGATCTAGGATGTTGGATGGGTTATGAGGGTTTGAGAGCCACTGACGCAGCCGAAAAGTTCAACTACATAAACAAGTCACGTGTGAGCAACGTGTGCGAAGTGCAGCGAAATGAATCGAAGGTAGGGAAAATGGGAGGGGGGTTGAGTAGGGGGGAAATGAGGAAAAGCGGTGGTAAAGGGGTATCACCGGCAGACGTTTATGTGGCACTCGTAACCGGCGCCGCTTTTGTTTCCACTCGCCAACTTCGCCGTTTTGGGATCTTTGTGTTCTGAATGCACTTAAAAAAATATCAATATAAATATCATTAAAATCTATTTAGAAAAACTATCTACTGATTTTATTGATGCGATTTACGGAGCTGTCCCAGTAACTAGGAATTTGAAACGGCTTATGAAGATATCTGAAAGTATGCAACAACTAATTTGGAAATTAGAGTAGAAATAACTTTGTTTACTGCATACTTTTAGACACTTTTATAGGAGATTTCAAAGTCCTAGCGAATATTTTCAAAAATAAAAGTTTAATTACGGAAAATTAGGCAAAAGGTTGTTAGAAAGGAAAGAATATAAAATGTCCATACTTAGATGAAATGATTTCGGTTCCTTCACATAGGTGCTAGTGATAGTTTTATTCTGTGAGTTTTTCTCACTGCTTTTTCTAGCTCAGGGGCTTCCTTCGCTTCTAGTTCTTCTTGGTGCATTTCACACCATGTGGCAACGCTCGCAAGAAGTTTTCCAGGCCTTCCATTCCATTTTCCACCTGCTGCGAAGCGAAGCGAAATAACCGCAGTGGCAGTAGGGGAAAGGGGGAAAACACGCCCACACACACCCAAAAAGATTTACTACTTCCACGGCACTTCTCCCAAACATATTCCCCATGGCCATCCATACCCACTCCCCCCTCGTCACCCGAGAAGTTCACCCAGCTGGCAGTAAAATAGTAACTGACGGCATGCAAATTTGTTTGCATTCGCCTAGGAAGAACCCAGAGTAAGAACAAGAACAAGAAGAACAATGCAGCATTGGCAGCGAAAATGGCAAGCGGCAACCTGCTGGCTGGGCTTTTATTATTATGGCTACAGGTAACGCCCGGAAGGAAGATCTGACAGGAAACGCTAACCAAATATTATCAAATAGAATCGTATATGCTCTTGTAATCTCTACCAACAATTGGGGATGCAGAAGATTATGATATTAAATATCTAAGAGGTGTTGAGACAGTATATTGCATTAATTCAAATGAAAGCTTAACAATTACGTAAGTAAAAAATATTAAAGCGCTTACAAAATATAATAAAAGTAAATTTTATAAATTTGTATTTTTTATGATATTCAAAACAATTTCAAAATATCGAATACTTTGCAGCAACTAGACTGCCGAGCTCAAAATATATTGTTGCATACTTTTAAGCGTCTTCATAAAAGATTTTAAAATCATTTTTATTGTTATGGAGTTCTTACTGTACAAAAACACCCCCTGCAGCCTTCCATGTTGTTGTCGCATAAATTTTGCGGCTTCTTAAGTCGCAAGCAATAAAATAATATTAGCTGCATAGTCTATATGACCCCCGCCCCTTTTGCCCAAAAGTGTGCAACACGACAGTGCAGCGCTGGCAATATGATTGCACTTGGCAGGAGCGGAAAGGATATTTTGTAGGGGAGGGCGGGTGAAACGAGGTAGGATACGGGTCCCCCACTCAAGACAAACGCATTTGTCGTATAATTTATGACAAGAACTGGAACTTTGTTGCGAATGAAGGTTAGCTGAGAGCTAAAGGGGGTGAGAAAAAAACATCGAACTCAGATAATAAATATAAAATTAAAACATGACTAGTTGTTTTTATTTAAGTAGATTATTGTATTGGATTGTAATATTAAAAAAATGTTAATACTTTTAAAGTGAGAATTAATACGGTAATTAACTATTTAACTCAATATCCACTTACATCATACGACTTATGACGTTCGAATTAGTAGTCTCCCCATTATTCCCAGTGTATGGAAAGGAAGAAAAACCCTTAGAATTAGGAACAGCTTGCCGGATATAGTGTGATGTGTGAAATGCAATGTGTGGCTGTTGGCCTCTTGAAGTGTTGCATGTTATTTATGGGACTCGAGAACGCCGGACAATTTGATTGCCCAAAACTGCATGTCAAACCCCATTGCCAGTGGCCATAAAACTGTAGGTCAAGTGTTTCCTTCTCTCGCTGCCTGCAATCAAAGTAATGCCTATAAAAAAGTTTAATAGCAAACGAGGGGCCCCAGCCAATAGCCATATAAGTCTTAGGAAGCCCACCGATAAAAGTTTGATGGGGCTAACTGGGGGTTAACGAGTCTAAGGGCCGAGGGGCTAAAGAAGTCGTAAATCAATCATTGCAATGGAGGAAATCATTTGAAATTGCTTAGATGAGCACAATTTTTATTTCGGTTTAGTTGAATTGCAGTAAAAGCTGGCTGAAATTGAATCACAGGATTTCCAAAGGGATTAAACTTTTGATAATTGCATTGCACTCAAAAATGTAATAAAAGTTCCACGGATATTTGGCATTTATCCAATTATTTCTCTCTCATTGGGATTTGTTTTTTCTTTAAGTAGCTTAGATAATTTAACAACTTAAAATCCCTATATTAATTTGCAAATTAGTTCTTAATTTTTAGAATTATTTTGATTTTTTATATAAATATATATTTTTATACTTATACATTATAAATTCTTATTATACAATTTTTTGAAATTCAGTTAGGATTTTAAAGACCGAAAATCGTAAATTCCACACTGCAATTGCTAGAAATATCGGTAGAATTCTGTTGAGCCCCTGTTAGATAAATCTTTATAAATGTTACCATCAGTTTGCAACAGTTATCTTTGTTCTCTTTCTCCCCGCAAAATTACTCCTCAAAACTGTTTCACAGGTAACTGTCAAGCCGCAATCAACATTAGCTCAGATGTCCAACTATTCGTGGCCCCTATGCTAACTAACTCCCACCACCCCGCCTTGTTTTCCCGCACCTCCTCCCCCATTTTCCCACCCCCTTTTTTCGCCCCAAGCTGTCACAGCAGCCAGCTCTTTTGCCAAACTGTCATTATGGGCTCGAAGATAAACGACTCTCTGGCAAATTTTTCTTTTTCCCTGTCTGCCGGGTGGGAAAATTGGGTGAGGCGGGCGGTGGTGGGAAAATGGGGGAGGTACTGCCGTTGACTTTTCATATGGCCGCGGTAGGAACAATTTAAAGTTTTGGCTATTAGTCGGGGCGACTGGTGGAGGCTGCCGCCTGAAAATAGTTTCAAGTTGGCCAAAGTTTCAATAGTAAAAGTAGCACAAAAAACAAAAAAATGTAGAGGAAACCTGGAAAAATGTGGGAAAGCTGAGGAGGGCGGGGAAAACAAGAGCAGCATCGATTGACATTGCAGTGAATGTTGCAACTCTTTTTTCACCCCTTCCTTTTTTCTGCCCTTTTCCTGAGTGCCTGTCATCAATCTGGGGGCCCAAAGTTTGACTCAGTTTGTGTCTGTTTTCTGTATTTTTGCACTGCAGGAATTTGCGGTGCTAATTTAATTAAAATTGAAACTCCAAGAATCCTTTTAGATTTTCTGTCAAAATCACTTTTATTTTTTATTGTTTTATTAAAAAGAAAAAGGATTTGAATTAATTTAAAATGGTGTCTAAAAGAATGCATTTAAAAAATTCAATAATATTTCTGGAAGACAGCTTTAATTTTTTTAGCACCCTTCATTTTTTTCTGTTACAAATAATATAAAAATTCTTTAAATTTTCCCCACTGCATTTTTTGTGCAGTTTTTTCCTCCAAACCATTTTTGTTTATAGCATGTCAACGCCTAATGACGCGGCCATTTTTCATTCAAAATTTTCTGAAAAAGGCCTGGATGGGTCAGCTATCATTCCGCCCCTCCTACCGGTTTCTCTAACCCCTTCTCCTTGAGATACTCTAAATTTGAGCCATCCCAACACTTGCACTCACATGTGGATGGGGCAGGAAACGTTTAGTTGCAAGATAAATTACCCAGCCAGCTGGATGAAGGGGGCGTGGCACGTGTCTGGAGGGGGGAAAAGAGGAAAAGTGGAAAAGTGCAAGGGGTACATATATAGCACTACTGACTAAACTGATTTCATGCAATTTGGCTCGCAGCGTTGGCCAAAAGTTGCAACTGGCAATCGTAAATTGTTCGCTACCAACATTCGTACTTCCTGGCACAGTTTTTCCAGTTTTCCGAAGGGGGGAGGTGGAAATGGAAAATGGTTGTGGGGGTGGCGAAAAATCAGAACATAAGTGAAAACTTTGGCCAATTAATGGCATCATTGAATTTCCACTTGACTTTTTCTTTTTGGCCCTCCAAAAACCTCCCACTTTACACACACACACACACTCTTTTTACGATTTTATTTTGTAGCTGCCAAACTGGACGATGACTGGCCAAAGGGAGTTCAATTTTATATCCTTGGAAAGTGTGGAAATGCCGCCCCGTTTCCCTCCCTCCCTATATATATGGGTGAAAAGTTTGCTGGTGAAAAATGGCCCTTCGCATAGATCTTCTAGTGGAAAGTCTGAGAGTCTGAGTTTGAGCTGGGATAAAAGTGATAAATGAATTTTGCACAAAAGTAATTAAAAAGTAAAGTAACTAGCCTCGTGTGTTGTCTGCCGGCGAATTGGAGGGGCGTTCGAGGGTTAAGAGCAGAGGACTCCATCTAAAACTTTGCCATCAAAGAAATCTAATAAGATGTTTTAATAGTTGGGCCGAAGAAGCCCATCAAAATAAACCAAATTTTGAACAAAAGATTGATGATATTATCCATGTTTTTAATTTCGGGCTTGGGTAATTTATACACAAGAATTCTCATATAATATAAATTCACGAGATAAAATATCCCATAGATGTTTGTTAATCTGGTAAATAATTTATTTATAAATCAAACAACTTCATCGACAAAAATTCTTCAAAAACCAAGAATTCGAATCTATTTGGTTGCTTTAAAATTCCTCAAAAAAATATTTACATTCCATTCGTATGCCCAAGAATATTTCGCAACTAAACTTAACTCGGTCCAGATCCTTTTTCCGATTTCCAATTTAAATTGATGATGTTGATGTTGATGCTGGCACTCACACACTCACACGCAGTGTGGAGAATAGCGTTAGGCGCAAATGGAAAATCATTTACTTATTAAATCCTTTAGGCAAACATTAATTTCCCAGCCACAGAAACAAAAAGCGCCAAGCTAACCCCGAAAACAAGCAAACAACAAGCAGGGAGGAGGAGGAGGCGGTCGAGGGGCGTGGCAAAGTGCTTTTCCACCAGGTGAGGAAAAGGTGCGGGAAAATCCGAATGAAAATCGTGGGAGAGTCAGACAAAAGCGCAAATTAACAGTTTGATTTCCACCATCATCTCACCCCGCCCCCCGCGCTAAACAAAAACGCAACGAAAAATCAACAAAACGAGCGCCGGCCAAATCGAATTGAGAGGCAAAGAGGAAAAGCGGGAAAATCGGCCAGCGGTGGGTTAAAGATGGGGGTCTGTTTTGGTAGGGGTAACCAGTTTTTCGGGTAGCACTTTGTGAAAATCAACGAAACAAAATCAAAGCTCTATTGAATTTTCTACTAAATGGCATTTTGAAAGCAGCCAAACAACAGCGGGCACAAGAAAATGGGGGGAGATGGAGAAAAAAAAAACAAACAGAGGGTCGAAGGTTGCCCTTTCACCTCCGGCACCTCACCCCCTTTTAAACCCCTTCTTCATCACCTATTGGGAAGTCATAGAAAAGTGCACGAAGAGTGTTACGAAATGCCAACAAGTTCAAAATGCTTTGACATGTGCTAAAAGGGTTCCCCCAAAAAAATAAAGCCCCACGCATATAAATAAACATGCACTCGCAGAAAAGTTTTATGCTATTTACAGATAGATCAAATAATAGGTAAAATAACAACGAAAATTTACAAACAAAATTTCTTACTATAAAAATACTTGAATAAAAATTACAAAAAATTAAAAAAGAAACAAAATTTTTAAAAATTGTTTGAAGAAAGATAAAAAAGTTCTTTAAAACTATTTATTTTTAAAATAATATTAAAACACGCCTCAACATTTGTATTACTATTATTTTACTATATTAATAATTTTATAAAAATATTTATTCCCCGTGTAAATACATAAAAAAAGAAAACCCAACTATGGGAAAGCCGGGAAAAGTCAGCTACACAATATTTTGCCACAACACTTTTTGGGTTCCAGCATTTTGACCGCACACACACACGACAGCAGAAACAGAAACTCATATGTGTGTGTGGCCGAGGTGTCACCTGCCTTTCGGCAGCAACTGTGTGCGTTAACCCTTGGCGGGCGAGGGGGGCGAACAGGTGGGGGATGTGGCGCACCTTCACGACCTTTGTCAACGTGTTCAACGACGTTCAGACAGCGTTTAGTTTTGACACACTGAAAACTGTTGAGATGGCATGGCCGAAGGGTTAAGGGGTTGCGTTAGGGCGTGGACACAGGGGTTAATGGGGTTAAGGGTTTTTGGGGTCAACTCGAGTGTATTTTTTAGCGCGTAACAGCAATTGAAAAAGGGAAATAATTTCCATAAATGTGTCATTGAGAAGGGAATGTAACGAACTATAAATGAAAATATAATAAAAAGGGGTCGGAAAATAAAATCCAGAAGGGGTAGAGTCATAAAAATTCTGCGAGTTCATGAAGCAAAAAAAATATAGTTTTTATATTAAAAAAAGAGAAAGGGAATTTATGAATTAAAAACCCTAAAATAAAATATAATAAAAAGGATTAAATAAATGTACAGAAATCTCATTTTCACTCCAATTTAAATAGTTAAAATATTAGTGATTAATAAATATTTGAAAGACCCCAAGATGCATTTTGAACCCATTCTAATGCAGCAGAAAATGTTTATTATTCACCACAAAAATTGATTCCCCAACATTTCCCGACAAGCGGAAACGGAAATGTCATATTCTATGGCGAATATAAAAAGTATACCCTACTCTACATATTTATTTCTGCACTTTCGCGTACTGTCATGACCAAAAATAATGGACCACGTTTCCTACAAAATTTGTTTGCGTGCCAACTGTTTTTTTTTATCTGGCCTGCACGTTGCCAGCCACCAAAGAAAAAAGAGCAAGCTGCAGAAAATGTTGGGGAAATCGCGGGAATGCGCAGGAAAAACTGTGCCAGTCATTACATTTATTGCGAGCACATTCAATATTAAACGAATGGCCCGCATGGATTTTCTATTTGAAATTAACAATTCAATTTCATTTGCATTTCAATGGCAAAATGTGCCAGACAAGTCGAGCCTCGTCCACCAAAAGTGGGCGTTTCGAGGACGTCGAGGGTGTGGGGCATGGCGAAAATGGGCGAAAAGTGGAGCTTTTGTTGCAAGCGAAATTTATTTAACACTACAAAAATTGCCGGCAAAAGAATGTGAAAGCATATAAATTGAACATAAGTGATGCAGTGCAAGACACGAAAAAATAAAACCGAATTTCCTTTTGACAAGCCAAATTTAAATGGCATTTCACTGACTTTTCTGAGTAAATTAATGTGAAGGGAATGCATGAAGCGTGTGCAATATTTTAATATAAATGTAGGTACTTTAAAAAGAAAATTACTTCGAGTTTAAAGCTTGACTTGTAAAATCAAATATAACAAACAGTTTAAAGATTAAACTAAAATAATAAATAATTTTATGTTTTTGAAAAATTCCTTATAAAACTTTTTTCATTTCCAGCTGTTGAAAATAAAGTCACAATTAAAATCACAAATAAATTCCCATTAAATTGGACTGTTCAGCATTTAGGCCACACTTCAAATAAAATATGCAAATAGAATAGAACACAATATTCGAATTCGTTTATTGATAGATGCGAATTGAGCGAACGATGCATTTTTTATGCATGGAAATTTTGGGAAAAACACTTTATTTGTCAATGGATTCGGCACACTCTCGTGTCAGAATATTTACATACATCAAAAACGGTGAGCTGGGCAATTTTAAAATTGGGGGAGCACTGAGGTTGAGGGGTCAACTCGTTAGGCTAAATTGAAAATTACACAATAGAGGCACAAACTGGATTTTATTGGACTTTTTTCCGTTGCTGCTGTTGCTCGCATAATTTATGCTGAGCGCAGTTTGGCAGCCACTGGACGAATGGTTGATAAATAATTAAGCCCCCAAAACACGCTTACAAATCTCTCCTCAATTATTCATTCAACAAACTCGGCTTGCTGAGTGTTTCGCGGGGCATTAGGGGGTTAAGGTTTAATGAAGCGGTGGGGGAAATGAAAGGGAGGGGAAGGCGTGAAGCTGTGAAGCCCCATTTAGAAAAGAAGCAAACTTCTCTAGAGAAAAACCGGGTGAGTATCGAAAACAGTTTTGCCAACTTGGCCACTTTCTAGCTAGTTAAAAATATTTAAACTAAAATGTAGGAAAAAAAATAAAAAGTTTCTCACGACTTAAATTTTTCTTAATTTTTTGCACAAAATATTCCATATATTAATGAAAAAATGCAAAGTTATTTATCAGAGGCAAATTAAAAAATCTTAATTTAGGAAATATTATATTATTTATCAGTACTATATTAATATTAGGAACTTATTTGTATAATTCAGTATTTTAGTTCTCTTATTATTAAGACTTTTGTTTTTCATAATTCCGGAAAAAATAACACGCATTTCCTGTTTGGAATTAGGCATCACTAACTGAGAAAAAGTAGGTAAACCACACAACAGAAGTACTCGGTTAGAATAGATGATTGTTTAGAAGGCCTTTCAATTCTCAACTCATTTATGAATTTTCATCATTTCCATCTGAGCGAAGGAAAGGGATTGGGGTTACGCAAAACTTTTTCAATGTTTTGATGTGTTATTTGTATTGCCTTTTGGCTTGTTTGTTAATTGTTGCAACAAAAACAAGAATCATGAACAGGAGTGGAAGCTAAAGGATGCCTAAAGTTGAGGAACATTTTTTAACTTTGGCTTGCAATTGCCGAGTGATTTCATGGAGCGCATAATTACGCAAATTAGCATAAATGAGTGCCAAAGAAAGCACCAACTTCTCGTGAAATTTTCATCCACGAAACTAAAATTCTTTAAAATTTAAGAAATCTAAAAAAAAATTTTTTATTTTTCATTTGGTTTACATTTTTTTATAATTTTTATTGTACTTGATAATTATCTGTTGGTAAAAATTATAATAAAAACATACAAATGTTTCAAAATATTTTAAAGGTTTTTCTTAATTTGTATTTTTTTATCAACATTTTTCTTTTATTATATATTTAATCATTTTATTATTTTTTTTCGTTTATTTAAAGTAATGTGCCGAACCGTTTACAGAGTATTTGACAAAAAACTCAGTCTGCGGGAATGCTTAAAAAGCCTTTTTTATTTGTTGGTTGTAAATTATTTTTGAAAATTTAATTCGATGCAAAAAAAAAGAAATTAAGAGTGGCGAAGGAGTAGGTTGCAAATGGGAGTGCCAAGTGTTTGCCGAGCCAAAAAGCAAAACATTAAAATAACTCGACCCCCTTCGCACTCGTTCAAAACTCCCCCCTTCTGCGCCGCCCAGCAAGCGAAGCAAAAAGTCATTTCAAATGTTAATGAGCTCGTGTAAATAGACAAACAATGGCAAAGAGGATTGGCGAAGGGAAGGGTTTTTCGCGAGCAGAGTAGTTAAAATTTTTCCAAGTGAAATTTGAAAACTGAAAATGTAGCAGGCAGAAAAGAGACAAAAGACAAAAAAGAGAGTTGCATTTTATGGCCAACGCCATCAAATTTGCATGCTAAGCAAGCGAAAGAGACGCCAGCAGTTGGGGTGAAAGAGACGCAGAATTTCGGGGGATAAGAGCCTCTCCTTGAAGTGGATTATATACCGAAATCTTTGCCCGACAAGAGAATTTAATAACTTGCGAAGATTCTCTTGAGGAAGTTTTGTAGGGGCTTCTTCAGAAGACGAAATAAGATGTTCAAAAAGGCAAGAAAAAGATAGTCAAATAGAGTCTAGGGATTTAGTTTAATGGGCTAAACGGCTGAAAATGGTTTCTTAAGATAGAAGTTACACATAATTTAAGAAATTTGTTCTAAAGAAACCATAGTTATGAAAAAGTATCTAAAAAAACCTTTTTTTTATTTTTATAGTCAATACATTACGTAAGCTTCATATTTATGAAAACTTTTTTTGTTAAAAATATTTTCATTTCTTTGGATTACATTATTATTTTTAAAACAATACATAATTTTTGATTTAATACATTTCTGTGGCAAAATCCCTAGGTTCCGGATACATTTGTGGTCTATCATCTCCTTTTCCGTTCAATGATTTTCTGATTCATTCTAAGCCCAAATTATCTGACCAACTCCCGAATGCAAAGCCCTCAAAGCTGAGACAGCCATTTTCGGCTCACCCTTCCCGTTTCCATTCCCATTTCCGAATCAATCCCCACCTTTTGATGGCTCACATAAATCATTAAGGCGGCTGTGGCGTTAATTGTTTGACCAAAGTCCGGGGCTCAGAGAATCGAAAGGTAAATCAGGAGCAGGACTACGGGAAGGACAGGGCAGAGGGCAGGCCACTAAGGAGGACTCCTGTCAGAGGGACATTATTGATGGGGCCGAGGACAGGACAGCCCTGGCATAAATGATTTGATTTTCGACTCGGGCAGTGGCCGTCAATTCTACTGTTTCAGCTGGTTTTAGTATGTATACACAGGTATGTTATATAGCGAGGATGCACTTGGGTTAATTCTTTTCATTCTCATAAACGATTGATTGAACCACAAATATAAAGAAAAAATAATAATGACGATTTAAAACGTGAATAATAAAAATAATTTAATAAAAAATATAATACTCCAAGATAAATTGAAACTCTGGATATTATGGTTAAAAAATTGTTAATGCTTTGATAAAATATCATTCAAAATAATTATTCAACAAATCTCCATTTTATTAACAGTTTAATTTCTATGCAAGAGTCATAAATATAAAAACTATATGATCAGTGAAACAAAACCCTGAAGTCCCTTAGTTAACTCATACAAGGCTTTAAGTATTTCGGTAATTATTTTCCTGTGCACTTCCGTCCTGACAAGCACACATGGCGTATGCGTAATATTTTTGTTGCTAACTTGGAATCGTGTGACGAATGAACTGAGGCGCTTGTATTCATGGGGGTGGGTGTTTCGTTGTAATGTTAACATCTCGTAGCAAAATGTAAGTAAACATACAACATGGTCAAATAGGGCTCCTCCAGCGGATGTTGTTGAGGTTGTTGTTGTCGCATAATTCAATATTCGATGTCAATTGGCGAGAGTGTGAGTTTGCTTGTCTAATTAAATTGACACATTGACAAGTTCGTGCTCATTAGCCAAGACATAAACAACCAGCGAGTCATGTTCTGGTTTGTTCCACGATTTTCCCCCCTTCACTTGTTAGTTTTGTTTAGTTTATAGATTTGCGTTTATTTATGATACACAAAATCCCCCTAAAAAGGAGGCGTGGCCGAACACGCAACACACACGTTAATAGGCCACACGCCATAAATCATCAAAGGAACCTGGAAAAAGGAGGCGGCGTGTGCGATGGTCAGCGGGTTCACAGGTCACTGTATCAGTATATCAATGCTACACACTCCCAACCACCCACTTGGAAAACTAAAACAGCAAACTTGGCTCGAATTATTTATATAAAAAATGGCTGAACCACGTAACGCGTGATTTATTTACTAAACGTGCAACTAGGCGAAAAAAACCTCAGCAGAAATTACAAGTGCTAGGAAGGGATACACTGCACTCAAAAAAATATAAAAAACTACTTTCAAAATGTTACATATAAATAAAAAATAATACGTATATAACAAAACCCTTTTAACCATTTAAAGATATTAATATTTATAAGATATTTTTTTAAAAGAGTCACATTAATATCACTTTAAATCACAAGAAATCTTAAAAGAAAGCTAAGAAAATCTTTCAAAATCTGTTAAAGGCTTGTCTTAAATTCTTGTATTTTATATGTTCAAGTGAACTATTTTTGCTGGTGTATAAAATGCGGATACTAAGGTTATGTCGTAAGATCCTGGGCATTGTCTGAGCCCCTTGTTCATAAATAATTTTTCTAAGCCGGCCCAACATGCACAGCAACATATGTTATGAGTTTTGGCCCTGTTTCTCGGGGCTGTGGGGAGTATCTATAGAACCGCCATATATCTGGATGTTTATGTGTGTGCCCGTGTGGGGTGAACCGACAAAAGCATTTGTCACAGTTGAACGCCGTTAACGGTTAACAAGAAGGAGAAAAAACAAGAAAAAAGGCACAGAGATGGCCAAAAGAAGCACCTTAATCAGTTCAGGAAGAATAAACAGGAAACAAAGAGAGCTGGAGTTCTGTGGTTTCTGGGGGGAGTTTTCTGATTGCCAAACTTTAGCTGATTGAGCGCAAAAAATTCCCCTGATGACGAAATGGCCACAAGTAATCAAGCAATCAATCTAACAAATATTTGACTTGTTGAAAAGGGAGTTGGGTAATTGAAATAAGAGGCGCAATCAAAGTTGGTCAATCGCTGCCTGATCGAGAACAATAAAATCTTAGATAAATTATTTTAATATAAGTAAAGCCTAAAAAAACGGAAAGTAGCCATAGAAGCTTGACATAAAATTTGAATCTTTTTAGAAACCAAATCTCTTGTGATTACTCCAACTTTAAAATAGTTATTCAATGTATTATCAAAATTATAGTACATATGTAAAATATTCCAAACTAATTACCAGTTTCTCCATCCCATTCCAATTTAAACCCCACCATATATAGTTCCAATTTCTCGTGCGGCAAGGCTAAATCATCATTTATGGCAGCATCTGTTTGACAATCTGCCCCCCACCACCGCCATTCATTATCTTTCGCTAATTGAGTCATCTGGCAGTGGCTTATCTATCATCTTATTTGTGTGGGCAATTTGGCCAGCGCCTTCCGCCGAACGCCGTTTGAGTAATATCGGTGCTGGAACTGCGGGTTATGGCATGGCAGCTATGCCTTCAATCATGTTCCGGGAAATGAGCCTACCCCCCTTTTGAATTCATATATGTACACTCGCATCATGTCGGCCATTATTTATCTTTTACTCCTTTCAAAGAAGGCCTCTGCATTTTCCCTTCACTTTCAACTCGGCATGTTGCTTTCGTATTTTTTCCAGATCCCCATTTGTTGTTGCTGTGCGTATATTTTTGGCACAAATTTCCTTTCCGCTTCCTATGGCGAGTTTTTATGACAGCTACGCGAAAAACAGTTGAGCACCCCAGCAGAAAAAAAAACAAAAATAGAGGCGAATGTTGAAAAAACCTAGACAACAAAAAAACGAATGAGAAAATACCGTTTGAGTCCGCTCGTGCACACAACTTGAAACAACGTTTTCCTTCCCTACCATTAGTTTGGTTTTTGTGTGGGATTTTGGTCCTTGTTCTTAAGCATTTTCCGGGGCACAACGCACTTCCTGCTTCCAAAAGGCCAAAAGGTTCTTGAACTCAGCCTAGAGAGATTTTACGCACGATTTCTGCAACTGTTTGTCATTTTTTGAGTTATTTGTGTATTTAAAATGAAAATGTTTCTCATAATGATAGGTTTTAGAAAAAGGTATAGTTTAATTTTACTTATTATTAATATATTACTTTTTTGAAAAGCTATTTATTAAAAATGGTTAATAAATATAGAGACATCCTGTTTTGCTCTAACGTCAATTCGCTGCAGCTTTTCCTGCAGGTCCTTTTTTTCTGAGCCCCGTTTGTATTAAGTCTTTTGGCCTATATATTTTTTCGCAACGGCCATGTGGTCATGTGTCATTTTGTTCATTTGTTTTAGACAAACCCCCAGTCGAATGGCCCTTCTCTTCTCCGCCCTTCCCTCGGCAGCCCATCTGCACTGAAGTGCATTCAAACGTAAACGAGCTGCATTGGCCGCAAAACAAAGCGGGCAACAACCAAAAAAATATGGGGGAGAACGGCAGAGTTCTCTGGGTGAAAAGAAAAAAACTAAAAAGCTTAAAAACCTAAAACACAAAAATTGCGGCCGGGGCAACATCAACAGCAGCAGAAGAGTACACGGAAAAATAAATTACAGATACTATTTAATTAGGTTTCACAGGCGGTGGCAGGATTTAAATTATTTTTTGAATTTTTAACATTCTTAAAATTAAATACACATCTTAAATAGCTAAAATAAATATATATAATATGTCGAAGTATCTTTAAATCATGAAGGTTAAATTGTGAAATGTTTCTAATAGTGAATATATTTAATAAAAATATTTCAAGGATCTTAAATAATTTTTGTGTGATAAGTGTGCAACTGACATGCTTCTGTTATTTTTCCCCCGTGCAGCAAACCGAACCCAAAACTCCACTCAAGCTGTGTGCTAAACTTCAGCGACACTCTGCCCGTAAACCCCTTTTCAAGTCCCCCCTTTCTAACCCCCTTTCAGCCCCCTTTGCCGCCGTCCATTCAGTCAACAAATATGTTCAACATGCCAGAGCTTCGTGCTGGCCCATTGTGTTTCTGATCCTGATCACTGCGCTGTGCATTTTAACGCTGGCTTCGCTTTTTTGCGGCTTTTCTCCTTCTTTTTTTCCGGTCGGGGTATGCGGGAATTTGAATGGGCTTGCGACAGTTGGGGGGCAAAGGAATTAATTCCTGTTTATTCATGGTGGATTTTGGGGGAGATCGAAGGAACTTTGAATGGAAATAAAGTTGGCAAAAAGATGGTTACTGTTTTTGAAAGGGGTGAAAATAGGAGAAATACACAAAGGCTATAAATTTGAGAAATAATTTAAAAAAAAAAATAGTATTGGTGTTATATTAAATACATAAAATACTAATTAAGGCATATAACTTAGTGTCATCACTTTTAAAGCTTCTTTTCGCATCTTTGTTTTGGTTCGGGCTTAACTTTAAATGAATTTCTATTATTTTTGTGTTTACTTGAGCTTTGCAGTGGGTGGCACTCCCTTCTCCGAGATTTCCCCGATTTTCCCCACAATTTTCCCGCTGCAAGCTTGGATTCCTGTTCCTAGCCTCGTCTGCTGCTGTTTTATTCTGGCACTCATTGCTCTCCTTGGCTTTTTTCTTGTTTTTCCCCCTATTTTCCCGTTGTTGTTTACTGCTGCACACAACTAAATTGGTATATCCGTTTTTATTAAGCAACATTTCCGGTTTCTCTAGAGTGTTTTCGGGGGCTGCAATGGAACGTTGAGAAGGAGTTGGCGGAGGAAAATGTGTGGCCAAGGGAGAAGTGGAGGCAGGGCGAACAACTCTCAGCCAGTGACAATTTTTCATGCTGTTGTCAGTTTTTCTTTCACGGAAATCTTACCCCTCGCAGTTCGTTAGTTTTCCCCTCGTCATGTGAGTGTGGGTTTTCTTGTATTTATCTGTGCTGTTAGTCTGCGTTTTCTACTCGCTTTTTTTGCAGCTCCTGCTGCTGCTGCAGAGGAAAAAATGGAACTCATTACGTATACGCAACGCGGCGTGTCACGTAATTCACGCTTGGCTGACATCGGGCAATTGATTTGTGCTCCACATTGATTGCCCCACTGCCCCCGAGGCTAATATCTAACTAAAGCCCCCCCACACCAATGGCTCTCAAACTGTGCGGTATATACCCATTGTTTCTCCTTCAATGCGGCTCATTATAATGCATGCATTCAAATTAAATTTGTTGGAGTTGGCGAGAAAGAAAAGGCAGAAGAAGAAAAGGTTCTGGGTCTAAATGCTCAACGCTTATCTCAATGGAAATCCTTGAGGACCTCATAAATATTTACACGGTGAAAAGTGAAAGATTGAAATATATTTATTTATATAAACACAGTTACATCTATTAAATATAGGTAATATTTTTAAAAATTTTAAACTTCGATTAGATATTGCCTAGATTTAAATTATATAATTTTAACTTAAAATATACTTACTTTCTCAAATATAACATTTTAAAAAATATTTAATATTAAATTAATGAATCTCTCTGTAAAACATTCTTTTTTATTTCTTAGCTTGAAAAGTAAATACAAATTTTGTAAAAACATCACAAATTATATTTTCCCCTGTGCACAGATGTGTGAATAAAATTCGGGCCTTTTTCGTGTGGTCAAAAATGTTTAGCCACATTTAAACTTGTGCTAACCCAGTCTCTCGGTCTCGTTTTCTATCCCTCTGGGGCTGTGTCAAGGCGCAAGATAGTTTCAAAAGTGATTTGGGTACACTTTGGGGATTTGGTTTTTGCCCATCCTTTTTCTTTTTTTGTTCTTTTTTCTGGTCAACGGCATATTAAATTAAAGCGTCTGGTCGTTGTCCCTTTTTGCTGGGTGTCCTCGGCCCAAGTGTCAGTTGCAAGTGTCAAAGGTGCTTCTGTTTTTAAATTATCCTCTGAGCAGCACAAAAACATGACAACAAATTTGTGTGAATATGCGTTTCTATCTTTTCCCTAGATAAGAGGAGCTCGTCTGTCCGGGTCGCTCAAAAATATGGAACAGGGCAAATTATGCAGAAAACGGAAAATGTGAAAATATGAAAATAAAAACAAGGGTCGAGAGGGCTAACTGAAATGCTCGCTTGTAAAGTGAATCTGTTAAGAGATTATTCTAATGGAAAACTCATAATAAATACTGGGAAGCGGGCGAAATGGGGATGAGAAGTGGAGATTTCTTTGGGATTAAATGTAACGGAGCTAAATGCTCTGATGGTTGAATGTTTTGAATAGCAATATGGGGTAAATTAAAAGTAAAACAAACGCCTGAATGGCTAAATTAAGTTTCGACTAAGGACTGGTTTTTAATTTGTGCAATTCAGAGACCTTAAATTGTTTAGAGCTTAGGAAAAAACTCTAAATTTATTATAAGAATATTTATATATTTTTTTTAAAATACTTTCCTTGCATATTTTCATAGCTTAATTAAAGATTTTTGCATTTTTATACTTTATTAAATTTAACAAATAAAATTATATGGAAAATCTAATAACAGTAGATTAAATCTCCTAGATTGATTTCTTATTTAATTAAGAACAAATGGGAACTTGACATATTAAAATCAACTAATTGAGCAACCTAAGAGTGCTGCTTTGATTTTTAGGACACTCGTTGTTTGTCAAACAAAGTGCAACAAAGAAAATGCTCAATTAGTCGCGCTCTTTCCACCAACATGAGAATTTTCCAGCGGGGAAAATGCACACAATACACACACACACACATGCAGAATGGCCTAATTAAAAAGCATAATTTAATTAAGAGGCGTCAGCTGGCCGAGTTTGTTGGTGCTTGACAAAAACAGAAAGCGGCGCCGAGTGGAGGCCAAAACTTCTGGCATATGCCACAAAACAAGAACTGGAAATCCGCACAGCAGAGGTCAAGAAAATAGCTATCAAGATGCTATTGTAAAAATGCAACATTTGTATATTTATTTATATTTATATATTTTATTTACTATGCAAAATTCATATAACGAACAAGTAAAATTCCAAAATATTTATGGATGAAAACCAACGCCTATTTGCAGTACTATTTTTCCTCCCACCTCTGTATACTCTTCCCCTTCGCCCCACATCGTCCTTTCTCCTTCGCCTGCGTGTAAATGCAGTCATAAATTTTGCGGCAAGTGCAGCTACAGCTGCAGCAGGTTCATGTTCGACTATTGCGCTGCACAAAACATGACAAACATTCGGCATGACTGCCCCTGCATGCAACATTCCGAATATTTCCGAATATTTAGCATTATTTAATTTACAGCAAATTAAGTTTAATGTTTTACAAGTTAACCGCATGATTTATGCAGTCCGCACATTCGTCCGCACTCAATCACGGCGGCAGCCTTTGACAATTGTCGCACAAATTATGCCAAATTAAATGGCCGGCAAAATGATGGAAATGCAGTAGAAAGTGCAGAGGAGCGCAGGCAATGGCAAAGGCAAAGGACAATTGAAATGGACTCTCGAAATTGCATTATGCAGGAAAATGGAGGTCAAGAGTCGAGGAAAATGCAAGCGGATGGCCATCGGAGATGCTTAGATACTATTTTGAAATAAATAAGAATGTCTATTAGAATGTCTCCTTTATTAAATAAATTCAAGAAATAATTAAAATCATTTTAAATACAATTTTTTTAAAAAAAATTAGAATTCTTTTTAAACTTAAATAAACTTAAACTTTAAACTTAATACCCATAGAAAACTATAAATATGTTATTAATTAAAAGCAGATTTTTATCACTTTTATAATCGATACGAAAGCCCATCACAATGTCCATACCTTATTATCTAATGGCCATTGCATCTCTGCTCACCTTCCTCATTAATTTGCGACACCTCGGAATTCCGTATTCCGGTTCTCTAGTCCGATATCTTTGCCCAGCAAACTGCATTTGCATTCTCAGCTACCCATGCGGAGCATTTGGCCCACAGATAGTCGGTCGAGGAGGATGTGTGGTCACCACAGGCATATTCTCGAGCAGATTCTTGGTTTCTGTTTGGGCCCCTTAGCCCCCCTAACCCTCGGACACACGGTTCGTTCGGTCCATCTGTGCGTGCCTTATTGACTCGGCTTGGCTTTCAACGCAACTGAGCCGCAAAGTCAATTCTGTGAATGAATCCACAGTCTCTTAGCCAGCGGATATGAAGATGGACAAGGAGGAGCAAAAAGGGTAATTTTACACTGAGAACAATGTAAAGTCCTTTTAGTCACTACAGATCTCGTATAAATATATATGTGAAAGAAATTGACTTTCTTTTTTGGGAGACAAGAATATTTTTTAAAGAAGAAAAGGTTTTTATCTCATAGTGATCTACAAATTGTAATTTATTGTTTTAACTTTGAGTGGAAACATTATTATTATATTATTATTATTTTTTATTATTTTATTTTATTATTATATTATGGTTAATTTTTTTTTAATTTTATAATTAATCCATTTATGGCTTAGACAATATCATATATTTATTTTAAATATTAATAACTACTTTTTTTGTGTACATGACAGGGGCGTAGGCCTCCCCTTGGCTTGCTGCATAAATGAAGTTCTAGTCGCAATGTGACGTTGATTTTTCATTTCAATTTTCTTGCCATTCGAGTCCTCCACGACCGCTCCTTTCTATTTTCCCAGCCCCCATTTTCCAGCCCCCCCGTTCATTGTCATCCTCATTCTGAAAATGTTTACTTTGCACTGGTCGCATATAAAACGGGGACCCAACTGCTTGACAGTCAGTCATGGGATCCGAGTGTTTCAGCAAAGGTATGGGTATGATATATCCCAGGGACCCCCATTTTTGCACCCCCTTTTGGTTTATATATATATGTGTGTGTGTGGGTTTTAGTTTGCTCGGTTTGCTTTAACTGTTGTTGATACGGTTTCCGTTTGTCTAAAGCTCCGTGCGGCACTTAAGTGAACTTTAAACACTTTTATTAATGGCATATTATGTAATATACGTGCCCTGGATGCCGCGGGAAGCCGCTTTTCCCTTTTCACCTCCACCCCTTTCGACTCATTTTAAGTGGATAGGCAACTTTTGCCAACATTACTAGCTGCAAATGTTTTAATTAAAGTGAAATTGGGTATTCTGAGTGGCACACAAGTCCTTACATCTTTCCCTTCTCCCCGTCTCCGCTGGGTTTCCCTTTTTCCGCCCTTCCATTTTCCAACCAAATCCGCTGCAATCCCAACTGGCAGCGATTTGGCCAGATGTTACGCATACGCAGCGTAAAACTTTTCCCATGCCCACCAAGCCATAAGCCATGAAGATGAGGAAATCATATTTCCATTTCGGGCACATTAGCTGCGTAAAAATATTCAAATGGCAGAAAGAGAATATTTTCTTTTAAAAATTGGCGAAATTTAAGTATTAATTTGGAATATAAATTAATTTAGAGCTCGCTTTTCTGCTAACATAATAAACAAACAAAAATGTATGTAGATAAATAAAAACAAAATATTTGTACTTCGAATTCATAATCTAAACCACTTAAGCATTTAATTTATATTTTT
The DNA here is from genome assembly GCA_035046095.1 of Drosophila pseudotakahashii. NCBI lineage: Eukaryota > Metazoa > Arthropoda > Insecta > Diptera > Drosophilidae > Drosophila > Drosophila pseudotakahashii. Next base: position 1,651,105 of record JAWNOE010000198.1, read on the forward strand.
ACATTAGATAGCTAACATGCCAATCCCACCTGCATTTACAATAGCCCCATGGATTTTTAGGATAGATCCCACGACCATAATCCCAGCACATAATCCCGCTAAGAGCATCGCTCGGTTTATAATTCCTGATCCCCGGCGGTTGATGTAATTGCCTCTACTCAACCTCCACTCTTCCACCGCCCACTTCCGGTTTTTACTCAACGAAAGGGCGACCATCGCTTAGTCATCAGCCAGATTTTCCACCATCTCCCACTTTCCCCGCAGCTCCATTTTCCAGCGACGGCTAAGCAAATACTTGGCACTGCCTCACATTACGCATACGCAACGTTTGCAGTTAATTTGCAAATGTTTCACAGGCCGACTTCTTAATGAGTTGTCTCACCGGCTGAGGCCTCCAAATGGTCCACAAAAGAGTGGAAAATGGGGAAAAGGGGAGCAGAATTCATTATTAAACTTCAGTTGCTTGTTTGCCTTCCGATTGACTGGCGATTGTTCTTCGAACGAAACGGATTGCAATCCAGTTTTTTTTTCTTTCCTCCTGAATCGCTTGTTATGCTTTATGTGCGGCAAATATTTGTCACAAAAGCTGCTCTTTCCATTCCGAAATCACTGGGGAAAATGGAACATAACTTTCCTGGTGGATATTTGAAAATAGGGAAAAAGAGCAAAACTGCATAGAAATATCTTGTATATACTTAAGATACTTTAACTTGGTTATTATACGATATCTATGGTATAGTATTTGTTATCTTCAATCCTTTTTTTTTCAAGTGCAGCCTCTTCTCAGGCAGTTTGTGTTGCAGTTGCAGCTGCAATGTCTTGTTAAGCGTATGAACTGCCACATATGCTTCAGTCGGGGCACATAAACGCACTGGATATGGGTGGGCATATCCCTTATGCCAGTTCTTATCCTTATACCAGCCGACAAAGGATCCACCCAGTTGCTTTGAGAGCACCACTAAAGACTTATGGCATTAGAGCACAGTAGCAAAAGCAGAAGCAGCAGCAAAAGCAAAAGCAACCGCAACAACTTAGCGCATGTCAGCAACACATTACACGGAACACATAGCCATAAACTTGGATATATTACCAGGGTTGTAGGTTGAAAGCTTTTATGAAAGGGGGATTATTGAAAAGATATCTAAAATGTAGTTACAGTGATTACAGTTAAAGTTATATGATAAGCTAATATTAATTCATAATTTAATAATTCTAATTAAGTCCAAATATAATCAAATCTGAAATTTTGGGAAAATCCTAGTTACTTTAAGCCTCACTTAAATAATCTTTTCCCGCAAAAGCCATTAGAAAATTGCACCTCAAGTGTGAACCAGAAACATATATTTAAAGTGTCCACCTAATTCCTTTGCTTTCCCCAAAAGTTAGACAAAAGTTAAGCCCCTCTTCAAGACCAAAAGCTACGCCACTGACCTGGGAACATCTTTACATATACATATAGTTGATTTTCAGCCAGCAATTGCTATTGTTGTAATTGTTATGAGTAAAAATAGGGGGGAGGGGTGCATTTCACAAACTCCGAGGTTAAAAAGTAATATATTTTACAACAACAATGGCAGGAGGCGAGACTACATATTATATTTATATGCCAAACACAAACAAACACACGAGAAAAACAACAATGGCTGATGTTAAGAGCAGAAATTCGCATTAAGCTGAAAGAAAAGCAAAAGCTGGACAGGGGAAAATTGCAGGCGGTGGGGGCAGGCTGGGAAAATCCAAGGGAAAGCCACAAGTAAACGAGCCAAGAAAACAGCTTGTTTTAAGTGTAACACACACTCCCACTTCCCCATTAGTTGCATTTTGCTAGGGGAAGACCGCATCCCGCTTTTCATCTTGTCGGCGTTGTAGCATGAAATCTGTTTTAAAAACTCCAGACATCACACACAATGCCCGAAATGCCATAATTCTTGTCTACGCACCAGAGTCTCTGCCACACTTTATGCGAAATAAATAATTACAAACAAGTCAAGCAGACACCGCCAGAAAATGATGTACAAGTGTTGGATGTTTCACGGCAGTGTTGGGAAAATGTGAGCGGGGGGAGGGGGAAAAGCGAGGAAAATGATGTGCGGGAAAGGGAAGTACAGGATACTCGAATTGCTGCAGGGGAAGTTGTAGCCAAAGTGCAACACACTTCGGTTGATTATGCCCTCTGAAAGCCATAAGTACATTAAATTTCCACTAAATGTGACGCACTTGGGAAAATTGTTAGAAAGGAATACTAATTACTTTCAAGTAGAGTGAAAAAATAATAGTAATAAATACTACATAAAAATAGATTTAAGGAAAATAAACTAGGCAATAAAAAATTATTTTCATGTATTTTCATTTATGAAAATTAGCACAATAAATACAAATTTTAAATGTACCGAACCATTTTTATTTAATATAATATTCAATATAAAATTTATTCAGTAATAGGTATTATTTGTATTTTGAAGAAAACAATTAATTTTTTATAATATTTTTGTAAGATATTTATCAGGCTTCCCAATTATTATATATATTAATTTATCCTAACTTAAGAGCATCTCAGCTTCGTTTTATGCAATAGACTCCATATTTATTCCCATCCTTTGGCCTCTGATGGCATTTGTGTTTATGAAGACGCGTCGTCGACCCCAAACAAAGTCCAACTCTTCGTACGCAAGAAAACAGAAAAACCACAGCCACAAAAACTAAAAAACTAAGCACAAAAAAAACAATACAGTAAAGTGAAAAAAGTTTCATTTTTTTACGAGTGTGTGTAAAGTTTTTGTTGTTTGCTTTGGGTTTGTTTGGGTTGCATTTGGCCAGACTTGCCTTTTGCTTTGGCATCTTTTTGGCCCAAACGAACTCTGCCTTCATTTTCCCCCCTTTCCTACACACAAGCAAAAAGTGTAATAAAAAAACAATAGTTTGAAAATAATAAACTTCAAAAAATTAAAGTTCAATTACAGATATAAACATAAATAAATACTTTGATGATATTTTCAAGATTATTAACTAAAGACTTTCGTATGAAAGTGACCACAAAATATATTTACTTATACATGTTTGATTTGGTTTTCAGTAAAATTGCCACCTCTTTTTTTGAGTGCATTGTGCACTTGCATTTATGAATGTTTAAGCATTTCGAGTCGAGCTGAACTCAACTGAACTGAGTGGAGATAAAGTTTTCAGTCCTCAGTTCTCCAGCGAACAATTGAAAAATTCATAAAGCCAGTAGTAGGAAAAGTGAGGCGATGGAAAACTTTACCGAAACTCTAATGATGGCTAATTATTACAAAATACACACACACGAACACACATACGGGCCGGAATAAGTTTTCCCGCTGTGAGTGAAAAGTTTCGTATGCAAACAAAGTTAATTTACATTTTAAAATCCATCAGATTGCAAAAGCTTGTTTAAATAATTGCAAAATACATTGCAGCCTTAAGGCTAAAAATAAAATAAAAATGAGAGGGTGTGGGAAAGCCCCGGAAAAACTTCAACACATTTTATAGTGAGTTTTTCCTCGAGCACTGGCCAAAAAAGTGTTTTTCTTTCGACTTGCTCATGGTAATTTTCCTCACCTCTCTCTCTCTCTCGAAATCAACTTATATAAAGCAAATGAAATCTATATGCATATGCATTTCATGTTTTCACATGCACAAAAAGGGGCGGCAGAGGCGGTGGGAGGGGGCGTGGTCATGGCAATTGAAGGCCCTCGGGGGACAAGCTCAACGTTCATTCATAATTATTTGCATGGAAATATGTAAATCGGTAGCCAAAGCAAATGTTAAACACGATTCCGATTACCAGTCAGCTTTTCCGCTTTTCCGCTCGCTCCTCGATTTTCTGTTGAATTTGCTGAATTTTCAAATTACCTGCGATGATCGAATTGCGATTTTAGTTTATAATTGATTTGATACCGGTTTGTAAAATCAACTGATTTGAAGCTGGGTTAAATTGTGCGTTTTTCGATGCTCTAGCAAGCTGAAAAATGTCTCTTTGGCATGATGATAAATTTCTGTGATATCTCGTGACCAACGACAATCAGTGAAATAATAGAAGACAAATCTGAATAAATTTTAGCATTTATGAAAATTCGATGAAAAAATGTTTTGAAGATTAAAATAAAACAAACAAATAAAAGTGCTTAAAAATATTTATAAACAATAAAAAATATTTCCCAGTCTGCCCTTCCATTTAAACAAAATGAAAGAGGCTTCAACTACAATCCAAATTCATCTCAATTACATAATCCTCGCCATAAAAAAACCTGAATTTAATATACCCTTTCAGGCGTTAGCAAACATATCAGAAAGGTATTTTGTGAAAAATACCAACTTTAAGCCAACAAATGCCAGGAGCCTAGTTTTTGTGAACATTTCAAACTTTTTTTTTGGGCTGCCAACTGTTAATTACAATAACAGTACGGGGAGTCGGAACCAAAGTTTCTACATGATCGAACTAAAAAACAGAAGAGCGGAAGAAAACGCAGCTGGTGGAAAAAATGTAGCATACATTTGAGCGATGGAAGCAATCGAAAATGCAGCCGCAGTGCATTGAGTTGTTTGTATTTTGTACTATGCGTTTTATACACCGAAAAATCCCAGCCAACGCAATAAAGCTGTTGCTTCGTTTAAATATATGGCTTTATAGGAAAAACCCAGGAGTAACAATGGGTGGAAATTTTGCACAAACATACATCTATGGATGGGCAGGCAGATTGCACAAAAAACAGATTTGCCTCAACAAAATACATGAAAATTGAGCGGAGTGGAAAAAGAAGGAAAGCGGAGAATATAAAAAGCATGAACACACAAAAAACTAAAATTCAGGCAGACAAATTAAAACTAAGCGCTGCATGTGCAAACAACCAACCACCCCCCATCTTTCCCAGCATTTTCCCTCCGTTTTCCCCACCCCCATTTTCCGGCCAGCACTCGACCCAATGGCCGTCCACTCGACCATTTGCTCCATTTAGCTGAATACACACTCGAAAAAAAGCGAAAAACTCACCAAAACTAGACTGCGTGCTTAGTTTTATTTGACCGGTGCTGCTAAAACTGTAAAACGACCACAAGTAAAAGCTTCAAAGTTTCACTTCCTCGCACACCAAAAATATATATGTGTGTTTATATGAAAAAGAAACGAACAAGGAAGTGCAGCTAGCGAAATTTGATTGGAATTGTTTCCGGAAAACTTATTTTGCAGATTTTTCACTAGCAATTATGCGCAAATACTTTCGAGCTGATGAAAAACGCGGAAATTCTCATGGTGAAATTAAATTTAATGCTCCACAAAAAAGTCTTCGTATGCGGCACACTTTTTTTTTTGGGGCACTCCATGCGAGCAATAAATTTTATTTCGATTATTTCCGGTTAATTTGGCTCTCTGAAAGTTTTTCCTTAATTTCGGGAAAAGATAAAAAACTATGGAATAATAAAACTCAATGTCGTGGAAGAGAATTTTGAAAGTATTCTTTATGCTTTATTATTTAAATGCACAAACGAAATTAAGAAATATGTTATAAAGAATGAATTAAAAATGTATTTATAGTCCCCACAAATTCAGTAGAAATGTGACAATTAAATTACGTTTTCAAGGGTTATCGCTTGAATATTTTTTTTTCTAATTTCTTTATCAAATAAATAAAATAGAAAATTCCAAGCCAACTTTATGGTTAAATAATCCCCCAATTTGTGTGGAAATTCTTTTCGGGAACACAAACCAATTTGGATGCAGTTCTTCCACTCCCTAACCATTGTGTTATGGTTGGCATGGCATGTGAATTATTCATTTTTGTGGTATAGATTTACAATTTCCACGAGTCTCTACAAAACCATTTATTTTTTATTTTTTTTGCATTGTTGATTCTTTATTTTTGGTGCACGGATGTCTGTATGTATGTTCGATTGGTGCTGCTCCTCTGATGGTATTGATTTTCGTTTTTGCTCTGTTGCGTTAATAATAGTGAAAAAATAAATCAAATCAGTTTAGCAGCGAGGATATATCAATGTTGTTATATGAATTTGTGTTGGATTTCGACGGGTTCTCGTTCTCTCTTAATTAAATGTACGCGAGCTGAAATTTGCACAAGGTAATTGAATTGCCGCTGCCAGTTATCCGGAAACAAATGCTGTATGCATAAACTGAGAGAAACCTGATCTTGGATTTTTAAAACTAGATTATATAAAATAAATATTATATTTTGAGCTGACAAAAAGTTCTAAAAATCATTTGGCCACTGAAACATTTGTGTTGAGTTCTTTTATAACAGTGCTTAGAAGTATGCAGTGATTTATTCCTTGGAATTATATTGTTGCCTACTTTTAGGCAACCTCAAAAGTGATTTCGAACCCCATCATAAATATTTTTAACAATTTTCCCTAGTGTAATCGAATTTGTGTGCCATCCTGTGTCATTCCAGGTCAACTTTGGCTCTCGATTGGCCTGATCTCCGGCGACGATTCGCTGGACACGCGTGAGGGCGTCGATCTGGTGCTCAAGTGCCGCTTCACCGAGCATTACGACTCGACCGACTTCACCTTCTACTGGGCGCGATGGACCTGCTGCCCCACATTGTTCGAGAACGTGGCCATTGGCGATGTGCAGCTCAACTCGAATTATCGGTAAGTTTGTGCAATGGTCCGATAAATCACAGACACAGGCCTGTCCCGTCCTGTCCTGTCCTCATAAATTCCACGCTGATGTCGGGATGGCTGTATGGCTGATTGCCGATGCTTGATGGCTGTCAATGAGCCGGGGGACGTCAAGGGTTAAGGACATTTATTTAATTGCCGGCGAGAGGCCAGGATTGTTTTCCCTCGCGATAAAAGATGAAAGATGCGCCACCCAAGTCTCGGGCGTTCGACTGTTAAATTTATTAAAATTACCCGGCGACAACGTCATCGATGCCATTGTACATCATTAAATGTTCATCTGGCTGGCGATAATTCATTACAAACAAGTTGATGGCTTCCCTTTTTGGCCCTCCGAGCATCCCTTTCGTCCCTTTGAGCCATCTGACGCAGCTGTTGCCCCTCGATTCTAGGCGGGTTGGCAAAAATTATTGCCATACAAGGGCAGGAAAAGATATCGGAGTCAGGAGATAAAAATTGATTACGAAAGTTGGCAACTTTACTAATGGGAAACAAGGCAAATCATTTAATAATTGTTCAAGTTCTGTGAAAGTTAGCAATCAGAAAATTAGCAATTTTTTGTATTAATTTGAACAAAAAATCTTTAAATATTTTTCATTTAAATATAAAAAATATATTCTATAAATTTTAATTGTAGAATTAAACTTCATTGTCTAATTGGCAAATAATGCCACAGAAAAGTTCGCACCGAAGATCATTCATTAAGCCGTTTTGTAGGCAAGCGCAGTCCTCATTGCCGTGTAAATTATTGGGTTCATCATTTTTCCAATTGAAAAAAGAGACTGGCTTTCCGGAGGCCACCGAAATAAGCTCACCCTCTTTTCTTCTAATACCCAACCAATAACGGCGGCTAGAAATTAATTTCGGTTTGATGGCGTTTATCTCTTCTTGATTTTGAAAGGTTGCTAAATATCCACCGTTTTGACGACAGAAGAGATCGGCATCAGTCCAAACCGCAGAAACCCGATAAATAGAAAAGTATCTCGAACCGATCTTCTCAAAACCTGGCGGAATTCTCCTCGACGGCTGTATGCTGTTGGATTCCACTTCTTTTTCATTGAAACTCAATTTCGCCAACATTTCTGTTTGATTTCTAATACTCTCCAGTGTTTTTTCTTCATTTTTGTATGTTTTTGACTGAGTTTCCCTTAATAATTCTGCAAGTACACTTAACTGACTTTGGACAATATGATTGTGATCGAAAAGTGGCCTCAGCGCGGCAAGACAAAAAGCCCCACATTGATTGGGGGCATCTGTAACCACACATAGTTCGTCTGTCTGTAATACTTTCACATTTGACTGTGTTTCTTCCAAAATTTTCTGCACCTTTTCCAAAATTTGTGTCTGAATGTTTTCTGAAAATTGCAGTTCATCCGTTTTCACATTTAATTGTGTTTCTTTTAAAATTTTGTCCACCTTTTCCAGAATTTGTGAGTGAATGTTATCAGAAATATTCGGTTCATCCAAAATTTTGAGTCTGGGACGTGTATCTTGAATTCTGTCATTTGATGGTTTCCAAAACTGGGACTTAACAGTTCCGTAATGAGTGCAGGCAACAAAGGCGAAGAATATATAATTTCCGAGTTTTAACATTTTGGGATCGTAGAACTGCAGAGGGCGAATGTTGTGGAGAGACTGATTTTAAAATTATTCCCCGACTTTCGAAGAGCACTTTGCTTATACAATTTATATACACATATTCATTGTAATAGCTCGCCAAAAATATCTGAGGATTTTTAAAGGTTCTTTAAACAAAAGATTCTTTAAATTCATAGAACAAAATGCGAACACTTGGCATTTGATTACAAACAACTTTTTGTTGAAAAGAAACAGAACGCTTTCTTTCAGTATATAAATGCAATTTTGGTTCAAATATATTCTGAAGAAAATAATTAGATATTTATCTTAAGATAAATTTACTAAATATAACTTGAGAAATATTATATGAAATATTTTTGGTTTCCTAATATCTATTATTTATATCTCAAAATACATGCCAGACAAAGAGCCCATCGCAAGGTTAAGGGGGCTGGCAGCGGGGGCGTGGCAGTGGGCGCGGCAATGATTAGACTGAGAGAGACTGATTTCAAAATTATTCCCCGACTTTCGAAGAGCACTTTGCTTATACAATTTATACACACATATTCATTGTAATAGCTCGCCAAAAATATCTGAGGATTTTTAAAGGTTCTTTAAACCAAAGATTCTTTTAATTCATAGAACAAAATGCGAACACTTGGCATTGATTACAAACAACTTTTTGTTGAAAAGAAACAGAACGCTTTCTTTCTGTATATAAATGCAATTTTGGTTCACATATATTCTGAAGAAAATAATTAGTTATTTATCTTAAGATAAATTTACTAAATATAACTTGAGAAATATTATATGAAATATTTTTGGTTTCCTAATATCTATTATTTATATCTCAATAATTGCCTTTATAAATTAAAACTGTTTATTTTATTTTATTTTATTTGTATTTCCCTTGTACTTAGGCACTGGTAACACATTGCGTATACGCAACGTATTCACCAACTCTTACGTTTTAAAACTTTCTATACAATTGGAGAAACAAGATGGAAAAAGCGGAGGGTGTGGCCGAAACTTTTCGAACTGTTTGAATGAAATGCGTTGAATACTGCTCACAGAGTACTGCCAGCATATTTATTTATTAATCATAATAATCATTTTCCACAGCATTTTGAGCGTGAATAAACAACAACAAAAAGGCGGAGAAAAACACAACAAAAATAATAATAAAAGATTGAGAGAGTGAGGAGAGAAAATACATTCAATGCGGCGTATGCTGCAAATCGCTTGGAAAATTTCAACAGGCCATTCAAAATACATGCCAGACCATCGCAAGGTTAAGGGGGCTGGCAGCGGGGGCGTGGCAGTGGGCGCGGCAATGAGGCGGAGACCAGCAGACGACAAGCATAATAAATAAATGATCCAGCAGATACATGTACTGCATGTTTCCGCTAAGTAGCAGCAGCCGCAGAAACATGCAAATGCCAAAAACGTGTAAGCAGCAAAATGGAACAGCGCCGAGCAGGCGAAAATAAAATAAGAATTATTATAACACAATTTTGCTAATCGTCCGTTAAACAATTTGCTTGATTTATGTGGCCCTGGGATTCAGACTAATGGCGCAAAACAGGAAGGGGCGCCAAAATATTCAAAATATATGGGTGGGAAGTGGAGGAAACCATTTACAAAATTATGGCATTTGCATTTAAGAGAATCAATGAAATTATACCGTATATTGGAAACGCTTTCATAAATAATAATTTTAAAATAATCTATTATCTGGAATTAAAATCATATATTGCTACGTAGTATCTTACATAATTGTATAAAATAAATCAAAAATACTTTTAAAATAAATTAAAAAGTTTAAAGATTGTATACTATAATATAAATAAAACCGAACGAATTTTTAATGCACATTCCTTAAGTCACTCTTCATTGGCAAGCCTTCAAGTGATATTCCTCAGTTAAACCGCCTCTCCGCAAAGAAATTCTTACGAAACTGCCCATTATGCCATATCCCCACTCAAAGGCAAAAGAAAAATTCCCAGTTTTTCAACTCAACTTCTAGTTGTTAAAAGGCCATCAGATTTCTTTCTTTCCTCCACTTTTTTTACATTCTGTACAGCCATACATTTAGTCATTGACAGGAGGCGGTGCACAAAAGGCAATTGTGATCCTTAAAAGGCGTGACCGACAGGAGCAAAAATCCTTACAATTTTTTATGCCCACAGCTTGCACTCGAAATGAATGGGTGAAAAATAGTGGAAAAAGAAAGGGTTTGCCTGTTTTCGCATTGACATCGAAACAAAAGGCTAATTGGGATGTTAGACAAAAGGCGCTGCAACTCTGGCCGATTTTTTCCAAGGATTTTCGCTTCCATAAAAAAATAAAAGAAGAACAGAGAACGGGTAGAAAAATGCCTTTCCCAACACAACAGCAGCGGTGGCAGGCAAAAAGATAAATTGTTTTTTAAATGAATTCAATAAAGCGTGCCATAACAAAATACGAAATACACAAATACACGAAATACGAAATACGAAACACAAAAGGCAGCCGACTTTCGGGGAGATTTGAACATAAAACGCCTATACAGTCGGCATGGCTTATTTGCATTTCAATTTGCATAAGTGGAGAGCTTCCACACACCTACCCACCTATATAAAATATATATGTATATATATATATCCATATCTCCGATAGATGTCGCATCGGGCTGGAAACAACACACGTGTTGCCTTATTTCAGACCCCAAAAAGTCAGCATTTGATCTGCGCATTTTGATGTATGTCTGCCGTCAAGGTAAAGGTTAAACGTTGACCCGCATAAAAAGGCAAACATCCCTGGGAAAACCAGGGAACTTAGGACCATCCATTGATAACAACAAGCTACGTTTGCATAAATAGCCGAAATTATTGCCGCACATCCATCACCCAAAATGCGAAATGTGTCAGCTGAGTCGCAGCCCACATTAATATATAGTAGTAGATATATACAAACAAATAACAACATGAGTTGGCAGGAAATCGACGAATATACGAAGTACTCTGCAGAAATATATATAATTAAAAAATGTGTTGATGTTTTTCTTAAACAATTTTTATCTAAATATTACAATTTAAAGTCTTATAATTTCTCTTTTATTATTTTTCTTTCTTTGCTTTTTATACCCTTGCAGAGGGTATTATGATTTCAGTCAGAAGTTTGCAACGCAGTGAAGGAGACGTTTCCGACCCCATAAAGTATATATATTCTTGATCAGCATCACTAGACGAGTCGATCTAGCCATGTCCGTCTGTCCGTCCGTCTGTCGTCCGTCTGTCCGTCTGTCCGTCCATCTGTCCGTCCGTCTGTCCGTCCGTTTCTACGCAAACTAGTCCCTCAGTTTTGAAGCTATCGGGCTCAAACTTTCCCAAAAGTCTTCTTCCTATTGCAGGTAGTATATATGTCGGAACCGACCGGATCGGGCCACTATATCTTATAGCTCCCATAGGAAGGATCGAAAAAAAAAACGTAAAAAAATTCTAGCTTTGGTGTTTTTTGAAATATTTCCTTCTACTTTTGGGAATACTATTTTTTAAATATTTCTGAATTTCGAATAAAATTTTAAAAAAATCGGATGACTATATCATATAGCTGCCATAGGAATGGTCGGAAAATTAAATGGTAATTAATAGGAAAAAAATTATATCTTTGTTGATTTTTATTACATTCTTTTCTTCTCTGGGATATGGCTTTTCTTTAACATTTCAAAATTTCGAGTAAAATTTTACAAAAATCGGACCGCTATATTATATAGCTGCCACGGGAAGGATCAACAAATTAATGGCAAAGTAATACGAAAGCAGCTAAAATTTGGATCTTTTTAACATATACGAAAGTTTATTTAAATTAATGTTTTTGTAAATGAATAGGAATGATTTGCAAGGGTATATAAGCTTCGGTTGGCCGAAGCTAGCTTCCTTTCTTGTTTTTATTAAGTTAAATATCCATAATATACAAAAACCATTTTTTGCACGACTAAATTTTTGCAAGAATTAATAAATCACATAAATGTAATTAAAGCCTTTTTTATTGTTCGAAGTGAGATATAATAAATTAGGTTAATTATTTTATTATTGCAGATAGATATAAAACCATTCAATAATTTATTAAATAAATATATCTATCATTTAAAGATAATTAACACAAATTTAAACATTTTTAAGAAACTTGAATAATTTAACAACATTTTTACAATATTATTATAGCTTATCGCTAGCATTTAAATGCAATATAATACAGCATTTAAAATCAATAACGCAAAAATATGAAAAAATGAAATGATAAGCCATTTCAGCCTTTCGATTCCTTTTTTCCCCGGGGAGCATCAAAATTTCTGCTCCGACAGAGGAACCACTACAAAGACTCATGGGGCTGTGGCAAATCAAAATTAAAAATCGATAGACAGCATGAGTTTCATATTAAATTTCTTTTAACACAATTGAAAAATGCCTCCTACGGATGCTTCCGTTTTTTTCTGCTTATTTTTGTTTTCATTCTTCACCTTTTTCGATTTTATTTTCGTTTTCTGTGCTGTGTATTTTGCTATCTGTTCAGTGAAAAGCAAATTTTTTGATTGTTTTGCACGCTCCACCAGCGAAATGTTTGCGGCACTTAAACAACAAGGGGCGAGCACCACGCAAAATTCCAATATCATTCAACAAACAGGCAGCGGCGCAAATAAAATGCGGGCTTGGGCAACATTCGAGGTTGTTAAGGTCATCAAAATGACAATTTTCGGGCGGGGGAACCGCAAAAAGATAAGAGCAATGTATCGGCCGATGGTCAGAGAGTCGAAAACCGAACGCATCACCAATCCCCAATCCCAATTCAATCCATCCATCACTGAGCTCCGTTGATGGAGCAGGGCAATTGTGAAATTTGATTGATTCCCGAAACTTATTGGAAATTAGCTGGTCAAGTGGTCAACTTAGTGGGCGAAAAGGGGCCGAAATCAATGACTTTTCAATAAGCGGTTATACATGTCGTTTGTAAGGGCTAACAACCTTATAAAGTATAAATTGAGTATTTTTGAAAACTAAGATACATTTATCAAAATATTTAAGTGTTCACTACCGAAGATATGTCATCATTTTTACGGTTTTTTATAAAGCTGTGTAAAAGTAGGCAGCACTATTTTAGTGTCCGGCAGTCTCACGGATTTATTCAGAGGAACGACGATCTTTATTTTACTGCATACCTTAAGACGCCATTAAAGGTGTTTTAAAAACAATAGTAAAATAAAATATAGAATTGCTTAGCGAATAAATTAAATGTTTATTTTAGAGTTCCTATCATCCAAATAAAAGCAATATACAATTCACCCCTTCAAAACGACTATAAATCAATCCCGGAACAATCCACAATTAATCTGGAAGCCAAATGCGGTTCGCAGCCGTCAAGAGCTGTCCAAAAACTGACCCAGCTTCAACCAACTCGATTTCGATATATCAAATAGCCGCCTTTCAACAAGCGCTTTTAATGATTTCCACTTTGCGCGGCGCATTAAATGACTTTACGACCTAGGACACAGATTTTGCAGATTTGCCCAATGGAATGCCAAAACCCCAAAAGGGGCTTAGTGCGCCCCCCTTCTCCACCATGCCTCTGGCCTTCCAGGAGCGGTTTAGCGCCCCCCTTTCCACACGACACATTTGCACATTTGCCGGCGATGTTTTGTTGTTTCGGTGCTCGTGGCGTTGCGTAAATTAATTTCAGTCGCTAAGCGTAATTTAAAGTTAGCTTAAGCCAGCAGACATATACATAACCACACATAGTCGTACACCGAGAGAAATTGTAGGGTAGTTATGGGGTAATTCCAAGAATTACGAGTGACAGTAGTTATTTAATTTTTATTTAATAATTCACTTATACTAGTTACATTATTTAATATGAATATATATTGGAAATAGTTTACAAAATATTAGATTTTAATTTAAATTCTACAACAATGCAACAATGCAATGTATGGGCGTTAGAGAGGGCGTGGCACCTGTTTGAAACAAACTTGCGCTGCGTAGGAACTCCAAGAATCTGCATGCAAAATGCCAATCCTCTAGCTTTTGTAGTTTCCGAGATCTCAGCGTTCATACAGACGGACAGACAGACGGACAGACGGACATGGCTAGTTCGACTCGGCTAGTGATCCTGATCAAGAATATATATACTTTATAGGGTCGGAAAAGCTTCCTTCTCCCTGTTACATACTTTTGCACGAATACAATATACCCATTTACTCTACGAGTAACGGGTATAATTATTTAAAACCCCAATCGATGAAAATCACATCGGAAAATATTTTAATTAAATACGAAATGTATGGTTTTATTACGTAGTTTTTCTATCAGTGTACGCACACACTTTGGCAACATAAACAAGACTCACAACAAACGGTCTTGCTCCATGCAAATACGCACATGCGGTGGGCGGTTGGCCGAGGGAAAAGTTCTGCAAAAGGGATGGGCAAGGAAAGGAAGGGAAGGAAAGCAAGAGGAAAATGTCTGAGGGGGGTCAGCGGAACAGAAGGTGTCCGACCGCCCGCTGGTCATGTGAAGTTCATAAAGCTACGGGCCAAACCGAAAGCCAAAACCGAAAACGGAGCGAGAGAGCCGCTGCCGCCGGAAGTTGTTCGCCGTACGAAGTGCGACTTGTCAACGTGTACTTCCGGCCGCCATTCTTCGCCGCAATAACCGCAGAAATGTTGAGGGGGAAGTGGGAGAGGGGGGTGGGGGTGGGGGGAAACCGAGGAGCGTTGGCCATGACACACAGGAAGCAGTTGGCCCTGCGCTCCTCTCGCTCTTCCGTCTGGAGTCGCCAAACTTTATGAATAATTCAGTTTAAATGGTTTTTTCTTATTGCCCAGCATTGTTGTCATTTGCTAGCTTACACTTGGCTGGCTCCAGCTTAAAGACTCTCAAGTGCTACTTATTTAATTTGAATACTCCGAAATTATGGAATTTGTTTCACAGGTTACGAAGCAGCAACCATTTAAATGCATGGAAATTTGCGAAATTTATTGAATTCATTTAGGGTGCTATAATGACATCGAAAACAAAAATTAACATAAACAAAACACATAATGCAGCTTTGAAATTTAGTTAACCAAATAAATCCTAATCAATTTTTAAAAAAATATGTATATATTGATATCAAGAAAATAAAATGTACTTTTAAAAATAATATTTATAATTATATTTAATTTTTAATCGAATTTAACAAGAACGGTACCCACAAGAAACAAACTAAATACATATTTTAGAAATATTATTACAAATTGAAAAAAATTAATTAAATTTAAATCCACTTTTGCTTACTTTACCTTTTACAATAATGTTGTTAAATTCCTTGTTTATTATTTTCTCACCAATTGAAATAATTATATTTGTCTAACTTATTTAAATTGTACTTTAATACTAGTAGCTAAAATCAAAGAACTTTCTAAACACACTTCAAGGCACAGCAATTAATGTGACAAATATTTACACACAATTGCCAAAATACTTTGACAGAGAGTGTAGTAAATTTCAGAACGCTTCTCTCGTGCACATTACGCATACGCCGCGTATTGCAACTGAGCGATGGGAAAGTGGGAAAAGGCAGTGGGGAAGAGTTGATGTTGCTAAATTTGTTGTTTATTATTTGTTCGCTGTTATTGTTGCCGAGTTGTCGACAATGTCGCCGGTGGCAGAATCAGAATCTGGAATCTGAATCAGGAACAGGAGGCAGCATCCTTTGGAAAGTCCTGTGTCGCTGGCGCTGTTGTTTCGGCGATGTTTCGACGTAAGTGATTTTGAAACACCTGCTTAACATGTTGCCAGGTAGACGACGACGACGACGAAGACACTTTCCCTTCGCTTTTCCCCTGGCTTTTCCTTTACCCCTGGTTTTCCCCACTTCTGTGTCGACATTTATTAAGGTTGTTTTGTGGCTGCCATAATACAGTTTAGATGGTGAGCGACAACCCAGAAGGGAAGCCATTAACATCCTTGCCATGTCTTGTCTCCATTTTCCCAGCAGCCGCTTGGCAAACCCATAAACTTTGTCAACTAACATAAATTTTATGTAATAATTTTTCTAATCAGAAAATGAATTTGCGGCACCACGACAAGAGGCTTTACTTGCTTCTGTTTTTTACCAGAGAAACTCCCTAAGAAGAATGGATTTCATAACTAATGGATTTAAAATCGACTTTTTAGTTTTATAAATTGAATGTAAGCAAATTTAAAAGCAAGTACAAATTTCACATATAAACAAAAATACTAGGAAACTTATTTGAAAAGATAAAATATCTAAAAAATGGGAGACAAAAATGAAAAAGGACTTTTAATGAAAGACGAAAAAAAACTTCTAGAATGACAATCTTAAAAGTTATGAAAGACATTTATTCATTAAAAAATCAAACAATAAATAATGTGAAGAATGGCAATCCTAAAATGTCTTTAATAATTTGTGTGATAAATAATTTGATTAAAAGTCTTTTGGTTCATTATGTCATTTATTAGTATACTTAATACTTTTATCTACCTAATGTTTTGGTTGTTTTTCTTGTAATATTAAAGTTGAGAGCTCTACAATGTGACATCCGAGTATCTCAGTTTTTAACAGCTCATCTAGAGCAGTCTTACAATTTTTAAATACATTTTTAAATGCCGCAAAATGGCGTTCGTGCCGTCAGTCGGGTGCTTTTGCTTCTGCTGTTTGTCATTCGCCGTTAAAATCAATTTACGACAAAATAAACACACGCACTGTCCTGGAATTCCCCCCGAACCCCCGAAAAACCCCTGGATCCCCGATCCCAGGGATCCCGGGAACCCATCTGCCCGGTGTTTGCATTGCTGCGTTGTTTGTTTGTTTCCTGCTGGCGCTGTCACAGGCACCGACATCCAGCAACCAGCAACCAGGATTCAGGACTCAGGACCTTCGCCCAGGATTCAGGGGCCAAAATGAGGAGTCAGTGGCAACGTCTGTCGCTGTCACCTTTAATGTAGAAATATTTTTTACTCTTGCTCGTGCATTGACAGACAATGAAGAGGGTTCCTCACAAAAAGCTTATCGAAAATTGGCTTAAGGATGTGTGCCCTGTGCTTCCCGCCAATTTAATGGGTTCCGTTCCGGCCTCTAAATGTCCACCGGCAACTTTAAGTCCACCACCCAGAGAGCGTATAGTTTATGGCCAAACTTTATGAGGGGTGAAGCTCATTAAGTGCGAATATCGGGCATTAACATCTACATAGAGTTGCAGTCTGGGTGCTCATTAAAATCTAAAGCTCCGAAGCTCGTCTCGGATTTCGTGCTATCAAAGGAGTGCAAGTTGAAATATATATATTCCGTAGAGAATAAAGCTTACAGTTTTTCTGATAAATTTAGGAGAATTTTAACTTCGTAAATTTCTAAAGGCTTAACATTTAGAGATCTATTGATTTAATACCCTTTAAAAATCGTTAATTTACAGCTAAAGAATTTTAAATAAATTCAGCGAATTCATTTTGATAAAAGCTAATTTTAAACAGAATCAATTGAAGCGGACACCGCAAATCCCCAAATCAAATCAGTTAAAACTTCCGCTTGCCAAAAAATCCATCAATAATAAATGCAGCTGTCTTTTGCGATTAAACCAATTTGAGCACTTCACTTCTCCGCTGGCGAGTAAAAATTAAACTTTAATGGAAAATGTAACCAGACGCTCAACTTTTCCGCAGACATCTTAAGTCGTAACATAATTTTCGATGGGGAATATTTGAGCTTTTGCGCGTGGTTAGCAGTAATTAAAAATTCAACGGGCAAAAATCAACAGGAGAGAGCGGAATCTGTTAACTGTTATCCTCGTAACCTGTTACCAATCAGGATTCCTTGATGAGCAGGTGTGCCTGAGAAGTTTTCGCTCCCTCTCGAGAAGAGCTGTCTGAAAATAAAACAAAGGTTGGATGGGTGGATGGAAATGAGCGTAGGGGGTTGGTGGGTGTGCTTTTCCGGCAGCAGCAGCTGTTGCCCAGTAACCCCCGTTCCAACCCCAAAGACATTATTGCTCCCGCGAGGCCGCAAAAAAACACAAAAAGAAATACATAGTTTCGTGACGGCCGCCCCCTGAAAATACTCGAAACGGGGGTTAAGGCCGGCTGCCAAGGGTTAAGGGGCTTCCCCTGGATGACAGCGCTTGTCGATGATGACTATGGCGATGATGATTAGAACGAACGGCCTCCGAGGATTCCGCACGCAGTTGGGTCCTGTGGCCATTGCCTTAATTACGTGCAGATAAGAAACGCAAATATAAATATAGCAACGCCTCACAGGTACAGTGAAAACTTTGAAGGGGAACTTTAGGAAGATAATTATATGATTATAGTATATCCCAGATTTTTTATGAGCATTCGTTTTTAAAAATATATTGGTAACTTAAGTATGAAGTAAAGTATTTAAAAGGTAATATGGCAATGTGATTTTTGTAAATATATGTACTATCATAATAAACTAAAAAAAGATATATGTAACTAAGGAGGAATATTTGTGTTATTGGTTTTTTTTTTTAGAATTTCTAATATTAAAATTTAGAAGAAAAACGAAAATATTCTTCTTAAAGTTGTTATCACAGCTTCCTTGGAATGCACCATTCACTGTGCTCCGCCTCCCAAAAAAACGGGAAAGTTGGGTTGAAGCGGCTTGTGCGTTTAGAAAAGGGAAGGTGGGCGTTAAATGGGTGGCACAACTCAAAGTGGCAGTTGGCCTTGCCAGGCGGACGCAACAGCTGCGCTCACTAAACGCTCCGGCATAAACATAAAAAGTCTATGAAACTGTCATAAAGCAGGCAATAGAACCGAACGACCGGCGTGGGGTCTCTACCCGCCAACTCTCCAACTTGCCACGCCCCCTCGCCGACGAAAAATATAACCGCCTCCCGGGTGGCCTTGTCAGTTGGCTAAAACTCATTTGTAAGGCGTTGCTCATAAAAAGCAGGAGGCGAACAAAAAATCGCTCTAAGGAAATTAGACATCGGACGCGATTTTATTAGTAACAAATTCCAATTTAAATAAACTCTAAAATATTTAATTTTAAAATTTCCCACAGTTAACAAATAACAAACTTTATTATAAAGCTTATCCCACAATATTTTTTAGGTATCCTGGATTTTAAAATCTTAAATATTTGAGCCATGCAATAAATATTAACATTTAATTTTTTGACTTCTGAAATCAGTAATGTTGAAATTTTAATCCAAGTTTCCTTTTTGACAGCCATTTTTGAACATATTTCTCTGAGTTGTCCCAAATGTTTGCCATTAGCTGCCGATCTTCTTCAACTGTCATTTAAGGCGGCGCCTAGAAGTGAGCTTTAAAATTTGCCAAACAAAATGGGGAGAATTCGGGGATTCTATGAGAAACTGAAGAGAGTGTGTTTGTGTGGGGCAAAGTATTTTTCTGGTCTGCCAAAGTCAAAAATTATCTAACAACAGGCGAAGTTGGGGGAGTTGACTTAGGGAAGCTTAGCCATTTCATTTTTGGCCCTGTTGTGCGGGGCGAATATGTGTGTTAGGAAAAGATTATGCGCTTATAATGGGTCCGCAAGTTTTTGGACCCGGCCAAATCTCTACGAAATTGGCTTTTGAGCGCACATAAAATGTGAAAAGCGGGGTTCGGGGTGCAGAGTGTATTACACTGTGGAGCAAAATAGCAGAACCGGGAGACCAGATAGGCGGATTGTTCAAACAATATATGTGTACATCCGCACACAACTGCAAACAAAAGGCCCATAAATTAGGGCCGAAACGAAGCGAGATATTCCCGTACTCTATATGAACGACACATGTGTGTACTCTAGCCCCCAGAAACGAAGCCCCCCCTGAAAACCCCCCAATAAAGGGGGCACACACTCCCGCTTGTGTCGTAAAACGCAGCATAATGAAACATTATAGAAATCATAAAAATCAACATCATATTTATGCATATAAAGCGGGCAACAAAACATCGGACTGTCAGACAGACAAAAGCCAAAAATTGCTGCAGCAAAAAGCAAAATATGCAAAATAAAATGTGAGCAAAGAAAGTGAAAAGGAAGGGGCACAAAAAAATACGAGAAATGGAAAAGCGCATAAAACAAGAGGACATGGATGGGAAAAATAAGACAACAACGCTCTTTAAATACTCTCGGGATTGTTTTTAAATTAAGAAAAGGTTAAAGCAATATATATTTTTTTAATGGTTGAAAAATTAAATTATTAAATTCTGAAATTTGAAACATAACATGTTGATTACCTTCACCAAAACCAAATGTTTTAAAAAAAAGCAAGCTTCACTATTTATCTAAGCTAATAAAATAAGGGTTCCAAAAAACCTGCAGCCAAAACGGCTTGACATAAACATCTAAAAAATAAAACTAAAATTCTGAAATAATCTATTCTGAAATACAATACAGACTGTTTAATATATATTTTAAATAGTTACATTAAACTAATTATTTTTTCCATTTTAGTCAATTCATGTACCCTCATTATTATATAGCTGATGTACCCTTAAATAGCAACCAAAAATTATGCAAAGTAATGCAAAGTGTCCCAGCATACGCACAAAAGATGTGTGTTGAGCAGCATGTTCCTCACACTCTCGCCGTGGTCGTAAATAAGGAGAATATTAACAGGAGTTCAAGGCTAGCGGAAAATGGAGAAAAGGGGCGAAAAGTCTGGGGAAAAGGAGAGCGGCGGAAAACCAAGAGACTCATAAATTCTCCACTGCAATTTTCGGCTAGGCCTGTCTCCCCAAAGTTACAGTAAAGCGGCGTGATATTCCCTTCTAGGTTTTGGTTTCAATAAAAGAAGACCCCACATCTCGCTGACCAAAACCCCTGTCATATTAACATTTATTTTTCACACCCATTTTGAGTGCGGCGACAACGCAGCGGAAATTTTTACTGCCATCGCTGCTGGTGCTGTTATTGCATTTCTCCTGCTGCCCAAAACAAATAAAACTGACAGTACACAAAAATAAAATATGCAGCAATAGAAAAATGCAGAAAAATAGGGTCAATAAAAATATACAAAAAGGTAGTGCCTTTAAAACTGTTCGTAGAAATATACTACAGAAAGAAAAGATGCCATAGAAAATTAATTAAAAATGTATTAAATTAAGCATTTATTTTAAAACTTATATATTCGGCTGAAACTTTGAATAATTCGATTTTAAGTAAATTTTTATTTCAATAGCAATTTTCTTAAAATTAACTTAATCGATTTATGACCGAAAAGAATTATATTTTTGTTAATATTTATTTTTAAATGCGTATTTTACAGCAAATATATTTTTTTAGTTTTTTGATATCTACTTATAAAGCAAAGTTTTTGATATCTCGGCTAAAAAAATAGAAAAATCTTTTCTGTCCAAAAAAAAAGCATATCTGAAAAATGGCAAACGAAGGCAAGCCGAAAGCACAGCTGCAGTTTCAGATGGAGAGCCCCCGAAAAAAATCCACATCCCCTTTGGACAAATCCCCACCCACATTTCAGTGGTTTGACTTTTGCTTAACACACCACGCCCCCTTTGCCGACCGCCCCTTTCCGACCCCTTGGCCCAAAAGTGAAGGAGGAACATCCTCAACCGAGTTATGATTTATGCACATTGCTCTGTGAAATCTATTGAGAAATCAGTGACAGTGGAGAAATATGCGAAGCTGGACAGCAGATGGCAGCTGCTTGTGGGGATTCTGGATTCTGGACACGATGATGCATGGCTATATATGGCCATATCTATAGCGATCTCACTCTTACCCTCAATCTCTCTCTCCCGTTCGCACTTAATACTGTCAATGTGAAGAGTCATTGCGGCTTTTAAGCGTGTCTTTCTCTGTTTTTTCAGCTTTTGTGCCATGAATAAACATCGAAGCCACAAGAAAATGCAAACAAACAGACAAACAAACAGACAAATAACCAGAGATGGTCCCCTGAAAAATGGGAAGAAAACAAATGCAATCTCACTTAGCCACTCAACAGGATTATGCCCACGGAGTGCAATGGGAATATTTCCCATAGACACTTTCCTTTGACATTCTCCACACACAATTCAGGGCACATTTGTCATGTAATTGACTTTGATTCGGATTCCTGAATGCGTCGGCATACGGAAAAATGTGAAAAATTCCCAGGCATTAATGGCATCTTGAGTGCCGCATAAGCTTTAAGGATAATTTGAAGGGGATTATTAAAGATTTAAATAGAAAGAGAAAGTGCCCCAAATAAAATGACATCTGAATTAAATTAATTTTATTTAATAAAGGGATTTTTGTCTCATTAAATATACACATAACTTCTTCAAACAAATAAAATTAAATATAAATATTTTATTCAATATTAACATACACCCTTATCACACTGGTGCCATATAACACCCAACTTTAATTTCAAACAGTTTCCTGAGAAACGACAAAAAATATCACCCATAAATTTGACCTTCAGTGGGAGACTTTTTCACGTTGCCCTTATCAACACCTGGTGACAATGACACTAAAACCTTTGCCGAGGATAATATGTGCGAGTGTGAGCCCTGCTGTCAGCCAGATCACAGCTACTACCTGAAACTGTTCTTTGTACACTGTAAATAAAACAAAATTGTTATATTTCGTATTTTAGCATTTTAAAAAATTGAACATTTTTTTATTTAGTAAGAAATGATATTACTATTTAAATGAAAAGCTTTTAGCAAACATTAAAACTAATGCCTAAAAATAGCAGATTTAATAAATTGTTAGACCGAAAATAATTAAGAAAAATCTTTAATTTTGAGATTTTAAAATAAAAAACACTTTTTCAAAATAAACCAAAAATTTCAAACCACAATTTAATCTTTTTCTGTCTTTCTTTTTTTTGCACGTGTGTGTGTGAGTCCGCCTGACTGCCTTGACCTGTCATATCGCTGTCATTTGCACACATTTACCGTTAACGTTAAAGAGCTAGCGCTCACACACACACATATGCACAAAGTGCGATTCACAGGGAACAGCGACATCAAATGGCGATGGGCGTGGTGAGAAGGGGGCGAGCAAAAGTGTAGCCAAGGCGACAACAAACATCACATAAGGTAAATAGTTTAGCTGGCAGGGCCACACTGGCATTTCCCCCCGCTTTTCACCCCGTTTTCGGGATGTCACAAGATTGCATTGAATTCGAAAGGCACAAAGGAGCAACCCCTCCACCCCCGCCCTAATCCACGTGTCATACACAAAGAAAAAAATTAAATAAGATAATCATATTAAGCAAGGAATAAACAAAGGCTTAAATCCAACAAAGTTCAATCTGTTTTAAGCCGGAAAATAATTCATGAATTATTTTTTGTGCGAACATAGTAAATTGTTTTTTAACAACAACTCGATTAATAATCTTCAGGTTAATGGAAAAATATTTTTTTTCAAAACTTACTTACTCGTAAATTTGTAAAATGCATTAAACCAAAAAAACATATTTTTAGTTCACATATTATTATCACTTTAGTTTTTGATTTCCACCTGTGTAGCAACTAGGACGAGCTACCAATCCGACTTCTGTCGCTTGGACAGCAGATAAAGTCAACACAGATACGATTGGCAAAAGGAAGAGGGAACGGAGTTTTTATGCACAGATCAACGATGTCTCGTTAAAGGCGCGACTAAAAAAGAGGGAGGATAGTGTAACTTCTCAGGCATTTATAGAAATGTGGCCCAACAGCACTTCCATTAAACGAAAAAGATATGTATAAATTCGGATAAGAACTTTCAGTTACATAGTTTTTTAGTTTATGGGATCAATAATACATAAAAGTTGACTATTATTTAGTCTAATCTTTAGTATTGAAAGCCAAAAATTAATATTTCAAATAAGAAATCGGCTTAATTAGCAGGAATCCCCTCTTAATTCTTCCCATGTAGGGAATCACAAGGACGAGATGAGATGAGGGGCCAATAAGCATGATGGATACAGATATATGTATGTGTGCCACTGCCCCCTTTTGACCGCCCACCCAGTCGCATTTAGCATGAATGTCGCCTTTGCATAACAAATGTTAGCAACATGTTTCAATAATGAGCCCGCCCCACTGTACAGTAATCCCCCTCCGGCAGCCACTGATGAGCTGCCATGTTGCACGATTGAGACATGCAATGCAAAGCCACCCCCCTGGAGCCACACCCCTGTCCATCGAATATTCGAAAACCCCGGGCTTTCCCTTTTGGAATGGAATGCTTGGACAGCGTTTGAGTTTTGGATCTGAGCCGGGCACCAAATTAATCGTTTCCACTGTGCGGTTAGAATGTCGCCTCACCCATTGTCCCCCGAAATAACACAGTGCCCCCCGAAAACCCCAACCCACTACGCCCCTTTTGTGACCCCCCCTGGAGCGTCGAGTGTATGCGCCTCATTTGTTATGGCCATTTGCATAAATAAGTCACTGGCACTGCCAGTTGGGACCGGTTTTGCATGGACGGGGTGGGAAGGGGGTTGGTAGCCTGTGGTTTCAGGGAGGAGGGGGGAGGGGGGATAAAGTCCGTCAGTTGACGGAGATTGTGTGAATAACTTGATGAACGCTTTGCCGGAGGAGTGAATTCTGTTGTTTGCTGATTTGTTGGGCTGTTTGCATTTATTTATCCCCCTTTTTTTCCCAGCACTTGTTAAAAAGTTGACAAATTTCAAAAGTTATAGTGCTCTCAAGGGATTAAGATATTATTTAAGTGGTTCAGGAAATTGAGGGTGTCAAACCACAAGCACTAATAAAAAGGAAGTTGTTAAAAATAAAACTTGGTCAGCGGGATTTTAAAAGTTAAGCCAAAGGCTTTTTGCTAAGAAAGTTATTAAGCTTACTCTGCATTTAAGTTAATTTATCTTTGGATTATTTCCCAGTAGTCAGAGGACTTTTCCTTACTCTCCTCGTAGTTCTTGATTAAAACTAAAATCCTGTAACTAATAATACAGCTATTTATACCCATCTTATTTATTTTTCGAGGGGGGCAGGAATAAAGTTTAAGTCCAAACAAAAGCAAACAAAGGCAGGACACGAAATGGTCCTTCGTCCTTCCCTTTCTCTGTCTCTGTCTCTGTCTCAGTCTCTCTCCCTATCACTTTCTCCTTCACTTTCTCCACACTTCTCAGTTTCAGGGATGCGTGACAATATGCCGTTTAATTATACGTCACGACCCTTCCCCTTTGGCCCCCCATCTTTTGTTTCTGCTGCTGCCGTTGCTATTGTTGTTGCGATATCGCACACACATTTTAAAAGTCAATTATCCGCACATAACGCACATCGTTGGGGGGCGTAAAAAGGACGATCGGGGGGTGTGGCAGCCCATCGTCCTTGCCACGCGTCAAATTTGGCGCGTTTACATTTTTCACCCTCATCGGCTCCCCTTCAGCTTCCTTTTCCTTTGCACTTCAAGAAAAAAAGTACACCTAAGTTTTTGAATTGATAATTTAGTTTAATAGTTTCAAAACTGGAATTCTTTTTAAATTGCAAAATACTCATTTATAGGTTTTTATAAAATTTCAAAGGAACAATTTTAACGAAAGAAGTTTTTCAAAGTATTCTTTTAGATAACTTTTAAAGAACTTATGAAAAGGTTTAAAAATATAATTTCCTAAAATATTACGAGTATTTTGTGGGTTCTTCATTTCGTAACTTGGAAATATGTAAACTTCATTCATTATAAGAATATGGAGATACATTTTTTCCAAGTGCTCAAAGTTTCTCATTGAGAGAAAGCGGGGAAAAAAAGTTTATTACTTTCAGGAGACGACTCCTTGGCATGCGAAACTGTCGGAGGAAAAAAAGTAGAGAAGAGCCAAGGCGGCGAAGGATGTCCTGGCAAATTGAATTACATGAGACATGAGACGGGTAACGAAGAAAACGAGCCATAAGACTTCGATACTAAACCGATAATAACATAATCAGCCCACGCCCCGGCCCCTCCCGTTTTTCCCTCCCGATTTGCCGCCGCCCATGACCAACTATAAAGTGAGCTTTAGTTACCGTTAACAAGCCAAGTGGCTTGCCTCAGGTTTTCCCCCCAATTTCCCCAGCTCCATCGCTCTTTCTTTCGCTCGATTGATAGTGGGGAAAAGTTTGCGAGCTGAGCTGGCCAGCCGAGTTTTCCGTTGTCTTCTGTCTGTCAAAAGGGGCCACACTGTTCAGCAAGTTTGAGGAAAATGTGGTGTACTTTCTTATGCACTATTAAAGCATAAGTATAAGAAACATATATGTTTGACTCATTATTTCCATCAAGAGAGAGAAATATATTTTTGTTTATTTTATATTAATTGTGCAGCAAGAAAAAGGATCTCCTCCAAGTTGTATTAATATTATTATTGTAATGAAGCAGAAAACATTTATTTTTGAATAGGTAATTGCCAAAAATTCAATCAACGAATTGAGTACAGCTCCCATCCCATTTACCATAATCATGTAGGTCAGTGTAATTGTTCAATACTTTCCGTGAAGTGGTACGTGTATGTGGGTGGGCCATCTTGTTGTGCTCGGTGAGGCGGAACGGAGGCATTGCCATGTAATTGGCAACAATTTGCATAACAATTCAGCGACTGTTTTGCATAAGTCCTGCGACGATGCAACATAATAACCAAATGGAGGCGAACAAGGATGGGGATGGATGCTGTGCTGTGCTGTGCTGTTCTGTACTAGGGGCGAAAGGCAGCAGCAGAAGTACAGCACTTACGTACACATTAGAAATTCCTTCTTTTCGAGCCTGCAAGGACATCAGAGGCCTCCTGGCAGAGGCAATTATGTGCTTCACATGCACGACGACGAATACGAATACTCCTTTACCCAGCTCCACTCCCGCACTTTTCCATCCATTTTCCGCCAGCAGTTTCCACCCGCTCTTAAGGATCCTTTCAAGATAGCCCGCTGCCTCGTAAAAGTCGCTGCCGGAAATGCAATGGCAAAAGCTGCTGGAAAAAAAAACAAAAAATAGTCGGAAAACCGAAAAGAAATCTCAGCCTGAGCTACAAAATGCAACTATTTCTTCTCGACTTCCCCATTTCCCTTATTTTTAACCACACATACTCACACTGCTCTTGGAGAGTTATCAAAATTGAACATTTTTATAATATTATTTTTGGGGCAAGGGAAAAAAATTTGCATCCCGTTGCACTGCAGCTGAAAATGTTTGTAGGTTCCACTTTAATAATGTCGAGTGCTTGATTTCTGGCACGCCTCCACCTCGTTGGCGAAAAATTGCATCATAAGAAATTAAAACTAAACACAAGAGCCAGCAGTTTTCCACGATAGGTTTGTCCTCACATAAAAAAGGATTACTAGGTATAAATGGAAAATGTCTATATTTATTTTAAATATTTATTTTTCGATTCGTTTTTAAAAATATTTATAAAATATTTGTACAAGCTAAACATTTTGTTTTTTAATATTTAGAAACTAAATAAAAATTTGAACGATAATTCAGCTTACCGTTATAATTTATTATTAAATATTTCTAAAAATTTGTATCATTTTTTAAATTTGCTTTAAAAGAGCTAAAGATTTTTTAACGTAAAGCCTACAAGCCCGCAGCTTTTAGCGAATAGAAAATGAAATGTATCGCGGATATATTCACCAGCTCTCCGCGGCTATTACGCTTGATTGAGTTTTTCCATTTGGTTTTAGCCAAGTCAATCCGGCATTTCCCCTCCTTCAGCCCCATCATCAAGGTAACGCCAGCCATGTTAAATTAATAAAAATGTAATGCTCGAGACAAGACCCCAGGGCACCAGAGTCCGGCACAAGAATTGGGCTAATAAATTTACAAAAATGAGTTCGACGCTTAATTTGCCATGAGCATTTTTCATTTTATTTCGCGCTGGCCTCGAAACATGGCTTTTAAGCCCCACCAAAATGAAATCGAGGGAAAGCCGAGGGAAAACCCAGCGGCGGCAGCAACACACAAACACACACACTGAGTAGTGAAAACATGGAAAACAGAAGGCGAACGAAAATGAAAATGAACAACAAGCTGAAGTGAGTGGCTGGGAAAATGATGACGGGGAAGGGGAAGGGGAAAGGGAAGCTACTTAACGAAAACAAGTGAGGAGAAATTTATTTCCCAGGATCTCAAGAGCACGGACTGCAGAATGCCCTGCCTTATATGGGAAATCTTGAGCTGAGAAGTATTTAATCAGGTTTTTACTTAAGATATTTTTGGGAATATATGCCAACGACTTACATAATTTATAATGTTTTTATGAAGATAAAACCCAAAGCTTAAAAGATTTTAAAATAAAACGAATATATAAATTTAATTATTTTCCCCAATAACCTATTGAACAAGATGCGAATACCATACCTGGCCACCGGAGCATTAACTTAACAATAATATATAAATATATGCGCACTGTCGTTTATATAAAGATAAACAAATATAAAAATAAATAAAAATATAAAAATTTTTGTGTGTGCAGCTGCTGTACGTCAACAGAAAAAAATGCTCGCAGTTAATTTACATAAAGTAAAAGTTTTCTTCCGCAGTTCCCATACTTAATAAATCGCTTCCAGGTTTATTCAGAACTCATTGCTTATTTTCTCTTTGATTTTTTGTTTTTTTTCGTACTTTTAGCTTGGACTTTCGACCGAGTCGAGGAATTTACGATTTGCAAATCAAGAATACGTCTTATAATCGGGATAATGGACGCTTTGAGTGCCGAATCAAGGCGAAGGGAACGGGGGCGGACGTCCATCAGGAGTTCTACAATCTGACGGTGCTCACGGCTCCACATCCGCCGATGGTCACTCCCGGCAATTTGGCCGTGGCCACCGAGGAGAAGCCACTCGAATTGACCTGCAGCAGTATTGGCGGCTCACCGGATCCAATGATAACGTAAGAGAATATTTCCATTTCTTCCTAGAATAAACATTAAAAAATTATGTTTTTACCAAAAAACATCAGTATTTTGACCGAAACAAAAGAAATAATATTCCAAATATAGAAAGTCATATCTCTTTGAGCTCGTATTAAAATTCCAAATAGATTGGCATTTAAACATAAATATTACAGAAATAAATCTCAAAAAAATCGTAATTCACTAAAATCATAATCTTAACTTCTAGGCAAATAAATCTGAATTTTGGCCTATAAAAATACACTTTTATCATTATTCTGTAGATTTTATTATCATACAAATTTTCTTTGTCTTGCTTTAACTTAAAAATCCCTTTTCATTCCCCAGTTGCCTAATTTTTCTATATTTTCCCTTCGGTTTTGTGGCAAAGTAAATCACTTAACGGGCGGTCGCCTTCATTAATAATCCTTCTCCGGCACATGGTGGCCATTCCTCTTCCCTTCTCATCTCTTCTATTTTTTGGCACTAAATCGTGGCTATCACTTGTGTACTTTTTGCAGCTGGTACCGCGAGGGCAGCACCGTGCCGCTGCAGTCGTATGCGCTGAAGGGCGGTTCGAAGAACCACTATACCAACGCCACCCTGCAGATTGTTCCCCGACGGGCCGACGATGGCGCCAAGTACAAATGCGTCGTCTGGAATCGTGCCATGCCCGAGGGTCATATGCTGGAGACCAGTGTCTCGTTGAATGTCAACTGTGAGTACCGGGGTTTTGGGATTGCACAGAGAAAAATTTTGTTTAAAATTATTCTGAACTCTATGACAAAAAAAACGTGAACAGATGAAGAAAAGTTGAAGAATAATGTAACTGGTTTAAATGATATTTACATAAACGTATTTAGTTTACCTTAAAAATCTTTACGATTGATATTGAAAATCTGTTTTGTCAATATAAAGTAAAATTATATAAAATTAGAGAAAGATACAAATAAAAACAAAAACATAATTTTTTTTTAATACTTTAGTAAAATGTACGTGTATTGTTTTTATCCAAGTGTGTTTTTTTTTTGGTTGGTGTGGTTGCCCTGATGATGTTAAATTGGTAGGTCAGTCTGGGTCACAGCGGCAGAAAAAAATACAATTTACGGCTTGAGGCTGAGGAATATTTATTAATTCAGAAAAAGCCGGGCAGCAATTTCGGCTGAAAGGCTGGCTTTTTCAAACGCTTATTACATTTTTGATTAATATTTTTAACAAAATACAAAAAAATGCCAGATAAGCTAATTAGATTACAATAAATATGAAATTGCATTTATACAAGTTAAACAATTTAGTTGCACAAGCATCAAGCACTTGAATCGAATTTCGCAATAAAATGTCTCAATTGAGCTATCAAAGGCTTGTCCTAATTTAAATAAAATAAATCCTTTCTTAAATAGAAGAAAATAGTCAACTTAATTAACTTCCACTTCATGCAAAGCAAATAAATCCTAGCTCTACCTCAAAAACTTGGCCGTAGGTAAGTCGAGTATTTTCCTAGGAAACTTGTTTTCCAATTCCCATCCTTCATTTTGGCCATTTCTTTTGTAATTAAAGTTTGGCAACTGCGTTATGGGGACATGTGTTGTTGTCGCACGATCAACGTGACCGAAAAGCCAAGCAGATGACACTGGGAGCCACATAAAGTGTCTGCCGCCCCAAAAATACCACCACATAGCCACCCAAAGTCGCACAAACAACCACTTGATTGTTAGTTATTGGACCACAACAACTGAAATCTGCTGCAGGATGACCGGAGCATCAACTTGTCATATTAGTTGGCAACTTTAGCCCCCCCTCGCTTAGAGCCCGAAAAACATCATAACACATTTGAGAGGCGGATATTAAATTTTCGGGACATCGCGACTTATGCGCAATCTACTTGTCACCGCGCGCTCGCTGCATTTAATAAAAATCACTAGCAATGACATGTTACGGAATCTGCATAAAATTTATGCAATCAAATAAAGTAACAAACTAGCAATAAAAGGCAGAGAAAAAATACATACCTACATGAGTAGGTATATTCAGAGGGTGGTTCGGAGTGGAGTAGAGCCGAGTTTGCCACAAATATATTCATAGGAAAACATAAATTGCAGTCATTTTTATACACGCCGGATTTGTAGCCGCAAAGGCAGACAACAAGAACAACTCATATATGTTTATATATATAAATGTCTCCTATAAATGTATGTGATTCTCCCCCGGCGTCGTCAGCGTAACAAATATTTATAGCCTTTTCTGTTTGGAAAAATAAGAAAGAGCAAGCCAGTTGAAGAAACGGTAATGTAGTTTTCTTACTGACTAACATATACTCATTAGAGCTTTTTGAGACAAAAACTTTAATCTTGAGGCCAAAGAAAAATAATTTTATTTTTTATAAAATGTCCAGAAAACTAAAAATAAAAATGAAAAAATTATTTTAGATATAAAGAATATAAAAGAGATTACTTTAAAGATTATATTCATTCTTCGGTTTCTAGAAAATATTTTAGAAAATGATTTATACTAATTTCTTTGTCCTGCACTTAAATCTATATATTTAAAAATCGTTTCTTAAATTAGAAGAATAAATGCAGAGCTCAAATATTATTCTTATAGTAGAGGGTTTTTGCTAGGGTCTGATTTCTTCCCAAGTGTTCCCAAATATTTGTTCAAGACAAATAAAAACAACCAGCAATTACAGGGTAAAACACATCGTCAAGAAAAAGCAGCCAAAATAACACAAACTGGGCTAAAACAGACACCAAACAGAACAAGAATAAATGACAACAGGCAAGTGGTTGAAGAAAGGGAATCCCGAAAGTAGAACTCCTTTTATGGTTGCGGCAGGCGTGGCAAATGCAATTTTTCGGCGTGTGCCAGGACGACTGGCTGCTATTTATGGGGCTCATTTAAAATCCATTAGCAGCCAGTCAGCAGGCCCCGTTGAATGTTTGCCCAACATACCAAAATACCCCCAGAGAGTCCTGTGTACTGCGTCGTGTGTCCCGAATCCCGAGTCAAGAGTGGGCCTCCAAGGTGCATTTATGAGGGAGGAGCCGCCTTCGCCTCCGGGTTTTCCAAGTTTCAACAGCAGCAGCAGCAGCCACATCAACAAACTTTGTCCAGCGATTTGCGAGACGCTCGACAAGAACAATTGAATTTGCAGCGGCGATTCGGCTTTTCAATGGCTTCCAAAATGGCCTGCAGGCGATCGCCATAAAGGCCGAAATCCAAAATGCAAAATTCAAAATCCATGGCAGACAGGCAATCGAATACAGTTTGAGAGGCATTGTTGAAGGAGCGCCTGCGGACGAACGGCAATTCGTGTCCCCAGATTGTGTGTCCTGCATTAGCTGGCTAATTTTGATGGCCCTGACATAATAGGTTAAAGAGCGTAGATATGTGGGCTTGATTAATTTAAAGGAAATTAATATTAACTTAGTTAACTATATTTAACTATAAATATTTATAGTTGATACAAGTATACTAAATTCTTATAATATTTTCCAGAACATTTTTGATTTGACTTTTAATATTAATAACAGTAATTAAATTACTTTAAAATATAATGCAATTATAAATGCAAGTTTAGAAACTGAGAAACCACTTTTATTAGATTTATTAAATGGCTAAAAATGTCATAAACAATTCCCAAAGTAAACTTAATCTCTCAGCGGTGCTATTCAATCATCCTAATTTCCCTTTTTCACTCATCCAAAAAATCCTGCCAGTGGAAAATCAGACAACACGTTCTAATTTTCCTAATTTTTCTTGGTCTGAAAAAACAGTTTGACAGCCACTGGACGACAGCTGCATTGAGACAGATATGAATGCGAGGCAAAGACGACGTTGTCTCATGATTGTGATTGATAAGCAATTGATAGCACCAGATAGAAGAAGTAGGGAGAAAGTTAAGAGTAGAAAATAGAAAAGGAGAATGCGAAACAGGGGGTAAAAGGGGAAACAGAGGAAACAGCAGCTGACAAATGGCAGGGCAGTTTTTTAATTGAAAATGTTTGCATGGATTCTTGAAAGCGCTGCCAATGTCATTCGATTCATATGTGTCGGGCTGCTGCCATCTCTTTCTTCCTCTAACCATTCCATCTCTTTTTCTTTGTGTTTCTTCTGGATAAACAGTTGTGAACAAAATATTGGAACTTGAGGGGTTACAATTTATTAAAATGGTCATATTATATATCTTTATATAATAAGTATAATATTTATCAGAAGTCAATAGGTTTCCTATTAAATATTCTTTTAAATTCTGAGTCAGCTGATGGTCAGTCTGACCAGCGCTGCATAAACTAAGAAAAAAGAGTGACCATCAATTTTGTTATGAAAAAGATTGAATTAAGGGGAATATAACTGTTTTAAATATTTTAAAAACCAGTACTGTTACTTTAATCACAGCTGTATATATAGCAACATATATCTGAGTTCGCCGTCTCGCTTTGTTTATTCCACTCTCCTCGCTGTTTGTGTATGTGCATTGCGTGTTGTGCCTGCATTTGATTGATTTATGCCAGAAGCTACAAGAAAAATATACCCGAAAGACACGAAAAAATTGAGAGAGAAAAATGGGGAAAAAAAGAGGATATATATACGTATATATTTTTGGAAAAATAAACTCCCAATGCGTCATGTTGTCAGCGAGGCGACGACTTCTCGTCGACCGTTGAGTGTTTTATAACGTGCGAAAATCCCCAAATGAAATTATTGAAAATGTCTCTGGCCCGCGCTTTTTGTGTTTTTCCTAGATGGATTCAGCAAAAATATGGCTTCAAAGAGTACGGAGGGGTGTGGGTGGTGGGTTTTCTTTTCGAGTGGGCGGCAAGGCCATCAAATTGCGCATACGCAACGTGGCCACGCATAGACAAAACATCGCCTTGTCAACTTGGCACAGTTTGCTGCACATGTGAGAGGCACGTTCCATCTTGCACTCCCCACCTGTGTGTTTGGCGGGTGGGGCAGGGATTTAGCAAATGCAATCTCCCACCTGAAAACCTGAAACACCCTCCTCATCCTTCCTCAACACACAGGTGTGTCGTCCTGCACGTGACTTTTGTTCACTTGCATGCGCCGCACGTAATAAACCTTTGCCATGCCTCCGCCACCCAAATAAATCCGCACACTTTTCATACGCGGCAAGCGCGGAATTTTAGAATTTTAGGGGCATTACGAGTCGAAGGGTATTTGATATTCAGAGGATTCGTGGGAATCTTCATATTTTCGATGGGACCTGGGGAACTTTCATTTTAAAAATTATTTCATATATTGTAAAAGATACTTTATTTATTTAAATAGGCTTACAAACTTATTCTAAAAGGGTACATAAAGTTATGCAGAGAAAAAAGATTTTTTAGACGTCTTTAATAGTGATTTTACAACTCTAACGATATGATATAATATAATTTTTTAAGCATTTAATTTAGCAGAATTATTTTTAGTAAGTACTTATTATTAATTATTTTTCAAATGAACTACATTTTTCTTTTTGTCGTTTCTAAAAACATTTATTTATTGGTACCAATTAATTATTGAAAGGGTAACACAAAGTCAGAAAAAATCTTCCAGACTTCCTATTCTTTAGGTATTTGGGTTTACCTCCTCTTTTGCGGAGTCCTTGGCCAAAAAGTCGTCGGCGACGAAGACAAACAGCACTCATGTGTCGCGGGCCGCTGAAGTGGAAAGCAAACCCGTTGAAAAGACATTTCAATTTGAATAAAAAGATGCTTTCTCCATGTGGGTGGGTGGTTCAGGGAGGTGCACGGTGGGTTTGGGTGGTGCAATGGTGCCCAGGTGCCCCGTGCGGCATGCAAATGTCGAATGACAATAATGCGCATTAGCCAGAAGATTGCCCGAACAAACAGAACCGGAAATGGCAGTTGAAAACGCCAGCAAATTGCTTCTTTATGGCCAAATATTTGACGATAGTATTCTAGTTTTCGTAAGTTTTGCAAAAAGAAAAAGAAAAGAAATACAACTCAATAAATATTCAATTTTGTGTAAATTTTAACTTATAATAATGACGATTTTTTATAAATAGTCTTTAAAGTAAATTAACTGAAATTTAAAAATTAAAATTTTAAGTTAACACAAATTTTTCTTTATTTTCTAATATTTATTGAAAATTAATTTAATTAATTCCAAATAAACGGCAAATTGTAAATTTCCAAATCATTTTATATTGGTTTTTAGAAATAATTTTTAAAATACATTAGTTTTCTCTTTTTCAAATGCAAATTATTTACAAAAATGTGTATTACATTTACGTTTGCTTTCACTTCTTTGCTGAGTTGTTTTAGAGACCATTAATACCTTTCCTCGCCATCCAAGTCACACGTCCATCGGTAACTGTGGTGCAGTCGCAGTCGCAAACCACATCGCACCACCATCGACACCTTGACACGACAGCTGAACAGTCCTCGGAATGCGAACCACCACGGGACCAAGCCAATACCAATACCAATCGCAGTCCTAGTTCCGAATCGCAATCACAATCACATCTTGGTAAAGTCAGCACGTCTCGAGATTCGAGTCTTGCCAATATCATTGGAATAGCAGGAGACTCGTGGCTTGTCCTTTTTGATTATGCCACTGCCGGGCCACAAAAGTGGCAAAGCGAGAAAAAAAAGGAAAGGAAAACCCGTAAAGGCGGCTGGAAAAATCAAGTAAGCGACGTCTGCTGACTTGGCTACACGAAAACCTTTTTACACCAGGACAGGAGCAGAAAGTCGGGCTAATGCTGCACACAATTGCAATTAGTGTCAGTGCCGGGCAATGTCAGGCGACTGTTTTTGGTCTGGACTCTCGGTTATTGGCCCGATCTCCTTGGCCATTTGCATAACCACAAAAGGAATGCGGCTGGCGACGAAGACAAACCCCAATTTCTGACCAGCAATACTTGTTACACTCAAGAAAAGCTTATTTATTTCTTTGGGGACTCTAATCCGGCAGAAAATCACATATTCTATATTAAAATACATCTTATAAAATACAACACATTTTTCTCTTAATCATATAATACTAAAAAAGTTAAACAAAATAATAAATATATATTTGATGTATTAAATTTCCGTAATAATTTAAGAAATCATAACGTAAAATATATTTAAAGGTATTTATTTAAAATTTTTTTTTTAAATTTAATGCACTTTTTGTTTTATGTTAACATATATTTGCTAAATTTTTTCCCGGTGTAAGCTTGAAGATTTTTCCCTGTGGGCGATTTTTTGGGACTCCTCCACAGTTTTCTTAAGCTGATTTCAAGTTTCTCCGAATTCTCTCGGCCAAGTTTAAAATTTCTGGCTTTTAACAGCATTTTAATGAATGCAGCATTGTTGTAGTGGACCCACTGCCCAGACTTTGGACTTTCGAGAGCTCCACTCCGGTCGAAGAACTCTCAACTTGAGACTTTTCGAGTGCAACCGGCAAAGGTAGATGCAAAAAAATAAAAAAGGAAGAGAAAAGAGTAAACTTTAATTCGCTTTAAGCGCAAATTATAGAAACAAATGTTGCGTCAAAGGATTCTTCTGGTCGAGTGTTTTTCGGGTGTCCTGTGCTTCAGCTTAACAGCTTTTGTGACAAAAGCAAATTAATTGCTTTGCCCAATTTCAATTAACTGCACTACACTTTTTGGTTCGCTCAACACGGCAACTTCATCATCGACTCGACCGCAAGTGCTCCAAAAGGACTTGGTTTGGCCACTTGTTTTTGTTTTCGCAGTACTCACTGTACCCACTGTACTCTCCGCACCCGCTACACCGGACCAAAGCCAATTCAATTAATTTCCACCAGCCATATGACACCTATGGACCAGTGCACAAAGCGCAATCAAGTGCACAATGAAGTGGCCAGGCCAAACCCCCTTTTTGCAGGACAGAACCCCTTTTTTGTGCAGCCCAAAAAAGTATGCTATAGTTTTTATAAGCCATCGATTGCGGGGGCCCACAAAAGTGGGCCAAAAGTGCGGGGAGGGTGCGAAATATTCGCAGCATAATGATTACACTCTCGTGCGGGCACCGCTTGATTTATTTTAAATCCGTTTGTATATACCGATCATTTCGACGATGTGGCATTTTCAGTGGGCTTTTGTTAAAAAAAAGGGAACGAGGAGCAGCCATTATGTTAAAGTCGATGTCTATTAAAAGGGCAAGGAAAAAAAGTATAGAAATAATATACAATTTCTTTGAAAAAATGATTTAATAATCTAGTTTCAAATAACTGAAGTAAATATATGCCAACGAAACAATTAACATAATAAATGCTGCGTCAGCACTTATAAATAATTTTTTCTAATATTACTAAAATTCAGTTAGAAATTATAGCTTATTTTGATTTTTTCTACAGCTTTAAGATCTAAATTTTTTTACCTATTGGCTTTAGCTCTCCTTCCTTCAATGTTACTCGGAATAAATCTCTGCTGCCGTTCGGTTTCTTAATTTGAACGCATTTTCCCCCAGGCATTTTGATATTTATTTTTCTTTTGGCCTCTGAAAGCTGAGAGAACTGTGGGGAAATCGTGGGGGAGAATATTGGTAGAAACGGGGTGGTGGTTAGGTGTTGAAAGCACGCGTGCCGGAAGTCACGTGATGTGTTCACTGTGACACGTACGCGACAGCCGGCAAAGGAAAAAGAGGAAGCAGAAGCAGAAGAATCGGCGGCAGCTGCATCCCTGCTACTTTCCCTTCCATTTTCCCCTTCCTTTGGTTTGCCGCCTTTGTCGGTAGTAACTTTTCAATTTGGACAAGATGGAAAGCAGGGGGCGGAAAATGCCAGCTGAACAAAGGCAGCAACTGCAGGTGGAGTCATAATCGCACTGCCAAAAAAATCTGAACAATATCAGTGGCCAGTTGTCAACTTAATTTGAATCAGTTTTATAAATATTTGGTTGATATGCAATCAAATAATCGTTTATATAGAGTAAAATTCCTAACGATTCATTATAATTATTAAATATATTAAAAAATCCACAAAAAATAGCTTCTCTAATTTCTTAGAGAATTGAAGCAATAACATTTCTTAATCTCTTTAATATTCTTCTCATATTTGTAATATCAGGACGCAGTTTAATGATCGTTGTGTTCTTTTTGAGGTATTTTTTCGCGGTGCCATGCGGGCAAGTCATAACCAGGGAAAAGCTTAAAGCCAAACTGCAAACTCGACTCATTAAAATCACTCCGAGCAGGTGTGTGTGATACATCCTGAAACAGCAAACGAGAAACCAGCAAACCAGCTGCAACAAAAACAAAAAAAAACCTCCGAGTTCGGCCCAGTTCCGGGTTAAATAATTAAATTTCGCTGCAAAAATGGCCAGCGGGCATAAGTTACGCCACGGCCAACGCGGCGTATGCGCAACGTTTCATTTTTATTTAACGCTGCCTAGCCGGAAGCCAGGATCTCGTCGAGGCGGCTTGGGTTTTGGTTGTGGACTGGGATTGCGTTGGGCTCAGCGATGGGTGTGTGTGTGTAGCAGGTGAAGCCAGGTGGTTTTTGGTGGTGCTGCAGGTGCAGGCGGAGCATATTTCATGGCACTAATGTAGCCGGTCATAAAATCACAATGTGCAAGGCGAAGGAGTGGCGAAATATGGCAGGGGAAAATATTCTAGGCGTAGCTGTAGGCGTGCCAGCATACATGTGAACAAGGTCCAACCCAGGCAACTCATTTAAAAAATTGTGCGAAAAAAATGTGGAGCAATGTATAGGTTTATTTTCAAATCAATGAATTTTGAATGCTCTTTCTAGAATTTAAATTATATAAATGCCATAGATAATATTAACATTGCTTTGGCAATTAACAAGTATTAAGAAAATTATTGAGTATAAAATAAATTTTTTTAATTTATACAGGAAATTATTTATCATAAGAACATTTTTTAAAAGAATTTTTATCCCTCCCTTTTTTTTGGAATTTTGAATGATTCTTTGTCACCTAAATCTTCTCCTTTAATTAACTGAACATCTCAACACCATCAACCTTTTTTCTTGCTCCATAGCATTTTCTTAAAATTCCTTTTCCAGAAGAAACACAATTATTTCTTGGAATTTAAGATGTTATTCAACAAATACCATACCCAAATCATTATTCCTAGCTCAAGAAATAGAATTAATTTTTTCTCCTTCCTTGAACATTTTTGCTTTTATAAAACTATGCGAAAAAAGAAGGACCATGGCAAATGTCAGGACAGCGAGAGTTCTGGACTAGGTTACCACTTTGGGGGAGGGGGGAAGAGGGGGTGGGCGTGGCAGCAACACCCCGACATCAGCGTGAAACTACATGGATGGCTGGGCATGAAAATGCCCCGAGGGTTCCTCTTTCTCCGCAAATGGGGGTTTTCCTTTTTTTTTGGGTTTGGGGTGGCAACAGCATGTGTTGAAATGCAAACTTGATTTTTTCCTTCCTCCTCCGCGGTGGCTTCTGTTTTTCTGTTCGGAGCTCTGCTCATTAAATTTTATTTTATAATTACACACACCAGCAAACACACACAACCACCGGCATACGCACACGCACACCAGCACACAAACACAAACACCAACACACCCGTACATAGTGCCCCTTATTTAGGAGTTAGGCTTTAATGTTTTCGGGCAACGCGTAATTGGGTCCCGGATAACGCAGCATTTTTGTACATTTTTTCTAGGGTATTTTTGCTGGTAGAAGGATTGATTTCCTGGGCTTGGAAAAGTATAAAAAAGGTTTTCTTATTCCTTACATGATTTAATGCATCAGTGAGTTTAAAATTTAACTGAGACTAATATTAAATTAGAAACAAATATTCATTGGCACATCTAATGTGAGAAAATAAATATGATGATCCATTAAAAAATATCATTAGTTGAATATGGATTTAAATTATTTATTTTATTTTTAAATATTTAAGAAATGATATTTCTTTGAAAAATAAATTTAGGGAACCATTAAAATTCACCTTAGTTTTTTTTTACCATTTCTTAAACCTATTGCTAAAACATATGATAACCTTGATAAATGCAATTAACATGAAAACGGTTTAAAAATTATATCTAAAGTTATTTTTCTTCTTCAGTCAATTTAAAAGGTTACTTTCTATTTTAAGTTTGACAAATGGTTTTTGTTTGGCCTTACAGTTTAACTTTTCTTTGCCAAAATATTAATGCAAGGTACCCCTAGGTCTATTATTTGTTGTACATAATCCTGCTGATTTTTTTCCTGACCATTTGGTTGGTCCTCGGAGCTTAGACCATGACGCAGGCACATTTACTTCGCTTCACGAATTAGAGCCAACAAAAACAATTGGGCGCAAAGGCAGGCTCGACGACCAACAACAACAATGAAAGGCTATATCAGCTGTAATCGTAGGCAAATGGCTGAAAGGGGGGCGTGGCTGTCGGGGGGCGTGGGGGGTTCAGGAGGTCGGAGGTCAGACTCCGTTCAGTTGGGCAGACGGTGATTAAACTAAAGTGTTCGAAAGTTAATTGGCGCAACAACAACAGCAACAATTATACTTAGCCACTATTATGCCTCACGCTTCACTGAACGCGCTTTTCCCGACGCGGAAGGGGGTGGTAAGTGGGTGGGAAAATAGAAAAATGGGGGTGGGGGGGCAATGCCACCGATTCGATACGGAATGAAACTAACGGCACTTAAACCAAATGACCAAAGCGCACAATGGTGAGTTAAACGACTAAAAGTCAGTGAAATGTTCGAGAATCGAGGGTTTTTCTTTCGAGGAAGGTGAAGGAAGGTTTTCCCCGACATTTGGAAATGGGAAAAGTTGGCAGATAAATGACAGATAAAGACAACTGAAAGTGGGAATCGAATAAAGTGTAGTGGTTTTGTCATTGTCGACATTTCAATTATGAGTTCCCCATTGAGCAAGTCTTTATTGTTTCGGCATAATAATAAAATAACTGCCATTGATAGGTTGTTCAATAGCAATTTAATTATTTTATTATACGAAAGACATTTTTGACAGAATTAAAAATGAGAAACAGTTCAAAGAACGAGAATTCATATTTTTAATTGGGTAAATTAATTTAAGGTTTCTTTAAATCTAACCAAAATTAATATTCAAAAGAAAAAAAGATTCTTTTTAACACATTTTTGTTTAAAATTTAACATACAAAAATCAAATTTAAAATTCCGAAACTAGATTATTTCCTTATTTATTTTCTTAATTTTTTTTAAAACTTTCCTGTAAACTTCAACCACTGTAAGAGGCCCACAAAAATACTTGTGGCAATTTCTAGGGCCATTTGCCCAATATACATCCTAGTAAGCATATATTGCTTTTTTGTTCCACAAAATGGCATTATTTAAAAATGTCGATGGGTCACGCTGAACTCGTCAACGTCCTTCAATGGACTAAAGTTTATTTCCTTTTTTTTTTGCCCACTGGAACAATGTTGCCGTCGTCGTGTAATTGAAAACGGTTATTGACAAGTTAATGGCCCAAACAACCAGTAGTCAACTAACGAGGAGAGGACGGGAATCTAAGCCAGCTACTGTAATTGCCTATTTGTATGCTAACCCAAATGAACCGAAAAAATAACTACAGCGAGAGGGTGAATAAATTATAAACTATGCTGCCAACGATTTTGCAATTATTTGCTGTTATTACTGATGGACTAAAGCTAACTTGTTTTGCATAAAAACTGATAGTTAAGATTATATTAATTTTATGGAACTAAGGCCAGCTGTTTGTTAGTATAACGATAAGTTCCAAATATTTATATTATTTTTAATTAAATTTTAAAATCAATCTCTCTTTATTTTTATAAAATACTAAATTTTCAATATTAACTTCAAATTATTTAGTGGTGAAAGTAATAATTTTATGTAAACGTCAATTAAACCGGTTAATAAAAAATATATAAATCTACAAATTCAATTACTTTATTAATAGATCTACTTTTTCCGTATTTCTTATAGACTACCCCCGCGTGGAGGTGGGACCCCAGAATCCCCTGCGCGTAGAACGCGATCATGTGGCGAAACTGGAGTGCCGAGTCGATGCCAAGCCGATGGTCAGCAATGTGCGATGGTCTCGGAACGGGCAATATGTGAGTGCCACGCCAATTCACACGATCTATAGGGTGAATCGACATCATGCCGGGAAGTATACCTGTAGTGCCGATAATGGTTTGGGCAAAACGGGTGAGAAGGATATCGTCTTGGATGTTCTATATCCCCCGATTGTGGTGATCGAATCGAAAACCCACGAGGCGGAGGAAGGTGAAACTGTTTTGATTCGTTGCAATGTCACCGCAAATCCTTCGCCCATAAATATTGAATGGCTGAAGGAAGGAGCTCCCGATTTCCGCTACACAGGGGAACTTTTAACCCTCGGTTCGGTGAGAGCCGAACATGCAGGGAATTATATCTGCAGATCGGTGAATATAATGCAACCTTTCAGTTCGAAGAGGATAGAGGGTGTGGGCAACTCAACGGTGGCTTTGCTAGTTCGTCATCGCCCGGGACAGGCCTATATAACCCCCAATAAGCCCGTGGTTCATGTGGGCAATGGTGTGACCCTGACCTGCTCTGCAAATCCCCCTGGATGGCCTGTGCCCCAGTACAGATGGTTCAGGGATATGGATGGTGATATTGGAAATACCCAAAAGATCCTGGCCCAAGGACCCCAATACTCGATACCCAAAGCTCATTTGGGCAGCGAGGGGAAGTACCATTGTCATGCGGTAAATGAGTTGGGAATCGGTAAGATAGCCACTATTATATTGGAGGTCCATCAGCCACCTCAGTTTCTGGCCAAGCTACAACAACATATGACTCGGCGCGTGGGCGATGTGGATTATGCGGTGACTTGCAGTGCCAAGGGAAAACCCACACCGCAAATTCGTTGGATCAAAGATGGCACAGAGATTTTGCCCACCCGCAAGATATTCGATATAAAAACTACACACAAAGATGCTGGCGGTGGTGTGGTGGCTGTCCAAAGTATCCTGCGATTTAGGGGAGGCGCCCGACCCAATGGCAATCAGTTGTTGCCAAACGATAGAGGACTCTATACCTGCCTC
Organism: Drosophila pseudotakahashii; assembly: GCA_035046095.1. Taxonomy (NCBI): domain Eukaryota; kingdom Metazoa; phylum Arthropoda; class Insecta; order Diptera; family Drosophilidae; genus Drosophila; species Drosophila pseudotakahashii. The sequence continues at coordinate 1,694,156 of JAWNOE010000198.1, forward strand.
TATGAAAATGATGTAAATTCAGCGAATTCCTCTATGCATTTGCGTATCGAACATGAACCTATTATTATACATCAGTACAATAAGGTAGCCTATGATTTGAGGGAATCTGCAGAGGTAGTTTGCCGGGTTCAGGCCTATCCGAAACCCGAGTTCCAATGGCAATATGGTAATAACCCCTCTCCACTTACCATGTCTTCAGATGGTCACTATGAGATAAGCACCAGGATGGAAAATAATGATATTTACACCTCTATCTTGAGGATAGCCAACCTGCAGCACTCCGATTATGGGGAGTATATTTGCCGGGCTGTGAATCCCTTGGATAGCATAAGGGCTCCCATTCGATTGCAACCCAAAGGATCGCCGGAAAAGCCCACGAATTTAAAGATCCTGGAAGTGGGTCACAATTATGCTGTGCTTAATTGGACACCTGGATTTAATGGTGGCTTTGGAAACACCAAGTACCTAGTGAGCTATAGAAGAGTGGCCACTCCGAGGGAACAAACTTTGGCTGATTGCTCGGGACATGGCTATATACCCAGCTATCAAATAAGCAGTTCTTCTGGCAACTCGAACCACGAATGGATTGAATTCAATTGCTTCAAGGAGAACCCTTGCAAGCTGTCACCCCTAGATCAACATCAGAGTTACATGTTCAAGGTTTATGCGCTGAATTCCAAGGGAACCTCGGGTTATTCGAACGAGATTTTGGCCACCACGAAAGTGAGTAAGATTCCACCGCCGCTGCATGTGAGCTATGATCCTAACTCTCATGTTTTGGGCATCAATGTGGCGGCCACTTGCTTGTCGCTGATTGCCGTGGTGGAATCACTCGTTACCCGGGATGCCACTGTGCCCATGTGGGAGATTGTAGAGACTTTGACCCTGCTTTCCTCGGGCAGAGAAACGACCTTCAAGGAGGCCGTCATTAGCCACATATCGCGACCTGCCCATTATACTACGGCCACCACTTCGGGCAGGAGTCTGGGAGGTGGGGTGATTTCAGGGGGAGTGGTGGGTGGTGGCTCACATTTGGGCGAAGATCGCACCATGGCCTTGGCTGAGACTGCCGGTCCTGGTCCAGTCGTCAGGGTCAAACTCTGTCTGCGGTCCAACCACGAGCACTGCGGAGCCTATGCCAATGCAGAAAGTGAGTATTGTACTTTAGAAAATGAAAAACCTCCTATCTATAACAAATATAGTGTTATTAGAAAATTACTTGATACAAGCGATTCATTTTTAAGTTTTCGAATAAAAATTTCGTTTGAATTTAAATCTGAAAAAAAAACAGTTTCCAGTTATTTCCAATAGAAAAATAATTTTTTAAATATAAAATATTGCCCTGAAACCAGATAAATTTTTAATAAATTTAATAACTAATACCTTTCCATTTTAAAATAAATTTTACAAAAAAAATATATTATTTTTGAGGCTATTTAAAATTATATTTTCTTTTACCTAAAATAAAATAAATACCTTAAGATAGATAGATAGAGTAGATAGGTTTAATAAATAAAAACAAGAGAGAACGCTATAGTCGGGTGTCCCGACTATCAGATACCCGTTACTCAGCTAAAGGAGTGCGAGGGAGATAGATATATAAAATCTTTGATCGGGCATAACTTTTTAACGAATGGTCCGATTTGAAAAATTTCTTCTACATTTCGATAGGTATTGATAGTCACAATAAAACTGCATTTTTAGTGTGGGCGCCAGACACCTTTAAAAAAATGGTGTAGGGCGATTGAGGGCGTTAGAGGGGGCGTGGCACCATTTTGAAATAAACTTGCGCTGCGTAGGAACTCCAAGAATATGCATGCAAAATGCCAATCCTCTAGCTTTTATAGTTTCCGAGATCTCAGCGTTCATACGGACGGACAGACGGACAGACGGACAGACGGACATGGCTAGTTCGACTCGGCTAGTGATCCTGATCAAGAATATATACACTTTATAGGGTCGGAAAAGCTTCCTTCTCCCTGTTACATACTTTTGCACGAATACAATATACCCTTTTACTGTACGAGTAACGGGTATAATTATAGAGCATGCAAAATAAAAGGTCCCTTTTGGATAGCCAATTTCTAGTCCGAGTCTAGCTTTCTAACTTTGAAGATCACACCCAAAAATCCCTCAAGCTAATCTCTTTTAATCCTCTCTCCAGTTGGCAAGTCGTACATGCCGCACAACTCCTCCATGACGACCTCCGCTTTGGTGGCCATCGTCATCGCCGCGCTCTCTTTCCTCGTCTTCGCGGCTCTTCTCTACGCTTTCTGTCGCTGCCGACGGAGGCACGCCTCCAAAAAGGAGGGCGGGGGAGGAGACGACACCACCACAAATCCAGGATCTGCGGTGGCCAAGGAGTACGACCTTGATTTGGACGCCAGCCGAAGACCTTCGCAGAGTCAGGATCCCCAGCAATCGCAGCAGCAGCAGCAGCCTCTGCCTCCGCCACCCCCCTACTATCCCACTGGAAGTCTGGACTCCAAGGATATAGGAAGTGGAAATGGTGGGATGGAACTAACCCTGACCGCCCTCCACGATCCCGATGAGCAGTTGAATATGCAACAGCAGCAGCAGCAGCAGCACAGCCACAATAACCACGGCCAGTACCAACAGCCCAAAGCCATTTTGGGCATCTATGGAGGTGGTTCCAATGCAGGGGGTTCTGGAGGCAATCCCCATTCGAACGGCTACGGCTATCATGTGACAAGTGCCATCGGCGTGGACAGCGACAGCTATCAAGTGCTGCCCTCCGTTGCCAACTCAGCAGCCGGTTCCCACGGATCCCACGGACATGGCAATGGACATGGACACGGACTAGGCGCCGGAGAGTGTGAGTACAGGCAGAGAAAAGACTGCAGGCGTAATTAAAAAAATTGGGAAAAAATCAACATACAAATATAGGCGGTGCCATAAATGCAATAACACAATTTTAGAGCTTAAAATGTTCAAACTTAACACAAATTAACATTTTTAAACTTTTCAAAAAATTTGACTCATTAAGAAAAACCAAAAACTTTAGGCAAGAGAGTTTAGACATTTATGATTCAAGTCTAAGGATTATTTCTATTTGCAGAAATGGAAAACAAATTATTATACTCCAGTTCTAAAGCCCAATTAAATTGTAGATTATTTAATATGTTCCTATTAAAGTAAGGACCTCAAGAAATAATAATTCGAGTTTTTAACTACTGCTCATAAATTCTTAAAATGTACACCAATTTTTTCCGCTGACTGTGTGAAGCTGGACAATTCCGCTTCAGCCAGGCGACAACTTATGAAGAGACGTGGCTCTGTGGCTAGAAAAGTGGGTTGCAGATTGTGTTTTCCGGGGGTTTTTCGGGGGCTTCTGGGGGTTTCCAGGGGCCTTTCGGTGGGCGTGTGTGTGTCTTGATTAAGCGACACATTTTTCGGCGCAGATTTATGGCGGCTATTTCGATGGGTGTTTCCCCGCAGGCCCGAGTTTTTGGCCGTAATTGCATTTCATGTCAATCTAGAGCGGCTCCTCCTCCACTTACCCAGCTACTCATGCAAATGCAACGCTGTCCCTTCCCCGTTCCCCCTTTTCCCCCGATTTTCCCACGACTTTTCCCCCGAGCCGGCCATCAGACCATCAGATTTTCCATGGTGTTTGGTGTCGGGCATAAGCAGCTCGCCTTGGCAACCGAAATGACACCAATCGGAAAACGAAAAGCGCCACCGGAAACGGAAACGGGAGCGGCTGAAAAGTTGCTGGCCGTCGTAATTCCAATTAAGTGAGAATTAAACCGTTATCCTTCTTCAGCTGGCTTTGTTCCCTCGCTGTAATGTCCACTGTACGGGTCAAGTTCTGTATTATGGCCCCCGGCATTTTAATTGGTTACAGGGCGGCTTGAGAGATTTGAGAAATCACAGTAGGAATTTCGAGGGATTACAGACTTGTGCTCTTAACTGATATGAAATCTTACAAATTAATTTTAGTTCAATAGTTGAAACTCTAGTGGTACTCTGAAGTGATACATATAATAGAAGGGCTTAAGAGGAAAATAAACTAAATAAATTGATTTATAATAAATATTCAAGTTTTTAAAATATTTCTATAAATCCGAAAAACTTTCTCTCATGGGGTTTTGCCAAAGCATTTACAGCATAGAATCCACTGAAGACGATTGTTAAAAAATGACTGGCTTATAAAGCCAGTAGCGTCGATAAGAGTGATATTTTGTTATCAAACGTATTTTGGCACAAAAAAAAAGTGGTATGAAATGCTGTTCATATTTTTGTACGTCGTTTTGATTTTCTCAAAGTGCATAACAGCAATTAATCTGCCTCTTTAAAGTTCTATATTTTACGACGCAGTTTGTTGAACATTTTAGTGCCTCAAGTTCCAAATCAAATTGTCAAGTTTTAGTTTCAAGTCGCCTTTTCCACTGGGAAACAAGCGGAGAAAAGTCAATTAGCAACAGGCAAAGGCGACAAGATGGCTTAGATGAGCAGATAAAGTCCGCACAAAATCGACTTGAACAACTCCAAAAAATGTAATAAACAAATTTAACGCAATTAGGCAACTTGAATATACAAATTCTTTCTCAAATAATCCCCTTAAAGAGGTCACCACTTAGTCTTTAATCCGATTAGGCGGGAGAACTTAACCCAAACCCGAGCGCATTTGCAGCACCTTATTCTTCAACTCTGCCCACCTTAGTTTTTGAACCGAAAAGGGGGATGTTGAACAATAAGGAAAGGAACTCTATTCACACCTAAATGAAAAGCTACAAGTTTAAAAGCGAAACGGAGGGGTAAAATGCACTTAGGGATTTTTTCTAGAATTTCAAAATTATTACAAACACCCAAAATTAAATTTGTTGATATAAAATCTTAATTAAATTAGTACAAATTAAAATAGTTTATTAACTAATGGCGAAACATTGAATAGATTATAACCTTAGGGTCACAAATTTTTCTCTGAGTGTTGCCCTCAAGAATGCATTTTAATTGTGGGTTTCGCGGGCTTTTGTTGCTCTTTCTTTGCGTTCCCCTTTTGGCAAGCGTCAACTTAATTACTATTTCTCTGCCCTCCTACTAACACCCCCACATACTCACTCACATACACACACACACACTCATCGTCGTTGTTGGTGTGTGGTTGCAACCGAAGCAGGACCACTTGAGGCGACACCAGCAACATGCAACATCAGCGGCGGCAGCAGCAACATTAACCCAATGCAGCAGCAACATTCAGCACGCGCCAATTTAACGAACCAACCCACCACCATCGCCATTGCCAACAACCCCACCACCAACAACAACTATAACAACAACTACAACAACAACAACACCACCAACAACAACACCAACAATTGCAATACCAACACCAACACCCTGAAACGCAGCCATTTGGGAAATCGGGAGAGGGAAAGAGAAAGGGATCCTTTTGCCAGGGAAAGATCCTTGGTAACCGCAGCCACAGCGGCAACAACAACAGCATTGGCAACCACCATAACAACAACATCTCGAAATGCCAAGGCAGCAACAACAACAACCACACTAGCCATCACAGGTAACCCCAGCTAAGAGGAACAGAAAAAATAAACCTTAAAAATAGCAAGGAGCAACTTTCGCACCACACGAGCAAATAAACAACAAACTAACCACCGTATGCACAAAATGCACTGAGAAAAATTTTAAAAAATAGTTGAGCACCACCACTACACGAAATTTTACTGTTGATGTTTCTTTACTAATTGTTGTTGCACTTTTAAATTGTTTTTAGTAATGGGGCAATAAATTTTAAAAATAAAAAAAATATTGTTAGCTTTTGAGACCCAAATTGAAACAATAAAATATTTTTTTCAATAGTGGGGAAATTATTTTAAAAAGTTGTAAAAGATTTGTGATTACTGGTGAAACTATAAATAACCAACGAAATCCTTTTCTCTTGGTGTACAAATAAATTTATAGTGTCATTTTTAAGAAATCTTAATTTTTGTTTAATATTAAAAAAAAATAATAAAATTAAAAATACGCTATAAATGTGCCCTACCTTTCCCTTATGTGTCCGATTGATTGACACATGATTATTTTACCGCCAAACCAAATGATAAAAATTCTCACAAGTCAGATACAGAAAATTCCGTCGACAAATTCCATGATCTAAATTCATACATTTCGTTGGCTATTTTACTTGTAAACTTGTACCCGCAAACAAAAAGAATTTTTCTAAAGTTTTCTTTTTGGAATGTATTCGCTGATGCCGTTGATGTACCGACGGCAAAGTTCCCGTTTAAGAACTCTGCAATGGACGATCCAATCGAGTCAGAACTTCTTCAAGATGAGCTTCAAGGCGCCCTCGATGAAGGCTTCAAAGGTCTCGGCCATCAAGGAATTGCCCAAGAAGCAGTCGCAATCGCAATCGCAATCTTCGGCTCCCCAGAAATCTCAATCGCAATCACCAGCACCTCAACCCACCGAAATCAAAAAGAATCCTTTGCCCCTGGGTCAACCTACTGTCACAACTTCAAAGCCCCCAATTCAACCAAATATTCAAAAAACCCAGAGTCCCTCAATTCAACCAATTATTCCGAAAATCCCTGATCAGCGAGCCAAGTGGTTGGCCAAGGTTTCACCGGAAATGCAGAGAAAAGCGAAGTTGGCCGCGGAAAAGGGTGCTCCTTCACCTTCTGGTCCACCGAAAAACAATCAGTATAATTCAAATAATAATTCCAACCTTGGTATGGGTAATAAAACTTCTGCCTTTGGTGCTCCACCGCCCCGAAATCAAAACCCTTGGCAACAAAAAACGGAAAAACCAAAGAACGATGATGCTACCGATTCTGGTGCCTTTAAGGGCGCCTCTTCTGAGTCCCAAAGAAAAAACTGGATGAATCGCATGCAGGGATCGCAGCAAAAGAAACAGAATCAATGGCTGAAGGAAATGCAGGCTAAAATGCAGGCGGGAAAGGATATTCAGGCGCAGAAGATGCAGAAATTGGGGTTACCAAAGGTGACCTCCCCCCAAGAGGGGGCGGCTACATCAACTCAAGCTTCCCCACAAGCACCACCTGAAAATCCTGAAAAACCCGAAGAAAAGAGTCCCGAGCATTTGGCTTACCTCGATGCAGTTAGGCAGCTGAATGGCTATCAGGTTTTGGAACCCACTTCGGGAAGAGCCACAACCAAAAGTAGTAGGAAAGAAAAGGATCCCGTGATAGAGCAAACTTTGGAGTGCCTGGAAAAGACAGGCTTTACGAAGAAGCAACTGAAAGATATACCAGTGATACAGATAGCTGGTTCGAAGGGTCGAGGTTCCACTTGTGGAATAGTGGAGAGTATTCTGCGATGTCATGGGATCAAAACGGGTGTACTATGCTCACCTCATCTTTTCCTGACCAGCGAAAGAATAAGAATAGATGGTGAGCCCCTGAGTGATCTGCAGTTCACCGAACTCTTTTGGAAAATCAACACGGAACTTGCGCAGATGAAACCCATACCATCCTACAACAAACTCATGACCGTGATGGCCTTTCATGCATTTCGGGAAAACCAAGTTGAGGTGGCCATTTTGGAGGTGGGAAACGGAGGAGCCAGTGATTCCACCAATATAGCCTCGCATGCCCAGACCATAGGTATTACTACTCTAGGATGGGAACAGAGTTCAAATCTGGGTAACTCTTTAAGAGATATTGCCTGGGCCAAGGCGGCCATTATGAAACCGGAGGCGAATATCTATACGAATGTCAGCCAAACGGAATGCTGTGAGGTTTTGGCCCAAAAGGCCAAGCAAATTGGTGTGCAGCTAAATAGAGTGCCCACCTTTAACGATTATATCGAGGGTAATATGAACAACAAGCTGCTGATGAACAAGGCTAATTATACGATGAGATTGAATGGTTCGCTGGGCATACAGCTGGCCTATGATTTCCTGAGGCGCCATAAACCCGAATATGTAGTGGGTTTGGAGAATAATTCTACGCTTTTAACACCAGGAGCAACTCGTGGCATTGAGATATACGAACAGCCGGGACAATTTGACTTTATACGCCACGATATGTTCAATGTCTATCTGGATAGCGCCGATACCTTCGAGTCCATGATGGCCTGTCGCGATTGGTTTTACACTAGAACTCGCTCGAATCGTCAGCCAAAAGTGCTGCTCTTCAACAAGGTCAACGAGTTCAATGCCAAGGATCTGCTGACCATCATCCGTAGTAATTTGCGATTTGAAGAGGCCTGTTTCGTACCGAATCCCAACTATTTCGAGGGCGAAATTCTGGCCGAGGATGATGGAAAGCAGATGGTTTGGCATGGCATGGAGGAGCTTCAGCGGGCCAAGAGGAATGCCGGAAATTGGAGGGCTCTGTGCGAGGAGAACGGCAAGAGGGACAATTCTCAGCTTTCCATATCCATCAATGCCTTCTTCGAATATCTGGTGAATAAGTACGGGAAGCAAAAGTATGGCATGAAGAACGAACTGGATGTTTTGGTCACAGGTTCGCGGCAATTGGTGGCAGCCACTATTTCGTGCCTACGGAAAATGAAGTCAGCGAATCCCTGGCAGTGAAAGTGGAGCGCATAAGCGAATAATTTTCCAAACTCGTTTTTTCATCTTAAATTTCGTCGTGAAAGTTTTTGTTTACTTGTTTTTTTTTTTATAAATACAATTCTCACGTATCTAAAATGGCTTTGATTACAATAGGGCTAAGAAAATATCGATAGTGTAAACTATCGATCGTTTTGGCTTTCGCTGGGATCATAAAATACCTAAAATCACAGAAATTTAAACGACATGTTAACAAAAAAGTATAAATATTAATGTTTGTGAATCCTAATACTTAAATATATTTTATCGATATGTTTGACTATCATTAATATCACAAATTACATTAAATTAGAAAAAATTCAACGGCATTTTAACAAAAAATAAAACAAATGAAGGTTTATTTTTATTCTAATTCTTCAAGACACATTTTCTGATCTACTAAAATTAAGATATCCCTGCCATCGATAGTGCCAAATCAATTATCTATTTGCACTTAGAATGGAATGCAATTTGTTTTGCACATTTTTGACTGAGAATAAAAATCATATAGAACTGAACATTAGTAATCGTGAATTTTACTGGCTAAAACTACTGGCTAACAAGCTCATGTCGTTAACCAAACACTTTGCTATTCAAACCGGGTTATAATAATCTTTTTGGACAGCTGCCTGCTGAAAATGACCATGCATTATGGCCACATATAAATATAGATGTGTTTATGTTAGTGCGTGTTTTTCCAATTAGCCACTGTGACTTTCAAGTTTTCGCACTCACTGCAAAGAAAAAAAAGCACCTGAACAGCACTCGGCACCTTCTTTTTGCACCTCTATATATTCAAACTTAGGTTACTAAATAATAATGAGCCATAGTAAAGCAAGGAAATGTGGTAATTTGCAGGGTCGAGCAACAATTCGAACGAGAACAACTACAGCAATGCCAGGGACATGTCGCAGGAGGCCTTGTGGCGCCTCCAAATGGCAGCCGCTCAGTCGCAGCAGATTTATGTGGAGCGCCCACCGTCGGCATTCAGCGGTCTGGTCGACTACAGTGGCTACTCGCCGCACATTCCCACAGTGACCAGTTCGCTCAGCCAGCAGAGCTTCAGTCCCACGCAACAGCTGACGCCCCACGAAATGCTGCAGGCCGCCCAGCGGTACGGAACCCTGAGGAAATCGGGAAAGCAGCCGCCCCTTCCGCCCCAGCGAAAGGATCTGCAGCAGCAGGCGAAGCCGCAGCAGCCAATGGGTAAGTTCATCACATACGTATATCATATTGTGTTTTTCACGAGTTTATCAATCACTTTTAAAGCAATTACTTAGAACTTTGCATTTCAATAGCAATTTAATAATTTATAAGTTTCCTTTTAATATTGTAAATATTGGTAAACCTCCTAATAGTTTATAGGAATGAAAATGATATAACAATTTCATATTTATTAAATTACTACTGCAATTAGAAGGATTAATAATGATAAACATGGGTTTAAATATGTGGATATATTATAATTATAATTAATGAAAGAATGTTTAAATATTCATGTAGAAATTTCCAGGTAAAACGTAATGTGAAGGCGTATTTCGTTATATACTGCCTTCCACTGGAATGCGCTTATCGCAATCAAGAAAAATATCAAAAAGAAACGCTGGAAACGAATACATAAGTCATAGTAAAAAGCAGAGGGAGGGGCAAAAAGGAAAGTGTAAAACGTCTGACTGGAACTTATTTATCAAAACTTTCTTTATTGGAACTTCTTTATCATTTAAATATCTAGCCATCAGTTTTATGTTCAAGATTCCATTCTAAATGGAACACTTGTGTTAATGGAGACCAATCAAACCCCAATTCCGGAAAAGCTTTACGTAGAAATTTGACTAAAACCGAAATAATTGCCAAGCGATTGATGGTAAAGGGAATGAATATCACTTCCATTTTGTAGGAGGATTCCTAATATCTCGTGAACAAAATGTGATTATTGGCAGCACAAACTGTTCGACCAACAGCAAGAAAATCTCATTGGGAAAATAATCCATCTACAAATCCAATCCGGACACAAATCCGTAGACCGAAAATCCGAAATCGGTTGAGGCGACTAAGAAATCAGTTTGATTGATTATGCACTTAAGTGTTGGGAAATGTTTGGCCAAGAGTTTTGCTGATGCTCCGAGCTGAAGCTGTTCGGATAAATAAAATGGAGTTTCCACAATGGAGACAGGGACAACACACACACCCACCCACACTCACCCCTCTTCAAACACCCTGAACCATCCTTTCACCGAATCCCCATTTCCCATCTAAATTTCTGTATAGAATTTGCATCTGTATATCCTTTTATGCAGCAGCAGCAGCAACAGAAGCAGGATGCAGCAACATACACAGATAAATGCACATAAAATAGTCGGAGAACCCCTCGAAAACACCCCTCCCTCCATAAAAAAACAACAAATCGCTTGCAGCGACAACTATCACCGCACCTCCTTGGAAAAAAAGAAATATATGTTAGTAAAAATACTGGAAAAATACCAAAACAAACTGCGAGCAAAACGAAAGAGAAGGATTCACCAGGGAGAAAGAGAGAGCGATATTAAAAATGTAAAATGCTGAAGCAGAAAATATTTTACAAAATCAAAATCAAACAACGCTGCCAGCTGTAAGCGAAGTGAATCGGTGAAGGAAAAATGCAATGCAGAAATAAATAAAAAACATAAACAAGGGTACACAGGGAAAAAATAGGAGAACTACAGACATGGGTGGGAGGAAAAGGCCGTAAAACATATATAATTGATTGCACAAATTCAATTTATTTTAAATAAACAAAGGTAGTTTATAGAAATATTATCTTTCATATTGCCAAAATATCATAACAATAAATAAACACAAAATAAAGCGAGTTAAAAGAACAAAAATAAAGAACAAATATTTTTCATGTTAAAAACATTTTTAAATAAAGCCAAATTATTCAGTCTTATGTAGTAAAATCGTTATAAATAATAAACAAAATTTCGAATTTATTGATAAAAAAATTAAAGTTTACGAATTTACAGGAATATTTTCTCTGTTCCGTTCTATTGATAACCTGATCTTTACATCGACCTCTAATAGAATACTTTACGAACGCACGACCACAACGAACTAGGAATTGATTGATTTTCTCCATTGTCGGCCGCAATGCCACATGGAATGCATAAAAAGGATTGCGATTGCGAGTGCTTTAGATGCTTCATGCATTTACTTTCACCAGTGGCTGCGGTTTTTTCGTATGCTCTCTCTCTCACAGGAACTAATACACACACGGCGTATGCGTGATTTTTGTGTTGTTATGCATAAGATATCCGTTCCGCATACGCCCCGTATGCCATCGCATATTCCGCATACGCCGTTCTGCTAAATGCTGCTTCAATTAGACAGACAGACAAAGGGACTGCGGAGATTGCGGTCCACTCCACACACAGGGTGGACCAAAACAATTGTTTTAGGAGGCGGGGGAAAGGAACGTGAGGGGAAAACTTCCTGGGCAGCTTTCATATTTAGCCGTATACATTATGAACTGCTTCTAATCGGCTTAGAACAGAGAAGCAGCTGCAGTTTGCTGCAGCAGCCAGCGGAGGAGCAAAAACATTTCAATTAAAACAAAAGCCATGGCCAAAGACTCTACTTTCCCCTCTTTCTGTCCCCCCATTTTTGCCGCATTTTTGGCCACAAAGCAACAAAAGCAGAACCGAAAAACCAAAAAAAAACGAAAATATGCCAACTCAAGATGGGCGAAAAGAAAAAGTGGCAAGGATGAACAGCTGCGGTCCGAAGCGAAGCCACAAATACCCTTAATGATCATTGATAAAGGAACTTTTGAGCCTTTACTTTCATGGCAGTAAAGCGAATATATACGGTCACAGTATTTTGGTTGAATATTGTGTGGGCGGAACAATTGTTTTATTAATTAAGAGAGGCATTTATGGCACTTCTTATTAAATTACAAAATACAAAAAAATATAGTAAAAAAAATTATTATTATAAATAAAATAAAATAAATAAATTATAACAAATAAAGTAAACAACATGTAATAAATAAAATATTTTATTTAATATGTAAAAAATCTATTATTTAATTCCAAGCCCTTGAATTTACAATATTTAAATTTGCAACAAAAAACAATTGCTTACATTTATTTTCGTCAAATGTGAAAGCAAATGTAAATACCCCTCGCTGTTGGGGGACAGGAAAAAACGCAGCCGAAATCGGTGAAGATGGGTTGTGAAGTAAGAGGGTTGTCGTAGTGTCAGCTGAGGATTTCAGATGAAGACGAGCTCGGGATCCCAGCAGTTGCTTCACTTTTCTTTTGAGCCACCACCTCTTCTCTTTTTTTTATTTTTCCCAGGACTCAAGTTGAATTGCAAGTGGAGCTCGAGTGCCAGTTTAAAGCAATAAAAGCTCTGGCTCCTGCCGACTTTTGTTAACCCGCTCGCTGCGTCCTTCCAGATCCGACCACTCTATATTGCCTTCTCGTTTTTGACTTTGATGACCGGGCAGCAAAACAACAAAAGAACCGAGGAAAAACAGCGAAAAAGCCAAGTATTTCGCTGTTGTTTCAATGCCCCGAAATTGCGCTGCAAAGTATGCAATGCTTTCGAGCTGGCGAGTTTTCTCGATTTGTACAATCCAATTGCCGATTTGCGGGATCTACTAGTACTCCCTCACTACACAGATAAAAAGAGCTTAATACGAATTATATAAGAATATAGATGTAAAAAGAGCGAAATTATTAATCTATTTTTAAAGGTGTCTAAAAGTAGGCAACAAAAGAGTGATTTTTTTCACAGCATACTTTTGAACACTGTTGAAGGGGATAAAGAACCCTACTGAATTTAATTAAATATCTATTGGTGAATAATATTATTTTTCTTGGGTTATTTGGTTTTTTTCATTTACAAGACTTTTTAAAAACTTTTTTCCGTGTAATCCAGAGTCCAGAACCCGAAAGAGTCCATTCCTAACAATACAAATCACGCAACGCGTTACGCAGTGCCAAACATTTTTATTTCAAGTGCTTCGCTCTATTCGCCATATTGAATTGCAGCGCATTGCGTTTGATTCAATTCAATTCAGGTTGCTTTCGGTGTTGGCTTTTAACGTGGATTTCAATTAGTGCTGTTCCCTGATATCATTTTCTCTTAGTTAGGGTGTTGATGTCCGCTTTGGAAATTCCGGGAATTTCAGTTTCAGCTGCGTTTGAGTGATTAAATTTCTATGGAGCTGAAGTTGATTTGATTGGGTTGCGAAAAGAACCCGAAGTGCATTTGGCATCATTTGCACGGGCATCAATTAGATGAAATGGAAGAGTGAATTTAAAGAGCTTAAGAATATGTTAATTTATCCAATATTTTAAAAATAAATGCAATATTAAAGGTGTCTAAAAGTATGCAACAAAATATTTGTAGCCCGAACAAGAGCGTTATTATTTCACAGCATACTTTGAGACACATTTTTAATAGATACTCTCCACACTTTTGAACTTTCCAATCGCATTAAAACCCAATTAAGCATATTTTCTCTTTCGAAAATCAATTGAACACAAATTAATTTCGGGAATATTGAAAAATTCGGTTAGCCAAATCAGAGGGGTAATCATAAATTTTCGGTTATCCATTAAATTTGTTGGTTTCTCGCTCGGTTGGTTTGTTATTCCTGTTGATTAGATTTAGCTTTTGTTTTCGGTTTCTATTTGCAATCCCTGGGCGTTCATTTTTTTGTATTTGTATTTGGTTCGTATGATTTTGTGGCTTTTGGAAATACACAAAACGAAATGCAAAAATTAACAATTGGAAGCATATTAACCGCATCAATTTCCGTACAGCAACGGTGGCAAAGCAAAGAGTACACAGATCATTAAACATACATTCACACAGATACTCCCTCGCACACAGACACACACACCTTCCACATTATTTATTACGCCATGGGGCCAAAGCCACAACTTTCGACAAATTTTTTGGCAAAACATTTTACGTAATAAATTTATTTTAATTACAACGCCAAAAGTGTGGCGTCGCATGGGCGTCGGGTGGTGGGGAAAAAGGCAGGGGGGGGTTGTTTGGTTGGTTGTTGTTTGCTGTGTGTGTGTGTGGTTGGTAATGAATGCGCTTCAATTAAATGAAATATTCATAGGCATAAATACAAGAGCAGGCCAAAAATGAAGGTGAGCAAAGTCGGGGGAAACTTCAGGTAGCTCTACAGGCCAAAGGCTACGAACTACACGATACAGCATTCCGCCAGCGAAACGCATCTTATTGCCGGGAAACATGTTTTATGGGCCAACAAAAGCCATTGGACTATCATCACGGCGGTTTGCAGGCGGGGAGAAACGGGGAAAAACTGACTTTTTGGGCTGCCAAGGGGTCAACATTAACTGAGTTTATAGTGGGTGGACCGCTAATTAAATCACAACGATCTCGACATACCCTTAAAGCTATAAATGCAAGCTTATTTAATTGAAATATTTTTATTTATTTAGAATTATATAACAGCGAAGTAGAAAAGAAGAAAATAATAATATTAAAAATGTAACATTGAAGTCAAATCAATAAATTAAATTTACTAGTTTTTAAATTCCATAAAAACCAAATATTCCAATATAAATTAAATTTACTTGATAGCATGGACCATTTCCACAAAAGAAAATTAAGGAAATACAAAGTGATTTCTTACTGTCATGCAATTTATTTTAAGAAAATTTTAAATCTTTATTTTTTTTAATAATCAAATTTGAAATTAAATATCTATACTATGTTTTTTTAAAACTATTTTATATTAAAATTTAACAATTAAATAAATGCATAATAACAATTTCTACTCTGTCTCTTTTTATTTTACTAAATTTGTACCTCATTTAAAATAAATATTTTTAAACAATAATGGATTATATATAATTATACCTACAATTAATTTCAACTCTTAAACATTGCTTAAATACTTTGTATTGGCCAAGTCTCTTTTGAAAGTATCTACCATCTTTTCATCCTCGATAAAAAACGATGAATAAAAAGAAAAGCCGGGAAACTCATTGCCAGGCCATTGGAGCCGTTTTGCAGCTTGTTAATTACGTCCTGGCCAAAATGGTTTGCTGAAAGGCGGGGGGCGCCAAGTGGTGAAAAGTGGTGGAAAATGGCGAGGGCTGAAAGAGGAAAGTGGGCAGGGCTGGCCCCCGTGTAATGCATCTTTTCAAACAATTTACCAATTTGGCTGTCTTTCTGTGTGACCAACTGGCCCCGGCTCATAAAATGTTTATTAGGTAATGAAACATAACAACAAGCGGTCAAACATAAAGCTCAAACGACCGTGTCACATTTTGTGAAAGGAAACCGAAAAGCGTTAATTGAGTTTCGTGGGGCAGAAAAAGAGAGAGAGAGGGGGGGAGTGGAAAACCCTGAAAGCCGGGAAAAGCTGTGCGGAAAATGCATTGCGGCTTTAGCCAGCAGAGATACATTTTCGCGCCACACGCAGCATTCAGAATGCATCAGAAACGCATTCGAAAGTATTTTATTGTGTGCCAGGCGAACGAGCGAGAATTTCCACAAACACTTGACTCGGAAAATGCGGGAAAATGTATTTATGCAAAAGTCGCAATTGTCAGAGGCAAGTCAAAGTGCATAAAAATAGTCGCCTCAAATCAGCGCGAAAATGGGAGGGAATATTTTGCGAAAAGTCTCGTCGCACCTCGTCGATTGCGAAGTGTTTTGGCATTTGAACCGGGTCTTCAGCACGCTTCAACTCACACATAATATCGATGGATGTGGGATATAAATGCATGGTATATAATGGCGGATGAAATATGGTTAAGGGGATACATAGAAATGAAATAAAATAAAATGCAGCCCATTCAGCATCGCATTATGCTGATTGAATGCAAATGTATTTGGAGCGAATTTCTATAAATATAAAAATATATAATGCCACCGTTCGTCTGACCCCATTCTAAAAATCCGAATGAAATAGGGGCTTAGAACATAAAAACCCATCCCACTTATTATTTTTTCCCCAAATTAATAGCTTAGTGCAAAACCGCCCCACTCACGCACACGCATTAATTAATTTAAATTGCATATTTCACCATTATTTATTAATGAGCTTAAATCGCACTAAACGCAAATCGATTTTTCGTCTCTCTCGTTGCAGCGGATATAATACAGGATTTGGCAAATTAAACTAATTGCCAGTTAAGAGACAACAACCCGCAACAAAAACGGCAACAAAATACATTTTGACATAAGCATTTAAGTAAGTAAATAGCGAAAAAATTCAACCAAAAACACAAAACCATAAAAAATTAAACTTTTTAGCTGTTTAAGTGGCGTGAAAATTGCTAACAATGCATACATGAAAAGCAAATTAAGAGAAAACCTTGCCTATTTCGACCAAAAACCCAGAAAAAAACGCTGTAAATGTGAAAAGTCTACAGAAATACCAAAAAAGAGTAATAAGTTAAAATACGAGTATGCTAAGAAGTATGAAAAATATAATAAAATTGTAAACTTATCTGAGTTTGATCAAGTCATTAGAAAAAGAGCTGGGAAAAAAATATTGTTGACTAGTTTGCCTATGTTTATGCTATTAAATATAATTAATAAAACAATCATTTAGAAAAACCACTTTTTATTTATTACAAAATAATTAAAAATGATATAAATAAATAAATTTAAATTAAACAGTATTAATGCTCAAAAAACCCACAAACACATAACAGATTAAAATGATTTTTGACTTTTTAGCAAGGCTCCAATGCAATTGCTTATTAAATAAATTTAAATTAAATAAGTAAAATAAATTCACATTAAAATCGAATATAATTTCCAAAGCCACCCCTAGTTTATTTACCGCCCACCGCATATTTGATTTACATTTAAATAATAGTACATTCCATACTTTTTCGATCGTGTGGCCAAAATATTGGTCCATGGTGACAAACTGCAAAAATACCGCCATAATATTCTGGTCAAATCATTGATAAACCGACGGCCAAACACAAAAGCCACCTTTTGAGGTTTCTATTGCCTTTTTTAGAGCCCGGTTTTTGCAGAATATGGAAATTGTGTTCGTTTAAATCAAATAAAAGAGACAAAATGTTCATTTAATTGCTTTTCCACCCGGCCAGGCCAAAAATAAACCAATGACCAATAAAAATCAAACTTCGACACAATGCTAACAAACACAGAAAAAAAGTGGAAAAAGGGGAAAGGTTGGCCAAAGTTTTGCGACTCCTCATTAGCTTTTGTCTCCATTGGGGCATTAAATTGGAAACGAATATTTGTTTGCTCAACTCGACTAATTGCGCTGCTAATTTCAATTGTTCGCATTGTCGGCGGGCAATAATAATGCAAAAATTGTAATTACAAATTAACAATTGGTCGTCTGGGGCCCTCGGTGACCTAAAATTAGATTGTGTAAATTTGCAAATTAATTTGCCATTGCACAAAGCAGAGTTCGGTTTGCTAAAATCAGAGCACAAAATATCAATTTGTTCACTGTGTGTGTGCCATCTGTAAATAGTAGACATGAGGAGTCATTAAATAGCAAACTTTAAAACCGAAACGCTGCCAGTCAAAAGTCCAAGTGAATTGCATTTACATTTAAACTAGATAAAAAAATATTTACACAGCGACATACAAACCGCAAAATATGGAAATTAAAATAGCAAAACTATCTTTTAGCATAAAGAGAGCAAATCTTTGAAGTAAAAACAACAAAAAAACACATAATAGCCGGAAAAGAGAATAATCAACAGACAGCAAAACGAATTCAATTTAAATGTTAAGCTGCGGGATGTTTTGAAAATGATTTCGTTTCGTAAACTAAAATGGGGTGAAAAGTTCTTTGCAGATACTTTTTCGGTTGTTATTTACTTTTCGCCTTCATTCGTGAAAAGTGATTACCGAAAAATCTTCATCAGCCCAACTTTCACGAAACTTTCACCCGACTTGGAGTGAAAATTTCATAAATATTGATTTGCTTGCCTTTCTTTTTTTGCACTCTGACAGTAAATAAAATCGAATAAATTTGTAGCCATCAAAACGGGTTGTAAAAACATTTAGTTGTACAGATTTATCGCTTGTTTTCAATTTAAAAAACCAAACCCCTTAGCCCTCAGTGATATAGTAAAATGAAAAACAAAGGAAAACACAGAATACTTAATTGCACATAGACGGGGGGGAAAAATCTTTAATCCAATACTTGTTCAGCTCCGTTATGAAATATTCAAGTAATAAATCCACACAATTGAAGCATTTATTTTGGTGTTTAGCAAACAAAAAAAAGAAGAGTAAAGTAAATGAAAAAAGCATCAGTATTTTTCGGGAATGTTTGCGCAATAAATTATGCATGGAAATGAAGTTAATTAAACTAACTTAAATTTTTGAATGAAAGTTGCGCATACATAAATGTCTCCTAGCAATAGAAACCAATTAAATAGATAACTAAATTTAAGGATATTGTAAATACACAAACAGAGTAAACCAAAGAGTATAGAAAGTCTATGTAAACAGTTTAATTCTTATAAAATATGATCAGTAATATTAAAAAAATAAAGATAAAATAAGAAATGGATCTTTGAATGTGTTTTTGTGGCTCTGAGTAAGATATATCTTTAAAAATATTTTAAGATATTATTTCTATGTATTATACAAAGTTTAAAATTAGTTTAGATCTTGAATTTAATCCCCAAACTAACTCAGACCACATGCGCATTTTTCCATTATCCACCTAGATATATAAAGCATGTATTTGTAATCCAAAACCAAATGAGATCAAAATAGTCGATAAACCTAAGTCTAAGTCTGCAAACTATGTTTAACTGTCCATTTTGTCAATGTCTGTTTTATAATTTCCACTCAAACTAAATGTAAACTATTAAAAAAAGCATACTGTTCTCCAAATGGAAACTGAAATGTTCACGCCAGGCGTTTGTAACATTTTACTGACATTTTTATTCCAAAACCGAATCGAAACAAAATTAAACTAATTTTAACTGTAAACCTAGACCGTAATGATATACGATATTATACAATGTAAAACAGAATATATACGATAATTATAAAGTAAATAAAATGAAAATTAAACCAAACAGTTTGTCTACATCGTTCGATTGGGATAGGCATACGAAATTCTGTCAAAATTTGTGTTTATCCGTTTTGTGTTTTGTCTCATCTTTTTTTTTGGTAAAAATGATAAGATACAAAGTCGAGGAGTGCTGTCCGATTCTTCTGGTCGTAGCCATCACTTTGTTGGCCCTTCTGCAGTGGGGAATTCGTTTTACAATTAAGCCCAAAATATCAGGCACACCAAAAAATGCAATAAAAAATGGAGTAAACACCAGAGGGAGGAAAGGCGTGTCCGCTGCCCAGGTAAATTGAAAAATGTTTGCAATTGTTTTTACCATCTATCCTCTTTTTTTTTGGGGTGTCCTCAATTAAGGTGGTGAATAAATGTGCTCGTAATGGGGATACTCTAAAAACTATCTTATATTTTTGAATTATTTATTTAAAGTTAAATAACATTTATTCTTACAATTAAAAAAATCATAATTTTTCTAATATAACTTTTAATACAATTTTAATTTATTTTTTAAAAATTTTATTAGTTATGAATAAAAATATATTTAAAAATAAAGAATTTTAAAACTCAGTAATTTATCCAATTTTAACTTAAACAAAGTGTATTAAAATAAGTCAATTTCCTCTTTTAAAGGAACCCATTTTGGATTAAATTTATTTTTGATTTTACTTTTATTATTTTTTGTCTGCCTGGCAACTCTGACCACCAATGTTTGCGCCTGTGTGCGTGTGTTTGCGTGTCAGTCTGCGTGTGTGTATGTGAGTTTTCGCTGCTGGCAAACCGCAAAATGGTGACATTGTGCAAATAAAAAACAATTTACGATAAACATCAAATTTCCACAAATTACCTTATATTTTACGTGAGTTGCGAAACAGATTGTAAAACACAAAAACACACACAAACCGAGGGAAAAGTGAAAAAGAAAACCGCGATTCGCAGATTTTACACTGCGCTGAACATATTTTTTTTGTTTTTGTCCATTGTTTGGAAAGTGTGGAAAAATGGGGAAAACCGGGGCCTGGAGATTTGGGGGCGAGATTCAGGGAGCTGAGGCGCCACTTTAAACGTGCCTTACGCCTCCACTTAAATTTCGAAATTTGCAATTATTTTTATTGCTTGCCATTTTGCTCCTCTGATGCTTTTTCCACTTTTTTCCACCCCCAAGGTGCAAAGGGGGGCTAAGGGGAGGTGGAGGTCGTAGGCCATTTCGAGGACCCTTCATAAATTTCCACGACGCAGAAGGAGAAAAAATTATTCTTTATACAGGGGAAATAAATATAAATGCTTGTTAAGCATGTGGCGCTGTATGTTTGCGCATGAAATGCATGATAATATGTTCTAGAAATGCGAACGATTTACGGAAGGCTGACCCAAACACATGTCCTTGCACCATTTTAAAAACTAAAATAAATTGTATTTTTAGTTTCGACAAATACTGAAAATATATTTGTTTTAACAAATTAAAACTAGTACTTAATATTAAAATTATTATGGCCGGTAAAAAGTTTTTTTTTATTTTCAAGTTACTAATATTTATTTTTTTTTAATTTTTAATTTAGTTTTATTTTTTTAACTTAAGAAAAAATGTTTCTAAATGTACTATTTTTAATATAGGAAAATCTATTATAATAGTTTAATTTAATTATTTTAATACTGAAAGGCAAGCATTCAAAACAAAAAACGGTAAAATGTCCTCACCTCGAGAAAAGACATTTATGGTCCAGAAGGAGGGGTATACTTAGCCCCGATTCCCATTCCGGAAAATCCACTCCGGAAAACCCCTACCTGGGCCCTCTAATTGATGTCGCCAGGTGTCGTCGCACCCCCATAAACACGGCTCAATGGCAAAAACACAAGAAGAATCCCCGAAGAGCCAGTTCAATGGCCGAATTCTCGGCCAGAGGGCCAATAATTAGGAGTGTCTTTAAGCCAGGGCTAAAAAATGATAAGCGGCCTGGAAAGTAGACAGCGGACATGGCCAACTCAAATAGACAGAGGGAAAAACGTGGCCTTGACTGTGTTGACTTGCTGGCCAATGTAATTAGAGAGCATTAGGATTAGGATTATTATACCGACTGTTCGCAAGAAGCGGATAACGAAGTGCTACACCGAGAGAAAAGTACAGCGAACTAGGGCAGAGTGTAAAAAAAATCATACAGTTTGAGTTGATAATATTTGATCAAAAATGGGTTCCTTGAGAAGGTAAAATCCACTCAATTTAAAACAAGTTATTTAAGTTTAAATGCCTTCATTTTGTCAGTTCTAAACGATTTATTTGTAAATATATTATTTAAAAATATAATATTAAATTGTATTTTATATAATATTTAATATTATGTAAATTTAAATTCCATTACATTTAAATTTCTTTAGGAACCACAAATATTATTTTCTGTGCAAAAAGAAACACAGGAATAAGCCAACTTAAACTTGGCCAAAGGCAAAGTGGTGAGGGGCGGAGCAGAAAATGTGGTAAACTTTTTGCTGTTTTGGCGTAAACAAAAATAAATCAATTTCTCGGTGCGTACAATTGTTGCGATAGTAGATAGGACAGCGTCCATAACGACAGGACCGACCAACAGGATAAGTCCGGAGACCAGAGAGTCATGTCAATGGCCCGCGGCTCCCGAGGAATGGAAATTTCGGTAGACAGCCCGCATTCTTCCTTAGGTTCTTTTATTCAAATATTCAAAATACAACGGAAAGTGGGATAACATTTACACGGTGTGTGTGTGTGTAGAGCTACTTATCCCTGGGACCTTGTTGATTGCATTGAGAACTCTGGTTGTTTTGATTTTCGACCTGCCCCAGGACATCCTTAATGTTTAAGCTAGGTTTAAAAAAAATACACAAGATGTGTTGCGAAAATAGAACATGTTATTTGCGAGGGACAACTAAAAGTATTTGTACCTATATGTTTAATATTTATTATTCTTATTAAGTCGACAAGTTTCTATTGGTGAAATTAAAAGCTATAGTAAAGAGTATTCAGTGAATAAAAGATTTAAGTTTATAAGATGCATCCAAAATATTTAAATGATTCTACTTTATAAAGAAGACCTTATAGTTTTAAATTTCTAAAACTCCAATGGAATTACACGTATGCATGTCTTGAACAGAAACCTAATTTGAATGTCAGTGAAGCGGGTGAAATGTAGTTAACTTTCAGTCGCTTGTTGGCTTTTTAGCTCCCTTCTGTAAACCTTGTTTAACCTTCAAACCCCGCAACCCCTTACCATTAATTCTTATTCCCCGGGTTCTTGTCGCTATTTCCAGTGTTCCTGCTGTTGCGTCGCATTCTCATTGACAAGTTTAATTGATGGGCGTCAGCGTCAGCTTTTGGCTTCAGTTCAATGGAGTTTGGGGAAAAGGCCATGGCCAAGACACCACCCCAAAAACACCGCTCCCTTGCCTCCGCCCTCGTACAGTACACCCTCGATTACCGGAATGGCGACGCGACAAAACCGCAGAATCTAATTTGGCACAAACCACCAAAGCAATTAAAGTTGCAGCACTGCAAACGGTGTCCAATGCGAATGTTCCCGATCTGTCTGTCTCTTTCCCCCCCAAATGGGGTTGGGTTTGTGTGTGCTAGTGGGTGTGGGTACAAGGGTGTGGGGTAGACCCTGTGTCGGTGAAGTGTCATTGCAGGCGATCCAGAAAAAATTACTACAAGTAGGTACTTTCAGCTGGGTTTAAAAGGCTTGATTTTCCAGATACATGTACCTTCTTCATTTATTTGAAGTTCTATTATATTATATTAAAGTATACGATTATTAAAATCTCTTATAAAGGTGCCTAAAATTATGCAGTCAAAAATAACATTGTCCTTCAGAATTATTTGGATTCAAAATAAATTATTGCATATTTTTAGAGACTTTTATAAGCGATTTTGGAATATTTCTAATTTACATTACATTTTAAACGCTAGAAAAATTACGAGCGTTTAGAAATTACTTTGAAATGTACCTAAATGTATGCAACAAAAAATTGAGCTATCTCTCAGAATGAACCTATTAGATTTCCGACTTAAAATAAATTGTGATAAGTGATTTTAGAGCCCCAGTGATTTCTGTAGCGCACCTGATTGTATTGCTTACATGTTGATCTCCACCCATTCACCATTTTTGAAAATAGTTTTCACAGCTGAAATTAACTCAACGCAAATAAAAATTAGAACCACTTGTATCTACAAAATGTCCAAAATGTGTTTTCGCACCAACCAGGATACATTTTGGTAACCTGTCTCTGGCATTTTTGGGCTAACATGTGGTTGTGGTGGTGGTGGGTTGGCAGGGATATAATTTAAAATAATTTTCATTTCGTCGCAACACGGAATTTTCTTCTTTTTATTTTGGTCAAACTTGTGCGATAATTTTCGGAGAGACCTAAAAGTGGTCTCTGCAAAATTGCGGTTGCATTTCTGCTGATTTTTGGGGGCACACGCAAATTCAAATTGTGAAAGTCAATTTGGTAGAGCTGAGGGATCAGCTTTCATTCCGCATTCAAGGTTTGCTTTAACGATTTTCAACGAATCGTTGGATAGCCAACGGCCACGCCCCCAGAATGTGAATATCCCTGGGCTGCCTGCAATGGGAGGCGGTTGTTATTGGATCGAGAAATAATATTCAGTTTAAGAGAATTTGATTTCTTTGACTTGTTACGTTGGAAGTAATCAAAAGCTAAATGATTAATTGTTTTGTGGATATTTGTTTTTAAATCCCTTAACAAGTTTTACTAGATCTTCCTTCCATCCTGCTTATGCCGGCAAAACACAAAACACGCCTTTCATTAGGCTCCCAATCCGCAGGACACTTTGCTCCATCGCCCACGTTTTTGACCCCTTTTAGCCAATTCCGTGCAATTTCACGCTATCATCTCTAGGGCAACTGCCGCCGGTGCACAGCAGCGCCATCTGCTGTCCGTAAGCCAAGGCTACCGTAGTATCTCCCACCTGCCAAAAACCAAAATAGCTACACAGCGAAAAACAAAAATCTCTTACATTAAATTTTATACTTGTGTTAAATGTTATAAACTTTGAAAGTTTAAGGAAATATGTAACACTATTTTTTAAATGACAGAATAAAAAACCTGATGAATATTATAAAATCATTGAAAGGAAATCTATTAAATTAACGTTAAAATTCTTTAATTTATTTTAAGAAAAACTTACTTAAAAATTGGAAAATGAAAGTTGAATTTTTTAATCAAAATGTTTATCTAATCAATTATAAAAATGGAAACTATGATTTTTCTCAGTGCACCCACATCGCAGCAGTGTTCCAATCGCTGGCGTTTTCTCATTGTCGCATTGCTTTTTATTGACCATAACTGACTTTGTCATAGCATCGAAAGGGGGTTAAGAACTTGGCCAAAGGGGGGACTGCAGTTTTAGCTGCCCCTGGAGCGTATTGGATGCCCCGGCCAGATGATGATTGTTGTTGCCATTGTTGCTATTTGTGCTTGGCTCAGACGCTGTTCATACGCCCTGTTGCGGCGACATTTTGCGCACTGCCAGAAAGCGCAGTTAGTGCAACATAGTTGTGTTCACTGCACCTGCATATGGGTGACAGGGGCGCACGAAAAATGGGGATACTTTTATATTATACATTTTGCAAAATTTGTTTTCAGAAGCCCAAATGTTTTCTTAAAAGACTTCAATTTTGTTGCAGTTTTTATTTTATTTTATTACAAAAGACAATAAATAATTGATCTTAGGTTCAAACGGACTACATGGATTTTTTTATTATATGACAATATTTATTTATTTTAATAAAAAACCGATAAGACCATAAGTATCATTTAGTATAATGGACTCATCGTTTTGGCCTATTATTATTATTAATTTCTCACGTTTGTCTGTCAGCTCCTGTTCACATTTTATTATTGTAGCAGCTGATATTAATGATACCTTCTCCACATCCTAATAAAACTACACAATCTTTCTTCTGTTTTCTGCAAGGATGTCGTATGGACTTGCATCTTCGACTCTATCGCAGACTGCTGATCATTGATCCTATTCAGTAAAGTGTTCTGCAAGTCGGTTGTCTTGACTTTTACATTTGCCTGGATCGCTGTTTGCTGGTCCTTAATCTGTTGTAGTATATTCATCAAGTTTTGTGGAATGTGGTTGTTTTGGTTTTGGTTCTGTAGATCTGCCAGTTGTCGTTCGATCTTTTCCAGTTTGTCGGCTTGTTTTTTCAAGTGCTTGTGAACGTTGTCTACGTCATCGAACAGTGGATGCAAGGCAGCAAGAACGAAGGGCCCACACTGAGTTGGGCCATCATTGAGTACGCAAACTGAACAACCATCCTGCGATTCACCCTGATATCTTGCCGAAACACACAAATTGAAGGCAAGAAGGGCAAACCAAAGATAATTTACTGAATTTGACATTTTAAGAGCCTAGAGTTGGCCAAGTCAAATGCTTCCACTCAACTGATTCTAATTTTTCTGGCTGAACGGGGGAGTCAGTGCAAATGCAACCACCGCATTCGTTGGGTTCAAAATAAGAACTGACTTTCTTTTTACAAATCCTCGCTTAGGACGCCGACATGAGATTCCTATTCTTATCTAGTATTTACCAATGGAACCAGCACAACGACCATCTGGGCAGTGTGGGTAATATGGGTATATTATCTTTAGGGATATTATCGGTGGCGTGCTTATCTCTAAGGGTTACTACCTACCACCCTTATATAGGTTTGTGCTACATTTCATATTTACAGGAACAGGGATCGTAAAATCCTATCTACTTGATAAGTAATAAATTGAAAGGACCCTTCGATAACATTGTTTTGAATTTTTCATAATCTTTGAAATGGTTTGGTCGAGTGCAGCGATTTTGAAGTATACGTTACTCTGCTTGCTAATAAATAAAAAGCAAGATTCGTTGATATTGTTTAACGAAAATAAGTATTTCCAAAAAAGAAATATGAAAAATGCAGGGCCCAAATCATTTTTAAAAACGTTAAAACATTGCAATTGCTTTATTTTAAAACCAAAATTATTTATTTAACATTTAAATTTATAAATATAAATATTTCTTTAATGTGTATATTAAATAGCATCGAATAATTATTTTAAAAAAGTAGTGATCATATTTCAATATAAATAATTAGGTTAAAATCGTCAAAACATTTTTATTTAATATTTTAAAACATACTTTTTCATTAGGGTTGCGAGATTGGATATTATTCATATTTCTCTTAGATTTTAAAGGTTGTTGTATGTATTAATAGTATGGATATCGTAAGTGGCGGAATCATGACTTCGATCTGGGAGAAGTTCAGAACAAATTGTTTGTTGCATACTTTTTAAATACCCAATTTACTTTTACTTTTTAATCGAGTGGGAGGATATATCCACTAAAACACCACCGTGGATTGTATTGTATTGTATTTACTATTCATTCTTTTGGCAAATAAATGAAAAAGCTCTATTACAATTCGCAGTATCCATTACGCCGTTTTTCATGTAGACGCAGTCATATTTCGAATCAGTTTTTGGTTTACCAGTACGCCACTTCAGATGTGGTTTCCCAGAGGCTTTGAAAACGAAATTGCCCTCTGTTTCCCTATCGTTGGTTCCCAGCCAGTAACGATCATCTTCATCTAACTTCGCATTAATGGTATTCAGTTCCTTTTGGCTTTGTATTGATGCCAGAGTGGCACCACGGGATTCATAATAGAGTTTTGCAGCGGTCCAACGTAACGCTATATGCTCTCCGATCAGAAACTGTCTAGATCCGATACAAAGCCAAAAAGAACTGAAAGCCCTTAATGAGAAATTAAATGGAAAATATTATTACTGGCTGGGAACCAATAATAGGAAAACAGAGGGTTATGGAACGTCTCCTTTACTGCGTTGCAAACTTCTGACTGAAATCATAATACCCTGTACAAGGGTATACAAATATTTTGGGGACATATGGCATTTCAACAGAAAAATATTAACTTTTAAACATATGTATCTCAAAGTTCAAGAGTTATTTCAATTATTTTTATATATATATTTATTTTCAATTTGTTTTATAAAAGTTGACAAATAACTCTTATTTCTTTATACAAATATCCTTATATCTAAGACCCCTTTTTTGGTCGCCGCCTGTGGATCTTTGCCGTCAGCTTTACCTTGCCTTTTGGCATTAAACTTGTGCGTCAAGTTTAGCTTTGATGATTCCGTTACCTGCAACTCCCTGTCTTCGGTGACTTTTTCCGCATCCTTCGGGGTGTATCTCTTGTTGGCGGTGTGTGCGAGTGTATCTGTGTGTCCCCGGCGTCTGGCAATTTGTCAAACAATGTGTCAAAATGCATTCCCAGGGCCTCCGCACACCGAAGATGTCGTGTAAAATTAATTAAAATCCCAGCCAGTCCCAAAACCCCAGATCCAAGTTGCAACATTTCAAGGAGCGAACTTTGCGTGGCACATTTCGCCATCTTCCCATTTTCCCCAGCATGCATTAAGTCCAATTAAATTGGGAAATCTTTCATGAGCTAATTAAAAAGGCTTTGCCGTAGTTGTGATTCTCAATTCTCCCTTCGTTAGTGGAGCAAATCGCATCTAAGTCGGCTAATGAGTTACGAAATGCATAAATCTAATCCGATTGCGAGAACGTGACCCCCGGCAAAGTTTGTACGTCCAGCTGTCCAGTTGTCATTCTGTCATTCAGTCCATTTGTCCATCGGTAAGTCCGTGTTTCTTATCACAGTGCCAGGCAGCAATAAACGGCTTATCAGCTGAGCAGCAGCAGCTGAATATACGATATATAGTACACAGGAAAAAATCATATCTAAATCAATTTTATATAAGTATTTCATATCATTTAAAAACATAAGTAAAATGTCAATAATACATATTTTAAATTAAATTACTTTAATATTTCACGGCATTTCATTAATATTTTCTTAAAGCATTCCATTCATATCAATTTTTTCCGGTGTATCTACTTTGGCAACAACAATCACTCAATTCACACACATGCTCATGACCCACAAAAAACAAACAAGAAATGTGCGAAAAGTCGCAAAAAATTAACGCCCCAGCGAAGAAAAAATAAAAACCCTACAATCAAAAAACAAAAGGAAAAGATAAAGAATAATACGTTTTAAATGCTCTAATTAAAGTTGGGGATATTGCCTAAAATTAAAGCTAATTTAAAAGTATTTAAGATTTTAAAAGTATTTTATGTATAAAATGCTATAATGTCTTATAAAATAAGTTACATAAATTGTTAATTAAAAAAAATATATTTATTAATTTGCCAATCTTTTTTCCCTCCAAATATATTTCTATTGTATTGTTTTATATCTATTGTGCAAGCATAAGAAAACCACAAAAAAGTTGACCACCAGCAAAACCAACAAGAACAAGCAATAGAATAAGTGCCATTCAAAGTGTTACATCATCGTTTCAGATGGGGGAAAATCTCCTCTTTAAAACTCCCCGTCCTTAATCATTCATTCAAGCCGAGCTAAACATTTTATTGTCGCATTTATAAATGAGTAAATAGAATTGTATTTTTATGTATGCAAAGTCCGTTTATTCGCACTGCCCCAAAGGTTGAAAAGAGAATGGTGAACTGAAAATGAGAGAGGTGGGCTTGATAAGCATTTGTGCACTGAAAAAAATACTATAAATTTATAGAGGGATATATAAGTTAAAAATTATTTTTATATTTAAAAAATTTCCCTACTATTCTTTTAACCAATAATTTGTTTTTTGAATATTTTATAAATATCTCAGTATATGTTTAATACAAAATTTGAAATAATTTTACTATATTATTTATTTGATAAAATGTATTTATGATTTTTTAATTTCACTTAATAATAATTTAAGGTCACTTATATATTGTGAACATTTTATTTAGTGAATTTTTCTCTGTGTATACCACGGATAAACCGCAGCGACAGAAGCTGGGCTATCGATGCCCAAAGCCCCCCCACAGAAGCTTGCCCGGAAAAGCTCATAAAATCACAATTGCAATTGCCCGGGGACCAGTCGCATTTGTATTTGTGGGGGCTCCACTGTTGTATATCCGTGTGCGATTTGCGAGTCGGTTGATTGTGTCCACGGACAATGACTCATGGCGAACTGCCCCGATATCGTTACCCCGAAATTAAGTCCCCAATTCCCGGCGATGCTAATGAGCCGCCGGATTCGATTTGACTGACCGAGATGTGAGCTACAATTAAGGGGGATCTCTATCTCGCTATCGCAATTGAAATCACCGAGCAGCAAAGTGACTAATGGAGAGGGGAATAACTTCTTAAATTGTGTAAAGCAAGTTAAATCTAAAGATTAAATCTAAAAGTTTTTTTTTAATTTTTTACAGAGTTTACCGATTTTAAGTTTATTTTATTCTTAAAAAAAAACTTTAAGCACGTTAACAATCAAAAACAATTTAAAGTTTATTTTATTTTAAATATTGCCTAGCTTTTTCTTAGACATATTTTATTTATATTTTTTCTCCATATGCTCACTTTTTAGAGCAGGGTATTTAATGGTCCGAAATGCCCACAACCCTTGCCAAAAACCGAAAAGTAATAAACAAAAGCATAACACAGGCGCTCAGCTGTTATCAGGCTGAGTTCTCTGAGCTCTCTCCCCGAAAATACTATGGATACGATGGGGTTCTCTGACTTTTCTCTCGCTCGTGGAGACAGGTTCTCGGTTTTCGCCGGAGCTCCCGCAGTCAGTGTGCCATCGATTTTTCCCGCTGGTGCCTCGTATTTCGCCACGGTTTATTTGTTGTCCTAGGACCGTGAGTCAGCTGATTTCCACTCGGTTTTCCCTTCGGCTGCCGATTTGTTGTGACACTTCATCTGACAGCTGCAGTTGCATTTTCCTTGCTTTTCCCTGCATTTTGCCATTAAATAGTGAATATAATAGTATAATGAGCCAAAGAAAAGCCAGAAATTCGACGAGGAAACGGATATTGTCAGATCGCAGCAATAATCAGTGGAATTACAAGTGAAACCAAAGTGCGGAAATAGAAAACCTCACGAACCCAACGCATTAGCACAAAACGAAAAAGAGAAAAACAGCAGAAAAATCCCCGCAACACAATCAAAATAAAAATATAGAAAAAGCGAGTGAAAGAGAGAAATTTAAGTTTGCCGCGCCCGTAAAGGAAAATACAACTACAACAACAAAAAAGAAAGCAGATTTGTCCAGCAAATTGCTCCGGAAAAAAGAGAGGGAGAATCGCTCGTACTGCCCTCCCTTTTCAACTGGTGGGTGTGAGTTTTAGATGCGTAAGCTTTTGCCTTACCTTCATATATATACGTATTTTTGCGGGCCTTACTTTCGCTTTCATTTCACACAAATTGCACAAAATTGCGCTTTTGACACAATTAAGAAAATGTGTTTCGCTTGCTTTTCCTTTGGGAAGGCCTCTTCTCACTTCCCCCTCCACTTTTCCCCTCATTACACTTCATGCTTTTTATTTTTTTCATAATTGAATACTGATTTGTGTGAAGGACAACAAACATTTGAAAGCTGGTCGGCGAACAGTCTTAAACACTGTAAACAGTAATTACTTTTAGGAATATTTATAAACTGTAAAAGTAAATAAATATAATTTTATAATTTTCTTAAATATTTTTTAAAAGAATTTTTAGATCAAAAACCATTATTTTCAAAACTTAAATGATTGAAACATGAATTTCAAACTCTTTCTTAAAAATATTTTTAAAAAATAATTAATTAATGATCTAAATAGTTCAAAGTATTCTTAAAATTATATTTAAAATAGCTGGCAATAATAAATTAATTCAAAAGAGTGTTAGAATTCTTGGACTCTTCCCACTCATTATCCTTAAAGGCAAAAAGACATCAAATAAGGAACCAGCAACTGAAAATGAGTCACGTGGGCGGACAACAGCTAGCAATTTATTGCTGCCAATTAATTTTGGCGAACAATTTTTAACACCTCTCCCTTTTTCCCTTTTCCCCATCGAGTGTTTCAATTAGCCGACCATTTTTCGAGGCCTAATAAAAACAAGGTGGCTTCTTTGGCTCGGTCCGATAAAAATTTCCTAATTTGTTTTTATTGTGATTTATGAGAGAGCCGTGAGTTCACAGAATATTTCTTCGTCTACCTCTCGCTTCCGCTCTCGAAAGTCTAATTTTTTTCTCTCTCTGTGATAAATCAAAGTTGAAACTTGTATAGAGTGCGAAATATTAAGTCATTGAACTTGATTGATATGATGGGCAAAAAAGAACCAAGGTGATTTTATCGGGTGTGAAATAGCCAACAAACGTCAACAAATATATATATTTGGGTGTAGGTAAAGATAAGAAAATATCGCAAGTGGGAGCGGAAAACTATAAGGGATATAGATAAGAAATAAGGTGGTAAGGGAGGTAATCAAATAAAAACAGGTAGTGCCATTTAGTGCAGCAATATTGTTCAGGGAAAATACAAATTCCACCTTAAATTCGATTTACACCCATCCAATGACAAATTTTCCATATTACTCAGTTCATTAGATAAATATTTTCAGGAGGAAAAAGAATTAAAAGTGATTTTTTTTAACTTTAAATGCATTCCTTTTTTATACTATACATTACAAATTTCATTTCATTTTCGTTATAAAATAAATGGAAAATATGTTATGCATCTAAAAATTTACCGTCACCTTTAATTTGTAATTGTTGAAAACAATTTTGCAAACCTTGAAGTCGGAAACTTTTCAAAAATGCAAATGGATTTCAATGCAGGCAGTAAACTTTATCCGAATCGACCAATTGACAGATGTCCAACAAAGGTTATCCCCCGACCTTTTGTGGGAACAACCCAAAATCTCTTTCCTTAATGATCATTATCGTTTAAAATTTCTCGACTAAACTTGCTAAAAAGTAAAAGTTCAATTTACAATTGAGTGGTAAGAGGGGCGAGGAAAATAAGGAGCGGAATCGGAGGGAGAACAACGATTTTCCATTCAGATGCAGCTGCAATTTCGATGGCCTCGGGTCCTATTCGACTATATTGACACTCAGCAACGCAGAATCGGCCGCAAAGAATCCCAGCAAATGAACTTGCCTTTAGAAATCAAACAACTAAAGTAGCAACTTTTTGTCAGCCATCGCAGACCCCTTCAGCTACCTGTGCAACTAATTCATTTCATATTTTTGCAACATTTTCGCAACAAAAAAGTTTTTACCTCTCGAAAATTTACAGTAGACAAAAAATAGGTGAAAACAAGAGAGAACGCTATAGTCGGGTGCCCCGACTATCAGATACCCGTTACTCAGCTAAGGGAGTGCGAGGGAGATAGATATATAAAATCTTTGATCGGGCATAACTTTTTAACGAATGGTCCGATTTGAAAAATTTCTTCTACATTTCGATAGGTATTGATAGTCACAATAAAACTGCATTTTTAGTTTTCCAAAATCTTTAATGGTGTGGGCGCCAGACACCTTTCAAAAAATGGTGTAGGGCGATTGAGGGCGTTAGAGGGGGCGTGGCGCCATTTTGAAATAAACTTGCGCTGCGTAGGAACTCCAAGAATATGCATGCAAAATGCCAATCCTCTAGCTTTTATAGTTTCCGAGATCTCAGCGTTCATACGGACGGACAGACGGACAGACGGACAGACGAACATGGCTAGTTCGACTCGGCTAGTGATCCTGATCAAGAATATATATACTTTATAGGGTCGGAGAAGCTTCCTTCTCCCTGTTACATACTTTTGCACGAATACAATATATAATTAGTTGTGTGATTAATCGAATAATAAATACGCTTTCAAATTAAAGTTTATTAAGTGTGTTGGCAGATATCCCATATTGTTTTTTTTAAATAATGCTTTTAGGAAAATGTAAAAATAATAAAAAAAAATAATAAATACCTTAAAAATTCAGTTTTACGCTTATTGCATAGAAAACATACCAATAATATAGGAGGAAAATTTAAAACCCCTTTTTTAAATCATCAATTTTATTCGCTCTTTGAAATTCTGCCACCCACTTTACGAAACCTACACGAATTCATAGAGTAAATCCGGTAAAAATGTGGGAAGAAAAAAATTGTTAAAAACCCGAAGCAAACAATGCGACTGATTGAAAAGTTTTTTAATTGATTTTTGTAAACTTCTTTTGCAGCACGACCACAACAACAACAACAACAAAATGGGGAATTCGCAAAATCGGTCGGCGAACACCGATGAAAAGTCACCGCCAGGTGGCGCCAGTCTGGTGCGGATGGGCGTCGCAGGGGGCGGTGGCGGAGTGGGCGTGGCCCTTGCCGAAAGGCGGAACAGTCGAGTTCGCGTCCTCAGCCGTTTGATGGGTCAGAAGCGCATTCGGGAGGCATTCCTACACTCGCCGAAAATGGGATCGAGTTTGGAGGTCAATTTGGAGGGCGGCGGCGACGGAAGTAGCGATTGGACCGCAGCGGAAGCGGAAGTGGAGCATGGACAATTGGATGCCACTGCCGAAACAATCGATTTTCGTAAGTCAATTTCAAAGTTTCCCATCGCAGTGCACAGAGAAAAATAAAAGTGATTTTCCATGAGTTCCAAAAAATTCTTTGACAAATTTTAAGCGTAAAACAAACTTTTTTTTGGTTTAAAAAAATTCGTAAATGTTGTACAATACAATAAAATAAATAAGAAATTCTCAAAATTCTAAAATTGACAAATTAAAATCAAACCTACAGGTTTCTGTAATTTTTTTTCAATTTCATTTCAAACTAAATTCAATTTTTTTAAAAATCAGTTTTAATTTTTTCTCTGTGCAGTCAGTTTTTGTTGTTGCTTTTTATATTGTTGATTCCTTGTTGAGGACTTTACTTTATTTGTTGTTGTAATTCTGAATGTTATTGTTGGTGTGCATCAAATTCAGTTTGTCCGCTTTTTCTATTTCTAACAAAAAATCCCTTCTCCTCTTTTTTGCTCCTTGCATTTTTCAATATGCCAACTTTATTTTTTACCTCTATTGTGCTTTGGATTTTTTCTACTTTTATTTTTAACTTTTTGTTCGGAGACTTTTGTTTTAATATATAACTCTACAGCTTCAGACTACAGTGCGTCTCGGAGCTGTAAGGTCAATTGTCAACTAACTACAATTGACAACTGGTTAACAACGATGTTGAAATCTTTTTTTAGTGAAAAGAAAACCCAATATGACAGCAATTAAATTTGTCACAAATGTGAAAGGAAAGTAATTGACATTCAAATGCATAATTGTATGCAATCGTTAGTTGCCTCAATTTTTTTAATTACAAGCTATATTCTCTATCCATTTTAATTGATGTCAGTTTAATACTAGCAATTAAAATATTTCATTGTTTAATGTAGGCTATTATTATAATATTTATATTAATATTACCATTTTTAGAATTACATTTTTGATACGAACTGTCCATCAAACTCTCTTCAACTCGACTTTATTGCAATTTAAGCGGAGTTTAAATAAGAATTTTTCGGAAGACTTTTACAGCAACAACAAGATAGCGAACAAAAAATAAACTTTTCATCGAAGTTTTTTATGAAATTTTCTACACCCTTCCGTTTTTCCCTTCATTTTTCTCCCTTTCTTCTCCCCAACGTTTGACTTTTCCGAATTTTCCAGCTTCCCCCAGTTGTTGTTGTTATATTTGTTGTTGTTGTGGCACCTTCTTCTGTTGCAGAAACTCTCCCCCCGTTTTCCTCGATTTTCTTCCCACTTATATATCATCCTTCATCGAAGCCAAAAACTCTCAAGTTTTTCGGCTGCTTGTAACTTATTGGCATTTTGCCTTGGCGAAATAATATTTTTTACTTAGTGCGCTCTTGTTTTTCTCTCTCATTTTTTTGGCAAAGTGAAATCAAAAATTTATAGATTTTAGTTATTCATGTGAAATCTTTAAGATGCCCCCTTTAAAAATATTAAGCCAAGCAGCAGTACACACACACAGAAAAACATAAACAGAAGCTCAAAAGCACGTTCGCCATCATAACTCAGCAACTGGGAAACTGAAAAGCGAAAAGGCGAAAAAATAAACCATAAAAAAAAGCATCAGACAACAGAAACACAAACCAGAACCCAAAAAACAGGACGAAGGAGCAGCGACCCACTTCAAAAACTCATGACTGTCTATTAACAGCCATAAGAAAAACGCGTCGAGTTCAAAAGCTGCAGGCGTCTCGTACTACCCAATACAAAAAAAAAACAGAAAAGAAAAACCAGCGCCAAAAAAATCACTCATAGCCGGGAAAATATTTCGATGGAGCGAAAAGGGTTGCGATGCGCGAAAAACTGAACTCTTAATGCTCTTGTTTTAACAGCAAAGGAAATGGATAAACACCCTAAATGATTCCCTTATACATTAAAAAAAAAAATTAAAATAAACATTTTTTAATAAATTTGTATTTTTTTTAAAACGAAATGACTATTTTTTAACCCTTTCTTAAACGATTTTAATTTAATTTTAAAAGAACAATTAACGAATTTTCTGTTTTACATTAAACACTCTCCTTTGCTTTTAAAATGCATTCAAATTTGAGGAAAATAACTTAGCAAACGCTTTTGATGGACTATTTTTTTTTGGTTCTTCGGGCCTCTGTTTTTCGCGCGCATTTTACATTTACAAAGATGCGAAAAAAGCGTTCAAGGCTGTGGCGCATATCAAAAAGCAATTCAGAGGCGAAAAGAGAGGCTCCATAAAAACCACCTCCTCCAGCCTTTCGGATGCAAGAAGCTTTTTGGCATTGCAGCGGGGCAAAGCCTAAAATCAAATCAACGAAAAATCCTAAACGTGCCACGCCGAGGGAGCTGGTAGTCCGGGGGTTCGGGGGAGAGGTCTCTATATCAAAAATTCCCTTTCAGCCCAGAGAGATGATATAGCTCCCCAGCGCGATTCGCCCTTTCATTCACTCGCACGCACCCAGCTGTTTTCGGGGCCTTTTTCAATGCATAAATTCATAATTCATGGGGCCAAGAAGGAGGCGCCCGAAGGAGGTGTGGAACGGGGGCGGAAAGCCCCCTGGAAGCCCCCTACAAATCAAGGAATAAAGTACTGACTCCCACTCAACTGCAATGTGTACCGTGTAAAGTCTTATTTTATGATATTTTTACTACATTTTCTGTTGATCCATAGTTACTTATTGAAATTGATAATACCTATGATAAAACAGGATAATCTATAAATAATTAAAATAAATTAATTAAGTGTCCGCTTATTTACTTTAAATCAATTTCTTTGTGAAATAAATACGACTGTTGAGCATAATTTGGGGAGGAGTTAAAAATCGTGGCTCCCTACTTTTCCCTTACCACTGAAAAGAAAACACATCCGCAAACTCTGCAAACGAAATCAAATACCCCAGAGCAGTAGGAAAGAGCCGTGGAAAATCGAGGGAAATTTTGGGAAAGTGGGTGGATTTACCATCCCTTCGTTGGATTTTGGCTTAGGACTCCTTTTTTTTTTGTGGAAACTGCAGCCTTTGGCGGAGTTTTAGCAACGTGCTCAATTAAGCGCCCACACCCACGCACAGCCACTAACACACACACAATAATACCAACACATGTACACCCAGAGGAAAAACATAGAAAATCATAATATTTTGGTTACTAATTAATCCCAAATATTAATTCATCGAATTAATTACAAAAATATTTTTATTTATATTAAAATCTTGTGTTTAAAAATTGTAAAACTAAATGTTTTTAAATGTTATGTATTTGCAACTTTTTCTCTGGGTGTATAGACGAGCACATTATGGTGGAAAAGTTTTTTGGCATGGCACGTGGCTGGCCGCTAATATTTATGGCAATTAGTTTTAATAGTTTCGCTTGTACATTTCCATGTAAAGTTGTAAACTCACTCATCTACCATCCATTTTGACTGTCTATGTGTGTAGTTTTAACAACTGCTTAATGTTGTTTACAATTTGTTTATAATATTGCAATAATTGAGCGTTTTAAATACTGAACATTCAAAGTCTGAATTTGTTTCGCATACTTTTGGGAGCGCCTAATGACATTTAAATGGAGAGCTGAATGTCGAATATGGAACGTTTTTCATGTATGGAAAATAGTCAAATTACAAATAGGAGGGAATAAAAATGTTAAATTAAATAATTATAAACAATTAATTAAAATATCCACATAATTTATGTCATCATACCACTTCAATTCCGTATCCCCAGTAGCATTTATCAGAAATGTCAGTCTTTCTGAAAATATTCTCGAAAACTATTCAAAATTAATTTATAATGCAATATTAAGATCACAGACCCACAATAGCCATGAACAAAAGGTATGATATGGAATGATTTTAGTTAAATAAACTGATGACTTGCCTCTCAGCAACCTTTTCCAACTGGCCCTAAAAATAAAACAATATAAAATGATATTATGCATTTGAAAAAAGTTTGACAAGGCAACTCCATTCGTCACCCAAAAATACTAGACTTTGAAAATGCTGCAGACCAAAAGTATGCAAACTGATTTCGTTATTTATCAAGCGCCCGCAAAACCGCCGAGATTGAAAAAGCAACTGCAAATACAAGCCGAAAATGAGGATCGCTGCAACTTAAGCCAACTTTGTCAGCTCTCGATACAACACAAAAATACCGAAAACGAAGAGGAAACCTTGGGAATTCTATCGAGGGAGGAGCTACAAGTTCAAGAAAAAAATTCCCCCATGACCAAACAGCCTCGAAAGAGACGCATAGCACCGCAACCTCCTCCGAAACCCCCACCGAAACCCAGAAAAAACCGGGGGGAAAAAGTCCCCAACGATGACCACTGTGCGTTCATTGAACAGCTTTTTGCAGAAACCACTGAAGCGGCAGCAAAAACTACAGTGGTTGTGGGTAAGCTCGGTCTTGGTAAAAAAAACATGCAATATTTTGCCCTCGACGTTGCCGCTTTGCTAATTAGTACTTATATTTTTGCCAATTTTGGGTATGCTGAGTTTGTGGATCTGTTTGTCGAAAGGTGTATAGATAGAGCACAGACTACTATAAAAAATGTTTTTTGGGTTGTCCTCTACTTGAAAATGTTTATGAACCTTTAACCTCTTTAATTTAATGCCCTAAATGTTTATTATAATCTAAGATATTTTTTAAAAATCTTTGGATATTTAAATATTTGAATATTAAAGTAACTAAAGTTAAGATATGTATCTTCAAAAATCAAAATCTTAAAAACTTATTTTTGGTTCTTAAAGGATTTTTTAAAGTAGTTATCCTTGTGTAAGTAGGCAGTATTTATTATATCCAGAATAATCAAAGGCATTGCTAAATACTTGTACTTACGATCTTAAAATATTATCGGTTTTCCGTCGTATTTTTCCATGTAGGCCAAGGGTATTTCTATCGTCGATCATATCTCATATGATCTTTTTCACGTTTCTGCTCTGCTTTCGTTTCATGTAACTCGAGCTTAGGACCGTCAACAAAAAAGTGTATATATGCATATATATATATTTCTCTGGCGGTTCTCCGATTTGCGTTCTCTCTATATCTATATGTTCACTCTCTCTGTCTCTGTGTCTCCCTCTCTTTCGCTTTTGTTGTGCGGCTTTTGACTTTCCAGTGGGTTTCAATTCCAAACCAGTTGGTTGTTAGTAACGCTTTGAACTCGCTTCCGCGCAGATCGTTCCATGTTTGAAATCGTAAAGCCCTCTGGAAAAATATATATTACCAAAATAAAAACAAAAACTACATACAGAAAAATGTGAAAAGTGGCTGTTTTTGCGGGAAAAGTGTGAAAAGTGACTGTTTTTGAGGGAAAAGTGCCTAACAAGTGTCAAAAGTGGCAATCTACAGGTGTTTCTTTGGGGTTCTTTGGCCACTTTCTTATATCTGAGAAAAATGGGGAGTTGGAAAAGTGCCTTTTCCTTTGTTATCGGGGCTCATCTTTACAGTTTGGCCTTTGTTTTGCTTTCAATTTGCCTTAATTGCCCATGGACAACAAATTAAACAATTTACTTTTGAAAGAGAGAAGGCAACTGACGCCAACGCTTTTTTTCCCTGAAACGAAAACCCCCATCTCTTTTCTTCGTAACCAAAACCAGTTTTTTTGGGTTCTGTTTTGTACGATTTTCTTTGTTTACCTTTTGGGGGATTTTCTCGAACCTTTCCCATTTTCATTTTCATTTGGCCCGCAGCAAACACACACCTTTTTTTCCCCTTGACCATTTTCCATATAGATTTTCATAATTTTGCGGCTTTCCAGTTTTCCGTCTCTCTGAGATATTTCTCTTTTTTTTTTGGTTTTTGGTTTCGGCTCTCTTTTGGCTTCCAGTGGCGCCTTGTTTTTATTTACTTTTGTTTAATTATTATTTCTTACACATGTCGCTTTTTTGTGAATGAGCCATCGCCGTCGCGGATTAATGGCATATAAATCATTTTGAGCCCCAGTCGGCAGACTGTTTTATTTAATTCCAAATATTTGAGCAGCGAGCTCATCGCACTTTCGGCTCTTTGGTGAAAACTATTTAGGGAAAAAAAAGATAAAAAAGCAGAAAAAGTATTGAACTGATTAAAACCAATAAAAAAGCGATCTTTACAACTATCTGAATTTATATTTTAATATTAAAAAGCTATAATATATCTCTTAGTTTATTGTATTAATATTAAAATTTTATTATTTTTGTTATATTTTGATTTATCGTATAAACGCACACAATTAAGTTCCTTTAACTTACTTGAATTTCTTTCAAGATCTTTGCGATCTTACATGCAATCTATCTACTTCTTAATGTAACTTGTCTATTTCTCAATTTAACCCTAATACTTTAAACTGCTAACTGAAAACAAAGACGACGTGGTCAGTTTGGATTACACCGATTCGCTAGAGTACCACAATTGCAGCAGCGATGATTGTTGCTATGCCTCCAACGATACCCTAACTCAGCATCAAAATTTGGGAATGCAGCAGCAGCAGCGACAGAGGCAACTTCATCATCATCCACATCATAACAATCATCATACCCATCAAAATAATCGCCACTATCCCTACGATCGGAGATCGTTGTGCACGAGTTGTTCAAGCAATGATTCCCTATTCACAGATCCCGTCGACGAGCTGATCATAAACAAGCACTATTTAAATGCAGCTAAAACGGAAATAAATCAGAAATCGAAACGCGATCGTCCACTGAGCGAAATAAGCGTGACTTCGGTGGACACACTATCGCCGAATACGGCGAAGGCAGTTCTAGAGCTGCAGAAACGCTGTCGAGCCGATAAATTGGCCTGCCTGAGCTTAACCCGAGTCACCTACCTCAGCATCGCAGCCAATGATCTGCAGGAGGTCGATCCGGATCAGGATCGGACGGATCAGGCAGCTATATTGCTTAATACCGATCTCTTGGTAGCACCCAATAGCCCGGCGGAAAGTTCGCCGGACGAGGAACTAATGGCCCTGCAATTGGGCAAAAAGTTGGCCCAGGTTTTGGGCAGTGGATCGGGAACTCCTTTGACACCGGGAAACATGGAGGGATCGGCAGGTACCAGGGTGGATTCGCCCCTGGGAAATGGCGAACTCTTCAACGTCTCCAAGGCCAAAAAGGTCGAGCTGCAGAACCTATCGTCCCGATTCACAGCCGCCGTCAGTCAAACACCGCCAGGTGTTTCATCATCATCAACACCAAACGAAACAGGTAAGAATAGATTTAATAAATGGATTAACTCAGGAAGAAATATTCAATCGATGGGTGGAAAAAGTACGATTAAAATGCTTAAATGTAGCAATAAATAATATTAAATTTATTGATGCATTTTTAAAATAATTATTTACAATTTAAATGGAAACAAAATACTTCTTTGTAAATATTATTATTTCATTAGCGAAAGAAAAGGGCGATAAAAATAAATAAAAAATCTCAAATTTATTTATAACTATTTAAATATTTTATTTACAATTGAAATCAAGTTTTTACTTGATGAAATGAAATGAAGTAGTGATGAAGTGTAAACAACAATTTCAACTAATTACTTTTTATTTATCTGTTATTAAAGCTTCTTGTTTATTGTGTGTGTGCGTGTGTTTTTGTCCCGAGGACAACAATTAATTTAATTTTAAACGACCATCCATTCAGGCAAATAAAAAACATTT
Organism: Drosophila pseudotakahashii; assembly: GCA_035046095.1. Classification (NCBI taxonomy): domain Eukaryota; kingdom Metazoa; phylum Arthropoda; class Insecta; order Diptera; family Drosophilidae; genus Drosophila; species Drosophila pseudotakahashii. The sequence continues at coordinate 1,735,834 of JAWNOE010000198.1, forward strand.
TAGACAAAAGGGGCAATTTTAAACTATTGATAAAATATGCAAAGTGTTTAAAGCAATTTAAAGATTTTCCGATAAAGTTCATTGTTTGGTAAAATCTGAAATTGAATTAGTAAACAGAGTTTAGAGCAAATAACCGATTAATAAATCGAAATTCAATTAATCGTATTACCCCCTGACAAGTGAGGTTTGAAAACCACATGGGAATTATTTAAGTAGGCCTATTCCCTCCGCTAACCTTTAAAAATGCCAATCTACCAGTTATTTGGCCTTGTTTGTTGTGTCCCACTTGTAGCCATATGTGTGCTCTAGAAAGTGGTCCTTCAGCCGAAAAAAAACAGGATAGAAGAAGGAGAAATGTCCAAAGGTTGTCCCTTTTTTTGCTGAGCAGATTGTTGCTTATTTCGCTCTGCGCCAATTTCAAAGGTAAACACGGCTCGCACCGAAGTGCTTGTCAAACTGTAGTTTTGAGTGTTGTTTCCCTCTTTCGAAATTGAAGTGCCCGTCGTCCTCTTAAAAGGTGGGAATGCGAATTTACGCCTAAACACATCTTAAACATTCAAAATAAATTTTATTTCGGTGTATTTTTCATCAATGACTTTTTAGGAAGTAAACAAAAATGATTTTCTTTTTTTCTGCAACACCAATATTTTTATAATAAAATCCCAAATATTAAGTAATTACTTAAAAATTATAGAAACTTCCCTTTTCATCTCAGAGTAAAAGAAAACAGCAAGAGTAAAGGGTGTTGCCCTTAGACCTTAATGCAAAGTTTTTAATTAACTCATGTAGCAACAGCCTTACCATTTTCCCCTTTTTTTTCACCAACCAACACTCTATGTTTTCAAAACTGATCCGATCAGCAGCGCTTTAAAAAACACAAAAAAAAGCGCGAGAAAAATGTGGAAAAAAAAAGATTGAATAAAAACAAGCAGGGACCCAAAAGTAATTATTGGCACATTTATGCAAGGACTCGTTTTCCTCTGGACCCCCCTCCCCCTCCCCCGCATGATATTTTAAATATATAATTGCCCCCGAAACTGCGAGTATTCCCCGCTCCGAAATTCACCTAATTGCGTTGGCTCGATAAACAAAAAATAAACAAAAGCGAACATGGTTGGCTGCTCTTTCCGGCCCTCTGGGCTGGGGGTATCGCCCCATATACCCCAGGAAAAACCGAAAAAAAAACAAAAAAATACTACCTACCAACACAACAAAAAAACATTTGTAAAAACTTAAAAATTGCAAACACGTCTTCATTGTTTACAAAATGTTGGCCGGAAACAGGCGCTTCAGGCTCAGAGCTTCAGTTTCCTTTTTGCCCCTCCGACTTTGTTGATAATTCCCCATTGTGGCTCCGCAGGGAAGCAAGCAAAAATTCCGAAATGAAAAAAAGAAGAAATGGAAAGTTTAAATTTTAATTAAATCATGTTATATAGAATGATGCACGCGGGAGTTATCCGCCGAATCGGAAGAGCGGGGAAAAGGAACCACTTGGGCACAAAGTCAATGATGATGGGCTGCGATAAGTGCTCCACAGGGTCTACTCAATCGGCGGGGAGGGACCATAAAAATTTGCTACACGAAATCAAGGGACCAGGGGAAAATTTAATGCACTAGGAAAATTATATGTTTATTTTTTGAGAGGGGGGGTGGCAGCAGGCGTCATGAATTTCGATTTAATGAATGTAAATCATTTGAAAATTGACACGGAGAGCGAGGATTCTTAAAGGGCAGGAATCAAAGCTTAGGAAAATATTTGTAAATTATCTCTGTAATATTAGTATTAAAATCCCAAGATGAAGTGTTTATTTTTCGGAAGGTTCAGTATTTTAGATTGCTGCCGTTCATAAATTTCGTTATAATGAGTATAAATCATTTAGATATTGGCACAATTTAAATGTGCTTCAATTGGGAAAAACGCTTAAAATTTATAAAAATATTTTATTTTGTTCTTGTGCTTCTAAAACATAAACCTGCAGCTTTAAATTTCCTTTCAAATACCAGACTATTCAGAATTTCCCGCCCACCAGGGCAAACATGATAAATGATTGGTGTATATTCTACAATTTAACCAGTAATTATGGGAAGTGACTTATGCGCTGCCAGGAATACATTTATCCTCAATTTTTCACTTATTTAAGCATCGCGGGAATTTCTATACAAATTTATCCAGCTAATGCCATTTGCCTCGTCATTCATTCGTTCGTTCCTTCGTTTACTACAGGAGCTACAGGACTTTCGGGACCTTCGTCGTCGTCGCTGGAAACGCAATCAACTGTTATAATTTCGTTTAAATCATCTCAAACACCTGTGCAGTCTCAAACGAATTCTGCAGCAGCACAAGCAGCATCAGCCTGTGAAAATGTTGAGGATGACACGGCGCCCCTGCCACTCCCACCGCCTCCCCCCGGCTTCGGCACGCCCACCACGCCCCTTTTGTCGAGCAATGTGCTCAAGAAGGTCGCCAGCTTCACGGTCGAGAAATCTTCGGCTGGCAATAATAGCTCCAATCCCCCGAATTTGGTCCACCCCGCCAATGATGAGACCACCCTGCTGGCCACTCCAATCTCATCTTCGCTGCTGGTGGCAACCCTGCCACCAGATATCACTGGGGGCGTGGCCGGAGGAGGTGGAGCTGGTTCGCGACGCGGCTCATCTTATGTACCGGAAAAGTTAAGCTTCGCTGCATATGAAAAGTTCGAAGGTAAGTTTGCCCAAATATTCGTGCTTAAATACTCTAAAGTTAGAGAGTGGGTATGCGGAAGGTCTAGCTGAGATTGGGAACTATTCAAGGGCAATCTATGATATTCCAAAGATATCTACAAAATATCTATATAACCTAAAAAAAAACATTGCAATAAATAAATAATTTTTTAAACCTACATTTTATTTAACATTTTATAATATTAATTTAATATGTCTTAAAAAAATGCAGTAATTTTTATTTTAAGAGGTGGAATACATAAGCAGTAAATATTTATAAAAACATGCAATATAAATGTTGAAATGTTTTATTTACTATTTTAAAATAGTAATACATGTAGCAAAGGGTTTTAGAAATTTCAAATTATTTTAGGGCATAAGTAAAAATTGTTTTCTTGATATTTCTTTTCATTTCGTTTGCAGAAAATCTCTTAGAGTATTAACTCAGTGCTCTCGCTTTTTTTGAGCTGAGCTTTATGCTTCAATCTGCGACTTCAGTGAAGCGTTGCCAAAGGCAGGAATATCGAAAGAAAAAAAGGGCTGGGGGAAAGGGATTTTGGCGGGAGAAATATAAAGGTTACCTCTGCGATTTCTGCGCATTTACTGTTTGCCTTTTGTGTCGTTTCTCGGGAAACATTTAATTTTATTTCCCTTTCCGTTTTTCTTCCCTTTCATTCTTTCTTTCCTCTTTTTTTTTCTGCCGGTGCTCCACGTTTGATTGCGTTTGTTGTTTGCTTAAAGTTAACAATTAATTTGCCTGCTTCAGCTCCAGCACACTTTCCCACCCAACCCCTCATCGCCCACTGCTTGCAATTTTCCTTCTGGAAATCAGTCAAGAAAAGCAAGCCAAATCAAGTTGAATGATTGCATAATTGGGAAATTTTGTATGTAAATAGAGGAGAGGGCAAAACTTGCCAGGTTAACATTTTCGCAAGTGTTTGAAGTGCACACGCATATATAAATTCGACGTATTCTATTCTAGTTCCACCTTCCTCGCAGACCAAAAATGTGTGGCATACTTTCAGGGAAAAGACTTTAAATTCGTCTCCCAAGAGTGAAAATCTGTGGAATTTTTGCACATGAGAGAAAAGTTGTGTCTGTACAGTATTCACTCTGTAAGTAAACTAATTTTTCAAAATTATTTACTATAGAATGTTTAAGGTGTCTACTTATTATAATACATTTTTATTATGTATTTATTTATTATTAGTACTGCAAATTTTGAACAAAAATAATTTAAATAATTTCCCCCTCTTTCTTATAACTTTTTATCATATTTTCAGCGTAAAGAATCTTTAATTTCCCAAATAGATTACTTCTCCAAAAGTTCTGAATATCGAAAGTCTACTGTTAATATTAATATTCTTTGCTCACATTGTTGTTCGTTCGAAAATTCCGTCTGCAAATTTCCGGCTCTGGGTCGAAACTATTTTCAAAAATCCCCCAACTCATCCCCAAAAATTTCCAAAGTGAAAAGCCTGCCAAACTTTCGCTTCAAACGCATCGCGGGCATTTTGGAGGCGCAGTTTTTGACACATGCCACGCCCATCGGGGGGCGGTATGGGATGGGGGGCAAAAAGCGCTAATTGGTAAGCTCATCGTTGTCAGCCTTCCCGCTTTTCAGCACCCGGGGATCCTGATCCTCCGCCATCATCATCATCATCGTTGTCGTCTGCTGCAAATTAATGCAAACAAACATTTTAACGCCTCGCTGGGCAACCAAGCGGCGAAGAAGAGAAGCTGCAACAAGGGGTGCGAGGGGGGGGGCGGTGTATTTTGGGGAAAAAGTGGGGGGATTGCTGGTCACGCAATTTGCTGCACTTGGAAAAAAGCTAAACACAAACTATAGAAAATTTAATTTTTTCTTCTAGATATTTTTTTTAAGAATATAATTTTATTTTCATAGTAAATAAAAAGAAAATCAAATTCTTAAATAGGTTTTTTTTTAATTTTCTGTGAAATATTGGTTTATGATATTATATGATATATTAACAACAATAAAAACAATGAGCAACAAAAGTAAAATTATGTACATATTTATCTTTATATTTTCAACGAAGCATTTCACTACATTTTTTCCCCCGGTGCATCTTTCGCATCTCGCGTTTTCCTCGTCGACGTCATTGTCTCTGAAGTGGCCATCAATTCTTCGTGGCTTTTCAGGAAGATGGGATGCGACTGGGAAAATTCGGGATGGACGGGGATAAAGGCAGAAGCTGTTTGTCGCGACTTTTCATCAGGCAACGTCCGGCACCGCTTTTTGGACCAAAAATCTGATTTATATGCCCGACAACATCACGTTCGCCAGCTTCGCTCGGATGAAGTGATTCTGGCCGGGATGAGGGCCAACAATTCGGATGGCGAAAGCCAACTTGAAGGAGCTCTGCCTGCCAGCGAGTACAGACGACAGTGCTTTCGGCCAAAGCGTAATGAAACAATATTTTTGTATTTTGCTGAGAGGAAGTAGCTGCTATAAAGTTCACTTCTACTTAAAATACCCCGTAATTGCTGGTTTTTGTAGTCGAAATTAGGGGGGAGATATGCTTTATTTTAGATATTTCCAAAAAAAAATATAGCGAAATTATTAAAGGGAACAAATTTAAACTTTATCGAAAGGGTTCTTCAAGAAAATATGAAATATTTCACTTATATATATATCATTTTATATTTCTTTAACTTATATACCTGGGTACTTTTGGAGTCGCTTTAACCCATTTCTTCGCTGCATCCTCATTGCTTCATTTTGCATTCTGCTTTGTGGTTTTGTGGCATCGTTTCGCTCTCATCCGTTTTGTTTGTCGGTATGAAGAGAGCGAACGGCACTCTGCCGTTGATGAATGCAACGCATGCATGCGTAAGGCGCCAAAAACCGCTGCCACCCAGCGCACCACCCACTTCTAAGCCGCCCTCACCTCCCAACAAGCACCCCCTTTACACTTAAAAAAAATCGATGTGATTTTTAAGTGTTATTAAAGAACCCTTTTTTAATTAATAACAGATAAATATATAATTTGAAAGTCCCTATTGAATTAGTATGTCCAAAAAATGCAGTAAACATTTTGTTTTACAAAAAAAAAAGAAGGTAATAAAATATTTTAAACAATATTTATTTTTCCGTGTGTGGTTGCTGCATTTGCCTAGCAAGCAGTTATGCAAATTTGCTGTGCGTCGTCGGTGGCGCAGTTTTCATCAAAACTCGAAACCCGTTTGCCACAACGCCGCGATGGCGCCAGCAATAAAGGCCAAGCGCAGCAACAATAGAAAACAACGACATTTGGAGCGGGAACAACAAAGATACCGCCTGCTGATGAGGGTGAGGATGAGGATTGGGTCACCAATGACCAGCTAAGCTGGCACTTCCTTCCGGCCCGTCCCCCCAAAACGATGCCATCATCGATATCAAAATGGCAATCCTCTGGCATCAACTTTGCATATGATCTTGTGAGCTCAATTTCAATCGGTTCGGGAGGGGAGTATCTACATCCTGGTGATGGAAAGGAAATATCGTGGTCCTTTGGAGAATATCTTAATTTTAGAGGAGCTCTCAAAAATTTTAGATTTTTTAATTTTTAAATTGGATAATTTACTATGCATGATATTATTTATTGTTAAATTATTATAGAAATTTTTACTTTGCGTTTAAATGCTTCAAATGTGTAACACACTTGATAAACTGTCATTTGTATATCTCTATTCAGTTTACTTTTATTTTTTTGTATTTATTCAGATTATTTATTTTTCACTTTTAAGTAAACACACCTCGTGGTGCAGTTTAAAATTATTGATTTGCGTCACTCAATCTTTAAATGCGCCCTATCAAACCGATTTAATCTATCACTGTTCACATCAATTTCACAGACACTATCAGTCAGGCTTTCCAGTTATCTAAAGTTCCGAACAGAGCAGCACTTCACTTAGGGGTTATTAAAAGATAAAGCTGCTGAAAAACCAAAACAAACTTGTAGAAATTTAGAAAGGGGGAATAAACGTTTGAATCAGTTCAATTTAGGCTGAAATTTAACCCCGATGATTAAGAAACATAATGACGTACCTAAAAAAAAGTTTGCAGTAAATTTAGACAAATGATTCAAAGAAATAGAAAAGAGAGCGATGAAAATACTATCAAATAATAACCATTACTGATAAAGTAGGCGACCTTCTCAGGGCCACCTAATATTACTCTATTTGTCTAGTTTTCCCTCTCTCAACAACTGAAATCTAATCTATACTGAGGAAAAAACAAAATTTAAATCTAAAACATTTATTAAATATTTAAAGATTTTATATTCATAAGAGAAAATATATCTAAGGATTTTTAAAATAGTCTATTTTTACTTATAATATTTTTAGCAGTTTAGTAATATTATATTTGAATTTCTTTGAATATTTTTAAATGTTGCTAATATACCCATGGCTTTTTAATTTTAAATATATTTTTTATAAATATTTTCTTATTATATTTATATTTTTAACTTGTTATTTCTGCTCAGTGTTCTAAGCAGACGTTGTCGAGAGGGTCGCAGTTGTCATGTTCAAGGCATTGATAATGCTGATAACTTTTGACAACACTTCAATTTTTGCACTAATCGAAAAACACACTGTTGAATTCGCGTAGGCAGTTTTAATTTGCTATTAGACGGAGAAAGTTCAACTAGGTCTGTGGATCTAGGAAACAGAAAAAAGTACTACATATATGTCCAGTGCCCTGAGCAACGTTTGGTGTTCTCTGCTGGCAAAGCAGCCATCGAAGGAATTTGAATTCGAATTCGCATCGGAAGGAGAAACGCAATGGAATGCCCAGGAGGATGTTGCCAATCTACCGCCACATTATCTCCAGCTAATGTCATTGGCCGCCTGGCGGGCGCAGAAAACTCGATTTTCCCGGGGAAAACAGGAGAAGGAGGAGCCGGAGGAGCCACCAGCTGAGGTCTCAGGAATTAGCCTACGCATCCGACGGATACGCATTGACCTGCTCGAGATCTCGACCTCCGACCCAAAACATCTGCTCCGGCTGCTACTGCAAACTGTTTCCCACTCATACGCTGACAGCCAGCGTAAGTTTGTTTCTTTGTTGGATTCTTTTTTTTTGGCTACAGAAAAGTTTATTTGGGTTCTTAGTTGGCTGAGAAAGTCCCTCAGTTATGGGGAGAAATAAGAGATCTTAAAGAGAAATCCCAAGTGATATTGATCTTAGAAAACATAAAAAAAAATTTTTAGGAACACATTAAATAATATGATAAGATTATTTCATATAAAAAAATATTTCCTTTCATCAATATTTAAAATCAGTAGCTTTATATTATATCTTAACCATTAAACCTTTTTAATAACCAAAAATGAATCAAAGATTTATATCTTATATTGCCCTCAACTGTGATAATTTGTGGACTCTTTTAATAAGCAGGCTTTTCTTTGTTTATCTTATCGATCTATTAGTCATGGGACTTAATAACAAGAAAGACACATGATTAAGTGGACTTGTATGAAAGTTCGAAACTGCACATGGTTCATTCATAAATACTTATAATATACCTATACTTAAAAAAATGTAAAAAATCTTAAAGATTTTTTCATATAAATAGTAGAGTATCTGTTTTGTGGCCCCACCGATAAGGATTATTTTCCCTTCAGCTTGTTGTCTGACTTTTAGCCCAGAAAATTATTTATTCCACATTTTTTAGGGCTCTCCGCTTGGGAGTTGCTTTACCCCCAGGCGTCTCTCACCCATAAATCTCTCTGCTTAGTGGCTGCAAGTTTTCCTTTATTTTCTCGGAGAAAGAGTGAATAAGTGGACCAGCTGTGATCAAAGTTATTTCATTCAGTTACAACTGTTTTTTTTTCCTTTCGTTGTTTTTCAGGTCAAATGCTGGTGAAATGGCTAGTCTCAACGATGCAAAGCAACCCGAAGAGTTCCATCAGCGACACAAATCAGGAGCTTTTCAATTCTCTGGCGATGCAATTCTGCAATAATCTCAAATATGTCGGCGTCCTCAAGCAGATCTCCAATGAGCACTTGGATTGCGGATTCAGCGTGAGTTCAATGCACTTTTATTCCCCGGAAATTGGTCATCTCTTTTGAGGGAAGGGGTGGCCTTTTGAGGGGAGGTTCCTAACTCTGAAGGGTGCTAACAGGGCGGAAGTTGCCACGGCTTTGCCGGAAATGATGACAGCGCGTTGCGTTTGGACTGGGGCTAAAAGGGTGAAAAATCGGTGTGAGGGGTGAAGCAGATCTAAAGGGGCAGCTAAACTAACTTTCAAGTCATTAGCGTTCCAGGAAAAACTATTGATAATGACTGTCGCTTTGGCACTGGGCGAAAATAGTGGATATTTTATATATATTTCAGAAAATATATGGGGAAAAAGGAATTTACAATCTAAGTTTAACTTTAGTGTTAATAAGTAAAAGGTTTAAAATCAGATATTTTTAAAAAATATTTCTTTCCATAGTAATTTATCTACAGTACATTTTTACATAAATTTAGGAACAATCAATAAATTTTAATATATTTATTTTTTAAAAACACATAAAAGAGAACCCCTTTGAGTCAAATTGGAAGTTTTGTAATCTGTGAATTTTGACTGCCTAATCGTGGCTAATTTTGCCAGTGCTCCGGATGGTCCGGATTTAATCCCCGAGGCCTGTTGGGCGCCAGGACCTTCAACTTATGGCCTCTCTCTGTATAATGTTACTCATACGCAGCGTTGTCCGTCGCTCGTCGAAGTTGCAGCGAAAAGTTGTGCAAAACTGAACCGCAAAGTTGTGCCCGGAAATTAGCAATTCCATTGCAAAAAAAAAAAAAACGAAAGAAAAAATATAAAATAAAAGGGAAGACCAAGCCTTCGCTGCACTTTCATTTCGACCGAGCTACAGCGGTTGTCCATCTAACCCCGGCCACGCCCCCTTGACCCCCCGCCCCCCTCTGCCCGCCTGCAAGTGTCAGAAGTTGTTAAAACTTTACAGTCGGCAGCCGTCAACTATCAAAAGCCAAGTTCTCTTTGCCAGCATTAACAATTTTACGCTTTCGCTGTTGATTTTGTTGTTTTGCTGCATGCGAAATTATGAAACCAAAACTGGACACTGAAAAAAAAATATTTTAATTAAAATTATAAATTGTTTTTTAGAAAGTTCTAAAACATTTTTGAAACACAAGTTTGATTTTTCAAGTTAAATGTATATTTAAATGGATTAAAGGATTAGAAAATTAATAATTATAATGATCATAAATTTAATTATAATTATTCAAATTAAATACTAAACTTAAAAAAGTGTGACAAAGAAATTTCTAAGATTTTATAAAAGCGTAAAAAATAATGCAGTAAGGGAAACCTTGTCTTTCCAAATATACTGTTGCATACTTCTAGACACCTTTATAATTTATTTTAAATTTCTAGTGATTTCTGTGATAACGTTGATTTCGTTTACTATTTAATTCCATAAAATTTACACACCATTCTTATTTTTCCAAGTGCAAAGAGAAAACCGAGACCTTTAATATCACCCAGCTGAAAATGGCCGTTTCCTTTTTATCCACTCGTTCTTTGTCCAACTCTTTGGCAAACCCAACCATCTGGCGATGGTCATCTTCATCTGCCGGCCTAATGGACTCCATAATAGTTGGCTATATCATCGGGCCCAGTTTAGCCGGGCATTTACCATATACCATTTAGCATTTAGCACTGCTCTTGACCAGAAAGCTAAATAAACAAGCAGTTTGGGAAAAAGGCGGAAGGCTTTAATTGCCCAAGAAGCTGACCCCCATTTACATTTCGAGGGCTGTAAACCGAGACCCAGTTAAGTGTTATTAGACAGGCGACAGCAGGAACAACACAACACAACCGAGCAGCACTGAAATACCGACAACAAGCAAGGAACAACCAACAACCAAGAAGCAACAACCAACAACGTACAACAACCAAAAGCCACCGCAAATAATGAAGCACTAGATATAGCCCTCAAATTAGTTTAGGCCAAAAGTTTTAGCCACAGCAGCTTAACCTCAAATCCCTGAGAGGCCCAAACATAAGCACATACATATACGTATGGCCAACAAAAAAGGGGGCGGGGCAAATCGGGGAAGGAGGGGGCGGCAGACGACACCGTTAAGTGATTTTCTATGTGATGATACTTGAGCTCAAGATTATGATATCACGAATTTCTTCAACTGGCTGCCAACTAGATATATATACATATATATATGTATATATATCTGACGACGTCTCCGATGTCTCTGAAATTTGTTCGAACTTTTTGGGCAACAGGCCAGCTCACGAGGGAGCGAAAGAGAGGGAGACAGTGTGTCAAAGGTTCGTTGTTCGACTTTGACTTTAGTTGGTGTTTTATTTGTACAGTACTTAATCGCTATTTGGTGATTTTTGGGTGATAGATATTATAAAATATTAGGTGTAAATTAAATCAACGAGTATTTTGTTGCATACTTTTAGACAAATCTTTAAGTGATTTAAAAACTCTCAAGATTTTCTAAGGACATCATTTATGAATTAGAATTAGCTATTAGTTATTGTCTTCTGGATTTTTTTATTATATTTTTAATATTTTATAAATGTTTTAATAATGTTAAATGCGAAAAATTAAATTTATTTTCGGGGCCTAACGAATAAATTAAATAGATTTAAAATACATTTTATTAAATACTAATACTTCCAAAATTTTGCCACGCTTTCTTATATCTGCCAGGTATTACTGTACTCATATATCTTATTTTTTCCTTACGCCATAGTCCCTTCTGTTTCTTTGTGTTATTGTTGCTGCAGCCCATTGAAAGTTTGTGCGTTTTTATTACTCGTAGTCAAAAGTTTTTCCCTTCCCCAACGACTAGAGTATTATTCTTTGGGTTCTGCCGGAACAAACGAAACTTTGATGCAGAAATGAGCAAACTGGATTTGAATGTGCAATGTGAACTACTAAGAGTTCGTGTCTATTGGTTTCTTAGGCTGCGAGTGTGCGTACGCGTGTTCGATTGTTGTTTAACTATATACATTACATATCTATATATATATATATTAGGGGGATGTATCAAGTGGCTGATGGGATTAGACTGAATAGAATTCGATGATGTTGTTGTTAATTAAGTGGGAATTGGGAAACAACCAAGCTGGAAAACTGGCTGAAATTGTGTTATAATCACATATTAAGTGGCGAAATCAAAGGTATGTAAGCAATGTTGTTGTTCTGGGTATTAATCCCTTGAAACTTAAACATTTAACTGATTTGTAGCTGATTTTTGGTTACTTGGGAAAATTTTATCCACAATTAATAAATTTTGAATATTAATGTAATACCTCAAAAAGAAAAAAATATAAATTTAGAGCAGCATTTTCTCAGCTAATTTTCACCCTTTTTCCATTTTTTCACAACTGCACTTTGCATTTTTCGATAGTTTGCTCACCTTCATGTGGTGTTGGGTTGTACTCCACTTACTTGTGGGTTTCTTGGGTTACTCCGGTCTGCTTCGGTTCTTTAAAATGTGCAAACAACATGCAAATCGCTGGCAAACACTTGGGCACAAATGGTGTAAAGTGCGATAAACTTGACTCGTCTCCCCATTCCCTCTATAAGGATAAACCCCCTTATGGGGATGGGTGTGTGCGTTCATCTACGAAATCAGCCATCGGGACAGGATGTTGCACTTGATTTGCATTTGTCAAGTTCTCAGTTCTTTGACTGATTAGCGTTGACTGACTGAATGTGTGGGTGTGTATCTATGTAACTATGTATCTATGTCTCGGTTTGAGCACCACTTGTTAACGGCATAATTAAATGGCAATTTTAATTGCATTTGTCATCCTTGTGGCACTCGTTAAAGTGACATTTTAACGGAATTTAATATTTTTGTAAAGTGCTATTTAACATATAAGATTCTTAAATATTTTATATCTTGAATTTTAGACCAGAAAAACTTAAATAAAATGTACATTATTTTTATTTCCTTTTCTTCCATTTCCTTTAAGTCTTGACAACTAGAAAATAGTATTCCCACAGTGGGACTGAAAAGTCAACGGCGACATGCACCATCAAAATCAAAGGAGTTTTGCATGCTAAGAATATACAAGACCCATTGCAGAAAATAAAGCGAACTTAGGCCAACTTAGGTGCCTTTAAGCTTTCTCGCTTGTCGCTCACTGGAGACCACTTGCCGTCTCTTTCTCAGCACCTCTGGCTGTCCTTTTCTACTTAACGGGCAATTAGAAGTTATTGGTTGTCTATAAGGGAAGGAATAACAATTTGAATGGGTTTTAAAAAGCAATGAATTGGCTTCAATTTTTTTAAAATTTAAATAAGAAGGTTTCTTCTTATGATATTATTATTATTTATTAATAGTATTATTTAAAAGTATTTATTAAGATTAAAGTAAGAAATTCTTTTCAATCGTATAGGATTTCAAATGTAGTTTTTAAAGTATTTTTAAGAATTTTCTATAATAAGGTAATCAAAAATGCATTATTATATCAGTGGATCTAAAATCTAATACATAGTATCAGTGCGTTTAACTTAATAATAATATTTATATATTTATTCCCTAAACCTTATCCCTGACAACACATTAAGTAATGGATTTTAAATCTATAGATATATCTAATTTACTATTATTTTTTTCTAGCCCTATGAGATGTACCAATGGAAAAGCACGGAGCAGCCGACTACATCGCTCCCTCTGACACCCGGAAAACTGGACAGGGTGACGGCTTGGCCATTTTCCAGCACACCGTCGGGAGTTCGAGCCTTAGAATCGGCATCCCTGGGCACAGGTGCAATTGGTGGATCGCTGGCCACCATTGCCACTGCATCCACGGCAACCTCGGACAATCAGAAGACCCTGCAACAGATCCTAAAGAAGCGTCTCCTGAACTGCTCCACTTTGGCCGAGGTTCATGCGGTGGTCAATGAACTGCTGAGCAGTGTGGATGAGCCACCGCGACGTCCCTCGAAGAGATGTGTGAATCTCACCGATCTGTTGAATGCCAGTGAGGCTACCGTTTATGAATACAATAAATCGGGTTTGGAGGCGGCGGGTTTGAAGAGTTATGCGGATGTGGAAACCCAAACCGAAGGGGAGGATTGCGAGGGCTCCTGCATATGCGGGCAAACCTCGAAGGAAAATGGGCAGGAAATTGGTGAAAATAAGGAAAATGCACCGCCTCCACCTCCTCCACCGCCTCCTCCGCCACCACCTGTTTTCGGAATTCCTGCTCCTGCTACTGCTCCCTCCACCACCGCCTCCACCTCCTCCTCCCCCTTTGGCCAACTATGGAGCACCACCACCCCCGCCACCCCCTCCACCCGGCAGTGGCAATGCCCCGCCTCCACCCGCGCCCTTGGATGTGGGCGGGGCAATACCCCCTCCACCACCTCCCATGAGTGCATCCCCCTCAAAGACGCCGATCTCACCCGCACCGCTTCCCGATCCCGCCGAAGGCAATTGGTTCCATCGCACAAATAGTAAGTGTTGCAAAAAAATAATTACATTATTTATAACATAAATTTATGAGATTAACAGTTTAATTTCAAATGAAATATAAAAATAAAGCAATAGAAAAAACAAAAAACCTCAAAAAGTTTGGTTTCTCTTTGAATACAATATAAATATTGAACAACAAAATATATTAAAAAAATCTTTATAGGAAAGATTAATATACTTTGAATTTTATAAATAAAAATATTTAAAATTAATATAAAATTATTTGATTTTATACAATATAAAAAATCAAGTAGAAAAAAAATAAAAAATTAAATTTAGAAAAAGGATTTTTTCAAAAAGTTTAAGTATTAAAACTGTTATTCAAAATTATTTCAAACTCTGCTAGGAAAGATGATTTATTAATTTATTGGCCGAAAAGGCTGCAGTTCTAGGTATAAAATGATATTATAAACTGCCTTTCTAATCGAACATCATATTTTTCCAGCGATGCGCAAGAGCGCCGTAAATCCGCCGAAGCCGATGCGTCCTTTATATTGGACGCGGATCGTGACGAGTGCCGCCCCGCCTGCGCCACGCCCCCCATCGGTGGCCAATTCGACGGACAGTACGGAGAACAGTGGCAGTTCACCGGACGAACCGCCGGCTTCTAGTGGGGGAGAGGCCACGCCCACAGCTGCCCCACCGCCCACCAAGGAAATCTGGACGGAGATCGAGGAGACACCACTCGATAATATCGATGAGTTTACGGAGCTATTCTCCCGCCAGGCCATGGCACCGGTCAGCAAACCCAAGGAACTGAAGGTCAAGCGGGCCAAATCGATCAAAGTCCTGGATCCGGAGAGGTCCCGGAATGTGGGCATCATCTGGAGGAGTTTGCATGTCCCGTCCAGCGAAATCGAGCACGCTATCTACCATATAGACACGTCGGTGGTCAGTCTGGAGGCCCTCCAGCACATGAGCAACATCCAGGCCTCGGAGGATGAACTGCAGCGGATTAGGGAGGCAGCCGGCGGCGAAATACCCCTCGATCATCCCGAGCAGTTCCTTCTCGATATATCCCTGATATCCATGGCCAGCGAGAGAATCTCCTGCATTGTCTTCCAGGCGGAATTCGAGGAGTCGGTGACTCTGCTAGTTCGAAAATTGGAGACAGTATCGCAACTTTCACAGCAGCTGATCGAAAGTGAGGATCTGAAGCTGGTCTTCTCGATAATCCTCACGCTGGGCAACTATATGAACGGGGGCAATCGACAGCGAGGGCAGGCCGATGGCTTCAATCTGGATATTCTGGGCAAGCTGAAGGATGTCAAGTCCAAGGAATCGCACACCACCCTGCTGCACTTCATCGTTCGCACCTATATTGCACAGCGGCGGAAGGAGGGAGTGCATCCCTTGGAGATCCGATTGCCCATCCCAGAGCCGGCGGATGTGGAGAGAGCCGCCCAAATGGATTTCGAGGAGGTGCAGCAGCAGATCTTCGATCTCAACAAGAAGTTTTTGGGTGGGTTTACATGAGAATAAGTTGTATAAAAATAAGTTGTTTCAATAATTTGCTTTATCCATCATTTTTCAGGTTGCAAAAGGACCACCGCCAAGGTTCTGGCCGCTTCCCGTCCTGAAATCATGGAGCCCTTCAAGTCCAAAATGGAGGAGTTCATGGAGGGGGCGGACAAATCGATGGCGAAGCTCCACCAGTCGCTCGACGAGTGTCGCGAGCTGTTCCTGGAGACAATGCGATTCTATCACTTTTCGCCCAAGGCCCGCAGCTTGACATTGGCCCAGTGTACACCCGATCAGTTTTTCGAGTACTGGACAAATTTCACCAATGATTTCAAGGACATTTGGAAGAAGGAGGTCACCAGTCTCTTGAATGAATTGTGAGTAAATCTAGGAAATACCTTCGAAGCAAATTAATGATTATCTTTTCCGTTTGCAGGATGAAGAAATCGAAGCAGGCCCAAATAGAGTCCCGTCGCAACGTCTCCACCAAGGTGGAGAAGTCCGGACGGATTTCCCTCAAGGAGCGCATGCTTTTGAGGCGCGGCAAAAACTAGTTAGTTACATAGGCGCTCTAAGCAACGCGATAGCATTATATTTTTTATTTCTAGTTGCTTTTTATTATTACACTATTGCTAAGAAAAATTCTCGTTACATGGATTCATTCTCCACTAATCGTTAAGTTACAAAATTGTATAAAAACTTTAAACGCAGGCGTGGCTCTAAAAATAAAATGTCATCTTGCTATTGTGATCGTACTTTTACTGAAGTTTGTTAACTGCTTTTAGTCGTCTAAAATCGAAGGTGGTATTTTATTTATACAAGCTAATATAAATAAATATAAATATAGTACAATTTTGTTTTGGTTTTCAGTTTTAAAACACGCGCCTGGTTTTCCAGCCCTGGCTAATTTATCGTTAGTACCGACTATAAATGGATCACCCTGTGTCTCAGTTTTGATCAAGTTTTCTGGCGCCAAAGCTGAATTAAATTGGCCCGGGACAATACAAAAGTCAAATAATGGCACGAATACCTAGTTATTTAAAGTTTAAATATGGAATATGAAAATTATATTTAAAATCGTAGCAATCCATCCATTTCTTCGTGAGCATATGGTCACCCTGTTGCACTGGTCCAGTATTTAAATACCGAAGAAGAAAAAGAGGCATATCGATAGATTCTGAAATCGATTCACACAACAGCTGATTGTCCACAATAACAAACAAAAAATTAAACAATTTAATTTCGTAAACTTGGGTTTTTGAAATATTCATTTAACTATAATGCACCGATCCCATCCGAGCATTAGTCGCCGCAAGCACCTGATGAAGGAGATGATGGAGGACGACTACGCACTGCCCACGGAAAACCAGCAGATCGCGAGGGTCCTCAGCAGCCGCGGAAACAATCTCCACGAGGTGGAAACGGCGAAGGTGGAGGAAAACTTCCTAGGTGAGAGCGGGAGAATTATAAGAAGGTGACGATATTATAGCTTTGATTAAAAGCATCTCCTCTTCGTCTTCAAACGTAGCCAGATGGCCACCCATCTCACGACATTTGTTTCCTGCAGCATATCGTATTATCTTGTTCAATATAGAAATGTCTTGAGCCTATCAGCTCAAACTTTGGCGGGGGAACTTTCTCCGTTGTCACGGTCCTTGACTCCGGTGATGTTTTTCTGTTTGTCAGGATCTCCTTGATGGCTTTCTAGCTTATTTACCGACTCCTGCAGAGTCTGATCCATCTGATCTGATATCCATCTGATATCCAATCCTCCCTGTATCGACTTATATACCACCTCATTAATTGAAAATAAATATAATAGTTATTATCCTTATTTATAGTTAGTTATATTTGTAAAAATCATCAGCTTTGAATTCTAAAATCTATTTACTTTTTCAGTTTCAATGCCCAACAAATTCCGCAAGAGCATGTGGGTGAAAAGGGGCGACTTCCTGCTGATCGAACCGATTGAAGAGGGCGATAAAGTCAAAGCCGAAATCTGCAAGATACTCACCCCTGAACACGTCAAGGAATACACAAAAGCCGGAATTTGGCCGGAAAGGTTCACCAAGAAACCTGCCCAGGAGGAATCATTTAGCCAAAACCAAGGCGATTCTGATTTCGAAGATGATCTCCTGCCGAATACCAATCGTCCTGTCAATCAAGAATCCTCCGACGAAGAGGAAGATGAGGAAACATCCAGCGACGAAGACTGAAATTCCTTGTTTAAAGTACAAAAATTCAACCACATAGTTAAGATTATTATAAAAAATGGTCAAACACTTTTTGAAGAATTTAACAAGAACTGTTTGTTATTGCTGGTGCTAATTTAAGCTTTTTTAAATGGCAATCGCTAGAAAATCCTTGTCAACCAACCCTTAAAAAATATATCTACCCAAAATCCAAGATAAGCTTTTGTGTTTTACAAAAATTTGTATTTACGATTTTTTCATAGGTTTTCTTTTAAGTCTCTCACCATCACTACTCAAGAATGTAACAAAAAATTGTGTTTGTGGAATGCTGCTGCTACTGTTAAGTTCTCGTAACCGATCTAAAAATTGTTGCAAAAGCTACACAAATGCCTACGGGAGGAATTAATAAGCGCTGAGATCGATCCTTAAAGCGTTTAAACTCCTCATTTATTAACTGGGATTTTTCATGCTTCCTTTTCGAGATGAGCCAGGCCCTCGTCTTGGTTCTCCTTGAGAGCATCATTCAGCTCATCGATTTTGGGGAAAGCCAGCGCCTCGTGCTTCGATTCCAGGGCCAAAGTCGAGGGTCTGGTTTTGGTAAACGGGAAATTGGTGAGGTCCTCGATTTGTGGTGTGTGCACGGCTATCAAGTCCGTCTGAGTGGAGCTGCAATCGATGATCTCGGCCTGTTTCTTGATAGCGTCCTGCGGCAGATTGCACACCATCGTGAGGCAATTGACAATCGTTCCAATCGAGCTCTGCAGCATTTGAACCTGATCGGTAAGCATGGTGCATCTTTTGGCCAGGTCATTAACCACGGCGGCGGAATTCTGATCGAGACTCAGGTGGCCAGAGCCTCCGCCGTTGGCGTCCTCGCCCTGCTCCGTGGCCGCCGGGATTCCCTTGGGATCCACCTCCATGGTGGACACCTTCTTCCACAGCGCATTGATGGCCTGCATCTGCAGCTGCTGGATCTTACGCTCGTTCTCGAGCTGGGCCTTGGTCAATAGCATGTCCTTGCCGAGTTGTCTGGAGGATGGGATACAGAAAACATTAGAAATGACTAGTCCTTCGAAATACATGAGAGGATCTGCATCTTTAGTATAGCGTACTCGATATACTCCTGTGTGCGTCGTCGCTGCAATCGCTCGGCTATATCCTTGTTGGTCTTCTTGCGCGTATGATAGCCTCTCCACATTTTTTGGATGGTCACGGCCGAGGACTCGGTCACGTGCTCGATCAGCCGTTCCTCACAGTTCAGGCTATTGTTGTCCACCTGCTGCTGCTTCAGTTGCTCCTGTTGGTTAATCTGCTGCTGCTTTTGGGCAGCCATCTTCCTGATGGCCCTCAGCTTCTCGATATTGATCTGCTCGCCATCGTCGTCGGTGCTAAAGCCACCGGTATCCACCATTACGCCCGATGACTGTAGCTTCTCCTGCTGCTCCTGCATTTTATCGCCGCTGCACTTGGTGGCCATCCTCCGTGGACTGCTTGTGGGACTCTGGTTCCTCTTCAGCTGCGGGCTTCGCACTCTCGGCAAGTTCAGTTTGTTGTCTGTACAGGTAAAAAATCATTTATCAATTGGCAAGTGTTGTATGGGAGTGATTGACTATTAAATGCTGGCCACCTTTGTTCTTGTTGACCTTCGATTTGTGCATCTGCGAGTTGAGGGCGTTGACCGTAACCCTTTGGGCCACGGCGGCGGGACAGACATCCGGACTCATCAGGGTTTCCGGAACAGGGACCATCTTCGAGGCAGCCGCCAAGGGGCCTCCAGATGGCGTTTGACTAATGAACGTTTGATCTGGGGAATATGGTTATTAGTTTTAATTATATTTATGATAGAAATAATAATCTCACCGTTGTAAGGATTTGGTGTTATATTCCTGGGCGTGGACTCCGTGGAGTTGTAGGTCTTGGTGGTCACGCTGCTAGACATTCCGCTGCCGGCCAGCGAGAAGCCCTCGCCATCGTTCTTAATGTTCTCGATCAGCGAGATGCTCATCTGCAGCGAGTGATTCGCCGATCCATTGTCGCTGACGATGCTGTTGTTGCTGCTGTTCCCATGATAACTGTTCGCCATGGACTCCGGCGATCCCTGACGGCCACTCAAACGGGAGACTGTAAATAGGGAATTTAATATATTTTAAATACATTGGTTAATCGAAAGATAGGAACTCACATCGGGGCGACTGAATGCGACTCGTGGGCTTCTTGCGATGCGATGAGGGCGAAGTGCTGGCGGAGCTATTGGCATTATCCATGATCTCCTCCTGCAACTGCCGCTGATGGTGCTGCGCCTTGCTGAGGATCAGGCGCAGTTTCCTATCGTTTTCATTTTCCAGCGCTTTCCCCACCAGCGGGCACATAGAGCTCAGATACTTGGCCAGGCCCGACTGCTCGCCCACGCGAAACTGACGACCACGTCCCTGGCTATACAGCCACTCCGCCTTGAGGCTCTCGATGGGATCCACCACATAGCCATCGATGTACTTCAGGCTCATGCACCAGTTCAAGACAAAGGGTCGGTAGTCGAAGCCACTACAATTAAAGAGGGTTAATATTTTGTAACAAAACTATCTAATAGTTCCTTAGGCTAACTCACTCCAAGCTGTTGGTCATGTTCACACAGGGATTATCCGTAATGGAAATGCTCAGCAAATTACTTAGATGCGATAGCGTGCAGATCTCGTTGAGGTCGTTGATGCCATTTTTGGCCAGCGTTAGGGTTTCCAGAGAGGTGGGCAAATACTTATCGCACTGTCTCAGGTGCGTCAGCCGATTTCCGTGCAAATAGAGCTCCTTGAGATTGCGCAAATAGGACACATCCGAAATGCTGCCGATGCTGTTCTCGGCCAGATTCAGCGATTCCAAATTGACATTCGTGTTCAGGTGCTCGATGGTCTTGATGTTGTTCCCCTCCAGGTTCAAGACGCGAAGGTGGAGGCACTCCTTTAGGCCTTCGATGGACAGTATGCCATTAAAGGAGAGGTTCAGTTCTCGGAGGCAGTGCAGACGGCAGACGCCATACATCCGCAGCAATTGATTCCTGGCCAGGGAGAGCTGTGAAAACAGAGTTTAAATTACATAATCTATTGATTTTTGGTAGCTTTAAGCTAGTCACCGTTTCAATCTTGAGGTACGAGTCTATGTTGTCGATCTTCTGCAGCTCGTTCTCATCCAGGATGAGCTGCCGGATGCTATGCGCATCGTCCTGCTTGGGCACCTTCTTCAGCTTCTGCTTGGACAAGTTCAGGATGTGCTTCTCCTCGCCACTTTCGTCGCCTGTTTTGGGGGTAAAGATAAAACAAATTGTTTCTTTAAAGAAAGCTTTTGCATTCTGATATTATTTATTTCATAAAAATTATATCGTTCGTTTCAAATTTGCTTTATATGTTATTTGCTTCAAGTTTTTTGATAGTCTGAACTTATCTCGAGGCTTTATATAATGTATTGTTTTTGCAGAGGCGTGGGGGCTTATCAAAGCAAACCGAAAGCATTCGATTCTCCGGATAAAAAATATATTTTTCACAAAATGTATGATTGTTACTCCGGGACAACATTCATATACAAATATATACATATATGTAAGATATGTGTGGACAACTTAAGCTCTTGGAAAGTCGGATAATATATTTTCAATCAGTTCTTTCGCAACATTCGTCTTCGGCAGTTCTACTCTATCAAAATGTTCAAGTACGGAATTTATTTTTTCGCCTTTGTCGTCTGCACTTTTTTCGGGATTGGAAAATCTCAGGATTATAAGACGTCGATTCATATAGATCCAATCTCAGAGCTTCAAGTTGGCAATCTAAATGGAAAACTGGCGTTGATGGAATCCACTCAAATACAAATTCTTAAGAAGCTGGACAAAATTGTTGGAGAAACACGGTCAAATGTGAAATTAACTCAGCAAGAAGGATGTTTGCTTACTGATGCCCCAACTCAATGTGGAGCATTCTGCCTTGCAGCTCTTAATCCTTTAATTCATGACATCGCCAACCTCAATCAACAAATTACCACTCAGTCTGCAACCCTAAAAGAAACCCAGACACTTATTAGTAATATTCAAACCGAAACCCAATATAAGCTAGATGGAATAAAAAAACAAGCCCTAAACCAGATGGAAAGATTGGAAAATTTTCTTAAAAATATGGATAAATACCAAAAGAATATTTTAGAACCGACAACCATAGCAACTACGGAAAATGTTATGGAAAAAGATATTTTGGCACCAACAAGCATTCCGACCGGTTTTGGAAAAATTGGACTAAGATACTTTTACATCGATCATTATGTTAGAAAAAATTGGACCGAAGCACGGGACTTTTGCCGCACTAAGGGAGGTTACTTAGCTGCCCTCCAAGATTTTCCAGAGTTATTCGCTATGGATGATAAATTCTTAGACAACACCCCTTACTGGCTGGGTACCAACCAACTGAAAACCAAGGGCGTTTTTGTATCGGTAGCCTCTGGAAAGCCAGTTAAATTTTTCAATTGGCTTAAGGATGGGAGAAAGGAAGAGGACTGCGTTTGCATACAAAACAGTTGGATGTTTGATAATCCGTGCTCATATGGTAGAGCTGTTATTTGCCAATTAGACAATACAGTTTAAATGTAATGTAATAACTTAAATCTGCCATGTTAAATAAATATGTCTAACAAGCTTTTAAATTCGTCGTACATAAATTGTTTAAATATTCCGGGGTAGGTGAATATTTTACCAAAAAAAATATAAGTAAAATTATTACAATGCAGCTTTAAAACGTTTCAATTTTAGTCGCAGTCCAACATTTGAAATAACAATAAAGCAGCCCGAAGGAGTTTCAACATATTCTTATCATTAACTCCCTGTCTACTCTTTATGTTTTCGAAATGCTTGAGACTATTTTCCCACAATTTGAAATGGCAATCAAGGTCCTCGGCAGTAAAAAAATTTTGCGCTAAGTTATCTCCGGTCTTAAGAAAACGGTCGACAATAAGGTCGGCATTTTCCAGAAGGACATTAAATTGGTCATTACAATATTCATCTTTTATTCTAACAGCAGTTGCATTGAACATATTCTTGGGTGTTTGTCCGCCTCTTGTAAATATCATAAAATACACTTCCCATATGGGTTGTGGATCTTCATTTGCTTTTATGAAGGTATCCCTTAAATGGAACCTGTCGACAAGATGCGGGACCTTTTTAGCCCTTAAAAATATATTCACTGCGTTATCATCCGTCACAATACAAATGCAATTTTGTAATATACCATTTGCTTCTGCAAACTCTAAGACCGAAGAAACGGCATTGCTAACGAGTTGACTTTGTAAAAATCAAACATGTACCAAATTTGCATCTTGCAAAACCTCGAATAGAAAAAGTATGGCATAATAGACGTTCCACTGTATGTACAATGTTACAAAATTGATGACTTCATCGGGAGGCAGGACTTTTTTGGAGGATGGAGAGGAGGTTAGGGCGCAGGTGCGTCCTTTTCTGCCAGGACCCTTAACCCCGCAGCCCCAAAAAAGAGTTCACCCCAAAAAGTAGACTGCAAATTCCCATACAATACGATTCCCATATGCAATGCTCCTTTAGTTCTATAATGAATTAATATCCCCTCACTTTATAAGCAATTCGCTTCTTACCACTCATTTTGCTGACTCGCGGGCCAAAAATTCCAGCACTTAGCGAAAAATCAATGGGAGAGGAGACTTCTTTTTCGCCTGATGTTGTATTTCCAGTTCCTGAATTATCCAGCCCGTCTATTCCGATCGCAGTCGGTTGGTGTGCTTCCGGTTTTATGATTCAGTCCATGATCTTAAATTTAGTTTTTTATCTTAATGCTTTGAATTTTTGTTTATTATTATTATATTGGAGTTCTTTCTTCTTCTTCTTCGATTAAACACTTCTTGTAAAAATCGAAAAAGCGGACAATATCGAAAATATTAAGTTCTATCGAACTATCGAACAACAGCCCGCGTAGTTTAAAAAGGTTTAAATAAATGTTTTTTAACTGAACTAAAATGTACAAACATATTAAAAAAAACTAAACTTTCAAAAAAAAAACCCCATTAAAATGAACTTTATCGTTTGTCTTCCGAGCTGAACAACTAAAAATCATATTACAACTATCACACCAAAAAATGGTGCATTTTGTTTATTCATTCTCAATTTTTCTATGTTCCACAATGAAGAACTTAAGTAATAATGGCATACACAAGATGCGAATTGTTCACCTTGGGCTTCAGAACGACTAACCAGGATATAATCAGCGTGGTTAGAGGGATAAGGACGATCGGAGTTAAGTAGCTTTATTGGGTGGCGACAATTCCAAGGTGAGTTTGAACGGGATGTGGGCGTTGCAGTGTGCCGGGAACGGAAACGGAAATGGAAGTAGTAATGATGATTTCGATGGGCAATGCGGCGGCGATTGCGCTGTCCGTGGATCATCAGTTGTGGGACTTCAGGACTTAATCTCGATGCAGGCGTCCGGACTCGGCACCACCACCTCGCCGTTGCTGTCCACGGCGGCGGGTTTGAGCATGGCCAGCGTGGTGGCACCGTCCAGGACCTCATCCTTTCGCACGTGCAGCATATCGATCTCGGTAAGAGCCACATTTGGTTCCTAGATAAGAAATATGACTTGAAAATGGGCTACAGAAGCGGTACGGAAAGGGTATTGTATTGAATTGATCGTTCACCTTCTCCATGGCGGCGTCCGAAACCTGCAGATGGTACTTGTCCCGGCAATAGCGCGATAGCAGGGCAATGCCCATCTCCCGGTTCTTCGCGTACTTTGTCTCCCAGGCGTCTAGCAGGCGATTGTAGTACCGGGCATTCTCAACATACCGAAGATAGACATGGGTGCCGGCGGTGGGGAAGATCCGCTCCAGCGGCTGGCACCGGGCCAGCTCATCCTCGGCCACGATCAGGCAACGCACATCGTCCGGCAGCAGGTTATCGAGTATGGTGTCCACATACTCCTCCCGGAACTCGATGCTCCGGTTGGTGTACTGGTTGTGCTTGCGCACCTCCTCCGCCGTCAGGCAGGTGGTGAAGATGCGCTTGTCGTGGCACAGCGGACCGGCCAGATTCAGCTCCTCCAGGATCTCCGACTGCTGGCGCTCGTTCAGCTTCGGCGGCACCTGGTAGAGGGCCGTATTCAGCACGGCCTGAATGAGCGGACCCTTCACGTGCAGATCCAGCGGCAGTTCCGAGTGCAACGACGGCGATATATTGATCTCCAGCAGCCACGGCACCAGATTCTCATCCAACAGCACATCGAAGCCGAAGAGCTCGAAGCAATTGTAGCGGAAGTTCACGTTCTGCCTGTACATGCGATTCAGCCCCGACTCGCCGCTCACGATGCCCTTAATCACCAGATTCCGCAGGGTGGCCCACAGGCGCTTGGTGTTCACGCCCCGATTCTCCAGGCAGGACCACAGCGACTGAAGGGTCCACTTGTGGCCCTGGGCGGCATTGAAGTCCTCGTTCTTCGCGTAGTTCTGCGAGAACTTGTTGATGCTGTAGTTGGTCAGGTGCATGCAGCGCTCGTCGAGATTGCTCAGCTCCGAGCTGTACTTGACGGACGCGAATCGCGCCAGACCATCCTTGTACATGTAGATGCGGAGCGGATTAATCGAGGTCAGCACAACGTATATACGCATATCGAACTTGTTGTCGTTGATCAGCAGCGGGCGTTCAATGTATCTGTAAGTGGAATAGGAGAAAGTACTTAAGAGGTGGTGCTTATGGGAAGGATTTGTATACCCACTTTTGAACCACTAAAGGACGGTCTTTGGGAAACTGACTCCACTTGTTCACAATCCGTATGCCCGTTCCTCGGGCACTCGCCGGCGGCTTTACAATCCACTTCGTCAGCTTCGAGGCGTTCTTGGGCCACACCTGGCGCAGACTCTCCAGGTCATCAGGCATTATGTAGGATCTATATATAAATACATTTAAATTTGGGGTTCTAAAATCGTAAATTAGATATTCTAATATATCATCATATTTCTAGTTTGAATGGTATTTAAACTTATTTAAAATTCCCCCTTCTCAATGATTTTTCTATCCTCCCATTGCTCACTTTTGCATAAAGCCGAACTCCTTCTTGCCGAATTTCTTCATATTATTATAGATGCTGCGCCACATGGTGTCTTTGCGTCCGATTCGGAACGATCCGGGTATGTGGTTGTACTTCTGGTGCGATCGAATGGTCCGGAAGCCGGGGCTCTTCATGTGCTTCTCCCACACGGCCATCCAGTCGGTGGTGTCTGCAAGTAGACACAAGATTAGAAAACCTACACAGATGACAATTGCCACTCCTAGACCCACTCTTGATGATGCGGAAGCCCGAATTGAGCACCACTCGCTTGACTATCTTGGGCATCACGGGACTCAGCTTCCACTTGAGCACTCGGTGCAGGGCTGCCGGCATCGTAGGACCCTTGTCCGCGTGCGAGGTGAAGTTCAGGTACGGTGGAACATTCGGAAACAGACTGGGCGTGAGGATCGCATCCGGACGAAAGTATACCGACGCCTCGGATTCCGTGGTGGCAACCGATTCCTTCGACGGCGTCTTCTCCGGCAGCAAGCGGGTGTGCTTGCTCTGGCGCGTCTCCGTGTTGTCCTCCTCCAAATAGAATGGCGTCCCCACGTACTCCTCCTCCGAGTCCGAATCGTCGTAGTTGTTGATGTCGTCAATGGCTGAAAAGGTGGAGAAGATTAGTAAGTTGTCTCTAAATTATATGCTTATTTTTGAAATTCTGAAGAATTCGCGCATAAGTTGCGGAACTTAAGATTAGCGAATGTATATTTAGGACTCTAAGATCTCTTAACAACTTCTCACCTGCACATGGATCATCCTCATGCCTCCGGTCGTGATCATGTCCAGCTCCCTTGTTCAGGGACACACCCACATACGGCGAGCTGTGATCGCCGGCGGAAATCCGCTGACTGTGGAACGGCTGCTGGCTATTTTGGGGCGCATGGGCGTAGAGGGAGGCATAGAGACTAGTCTCCAAGGCACTGACCGCCGACTTGGTCAGCCCGTTCTGGGTGAGCAGCCTGCTCTTCTCCTCCTGCTGCTGGGCACTCAGCATGCTGCTGCCGTGGAACGAGTTCACCACGATCTTGCTGGGCGGCGATGGCTTGAGGGTCTGGGTGCTGGGGCAGGACAGGCTCGTTGGGGCGACCTTGGCCTGCAGGGGCGGACTTAGGCTGGAGCGCTTGGGTCCGTTGCCACTTCCGGCTCCCGAGCCCTTGACGTAGGCCTCCTCCCTGGCGCGCTTCAAAAGCATCTGGTTGGTTAGTGGAGCGGAAGCGGAAACGCAAGACATGGAACACGCAGGCGGAAGAGGTGACACAGAAAATGAGACATGCAGGTTATTGGATTAGGGGTTTTATAGGCGGGAGAATCGGTATTTGGTGAAATGACATTGATAATTCACATGGACACAGAAAACTAGGTTCAATAAAAGGTTTGCTTTTGTAGTGGGTTTCTAAGAATCCAGATTTTAATGCTATTAATATTCTATTTTCTGTTTCTTTAATGTGTAAACGAAAAAAAGCCAAGGAGGGATTATAATATTTATGAAAGCAATGCAAAATAAGCAAGGAAAACAAAAAATGCGCTGTATTATTAAAGTAAAAAGACAATATTAAAAATATTTTGATAATAAATAGTTAACATGTATGGTCTAATAAATTATATCAATCAAAGCACCTTTAATAATGTTTAAAAATCAACAATTAATTTTCATTAAAAATTGGGAAACAAATTTCGTTTTTATGTTTAAGGAAATATTCTTAAATAAAAAGAATATAAGAAAATAATCTTTAGTATGTTCATAATTGTCTAGCTAGAGGTATTTAAAATAGGTAATGATATTTTCTGGTACCAAAGATATTAAATACTTACAAAAAACTACATAAAAGTACACAAAACGTTACCTTACGATCGTTATTTTTATCAAAACAAATATTTTGGACTTGCCGCTCACCTGGACTTTTTTATAGGGCTCCGATTGCAGGACGCTGTTGGCCACAACTGGCGTGGCACTTGCGGCTATCTTGGGCGGAGAGTTGGTGGGCGGGGATCCCCGGTTGACGATGCGTTGTCCGGCGACCTTGGAGGCTGCTGCACCTCCTCCGAGGACGGTCATCTTCTCCGGAGTCAGGCGTTTTCTCGGCGATGGAGGTGACGATTTTTGTTTGGGCGGAGAGGACCGAATGGAGGTCGAAATGGAAGCGGACGCTGCACCGGAAGTCGATCCTCCACCGGCCGAGCTGCGATGCTGCGGAGTGCTGGACTGGATGATCCTGCCCTGATTTCGATTCGGGGCGGCCAAATGGGGCTGCAGGTGGTGCGCCGAGGCGGGCACGTGGTTGTGGTGGGCCAGCTTCTTGCTCATGACCATCTTGTCCTTGTACAGCTCCACCTCCTCCAGCCAGGACTCGTGGAAGTCGAGGATCTCGATGCCCTTGCCGCTGCGCTGGTGACCCTGATTGTTCTGATGGTTGCTCCGTCCCGTCACACTGTGGTTCTCCTTGGCGGCAGTTCCCGATCGGGCCGACGTCGTCCTCTTCTCGGTCATCTGAGCCATTTTGAGTTCACAGGTAATTTGGATAGCTGCAAGTGGAAGAATGTAGTTGGTGACTGTGATTAAACAAGATTTAGAACGAATATTTTTGGCAAGGCATTATTTCGTAACTTTTTTTTTTAATTATTATTTTGTTATTGCTGTGCTTTATCTTATTTTTTAAATATTTTTTATAATATTCTTAATATTTTGAAAACCATTTTTGTTTTACCTCTTATTAAAAAATCAAGTATTTAATTTAATAATTGTTTTATTTTAGGTTGATTTTGATAAGATTTGAGGTATTCTTAGAGGATTTTATTTTATTTTTTTAAATAGTAATGACGTTTTTTTATTCCTTTTTTTACCTATTAGAATTTTGTATTTTCACTATTTATTTGTAGATTTACTTTAATAAACACTTGTATTTCGGTTTACTTCACTTGAAATTGGGAGCACTAATTTGTGTGTAGTGTTCGTCGGTTTTCGAAAGTGGGTTTTCCGAAATGGGTTCAAGGTGGTCGGTTTATTTTTTATTGGGGGGGTTATTACTTCACCACTCGCGGCGGTGTTTGTGCGCGCGGCGGCGTGTCAATGGCTGGCTATTTTAAAAAACTCATGGCACGGCACCAAGATCATCCAAGAAAAAATCAGACAAAAAAATAGGTGCAAAAAAAGTGAAAAATACAGAGTGCCAAAAAAAAGAGAGCGGACGAAAATAAGCAAAACTTTCGCCTTCAATGAATGCGCACGGTAAATTCAAAAATTTAATTTGGCGCGAAAGTGGATTATTCGCAATCGTTCTTGTTGTTGTTTTCCACAGCCGGCTTTTTGTGCATTCGTGTGTGTGTGTGAGAGCGGCTTTGCAAGCGTGTGTGTGCGTGCGGACTCACCTTGATTTTTGTATTACATGCGCACAACGAATTTTGTTCAATTACACAAACAAACCGAGAATTAATAGACAGTTTTCGACTCGAGGACTGGATCTGAAAAATATTCTCGTTTAATTCATATATTCAGATATTGGAATTGCATGTCAGGGATGCGTCTAAAACTAGTGATGACACCACATCACAGAGATGAGTAACTAGACTAGCCACTTTGGCTAGAAAACAACGAAAAGTAAGATGTTCAGAAAACGAAAAATAAATATAAAAACAAAGTATGAAAAATAATAAAAGTGAAAAAAAAAATTAAAGTAAATCATTAAATAAAATAAATTAAATGTGCTTCGGGCATCCGCAGTTTGGCGTTCCGGTGCACGACTGCGAAACTGACCCGTGAGTTTCGGAAAGTAAAGTACAAATATAATATTTAGGTAAAAACAAAATACAATACCTTTCCAGTCCCTGCCTAACTCGGTCCCTAACTCGGCCCTCGTCCTCGCAACGAGTTTTGGTCGAGTTTTATAAAAACCCTCCGCCAATGCGGATGATTTGGGCTGAGAAATGGTAAACGCCTTTCAGTCTCGATGGCTCCTATTACAATGTCCTTTAGGTCTACTGAACTTGATGTTCATCACTGTTTACAAATAACGGATCTTGGACGGCGTTGCCACCTAATGCATTTCACAAGCTTGATCATGCTTTAGATTTTTTTTTGTTTTTGATTCTGCCGCGCCTTGAGGGTGCACAAATTCCGGGTTAAGTGAAAACCGGCAGGAGAATTGAATCTAAGAGGATTGCAAAGATTGCGGGTGAAGAGAAGGACCACCACCACAACCACAAGCGCAATCCCAAACCTTCGGCTGCGGTGATGGACATTTTTTCGAAAAAAATTGTGAGAGGGGATGCCTAGGATTGGGAGCAGGACGTCGAGGGAGACGGACGGCGAAATGTTCTTGGTGCCTGTCATTGTGTGGTGGAATAAAATCTTAGAAAAATAAGAATGAAATGAAATGCGCGCGTAATTTCTTTTTTTTTAACTAGGGATGTGGAAAAATAAATAAGAATATCAATACATCGATATATTTCGAAAAAATAAATATCTGTAACGTGAAAAATGTTTAAATATCGATATTTGATAAGGATATATCGATTGTTCGATAGTGTGCCCATATCGTGGCGCGCAATTTAAAAACATAAAAAGAGCAATTAGTACTATGGAATATTATAACCGTCTTACCAAATTAAATATTTGTCAGAATGCTAATTGATATTTTGATTTTCTTAAATGATTATTTTTCTAATAAAGTAAAATTCTGCGAATGTGGTTTATTGTTCCTAAGACCCAAATATGAAAAATGTGTTTTTCGGAACACATATTCGTAATTAATATTTCATACAAAAAACTTTATTTTTTCACAGGAGTGATCGTTTTACTAACCAAACTCTCTTAAATATAATTTGTGGTAGTCAATAAAGTCAATAAAGAAGTTTAAAAAAAATGGTTTTTAATATGGAGATATAATTTCTCAATGGGAGTTTTTCTACAACAACAAAAATTAAATAATATAAGTTAATTAATTAGGCAATAAATCGAATTAAAGATGTTAATGTTCGGCACCCGGAGATTAACTGGACATCAAACAGTTTGACATAAATCAGGCATCTGGTCAGCGGCTCTTCTACCTAAACTACAAAACTGAACACAAAAAAAGGAGACCTACATGAAAGCGGAACGAATGCTGTGATCAAATGCAGTTGGCCAATGATGAAGCCATCAACGTTTCAGTTTATACACCTCTTTGCCAGCGGAACGAGCGGCCTTTATTGATTTTGATGGCTGCGCAGCAGTTCGAAGTGATTTATCGCAGATCCTGCGGCAAATGGAGAAGGAACACACAGAGACCCGCATCCACAAGATACGAATCCGAGTCCCAGTCCGTCGATAAGTTGTGGCCTTTAAACGGCCCTCGAGGCGGCATCATCACCATCATCGTTACCGCCTACAAGACGTCAACACCCAGTGGTCAGCGAATAACCGAAGGAAACTGAAACTGCACTGTAGAAAATGTTACAACAAATAAAAAGAAAGCGCAGAAAAATGTGGTACACGTTTCATATTTTAATTATTTAAATATTGTTTACATTAGTTTTTAAAAAGTGAAATAATTTATAAAGGTGTCTAAAAGTATGCAAGGAGAAAATATCATAGTTATAAAAATATTTTCTTCAATAGTTTTCGACACCCTTATGTTATCATTATAAAAATTGAAATATTGTTATTTTAATTTAAATTAAAATACTTTCAAGGCATCTAAATAATAAACACTCATCGCTACATTTTCTGCTCAGTGTTTAAATGGAATGAGAACTGAGACTGAAGAAGGATGCCTGCACTGCGCCGATGATGAACTTATCTACATCTCGGGACTTTAACGTGTTTTTGTTGTTTGGACCTTTGTTTTGTCATTGGTCGGTCTTCGTTTTCAGGACCGCCGATACAGTGGCACTCTCGATGGTCCGATCAGATCGAAGATATGGCCCAAAATGCACTTGTGTGGGCCATTTCTAAAGAGCCCTAAACAAGTAGCTTACACGGAAAGAAAACAAATATTTCCAGCTAATAGACAGTTAAGTATGAACAGCATAGAAAACAAGTATTTAAAAGCAAATGCAGGAAAACATGACTTACAAATCAGGAGATTAGGATTAATTTTCGTATTTAGCTGAAAGGTGATATGGTTAAATTCTCACAATTTGTAATTGATATCGTAAGAAATAACATTTTTTAAAAAATGTTTTCACAATATTTTGATTAGTTTTTGATCTTATGAAAAACAAATTGGAACAATTTTTAAATTGTCATAATAAACAAAAAGGAAAATGGTATAATGAAAAAATCCTAATAATCTGTTTATGATTAAGTTATCCTTTAATCACCTTTTCGGTATTTATTTTCTCCATATTAATTTTTGCTAATATATTTTAATAATTTCTTCATGTACCAAAGTAGTTTGTTGTGCGATAAGCACGCCGCTTGTTTATAAAATATTATTAATTATTTAATCAAGGCGGAGCCGGCTGCTCAAGTTTAGGATTTCATCATCGCCCACACCAGCAGAGGGAAAAGTATCGAGTTTCCTGAAGTGAATGCAATTAATTTGCTCCTTGCACAATGCACACAATGCGGGAATAGAGGATCGACAGGATTTTTATCCAACTAATTTGGGCCTATTCAGGGAACATGACATACATATGTGTGCTTTGGAGACCCTAATCCTTTCACTAGAGATGTTTGCTTTCGGCACCTTTTGGTAAACATGAGATGGCTTGAAAAGGATTTGCGATCGGCTCTCAATGATTAGAGCTCAATTTACACACACACCCAGCCGAAAAGGTGTGTGCAAGGATGAAATCGAGGAAATCGAGACGATTCATTATTCAATAGCGAATGGCACATATGGTTTCGGGATCTAATCCTGCAAAAAGAAGAAGGCGGAGGGGACATGTGTTGCGCAATGGAAAAGGGTTTCCCAGATCACTTTTCCAAGGGGGAGAGCCAAGAAAATTGGGGAGTAGCCCTAATATAATGGAGTTCAAACTCAGCTGATTGGATTTGAAAAGAGATGTAATCGTAGAAAGAAGCCAATCTATTATCACATTATTATTTCCATTCGATTCGCCATATTAATAAATTTTTCACACTCTGAAGGGGATTTAAGAAAATAAAAAAGAACAAAGATATTTAATATATTTTTAATAATATAAATTGTTATATTATTTTTTGTCATATTTTTTTATATATGCTATTTTTGTATGCTCTTGTTTAATTTAATCTTTCTACTTAGCATAAGGTATGATTGAGCTTCCTTTTTTGAAACACTTTTAAATCCAACAATAAAACAACCAAAAAAGGCCTGCTGGATTTTTCAATATGCCCAATTTTACTCAAACCAATTTGTGACTCCAATAAAGATAGCCCAATACTTGAAAATGAATTCTGCGCGCCCTCCAAAAGCTTCCACTGGCATTTAAAAATCTTCGATCTCAGTTTTTCAACTGCGAACAGTCAAAATGGAAGCCGTCTTTGATATTTCAGTTAATCGCCAGCTAAGTCAACGATTAATTTTACTGCTTATTTTGTTTTCACCCATTCGTAATAAAAATGCCATAAGCCGGCTCTGCGGCGAAAATAAAATGGGAAATTTATTGTCTATATATGGGATTTCTGTCTGGCCATCAGCGACAACCTTTGGCTTCTGCAAAAAAAGCAAAAAAAAAGCCAGTTGAAGAAGATGCGAAATTTGCCGACGCTTCTCTGACATTTCTTCTTTTATTTTTACTCCGGTTTCTCGTTTGACGTTGATAATTTAGCAGAAGGTAACCGAAAAATTCAATATTTTGACAGCCTTTTGTGTTGAGTTATAGAACAGAATTAATTTGCCACTCAATGCGGGTAGCTAGAACATTAAGATGGGGGAGAATTTAGTGGGAAAGAAACTCAGAAGACAACCAAAGATTAGATTGTTAATAAGAAAAATTAGTTTAAATAAGTGACAAGATTGAAATGTACGCATACTTGATATATATGTTATATTGTGCATTGCGTAACTTTGTTTTAAACTTAAATTTATTTACTTAACTAAACGATTTAAATTATAATATTATTACCGAAAAAAAATATAATTTACAAATACGAGAAAAATATTCTCAAAAAAACAAACTCCATTCGTTGATGTATTTTTTAAATACAAAATATCAAAATTCATCAGTAATAAAATAAGAAGATCTTATAGAGATGGTTTTTAAGACAACTCGAAACTCCTCCATTTATCCTGGCTGTGATTTAAATGGTCTGCTGCACAAATTATTTAACAAGCCAAAGCACCTGATACCAGGACACCCTCGAAAGCCCAGAACCCATCCTTTCGAGCAGGACAATGCGAACAGGAACAGGTGTCCCTGCAGGTTCGTCCTTCGCCGCCTGGTGACGCTCTATTACACACACATTCACACGCACAATTGGGCACTTAACAATTTTAACAAAACTTTACTCAAATTACATAGCCTTGCACACCCCCAAAACCCCCTGCAATGAGGACTTTCTAGACCCACCAGAACTCAGCCCCATGTGCTTTCCATTCAGCCGTTCGGTTCGGTTCCCGCGCAATTTGTGTTTAATTTGACGTTGGAAACCCATGAATTATAAAGTGGGGTAGCTTCTTTAACGCATGACACTCATCCTTGAAAAGCAGGGGTCGAAAAGGGAGCAAGTACGGGGAACAGGAACAGGAAAAGCTATAATTACAGACCATCCGTATGCATTCGATTTGTTTTCCACAAAGTTGGCTTTCATTGTCGCATGTTTGTACACAAATTTCGATTCGATTTCCGTTGGTTTTACAGTTCCGCTCGCAGGCCTATCATTTAAATGCCACGAAATGATTTTATTTTCCTGCCAGCCAATGTCTATAATTATCATAAATATTTGCCGCAAAATTGACAAAGCTTTGCAGTTGGCAAGAAAATATTATTTGGACTTAAAGGAACTAGATTTAAATTATTTTAAAACATTCAGAAAGGAGTATAATATTAGCCAAATAAATATCAGATGAGGGAAATATTTATATTTACACTTAAAATATTACTATAATATTCGAAACCATTTTTAGAATATTCTGTATTACCTGCTCACGCTTATATTAAACCACTTCTTAGGATATCTCTCTTCATTTTTACGACATAAAATCTGTGTCACAGAACACTCAACGATCAACACATCGCAGATCAACTCTATCAATCCCAATTCCAATTCCAAACTTATCCGAACAAAATTAGTTGACTATAAATAGTCACAACCAGATGTTGATGGTGATGCGAAAGCAAGTTAATAACTGCAGACAGGTTTTGGCCGAAGACAAATTGAAGTGGCCGATAAGACCGGCCATACAGATGCATAATTGAAATGTAGATGGTAAAAATATTTATTGTCTTATCACATCGTATAACTCGCCGTGTCACAACCTGACTAACAGCAACAAATTACCGGAAGATTGGGGGACTAGAAAGAGGGGATCTTTAAAAGAAGCGGTTGGTTACTTTTCCACATGCTGCTCAGAATCTTGAATCTACCGCTAGAAGAGCAACTCTAACTGCCAATGAACTGAGGAAACTGGGAAAACCGAGAACGGAGCAAACTGAGAATCGAATTCTGCAATTTTGGTTTTCGCAATTTGTGCATAAAAATAATATTCATCGTTATCGTTATTAAGTTATGTTGCCTTGTGCTAATGCCCA
Organism: Drosophila pseudotakahashii; assembly: GCA_035046095.1. Classification (NCBI taxonomy): domain Eukaryota; kingdom Metazoa; phylum Arthropoda; class Insecta; order Diptera; family Drosophilidae; genus Drosophila; species Drosophila pseudotakahashii. The sequence goes on from JAWNOE010000198.1 coordinate 1,771,420, forward strand.
GAAGAGAACAGACGATTTTAAATAGTGAAATAAAAATATTCAAAGCGAATCAAATAAAATTATTGAGGTGTTAAATAAAACCGACATTTAAAATCAAATCCCTTTAAAAATGTTTATAAATAATTATAATTAATTAATAAATTATTCATTAGTTTCTACAGCATATTTGTTTATATACTTTAAGCACTTACTTTGTCTTAAAAGTTTTTTGTTGAGAGTTTTCTATAACTTTTTTGATATTAATATGTGATGTTTCTCACCAATGTTTTAAGTAATTAAAAAAATTATATATTTATGAGAACTACGATTTACTTCCCCTGTATTTTCAGTGTGATTTGGCCAGACGGGTTCCTCTGTTTCTCCTCCTTTGCATCGGCACTCTGCTGGCGAACAGTTCGCCTGGCAGTTGCCAACAGTTGGCCAACTAAATGCGCTAATCCGCGTGTTGTCAACTTCATTAGCCGATAAACACGCCGACACATTAAATTGGCAGTAGGAGGATCCGAGGAGTCCGGGCGGGGATTATGGATGCGAAAGACCAAAGCCGGGGGGAACCGAAGCCTAAAGAGAACCCAAGAGCGAGCCTGATTTCTGCGGCTTCCATTTGAAGTTGCCAACGAAAAATTGCTGCCACTTGAATTTTTAATGCCCATAAAGTATGCAGCGGAGGCTGAAACTGAAAAACTGAAAAAGGAAAAAAAAACGAGGATGCAGTGCAGCCAGTTCCAGAATCGGAATCAGGGAATCGGAGAAACTCCCGAAGAAAGTTCACATAAAATACGATGGCTTAGCTTTTGTCTGGCTCCCCTTTTTCACTCTTTTTTTATTTTTTGCTCTACAGACTTTTCAGGTCCGTCGTCAGGTGTGTAATTCGATATCTTTGCTCTTTAATCCCCAGCCATTCGTTTGTGCGCGCGATTTATGTACTACATTTGTACTTTTGCTTGGGGGGGTTTGAGAAGGGATTCGGGGTCTTCGGGATCCCCATCCGGCCGCAGGACAACAAGGATGCGCCACTAAACAATAATTATGACAACAATAAAAGCGAGAAGACCTTTAATTTACTCCCGCTCTCGGAGTTAAAACAAAGGCACAGCCCTAAATTGGTAACTGGAGGGACTGGAACTTCAGGTTCTGGAACCGGAGATTAGGGGGCAATTACTGCTTCACACGACCGACTGAAGCCGAAGATGTTTTGACAAAAGCGACCAGGTCGGAAATTGGTCGAGCTCCACTAAGCGCCGGTATAGAATGTTTTTACGCGGAATTGGGCAACATCATTGATTGGGTTTTTAAAACGTTCCGTAGAAGAGAAAGGAGTTGGGAAACTAAGTGGACAGAAGTACTTATAAGTCTACAGTCTACAGATCTATAAAAGAACCAAGAAAATTCTATTCCTAATCCTAAATAAAGATCGAAAAAAAAACTGAAATTCAACGCGAATTCTTCAGGAAAGGCGATTTTGAAGTGGAATAAAAAGTATTAGCATTACATAAAACAACTGTTGATAATCAAACCACAAAACGCGAATTCTTTAGCAAAAGAGGATGGATTTCGAAACACTACCTCAAACGCGAATTCATTAGAAATAGAGGTCCCATGCCGTATGAAATGGCTTAGGCTTTCGTGGAGCAACTGTTATTATTTGAAAATCACTAGGGTACCAACATTCCATTACCGATTTACCCAAATTACGAACGCTTAACGCTTACCATTATTCGTTTGTACCCCCCACTTGGGAAACACGCGCTAACTCACCCCCCTCTCTATTACTAGTTGACCATTACAAGACGCAACTCTTTCTCTCTGTGGGACCATAACAAAGCTCAGTGGGCCCAATGTGCTCCGTGTTCAATGCCCAATTGAAGACATAATTACTACTTAAAAGCGGCATTAACGCTATCACTTACACATGTCACATGCTCGTCGGGGCATTACGGAAGACAATAAAAATAAAAAAAATAAAAAACGAACACGGGGGGTGGTGGGCCTCCTTTTCACTGTGTGCCACATCATCTTCGGACCCAAATAACAGCCTCATCATGATCTTGACTGGGCACAAAACGCAGTCCAGCTGTGGTTCGCTCTTTTGTACCGTACTGGAATCTCAGCCAGAGATGGAGATCTCCGATATTATGGGACCTGGACCTGGGAGCCGGGGTGTTGTCCCATCATCATCAACTCATCGATCACTGGCAAAAATTTTGCCTAGAATTTTTAGGTAGTAAAATTTAAGATTTGCTTAACATTTTTATCAAGAATAATCACTTGGGAATTATAACGTGTACAGATTTAGGCCAAAGAGCTTCTATGCCACAAATAACTAAGTAATTTAAACAAAGATATAAAGTTAATATGATACAAATTAAAAGTACTGAGTTACAATAATGTCTTTTACGATTTCCAATATAATCAATAAATGAAGTAAATTATTTTTATAAGTGCACCTTACAACAAACAGCCCAAGATGAAGTTCCAGGCATTCAGGCGAGCAAAAAAAAAAAAGAAAGAAAATAAAACCTTCGGTGGCTCCGTCTCTCTAAGGCAGCGGCATATTGATTAATGGATCAAAGTCTTTTGACACGAGCTATTTTGGTAAGAAATCCTTTGTTGATCTTAACACAACCACAAACATACGCGCTCAAAAACACACGGACTCCGTGATATTTAAACTTTTTTTCTCTTTTTTTCCTCGCTGGTTATTCAATAAATTTTCAATTTTGACTGATTGTGAGTGGAATAAGGTCGTTCGTCAGTCGTCAGTCCTCTTCGAAAAATCGGTCGGCGCGTTATGATGTATGTTTATAAGATGGGAAGAGTGTGGGATTTACGGGGGTGCAAAAGGTGCGGGTTGTTTGGCTGTTGCGCTTTTGGTTGTTGTAATACGAGTGTGTTGCCGTGTGTTTTTTGTGTTATTATTATGATTGTTGTTATTGTATTATTGAATTGTTTGGGCCAAAGCACTTGGGAGCCATATAGCCATGGTTACAGTGGGATTGGGTAAATTGAAATATTTGTAAGGGGAATTAAGTGAAAAGTTCTAGTAATCGTGTGTTTTTTAGTTAGGATCTGCGAAGGGTGGATACAATTAAAATTAATTTGGTTGCTTTAAGAAAAACATTTTTATATTAATATTGCATTTTCTAAAGTAATAGACCAGTTTAATGAATAAGAAGATAAAGCATACGTTCTTTATTGAAATTATATTTTTGTATGGATCTTAACAGTAACGTTATTCAAAATTACTGATACATTTTATGTAAAATTTTCCACATTTTTCCCATAGTACTGCATACCATTACCATTACGCGCACTTGCGTTGTTTTCCCCGATCTTGGTTGGTTGTATTTGTTTACAAATCGTGATTCAGATTCAAGTAGTAGCGTCAATACGAAATGTTTCTCCATGGATCTCTGAGGTTCCATTGTGGATCCGCGAGATATATTCATTGAAATTGTATTGGTATTCGTATCTGTATATCTGTTCGCGTTTTGTATTTGTGATCATCGTCAAAGCAGCCATGAAGATGGATTTCTTTCTTTCTTTCTTGGGGTTTCTTCTCTCCACAAACATATTTTTCTTTTGGGCCAGCAACAAAGCCAAAGAAGTTGTTTTGTTGTGGCAAGCATTGTTGTTGTGATCAAAGCGGCTTGGCGCGTCTCACATATGAGTTGTTCTTTTTTTTACATCGGGGGGAGTTGGGGGGAAAGTCAGTTGTTTTTTCTGCATTAAATTGTAATTACTCACGGGTTACAGGGAGAGAAAAAGTGGTTTAAACAAAAATATTTTATTTATTATATATGGTAACCATTGCTTTTTAAGCGCAAATATTGATCAAAATCTAATGAGCAGAAAAAAAAATGAAAATATAGTTGTCTACATTTATGGAAGCTTAAAACACACGCACAGTATGCAGTAAAGCAATACTATATAATTTACAATTCAATCTATTACAATCCTTATATGTTTATTTTTTTCCAGAGAACTGTCAAGAAGCGTAGAGGTTGAAAGTTGATTTTCGGTTGGGGCAGAAAATTCCCGAAGAATCTGACACGAGGCGAAAACATCGTCATCTTTCAGCTGCTGGCCGTTAGGATCTTGCACCTTTTGTGGGGGGAAAAGCGTGCCGATCTCGGTGGAATTGGATGAGTGAGTGGTCGGTAGCCAAAACAATTGATTACGCCGAATGCGGTTACCGGATGACTTTACCTTTGCCCATTTATCCACGAGCCCCCCGCCAGGAGGAGTATCAGCAATAGTAGGCTGCCAAATTCCCCATGGGTCCCATACAAAGTAGTGGTTCCAGTTACGAGGAATAGGAGTCCTGATGTCCTGCTGTCCGATGATTGATTACAGGATCTGATCACCAGGCCTTCTAGCCTGTCAACACGATTTGGCCAAACAAAACTGGACAGACGTCAAACTGGCCCACAATTGCAGCTAAGCAAAAGAAGGAGAGTCAAATGAAGTTAAGAACAAGGGTAGGATCAAAAGAAAAAGGGAATGGATATGTCTCGAAGGGAACTGCTGTCAGCTGGATGTCCTGTTGTAAAAACTGCAGCTACTGCGGAAGCAACAAGGAGAGGGACTAAATGGCACCAGAGATGCCCACACTTTGCACTCAATTTGTACATCTGTATATCTGTCAGTATCCCTATTTATATACCCCGAAGTTTATGTGTGTGATAATCCCGTGAAGAGCCTTTGCACACATGCAAATTGCATTTACAGTGAGAGAAATACAAAGGGAAAAAATTACAAATTAGATTAGAAATCATTAAAGTTCCTAAAAACAAAAAATATCAATATTATTTGTAATATATTTCTTTCTTTATTTTTAAGAAATTACAATTTATTTATATTAGGTACTGTATTGATTTTATTTTAAATAATTAGTATATCGACAAAAAAGTTATAGTTGTGCATAATTTTCAAGAAGAAATAATAAACTATTTATTTTTATGTTTTAAGTACATCGTGTGTTCTTCCTTTCTCTCAGTGTACACTTTCCTCCCATAAATACAGTAGGATTAAGTCAAACAATTCGTAGGCCAAAAACTAAACTGTCAACAAATAAAACACAAATCGCCAATAATAAACGGCTATTGTCAGGCCAAAATAAAGAGGCTTAGAAATATGGAAAAGGGGGCGGGGGCATTGGAGCGATCATCCTCATCAGGAAGGGAGTCCGAGTCCACTCAACCTCAACTCAATTCGCACAAAAAAAGGAGGAAACCCACAAAAAGAGCCCACGAAAAGGTTTTCGCATGAAGGCAGTCAAATCATATCGCCTGGAATGTGTAGAGCATGGCATAAATGTCACTTCGCATATGAATTTGCCCACGAGATGACGACGGCGTAGCGTGAAGCCAAATGGTAATGGTGATGGTAATGGTAGTGCCAACAAACGAACCCGGGTCCACACCTACACAGCAAGAAAAACATTTGAGATTCGATTATCAATATTCGATATAACATTTCATACTTTAATTATAATTAATAATTATATCTGTAAAATTATATATTTTAATATATATTTAATTTATTCAATTAATTTATTTTATTTATTTAATATTTAAGAGCGTTAGTTGGGTATATTTAAAATATTTTTATAAAATTTATTATAAAATTATATTTTTCCATACTAATTTAAAAAGTATTTTAGGAACAACCTCTTGTGGTTAAATCCTAAGATCTCTGATCTGCATATTTCGAATTAAAAAACTATGATTTTTTCTCTGTGTACCAGCGATCATGAGATGGAGCTTGAGTTCCGTGGCAGCCGGTACCGAAAACGATACATCATCGAAGGCAACAGGACTCGAGCGTCGAGAGTTGGGAAAACGCCAGAGAGCCAGGTCATTTTCGAGCCAACTGCGACTGACTGTGCGCCTTTTGTGGCAAGTCAACATGATCTCATCTGTCATAGATCGATCGACCTGTTCCAACAATGCCAACGGAGATCGTCAGTGGCAGTCCGGGCTCAGTCGCACTCGCAGGAGGGATCCCTGTACCCTGGGGCCTCACTGTACTGTCCCCTAGCAGCGGGTGATCAAACTGACGGAGGTGAAGACGAGACAGCCGGCCAAACGAAATTCCACCAAAATACAATTCAAATTTGTTGTCGGAGATTAAAACACATTTGTTAATTTGAATAGGTTTCAACATCGTTGCACAAATTGTGTTCCTGGCTTTCAAGGTATGCATATATATGTATATATATATCGGCCGATCTTTATCTGAGGAGGTGTTGCTGTTTACGTTGCCATTAGATGTGGGATTAGAGCTTGATTGGCTTGCCATTTGTGACAGCTTTGTCGTTTTGGGGATTGTCAACGGTTCCGAAAGGATTATTTTAATAGCACAGAGAATAAAATTTTGCTATTGGAAAATATGCATTTCATTTTAAATATATTATAGATTATCAATGGCTTAGAAAGGATTTTTTTGATTAGAAAATTTAGTTTAAAATATCAACAATTTTATTTTTTGTGTACTTAATATTTTATTTAAATTTTAATTGCTTCAAAGTTTACAGAAATATTAAATAATTTTTTATATAACTTCATATTTTTCATGTTGGATAAACAATTGTTTAAAAAAAAAAGTTTTTTAAATTTTATATATAAAAAAAATATAATAATGTAATTTATTTAAAAATATATGGATTATTGAGCGAAACTAATAAATTAATTTTCAAAATGATTTGATTTTCAGTGCACAAATTCCACTCCCTCTCAGCTGGAGATGGCGATTCCTTAGAAAATCTTCTGGGAACCATATAATCGACTACCCCAGCCAGAAAATCTCTTAGCGCTTATCCGAATGGATTTTTTTCCTAACTGTAACAAACTGCGAGTTTTTTAATACGTTTTTAAAAGCTTTTTCAACTAACTGCAACTCACGCCCAGACAAAGTCACGCAGTAGCCAAAAAAGAACTAAGCCAAATAAAAACTAAACAAAAATAAATGGAAAACATTTTGATATCAATTTAATTGAGCTCATTTGCATGCGGGTAAAAAACGGGGAATCGAAGAAGGGGAATAATGCCCAGCCGGGCCAATAGAATTAAGATACGGCCAAGAGAGGATTGCCGCGTTGTTGGCCATGACAATAATGCCAATCTACGACTTACGGGCAGAAAGACAGCTTTCTGAGCTGAAAAACGAAGCAGAACGAATGGCATTTGTGGAAAAAATAAAGAAAATGAGACTGAAACTGCAGCTACACTGGAAAAAATATTTAATAAAATGATTATACAAAAACATAGAAGTTTTCTTTAATAAGGTACATATTATTATAATTAATAGGAAAACAAATTCTTATTTTAGAACACGTTTTTTGAAAGATAATATACCTAATCCGAAGTTTAATGGTGATTAGTCTTAAATGTAAACTTTATATTTTATAGAATATTATTTTATGATTAAATATCATAATTTATATTTTTTAGAATATTAAATATTTTGTATACCAAAATATAATTAATTAATAGAACAGAAATGCGAGTGATATTTTCAATTCAAATTAATATGTGGCCTTCATATTTTTTATCCGTGTACTACAAATCCATAATTATGCGCGGCTGATGTCTTTATTAAAGCTGCAACAACATGTGGCTAAAAAAGAGGTGCAGATGCCGTGGTTCTGGAACCTCAACCTCAAAAACCTTTTGCCGCCGCAGCGATCGTCACATAATTCTGACTCACATAAGCCAGATATGTTGACAACGGGCGAAGAAAAGGGCACAAATGATTACACACTGGAGACTGGTGACTGGAGACTGAAGTTCGGTGGCTGGGGGATTAAGCCGGGTTATTTCTCCACCGACATTTGTCCCATTATCACCACGGACAGCAGCGGCTTCCAACTGCTTTTCAATCCCCCAGCTCCTTGAAAATAAACATATATATTCGAATACATACGTATCTATATATATATGACTGTGTCTAGTCAAACAAATAACAACAACTAATAAGTTGCATAGCAATCAAAGCTGATCAATGCCGACAAAAGGCAGCCGACTGACTGCATCCCACGTTTGGGCCAAGTGAGAAAAGCAGCCAAAAAGATACCAACAAGCGAGGGGAAAAAGAAAAAAGCCTGTAAAATATCGGAAATTATTATTTAAATTTACAGCGACAACAACTGGCAGAGACAGCCGGGAATCGATAAGAAAATAAAACAAGGTAGTCTTGAACGAAAAGAACTACGAATGAGTATATTCTCTTCAAGAAGTAACTCAAGTCTTAAATTATATAAAATTCAGGAGCCCCAAAGAAAATCTTAAGTATTTAAGTAATAACAGAAAATGATAAAATAATTTAAATTTTTATTAAATTCTAATTATTTTCAATAAAAAAATTCAATTATAATTTATAATTTTTTATGTCATTTAAATTCAGCAAAAAATTATACACAGTATACTTTTAGGTTTTAAAAAATTTCAACGTTAGTTCTAAATTTTCATATACCATTTACTCTGTAACCAAGCTAAACTTACCATATGTTAGGGTATTAAGATATGCTCCCTTTTTCTATCTTTTAGCTACAGTCAACTCTATTCAATATGAAATAATGGGAGCTACTACTATTCTGAGTCAACCTCAACTCCAACGCGGCCCGACTCATTAATGTGTATCTCAATTATTGAACACTATAAATATTTGGGCTACCTGTCGATATGGCTGGACCAATAACAACAACAAAAGAGCACCGATCGAAAAGGTAGAGGCTACTTAAGAGATCCCCGAACGCGGGAGAAATAACCCCATCCCATCGCATCCCAGAGACCCCAATAGTCATCATCATCATCATCACATAGAGTCGTATTTAAATAAACGTGTCCCAGGTCCGCGCGGCATTGGCTTGATTTTTCTTTTGATTTCGGAAAAGTTGCTGTATTTTATAATAAGCCTGCCGTGTATTTCTCATAATCATAAATATTTTTGTACCCCCAAACAGATGGGAGCAACACACAGAGCGGGTCTTTCAGGCGGAGTCCAGTGCCTCACTTTTGTTGTCGTTGTCGCCCAACTCTTTTTTTATGTCCCAAAAGGTTTGAGATTTTTATTATTATTATTAGTATTAGGGGCTCCATGTGCATTCTGCCCAAATTATATTGCTCTGAACGGAATCATAATGATAATGCTGATGTGTTGATGAGGTGCCGTTTGGTCTTCGATCTGAACTTAAGTAATGTGGAGCGTGGTTTTGCTCGATGACAGACCCAAGAAGGGATTATAAATGCTGGCCATAAAGAGTTTATGGATGGATTTCGGTTGTGGAAATATTAGGTGAGAGTTTCCTAATGTACGGAAAGATCCGTTTAAATTTTAGAACAACATCGTTGGCTTAGTTCTCTTTTTCTGTCTTACTGTCTACTGTGTGTGTCGGCAGAGGACCGGCAGATCATTAGCTTACTTTACAAAACTTCTTAAAATACACCACACTAATTACAAACATCCTTATTCCTTGCAATTCCTTAACTAATCTTCAACTAAAACTTTGGCCACAGAAGTTTGAGCTCATTTCCCCGGGCTGTGTGTGGGGTCACCACCCCTTTTGGGGTCACCAACGGTAATTGTAATTGTAAGCTGCTTGGGTGGATTTGAATTGCCATAATGACGAATGCTCCAGCTATTCATATGTCTGTCCTTCCAGATTTCCCCCTGCGACAAGAAGAGAAGTGTAACGTAAGGATATCGCCCAAGGGGCCAAAAGGAGCACATCATTAGCCAAGTTAGTAACCATGGAGCACACTTGAGGTCGAAGAAGCCGAGAGGCGAGCATTTTGCGGGCTCATGTGTCAAATTGAGTGTCAACTGGCAATTTGGGCACTGCACACAGTGGATTTCGCCCCCGAAGCGCTGGCACAAAAGTCAAGTGTCATGTTTATCATAAGCCTATTAGGGCAGCTTTCTGGCCTCTTTTTCTGATAGCCCGTATGCTAAGCCGTTTTTCCTTCGCCAGGGAAACTATAAAAAAAGTAACAGCCAGTGGGAGTTTTTATATATTTTTATGACATTTACAATCACATATTGCCAATATTTTACTCGGTACACTTGAAAAATCTAGAACCATTAAAAATATTTATTTTTTTTATTTGATTTTAACAAAAATTTATTATTTTATTTACGGATCTTAAAAAAAAGAAGTTTAAATTTATTTAATTTATTTTTTTCTTTTATATACAAACATAATAATAATATTTTAATTATGTTGTTCAGTGCCCACTTTTATTTTTAATTTTTTTCAGAAACCACTTTTATTTCTAAAATAAAAATGGTAAAAAATCATTAAGCAATTTATACAAATTTTTATAGTAAGGCTACATTTTCTTGGAGTGCAAAAGTGAACCCCTTTTTGATCGGGTGACACAGCTGCTCGATTTTTTGAGTAAAGTCAAGCAGAGGGTCCTGACCACTAGCCCCCTCTCGCTTCCACTCGCAATACCACTCCATATCGCCATCTCACTCGCTGTGGTTGGGCATATATATCACATTTCAAAGCCTACTAATTTAACAATATTCTCATTAATGCGAACACGGCAAAGGGGCGGGAATCATCCATCGATTGGAACTAGTAATCCGCATTTTGTTACAATTTACTACCTTCGCCTCCTCTCTCTCTTTCTAATGCTGTCTGGCCATCTCTTTCGCTCTGTTTGTTGTAGCGATTTTCAACAGATATCGTCGAGAGAAACAACATAATCAGGGAATCTGAGTACGATTCCAAATGCGAATCCGAGATCAGAGGGTTGTTTGCCTCGAAATTAGAAAATCGTTACAAATTTCCGACTGTGTGTGTGATTTTCTTTTATTGTTATTTTGCACATTTGTCTGCTGTTTTCCTGCTGGGCTTGTTTGAACAAGTTTGCGTATAAATATTATATACGTATTTGCCCATCAGCTTATCTCCGATCGTAACTCGATACATTTTTACATATTACCGAAGGATGGCGGCAAACGGCAGAAAAAAACAAGAGCTAACCATGTCGGAAGGTTGGAAAACAACACCCTACTCCACGGGGGTATTATGTTTTATAATCCGCCTGATTCATATGTACCTATACCTTTACCCATTTCCAACTTTTTAGGGGAGCGAGCTATACCCATTGCGAAAAATGTGGTCAGCGAGCTTAATTGTTGTAGGCCCAACTATGCAAATTACTAATGGAAAAGATCTTTTGACTCGATACGACATGATATGTAGAGTTCTTTAAAGTAAACAATTGTATGACTCCGTTAGAAGATGAAAAGTGATTTATTTTGTATTGGGAAATCCCAAAAGTAAACACAACAACTCACTACCTAGAATTGGAATTACAAGACTTAAAAGTAAATATTTGCGAGTCGAAGGCTACCTTTCTGATAAAAAATATGTTTAAAAATAAAATGGCAACATTTTAAAAATATATATAAGCGAACAATAAAATAACAATATTTTAAAAATTATTCCTACTAAATAGATAATATAGTGTTCCCATCCAAAACCAGAAATAATAGTCTCACTTAACCACTCTGATTAGTCAATAAAAGGTAATATGATTTATGATCTTTCTGTAGTGTTTCCCTTCCCCAACAGAAGCTTCACAACCTTTTCGAGAACCTTTGCCAACCACTTCCCTACCAAAAAAAAAGAATCTTTTCCTACAATGTTGCATGTGCCGAGCGTGTTTTTGTGTACGCTGGATGCGTTTGAAAATTTTCAATTAAAATTGAACGTGATTGAAAATGATGAAAGTGCGAAGTGGCAAAAACCAATTTCTCAGCACAGTGCGCGATAATTGCAAGCAACTACGAGCGGAATCCTCCGATTTTTGCCCCCGACTGTTGTGGGATGCGCTGCCAAATGCTGGTGCCGCATAATACAAAACTTTATTTATGGCAAAGCAGTGGCAGGCAACAAGCTGCCTGTATCTGTAGCTCCATACATGGAGAAAAGTTTCCTTTAAATATATATTTAATATAACAAATATTTTAAAAGATATTATAAACTTATGACTTTTACCAAACTCCTATTTATAATAATAAATTTAGAATTAATACTTATACGTCTCAGAAATGTTTAAATCAATTAATTTTTAAATCTATGGTTTTCATTTTACGTGTTTTAAATTTTATTTTTTTAGTTCAGGGACATTTTTAGATATAAGAAACTTAAGGGTCTGTATTCAAGCTTATAAAATATTTTCCAAATGATTTTTGACAAACAAATTATTTTCCTGAATACCTAAACCAATTGTTTTCAGTACATTTTTTCTTGTATCTTCATTTGGCCGCAGCACAATTTTCCGCGCAACAAATGAGAGTGTAAATTTGCGTGTAAACACTCGGGTCACCCGCTGACATACGATAGAGGAACTAAGGAGCTGTGGATCTGAGGATCGGGGATCTCGGATCGGGGATCTTGGATCGGGGATCTTGGATCTGGGAGCTGGACAGGTAAACTAGACTGCCGTTTCCACCGTCGGTAGTCCAAGTCGCAATCGCGGATCGCAAAACGCGGGCGCATGCGCATGCTCACACAGCGCATAAATTTATCGAATCGAATATAAATTATATGCAAGCCAATATCAGCCGAGAGCAGCTCCTTGCCAGTCCAGTCCAGCCCGAGCAGTCCACTTTCAAAGTCCCAGCCCCAGAGTTCCCCAGTGATAAAAAGGAACCCAGCGTGTCGCCGCGGATGCGTTGATCATTCATTATTTAAGGATTGAAAAGTTAATTAACATTTTTGCCCAGCCAAAAGCTCGGCGACTGTGCTCTCCCCTTCTCGCAGTGGCGATTTACGAGAAGCGGTTTAAAGCCGCTTTTTAGCCAAGATATCTCTGCTTTTTTCAAACATTTTTTCCCGCATTTATTTGTGGCCTTTTTGTGCGAACAAAATCAAGACCATTGCCTTGGCTCGTTGAAAAATAGCGGAAAATTGTTATTGATATTCGCTGGAAGACAGGGAATGTCTCAATTTGTGCAATGTTTTGCTTGTGAATGGAAGATGGGAGATTTTAAATATTTTAGAAGAGTTTTTATAGTCTAGATGTCAAACTCAATTTAAAAGAATCAGTTAGATATTACGAGTAAAATATATAGATATTTTTTTTAATGACAATAAGTCATTGTACTGTAATTTCACAAATATAACAGGAATTTTATTTTTACTTAATGTTTTAAATTTTAATTTAGTTTTTATTTTTAAATAAATATTTATGTCGAAATTTTATTTAGTTTTATTAAGTTTATCAAATATTCTTGTTGTACTTTCCATTTTTTATGCCAAGTGGAAAAGTTCTTTACACAAAACTTCTGTCAAGTGGTTTGTAGAACTCCTTGTAAACCTGTTCGAAAAGCCAAGTCAACAGCTTTATGAGCTAATCATGTGCCACTCCTTTGGCCTCGACTGTTCCATGGGAAAATCCGCACAAAATGGCAGTGAATAAATCAGAGACAAATTCCCAAGCTACCGGCTCGAATCAAATGGTTAAACAGGCGGCAAATATTTTCCACCCAACTTTCGCTCTCTTTTATTTTATTTTTCTGCACCCTAGATGGGCAATTAAATTAATGTCTTAATCTGCGTTTATGGCAAACACCCCGGAACTACAGTAAACACCCGGCGAAGGGACGAACATAAGGCCACTTGGCTGCAACAAAAGTCAATAGAGCGTAATATAAATCCGTGTAATGCTCGAAAGAGCCGGGGGATGAATTCAGCAGCCGGACATATGGACTGGGACTTGCATATGCCTTGGATTCGGATTCGGATTGTCGGATTCGTATTCGTGTTCGTATTTGGACTCGAATTTGTATCCCTCGGGGTTGCCTTTTCGGTTAGATTAAGACCTCAACAACGAAGGCCCGAGGCGTCTGGTTTCCATTTCAATTTGTATTTCTCCCTGGATTTTTGTTTCCCGAACTCTGTAATGTCGTAGCGAATCACAACAGCAACAACAGTCATAAAAAATGTATAAAAATAGCGTCTCCTTAACAAACCCTCGTCCTGGATCATTGGACATATCCAATCCCATATTTAGGGTGCGAAATCTCAAATATTATTTTATTTATTTGAATCTCAGTGCTTTGCAGTAACTGAAACAAAAACCAAAAAAAAATCCCAATTGAAAGAAATCAAAGGAAACTTTTAAACCAAAGCGCAAGAGAAGGGGATAACAGGTATGAAAGAGAGCGAAATAGCGAATAAAATGCAACTCACGTGGAAAACGCAAAGCCAAACGGTAGGGCATTCATTTGACTTGAGAAGCTCGCTAAATGTCGTCCTCGATTGTAGGCAATCGAAGATGGCACAGTGGAATAAATAATAAAGCCCATACTAATTTTTTATTGGTAAATATATTAAAGACTTAGATTCACTTTTTTAATCTTTATTACATTTTACATTGTTTTTTAATCAAAATATATGACAAGAATAATTAAATTGGAGGATATATTCTACTCAATTATTTATAAATTTTCCTATAGATTGAGTTATATTTCCATTAATTCAGAAATAGCACTAAATAACCCATTTTTAAGTGTATTTTTTCGATGCCACGTGACCCACTTGACTCTGTCACCCAAAATCGATGCCATCAGTGCCCAAAAATCCCACTGTGCCTTCTCTAGAAAAATCTAAAAAAGAGACTGAAAAATAAATAAAATAAAAAAAGCATGCTGATGAGCATGATTGTGCGGAACTTATGAGAGAAGGACCCAGGACATGCGGAAACAATAATCCATAAATGTAAACATCACGTCGACATGGCACAGTCACAGTCATAATCGAAAGCCCAGAAGACCAGTTTTCGGAAAGGGGAGGAATACATATACCTATATGTATATTCGGGGGGTAACGAAAGCGTAGCTGATTTTGTTGTATTATAAACACAAATAAATAAAGGACGAGACGGCTGTTTTGTGCAGGATGTGCGATCGCGATTGAGGCAAACGAGGCAGAAACACGAAATCGTCCTTCATCCTTCATCCCATATCCTCAGTGCTATATCCTTCATCCTGCGGCTGCGGCGGCTGGCTTCCAACAATGGCTGCGATGACAGCCCAGCCTAAATGCCGGGCAGGAAAATATACATATATAAAATGAACGCATATAGAAAAGGGTGCCCAGGATATTGAGAATATCCAGGACACACACAGGATACCCTCACACAGACGCGTAATTAGGAATGGCATTCTCCATTTCATTTAACCCGCGCAATTGTGATTTTCAGGGTGCTCCGACTCTCGGTTCCATTTGGGAAACCACCACCTTTGCACCACCCTGGCCACAGTTGCCATTGTTCACCCAAATATGTTAGGACGTGCTAAATATGGGAGTGTCCTTGTCATTTATATGTCGCAATGTCGCCCGCTCCAGATCCCACTTTATGCACGGCGAGAAATTGATGACCATGATTGGTTTATCTTAAATCTAAATTATTTTGGATAAATTTATTTAAGACCCCTTGTTCAAATGACAAATATTAAGGATTATGCTTTCAAAAGATTGTGTTTAAACATTTACAAATTATTACAAATATATAAATAAAACTCATAAAACTCATAAACTAATATTTTATCTCACTTTTTGATATTTAAATTTCTGGCCTATTAAATTATTATAATACAATATTTTTTCTCAATGTATCCCATCCCGTCGCATCCTTGTCATGAGAATAAATATGGCCATAAATGAAATTAATACATTACGCATTGCATTCCTCCTCCTTTTCGATCCTCCAGCTCCTTTCGCTTGTTCACACATTGTCCCGACTCATGAATATTTAAACGTTATAGCATTTGATTTATGGATTTACTTCTCTTTTTTTGGGAAACAATTTTCATATCTGTTGAAGCGCCGCTTGCAAAACGGGGATTCGAAGAAAACAATAAAGCATTTTAGGCGTTGCCCAGGCGAACTGAAACCATTTTGATCTTGGACTTGGTTTTTTTTCAGATTTTGATTTTGTTGGGTGGGGAAGGGAAGAAAAGGGCATTTCAAACTGGAACGCGCGCGCGAAATGCACAAATAAAACATGAAAATCTGCCAGCTTTTTTGTGTTGTGCCGCTGCCGTGTTCATTGGCCACAAAGACTCAGGGATTCAGATTAAGATTCGTATTTGGATTCAGCCAGGTATCCAATTGCCACTCGCAGTTAAGCGTTTCGACATGGGCAGTCAACAGCGAAAACAGCACGAACAGTGGGAAAATTTTAAAATAAATTCAAAAGAAATATGAACTTGCGATAAATATTCAAAAAAATAATTGGATATAAATATTCTATGATTTTAGTTTCTTATAATGCCATCATAACAATTAAAACCATGACATAAAAAAATTTAGAATAATAAAAATACACATATTTTAATAAATGAAAAAATAATAACAAAAATATTTTTAAATGTATTTTTTGTAACAACCTAATTTAATTTAAATTACAATAATTCTCATATGTTAAATATAATATATTTTTTTCCTTTACTTAGAATTAAATTCAGAAAAATGTAAATATTATTATTGCCTTAAAAAAAAAACGTATTAAGCTATTTTATAACATAAATACTTTCATGATCTTAATTTAAATATTTTTGCCGCTGAGAACCCCCATTTCGAGCCACTGTGCCCAAGGCTTTGGGTCTTGTGCTGTTCGACACAAAAGCCCACAAGCAACCAAGTTGAGCGGAACACGAATTTAGTATCGAATTACGAAAATATTTTGCTAACAACAATTAGTTAACTCTCTCGTTAATTAACACGTCTGCAGTTTGGAATCTGTGTTGACAGATCGGAGACAAAAAAGCGAGAAGGAGGGAAAAGCACACGAATTTATATCTCAAAGATCGCTGCGCTCTGCATATGAATTCTTTTTCTCGCTCTGGAAATTCATTTTGCGCGGCCAACAAACAGTTGAATGTCTTGAAACTATTTAATTAAATCAATAGGGTCAAGTGGTAAATATTTTGACCCGCGTCTGATTAGTGAAGAAAGCCCCCGGAGGGCAGACAAAAGATCGGAAGACCCCAGAGACCCGCATGCTCCATTCTATTCCATCCTATACCATTCCGTACTATACAATATCATCTGATCTGGAGCTCCAACCGAGATGATCTTTCAGGCAAAACTTCTGCTGTCGTCTGCCGGTGCCACAAATTCATTCGCTTAATTGAATGAATGGCGTTTTAAACGGGAAATTAAGCGCATGACTTGGGATGACTCGACTTTGCCGGATAGAAGCACAGCGAAATTCTCCAGGAGTTCTCGTATCTTGTATCTCGGGTCTCGGGTTCGTTTTCGTTTTCGGGTTCAATTGTTAATTAAACGGAAGCAGCGTTTTCTCAACTTTGACTCGGCATTTTTCTTGGGAAGCTTTCCAATGCGTTCCGCTCTTTACTCTCGATCCCGCTGATGTGAGCCACTTGTGTGGCACATTTGCCCAACAGCTAACAAGGTACTTGACAAGGTCGACTGCGGCGAGGAGCTGGAAGCGGCAAAAAGGGGGAGGGATCGACGAAGGGGCGGGGAGTCACCCCCAACGACAGGGCAAAGTTCAGCTGCCGTGACCAAAAAAGGATCAAGGAGGTTTCTCAATAAGTGCTAAAAAATGAGACTATAAAATACCCAGTAAAAAGCATTTATAGTGCCAAAAGCAAATTAATTTATAAAGAATATTTGTTTGACACCCCTGCAAAAATACAATTATATTTAAGAAAACAGTTTTAATAATAAAATATTTCATTTAAATATTTTTAATATTAAAATATTAAATTTAAATATCTTAAATAATAAATTATTAAATTTAAATATTTTAAATATTGAAATATTAAATTTAACGATTTATTCATGAATTTTAATGTTATGTACTTATCAGTAAATGTTTTAAAATGTTTTTAGAATTATTTTTTGACAGTTTTAATTTATAAACATATTTTAGTCTAACGTTCTAGGTTGAAGATTTTAAAACAGTTCATTTACGATCTCAGAAATGTGCTTATCGATAGGCCAGTGCTCCCTCAGTCCGCACATTCCCCTCACTTAACCCAAATCGGCGGCAATGGGTACCCGAAAACAAAGTCAACAAGGCAACGCCGTTCGACCTGGATGTGAAAAGCAAATGGCATTTGGCTGGGACGACGGCGTTGTGCCTCTGCATTTGCGGCTGCGACTGTGGCAGACACTTAACTTCAATTGAAATCAGTCAATTGGAATCAATGAGTCCATTTCGTCTGTTTCCCAACACCGTAAAATGCACGAAGCCAACGTATTGAAACAAACGTTTTTGTTTCACACAGGCAAACAAAAGGGAAAAGATATAGAGGTTGGAAGGAGGAATCGGAACCGGGACTCGGGAATCGGAAACCCGAATCGAGTTAATGCGCCTTTTTAAGTGCTCAAGTGTTTTGGCTAGCGAAATGCATCGGAAAGCTTTCCCAGGAAATTACGGTTAGAGGGAAAAAGGATATGGATTATTGAGGATATACTTTGGGCAGCTGCAAGTGTCTCCCGTTCCACCGAAAAGTCATTTCCCTGCACAACCACACAATTGTTTTGCCTATAAAAATATTATCCATACTCATTTTTGTTCGCCTCGGATTTCTTAGGGACTTATTGGCCAACTTCCAGTCCAGCTGCCCAGATTAAAAATAAAAGAAACTGCGAGGTGTAGGCTTTCTGATCCCTTGACCTTTCCTCCGGCAGATGTCCTTAGATAAATGTTGGAAAACATTGGGCAATTTTTTTTTTTTGGCATAATCCTCCAGGGGTGAGTTATCCTCCTAAATGGGAAGATATTTTGCGGGAAAGGTTGATGCGGTTGCAAAAAGTAGATTATTATCAAGCGATCCAATTGTTGTCTAATATGTCTAGCCTTCAATAGAAAAGGAGATCATAAGACCCTCAAGTGTTGGGTTTAAATCTTACAAAGGGTAGAGTGTATTACATGTTACTCATGGTTTAATAACTCGAAAGTGCCAATCATACTACAATGGAATTTTAAGGGTATAACATGTATAGGAGAAACAATACTTATTTGGAACATGAAAATATCACAATTTACTTACATTTTGTTTAAGAAGTATCTAGTATTTATCCGTTGAAAACCTTTCACTGTGTATTGTAATTTACAAATTAAAGTCATCTTATGCATCAGACGAGGGAGTATAAATCCCATTCCAATTTCCAGACTGGGCTTAAACATCAAGTCACGCCCTCAAAAGCGACCACACCCCCAGAAAAACCAACCCACCATCATGACCAAAAAACAAAAAATTCAAAAACACACGAAATGCCAAGATAAAACCACATAAAAAGCGGCAGCCGCCGAAAGTCATGAATTACAATGCTTAAAATCGCTCATTAGGAACTAAAATTTGTAAACTTAAGGCGATAAAGATCCCCACGAAGGCAGCGACAGTCAGACATGGCTAACGTGAACAATGGATATGGTAAAAAAAAAAAAGAAATAGGCGGCAGGCGAAGAAAGAGCGTGTGGAAATAATTTGGTTACAATTAAATAACAAAAGAATTTGTTTGGCAACTCTTGTGCGCTTTTTGGCCAACAACGTATGCCCCATTATGGCCAACACCTGCCCCGCCCCCTTCGCCCCCCTCACCCACCACCCCTGGCGGCATTACAAAGTACTGTACTGTACTCCCCACCCCCTACATACTTATATATAAAGCCATTTCCAATGCCATTGTCCAATTGTTAGGGCTCAGCTTCAGCTGTCCCGCTCCAGATTAAGCTGCGACTATAATTAAGAGCGGAACGGGTCAGCAAAGGAGTGGAAATCGGGGGGAATGGGCAACTGTTTACCATAACAATGAGCCGACTGCAGGGAAAACACCTTTGGTTGCACTGGGAAAAAATGTATGACTTCATTTCATATTGCCATTTAATTTTTAAAAAAGAATTAAGACGTCATAAAATAGATTTTCCTTTAAAGGTCTAAATAAAATTTCTTAATTAACATCCTTTACAACACTGTGTTTCAAAATTCGTTTTATCAATGCATTTGACAACACTGCTGAATTTTTACAATTTAGTAAATAATTATTATAATATATTAAATTTAAATCAGTACCAAATGCATTATTATTAAAAAGTTCCTAAATAGTTAAATTAATACCGTTTACAACACTGTACTTTTTATCCATGCCTTTACAACACTATACAATTTTAGCAAATTAATAAGTACCTTATTTATAACTGTTTAAGTAAAGACCAAGACCAAATTCTTGGCTAAAAGCCAACTTTTTTTACAGTGCATCTGGAAGAAAGAAAAACTTTTGTCGCTGCCCTGGTCAGGTGTTAATGTCTGTGTTTATAACCCAAGTGAATAGAGCCGACTCCTAAATATGAGGTGTGTGCAATTATCGTCATTAGTCCCCTGTTCCCCTGTCCCTGCCCCATCAAAGTCTCGCCTCCTTTGATCCACCATTGTTCCTCTGACGTTTGCCGCTTTAGTTGCGGCTTGTTGTGTATCGATGTTGCATGCTATAATTTTGAAAATAATAAAATGATTTCTTCATGCCAGTCACAGTTGTGCTGCACCGAACACACACACATCATAATCATCACAATCATCATTCGAAAGACCCCAACCCCAACACCATCGCCTTCGTCATTATGCTGATGATCATCGGTCTCGCCTCATCCAATTATTACAGTTTAGCCATGCCACAAGTCAAACAAAAGATCCCAGGGCTGTCAGGGTCCCGTCAGATGTTCTCTTCTTCTTGTTGGTTTTTTAAGGTTACCAAAATTTTTGGGGTTGAGTGGGTAGCTCTTGGTGGTTGCCTGAGGACCCGAGGTGTTAATAAGTGGGTTGGCAACGGGAAATGCGAGGTGTACCCTTTAGGGATCACAAAGCATATTTTTAACAAATATTCAAAGGATTGCAATTCGAGTAACAGTATGTCTGATTTTTAGAAAACATCATACAAAATTTAAAAAAAAAAGTTATTTACAGAAAATAACTATTAAAAAAAATGATTAAAAATAAAATCATTTTATTCAAGTACATATTTTTTAATGGAACATAGAACCTCTGACTTATCTAAACCTCTTGCCATTCCAACATTTTCTGAATTATCAACTCGCAGTCGTCTAATGGGCTAATCAAGAGTATTACAAAACCCACAACAAACTGGCGCCACATTCAATCTAAATCAGAGTTTAGCGCGATTCTCGGCGCTCTTTGCGACATAAAGTTTCTTGAACTTAGGCCTCAGACGACACATGGAAGCCCGAGTTAATTGAGTCAACTGCCTGTGACATCATTGTGATTGTGAGCGTGAACCGTCTCCGAATATATGGGGATAATTCGCTCGAGATGTTTATACAGACAATAATCCGTCGCGCAAGGCGAATAAATTGAAAGAAATGGGGAATTCTGGGGGCCTCCTGAGAAAAAGAGAGATTTACGTGGAAAAGAGACAAACAAATAAATTTACTTTGATTGAATAATGGTCGCATAATTGGCAACTTGAATGGAATTGAGTAGCAGGCAAAACGCAATTGAAAACTGTAACAACAAATGCAGTTTTGCAGGAACAGACGACTACGAATACGACGGGTATAACTAAGTGAATTGGATAATCTCATTCGCATTCTCATTCACATTCGCATTCCGAATCCCATTTCCATTCCCTCAACAACTGTTGTCTAAGATTTTCGCCTCAATTGAAATGTGCAACTGAGAAATGTCAGCCGGCAATTGTCATCTAGATGGATGCGAATATCACGCATACGCCCCGTAAGGTGCAGTTGCACAATCGCAGTTTGTTAACCTCTGTGGTCTAAACGATGAATCATCACTTCGGTCATGGGAGTGAGCAAGTGAATCGAGCTGAAAGATCGAACTGCAGTCGAGGTGCGCCAGACAGCGACTAAGAAAAATGAGTGGTTATTAAAGCCCAGCCAAAGAACGCGGCCTTAATTTCATCTAATAAATATGGCTACAAGATTTTCTAGGCGCCATAATTTTAAGCAAAATATTGGGGAAAATATTTACAGTCCGATATTAACCTCATATAAACACTAAGTGAAGTGTACATAAGTATTTGTGTACAAAATTAAACGACTCGAGTCCGATAATAAATATCGTAATATACCGGAAACCCAAACATTCTAGCGCAAAGTTGTGTGATAAAACCATAATAATAACCAAAAAGTAAACAGCAAAATCCGACTAAAGAGTTCTCATTATGCGAATTTCATAAAAAGCTATTGTAGCTTATAACATTTCTATCGAGAAGTACTGGGAATAGAACTGTTTCAGAATGTTCAGAAAAAGCTTATCAACGCAATTGAAGGCTCGCCCAAAGTCACTAGCGAAATCCGAAATCAGTTCATTCCAAACATTCGACTTTAGCAGTTCTAAGCTCTTAAAATGAAAAAATTGGTAATTCATTTTTTGTTTGCCGTTTTGGCATTTAATCTGTGTGAAGTTTCCGGATCGTATGACGATCGATTTAATAATATTAACGTTAGTATTTTCTAATGGTTAATTTGTTTGTACTAAATCTTTTTCAATTGCTTTACCCCCTCAGAGCAAATTGGGATACATCGAACGAGAAATCTCAGGGCTACATAATACATTAAAGAACAAAATTCCACAAAACTTAACGGAGATCCTAAATCAGATTATGAACCAGCAGAGAGTGATATTGGAAAAACTAGATAGCCAGGCGACACACTTGCAGCAGAATACCCAAGACTTTCAGGAGAAGCATCGGCAGTCCAGATCTACGGATCATTTCAGATTGGTACCTATACCTATATCGCCATATGAGTGGATTGCTTCTAGGCAGTTTAAACTTAAAAAAGAAACCTTTGGACGATGGGTCAATGCAGGACATTACTGCCGTGCTTATGACGGTTATCTAGCAACAATTCAAAACGAAGAAGAACTGACTGCCATCAGTGCGAAATTAAATCCCGATGATAAGTACTGGCTGGGCATCTTTAGTAATAACGGGGGCGCCGAGTTTCTTTCTGAGGCCACCATGAATCCAGCGACATTCTTTAAGTGGAACATCGAAAATCGCAATGCATATAACAACAGCAGCGTTTGCGTTTACTTATTAAATGGCTTAATGAACACTGGCGACTGTACTGATGTTATTAATTTCATTTGCCAAAAAGACCAAATATAGTAGGTAAATCTAAAAGAAAGTTAAACCCTTAATTAATAACAATATGCAACCTACAAAATTAAATAAAATTATATAATCGTTCAAATATAAAAATTGTGATTCTTTTTTATTCTTACATTATTATTATTTTCCAACTTTATCCATCGTTAATTTTTCAGGCGTGTTTTTTTTATTATTATTCAAAACTATTATGATTAAAAAGTGTTTAATTTGGAAATTAAAATTGTTTGTTTCCGGTATCTTCAAATTCTTCTTTGTCACAAAAAGTATCATTGCCCATCAATTTATTTGTATTTTTATATGCAAACTTTTCTCATGCTATTTTCCATATATTTGTTGTCGTGTGTGGGACATGCGCTAAAATTTGATTTGATTTGACACTTGTCAGTGGCTTTTAGCGCTACTTTTACAACATCCCCACAAGTTTACCTACATGTACCACGAACATATATGACTATATGCCTGCCGGTTATTAAGGACTTCCTGTTTGTCGGATTGTCCGATTGCCGACAAGTTTGTCGCGACAACAGATTCATTTAGCGGCCACTGCAGTTCAATTTAACACCCGTCGTCACAAGCAATTCTCAAGCTCCCCCGCAGATCTCATTAATTTTCCACATTTCTTTTTGTTTTTTAATTTTTATTTCAATAGAATTTTAATTGGTTTCATCATCGTTTTCATCGCTCCGTTCGGTGTCTAAATATACAATAATATATAAATTAAATAGTGCTTAGATCTTTGCCTGCAGCGCTTAAGTATCGTTAATCATATTTCATACATATTTCGTAGATATGTGACAACAAGTTACCAACTGTGAAACACTTGCTTGGAAAAGCCTTTGCAGAGGTATTTTTAGAAGACTTTTATGGGGGTTTGAGTTTGCACCACATACAAGTATTTTTTTTTTAACAATTTCAAGGTGATGAATATAAACTTATGATGTTTTTTTTCGTGAATGACTGACATTAATTGGTTTAGTACGAAATAATATTTTGATTTTTAGCGGTTGTTGTGCCTTAAAAAAAAACATAAATGCAATCCAAAGAATTTTTGAAATAAAAACAATATCTAAACTGAAGCAAACTTTAAATGTAATTTATTTTGGGATTATATATTTTAAGTATTATTTGTAAAGTTAAATGAGTTTTTTTTTAAACTTTTTATTCACTTTTTATAAGAGAATAATTGTCAGGATGGTAATCGTATATTAGATCGTTTTTATATAAGTATTTCCCCTACTCTGCAAAGGTTTTTATTAAATTCGGTTAACCGAATTTTACAGCTCCTGCTTGATTTCTTATCTTTCCCCCTATTCTTCAACTATTTACAAGCGTCTAGCGCCTCAGTCACGGCTATATCTATGTACAGTGATTACTTATGAGCTACAGTGGCTGCTCCGCTTGAATCCCCAGAGAACCGGATGGGGATTCTCCTCCAACAGAATCTTCAGCTGTTGCGGGAGACAACGGTGACGGGTTTGATGAGCGGTGGCTGTGGCGAGGGTCCCGGGGAATCCCCGCCTGGCGAATGGGGCGACTGACCCACCAGGTGGGCGTGGTGCTGCGGAGGCGGTGCTTGTTGTGCCGCTGCCGAGGCTGCCGCCACCGAAAGTTGCCGTTGATGAGCTGCCAAAGCGGCAGCGGCGGCATGTTGGTGCAACAACTGTTGGTACTGCAATCGCTGGTAGAGCTCACTGCTCGTCGTGGGCGGTGGTGCAACAAAGGGCGGCGGAGGTCCTACAGGAGGCGAGTGTCCTGGATGTCCCGGCGGCAAACCCGTTGGCATACCCGGATGTCCTCCCGGTCCTGGTCCACTTTTCGGCGCAAAGGGATTGTAACGCT
Source organism: Drosophila pseudotakahashii (assembly GCA_035046095.1). Classification (NCBI taxonomy): domain Eukaryota; kingdom Metazoa; phylum Arthropoda; class Insecta; order Diptera; family Drosophilidae; genus Drosophila; species Drosophila pseudotakahashii. The sequence goes on from JAWNOE010000198.1 coordinate 1,796,411, forward strand.
GATACATGCTGGCCAGCAAACTGGGCGCCGTCGGGGGATAGGTCAAGAACTGGCCAAACTGAGGATAGGCTGCGAGTCCCGGGAACATGGGTCCTATCAGGGATCTCTTGAAGGCCGCCAATCTGGAGCGAGAGGCAGCCGTTGTTCTCCGCCTCAACTTTCCCGTCGATCCACCGATGAAAACATCCTCCGCCGAGGGATCCAACATCCAGTAGTTGCCCTTCCCGGGATCATCGTAGTGCCGCGGGACCTTAACAAAGCACTTGTTAAGACTAAGATTGTGTCTTATGGAGTTCTGCCAGCCCTGTTTGTTGTCCCGATAGTACGGATGATTGGTCATGATGTACTCGTATATCCCATTCAGGGTGAGACGCTTCTCCTGGCTCTGCCGAATGGCCATCATGATCAGGGCGTTATAGCTGTAGGGCGGTTTCTCATTGCCCTTCTTATCCTTTACGGGTTTGCCATCCGTAGACTTATTCTCGGCATCGCCATCGGTGGTCTCACCATCACACTCTACATCTTCCTCCACAAACTCCTCATCCGGATCCACTTCGTCCGGATCGCTTTCGTTGGTATTCAAAACGGGAGCCGGTGACATGGAGGTCACATCCAGATCAGATTCTGGATCACTTTCCGCCTCCTGATCCTCGGATGAGCCCCAGTTCGTTGCGTTCAGATTATTATTATTATGATTGGGTGGGAATTTCGCTGGGGACTTTTTTTCCACTTCCTCTTCTTCGTCGTCATCGTGATGCTCCAAGGTTTCGGGTAGTATGGCATTTATGGAGAAACTGGACTTTAAATGGGGTGTTCGGGCCATTTTCATCAGATTGGTGAGGTTGAGCCCAACGGGATGGGTACTTTGGAGGGGGTGGTGTGGGTGGCTGATGGGTGGCAGTGGGTGGTGTGGGTGGTGGTGCTGAAAGTGGTGACTGTGGGCACTGATCTCGCTGGACGGCAGACCTTCCTCGATCTTCACCATGTTGTTCAGGTCAGCTGGTTCAATAACTCCACATGGCCTTTTGGGATTTCGTGGGTTTTTAAGTTCAAATAGATTGAATTGAGTTTATAAAGTTTAAAATTCGTATTTTTATTAACTTCAAATGGTTTTGTTTTCGTATTCCCAATTCACTAGCTATTCAAATTGGGCTCTTTCGTTCAGTTTATCTCGTTTCTACGTTCAGTTTTACCGACGCTCGACGATAATACACAGCCCACAAAAATACACGATTTCACGTCCGCTGCTCTGGGGCTTTCAGTGTAGACTAAAAACGAGAATTCCCAATAATTCCCAATCGCAGTCGGTCCGGTTTTCTTTTTTTTTCTTTGTCGAACAGAGTCTTTAGAGGTGTTATCGGGGGTGGTTCTCGAATCGACCAATCAGCGCTGTGGAACGAATGTTATGTCGTCTCGCTTTCACTCTTTGCAATGGCAGCCTCTCTCTCTTCCGCTCAGATTTATTTTTCCCATTCGTTTTACTAATTGCCGCCGACAGGGAAACACGAAAAACGCCGACGCCACGCACACAAATAAATATAAACAGAGAGACCTTATAGAGAGAGCTATATGGTACACCCCATACCTTATAGAGTGGGTCACCCTTTTCCGGATTGTGGGTTGCATTTTGATACGCTAGGTCTTTCGTATACTTATTATTCTTTTTTTCCCCTTCCCTTGCTCTTTTATATCGGCAGCTGTTTGGTGTTAATGTAGTTCTTGTTTTTACACACAGTTGCCATTATTAATTGTATCCCGGTCCGTTTTTGTTGTTGTTATCGTTTCAGTTGCCATTTGCCCCCGTTAATTTTTCGGCGAGTTTGCAAACTTATGTGTGGATAACGAAAGGGGGTTGCGATTCAGTTAGATATGGACAGAGATTTGTGTGTTCAGACTTGGGATTTTTATATCCGTAGAGTAACATTAAGATCATTCGTTAGAATAGCTGAATTTTGTGGGAGGGAGTTTGTGATCATTTCAGTTATAGGTAGGTATTACCTCTTAGCAGCTGTAGAAAATTTGGAAATGATTTTTCCTTTTTATAATATATTTTTTTTTGTTGGCAAATGGCTAGTAATTGGATGGAATACTTTAAATAATGCATTTTATTTTGTATCGTATTCAAATTCGAGATGTTTATTTATCTTTAGTAAAAATATTTTAGTGATGCGTAACACTTAATACATTTTTTTGTATTCTTTAAAAAGCCTAAGCATTATGTTATTAATTTTTAATTAAATAAATACTTCCACTTATGAGATGCTACAATAAAGTTTAAAACACTTTAGACTCGTTTGAATGCAATATTTTCTCGAGGACCAACTTTTTTGCTAGGTAGTAAAAATCAAAAACGATCTGACAATTAATTGTAATTTGGTGCAATCAATTTCCACAAAGGAATTTTCCAGAACGCCTGCAAAAGTTGGATAGCAGCTGCTGGCATTCGCATGAGCCACACGGAACACACGCCACATGACCATATCTATATGGTGACCCCTCCCTAACCTAAGAGAACCGAACTCAAAATCGAAATCATTGCTGTAATCATAATAATTGTTTTCACAAATTGGGGGCGTGCACTCGTCGGTCGTGCGATTGGATCCAAAAGAAGACACACACGACTATACGACCATATCTCAATCTATGAGGTGGGGGAAAAACATGTTTTACCTGAACGAAAAACCATAAAAAAAAGCCGAAGACCAAGACGACGACGCCATGTTTGTATCGGTATCTGGTTTTGGGTGTATCTGTATCTTTTTGGTTCCCTGTGTGTGTGGTCTCCACACGAAGTTGCGGTTGTGTGAGTGTGGCCACAAGTTATTGGATAGCCGAGTGGAGACATGCGCTCTCTTAGTTGGAGAATGGGGACTTTCCCCTTTAGAAACGAAACAACAATCCCCCCTTTCAATACAAAATGGCGCCCAACAGTCTTCAATTGATTTTTCGTAGCCCCATTGTTTTCTCAGTATTTCAATTAAATTATTTATCATTGTATTTTCTACGTTGGGTAATTGTTTTGGCTGCTTTGCATACAACATTGACGGGGGTTTCGAAACTAAATGGATGGGCAACTTAATAATAGGGGATACCACAGAATGGTAATTATGGGGTCTCTTTGAAATTGTATGTTTGTTCTAAATACATAATAGAGATGTTTTGGAGGAAGGAAAGATACTTTCTAATATTTTATTAATTATGTTATTATAATATGATTTAGTATTCTAGTACTTACGAGTAGCCTAGGAGGGTATTATGTAGTAAAATCTAGAGAATATGAGGGTGGTATTCATTATTAATTATTTCTAAGCGAGGGGCAGCTACAATGAAGTAGGTAAATTATTTTGTGACGGTAATAAATTTAATAATAATAAAGATTAAATACTGATCTTGGTAAAAACTGTACAACTCCACCACTAGAATGTTTAATTTGAAACTAACGATCAATCATCCCACTCGCCCGTTGATTAACCAAATAAATACAAATTTGTTTACTTCCCGGCGATTCATCTGAGCCGAAATCCCGCTTAAAATTTCAGAAGCAAAATAAGCATCAAAATCCTTTTCGAAAATATTCAAAATATCAACAATTGAAAACAAACAAATCGGCCAGAGGAGAACCGACTTAGAACTTCCCCGACAATCGGGAGTCCGGAAACTACGGAGCGTAATTACCCCGGACAAACAAAAACCCATGAAAAACGAGCCACGGATGAGAAAAAACCAACTTGTCATTGATCAAAACGCTGAAAAGGAGACAGATTTCTGCGCTACCAAAAGGGATTTATATTTCAGGATTTCTGAGTTTTTGGGGGGCGAGAGTACTTTACTAATCAGCCAGATTTATAGCAGGCATTTAGTTTTGTTCCACACCGAAGTTTTCCGATATTTTGGCCGAAATAAATCCGCGACGCTTAACCCTTTAGGGTTACTTTTCGACGGTGCTCTCTGTTAACCCGTTCTCGGCCGTAAAGTTGCCACGCCCCGTGGAGAAACGCCTACGCGCAAGTCCTTCCGGGTATCATATATATGCCTTATTTTGATAGACTCAATGGCAGTTTAACCGCAGGATTAGCTTGTTTGTCCAACGGATCAGCGCGTCCATGCAAACAAGGCTCTAAATCGTGGGTTACTGTATAGTGAACTCTACCTGCGGAATCGGGGTTTCGTTTCTGAAGGGGTTAAGGGTCGTCGGGGCTCGAAAATCGAGAATCGAAGATCGGGGATTTTAAGGGATACATTGCTTCCGCTGTTTATATGGTCTGTTTACATGGCCGCGCAGTCAGCAATGGGAATCCGACAATGTCCTACCTACGCCCAAAAACACCCATTCCACAGCTACCGTTTCGAAAGAGTTAAGCAAGGATTAGATCGATCCAGGTTCGGAACGAGGACTTAGCTTAGCGCGTATTAATCTCATTTCGTGGACCTCAAGCTGTGAGTCCTCTTCCACGACGTCCTTGCAACTCCCTAATCGCCGCCGCTTAGCCATGCAAATATTTTCAATTTGGCCCTTGGCTTGATTAAAGGAAAATGGTTTAACCAGAATGGTGACATCTGATTTCGATTTAAGCGTCTTAAACAGTTGACAAAATATGATGCACTACTGAAAAAATTATTTATAAAAAAATATTTTTTAAAGAATTATTAAAATATTTATAAATATAATACGAGAAATTATAAATTTTTTTTTTTAATTTTAGAAAATAAAATAAAATTTAATAAGTTAGATCATAAAATAAATCGTTTTTAGCTCCATTAGAAATTAATGCACTGATGATATTATTACAGATAAATACAATATATTTTTAAAGAATTCCCATGAAATAAATATCTATAATCAATAAAATCTTATAACTTCCCTTTCACCTCTACCGTACTTAAATTTCTTAGATTTTTTTCTTAAAACATATTGCAGTTTTCAAAACATAGTTTCCACTGCACACAAAAAAAGAGTTTTTCTCTCGCTTTTCGCTTTGACCCGTTTCGCAAGAGGACTTTCCCGACGGGAAAGGGCGCTGACAAATTGGCCAAATTTTGCTGAAATCACGTTTACGGGTCTCTGGACAGTTCCGGGATTTTCGGACACACTTGTTACTTTTGTTGTTTTTGCTGTTATCGTGTGCTTCGTTTTGCAAATAAACAGCCAAATGAGTGTCCTAGAGGTTGCCTTAAGTACAGCGAAGGGTGAAATCCTGGGCAGGGGTGTCGTCCTTTTTCGGGGGTTGCTCCATGGTCCATGCTGCGATAGCATATGGTTTGTCCAAAACAGCGGGGTGATGAGCCGGAAACCAGGATTTAGAAAAAGGAAACTTTCAGCTTCGTTGGTTGATAAGTGCGCTATGGAAGGAAATCGATTTGAAAGAGCATTTGATTGAGATTATCTCTGTGAGATCATCTAGAAATAGAGTGTGACCATATGGTCGAGTAAAAGATGAAATAAGAAGATTGCTTGACCAAAGTAAATATTTGAAAGGATTAAAAAAATGTTTTAAAAGAAATCTAAATATTTTAAAAATTATTTTTTAACAAACTGAATTAAATAATTAAGAACCAAACTTATTTCCGGTTTATATATTTGTATCCTGATCTGCAACCCCAAAAATGCATTATAAAGTAGCGCATCGAGTCGTTCGACAAACCCTCAAAAAAACAAACAAAAAATGTAAAAGCCCAAAGCTCACCCCTTCCCAGTGGCTAACACTTGATAATTGTTGACAATGTGTTATAAACTGATTTACACGCATTTAACGAAAGAGAGAAACACTGCCAAAACTCACGCAGAGCCAACACCAACAACAAATAACATTAACAACCCACAAACGCTGACTAAAAACGGGGCAAACGGCAACGCGACACTCGTCAGCGACATCGTTAAGGGCAACCGGAACACCAGCAGCACTACACTGGAAAAATATACTATATTAAATAAAGAAAATACGAAACAAGATACATTTCTGTATCATTGCTGGATTTTTTTTTAAATATTAAGATCTTAAATTTTAAATATTTCACAGTGGTACCAATAATAAATTATTTTATATTTCGATTGTATAATATTTAATAATATTCCTGCACTAAAATTTTAATTCAACCCAATATAGATATTAATTTTTCAACAAACAACTTTGTTTTGCTCAGTGCAGCAACGCGATGAGCAACAGCAGCCACCGCTTAGATGTCATCGTTAGCGCTGGCGAAAGGTCAGTGGCGGGGGTGCAGGGAGGGTGTTGTGTGGCAGGGGGCGGTGTGTGAGTGGGGGTGGGGCAAAGTCGCGTGTGCCACGCGAGGGTGGCACACTCACTCACACATACGCTTCATATTAAGGGGACCCGAACCCCGGCCGTTATGCGGCATGGTGTTATATGGCGTGGTGCGATGTGGTGCCCTGTGATGTGTGTTAATGAACTGCGTAACAATTAACGGCAGCAACAATAAGCGTCAACAAGCGACCGCAGATCAAATAAATAAAACTATATAATACAAACGAAGCTTGGAATACCCTTAAAATTTATTTTAAGATTTAATAAAAAATGTTTATACACTCTTCAATATTACCAAAATCATTTTATCAGAACCCATTCATATAATGATTTAAAAAAATGTCAAACAAGGGATCATTAAAACGGTTCCTTTATTTAAATTTAAATTAATCGATTGTCAGTAGGTCTTAAGATATTATTATTAAAAATATTCATATAAAATTATTCATAATATAAAAGTATAGATGTTTTATATATTACAAAAATCTCTTAATTGCATATCAATGTGATCCCATTTTCTCACAATTAGAAAATCACTTTTTTCTTAGCGAATATCTATTTTTCCATAATATTTTCTCCGAATCAATATACCCTCATTCCAGAGTATAAAAAGTCAGCGGTCACGCGTAAGACTCGAACATCAATAGTACAAAACTTGCGGGTACTTTTGCGGATTTATTGCTACACATGATCGGTCAACAGTGCTTAGAAGTTGTTTGATGGCCTGATTATGCTGGTGCTTCCTCAGCTTCCTCAAAAAAGAAAACATCGGTCAGTTCAGAATAGTTCACTCGATCCGGGGGACTTCGGTGGAACTATAGTTCTCCTACCCGATCTAAATCAATTTAATTGAGGTCCGAGTGGTGGCCCTTGGCCCGGCTTAATTTGTTGATTGTCTGCCGAGTTTGTGTTGCGTTGAAACCATTAGCAGTGTGTATCAGTGTGAAATCTGAAGCGAAATGAGAGGGGGTTCCATCATCCAGATCTTTGAAGAAGTCCGGGTTAGGAAGCAATTAGCTAGGGCTAGAAATCAAAATCAGAAGGGTTTGAAGAGGAAAGAATCAGGATTAAAAACGTCTTTATTTTGATTTAATTTATTCCAAGGAAACTCCTGAAGAAGTCAAATTCGGTTATTATAAATAGAGATGTGAAACTAATCTTGACAGGTCTAGGAAATTTAAATAATTTTTGCATTCAGAAAACAACTTATTTAAAACATAAATTTAAACTATTAAATTGAATTAAAGAATAATACTTTTCTTTGGATACTTTTAAAATTCAAATATCATAATTTTACAGTTTTATTATGAACTTTTTTAGTTCATCCTGATACAACTTTAGTGATATCTTTCTCGGAAATACTCTTTGAATTACCCCCGGTATAGGGTCACTTCCTCTAAGACTTTTTCATACCCCCAAGACATCTGCATTCGCAATTAAAAGGGCAATTCCGCTGTTCAAGTGCAAGATTGAAAGTTCAGATGCCAACTGATCATGCAAGCTGTCTTTTCTTTGGCACAGATGGACGCACCAACAACATCCACATCCAGAAAAGAACATCTCAAGTTAACCCCAACCCGGAATGAACTCACTTCCGTTGGATCCATGTGGGGGATTTCTTCATAGCAAGTAGTGTTAACTGGACGGGTCGAGTGTTCAAGTGCAATTCGTAATTACTCATTCATAATTTCAGCTTAATTGTGAGCGTATTCCTCGTATGTATATCGTACTAGGTTCATTCATACATTTATTTATTTATTGGTTCTTTCAGTGGGGGAAAGAAGAGAAGCTGGCGACGTAAATTAACTTAATTGAAATTCGGGTCAACAGAGAGGCCAAGATAATGAAAGAAACTAATTAAGGCGCACTACCGACGAACTGCCCACATATATTCGGTTTTATTTTATACTGATTGTTACTTTGCGCATTTGTCGCTCAAATATTTTCAAATATTTTCCCATTCGCTGTGTGTTTGTATTGCCATTATTTGATTATTGGGTGCGCACTCGGCGGCCCCTGGGTTAACAATTATTGTATTAATAAATATTTGAATGCGCTGCCCTCATCTGAACCCATCAGCCTTTTATATACAAGTAGTGGAATGGCCAGCCACATCAGTTTCAATTAAAAACACATTTTGTGGTCACTGTGTGGTCGCTACTCGGGTTCTCCATGGGTTGGGTTCGATTTAAGCTGCATTATTCCTAGGTGACACACCCAATTCTTGCGGGGCTTCTACATATGAGGCTTTGCGATTCCATTTCTGCTGATGTGGGCCTATACCACTGGTGGACCCCTGTGGTGGCACTAGCAGGCTGGATTTTAAAACCAATCGATAACGTCAATATTTTAGCTTGGCTACTTACTGTCAACTGAACTGGGCTAACAAATGTTAAGGTTCTCATCGGTAATGACGACTGATCCAATTACACAATCAAGGTGTTGCCATATTGTTGGGGAACTATAATTAAGTTTGAAAAATGTCATAAACGCAGGAACATTTTAAATATTAAAATCAAACGGACATTCAAATAATTTTAGAAGTATTAAAATTGAATTTTGAATTTAGTTGAATTTTAATATATCATCTTTTGCTCCCAATTTTACCACTTCACAGGGAAAACACATTCTAGATATCATTTAAAATATTTTAATCTGATATGTGTAATGTTAAAATCCTTACCAACACCTTGCCAACCACTTAGACACCTCAAAAAGGTCAGTACAAAGAAAAGTTTCCAAACCTTCTACCAACTGCAATCTACAATATCTGCTCTATTCAACTGCTAAAAATATATATAATAGAAGAAAGAGTAACTTATCCCTTGGCAAGCGAACAACCCGAAGGAAAAAACCACCGCAGATCCTTAAGCCTTTGCACAAACAAAGCGGCCGAGCAACTAACCGATTATGTATAAAATATTTATGAAATAGACCCGTATCCTAGAACTAAGCCGATGGGTTTGAATCATTAGAGCGGAGAAGGAGCACCCAGGAGCAGTCTAAATGGACAAAAAGTGTAACAAACGGCACACGCATCCTGAGGTTCTATATAGGTATCTATCCTATAGACCAAGATCCGGAATCCGGAATCCAGAAGATGCATGCTGGGTAATCAGGCCTCGACATCTGCTGGGCTGAGCCTTTCTCTGTATAAGTATATTATATTCCGAGGACCGAGGACTGAGCACTGAGACTGAGGCCGGAGGACCCACAAGGTTGCTCTTTCGACATCGTAATCCCTGCACTTAACCCGGGTAATAAGATAAGTAAGGTAGATCCGAGGTTTCGCTTTGCTTCTGCTTGTTATCTTTGTAAATTGCATGTCGAGCACTTAAGCCAATAGAAAAGGAGACTTGGCCAAGAATATGTTCCTTTTCCCCGAGCGCGTGCTACTCACCACTATTCTATGCCAATTCTATTCTAAAGTGATATGTAGTTTAAGAAATCCCGAGACCCTCGGACTGATTTAGCGACTTAGAGCTTAGAGCTACATAGTCCGGGGCTTAGGTAAGTGGATTTCTGAATTCAATCCGAATCCAGGGCACGTATATATGCGATGTGTTAAGTATATAATGCGCTCATCCGATCTATTTCAATAACAAACCGACCGATTTCCAGACCAACCTAAGCCGGCAGCCAGGGGCAACCCAATAAAACAATGCCCCTAGTAAATTGTTTTATTCGCCTCATCTGCGGATTGAACACAACACAGTTAAGTTTGAAAGATATATGGATATGTATGGATATGGGTATGGTATATGGGCTATGCAAAATATTTGAATCTAGTCTTAAGGCGTGGGCCAAAACCGATTTAACTCTTGCACTGGGTTAAGCTGAGCATAAACCCCAAATATGTACATACACGATATGGAATCGGAGATGGTTTCCCTCTTTAAAATGGTTTTCTTTATGAGATGCTAAAATGAGCAAAGGTATGATATTTTATAAACAATGCAGAGGCTTAAGCAAGAAAATATTTCTGCCTTACTATCTCAACTTGTACTTAATGCGAAAAAATTTAGATGAATCATAAGTATGTTACCTATACCGAATCATGGAATCACAGGGTTAGAAATTTTTTACTAAATATTTGTGTTACATGAAAATAGATTCCGATACGATATATTATTGCAATCTAATTTATTATTGTATGTAAATGTATTATCTACATTTTCCAGCTAACCCGTTTCTATTAAGACTTAATAGAGCATTGCACAACTTTTAGCCCAACACCAAACCCCCACCCATTCTCATCCATTTAAGCTTCCCCCGATTTCCATTTCCAGCTGACACCTTATAAAACTGCCAGCTAATCGTTTCAATAACATGATTTACCAACACACACACAATAACTTACAATTATTGAATCGAAGAAAAATAGGCACACAAAATATGATAATTGCTACCGATCGTCTCACTCGCCGGAGATAAAAAGGGGACGATATCTATAGGGAGTGGGGAGATTAATCTAGTAACGATGATATTAATTATCATTTCGTTTACAAATCGCTTTTGAAAGAGCGAGAGAAAAAGAGAGTGAAAAGCGCAGTATTTATGATATCGCCGAGGCTTGTTATTCGAATTTTTCCCTGTCAATGCCGATTTGTAGGGAAATGGAAATGGAGGGGAAAACTTGTTGATGCTGATGATGCTCCCTTTTTCTCACATTTTTTACTCCAACGCGCACTTAAGCCACGCACACACAAACACATGTCAAGTGATCAAAGAATCAGAAGCCGCCGCACCAAGTGAAATTTTCGAAAATGAAGACGTCCACTGAGAACCCGAAAGAAATACACACACACCGTTTGAGAAATTTCAAAAACAACGCCCAAGTCGGTGCCCTTTTTACTATTTCTTTCCACAATTTCTTTAACGTTCTCATCTTTCAAATTGAGGCCTAAGCAAGTCCCGAGTTTTACACTGCGATGGATTAGGTTTTAGTTCGATTTCTTATATTTTTTAGAACCTTTAGTTTTTGGATTATTTGCCAGCAATGGTAAGTAAAATTTTCCTAACAAAAATTATTATTAAACGCGAATTCTTTAGATAAGCCAAGCAACCCTAAAATTTCCCCAAAATTGTTACAATTTTAGAATACAAATTTCTACAAAGTGATATTACATTTTCAAAATAAGAATACAATTTAGTTCACAAGTAAGAAAACGATTGTTTAATTTTTTTAATGCCCGAATTCTTAAGTATTTATTATTTATTAATACGATTTTACAAAGTTTTCATTTTCTAATATTTCTATTTCTTGTAAGTTTCGAATAGGTCAATTTCTTTTCCAAGTGTAGCGCACATATTAGTTGAAAAATTGTATAACAAAAGTTAAGAAAAATTGCCTGAGAGACGGGGGAGCAAAGTGTGCTCGCTGGACAGAGGGATCTAGACAATGGCCTGGCTGGAGGTTCAGGGGTATATGGTATGGAATATGGTATCGAGCAGAGGCTATGGGATATCATATCGGATCGGATCGTACCTGCGGTGCCCAGCACATCTCGCACAGCTGGAGTTGTCACTGGGCATGTAAAGAGCCAAACAAAATCGAGTCAATGGGTGATGGCTCATTTTGGACCTCATCCTCTCTCGCATTTTTCTGCCTTTTTTTCGGGAATCATTTTCATGTTTGCCGCTCCAGCTAGCAAACAACTAATTAAGTCATCAGGATGAAAGCAAGTCGGTAAAGGAAGCTGGGTAAATATTTACGGGATGTGACTGTGAGCTGGACAGCAGCTGACGGTCAACACAAAAAACGAAGCTGTTGGGTTTTTAGAGAAAATATAAATAGTCATGTGGGAAATAGAAAACCTCAAATGAAAGAAGTAGTTAATTTTTTCACTGTAATTGCTAATTTAATTTAAATTTATTTATTAAAATTTAAAAAAAAGTTATTTATTCATGCAAAGAATATTGTGAAAGAGAAATTTTAAAACCTTTTGATAGAGTCATCAATAAAAATGAGTTCTGAAAAGGTTCAAGAAATAAAAAAGCTGCTTTTAAATTTTGTGTTTTTCTATATATTGTTTATTTAATTTTTTTGTTATTCTTAATTAAATATGTACATAAATGGGTAGGCAAACTACAAGGGTCCTCGGCAGGCGAAGAATTGGCCTCGTTTGAAGACCGGCAGTCCTGAAGAATTCGCTGCTCTTTTCTTGCTGTTAACTATCGACTTTCCAGGTCGATTCGAAGGACCCGCTGAAGAAGCGAAGCGGTCAATGGGGAAATGACCAAAAGAATTTGCTAAATTGCAGCATTTAGACGTCACGGGTTTGTTTCGCGGTGGGGATAGTCCTAGTTTTCTCCCCCCAAAGCGACCCTAGTCCCTGGGTTTTCCTTTTATTGGGTTGATCCAAAGCGCTGGGCTTGGTTGTGCGCCGGCTCCCGGGAGAGTTTAGCTGGATGGGAATTTGCCAAAGAACTGCATGCGCTGGAACAATTCGGCGTTTAGCTGGGGCGGATAGCCCTGCATTTGGGCGGGATGGGGCGACTGGTGATGATGATGATGATGGGTAGCCTGGGGAGCCTGCTGGTACTGCATCTGCTGATAGGCAGCCTGATAGGCGGCGGGATTCATGCGTTGGTACAAGGCGGCGGCAGCAGCAGCGGCAAATGGAACGGCGGCAGCAGGATATCCATAAGCAGGAGCCGGGGATCCATAGGGTGAACCACCCATCATGGGTGAGAAGATGGCCTGACGATAGGCAGCCAAACGAGTGCGGCTGGCGCCGGGATTCTTCCTCCTCAACTTGCCGGTGGTCTCGCCAATGAAAACCTCCTCGGCCGAGGGGTCCAGGATCCAGTAGTTGCCCTTGCCGGGATCATCGTAGCTCCGTGGGATCTTCGTAAAGCACTTGTTCAGACTCAAGTTGTGACGAATGGAGTTCTGCCAGCCCCGCTTGTTGGCCTTGAAGTAGGGAAATCTATTGATCAGATACTGATAGATCCCGTTCAAAGTCAATCGCTGCTCGGGGCTGTCCTGGATGGCCATCATGATGAGGGCATTGTAGCTATAAGGCGGCTTCTTGGTATCGCTGCCCGAGCTAATCTTCTGCTTCTTGCTGGGATTGCCATCCTCGCTCTCCTGGTCCTCATCGAGTTGATCCTCCAGCTCATCGTCGAACTCCACATCGAGTTTGTCGTTGTTTTGCGAGGACAACGATTCGGCGGCACTGCTCATGGGTGTGCTGGTCCTGCTGGGGCTATCGAAATCCTCCGAAGCCGAGAGTTCGCCATCGGAATTGGAGTACGGATGAACGTACTGGTTGAGATGATGATGCTGCACCGGTTCGGCTTTGATGGGTTGTTGTTGTTGTTGGATTGTAGGTTTCTTGGCCAAAATGGCATCGATGGAGAAGTTGCTCTTGAATTCCATTTCACTTTTCACCATGTTTACTTGTTTTCGGTAGTTTGTTAATAAATATCTTTGGTATTCTGTTTCTCACACACGACTTTTGGGATCGCTTGAGATGTTTGCGCTTGAGATGCTAGCTCTGAACTGATTCTCTACAGCCCCGTCTCGGGCTATTTATAGTCACACCCCCGGGTCTCGGTCTCTCGAACGAAGTCTACACGACGAGAGAGCCCACAAAAGCCGAAAGGGACGGGTAGCTGGACGTGCGAGAGAGACAGGGCTAGCAGGTAGTTGGGTAGCTAAACCCTCTTCATAAAGACTCCGCCCTCCATTTTGTGACCATTTTGTTCCACTCGCCTTCCACACGAAAACATATATGGGAAAAGCGGACTTTGTTTGGGAACTTGTGGATGTTTATTTTCAATCTTTTGCTGCTTCGGCGTCAAAATATCCATTACATCCAATCCAAACAGGGTTGGGACTTGGGGTTGTTCTCAGTGCGTCTCGTTTCCGCTCGCTGTTTTGACTATTAATTGCACTAACAAGCGGCAATAAAAATAAAAACAAAAACACAAAGTCCGAAGAGTCGCAATTTAATCAGGATGTTTATAAGTTCATTATGATTTTTGATTGCGAACCAAGAGTTCTTGAAAAAGTGGGCCATTTCTAATCACTTCAATGAGGATGGCAATTATTATTGAGTTTCAGAACAGCCAAAGTATACTTGTTTTAACCTTCTTTAAGCTATCAATTATTATACATATTCGCCGGGTTTTTGTATTGTAATTTGGATTCTAGTTTTAAAATCAAAATGTTTATTATTAACTAAATATCGGAAAAGACTGGCTTTAAGCTTATGAAATATTATTAAAAATATGTCACAAGAATATTGAACAAAATCCAAAAACTTGAAAATATTACTGAAATTAAATGGTGCACATTTATAATTCAAATAATTAAGATATCTAACTTACTGTTTTATTTATTCAAAATAATTAAGTTGTTCTACAGCAAATAATCCTGGAATATTGGATTGAACATTTGATCCACTTACTATTTGACAATGAATTCTTCGAATTAGTTTTCTAGCAATCTGCGAGGCAAACTCCTTGAGTTGCTCCTAATCCCGCCCAAACTAGTTCAGGGGTTGCTTTTCGTGGTCCGGGGATTATCTGAAGCGGGATCAGAGATCTGGGCTTACGGCACGATTTTCAACAGCTCAATGGAGCTCAGGACGAAGGACTCATGGACTCAGGTAATCCGAAGGGGTTAAACCTTCGGGCAGCGGGATTTGTTCTAGTTTCGCGACAGATTTGCGAATTAGTTCTGGACTCGCTTAGCCAGAATCAATGTGGATCTCTTTGGCAATCCTTTTGGAGATTAATAGACTTGCAGGATGCGTTCCCTCAAATATTTGTGCTCAAATATTAACTTGCAGTGGAGTTTTAAGTTGGTTGGGACAAAGTTAAGTTGTGTTTTGGTGATTTGTTAGGGAGTTAAAGAAAAATCTAGAATTTAAAGAAGTAAGTATGGGATGGTTTAATCAGTTTCCTGAAATGAAAATGGGACTACTTCAATGTGAATAAATAAATATAAAAAACTCTTTTATTAACAATAAATTATAAAAATACATAATATTACTGTAAAAGTGAAAAAAATAATGTAATCTTTAGAACTTTACTTCACTGAAAATTAAACGTAAGGCCAGACATATGCAGCTCACATGGGATAACATCCTTAAGGATCAAACAAAGTGTCGCCGACTTTACTTAGCGATATGGCTACCGAAATCGACTTAAAGTCGGGGGTTTTCGATGGCGATTGGGTTGGTTCGGCAATGGACCGAGACTGGACTACCGACTACAAAAACAAGGAAGTACAAGTGGTTTTTGTTTTATGTTTTTATGGCATGTTTTGTTAGAACAATTGAAAAAATATACAGGCAGATAAATCGGGCGAAAGTCAAGTAGACACAATGAAGACGTCAGCGCTGTGGGTTATTACAGATGGATGGATGGATGGAAGTATGGATATATGGATGGGGGGCGAATACTTGTCGGCGGCACTGTGCGTTTGATATCTTAGACAACTTGACAAAACAATCAAAGCAGCAACAACACATGTTCCAAATGACTGTCTATTAATTTTGCTCCCTTCTCATATTTTATTTTTTGCCCAAAACCGAAAAAATAAGTGAACAAAACAATAGGAGAAAAAAGGAGGCAGCGCACTTTTAACGCAGTAGTCCAATTGCCGATGATAATGATGCACTCTGAGGAGTCGGCAAAGTTAAAAGTGCCCGAAAGAGACGGGACTATGTGGTTCGAAAGAGAAAGGTATATATGTGGCTGTGGAAAAAAGTAGGCGGTTAACAATTGCCGAGGCGGCAGGTTCAGTTACTATTCTTTCTTCTCCGGACCGTTTTTTCTTCTTTTCTAAGCGAGGGATAAATGAAGATTTGAACGCCTCGATTTTCTTTGCGGCTTCCCTTTTTCTCTCCGACTTGAGCTGAGCCACTAATTGAGTTGGAAATTTGTGTAGTTTTTTTGCAAGTCGCAGCTAGAGATGAAAGACATTTCGCCGACTTTGACTCCGACTTTTCCCCGGTGAGTGCATAATTTTGACAGGCGCGACAAAACTAATTGATTTGTGAATTCCCTAAGCCATCCAAAAAATCCACAGATCCTGGACACACACATTGCGGAAATTTAAACACTCCATGGAGTAATGCCTAATTCGATTATCAGCTGCAGGGTGTAGATTTTAAAAAATATGCCAAGCCATAGTTTTTATACCCGTTACTCGTAGAGTAAAAGGGTATATTGTATTCGTGCAAAAGTATGTAACAGGGAGAAGGAAGCTTTTCCGACCCTATAAAGTATATATATTCTTGATCAGGATCACTAGCCGAGTCGAACTAGCCATGTCCGTCTGTCCGTCTGTCCGTCTGTCCGTCCGTATGAACGCTGAGATCTCGGAAACTATAAAAGCTAGAGGATTGGCATTTTGCATGCATATTCTTGGAGTTCCTACGCAGCGCAAGTTTATTTCAAAATGGTGCCACGCCCCCTCTAACGCCCTCAATCGCCCTACACCATTTTTTTAAAGGTGTCTGGCGCCCACACCATTAAAGATTTTGGAAAACTAAAAATGCAGTTTTATTGTGACTATCAATACCTATCGAAATGTAGAAGAAATTTTTCAAATCGGACCATTCGTTAAAAAGTTATGCCCGATTAAAGATTTTATATATCTATCTCCCTCGCACTCCTTTAGCTGAGTAACGGGTATCTGATAGTCGGGACACCCGACTATAGCGTTCTCTCTTGTTTTATTTTGTAAAAATAAAACAACAACATTTAAATGGACTTTAATATGTTTCTGGAAATACATTTTTCTGACAGCTGTGTTCGATTAATAAATACATTTATTTGTAAATTAAAGATTTTAAGCTAAGTAAAATAAAAGCATTTGTATTATATTTATAAAACATTTATTTTTTGTTTTTTATACAAAAACTAAATAACAATACTTTTTTCAAAATAAATAAAACAATTTAAAATTCGTCAAATGATTTAATTTGGTACGAGTTTGTTTCCTATACTTAGTATGTCTTTATACGACTTTGTGTGAAAAGATACCCTTTTCGTTGACTTTTCGTTTGACTTCAACGTCTCTCCGTCGAGAAGATAATGCGGTAAAACGAATTGATTAGCGATTTGTGATCCTTGAGCGCACACCTTGAGCAAAATCGAGCGTGGAGCAGACCGAGAGCATGTGGTCGCTGATTGTCGGTGATCAGGACACGATCAGGACCACGCTGTTTGACATTATGGTTTCATTGCCAAAACCACACTTAGGCGTTGCCTTCACGAGCTTCACGCTTCGGAGGAGCGCTACGCCTGCCTCATTAGCTCACAAAAACTGAGAAAAACTAAGGAGATCTAGGGAAAACTAAGGAAACTATGGGCAACGCATAAGCGAATTCCAAGTAGACACCGTGGCCACAGACAATGTGCATGTAATTTTCAATTAACGCCACAAGATTTCCCTCCTTCAGAAACTTTCGCCCATGATTTCGTTCCACTGTGGGTGAGCATTGAGTCTCATAATTGATCGTAATGTGCGATATTCCTTTTTCTGAGGGACCTCAGTTGTCAACAGGACTCGGATCCTCTGCGACTGTCACATGGCCATCGGTTCTTCGGGACTTCGGGACATCAGCAGGATATCTCGGGCATTTGTCGCGCTCAGCGAGTCGTCTTTTCGCCCTCGCACTTTGCCTTTCTGTCCTGTCGACAGGATATTCTGCATTTTCGGGACTTTATGGTCCTAACAATGGCCATGATCGATCTATCGTTGCACACCCAAAAAGGAAAAAAATGTATTGATTTTTTTATGCCTTCGAAACGCTGAGTTCTGTCACTAATCAGGTCCTTTCACTCGGGTATTTCTGCATAAATCTCCGTTTATTGATAAGTCCGGTGTCAATCCCAGATTTTGAATGAATCCAGCTACTTGGCTTAGGTACAAAACCGGACTTAAGTTTATATTGCCTTTACGATCTGGTTTCACCTTTAGGGCTGCCAAATCTGGAGTTCAGGTAGTGGGGGAAATCGAGAAGTTTATTGGCAGACAGGTAAAGAAATTTGTTTAACACCTCATTGTAAAAGAACCATAAATATATATGATTTTTTAAAACAATACCCTGTGTAATTTAATTGATAACAATGGAAAGGAAATTATTTAGAAGAGGTTAAAAATAAATTGTATTTTAATTTTTTTTTAGAGAAAAACAAAATTGTATGAATAAAATATATTCATAAAATAATATAAGAAAATTATAGGTTACACCATAAAATAAAATAAGTGTAAAAAGAAATGATATTCCCTTTAAAGACCCCATCATAAATACAGTTGTCAAAATTAATATTTCCAACGATTACTCTCAAGAACCACCACCTCCTATTTTCTCCACTTCTTCAAGCAGATAAAATTTGTTTTATTTTCTAACCATATGTGTGTCAAAGTTCCACTTAAGTAGAGTCGCCTCCCCCATATGGAAACAGCTGGAGATCGTAACCAACCTCCTTTGACAACTTTATAGCCTAACGAGCTGAAAGGATCCTCCAAGCGTACAGTCAACACCCACTATAATTGATTAGTTCCACATCGAGGTAAGTTAAAAAAAAATACATTTTCGCATCCTTCGTGGGCGACTGCGACTTATTGATTAAGTTGTCCAGACAGGATGCATAAAAACCTGGAAGGATCTCTCGCCCGCTATAGTTGAGCGAATCATAAAGGGCAACTGGTTGCCATCCACCATTTGCCTCACATTTTTCCCATTGCAGCTTGCCAGCCAGAACTGAACTGATTCGTCACGCCGATTTCGATACATTAAATGCAATCATTTGACAACAGGACGAAAATATTTTCATCCATTGTGTCCTAACAACGAGAATGCGATTGTGTGTGTGTATGGTATGGTATATCCCATATATGGTATATCAGTATTCGAGAGTGAGCCTTTGCAGGTTTCCAAAGCAGTGGGACTCCCCCCCAAAGCGTAGCAAATGCGTGATGAGGATGCTCTATAGAGGATATCTCAGGGGTTCGGTTAGGGTCCCGATTCCTCTGCCATATCTCTGCCTTCCTGGGCGTGTGAAATCGGGAAACAACGCCTGGGAGCTGGCGATAATTGCTCGTTAGTAGCTGCACCATGTCCACGTCGGTTTTCGATCCGAACTCTATCCTCCATTTGGATTAAGATGTCGGGATCGGGGGATGACTGTACCATACAGGATATATGCAGGGAATTTTAGTTTTATAGAGGTGTTTTATTTATATTTAACATTTTAAAAGTTTTAGAAAAATATAAATAGTTTTATTTATTTGAATGTTGGAAAAATATAAATAGTTTTGGTTAAAATTCGAATGCAATTTTGTTTCCATTTTTTTATCATAATATAATTATAGCAAAAACTTATTACTTAAAACTTATTAATAACATTTAAAATTAATCTTTAATCTGTAGTAGTATAAGTCTTTTCCTATTTCTTAATGGTTTCATTAACAGCTTATATATTTTTTTTATGTTTGATCTTATCCCATTGTTGCTCCACATTCGGTTGACACCTTTGAGGAAATTCTCACCTCCAAGATAATAAAATATTATCCTGCTGATCTCGCCACTGATCTTCCCATATCGATTACAATATCCTTTTGCGCGAAGCAAGTTCCCCGAAAACCCATTAAACCGATTGTGCCAAATGTGACAACATAATCCACATAAAGTAGCCAAAAGAAGCCGGCTATTCAATTTCTTGGCCCTTTGATCTGTATCGCCTTATCATCATCGTCGTGATTTTTCGTCTAATCTTGTGATTTTTGTGTGACAACATAATCGAGCCGAGATCGGCAGAGATCAGAATAGCCGCATGTATCCTTTGATGAGAGGCACCAGGACCAAAAGGACACTCATTGTTCGAAACGTGCCGAAAGGTGGAAATAAGATGTCACCTGAAAAATGCAAGGAGCAGCCGCTCATGACCAAAAATAAAAGGAATTCGGAGCCCGACTTTGAAGTCATTGTTTTAGGTACATTTTATCACATTGTCATTGCGGGTAGACCAAAAATATAAAATAGAAAACAGCCGCCGCCGCCGCCAACAAATGTCTCAATTATTTCTTGTTCTCGGCCTTTGCCTTTGACTTTGACTTTTATTTTATTCTATTCGACCGACTTTGGGCCACGCCTTTTGGAAAATATATATCATGGAGGATCAGCGGGAGTCCTTGATTTATGCCTCGGCGATCCTTGATCCTTCTGAGTCCCGAATCCGAAACCTGTGGACGACGCAATCAAAGGAGAAATTCAAACAATATATAATCACCACAAATGATCGGCAGCGCGTGCAAAATGTTTGAGGAATCGTTAGGTTGGCCACCCCAACCCCTCCGAAAACCGAAACCAAACCAAACCAGCACACACAATTATAAAGTCAAAGACGGAGACTCTCTGTTAAGCGGATTCGGCCTTTAATAGTCTTAAAAATCGATTCCTTTTTCGGGCCTTTTGGCCTTATTGAAATGAGCAGCAGACGGCTCTTTGTGTTTTTTCTCGTCCGTGGACGTGTTAACACAGCAATTAACTTTTACAAGGGCTGCTAAGGAGCAGGAATTTATGTTCGATTTATGCAGCAGCAGGATATGAAAGAAATAAAGCCAACAAGAGGAAGATCTAACAGCTGGCAAATGTGATGACCAGCGGTTGAGAAGGATACCGAGATGATCGGTTTATGGACATTTTGGAATGTGCTTCGAATTCAGGTGTGAAGAGCGAAAAGAAAATGGTTGTCATAATGGTTCAAAAAACACCTTTTGGCGCAGAAAGGAATATGGTAAATTAGTATTGAATTTTGTATAAATTATTAAAAAGTATTTTTGGGAGCTCAGCTCTTTACTCTATAATTTTCCTTTTCTTTTCGCTTGGAGAGGAAGAAATAAATATGGTAAATTAGTTTTCAAATTCCCAAATATTATATACATAATGATGTAACGATTTTTTTAAGGCACATCTCTTCGTTCCCACTTTTTCACAAACACAAGAAGTAATTTATTTAGCAGTTGGCTATTTACTAGATCGAATTTCCCCCTTTCAATTAAATTACTTCCTTCCGTGGCCACGTGAAAGTGTGTCAGCTTCATTCGTGGCTCACTTCATCAACCGCCGAACAACTTCCTCGAGTTATGGCCATAAAAACAAGTCAGTTCGCACCTCGTTTGACATAATGACAAGATGGGAAAATGAAAATGCGTTTGGTCTTTCGCCGCGCGACGTCAAATCGATGACACTTTCTCATTAACACGAAAACAGTCGCAGGCGGTCAAAATTCGCTGACGTTTCGAGGCGCCTGCCTAACTTCGAGCTAATGTCTAGTGAATCGAGGGGAAATCCGATACATCCGAGGAAAATATGGAGATGTGCACAGAAAAAAAAAGAAAATATACTATGTTTCATAATTAATTATTATGATTACACTCTCTGTACTAAGGTCAGAACTTATTTTTTTAATTTTTAAAATTTTAAATTATTAAAAATGAATAAAAATAAGTATTATGTTCATATCATATCTATGAGTGTATCTATTGTATTTTTGGTTAGGAATATAATAAGAAAAATACTAGAAAAAATCCTATAATCATATAGACTTTAAAATAATAAAAGTATATAAATTTTTTCCAATGTACCCCAACTGGGGACAAGAAACACATGCGGCAAGTGAAGTGTTTAGGCGTGGACGTGGCAACATCGCGCACCGAAAAGGAAACAAAAAGTAGGCAGTGCCGCCGATGTGTTCAAAAGTCGGTTAATTACAAAAAAAAAATCGAAACATCTACACACATCTACATCCGAAATGGAAAAGGAGACACATACACTTGAGGCTGACTGACTCACTCGAATTTCATGTGGCAAGGAATCGTGGAAAATCGAAGATGAACGTGCAACATCAAAGGCCGCCAGCGACTTGTATGTTTTCATTGCTTCAAATTGGAAAATGTCTTGGCATTGAAAATATTTGGTTATCATTGGGTAAATATGTGAGGAATAACAAGGAGGAAGGGGAGACGGTGGCTAGAAGCGAGTCTATAAGGAGGAACTTGGGAACATTCTTGGGTAAATACAAGGAATAATTGGTCCTTGCACTTGGAAAAACTCTTTACTTTTATTTGTATACGGTTTCAATTGATTTATTTCCAGGTGGTAAATATTTAAAAAAATGTTTTTTAAATAAAATTTTATCTAATTCATAGGTACTTAATTTCAAACTCTTTTTACATATGTTTCAATTTTCCAACCTAATTTTATGAATTAAGATTTTTATATTAAACTTAAATTTTCCAAGAACAAATACTCCACTTTTATACAAAATATAGTTTAAAGATTCATCATCGAACTTTCAGAAATATTTCAAACGCCTTATATAAAATCCTTAAACTTCATTGCAGTGATAAAATTTCCAAAATTTGCCACAAGTCAAAGGTGTTTTTTGCCCAAACTACCAGACTGAAACTCAGGTGGTGTTTTGATTTTGGAAAGCGACTTGCTGTTGTGTCCTTTTGTCCCGTTGCCCGCTGGCTGAAATTCCTTGGACGGCAGCGGAGATCGGAAGGTTAGTGTTAAATGCCGGCGATTTGCACCAGCAGTGCACCGGAGGAGGTACCATCCACAGAAAAAATCGGAATAGGAAATCAGGAAAGGGAATCCAAAGTCAGGGGGGATCCACGCGGCAGGATGCGCCTGCCTGCCTGCTAGATGATGAGCCTCGAGTAAGGATGCTAGCATAAAGGACTTCCAATGGCACCCGCTGACTTTGACATCCCGACGACAGCAAGCAGGCCAAACTCAGCTGCTGACGCTGGTATTTGGTATCTGATACCGCGTGTTTCCTTGAGTTCCTCGTGTTTCGTCCTTGAAGGCCTCGCAATTCGTCCTTGAGGCAGGACAACGATGTGTGGCCAAAGTAAATGGCATATTTTGGCCTCTCCTGGTTAACCGTACGCAGTTTTTGGGTAGAAACTTTGGCATCTAACGCAAAATTGTGGCCATACATTGACCTTCGACTGGAGTCCTTCGGAGATCCTGTCGCGTTCGTTGGTCACAGTCACGATATGTTAACTAAACTCAAGTTTGCTGTTGATAATTTTTGGTTTTTTTGGTTAGCATGATTATGGGATGTATTGGTTAGGGGTTTCTTTTAAAAATGGCCTTGTGTCCTGATCTCTTAAAATAATATTTATTAACTATATATTTTATATATTACAAATAAAATAAAATGGGTCAATGACTTTTAGTTAAATATCGATGCATATTATCCCAAAGATCTCCAGCAAACATCCCGTTGCGAGTCCTGAAAACGGCTATCAACCAATCTCAAACTTTAAATCATTTTGGTTGTATTTCTCTGATATTTTTTACGGCTCAGTGGCCCTCGAAACAATCAAACTAATGGGACACCGCAAAAATAAAGGCACGGAAAAACCTCTATATAAAACCTCTTGTGTTGGTCAAATTCACTTCCACTTGATTACGTGCAAAGCTCAAATCTGTTGTGGAAATCATTTAAACGGAATTAATGCTCGAACAAAACATGTGAAAACTATCGCTCTCCACTCGAATCGCAAATGCGTTTTGCGAGGCGGGGAATCATTTCGAGTCAAATACAAATATATTTTTATTTCTTTTGATTTTGATTTTGGATTCGGATTTCGAGCCGCACAAATGTCGGAATATCGAGATATTGGCAAAAAGGTAGAGTAAGGGCGTGTGCAAGCTTGGCGGGTAGCACATGAGTCGGTTCTTTGAATAAGAAATATTTTATAAGGGGGAAACACATTTGCAGAAGCCAAATAAAGCGGGAGAATTCTCTAATTAGTTCGGTGGTTGGAGTGTGATATTGTTGGAAAAAAGTGTATGTTTAATAAAAACCATTGGGTACAAACACCTGTGCTAAATCCTAAATCAATTAATTACATTTTTATAAACATATTATTTTATTTTTTTAATTTAATGGCAGAAATGTATTTGCTTTGTATTTGTTAAAAAACATTAGTGAACAATTGATTTTTTTGACAACAAGACTCAAAGTTTAATAATATTTATGATAAGCAAAATAATCAAAATTGGAAATCTCAGTCCGAATTAAACTTCTTTAAAATAATCTTAAAATAAAGATCAATTTTAATAATAATTAAGATGAAAATATTTGTACCATTTAGTAATCAATAACAATCTCTTAATTATTGTAATAATATTTGTACTCTTTACAAACCATTTTGAAATCACAAGAAAATGTTCTTATCTCAACCAGACATTAGGCCTCATTATCCCCCACTAAATGTCCTTTTACCAGGGGTTAACTAAATCAGATTCCTGTCGCCACTTGTGCGTCGCCGCATTGCACTTAACGAGGAGTCCAAAACTCAGACTCGGGGTAAAAAAAGTGGCACGAGGCAAGAAAATCCCCAAGCCTCCCCTTACACGTGTTCAAAAACTATATGCTATATACGAAAAAAGCATCCTTTTGGCAGGACACGGTCGGAGATGCAAGTAAAAAACTGCCAGGGAACACAGCACGTGACAATTGCGTCAACAGATTTTTCGCTGAGATGAGCACAAAATTGTTAACAACAATGGCACAACAAAAAGTAAAAAACGTGAGCTAAGAATGGGAATATGACAGGAAACAGGGGCGCCGGTGGGAGGGGTTTTCTAACCAGGGGGGCCAAACAAAATACTAAAACCCTGCTGTTGTTGTTGCCGTCTGTAGTTGTTGCTATTGACAATATTTATGCAGCAGCAGCACCAACAGCAAAATGGAAAAAAGGGGCTTTTGGGGGCGGGACCGAATAAATCTGTGAGGGGGATGGGCGTTTTTCCAAGCCCCAAGGGCGAAATTGTGGTGCTTGTCTTCCCTCTGTTTGTTTTTGCATTTGGCTACATTTTACAGCTTTTGTTTTATAATTTGGACCCGCAAGGCGACAAACTCGAGGAGGTAACAAAAAAACAATAAGATTTAAAAAATGAAAACAATTTGAGCTCTGATAAGTTGATTCGACAATGAAATATCCCTTAAAAGCTCACAAAAAAGGAAATTTTTAGAATTTTACAAAATATATCAATTCTGAGTTTTCCTAAAATAAAGAAAACGTTAAACTAATTTTAAAAAAATTCTTTAGGTTCAATTTTGTGTACCTACATCTTTAAAGTAGAAAAAAGTTGTATTGTTCTTTTGGTAAACAAATTTTAAGTATCAATAAAAATGTTGACCAAGAAAACACTTTCAAGACAACGCCAAACATAAAAGTAGTTTGAAAATATTAGTAAATTATGTCAAATGTTACCTTAATTTGTTACAAATACTATTTAAATATACAGTTATCTTTAAGCGTGTTCTAAATGCCTAATATACCCTCATCATATTCAGGGTATCTGAAGCTCTCTTCAGCGATCGAACCGCTCTTGATGAGGCTCTTTTCCGCTTCCTCTTTTTTTGCAGCAGCGAAAAACTCGAGTCTGCGGTAGGTTGGTCCTGCTTTTGGTCCATGGTCCTCCGCGCCGGATCCGTGTGGTTGTAAGGTGGTTTCGCCACTGTTACACTTGTTTGGTTGTTTCCGAGTATGGGGTTTTGATTATTTCCGAGGAGGAGGAGGAGGAGGATAGCACCGCAGTACGTGACAAAGAACAAAAGAAGGTACTTGGGCACTTGCATGTTTCCTGCCTTTCCTCGCGCAGGATGGTGGAGGTCCTTACGCTTGTGTTGTGTTTTTTACAAAAACTTACTTGCCTCTGCTTTTGTTGTATCCACAAAAAAGCACGCTTATGATAATAATGGTATTGTATACTATGTAATAATGTACAAAATGTTGACAGCCGCAGTCTTTTTTGCTGCCTCTTTTTTGATAGATAAAAGTTCCCTAACGAGCTAAAGGCAAGCCTGGTAGAGGAATCAAGTGGGAAATATGTGTTAGCTTGGCAAAGTTCTCCAAAAAGAAAGTTATAACTTATATAATTATTTTGTATCCCGAAGATAGTAAATGAAATCTCGAAAATCTTCTCAAATGCATTCCCAGAAATTAACCATAACAATCCCATTTACTCGGGCAGGTTAATACTTTTATTATTTCGCCGAAAGAAAATATTGACTTTTCATATTTGCGAAAAATATTTGAAAACCACAAAAAGTGCGTCGTATTTATTTATACAGAATTATAGAAAACGATAAACCGAAAACAAACAAAAATTGCTTGGTAGCTCGCAAAATAAACACACAGAAAATAATCTAAAGAGGCCAGCGAGTCAGGTAGCATTGTATCTATATGGCATAGAATTTAGGATGGTATAGAGCAAGGGTTCTGGTGGGCAGCTGGTGGGCGTTACTAATGTGTGAGCCAAAAAGCAAACAATTTGCATTTCCTCCTAATGAAAAAACAATATTTATATGGCGCACAATAATATTTCAATTGAAAGGCAAGGCTAAAAAGTAATGACGGAAAGAAACAAAAAGTCTGAAACTCTTTGGGATTATAATATACCTATATTTAAAATGAAAAGTATTTGTAACCCAATTAAAACTTCTTTTTAAAATCTAATAAACTTATTTTCTATTCTAAAACAACTAAACTAAACAACAAAATAGTAAGCTGTTGCCATATTGAAAAGCACTAAATTAATGTCTCCCTTTTGGGAATTTCCCTATTGCTCCAGAAACCAATTGGTTGGAACATAAAGTTCAACAACAAACAGAGCCATAAACATTCCCATTACAAATTAACACTTCATATATATTCCACATTCTGAAGTGGCACATAAGCCAAACGGTTCCCCCCCAGTTTCCCTCGAGTCGCCGGAACATCTCCAATCTCCATATGGCCGCAAACAGGAAGCTAATCCTGCTCAGTGATATATCAACATATTTATGGTAAACGGATCAGCGGGCTTAGGTCCACGAATAGGGGAGCCCATATGTTCCCCTTTGGTATTTTTGGGCCCGACTTCAAGTGGCGACAAACCGCAAAAACTCCATAAAATTTTATGAACACTCTTTTCGAGAATTTTATGTGACGAGCGACGGCTGCTTAGCACTTCGCCCTAAAAGTCTATTAATGTTTAATAAACAATTATTAGACAATCCACATATTTATTGCGGCTTTGCAGCTTTTTGATCTCCACTGACTCACTGAAATTGGTGTAAAAATAAATACCAACCGGCTTTGTTTAGATCAAATCGGATAATTACGCACACGAATTCCCATGAATCATAACAATAACAATGGAATCCCTTGAGGAATCCATCAAGGAACACCTTAAGCGATACGATTGACAAGTCACGAGGGGGAGGGGCTAAAGTTTGAGAGTTGAGAACAAATGCACTTTGATGTTTGACGAACTCCAATTCGAAGGGGATTCACCATAAATCATAACAAACATTTTGATACTCGGTAAATTTTGAAACTTATAGAAACTAAGATGCCGAACTAATCGGAAATCAGTTTTTCTTAAAAAGTTTATTTGACAGTTATTTATAGATGGGATCTTTACAACAAGTATAATCTAAGCATTTTCGAAAAAATCATCAAAAAATTTTAAAAAAATCATAAGGCAACATTTTGTGTATTAAAATGTATTACTTATGCATTTATTAACAAAAATTTGAACAACTTGTCACAAAATATTTTCGTTTTTATGAATGGCATTGAGAGTTCCTGGAAAGTGGGTGAATAATTGCAGAATCGGTATAGTGGCAACATCAGTAGTTAGGTTGGTACTTTATATTTACTTATAAGTATATATTTATTATTTATATGCATCAATATCAAGCCCATATCTGTCAGTATTTGGAAGATAAAAAGGTATATATAGATTAAATGACAATTATTCAAGCTAAAATTCTGGAAAACAATTTAGAAAATACTAAAAAATAATAATTTCAATAAATATATATTTTTTTATTTGTGGTTCACAGAAATCTCTTCCAACCAAATAGAGTTTGGAAAACATTTTTTGACACCTCCAATTGATACGGTATCTTTTCAAATTGCGCGCTAAAGTCGTGCACAATGCAATCGATATTTTCAGCACGACCGGTACTTTTGGTATATTTGAAGGAGTAAATACGGTATTTAAAGTATTTTTCGTAGAGCCACACTGAACAGCTGAAATTAATCGATATCAGGTGGTCTACTTTTTAACAAACAATTTATATTTTTAATGAATTCAGCTGAAAATCGGGCAAAATGGAGCGCAAGGAAGTGGACACCCAACAGTTCATCGACCATGTAAGTGGAGCATGATGAAATATTGAGCGGAAACCCGGAAATTAACCCATTTTCACCAACAGACGCTGCTGGCCACGGAGCTGTATAATAACAATAATAATCACTTTATAATGGATCTAATAGACCACACGAATCGCACGAATCCCAGTTCGGGCAATTCGGAAAACGGAGTGGGTTACGTGGAGAAGGAATCGCTGACACCGGAACTGAATTTCCATAACACCATCTTTCAATTTGTGAACAAATCGTCTCCGGAAAACGATGTTGTACCACATCCCCATCATCAGCCGGTGGCCCAGCCCACTTTTCCCGCCCTGGCCATTGAGCCCACCGTTCCCATCGATGTGTCCACGGGCCTCGTCCACGAGGACGAGGATCTCCTGTATGCCCACAACAATGCATCCTGCAATGCTAATGCCAGGAAAGTCTTGCCCCACAAGAAACGAATCTCGCGGAAACTCAAGGGCAACATAGACGCCGACCTCGACCATGTCCACCACCATCATGTGCACAAGCATGTCCAGGATGTAGCTCCCAATCCAAATCTCTACAGTTGCGAAATCTGCGGCTATGCAGTCCACACCCAATTGGATTTCTTCGCCCACCTCAAGCAGCATTACGAACCCACCGTCCTGGAGCAACGCCTGGTGGTTCAGGATCCCCAGCAGCAGCAGCAAAAGGAGCCATTGGATATGTGCGGGCTAACTGCCCAGGATAAGGTTTGCCTTGGGGGCTTTTTAACTGTTAGAAAACTTTTAACATTATATTTCTCCCGTAGCTGCAACAGGAGCAGGCCAAACTGGACCAGGTTTTTCACGATGTCCAGCTGAACTTTGAGAACTTCCACAACATCAGTCACCATGTCGACGACGACGTTGCCAATGTGGGTGTGAGCATGGACAAACTAAGTCCCGTGGTGGCCAACACCAACAGCACTCCGAATTCGGTGCCCGTAGTCGACGATGTCGAGTTCAGCGATACGGAGGACATGCTCGAGGGTATTCGCAATGTAGTGGACAAGGTTTCGATAGAAGACACCTGCGATGAGCTGGTGGATCTGGAACTAACCTCCAGCGGAATGACGGCTCCTTGGTTCAATAACAACTTCAGGGACATTACTTTTCCGGCTCTTCTGCTGCCCGGCGAACCGCCGCCAGCTTCTGGAGAACAGGCTACTACTCCACTGCTGAAAGATAATCCCATCGAAAGCGAGCACTTGGCTTTGGATTTCCTCAGTCCCGAAAAGAGAGAACCTGTGGGGGAACCAAAGATAGAGAAATCTCTGTCAAAAGTCAGCGAATCAAATGAGCAAACCCTGTTGGTTGCGCCACCAGCCTGCCAAGCACCACCGCCTCTCTCTGTTCCACCGCCCAACTCCTCCATCGAGCAACTGCAAAGGTCTCCCCTAGTGATCAACGATGCCTTCAAACTAGAAGAGGATGACATGACAGACAGCCGTCCTGCTTCGCCCTTTGAGGAAGCAGATGCCGGAGATCCTGAAGCGGACAACGAAAGCTTTGCGATGGAGGACTTGGATACCAGTTTATCCGAGGAGACGACGCAAAGTAAGGCGAGGAGGAAACACTTCTGCGACAAGTGCAACAGGGATTTCAACTCGTACAATGCACTCAAGTACCATCAGTACACGCACAACCAGCAGAGATCCCACAAGTGCGAGAGCTGCGAGAGATCCTTCTACACCCAAAGTGCCCTGAAAGCGCACGAAAGGACACGTGAGTGTTGGTTTAAATTTGTCCGAGACTAGCAACTTATCCTTGATCATTCCCTCCACAGATTCCGGCGAAAAACCGTTTCAATGCGATAAGTGCGACTTCAAATTCCGGCAATGGGGCGACCTAAAGTACCACGATATATCGCGCCACAGCGACGTCAAAGCGCATATGTGCGAATTTTGCGGAAAGAGCTTTTCCAGGAGATACTCTCTGGTTTTGCACCGCCGAATTCACACCAGGGAACTGAACTACGCTTGCCAGCACTGCGACAAAACCTTTCGGGCCAGCTCATACCTGCTCAGTCACATTAAAGTGCACACTGGGGAGCGACCGTACGAGTGCTCCATCTGCGAGAAGAAATTCCGAGTCTCAGGGGATCTCAAGCGACATTCACGGATCCACGATCCCGGCAGAACGAATCAAACACCTGCGGAAAAGGTCAAAAAGAAGAAGGCAGTTGCTAATGACAAGGACGACAAGGTGGCAACAGCCAACATCCAAAACAATAAGTCTGACGCCATGTGCGACCAAACTGGGCAGAAAATCCTGGGCTTATAGCCATGCTGTGCCAAGGTTTCTTCAAAGTAAGCTAAGTAATTTATCTGTTGTACGCATTTTTGTACAAGTTGTGTATATAAATAAGAACTTGAAATTAGTATATAGGAAACGAAGAGCTACATGCATGTATTTATAAAATAAAAAAGAAATCATGTAAATATTCGATCTTCATGTTTAAGGGGTTACATAGGCTCTCAAAAAAATCTGTAAATTTTAAAAGATTTTGTAATCTCTATGCGACTTTTGTTAATTAAAAATGCAGGCTCCAAACTTTTCTATTGCAGAGCATTTCTTTATTATTTTTCATGTTTTCGTCTTGTCATCTTCATTTTATTCGCTTTTTTTCTCAAATGTTTTTGTTTTTCATACTTCTTTCTCTCGTTTGCACTTGTACCGTTCGTCGACTTAATTGTTAATGAGTAAGTATATATTAAATATATATTGTTATTATTAATGTAACTATGTACAACACAAGTGTTTTGGGCGCCTGTCGGTGGGCCCGAAACGCAATGAAATCTTTGTATTCTTTGTTTACAACATAATTTGTGTGTGCTTTTCAGTTTTTGTTAGCCGTTTCTCACAGAAGTTCCATCGCCTTAGAGCTTATCAACTAAAATCCTAGTAATGGTTTCTTCACCAGCTTCTTATCTTTTCCACGCTTTAATTTACGCTCAGTCCATGATATCTTCCGATTCTCCCGTTTGTTACACATATATAATATAATTCATCTGTTCGCCCTCTCTTCGTTATTTCTGTTTAATTAATTAAAAATTACGAAAACTGCATTCCTAGTATCAGTATCTTATCTGCACTTCGCATCTCCCAGCCTGATCCCATCGTTCGATCCATCGTTCATCGATCCCCCGCTATTATTATATATATTCTTGGTGTCTTGGTGGTGTGGATTATGCTGTTTTGGTAGGTTGAATGTGTCGAGTGTGTCTCAAGTGTTGTTTTGTGGGGTGTGTGAAACATTTTTTATTGGGCATGAGATGGTTATTGAAAAAATTAGCACACGAAATGTTGCCTACTTTTGGAGGAAACTGAAATTTTGCCTGCCTTCCGCTAGTAAATACGATTTAAAATTAGCATTACATTGACTTTGCTTCATTGTTTGGTTTTTACTTAAAAGTGTAAGTTTGGTTTAACTTTGCTTTGCTATGGTTGCACACATTTACTGATTTTTACTTTTCTTTCGTATCTTTTGGTTTTTTATTGAATTGAGTATGGGTTTACTTGCTTGTTTCTTCATTTGCTTGACAAAGAAAGGTAATAATTATGCTGTACTAATACACATATGAGCTGGCAAACATTTCCCAATTGCCTACTAGTCTTCATCAATCAATCAATCATATTGGTAGGGGGTCAGTACTCAAGCAAACCGAAATACATCGTGTTGTTTGCTGAAATACTGAGCCTAAAATTAGGGAGCTTTAATCGTATGCATGAATGTTGATGGCAGCTTTATGTTTTTGTTTGTTTGTCGTTTTTTCTTAATTGTGGATAAATTGAATATTGTTTATAAAATAGCTTGCTATTTTATGTTGTACATTAAACACATAATTTAACTGTTTTTCACCTGTCGCTGCGACAGTTTCTTTTTCGGCTCCCCGTTCTCTTCATACAAAAGGTTTGTTTGCTTGTTTATATTATTTCAGTTGCTATTGTTGCTTCACATTGTTGCTGTTGCTATTTCTTCGTCCCAAGTGTTTGCTACACTACGTTCTCCCGCCATATTTCCCCTCATTCCCTCTCTGTCCGCTCGCAGGTTTCCCAGCTTTTCTTCATTCTATAGAAATATAATTTTCATCTTTTTGAGTCTTTCGCCACATCACCACAAATGTTTTTGTTCGGCTTTTTAAAAAAATTAAAATACACTCTAGTCCGCGCCCTCTATTCTTCCTATCGATGGCATGCCAATTCTTCAAAAGTTTTTTGGTTTATCCCACACAAATACAATATTTACAGTTCACAGTTTCCACTGGCTGGTTTTTTCGCTATCATCTAAATCATTATACACCCAGAGCTTTTGTCTTAAATTTATTTTTAATCATCTTTTGTGATCCTTTCTATGTCATACGGCTAGCATATGACTTTCCTTCTTTACACACCGGAGCTTTTCTAAATCTATTGTGTTTTCCATCCACCTTCGATTCGATCCTTACAGTTTTTGCTTACAGTTTTCTCAGTTTAAAATTGTGAAAAAATAGCTGTATCTATTGTAAATTTTAGGTTCCTCTTTTTGTTTGTTGGTTTGCGTTAAAATTTGAATTACCTTTAGATTTATATAATTTGATTTGATGATATTTTTCTGTGCTGTTTGTCCTTGAATCTGTATCTCGAATCTGTTGCTGCTGCGGCTGCTGAAGCCCAGGTCCTTTCTAACCCCTAGCTATCCGCCGAGTACAGTTTCAGTTTGGTTCGTATAAAAAGTCTTTGATTTGCCCCCCACTTTCGGTTGATCATCCACCGTCCTGCACTCCTTGCTCCTGCTCCTGTTCTATTCCAATGTATTCCGGATTTTCCGACCTTTCCGGCTGCTCTGGTGCTAGCGTGCTCTGCATTAGAGGCTAACCTGCTGCATCTTATCAAAATCTAAACACGGCCGATGAGGTCGCTGCAGTCTCTGTGTGGCGACGGCGGTGACGTGAGCGGCATTTCCGGCGGAATTGGCAGCATTTTGTGTCGTTGTCGTGGTGGCTGATGATGATGTGGCTGATGATGGTGGTGATATTGTGGTGGCATTGTTGCTGGGTCGCCGCCTGGGCGATATGGCGCAGTGGAACAGTTTCGCCGGCGGACTGACCGATCGCACCTCCATATCCAAGCCGGTGGTGCTGGCCGGACTGCTGCGCGAGCTGTTGTAGTGGAAACTATACTTTGGCTGCGGCTGGTAGATGTGATGGCTGCTATTGCTCATCTTTAGCGAGCTGCTGCACGCCTTGATCACACTCGGTTCGTTTTCATTGGCACCGTTTCCGGTTCCGCTTACGCTGGCGGTTCCAATCTTAGCACACTTACTGCTATTGGCCGCCGAAACGCCACCGCCACCGCCGTTGTCGCCATTCTCCTCGTTTACACTATTATCACATAATTTAATATTTTCGATGCCACATCGGGCCTCCGATAATATCAGTGGCGTTGTGGAGCGGAACATCATATGGCTACGATTTGGCTTGAATGCCTCCAATGGCGGCGATGTGCGAAAATTCACGGGCGTCAGGATCGGCTCCAGCGAGTTGCGCAACTATTGTGGGATAGAAAAATATAGCATTAAAATATTATGTTTATTCAAATTCAAAAAGAATATCAATTTCCATTTGGTTGGATCTAAAAAAAAAGCCTACAAGTGGTGCTTATATCCTATTATAGGGGTTTTGGAAAATGTTTATATTATTAACTCATACATTTTAGATAAGAATCATAGTAAAAAAATTTCTGAATCTTCAAAGCTCGCTCTAAACGATAAATCTACAGTAATTTCCCAAAAATCTAAATTCCTTGGAAAGTTGCTAGATTTTTGGCTACATTACTGGATATATCAAGTACATAAATCAATCAGGTCGAATATCAAGCAATGAAGAATACAATTTCTAATCCAAATTCAAATAAATTGGCTACATTTTCTTGAACACCTACTGCTGATTCATCGTTTATAACCATCTTATTTTTTTAAGAGTTGAGAATCCATTCAATAATTACTCCAGAACCCACCTCATCGTCGGAGCTGTGTGCCAGCGATCGCTTGCGGTTCTCCACCATCAGCGTGGAGCTGGAACGCTTCGAGTTCGAGGTGGTGGCCCGCTCCTCGTAGGGCGCCTCCGTGTCCAGCGAGGAGGTGCATCCGCGATTCGAGATTCGGGAGGCGCACGAGGAGCCCGTGGCCGCCGTTCCGCCAGGATGCTGGCCCGCCTGCGAGGACGGGCCGTTGATCACCTCCAACTCCTCCTCGGAACTGTGCTGGTCGTACATGAGATGGGCACAGGATGACGACGTCTGCTGGTGACACATCATTTCAGGAGAGATTTTCTTTTGGCCAGCAACACCTGGGTGATAAAATAGAGAAGGATTGTATTAATATGGTTCTATAAACTTTCTTCCCAAATTGTTAAAAAAAATATATTAGAAAAAAATAATAGCCAATGTAAAAAATATTTGCAATACTCGTTGTATTTTTAAGTTCGTAGTTATTTGTCAGTGGCTTTTAAATGGAAACTTTAAACCAAAAAGTTGATGATTTAAGTTTCGAAATAGTTTTAAAATTTGTGATCGAAACCTGTATTTGCCGTTTGGCACTTACTAGTTTCCATATCCACGTCTAAGTGACGTTGGTTTTCCACATCGAGGAGTTCACCATCAGATTCTGTGCCAGAGTCATTCGATTCACGCTGTGCGAGAAAAAGGGAAAATTCAATTAAATAAGATAAGAAAAACTAACAATAAATCTTAAAATTGTAGAATATCTTTTAATCCACCATAAAAATTCAACTAAATAATATATTTCAATTCGAATAAATTACTTTTTTTAATTTATGAAACGAATATTTTAAGGTTTGAAATGTATAAGTACTCTTTCTTAATTTACAATTATTACAATTTGGAAACTTGTTCAGAAAATTCAGATTTAAAAATTAATTTATGATTAACAAACTTGTTTACTATATCGCTTTTTTTAAGGCTTGACAAAATGGTTCTTACAAAATAGAACGCTTTATATAAAGTTTAGAATAAAGCGATTTTAGAACTTAGAGTGAACTAAAAAACAAATTTTCTTAATCTTTAATTTCGAAATTTTTTAAAACCGCACCTTCTTACGCATAAAATTTTTGGATGCCCGTAGTGTGTTTTCTCGATTTTTCTGCCTGACAAACTTTATCATGATTTTCAGCTTTTGCCTTTATTCGCTTCACATGCCACACGCACACAACAACAACGATGCACCCACGCAGCGCACACACACACAATGGAGAAAACTTACTACGACGCCGCAGTCGCAGTCGGCGTCGCTGTCGACGTTTCTATTTATACGCCTCCGCATGTATTTTTGTTTGTTATTTTTACGCGCTGCTTCGTTTTGCGCGTGCAAAGTGTAAGCGGCGCTTCCCTTTTGTGCAAAAATTTCAATATACGTGCTCTCTCGCTCTCGCTCTCCCTCTCTTTGGTTGTAAATCCGTAGTTAAGGAGTAACGGTAGCGGTTTCTCGCTCTCTTTAGCACTAAGGAAATGTTTTCCTCATCTTACCACATGATTTTGAATTTTACAATATTTAACCGATTAAAACCGATGTTTTTAAATATGGAAAAATGAATTTCAGCTTTAAATTTGTAGTTCCACGTTTTGCACTGTGAGTTGCAATCTCTCTTTCTTACAATCTCTTTCGCGCACACTTGGTCCTTACGCGTAGTACTCAAAACACCCGAACGCAAATCCCGAACGGAATATCCGCGCACCTTTCGCCGTAACTTATACAGCACGGAATTATCGATTTTTTTTGGCACGGCCACGGGAACGGAAACCAGACGACGCGAAATTTGCAAATAAAAAAAACAGCCACGCACCACCGCCGAAGGGTTAAGCTCTGCCCTTTTTGGCCTTTTAACCCATCGAAATTTGGTTTTCAAACACTCTGGGGGATTAGATTGGATACTCTTTAAGACGATCTATGGGCTTTCCCGTCGAAATGCAGTTGTGCAACGGTTTCGGATCCGCCTACGCCTGCTGACTTGGTTACTACGGTGTGTTACTGTGTGTATCGGGTATACATCGGGTATATCGCATGTACTCTACCGCCCGTCACCGGCTAACGTTGCGCTCCAACTGAAAACCCATTGCGTCCACAATGTGGCAAGGCAACACTGTTGTCTCCAACGTCTCTAAAAATCTCTGCGCTGGCGCTGGAGAGAGACAAACCATCTACCCTTTCCCCCCAGCCAATTCTCCACTGCGTGCAACCCACGATTCACTTGCAGTGCCAGGGTTACCAGGTGGAGGCGGGAAAATCGCAATTTCAAGTTTACATGAAACATTTTTTTTAACAAGTTACATGTTTTGATATTTTTAAAGTATATCATTATCAATCATTTACAAATATATTTCACTTCATAAAAATAATTCCATTTTGGTTGTAGGAAAATTGTAAGTTTATTGTTTAGTTTTTTGATCTGAAGTTATGAAATGCTTACTGAGAGAGTGAAAATTGGTTTTAAAAAAATACATAAATTACAAGTCAAGTTATTAAGACACAACTGCACTCGGACCCAGATCATATTACACAACAATGTAAGTCTGGTTTAATTACAAAGTTGAGCACTATAATTGATTGTGGATAATCGGCGTGCAGTAATTAGCTGTGCAAAATTAACATTCCCTGGCAAATTTCTTTCGGCTGGTTTTCTTTTGTCTGCCGCTTGTTTTTTCCCATTCATTGAATTTTTCGCCCATTCCCACCCAACAATTGCGCAAAATTGCGTTTGTCTGGCAACCCTGGCCGCACTCACAAAGTGCACTTACTACTTGGATGCCCGTGTGGGCGCCCATGGAAAATTGGGGGGCGTACGGGGGGTCTGACGTTGTGCTGCTCGCTTTTGTACATGCGCGCTCAACTCGTGCCTCCAACAACGATGGATAATATGCCGAACAAAGGTGTATGGCGATTTTTCCGTGACTTGAAAACTAGTTTTCAAATAAATTAGTTTGCGCGTTAAAAACAAAATTGAATTGCTTTTAAAGTTTTTTTTGGTCGGCATTTTAAAAAAATGAACCTACAATTTTGTCGCGCACCTTCTTATAGACGGAAGAAGAAGCAGCTGGAGCGGGCAGGTTCCTAGTCCTATGACTATACATACTATATATCCATGCTTATGTATATACATATCCATTTCTATGAGTAGTAACGTGTGGCAGCCAAAAGAAGAGATAAGGGGCAAAACGGTGAAATAAAACGAAGCGTGCGAAAGTCGTTGCAACTATGATATGGGAAATTGCAGCCGCTTTTCGCCACCGAATGTGGAAAACATGACATGAAAAACTACGCACGAACTGGTTTTTCGGCTGCTCCAGGCAGTTTTCCCAAATGTATTTGATTTTTTCACAAAAAAAATATCTTTTAAAATTGTAAAGTGTTGTTGGAGACTAGATTTTGTATAACAAATGACATGTCTGGTAAAATATATACAATATATGTATTATGTTTTGAAATAAAAGCGAGAATATTAAAAAAAATTATATGTAATTACTTTTTGGAAAAGGTCACAATCCGCCGATATTTTCTTGCGCTAAATTTTGGTTAAATTTTTTTGTATTTTAACACTTTTCTCCAAAATTTTTGACAGTGCCATTTGGCAAGAGCTTTATGTACTATTTCACGAAAAAATAATAATTTTGAGTTTATTTTATAGTTCTGTGGTAACTTTAATTTTCATTTTCAATATGTTTTAACATGTGCTTTAAGTTTGTTACCTTTTTTTTTATATATATTTTTGTTATTTCTCCTTAGATTTTGACACTTTTTGCAAACTCCCTCGTGAGGCTATTCAATTTGCTTTCAATTTTACGCGGAAAATTTTACTACGAGTCTACGTGCCACAAATACATGCACACACATTCGCTGTCTCGCTCGCTCGCACGTCCAAGTACTTTTGTTCCATTCATACCACACACACACGCGCGGAAGCACTCTCTATCTCTTTTTCGCTCGCTGGAGAGCGAGAGCGTCTGACGTAGGTGGGCGGTGGGTGGAGAGGGGGTGGTGGTGGTGCAGCCTTCAGCTTGAGTTCTAAATTTAGCACTTGCAACTTCAGCAGGACCCTCTCTCCCTCTCTTACACCGAATGCGAAAACTTACTTGATTCGCTCGCTCTCTTTCTTCTTATCTCCGTCTCCCTCGTTGGCTATTGGTTTTCCTTTTGTTTGATCACAAAATTGTTTATTTTCTTAGTACATAATTTGTTGTATTTTTTTTTCGGTTGCGGAAATGCAGGAAAACCATGCGAAAAAGCGGACCAGCGACGGCGAGTGAAAAACGATGAATGGCGCTTACTACAGAAATGAAACAGCACGCGACGCGTTTTTTGGAGAATTGACTAAACAAGCGCGCTCTCTTCACAGCGCCAACCCACACACCCACTCCAGCAGTGCTGCCAACTCAGCCTTTTTCCAGCCATTTTCAGCTTGATAGCCAAATGCGGGAATTCGTAAGCCAGTGGACTTTTTGAAGTCGATCTGTGTAAACAGTTGTTATTTGTTGAAAAATTTCATATTATTTAAACATGAAAAATTCGATTTTTATTGTTAGTTGTTTTCTAAAATTGTTAACAAGGTAAGAAGAACTACAAATTGACTTTCTAATTTGATTATACTAATTACTAATTATAATACCAAATGATGATAGTAAATTGTTGTAGAGTTGCATGACTTTTAGTAAAATAAGGTGACAACTCTGGTTTTCAACGATTCAACAACATTTTTAACAGCCTCGAATTGTTAAAAATTTCTGAAAGTTTACTTTCTATAGAACAGCTGATTAACAGCTGACCAAAATTAAACAATTCAACAGTTTAGGGAATACCCTGAATTTTACAGTAAACTAAAGTGTGACCATTCCGTAAACGCGTCTTTAGCCTTTGCGAAAAACGTAAACCAGAGTATGGTCACATTAATATGTTAGCCGAGACACTTTTAGACACATTTTAGCGTGACCATGTTTATTTATCGATATTTATCGAAAGATTTTGAAAATGGGCGCCAAAAATAGCAGTCCACTTTTGGGAAAGTTGCAGCCCGTAGCTTTAAAACTGAGAAACGGACAGACGGACATGGCTATATCGACTCCTGATCAAGAATAGATAATGTGAAACAATAGCGTTTATTGAATCATCAAATCGGATAAGAAAAACACCTTCGATAATGGAACTTGATTAAATAGCTCTTATGTATGAGCTTTTTCTCAGTCAAGAAAAGTCTTCAGAAAAGTAAGGACATGTTGCGGCTTGGAATAATATTTTTTTTATTTTTAAAAACCTCAGTGAGCCAAAATGGCAATGAAATCTGCACTCTTCTATCCATTTGTAATAATCTTGAACTTTTAAAATCTGAGATGGCAGCTGTACGGTAAATAATTCGTTGTTTTTTTAATGATTTTTATAAGATTTTATTTATTTCAATCACAAGTGAGGAGCAGAAACACCAGACGGATATTTTGGAAAGACTAGACAAAAGACTTGACTCTTGTACGCCCAATTCATACCCCGCAAGCTGTGCTGAATCGTCGAAGAATAAGCTTGAGATCCGCGTACCAGAGTACAGTGAAGACCCCTTCGAGGTGTCCTGTGATCAGGAGAGCCATGGAGGAGGGTGGACCGTAGTTATGCGGCGAAACAATGGCAGTCAGGACTTCTTCCGCAGATGGAAGGACTACAAACAGGGATTTGGCGATCTGGACAATGAGTTCTTCATAGGCATGGACAAATTACATGCGATAACTGCATCGGAACAACACGAACTTCTAGTCCTCCTGGAGGATTACGTAGAAGATCATCGGTACCAGCTTTATGATAACTTTACAATCGGCTCCGAGGCTAACAACTACACTTTGGAGTCATTGGGTTCATCGTATGGGGACGCCGGGGATTCACTTGATTTATCATCTGAACATGAAGTTCAGCACTACGGATCATCAACAACGACTTTAATGGTAAATCGAGCTGTGCTGAATTTAATAAGGGCGCTTGGTGGTACGGCAGTCATGCATAAGGGGTAAGCGTAGGAAGTACTGCTTCCACGAAAAAATTTAGATTTATTATATTCTTAAAGTTCAATCTTTGATGATAATGCACGAAACTCCCATTAAGATTCAGTACATCTTTAAAATCGAAACTAAAATAACTGTAATCTTTGCTTTTAGCCACTTGTTTGGTGCTTTATGGCGAAGACAAATCTTGGGAAGGAATATATTGGCCTACATTTGGATCCGAATATGGTGACGGATATTACCCGATGAAACGAACTGCAATGATGATAAGACCGAAAAGACTTTCTTCGCATCGATCTTAATTATTTACAATACAATAAAGTTGTAAACTGTAAAAATGTAAACCGTCATTATTACCTTCAACTAAAATTTTTAAATATATATTATTTTTCAAGTTACGAACGAACTTTAACTTTCACAAATCGCCAGCTTACAATACAATTTCGGGGCAATAATAAATAAGCAATCATAAAATTATTTTCCTGGAAAGGTAAATGTATGGCAGATAAGAAGAAAGATTATCAACACTTTGTTTACGGGTTCTTGCTCGCAGACGAAAGCTTTTTCTCAGTATTCAAAGAGCTGCCAAAGTGAAGTGGTGGGATAATTTTCAGGCGACTCGCTAACAACTCATCAGGGCATGCAGTGTAGTACCAAGGATCGCGAAAACGATATTTGGGACGGAAACTGTGCGATGCATTATACTGGAGCTTGGTTGTACCGTGCTTGTTATTGGGGGTCAGTATTAAACTCATATTGATAGATATTCTTTTATAACAACTCTCTACTTCAACTTAAACTTAAATTTTTTCTTAAGTAACTTGTGCGGAAATGTGTATATTGGAGGTTTTCCAACGGCATTAAGAAACGTGCTGTAATGATGATAAGGCCAAAAGCGTATTTTCTGAAACATAGAAAATAATAATTAGTTTTAAATACCAATAAAAATGGATTTCCGGGGGTATCAACTGATCTAAAATTTAAGATTTAATCAGCTAAACACCTTGTTTGTAGATAAGGTAAAATCAAGGCGTTTATTGAATCACTAAATCAGATACGATTAAAAACCTTCGATTATGGAACTTGATTAAAGATTTCTTATATATAAACTTTTTTCAGTCAACGAAAGCCTCTAGGAAAGTAAAGACATGTTGCGGTTTGGAATACTTTTCTTTTTATTTTTACAAACTTCTGAAAGCCAAAATGGCAATGAAGTCTGCACTCTTGAATCCATTTGTAATAATCTTAACATTTTAAAATCTGAGATTGCTGATGTACGGTAGGTAATGAAATATTTTTTAACGAGCTTTATTTTATTTATCTCAACCACAAGAGAGGAGCAAATTCGTCAGACGGATATTTTGGAACGTTTAGAAAAAAAACTCGACTCTTGTACGCCTAATTCATACCCCGCCAGCTGTGCTGAATCTCCGAAGAATAAGCTGATAATCCGCGTACCAGAGTACAGTGAAGACCCCTTCGAGGTGTCCTGCGATCAGGAGAGTCATGGTGGAGGGTGGACCGTAGTTATGCGGCGAAACGATGGCAGTCAGGACTTCTTCCTCGAGTGGAAAGACTACAAACTGGGATTCGGCGATCTGGACAATGAGTTCTTCATAGGTATGGACAAATTGCACGCGATTACCGCATCGGAACACCACGAACTTCTAGTCCACCTGGAGGATTACGTAGAAGATCATCGGTACCAGCTGTTCGATAACTTTACAATCGGTCCCGAGGCTAACAACTACACCTTGGAGTCAGTGGGATCTTCTTATGGGGACGCCGGGGATTCACTTGATTATCATCTGGGCATGAAGTTCAGCACATGGGATCGTCAAAACGACTTAGCTGGAAAAACGAACTGTGCTGAATTTTTTATGGGTGCTTGGTGGTACCGTAATTGCCATTTGAGGTAAGCATTGGAAGTACTGTTTCTACGAATACCCTTAAGTTGTATTATATTTTTAGCACCAACATCTTTAATAATAATACAAGAAACACCTATTGGGATTCTGTATTTCTTAAAAATCGTAACTAAATCTCTAATCCTTGCTTTTAGCCACTTGTTTGGTCTTTTTGGCGAAAACAAATCTGGTCGAGGAATACTTTGGTATACATTTGGATACGAATATGCTTACCTACCTTACATGATGGAACGAGCTGCAATGATGATAAGACCGAAAAGGCTTTCTTCTCATCGATCTTGAGCATTAAACATAAATTTAAATTGTAAATATTAAAATATTAAATAAATATATTAAATATATATTTAAATATTTGATCTTCAAGTTTTCTGAAAAGTTAATGTACGATTCGAGTTAAGTTCAAAAAAATTATTATCCTTACTAACTTTTCTTGGGATTTCATTTAAAAAATAGCAGTTTCGTTTTATTTAATAGTAATTAAAAAACCTTTAATTAAATTAAATACCTTAAAAGATGTTTTCCATTAGGATCGGCTGAATCACCTGATCTAAAATTGAAGATTTAATCAGTGGAACCCCTTACTTGTAGATAAGGTAAATCACTAAATGAGATAAGATTAAAAACCTTCGATTAATGATCTTGATACAAGAACTCTTATATTAAGCTTTTTCTTAGTCAACGAAAGCCTTTAGAAAAGTAAAGACATGTTGCGGCTTGGATTACTATTTTTTTATTTTTAAAAACTTCAGTGAGTCAAAAATCCATTGAATCGCATTCTTCAATCCATTTGTAACAGTCTAAATATTATAAAATCTGAGATAGCTGCCGTACGGTAAATAATTCGTTATTTTTTTAAAGGAGCTTTATTTTATTTATCTTAACCTCAAGTGAGGAGCAAATACGTCAGACGGATATTTTGGAACGTAATTCTGCGAAGAAACGATGGAAGTCAGGACTTCTTTCTCGAGTGGAAGGACTACAAGCAGGGATTTGGCGATCTGGATAATGAGTTCTTCATGGACCTGGATAAAATGCATGCGATGACATCAGTGCCCAAGGAAATGTTAGTCCTTGTAGAGGATTATAATGGAAACCAGGGTTATGAGCTTTACGATGACTTTAGAGTTGGGCCCGAGGGTAACAACTATACGTTGGAATCGGTGGGATCATTTTCAGGGGACGCCGGCTACTCGCTAACCATTCATCAGGGCATGCAGTTTAGCACCAAGGACCGCAATAACGATGTTTGGAAAGCAAACTGTGCGGTTCAATGTGGAGGAGCTTGGTGGTACGAAACTTGCTATTGGAGGTCAGTACTACAATCGATTGTTTGAATGTTCCCCTCTGATAACATATATTTCCATTAGCAACTTGTGCGGAACATATGACCAGGATAATTATCATCTGGGCGTATATTGGGCCAACAAGTTTATATAACGTGCTGTAATGATGATAAGGCCAAAAGCGTATTTTCTTAAACATGGAAAATAAAAATAAATATAGCCATCTTTATAAAATAATAAAATTTGTAAGAAAGAACTTTTCTTTTTTTCAAGTTTAATTTTGTTTTATTTTTCAGTTTATATACAACAACTTAGGGCTAATTCGTTTCGGCAATAGTTAATCGTAGACTTAAGGCTAATGGATGGAATGATCTAAGTATACCACACAAAAAAACAACGGGCGGGCGTGTTCGTCTCTCTTGGTCTCTCTCAATCGTAATCTCGATTTTAAAAAGTATACTTTAAAGGCAAACTAAAAACTACGAAGCTGTGGAGGTTGAAACCCTAAGCGAAACTGACAAAGATATAATTATAGATTTTTAAAATTAAAGAACAACATAAGGAATTTTCTTTCACTCTAAAAAAGTACCTCGAATTTCTTCTAGTTTTTTGTCAGATTCGCAGAGGGCTAAAAGTGAGTTTTAAATTAGAGTATGGAATGGATGACGACTCTTCTTCACATGGCCGTTTCCAGGGGCTGACTGTGACTGCGTCCGTTTGTTTGCAGGGGCTGCAGACCCCCCGTTCCACCATCCCCATCGAAATCTGTCTCGAGCAGGGCCTCCGACTTGGAGCGATGATAGGGATTGGTCAGCGGTGAGGGGGTCGTCGGCGAGGACTCTTCGGAACCCGTCTGATAGACCGTCTTGGGACGTCCGTGCGTTGGTCCACCCGGGGGCGCCAAATGTGGTGCGGCCGGTGGTTGGGCCAGTGGC
This sequence comes from Drosophila pseudotakahashii, assembly GCA_035046095.1. NCBI lineage: Eukaryota > Metazoa > Arthropoda > Insecta > Diptera > Drosophilidae > Drosophila > Drosophila pseudotakahashii. The sequence goes on from JAWNOE010000198.1 coordinate 1,841,062, forward strand.
CTCGGTGTTCGGTAGTGTGAGACTGGAGCTTTACTACTCCTCACGGCAGTATAATAAGAGTCCGGACGTCGCATGTCCGCTGGAGTAACCTGCTGACTACTGGGTACAGCAGGCGCTGGACGGTACAGTGAAGACTCCGTGGAGTAGTTGAACTGATCCAGCTTTTGATCGAAGGGCAGGGAGTCGCCGCTACTTCGCTGCGGCATAAAGCTGCTGTGTGAGCTTCTCTGGTACTCGGGCAGGTTCTGTTTGAGTTCACTAAGGAAGGCTAGGCCTGGTTGGCCACGTCTTCCGCCCGGAGTGCTACCGCCTCCGCCTCCCTCAGTTCGCAGTGGCAAGGTACTGGCATTGCCATAATAGTCGGAGCCACCCTCGTCGACCTCATGATCGGTGTGATGTATGATTGGCGTATCCTCGGCCACACTGGTACTAATGGAATTGGCTCGAGTGCCACCGCCATAGGTGGAATTATCCCGGAATCCCTCGTTCCGGTAGCTCAGCTCAAAGGCATCGGGCTCCAAGGCAGCCGCAGCAGCGGCAGCAGCTCTCGCCCGATGGCCACTCGCCTTGGAAATGGTGGCCACCTTGTGATTCTGGCTTTGACTTTGATTATCCTGGGCATTCGGCTGTACTGGTCTCAGAGAATTCTGATTCACATACTCGTTGTAATGCGGCTTCTGTTCGTAGCCCTCAAAGCTGCCAGCCTCCGAGCTCAGTACACTTTTGTCCATGGAATCTATAGAGCCATTCGCCACCATCTGCTTGTAATCCTGACTCTTCGACAACGTTCCATTGCTGGACATGTTCTGCACACATGATGAACCCAAAGTAATAACATAAAATGTAGTAAAAATAAAGTTGAAAATAAAATAAAAATCAAGGATTAATTAAAACAAAAGCAAATCATACATAATTGGGTCTTCGGCGAAGGGAACCCTGCGGATCGATGCTGTTTAAGCTGCGCAAACTCTGGCGAATGCTGTTCCTGCGCTGGAGTCGTTGGACATGGCGGTGTTTTGATTTGGCAAACCAGCAGAAGGCCACCAGGATCAGCAGGATAATGGCGAGGACAAAGGCTGAGATAATACTGATGGCAAAGATGTCCGCACGCCAGGATAGGGGGTCTATGATGACCTGTGAAAAAGAAGATCATTAACAAATGCCAAATTTCTTTAACTTCTTTAAAGTGTCCCTTACCCTAGGATCCATTTCGCATATGAAACCACGCTCTTTGTCGCAATCCTCCAGTTCGATTTCTCCAAAAACAAAACTAGTACAGCGCTCTATGTGATTGTAGTCCTGGATCCAAACCTTATCGGGATACTTCAAGTGCCTCATCTGGCTTTGCAAATACTTCCATAGCGTTGTCTTATCGGTGCGTATGAACGGCATTGTGGAGTTCTCAGAGCGACAGAAGTCCCGAGCTTCGTGGAAAGTCATTTGAGCACCCACATAGATGAAGCAGGTATCGTGGACCAAAGTCCAACCAGGAGGACATTTGCCATCCAGAATAGTTTCATTGTTCATTTGGAAGGGCACGGCCAAGACCTCCAGTAGCATAGGATCGTCTGTTGGGAGTAATAAAAGGATTATTATGTTTATGGAATACATTTTGATAGCAATCAAAACTCACCTGATTTATCTCGGATACGAGACTGCACCGAAATGGTATTATTGTAGCTCCAATAATTGTGACGCGCGTCGATCTTAGAGCTCCAGGTTTCAAAGGTCCTGGGTTAAGTGAAACAATAATTTAATGATAGCCCAGAAAGATTGTGCTTTGTATTTTATCTTACCTGTTTTCATAGTCAAAACTCAAACTACAGGTAGGAAAATGGTAGGAAATAGGAAAAAAAAGTAGAAAATTAGATTCCCATTAATAGCTTAAATAGTCAGATTAGAAGTAGAACAACTGAAACAGTTTAGGTAAACTAATCATAAAGTAAATACATTTTTTTTTTATTTTCTTAGGAAAATAATTAATTAAATAACAATGCTTACATGGAATTATTGACGGTTAGCAGTTCATAATCGTTTTCGTAGTTCTCGAAAATATTATCCACATATTGCTGACCCGCCGTTCCGGCCACTATCGTTGCCCTAGTCATCCAGTTGGTGGCAAAATTCCTAAAAATCAAGGATTTTTATTTAAGGATTCTTCCATCTTCTTCAATATTTAAGACTTACCTATAGAAACCATTGTGTGCCGTGGTCTGATAGATCTGCAGTCGCACCTTTTCGAAGCCAGAAACCTCCATAATTCGTCCGCCCACATTGCTGTGCACATAGTTATAGCTAAAGTTGGACACCACTTGACATAATCGTATCACATCCTCATAGCCAGCCATATTTTGGGCAAAGTAATTGCGATAGAGCTCTACTTCCTGATACGGCGATGATTGTCTTCCTTCCACGTAAAGAGCGGGACGATTGCGATTTCTCATAAAGAGATTGTGATGTACGAAGCCGCGAAGTGAGGTTGCAGAACCTCGAGAGTCAGCTCGAATCCTTAGGCCTCCTTGATTTTCTGTGATCAGGTTGTTCTGTGGATTTCAAATATTTGTAAATAGAAATTTACAGTACAGAGAACTCCAACTCACCATAAAGTACAATGAGTTCATGTTTTGCACATCCAAATTCAAAGCCGAAGTGCAGGTGGAAAAGTTTCCATACAATTGTCGACAGTTCTTCTCTATACGATTGCCTATCAAGGTCAAAGTGGGCGTGACCTCACCGGCAGAGGAATACGTAACTGCACCTTTCATCGCACCTGAGATATGAGTATCTGTGATATTGTGCAAAGCATCGCGATCTAAAAAAAGATATTCTGATTTAATATATTAGATAACAACTAGATAAAGCTCAACTTACATTGACCCAAAGTGGAAATGGGCACAGTCACGACCTCGGCTATAAAACCATGAGTTTCGGGAGCACCACTGGCCACCAACTGAAGACTCATCGTTGGTCCCTTGGTCTTGAAGAAGGACCTTTGATTATCCGTATCAGACTCGATTTTACCCAAATAGGTGGCAGTCACATTGTAGATATCCCCATCGAAAAGCCTTATGAAATCGGTTCTGCCATATAACTTGGAGTGATTGAAAAGATTGGATTGTAGCAATCGGAAACCTATGGGCTTGGCTCGAAAGGCGGAGGTGAAGATCTTCACACAGTTCACAGGATTGTTGTCGTACTTGTAGTAGATTAGCATGCGCTCCTCGATGGTCAGCACCTTTTGGGGATCGCATATGTCCACCAGCGAGAAGAGTTTATAGGGCAGATCCAGTTTTTTCAGGGGTGCAAAGCTGGATTCATCGCTATCGCGACCTTCGCCACTCAGCGACACAATGCTTATTCCGGTTCCCAATGTTTTATTGATGTTCAGGTGATTCAAATTCAATTTACCACTGGGAGCTATCATATTGATGCCATGATTGGCCGAGTTCTCGATGCTCACCGAGGTTATGGATGGGTTCTTGTGAATGGCTTGAATGGCAGCCGCCTTGTGATTATGCAATATGCCAGCCTGTTCAATTCGGACAAACTCCAATTGACTCTCCCTCAATGGCAACCTCGCATGTGATCGTGTGTTGTGCAAGCGATGTTCATATTGGATTTCCTCGAACTTGGAGTTGGCAAACCGTATGCCACCCCAATAAACCTCATCGTCGGCCATGCTATTGCAGCTGACAAAGACGAAAACGTCGTCCCAACGGCATTCGTGGCGATGTCCATAAAGTTGACCATTCAATCGCTCGGCACAATCCTCCATTCTCTCCTCATCACCTCGGCACTCCAGTGGTTGAACCCATGACCAAATTCGTGTCAACGAGTTCGTGTGGAACTCTATCCTCCGATCATGTCCATAGTAAACATTCAAAGGATCATAGCCCAGTTCTCGACAAACAACTTGGGCATTGCGCTCGGTGAATCTGCTGTCACAAATGGGAACCCACTGAAGAGTGGTGTGATTGAAGTACTCCAGAAATCCCTCGTTCAATCCAAACATTCCATCGGCATCTCCCGTGCAATTGTTGGCACTGGTGCAGAGTCTTATGGAATCGAACTCGGTTAGGGGAGCACTCATATCCTCCAGGGCTCGCTTCTTGGGCTGAGCATCGGTCAGAGATTCCCGAGTGGCATTCCTAAATGGTCTCATCACTATGGGTGATTCCTTGTAACCAATGGCCACTAGGGTGCCCAAAACCAGTATTCCCACATTCGGCTCAAATTCCATTGTGACTCCATGGTTGATAGTCAACGTTTTGCCCGGCATCACCGTGATGTCAGAGTGTATATAGTAGGGTGTACTCTGCTTCGTCAATATCAGGTCCTTGTACACCCTACCACCTCTATATGTGGCCAAATCTATCTCCTGATCCTGATTGAAGGGCACTACCACCGAAACACTGGCATCATAACTGTCTTCGATGAGAAACGGTTGATATATAACATCCGCATGATCGTTCCAGTTGTCAAAGTCAAAGATCTTGGCCTCTATAAAAGCGGTATCCTTGGTGCCCCACCAATTTTCTCTGGCCTCAAAGTAGTTGTTCAACCTGGCCGATCTCACTCCTGCCACCAGATTATAATCCATTTCATTTTCGGATATCAAATTTCGATACAGTCGGACATTCTGGACACCATCCAATCGAATCACTGAGGTGGGTAACTTGTGTTGTTTCTTAATTCGCCGCGCGGCTTTCATATAATGGTTTCTATAGTTTGCCGTCATTGTCACAATATTATTACCCTTGAAACTATTATATTCAATGCTCGCAGGTACTTGACCTATAATTTCACTCAGGGAATCCGCATTGAAGAGCAGCACAAACTTGGCATTGTTCGACTCGAAGCGATTGTTGTCGAAGCGAAGTCGCTTTTCCATTCCATCGAGAGATATCAGAGCTCCGGGGCAATTATTCTCCCTAAAGACATTGGAGGTTATATTGAAAACCGTGTAGTGGCCGGAAACGGAAATGCGGAAGTCGCGATTCCTTTGCCAAGTGCTGTTGCCAAAATAGATCGAGTGGGTGAAGTTCTCGTTGTACTGCCAGACATATGGTAAGGCCACCTGAAAACAGATATTACAACTTTAATACATTTCTAACTTTTAAATAGTGAATTTAATGATTACCTGAAAACCTCCATGAGTGTTCTGCTCCACCGTAGTATCCTGTATCACGTAATGGAAAAGATTATTGGATGATCGCAGATCCTTTGACATTTGTCGTATTCCATGACCATTTTGGGTGATCGACGAACCATTGACATGCAGGGTAATCTCTGACAAATTACTGGAGATCACATCCCAAAATGGTGACCTTATGAGTACAGCTTCTCGTTCGTTGTAGCTCAGTTCGGAATTGATTAGCTTGATCGATTCATTGGCTTTCCTCAGATAATACTCCCCATTATCTCCTATATAGCGATTGTAGTAGGTACCCGTGATACCTCTCAGATTCTTTTGTATCTTCGTTGATCGGATCGTTAGGGTTGGCACTGCACCGCTGACTATGCGATTTCTGATGTTTTGAACTGGAGCTGTGACTGTACTTAGCATCAGAACAGCTCCTCCCAGAGCCTGCAGACCACTTTCGTAGTAAATTATAATGCCGTAACTGCTGCTGGTGACGGGGAATACATTCAAGTCCCTCTTAACGTGCCACAGATCACTCCTTATATTCTCCGTTCTGGCGTTCAGGATATTTATGCTCTCCGAGGAGAGGTTGTGAATCGGATTCAAGAGCTGGATACCTATGACATAGCCAGCTGGACACTGAACCACTATTTTCCTATTGATGTTCTGTCCGAGGATCTCTTCGGTTCTAATGTACTTGTGCTCAAAGGTTCCCAAATCAATATTGCTTATTTCGTGGGGCAATATATAAGGATCGTAGTCTGTATCAAAGGAGTTAAAGTCCGTGGCCATGTTAAACCATCCGCCGATTTCCTTTTGATCCAAAGCAGATATCACAGCATCATGCGAAATGCCACTGCCTTTGTTGTCTTTGATAATCGATCCCGAGATCCTAAAGTCCAGTTGCTTGAGGCTAATGCCGCTACCTCGATTGCCAGAGAACTCTGAGTTTTTGATGTTATTCACGGACTTTCCAGCATAGATATCGGAATATACGATGCCCAAACCGTCTTGCAGATTGTTTACCACCCTTACATTTTCCAAATTGTGACGGGCGTGATCCATTTGAACGGCGGGCTTAAAGGCATTGGTGGTGTAGTCGAAAAGACCGGCCTTCTCCACAGTAACATATTGTAGATCAGCTCTTTCGGCGAGCATACTGAACCTTACCCCAGCCCAGGCGCCCTCATAACACCGGAGACCCACATCGTTCTCATGACTACAGGTGTTTTCGAACTCGTACTCGGCTCTACACTTGGTGACGTCTCGATCTTGTAGGGTACACCTGACATTGGCGATTAAAATATCCTCGGAGGTTCCAGCATTTGGTAGCTGCGAACGAAGCAGTCGCCAATCTTGGGGATTTAAGGAGTAGCCCAGTTGGTGGCAAACCAAGGCGGCATTCAGTACATTCCAGCCGTAGTCACACACGGTGCCCCATCGTCCTTTGAGATACACCTGAAGTCTTCCCTCATTGGCACCCGCCCCTCCAACCAATCGAACCGGAACGCGGGGCACTCCATCCGAGGGTATCACTTCCGTTTCCATATCTATGGCCTCCGTTTCGCTATCCAAATCGACGGTCTCCGTCTCGTTGTGATCGCTCATAATCGTTTCTCTCTTTAGGGTGAAGAGTATATCATCGGGGCGACGTCCCCGGGCTTCCAATTTTCCAGCCACCATCATTCCCACACTGGGTTCGAATTTGAGAGTGGTGCCAGGTTGAAGTATGAGCTTACCACCAGGTCTGATATTGATATCCTTGGTTACCGTATAGGTACCAGCTGGAACCATATCCTGACCATCTACCTCGCCACCGATGATGTCGCTTCCCTCGTGGAAAAATCGAGGAACCACCGTGGAAACCGTAATCATGGCTGTGGAACCGGGATTGGAGCTGTGCAGTAGGTAAGGTATGTAGGTGATCTTGGCCAGATTATAGCGATCGTTGCGATGGAACAGTCGAGCATAGATCTTGTTCTCATCCGTGTGACCCAACCAATTGCAAGTGGCGTTGATAATCTTACTTTGATCGGTCAGTTGAGAGCCGATTTCATACATGGAATCCAGATTGTGGAGGATATTCCGGAATATATCTATGTTACTCGAACCCACGACCACGGGAGCTGCCACTCGAGATCGGGGATTTAAACGACCAGCACCATCGCTTCCCTCAGAGCCTGCTATTAGAGGACCAAAGGCTTCGGTGATATTATTTCCTCTCACAAAGTTCCTCGTAAAGAGTATATACTGTACTTCGGCTCTACTATAGGGCGATAGTCCCAAGGAAACCACATGAACTCCACTGTTTCTCATGAAGTAGTTGCTCTGTATGATCAGTTTGACGGGAAAGTAATTAAACTCCGGATATATATAGTCGTTGTTCACGAACAAACAGCCATAGGAGCCATAGCGGAACATGTTGTACTCAATCCTTCCCTGGAGATTCAAGGCTGGACTTAGATCTATCGAGTTTGCCTGGGAGTATTTAAACTGATTATGTCCCAGCTGGAGCTGCATATTGGGTCGTCCATTTTCGGTGGCCTGGTAACAGGATTCAATGAAAATATCATTCTGTTGACTGCCATTGAAACTATTTCCCGTGATATTCACCCAAATCGGGCGACAGAAGTTGCCGTGGAAAACGCCAGTCTCTAGATTTCCACCGATCTGTGAATACTCCACTACGCTGGTTTGATTAAATGGTATGTATTCCATTCGACTAATATCGGATGTCTGATTCAGCCAAGTGGCTACGCCATAACCTTTGTTGGCAGTTAAAGCTGATCTGGAGATGTTACGATTGCCACCATAATAGGTGATATTAACACCGGCGCCATTGTTGAAACTAATATTCGAACTGGTTATATTGACATCTCCGGCTCCACTGGTCACATGCACACCAGCCACATGGCCATTTCCCGACACGGAACTACCGTGCACATGAAGTTTGGATCTTATATTATCGATGGCAACGCCACGACCTCCGTTGTCCTCCACGGTCGACTGGGATACCCTGAGATCGTAGGCCACCGAATCGCCGGATGTCATGCGGAAGAAACCATTCAACTCCTGCCTGGCATCCGCTCGTATCCTCACAAACATTTTCTCCCTCGTCGAGGAGACACTTTGGGGTCTCGTAAAGTTCCTTGCCTTCCACTCGAACAGCAAGCGATCATTGGTCGAAGCTCCATCGTAAATCTCCACGGTGGCCGTTTCGTTTTGCATTAGGACAAAGTTTTCGAAGTGGAGGGTCAGTAGATATCCTGGTCTTGTGAAGAAATACTTGCCACACTCTTTGCCAGATCCTGCATAATATTTCTGCGTAAACGACAGCGAGATGGGATAGGTTTGCCCTGAGGTCGTGGGTAGAGTGCAGAAGTCATATATGCTGGCTCGATCTTTCCTCTCCGTTCCTCTCAAGTCGTGACCCACATATTTCACACCATCTCCGGCATTATCCACTATGGAACAACCGTCCAGCTGAACGGATCCCTGACTTGAGTTGACGAAAACACCGATGCCATTGCATTTTCTAACCGTCACGTTTTGTAACTGGAATCCTGCCACGGGTCGTGTGCTATTGAATCCTGTGTAGGCTGAGTGACTAATCACCACGTGTTCCATCTGGGGAGGTAATCCTTGGACTTCCACCGCCGACTTGGCACTGAAACCAGCGCCATTTCCTGCTCTAATGATATCCACATATTTCAAGCGGGACTCCGATTGAGCCGCATAGACGATATTATCTCTGCCCAGCGCTTTTGTCGATGGGGCATTATCGAAATATATGCCACGCCAATGGCCCAAAGTTTCGGAGTGAACGGGCAGACATTGGATGCCCAGATCATTGTGATAATCACAGGCTCCAGCGCCCATTTGTCTGGAGGTCCAGGCGCAATTCTGGAGATTACTTTCGCCACCCCGACACTTGGGCTGTTCGTATAGAAGTCGCGGATAATATCCTGCGGTTCGTTCCACCCAATTCCAGAATCGACCGCCCTTGAAACCCAATTGCTTACAGGCCACACCGTAATCCGCCAATGTCCAACTGTTGGGGTGTAAAAATAAATACTTATATATCATGATACTTATGGTTTGCTAAAATACCTACTTTCTGGAATTGGAGCAAACGGATCGCCAAGCTCCCTTGTGGAAGAGCTGCAGTCTTCCCTCGACCGGAGTGGGTCCATCCACTAGTCGTATGCCCTTCTCCTGGTCATCGGGTAGCTCCAACTTGTAGTTGGCCGTATTACTCTGCGATTTCAGAACTATCCTTGAGGTGGGTGTGCCCTAAAAGAGATATTTATTGGGAAATTTAGTTGTTTCCTAAAATATATATTTTATTTACATTTTTACATGGAAACTACTAAACTGTTCAAATGACATTTTCGTTGTAAAACATATTATATTTAATAAAAAGATGTTGTTTCTCTATTTAATTTATTTAAATTATAAAAAATAAAAAATATAATTTATAAATCCACCGAACATTGAGAATTGAAGAACGTAAATAACAGCAATATTTTTCCTTCATTATTTTCTCCGTCAGTCATGTCTGCATTTTCTTTTGAGCTCACTCATTTCACCTCGACTTTGTTTCTCTCACGTAGCATGCAATTATTTTCGTTTTCAATTATGATATCTTCTCGCCACTTGGCCTTCGCTTGCCAATGAAAATCGACATGATGAATACATAGTATATATAATTTTCAAACACCAATTGGGGCATCAATTAACACCTATGCTACGAAGATCTCCAAACAAAAAGTCGCCCACTCTCGCAAAACAGTTTTATTAAATTAACAGCAAACCGTTCTGAACTCTTAACCCATTGAAAACCACATGACTCACTAGTGTTTTGCATATCCCCAAAAAAAAAGAGAAACAATAGTGTGAAATACACAGCATCGAGGGCTTAGAATTGGCTTAAGAGTTTGACAAAGCTAATTTAATCATTTCCCTTTCGGTCTGTGGAATTGTCAATTATGCGACTCCGACATTCACTTAAATCTAATTAACCCCCGGTGACCCCTTGACCGCTGATTAAGGGGCTATAGATGCTAAGAACAGAGCGGAACATGCAAAGTGCACGTCATAATTGAGAGGAAGTCAACTGAACTTGGCTGACCCAATTACGGGGTTAAAGATGGAGAGCAGGCCCTAACCTACCACATATAGTATTATGCCCTCCATAGGAGTTCCATACTTTCCCGCTATGTGGTTTGCAGTATCTCCCCTTTTTCAATGATGTGTAAATCAGACAATCGCAATCTTATCGCTGGCTATAAAGTCAACAATGAGAGAACTTCAGAACGAAGCTTTTGTATGGAGCTTATCTATCACTAAGATTACTCATAGTGGACCCTCGACGGCTGATAGCAACAGGTGCCGCTTAATCATTCGCAAAACGCCTACAGGTGCAGACAAAAAATGGGATCCAACTAGGAAAATACCCTGTAATACTAAAAAATATATTTAAATGTTATATTTTCCTCTATAAGTTCCCAATAAATTTGTATTTTATTTTTTTGGTATGTACTTAATTTATGAATTCTTCATTCAAACCTAAATTTTTCTTATCCTAATCATTTCACTATTACATTTCATTACTTTATATTACTGGCAGTTTCAAAGCTAATAATAATAAGATTTCATTATTGGATTTGTGTCCATTTCCCAAGCATTTTCTTTTCACCCTCTATATAAGGTTTCACCGCCCGTCAATCATGCTCAAGTTACTTAGATCTTTTCCTGCCCCCCATAATGAATTTTCCCCCATTAGGATTTTCCGACTTACCACCGCCTGCAGGACGCCGTTGATTTTGAGTCCTTTGGTTGGGGCAAATTCGATGGTAACACCCGGTTCGATGGTCAAACGGGCTCCTCGCAACACCTCCAGGTCCTCGCGTGCCAAGTAAGGACTCTCGCTGCGCCGAAGGATTCGGTCGCTGAGGATTTCCCCGCCTTGCAGTTCGGTGTACGAGGTCGATGACGTCATCGGGGGGGTGGAACTCGGTGGCGCCGCGGTGACGTCTGCGCCAGAATGTCGGGTTGCTGGCAAAAGTTGGGTGGCGCCATCGAGACTGGCGAACTCTATATCATTATCCTGCAGCAATTCCACCTCTTTGGAGTCCTCTGTCTGTCGAATTTCCTGGCCGCTTGCCAAGTGGGTCGAAAAAATCAGCGTTACGACCGCCCATAAACATATGTTGGCCCATTTTGGATCCCTGGGGTCTTTACTTTTTCGCTGGCAGTTGGTTTTATGTCGTTGCAGCTTCATTTGTGCATCGTTTTCGTATCACTTTTCGTTGTCGTTAAATTTGGTTTACTTTTCCTTTTGATTAATTATTTCACTATGGGGTTTTTTATTACACATTCGCCATGGCAGTTTCGTGATTATTAAACAGCTGGTGAAAGGAAAAGGATTGGATATTGAGAATTTAATTAGATTTAGCTTTACAATTAGTTTTTTAATGTTTTTATATTTTTTTCACTTTTATTTTGGTTGTTTTTTAAGAGATTTTGTATTTTTTTTGAGTCACTTCTACAACAGTTTTTTTTGTGTTAATTTAATTTCGGTTTAAAAAAACTTTTCATGCATTGTTTGAGTAGATTTAACCGCTTTCAACAGTTTTTCATGCTTTTCAGTTATTGTTCACCAATTTTTGTTTTTTCAACACCCAACCTCAAAAATCTTGAGATTTCCCAACAGAAACATGAGAACTTTGGTGGGGTTTCATTGTTAACAAATTTTTCTGATAAGCCGCTAGAAGAACGGGCCTAAAAACAGAACCGAAAAAACAACAACAGAACTCCTACCAAAACACTCACACACCCAAACAAGTATCAGCTTTTTGATTTTTCTTGTCCAACTTTTTTCCAATTTTCCCATACAAAACACGTCCATACGCAAAGAACCGTTAGCAACGACTGAAAAACCGAGAGGGTTTACTATACTGCACAACCCACCAAAAGAGGGAGATAGCGCGATGAAAAGAGTGGCTGAGGGAAAGAGAGAGGGCGAGGGCAACGAAGAACAATAACAAAAGAAGTGAGGCAAACAACAATATGTAAAATATTGGGGAGTTGTTGCTGGAATTCCCCCACTTTAGTAAAATAACTGTAAATGTGTAGGCATTTCATTCATGCCGAAAGAGAGCAAGCGAGAGCGAGGGAGATGGAGCGAAAGAGAGCGACGCACGCACCGCAAGTTCGTGTCTTTTCCCCCAAGTTTTCTTTAATTTTCCTTCGGTTACGTGTGCGTAGTAAGAAGAAAGAAGAAAGCATATTCCACCTTCGACTTATGGGCTTTATCAAAACTTTCCCCCACCCTCAATTTACACTGAACAAAACTATCACAATCCAGGATCATAATTTATTTTCTTTGAATATTTATTTAGAATTTGGGGAAAATTTGAGATCATAAAAGAAGAGATTGTATAAAAAAATATTTTATATAGCCATATCATATTTAGTGTTTATTTGTGGCCCCAATTTTATAGCATTCTAATTCCTAATAATTAAAACGCTATTTTAAATTATTGAAATCTACTACTTTTCGATATAGTATTTAAATAAGGATTATCATTTTTTTAAAGAATTTTCCTCAGTGCACCCCCAACATTCTTGATAGCCAGCATTTTAAATTTATCGAATATGCAAAGTAGCTTTATGGGGCGGGGTTTTGAGGGGGACAACGGTGCGTGTGTGGATTGTATCTTGTGTGTTGTATCTTTGTACATGACGGTCGATGGATGTGACTCAACTGCAACGCTGAATGTTGTTTTTGTGGTTGCCGTGGCTGCATTTGAAGTGCATTCAAAAGTTTATTGTCTGCCTTTTTATGGGTTTATTAACTTTAGTTTGGTTTGCGCTTTGGCATTTATGCGTTGTTCATAAGTTAAGTGAATGCAATAAAGGTAGGACTCTATTTAAGTTGCGCTTAAAAATCATTAATCTTCTCTCCTTCTATAAAGTAACGTTTAAAATGGGTAATACGTTTAGATAGGTGGTCCTTTGTCTTTGCTTCTATATCGAAGAAAGTTCATGAAAATGTTTTAAGTACTTAAAGACATTAAATGATAAGATAAAAAGGATATTCTATAGGGTGCAAATAAATCATTTCTAATAATAAACTTCATACCACGTTCAATTTTTTAAGCATTACCAAATGTGTTAAGTTCTTTAAATAAAGATACTTTTTAAAAGGAATTTTAAACTAGTTCTGCTAACTTTTATTTAAAGCCAGAAAACCTTCTAAATCTGTTGAATTCAATTCTCATAGCAGAGTTCTAGTTTAATTGAGCTTTCTCTGAATGGTTCGGTGATGTGAAAGGGTTTACCCGCTGTGCAGCTGTTTTTTGGTCAATTTTACAGCAATTTAATTTAGTTTCCGTTCTACCAAAAAGAGTTCAACAACCCGATGAACTAAAATTGGTAGAACAATTCCAATTGTCTAAACAATTTTATGGTCGTTTGAGGTCTCGTTATTGTCCAATTTGTTTGGATCTAAATATCTAGAATTTGTTAGTCATTTGCCGGCTTCAATGATTGTTAGATGACTAATACCACCCACTGCTCATATGATAGTATTCCTCTCTGTCTCTCTAGATACGTATTTCTATCTGAGAGACTGCCATTGATGATGCTCACCGCGCTAAAATGTTAATTAGCTTGACCAGCGAACTTTGCATTCCCATTATCTCTGAATTTTATGGGTACACATGCACTGCATCTTTTTAATTCCCTAGAAAATGGTGTTTTGAGAAAACATTTTTTAGTTGCTTGATTTTGGAAAAAAACAGGTTTTTTTTTTCTTAAACTGAAGTCACAAAAACTTTGGGTGAAATCGCACAAAAATTGTTTTAAAAAAAATTTAAGCTAAACATTCTATACAATTCCACCATATTTCTGAACGAAAAACTATAAAGTACGGAGTATCTTTTAGTCCTTAAACCTGTTTCTTTAAGTTTTACTTTTATCTATGGGATTTTATAATGCACCGGGAATATCTTCGGTCTTTGTTTTGCCTTTCCTTATCTACACCAAATGATTGATAATGCCCAACTTCCTCTTACGTATGCGAAAATGTTCTTTTAATTCACTTTTTTCCACATTTTTACTACCGACCTGTTGTAACCAGAATGGCAACGCGTCATCGGCTTCCATATTCAATTGCCAGCTGAATGACTAATGCGGAACGGAAGTAGCAGAGGAACTCCGAGAGGAACTGACTATAGGGAACAACCTGTCTATAAAGAGGGATACAAGGGAGATCACACAGCGGCATTAAGCAAGTGCAACCAACGTTGCGGCTCGCTGAACGCATCGACTTAAAAGTTGCAGTTGCAGTTTATTGGCCACAAACCAACGCAAAAAAAAAATAAAAAAAATAATACCAAAAGAAGGAAAAAACTGCCGTAGATGGGGCAATTAGTTGCTGCCAAGAAAGCGTGCAAAAATAGGAAGAAACAGAGCAGCAGCTAACAGAATTTTCGGATCCAATCTTTGCACTCCGGTGGTTTTCTTTTCGCTCAGAAAAATCTAAGAAGCCTTTTCTTATAGACAAGTTTTTAGAAAAAGTTCCTTACTTATCATTTATTTATTTTATTTTTATGAATCATACATCACTAAAACTTTTTTAAACATCACTAGTTTTTGCAGGGCTCAGGATAATTTTCCTGCTGAATCACAAACCGATAACATTTCACATAGACCGTTAATTTTTAAGTGGTACAAAATCGTAAATACAATTCTTCCACTCCAGAATCCTATCTCTTTTAAGCCGTAACTTAATGCGCGTCTTGTATGTTTTCTTTGTGTACTCCACTTGGCATTTTACGGGTATTGGTGTGTTTGGTAATACTTTTTTGGTGGTGCCACCAACACAACCTCACTTTTTGGCCCAAAGCTTTGGGTTTTCACTCATGGTTTTCTTTTAAAATATTTCATTTGGCCACTACTTTATCAAATATATTTTGGGCATTTCTTTTCCGCTATTATTTCATGCGTTTTGAAATGGTTTTTGCTAACCTTTTAGCAGCAACGCTTTTCGCATTTAAGGCGCGGTCAGTTAGCGATCACTCACACTCTGAAGAACCGACTGTACGTATACGTGACAGCCAAGAGAAAAAACAACAAAGCACCGTTGAGATCAATAAGTTACTACTGCCAAGCGTTATTTTCCCCGATCAAGCGCACACGTCCAACACCGAACACCTTCTGAACCGAACTGAGTATCGTTGCTCAAAGCTGAAAAACTGAATAAACCGACTCGATGAGCGGCGCAGAGCGCATTGAGTTCGGAAGAGAGGAGCCAGCGTATCCAAAAGTGGCCAAGTAAACCCATCTGGTATAGACCAAGAGCTTTCTGTGTTTCAGGCGGCTGGAGAACGTTACCTCTGAAATGTCAGTTACTCCAGTCCACTCTCAGTTACCTTGGCCGAAATGCTAAAAGTGGCCAGTGCAGCAGCCAAAGCTTCGGGTTCCAGCCACAAAACAGAGTTGCTTACTTACCTGTTGCTGTCGGTTAACAGTCGCCCGACTTGTGGGTGGTTTGTGGATCTCTTAAACCTCAGTTGAATGTTACAAAAGTTCGGAATTGGTTATTACTAGCAATGACTGTCAGATTTTTAACGTGTTGGAAATTGGGACTATTATGAGCTGATGGTTTCCGAGATCTAAAAAGATTTAAAGCCCCCTTAGCTATAAAGTCAATTCGGGTAACAAAATAACTTTCCAAGTAAAATACGTTTTAATTTTTTATTTAATATATTTATTTGTTAGATCTCTTCATCGGCCTGGCAAATGTATCGTTTTGATTGTTTATCACAAGGGCTCACACTCATAAGACCGGATATCAATAAAACGCAGTGAAGCGATTTGTCTTCGTACAATGGTTCATTTTCATTCCATTTAAGAAAAGGATCCGTCTTGTTGGAGGACAATGAGGTAAGTTCTCCCCTTTTTCTAGGCTCGAATAGGTCTATCCAGTAGTAACTGTTTGCCTCGAGTTGAGCACTAAGTTCAGTCAGTTCCTCTTGGTTTTTAATGGATGCTAATTGTCCTCCTATCCGACGGCACGATAACATAGCAGCATTCCGAGTTTGCTCCTTACGTTCCTCTATGTAATAGTATTTTGAGCCGATCCGCTCAAACACCGACGGCATAGTTTTTACTATACTAGAAAGTATTTTCCTTACAGCTGCAAATTCATTTCCCAAGGTAATTTGCACATCTTGTAGCTTATTTTCTAAAGCTGACTGCTGATCTTCCATCTTTTTTAGTCTTTCATTAAAGTCCATTGCAGACTTCTCCACTCTATCCATCTTGATATGCCTTAAATCGCCTTCTATCCTATCTAGTTTATATTGGGTTATGCTTAAGCTGAGATTGAATTTCGCCATGTATTCGTAGAGAGATCCCAGGGCAGATAAGCAAAATGCGCCGCATTGTTGAGGAGCATTTTTTAGGATACAGCTTTCGCTTGAATCCTGTGAAGAATCAACCGAGGTTCCATAAAAATTCAGTAGGATTATTAAGTATAAAATGTAGTGGCTGAACTTAAACATTTTGTGACGAGTGCTTTAACGAACGAAGGCGAAAGTCAGAAGTAAACTGATTTTGGATTCTTGGGCTGGCTTTAGAAGGGAACCTTCTGTTCTGTTCTCTGAAAAAGCGATAAACCTATAATGGGTACCAGTCTGTAACAGGCTCTGATAAGAAAATCCAGTGTATGAGTTAAAATTAGCTGTTCAGATGAGAGAAAAAGTAAATAAATTCCGAGAAGTAAGTGTAAGCAAAAATAATATAATATAGGCTTAGCTGGAAGGGTATAACATAGTCGATAGGCTTATCTTAAAAATCATAAACCATGGCTCAGTGGCGCTACGTGTTTTTTTGGTAGGAACTACTTTTTAAAAGCGACTCCACTGAAGTGGCGTTATTGGGAACTAAAAGATCTTGAATGATATCCACTGTGGCGCCACGTACTACATGTTGCGGCAGAAGTTGGCACTAAATGAATTAGCACCACCTAGGCGGCAGTAAGAAATATTACAATGTTGAATGGATTTTAATTAATAAGATCTCTCAGAAACCTCTAAGGATCATAGGATCTTCATACTTGGGAGAAACATGAAAGAAAATGTGGTATTCAGAAAGTATGCAGCACTAAGAGGTATGATTCAAAGCATGTTTATTAAATCATAGTGCTATTGATTAAATATATTTTTTTCAGTGCAAAATGTAGATAAGGTACGTAATATATCATTGTAAAATTCAATTTGTCTCTAACGCAAGGTCATCATATTGACAAACTCCTCAAAGTTGATGTGATTGTCCTGATCGATGTCGTACTCGCGAATCATTTCCTCCAGCTCGTCCTCGCCGAGTTTTTCTCCCAGTGCCATGAAGACAGCCCTCAATTCCGTGGCAGAGATGTAACCGTTGTTCTCCTTATCAAAAACGCGGAAGGAATCGCGCAGCTCATCATCACTTGTGTCGCGCATCTTGCGCAGAATCACTCCGTAAAACTCTTCGGCCGAGATGGATCCATTGCCATCCGAATCCACTTCATTGATCATCGACTGCACCTCGGATTCGTTAGGCTGGCGACCCAAGGCGCGAATCACCACGCCCAACTCCTTCGAGGTAATGGCTCCCTCGTTCTCCTTGTCCAAGATCCGGAAGGTCTGTTTGAGCAGATCCTGCTCCTCCCTCGATAATTCTTCCATCTCGCTTGGTAGATATTACGGCAATAGTATATGTATATGTTTCAAACTATAGAGCTCGACTGAATCTTTACCACTCACTAGTTTGTTAGTTGGATATGAGTGATTTGTCCGGGGTTCTCGGATTGAAAACTATTATCATCGGTAATCCGTTCGTATGTAATTATACTTATATTTTTAGAGCTAGGATAAAATATGAAATAAAAGTATGACATATTATATCAATATCGTTTCGTTTCAATCACCATTTTGTTTGGTACTATTCCAACATTTTTAAAGCCTTAATTTTAAAAGACCTTTATACTTTTTTTTCGGCAATTTCCGAGCATTCTCACGCACCGTTTGGCAACCAAATCACGTGCTTTCCTGGACCCCAGATGATATCATCTGGAGGAGAAACTTGGCGGCTTAACGCGAATTATTTTATAGTTGAACCAGAAATTGATGTCATCAGTGGGGGGAAATATATATTGCGCCCATTCCGCCCATTGAGGAAATTCCAGGAAGCCAACAGACAACTCCAACTGGCGGTGATGACAATTTGCCTAGCATTTTAATTGAACTTTCTACGTGTTCGAGTGGTGTACTTTGACTCGAACCCCCATCCAGCCGATTTTTCGTCGATTTGAGTCAATGTTAAAGGCGTTGCCACAAACCGCAAACTGTCGTGTCTAGGAGAAGGTCGGGGAGGGGCCTCGAAACGTGCCTGAAGTATTATTACCGCCGTCTGTGATTGATGGCCTCATGCGAGTGAGTCAGTGGATTTTTATAACTCTACGCAGATCCCTCCCTTCAATCAGGCGGCAAAAAATCTGGACATCGATCTCTCCGATATTAGCCAACTTTATTTCGAATTAACTACCCAAAGTGCTGTGAACAAAGTGGAAAAGAGTGGGAACCTTGGCATTCTTAAAAGATCTATGAATATATGAAATCGGTAACCTAAAGTTTAGGTATTATTTTGTAAACAAAAATATATTTTTAATTCGCAGATGATAGAATCAAATCATCAAATTGATCCCTCCCAAAAAATATACACCAATCTTTCAATATTAATGCAATCTTTATTTGAAATAAACTAACTCGCTATGGTTTGAATAAAATCATTTAAAATTGAAGGAAGACCATGGAATTCTAGTGGGCTGCTTACCATAACTACTAAAAAACTCTTAAAAAACTAGGCCTAATTACATAAGGTTCAACTGGAATGTTGCTTGTAGTTTTGATTTTGTTTTATGCTCTGTTTTACACTAACTTTTACTTTCAACCATTTTTTTCCCTACAGCAAAATCGATTTACGATTTTGTTTACTCATTAAGATTAGCTTACCGGATAAGGAAACATAAATAAAAAATTGGAATTCACTCAAAAAAAGGCAACACTTAGTGTTGGGGCGGCTACACACACATAAAAAACTAATCGATAGACTCTCTCGAACTAAAAAAGGCTTAAACATCTAAAATGGGCAGATTTAAGCTAAGTTCCTAACACATAAGGGCTCTATAAAATGCAACAACAGAGTTTCTTTTCGCTTAAAATTATCGGTTAGGGGTGTAACTGCTTTTAATTACTTAGTTTAGGTTTATTGCCTTTCCTAGACATTGTACTAAAAACGTATTAAAACTTAGCTGTAAATTTAATGTACTTTTAGGGGTCCAAAATGGGGGAATACCCCTCGATTGGCCATTGGGAACAATTTTTTGTTTATTTTAGAATTGTTTGCATTTGGCGAAAACGGAATTGATATTTTCATAGATCATCTGTATATGGAATGATTATTGTCTCTGGTGATTTATAATCATTTGGAATGGTGCATAAAAGTATGCAATGCAGATTAGTAAACCTTTTAGCAACACTTTCAAGTGATTTTAAGTCACGCAATTCCGAATTCACTTGAATTATTTTCAACGTCTCATTATATCCTCAATGCTGAATCCTGTTCTTCTGGGTGGTGCAGGCGGTGGTGCTGCCACAGGTGGTGGTGCTTTTTCGGTGGCTGCCCCACTAGTTTCTGTGCTCGGTGGTTTACCCAATAGTTGCCTCGGTGGATGTCGCGACATATTCAGAGCATATATACTAGGATTATCCACGAAGGTCCTTGGACCCAAGCCCACAGGATGGTGGTGCGGGTCCATCATATCCAGCGGCGGTGCTGGAAGAATCCTCTTTCTCATCGGGATCGAACCCAAAAAGCTGGGCATAGCTTCGTGTGGTGAGTGCAACGGTTGATTGGGTGGTGGTTTACCCGACTCCGGTTGGGTGATTATGGTGGGTGGTGTGTGCGGTGGCGGTGGTGCACCCGCTCCCTTCGAGAGGTTTAAGCTCTTGTGGTGCAAGTCTCGTCGGACATGGAGAATGGGTAAATAGGGATCTCCGTTCGGTGGAAGTAATGGAATCGGATGATGTCCTTGGAGTTGGTGAGTTGGTGGTGGTGGAGCTCCTGGTGGTGCTCCTGGTGGTGCAGCTGCTCCCGGATACCTCACAAATGATGGTGGAATGGGTAAGCTGGTAATGCCAGGATCTTCGAAATGCTTTTCTCCATGTGGTCGCATTGTGTAGGTCTCGCCACCCTCGTGATGACAGTGGGTCACTCCCTGACGTTCCGGCTTGGTAACCAAACCCACTGAAGCAGATGGCTGTGTGGAGGAGGCAGCCTTACTTGCCTGGAAGCGAGCCACCAGAGCCACCTCAGCTTGTTCCTCGTCCTCCGGATCTAAGTCCTCCTCATCTTCCCTTTGCAGATCATGAACTCTGGCTGGCAAATCCTGCAGCTCCTCCTCCTCATCGAAGTCATCGAACTCCTCTTCACTTTCTTCCTGATCGATGGCTGCCTTGCGCTTAAGTCTCATTCTTTCGGACTCTGATTTCTCACTTGGACCACCCGATTCTCCCAAATTGTGAACAGGCGACTGACGTGGCGAGTCGACCTCCAGCAGGGAGTCCTCCTCATCGCCACTCAGATTCCTGGCCTCATCCTCCTCGCCCACATCCACATAATCCCCCGAGTTGACCTCGCCCACTGCATGGGTCAAGGCATGACGTCGAAGGTCACAATTCCGGCGGAAGACTTTGCCACACGACGAACACTCGTAGGGTTTGTGATCCGTGTGGGTGAGCAGATGGGTCTTCAAATTGGAACGCTGATTGAACGAACGACTGCAAACCGGGCATTTGTGTGGCGATTCCTCCATATGCAGGATCTTGTGGACAGCCAGGGTCCTCGACTGGCAGAAGCCCTTGCCGCATTCCGTGCACTTGAAGGGTTTCTCCTTGGAGTGGATATACCTGAATTAAAAGTGGCGAGAAAAGGTGAAACAATTAGACTTTGTTATTACTGCGTGGGCGTTTTCCTGGTAGCTGCAATTGGTAGCCAATCAGGTTGACAGTTATCTCGGCTCAAATGCAACCTTAACATGAACCCCCGCAAAAAAAGAGATAAACCTCACTAATATACAGCCTTTGAATACCCTAACTGAGTATATTATAGGTCCTATCCTGGCCCAAGAAAAATTAATAGTCATATCTTATATTTTAAAAAATATCCTCCAATGCCCTGCCGCTCCTCCTTTGACACACACAGTATACAAAATCGTTTTTCTTAAATAAAATAAAATTTGGGAAGGTAATAAAATTATTTTTTATACTAAAACAAATTTACTTTATATATTTTCTAATCATACAAATTTTTAACATCCTTTTCACTGAAAGGGTATTTAACTTTCGTGTCTGCGATCGCCTTGCATTAATTTTTTATGTTTATGGCGGCCATCTTGGCAATGGCGTCCACTTGTTGTTGGATTTAGCAGCAGCTTCAGTTAAAAGTTAAAATCCCCATAACCGACGGAGCCCCAGAGATTCAGCATCGCATCGGAGGCAGCAGCAGCTGCTGGTGAAAAAAAAAATACAAAATAAAACCCAAAACAGGTTCTGTCTCTCTGTGGCTCTGGGGCCCCGAGATTCATCTCCCATGCTCTGCGCGTTTCTGGTCAAAAAAAAAATACAACAACAAAAAAATAAAGAAGAATTAGCCCCGCGGCAAAGCAAACAAACGACAAATGGACCGATACCGAACGATCAAAAGACAGAACGCTCGGACAGGCCGACACATTGAAGTCGGGATGGTGGATGGCGGATGGTGGACGGTGGACAGTGGAGACCTGCTGCCTGGCATCGGCATCGGGATATATAGACCCGATATACACGTCCCCCAACCCCTGGCCGTCCCTCCAATTTTAATGCTGGTGGAGGAGCCCCAAAGGAAAACCAAACAGAGTTAATTAACTTTGTGTTGTACTCTTTGGCTAAGATGGAGTTTTACTGGCTGTCGGAGGAGCTCTGATTTCGGTCTCTTTTTATGGGGGAAACATTTTTTGGGTTGGGGTAAGAAAATTCTTCGAGAGGACGGGACATTTCCCGGAAAATTCCGTTCGTTTTATGTCTGAACTATTATTTGATCATATTTATCATGGGGCGAAATATAAAAGATGAAATAAAGAATCATTTTAAATTTAGGTTTCAAAATTGAACTTGTGAAAATAAAACCTATTTTAAAATTATTGAAAAGCTAAGACTAACTAGCTAAATAAAAATGTAAGAATAAAATGTTTTTAATTCAGTTTTTAAGAAATTTAAAAACCTTCTATTCTTTTTGAAGTATTTTAATTCTTTACTTAAAAGTCTTTACTCTTTCATTTTAAGATTTCATGATTATCTTTTTACCTATTAATTGTAATACTTTGAACTTAAATATGTAATTATTAATTATAGATAACAGTGAAACAAAAAATACCAGATGTAAAATGAATCATCTACCATTTAAGGGTATTTAAAAAATCGTCTATCGATCGCACATTGAATACCCAAGATATCTGCAGCCCTGAATGGCAATTACCAGAGCAGATACTCCCCCTTCTGTTTTTCTGCATCCCAAACCCAAGTCCCTACTCACCTGTGATCCCTTAGGTGATCCTGTCGCCGGAACGCCTTGCCGCAGATATCACAGGAATAGGGCCGCTCGTCCGTGTGGGTCCTCTCGTGGATGAGCAGGTTGTACGACTTGGTGAACTGTCGGTTGCAGAATTTGCAGATGAATTGTTTTTTGGGCCGTGAAGCCCGGCCAGGCGCCCTCAGCAGGCGTCTATCCAATCCGGCATGCATCCCAGGACCCAAACCAGGTGGAAAAAGAGCTGCAGCTGCAGCGGCGGCTCCCGGGGGAAACGGGAAACTCCCGGCTCCCGTGGGCGAAGGACCCGGTCCGGTGAGATATGGCGGAGGTGGTACACCAGCGGGTCCGTAGAGCACTCCCGGTGGCGGTGGACCTCCTGGTCCTCCAGGACCTCTGCCCAACATGGCCGCTGCCGCTGCGGCTTCTCGGAGAGCCAGCTCCTTTCTCTTATCCGCCATCATGGCAATGATTTCGTAATTGGAATTACTACCGGGACGAACCTTGCCGGTGGGCAGAACCGGCACAAAGGCAGAGATCTCACGGTGGTGCGGTGGCGGTGCCGGCGGCGGAGGTCCATGGAGACCCGCCAAGTGCTGCTGATAGGCCAGCTGTGTTTCATACGCCGAGATCCGACTGGCCGATGAGTTGCGCGAATCGCCGGAGCCACCATTTTCCGATCCTCCAGATCCTCCGTTCCCATTCCTATCCAGTGCACCACCACCCACCGCCGCCGCAGCCGCCGCCATCGAGGTCATAAACTGATCCATCCGCGAAGGTCGCATCATGGGTATCGCACCACCACCGCCTCCTCCGCCGGAGATCTCGCTGGATGAGCTTTCCGTGGGCATTGTTATTGGTGGGGCTCTTCACATTCCGTTGGAACTGCCGGGAGATACGGAGAAAAAACCAAATATTAAATAAGGGTGGTGGTAAATAACAATTAGTAGGCGATTGTGCTCGGGTTAATTGGGCTCTCGTTTTTAGGGGCTTATCTTAATTGCGAGCCAAGTGCAATAAACAGTTATTTCCACGTTGTATTTTTATAGCACTTAGGGTAGTACGGGGTATGATTGTCATGTGGGCTAAGTGGTTCTAAGAAGATTTTTTTTTGGGTGATGAAATATTAAAATTTAACTGGAGTTGGATAGCTTGCTATCCATAATAACCTATAGTAACTCAGCTTATGTTTGTGATACAGCTTTGTAATTTGGTATATGAGTTTTAAGGGTACAACTGAAAAAAACTAGAATAACATTTTAAATCGGATCATCCGGAATCCTTAGATATAATTTCTTATCTCAGTCTTGTTGTAACTCACTTTAAATGCACCCCAAATTCTTCAAATTTGTTTTTTGCACTTCTTATCAGCGAATAAAACAGCTTAAACAATTAACTTGCAAATAGCCCGAGTGAACAAATAAACACATCACTCAAAAGCTGAATATCCAGAATTTATCCACGTGAACGTGCTTTATCACTTAATAAAAAGAAAACAAATTTTTCCAGAAAATTACCCATATGCTTCTAAGAACCTTATGGTATCACAAAATATTTTTTCACGGGGTAACTAAAAAGTTTATCACATTATGGCCCTAGTCTATTGTTGTTTTTGTGTTTTTTCCATAATAATTTTATTTTTATTAGTGCCGCTGTTGCTTTTGTTGTTGGTTTATTATTATCAGCGGACTGCCGACGACGACGAGTGAAACTAAACTGAAAACGAGTCGCAGTTTGGCACCGCGATCGGGTGCTTCCAGTGCGCAGGTTAGATAAGATTGTGCGTCTAAAAAAACCTGCCTCCGAACCTCTGGGTCTCTGAGTAAGCAGCACAGTAGTAACGATATAAACACACACTCTCTCGCCCATCCAGATATACGTATGTATGTATATGTTTATATATCTCCCAGATACAGATACAGATGCAGATACAAATACAGATGCAGATACAGAGGCAGGCAGCCAAGTTGCCGTCGGTTTTGGTAAATGACTCGAACCGAACTCGACCGACTGCTTACTGGATTTACGCAACAGGAGCCTCGACTTCTGAGTGCCTCGACTTCTCGGAGAAAAGGGGGCAGGGGCTCGGGCTCCGAAACGTGATCATCACGATAATAACAAAATAATGCAGATAATAATGATCACAATGATGGCCGGGACCATAAAATTTGTGGCCCCATCTTGCAAACGCTTCTTGCTGCCATCTTAAAGCTTTGCACAGGAAAAAAAGTGGCGGGAAATGGCGGTCAAATTAAGTTACAGTTTTCTATATAAAAATTTTACAAGATATATTTCAAATAATTTTATATGTTTCGCTACGATTTACTCAAATATTTTGTATCCTTTTTTAATAGTACCAAGAATGAAATCATAAATCTGATATTAAAATACCTTTTATGTCTTAAAACCAACTTTTTATAATTTCATAAATTATCCCAAATTTTTGGTCAGTGTGCTTTCCTCATTTAAATTTATAACCAGTTGCCCGCAGACGAAAAAGCATAAAAAATAACCCTGCTGTCGGTGCAATGACAGTTTTGCTTATCATTTGCTAGAATCGTTCTCGCTGTCTCGGTTGACTGTAATGCAAAATGCTGCAACGTCATCAAGATCAACATTAGCATTCAGCCAACATCAAGCAAAGTGATCGTCATAGTTGGGTAAAAAATAAAATTAAAGCTTGGCCAAGATTTTGTGGCAGTTAAAGAGGCGCCCATTGTTGGAATACCGTTCGTTTTTTTCTTGTGGATGACTAGCTCAGGGGTCTTATCTATGGAAATAATTTTGGCATTGTCTGGCTGGAGAGTGCGCTGTCAGATTAGCTCTATAAAGTAGCTGAAATCATGACTTGATCATGGGTATATCATTGTTGTGGTCTTTGGGGGAATGACTCCGCGCGGTTCAAGTGGAAGAAATATAAGGAGATCCAAATAAGTAATTCAAATATATGTCAAAAGTGGGTAGGTCTTATCGCATTCGATATCAGCGAGTCTTTAGTGGAAATTTATATAATCTTTTTACAATAACTAAATTCAAAAATTATATTTAAAGGTATTAACATGATTTACATTTAAAACCTATCATAAAGGTTCCATTACTAACCATAACCAATCGAAACTTACTCTTTCTCCCTTGATATCAGAAGCACAAGCCAAAGTAATCCCCACTTTTATTAGATAGTAATTGGATAATACGTCTGCTTCGAAGCAAACCCCACGCAGTATTTCTAATCTTACCCACGTTGAGTTCTCCTGCCCTCGCTGATAATCTGTCGCATTCTATCTATATTGGATCCAATAAAGAACCTATCTGATCTTTTTATGACACACTCGGCTCTAATAAATCCCCCAACATAGGCGGACCCTTTTGGTTTTAGATGAGCGATGGCCCCGTAATATCTCATTCGATTACGATCCCGATAATCCCCCACCATTTTCGGCTCACGTATTTCTGGTAGCCTCGAAATAAATATATATATAACCCGTTTTGGGTTTCCGTAGATATATTTTTTCCCCGATCTCGGTACTTTTTCTAGGTTTTGTTTCCTCACTTTTGCATTTACGACGTACCCACGTTTTTTTAACCCACACCACACCCTGTGCACATACAATGTACAATTCAGCGTTCATTATCTTTTTTTTTTGAAACATCGGCACTTTTGAAAACTTCAAGCCAAATAAGAAAAACAAATAAAATTCATGTAAATAATGGACATCATCAGCAAAAGCGACGGCACGTAGACTGCCGTAGAAATATTGAGAGAGAGTTGTGCTGTGGGCACAGATACATTTACCGATGCGAAGATACAAAGATACTCGCACTGAAAGATCCACAGATACAGATACATCGAGACGTTTGCGCAAACAGTTGCCCGCAAATGAAGCCAAAGGCTTAAAGTTCCCAATATGCGTCTGTGGGTGCACTGGAAGAAATTATTACCCAATAATATCCCAAGATCTTATATATCTTAGATATAATCAAATAAAATTAAAAAGGTTCTATCTATATCTATATCATTTCTTAAATTCCAAAAGAAGGGAATGTTCTTTTTGACCTATCCCTGAAATATATGTTTTACATAAAACAGAACTGCATAAATAATATTTTAAAATTAAAGGAAAGAGTTAAGTTCCAGACATAAATAAAATTAACTACTGATCTCATTTCTTTCTCTGTACCGCACATATAATAAAAAGAGCCAGAAGACCAACTACTGCTGGGAGGAAAATAAAAGATATCGAGGAGCAATTTGGCTGCCACTTTTTTCCCTCCTCCTCCTCTTGGGCCCTCTTGCCTCTTTTTCTTAGTTTTCGGGGTCCGGGATCGGTTCGTTTGCTGGGTTTTTTGTGTGTAAACATCTGAGGCCAGCAGAAACCCAGGGCCCAGCAGAGTGAAAAGGTTTCAGTTGATAAAATAAAAAAAAAACAGAAAAATATACAAACACACACATACACACACTGGGCAAACGGATTTAGTGTTTGTATAGAAAACGCAGAGAGTTGAGGAGGCGAGTTTGTCCCTCTGATGATGGCCTACGATGGTTGGAAATGTCCATGCGTCTTACTGCCCAGCACTTAAGTGTTAAAAGGGGTATATCAGGTTTCTCGAAGCGAGAGAAACGATCCATCAAAATCTAAACGATCTAAAGTATCTGTGTAGAACTAATATAACAGAAAGTAGATAGATGTTATGGTCCTAGAGCTTAAATCAGTAGGTCAAGAAACAATCTAATAGTTTATCTAACAACCAGATCAGACTAATAGAGAACTAACCCAAGGATAATAAATTGGTAACCGACAGTTAAATATGTGCTAGTTAGATATTTATTTTAATGAGTTATATTTTTCAAGCCATTTACATTTATTAATATGATATTGTAAAATTCTTTGTCCAGTGATTTAACCAAAGGTTACACTAAAGTTAAATACAGGCTAAAAATGTACTATGTATCAAGACCTGTAGAAATCCTAGGGCACTTTTCTAGTTTATCAGTAAACCTGAATTTCTGACCATATCTTCTGGGCCGAGTGCTTACCGGGGTCCCCATATGCACTTCAGTTTGCTTACAAAACACCAGCCAACAACAACAAACAAGCCAGAAGATGATGACGATGGAAAGTGGAGTGGTGGGAGGAGTTCCTCGAAGGAGGAGGCGGAGGAGAATGGGTATTACGGGTGAAGGAAGGCAGGGAAAAAGGGTCGCCGAGATCTGCCTTTCCAGTACGGAATGCTCTTGGTCAGCCAGGTTGTTTTTAATCCCTTCGGGATACTTTTTTCCTTTCCTCCGTGTGTGTAGATATGTTTGTGTGAAGGTAGCTAATAATCAAGACAACGCAGAAGGGACGGGGAAAACGCCGCAGACTTATAATTATAGTCGAAGAGGAGAACCAAGAAAATAACAAAAAATAAAAATAAAAAAGAGACCTGCACTTCACATGCGTTAATCTGAAAACCCTTTCGGGCCCAAGCAGCATCTGAGATTATAGTCAAAGCTATTAAAAATCTAGCATAATCATTGCCCATGGTGGAAAACAAGTTGCCTTGCTGTTTTCTCTGCTGTTCGCTCCCGAGGTAGGCAGGCGATCTTCCTTCTTCGCTGCCTTGTCTATAATTTTCTTGATTAATATCCATGAGATTTACACATTTGGAGTGGTGGCCAGAACCCCCTTTACCCACCGCCTCTGTGTGTGCTGGCCATTAATTTAAAAGCTTTGCTAATTTCGCGGGGAAAATCTGAGAACGAACAACTGCTAATGAAGTTTTATGGGTTCGAGAATGCAGCTGCAGCAGGATTGATAATGTCGTTAGCATAAATTGAAAATGCTTTAAAGTTATGACCAAAGATTTGTTATTATTAAAAGGAGGAAAGGCTCTGGATGTGCAGAATATCTTCGAGGGATTATGTTTGAATGATAAAGTGACCAGAAATAATCAAGAAAAGCATGCCAAAAACATTATTCAAAAGGAAATATCAGAAAATATGTTTCTAAATTAAATTGAAATATTATCTTTGGGATTAGCACAACTTCTTATATTTATTCTTCCTTGAAATTGAATTATTCTCGGCTTGACTTTGACTCTTTCCAAAAACTAATCCCTGTTGCAGTAATCTACTTTGTATGCTAAGCCGATCTCTTCATAAATTTCTTTGGCATATTGTGCTGTTCCTTTCAATCGAGCTAAATCCATTCGAGAATATTACCCTTGAATAGAGCTCTTAAGATCTTTTGTTAGTGGGATTGCTACTTTTTCCAGACAATCTATTGTATGATTATTTCAATGGGTCGATTCTTATTTATTGGAAGAGTTTATGCTAATAAGTCTAGAAGCCTTAAGACTATGATTTATTAATCCCCATGCAATTGGATGATGGTGAGTGTTATCTGTATATAATATTCTGGATATTAAATTATTATATCTTAGTTTTTAAATATTCAACATAATTTTGTTCATCGCAATCGATTTTCTCACATCTTTAGGCCCAACCCTAAACATAAAATGTTACTTTCGATCACCTTTCCGCTGTCTGATTTCGTTAATAGAATCAAATATTCATATTCCCCGTAGACAACGTCTAATTTCCTCATCAAAATTGATGAGTCCCCGTTCCAGAGAACAACAATAAATGAACTGGTCTATCAGGTGAATTATAGACACGTGCCAAAACCAGGCGTGTCTTGTCTATATACCCATTCCCATTTTTAAAACCGAACATGGCGAAACCCTAACGAGCCATTGTTCCATTGGCTTTATGGCCAACTAAAATTCATCAGCTATTTTGTCACGATTTTAATTAATTTCGATTTTCCTGCCAGAAGGCAATTAAACACATTTTCCCCCGCTGCTGGTGCAACCGAAAAATAATATTATAGTTTCGGTGACCGAAGATGGAGAGGAAAACCCACCCAAAGAGGTAAAATGCAATAAACTTTTATGGTACTCCCATTCTTATGCTAAAAATCTTTTTCGGACACAAAACCAAATAGCCCATAAAGCGAGACAATGAACCTCCAAAATAGATCTCCACTGGGGCGAAACAAAAGCCAATAACTTTATAGAACCGCAACCAAAAAAGAAAAAAAAAACAACCAGACTGTGAGAGCGCGGGAGGCGTTTTACAAAAAACCAAAAAAAAAAATGAAGAAAAAAAGTAAAGCATTTAAAAGAAATCAAGAGATGTAGATGACGATGATGATGATGGTCTGAGGTTGAGGCTGAATCCGAATCCGAATCAGTATCTGAACCCAACAGAAGCTTGCGGCAATTGCGTTTCCTCTTTGGCCACACGTTCTGGACAATTAAAGCCCAACCAAGTCGAGCTCCGAAACTGAATCGAGCCAAGTTAAGACCGCGACCACGACCGAACGCCGAAAACTGAAAAAACTGAAAACCTCAAAAAACCGGATTCAAAGCCGAGAAAGAGCGAGAAAGACGGCTAGAGCGACCAGTGGCCACTGGCACTGGCTACAAGTGAACTGGTTTACAAAGAGAAGAAACAGAGGTGGAAAAAAACACGGGAAAATCCTGATTCTGATAACGCAGTTTTCTATACCCTATTATATAAAATTAAACAAAAAGTAGCTTCCTAAAAAATCGAACTAAAGTAGTCATTGTTAAAAGACAAACTAAAATCTCTTCATAAATGAAAACCTCCAGAACTGGTAAAAAAAACGTGAAATAAAGAAAACTTTAATACAGATCATACAAATAAAAAAATTGTAACATTTTTTGATATAAAGAAGCTATAACCAAATCTTGAATAGATTTTGTCAGAAAAAAGGTGTTCCTAACTATTAAATATAATAATTTTATTGATATAATCAAAATATAACGTTTTTATTATCGAGACCCTTTAACAACTTTTATTTTAGATATATTATCCTATTTTTTTAAAGCTACTTTCTGTGATAAAGATTCTTAAAATATGTATATTTTAGATATCATATATTAACCAAAATTTTTTACAAAAACTCTAAAGAAATCATATTACCCTTATAGAGGGTACATAAAAGAGACCCCCAGAATTCCAAGCGAAGGTTTTTCGAGTCCGGCTCGAGAAGCCCAACTCGAGCTGAGCGCCACAGCAACAACAATGGGGCAAGGGGGTGGCTCAGGAGGGTGGGGCAGTTCGGTCTCCACTGCGGACTGTGCGGCACCACACTGAGTTCAGTGGCAATGACAGTGGCACATGCAGTTGTAGTGGAAGCCGCTTGTCGGTCGACAGTCCGCCAACCGCCAGCGTTGTAGCCCTCTCTTTCTCTCCTTCTCGCCCCGTCTCTTTCACTTTGTGGAGCCGGTTTTGAGATATATCTCGGCTCTTTCTCTCTCTCTCTCTATCTGCGTACTCGTTATTTTTTGTACTCGCTGCCTTTTTGGCCAACGCAAAAATACCAAAATACAAAAAAAATAAATAATTAGCTAGCCCTACGCCAAACAACAAAAAATATAAAGGTAAAAATAAGTGCTGTGGAATTTTTGTGTTCATCGTAGTGGGCATGGCCTGTTCTTGGCGGAATCTTACCTGTGGGTTAAACAGAAGAAAGCCCCAGGCTCTTTGGGCTTTATCTTTGCGGTCTCAAGTATCCAAGTAGTTTTTCTCAACAAGTTTCTGCTGGCTTTTGGTTTAGTTTGTAAGCACTGAAATGCCTTGCATTGTTTTTTTGTTTTTTTAGTAAAAATTTAGATTTTTTAAGTGGCACTTGAACTGTATTTTGCTTTTTTTCGCAGTCGGTGCTTGGATATTTTTAAAATTTCTCTATTTTGTTGTTAAGTTTCTGTGAATTGAAGGATACAAATTTTGTTAGGAATGCGACGATTTTTTTCGGTTAAATTTTCCATTTTCTTAATGAATATTTTTCGAGCGTTACACGATTGCTCTCGCAACCGAATTGTATATTTAAAAACACGCACACAGTGGGACAATTTTGAGATTCAAATCACGGCACGATCGCCCTGGGGGGTGGGGCGGCAGGGGGGCGGTTACGGGAGCAGCGGCAGCATCAACGGCAGTCAGCTACCACAAACCACGTAGTTTTATTTTTCTTTCCTTTTTTTCCAACCCAAAATCCACGTACAACTCGCGCACAACACACACACACAGTGTATATCGCGTATCTTTCAGATACAAAAAACCGAAAACCCGAACCGAAGAAACCCCAACTGAAAAACCGAACGAGAACCGAGCCAAACCGAACCGAGAGATACACGGCAGCTGAAATGTGTTTTTCTACATTTTGTTTGAAATAGGAGCTGAAGCCAGTGCAGCTACCAATTCGCTCCTCAAGTAGTCCCAAACTCTTCCCACACACATAGAGTCAGTTGCAGTTGAAAAGCGCTTTTCTCGAGGCAACTGGCGATGCAACAAGTTCACTCACACACACACACACTGGCAGAGCTCAGGGCCCGCTCAATAAGATACATCGGCGAAAGATACAGATAGATATATAGAGCGAGAGGCACTCACAATGCAGTTCACTTTTCCTATAGATAATACCAACGATCCGCGCGCAGGTGCGTTAGCCACGATCAACACTCGAAGACTGAGCCACGAACCCAAGAACAGGGCCCGAATGGAGAAGGAGAAAGAGAGATATGAGAAGGAGAGAATCAACTGAGATACGGAGATGGAGAGAGGGATACATCCGACGAGTAGCGAGCGGGAGCCGGAAAACCAGCTTAGTGCACTGCGAGGAATATTTTACATCAAATATCTTAAATAGTTTAGGATAGCAGTTTAAGGCTTTCCCTTTAAATCATTTCAAATCATATTAAGTCATATCAAATCAAATCATATCAAATCATATCAAATGATATCAAATCAAATAAAATCATTTCAAATCATATCAAGTCATTTCAAATCATATCAAATCATATCAAATCATATTAAGTCATTTCAAATCATATCAAGTCTTATCAAATCCTATCAAATATACAAATTCCTAATATTTTTTTGAACCTTAGTTTATATTAAGCATTAATAATACCCAATTTCTTTGAGTGCAGGAGAGGAATTGAACCGAACTCAACCCAACCGACCGCCAGTCGCACGCTGCTAAATGGACAGGCGGACTTATAGACGGACTTGTATAGAGACTGGCACTGGCGGAGCGTGGAACGTGCATTCGTACGACGAGTTATTGTCAGTTAGAGCGCTACCTGTTTACCGTCCGACTACCGACTGCTTTTTTTTGGGCCCGGTCGTCAGAGGGTAGGGTAAAAATTGCCCGGGTGTTGCCAGATTGCCGTTGCCTTCTACCCATGGATCGTTATGGTGGTCGTTCTCTGGAGAAGGTGGAGGGTGTAACTCTGGTAGTCCCCTGTTTATGGTTATTTCATTTTAGTGGGGGTGTATTTTGTTCTTCGGTCTTTGTTGCGGTTTCGTTTAGGGAAATGACTAATCGGAAAGCATTTTTAGGGAGGCAAGACGATACGGTTTCTTCGGAGAAAGGGTTGCTAAGCGGCGATTATATGGAAAGTTTTGGGGTGAAATAAAATGCATTACTCATATCGTATTATCAACTATGATGTAGCGTATCGTATAGTATTACTGATAAGTAGATATAAAAGTGGATTATTTAATAAAAAATTAATTTGGAGTGAATGGCTTTTATTGTTATTATTTTGTTTTGCTAAATTTATTTTTTTGCATTTTAACGATGACTGTTTGGAATTTCTCCAACATTTCGGCAGCCCAGTTATAAATTTCGTTTTGGGAAAATGATTGTAAAATAATGAGGGTCTGGAAACAAAATTATCGCCAGACTGACTTTTAATAATGGTAATTAGCGTTTATGATTTAAGTCAGATAGGCGTGTGGCCAAAAAAAGTTAAAAGTCAAAGTGCGGGTTTATAAAATGATCGCAGGAAGTTAGGTTTTAATTTTGGAGATTATTATGTTTGAATTCCCAAAACTATTATCCGTTTCGGGGGCTGAGCTATAAGACTCGTCATACTTTTTGAAGGATATTATTCCTCTATTTTCCTATAAGCCTTATCAGTTGTGGAATTCCAACACTAACAATCTGGCAACCTCTTCTCGCGATCCAGCATCAATGCGGTCAAGTGGTAAGAGGATAGGAGGAAACAAAAAAGGAAAGACCGAAAAAAACCAGTGAGGGTCCAAAAGTAGGGGGAGTTACGTTTCGGCCGCGATGATGATGATCATGGTCGTAATGATCCCGAGATGCCGAAAAAGAAAACCCGAAAAGTACCCAACAAAAGAGAGCCGGAGCCATGTAATTAAGGTGCTGCACAGTGGAACTAAATTGTGGCTGTTGCCACTGCAAAAACAGTAAATGGTAAATGGAGATACAAAGCGGCAGCCAGAAGACCAGAAATAAGTGGTAGAAAAGAGAAGAGGGAAAAACGGTAGCTGGCTCATAGGGCGAGCGAATTGTTATGCTAGTCGTCGACTTCCCCCATCAACAACTGTTGCTCTTGCTGCACTCGGAAAATAGGTGTGCCTTATTATATTACGAATGTTTTTATATTCATGTTACTTTTCATATGGTTATTATGGCGAGCTGTAAGTTAATAAATAAATATAAATATGGAAGTCATAAAAACTAAATTTGTATGTACCATTTTATTGGCTAATAACAAATTTTGAAATAATGTTTTTAGTATCCTTACCTTGCTATTTACAAACCACAAACTTTTTATAAATCTCAATCATTGAAAATAACTATAGACTCTCTAGAAAATTATAGCGATTTTTCTGAGTGCGATGACGTTTCCCCTCTTGCATATTTTGCATCGCTTTACGATTTGAAAATAAATTACTTGAAATTTGTGTAAAACATGTGGCCAACTCGGAGTTCAGCTGGTAGTTTGGGGCTAGAGGGCCAGGCCAAAAGCAACAGGTTCATTGATCGCATTTGAAATGCTTCGTTGGCCCCAGCAGGTAGCTTGTGTTTTTCTTTTTTTTGGCTGGGCCTGGATCGAATCCGATTTGGAATCGGATCGTTGAGCCATATTAATGGTGTTTAGATGCATTTCAATGCCCCCGCGCTGTCAGCAAGACACACATTTGTCATTTGTTCTCGGTATATTCTTTATTTAATAATTAAAGCTCTTATTTAGTTTTCTTTTTCTTTTGTTTGGTTTTTTGTTTTTGCTGTCTCGTTTTCCACTCGATGAGTTTACAACATAAAATGGCTGTCTCTTATGTATATCATATAATCATCATAATGCATACATTTATTATCTAATTTTTATACGTTTCGCCCCGCCGAATTGGAAATCTCTATTTAAAATATATAAAATATATTTATATATATTCGCTACCGTCTTAATAAAAACAGAAAAAGAAGCTTCAAAATTGTTGCATCCTCACTCAATCTCGGTATTTGAACACTGACCCAAAAAAACAGGAAATCAGTATTTTAAAGATCATATCTTTATATATGACAAAGTAACTACTGGATTTCGAATTAATTGCTATTATATTATTGTTTGACCTACGATGAACGTGTTGATGTGTGTGTGTGCGTGTTGTTGTGAGTAGGTTTCCTAAAAAAATCCAACCTATCAAAAAAGCTAACTAATTCTGGCTTACATTGTAATCGCGTCTAACTAATAATCGTTTCCAATAAGGACGAAAACCGTTGTTAATTATTCACAAAATATTATGTGTGTTTCTTTTTGATGGAAGCAGCTATGGAAAATGGGAAACTCATCTCGAACTCGGCCCTTGACAATGACATTTCAATTTCAAACTGTTACACTCTGATAATTCCGAATTTTGGTCTCACTTGAGTTTACTTTTGTTCTGTATTACCCTTTCTGTAAATAGACATTTATCTAAAAAACGTTTGTGTTGCCTTTGCGCCTGGATTTGAGCCATTGAATACCTAATCGTTTAATTTTGGATTTAGCCTAGCCGAATTCTATATACATTAGACAATCAATTTGGTCTGCTGTACGATCATTTCTCTCTCTTTTTATGTGGCTAAATATATATGTTCTATGTATATTAAGTGACAAGACAACCTCACTAAACATAAGTTTTGTATATATATATATGCCATTTGTTGTAAGCTATATAACAAGAATACACACCAAAAATGTTCTATCGTATTCCTCTATATATGTGTATATATTTTGTGTATGTACGCATTGTTCAAAATAGTTTTAAACCCGATTTGAATGACCGACTAAATTCCTTGGACTAAGCAATCGCCTATGCCTAAAACTAATTGGTTTGCTTGGCTTAAGTTCTAAGTGTTGTTGGTAGTACCCGTACTAGTGTCGAACAAATCAAATCATCATCATATATCATCGTTTATCGTCCCGCCTAATCCATCAAGTAGCTAAAACTGCGACGCTTGAGCCGGCTGCTCAGGGCCGATCTGGAGCGGGTCTTTAACCTTAGTTACCCGGACTTTATCCAGCGATCGATGGAGTATTCCAGTGCGGATATCCAGCTGGAAATAGGGATTAAATAAAAAAAATGTTAGTTATTGCAGTCATCGATATTATTGGATATTATTGTATAGAGCTTGAAAAAATATTGACCGTTTTCTCTTTCTGGATATTAAAAAGTGTTTTCCCTTAAAAACATCGATGTTATCGAACCGATATTGTGAAAATATCGAAAATATCGATATTTGTCCAGCTCTATCGAAAAGCTTACATATTGATTTAATATTCAATGGAGAATGAGTACAAGTAGTATTCAAAAACACACTAAATTGGTTTTAAAAATTTCTTAAATAATTAAAGTTCAAGATATTTAAAAAAAAAAGTATTTCTATATTAAAATGTTTCCTAAATAGAAAACTTTATGCGGAAGAGTGACTTTAACCTACTTATTTCAATTTATTTATAAGTACGCACCGCTTCTTATCCATTTCGCTTTCTGTGCAGAAAAAGTAATGCCGCAATTTCGTTTCTGGTGGTATTATCTCGAACGAGTTCTTCTTGCCGGATGCATTTGCGGACATTGAGGCCACTTTGTAGCCGTGCAAGCAGGCCATGCCTAAAAAAGAGAATTTAAATTAATTGCTGGCCAGTCAGTCACCTGCTTCTTGTCAATCTAATCTAATCTCGCACCCCGCCAGTTGACTCACCGAATGCACTCTTGCTATTTGCATCTTGGTAAAAATAGAGGCAGGCATCCTTAAGAACGCAATAGCGTTTCGACCATCCGCACCACCTTGAGCCCAATTTGAGTAGGTAGCCAAAGCAATCGGGCCTCTGAATGTTGGTGGGACTCTGGTACAAGCACCGCGCACTGTGAGGGAAGTGATGTGAGAGAATGGATCAGTTAAGATCAGGATCAGTCTCCGAGATCAATATCCCCCAACCTTTTGTCCAGCCACTGGTTGTCCTGCGAGGCGGCTTGTCTGAGTAGCTGGAGCCATCGGTTGGCCAACTCATCGGAGTCGGCAGCCACGTACATGGGAATACCCTCCCCGGCGTCCACTTTGAAGGCAAAAGGCTTGCCCACATCCACAGGACACAGGTCCACCGTGTGCTTGGCCATTATCATGGCGCCAACGGGTTGGGAATCCTGAAAAATGTTTAAATAGAAAAATGAATATAAGAAAAGTATATTGAAAAATATTGATCAACATAAAACATTTCTTATGAAGGTTTGAAATCATTTCTCGTGTCCCATTAATCCTATTAATATTCCTACTCACATCTTCAGTTTTGTAGTAGTACAGGCAATTATCGGGTCGCAGGGAGAACCAGCGTCGCACCCATTTCTTAGAATTAGGGGCTCCCTTGGCCTGACCGCTCTGTCGCCATAAATATCCACTGAATATGGGCTGGCTGGGTGGCTCCAGTTGTTCGTGCATCAGAACTCCAATAG
The DNA here is from genome assembly GCA_035046095.1 of Drosophila pseudotakahashii. Lineage (NCBI taxonomy): Eukaryota > Metazoa > Arthropoda > Insecta > Diptera > Drosophilidae > Drosophila > Drosophila pseudotakahashii. The sequence goes on from JAWNOE010000198.1 coordinate 1,878,699, forward strand.
TTCGGGCCACCTGCAGTTCCAGCTTTTCGCAGCCATCGTGTGCGATCTTGACCACCTCGGTGTGGTGTTTGTCCAGCACCTGGACTCCATTCACCGAGATGATGATGTCGCCCACTTCCAGGCCGGAGCTCTCCGCCGGAGTCTCCGGCTCAATGGCAGCCACTACCACGGGCTTCGAACCGTGAATGCGGAAGCCAAATTCACCGGAATCGCTCTTGACCACCACGGTTTTATCCACGCCTAAGAGGGAACAATATTTGGTTATATGTATTACAAAAATTGGTTATTAAACTTAACAAAAATTTATGATAATATTAATAAAGATTTCAGAGGAACTTTAATTTAAAGGTTTTTATTTGGATCTTTATAGACAGAATCGTTAGCATTGAAAAATGTTTCTTATAAAATAAGCTTTTTTTGGAGCTAACAATTTCTAAAAAGTTCTTTAAATCTTAAAAACATCCATTTAATATTCTTGACTTTCAAAAAAATCTTGTCTACTTTATATCACAATTCTCATTCATTAAAGTTTATTTTTAGAGAGATAGAGAGAGACGGAGAGCCAAAGACTTAAGTGATTTGTGTTATTTTATTTCCGGATTCCGTCCGGACATTATTTACCATGTGCACCGTTGGATAAGTTGGATATCACAAAACTTTCGCGAGCCCAGACCAAGAGCATCAGTTTCAAAACCTCCTCCAACTTTCTTCGGATTGAATCCGGCGTGGAATTGGACGCTATTAATTCTGTGTGGTAATATGCATATAAATAAAAGAGGGAAAATTCAAATAAAAACCCCAACCGGCAACGTTTGATTTTTTTTGTTGTTTACCCACCAATCATTTGGCCTGAGTATTGTGTAAATACCACAAAAATATTCCCAAAACTTTTCGCACTTGTTTCTTTACATTGGACTTAAACCGAAGTACCGAACGGGAAGCGTTGCGGATTTTTTATGGTCGGCACACAACAAAGCACGCACCTCAACTATTCTCGATAATAGAGCCAAAAAACTACGGGTTGTTTTTTTTCGGTTCTGTCTGATATTTCCCATTCCTACATACATATCTATGTATGCCAAGTGCCGGTCATGAAAAGTCGGAGCGCCATGCCATTCATTATCTCTAAAGTTCTCCCATTTTCGGGCTTTTCTCTCAATCTCTCTCTATTTCTCATTCAAAAAGGGGCGCACGTTGTGCCAAAATTAGAATATTGTTTGGATGTTCGAACAGGGTGTTTTTGTTTTTATTCTTAAGTGGGCACCTGAGACTTACGAAAGCTGTTGTGTTTCTGCCGATGATACATTTCCAGGGTGCAACGTCTCTGTACGAGACGATGGAGGATCACTTGGTATTTGGCATGGAAGCCCTTCTCGGACTCCGTTGACGCTCGACGCTCCCTAGAACGATCTATAAATGAGAGTATATCATTTATCAACAAACTAGACAAATCTGAAAACACTTCCTCAGTTATTCAAACTGCAATAAAAAAATGGCAAAAATACAGCGCAAATATATTTTATTTTCCAATGAAAAAGTCATTTACAATTTAGAAATAATTACTTCTTGCATATTTTCCTACAAATCGCCTTTGTTGCGAATTTTCTGACTAACTTTTCACAAGGGTTTCTAAGTTTTTCACACTCATTTCTTTTACGATTGTACCAATAAAACACAGGAACTGTATCAGAAGGCAATATGCATTGTCTGATCCTTGGCTTCGTACCGCAAATAGCTAGAAAGAAGTTTGTTAGCCTTGCATATAATATAGGCACTAAAAACTTACGTTCCTTAAGGCAAACGACATGAACAAGATATATTGTGATAAAAATAATAAAACTCTTATCTACCTTCATCGTCTGTTTGACTTATACTTGTTCTTTTCTTATTCAATGTGAAGTTACTTTAAAGGGTATTCTTTTATGAAGAACCGCGTCGAATGTTATTCGTTATGGAACATTTTAATTTAACATTTTTTACATTATCGACTTACCGAAACACTGATGGTCCAACTGGGTCCACAAATCATCATCGGTGAGTCTAGTATAGCGACCTGCGTCATAATGTCCCTTATAGATGATGTGCTGACTCTGTTCAGTGTTGATATCCGGTAGGACACAGGGACTCGAGCCGGCAGGACGAAGAACAGGAGTATTGGGCAAACTGGGAACACGTCCGCGCTCTTCGCTCTGTAAAATAATTTTATAATTCAAAATTAAATAAGGGTGTTTCAGAAATCTCTTTCAAAAAGGGTTGCCAAGTGCTAAAGTGTTAGCAAATCACTTATATGATTTCCAAAGCCTAGTACTTGATTTCTTAACCACTCACCTTTGCCCTGATGTTCTCCTGCCTGGTTTTGTAGTGCCTGCCCCTTTCGCCGTGATATCGCTCCTCGGATCGGAATCGCTTGTCCATCTTTTTGTACAGCCGCTGCGTGGTCTTGGTGGTCACCGGTGAGTCGGCAAAGTCCGACGGCGGCTTTACGATGTCCTGTTCGATGTAGGGTATCGATTCGACCGAGTCGCCAGCCAGTTCACTGATGGTATTGCTCTGCTGCTTGCCCTCCATTTCCTTGCCGCAATGGTGACAGTGGCTCTGTTCGCCACTGGCGGCATTGCCATCCGCTTCGCTATAGAACACTGAATCGGAACCGGGTGACACGGAGCGTAGGGATTCAATGGACTTGGCTTTCAGTTGAAAAGTGTCCGATGTGGATTTCGACTGGGTACCGCCGCTGGTTGTCGTTGTGGGCAGTTTGGGCGAGAGCAGGGATGTGGGCGTGGCGCAACTGTGTGGTTTCTTCACCGTCAACGGAATAACTACTGTCTCTGTGGTCACTGACTCGGAGGTGGCCAACTTCGATGTGGTGGAAGAAGCAGATGTCATAACGGTTGTGGTGGTGCATGACCCGGCTAAGGTCCCTGCTAGGGCGCCAGTGGTGGTTCCTGCTTGGGCGCCAGTTGACATGCTGGCATCTAGCAGTAGCTCTGTATCCCCACTACCGCTGCTTAGGCCAAACATAGTGGGCGTGGCACGACTCCTTCGCACCGCCGCCGCCGCCAAAACATCCTCCCTAGAGCTTTTCCTCAACTGCCGTCGTATCTTGGGACGAAAGCGTTTCATCTTGCTGGGACTGCCCCCGTTGTCTTGGGCTGCTGCCTGGGATTGCTCTGGTGATGTGACTTTGCTAGACCCCGTGGGCTTCTTAATGGGACTCGTTAGGGCACGCATGTTCTCCTTTTCAATGTCCAATTTCATGCTAGTCTTACGCCTCTTCCTCTCGTCTTCCTGTTTTATTCGACGGGCTTTGTTTCGCATTCCCTGCTCCTCATCGTCTTCTTCATGAGGACTCTCGTAGTATCCCGAAGAGGAGTAACGCACTTCACTGCGCTCATCCTCCGATATGGAATCGGGCTTGGGCTTGGTTCCAGTCCCAGTTCCAGTTGCAGGTGGCATATTTTCAGACGAGCTGACTTTCATTTGAGACGTTCCCGAACTGGCGACCGTTTGTGGGAGACTTTCCTTGGCTGGGGATTTAATAGCTGCCCCCGAGACAGGACAACTGCCCGAAGAGGTGGTGCTACTTATCGAGTGCGATGGTGATTTCCTGGTCAACTCGGCCACCGAACCGATGGGTGATTTCAGTTGGGCCTTGGAAAGCGGAACCTTTTCATCGTGCTGCAATAGATCCTCCCGCATGGAGTACAGGGAACTGGCGCTTTCGAAGGAACTCCCAGCATGGGTCTTTTCCAACTGTGAGCTCTGAGTAGAAACTGTCAAATAGAAAGGGTTTTCGGAAATGTAAATAAATGATCTTTAGGATTGGTTACTCAATACAGCTAAAGCATTGCGGGCAAGGCATTTGATCAGGCATCAACAACATTAAACTAGGGAGGCGAGAGAGAGAGATAGAGATTGACAGTCAAAGTTGAGGTGTGGTGGTAGATGAGTCTACGGTCTATAAGCTATATAGGCTGTATAACACTAGGGCGTGAAGCATGGAAGCGGTGAGAGTGTACGGTGGTTTTGGAGCAATGATGGTGGAGTGGTGGCCACGAACACAATTCGATTTGGTTTCTTTTTTGTAACACTCATTCATGGATCAAGACTTTTGGGTTGGTTATGCGATTTTTGGTACGAGTTCTACACACAGACAGGAACACACACAGCACGAGTACGAGTACGAGTACGGGAATCAAGTACGTATCGGGGGGCCCAAACCTGGCACTTGTGTGGTTGACGATGAACTGGTCGTTGTCGGCGGAGTCTTAATACCTGGTGTGCGTTTCGAGGTGTCCGTGCAGGTGGCATACTCATCTGTATTCGTACTGCATTCCGATATATCCGCACTCCGCGCGTAATCAGTGGCGCCCATGGGCAGGAACGAGGCATCCGAGTGTCTGGGGAAGGAGTTTTAAATATGTATAAGAAAAAAATATACAAAATCTTATCAAGATCTTAAGTTCTATTAAACTATAACTGTATTTAATGAAAATAAATAAAGCTTTGGGTAAAGATTTTCTCTTTCTATTAAACTTAATACATTTTTCTATGTAAAATAAATGTTAAATGACCCAATAAAGTTCCAATGCATACTTTTGGGCCCATACTAAAACCCCTATTGATTGTTAGTAACCTTTGTTTGGCGGCTCCACCCATGAAAATGAGCTGTCGGGCGTCTGGAACCGATCCCCTGGCCACCATGCTCCTCTTGGGCAGTGGTGAACTTATAGACGAGTCCAGAATTTGATTTGAAGAGGGAGTAACAGCGATGGCTGGTGGCGGCATCATGGGTTGAGTGGAAGTGGGCCTCGAAGCAGTGGGCGTCGGGGTCTTGATGATCTTCGGCAGTGTTTGTAGGCCATAGGTGGGGCTCTGGAAGAAAACATAATATAAAAGTATGATCTTAAGAACAGATTTCCTATACCCACTTGTTCTTCAAAATCCAGGGCATCGGTGTCCACCGAGCTTCTCTGCTGATGCTGCAGCAGGAGATTCTTCCTCTTCGACGAAGGAGTCAATAGCAAATTGGAACTGTAAGAGCCATCCGAAATATCGCGCTGTTCAGCCGTCAAGACAGTAACCTGCGACTCATTCCATATCCCGTCGGAATGATCGCGTGTATTGTCATTGGCCAGCGAGTCTGAGGATGGATAAGTTGAGACATTGGCCAGCAGTTCATCGCGACAGGGACTGGCCGGGGTGGATGGAAGTCGCAGGCCAGGAGTTGGTGTACCCGAAACCTTAGCCTCATAGTCGTCGTCCAAGCTCACGGATCGCTTGCGAAACTGGGAGCGCTTATCCTGGATATCCTGGTCGAGTTCCGGTTGGGGCTCCACTCGGCAGCCGCAGGGGGTTATATTTTCGTACAGTGGCTCCTCATCCTCCTGGTAATCCGTCTCCAGCTTCTGCTCGTCCTCATCGATCTCGTCAGGATCTTGCGGCTCCGGCTCTTCAACTTCGGTCGTTTCCTCCTCATCCTCCTCCTCGTCGCTGGGCTCAAGTTCAACTTTTCTAACCTCAACTTCGACTGGCTGTGGCTTCAGTTTCGGCAGGGTCAAGGCAGCCGCCTGTGCCATTCTCTGCTGCTGCATCTTCCTCATGGCAATTTCCGCCTTGTGTTGCTTCCGATGCTTCAGCTGCATTTTGGGACTCGGTTTTGGTGAGATGTGTGGCTTGAAATCGATAAAGATCTCCTGCTCATCTCGTTCGGGATGTTGAGTGGCCGATGGCAATGGCTCGTCGGGAAAACAGCTGACCTTATCGCGCCGTCGAAAAGAAGTTCTCGGTCCAAAGCCATCGATGAGCTTCTCGGTTTGACCATAAACCGGCATCGATTGGCGTCTCAAGTCGTCGCGACGAAAGGGTGAGTCAATCATCTGGGGCAGCATGGACATGCGGCGATGTTGGGCAGCCTGCTCCATGCAGACCTCTGAGCTATAGCTCTCCGTTTCGTGGGGATGATCCTCCTCCTCGTCGTAGTACTCCTCCACATCCGGATCGTCATCGTTTTTGCAATACTCACTTGGTGGCGGCAGTAAATGCGATTGGCTAAAGTCCAAGGGAACAATACTATCGACTACTAGATCCGTACACTCGGGAATATGTCTGCGGGGCAAACTATTCGAGTAGAAATCCGTATGCGAGGTACACGCTCGTCGGGGCAAACTGTTGCTCTCGTAGTCGAAACTTTCATTCAGAGCCACTGCCGCCGCATTCACATTCACATACTCCACGTTCTGTTCGGAGGGCGAGGGTCGCGACCTGCTCAGATGCTCCATTCCCAGTCCATAGCTATGGGGATCCAGCAACGGAGGCGGCGGTTTGTAGTACATGATGTTGTTCTGGGCATCCGAAAGGGTCTGCAAAGGGGTCACATCCTGCGACTGAGTGCGGTAGATCATCTCATGGGGGTAAATCGATCTAGGTATGAGATTAAACATTAATCTTGGATTAAACGATTAAGATATCATTATATGGAAAAATAATAATAACAAAATTAAATTAAATTAAATAAGAACAATATATATTTTAATAAAAATACATAGTAATGGACTGTACTATCAATCATAAATGATATAAAACATACCCCTGTTGATAATGGTGTGATGGCACCTCCTTGCCATTGGGTATTTCCGAGAGGCTTTTTGTTAGTTTCTTGCCATTCTGCAGGCCATTAGTTTGTGCCCCCTGGGAAACCACCTTAATACGATGTGGTGGCCGGGGACTTAGGGCCAACACCTGGGTATTATAGCCAACTTGTCCCTGACGTCGGGCAGCTGCATCCGTTTGAGTGGCCTGCGTCTTCATGGCATTGCGGAACTTCTTCTCTATGATGAGCACTTCGGGACTGGGCAGTGGAAGAGCCAAAGGCAGGGGCTGTGGTATGATGAGGCCCACCATGTTGTCTGAAATCGAGAGAGGTGATAAAATAAATAAAATGTGTTCTCATTGTGGCAATTAAGTAATACAACTATTTGTAAAGAAAGTCGAATAAAAATAAATCAGCAAGCTATGAATGAATTTCCATTGATTTAAGTGCCTCAAGTGTCTGATCTTTAGCTGTTTTTGTAGTCTTAAGTGATTCATCATCTCAATCAAACCTCCTGGCCATTGGGTGGCTAAAAGCTAAAGTCCTCACCTGGAATGGGCTGGTGCAGGTGAATCGGGGCATGGTGGTGCTGGCAGGGCTGCAGTTGAACTGGTGGTGGCAGCCAGGTCTTTGGCAGGGTGGAGCTCTGTTGCGGTTGCATCTGTTGGCCTTGGAGATGGGGAGGCTGCAGGGTCTCGTACATGGAACCCGTGGCAATAATCGGCTTCTTGCCACCAATTAATCGCTCCTGACTTCGGGCGGTTTTCAATCGCCCCGAGGATCGAAAGCCGGCATTCACATTATCGAAACTGGTGAGTGTGTGGGACCGGGCGAAGCTCACGTGTTTTGTTCTGGTTAAGGAAGTTTATGACTAAGATTGGATTTCTGGAGGGGATTGTCATCCGAAGGACCTACCTGACATTTCCGGCCTGCTGCTGGTGATGGTGATGTGTGGTTGGCATCGTGGCGTATGTGGGGCAGTGATACGAGCTGTGGATTAAGCAAATCAGCGGAATATTAATCAAATTTCCCCTGGCAGCATTTTAGCATTTTCAACACACAAGCATTTCTTTTAGTTTAATTTGATTCGTTTAATTTTAACTAGATTTTTTCGTTTTTTTTTTGCTTTTCGGTCACGTGCAGACACATAACATAAATAAACATTTTTAATTAGCGCACTTTTTATTAATAGAGTTTATTTTTTTGCAGATTTTCTTGCATACAATATCTTATTTAAGTATTTTGTTAGATTTGTAGATCACTTTACATACCAAACATTTAGATTAGCGATTTGATTGGTGTGTGATGTTGGTGGTGTAGGATTTGGTGGAGCGCAAAGCTCGACATAATAATTCCGTAGCAAAACATCCTGGTAAAAGGATTCAAGTGGTGCTGTACAACAAGTTGCCCTTTACACATTTTGATCATTTCATATCATTTAGTATTTGGTGGGGTTTTTGATTGTGGCAATTCAATTTGTTAAATTTTGGTTGATTTTTACAGTCGTTTTTTGGATTTTATTGAGGAGAGAAGGACAGGTGGATGAATAACGAAAGGAGTACACGAAAAAGTATTTTTATACAGCATTTCTAGTAGGTGGTTTATCAGTGGTTATTTTTTCGAGTGGTTGAGTAGAACTTGGAGGCAATAAGCGGCATTATGCAATGGATGAGTCGGAAAGGCAAGCATTGCAAGCATTTTACATATATATACAGAACAATATATATATATTGTATAGAGATAGAGAGATCGGGAGAGTTGGGGGATATAGCGAGCGACAGAGAGTTAGTGACTACAGATAGTGCGACAGTAAAGCATGATCTAAGCGAAAGTTGGCATAGCAATTTACGGTTTTTAATTTGGGTATTTTTTGGTTCTTGATTATTTCTGTTTCTGTATTGATTCTCGATCCGCCCTCTCAGCGGTTCATACCTGTGGTCCGATTGGTAGTCGGAGTTGTTGTTGGTCACCTGTGCCGGCACCTGCTGCTGCTGCTGACCAATCCAGGTGTAACGTCCCCCCAGATCCGCTTCACTCGATTTGCCAGTGCTCAAAATCGAGGCCGGTTGACGGCGAAAATAGGAACTTTCCAATTCGTGAGTGTCTGTGTAGTTGTTCTGGTAGCTGGAAAGTAAATTAAATTCGAATTAGTTTTAAAACACAAAAACAAAGGTGTCTTAAAGCTTGCAGGGAATAAAAATAAATTGTTGCATACTTTTAGACACCTTCCGAAACCTTTGTAATTTTTTTGCCCCTATTTATTATTTTTTTTTAGTTTTTCTGGAACTATAAGTTCTACCCACCGTGGATACTTTTCAAATGGTGCATAGGCGGCCAGATTCTCATCGGAGGGCACTCGCCGGCCCACGCAGCCGCCCAAAAAACTGCCCGATTGCGTTTGACCGCGACGCGAAAGGCAGCCAAAAAAACGTTCCCGCCTAGGTCGCTGCTCTATGCTATGCAGCTGGCGATCTGTGAGGCAGTACTTTGGATATATTAAAATATATAGGTTAAATATAAGAAAACAGGTAAAGTATTCCACACTTTATTCACCTGTTCCCTAATATCTCCGCGTGAGTAGACTGAAGTGCGAGGCTGCAACTCGGTGGAGAGCGTGTGGCGAAGTCTTCGGCGACCAGTGTGTTCGTCTTCGGAGTCGTAGCTGCGATCCATGTGGCCAGAGTAGGTGGTCTAGGAGTTACGTATTGGATAAAAATTTATTTTATAAAATTCTGATGGAAATACCTATAACAACGGCCTGTTCTTTGATTTCTTACATTAACCAAAAAAGTTAAATATTTATTTTAACAGGCTGTGAATATTTAATATTTTAATTCCGTATTATTCGTATACTTCATTTCAGTTTTGTATTAATATTACGTATACGCCTAATTGGAGGTAATTCGAAGGTGTTTCGAAAATTGTTTGATTTAGATTTAACATCTCCATAATATGATTATTAAATTTTTTTTTTACTTCCAAAATATGTACTTTTCGTACCCTCTTACCCCCTTTATTATCCTTTAAATAAATTTCAATTTCCTGTATCTCTGCTTTTCTACCTTGCCAGTCTTGCCTAATCCTAATCCCCTCATTTCCTTCCAAGTTTTTGAACTCATATCTAAAGCTTTCCTAATGTCCCCAGCCACTTGCTGAGTTGTCCTTTCCTGCCCTCCAGATTTGCTCCAAATTAATTGTGTCAATCATTCCTCCTCCTTGAAGTTCTTCGCCCGACAGAAATTAATTTTACTCGCCGCACACTTTGTGGGTGTTTTATGTTTTGGCGTTTTGTCGTTTTGTCGGAGAGAAGTGTCCTACGGGTACGAACCTTGGTGGAGACCTCAATGTTGCCCAGTGACACAGCATGATGCAGACCTGTAAATGAAAAGGTCGTTGTTTCACATTCGCCAGCGGAATAAGAGATGCGATTATGTGCCTTTGAGCCGGGGAGCCCAAGGACTCACCAGTTCCAGTCGTTGACGTTGATGATGATGCTGTGTTGTTTGTGCCACGCAAGGCAATATCCATTTTCAAACAGGCAACAAAGGAAATAAAAATGGAAAGGAAAATAAAGGCGAAACAGGGGCAAACACACAAACACACACACACACACAATCAACTTCTATATATATCCTGGGAAATCTTCGTTTTCGTTTTCGTCTCCGCTCTCTTTTCCGTGTCAATTGTCTGGGCCAGGCTTTGAAATCCTTAAGTTTAGCTGCTCCATGATGACTTCCAATATTGGTGATTAAAAAAAACTTAATTACTACGAGTACGGTGCCTGTTGTTCGTTGTTCGTTGTCATTTGAATTTTGAATCGCTTTTCCAGACGGTGTATACTAATCTTCGTGGACTTATGCAAGGCAGTCAGCAATCGATATTTGCGCTGGCCAAAAAAGCGTTGGGGAAAAGCCGTAGGAAAAACGCAATGTCGACGTTTTTTCGCTGTGGCTCTCTGCTCTTTTTAATTTGTGTCTGCAGGTTTTTCCGCGGAGTTTCGTTTTGGTGTCTCGGCTAATTGTTCTTAAATTTCGCTTAGCTGGCTGCTTTTCACAGGCTTTTCCTTATATATCCTTTTTCGGCTGGGGTGTGTGTGTGTGCTGCGTGGCTTGAGTAACCCGACAGTTTTCACGGATTTTCCGGTCCCCAAAAGGAGGCTCCTCACTCGATGGCGCTGATGCTGGAACTGAAGCTCAGCACTCGCATTATCCGACGCACCAGAAGAGCTGCTCTCCCTCGCTCGCACTTTTAAGAGAGTTTGCCTGGAAGCGAGGCAAACATAAAACAGATGTTCGGCATCTGGTGCGTTTTTCGGAGGGGGTTGTTGGCTTTTCGGGGGACTCGGACTCGGATTCGGATTCGGATTCTGCGACTGCAAAAGCGCAACAATGAAAAGCGGCTGGAAGTAGGCAGCGAAATCGGCAGCAGAGCATGCGTTTGCGCACAGCAGCTGGGTGGAAAAGGCAGCAGGACGTATGTCAACAAGGCAGACAGTCGGCCAGGACATGACGGCCAGGACATGCCATCGCCATATCCTCTTGCCTCATGCAGCTACAAATTTCAGGAGCAGAAATGGTGGGAACTGAAAAAAAGAAGGAACAGAAGAAACAGCAGCATCTAAATTTCACTTAGAACGCGTTCGAGGCGTCCACAGAAGTTGACTTCACACGGCTTCCATGTCTGGCTTTAAGGCAAAAACATGTCTAACAAAATGTACACGCTTACCAATTGGGAAGACTCGAGCTTTAACTGTCTTACACGATGTTTAACATGATACTTTTGTTTTGCGAATATTAAAAATCTGTCATTTATTAAAATAGTTCTTAGTTTAAAAAGCTAAAAGAAGATTTAAAGGAAGAGATTTTTTAATAAAATAAATTTCAATGTTTTCAAAGCTCTTAATTTAACGAGGAATTTTTGACACTACTATATTATCAGCTTAGGAACATTTAAAACTTGTATTGAACATCAATGGTTTCCAGTTTATAAGAATATTTATGAAATGTATATTTAATATTTACTTAGCATAAAATGTTTTGAGTTTTAAAAGATAAGATAATAATAATAATAATTAATAAATATTTAAAAAAAAATTTGAAAAAAAGTTGTTGGGTTAATAGTTAAGGGAAAAGCCATCAACGGTTTTTTTAACGATGCTTAAATTATAAACTTTTTGATATTATAACATCTAAGGTTAATGTAAATATAAACCTTTTAGATCTCTATTTTTTCAGTGCACCATCTCATCATCCTCGGGAAAGCTTTAATCGAAGCAACGAAGCTTTCATGCCTTTGCGGAAGAATTTAATTGGTTTTTGTGTGTGAGTGGGGAAGCGCTACACTCCGGCATTAAGAGTAGTTAGGTTAATTTGCTTGAGATATCTGCCACAAAATGAAAGAACAAAGCCAAACAAAGCTGCCGCTGCAGCATTTCAACTAAATTACTCCTGAAATTTCCTATGGCATACTTTTTGGGGATGGGCATTAGGAGGGGGCAGAGGTCAAAACAAAATTACACCAGCTACGGCAAACCACGAATTTAGGTCTGTTTTATGGCATTAGGACACATATAAAACGTTTGAAGATTCATTTTGCGGAAGGGGAAATGGTCCAAGCCGAAACTTATTGTGGTTCTTTAGGGCAGTGATAATCTTCAAGTTGTCGCACAAATCTGTGTAACATTAAAGCATGTTTTCGCACTTCTTTATTTTCCTTAAAATATTAACGAATTTCCATATCCCCTTATTAAACGCTTAAAATAAAATAGATAACCCAACCCAAATGTTTTAAAAATGTTAATATATGTTCTCTTTGTTAAATAGTATAAGTTAGTGATCTACAAACAATTCCGCGAGGACTATGATACGTACGCCTGATCATTATACGAGTCTTTTTCGTTGTCATGTGTTTTTTTGAAACATTACATCTAAACCCTTGGCTACAAAAGTCTCACGTGAAAAGGTTATCTTGTGAAACCGGACTTAGATCTGGTTCTGGAGCCCGTATATTGTCATTATGTCATTGATAAGACGGCTCAGACACGTATAAAAACGGGTGAGCATAAGCTATGTTTTGTCAGTCGTCTTTCCAATCCAATTTAAATCGCAAGTAAACAATTTAAAATGTTGAAGCTTGTAGCCGTGTTATTCCTCGTGATGATTGCTGGTTTCGTGGCAGTAACTGCGGATAGTAGTGAATTAAGGGAGTATATTGATAGACTGAATGAAGGACTGGAAGCTTACATTAATAATTTAAAAAATCAGCAGAGCATCTACAGGAGAATTGGGCAACTCGAGGATCAGCTGGCAGGGCAAAGTGGCTAACTGTAGTCGAATGTCACACCAGCGATCCTGATAAAGGATACTTTAAATAGACGGAAACTCTTTCTTCTACCTGTTGCATAACGTAGCGGGTATAAAAATCAATAAATGTAATTGTCTGTTAAGGACAAAGAGGATTTTTAATGTTTATAAAATATCATAATAAATATATGTGAAAATTTTGAATATTTGACACTCAAACACTTGCCGTGAAGAATTCGTAAGTCGATTAACATCGATTGTGAGTTGAATTAACTGTGGTCAGCCTTGCACTTGCTCCAGATTCCGAATATAATCATTACCTAGTTGATAAGACCACACAAGCACGTTTTTAACGACACAGCTGAGGGTAAAAAAATTATAAAACTCTTTTAGTTTTTAATAGTTTTTATTAATCGCCAAGGATGTTTAAAAGAAAGAGGAACATAATATTTTATTCAGCAATAAATAAAATTGTCGCACAAGATGGACAAAAATAGCTTTGAAAAAATTCTGGAAAAATTGCCTCACTCTCCTCTAATTGATAAGACCCCACAGACACGTATAAAAGCAGGGGATCAGATCTTTAAATTGTCAGTTGCCTCCCCAAGCCGCTTTGAATCGCAAGTCAATTAATTTAAAAATGCTGAAGGTCGCAGTCGTTATATTCATTGTGTTGGTTGCTGGTGCGGTGGCAGAAACTCCCGAAAATAATCAGTTACTTAGCCAGCTGGCTGACTTGGAAGTAGCTCTTACTTTGGCTAAGATCCAGATTACAGATCTGCAGAAATCTTTGGCCGGCTTAAAGTCTGTACTGGATCCGACTTTTGAGAAAATCGGTTCACGATACTTTTTGTTTGAACACTTTAATAACCGTAACTGGACGGAGGCCAAAATGATGTGTCGCTATAAAGGAGCCCATCTGGCAGCCATAAAAGACGATTATGAGTTAAATGAAATAAGTAGTAGACTCTTTGGTGATACTTTTTACTGGCTGGGCCTGAATAAAAGCGACAACCAAAGTCACTTCACTTCTGTGGCCTCCGGAAAGCTACCTTCCTACCTACCTATGGAGAACCAGAGTTTTACCAATCACGAGGAGTGCATTTCCTTGAACGGAGATTACATGGAGAAGCAAAATTGTGACAATAAGTTTAGTTTTATTTGCCAGAAAGATGACGAAATATAAGAGCTAAATAGAAAGAATGCTTATTGTTTATACAAAAAGCTAGGGTAACCAAAATTATAAAAAACTTCTACTACATGTTTTTAAAGCCGCTGTTTAGTAGAATTAATAATTTGTAACATTTTAACCAGCCAACTTTGAAATACAAACAAAATACATGAACTCTCCATGGATAAACTCGTTTTATTATTGATCCTAAATAAATTGATTATTATATACTGATGGACATATACTAATATATATGTAATACTTTTTGTTTCTCTAGATTATATAAATAAGAGGCGTTGAAAGGCAATTTCTCCATCATCATTGTTTTCCCTGTTTAAGAGCTGAGTAAATCATAACTCATATGGGGCTGGCTGACTTTGCTTAGTCAACAAGTTGACACGAGAGGTTGCCACTGGCCTCCAATCTCTCTCACCACATCTTTGTACGACTGACTGTATATCCCCATAAGCTAGGCCAATCTTTAATCAGTTATGTAACCCGAAATGCCCAGACCGAAAAGCCCCAACCATTTCCTCAATAAAGACGACGATAGTTTCCGTTGCACGGTGTTTGCTCAAAGTCCACAATTTCGAAGGCAACGAAATCATCCCCAGTTTGAGCCTATATGCCCAAAACCAAAATGCGAATATGTGTATCACGGCGTGCATATGTATGAGTTGGCCTACACAGGAAGAAATAATGAGCAAATTTCAATTTAATATAATGCTTATAATTATTTCGAGGCCAAACTCATTAAATAAAAAAAAGAGATAAAAAAATAGAAATAAAACATTCCCTAAGAACTTTTTTTTTCAATATTTGCAAATGGATATTTTGCATCAAGTACCAATAATAAAAGTTTGTGTTTTTGCTTCCATCAGAAGAATTATTTAGTTAAAGTGCTAGCACCATCATTATCAATTTAAACACATGTTGGGGTCAAAGATCCCATATTACGTCACTCATAATCAAATGCCAGTGAGCTTATAATCGGGAAACGCAGACAAAAAATTTCAGTTGCCTTTTCAAGTCGATCTTGTTCTCATTTAATCTTCAGAAATTAAAAATGTTTAGAATCGGCATTGTGTTATTCTACGTGTTGGTTGTTGGAGTTCGTTTCGGATCTGTAACTCAGATCCCGGAAGATAATACGTTAAAAATTCAACTGAAAGCCCTGAGAGAAGCAGTCAGTGGCGTTCAAGTGCAGCTTTCTTCCATTAAGGACAACCTTAAAGGCATTAAAACATCCCTTAAGCCGCGTTTTGAACACATCGCCGGAAGATACTTCCTTTTCGAGCACAGTAAGAAGAAAACTTGGACTGACGCTATAGACGCATGTCGTTCTGAAGGCGGTTATCTGGCATCATTTGACGGCGACTGGGAGTTCAGTGCCGTCAGTTGGCGACTCCGGAAAGATACTCACTACTGGACGGGCATTAATCAGCGAGCGGAAAAACGACACTACGTTTCCGTATCCTCTGGAAAATCGGTTAGCTATATGAGGTTCAAGGATTTGGCATGGGATAAAGGGGACTGCTTTACCATGTTTAACGGATTCTTGTACTTTGAAGATTGTAATGAAAAACATAACTACATTTGTCAGGGTGACAATAGAACATAAATGTAGAAAAAAAAACAAATTCATCAATGGAAAGACATAATTTTTGTAACATTTGAAGTAGAAATTTTTTGTACAACTTTTTAAAAATTTAAACAAAATGGAACCTACTTTTTTTATTGGTAAATCATAGTGATTTTTTTAAGAAAAATTATAATAAAAATAACTAAAATAAATAACTGAATCATTATAATATGAATTATTAATATTTTATTTTTTAATAAGAGAAAACAATATTTTTTCAGTGCAAATATAAAATGAAAATAAATAATTATGAAAAGTAAATTAAATAAGTGATTTATAAAGTATTACAAAAAACGTTCTAAATATTTAATTTTTAAATTAAAGGAGCCCATATATTTTTTCTCAGTGCCCGAGAGTAAGCTGGCTGCAAATTGTCTGATGGGCCCTGTGAAATTTCTCGCCCTCGCAGCGCTTACTACGCAAATAGTCAGGCTTTCCTGCTTCGGCGACTTAAATGTGCTTTCGGCTTGATACTGAGTCAAATATCAAGCATACGCACTGTGGCCCGACGCCCCGGCATAATGCATGAAAAATTGAGCATGTCATTGACGCTCAGCTGCTACGCTATATGCTGTATGCTATATGTGCCATGTATATGTATGAGTGTGTCTGCCGATTCTCCCCGGACGACTGTTTACAGTCTAGGCACGTTTCGTAATGGGGACCCCGGGGTTATGTGCCCACAATATATGCAACATTAAGGGCCGGTCTTGACTTTGGCTAGGGTAAACTTTTTAATCGCCCCGGCTTTAGAGTGCTGCCTCTTTTATGGACGGTATGGGATGTTATGGGATAGGATGGGATGGGATCGGAAGATCCCGCACAAATTGACGCTTTATGTTAATGCCATTAATTAATAAATGAAATATGACATTCACACTGCTACTTCGCTGTTGTTGAACCTGTTTATTAAATTTTAGCACGTAATAAATGAAAAGTTTATTATGGCCACAACACACAATCCTGACGTTTTTGGGGTTAAAACGTTCAAACTTGCCCGACAGTTTTGGGTTTCCCTTCGAAGACACAAATTGAATCGAATTGAATGGGTTGGGCTTTTCGTTTATGCGTTCTTTATTAACATTTATCACACTAAACTACTAATGATAAAGAGTTACAAATATGAGTTTCTGCGCTTAGGTTTTTCTCTGAAAAATTTCACGTATCTAAATTCCATCAGATAAAAATTGTTTTAGCTACAAGTTGTACCTTAAGTTGGTTAGTTCTTTTTTGTTATTTCGGCAAAATTGCAAATAGTTTATGGTTTTATTTTGTTTTTTGTTTTTGGCACATAGATATGCTTGAGGGTGTAATATTATTTTATGCTAAGTGTTTCGTTTTCGCTGAACACAATTGGCGAAAAAGGAGTTGGAGTCGAAAGTTAAATATCTAATTTATTTTAATGACCATGAAGGAGCGAAGAATTTCTCCAAGAATTTTATAGATTAATTGTAAACATATGCAAACGTTTCCTTATTGCGTTTCATGGCAGTTGGTTTTGACTTAAGTCCCTTTATTCGTGCATTATAAAGAATTTCAATGGAAACTTTTATACAAGGGAGGTGAGATGCGGAAAATTCGTGTTGCTTCTTTTGTGGTCTTTAGTAAATGTATTTTCATTCGATTCGTTCGTAAATTTTTATAAATTGCCTTTCCGTTCTGTTAGACATTTGCAATTGGTTTTTCTTTAACATATTGTTTAAACTGTTTGTTTTGTTTATTTTTCAATGGCCATTTTACTAGTTTATTTTAATATTCACTTTATAAAAGTTTTCCCCTCCCCTGATGATTTTGCCTGTATTATTATGCTGTCCTTTCTTGTTTATTTGCCTTTTTAAGCTTTTGAAATATTTTATTTATTCTGTTTATTGCCGCTGGCCTTTATTTTTTTGCTTTATTTGGTGTATCAGCCTTCAATGAATTGTTTTTTTATTTATTTTCTTTTAATTGGTTGCAATGTGACTTGTTATTTAGCTGATTATTCACCTGGCTCTTTTACAAATTTGGGTCTTTATTGGAATGAATTACAGAGGATTTACAAATTGGCTTTGCTTATTTTCTGGTATTTATTTCTGTTATTTATAGACCATAGATTTTATAATTTATTGGGAATTACTTTAGTTTTCTTGCAATCAAAATGAAAATAAATTGGAATGGAATTAGACATGCCTGGCCAATTCTAAAGAGCTTATAAATAGCTCTGATATTTCAAATATCATATTACTAAAAAATTACTGGGAATGCCCACTTTCATTCCAAAATATTTTTAATAACCGAAATAAAGTTCGGGTCATGCTCGCCTCAATTAATTAAGGCTATCATAATGGCTGTAATTATTATTTCATATGCCTCATTTCGATTGGAAAATAAGGCAAAAGTAATTTTCATTTTCATTTCATTCCCATCGATATTTTGTTTGCCCTCATTCTGTTGTCCACCGTTAAACGCCTCTTAATTATGCAATATATAATTGTTATTGAAAAATAAAGTACTTGGCCGACACGAAAAACTCGGCACTCAGGACAGCTCAGCCTTGTCCTCCGGGGAAAAGAGTCGTTTAATTGGATCGACTTCGTGTTCATATACACACATCCTCTTTTGCCTATATATGTATACGAGTATATCGGTAATCGGTTTTCGGTGGTTAAATTGTATGCACGTTTATAAAATGGACCATTTAAGAAGTTTGTTTGTTTTCCGTTTTTCGTTTTCACTTGCCTCTGTTCTCTCTGCCCGATTGAATTATCTCATAAATATTTATGTATTGGCCACAAGTTGAATACTTTTTGCTTGAGACAAAGATAAAGCTTTTTCGTCTGTCTGTAATCTCTAAATATATTAATATGCTAATGAGTAAAATTTGTATCCTAGCTTAGTGCAAAAGTTTAATGTGGATTTTCTGTGAAAAATTCATCGAGTTTCGCTTTTCGTTAGGGGTGTTGTGGGATTTCAGTTACACTTTCGTCTTCATTCGGTTGGAGTTTTTAAGTTTACATTTCTAATAGGGCTACGACAAAAGACTAGAAGAGATCTGACAAATTGTGCATGCGGTTCACTTAGTCGTGTGTGTGGGTGGGACCATAATACCAAAATATAAGTTTTATAGGACCCAATTGTTGCGGGGGCCTCGGCGATTCTCTTTATTCCTTTTTTGCGTTTTATATAGCACTCGAAAAAATGGTACAGAACTTTAGAAAATCACTAGAGACTCTATATTTGTTGGCAACAAAATCATATATCACAAATAAACTGTTTTAAATTGAAACGAAAATTTTTAAAATGTAGACTTTTAAGAATGTAAGGGATGGGAATGAAATATTATTTAAAGGTGTCCAAAAGTATGCTACGATTTATTTAAATTTTGAAATCCCATTAAAGGTACTCTAAAAGACGAATATATTTTTCTGAAGCATAAAGCATCTTTAAGTGTTTTCAGACCTCTAGTGATTTTCAGTAAGATATATGATTTCACTATTTTGTATCTTTCTGCATTTCGTTTACACTTTTTTCCGAGTACTTTTGTCACACCCACGATTTTCCTATACGGACGTGGTGATTTGCTCCACAAACTGAACGGCAGAGGGTCGGCTGAGGGACTGGGATCGTTTCAGTCGGCATTGTGGATTGTTTCGCAATGCCGATGAATTCCCCCCCGTGCCCGAACCCGAACCCGCCCCCTGGCTATGGCGATGGGGGGTTCTTTGCAGGGAGGCATATGCGTGCGGCACGTAGATGAACTCCCGTGTGGGTGCCGGAAAAGTGGCAGGACCCTGACGACAGTTACACTGCTGCGACATCGTGGATAAACCCTCCGGAACACTCCGACTACGGGTGGAGGAGCTGGTGGGTGGTGGTGGTCCAGGTGTTCCGTGCGGTCCGTGTGCTCCATAGGTGACTGGGTTCCTGTTCGGACTGCTGCAGGTGCATATCAATGGCTGTTGGTCCGCCGGGCCGGGGTTTCTGCGAAAAAGGCAAGTCAATTTCCATGGTTTAGGCGGCGTGTCAACACAGTTTTCGGCATGCGGTAAAATCGGCACTGGGTATCTCACGACGGCATCGTAAATGCCAAAGTGGCAAATTGGCAAAATGGCAAATTTGCGGCCTGCATGAGCAGCGAAGGAGGAGGCCGCCAAATTGATTGTCTTCCTAGGGCTTCTAGACTGATTGCCAATGATTGTTTGGTTCGGCGGAAAATCTCTTAATTGGTTTTCGATTCCATTTAGATGTTGGCTTCCGTTTGGGCTACTTCACTTTTGAATCGATGAAGTCAAGTCATAAGCTACCACATATTCTTGGAATTTTAATGTTTAAGTCCACTATATTGGTTTTACTTTTTACATTTTGTAAAAATAGACAAAAGTTAAATAAAAATTATTTTTAAAAATTTTAAAATGCAATATATTAATTTCTTTACATGGATAAAAAATGGTTTTACTTATCTTTTTATCTTTTCATATAAATTTAAAATTTAAAGCCCTGATAATTCTGATAATTGCATGTTTTTATTGATTGCCGCTTCACTGGCCGATAATAATAAATGCTATTTGGGACTTTAAAAATGCATTAAATGCTTTTATGCCATCGCGATATGCCATGCAATTTTCCTGTTGCATACCGTGTATCACTACCTCCAATTTAATATTTTCCCTGCGCAATTGTAATCCCTTTGACTTTTACCCATTTATTCTATGTAAGCTGTCGATAGCTACTTAAGTTGTAAAATTGTCAGACATTTTCCAACTGAACTTTGATTTGCCATTCAATTGCATGTAAAAGGAGCTGGTTCAGTGCACACACCGGTGTGATTAGGACTCGGAATCGAAGGCGGAGTCCCTTTCCATCTATTTTACTCACTTGTTGCTCTTGTGACAGCCCAGCTCGTAGGTGCTGTGCCAACTGCAGTACATTTGTCCATCGCAGCAGTTGCTGTGCTGCTGGATGAAGGACAGACTCCGCTGCAGTCGCTTGCCCATCTTGGCCCCAATGCTTCCCTGGCCCAACTGGTAGGCTCCTCGGCCCTGAAAGGTAACAAAAAATATTTGAAATCATATAATACTTATAACTAGGCTCTACTTGAAGATTTTGGCAAAAAATAAAGTAGTTTCAGCCACGAAAATAATACGACATATAAGATTGTCTAAAAGTATGCTACAATATATTCAAAGTACGATTTCACTCAGAAAATCGACTACCTTTTTTCTATTGCATACTTTTAGACACCTTTTCAAGTGAATTTAATTGTGCTATAAACTTTTTATATTATTTCTCCCAGTGTGACATTACCTGGTGCTGCTGCTGCTGCAAATCGAGATTGTGACAGGCCAACTGCTGCAGGTGGGAATGTTGCTGCTGATGCTGCTGCAACATGTGCCTTTGGCAGAAGTTGGTCTGCAGATAGGGCTCCATTTGATTGAGACTAATGCAGCTCCGACTGAGGAGATCGGGTGCGGGGTACTCCCCATAGCCATAGTCCATTGGCAAATGGGGGCGGTGCTGGCGGGCGGAGGAGTGGCGCATCAGCATGGGAGTCGGCAAATGACCGTTTCGCTGCTGATAATGATGCTGCAACTGCTGCTGTTGCTGCTGCTGCTGCGGCTCACTTATGAAAAATATTATAATTCCCGAGATGGCAGCCGCCGCGGAGCATATGTAATAACCCGCTCGACCGTATTTAAGGGAGTAATCGTTCAGAAACGAGGTGAGTGGAACGCTTATCAGCACAGGAACTGACTCAACACCGCGAATAAATCCTGCGGAAGTTGAAACCCCAAAGTTTAATCCACGTTTAACATACTTAATAACTTTCGACTCACCCCAAGCCTTGGAGAAATGTTTCAGCTTGATGCGCTCGAGTGCCAAAATCTTTAGGGAGTATTGAAAGCCACCTAGGCCAATGCCATATAGCCAGCTCAGTACACAAAGGCCTGTGTAACCCATGACAAAGGAGAGAAATAGGATGGCCAAGGCCACAATCGATAGGAACAGCTGGGGGTAAATTACAATTAAGTATAGTTCTGGGATTACTATTTAATATGGGACCCACCTGTGTGACAATTTTCGTATTGATCACAAAGTGCCTGATCACAAAGCAACGTCTAAGTAAAGCTCCAGCTATAACCACACCCAGGGCCATGGAAATACCCAGAAATGTTTGCAAGAGAACCAACTCTTGCACATCGGAGCCCTGCTCGGCGGCATTAAGAGCCTGTAAAGATATAAATAATAAATGGTAAATAAAATAAAGATTCGCATATTTAAAATCAGTTTTAAAGGTGTATAAAAGTATGCAATAATATATTTTGAAACAATATACCTTTATAGGCTTCTAAAAATAATAGAAAGGTCAAGTTTATAATATTAAAAAATGAATTACAAGTTCATAAAATGCTTTTAACTTAAGAAGTATAGGTCAGAAAAAGTAAATCCCCCAAAAATAAGTAAGATAAATTAGTAAAAGCACTTACCATTAGGAACATGGGTGTATAAATGCCAAAGGAGGCAACGCTGGAGGTCATGAGTAAAATTTTAACAGTCACCGACTTCAGTGATGATATGTCCAGAAATAAGTATCTCGGTTTGCTCTCCACCTCCTGGCTGAGAATCGGCTTCTTCTCCCTCATCTGGAAAATAGGGAGGAGGTCGGAGGTCGAGTCGTCAAATTAAAACCAAAACTTTGCACAACACAATTTCCCACCTTTTTGCGCTGATTTTTGAGATGCTGAATGGCCCGGCGCTGGGGATGATATAGGGAGGCGGGTCGGTACATTAGGCCCATGAAAAAGCTGAGTGCCGTCAAGGCAGCGACAATCTGGAGGCCCAGGCGCCAGCCCGCCTTCCCCACGCCCTCCTTCAGGATGACGGAGAACAAAGCGATGCCAACTCCCTCGCCGGACATGGCCACCATTTCGACGAATTGACGGCGCCGCTTAAAGTAATTGCCCAGCATCACGGTGGAGGCCTCCCGCACCATGGCGACCCCGACTCCAAAGACAAGGCCTAAGGAAGTGTTTCGAATGGTGTTTTTTGAGTACATTGCGGGAAAATTTTGGAAATACAACAATTTTTACAAGTAAAAAAATATATACAAATTGTTAAATGTTAAACATATTTAACCTTAATTTAACATTTTAATTATTTCTGAATTTCGGTTTCTGATTTTAGATTTCTATGTGAAACCGTTTTTACTGCAGATTCAACTTCCCGTTTAAAATCTGTCATCTTTTATATTAGTAGACTGTTATAAATATAAATTTTTAAATTTTTTTTATAGAAAGATCAAAAGGATTTATGGAAGAATCTAAAAATTCAATGTCCGTAGGAAATATATTTTTCCTTCAGTGTTTCGGGTGCAAATGATAAGCAACTTCCGGAGCCGGCTGACTGGCATCTGGCAGGTTATTTATTTATATACGCACCATAACTGAAAACAACCTGGCCAAATTCCGTGGCAAATGAGGTGAACAGTATGCCCAGGGGCATCACCAGTCCGCCCACGATGGACAAAAGGCGGATGGAGCGTTTGCGACAGAGCGACACCACAAACGATGTGGCCACCATGGAGACTGACCAGCTCAAAGCGCCCAGCAGTTCTGTAAGGGGAGAAATTAAGCTCTTGAGTGATAATGCTCTAATATTCTAAAGCGGCGAAGTCAACTTGACAAAGGTCATGGGGCCGGTGTGAAGAGGTGTGTGGGTTCCTGGGTGTTAATATTTCAAAATGTAAAATTTAAGGGGTGTCGTTTTTGAGTCAAGAATGTTAAGCGAAAGTTATTTAAACGGTAGGCTATTCACATAAATCAATTAAATGCATTAACAAAATGACATTTCGATGTCTACACATGCTTTGCCCCAAGTAAATAAATATAACTGGAAATTCCAAACACTTTGTTGTGCTAATTTAGCAGAACCTTGTTGTGTGAATTTATGGCCACAATAAAACATGTGTAAAGAGCTTTAAACATGACAGCCTGTGTGAAATTAACTTTTTTTCGCTGTGAGTACAAGTTGTGTATCATTTAAATATTTATTGCTTTATTCATATGCTGAGATCAAATCAATATATCGTCTGATAACTCCACCTGCACTTATAATATCTTTCCTTCTCTACTAAAAATCCTGATATAGAACACAAAGCTAATTAATTGGAAAACAAAATATTGGTATAATCCGTAAACAAAGAAATTTGAATGAAATACGAACTCCACATGCTGCCACAATATTAACACTTTATTTTTACGATTAACGGCTGGCTTCAAAGTGGTAAACAATTTCGGCAATACACAATATTCACACCATTCTTAAATTACGTCCGCACTGTCAAGTGCAAATGAAATTTACGCAAAAGTCCACACCTACAAACATGTATTATTCACAAACATTTGCATTTCTAGCACAAACAGAGTGGCAAACATTTTGATTACTCTCGATGGGGGGTCACTAAACAGAGAACAGAAAACAGAAAACACCACAAATGTGCAGGGAAAACAAGAAAATGACCGAGGGATAACAACAGGCTGCGAAGGCTCTGATTACACATTCCTATTAAGGACCTCGCCTTGCCAAACGATTGTGCCACCTGTCCGGTCACCCCTTTTTTCCATGACTTACCTATGCCACTGGTATTATGCAAATACTGGACGGCATAGAACCATAAAAGGCCGTAGCTCAGCTGCAGTCCGGTGGTCAGGATGTGGACCAGAAAGGACACGCCACAGATGATCCAGCCCCAGCCGCCGTCGGGATAAAAGTACTGCAAGTGCAGAGGAGAAAACTTCAGATGATAGGATGATATATTTTTAGGCTTTTCATATACTTTAATAGGAAAATTTCAATGAGACTTAGTTTAAATCTTTTATATAATCCACATAAACAAGAAATATAAATATTTCAGAAATATTTAAGAAGTATCAAAGAAAATATCATTTTACCTAAAAGAATGCAACATAATTTGTTTTATTTTATTTATTTACTTAATTTAATAAAAATATTATTGCACTGTCCACAGATACATATAAGAAGTGGAAAATTTAAATTATTTACAGATATTAATCCAATTAATATGCATACAATTTTTTTCAGTGTCCGAAAAGTATCTCCCTGTGAGCTGGGCCTGCTTTCTTTCATATTCCTCACCTGTCTAATGCGTGTGGTATCCACTCCGGTTCGTCGCAGTGCCGGAATATTCCGGTGCAGCAGGTGGAACTCTCGATCGGCCAGTCCGGGAAAGGCCGAATCCTCCTCATCGGTGATATGGCTGGGATGGGGGGGCGTGGAATGCAGATTGGGATGATGATTCGTCTCGTAGCCTGGACATTGAAAAACAATTGACGGATGATTCAATGATGGTTCAAATTGCCTGGTTTACCGCGGTACACAAAAATTAAATGGGGCAAAATTCCCACAATGAAATTGGGCTTCTTAAAATTTAATGATATCAGAGATTTTTAAAATTAATATTTATTTCGCTTTTTCCCTTTGATGCCCATTAGAAATCTTAGAATTTGTGTGGTTCCTTTTAAGAGTTCGTAAATACTTTCTTTTGGTTCCCCCCACCACCAATTTGCCACCAAAGAGAGGGTTTTTCTTTTTTCAATTATAACGTAATTTATAGCCTCTTCTTTTTTGAATTTTCCATGAGTGTACTTACCAAAATAGCAGCCCCCGTTGGCCATCAGATGGTTCTTGGTCCTTTGTTGGTGGTGCTGCTGCTGTTGCTGCGGCGGCGTTGGCTGATGGTACCAATTATCGCAGAGGCAATATTGCGGGGCGTACTGGTGGGGGTGGTGCTGGGGGTGGTGCTGTGGGTGGTGTTGGGCCAACAGCTGTGGGTGGTTGTGCTGGCCATGGCCGTGCTGATGGTGATGGCTGGGCATCGGGTTGTACATATAACAGCAGCCATTCAAAGTGGGATTCGCATAGCGGGGCGGTGGTGGGACGGGCATTACATTGGGACCTGCTCCTGCCCCACCCAATACACCACCACCACCACCACCACCACCACCACCGCCTCCACCACCGTGTCGACTGCAGTGGGGCATCATGGGCATGGTCATCTGCTGCTCAATGGTGGGCAATGTGGCATAGCTGCCGAAATTGTCACAATGCCGTTTGCTCGGGAATCTGGGCAATGTGGGTGGTGTGCTGGTGGTTTGGGCGGTAATACCCGCCCCACCCACTACTCCCCCACAATGACGGGTGGGTGGCGTGGCAGTGGACTGCATTTTCGTTTGCTCAGCGGGTAAATAGGAGAGCCGTGGACATGAGACCCACCAGGCCAGCGGCTGATTATTGAAACGGCACTCGTGGCACAAGTAACGCTGGTTGAGGCTCGATTCCTTGTCTGTTTTCTGTTCCTGGGTGTCGTTGGTGTTTCCTGGTTTCCCGGAAGATGGCAGTTCCCTGGTCTGCTTGGGTTGATGGTGCTCACAGCTCAGATTGTATCTTCGTCACAGGGCACATTTGTTGCACAGCACGGGACTTCGCAGTTTGGGCCTCACCAGACTCGAGTACTGTCGGGGATTCTCCTGGGAGGGACTCTCTGGGCGATTCTCTTGGGAACTCTCCGCAGGATTCTCCTGCTGGGGATTCTTGCTGACTCTCAGCCAGGAATGATGGTGGTTACTGGTGCTACTGCTACTGGGGAACAACTGGGGACAGCTACCATAAAGCGCCGATGAGGTATTCGATAGGCGTCGGTAGTACGGTATCCTTTGCTCCATATCATCGCCACCGAACGGGGACTGGAACTTGTACGGCTGACTGCGATGGGGGAGCAGGCAGGATATGATGCTCCGGTTATCTCTACTATCACTGCAGTTGCAATCACATGTGCACTGGATGACCATTGTACTCCGCCCGGCTGCCCAAAAATGGAAATCAGAATGCTTTTTAGCTCGGTTTCGCCGAAGTGTTGTCAACTTCAATAATCCACACTCCTGCAGCACATTATTTTCGAGTTTGGGGTCTCGGTTTCGGTTTTAGGTTTTCGGTTTTCTGGTTTTCCGGTTTGGGTTAGAGCTCTCCAGGATTTCTAGGCAGCTGCCGCCGCCAGTGTCCGAATGCATCCATTTGGGGCCATCTCGAACATTTGCAAGCCAAGCGCAAAATTGTGTTCCGCCACTGAAAAAAATGTAAGGAAAAAATAAGTATCTTTAAATATATAAACTGTTATTTCGCATCCTTGGAAGAATTAAATATAAATGTTATTTAAAGCTATCTAAACAATTTAAAATGTGTATAAAAGTATGCACTGAGATATTTGCAGGGCTCTAAGGACTAAAACTATTTCGTTGCATACTTTTAGACATTTTAAAATATAATTTAGATTTTTCGATTTTTGAGTTTCTGATAAATATGTTTTACTTTCATGTTTTTACAGGAAATATATTCGAGACACTTGATATACAATTTTAAAAAAACCACGAAATACTCGATTTTTTTTCTCAGTTTTTCTAAAATTGGAAAACAAGCTCATAGCGACACACAGATAGAAGTAGAGGATGTGGGAGCGAATAAAAAAGAAGAGAACCAACGGGAGTCGATAAATAAATCAAATCAAAATCAATTTGTTTACTCTACACCAGCACACAAAACAAGAAGCATATGCAATGCATAATTCAATTTGTTGTTCAATTGCGTGTATTTCAATTGCCTGCCAGCCAGCCATGTTAGTCGAGTGGGCGGCGCTGGGGGAGGGGGGCTTCCTCAAAGGGGGCGTGGCACACAGAAACTTGCATGGGCGAAAACTTTGCGGTCACTGTGGCAGAAGAATTAGGGCAAATTGCGACTGGCACTTCGTATAACACATTTATGTGCCATCATATTTTATTTGCATTTTCTAAATTATTTAATATCCCCGATGGAAATGAACTGTAAATTGCTCGAAGAATGTGTCCCTTTTTGTGCGAGGAATTTGCAGCTTAATGTGCTCATATTTGGCCTGGAAAAATGTTCTAAATTTTTATGTTTGTTTACTGAACTAGGAATGTGTGTGTGTTGAAAGCTGATTTTAGCTGTAAAATATTTGAAATACTTGAATATACTACTACTACATTCTGTATAGCTCATGGCTAAAGTGATATATACACTCTTTGAAAGGGCAAAACAAACGATATTAGTATTTGGTCAGCTTTGCTCATCGAGAACCCTTATCAATGTCAGGCAATATGGAAAATTAATGTCGAAGTGTGTAGTGAATTTATTACTGGTTTATTTATTTGCCAATAAATTTGCGGAAAGCACATACTTTAAAAAAGATTATTAGGTTGTGCACTTGTCATTGAATCATAGTGATTAATGTTTTTGGCAGATTTTAATTAAAACGCTTGCATTTCTGACAAGATAATTTCGGAAAAGTTGTTTTGAAACGACCTTCATCAAATATGTCAAATAGGACAGTTAAATGTGGGCTAAAGTACTTTCTTAGGGAAAGATAAATGTATCTCGGTACTTGTTAAAGCTGGAAGCTCAGGAACTACATTTTTCCCAAGAATTCATGATCTCCACAAATCAAATTTCTTGCTACATCACAAAATGACTCCTATATTCTTTGTTTAGCTTGGAAAATTCAAGGAGCTGCAATGAAACATAAAGTCCGCACGTCTCTCGATTTTCCCCAAAAACTTGATTGATTTATGTCTTTATCGTTTGACTATTTCTCCATTAAGGAGCGATGGTATCATTTAGATTAGTCCAATGTCCCATTGAGGGGCTATAAAAATGATAAATGATCTGGAGGAAAACACAAAAGCACCGAAAGGGAAACTTGCATCATTTTGCATCGGGAAAAGTTTGTGCTGCGCAGCATATGGCCCAGTTATCCAGTTTTATGGCTGCATCGCACACAGCGATTTGGCCAACGAGTATTTTCGCATTTCGCCTCCACGAATGCACAGAGGCGCATTTAAATTGATTGTGGGAAAAAGCGGAAGCATTTCCCGAGAAAAGGAAGTCGAGGAAAAGGAGCAACATCAATCAAAAACCCGCTGCAAAGGAGCTCAGCAGGTGGGCGGTGGGTGGTGGAGTTTCCCTGAAAGGACGCTACGACTATTACCTGTGGAAACATAAAATTTAACAACATTGTAGCAAAGAGCAAACAGGCTATACATAACGATATCCTATGTTATCCGCCGTAACACTTCTTGGGTACACAGAACAAAAAACAGTTAACACTGCCTTTAAATACCGTAGAATTTATAGTTTTAGTTTTGTTAAATTTTTTAAAATTTTAATTAAAACTTTAATTTTCAAAAAATGTTCTCTTTATTTTTCTTAAAACATACCTCTAAAATTGTATTAAAAAATAACAAACCCATTTTTTTCCGTACATAAAAATACAAAATGTAAAAAAAATATTTTCCCACTTTACTTCTCTTTGTGGATGGTTGTTGGATTTTTCACAGCTTTTTGGGCAGTTCTTTGTTGCTGCAATGGTGCGTTGCAATAAAATCCTTAAATATCCTTGTGGCACACGGACACAAATATGACTCGGCCGTGTCAGCAGTTTTATGTTCTTTAAAATGCAATATTAAAATGGGAGAGTGCTCGGCCATGATGATGGCAAGCTTTTCAATATGGACCAGCTCACCTCCCCAGCATTTTTACCCCCTCGGGCAGGCGAAGTGTTGACTTAACTGGTCATTGACTTTACCAACTTTATGCTGCAGTCAAAATTATGCAGTCCGTTTCGGAATTGTATGACATCTGACAGCCGGTAGTGCGGATTAACTCTTAATTAAGTCGGAGTGGCTTATTTAATTTAATTTAGTTTATTATGGCCTAAGTTAATTGATTAAAATATAATTGCGTTTGCCTCCAAAGGATTACCAAATTAATTAATTTTATTTGTTTAAATTAAAGTTTAACTAATACTAACCAAAATTGTTTAACATAAAATAAATATGAACGATACAGCAAATAAGAGCAATCAACTGAAAACTGAAGCTCACTAGCTTCAATTAAAATGCCAAATTATTTTATGTGATCGAATTAGCATATATAAGCCAAGCTTTGACGAGTCCTGCATTCAATATCGAATTTCATTTGTTTATTATTTTGGTAATTATATTTGTTGTAGGATTTGATTTGTTTGGAGATGATGCGTTTTGTGTTTATTGGAATTTTCTGAATTCCCTTTTGACTTTATAGTGTTTGGGCAGTAGTTTAATCACAAGAAAAACAGAAAACTACAAATATATCTCAAGGTTTCTGAAATCCCTTATAAAGGTGCATAAAAGTATGCAGTGAAAAGGAATCCGTCGAGTATCCTAGCTCCAAAAATTTGTTGCATACTTTTGGACACCTTAACAAGTCATTTCAATTAATTTCATCCGATTAAATAATTTTTAAAGAGCATTACACCATTTAAACGCACTGTTACCACCCGCATGAGACCAAAAACTGCCGCTGCGTGTCTGTGCGGTTGTGTCAAAAAAAGGCCAACTTTTATTTACAGGGGGCGTGGCGCAGTGGGCGGCGAGAAGGTGAGATTTAACTGGATGCCGGGTCATTCTGGGGTCGGTTTACTTTGCTGATTAAACATATGCGCCAACATCAGCGAGCCGCAACAAAAAGGCAAAAAAAAAAAACGGGAGGGGAGAAAAGCGATGGCTCAGCCACATAAAATTTATTTAAACTTTACCCGCTAACGTTTTTCAGCGCGGTTCGAGTTTGTCGCCCCCAAACTGGCAGATAATGGGTATCATATTGCCTTGGGGTCTCACATTTTAGTTCGCTGTTTTTTCTGCACTTTGCATTGTAATAAACACACGACAATATGCGACTACCAGCAGCAACATTCAGTGGCAACAACATAAACACCATCAGCACCCTTGCAAAGAATAAAAATAAAAATAAAAGTAAATAAAATGCGCGAACCGAGAAGCGAAGATAATAAAACGAAGGCAGCTTTGTGGTGGCCATGTTCCAATTACGGTTTCCTTCTTGTGGCCAAAACAGCAGGAGTTCAGTCAAGAGCTTATGCGGTCCTTAAAGTTTGGTATTTAAAATAAAATGCTTTTCAACTGGGATTACAAGTAATTTATCGGTGCAGGTAAAGTTCAATGGTTGCGGTAAAAAATCCTTAAATCGGTGTTTATTTCAACGATATACCTACTAGAATACGAAACTTGTTTTTAGGTCTTATCATGAATTAAAAAGAAGGCTTATATTAGGGGCCTTAAACCTAACAACGGGAAAACTTTTTTATTTCATTTAAGATTAAAACAAGAGAGAACGCTATAGTCGGGTGCCCCGACTATCAGATACCCGTTACTCAGCTAAGGGAGTGCGAGGGAGATAGATATATAAAATCTTTGATCAGGCATAACTTTTTAACGAATGGTCCGATTTGAAAAATTTCTTCTACATTTCGATAGATATTGATAGTCACAATAAAACTGCATTTTTAGTTTTCCAAAATCTTTAATGGTGTGGGCGCCAGACACCTTTCAAAAAATGGTGTAGGGCGATTGAGGGCGTTAGAGGGGGCGTGGCACCATTTTGAAATAAACTTGCGCTGCGTAGGAACTCCAAGAATATGCATGCAAAATGCCAATCCTCTAGCTTTTATAGTTTCCGAGATCTCAGCGTTCATACGGACGGACAGACGGACAGACGGACAGACGGACATGGCTAGTTCGACTCGGCTAGTGATCCTGATCAAGAATATATATACTTTATAGGGTCGGAAAAGCTTCCTTCTCCCTGTTACATACTTTTGCACGAATACAATATACCCTTTTACTCTACGAGTAACGGGTATAACTAGTTGTGTGCTTTACCAATAATGTTTAAAAATTGAATTTTGAAATATGAAGGTTAAATTGAATTATAAATTTAAGATTATAAAGAAAGAATATAATCCAACGTCTAACAGTAATAAATATTACGTATAAATATCATAACTTATAATTTACCACATATGAGTTTCCAAACTAGATTGCAGATTACAGCTGCAACTGTTTGTATTTTAAAATAACCATTCAAGAATTGAAAACTTTAGTTGACCACTCGATTTTCCTATTGAGCAATTCAAACTTTTTCGGACAACAATAAAGATAGAGATGTTTTCCAGAGTCAAGTCGCATTTTCAGTTCGAACAAGTTTGTGAACTGTATCGAAACTGTTTGCCGGAACACGCTGACCCGAACTTTCCTTCCATTTCTTTTGCCCATATGCATTTACAACTTTTATTTGGCCGCCTTGCCAGAAAAGGGTACGAATTTTGATGTCTTTTTGTTGGCTCCTTTCGGGATACACAAGCTGTACACATATACGTATGTAAGTGCCTTCTTTGTGTGCCCGGGGGCATGCGAAATGCTAAGAAATTTCGGCAATCCCCAGGGTAAAATCATTTGCAATGCAGCCAGCGGCAAAGGGATATATTAATACTTTTTCATTTAGTTTGCAGACTTCCCAAAAAAAAAGAAATGGAAGGGAAGTGAAGTGAAGGGAAAACTTTTCAACTTGACCATTTCTTGCCCCGTCTGCAAGTTTGCGCATATTTTATACTCAAGTGCTCTGCAGTGTCGGCTAATGGATTTATGTTTTTAGCCAAATTACGAATTGAACCGTACAGCGGCATTAAAATGTGTCCCCAATAAGCCAATTTGAAAGGGTGGCCCGTAAATAATCGGGTTAGCAGGGGTTCATCCTTATCGAGGGAGGAGCAAGTGCCCAACGAGCTGTGAACCCAACTCAAAAATCTTATCACGGGCATAATTAGGTTAGCCGTTAGCGTCAGCCAGACATTAAAATTAATATTATTCCCGATATACATTTTTAATGCAAACCGGTGCTGAGACCTCAAAAATTAACCACACCAAAAATCGGTAGACAGCCGGAAATTGTTGGTAGGGTTTTATTTTGTTTCTTGGCAGGCGTGAGCCGCATCATAAAGGAAAAAGTTAAGCCTTTCTTAGCTGAAAAACGACACTTCCTTCCTACTCGCGTGCAAAGGAAAAGGGATGAACTCGGGCGGAAGTCAAGCATCGTCTCATCTCGTTTCGGCCCGGCCTAAAAACAATGAAAATTACAAGGCATTCCGGCGGGCGGGGAGAAATTCGCAACAAATTTCCTGTGTCGTGCGCCTTGCTTTATCAACATCAGTGCTTGGGCTAAGAATGCACTGGGAAAAATATTTTATATCAAGTTTTTACAAAGAAAAATGCAACAGAACGATAAAAGTCGGCGATCCTGACTTATTTTGTAATACTATTCAATAGTCTTTATTTTCGACACATTCCCAGTTAATTTAAAATAAGGTAATTAATTTTTTTAAACATTAAATATTTATCATCAATTTATATTTTTCCTCTGTACAGAAAGGCGACAGCGACTGAGCCCAGAAACCCACATAAACATTTTTATTATTGGCTTCTGGGCTCCCCAAAATAAAAGGAATGGGAAAAAAAAAAAAAAAAAGAATGGGGTCTTAGCCCAGATGCGTGTTTGTGTTAGACCGGAGAATCGAATTAGCATGCGAAATCTTTTGTTTGACTAACAATGTGTCAACGTGTGTGACGAGCGAGCGTTAGTCTCTGTCAGCTCATCGATGGTATGGATGGTATGGATGCTATGGGGAATGGGAAGTGGAGTCTGGAGTTTGGATCCGAGCCAGACATCTCGCCATTAGGGCCTTGATAGAGCTGCCACCGAGTTTCAGATTCCGTTTTCCCTGGGGCACAATGGCAGCCACGAAAATGGGAACACCACCCCTCCTTTGCCTTCACCAACCCACCGAAACCGCATCAATCTTGTCGACAGAATTTTGCTAAAATTCTACAAATTGATTTGGCATGTGCCAAAAATATTAGGTGACAAAAGATTAAAAAATAACTGCACTGAAATAAAAAAGCATCAATTAATACATATATTATTGATAAATGCAAACTATGATTTCAACATAGAAAATATAAAAAGAAATCATTGTTTGAAATCACGTCTGTGTAAATATAAAAATTAATATTATATATGTTTTTTCTATTATTTCTACCTGTGTAGAAGCAAAAGAAAAATGTGCAAAATCCATTAAAATTATGAATGGAATTTTTGTGGTTATTATTCGGATGGACGGCATTGTGCCAACTCTGACATCCTTTTAGCTGTTTGCCATCCATCGTTGGCCTGCTTAATTAATGTTCGTTTGCAATGGATGAGGATGAGGATGTGGATGTGTGTGTCCGAGATGTGTCCCCTCCAATCTTTGTTGACCTTTTGGCAAATGCAAGTTGAACCAGTGTGGCTAGGCCAAGTAGACTCAAACAGTTTGTGCTAAATTAGCAAATGACATAGTCAACATGGCCAACTTAGAGCGATGGCTGAAAGCGGAGCAGCCAGGATGAAAGGCCTGCTAACCCACAAAAGTACGTGCAATCCCCGGAACGTCTCCATGCCGCCCCCTTTTCACCCCCTTTCACCCCCTTTCACCCACTTTCACCCCCTTTTTTCCCGCTGCCGCCCTCGTCTTTTAGTGCTGACACAAAACATAATGCCGGCGGGCAATGCTCTTTTAAGCACGCAGCTTGAATGGCGCCCACTGGGTAACGAAATGCGGCTGACAGGGCACAGTGGCTCCGATTTATTGGAAATATTATATGGCTCACAATAGGTATGGGTTTTTTGAAGAAGGGTTTTTGAAGAAGGACTTCATAGAGCAGACCTCAAATATTTTTTGAGAGAAACGCTTAGAGCGGAAAGGAAAAGCTTAAAATTTAATATTGGAAAAATAAGTAAAAGGAAAATGTCTGAGAAAAAAACACATAATTGATTTTAATTAACTTGTTAATTACTTCTTAAAAAGCTTCTAAGAAATTTAGCATAAAATTTAGCTTTTAATAAACTTCCTATCCCTTATATTTCCTAATATTTAGTTGCAATAATTATGTTATTAAATGTTATTATAACTTGAACTTTTAAAAGTTAAATGCTTAATATCTCTTTCATATATTTTTCGTAAAATGCCTTATTTCAATTTCAATTTTATCATTTTAAGTTCCTTAAATTCCCCACATAATGATTTTTATTTAGAAATTCATTTCCTCCAATTTTCTAATCCAATGGCCAAACTTTCTTAATTTGAGACTCTGTGCTTTTGTATTTTATTAATATGGCAAATCAAATCACCCAACTTTGCTGATTTCATTTCGGGAATTTTTCCAAAACCTAAATGGTTTCCACTGTCCCCCAAAAAGTTGCTAGTTGGGTGTCTAGCGAAAGTGCCTCAAATGCGCATAACAATGATGATTATATACAAACGTACGTACGTATATAAATTTATATATATATATATAGCTCTGCAAACCCTTATATGCCGGGGAGACCACCCAGTTTTGTGTAGGTGATGGGCTCATCAAAATTGTGACAAAAAAAAAAGAAAACAAACAGACACACAGGCAAACGGCCTAACAAAAAGTTAAACAAAGCGTCTCACAGTCGTTCGGCTAATGAAAGGCATCGGGGAAAACTCACAGGCTGACTGACAGGCGGTTTTGAATGGGGGGAGGGGGAAAGACCGCCCACCACCCCCCGGGGAAACTCCTTTCACCCCCCTTGAAGCTTCAACCATAAACGCCATGCTGATAACTTCTTTATGTCTGGGGCCAAGTAAAGACATTGCCTCCCAAAAAAGCTGAAGAAAAATTATGCCAAGCCAGCAGAACCACCGGGGAAAATTGCCAAGGAAAATATATAAAATTATTTTAAATTGAAATTCTGTTTATCTGTCGTTGTCCTGCGGACAGGGCCAACGGGAAATCCAGCACACATCCTGGCCCCCATATTTACCGCTTTTTCGGGGGTAATTCAATAAAGTGGAAAATGATGCTCGTCATCAACGTAATTTGCTTTCCGTGGTTTCCACAAATCTGCCAGCAGCAGTTAGCAGTTAGCCAGGAAGGAAGGAGCCAAAGGACTTCGTTCTGAGGCTCTTGAATGCCGTTAATCGGTCCTTCAGATCACATCAAACAGAGACAAGTACCATGCCTCCACACCAAACCAAACCATCCATCCAGCCAGCCAACCAACCATCCGAGCAGACTTGACTCCGCCGAGTTGGCATCATCATCAAGTGATAAGTGCGGACAGTTCGCGGGGGAAAAGGGAAGGAGCCATAAGTTTTGCGCCATCTAGCCCTAAAGTGCACTAAACGAAAATGGTGGATATTATCCCAATTAAAATAAATTTGCGGACATTTTTGAAGGTGATTTGAAAACAATAAAAAAGCTGTCTAAAAGTATGCAGCAATATGTTTCTAGTCCAAAATTTTTTATAAAACGACGTTCTTTATTTTGATTGGTTTCACCTTAAAAACGCTAGTAATTTCTGTAGCACCGTCAACTTCTTCCCTTTTGGAGAAATTCTTAGTGTCTTGATATTTACTATAATATGGTTTTAAAGAAAAATACATAAATATTTCAGCATCATGGAAATTCCTACCTATCATAAAATGGAAGGTAATTTAATTTTTCTGGAGCAAACTTTTATGAAGTAATAAGAATACACTCATAAAAATGTGTTACACTTTTATAAAAAGGAAAACCAAACTAGTTCTTAAAGCCAAAAGTTAATCACAAAGGTTAAGTCATCCTACTTTTAAAAGAAAAGTGTCTTTTGGCTTTTATTACCTTACATTTATATCCTTTTTAAATAAAAAGTACATCTTTTAGAGCTGCTGTTATTTCCGCTGAGGTGTCTAAAATCAAAAATAATCAGCTTTAAGGATTTATTATTTATTTTATCCAGTTACAAGCTTTTAAGGAGATTTATACTACAATTTCCAGGAAGGATTTCTTGTTTTTTCAAGTGTTTTTCCAACCCGTCCATATCCGTTAGTTTGGGGAGCTGGGCTCGTAGCTCAGCCCCTGCTAAGCTCAACTCAACTTGGCGCTCATCTCATCATCGTCATATGGCACACAAGTGGCAAGCGATGAGTTTTTGGAGGAGTCCCAAAGAAAACCAGGCGGCATGCAAACAACAACAACAACTACAACAACGGCAACAACGGGCGCCACACAAAAGGCGATTGTGGGTAAAAGAGGGGGGCGTGGCATGCTTAAAGGGGGGTTGAAGGGTTGGTGGTTGGGAGGAGGCAGAAGTACTGGCTTGTGGAACGACCCCATTACGTGCCAAAGCACTAAAAACAAGCCACACGAGGAAGCGTCACCAAAGTTGTCGGCAAGAAGTGGAGCAGGGGACACACAGATCAGGTCAAAAAAATAGAAAAGAGTTTTTCTGAAAAAGCCTGTTTGGGAATTTAATATCGGTTCCATTATAATGCCAACGAAAATCACAAAGCAAGGTGTCTAAAAGTATGCAGAAAAATATGAATGTTGTCTTTGCGAATGAATTCATATTTTGTTGCATACATTTAGACAGATTAAAATATTTGTTTATCTGGAATATAATATTTGTATTAATACAATTTCCTTAAAAAACACACAAACTAAGTCCTAATAATTGAAATATTCTTTTTTTGGATGATTTCGTATCCTCAATTCCCATAGTCCTAATTAGTAATATTTTTTATGGAGTTATTTCTTATATTATGCTAATATTCTGGCAGTCATTGTTTTAAATCTCTAGAGTGAGTTGGGGGTGAGGGTCTGCCTATACAAGGCTTATAGCGAGAGAGTCTGGTATGTACAAATATGAGGAACGATGCTCGTAAATTTTGTCATATTTTTTCGCTTTTCTTCTCATCTGTTATTTTCTTTCTTTTTTGTTTTCTGCACTTAAATTTTTTTTCGCTTTTCATTTGGGCTTTCCTCTGCTTTGTTGTTGTTGTTGGTGCTGCTGTTTCATCGCACATTTTCATGTTAATGCGCCCGAGCTTATTTTTCATCCTTGTTGTTGTATTTTTATTATTTCCTCCGCACTGGTGTTTTGTTGTTTTTAGCAGCCCATTAAAAAAAATGCGAGCACACGCACAGTTTGACATGCACTTTTAATCGATTGCAAAAAAAGAAGGCTGCAACAACTTTGGCACGAACAACGAAAAATCAAAAGAGGAAAACTAAAAAGCAGCATACAAAAAAAGCAACAAATATCCGGCTGCAATTTTCTTGGCACACGATTTTCCATATTTATTTTTATTATTTTGTTCTTTTGTCTGTGTGGGTTCCTGTTCGTAAGTGTCTTTTGGGCTCTTTTTGCTGATGACTGCTCTGCGATTAAAGTTTACTTTTTGCTGCTTTAATTGAATAATAAATTAAGCGAATGGCACCCGGGCTCAAGGAAAAATAATCGCGGAAATTTGTTGTAGACAAAGTGAAAAAGTTTGGATAGCACAGCGAAGTTGTTTTTACTCCCTTTTGAATAAGGGGTACATGGAAAAGCTTGACATATTTCTAGGGGAAAGTATTTTTTTAACTTTAGATTAAGATACGCTAAGAACAAATTGTAATAAAAGTTTAAAAATCTAAAAAAAAGTTACAACATATACAAATTTTATTTGTTGATTAATTAAAAAAATGTATCAAATTATCTGCATATCAAATCACTAGTAATTTGGATATAATAAACGCCAAAAAATATATTTAAAAACCTTTCTTATAAATACATTTTATTAGGATAAGCTAATATGCCACCCTTTTTCTTTTTCAACCATTCCAATTAATAATTTTCAATTAGAAGATAAGCCTTTGTCTTCGCACAAGTACTCGTACATTTGAGTAAAAATATTCCAAGGGCTCTTATCCACACTGAAGTTCCATTTAAGCCCCAACATTAGCAACTTCTTTGAATTCCTTTACATCTGTTCCACTTTCTTCTTCTGTGTTTTCCACGGCCTTTGTTCTCTTTTCAAACTGTACAATAAATGTGTAATACCCATTATTTTATTATTCTACTTTAAAATTATTCTGCTCCTTCTTGAAGAGCAGCAAGAACGGCAAAAGAGACGAGTTGCGTTCAGTTCAGTTGCTTCAAAGAGCAATAAGAAATAATAAACAAATCGCAGGGAAAAGTTGTGCATGTTTATTTTCGGTCCTGCGAGGCGGAAGAGTAACATGTTACAAAAACACCAAGCAAAAGAAGCCATCAAGGCAAGGATAATTGCAAAAATATTAAGCAAGAAAATCGGAAACGAGTGTCATTCGAATGTTTCGAAAATTTAGCCACCAATTTGCTTCCGTTTACGGAGGGAAATATTCGAGTTCCCTGATATAGAGGTGGCAATTATGGTTTTAGTTCAAAGGAACCATTAATATTTTTTCAATTCAATTGAAAATTTTTTACAATAGATAATACAAATATATTTCGAAGGCTTGGACAAAACTTTCTTGGATTCAGCTTAAAAACTATAAATATTTTATCGATAGTCCAGAAATATTTTGCCAGCTCCAATTTGCCGTTTATGGTCAACGATGTGTGTTTATACGTATGATTTTTAGGGATTCAAGGAGGAGTAGTCGGCGGAGCCTGCTTAGAGCTGCACATTTGCCAGATACGAGATAGCTGACAGATACAAAATGCATAAGCTGCTCAAAGTTTAATCGGTTTATGTGACAGCTGAGAGGGATTTCCAGGGGGTGACACTCTACTAAATCACAAAGGATTTGCAAGCCATAAACTGCCATGACCAAAAACGGAGAGACTGCAAAATAAACGCAGCATCAAGTGGCTGTCAATGCGTTTTGGTTAGTGCTTAAGATAGGATGCACTTCAAGTTTCCTCGGGATTAAAACCAAAAATTCTGGAGACCTATTAAAAAAAAAAGCAAGAGACGCAGAGCGAAGAAAACGCACCAAGGGACAATTAAGCAATGCTGGGGGAAAACCAAGGGAAATGAAAACAGAGTCGGGGGAAAACCAAGGGAACCCTTGTGTGGTTTTTGCGGCTTGATTAAGAAGTTTTCGGGTTATAAATGATACAAGAGCCGGCAAATTATTCAAACTAATTGGTTTAAACACTGCAGGGAATCCGCTCCTTTCGAGCACTTTAAGGAAAGTTGAGAATTAATACTTGAGGAAAGCCAAAGAATTTTTCGGAACTTGTTATGAAAAGAGCAAACAAGAAAGTTGCAAGAGGTTTAGGCGAAATGGCAAGCGTAGAAAGTGTCAATTTGTCTTCTTGTAATGAATGAGCCGACTCGGGAAACCCAAAAGCAAACGGAAAAGCCAATAGGGTTTTCACTTAAACATTTAAGCTGTTATTTTTATAGAAAATTTAATTTAAACTTCTTATCAACATAAAATTAGCAATCACAATCTATCCAGGTTAAATTTAATTTATTGCTCAACTGTATTTCAAAATATGCAAAAGCACCCTTGAGTACTCCGAACCCTTCCCATTTAATTAGCTTTAAGGATTTGCGTTTAATGTTTCAATCAATAATAAGGCGGTGTGAAATTGAACACCAAAATTATCATTTCAAAGTTGAAAATTAATCATAATCAAGCTGAAGAAACGAAAATCAAAAGTTAATCCAGCGAAAGCAGAAAAATGGCGCTGAATTGTGCATAAAACTTGAGCCAGTGTCTTCATTAGCATACACTTAACAATTTAAAACTTTTAAAGTCACTAAATTAGCCGAGAGTCTCGTTCAATGTTTCGTGAATTTTCCCGAAATATGCAAATTATCCACACTTTATGCCGATGACTTTCCCATCTAATTAAAAACTTTTGCCAGGCAAAAGGCGTCTGGCAAATTGCTTCCAATTCGAAATTGTTGCCGAAAGGTCAGGGCTCTCAGCTCGATGACTTTCTGAGGGTCTAAAAACAGTGTTTCAATGTTTTCGGCTTTCGGGTCAATCCATGGATATCGATAGGCTTTTGTCCCTCTTTTTTTTACTTTTTGTTTTGTGCCAGCCCTTTTGAAAGATAAATCTTAATGTCTATCTAATCAATAAATAATTGGCATGTCCTGTTGATGCAGCCCAGCAAAATATCCATTTCACTGTAATCGAAATCCATAGACAAATCTGAGATAAGCCAATTGTAAACAAAACGGCAAAAGGTTTCCCCACACAACCTCATCTCGAATAGAAAAAAAAACAACAATATAAAACCCAAAATTGTTTGAAACAATTTTTGAGGAGAATCAGCAGGACAGAAATAAACGAAATACTTTCGATTGACATATACGAATTTTGTTGTGATGGAATCCATTGTTTACAGGACTCGAAATGAACTTGTTATTCGAGTGGAGGGAAAAACAAAGAGAAAAACAAAAATAATGCATTTGTCTGCGGGCGGGAGGTGGTGTGGAAAATTTCGTGCGGAGTTCAGCAGGAAAAAGGGACGAAACAGGATGAGTTCTGTCCCGTCACGACTCCTTCGACACAAATTTAATATTGTAAATGGAAATGGAATGCTCACTCCGGAAAAAAACGTACGAATTGACGGTTTAGAAAGTTAGGAAAACTTTAAGAAACAAAATATATTTAAACAAGTCTGTATTTACTTTCACAAGTGTATTCATTTTAACATTCCTAATTAAAAATTTACAATTCCCAATTTGTAAAGGGTTTTTAAATCACTTTTGAAAGTGCCTAAAAGTATGCTGTGAAATAAAGGAACAACATTGTTGCCTACTTATAGACACCTTTAGAGGTATTTTCTAAATTATGTAATTTCTTCACACTTGACCTAAAATATAGCTAAAAACGCAACATAGAACTTGAATTTATTAAAGTCCAGCATTTGAATTTTAAAATATTTAAATAAAATTATTTATTTTAAAGTGTAGATCGAGGGCGAGTGGAAAATTCCGCGTAAAGTGTCCTGGCACTTAACCGTTCAATTGATTTTCGACAAACACCTCACCTTTCGCTTGTTTTCGCAGCTGACGGCTAGTGTCAACATTCAACGTCAGGAATGCCAAATGCGAATCGCGAAATCAAACTATGCAAATGAAGGCTGGCTGGGTGGCTCGTGACCCGCGAATCGCTTTAATCAAAACCGAAAAGGTGGCCTGTCACTAAATGAAATAAATGTAAATTTCATAAATGAAGTGAGCACACACATCCATCCATTCATTTGGCAACACGCGGCATCAATATATCATCAATATTAAAATGCAATTACAGGCTGCCGTCTGCCAGCTGCCTGCTGGGTAATCACATACAAAATTAACCAAAGAATTGCGCTAAACGCGGGGCTCGACCCGCTGGATACCTTGATTTTCATTTCATTCATGGCCGCAATTTTCCCGCAGTTTTCCCTACCGTTTCTCCCCTGGGCTGCGGAGAAAAGCTAGCCTGAAAGTATGCCACGGAAAACTCAAGCCACTCCGTCGGGCTTTTCACCGCCACTTTTGCTGGGCCAAAGTTTTCCCCACCATTTATTCGGTATCAGCGGTTCTAGTTGGGTTTTTCGCGTAATTGTCAGGTTGTCACTCTTCTTGCTGGGTAAACTTTGATGGTAATTCTCTTTGGGTATTCCGCTGGAAAAGCTGGAAAATCTCTGGCTTTTCAACGATTTTCGGTTTCATTGTTGACCAAAATTGGAAAACTGTGGGGTCCCAAAAACATCTAGCACCGTTTGATCGAAAAATAATAAAACAATCGCCATTGTTGGCGAAAATATTTTTGCAATTACTAACAATTGAACAAATTGAAATACACTTTGAAATAATAGGATCATAGATTCTAAAATGTTTTTGTATCCATTTATTTAGCTATTCGGTCATTATTTGATTTTTTTAACGTAGCAAATAAAAACTTACAAGAAAATACATTTTATACCAGAATACACGATTCTTTGAGTTTTCTTTGCCACATTAATAAATAAATTAAAGTGCACAGAACTTTTTCAGATGAAAGCGTGCTAATTTATGTATGCATTTGACTGTTAAAGTTTGGTTTAGACTAGTTGCGAAAGAAAGTTAAATTTAAACACCTGCCAACTAACTTTTCATTCTCCATTGCCTCAGACATAATTCAAGCGTACTGCTGAATTTTAAATCAATTTCAGGAGCACAACAAGAGCTCCTTTCTTCTCCACGGCATTTCCCATCTACTAGGGAAATAATCTAAAAATATCTTGTTCTCTTACGAAATGCGAATAAATTGAGTGAAGTTTAAAAAATGTTTCTCCTATCTGCACAATATCACAATCTATTCAGGGTAATCCGAATACGACCTGTTCACATTTCCGCTTGATCAACCGGTAAACCAGAGCCCACCGCAATTATTCAGATACCCCTTAACTAACCGCATCGAGTTACAATTACCATTGCCAGAAACCATTACAATCGATTCAATACTTGTCAGGGAAAATTGACATTAATATATAACGAACCAGCGAGCTAGTGTGTGCGGCAGAAGTGTCCAATTTCCAGGGAGGCGAAACTCAGACTCGGGCTCTGATTGCCCGGCTAATAATAAAGATTCAAAAAATAAAAGCTCGGCTCACTGTTAATCTAGTTGGAGACCAGCAGCCACTAGCACTTTACTCTTTTCTCGCTTGGTTTCGCCACTCTAACCATTTCTTCACCCCCTTCAAACCACCTTTCTCGCATTTCTCTCCACACGGTAAAAAAAAATGCTGAAATTTAGAATATTTTCACTATAAGATCTATTTAAGTTTTCAAAAATATAGTAATATTTATTGTATAAATCTTAAACTTTGATGAAATGGTAAATATTCGAATGACATGTGATAAGATAGGAAGGCTCTTTAAAAGCTCTTTTATGATTTGGTTTCTTACATTTTCGGTTTCCCCTTTTGAATATCTAAAAAAGGAATAGATACCAAAATAAATCCAAATAAGTTTTCAACTCTTAAAGTTTACCTAGGTCAGGAAGTTGAACGGATTTATACATAACCATTTGTAACCTAACTTATACAGTTAGTAAAACATATGGGTGTGCACTGATGAGAGATTAATATTTTTCACGAGCCCCAAAAAAGTCCTTCGTGCCTGCTATCTAGTTTAATATTGCATGGGTATTGACAGAAGGCTTCTTAATATTTGTTCCACCCATCCCAAAGAAGGAAAACTATATGTTATCGTTGTAATAGGCCATCATTTTTTTATGACCCATAATCAGGGCAATACGACTTACTGAACAGACGAATACTATTGCCTGAATGCTTGATTTGACACTTTTGAAGCCCAAGTGACCATGTTTGCTTACTTTGAGTGTGAGAAAGCCACACATTTTTGGTGATATTTTTCTCGGTGCAAACCTCTCACCAGAGCTTATGTATAATGCATGGCATCTCTCGACTCTTGGCTTGTAAACGTAGCCAGGCAACGCAGCCAACAACTTTGACTGGTCTTAATCGCTGGCAAAGGAAAACCCGAGGAAAAGCGCCGGGGTTCGGGGTCGCTGAAAACGGAAAACTGTCAGCGTCATTGCTATTGATGTCCGTCCTCGCACTTGGCTTTTAATATTCAAAATAGCAAAACGGCAATGCCAAAAGGCACCCAAAAAAAAAATGGAATAACGAACCTAAAATCGCCAAATGCACAGAAACAACATTGTGCTGGAAAATGCCGCTGTCGCTGACAGTTGACGCCAGGAATTTATATTTATATTTTCACGGTTGGCTTTCCTTGGCTGGTTTTTATTTATTACATGTATTGCCTTCTTTACTTTTTTCTCTCGAATTTTGTATTATTTCTTTTTTGACAATTTCTTTGTTGGTGTCGGGGGAAAATTGTCGGCACTGGAGGCACTGAGACACACTGAGATACTGGGAAAATATGCGGAGATGCGGAGATGGCAAAGAAAAGACCGACGCGAGCAGACGAGAAAAGCGGGAGAGACTGGCTTGTCGGGCAGTCGAAATTCAACTGAATCCGCTTTTCAGACAGCCAAAAGCCAAAGAGACCGGACCGGCAGAGCCA
Organism: Drosophila pseudotakahashii; assembly: GCA_035046095.1. Taxonomy (NCBI): domain Eukaryota; kingdom Metazoa; phylum Arthropoda; class Insecta; order Diptera; family Drosophilidae; genus Drosophila; species Drosophila pseudotakahashii. Next base: position 1,923,198 of record JAWNOE010000198.1, read on the forward strand.
CCCGCGCCTCCAGCACCACCAGCACCACCTGCAACACCGCCACCCCCCAGAAACCGCACCACTCTCTCTTCTCGTGTTTTTCAAGAGACCCAGCTTTCTTTCATGCAAAATAGCCAAATAGCTGAGCATTACACACGTGCGAAGAGAGCAGGTTTCTCTGAGGAGATTCCCCAAAAGAGTGACACAAACAGGAGAGAGTCCCCCAAAGAGAGAGATTTTCCAGACCCCCTTACCTCATCCCAAGAAAAAGGAAAACTGGAAAACTCTGCAAATTGTCGGCAAAAATAGTAGCCGAGTTTTTCCAGCACAACAAAAAAGCTCTCAATGATTACAACTTACAGCAGAGAGAGATGGCCAGAGAAGAGTGCGAAAGAGAGAGAGAGAGAGAGTGATAAAGAGAGAGAGGTGCCTTAAAGATGGAGCGAGGGGGCATAATTTTTGACTTGTAATTGAAATTTCATGGATTATTAGTTCGCCCAGACAAAATGTGGGTGGATAGTAAAAAATTGTTTGAGCGCAAATCTCTGCTCTTCTTCCACAGAAACCACCGACAAACCAACGCAACCCGATTTTGGCCACCCGAAAGAACCAACTGTTGATTGAGGCCACTCCGAAATAGCTTTGGTTTTGGGGCGAGGATAAGGGGATTTCCCCGTTTAGCAATGGAATTTTTGCTCTTTTTTTTGTGGGGGTACTGGGAGTTTAAGCCTTCTATCCCAACCCCATTTTGAACACCCAATCCCCCTTCGAAAAAGTCTCTGGTTAATGAAGCGCTTTATTGGACCATCGCCAAGGGCCGAAAAAGAGGTGAATGGAGACCGAGACCCGATTTACACTTGGTTGGCTGAAGCTGAAGCTGAAGCTCTTTGCCGCTTTATATGGGTCTTTTGTGCCAAGTGTTGAAGGTCAGGCCCTCGGGGGGCCGAGGCGTTACTTCTCTTTCTGTTGTTTAGCCTTTATTGGTTTGGGTGTCTGTGCTGTTATTGCAATAGCAAATTTTGGGTAATGAAATCGAAACAAATGCCGAAAGTGGCCATAAAGTGGTTCCCAAAGCGTCAAAGCGATCCGAAAGTCTTTGATAAAATTCAAAGGTAAAGTACTTCATAGTGGGAAAAAAACTTTTAACGTTTTGTTTCGATTAATTCGCCAAACAGAAATATTAAATTAATATTATTAATATCTTACACAACTGTTCTAAATCTGTGAGTCATGGGAAATCCCGGCCAATTTTGTTCGCTCCTCGGCGTAAATTGTCTGCACTTTTAAATATAAAGGTTGTCAAGAATCAAACAAGATTATTTTGGTAATTTATTATGTCACGTATAAAGGTCTGAAAAAACAAATGTATAATGTATAATGTATAATATATAATGTATAAAATACAGGCTGATGCTCCATAAAATTGCAGTTGCTTCTACAAGCTGTTCTTTTTCGCACTTACTTGGAACCAAAATAAATTCAAAATGTTTAAGTTAAGAACAGCACTGCTCTACGTGCTAATCGCTGTTAATTGCTGTATAAGTGCGGATGGAATCCCATATCAATCGCAGGACTTAGGGGTTCATCCCGGAGGTTCCTGCATCTCGGCGATGAGGCCAGTGATGGACTACGTCGTCGCCAACCAGATTCGATGGAATACGTGTGAGGATATCATAGCAAATCATACCCGGGCGGAACCCAACCAGATAAGAGCGCAGCTGGCTGCCCTGCAGGAGGCGGTTTCCCATGAGAGCAGGTTGGAGTCAAATGTGGATAGGATCATCCCGCACATGGAGGGTCAGCAGAAAAGCCTCGAGGCGAGACTGGTCAGTCTTGAGGGGTAGTTGACAACACTCCAGAATTCGATGGATAATCAGTTCACAATTCTGCAACAAGCACTATCCCAAATTTCGACTTCGCTGGAGCCCAAAGCATTGAAAATCCCGCAAGACTTTGAGCAGTTCGGCACCCGATACTTCTACATTGAACACAGTATTCATATTTCTTGGACTGACGCAGAAATGGCATGTCGTCGAAAGTTCGGACGACTGGCGACCATCCAAAATGAGGAGGAACTGACCGCTATCAGTGCGAAACTCAAGAAAGATACGTTCTACTGGCTGGGTATAAACGATCTAGCCAAAAAAGGCGACTTCGTGTCCTTAAGCTCAGGCAATCGAGCTTTCTTTTTAAAATGGAGATCTGGTGAACCTAATTATGGAAACGAAGGTGTTCACTGCGTTGCAATAATCAATGGTGAAATGTCCGTAGAAGATTGTAATATGGCTTCTTTTCGTAGATTTATCTGTCAGGCAGATGACAAAATTTAATTTAAAAAAACAATATTTTAAAAATAGGAATTTATTTAAATTTGTATCCGAAATGTTAAAATTAACCGCAGCCCTGTTTTTAATTTGTAATGAATAATTATAAATGTATCAATATTGTTTAGCTACCTTAACAGATGTTTTACCTTTAAATACCTTGAAAAGCAAAGTATTTCTTGAAGTGTTGGATATTAAAATATTTTATCAAATTTATCCGAATGTAATTAGGAATTACGTGCTAAGCGATTTCTGTGGCACCCCATTTGAAGTTTTTTGATATCCCCAACAAAGTTCGTTATGTTCCTATTTGGTGTTCAATAGAGTTCTTTATTGCATTTCTTTATTTTTTAAATTCATATATATATACTTGTTCAATTATATATATAAATGTATATATAATTAGTTTAATTTTCTTTGTTCATGAATTATTGAGAGAACAATTTGTTTTGTTTAGTTCAAATAGTATACAATTTGCTTAACTATACAATTAAAAAACAGTTTCGAAATCATAGCGAGAAAACGAAAACGAAAACGATATAAACAATTGTTTTTATCAATTTCCTATAGCTTGCAATATTTAATATTAATTTAGTTCTTATTAATGCTTTGTTCATTGTAAAAACTTAACAAATGTTTTGCAAACTTCGTTTATTTGTTGCCCATCTTCGATCTTAATGTTGCTTAAGTTTTGCATCCTTATTATTCGCTTCTTTTTTGTTCCGCTGTTTGTTTTCAGTAATTATCATGTTTATTCTTACAAGTATGTAGGCAAAATGCTTGCTGAGAGATATATATGTATATTCAAAATGTACAAGAGAATTAGCTAATGACTTGCGCAAGTAAAATCAAAGGAAAATCGGGGAAAACAATTTGCAAACCTGTTTGTTTCTTTTTGTTTTTTTTTTTAACCACGCCAGTGAGTTTTTGGGGCTAAATCCACCCACTTAACCCCATAGCAGTTTGTAAACTTTTTCAACAAATTCAAGTTAACTGAACGGAACTGTAAGGAATTCCCTGCCGCTTCTGGATTCTTTGTTTGTTTTTCATTTATTCAGGGAGCTTGGCGGAGTACCAAACAAAATTTAATAGAAATAATTTGCATTTTAACTGGTAGAAATTTGAAATTTTCCTTAAGGTTTCCTTAGCTTGTTGATATGTGAGCCAACTTTTCGGGTTGGTGAAAAACATAAGAAGCGATTCCTTCCCAGCTTACCGAGTAATCCCAGCATGTAAGTGAGTGATGAGCGAAAAGTGCCAACAGTTGGAAAATTTCGTTTGTTTTTCTTCGACTTCAACTTTTGCGCCGTAAAACTTTTGCGTTTTTCCGTGAAGAAAATCAGCACCTTTCCTATTTTTAGTTCGGAAAAAAAAGTTGAAGTCAACACGTGCCTGGCTTGAATGAATTTTTAAACAGTGTATGTACTTTTTGATTGGTTTCTGTTTAATTAAGCTTCCCAAACCGCGTTTGAGTTGGAGTCTCCCATTTTATAAATATATCAAATTAAAGCTTTCAAACCGAACTGCCCCACGAGAACTGGGGCAGTCGAGTCTTTACACAACGCATAAGGAACTGGCAAACCGAGTTATAAAGCATCTAGATTTTATATACACTCCTCCGTCGATTTAATATCTATGGCTTATGTAGAAAATGGATCGTTAGCAAGCTTGCATTCGGTAAAAACACTTTGTATGGTTAAAAACTTTGGGGTTTCGCGTTGTCTTGGTTAGCTCTCGATGGTAAAATGTTGTCGTCAAGCAATTGGATTATCTATATTTTAGCTAAGGTTATGTTTAGGTTCGATATTGATAGGTATGTCGTGATATGGTCAACACAAATTGCGAGTCTAGGTATTTTGCGATCGATCAGAGATGGCTGGATCGTAATTGAAATATAAATAATATATATTTTTGTAACCAAATGAGGTTTTCGATAAGATTTTTAAATTAATAACTAATGGTATTGCTTTGATCTTTAATAAACTAATTTATAATAACAGTCAATTAAGCTTAAACCTCTTCTGAAAATCAAAGAATACTCTTTAGCATCACAATTGATATTTGATTCGAGGCCAATCTCTGAACTTTTTCTGATCCATTGTCGACTCTTGGGTGAATATATGATATTCATTTCGATTGCGAGTGATATGATCTATGATCCGTTTGCCATCTCTGAAACACTCCTTCATTGTTCTTAGCGAATACGTATGCGAAGGCTATGTATGATATCGAATAGATATTGCTTATATGGGGGGAGGATATGGGTGTGGGAAACATAGATAGATATCAGGCTGCCCTTCTTAGAGGAAGGCCTTCTTGCTGGCCTCCTGTGCCGTGGTTGTGGTGGTCGAGATGCCCGAATCCTTGCCCACACTCGCTGTGGTGGACACCGCGATGGTGGGCGGTGCTGGTTGCAGTGCTGCCGTGGTGGTTCCAGTCCCTCCAATCGTTCCACATGTCGTCACCCCACCGGAACCGGAAATAGGACCGGAACTGGGCGGCGGCGGAGGGGGAGTGGCCGCCAGGGGGGTGGGTATACGGGGCTGGAACGACGGCTTGCCCATCGCCAGGGCAGGATTGAGATCCAACATTGTCCTGGGACTCATGGCCACAATACTTGCGCCCAGCGGACCTGCGAAAAGTTGAGCAACTTTTTGTTTTAACCCCGCCACAGAAAAGGATTATCAATTTCGGTTTCGGTTTTCGGATAGGAAGCAGTAGGTGGAGTAGGTGGAGTTATACAGCCGGAAACAATAGATAGATATAGTAGTGGGAAGAGTCCAAGGAAGAGTAAGAGAAAAACAGAGAAAGAAAAAGAGAGAGAGAGAGTAAATATATTATTTCATTAAGTCGGTTAATCAAGCTGGAGTTTCCAAATTCGGTAAACTTAGAATTTCATTATGACAGGTGGGAGGCAACTTTTGTTTTATTTTTTTTCAAAATTGCTGATGGTAATTTACTGGGTGCACTTGGTTACTACGATATAAGAGGGGGAGTGGTGGGTGGGGGGGGCAAGTGTAACACGATTACAAACATCACACACAACTAGGGAAACACTAATCACACGCCAAGACTCGGGTCAAAATTCGGGTCACATGCAGCATGCTCGGCAAAATAAACACACACATATAAGGCTAGATACAATATCTGCAAACTACATTTGGCAAAGATTTCCGTTGGACTCAGGCAAAAAACAGGGGGTGGAGGGGGGTCAAACTTTGTAGAATCAAATGCTGGGAAATCGGATTCGTGAAGGTGGCTCTAAACTCTAGAGTTTCTGCTTGCTACGAACTATAGTTTCAAAGTTTTTCAACTATTTGACACTTTTAGTTGGGAATTTTTTGTCGGGTTGGAAGAGAGCGAGAAAGTTGGAGGTTGTTAGGGGTAGATAATAATAGGTTTCTTAACCAACACACACCCGCCCAGCAGAGTCCGAGTTTTGGTTAGCTGATAAGTAGTTAGATGATAGATGAACGAACCGGGGATTTCTTATTTATATAACTGAGGTTTCGTTTTTTGATTTCGTTTCGATTTCGATTTTGTTGCTGAGTTTTTTCTTGTTTTGTGTCTTGAGCGGGCTTAACAAATTACAAAATATCTTTCTGGTTCTGTTCTGTTTTCTGTCTTAGTCGAAACTGAAGGCCATATCTGAAAAACAAGAGTTCGAGATAATACAAACGTTTTTTCCACATTTTTCAATTAATGTTACATGGCTAAGGGATCTCTGATCGGGACTAAAAACCAAAAAAATCACAAAATACACACGCACACACACAGAGAGATAGAGAAGATACGGTTACAGATCTGAATATATGTAGTATATAATATCTTATACACTGGTAACGAAGTAACGAACGAGCCAGAACTGAGGAACAACACACGTACACGATATATAATGTATATATAGTATTATTTATATGTAAAGATAGGTGGAGAAATATATAGAGAGAGAGGAAAACACGTAGAAAATTACATATTGTATAGTTATATATACGATTATATAGCAGGTTGAAGTGGTAGTAGTAACAGTAGATAGCGGTAGCAGCCGTCGCCGACACGAGTAAACGAGTAATCATAGTATTCATATGCATGTCTATGGCTATATGGCTTCCAGAATTTTGCTCTCGATCCAACGTACCACGATCTCTATCCAATATATGGTCTTTGTCCAGTCCTCGGCGGTTGCGTTCTTTCGTTTTCTCTCTAACTTTCCTTCGTTTACTCATAGATCAGTTTGCCAAATTCTTATATAGAAAAGATCTTCATCATCATCATCTCTCATAGAAAGTTTTAGCTTGGAAGTAATGGTATGGGGGATTATTGGTTCTTCAGCTGGTTCTGCAGTGGTTGTTGTTTCGTGAGTCATGTTGTTGTTGCTGCTGTTGTGTTCTTTGGCTTAGAGCAGCCTGCTCTTTTTGCCATCGCGCGGTTTGCCAATCATTGTTGTATATTCATCTATTTACACAAGATTTTTGGGGTTTGGATTGGATCGTTTTATCAATGAAATTAAATTATATTAAAGTAAACAAAAGTAATTGGAGCAAAGATTCAAAAAAAAGATCAAGGATTGAAATAGATACATATAAAATAGAGTCTCGTATCTGGGTATCAAAATCGTTTAAGAAAGGGTATATATATATATTTATATATTGGTACGATACATGTTCTTGTATTTTGCTGACTCAATGGAATAAAGTACATCCTAAACTGATTGGAGGGCGATGACTTTGAATATACAAGAATGCCTTCGATAGGTGGAGAAAAAGTAAAGGTCTGCAAAAGAATTATATGATGTGGGAATGACTTGAATCTTTGGCTTTATAATTGGAGTATGGGAAAGTCGTGGAGATCTATAAGATTGCAAAGGGAATCACAATAAACTATTTTAGATATTTTGTAAGTATTATATAAGGAATTCCCTTAACATTCTCGTCGATTTCCCACTTAGACTCCATAATTCGCCATTAAAAATTCCTTTGAATGATTTGCGTAAAATGAAAGCTAAGCTCGAATAAATGGGTAAATTGGAATATGAATAAAGAAGCCATAAATGCATGGTAATTACAAAGAGTACATATATACACGTACACGACGAATGATATGTTATATAATGGATATAGTATAGCCGAAAAGGGGGAAGCGCACCCAAATTATGGAATCGTTGTGGGTCAAAGATTCGTATTTCTTGGCCACATTTACTGGGCTCTCTTAGTATAATATCAATTACTATTAATATTCATTTGCCAGGAGCAACTGCGAGACGGCACAAGGGATAACGAGTATTTATTACTGGGTTGTGTTTTATTGCAAAGTTAATCCATTGAACTCGATTACTTTCGAACTGAGGGTGCAGCTGTGCGAGCTTTTAAGTACAGGTTAAGAACTTGGTTGGCTTGGTTTAGCTGGTTTACTCGTTTCTTGTACTTTTAGTGGTATATTTTGGGTTTTGGCGGTGCCTTTTTTGAAGCGCATCTCGTTTTTACTTGGTTTATTTTTTTGTTTGGTGGCATTAGCTTGAGGCTTGCATATTGCTTGGTTTGTGGCAGTAGGTGTGGTGTTACTCGTTAATGGACACACAAGGACTTACCTGACTTGGGGCTGACCAGGTCCTTCGTTTTATTGTTCATGCGACGTGGTCCAGTTCCTCCCGATCCCATGGGACCGGAATGTGGACCCGAGCCCGGGGTTCCGCAGCCACTGACACCACCAGGGGCACCTAAAAAATTGATTAAAAAGGTTTAGTTTATATTGGTGAAAAAAGGAATGCCTCTAAGAAGTGGCTAAATCATTAATCACTTCTTTCTACAAATAACTGGATTTTAGTAATATAACTATGCTTTTTGGTTTTCATTTAATATTTCCCCAAAATTAATACTTTTAACACAATACCTTAATATTTCAAAGTCTTCAATTTGCCAAATCTTTTAAATTCGCCTCATTGTTAATTTTATTATAAACGATTCATATGGCTTTTGTATACACATCCATTGTGATTTACGATATATTTAGAGGTTTCGGGGAAATAATCTTCATTTCAATCAATCATCAAATACAATTTTATTGCTTTTGAAAATGATTGAAATTACTCTGAAATAATTTCACTTTAATCTTTTCATAGGCAAAATATATAAATTAATTATTATCAGAAATACTAGACAACCTTTGTAAGTAATTTAAAAGTCGTAGTAATTTCTGTGGAACCCCTAAATTAATTTTTTGGACAAGAGATAAGCCAATGGTAGTAAACCCGCATTTTCCTACTACGGTGCGTAAGACCGACTCACCTGGCAGTCTGGGCTGTCTTGGCTGCTCGACGGGAAGCACTCGTCTCCGCTTCTTTGGCAGTTTGGCCCTGGCCTGCGTGTGCGAGTAGTACATGGCGAAGTTGCTGACGATGACGGGCACTGGCAGTGCGATGGTTAGTACGCCGGCTAAGGCGCACAGGGCGCCCACGAACATGCCGATGTAGGTTTTGGGGGCCATATCGCCGTAGCCCACCGTGGTCATGGTGACCAGGGCCCACCACAGACCCAACGGGATGCTGTTGAAGTCGTTGTGCGGATTCGGCTGGATGCGTTCCGCGTAGTAGACGAGGCTGGCGAAGATCACGATGCCCAGGACGAGGAAGAACACCAGCAGGGTCAGCTCCTTGGCCGAGGCCCGGAACGTCTGGATGAGGATCTTCAGGCCGGACGAGTGGCGCGTCAGCTTGAACAGACGCATGATGCGGATGATCGAGAAGAACTCGAGGATGTCAGCGTTCTCCAGGTGCGATGCGAACCGCTGAAGCACTAGATCGATATAAAAACTAAGCGTCGCTATGTAATCTATGATGTTAACAGATGACTTGATGAATTCACACTTGTTGGGCGATGAGATAAAGCGCACCTGGAAAAGTTGATAAAGTTATTTGGCAATTCTTTAGGTGACCTAAGGTTTAAACCCTCTAAATCCTCTTCTTACCAATATTTCAAAGGTAAACCAGGCATTGCATACGCATTCGATATAGAAGAAGGCTATGTGCGCATTGGTCTGAGTTTTGTCCAAAAACCAGCCGTTACTTCCGTTCGCAGTTTTCACCGTAATATTCCGGACGATGGGCACCCGCATATCGGGATGGGTCTTCAGGCAGAACGACAGGATCGAAATGCAGATGAAGAACACCGAAACCACGCCAATGGTCTGGAATTTAAATATGATATTTAGATAATCTTCTAATTAAAATGCGAAGGCTTATATATAATCAAGATGATTAATGTCTTAATATGCTTTGATATGCATTCACTTAAAATAAAAATAGATGAGACGCTGTATATGTACTTTCAAAGCACTCTTGAAATTATTTAGTAGATTGCTTTTAAAATGGAATCTTTATGTGGGTGTTCTCGCTACTCACTCGTAAAATTGTTCAAATTATTTATAGCTTAATTGAAAAGTGAATTTAAGTGTTTGGTCTGACAAATGCATTTATATAAGGAAACTATTAAAAACATTAAGACTTAAAAGACTCACCTTTGCGGCATTGGAACTGTAGGGCTCGTCGAACAAGGACCAAATGCGCGGCTTCATCTCCTGCCACCAGGATATGGTGCCTTTGTAGTAGTCCTCCTCGAAGCCGAATTTGCGTGCCAATTCCTCTTCGGACGGTTTTTCCGTATCCAGATCGAGGCGATCCAATACGGCAAGGGTTTCCTGGGTGTCGCGATGCTAAAAATAAAACGCCATTTAATAAGTTGATGAAAGGTTGCTGTTTAACAAGGACTCTAACCTGTGTATAGGTCATCCAACAGCAGGGCTCCACTTGGTTCGAGTCTAGGCCCCAAAACTCCAATTCCTCCTCGAACAGCGGTCCGCACACATCTGTGGGATAATGCAGCTTACCGGTTCTGAAAGTTAAAAATATTTTAAAATTAAATAATCAATTACTAGGGATTTGTATCTTAAGGGATACAAAAAGTGAGGAAGAAATACGTTGCATACTTTTGGACACCTTTGAAAGAGAATATCTCACCTGTAATAGTTGAGCACTTGTGCGAAGACTCCCGGATGCCGATCAAAGAAGTACTCATTCAATATCGGATCATAGTTGGCCAGGGCCTCTGTCAATCGCGATAATCGCGTTGCCGGAATCTTTTTCAGCGTGGCCTTGTAGGTTTCGTGCCTAATGCCACCCACATTGAGCACCACCCGGTTTTCCGAATCCATATTGATCAGATTCATGGCTGCATGCGCATAGTGTTGCATTTTTTTAGGTATATAAGTCATTGTCTCAATCAAGAACTCAAAAGTCAATCATTTAAAATTAAATTGGTTGATCTCGAGCGGATATCAATAATTATGTTTTGTGTTTTAAATTAAATAATATGAAATAAACTCTATTTTATTGAATAAATTGTTTAATTATGATGTACTTGATAGCTAATTCTTTATTTTAGGTGCTTTCCCAAATTAAAAATTTCTTTACTTTCCGTTTTAGGTGGGTGTTTTGTGTGGGCTTAGTGAATGTTTTTTCTTTTTCTTGGTATTTCTATGCTTTGTATTTTTGTTTTGACTCAGCCAACCTGAATGCTTTTCGTTGTCCTTGCCCACGGTTTTTTCACTTGGTCTTGTGCCCCTCGTCCAAGGCACCACTTTCTCCTCTCACTTCCTGCGATCCACTCTTCGGCACCCACGGGGGATCAGGCCTCAAGACCTCGGACCACCACCTGAAAATATTTAGCCAGTTGTTAGGAACACCCCCAAAAGATGATCGGTAATCAGCTACTTACTAGGTTGGGGCTGGGTTGGACAACATGGTGCTGAAAGAGAGGAAGAAGATGTTTGGATACGTTAAGACCATTCAGTGTATAAGCCACATAAATTATTTTACAATAATCAAAAGTGTTATTAAACAAATGCAAGGCAAAACTAGAGCTATTTTTGTGGTCTCCTTGAAATAATTACACATTATCATCGGGGAGACTTATGAATGTCAGCACTGCTTATATGATCCCTTTATTTTAATGGTTCATAATTATGAGTTTATGACCTAGACACATGTGGTGAGTAAAAGTAAAAGAGTCGGTTCATAGAGGCCATTATGTACGCACGCACAACTATTTTAGGAACAAAGAAATTAGGGGGTGTACTTGGAAAATGTAAGACTTTAATAAGGAATTCTTTTGTTCTAATTAAAACTATGTATCAATTTGAAATTTTTATAAATAAAAGTTAACACTCTTCAACGATAATATTGATTGCAATAAATATGATTGCCCCATAAACAAAATCATCCGACCTCGCCTTCGAATGTTAAGCATACAAATCATCGATTCTAAATCAATATTTTCTGTATACAAATCATCGAGAGGTTCATACATATGTATTTTAAATCATTTTAGCTGAGGGGCCAACTTTCGCACATCTTCAGTTTGAAATTTTGTTTACTTCTTAAGATAAAGAATATGGATCCGTGAATCCGAATCCAAATGATTCAGTTACGTGCTAAAGTGTGCCGGATGGAATCGGTTGAAGTAAGTTTTTACCCGTTCTACTAATTGATCTATGCATCCGATGATTCAATGACTGGATTCACCTTATTTAGCGAGTACTTCTGCGCCGCATAAATATTCAAAATCAACAAACTCAACGCCCGAACTAAGACCATTTATTTGGAAAATAGGCAATAATATTCGCTTCGATTGAATTGACCCATTAGCAGCTCGTGAAGCGCATCCCACTTGGGATTATTTTCATTTTTTCCCAGATCTAACTAAATATAGTACAACCGTATCATCGATAGCGTCATCAATTTTTGGAGAGTGGCACGAAGACTGTATTGTAGGAGGTATATAACAAAATAAAACAAAAAGGAGCTGAACGTAACGGAATAATGAAATTGCTTTTCGTGATTTGCACAAAAGGCAAATATTTGTTCTTAAACAATATTTAGTTTTGGCGCTGCATTGTTTACACTCTCGCACGCACAGATACAAATGTATCTAAATACGGGCTTGCACAGCAGAGGTCGGGAAAATAGTAATGGAAAAATTTAAAGGGCAAATCAAAGAAGAAACGTGTTTTTTATAATTTTTAAAAGAATAAGTTCGAATTGAAAAATATAGTTATTAATTTTGAATGTTTTTTAGATATAAATAAATTTAATTTAAGTTTAAAAAAAAGGAAACTATAAGGTTTTCAAATCATTTATAAAATTGCATACAAGTAGGCAGCGATAAATATAATTTGGAATTGAATTGAACCCTTGGATTTTCCGGATACATTGTTGCATACTTTTAGACACCTTGTTTAAGTGATTTCAAAACAACAGGTTTTATATGTATAATTGTAGTTAATACTGTGATACTAAAAACATATTTATACCCGTTACTCGTAGAGTAAAAGGGTATATTGTATTCGTGCAAAAGTATGTAACAGGGAGAAGGAAGCTTTTCCGACCCTATAAAGTATATATATTCTTGATCAGGATCACTAGCCGAGTCGAACTAGCCATGTCCGTCTGTCCGTCTGTCCGTCTGTCCGTCCGTATGAACGCTGAGATCTCGGAAACTATACAAGCTAGAGGATTGGCATTTTGCATGCATATTCTTGGAGTTCCTACGCAGCGCAAGTTTATTTCAAAATGGTGCCACGCCCCCTCTAACGCCCTCAATCGCCCTACACCATTTTTTGAAAGGTGTCTGGCGCATACACCATTAAAGATTTTGGAAAACTAAAAATGCAGTTTTATTGTGACTATCAATACCTATCGAAATGTAGAAGAAATTTTTCAAATCGGACCATTCGTTAAAAAGTTATGCCTGATCAAAGATTTTATATATCTATCTCCCTCGCACTCCTTTAGCTGAGTAACGGGTATCTGATAGTCGGGACACCCGACTATAGCGTTCTCTCTTGTTTTATATCAATAAGATATTCTTGCTCTCACTTTCTAAGTATGTGACTCTGCCCCAATATAACTGTATTACCATGAGACCTGCTTAGGCAAACAGCACTATTATTTTGCCCCACAACTGTTTGTACACCATGTACACAAAGTGAGCAACAGCGTCCTGTCCGTCGGCCTTTTTTGGTCCAACTGTCTGCCTGTCCCTGTCTGTCTCCGTCCGTCCAGGCTGTTCTTTTTCTGTTGTCGATTCTCATCATTGTCCATTGGATGTTTACTCGCAGCCGGCTGCCCCTCAATTTCGATTCTAGATTTTCGAATCAGCGCCATAAAAATACAAAACAACTCACACACAATTTTCATGAGGCTTTATAAACAAAACAAAGAAGCCAAACACACGCTGAGGGCAGTTTTCCTGTCCGTGTCCGGGAAAAGTGGTGGAATTCAGTTGCAATTAATGCTAATGATTATGTTATACACACTCTGCGTTGCCGTTTCGGGATTGCCGAAACTCTAGCTTAATATTCATGGGTTTAAAGTGTACATAGGTAGGTATATGCATATTTAACCGCATTATTTATTCACTTCTAATGAGCGGGGGAGAACTTGAAAGCCCGTGGCCCTAGGAACACACAGAACCAGAAGTATTTAAAATGAGTTTCGGCTTTTTTCTTCCTTCCCTCTATATATTTTTTTATGCCGAATTTCCTTCCCCCCAGAAAGAACATTACACGCAAGTAGAGTAGTTAGAAGGTGGCTTAACTGCCTCCTGGGGGGCGAAAATGGTAAAAATGGAAAACGGGGGTGCACACACAGTAGGTCAGGAGTGTTTTGTAAGTAGCGTGTTTTTGTTGTGGTATGAAGTTGCCTGCCTCTGCCTCGGTTAACTTGGCGTATACTTGATATACACACACATAGCAGCAGGACCTACACGTGTGTGTTGTCGTCGCGCACGCATCGATTTTTCCGTTTTCGGTGTATCACAAACTTCCTTATTGTCCGCCGATGGATTTGGATTGACTTTAAAGAGATTAGGCCAAGTAAATCCCCGCATCCAGCCCAGATATATACCACATCGCCATTCCTATCCCCATCCATATCCTTATTCATATATTCCTATCCCGCCTTCTCCAATTTCTCACCTATTCTCTCATCCTGCGGCCTCGTTGCGCTCTGCCCGTAAACATAGTTCCAATTAACTGGGATTTTTCGGGGACTCGGCACGGCAGGAAAACGTCTTAGAAAAACGCAGGAAAACCAATGTTTTGGGGCTCGTTAAAAAGTGTAGAACAAATAGGAGGGAGAACTAAACTGTGGACTAATTCACTACTAAACTACACTCGTTTTCTTTTTGGGGGTGTGCGCCTCCTTCCTCTATTTTTCTTTCTTTCCGGGGAGTTGGCCGTCCGTTCTCTTCTCGCGCTCTTTCGTTCCGAACCGTTCGAGGCGATTTTACAAACTGAAAAGGAATCCGAACAAACCGAATCAACACCGATGGCATTTTCACTCTCCGTTCTCTCTGGAGGGATGTTGATATTGTTCTTAATCGCATCGCCTTTTGGTCAACATTAGGTGCATGCGCAGTGTCTTTCTTCGTTTGCAATTTTCTTTTGCGCTGACATTCGCTTGATTGTTGCGCCAAAATGCAACACTGCGTATGAGTAATGTTAAAAATATTTTTAAAATATTTTAAAATTAAGAGTGTTTTATGTGCCTTAGAAATCAGATAAATTTTATATTAATAGACTATTTAATATTTTAATATTTTAATATTTAGTTTACCTATTGGGCTCGATTCCCTTGGCATCGATCTCCGCCAGAAAGTCAGTGGGGGCGAAACCGTGCTCGTTCTCCAAATAGACTCGGATTTTTTGAATACAATAATATTTATAACTCAGTGGAGCATTTTTGTAGTATTACATTTTTAGAAATGATTTTTATTTCTCTTTTTTAACATAAACATAATTATTTTGCGGTTATTTAGTTTTTAAATTGCTATCTAGGTTCGAACACAGTAGAACCAGAGTCCGATGTTCTGAAGACTGTCTGTAAACAAAGCAATTAAGTAACTGATAAGCTTCTACAGATTTGTATAAATTCTTGGAACTGAGTCAATTTAAGTAAGTAGCCTACTAAAGCTGCATTTACTCGCATTTATTTCCTCAGAATTATTAAAAATGCTCAAATTGTCGGGAGCTCTACTCTCAGTAAAAGTGCCAGTCCTGGAAGTCAATCGAAGGACTTGGAAACCCGATGTACCGAACATTGCTTCTCTATGATGAGAACAGTAATGGATTACGTTGTTGCCAACCAGGAAAAATGGAATACCTGTAAGCAAACCACAGAGAACAACACCCTTTCGGAACAGAACCGGATTCTAATTCAACTGGCAACCCTGCAGGATGAAGTAACCAGTGTTAAAACTTCTCAGGAATCGCAGGATATAAAACTGGACGAGATGAAGGAATCTTTTAAGAAGATAATCCCTCAAGACTTTGAGGAAAAACTGGACAGGACGGAGGCACAATTTACAGCGATTAAAAATGATGTGATATCTATGCAGATCAAGATAGACAACCATATTTTAGTAGCTAAGGAAACACAGACATCGCAGGCATCATTAAAAGAAGCTGTAGGGAATCTAAAGGCTTCTTTGGAGTCCAGTTATTCAAAGCTGGAGCGCCAGCAGGTATCCATGCAGGAATCTTTGAGGAAAATAATCGCCCAAGACTTTGAGCATAAGCTGAGTAGGACGGAGGCGAACCTAGAAAGAAAACTGACAGCAATCAAGAAAACCCTATCTTCATTAAATAGAAATCGCATTCCTCCTGGTTTCGAGCGAATCGGCGAAAGATACTTTTACATCGAAGAAGATGTCAAGCTAAATTGGACTGATGCTGAGGACGCCTGTCGTCGAATGGGTGGACACTTAGCCTCGATTCAAAGTAGAGAGGAGTTCGACGCCATCACTGCGACAACATTTTTTTGAATGAAAAGAAGTGGTGCCAAATTTAAGCAGACTTGCAAATAAAATATAAAAATTTCTTATTAAAACACATAAACATATATATTTGGGGATATCAATTTGTTCCATTTTAATAGGATTTTGATATTAACAAAATATTTTATAATTTGTAATTTAATATTTATAAAAATTATATGACAGATTTAATTATTAAAAAGACTTGACTTGACTTTTCCATTACTTGAACTTGTATAAAATAAGAAATACCAAGAATCAAGAGTCAGACATTTAATATGATAATTATTATGCTTTCCAAGAACTTTAATACAGTAATTTCCAATTATAACATGTATAATAAAAAGATCATTCCAAATAAATTTCCAATTATAACATGTATATAAAAAAGTTAATTCCAAATAAACAGAAACGTATAAAAGCGGACGCTGGAGCCCAAATATTTTAGTTCCCTCCTCGAGCTGAGCTTATCGATTAGAAAAAATCACCAAAATGTATAAACTCACGGTCATTCTAATTCTCGCGATAATTACTGGGAGTCTGAACGGATCCCTAGGAGGACCAGTGGAAGGTCCGGAGGACTTGGAAACCCACTGTAAGGGAAAGGTCTTCACCATGTTGGGAACAGTACTGGACAAGCTAGTCGCCAACCAGAATAGCGATGAGCTGGAATCCCTGCCAGAAGCTATAGCCAACGCAACGGCTTCTGTGGGATGCCAGAGTGGCACAGTTCCAAAGGATTTCACGGAATCAGCGCGCTGGATGGAGAATGCAGTCACCTACTTGGAAAGTCAAATAGCAGACATAATGGTATCGCGAAGACTAAGAATGACCTTTGAGAAAGTCAATTCGAGATACTTCTATTTCGGACACGATGTTTTGAAAAACTGGACTGATGCTGAAAGCTTCTGTGCAGAAAGGGGCGGTCATCTGGCTACGTTCCAAGACGAAAAAGAGCTGATCGCAGTTACGGCCAAACTGGATCCCGATGCTCGATACTGGTTGGGCGTCAACGATATAGCCAAAAAGGGGGAGATCAATTATCTAAGCACCGGCTTGCCGGTTTCCTATTTGAAGTGGTCTCCGGGCGAGCCCGATGATTGGAAGAAAGAAATGCACTGCGTTGTATTGGTCTATGGTAGCATGAGGGTAAACCAATGTTATCATAAAAGACGTGTAATTTGTCAAGCGGACAATGAAATTTAATTTAAAGAAAAATAGTTTTAATACAGAAAATGTCAACATAATAATAATAAAACTTATTATTCACACAGAACTTAAGTTTTTTGTTTAATTCCATAGCTAAAATGGAAGACATACTTTTATTTGATGCCCTTTGCCCACATAAAAAACCGTGCTTTCTTAAATTTATATTTTTTAAGATTTTTGGGAACGTAAGAACTGAAGTACAGAGCAGTTGTATTAAATTAGGAAAAAAGGTTCCTTATTTGGTTGGACAGATTTTAAGTACATTCTTTTAAATTAAACTATTTATAAAAATCAAATGCAATTTGCTAAGTGACGAAATGGAGAAGTGCTAATGGCAAATGTGGAAATCGGATGAGTTTCGGTCCTAGCGGAGCGGTATTTGCGTACATGAAAATGAGTATAAAATAGTAGAGCAGATCCAATATCCAATATCCAATATCCAATATCTATGCCTGCTGTTCCTCGTTTCCGTCGGCAGAGGTGTGCCACACGTGTCCCATTTCCAGGGCCTGCAGTTTCAGCATCTCCTTTTGGCTGTCCTTGGCCTGAAGGTGGAAGACACTTTGCTGGCGGGAGATTGTAAAAGATTTATTTAACTGAACCATATTTAAGAGCATGATGGATGCAAGTACTCACCTTCACCTCCTTGGTGGTCAGCACATCCATTTTGTCGTAGATGATGGCGTGCAGGCCGAGCTCCTTCAGCAGCTTGATGGTGTCCTTCGAGTTGTTGTCGTCGCCCCAGCAGAACAGCACCAAACCGCGCTCCTTGGCCAGATTCACCTAAAAGCGTCCGTAGCTGAGTGATTCACGACTCGTGAGTGGATCATGTTACCTGACTGGGATCTCGCAGCAGGTCCTCCGTGTGCGCCACAACGCCCAGGAACTCCATGGCCACCGCATGCCAGACGGCCAGCTCCATGGAGTTGCCCCTGGGGTCCAAATACTTCTGGTATTTCGTAGTCCTGCCGAGGGTTAGAAACATGACGGGATATCGATTTTGCTTGAATCTTAATATAGTACAGATATCTGGATCGAAACAACTTAGGACTATCCGCCGATTGCCGGCCTTTCGCAGGATCACATCCAGTATGCAATCGATATAGAGATTTCTATCCACCACATGCTCGAACTCCTCCTCCATTTTGCCATCCTCCAGCCGCTGGGACCATTTGATTTCGATATTGAAGCCGACATGGACATCGAGGGCATCGAGAACGTCGGCCAGCTGGGGAAAGGGCTGGTGCTCCAGCAGGTCATCGTTGTGAAACGAGCGCGTCTCCCTCGAGAGACCTTCGGCAATATGGTAGACCTTCAGTTTTCTCAGCTGCTCCAGGGTCAACTCCCGCATGGGCAGGGCCAGGAAGTCGTGCTCCTGCATGCTGCACTTGGACTTCAGCGACACGTAGATCATGAAATCGTGATAGACCACCGGCACGAGGTCCTTGCTCAGCTGGACATCGAACTCCACCATATCGGCACCATGATCGGCGGCATTCTTCAGCGAGGTTATCGTGTTCTCCCGAATCACCGCATCCTTGGCCTTGAAACTGGTGCCCGAGCCCCGATGACCCACATCCAGGCCCGTCCACTTGTTGTTCCAATACCGCGCGTAACTCACACTCATATCCATGTGGGCGCACTGCGATGAGGGCTTTACGATAAGATAGCCCAGACGCATCATTCCCAGCGGTCGATGACCCTTGGCGCAGGTGATTGGTAGCTCCAGGTTGCCTTCGGAACGCTTAAACAGATTGGGCAGCACATAGTGATAGCCCAGGTGATTCGGTGGACCATCCTCCCTGGCCACTCGGGAACTATAGCTGTACAAATCAATCAAATAGGCGGTGTTCTCGAAATCCCCGACGGTCAGGTGGAAAATGACCAGGTCACCGGGTCCGCAGTCCGTGCCGAATTGCTCCTGACGTCGGATTTCGCACTCGTCGGCACTCAAGGTGACCACCTCACTGAATGCGAAGGCCGTGGACTCGCCACCATTCTCCTTCGTGTCGTGGGTGTCATTCGACAGGGAATCCTCCGGCGGGGAAACGGGCGTCATGGCATCGCAACTGGCACTCGGAATACTCAGATTCATGGGCGTCACCTTGACCTGAATGTGCTTTCTCTTCATGCGCTGCTTGAAAGTGAAGGGGGCGTAGAAGAACTTCAACTGAGCCAGAGTCTCCTTGGTCAGCCAGCCGCGATCCACCTTCTCCTGTCCGTTTATCGAGCCAAATATATCCATGTGATTCTTGGCAGGCTGCTCGTCCAGTTCTCTGATAATTCTAGGCTGTAGGATAAGAGACTCACTTAGTTATGATATTCTATAGTCTTTACACTTTGATTCCCATACGAGTGCATACAAATCAAATCCGATTCCCCGGTTCAGCTGGATTTCTTGGTCTCTACTCGTATAGGGTCATATGGTAGATAAGCAATTAGTAAACCTGTAATTGGGTCTCCCAACGGCGGACCATCAGTTGCTCAGCACTTGGGTCCACGGCACAGACCATATAGCGGTACTCCGTGTCACAGTGACGCGGAATGTAGACCTCCCCGGTCCAGAGATTGCTATCCTCATCATCGACATCCTCCTTGGTCAGAAGAGCCGCTCCCGAGTGCTGCCAGTTTCCCAGGGCCTCGCAGTTGCCCACTATGGCCAGCTGCTCGTTGGCGGCCAGTTCCTGGTTCATCAGCACCCGAAAGGTCCAAAGTCTGTTGGTGGTTATGTCGCCGAATATCCGACGGGATCCCAACCGACCTCCGTTCTCCGAGGACGAGGGACAGCACGAAGGAGCCGCCATCGCATCCTCGTCGCCATCGTGGGAAGCCAACCAGTTCTGCATTCTGTCGGGGTCAAGAGTTCGCATTAGTAAATAAATTGTATTTTAAAATTTGTATCTAAAAAAATGTATTTTCTTTCTAGTTATAATTGTTATACACTTGTTAAAAAAGGACACATTTTAAAAAATATATCTGAACATCTATATCTCTTTTATATTCATTTTTTTAAAACTAATGTGTAAAAATATTTTTATATGTCCATTTTGTTCTTATATAAATTGATTAATGAGATAAGGAAATATTTTTTTAAAAATCTATGAACCCAAATAATTATATTTATGAATCTTAATTTGTTGGCTAAGGGGAAAAGTGAATGGTTTGTCCACCTCTCAAGTTCATTTTAAAGTGTGTGCACTGTACTCGACAGTTTTAAATGAGGGTCACAAGTTGATTATTTTATCGAGCGCAAGTAATGCCCATGGATATTAACACAGACGATTGTTTCTTATGTGCAATGCGATTGTTGTTATTCTGTTGTTATTGACCTTATCAATAAGTGACGTAAATACATCTAATCACTTACTTTGCGTGGGTGTGTGTTACAATCAAGGAAAACGAAAGCCTAAATCGCTTTGTTTTGTTTTGTTTGGTTTTCTTTTCTTATCTTCTTCCTCTTTCTAGTTTTCCACGATTTTCTTAGATTTTCCTAGCAAAACTATAACAAAAGAAAGGTGCAATCTGAGGAATCGAACGATTTTTTGGTCATAGCAGCTGTTTTTTGTACACGCATGATTTTTTCACTTCATTCAGGGGTGGGCGGTTAACTCTGTATTAATACCGATTAAGGTTGATATACTATATATTATCTGCCCGATTTTAGAGCCGCGGGGGCGTCCGATCGACTATAACTGTGAGTTGCATTATTTTTACAAGGGAAATCGGGTCGCCGGTGGGATGGAAAAACGAGTGACCGTTATGCGGAAGCCGGAAATTGCAGAATTTTAGAAAAATAAATCCTAAAGTGAATAAATCACGGTTTAGTTAACGGTCCATTAAATTATTAAAATTAATAAATTTGGTTCAAATAAAAAAAAAAACCTAAGTACAATTAAAAAAAAATTTAATTTTCCATTCAATTAGTAATATTTTAAACATTGTTCAAATAAAAAAAAAAATTAGTAAAATTAAAAAAAAAATTAATTTTAAATTAAATTTTAATTAAATTTTAAATTATTAAAATAATAAAATTTAATGAATATAAAATTTTTAGCTACATTTTATACTACAAACCTAGAATTAAAAAAAAAGTTAAAACATTTTTACGACTATTTTATTTTTTTTTTTTGCAATTTTAAATTGGTTTAAATAAATACCAACAATATAATGATGCATTTTTTTCATTTGCTTAAAAATTTGCCGTGCCCTTAAATAGTGATTTTTTTGTATTTCTGGCCACATCTTTGTGGTTTCCAGAATTTTCTGTCGATCAGATATCAGATAGAGCCGCACATCTCATTTATCCCTTAAGAATAAAAGACGTGTTTTGTATAATTAACCAACATGGAGGAACACGAAGAGAATTTAGAAACTTCAGATCTTTCCCATGAATATATATACGA
The DNA here is from genome assembly GCA_035046095.1 of Drosophila pseudotakahashii. Lineage (NCBI taxonomy): Eukaryota > Metazoa > Arthropoda > Insecta > Diptera > Drosophilidae > Drosophila > Drosophila pseudotakahashii. The sequence continues at coordinate 1,944,978 of JAWNOE010000198.1, forward strand.
CAACGATGATCTGCCCCATGAATATATATATGACAACGATGATCCGTATGTTCCGGATAAACCGGTTTTCGCGGATTTAAAAACAGGTGCTGTTGATGCTGAAAATATAACCATTTCCCGTACTATTCCTCCGTATCCACATTCATCTCGTCTTATAAATGGCAAGCGTACTTATATATACAAAAAGACAAAACAAAACACCCACAAATCCAATATGTGGCGGCAGGCTTATGAAGTGAGTATAGTTTAAAGCCATTTTCATTTTGGCGGGAAAAATTCTTATCAGCAAAACCGACCAGCCAAACAAAGAACATAAACAAAGCTTTCGATCAGTTGTTTGAAATATATATATTTTTATATATCGTACCGATTATATTTGCTGTTTAAAAAAATACCAAATATATTGTTTATAAGTTCAAAAACCTTATTTCAATTGATTGTAGATAAAGATAAATTGGGGAAAATACTTCCAGGGGCTTAAACACTTGCTCTCATGACGAGATTTGCTTATGGCATAATAATTATAATTCCTGGCGGCAACTTCAAATCATGGTGGCAATTTTGAAATTTTGGAAAAGTTTTAAATTGTAGGGTACATTTTGAAATGGTTATTTTCGGTCCCTGTTTAAAAATTGCCCTTTATTTATCTAAAATTTGCGGGTTAATAACATGCCCTTGAAAGTAAATATTTGCATTATCCCGAATGACGTAGGCAAACGGTTGGTTGGCCACAATCTCCAAGGGGGCGCTCTGTGGCGCTATAGTTGTCACTGCAGATTAAAAGTAAGCATAAATTACAAAAGTTCAGAGAGTAAAATGTTAAAAAAAATACCTGTTCCAGCCGCGGCCTCGTCGCCCTCTTCATTCACCTCCAGGAAGCCCCGTTGCCGGACTTCGTCAAGCTTAAACCTTCCATTTACTAGGCTTAAAAAGTTGGAGGTCATATCAAATGCTTTTCGGATGACCATCTAGGGGTAAACAATTTAAGTGTGACTTCACAATTTCAAGATCTCACCCACCTTCTTAAGAATATCCTTAAGGTCTGCAGTGAATTCGATCTTGAACTTGGGCAACTTTAAGTCAACCTGCATCGGTACAAAACGCTCGGAAAAGTGTGCGATCGTTTGCTCCAGTTGGGGAAGCCTATGGATTTTCTTGGGCAAAAATATGACCATGCGGAGGCTCGAATTTCGATAGGGTAGTTCGATCACTTGGGTTTCTAGGAAATTTATATACGAAACGTTGAAAATACCGGACACCTGCATCATTTGAACGGGTACTCGTTTCTTATCACTTATTCGAAAGTCGGCCTTTTTTGTAAGTTGAGGATTAAACTTGAGCTTCCACTGTCCCTTGAAGTAAACAGCACTCAAGATCATTGCAGTTAGATTAGTTGAAAAGTCGCTGGGTGCAACTAAATCTTTGATCTTGCCGTTTGTCTGTTGATCTACCCAAGTATTTACAATCGATGATGCATTTTCCGGATTTCTAAAACTGATGGTCTCAGCTTGGGCCTTGAACGAATCTTTAACCACCTGATTATAGCTCGGAACTAATTGATAACGATCGGCGATGTATATTCGATTCGCCAGATGAATAATGGCCACCTTTTCGCGTTCTTCAAGGTTCGTCAGCACTTTTTTATACTTCCTAGCCACCTCCTTTTTATCGTAGGACAGATGTAGAGTGTTTTTTATTTGTTGGGCCGACCTTCCCTCACCTCCTATAAATATCATGCTCAAGGCCATTTCGAGAAAGAGCGGCGAAGAAATGATATTTCTGCTTGGATTATTCCTGGCTAAATTCTTGTAAAACTCATCCGTAAATGGACCACTTTTGTAAAACTCATTCGAAAATATACCATATTTGACGAACTCATCCGTAAATCGACCAGACACCGAAACGGCCAAGAAAACCAGAGCTGAGAAAAAGCTATTAATTTATTTTCACATTTAATTTACTAACCATCGCCGTTTACCGAAATATCTCATTTTAAACTTGGCTGTGAACTAAAGATCACATTTACTACTTATAAGTTATATTTAAATTAAATTTGCTACGTAGATTAGCAATGGGGCTTTGTAATACTATCTGAAAAATTTGGTTTGTAACGCGTTAGGTAAGGAAAACTCTTATTTACTTGGAAAAGTCTTTGGCTTCAGCTGTTCTTATATTATCAAATAGTTCAGAAATAATTACATTTTACATTTTTTTAATATTTTGTTCAATTCAATTAGAATATGTTCTTTTTTTTGTTACCCTAACAATTGTTGTTTTTTTTTTAATTTTCTTTTTATTTTCATTTAAAACAACGGTTTTAACGTTTAAATTTAAATAATTGCCGCCATTTACTGCCTCTTTAAAGCAGTTGAATTTTTCCCCCGCTATTTTTGGTCTTTTACAAGCAGTGTTTTTGGTATTTGAATTCCAATTGTTAGTATTTTTTCGTTTTTTTGAAATGACAAATGAAAGTACTACACCGTGGCAACGCTGGCCTTAAACAGCTGTTTTGTTTTGGCGGGAAAAACGACTTCCCGAAATTTGTTTACAATTTCCACGATTCTCTGCCGGTAATTCGCAGAAAATCAAAATGGATCAGTATCCGGATGAGAACGAGGAGTTCGAGCTGCAGTACCAAGATGAACTGGAGCTGCTGGAGGATTTGCCGGACGAGTTTGCACCCAGTACATCGAAACAGGCGGCTGCGAAACAAAAGGAAAACCGGGCGCCTCCTTTGCAGGATGTCTCCCGCTTGGGTAACTCCACTCTGGGATCGCCCCAGCTGTCGCAGATAACCTTTGGATCGAGTCACTTGGGAGTGGAGGATGGGGAGACAGGAACTGCAACCGGAGGCCTTGTTAATCGTCGACTTTTCGGGACTCCTAAGGGACCACCGGTGGGCAGGGGATGCTCCACGCCCTTCCAGCGAATGCCCGCCATCCAGGAGCTGGAGAGCACCCAACTAACTAGCCGGGGATTTGCGCAGGAAAAGGAGAACCCCGCTGCCTATGAACTCCAGGAAGTGGGTCTCAAAAACGTGAATAAGCGGCGTTTGGAGCGAGATCTCTTTGGGGACATAGATGACCTGTTCCACGAGTCCTACGAGGATCCGCTGGTGAAGAAGGCCCGCACCGAGGAGCAGCGGGATCACGAGGCCATCGACAAGATCCTGGAACTTAGGCGCAAAATGCGAGAGTCCAGCAAAACGCTGCGAAAAGATGATGTGCGTCGATTAAAAGCGCTCCACGACTTCAAGATGCGCAATCTCTCCTATGAGATACCCAACTGGCCCTTTCTGGCCATCCAACGCAGCGATCTGGAGCGGATCTACGTGCGTTTTCACTCCGAGGACTACGAGCAAAGGCAGCTGGACATGATAAGCGCCCGGGGCGAAGTGGTTGGCAGTCTGCTGGGCGAGGCGAAGGAGAAGATCTGGCAGGAGGCCAGCGAAATAGTAAGTATTACTGTTTCCCTTAAAAACCGATTAATAACAGCCGTTATCCCTCAGGTTCTCAGTCGCTTGGAAGTCGAAAAGGAAGCAGATTTAACCCTCGTATCCACCGATTCCTCGGAACACCAAACCGATCGCCTTTGGGTGGACAAGTACAAGCCGCGGAAGTACATTGACCTGCTGTCCGATGAGATGACCAACCGCAGTCTGCTCTACTGGCTGAAGATGTGGGACAAGATCGTCTTTGGCAAGGCCTTTCACAGCAAACAGGAACAGGAGGCGGTGGCGGGAGAAGGAGGAGCCGCTAGTGGAGCGTCCAATAACCAGCTGAACAGCTTCAATAAACGCACAGGGAAATTCGAGTCCAATGGCGGCTGGCGGCAGCGCAAATCGCGACAGGCACTCAACACAAATGTGGATGCCTTGGGCAGACCCATGCAAAAGGTGGCCCTGCTATGTGGTCCTCCGGGTCTGGGAAAGACCACTCTGGCTCACACGATAGCCCGACATGCTGGGTATAATGTGCGGGAGATCAACGCCTCCGATGATCGCAGTCCAGAGGCCTTTAAGTTGGCCCTGGAGAATGGCACACAAATGTCTTCGGTTTTAAATGAGGACAAGCGACCAAATTGCATAGTTCTAGGTGGGTAAATAACTATTAATATTGCCTCATACTGTATTTATCCCCTATTTTAGATGAAATCGATGGCGCTCCGCGGCAGTCCATTGAATACCTCGTCAAATTCATCAGCGATGGCATCTACAGCAAAGTCAAGGCCAAGGGCGCCAAGGCGGAGCACAACATTCTCAAGCGACCCATCATCTGCATCTGCAACGATGTCTACGATCCTGCCCTGCGACCCCTGAGACAAGTGGCCTTCGTGGTCACCTTTCCGCCCATCGATGCTGCGCGTCTGGCGGAAAGGTACTTCATCTATCTATATCATATACAAATGATATCCCTTTTAAATCCTTTTGTAAACCATCTTTCAGGTTAGTGAAGATTGCCTACAGGGAACAGCTAAAGACAGATTTTGGTTCACTGATTGCCTTGGCTGAGAAATCCGGAAATGATGTGAGAAGCTGCATTTCATCCATGCAGTTTTTCAAGTGAGTAATCCTAAAATATTTATTAACTGTTAAACTAATTCTTGTTTATTTTGTAGTGCCCAAAAGCACAGTTTAACTTTGCAAGATGTGCTGAATAATAATCTTGGTCAGAAGGACAGACATCAAGGACTTTTCGCTGTGTGGGATGCCATTTTCCGAGTGGGTTTTCGTTTTGTTTTTTAATGTAATAGTTTATTAATTTTTTTTTTTTTTTCCAGATACAACGTCCGCGAAAAACCCTTCAAACCGACGCCAATAAGATTGATGAACCCGGCCAGGTGACAATGACCAATATGTCGGTGACCACACGAGTTCGCAATGTTCTAGATGTTGTCCACTCCAGTGGGGATTACGAAAGGTAAGCCTAACTTTTTAAAGGAAATAAATATTAGGATCTTAGACTTAAACCGTTGCTGAGCGACAAATGTAAGAAAATTACCTTGCAAAACTAAAATTAATTTTTTGATCACCTTATTACATTTTGAATTTCTTATTTTCTTTTTTTTAATTTTGTGTATGTAAATTGTTAATTTTTAATTTAAACTTCTTGTAATTAAATTTACAAATTATGTACTATACTTTTTCAAACTTTTTAATATTAAAATTATTTTTAATTCTTCGTATGTAATGTTATTTTTAAAATCATTTAAAAAATACAATGTGCTAAGGTATAACTTACTATTTACTTAATTTAATTACTTTATTGCTAAATTTAATACTTAATTTTGAATTAATTCTTTATTAACTTGATTTCCTTGATTCTGCAGACTGACCCAGGGCGTTTACGAGAACTACCTGCAGCAGAAGATGCCCGATCCCAACTTTACGGGCGTGTGCGATGCCCTCAAATGGTTCTGCTTTACGGATACTGTGCAGCATCAGATTAGCAGACAGCAGAACTACAGTGTGTACCCGTACCTGCAGTACGGCTTTGTCGTCTGGCACCTGCTGTTCGCCACACTGGCCTGGCCGAAAATTGCATTTCCCACGCGTGGCTTTGAGGTGAGGTTCTGTTCTGGAGAAGGTTCTGAAAAAGAAACGATGACGATGGCGATGAGATGAGATGATGGCCCCGGGCCACATTATTTCTTTTCATCGCAGCGAGGCTGCAGCGCAGGCTGCTTCTTTGAGGCAGGCTCATGATTTATGCAGGCGTCATTAGCCGGGGCAAACATCCCCGGCCAAAGGCCTGTGGAAAGTGCATAATCAACACAATCAAGCCATGTAATTTCTTGTCCATTATGTGCCTCAAATGCAATCACAAGATTAATGAGGCTCGTGCATAGATTTGCGTCATGTTTAGAGACCACAGACCAACAACCCCTATTTTGCTTTCTATACTCGTGCAGCTCCAGCAGAAGAGCACCAACCAGAGGAACATCTTTCAGGCGCTGTGCAAGGGTGTCACCACCTCGGCTCTGGGCGTGGGTCAGGGCAGAACGCTGCTCCTCGATACGGTGCCGCTGCTGAAGAGGATCCTATCGCCCCAGTTGCGCTCCGTGGCGGTGCAGTTGCTGTCGCCGAAGTGAGTAGACCTAGATTATCCTAGAACATTCATTTAAATCCCTCATTAATTGCTTTTCAGGGAGCAGCAGGACTTGCGGCACACCATCGAGGTGATGGTTGATCTCGGCCTGACCTTCGTGCAGGTCAAGTCCCAGGAGGGACACTATGTCTTCCAAACGGAGCCAGATCTCGATGCACTCAGTGCCTTTCCAGGTGAGTCCATAGTATAAGATCGAAAACCCATCAATAACTAATTTCCTTATTACTCTAGGTTACTCTGGCCTGACGCTTCCCTACTTCAGTCGCCAGTTGATAGCCCGTGAGGTGGACCTGGAAAGGATTCGACGAGCTGCCCCCAAGGGAGGTGCACCTTCAGCTCCCGCTGCCAAAAAAAAGGCTTCGGCTGCTGCTGCAGCTCAGCTGCCCAATCATTTGCAAACATTGAAGCCGAAGCCAATTTCGGCGCCCAGTGTGCACAGTGCACCCAAACAGCAGGTGAATTTGCGAGGATTTGCATGCCTTGCATTTACTTAGCAGCAATTTACTTGCAAATTTTCACCACTCACCAAAAATGCGCATATGCTTCGGGTGGACCAACCTGAGTTTATTTTCCCTCATCCCCCAAATTGTTATTCCTTTGCCCTTTTTGCTAAAGCTCTTTTTCTCTCGGCAAATCCTCGAAAAGCTAATAACCCATAAGGGGATTCCAGCGGCATTGTCATTGGAATCGTAATGTGGGATCAAAGCAAACGATCATTTATTGCCCATCTTAAGCGAAAGCGACTGAAGCAGCTACCTTATGCTTATCTTTATGGGGGTATTTACTTGGTTTTTCTTCTTTTCCTTGCCCAGACAAATTTGTTGTACTTACTTTAAGACATTTACAAATATTTACTTACTTTTTAACTTACTGTTTTATTATACACCTATTATTTTCAGCTCACTAAGGACTTTTTTGGCCGCATAACTCACAAATCAAATTCTAAAAACTCAGCAGAGGAAGGTAAGTCTCTTAAATCATTAAAATATTCTATTTTTTTAACATTGACTTCATCTTACAAGCCAAAACCGATGCTATCGTGAAGAGTCCCATTTGGTATCGCTATAAGGAGGGTTTCAACAATGCCGTTCGGAAGGATGTTCACATACACGAACTACTTTAACTTAAGTCCCTAATATTATTTATTTAAAAATAGTATAACTAAAGAAATTAAATATATAAGCAGAAAAGTTGTTGTACTGTGAGTGAACTTCAATATGAAATCGTTCTCTTATCGCACTTTATTTTTGAAATAATTTATCTCGACCTTGTGTGTTGAAATTTTCGCATCCGTGTCAGTTCAAAATTTATCTCATAAAATGGGTTTAATGTTTTAGGGAAAGTTGTGTGGAATAATATAATAATGTTTATTAAAAACTCAATTTAGATTGAGATATATAAGAATATTTTGTTTTATAAGTCATTTTTTAATTTTTTTATTTAAATGTACTCATTACTTTTAAAATCTCCATTGACTCACATTAAAAAGAAAATTTACTTCATTACGCGACACATCCGGTTGACCCACCGAATGAACTAGATCTTAAAAAACACAACTAGATCAAATGACTTCCGAAACCAAAGAGAACCGAGACTCCACATTTGCAGGCCTTTAGAGTGTATTACACATGATTGTTGTTAGTTGGCTGGGCTTTCCTTATCGCGGGATTCAGTGGGCATGGGTTGAGCTCGGAGAGTGCTCCCGAGTGCCTCGCTTACTCAGTTGCCCGCCGCCCGTCCAGATGTCTCGACCTAAACCCGCGTCGGTGGTGCTATCGCTGCTGTTGGTGGTGCTGCTGATGCTCGTCCACCACCACCACCGCACAGATGCCCGATTCGTGGCCTCTGGTGCTCCTCTGATTCCCAGTGAGTAGCCACTTTGACTGGGGTGTCAAAGAAATACAAAGGGATTGCCAATCTACCCATAGATCTCAGATTTTGTATTATTGAAAGTAGTTTTTATTAATAGAGGTCGGATTATAAGTGAAATCATTTGTTCAACCTCTGATTTCCCGTGTTACTTCTTTGGTTACAAATTTTTAGCTTAGGATCATGGGAAAACTGGTGATTTAAAGATGATTTTACATATATGTAATATAACATTTGACATTACAAATGTTACAGATTTTCCTTTTCTAAGTAAATATAAAAATATATTGTGTTTTCCCTATTTAATCACTAGGTATTTGCAAAAAACCTCCTCCAAGTTCCGAGGGAGTTTGTGCCACCGAAATCGAAGGATACTATTACGAACCGAGCGATCTGGATTGCAAGATCTATAAGATTGGCGCGTGCCATGTGGAGAGGGGCCAGAGCTTTGGGAGCCTGCAGGATTGCATTTCCACCTGCATCCATGGGCGCAGTCGAAATCATGACTATTATGTGAACGCATAACATAAATAAATATGTAAAATACGTAAACAAATGTTCGAACGAAAGAATGAATGAGTTTGAGTCGATCAAAGCAAACAAACTGCGTCGAAATGCTTAATCTCAGCTCGATGTCAATCATCCGCTCTGTTGACCTGTGACGTAATTGTTTTTTTTGTTCGTTTGTCGCACTATCAAAACGTGTGAGAAATCCATGATTATGGGCTGTTGGCTATTAAGTCTACTTAGTTGAACATTGAAACGCCGCTTACGTTGGCCTAATCTTCTGATGCCCTGCAAAAGAACGAGTCTTATATGCTAGTTATAAAGTTCAGATTGGGAAAATTGTGTTTAACTCTACAGATCAGCAGATAGTGAAAATTTTATAAAAATATATTGCGATATTATATCACTTTAAAATTAAAATTATAAAATTGTGTTGAAAATTAACATTTTAGGGTTTTGTAACCTATTTAAAATTGAGTAATAATTTAAAATTGTTAATAATATTAATTATATGCCCGACAAACAACAGTGCTCGTTAGTTTCACCTCAATATTTCCCTGCAATTAAATGTCATTGAAGTTGATTAAGCTCCTGATAACGATTAAGCTATTTTCCCAGGGCATTCGCAGTTCGTTGCGTATACGTCACGATGGCCGTATCTCCTTGCTCCGCACGTCTTAGCCTTCTGCAACAGGCACTCGCCGGTTTTAGCCGGAATGAGAAGAGAGTCAACCCCCAGTATGATCACCATCCCCCATCATCATCAACATTATCGATCGCACATGCAAAATCGCAGAGAGACGGCGTAGGGTCGAGTTTTCGATGTCGATTGAAGTCTTATCAAACGAAATACACAGGAAGAACGTTTAATTTAAATTTTAAATAAAATAGCTTTACTCCTCAAATTCAAAAATTAATTCTGAAATTTTAATAAAATTAAATAAAATATTTTGACTAGTGTTTAAAAATCGAGGTATTTTCTGAAACTATAAATGTTTGGAATTCTTCCGAGTGTAAAATGTTTTTCTCTCACCAGAATCCAAATCAGTGGCAGAGCTGTTGGCAGAGCCATTCCGATTACAAATATGTGCCTTGGATGGCTTTTGTTCGAGGTTTCAAGTCGAGTTCGCAAACTCGCCGTTTAGTCAGTGACCAAGTGTGTGGTGAACCAAATCCGTTTCAGTTTCTTTCTGCCAATTAAAACGGGGCATACAAAGTCCAAGCAAAGGAGCATTAGAAGTATCTATCTATCCGGAGTAATCCCCATCTGTGCATCACGAATCGCAACAAAGAATACATTTTTTCGGCTGGGCTCCTGCACTCTAGATGAACTTTGCAGATCGACGAGTATAAACACCCATAAAATCGAAATTCATTGGAATAAAAAAGTACAAAGAAGCAAGTAAGAAAGAAAAGCAGACGGATCGGCCGATCATCTGTATACTAGAGGCTTTCAATCACTGTGGAATCGGACACATTCCGTACTGCCTTTTATTTATGGCGACGAACGACTGCTGCGCATTTGTGTTTGTCCTGAACCAGATTGACATCATCGGTGCCAGAGAGCAAAGTAGATCTGCAATACAGAGCTGACTAAAGTGAGGAGCAGTCCACGAAAGTCCAGAGGAACTATAATTTTAAATACTATTAAAAGTATTCCCGAAATGGCCTGCCACAGTCAGTTGAGGTTGACCATTTGGCTTTGTGTTACTGTGGCCATCATCCTGGATCAGCGATTCCCCGCAGAGGCTCGCGTGCGTAAGTATTCATGGAACATGGGTTTGTCTGCCAAAAATGATTAATTAATAATCTCTTAGAGGATAATACACTTTGAAAATTTCTTATCTATTTTTGTTGCTCTATCTTTCAATGTCAAAATCCTTGGGGCAATGACTTCAGTAGATTGGTTACACTTAAAAACTGTACTGAAATTCTTAGTACGTCTATTTTATATAATACCAAGAAGAGTTTTCCAAAAATGTCATAAATTTAAAGACAAACTTTCCCATACAAACATAAATATTCCTCTTACTCATTGATGGAATATTTACTTAGACTGTTTTCTCCGAAAAAAACCTTGATGAATGGAAAAATGACTAATAATATTTTGTGGAAATTTTATTTAATAACTAAATCAAAAAATAAATAACATATATTTCATTTTCTAAGCTTTTTAATGAGTTCATGCATGTGATATAAAATTATAATACTAATTTCCACTTTCGCTTTCCAGGAGATGCGTGCCAGATGGTGCCCAGTACGAATGGATTGTGTGGTCCCACAACCGTGGGAATCTATTATGACCCGGAGACGCAAAGGTGTCAATATAAGGGCTGCGGCAACAAGAGGCTCTTCGACACCCTTGAAAATTGCGACAAGATTTGCAACAATCCGCGACACGTGAAGCGCCGCAATCAAGCGAAGGCCAATGAAACTTCGCATTAAAAGCATTAAATATAATGTAATAGAAAATAATAAAATAAAATAATATTATTTTTTAAGTAAAATGAGCCAAATAAAAAAAGGATGGTTTTATCTGTAGAAGATTAGATTTACCTAACTTATCCTTTGTACATTTACGCATCACGTGAACTTTACGATTATTCATTTTTTTTTCTCTCTGTTCACATGAATTCACAAAAAATGTAAATATATCAGAAAATGTATGACTCCTTTTTGTTTTTTTTCTGGATGTAAAAATTTAAAAAAAATGTTGAAACATCTTAAAGTTGTGTAAAGCCTAAATCTTCGTAAATTATGTATAACTAAAATTAGAATTTAAATTCCAAGTGTTAGAATACAAAAGATTCCTTAAGATTAAATGAATAATCTAAGACTATAATTGTTAATAATACAAAATCGAATCTATAATATGTAATAATAACATTTTTAATGTTTTTAAGTATACTTTTATTTCACTTTAACATATTTTTTGTAACGATTGTTGACATTTTGGTTGCAATTGTTTAAATATCACGGCAGTTGAACTCGCACTCGGCTTTGGTGCTGAATCGGTTGTCATTCCCGCCACATCCGCCGTAGATGAAGGGTTCGCAGTGGCGCTTTATGGGATTGTATGCATAGCTCTCCACATATCCGAAGCACCGGCCACTGATCATCGGCTGTAGGCACAATTTCACTTGAAAGATATCATTGATTAGTATGGCGAACGCTATTTATCGGTGGAATTACCTCTCTTGGAGGCCGCCTCTGAATGGTGTGGTATCATCAGGAGGAGGCCAATAAGAAGCCATTGCCAAAAAGCCGGCATCATGTCATCTAAGTAGAGTTTGTGATCCACCGATCCACTTGTCTTCCGCCAATAATCAACCGTCACGTTCTTGGGCCAACAACTCACTGAACCGGGCTCTCTCAGCATTGATTTCTGTGTTTACAAATGCCTTCAAATGCTCATACCCGTTTATAATTTTGCTTTTGCCAATATTCAACATTGACCAAGTTAGCAGGTGGGAATTGCGAAGGCCAAAACGGAAAAAGAGTTACCTACATCCTAACATTACTATTTTTATTGTTATAAAATCAAAAGATAAAATTTAAAAAGACCCTTTTATTCAGAATATAATTGTTATTTAAAATTGGTACTCATAAAAACTTAATTATATGTTTAAAAATTATATTTATATTCATATTTCTCAACGCATAAGAAAAATAATTGTTGCTAGAAATTAGCCGATTAATTCTTACCATAAGAATTGAATCTTACAACAGAATAAATCACGATGGGTGGGTAAAACGAAACTCCCCATAGGATACCCTACACTCGCTCTCATATACAAAAAACTACGCTCGCAGAGATGACGTAAAAAACAACATGTTCCGCATATCAATATAGCAACAAAAACAACAACAAAGCGGCTCTGGCAATACCTAAAAATCAACTACCAGTGTGCGAAGTGTATAGATTGACAACCAGAAACGCGATTTCAATTTCAATTTAAGTTTCGCTTTCAACTTGCCAGGGAATCCAGTAGAATTGCCACTAAATATATGATTTATTTATTAAATATAGCTCAAATTATTATTTTATTTTTGGTTTAAATAGTAATTGTAACTACGCCAAGCATTCATTGCAATCGCTCCTTTTGTCGAAGAATTTTCCCCGAGCTTCACAGCCTTTCATACTCATGGAAAAGCAGCTTCTCTTCGGCGCACTGTACATATATCCGTGAATGATCTTATTGCAGGATCCTGAGGTTCCACCCTTTTGACCACAACGGACTTAGGAATAGTAGATAAAAGCGTTTAGATATATTTGAAGTCCTTTAGTACTCAAATACTTACCAAGCGCTCCCATGATAAAACCAAAAAGGGATACAAATAAACAGGTCAAATAAAATATCTGCATTTTAAATGTGATTTTGAAGCTGATTTACCGACTATTTGTTTTATACTCACAACATTTATTTATATACCTTATATATTAGCCGAGTCTAATGCAATTTATTTTGGCTTTAACCCATAATATTTTAATTTTAATGCTTTAAAAAATATTTCTTACAATGTAGAGACAATATTTCACTATTTAATTTATTCTCCATTATTAAAATAGCCAAGTATTTGGATTTTCCCCGATTTTCGAGTAACAAACTGCTCGGCTGTGTCACTAATTTAGTAATTAAACGCAGCTGAGAACGAGGGACAATTAACGTCTGGCGCTCAATTATTTGAAGCAAATTAAACAGTTAACTGAATTGTCACCCCGCACACCTGACATTTTGGCCACTCAATCAGAATCAGACCCAAAATGTTCGACCCTCTCACGTGTGTGTGCGAATGAATGGGCTAATGAATAAATAGCACGGCAGTTTGACAGTTGTCCCCAAACTCCTCGAGTTCCTCGGGAGCATTGGAATTATCGTTACATCATCATCGCCGAGCGATAATTCAATTTGCACTGCGAATTAACACCTGCCATCGTTTCTGATTCGGCTTCTCCTGTGCTGACCATCTTGTCTTGTCCAGCACTTTGGCCCTAATGTGGCTATAATTATGGTCCTTGCCCAGAACTTTAGTCCTTTCCCATCCTGTCAGCACACAATGCAACTTTAATGAGCACTGTGTGGGTGCCATTCATATTCATATAATATCATATCTTGCTCTCTGCAAAATGGACATATTACCATGGCCCTGAAAGTCGCATTTATTATGCAAATTGTTTGCAGTTAATGGCTCTGTTTAGATTGCCACATGGGCAGCTTGAAGTTTGGGGAGCACAAGGGTGAAAATGTCATATATTTCATATGTATGTTGTTTAAGAACTCAGAGAAATAACACAGAACATTCTATAGGAAAAAGGGATTTTTCGTTTGTCCGAATTCTAATTTTTAATCTGTTGAATGATTTTTCTAACAAAAATTTAACTTTTTTCGTATTTATTGTGAAAAAATCAAAGAATATTTTGTCTGTGCAATTCAAGATGTAAAACCTTATTCTTTGCAATATGCTTCACAGTCTAATTCACTACCGAAGAAATTGCCACCACCTATGCATGAAACAGAGGTCAAAATACACCTATTTTCCTGAGGTAAATAAGTATAACCGCTAACCGACGAGGCACACGAATGTATGGAAAAAGCTTTCTCACCGCAGAGGGCTAAAATAAAGAAATATTTTAAAGCAGTTTACAAATGTTTTTCTTTTAACACTTACGATCTTTAAGGGCCATGGAAAAACTGAAATAGCTTAATAATAGAAAGGCAATGGAGATTGATTTCATTTTCAGTTGACTTGAATTAACTAATAATCCAGACCAAAGGGGGAAAAGGTTTTTATAGAGTTTGTTTTAACACCCTTCACTAATATAATTCGTTCCAGTCATTAACAATAACAATTTTTGGGTTCCTTCAGAAAATTTTAAACTTTATAAAGTCTTTTATACAAATTTTTCAACGGGAAAAAAATAGTAAAATTAGGTAAATTTTTAGTGGGAAATAAATGGCGAACATTATTTAATTTTATTCCTTAAAAATGCATAAATAATTTGCATATAAAAATATATTATTCTTTGCATATTGTTTCACACTTAGTTGTACTACGGAAGAAATTGCCACGCCCTCGGCAAAAAGCAAAAACATAAAGACACTTATTTTCTTTAGGTAAGTAAGTGAAACCCCAGGTCAACACTCTACACCTTCCCCTAGAAATAACTTTAAGACCGCAGACGGCTAAAAGAAATAAATGTATTATAGTAGAAAATGTTTTTATTTTAACACTTACGATTTTTTAGGGACATGGCAAAACTAAATAAGGTTATCAATAGAAAAGCAACGAAAATTGATTTCATTTCTTGAGAATTTACCACTTCTTTCAGTTGACTTGATATAACTAATAATCCTGACCAGTTGGGGAAAGGATTTTATAGATCTTACTAACACCCGTCACTAATGAAATTGGTCCAAGTCAAAAAATTATACCAATCCACCAGCAAACAAAAATTATAATTTATTTTCTTTCATGAAGTAGAGAATGATTTTATATAAGCTGTATAACGTTAAGTTTTTCCGTAAAAATTCACCAATTGAAAAAAATCATACAGGATTCACTTGATCGAATTTCTTATTCCTTACATTTATTTTCACATGCAAATAAGGTATTGTAAAAATTGCCACTTCCTTTGCATCTAGAGAACGTATTAACACACTTATTCTCTATAGCTAAATAAGTAAAACCGTAGTCTAAGCCTTCACACGACCCAGCGGAAATAACTCCGGAGCCGCAGATGGCTAAAAGATATAAATATATTTTAGAAGAAAAGGTTTCTATTTTAACACTTACGATCTCTTAGGTGCACGGCCATGGCAAAACCAACTAAGGTTATCAATAGAAATGCAATGTAAACTGAATTCATATCTTGAGAATTTACCACTTCCTTCAGTTGACTTGCAGTTACTAGTAGCCCAGAACAAATGAAGAAGGGTTTTTATAGAGCTTATTTAACACCCGTCACTAATGAAATTGGTCCCAGTCAAAAATTATACAAGTCCATCAGCAGAAAAAATATGTTAATTAATTAGGTTCCATGAAAAGGGAAATATTTCTCAAAAGCTCATTCTGTTTCAGATGAAGTAATGTTATTCAAAAAAATGTTCCTTTACTAAACATACCATACATTTTAATGCATGTTCTGAAGTTTACAATACCAAATAGAGTTAAAAGTAGAACTGTTTAGTTTTATTGTGTGCTTACGACTGCGAATAATATGTATTGATTTAAAATTTATTTTAAAACTTAAAAACGAATTCGTTTTCACTAGTTTCTGTATGCTGGATTATCCTTGCATTTCGCTTCGCATTCATCTTTGCTGCTGAAGTGATTACCATTTAGCAAGCAACCCTGCCAGAATACGCATTCATTTTTAACCTTCATATAGGAGTAAAGGGTCATTACTTCCAAACACGGTCCTTGGACGAACGGTTCAAGATGACAAATTACTATGAAAACAGGAGGTATTAATACAATCGAGTTAATCATTCTTTAGAGTACTCACTGTCTTTGAAGCCCCGTACCAAACCCAGCGTTGCAAATACTACACAAATGATTATAGCTTTCATCCTAGAATTACGAATAAGTGATACTGAAGCAGCCTCAAATAATATCGGATAATACATTTTATGGATTCGCATTTCTCTGTATTATCCAAAACCAATTTAATTATACATGACAAAGGGCAAATTGATTCCTTCTTATTTTAAAATAAATAAGAAATTTGTTGCGTAGCTTTTTGAGTCGTAAAAATCATAATGTCTATAATTTATAAGCTCTTGGAAATTCCTTATAAATAATACCGGGAACCGTTATTGCAATTCTTAATAATTAATATTTTGTTCTGCGCTATTCCAGGAAATTCTGAGAATTTCTAAGTAAAGTCCGGCTCTCAAAATTAAAGATAACAAAGATGGAGACATTTGACCCAAATATTTTGGGAAAATACAATAAGTAAACATTTTTAGTAATTAAGCCATATATTTTTTTAAATATATGCTACAGAAATGCTTTTTGATCTTAGTTCCATTATATATAAAGTTATGCCTCTAATCAAAATATATTTTGTAGGGAAGATGATAGATTGCATCACAAAAAAAAAGGCAATGTTCCTAAGAAATTAAGGAATTCCACTGCCGTTGCAATTGTATTTTAATTTTAATAATTATTATTAGTTTGATTTAAAATGTACAATAAACATTCATACGTTTCTGATGAACTATGAAACTAATTAGTTGCAAATTCAGATTAAAGTTGTAAATGTTTTAATCCAAAATCATAAAGATAAAGGATATTACATTTTGCACTCATTTTCACAAAGCTTCTTGGTTGTGAACCTATTCTCGTTGCCACCACAGCCGCCATAAGAGAACTCCAGACATTCATTTTTATCGGCATGATAAGAATACCAATTCGTATAATGTGCACAAGACACAATCATTCCAAAGCCATCGACAGCAGGTTTTTGTTGACAGACGTCTAAAAAGCCGATATATTTTGGTTTTTTACATAATGTCAAAAATTCTTACCATATGATAATCCCTCGTTAACGAAAGCTATTATAATAAAATAAAAAAATACGATAACGGACCTCATAGCCTCGTTAAAGGCTATATTTTTCACTTGACTAGAATCGATTGAAAATTTTAGAGATGTAGAGAACTATACATACTGGTTTATTAAATCGTAATGAAATGCTTTGATGTATGTGACTAATTTTAAATAACCCTGCAGTTATGTTTCTTATAAAAAGGAGAAACCTTTCCAATTTGAGTTAAGCTTAGAAATATTTATTTTTTATAAAAAGAAAATATGAATATTATTCATAAAAATATTAATAATATGGACTTAAAATTTATTTGTATTTAAATACTTTAAATGTTAAAAAATCAAAAGGTGCAAACTGGTGTATTATTTTTAAAGGTAAATAAAATATTATTCATTAGTTTTTTTTTAAATTGAGGTTTTCTTGTTTATTTCTTTTTATTTTTAGCTTTCTATAAAATTATAGGTTATTGCATCTGTGAGTAAGTATGAATGTTAATATTCAGTGTGATCTGTTTGCTTTGTTTAAATCAGATAATTAATCTCGCCTGCGCTCAACACGTCGTATGCGCAATTCGAGCTAAAAACTCACACATGGATGGGCAGAGAGTGAGCAAGTGATTTAATTTGAACTCAACTCGTCGGCTCAAGCCCAGCATATAGAACTAGAATATAGAACATTCGGCTCAGTTCAGTTCACAGTCGGTGCTTATAACGTTCAGTTATCAGGTTTCACACTCAAAATGCTACTACGGATGACCCAGTTTCTTTGCCTTGGAGCACTTTTATTGCTAAGCCTTATGCAACTTTCGCAGGCCGTGGCCACACCCAATAATAACAACAATAATATCAAACCGAAGCCTGTGGCTCAGGTGCAGCCAGGAAATCCGACTGGAAATAAGCCCGCGATTGCCACAACCACAATTAAGCCACAGAGATTAGTGCAAGGTAAGTTTATTTATGGAATTATCATTTCAAAGAAAATTCATTTCTTTTATATCTGAACCCTTCTTCTATAGATCCCAAGTGTCTGCAGCCCTTGGAAGTGGGCCCTTGTCGGATGAATCTAGAGAGGTACTACTACAACAAGGATAAGAAGGCCTGTGAAACCTTTAAGTACGGAGGATGTCGAGGCAACGACAATCGTTGGGGATTCCGGCAAACTTGCGAAGAGGCCTGCCTCCCTAAAAAGTGATCAAACGATGGCGATCTAAATATTAGAGATTGTCTAAACAAATTTAAAAAGCTTCATGAAATTATTTTTAGTTAAATCTATAATTCGCTTTTACGATGAATGAAAATTTAAACACATATATGTTATTTAATATTTGTTTATGCATTTTAAAATGAATTTTTTAAACGTAAATCTCTTTTTAAAATTTATATTCTTCTATAAATCTATGGCAAGTTATATACTGACTAGGACCACGGATCAATATAAGTTTACTGAATGAAATACTTTTATTTTTTCGGATATTATTGATAAATGGTTTAAGGGTTTTATTTCAGATCGATAAAAACTATATACTTCCAATCATTAGCAAAGTGGAGAGAGCTGCTTAATAACTAGATTAAGAAATAAACGCCATTGATATTTTGTTCATCAAAATATTTATTTGCATGTGAAAGCTATTTAACATTATGTTTCCATTTTTAAATACAACAGATTAGACAAACACATAAACCATTTAATTAAACATTTATCTAGTTTATGGGTACTTAAGTTAGATTCCCATTCCGCCATATGAACGTGATGTGGTTTGCTAAAACTATAACACCGATCCGGAAACAAGTTGGAATATGAATTAATGGTCAGCATTATGATTGAGTCACCTGGTGCGTTGAACTGCAACCGAAGGTTGGGCCTACGATAGCTTCTCGAAAGCTGACGGTGCCAGGTGGATATGGATATAGACTTATAGATATGGATAGAGACGTCAGAGAGGCACCGCTGTGATTTACAGGCGACGTCGAATCAGTTGGACAAACAAGCTCCCGCTCCGATAAATAAGATACACAAAAAGAGGCAAAAACGGTGGTGTGTAAAAACCCGAACGATTCGACTACGTGAGTGCGGGATCAGTTCGAACGGATAGTATTTAAGCCTCACTACTCCGACGATCTGAATTCATTCGTAGCCACTCAACGGAATCGAAATGTGCTTCAAATATAGCTTTAGCTTCATTATAATCGCGGCGGTTCTGCTTCTGGCAGCCGGAATTCGGGCAGCTCCCTCGGATGTTGTGGTGGAGAAGGCAGAGGATCCCAAGGTTTCTCAACCCCTGCCAGATGGCGACCTCAAGGTCCCCGAGGACTGTCACCAGCCCAAGGAAACTGGCCGCTGTTTCGCCCTGTTCTACCGATACGCCTACAATGTGGATACCCAATCCTGCGAGGAGTTCGTCTACGGCGGTTGTGCCGGCAACAAGAACAATTTCGAGTCCAAGGACCAGTGCGAACAGGCCTGCTTGGGAAAGTCCTCCTCGGAGTCCACCACCACCGAGCAAAGCGGCGATGCGACCACCGAAACTAGCACTTCCGCTTGATTTTATTTAGTTTTTTAGCTCATAGCTTATTTGTCACACTCGACTTCATCTCTGATTCAAACGCAACGCATTAACATACTGAGTTGATTGTTTTAATAAAATTATTTGATTTTTTAAAATTAAATGTAATATTTTATTTTATTTTATTTAATTTTACTTATTATTTAGTTTAGTTATAGTTATTATTCGTATAATTTCTACCCACGGTAATTACAGTATAGGCCTCTAATGAATTCGTGGAAACCTAAGAATCTGGAGGAAAAAGCTTTTCAAAACAAATAGCGTTTGAATTTACATATGTGATTCACGTTAAGTGACAGCCCATTCATCTGATAAAGTCGTTTTTTTTGGAATCTGAATGAATTATAGTGACAAGAGTTATAGGTAGACTGTACAGAAAGTATACTTTATTAATCATTCGATTCGAACAAGTTGTATTGGTTGGGAAAGTGGGCTTAAAATATGTTAAAATAACAAGGAAATTTCTTCCAACCAAAGATGGGTGAAATTTGTTTGGAAAAATTCCTTGTGAACCCAAATCACAAAATCTTTTTTAAATAGTAAATTCCAAACTTTTCTTTAAAGACAATTAGGGTCTGAATTATATAGCAAATACATTATGTACTCTAAACTGATAGCATAAATTCAAATGAAATTCGGACAAACCCACTGCCAAATGACCAATCAGTGCTGGAATTAATTTACTTTATTTAGAACGTAGTACCTAGGTTTGTTTGCGACCCCGGCTTTATTTCCAACACAAACACAGAAAGTACTCAATGTCTCCGGTGTTTGGCTACCAATTTCACGAGCACTCGTTAATGAACCGTAAGTTCACGAGCACATCGATAAGATCCCGAGTCGATTTGTAGTTCCCGCTCCCGATTGGCACAGCGTATATAACCTAGTGCCAGACCTACGGTTGGCATTAGTCGTTCCACGGATGCTGCTGCGAGATATAGTTTTCTAAACCCAAAAAAAAAAAATCAGTATGAAGATCATTGCTGCCGTCTGCTTGATTTTTGCCCTGATGGGCCTTGCCTTGGGCCTCAAGGATCGTGAGTTAAAAATATATAGTTAAATAATTACATTCTAATTTAATTTCCTATATAATAGCCATCTGTGGACAACCTGCTGCTGTTGAGGGCAATGGTATCATCAAGTGCGCCGCTTATGTGCCCAGATTCAGCTATCATGCCGAGTCCAATTCCTGCAAAGATTTCGTCTACGGCGGCTGCGGTGGCAATGATAACAGATTCCTGACCCTGGAGCTGTGCGAGAGCAAGTGCAAGGAATAACTTTTGAAAACCCTTTGTGATTAAAAACAATATTTAACAATAAAAACTATGTTTCAGTGAACTTCTTTAGTACGTCTCTTTCTTCAAGCTAGCAACACTCAGAATAAAATTAAGAAGGCAAAATATATAAAGTCTTCACTACAATATTTTGAATCAATTAAATCTTTTTTTTTTTAGGTTTTGGATGTTTCTGTTTATGTCTAAAAAGCCATTTTCGGTATTTACAGTTTTCTACAGTTTGAGAGTGTTACAATTTAGCTGAAAATTTTATTTTACTCATTTTAAAATGGATTTCAAAGATTAAACAATTAAAAGATCCCATAAATCGTATGTTTATCTCAGATCTATAATTCATATGTGCTTCAGCAATTAGAATTTTCTCTTTAGATCAAAGTTTAATATTTCAAAGTAATTGAGTGTTTGCAAAAAGTGATTAATTAATTTATAGTTTTAGCCAGATGCAATAAATGAATTGCTTCAACAAACAATTATCCATTTACGTGGAATAATTAAATATTTATAGAATGGAGAAATTCAATTCAAGTAGCTAATTGTTCTTTCTTGTTAAGTATATCATCGAATGACTCACACAGCATGTGAAATATATGTTGTAAAGAGTTTTCGTCATAATTACTGTGGCTAAAGTGTGTTAATTCCATTTCCCTTTCGATAAGAGTAGCAGTCGATAATTACAGCTCAATTTCAACACTCGTTGACACGCTTTGTTTGTCGTGCCCATTGTTTATTATTATTATTTCGAATGATAATACAATTATAATATGTAGTACCTACTAATGTGAGGGGCTTTCCCTTTCTGGCGGCTGGTAAACAAAGTGAGTTCTGGGAAGCCGAGGAAAGTAAACAATCCGGCACAAATATTTACATAAATCGATGCGAATTTTTTGTGGAGATTTCCCAGCCATATTCAAGCGTTGATTTGTTTGTCCTATAATCACAATGTTTAATGGGCTCGGCGATTAGCTGAAGGTTCCATACAATGAAAAGGCTATAAATTGCGCGACTCTGGTCGTTCGGCCTCAGTTTGCTTGTATCTAAGCCAGCAGAAGGTTCTAAAATATTTACCACTATGAAGCTGTTGATCTTTGCAGTTGTGTTCATCGCCTTTATGGCCAGTGCTTTTGCCCTGAAAAATGGTTCGTAATAGCTATTCCTTGAATGTTCTCAGTGTATCATAGCCAACAATTCTAGCTATCTGTGGTCTACCCCATTCCCGCAATGGCGATGGCAAAATCTCCTGTGAAGCCTACATCCCGAGCTGGTCCTACGATAATAATCACAACGAGTGCATCAAATTTACCTACGGCGGCTGTGGTGGCAACGACAATCGATTCAATTCCAAGGAAAATTGTGAAGACAAGTGTTTGCAATAAAATTGAGTGAACAATAACCAAAAAAAATTGTGTTTTTTAGAGATCAAAACTCCAGTGATCTGCTACATAAGCAACAGCTTTATAACAATTCAAATGGAACGATTTCAGTTAGCTTCTGAGCTTTTCAAAATGTGGCGGCAATGAAAATAGATTTGGTTCAAGGAAACTTTGTGAAGAAGAGTGTTTGCAATAAATGTATATAAAATTAATATAATGGAATTGAAGAAATTAACGTTAAGACATATAATTTGAAAAGGCAAGTCAAACTTATAAAATTATAATTGTTTTTATTTATTAATAAAATAAGCCACCTTCCAAAATGCACAAACAAATACGAGTGAAGAATATATTTGATTTAAAGAAAAGTAGGGAAGGGTCGTGATTGCAAATAAATTTGTAGGAAATTAAAACCTATAAAAGTTTTTAATAACTTGCGTTTAAAATACTTAGCACCGTTTGCTTCAGCTAAAATTTTCATTTGCCTACGCAAACTGAAAGTTCTAAGTTCTGTTCACAATGAAGCTGTTTTTCTTAATTGTTGGCTTGGTCGCCTTTGTGGCCAGTTCCTTGGCTCTGAAAAATGGTAATTAATACACCTATACATTTTCAATCGTCCCAATTGTATAAATTTAATTTTAACAGAAATCTGTGGCCAACCTCATTCCTATCCTGGTTTCTGTCTCGCATTATTTTACAAGTGGTCTTATAACTCCGTTAAAAATAAGTGCGTCAAATTTGTCCACGGAGGCTGTGGTAAAAATAAGAATAACTTCAATTCAAAGAAAGAATGCGAAGACAAGTGCTTGCCAAGTTACTTAGCAATGTAATTCGAACAGTGTTCTCATGTCAAGGCATACATATGTTGTAATCAGATATACAGATATGAAATGATAAAAATACAATATTTCATTATTCAGTTTGTATTGTTTTCTACTTCCTCAGTTACTTAGGGCAGGTCATCATTGTGTTTGTGCTGACCGCTATTGTACACTGTACGTGTGGCGGCAGCGAACAAGCAAAACTGTTCGATATGGCCGCTTCATGGGAAGCTGACGACTGCTGGAAAAACCAAAATTTAAAATGCACCAAAAGCTACTGGAAGAAAATAGATTCGGCTTACAGACAAGTTGTGGAAAGACGTGTTCGCAAATACATTTTTATGAAGTGAAAACCAATTAAAGTTTTTATTTCAGTAACACTTTGTATTGTTTTTGTGTAAAGTATTTTCAACTTTAGTTACATTTAGTCTACGGCTAACGAAAGTACTAAATCATTATTACCATGAAGCTGATATTTTCTGTTGTTTGGTAGTCGCCTTTGTTGATTATCCTTTTGAGGATAGTAGTGAATTTATTACATGCTTTGAAGTGATTCCCCGTTGATCTTACGTTTCCGTTTTTAACGAATTTACCTACGGAGGTTGTGGTGGAAATGAAAATAATTTCAATTCAAAAGAAGAATGCTAGGAAAGATGTTTAGAATAAATTTGTTGAATATAAAAACAATTAAAGTTAATTTTATATTGCAGAAATAGTTGATAGCAACTGTCTTAGTATTTTAAAATTAAATGATTTCTTTACTTTTGTGCGAAATCTGATTATATTTAGATGTGACAAAGCCATAAAAACAGAAAGATGACGCAATCTAAGCTTAATAGTGACGGATTGAACAATCCAGGCCGACATATATTAAATGTTATTAATTATTTTTTATGAGCTAACAGTGCTGGGTGCTAGTTCCTATCAGCGCTCTCCTGACTTTCTATATAGAGTCGGGCTCCGTTGACCTGCTAGATAAGCCTTAGCTACTCTTCTCCCGATTTCTATATGTATAGCCCTATAAAACTGTGAAGTTGCCAAGTCTGCACAACCAGAGTTCAACTGGAGTTGCATCGAAAATGAAGTATCTTGGTGTTGTTGCCATTGTTATCCTGCTGAGCCTTTCCAACCATAGTTTTTGGGTCCAGGCCAAGCCGGGTAGGTAGCGATCTAGTAAATCCTGTCCGAAAATCTATCGGTCTGAGTTTTCATGCCATCAGAAATGTGCGAGCAGACGCCTTCGAAGGTGGGCATGGCCCAGGATGGAGCTGCCTGCATGGCTTATATGCCGGCCTGGACCTATGATGCCTCCAAAAACGCCTGTTCCGAGTTCATTTTCGGTGGCTGCGGTGGAAACTCCAATCAGTTCACCTCGCGAGATGAATGCGAAAGGGCCTGCAAGGACTGACCAAAAAAACCCATCTTTGTAACCTGAAAACCAAAACAAATAACCGGCAATCTTGTTTTGCAAAAATACAAACTAAAAATAAAAAACAAACTTAACTATAATATCAAGGTTTGTTGTTTTTGTCGATGATCTCAAAAAGTCAAACAGAAATCGCGCTTGACCCTCGTCGATTGATAAGCGATCCGGTTTGGGCCTATATAGCTCAGTCAGCATCTCGGATCTTTCAACAGTTTAGTTCCGTCAGTCGCGATTGAGATCTCAGTAGTGCCAACCTAAATCAATATGAAATACTTTGCCGTTTTCGCCCTGCTCTGCTGTCTTCTGGGAACCGCTTTGGCGGCGCTAAAAAATCGTAAGTAATTTCAAATAAAGTGTGAAAAATGAGAATCTAGAATATTGGAAGTTTGCGAAAAATTATGATTTTAAAAATCTAGACGAAAATAACCATATTTGGTGAGAATTTATTCTTTTCGGGCATTACAGAAAATGTTTTAAAAATTTAATTCATGATTTTTTAAAGCTCTAGGCGTCAGTATTATTTGTAAAAAAATTAAGCACATATTTTCATATAATAATTATATAATTTCAACTTTACTTTCAGCTGTATGTGGCGAGGAGTTCGGTAAAATTGGAACCTGCAGGTCGCTGCAGGGCAAGTGGACCTATCGCCGGGACACGAACGAGTGCATCAGTTTCCAATATTCCGGCTGCAAGGGAAACAACAATCTGTTCGACAACAAGGCGAAATGCGAGGAGACCTGCAAGAATTAAATAGCCCTCATTTAGCCATAAATAAATAAAGCTAAAACACTGGTTTTGTTATCCTAATGTGATCATCTTTATTGTTTTCTTTATTAACTCATTTAATATTAAATAATATTGGGTTTGGCGCTTACGGTAATTAGTGTCCGATTCAGTGTGATTAGGCTAGGCTATATATTTCAGATTTGTTAGCTATCCTCTATGTACTGTAGTTGTCTATCATTATGTATGTATATATGCTGTATTATTTGTTGTAAATATTGTTCATATGCATTCGCGTGTTAATTGATATTGTTAATCATTTGGAATTGTCTTCGGCTGTTGCTGATTATGTTGGGTTCAATCAGGGGTTATCTTGGCTCGTCTTATCTGCCGAAACCAACAACAGCTAACTATTATTCTAATATATAATTATTTTTTATTTAAAGTGCTGCTGTTTTTTTGTTTAATTTTTTCTTTATATTGTGTATTTTCTCTTGCTTGATTAAATTAAAGTTAAACTAGAGCTTAGTCTACTATTTAACTTTTAAATGTTTATTGTTACAAACAGGCTGATTTGGGTATTTCATTTCACAGGTTCTATAGGGAGTCCTAAAGAAATGGGAAATATGGGAAATAGTTTGCCCTAAATTTGTACAAATTTCAAAATCTGCGAAATAAAATACCCCTGGCCCTATATATTAAAATTTTCATTGCACAAACAGAATGGTTTTTCTTCATTTATTCCATTTTGGTTAGCACCGCATTGCCATTCAAAGAACCCGATCCCGAGATTCCTCCGGGAGAACCTTCGGCTGCTGCCACGCCCCCCGATGTCTGCTGAGTGGGCGTGGTTGGTGGCGATAGTGTTGCATGTTGCTGCTGTTGCTGTTGCTGCTGCTGTTGATATGCCACTGCCGACTCGGCCAGATCCAAGAGAGCCGCCGACGAACTGCCGCCCGGCATCGAAACTCCTCCGCCCGATCCCGATCCTGATCCCGGACCCAAGCCATTCATGGTCATGTCCTGCGCCTCGTGCTTCATCCTCATCGTGTTGTTGTTGTTGTGATTGACCACATGCTGTCCCAAGGCCGGGTGATGGGCGAAGGAGAGGGGTGGCAGGTGGAGGCCCGGAAAGGCCAATCCCGCAGCAGCTGCGGCATGCAGCGATTGCAAGAGAGCCGCCGAATGTTCCTGCGCCTTTCGCCGCAGTTCGGCCACCGAATTGGACCGCGGATCATGTCCAGATCCCTGGCCAGAGGACTTGGGTGACTCCGGCGAACTGGCCGCCGAACTGCTGCTAACAGGAATGCTCAACGGAGCCACCACCGAGGAGCCCGGCGGCGGCGGGGGTTTCAGGGAGCAGCAGGAGCACAGGCTCTGGAAAGGGGAAACACCTGAAAAAGAGCAATGAAAAATATATATTAATACAATTAAGGGGATTCAATGTTATTATATTTAAAATCTTACGGGATTCCTTCTTCTAATTTAATTGAAATAAAGCAAAGGGAATTTCGCCTTTTGATTAACAAAAAGTTCCTTGCTAAATGCAAGTAATATATGAATATTTGTAAAAGGTATAAATCATTGAATTTATTTAAATCAAATTACAAATGATATTTCCATTGCACTGCATTGGCATTAATTGATTTTTAAGCCTGGTGAAAATATATTTTCTAATTTGATTATTAATTTTACATTTTGTCTGAACAAAGGTAGACAAATTGATTTAATTTTGATTTATCTTTTACGAGCAGCATCTGTTGCCTTTAGCCCACTCCACATAATTTGATTAGAGTGAAGTGATTTGGATTGATTTTGTCACTGATCGATTGGCCCGACTGAAACTCACCTTTTAGTCCCGGGAAAAGCGGCTGATGTGTGAACTGGGCGGCCAGGTGGGGCGGCAGGAAAAACGGTGGGTGGTTGGCGCTCCGTTGGGCGGCCGCAGCCGCCGCCGCTCCTGCCACGGCGCTCTGTTCGCTCAAAACTGGGCGGAAGCCGCAGTTGCTGTAAATAGAAAGTTAAATAAAAATATTAATAAAATTTTTAAAATGTTTATTTAAATATATATGGAAGTAAGTAAAAGCACAGAGATTATCTTGTTTGTTTTTGAGGCGAAAATTGGGTTTTTTCGTTTAAGTGTGCAATGTAAACAAACAAAAGTCAAGCTTATAAGGCTATAACCTTAACCCCTAACTCTCGTCGGTTGATAAGCGATCCGGTTTGGACCTATATAACACAGCCAGCATCTCGGATTGTTCAGCAGTTTAGTTTCGACAGTCGTGGTTGAAGTTTCTCATTGGTCCCAAATCAAAACCAAAATCAATATGAAATACTTTGCTGTTTTCGTGCTGCTCTGCTGCCTTTTGGGAGCTGCTGTCGCTCAACTTAAAAATCGTAAGTATATGTATATACAAAAATTATCCAAGAAAAGATAAAGAGATGTTAAGGTGTCAAAAGTGAGCCATAATATAAATATTTTATTTAAAAAAAAAATCAGATGATTAGAGTACTTTAGCGAAATTATTACTATTCCATTTCATTGCATTTTTTCCCAACACATTTTTTTATACACTTTTTGATTTGTATTTTATTAATTTTCAGCGATCTGTGGTGAGGAGCCACGTTCAAATGGACCCTGCCGTGGACGATTTGAGAAGTACACTTATCTTCAAGATAAAAATGAGTGCGTCCAGTTCTTTTACAACGGCTGCCAGGGAAACAATAACAACTTCAATACCCAGGAGGAATGCGAGAAGTCCTGCAAAAATTAGTAGCTCTCCGAGTATTCTACTTTTATGGTTTTAATTGTATTCCTTATTAGCTTGTTGATATTTTTTTTGTAAATAAATAAATATAATTGTGACGAAAATGAAAGAAACTCTTTAGACTACCCTCGCTTTTCTGTCACTGCACCCATTCACACATTCAACTGCTTTGCATTTCGCCTGCACGCGCACATTAAACGGAACCAATTCGAAAGCAAAAAAAGAGACAAAATTAAACACCACATCACACAGGGCAAACAAAAACAACAAACAGAGTTTTAATTAACGCTTAATTGAAATAAATTAAAACATTTTTATGCGTAATTGCATTATTATTAATAAACCTAAATATTTTGTATGAGCGTGCGGGGGCGGGGCGAATAATCAACACCCAGTTGTCATTTTTGTGACCGTTTTAATTGAATGAAATATTACGCTTAGTCGCATGTCAAGGCAACCAGACAATAAAAAACATTTAATGCAATTTGAAAATTTTAATTGATAAGTGAGACAACGTTTCGTGGAACTGGTGAATTCCTACGACTCTCATAATCCCCATTAATAAAATTATAGAACATAATATATACATACTTTTTTATTAGAAATAATTGCGTTTAATCAACGACTGGCCAACTTGAGTTTATTTGGGGGCCGTGGAGTAAGTGGAAAAAATTCAATTTCCATTTGTTCAAATTTACTTTAAGCCTCGGGGCGACCAAGGAAAATGTGTCTAAAATTTGATAATTTCGGCAAAAGGTGGGGCAGCTGCTGCTCTGTGGTCATAACGAAAAGCTCTGGATATGCTAATCGAGTTGGGGATGTTTTAGGAGGATTTTCGAACGGGCAGACCTCGCGAATAGCGACCACAACCGCCGGGAAAAGGGACCACAAACGTCGCGGCCACTGTCGCTTTTAATTCTCCTCGCTTTTCACTTTTTATCTGGCCCTCCCCTGCCCCCTTTTCCTAAGCTTGTCATGTTTTTGGCTTTCCCTTATCCACCCACAATTTGCCGTGATTTTTCCGAGGTTTCCTCGCTTTCTCTGCTCTCGCTTTAGTTCTTTTTTTTCGGTAGTTGGAGAATGCAAAACGCTTGGCCGCTTGAAACTGAATTTTCGATGAGGTAATTGTATTTTTTTATGCTGTGTTCCAAAATGATGGTTTTGTCAATTTTTGTTATGAAATTTTAGATAAGTGTTGATAGGAAAATATTATAATATTTTTTGTACATTTTAAGAGTGTGTTTGTTTCCTTTCAAAGAATTGATGTGAAGAAAATTACATTTTCCGAGATAGATACAAATCCCTCTTAAATTCCTATTCACTTTCAAAAACCCACCCCGTTTTTGGGAAAGCCAACTATTTACCTCCCACACATATATGTATATACTCATTCCTCCCAACTTTTTCACCCCTTGGCCCCTAATTAAGCTTTGAGCCAAAAAAGCAAAAGTCCAAGCGGCAAAAACAAGATGGGAAAGCTCAAATAGCAGCCAGAGCAAAAACAAGTTAAGGCAAACACTCGGGCGTAGACAGCCCCCTTTCTAGCCACCACCCACCGCCCCTGCTCTCTAGTTGCAAAAAAAGCAGTAAACTTAAATGTTTGCGTATAATTAAGCACTCATCCTTTGGTCGTAATTAAATTTTGCATGTGCACATCCAACAGATGCCTCGGATGCCCGAGAGTCTGGGGCTTGGGGCTTCTACCCCCTCTTTCCCGACCCTACTCGCCTGATAAGCCCCTCTCTCTTTGCCCTGATAAGCCTGTCTCTTTCACTCGCGTTTTGGGGACTGGCAAAAATATGCTAATTGCCATAGGCGACTTTAGAGCACTGGGAGAAATATTTCGAGTCATTTAGAAATATATTTTAAACTAAAATTCATGATATGTGATTACCTATTTATTATTTATTTTTAATGATAGGGCAAATTAAGTTTTTTGTTTTTCAGAATTAGAAAGAAAATTGAAAAAATATTTTTTGAACCCATAATTTATTTATTTTTTATAACAACTGTGTAAGATATGTTACCCATTTTTCAACAGTGCAGTGGACTGTCTATAAGGGGCGTGGCCAGGTCCCACGCCCACTCGACTGCCGCCGCCTTAATTGCTATACTCATAGACCCCGTTCCGCCCGACTTTTGCTTTTCCTTTTCCCTCTCCCTCTAATTAAGACATTCACAAGCTCGAGTGTTGTCGTTGAGCTCGTTAGTTAGTACATAACTTTTCCTCTAGGCAACTGAGAGATATAAGGAAAATGGTGGGGAAATTGGGGGGTGGACAAGCGGGGCTCTGTCAATGTCAATCTTGGGAGCTCCATCTCAGTTTCCACCTTGAGTTGCCGCAAAAGTTTTTCTTAAAATTTTCGCACTTTTCGCAGATTGCATTTAAGCAAGGATAAACTTTTCACGACTTTTAACATGCACATGGAAAATTCGCCCCCTTTTCCTCGTCGCTCTGTACGCGTGTGTGTGTGTGTGTAATTAGTCGGGCAAACATTTTAATGCTTTACGCAATTCTAACAAATTAAACTCAAGCAATCAACACCTACACAGGCTTAGTCCTCCCGCTTCTGCCCCCACACAAGTCAAACTTAATTTCCGCAAAATGTACTTTTTTCCACGAAACTTTTTGGATCCCCAACTTCCCCCCTCGAAGCTTCAGATAATGCTTATTATATTAGGCTACCCGAAAAGTTTGGAAGCACGGAGGCAGCTTATTTTAATTGCATGATGAATATTAAAATATTTGCCTAATTTATTATTCAAGCATTCGCATTCGTGCGCGCAGCATAAGCGGTCGGAATATCCGCACACACCTGAATTACAGGTGGAATGTGGGTAGCTGTACTAAGTGTATATACTATAAGTGGGTACACATCATTTTGGGACCTCGCTATGTGGATTTTGGGGGTAGATTCCCACGGCCGAAATACATATTTAGTTATTTGCGCATAAAATGGAGTGGAGCTGAGAGATTTCGGGGCTGCTGCCGGGTATTCAATTAGCATATTTAACTCGAAACTTATTCCAGCGAATGATTATGGATTTAGTTTGGGGACTAGCGGTCCTAAAAAACTATAGTTGTGATGGATTTCTTCTGCATTTAATTATAGAAAATATTATAAAAATCATTTTAAAGCTTGTAATTAGTCTATATTCCAGTTTGCCCTTTTTATTATTTTGCCCAGCGAGTTTCAAGTATCGTCTTGCAATAAAAACTGCATTTAAGTGTTTTTGGGTCGTTGCATAATTCGTATAATTTGGGATTTTTTCTTGGTTCCCTCGCGTGGCCATGAATAAACCAGTTTTTGGCCTGCCCATGTGGATGGAACTCCTCTTACGTCACCGACAACGACCTCGCCATCCGGAGACAAGTGCGGATTAGTGCCCAGTAATTATTTATTTAGTTTTTGCCATTGTTCGATTTGCATAAAATATGCGAGAGCGAAAAGAAAACGCCATTGAGTGCCTGACTAATGCGATGATAAATGCTTTGCGATGAAACGCTTCACTTCAGATCGAAGATATGTTCGAGATATACTGATGTACTGATAGATGGGCAAGGACATCCGGTACCGGGGGCATTTGAATAACAATATCACAGGCGAGATATCACAAATTCCGAGTGCTCGAGATTGCGAATTGATTTGGTCAACCGTTACAGCAGCAAAAGCAGCGGGGATTCCTCGGAGGGAAGTGGGGTGAAGTGATTCAGAAATCGGAATCGAAGCGCGTGCTTCGCTCTCAGTGGGTTGTCCCTGGTCCTCGGGACTCTGGTATTGTGTCTCTGCCGGATCCTGTTCCTTTTTATTGTGGTGTAATGTTTGTTGTTCCAGCGCGTTGACATGTGAGCCAATCTTTTCGCTCCCTTTTTTATGTTTTCCCTGCCCACCCATGGCCTCTTTGCCGTCTGATGAGACCGCCCACCGATGGAGGAAAGTTATTTAGGGGGAGTTCCTAGCACAATCCAAACCCGCCGCCTTTTGTGCGCTTTCAGGCTGGTTGGCATATGGTTAGACCATCCGCAGCAAAAACTCAAACGTCGCAAACAAAACACCCTCGTTTACGCCCAATTTAATTTTCAAGTAGCTTTTTATGGCCTTGTGGCCAGGCATTTTTGAATTTCTGATCTGAGTAGCTAAAAGCAAACGGAATAACGGAGTTAATAATCTTTATGAATCGGTAATAAAGGACAGAGCATGGAATTAGATAGACGATCTTTTTTTTTAAGAGCTGTTTTATAGGCATGAGGGAAACTCCAAGATTTATTTTCAGTCACTTTTGCGACACCCAGTACTTATCATTTAAATTCATTTATATATGTTTAAAGGTTATCGGTGCTAAAATAGATTAAAGTATGAATCGCATGTCGGACGGGTATAAAATGGGGCGTTGAAGCCCCAACAATTTAGTTAACATCTCAAAGTGAATGCTTACTATAAAAACAACGCAAAAATGATTAAGTTTGTTGCCGTTCTGGCGCTAATGTCTTGGAATCCTATAGGATCTACGGCAGGAATCCCCAACAGAAGTCAATCGGAGGACTTGGAAGCCCGCTGCACGGGGCATTGTTTCTCCAGGATGAGATCAGTGATGGACTACGTGGCTGCCAAGCAAGAGAAATGGAATACTTGTGAGGCGATAATGACGAACGACACCCGAGCCGAGCAGAGTCAGATACAAATTAAGCTGACGGCCCTGCAAGAATCTGTTACCAACGTTAGGACTTCTCTGGAGCTGGAGGATGAAAGGATGGTATGGATAGAGAGCCAGCAGAAGATGATCCAGTGGAGGAGAAATTGGGTAGGACGCAGGAGCATCTAAGAAGCCTGGAAAACAAACTGGAATCCTTGCAGACCAAGATGGACAACCAGCTTACAACCATTCAGAAATCGCTGTCGGGACTCTACAGTAAAGTTATCCTATCAGACTTTGAACGCATCGGCGCAAGATACTTTCACATCAACAATAATGTCAAGGTAAATTGGACTGATGCCCAGTTAGCCTGCCGTCGGATGGGTGGACATTTAGCCTCTATTCAAAATGGAGAAGAATTCGACGCCATCGTCGCGAAGCTCGATGCTTCGAAGCAATACTTTCTGGGCATCAACGATCGGGCTAAAAAGGGTGACTTTGTGTCCGTAGCATCTGGAAAGCAAGCTTCCTTTTTTTCGTGGTATCCTGATGAACCGCTCTACCAATCTGACGAAGAGAAATGTGTAGCAATAAAGGAGAAAAAGATGTTTATGGGTAATTGTCATTATGGAAAGAGCTTCATTTGCCAATCAGATGACGAAATTTAGTAAAAATAAATACATTTGATCACAAGATACAAATTTATTTGTAAAATAAAAGTGCAATCTTTCTTTGAACTGTTGAAATTCTTTATAATTTTCTTTTCTGAAACTGAGAAAGATTTCAAGAAAAATTAATTTTCGAATTGAGGATGAATAAGTAAGTGAAAATATTCATGCTCATTAGTGGATAAGCCAATTACCAAGCTACTGTAGTTGCAACAACCTCAACCCCTCTCGATGATGTCCGATTCAGCACCCTCACTCGTTCCGCCCCTTTTTTTCGGGCAGTTTAAACGATTATAAACCCAACGATCTGCTAATTGCCTGCGTGTCATTAAGCCTCCACTTACAAAAGGAATTAGACAAACAAACAATAAAATTTATGGCAAGTGTCGCATTTTGTCATCAAGCTGGGACAAAAACAACTGCCGGGAAAAACGAAGGAGAAGTGGAAGCCAACTGCTCTTCAACCCCTGGCAAATATTTACAAAAATCCGACAAAACGGGGAAATTGCGACAAAATATCACCCCTAAGTGGGCAGTGCCAATGTGGCCATCTCTCTCTTTCTTCTTTTGTCTTTCCTCTCTGTTAATACCGTCTTATTTTTTCTGGCGACGATGACTAAATTAGCAATTGATTAAGGGGATGGGGGCATGGATTTGGGGGAGGCAGCCAGACAATGACCGCAATGAGAGCAGTAATGACATTAGATGCTTGGCCGGGTGGACAATGCGATTCTTGACTCCCGGTCCCTTTTCTTCGCGTCTTTACTCCGGTTTCACTGAGAAAAATGGGTTTAAAAAATGGTAATACCATCTTGAAAATAAAAAGTATTAAATCTTTACAGAATATTGCATAAATATTTTTGTAAAAAGAAAGAAAAGCATCATAAACTCTCTGGATATTCGAAATCATTTTTCAAAATTGTGTGTATCCCTAGGGTTTTGAATTTACTTATAACATTAGCGTATTCCGACGCTTTCCCCGCTTTTAAATAAAAAAAAATTTAATATTTCTTTTCGTTTTACAAAGATTTTTCCCTCAGTGTCCTTTTGCCATCGACTCCTGCTGTGTTTATCTCTTGATTCTCGACTCTCTGTCTTTTTCCCGTTGGATTTTCCCGACTCACGGGTTATTGAACAGGCGTGCGCAGCGGAAGGCGTTCTACTTAATGTTTTGGATGGAAAACGTTTAAATTCCATTGGCGCACTTCCGGTCAGCGGATGTCGTGTGCGCCAGCGGAAACATTAAGAGAGCAGTCTCCACCCCCAATGGCCACCGCCGACGAAGGGAAGGAATCCCCTTCCATGAATCCCAATCCCTGACCCCCCGCTAATGATGCCGGTCATCATCGATATGGCCGACACGTGCAATCCCGACTGGGCGCCCAGTGTCTAATCATCGGCGGAACTCCCGCCATTGTCTCAGCCATATGTGGGATATGCTGGATGGATATCCTGGGTATCCTTTGGCCGTTTGGTGGACCGAAAGATAAATGACTTGGACGATAAATGACGTGCTCTTCGAATTGATTATCGCCGGAAGTTTTGATTCGTTTTTATTGGTTGAGATTGTATGGGCACTGTCTATTAGATAGTTGGGTGTTTTACAGTCTGTAATTGCATTTAAATTACCGAGAGTTTTGAAAAAATGCAATTTTGATTCAAAATATATTCAATCTTTAAAAGCTTCAAAGCTAGCTTGGAATTCAATCATTCATATTATTTCGGAAACCTTTTCTATTGGGTCCAAAGCAGCAACTTTTTTGAAATATTTTCCATTTATATAATCTTTAAAAATCATTCAATCACTACTAATTTTATGTATTATTAGATTTAATTTTAAAGTATATATGGGCACTTCCAAAATGTCGCTCGGGACATTTGCACACCTTTAAAGTTGAAAAAAAATTGTAAAACAATGGATTTTAATTTTAATTATGGGCTTTTCTTTTCACTCTTCCCAAGCTCTATTTTTGGTAAAAATCTTGATTTTGTACCACTTTTAGTTTTTAAGATATCGGTGAAAAACTGCCGTATTCGCTCGGGACAAAAATAGAAGTGGATTTCGGGGAAGTTCATACAACACCAGAAATTAGCGAATTCTGATGGAATATTTTAATGCGATTTTTTTAGAATGTTGTTCAAACATGTCGCTGTGAAAAGCTTTTGGTTTTACTCAAAAATTCTTTGCCGTTTTTTTTTTATGCAGTTTCAAACACATTCGCTCGGGACATGTCGCTCGGGACATTTTTTCCGACTGTTTTGTAAAGCGGATTTCTTTACCTTTATCTCTCAATTGCTGGATGTTTTGCTTTTAACTTAATAGTTTAGCATGTGAATGAAGCATTCAGTACGGAAAAATGTCACATATTAGCATTCCTATAGGATAAATTAACAACAGAAGACAGGTCCAAAAAATAACAAAAAAATAGCCAAAAACTGATTTTTGCGTATATTGGTGGAGTTTGTCATAAAAATAATCAAACTATACTCCAAATTTGTAGTTAAGCTCAGTATCCAACTAATTAGAAACTAATATCGGGGCAAAATCATGTGGAAGTATGTTTTATTCAAGTTTCAAGGTTTTTGGCTTGGTGGACTTTTTTTTGGAAGTGCCCATATATTTAATGGGTTGACTTACCTATCGCTGGCGTTGCTGCCTCCTCCAAAGCTTCCGAAGATGTGGCTTCCAAAAGCGGCCGCCGCAGCCGCCGATGAATGCGGCATTTGGGGGGCGTGGGGGGTGGTGGGCGTGGGTGTGGACGAGGCCGAGTTGTTGGAGGAGACCGGCATCCTTGAGCCCGTGGTCAAGGACATGGGTCCCCCCACCTCGATGGGTGAGTCGGTGTTCCGCGAGTTCGAGGGGCTGCTCGGCCCCTGACCCCCACTGCCAGCCAGGGGCGTATGCTCCCGCTCCCTGTGCATTCCCGACGGCGACGGCGATCCGGCACTGATGGAGCCCAGCGACTGGGAGGCAGAGTGCGGGGTGGCGGTCAGCTGATTGGAGGACAACGGGCGCTCATTGTCGCTGGAATCCAAGTGCATCCCGCCGCCGCCAGGACTGCGGGAATGCGAGTGCGAGTGCAAGTGGGAGTGCTTCTGCTCCATTTGCCCGTTGGCCAGCGGACTGTGCGAACGCTGACGCGGCGGTAACTCATCCATGTCGTCGTCTATTTCGCCCGTTATGTCTGGCGAAGATTCACGGGAGTCGTGGAGCTGAAGAAAGTGAATTGAAATTAAAATAAATAAGTAAAAGAATTAAAAATGAGTTTTTTAAAAATTCCATTTCTAGGATGAATTGTAAACCTCCTCAAGGGTTTTCAAGTCGCAAGAGCTGGGTCCATTTTGAGGTGTCAACTATGGGTAAGACCCTCCTATAACCCTTTTGTAACTCAATTTACTTACCTTATCCAGTGAGCTGCTGCTCTCTCCATTTTCCCGCTTTCGCTGCTCATCCTTGAGTCGCTCCGCCTTGCGCCACTTGGCCCTGCGATTCTGGAACCAGACCTGCGGGGTAGAGGAAAATGGAGTGAAGGGAAACTCGAATGAAATTGAGAAAGTTTCGGAGCAAATTGCCATGATACGGCCACATGTCTATTATTATTTATGCCACGGGGCAAGTCGCCGGCTGCCAGCCAATGGAAAATTGAAAAACTTTCCCCACACACAAACGAAATTTTCCACCTCAGAAACTTTAACAATTTGTGTGGTGGTGCAGAGGCACCCCCAAAAAATTCTGTTGTGTTTTTCCATTTCCCCCTTTGTCTTTCCCGGCCAATCTAAGACGTAAACAAACAAAATCTGATTTTCAATTTTCCTAAGGAAGACAAAACAAATTTGGCTTGTAATCAGCGCCTAAATTGGGCTGGGGGTGGGGGTGGAGTATTTCCAGGGGGAGGGGCAGCTCACACACACACACATGCTCGCTCTAATGAGGCTCAATCAAGACAATGCCCTCGAATCCTTAGACACATCCTTTGGATTGCTTGTTTATGCGCGCGTGTTTCCTTTATCGTACCGCCCCCCCACATTTTCCCCAATTTTCCTTACTTCCCGTTCGTTTCGTTTGCTTTTAGTTCCGGTTTGCGTTGATTCCCCAGCTTAGAGCGCCCTCTAATGGGATTTCCCGTGCTCTGCCGCCATCTTGAATGAAAATCACTCTCTATGTGCTCGGTTCTCTGTGAAAGTGTGTGTGTGTGTGTGTAAGTAAGTTTCCTAATCAAAATTCAAATTAGACATTGTGCAAAAGTTGGCATTTTGGCTCCATTGTTGTAATCATAACGCAGCGTAAAACAATTTCAGCATACTTGGGCCCCCGGGCGAAAAGCCCCAGCCATTTTCTCTCTCTTCTGGCCGCCATGTTGCCCCTGTATTGCCTGTATTTTTCCCCAACTCCCTTTTGCCTGGGCAAACAATAAATTGCGCACAATCCAACCCCCAAAAAGGGAAGCTCCCCCCACAGAGGAAAAGAAAACACCCACATCCACCCACTGAATTTTTCCAGTTTTCCTCGTTTTTTGGTGGTGACGCCCACCAGTTACTTAATACAATATTTATGCCATAAGCACATTACCAATAAAATATGACTGGGTAGACTTTTTTTCTCTCTCTGTGTGTGTGTCTGTGTGTGTGTACCCTGGGGGTAGAAAGAGAGAGAGATGGCGATATGCCAACGATAAAAGCAGCTTCTCCTTCTGACTGCTCCTGTGTTATTATGACAAAAATTGAATAATGAAAAACAATTGTGTGCGTCTGTCTCCCTCCCTCGGGCCATTGCCGTCTCACTCCCGCACAATCATAATTTCATGCACAATTTTGCTTTGTTTTATTACACACAAAATTTAACGTGTTCTTATTTATTCAATTCGCTTGGTTTAGTTTCTTGATTGCCTGCTTGGAATTACTTTTGGAAAGTGGATGGGGGGCATTGGACCTCTTCAAATATTTCAGGGTATCGTTTTAGGTATATTTATGGAACTGGGAGAGTGTCTTGTCAGATTGATAGATTCTTGGAATTTTTTAACTTCACGGAGGGCTCCACCAAACAACTAAAATTGCTTATATTAACATTGAACCAAATGCAATGCTAAGTATACTTTTAGGGGGACTATATACACCATGTAAATTTACGTGTGTAATTGTATACATTTATATTTAAGTTTCTTTAAGGTTGATTTACAAAAGCCAATCAATTAAAATATTCAAGTTCTCTACTGATTCTGTCGAAATATATTTAGTTTTAATTATTAAAAATACGTTTTAAATATTTTGTAAAAATTGTACACAGAAAGAGTTTCTTACTTTTAAAAAATATATTTCTTTTTATTAATTTTTTGTACTTTCCTTTTATATGCTTACCCAAATATAATGCCCCATTGCATATGTCTCTTCCCATAAGCGCATCCTAAAGGATCCTCTCTAGAACCCTTCCGACCCACTTCATGAAATTTATTTACCCAAGCCAAACGCCCAGAGCGACAAAAATATCGCATAATTCTCGAAGAACAATAAACAAAACAATTATTCCCATATACTTGGCAAACACAAATTTTGCGGTTACAAGTTACGAAAACCGATTTGCCATGAAAACGAAAACAAATAAGTAAACAAGCGGGGTAGCGTAAACAATACAAAGTTGTAACACAGCGAATTACACAAAAAAATACATCACAACAGGAAACAATGGAAACACCACCCAGAAGCCGGGGAAAAATCAGGGGAAAGGGGACGAAGATGCAGGAGGTCGTCTATGGGGTAATTACGGACAAGTGCGCACCATTAGCTTCCGCAAACAGTTTGTCCCGATCCCGGAACACTCAATGCAAACAACACCCAAGGACCGAGTAGCAAGGACCAGAAACCAAAAACCAAGGACCTCGATGACGCAGCTCAAGTGGAATGAATGAACAGATGTGTTAATATCAAACGCATTTCGCTCTCGGCTAAACCGAACCCTTTGCAACAATAATTGGGCTACCGCAGCAGCCAACACCACCGCACACCACCCCTTTTCCCTTTCCCTTTTCCCCGGCATCCTGGAATCCTGGAGTCCTTCCCCTGAAACCATACCGCCCATATCCTGAGGCCAACATAAGGCAGACTCGATTCGATTCGACGGCCATCAACTTGGATCAGCATTAAAGGATTACTCGAGCAAATGCAATTATTTGACAGGCAGTCCGGTCAACCAGCCACCCCAGTGCACTGGGAGAAAATAAGTTGTAATTCTGAATTAAAAATGTTAATCTTTTAAAAGTGAGACCACATTTTGTCTTTCTTCAAAACTTGAACTTGGGATGGTAATGCTGAATATTTTAAATTCAGTTATGATAGCTTTCTTATGATGATCCTACAATTAATTTAATTTTAAGATTTATAATTATATATTATTTTATTTATTTTTCCCAGTGCAGTTACCCCACCTCCTTCCCTTCATTCCTCATCATCTTCTGCGGTTTTTTTCTCTTGAACAGTTTCTCACATCGCCACTTGGGACCTCTGTGATTATAATAAATTATCAATTATTGGCATTATATGCGGTTTGCCAGCCCTTTGGCGTTGGTTTGAGTGGGTGGTGCCTGCCATACATTTCCGATTGGGCCGCCTTACAGTGGGTGTAGCCCTTTCGAATTGTCATGCTGCAGCACATTAATTCTAATCGAATTAGTTATGTATGAGGTGCGTAGTCGGAAATGTGAGAACCGGTAATCGCAGTGGGTTAACGACTTCATTATTTATCGCCTTAGACTGGGAAGTTGATAACTATTGTGCCAGTGAGAGGGCTTATTGAAGATATTATTATTAATGTATGGCTGGGTGCCCCAAGGCATTAGATTGGAAACTATCTAGGTAAATAGAGGGCCAATAGGGATTTTGATTATTAATCAATAGCCTTAGTTAAAGATATTTCTAAGGTAAAAAACAGTATGCCACTTACAACTCATCACCTAATGGTATGCAAATCTTTTCAACAACATTTTCCACCCCCAGTTTTATTTTCTCCCCCTATCATCCCATTCAAAAATCAAATTTCCCACTCATTTATCAATCAATATCAGTTATTAGAAAGCTCTACTGCATTAGCTCGACTTCAAAGTGCTTTGTCCTTGTCAGGTGCCCTGCACACTGATATCTACGGCTATATCCTCTGATCCAGCTGGGTCCCGGGGCCTTAGCCATAAGCTCGCTGGGATATACATTAAGTAAATGATTTTTGCACTGAACCCGAATGCGTTGCGACAGGAGGGCACAAAAGGCAGGGGCTTTGGCCGGGGCATCAAAAATTGACAGACGAAAAAATCCCGTGGAAAATGTATCAGGTTACAGGCAAGTGAGCGGCTAAACCGAAGTCAGGGGATGTTGGGGCATCGAGCGAAGTACACATAATAAATTTTATTATAAAATTTATTTCCGCTACGCCGTTGGCCCGAGTACGAACAAAAAAAATGTGTCAAAATGCGGTTGGAAAAAGTGCGGTACTGTGTGCACACCCTCATCAAAATATTTGGCATTCATTCCATTATCGAAATCCCAGACTAAGCTGTCCAGCCGAAGTGTTTTTTTCCGGGTTTTTCCACAAATTTTCGCCGCAATTTCTGGACGCTGCAAACTCGGACCACAAAAGTTGGTAACAAGTGACAGGTTCTCCAATTAAGGGGTGGGTTCTTTTTTATTAACTTGTAATTTTGTTAGGCTGACAAGTACACGTGTTTGCGACAAGTTGTCGTAAGTCTTTTTTTGTATATATATTTACAAATATCAAATTGCCAGCATTTTTTATATGGCAAATTGAATTGAAAGTATCTGGTTACGCCTGGGAAAAAAGCTGGGGCTAATTGTGCCGGAAATAGAAAAATGGAGAGGATGTCGTAACGCCACCAAAGTGTTTTAATAGCCACCAAAGTGTGCGTGGGTTTCACGATTTCGCGACAAACGTGTCTAGTTAGTGTGGCATCCTCATTAAGTTTCTGCCTCGGCTGGCAGCTTCCACTTTTCATGTGCATAATTTGCTTTCGGCCTCAGAGAAACGACG
Source organism: Drosophila pseudotakahashii (assembly GCA_035046095.1). Taxonomy (NCBI): domain Eukaryota; kingdom Metazoa; phylum Arthropoda; class Insecta; order Diptera; family Drosophilidae; genus Drosophila; species Drosophila pseudotakahashii. The sequence continues at coordinate 1,986,313 of JAWNOE010000198.1, forward strand.
TGCTCGAGTGGCCGGAGATTCGTTATTTCCACCCACCCAAGATCTGCGGACTCGTATTCTCCATTTCCATTTCCATATTCCCCAAAGTAGATCCGCTAATTGTCGTTTTAATCTGACAAATGCAGCTCGCAATATCATGCAAATTGCCCGCGCTCTTACCTATTTCTATTCTGTCTTTAGCGAGTAAACAATCTTTTCCTGACTTAATTTACATTTAGATCTGCGCGAGGTGATAAATTATAATGCCTTCCTTTAAGTGTCAGAAAGGTGATTCTAATTCCGGACACAATTGCCAGAAATTAATCATGAATAATGATTAAGGTTGAAACTTGGGTTATTTAAATCATGTTCTAGGAAACATGTATATATTTACTACTTCTTTATCAACCAATAAATACTTTACGGGCTCTAAAGCAAATTTATATCATAATTTTAAGGGCCTTTGCACTCTTGCTCCAAGCCAAACAAAACTCTCCTCCAACTCTTATATTGAAAATAAATTTGATTTAGCGGCAAGCGGGCTTTATAACCAGAGGAGGAGCGCCATTTGCTTTCCACTTTCCTTTACTTTCTTTTTGTTTTTCATTTTTTATATTTTTTCCTGTTTACGCCTAAGAACTTTGCATATTATTATGCTGCTTCGGCTGTTTCTGGCATACCAGAAAGTATATAGAAAATATTTTTTAAGGCAGTTATTGCATTAGGCATGTAGCCATGCCACCCCAAGATCCCGAACCCCGACCCCCGAACCCGTTGGTAATCCTCGAATCCTTGGGCCTGTTCAGCATGCATATGCATTATTAATCGAGTCGGGGGAACGAAGAGTTCCAGATGAAGAGAGAGATATAGAAAACCGAGGGCTTTGATCAGAATGCGTGACCCTTCTAGGGTTGTCCTACACTTATATACTTATGAAATTTGATATGATTTCGCCAAGTTCTTGAATTCTCAATTTAATATTCCTCACTTTTTATTCAACTCAACTCTTTGCATTTTGCATAATTTTCCCGAAAGAGGTCAGCAAATCAGAGGAAAAGAGGGTATACAATTTTCTTACCTGAACCCGAGCTTCGGTCAGGTTGATTTTCATGGCCAGATCCTCGCGAGTAAACACATCCGGATAGTGGGTCTGGGCAAAGGCCGTCTCCAGTTCCTCCAGCTGCCCGAAATTAAGAATTAAAAGCGGGTTTCTTTTTATTTTCCGTTCTCCGACTTACCTGTTGCAGTGTGAAGGTGGTGCGATTCCGTCGCTGCTTCCGCCGGACAAAAGTCTCATCGTGAATGGCAGGATGATACGAGTAGCTGGTATCTGAGGAATAGCAGATTGCAGGAAGCCAGGGGTATTAGCCATGTGTGAGGTGTTGCATTAGCCCTCTTAACTCAACTAGTTGCACCAAGGTGTAAGGGCATAAGTGCCACTAAGCTGGGATATGTATTTACCAGCGTCGCCATGAATTAAATAGTTTAAGATGGATTTTTAATTCGGGTGTAAAGAAATAGGTGAAATAATAATCCAGGGAAGGAATATAAAAATTGTAGGATAGGTTTAGGATTCAGGTTTTCCAAAAAAATGTAGAACTATTATCAATAATTCATTGAGATACTTTTAAGTGTGGTTTTTACCACTGTTTTTTCTATATTTTTCTATATTTAATATCTTTACATCATCTTATAAATACTTTTTTTTAGCTTTTCCTTCAGTTCAAATTGACAGATATTTTATTTATAGATTGAAAAATATGATTTAAATCAATTTCTTGGAACCTTTTCGAGCCCCTAACTTATTTATAGGTATTAGATAGAATTCCATTATTTTTTTCCTATATCTCCAGTCAAGCCGAAGTTTTCTCTAAATTTTAAATGACCCAACTATAACTGCCTTGGAATGCATTCATGCCAAAAGTTTTTACCCGCTGCTGCTGTGCCCTTGCTGGAAAAGCCCTCCTCCCCCTCCAGAATTTTCCTTGTCCACTTGCCTTTTGCTGAAAGCCAGCTGTTGCCAAAAATTGCTGGCTAATTGAATTTTCTAGCAGCAGCGCCATTTTGTATGCTACGAAATATTTTATAACTGCCTTTTGAGCCAGAAAGAGAGAGAAAGAGAGAGAGAGAGAGACAGAGGAAAAGGAAAGGCGTTGACAGCCCCACTTGACCTCCGTCCCAAAATGCCCGGTTTTTCCACCACCCCCCGGGAAATGGAAAACCAAAGTCGAAAGTCGAAAGGCGGAAACTTTGTCGGACCTTTTTTGCCATGGACTCTCGGTTCGTTCGTGTTGTAAAATTAATTTTCAATTTGATTTTAAATAAATAATTAGCTGGCAAATTGCAAAATTTAATTTTAATTTTCTTCTTGCCAAAGCCGAGTAAAGCTGCCCGTCTCTTTTTCTCTGACCTTTTTCGTCTCTTTCTCTATCTGTCTGTGCCTGTATTTGTGTGTGTGTGTTAACTTTTTGGGGGCTCTAATCCGATTAGCTGAAATGTTGTTACTTCGGCATTCATTTTCGCCAGGCCGAAGGTCGTCCCGGTGCCACCCCCTTTTCCCAATTCCCCAAAGACCTCTGTAATGCGCACTAATGTTGTTTGCCATGTTTTCCTCGGTCTCTGTCTATATTTTCTGAGCAAGTGTCGCTATGCCTGCCATCGATTAATATTTAATTATGAAAATAATTACAAAATGTTTTCGGCTTCTTTCGCCATCTCAGACGATGGCTCTCAGGTAAGCCCAAAGGATATTCTCCATATATCCTGCTAATGAAGCACGCATTTGGGGCCTAAATCAAGCAATCAAAGAGGTAGGCAAGAGCTAATCGAATAGTCGATGAGCTGAGCTTCGGGCACTCAGCATAATTTTTCGAGGAGGCCGGGGAAAGTTAGGTTCCCATTAGAGGTGGCAAGCGAAAAGAGGAACCTTTAACATAATGATTATACATTTTTATACTCGTAAATATTAATATAATAAGAAGTTTAAAAACAAACAACTTTGGAATAAGAATATCTATATTTTATTTTAATAAAATCTGTATTCATCTTTATCTATATTTTTAATTTTCTCCCCATATGTATTAATCTTAACTTATCATTTAATTTTGTAACTGTTCTTTTTTTCCCAAACCTCTTTCGGATAATCACGAACACGACCTTACTCATCTGCTCATCACCAGTTCATCCAGCTGCAGTGCAATTTTCTTGCTAATCAAATTCTTTGCAGCCAATAATTGCCTAAAATGCAAATGGAAAATGCCCCAGGTTGGCCGGAAAATGCCTCGGGCCGAACAAGAAGACCAGTGCACATGTTCCACTGACGATAAAGCGGCTGGCAATTAGCACAATTAGGTTTCGAGTGCAAATCCCAGAGCGCAGAGCTGCAAAAGCAGCCCAAAAACCGGGCAATAAGAATTTCATGCTGAAAGCTTTGGCCAAAAACCCGGGCCAATGGAGGACTTCCACCACCCCATTTCCCCATTTCCCCGTTTCCCAGCTCGAACATCAAACGTCAGGCAGCAACAGTACCGGCAGCAACAACAAGTCAACTAACCGCACTTGTCAGGAAGACAGGATTAACAAATCCTTGTTGCCAAATTGATTCAAAAAGTACGCAAAGGGGCGCAGACAAGCCAGTCAGCCAGTCAGCCAACCATCTATATCTCTATAAACCTCCCTGGCACCCAAGCAATCCGTCTCATTGTGCACAGACAGAAAAACTGTTGAACTTTTTGTCATAAACGGTGTAAAATTATTAATTAGAATTACCATTATTTTAGACTTTAACAGAATGTTTCACCGAAAGTATCGATTTCTACAGAAATTTTAATTATTGAACATATCGTTATTCATATCTGTAAGTTAATGAATACATTGGCATTTTCATACAAATTCCGTGAGATAATGTAAAAAAATGTCAAACAAATTAAAGAAATTAAAAAAATGTATTATCGAAAATATCGATTTCTTTTGGAATTTTAAATACAAACAATATCGTTTACATTTTATATTAAATCAGATTTATTAAAAAAAAATTTTTTTTTTTTTTTTTAAATAGCATCTTGCACTAGACACTCATTTTTTCGAGTGCACCGAAGCTGCTCTGCGTCTGCTCGTTAGCTGCGCCGGTAATGGGAGATAATTCAATTTTTAAACATTTGGCATAACAAGCGAAACCATCATTAAGGGATTTTCGGTCTGGGAGCAGTCAAGTCAAGTCAGTAGTCCTTGCAATCAACCCGACAGCTCCGCCCAGCCAACTAGTCGCACGGGCTCCGCCCACTCAGCCATCGTACGTATATCCGCATATCCGTATCCGTAAGATACATGTCTGCAACTTTGTCTGCCGATTCCGTTTCTGTATCTACACACAAGGCCAAAATCAATTCTCATTCGATTTCAGTTTCGCTTACTTAATCTGAGAGCCAGGAATTAGCATTCATTGTAGTTTTCCTTGGCTGCTGGCCTAGTTTCTTTTTCCGGAAGACTCAAGGATTCCCCCTGCATAAGGTCGAATTCCCTTGGAGAGTGTCACCATCTCGATTTCAGTGCTCGAAAGTCCGGGCACGCGTTGGCAAAAATTTTAAATTAGTTTAGCAATTGAGAAGCATTCTCGGTGTCAGCTCTCCTTGGGGTTGCTTCTTCTTTGGGGGAGTGGAGTGTCACGTCAAGGAATCACGAATTGGAATCCCGAAAAACAGCGAGTAAATTGAATTAGCTATGCAAATGTTCTGGGGAATTTTTTATTTTGATTTGTGGGCCAAATTTATTGGTTATGTCATGAAGAAAGGGGAAGAGACGAACCCTAAGTGGATTCGTTATGGGAATTTTCACTATATTATGTGATTTTTATTCAACTTTGGTGATGTGGAAACGCTTTACAACTTCACTCATAAATGTATTATAATTTATTGACGCATCTACAATATAATTAAAAAAAATAAATTAATTTAAAAATATTTTTAATTTTAAGAATATTATTAGCCATAAGAAAATCTTAAGTTAATTTGTTATTATTATTTCTCTATCGCTATTTTATTTACCAAGTATATTCAGTGTGAACCCAAAACGCAGACTCAAATTATCTCTCCGTAAATTCCATTTGGATGTCGCAAATCAAAAGCGACAGTCCCCTCGAGGACCTTAGACCCTTCGCAGGACCCTTCCCTAAATGCGAACATAAGTTATCGCCTCGCCGTCTGTCTATTCGTCTGTCATATTGAATCAGTCAGCAGTAAATGGAATTTGCACCTGATTAGGATTACAGATGCGGGGGCGAACGTGCCAAGATGTTACGTAATGCGTTCGTAAGTCGCCATCTAATCCCATTAGATAGCGCACATTCCCTTGGCTCAGAGATGGAAACCCCAGCCCACAAAATGCACTGCAATTTGTGGCAAGCTTTGGGTTTTTTTTTTGGGATACCACCTTTATTTACAGCGGTGCCTTGTATGGTTAGTGGGTGGGAAAAAATCAATAAACTATTCCGTCGGCGGGCTGGCGCTTTGATTTATGATTTTCGATAAATGCCTCAGCACTCAGCCTCAATCTGTCGAAATCTGTCGCCGCATTCCGATTCCGATTCCGAATGCCGAGTGTCGAAGGAAATTTGCATGCCAAAGCATTAACGCTTTGCCATTCGATAATTGCATGAAATGAAATCTGAAATCCAAAATTCCCCACACTCCCGAGCCCTTTTCGCTACCCAATTACAATTCGAATGGATCGCTTCACTTTTCGACACGTTCACGTTTGCTTGACGCTTGACTTTGCCTTTGGTTTGGCCACTCCTTTGCTCCGAAAAATCCCCCTCTGCATGCGAATATCGATTGAGTTGCCCATGCTCCTCGCCTGCTTTTTTTTTATTCAATTATAGTTATATGGCAACGGGGGCCTCTGTCTCTGGTCCTGCAATTCGGTATTCTGGAGTGCCAGGCAAAGTTTATTCGGGTTCGGATTGGCCGGGATGCGGGATTCGGGGAGTGGAACTGGACTGGGAATGGGAATGGGAATGCGGAGTTCTGGGAGACGAGCAGTGGGCAATCGGAAATCAAATTGGTCCGCTGTGGCTTTTCCTTACACCCAATTCATCGAAATGGCGTTTTAAAGTATTTTTCTGCGGATTTGTAGAGCAAGAAATTTGCTAGTCCTATGCCGTTTTTAGAAAGGTTTAAAAAGTTCCACTGATGTTATAGACACTAAGGTCCTTAGTAAGAAGAAAATACAAATAATACTTTAAAAAATAGTTCAGTTACTTTTTAACAACGTTTGAATTTTTTAAAAATATTTTGTTTTAAATCTTATCAGTAAAAACATTTAAGTTCTACTACTGCCTTTGGATATTTAAACATTTGCTTTTAATCCCATTGTTTAAGTATTTTATTTATTTATGTTAAAGATTCAATAATAATAGTTATTTCTCCACTGAAATATCTGATATTAATATATTTTTAATTTTTGTTTCCTATATTTCCACATATTTCCTTTCAAATTTCCAATTTATCTCTCAGTTTCTAAGTCTCCATCTATAGTCCCATCCCCATTTCGCACAGCACTTACCCTCTGACCGAGTGGCAAACTTTTCGAGGCAAACAGCAAACTCTCGACATGTGCGACCATGAAATCTGATATGCCGCATAGGAAATGGTAGTGGAAAGAGATCTACCCTGCCTGCAACGTGCTGCTAATAGAATAATTCGTTAATGTAACTACAATATTCCGAGATGCGCCGATAGACAATAATCCATTGACGACAGGCGAAATAATAACAGAAAGCAGCCACGATTATCATTGGCTTTTTATCTGAATTTAATTCGATGCGGACGAGAAGATTGCACTTTTGGCAGTTGGAAATCCATCTGTTTCAGCAGATTATGATCCTATACTTAAATTACTTAATGCAATTAGGGTAAAAGTAAAAGAATAAATTTAAAAAATTGAAATATATTTTACCATATGTTTTAAAAATTTGGATGATATAAATTAAAAGGGGTTACAGGTTTAAAAAGTTGAATTGTTTCTTTGACGAATATAAGATATTAAAGAAACATTTAAATATAAGAAAGTTCCTATTATCAATTAATATGCTAAGTGAGATTCTATACTTTTTGAGTTCCAATCATTTTAGAGCTTACAACCTTGGTTCTAGCAGCTCTATATTTTCTCCTTAAATATATTTTTATAGATCTACTCACATGGATGGGTGGCGGCGAAGGGATAGTCAAGAGTTGGCAGGCGCGGAGGATGAGGGCCGCAGGGATGCAGGGCTGGAGGACACTGGTAGCAAAACATTCCTCTGCCCGCGGCTGCAGGACCGAGCTGAAATCAAAGTCAAAATCGAAATAAGAAATCAGTATCGAAATCGAAATCAAAAGGGTTACTCATCGATCGAAATTGAGAAAAAGAATCTTTAAATTGCATGTAATTTTGATAAATTCACTTGCCAATCACGCCGACAACGATGATGATAATAATGATCATCATCATAGTGAACGAACGAGAAACTTGTAATTTAAGTGCACAATTCAATTGGAGACATGCGGGTATATTTTTGTGGGGCGACTTTGCGTCGCCTTTAATGTTGTCATATGCACCTCAAACTCAATTCGATTCAATTAAAGGCAATTACAGACTTCTGACAAATCATCCACAATCGATTTCATCTGCTTTTGCATCTCCGTTTCTGTTTTCTTTCTGTTTCTGTTTCAATTTTCCTGCTGCATTGTGTGTCGTCTGCATACAATTAAATTGTCCTCAAACGAATCAATTGATTTAAATTAATTGCATTTGCCGCAAAAGACTCGGCATATAACTATGGCCGTAACTGTAACTGGTCTTGATGAACTCGCTTCAGTTATGAGTCGATGTTTTGCGTTTTGCTGGCGCCTTTCTCAATGCAGTTTGCAGCTTAATTAGTCGAGGAATTTCACCCAGCATGCATAACTGAGGGGAAGGGAGAGTTGAATTGCAGAGTTCTGCATCTTTGAGATACAAAAGGGGCAGGGAAAGGAGTCACAGTGTCAAGCTAGAGATTGTCAGATAGCCAAGATGAGTGAAAGACGCTGGGAAAGTACATTTTCCATTGGGAAAATTAAAATTGAAATTGATATTGGTGGGAAAAAATATTAGGGCAACAGAAATGGTAGTTATTAGAAATATTTAGAAAATATAAAACATTTACCCCTTTATCATAATTCAAATTCGAGGGATAAAGGTATATCAATAAGTTATAGTTTTAGCCCATTCCCTATACACACTCCACTCAGCATTTCTTTATTAATAGATGGACACAGTCCAATTTCCTGTGTTCCTCTTTTTGGGCTATCACATTTTCCATTACATTTCAATTGCAATTAAAATTAATTGTAACTTCTATATGACACATCAGCCAGTCAACCAAACAAGCGAAACAGTTGCACCATCCGGATTGCAGGTGGGACCGGCGCCTTGCTCTGAGCCGACATTTTAATTTATTTGAGTAAATTTGTTACAAAAAAATTTTATGAATTTTATTTATGGTGCTCGCCACACGACTGTTGCCAGTGGCACCCACAATACATGTAGCACCACCCAACGACCGCCACCCACCACAAGTGTTAGCATATCATGTTACAGACTATTTCCGCCAAATTTACACACGCAAAATAATTTAACGTGCTCAGCGGCAGCGCGTGTCCTGCCTACGTTTGTGACCTGATTGCACTGAGAAAAAACGGGGACATCTTATAAAAAAAATAATATAAAACAATATTTGATGTGTCTATCGAAAGTGTATTTAAATTTATTATTTTAAATAGTATTTATGTTATGAGATAAAAACATTTAAAAGAAATTATGGACAAATCAAAATGTCCTTAAAATAGAGATATATACCTTTGTGAAAAATTAAGAAAATCTTAATTCTTTTTATTTTACTAATTATTTATCCCTTTTTTAATGTTTCAAATTTAAAATAATATTTTTTCGAGTGTCCTGATATAGCCTGCTATTTCCTAGTCGCAGATGTGGCCGCGTTCCCAAAAGTCGAGGCCCGACAAGTGGCGCCAATAAATTTCCATTTAGTCCGGGAATGAGTCGCGCCCGCCCCCCACCTCACCTGTCCCCATTCCGCCTCCCCCTTTTTGGCCACGCCCCTCTCCCTCCCTCTGGGGCATCCCGGCATTCCATTAGAATTGTGAGAATTTGTAATTTTGCATAATTGTTATATTTGGAGTCCGTCGGCCGCAAAACTCATTTGCCAAATGGAAAATTGCCATTTCGTGTCTAATGTTGCACATGCGGCCTGTTGGCCGTTCGCAACTGGATGTTGGATGCTGGATGCTTTGGCCCTGGGTCTCCACAGGACCAGGCTCTAAAGTTTTAGTGCCATCGGGCCATCAGAGGGATTTCCGTGGGCCAGAGAGGTGGGAAGGTGGGCTTTTTGGGGCTGGCAGGCCGTTGCTGGTGTTGTTAGTGAATTAATTTCCAGTGAATAATTTATGCTGAATTATTTTGGACGTATTAAATAGGCACAGCAGAGGGGCTTTTGGGGTGCCGAGCAGTAGAGTAGTGGAGTAGTGGAGCAGAGTACCCGGATAATACTCCCATGTGCGTTTCGGAATCGCACTCGAAAGCCCTCCACTTGTGTTTGGACCTTGGGGCGTTACATTTAAATCAAATCAAAATGCTATTTCTGAAATTGATTTTTGAAATTTTAATGTCCCGGACATGGAGCAGCGGAGATAATAAAAACCGACTGTAATGGAATGGTGATATGGGCCAAATTAGTTGGCACAACTATGAGACGCAAATTGGACAGGGCTTTTACTTTGGCCATGAGTTTGCATTAATCCTTAGAGCATTTGGCCATGGAAATAATAATATTAGGGAGCCAACAGGGCATAAAGTGTTCAAGAAACTAAAGTTAAGTGTATTCCATCATGAACATATTTTTAGCTAAACATTTTTATTTAAAACCTCTTTCTTTTAAAAGGCAAAAATAAATTGATCTTTTGGTTCAAAGATCTCATTTTTACCTAAGAAACCCACCTTATATAAGAATCTCACGTCAAGTAATAAATGTGGAAATAGGTTTGTTTTTACGATGAATAGTAAATGAAGTTGAAGTAAACTTATGCAAATTTTAGCAATAAGTACAGAAGTACTTTCAACAGATCGACTTTAGTCTTCTCGAGCCTACCGAAAAAGACACTTCACAACTCAACAAGAAGAAAATGAAGCTCCTTACAACTGTATCCTTGATGCTTATCACAATGGGTCTTGCCCAAGGACAAATGGACAGTAAGTATTGTTATTATATTAGTAGTTCAATGTTTTATAATGTTTTTATTTAGTACGCTGTGCCTTGGAACCTTTGCCTGTGGGCTTATGTGTCAATCGGATTGTAGGGTATACGTTTTCCGATACAAGAAACCGGTGCATAATCTACGAGGGCAGTGGATGTGAGGTGAGGGGAAACTTCTTTGCCAGCAGGGATGAATGTGAGGTTAAATGCAGGCCGCCGTCCTCCTTTAGAGACAATCCTTTCACCTTCTACCTCCAAAGATCTTTCACGGAGGCCCGCAACATTTTAAATCGACTGTTTGGTTTGTAAAATATTTGACAAATAAATTGAATTTATCGCTGATTTACTGACTTTTTTTTAAGATCAGATCATTATAATCGCCTTTGGTAAATCTAGAAAACTCTAGAAAAATAATCGTATTAGTCTTCAAAACGATGTCCAATATTAATTTTAAGAATAACTCTTGGAAAGCTTTGTCCCCATTTGGGTAAGTAATAAGTGATTCAAATGAATCCAGATATTAAGTGTGTTATTATCATTTTTTTCTAAATCAATCTATAATACAATTAACGCGACAGAAGTTCTTTATAAATTGTTCTCTGGCCGTTTTCCTACTCCACGTAAAATTGCCTACTTTTGCCTGCTAATTGTCATCACCTGCGAATTTGCCCACCTGAAATGGAGTTGTTGTTGCTGCTGCTTCTGGTGTTGCTGTTGCTGCTGCAATTGGTGTTGCAACTGTCGCTGGCAACCGGCAACTGGCGACGCCAAGCCAAATGCAATTATCCAATTGCACGAAATGCACTTGGCAATGTTTGTGGCCTAGACAATGCAACACAACTGGCTGTGTATGGGTGTATCTGCGCGAGGGTGTGCGAGTGAGTATCTGTGTGTGGATGGTGGAGCAGCACACGCGAAATTCAATTAAGTGCGCACTAAACAGCGCAACGATTTCGATTTGACTGCACTTCCCAAAACACCAAAAGAAATCGCAGGGAAAAAGAGGAAAGCTTAGAAAAAAAATTGTATAACTTTAAAAAAGTAAATTAAATGTAAATGTAAAATAAAATACCTCATTTATTTTACAGCCCATTTTTCTTTACATTTGGTCCTTTGAGCCGGATATTACGAGTATTTTTATTGCGGTTCAAAAGTCTGTTGTATTAAGTGCAATGAAAAGTACAAAAGTCTCAAAATCTTCATTAATGGATTGTTAGTTTTCTTTCAGTGCAGGGAAAATGGATGGAAAATGCTGAATAGGGAGAGAGAGGAGCCGTGAAAGGGCTGGCAGATTGGTGGAAATCTGTGTGGTAAGCCTTTGTTGTCCAGTCGGCGCTCGGACATGGGGTTTAGTAATGGAAGCTTGCGCTAGTTTCTGCCACGAGCCGTCGCCAAAAACGGGGAAATTCAATCAGAGCGGGAGGATTACGATTTGGAGGGGACTTTACAAGGGGCAGTGTAGAAGCGAAGCGGATGTGGATCCAGTGTTCGCACAATTGCATTAGGTGGCGAAGAGAAGTTGGAGGGGACACAGCTTGAAAGGTCTGAAATTGAAGGAAACAGGGTTGTTGAACCACTCGCTTTAATGACATCTAAAATTGTCCTTTTCATCAGGAAAGAAAAGGATAAATGCGAAACTATTGTTTCATTATTTATTTTATTTTTAAAAATAAATGTTTAATTTCCTTCTCTTAAAAATTTCAAAATATTAATATTATTCAAAATAAAATATTTTTCATCTTTCATTAAATCACTGCTTATTTCGATTTCTTTTCCATATAGCCATTCCCCATCTATTTAATTGCGTCATACGAGTGCCTGAAGTCCACAAAATAAAATATACGAAATTAACTCAAAATTAATTAAAACGCATCAGAATATAATGCAATTTGCTGCAGCGGCAGAAGCGACAACTGCTGAGGGCATTATGCAACAGCTGCAGCTATAAAAAGTAATATAAATATAAATTAATAATGTCACGAATGACAACAGCAACAACAACAACAGCGAAGAGACAAAACGAGCAATTGCATTAATTGAGCAAACAACAAAGTGGGAAATGCAATGCGTCTGGACAACGGAAAACCCAACAACATTGGATGCACATGAATATGGATGAGTCTGCTCTGGACTCCAATGCCAATGCACTTTCCATGCAACAAATGCATTTCGCTGCGCCAACAAAAATAAAAAAAAGGACAGAATAAAACGAGGAGCGGGAATTATCAACTGTCGCTTGATTAATTTGAATTAACCAAATTATAAATGGAAACACAAGTCAATCAGCGAGTGCAACACCCAGAAGCGATGAGTTTTGGGGGAAACGAAAGGGGTTTGCAGAGGGAGAATATGGTAAAATACTATATGGTCATTTGGATTGAACTGGAAATGCAGATTTTTGAAGGGCCTATTCAAACAACTGCGATCAAAAGGATTTCAAAAGAAGCTTTTCATGTTTCCAAAATGAAATATTTAAGAATCAGTCCTGTTCAAAACTCTTTGATAAAATTAAGGTATAATAATCTACAAATTGCTTATAAACAATGTCTTAGGATCCCAAGGATCAAGGAAATCATTTGCTCGTATGTTTTTAAAATATTTTATGTTATTGGGATCTGGAAATATTTCTTCGCTATAAACTATTTTTGTCAGAGAAACAGATATCGCTGTGAAACATTTTTGAAGGTCAGACTAAGAGCGGACCACCGACGACCTCCTTTCGTTCAGGGGCAGCTGGTCTAATGGATTTATCGGTCGCTCGAATCTCGGCTCGCCAAATCGCGACTAAACGAGTCGAGCTGAGATACAGATTCGCAAGAGTGTCGAGCAAACTGGAAAATGGCATAATTCGCAGCCAGACCAGACTGCACACTGCCGTTTGCCGTATGCCGTATGGTATATGGTATCGTAGTATCCATGGGCATATCCACGTGCGCATCCCTGCTCCAAAACCCCGTCCCGCTGGCATTAGAGCCACTTAAACGCATTTGCGAAATTGCCTACCGCCCACCCACACACTCGTTTAGAGCTCTCTCTCTAGTTTTCCTAGTTTCTAGTTTTTTGTTTGCCCCAAACCGAAAGCGCGATAATTTCCCACTGAGGTGAGATGATATGGAAATTGGGGGGCGGACCACCAGGAGGAGGTGGCAGGAAAACGCTCGGGCAGCGATGAGGTTATCACTTTTGCCACCGAAGTAAAGTGCATCCGTTTTTAGAACTGTCCGTCTGTCCGTCCGCCTGTCCGGCATAATCAAACTAAACTGGCGCAGTCTGCCACTGATGATCCAACTTGGAGTGGGTTTTGATATGGGTACGTTGGAAACAGTGAAGCCTCTGTGTGCCGAAAGGATTCTAGCCAAAAATTCGATAGAAGACTTTTCAGATCTTTCTCAGATTAAAATAATATTTTTTGAAACTTTTATTTCGAATTTCTTATCAAGTTGCTAAAATTTGTATCTTTTAAAGTTAAAGGGATCTACAAATTTGCAAATCCTATACAGATTATCTCTACTGTCCAGTCAAACTATTTGCATATGCGCCCCATCTAAGTATCCCTCTTGATTGCAGTTTTGGTCGAGCGTTTTCCTTCCTTTTTTGTTGTTTTTTGCTGGTTTTGTTTTTGTCTCGCGGCGCATTAAGCGAATTTGTGAGGTTCGAATTTGATTGTGTCAATTGGCTCGCGCCTAGAATCAGGGAATCAGAGCCTCAGCGCAAATCAGACCGAAATGATGCCGTGGCATTTGTGTGCAGAGAGCCACCCACTAACAAATCAGCGCCTGAAAATTGCACTGCAAAAAATGTACGTAAATTAAATTAGCATGCCATGATGCACCCCCGCCAGTTTTTCGTGACCAAGTGTCGTCAATTTACCCAAAACTCGAAAGTAAAACAGAGCCGTCTTCGAAAGCAAACCCTTCAATTTGTGTGGCATGCATATATGATATATATATGTACATGATATATACCAGTCTTCGGGGCGCCCGCATGGGGAGGAAAATCTGTTGATCGCCCCTACCCACTTGGCTTTGTTGTTTTATAAATATTTTGATTGAATTTTCTGTTTAATTAAAGCAAATTGTTTTGTGCATTTGGGTTAGGGGACGGGAGGTGTTGGTCCCATATACAAAGCTTTCCGGGGGGTCGTCAAGTGATTGAGAAACACAAGAAATTAATTCGGATAGGGACTTTCTAAGAGAACGTTGACAAACTTGCATGGGAATAAAATACATTTGAAAAAAATACTGATCAGTAATTTAATAGATATCAACAATAATTTAATCAATAAAAATATTTTGACAATCGCTTTTTTCCCAACAAGTTTTATAAATGATGTGATCTTAATTTTTCAGTCGATAATTCTACGATATATTTGGTATTTAATTTTGTTTTCCTATTTTGAATATTTAACATATTTTTACTGATTACATAAATTAAATTTATTTTATTTACAAATCGTCTCAAAACTCCTAATCCTGCTATATGTCTAATTTGCACATTGAATGCCCCTATGTGAGTGTGTGGGCCCCAATCTATCCATCAATTTGGCCCATTTACCAATTCGATGTTCAATTCAATCAAGCAATCAATAAACATGGCCGAACTAACCTCCTTCGGACTAACGTTCTCTACGATAATTCCATTTGCTAATTTAAATATACGAAATTGTATTTTATTTGTATGCGCTCCTATATGACACAGCCCCCTTTTGAACCCCCTTTGAGCACCCATTTCACCGCATTGGGACCCCCCTTTCTCCACACTTTTCCCACCATCCATGTTTCCCTAATTGAGTTGAACGAATCGAACAAAACTTGGCGACGAATGGAAAAATCGTTCGTCAACTCCAATTGACTCCTCTGTGGATCCAGAACTCCCCCCTAAAACCCCCGCCGCTGTCTACCACCCACCAGCCCCATTTTTGTGGGCGTGGCATCCAGTGGAGCGTTGAACGTTTGCATGGCTGCCAATTAATTTGCGGTTGATCAATTTAATTTGAAACTTCGTTTTCTCCCCGCCTTTTTTTTTGGTTCGCTCTTTGGCGAATTATTTGCCATTGATTTTGTACCCTTGTTCCTTCTCTTTCCCGCACACGGAATCCATGAACTGTCTCCTCTTTTTTTCCTCTCTTAATTATCATCAATTATTCAAACTGCATTTGCGGAGTGATCAACTTTTGGTCTGTCTTCAATAAAGCGGCGAGTTTTTACCCCGAAATCCCCCTTACCCTTGCGAATGGAGGCCGTATCCACTTGGATCCTTGTTGCCGAATCCTTTATGCATACACCAATTTTGGTTTTAATTCTTTTTCGCCACCGAATCCTTGGTTTTTTTCTCATTTGCGCTTCAAGTGTTCACGAGTTTTGTGCGATTTCTCACAGGAAAGGCATCGGTACAAACACTTTTGCCAGACACTTCAACACTCGCAGAGAAACTCACACATGAGCCAGGAAACTTCAGGATTCGGGACACTCGAAAGCCGAGATTTTTATCACATTGGAACTCATTAGGAACTCGCTTCTTAATGCAAATTAAAAGCTGCTAAATAAATTATAAGCATAATGTGGGATATGTTGTGAATGGGAACGTAAGGATTGTCTTTTGAAATCTGTCTGGGTTATAGGGAATCAAAGACATCGTTTCTTATCAGCAATCTTAAATTAATTTATTTGTTTTCATTGGAAAATGTGAATAATTTTATAAATAAATGTCAATCATCTTTAATTCATACATTTTATCGTCCAATTTTTCCATAATAAGGTATTTATAAGTTTGAAGATCTTCAGAACTATTAAGATAGCATGTAGTAACCAATTTGAAAGTTGTAAAACCCACTTATCTGTATTAAAATTCTTTGGTAATGATGAAAATTGATAAAAATAATCATGCTTTCCATATCCCTTAGCTCAACTTACCTTATTACCGTCCGTGAAAATTTTGGCAGCAATACTTCAAGCGTGTCACAGAAGAAAATCCCTTGTCGCTGCCGGTTTTGTTTTTTAGCCTTTTAGCTCTGAGCTCTATTTGAGTTTAACTTTTTCGCAATTTTCACAGCACGAACTCACGTAAGACAAAGGTGCGAAAGTTTTCTCGAGCGTCTAAACACTTGGCAGGAAGTTTGGCCAAAAAGTTCTTAACGAGGATGTGTGAGAAGGAATCACAAAGGATGTTGGCGAAAGTTTAAGATTCCACTGCAAATTACACACTCAATCTGAGAGGTAATAGGCCGCAAAAAGTAGTTAGATTTGGGTTAGGAACACACACAGATGTGGGGTTGGCACTGGGAAGAATCTTGACCTCTTAGTGAAAGATTTGCTTCTAAGGATCTCGAGTTTTTCAGGATCTTGATGTTTTCAGGGTTTACGGCCACACCGTTTTGCCGACGGAAAAGTTTTCCCTACAGATTTCAAAGTGTCATTTAATCCAGTTTCGGTATTACGTATTTATTCGGGGACTTCACTATCGTCTATATGGTGATATATTATAGGATGGTATCGAACCGACCGCGTGGAACGTCAGAATGCGAATGATCTAACGGTGCTTGTGGCAGTCGCAACGTCGACAGCGCAGTCGGCTGCAAATTAGATCCGCGTCGGCAGAAAGATGGCTGCGGGTGGGAAAGAGAGAGGGTGAGCGAGTGAGAGGGGAGATGGGAGATAGGGCGGGTGAAGGGAGGATTTGTTTTTGCCCCTAAGCGCCGCCTTTGCCATTTCCCGTTATTTTTGTTCGCGCAGGCGCCTCGCAGTCAGCAAACCAAAGCACAGTTATTTCGAGACATGTATACCCATCTCGCTCGCCCACTATACCTCTCCCCCTCTCTTTTGCACTTTCTCCTGGTATGTAAGACAATTTTCTCGCGCATTTTCATTGTGGAAATTGAATTTTCGGCATGGAGAGCTGCTGCAAGAACAACAACACAAAACGTTGAAGGGGCTCTCGTGTTCCTAATATCCCTATCTACTCTTATCCCTATCTACTTTATTTTATTACACTTTATTTAGGTGTGTGCGAGAGAGAGAGACGGGACGAACCCCCAAGGGGGGAAAGAGAGCGCAAACAACTGAGGCAGCCTTAAATTGGATTTTCATCGTTAAGTGTGGTGAATGTGTGTGGGGGCAAAAGGAATGGAGCGGAAAGGAAAGACGCCGCGGGATGAAACGGGGAGAAGACGAAGCTTTTGTGCTCTGGGTGTTCTTCGCAGGAAGAGGAAGAGAGCATACTACAGCAGTAACAATAAGAAAACGATTACTCACCGTTGGTATTTATTTGGCATATCATTTTTTATACCCTACCCCTCATTCTATTTTGCTCCTCTCGTTTTTGTCCCATTTGACAACTCAATTTATTTAGATTAATTTCTCATCTTGTCGAGGAAAAAAATAAATAACTAAGTGAATTTCAGTTAATTTATTATGGGGCATTATTGTTATTCCGTTTCCTCCCCCAAAAATACACCCCGTATAATCGCAATTCCCAATCCCAGTGACGCCATCTTGGATCCCATTTATTATTGTTTGCCTGAATGGGCTCCTCTAACTGTCCTTCACCCCCTCAGCCGCAGGACTCCCTCTATCCACCCCCACCCCCTTTTCACCCCTTGACGCGTTGGCCACAATTACGAAATGAATTTGTTGCCTCCTGCAGTCCCTATTC
Organism: Drosophila pseudotakahashii; assembly: GCA_035046095.1. Classification (NCBI taxonomy): domain Eukaryota; kingdom Metazoa; phylum Arthropoda; class Insecta; order Diptera; family Drosophilidae; genus Drosophila; species Drosophila pseudotakahashii. The sequence goes on from JAWNOE010000198.1 coordinate 2,004,224, forward strand.
TGCCCCTTTTGCACTGCTCTAAAAAACGTTAGTTGAGAATAAGAATTTATATATTAGTTTGTTATATAAAATTATATCTTCTTTTCAGGACAAGGTAAAAACTTTTTTCTTATTATAAAACAAAATATTCTATCTTAAATATTCGTTTTCTTGTGATCAGGGACTACAACTTTTTACTTAGAACGGTTGTTGTTGTTTTAAAAAAATTTATAGTTAAAAAAAAATGACTTCACATATAATTCGACGTCTAGATATTACCATCCCTTTAATATTACTGAAAAATTATCCAATTTCAATAATAATATTATATCAAGGATAATTTCTTTCCTTGTTCGAGACTTTTTTTGTTAGTGCTCCTTTCTTGTCTCCCTAGACTTGGCATTTTGGGCGAACTAGATAACTATTCAGTTTCTTCTGGCTCCCCCTGCATCCTTCTCCTGGATTCCCGCTCCTTTCTTTTGGGGGAAGCCTGTCCTGTCAGGCCTGCAAATTGGCGCCCTGATTTATGACTTTGTCTATTGTTAGCTTACTTCCTCCCGACTTCCCGCCCACAACCTCCTGGCTTCCGCCTTCCCCTCTTCATTCCACCATCATTAGTTTGTATTTTAGTTTCATTTCCAATCCGAATTTCATTTCATTTTGCGCTTAAATTTTGTTTTGTCCTCTTTGATTGTATTTATTTTCCACTCCCTCTTCATTTTTCGGGGCTTTTCTTGGTTGGTTCGTTTTAGTGGAATTACTTGCTCCATAATAGATGAGTCTGGGATTCGTTTTGGACGCCAGAGAGAAGGCGTGGCACTTTGCTCCTAACGCCTCTGCCTCTTCCTTTGGCAGGTGAGTGCCTGTGGTTCGGTGAAGAAAAGAGATTTTTTTTGCAACTAAAACTACTTTCTGTTCTTAGGTTTCATTTTTTATTTCAGGGTGAGGTTTTCCTGTGCCACAAAGCTGTTGCAAATCGGTTGGCTATCAGCTTAGAGACATAATGAATTAATTAAATAAGTTGGATGGCCTTATTACATTACATTATTATTTAGATAATATTATAATATTCAATTTATTTTTAATATAAATATTATAATAAACCCAGTGCTTTCTTAACTTTTTAAGTGGTATTTAGACAAGAGAAAATGATTTTAAAGAACCTATTTAGTAGTAAAGCGTTTATTAAAAACTTAAGCGTATGGCCAACCGAAGCGTTCTTCCTCTTCTAAGAATTTTCTACATTTTCTACTAAAGTACTTATTTATTATCCCTTTTCCACCATTTTCTTGGTGCCCGGCAGTTCCTGGGTGAAATTTATGTAATTTATATGGGCACTTGACTGTCTAAATTGCCTGCAGAACTGAGCCCCACCCCCGGGAGGAAACCGCCTCAATAACACTGCCACCTCCACTTTTCCCAACCATTTTCCACCCATTTTCCCCCTTCTACTCGTTTTTCCGCCGCCACACCCCCTTTTCCCCTGTTGGAGCACGCTTTGCTGCCACTTTTTATATCATCTACTTAGCCTTAATGGCAAATAATTAATTTCCAGCTTCCGCGAAGCCAGTTCTAGCCTGCCACGCCCCCACGCCCACCGCCCACATAGTAAATGGCCGCATGTAACTGCAATTTCGCCCACCCTACCCCCGAAAACCCCCTGTTTCTTGCTCCTGGAACGACCATTTTCAATTTACAAATTGCTTATTTTTCGAAAACCAAATTGCGAGTGCCTCGGACTTTTGCCAGGAGTGAAAACCCGTAACTGTAACCGGATCCGGTTCGGATCCTGATCCGGGACCAGGACGAGGCCAGAAGCAGCAGTTAATGCATTTTACGTGCGGCCAGTTGGGTGGCGAAAAATGGGAGGGGGTAAATGCTCTGCTGCGGCGAAGGCATCTCAATTACGTTTATAAATTTTCCAAGCCCAAATGGCGCAGCCTCCGAAAATGAATAGCCGGCTGAAAGGGACAACGCGAAATTGGGGAGCGAGATGGCAGGCAGCAGGGACGTAGAAGGGGGTTCTTTTGGTATTGAAAGTCCACTTTAGGGTCAACCTATTTAATTATAAAGAAAATATACCTTATTATATTCATTTAACCCCTTCTCTTAAGATAGATCTAAAAATTTTGGTATATCATTTACAAATTTCTTTATAAAAATGTATTATACATTTTTTTTGGTAGTGAAAGTCCACTTCAGAGTCAACATATCTTAAGATCAGGAAAATATACCTTATTATATTCATTTAAGACCTTCCCTTAAGAGTTAGATCTAAAAATGTTGGTATATCATTTACACATTTCTTTATACAAGTTTATTAAAATTATTATATTTATATTATTTGACGTTTTAAAGCCTGTATACTATATTTTCTGAAATCCCTTTTCTATTTTTAGTACGCCCCGGGCTTTATAAGTACTCCGCTCTCCCGGGGAACCACATGAAAAATCAAGTGAAGTTGCCCTCTCTTCGACTGAAATTTTATTAACTTCTTTTAGGCCAAATTGCATTGCGGTTTATTTGAAGGCCAGCTTCTCATCTTGAAAAACCATCCCTTACCACTTATACCTCAACCTCCCAACCCCTTCATCACCTAACTCCTGAAAACGATTCCCGTTTATTTATGATGCGACATTTCAACTCGAGTTTGTAGGCATGAAAAGAGCACCGACAATTTATTGGCGCCATCAAAAATTGTTTCATGCACAAAAGAAAATATTTTACGTTTTCATGTTTTCAAAATTATAGAAACAATTTAGTAAACATTTTTAGAGATATTACAATTTGGTTATTTTTACATTCTAACAAATAATTTTTCTAAATATAAAATGATTGAATAAAATACATTTTAATTTAAATTTTTTTATATAATTACAAATAAAGTATTATCACCATATTTGACATATATTATTTTGTTCAGTGTATATATATTATTTTAGTCGATGGAGTGGGTGAGGGGCAGTAACCACGCCCATCGCCTTAGCAAATGGCCAAGACTCCATCGTTGCCCTTTCGGTTTTATGGCCTACGCATCATTTGGCTAAAAGAGGCTAAAAAAAATGCTCCCTGCGAATCCATTTGGAGGGAAAGTCTTCAACTACAATTTGGGAATAAAATTGGGGAGAGGCGGTGTGGCATGGTAATCGTTCTATGAAATGCCTAAATAAAATAAATGGCCAAACAGAATTAGAGTGAAAGGAGCTGCGCCCCAAAAGGATATGGAATGGAGCTTATTCAAAGTTATTTATTCGGAAAAGTGCGGAGTCGAGTGAATGGTATCGCATTTATGGTATTTTATTTATTATACGGCTATATACGGCTATATAAGTGGCGAATTTTTTATTTACGACAGGCTGGTTTTTATTGCAAGGGCTTTTCGCAAAATTCATGAAAAATTTATTGAAATCAATAAAAGTCTCCATTTTTAATTTCATTTTATATTTTGAAATTAAATATATCTTTTTTTAATTAGAAATACCGAAAATTAATAAATAAAGAGTTGTAATTATATTTTAAAAATCAAATCTGTTACATTTGCATTATTATTTTCGCAATGTTTACCTTTTCGTAAAAAATAAAATATTTGGGAAAAATCCACTATTTGCTTGTATCCTTTAAATTTATATTACAATTTTCGAATCTTTTTCTGTTTTCTTACGCATGAAATGTTGGCTGCATAATATAAAAAAAGAGTTCTGGATGTTTTTGGTAAATCATCTAGTGAATAAATAGATTTGAATTATAATTTAAAGTATTTGCTAGATCTTTAGATCACCATATCCTCAATAATTTCCCATAATTTTCTCTCTTTCCTTAAAGCAAGCAAAATCAATTAAAAGGGCAATTAATTTGTTGGACAACTGAAGAAAACAGACTCCAAGCTTTTGTTTTAATGTGGAGGGGTGGAAAAGGGGGTATAAAGTAGGTGAAATGGGGGAGGGAGGGGAGGCAGACTTTTTCTCCTTTCGTTCGTCTGCTTCTGTCGGAATAATAAAAGTAATTTAATTTTAATGAAATTGTTAATACGAAAACAATTTCATTTTGCAAAAAGTTTTTCCTGGGCCAAAAGAGGAGGGGGTGGCGGAGTGAGAGAGTCAAATTACTCGTGACAATGAGCGAAAGAGAAAACAACAAACAAACAAACAAGAGTGTGAGAAAAAGAGAAGGCCAAACCAACAAACACAACGGTAAAGAAAATAAAACAAAAATGCCGTCGCAAAGCCAAAAAATAAAAGCACTCCACAAGAGAAGGAGACAGCGAGAGAAAAAGGAGAGAGAGAGGGAATGCAAGAAATGAAATGCTGATGCGAAGATTTAATAAATGAAATTGGTGTGTGATTAAAAACACAAAAACCAAACGAAATCCATCTAATCAACTTTTGCTGCCGCCTCACTTTTCCTCCACTTTCTCCTCCCCCTCTTCACCACCCCCTTTTCCTTTTGTCCTTTCTCCCAGTTGCCATCTCTCTCTTTCTTTTAGCGACGTCGACTGCGGCAGCGACAGAGGGGTGAGAATGGGGTGGCTAAATAAGAGAGGGTGGCAAATACTGGGGGTGGGGTGCACTCAAGTTTGAAACGCCTTCTTGAGGGAAATTCGAGCCCAAAGATCCTAAGTATTTCCTTTTCTTACCGGTATTCAGAAAATACCACAGAAAATTGCAAAAAAAAATATTTTCTGTTTAGTTTTGTACCTTTAATCTTAATATATATTTTTTGTATTATCTTAAAGAAACGACATTTATTACCTACTTAAAAATGCAACAATTGCCTCGAATTATCAAATATTGATTGAAATATTTTAAAATGTTATTTCAGTTTTTGATATTTTAAATACATGAATAAATATTATTATTAAAGTTTAATTTTTTAAACTATTATGATATAATAGTATATCTTTTTTTTTTGCAAATTAAAAGGTTGTCAAATTTACCACTAATAAATTCCCTTTTGGGTACTTTCTCTCTCGTTTGGCTCCGCCCCTATTTATGAGCAGAAAATGGCTAAGAGAGCATATAAAGACCTAGGCACCCCCACTTTTTATGGGTTATATTGTGGCGCCCTCTTTCGGGTAAAATCTTATGTAAAACATTAAGTTACAAGTATTATACTCATATTCTATTCTGAAAACCCCCCTTAAACAAATTCTGGGTTCGCCACTGGTTCCCTTGACAATTACACTTTGAACAGGGGTCGAAAACTCGCTGTATTCGCTTAGTTCCAAAAGTAAACAAGTTGTAAAAAGTAAAATACAAGTAAAATCTGGTATTTGAAAAGTATGCTATACAAAATTGTATTATATTTTAAAAGTTAATTATAATTTATTTAAAAATAAAATAATCAAATAACTCAATAACACAAACAAAAAAAATTTGTTGATCCAAAGGGTATACAGTGTATACTATACAAATAATATTCCACCAAAATACTTTTTTTTAAGGAAACTTCCCATAAAAATATTCCATTAGTTAGTGCGTACTTAATTGCGAACAATAGCATGAACAATTTGTGGTTATTTATTTTTACAAAATATTGATTTTTTTGGTTAAAAAATAGTTTAATTTACATAAATTCGTTTTTAATGATTTTTTTCCCCTAGAGCCAGAACTATAATGCCAAAAGGACTCAGGCAGAAATGTAAAGTGACTCAACAGCAACTGTTGGCTGTTACCTGTCACCTGCCATTCGGCCATCGAAATGGTCCACTAAAAGCCGGCCAATTAATAACGCTCACTCGTCTCCCACCCAAACGGCAGTGCGGTCACTTATGCAGATTCACTGGAGGCGCGGTGGCTAATTAAAACAGCAGCTAAATTAGCTAAGTAAAGCTGGGCGAGCAATTGACAAATTGTCATCGAGAGATCGCCATACAAGTGCAAGCCGAATCGAAACTCGCCGCATCGATCAGCGGCGACAGAAACACTTTGCCTGTCGTCTGTCGCTTGGTTGGTTGTTTGGTTTGGTTTTGGCCATCTGGCGGACACTTGGAGTCTGGGACGAGGAGTTGGCCAATTCCTGCGCCATAAGATGCCGTTAAATGGACACGCAGCGCGAGCCACATCTGTAGAAAGAGCTAATGCCGGGATTCAGAGCCACAGAAAGAGGCCCAGACTTGCAGCGAGTTCTCGCTCTGCGTAGCCAGAGATGCTTCCTGTTTGATAAATTTGAAAATCAATTGAAAATGCCCGAAAGGCCGACGCATCTTGGTGGGAGACGGACACAGACGCAGACACACAAGCAACCTGAGAGAGATTCGCGGAAAAGCAGCTGGAAGCTGTTCCGAGTTGCAACGGAGATGCTGCCCCCTGGGAACCGAGAACTGGAAACGCCAGTCACCGCTTGACCAACTCAACTGTGTCTGTGGGACAGCAATGAAATTGGCTCTTTCGATTGCCAGTGACTTAAGAATTGGGCTTGAAAATGTTTTAAAATATGTACAATAAATTTCTAAGCTTTAAACCATTCCGTCTCAGTCGGTAGTGTGTAAATGCGGTGCCTGGTACTTCAAGTTTAATATATAGAATGCATTTGTGCCAAATAGCCTTGAATATCTAAAATATTGAGCTTGGTACCTTAAAAATACTTTTAAAATTACATTAAATAATAACTAGCTTTTATTTTAAATTTATTTATTTATTTAAAAATGTCCATAAAATAATCCCAGAAGATATTAATCAAAATTGATAACTGACTTTCTGATTTTTTACAAAAATATTAATATTGCTTATTGCTAACTTAATTGTTTAATTTTTAGTAAAATCCTTAAGGAAAATATAAATTTTTTAATTTTACCATAGGTTTTTCCCAAAAACCCAGCTGCATTTTAATCAGCACGAAAACCAAGTTTCTTCTTTCATCATCAGCATATTCACCTGTCACTAGCCTCAGTCACTGGACCATCACGCACTTGCAGCCCGGCATCTCTGGCACTGGCCATAACCTAGAATATTTTAGTTTTTTATTGATATTTTCCAGCCATCTATTTACCGCGGCTGGATCATCTGCCCGATGCCCGATGCCTGATTCCCGCTCCCCGCGCCAATCGATGCAAATAAATCACTATGGAAAATGCAGTCGATGAAAAAAAGCGACGCGTAAGTGCCGCCAAATAAATTTCGCAATTTATTTATTGCAGATGCAGCGCGGGCTGCCGTTCAATTTGGAAGGGGCATGGTGGATTTCCCCCTGTACTCCCTGCTTTATTTTTGGAGTCCATCGTCCATGGTCAGGTTTTTGGCTATCGGCAACAAACAGGCGCGTCGCGGAAGAAAAGTATTTTATTTCATTGCCAGCAAATTGGCAATAAGTGAAATTTGTTGGCCCCACTCGGCAGGTGTGTTGTTGCTGCCAATGGCGATTGAAGGAAAAGGAAATTTGAATCGCACGCAGATTCCCTTACCGGGGGAAACTGGGTTAGCAATGCCATCTTTTGAGGAGGCGTGTCGGGGATCTTAACAGGTCGGTCCTAAAGAGCCACTTAATATATCATCGGGCGGCTTAATTTGCAGGCACCTGCGCAACCGAAACCGATCGACTCTGACCCATTTAGCTAAGCCGTTCTTAAACATTCACTTTTGTGCGGGTAATTTATTGTTATGCCCGAGCCTTCAGCGGCTTAATTTCTGCATAAATAAATCAGCCGGAGTTGTCGGGGCAAAGTGCATTCGAATTAGCATTTGTATTCACCCGATAGCCGATTCCCGATCCCCGATTCCCATACGCATCATTAGCCGAAGAGGCGGCATCAAGTGTAATTTAACCGTTAACAAAAGCCCATTGTGGGCTAACAACCCATTGTGAAGAAAGCCTTTTACCCGCCTTCCCGGAGAGAAAAGAATCCGCGCAGACGCAAATTGATTGAACGCCGCGAAGGAGTCAACGAGTTGGCTCTAAAGTTGGCTGGGAGTTGGAGAGCCCGGCTAATGACCGCAAATTAACACTGGCCAAGGAGCCGCAAGAGGAGTCATTAAGAGAAGTGTTTGCCAGTTGGCCAGTTGCCAGGCGGTCGAGTGGCAGCCACTCACTTTGGCTTTGGCGCGGGCTTTTAGCATATCTTCTAATAGATCGCCAACTTGGCATACTTAACTTACGTTCCCAGTTAGTTGGCTGGTGTGTGCTTTCCTTAACTCTTCTCCCTGGCCAGTTGACCGTGCTAAGTTGGGCCATAAATCGGCAGTTAACGCTGGAAGATCTCCGGCTACCGAAAGACGCCGCGGGCATTCATAATTTAAAGATTCTTCAAGGAGAAAGAACATTCGTGGAGAAAGAAAATTCACACGTGACGCCAGAGAGCTAAGATCTTAATGTAAAATAATATTGTCAATCAGTAAATTTCAATATTGGTAAATATCATCATCTGATCATTAAGATCACATGCGGCCAGATCAAAGATCTTGTTGTAAAATAATCTTATCAATTTATTAAAAATTCCATTGAAATCTTTTCTCAAATTTGGGGATATTACTAAAATACCCCCAATAATGAAATAATTTTTCCCATTTCCTTACCTTAACGGGCATATTTCCTATCTAGATCTAAATTAAAGATAGCCATATTTCTATGTGGGAAGTATCACCAAAACTAACCCAAATCTCGGCCAATTATCTATGGCTATATGGAGCTATCCGGCCCACCCCGCTCTTCAATTTGCAATTTTCGAGGCGAAAACCCAGCGAAAATACAGCACATTTCGCTTGCAAATTGCTTGTGTGTAGGTTTTGGACAACTTTTTTCAGTTAGCATCTTTCTATTCCTATAATTACCACAGAAATCGCATAACAAGCTGCCGCAACAGCGATAAAAAGCAAGCCAAAATATACGAAATGGGGGGAGTAGCTGGGGAAACTGGGTCAGCACTGTGGCATTATTGGTTTAGTGGATCAAACCGACAACGACTACGCAAAAGGCAATTTGAGTTGCAGAGGAAAAACGGAATAAAACAAGACAAAACAAAAAGCATGGACCTCCACCGGCCACATTTATTAGATCAATGTCTCGGCAACAGCTAGGCAACAACGAGAGCAACAGCCAACAAACATCGGGGTATCGGAGTATCGGGGTATCGGAGTATCGGGGGCTAAGGCTACCCACAAGCCTGGGACTGCTGAATAAATTGCAGAGGCTGCGGCCTACTCGAGCAGCAAGGAAGACAAAAAATGCTGGGGAAAACACAAAATCAAACGAATGACTAGCATGAGGCCAATATATAATAATGGTTAAACGCCCAGGCAGCAGCAGTCTCTGCACCGCAGCAACATCTAATAACAGTAGCAACATCGCATCGGCAACAAGAACAACCAACCAGCAACAACCAACAAGCAACAGGCAACATCAGCCAACTGCCCATTAAACGGAGCTGCAGAGAAGCCACCTCGATTGGCATTGGCGAAACAATTTAAATAGAATTCGCCAGCATCAATGGGAAATTCGAATTGAATTTGTTGCTGATGCATGTCCATGTTGCTCCTGTTCATGTTCAATTTTCCAGCACCAACCAACCGAAAAAAATGCAGAGAGTGAAGATAATGATTAAAGTAAATTGTTAAGAGATTTGTGTACTCTTGAGCTTATAGATCAGTGTAAATAGTTAAAAAATGATTATAAAATAATTTCTATTATTTTATAAGATAAAAGAATTTATCTATTTGACTTCTGTGTAAAATACTGGCAAACCTAATCAAAGGCTTAGTTAATCCTCCAGGAAATTGCTGCCATATCTCACCAGACATTCCCCATTCAAATTGGATAAATATCCATTGAAACCTTTTTCCGCCAGGGTAGCCGACTGCATTTGTTGCAAACGCACAGGCACACTTGCCGCAAGATTTATATGCATGTATGATCGGTATTAGAAAATTGCCTGAGCAAATGTTTTTGGCAAGCATGTTGCACATGCTGCACAGTTGCTGCCACATAGTTGTAGTTTCTCCAGCGAGATCAATAAAACCTGGCCGGCTACTGGCTACCACTACTGGCCTTGCCTCGGTCGGTTCCGCCTATTGCCTGCCTGCATATTAATTTATGTTTCGACATTTGCCTTGGCCTGCAGAATTTCCAAACCGAAACCGAAAAACCACACCCAACTGCAATTCGTTGTTTTGCCCAGCCGCAGCTCTTTTCGGCCAGAGTCGCCTAACAGCGAAGCCTAAAATTCAATTAAAAATATTAAGGCTGAGCCTGGGCTACTGCTTATTAGACTTTTGGGCCGAACATTTCTTTATGGCATTTGATTTGGGGTTCTCTCGCCCTGCCCTCGCCCCTGGGCCAGGAGAACATTTTCGATCAGCGATCAGCGATCTGCGATCTGGGATCGACCCCTTGAGCCCCTCAAACCAATGGTTTGCTCGATTGCTTTGGCTACCGATCAATGACCGAGCGATCTCCGAAAAGTGTGTTTATCCAGGCCGAACCGTAAATTATCACTGCTCGTAAAGAAAAACAGCTACGTTTTATGACTTGATGGTTAGATTTGCGGTGACGATTTCCAAGAAGTTTTTTAACAGATTCACAGACTGGCTTAAAGTGCACAAAAAAAAAGTTATCGAAATCCTTACCCGAATCTATAATTCTTAAAAATAAGATCAAGTTCTCTCTATTTCAAGATCGCTTCATCCTGAGATTACATTCGTGTTATTTTTAGCAACAATCAAGATCAGAATTTCTACCGGAAGAAGTTAGTATTTTTACTGAAAGAACGCCAGAAAATTTACGAAATATGGAAGGTAATACTTCGTTGAGCTCGTTATTAAATTTCCAGCCGATTGGCATTCAAACCCTCTAATTTTAATTTTTGACCATTTTTCGCAAAAAATCATGATGTTTTAGGAAAAAATGTGAGATTTAGAAAATGGGTAAGAATAAGCCTGGAAATGGGATCTATTTATTGGGTTATTAGCTTAACAAAACACTGCTTCCAAATTACCATTTACTTACCATTAAGCAAGCACCCTACTTATCACCTTTCCAAAGCTGTAGACTTAACAACAAATTATGTGTAAATGCTCATGTAGGGTTTTTTAGTTCTGCTTTATGTGTTCCAACATTTCCGGAACCCCCACCCCATTACGATCCCGAGATGGCCAGCGATTCGCGATGATCTTGACCATGTTAATTCCCTTGGGGGTGTGTGCTCTGTTACGTTAACTTTAACTGCAGGCCAAAAAAAAAGACAAAAAGACACGCACTGTGCACGCTCCGTTAGCCGGCAAAAAAACGAGAAACGGTCGACAAATTTATGACTTCACAGTTACCCGTGGATGGCGACGGAGTCGGAGATGCAGATCCCAGAAGGGGGATCTTTTGACTGTGCGCCCAACTACCGCACAATTTACGATCGGTTCATTTAGGTGGCCCATTGTCCACCATCCGATGCACCGCCGATGTACCGATGTTTATGCAATGTTTTTGTGATTTCATATCGGCCAGCTGGGAATTTGTAGCAGCAACGCCTTTCGGCATCCTTGTGGGCGTTGGGATCTTGGATCTGGGACCATCTCCCCCTCATCCTTTTCCCCAAATAAAAAGCTTTGGTTATTGCGGTGCCATCTCCCAGTCCCAATCTTTCTCTTTTTGTTGCTTCTGGGAGCGCTGGCTCATCCTAGCCAAATATGTGCGAGCCAAAAACGTGAGCCGAACAAATTGTTGCTGCCTTAAATAGTAAACAGATTTTTTGCGGCCACGGTTACAGCCAAAAACGGGGTCTGCGTATTACGGCAGCGACAGACTCTTGGCCACAATCGATTCTTCCCAACCGATTCCCGATTCCCAGAGGGTTGAGCTGGGTCAATCCTCGGCAGCGGCTGCGAAGAGAGGTCCCCGGTCCCCGGTCCCCAGGAGCATTTAAAAATCAATTTGGGCGCATTTATGTTTCACACGATGGCCCAGAGAAACAGAAACGTTGAGCAAAAGCAGCAGCAGAAGCAGAAGTCTCGTTTGATGATTATCTCGGTTTCGGGGCGACTTTCGGTTTCCAAGCTCGTGTTCGAGATCCATGTAGTATATATGGTGTGTGCCTGGAAAATGGTTGGAAATGTGTGTCACCGGGTCTCTGTGTCTCCACCAAGCTGGCAATCCTCTAACTCCCATTTTCCCACTCCATTGCCTCCGCCACTGCCTCTGCCATTTCCATTTCCATTCCCAATTCGAAACAATTACCAATTGTTTATTTGTTCTTACAACTTGTTGTCGACTTCCCCAGTGGCCTCCGCCTCCTTCCTGCTCCTCGCCTCCTCCACGAATTCATCAATTGCCACACTATCTTGATCTCGAGTCGGCGCACAGAAGTTTGCTCTGTCGAAACGGTCCCGAAAACCGAAAACTTTCCTTGGCCACTTTGACAGTCGGCACTTTATCTTCGCCGCGGCTTTTAATTTCACTAATGACAATTGATGACCGTACACGTTTATGAAAATGGAAAATCTAATGAAACTGAGTTTTCCAATGAGAGTCAAGTCAAGTTAAGCCAGCCGCACGAAGTCCGATGCCAATGTGTTCGATCAATCAGGGGTAATGTGCAAGAAGTTGTCAGTTGTCTGAGAAGGCGGCTTTAAAATCTAAAAAAATTACCTTTATTGGAAGGAAAAGAAGTCTTGAAAGATGTTTAGATATAAATAATATTAGGTATATTATTTATATTTTGATGAAAGAATTAAAAACATAAGAATGATACCTCAGAATTTTACAAGTTAAATAAAATATTATTAATGTTCCAAAAATTTAAAAAGTTTTACAAAATATATATAATATTCTGTGATATTAAATTAATTACGATTTTATATTTGAATGCTAAATTCTTTAATGATATTTTCTAAATATTTCAACTTCTAAAATATTAATCAGAGTCGATTAATATTTTTTTTTTAAATTGAGCTGAATTCTTTGATTAGTATTTAAAATTTATTTCCTAGATTCAATATTTCTAGATCTGGATTTAATATTTTAACTAGGTTTCAAGTCATTTTTGACGTACACCTTCCAATTAGTTGGGTTATTGACTAAAATGTGGTACTGCCACACACATTTGGTGAATGCTATTATCGCGTAGGCATTTCAAGATCGCGGCACTCGTAAATCGCCGAAGCCTGGAAACATTTGCCGCCGACCAGCCCACAAAACACAAAGCGAACCCAGAGACAATCCGCGAAGCAGGGATGACTAGAAAAGTATGCCAGCAGCGTTTTGCACTCGGTATTGTTGCTGTTCTGTTGCCTCTGCTGCACAGAAGTTGTCATCGTCAATTAGTTTAAAGGCAGTATAAATTTATGTTAACAGCTACCAAACATAATATCCCCCGAGAGTCGCGGCTGCAAGCAGAGCGAAATCGAAACGAAACGAAACGAAACAATTTTCCCTTTTCACCAACATCAACGCCAGCTACCGTTTTCTGCCACTGTTGCAAGTTGCAGATGTTGTTGCAAGTTGCTTTTGAGTTTGTGTGGCTGTGGCTTGGTGTCTGTGTTTTGGGAAGCGCGCGATTTCGTGGCCGTTATAACAGGCCCAAAGAATCCAAGGCGGACGTTATGCCTCAATGAAGTCGGAGTCTTTCAGTTGGAGATCGGGGATCCCCCGATGCCCCCCTTTTACCGCCGATCCCTGGGAGAAGAAGGCCAATTGGGTCGTGGCTGGGCCTTTGATGTTGTCGCAGTTTGTTAGAATCTGTTGTTGCGGCCAGGAGCCACAAAAAATTGCACATTGGCCCTGGCGTAGCATTATTTAATGTAATCGATCGTGATGGGTTTGTTCTAATTTGCGGTGATTTTGTTTTTGGCGCTTGTTAAAGAACTGCCCGAGTGAGAGAGCCAAGCGAAATCCTTTGAAGTTGGTCAACGATTTAGTGTCGTATCTTTTATGGTATATCATAAAAGTTTACGACCCCTGTTTAATTAGTCGGTGGAGTTGGGACGTGTGTGGCTGAGGTGCCATAAATTGCTTTGGCCCGTCGCATTTTAGCACCGTCTCGAATTAAAGTTTAGTAATTGGATTAATGAAAAAGATAATCGGCTGAGAAAAGCTTTTTGGCTAGATATTCTACCGAATGTTTTGAATCCCCAGAACTTGAAGAGATATTGAAAATGTTAGTCATATGAAACCTTTGAAATTTATTTTAGAACTTAAATTTCTTTCTCTGTGTATCACTGGCTTCATGGTTTGTTCTTACTTCCAGTTGCGTATCACAGACTAATCAGAGCTCGTAGCTGCATTATATACACATGCGAAGACTTTTCTCAATTTCCAGCTGGAAATTGCATGGACAACTAGATGGTAATTGCAGGTGTGCAACATGGTAATGACGACTTTGGCCTGCGGCCTCCTCCATTGGGTGGAAGTGGAGGCCCCAATTGGGGGATGATTGGATTGGAAGAGGCGGACGACTTCCAGCCGATCATGCTCATTACTATTACTGGGCACTTGTTAGCTATGCTCAGATCGGAGCACCCCATATCATAGGATGACCTAAATTCAAACTAGAAGCGATCAAAAATTCCTGCAAGGGATTTTGAAAAGGTACATCGTATACCTTCAAATCTATTATGATAAATCAAATTTCAGTTCAGTGACCTCCGATTGAATCACCTGCCTGCTTTTGACCCCGTTTGATCCGATGCCACTGAAGTCGGCCTGCCAATCGCCCGAATTAAGTAATTTCGATTCCGTCACGTCAGTCGGCAACCCACGCGACGGCAGCTGAGTAGATAATCAAATAAAATGGATTGTTAGTCGGATTTAAAAAGTAGAAAGAGAGGAAAAGAAAAGCGCCACTCGGGATTATTGGCTTTCTTGAATGTCCCCACAAGGGTCAGGGACAACAGGCAGTGAGGTAAACCAAACAAATTGTATCGATGGCTTGCCAATGAAGTGAAAATCGTGATTCGCAAGCCGAAACAGCGGCCTGTAATTTTCACTAATTTCTACACGTTTTGTTTTCGATCGCTTTGAATTAGCTTGCTTTTTGTTTTGTGGGTTTTGCCCTCGTCAACATTTTGTCGAATTGCTTCCCAAGTAGCCAAAACAATTATGCGAATTAACGGCGCAGTTTCAATAGTCCATTTCCAATTGGCAAAGAGTTCAAATCGATTGCGACTCATTTAAAGTGACGTCACAATCGCTGTGCCGCCAAAAAAGGCAATCGATCCAGAAGGAAAACACAACCCAAGTGTCCAAAGCAGATAGCCCAGAGTTCCCGGGAAAAACTCCATAACAGCAAATGCATTCTGCATTTTAAAATCACCAAAGGGTTTTTTTTTAGCCCAGAACAGTCGCACGTCCCAAGGGAACGTTAGTTGACATTTATGGAATGGGACATTCTGGCTTCTTCGAAGGTACATTTCAGGGGAGTAGGCAGGAATGAACTGAGAGGGGATAAAATAAATAATTAAATACCGATTTTTCTATTCATGATTTCAGTAATTTTAATTAATTAATATTAAAGAAACGTTTTATGATTTTTAATCAAAAAATCAAAGGAAATGCCTCCCCCTGTGGAAAATCCTGGCTACGCCCTTCAATCAGTTCATGATGCGGCAGACTGCTTGGAACCATCGAAGTCTCAACAAGCTCATTTATTCAGCTGTTTTTGTTTCTTGCTGGCTGCGGCAGAAATTACTTGAAATGGCATGTAATGAGTCGACTGCTCTTGGTTGCGCTTCTGCTTTTTATACACGTAGATAAGGAGAGTATGTTGTGTTCCTGGAAAACTATGCAAGTAAAATAAAGCTCTTACTATCGATTTAAAATACAGATTCTAGTGGATCAGCGCCTGTTTTTCCTTTTCGGAAAATTCTCTGTCGCCCACAATTTTGATGCTGGAACTAAAATAATTCTTTAAATAATATTTGTCATATTTGACAATTATTAAGCAAGTATTATTTATTTAATTGGTCAATAACGTTACTGCCAGTGGAGGGATTTGTAGGATAGGGTAGTTGATAGTCGAGGCTAATTTTTGTTTTTCCATGAAAAGCTTACTCAAAGCTTTATTTGCAACTGCGCATTGAGCCCGCCATAACAAAATGGATTTTTGGCGTGGTTTGTTTAACTGGCTCGTTGGTCTAGGGGTATGATTTCCGCTTAGGGTGCGGGAGGTCCCGGGTTCAAATCCCGGACGAGCCCAAGAGAAAATAATTTTTTTTTAAAGGTGTAACTTACTTATTACGCCACTCTGATGTTAGTAAAGTAAAAATGTAGATCGAAGGATTAGCTATTTAGCTAAACTTTTTCATGAGCATTGAGAGGTATGGTTGACCATTCTTGTAGGCTTTATTTGGAAGGTCTGAATAACTTTTGTAGACATCCATGCCTCGAACTGCTTTCTGTTGGCCGAATAGATTATTATAAAGCCCCTCCAAGACATAGTTATCTTCATTGTTTGTTTTCGATCCTCCTCCCAAAAAAGTAACGAACAACATTTAAAAACGTTCGCTTAAACAAAGTAAGCAAATGTTAAAAAACAAGTCTAGTGTAGAAAAAAAAAATAAAAAGTATTTTCCTTGGGCTCGTCCGGGATTTGAACCCGGGACCTCCCGCACCCTAAGCGGAAATCATACCCCTAGACCAACGAGCCAGGTGATCGAGGCGGCTCTTAAAATCAAACCAACTTTCCCACAGTAAAACCTCTGCACGCGTGGTAAGCGAAGTAGACGTTTGGACACGCGACCGGCAACTGGCTCGTTGGTCTAGGGGTATGATTTCCGCTTAGGGTGCGGGAGGTCCCGGGTTCAAATCCCGGACGAGCCCAAGGAAAATACTTTTTTATTTTTTTTTCTCAAATTATAAACATTGCTTATAGTTTTTATTTTTGTTGCACAAATAACGACTTACGGGTAAATAATATTAACATTTGTTGTTTTGCCCCTCTTATTTAGTAAGATTAAGATTGCATTAATTTAGGTAAAATATATATTTGATTAATACCAATGGTTAACAAAACAAAAGTAAAATTATATGATTTATTGTTTGTATTTTCTTTATATGTATAATGCATTTACATGTATGTAAGCTGAAAACAATTTCGACATATTTAATACAAACGAAACAAAGGGAAGCGAATAAGCTTGATTGACCTATGAACTACATATAAACATAAATAAATGACACATTTTGTGGACATAGAGAATTGGATAAACCGTACAGTAGAATAACATACAGATACAATGATAGAATAGATGATAAATACATAAATTTGGCCCAAAATTGTTGTTGTTTTTGTAGCTGTTGATGACGCAGTGGCTTCTGCTACTGCTGTTGTTGTTACTTTTGTTGTTGGGGGTTAGTTTTCCATTGCTCGACGTCCCTTCCACTTTTTGCATTGGAGGGGGGTGAACAGTCGTTGTTAGCTCAACTCCATATGAAATCTGAAGCTCCTCATACGCGTATTTCACTCGTCTGCTGCATCACCAACATCATCATCATCATCATCATCATCATTATGATCTCCTCAACCAGTTTTGCGCTCTGTTAGAGAAATGTTATTCGTTTTATGTACATACATCATGGGATGTTGTGCCGTTCGATTTTTGTCTTGCATTTGGTTGCGTGGTTTAATTAATATATTTTAAATAATTATAATTATTTAGTTATTATTAGCACTAATTATTCTTTGGTTGTTCCACTGGTTCTGTTTGTTGTTTGTTGCTTGCTCTTGGTTATTGCATTTCGTTTTTCTTTTATTATTTTTCGATTTGTTCATTGTGCTTTTTCTTCCTGGAGTTCCTGTTGCTGAATGTTAATGACGGCAGCCGTTTTAAACATTTGCTTGTGACTGGGCTTATTTGGATCGGTTGGGGGTGCTGTTCTTGTTGTTCTTGGTGTTGTTAGTTCTGATGATGCTGGTGATGTCTGTGCAGCAGATTTTCTCAAACTCTTGCCAAACGTGGAGCTGCCCCTCAGACCTGTAAGGAGACCAAAAAGAAGAAAAGAGAACACACCCAGAATTAGTTTGTTTCGGTTTTCATAGGATATCTAGTTATAACATGTATATGTTTCTATCAAGAGGACCAGAGGAGATTTAGGGAGAGACGAAAGACAGAAGAAGCAGAGACAGCCGTGATGATAATGATGTGTGTAGAATGTGGAAAGAGGAGTGCGCTGCCCCAGGAGAGAGTATATAGAGAGTGGATCGTTTTCTTTTTTACCTTGGAAGCTCAAACGATTCTGATAGATGGCGAATATATCGAAGGGCCTGTAGCATGGCTCGTAGCCATCCGCAAGCCCATCGAGATCTCGGTAGAGTAGGGATCTCTCACTCTGATCAGAAGCGTTTGCGGCAGACGCGGGGGAACAGTTTAGCATATGGGAGGGTATCACGAAGAGACTTTGCTCCATTTTCTCGGCTGGCTCTTGCGATGAATCTGTATCTGTATCGGCGGTCTCTCTATCGGATTCGGATTCGGATTCGGAACCGGGATGGGACTCAGTGTCGCTCGAGGCCGCTGATGTGGTAGTTGCTGTGGTAGTTGTTGTGGTAGTGGTTGTGGCAGTGGTTCTTGTTGCTGTTGCACCCATAATTTGTGGTGCAGGCTTGGTTGGTTGGTTGTTTGTAGTTTGTGGTGTGTTGTTTGTGTTGTGTGTTTTTTGTTGTTTATTTTTCATTTTGTTTTGGGATAGTGGAAGATGGTAACAAAGTGGATTAGTTGTTGTCTGCTGTTGTAGTGATTAAGTGTTAGTCACAATTCGTATACTAATCTATCTAGTGTTAATTAGGGGGTGTTCTTATGTGGGTTGCTATGCTAATTTCTTACCTCGCTATCTTCACAATCAGCACCCTCTCGAGCGTCGGTGGTCAGGCCCTGCACGAAGTGAACATCGTTTGATGGATCATCGGAGGCCAAGTGGGCACGAAATTGCTTGTTTCTTTGGGATATCATTCAAATCAAATTTAAGGATCATTTTGGTGGTCTTTAAGATCATCTTACCTCAGCTCCAGTTGCTGCATTTGCTGAAAGTGCCTTAGTTTGCTGTTGGCCATATGCAGTTTCTCCTCCAAAGCCGCGTTTTCCACACACTTGATGGAGTACTTCTCGGAAAAGGACAGAATTTCCAGACGAAGCTCTCCGAGATCCTCCCTAAATTGGAAATAAATAGATTATTTATATTGGTTCTCTTCCTAGCAACGCAACACATTTTGTAAAAATATTTAAACTAATTAGTTCTAGTTCTTTCAGTTTTCTACTTACTCCTTCAGTTTGGCTCCATCACCCCGCATTTGCTCGCCTCGTTGGACCTGTCGCAGGAACTCCTGCTTAAATCGAGCCACCTCCCGCTGAACCTCGCTCTGGTGTGCCTTTCTCATGGCATCCAGAGCAGCCAAGGTAGCCTGTTGAAGATATAAAAAATATCCAGATGAGTTGAGTAAATGTTTAAAGGCCTATAGAAGGCCGTAAGTCCCACCTGAGTCTCCTCGGCCAGCGCGGTTTCCTTCTCGGCCAGCAGGCGCTCGATCTCCATCTTGTGCTTCTGCTCCAGGTCGCAAGTAAGCCGCCTATGCGAGGTCTCCATGGCACTCAATCCCTTTTCGCAGAGGGTCTGAAATTTAAGGCGTTAATGTCAGTTATGTATGTTTTTTAAGGAATTTATTAAAATAAATTAATAGTAGATTTTTCTCTAATATTCTTTTAGGCAACATATATTTTTTTCCAGTTTTGTACTCACCCTCAGCTGCTCAATTTCGGTTTGGTAGCGCTTGCGGAAGCTCTGCTCATCCGCGGCATTGGCGTGCTCGGTGTGGTAGACCTCCCTCAGGCACTCGAGTTGCTTCCCGTGTTCCCGCTCCAGGAGCTCCAGTCGCTTCTCCAGTCGCCGGCACCGCTCCTGCTGCCTGCCCAGCTCCTCGCTGAGTTCCCGGCGCTGCTGCAGCAGCAGCTCCTGCTCCTGCTCCTGGCTGGCGCACTTCTCCAGTGCCTGGGCCAGATCCGCCTCCCGCTGCTCCAACAGCTGCTCGCTCCTCTGCAGATCCGTCTCGGTTTGCTGCTGCAGCGCCGAGAGCTTCTCCACGCGCTGCCGGAGATCGCAGCACTTGTGGCAGGCGTCCTGCAGGCAGGTGAGCTCCATCTGTTCGCTGACCATCACGCAGGTTTCGGCGAGAGCCCGTTCCAGCTGCCTCAGCCCGTCCTTGCGATCGTTCATGGGCGAGACGGAGCGCCGCGACCTTTGGCCCGCTCGTATTTGCTGCAGCTGGGTGAGACTCTGCTCCAGGCGCTCCTTGCTGCCCAGGAGCACGTGCTCCAGGCTGTGCAGGCGCTGTAATAAGTGGGCATTCAGCGGTGAGGACTGGCTACTTGATTCACTGCTGGAGGATTCCATCGGTGGGGAACCCTCCTTCCGCGGCTCCACCGTCGTTTCCCTCTGCAACTCGCTTAGCTTCAGTTCCAGTTGCTCCTTGCCTTTCAGGCTCAGCGATCGTCGCCTCTCGGATTTGGCCAACTTCTGCTTGAGAGCCCGCACCTGTCGCTCCGAACTACTGTACTTCAGAGTCAGATCTTGAATGCGAGCTGCCATTAGCTGGAGCTGGGCTCCATCCTCGTGCTGCCGCCTCTCCAGCTTCTGCTGCAGTGCAGCCTGTGCCAGTTCCAAGGCATCGTACTGATTTTGCGACTGTTTGAGTTCCCTTTTCATAGCTCGTATCTCATTCACGGCCTTTTCGAACCGCGATCTCAGCTCATTGTACTCCTCGGCCAGCGAATCTCGTTGCAGGCAATAGGGATCGATGTCGCTGATGGTGGTCAGATCGCTGAGGGAATCCATTCGCTTGATTTTGTGACGCTGCAGGTTGCTCAGGGGAGCAGCACCACCACTGCTACCCTGCAATTCCCTCAGCCGCTTGTACAATCCCTCATTCTCCTCGATTCCCTGGGCCAGCCGATCCTCCAGCTGCTTGATTTGCCCATGACTTTCGGTCAGCTGGAGTCCCAGGTTATGCATTAGGTCAGAGGCACTCTGCTTGGCCTGGCTGAGTTCGCTGTTCAGCTGCTGCTGTTGCTCCTGCAGTCGAGCTGTTAACTGCTGTTCGGTTCTCTGCAGGGTGGCCAGTAGCTCCGACATGCGTGCCTCCCTCAAGGAAGCCTCTGCCCTTAACGTTTCACATTGCTGTTTGAGCTCCCTGCTCTCCGCTGGCAGCTCCTCGGGAAGGGCAACTAGCAGAGGCAACTCATCACTGGCCACACTGTCCACCGTGCTGCGTCGCGAACTGGGCGGTGAACTGCGACTCCTCTTGTGCAAACTGGCCAGGCTGCGATTGCGCAGGCAACTCCGGAGGACAGGTGGTGAGGGCGACAGTGGAGATCCCCAGTCCAAGCTATCCCTGCGTCCTCCTTCCGATGCCGTTCTGTACTCCTCATCCGAGGAGAAATGCGGACCTGCGGGTGTTCCCGGTGTGGCAGGACTCGTCGCCGTGGGCTGTTGCAACTGCGCCTTGATGAAGTCCTGCTCAATATCCGTCTGCTTGGGTGGCGTGCTCTCCACTTGGGGTAATCCGGCGGCACTTCTGAGCACAGCCAACCAGCTGTTCCTCGAACTGGGCGATAGGCTGGCCAAAACCAGACGCTGTTTGTCCCAAGTGGTCAGCTGAAAGGCGTGCTGTTTACTGGCCGCCGGTTCCGCCGCAACGGATGTCAAGCTATTCACATCCAGGACTCCATCGAGGACTCCTCGCTCCTCGCACAAGGGATCGCGGTAGTAGAAGAGGGCCGCTCCACTCAGGGTGAACCAATGTTTGGACCAATCGCCCGTTCGATTGTCCTGCTTCATGAGCCAACCCTTCTTGGCGTTAAGCGATTCCTCTGCTGCCGCTTTAACCGGCGGTTTGCCTTGACCGGAGGTTGTCTTACTGTTCGCCTTGCCCACCGAACGCAGCTCATCCGTTTTGGCCATGTAATTAACGCACAGCTCATCCAAATTGCAACCGCCATCGGGATCGCCCCGCTCGTGTTGATAATGCTTGGGCGACTTTAGGTGTAGCTGTAGCCTGGCAGTGGGCTTCGTTTTCTCACCCTGCTCCATAACCGTGGGTATCTTCTTGACTATGGCTGAAACAATCGCCGGCGTGGAGTTGGAGGCCAAGGGCAGTGATTTGGGACGCTCGTTGGTTGGATTTTGGGACTTGCTATTGGAGGACACCACCTGGAAGTCCGTCTCGTCCCGCGACGTCACTTGGCCGTATTGGCTGTGATGGCTGAAGTGGTGCTGGTTGTTCAGGGCATTGTTGACCGCCGTGGACCAGCGCTTGTTCTGCTGCTGACTCAGATTCGTAATGGTGTTGGCAATATCCTTGATCGTCTTCTCATCGCGACGAATGTCCTCGATCAGCAGGCAGGTGGTGGGCTGGGAAACTGGAAATAATCGTAAGGATATAACTATTAAGACTCTTGAGAAAGAAAAATAAAAAAACTTAAAAATTCATCAATCCGATTTCTCAATGTCAAGTTAAATTTTTTCATTGAGTTAAATTGCTCTTTTTGAAAAATGTAGAGTACCATGTTAGCTTTCATTTGACTGAAAATTCTTAACTAGAGGTTATGTTCTAGTTAGATTTGTTATTGAAAATATAAATTTTGTCTTTCCAAACAATTTAACTTTATGTAAACTTTCTCCAACAGATAAAAAGCTAGAGTCCTAACATGAGATGGGAAAAATATAAAGTAGCAGCAATCAAGGAACAAAGAGAAGATCATTTAAGCAGATAATCAGGCAATTAGACGTAAACGAGCTTGGCGGTGATCAAGGATCGTAAATTGCCCATCAGCCTTAGCCCAAAACAAACCTCGGCCAGCCATCTACGCATTCTTCTCTTATAATTGGCTCAACGTCTTCATTAAATACTTTGAAATATGAGCATGTCGGTAATTTCTTTTGGCCAGCTGTCTGGGATCTTGGCTAAGCAAACCATATCAATGGCATTGACTGAAATTAACTTAGACAGAGGATCGTGAGGATGGTGGATTGGGGATCGAGGATTGAGAACTGAGATCTGAGGACCTACTCCACCCCTAACAATATTTATGCCCAGCATAGGGCCGTAAAACGCGGCAAAGGGGCCAAGTTATGTGCGCGCAAATATAATAAAATTATTAAAACGGGCACAACAACTCGGTAAGGGGATACGAGGGATCGCGATAAGGCTGACCAGCAGAGATCCCGGCAGAGTGCCATAATTTTATTAACACCCAAACTCTAAGGAGACGAACCAGACGAACGAACGAGAGAGGCAAGCTCCGCGATGTCCCATAAAATATGTGATTACAAAATATATATTTAGACCTGTTCCAGCCAGCCGCCACATTTAGGTTTATTATGATTATGATACAAATTTCCGACTGGCCATAAAGTCGAGCGGCTGTCGAGGAGCGAAGGTACTGAACCCTAAACCTGAATGTGAACCCAAGAGCCTCTTTCTGAGTGCGCATCAATTCGGTCAGTCGAACAGGTTGGTCTTTCGGCGTTTATCTTGATTATTGAGCTGTTGCGAAAAGCGAAAGGAGGTGGACCAGCAGCCTCTGAACCCCAGCTGCAGATACGGGATGGGTATGGGATCCAGCTCAAACTCAAACTCAAACCGAAACCCTGACAGAAACGGAGCTGAAACAGAGCCACTCTGACTGACTGACTCACCGAGCAGGTTCAAGGTTACTGTGCTAACTGCCAGCCAAAGGGGAGTCTACGGGTTACGGGAATTACGCTGGTCGATGGTTGGTTGCTTGATAGTCGATGGTCGATGGGCATGGGGTATGGCTTTAATTGGTCGACTTGTCGGCCCATCGACTCAAAAGACTAAGGGGCTAACCAAAGTGGCTCCGGCGACGCTACGTCGATTAGGGTTTGGTGCCCGGGACTATGTCAGCAATGGAATTTATAATGCTTATGATATTACACACAGCCCGAGAGGAAGGACAGCAGGACAATGGTGCTTTACTCCCTGAATAGGGTTCATTATGTTTATGATGCGGCGATCGGGGATGCTCTAAAATATGAGTTTGTTTCGGGTTCGAGATGTTAACTATACTAATGATCTTGAATAAAGGACTTTTAAAGAATATAAATTAAATAAAATAACAGTGATAAAAACAATTTATACTATTAAAAATCCAATTAAATATTTAAAACATCATAGCAAAAACCCTTTAGCATAGACAAATAAGTTTGCAATAAATCACATTTTCTATAACCTTACAACCTTATGAACAAGCTAAAAACCATAAAGTTTATTAAAGAATCCCTGGGGCGTGGGTAATAAAAATTGTCTTTTTCAGGGCTTACATGACAGCAAGGAACCCAGCGTCCTACGAGTTTACAGGTCATCACTCATTCGATTCTCAGATGCCTCGCTGAACTACTGGCCCATAAAACCATCCCCACTCGCTGCTTTATTATCTGTGGCTCTTTGTTTCGCTTTTTCAGCCTGCCCTTGATGTGTTTTGCACCATTTAATATTTATTGTGGCTTTTACTACGCGCTTTCAAGTTCAAGATCAAATCAGAGACGCTGTGTTCTCTGTCCAGAGTGGGGCAAAAAGGCAAGAAAGGGAAAAAAGTAAAGGTGCTAAGTGTAATTAAGTTGATAAAAACAGTGTTCGCAGATACATGGGGCTGGCACAAGTGGCCTGATGCCGCCCGTTGATGCAGAGAGCCCTATAATTATGGTTTCCTTCCCTTGCAGATGAAAAACTCTCGGGATCAGACAATGTATATGCGACGAGGGGGAAGGATCCTCAAAGGGGCATAGAGATTTTTGGAATTGTCTCTGGTGGCGACTGCTTTTTCATTTCTTTAATTAACAGCATTTGATTAATTATGGCCACAATTAAGCGCACTCAGAACAACCCACTCAATCATGGCCTTCTGGCTTCCTGCAAATAACTGCCGATTTTCCCCCCTTCCTCGCTGTATTCCCGATATTCCCTTGACTTCGCCGAACGAAGCTCCTCCCCAGACGTAATAAATAATCAAATTGCAAGTTGATTTACCTGCCCGTCGCTCTCTGCCTTTTGGGCGAACGAAAGCGAAAATTGCCTTTGGATTGGAATCGCTCCCGCCCGTCCGTCCGTCGCAGAGCCTGCCCTCCAGCCCGAGGCTCCCCTCACACGATGACTTTGAAAAATTTCTAACTGGCCGTAGAAAAAAATGCAAAAAATATATATATAAAACCCTGCCAGACCGGACCCCAGCTTGTTGCATAAATTTTGCTCGCAAGTCGTTACACTTATGAATATTGATTGGTTATAGGTGATGGTAGCTTCTACAGCTCCAAAGTTCTGGGGCTCTCTGCAGTTCTCTGCAGCTCTCGAGTCTCGTAAATCGCACAACCTGCATCGTTAGCTGCCGAGACGCCTCCTCGACCATCCAATGCTGTCATTTTGCATTTGCACAGAAGTTGTCCGGCCTCAATGGATCTGAAGATCGGGGGATCGGGGGATCTGGGGATAGGGGGACCTGGAACCCGGGTCCTAACCACGTTTGTTAACATGCTTTTTCTGTGTGGCTCATAATGGGGGCTCCTCAATAGAAAGATAATGAATTCACCGCCAAACTAATGGAACTCTCTCTCTTTCGAGCGTCCTTTAGTATTCTACAAAGTTGCAAAGGGTTGTAATTAGCGATTGATATAGTATGAAGGTTAGGCAACGATAGCAACGCTTGGCAGATAGTTCAAATGCGGGTTCTATGTTAAACGTACACTGGGAAAAATAATTATGTATTGTAAATTGATAAAAGGTAGGAAAACAAGACATTATGTATTAGTAATTCTGGTTTTTAGTGTTTAAATATATAATATAAATTCAATTTTATAATTTTTGATTAATCTATTTATTGTACTATCTCTGTGAAAACAACTTCTCATCCCTTTTTCCAGTGCATCTGATTAATGGAATGTGCAGCTACTTTGTTGCAATCATAAGTAGTTACTTCTGCCCGTCTTCTTGTCCTTTATAATTTGTCATTGTATTACAATCTTGCACTTAATTCTTGTGAAACCCCAACTTCTTCGGAAACTTGTTCGGTTCGCTTGTAATGGGCCCATGGGCTGATGCTTTGATTGTTGGCCTGGGATTTGTCTGGGGATTTATTTTTTTCGGGGCGTTTAATCGCTGGTTTTGCTGGGGAAGTTGTGAGGCTGCATTTCGTCACCTCAGCCAACGGAGAGGCTGTTGAAATTTCTAAACTAATCCACAGAGGGCCTGCTTTCCACACACACCAGTCACCAGTCACCAGTCACCAGTACCACCAGTCGCCGAGATTTATTTGCACTGTAATTATTCACTTTGCCGTGAAACTTTGCCCATTACAAGTCCCTAGTGTGGAGAGAGACCCATGTCCAGGGGGGCTATCATGTAGCGCTGACTCGGAAAATATTTCAACTGGCCCCGGTCCCTGACATTGGCCTGCCGACGGCTATTAGGTGTAGACAGTTTATAATCTTTGTCGTTGTGCATTTTAAGAGCTTTTCCTGCCTGCCTACCATCCGCTGCACCGTCCTAACACCCATCGTTGCAAGACCCATTCAGAAAGTGCTCGCCCAATGAATTGCCTCATTTGCCGCACAATTTTGCTTATTGATGGAATGTAATTAGTCTGTGTCAGCACCAGTGAGCGAAATGCCCTAGAGTCCCAGGTCCTACCTGGTAACTGATCCCGGTCTCTTGGGGTTTTCCAGACTTTCCGCACTCTCGGACCTCCGGAGCCTCCATTACTAGCCAACGGTGCATCGCTAATCGAAAAAGGTGGCAAATGCGAGTGTGAAAACTGACCATTAGAGTGGCTGCGGCTCCAGAAGCGGTACTTTCCGCAGGTAAATGCAATAATGAAATGCATTCTGCAGAACTATTATTATTACAATTTGTCAGAGCAAAAAAATGCATACATTTGCAATATGAAAATATTTGTTATTTAAATAGTATTGCACATTGTAAGTGGTTCTATGGATAAACCAAGAATTTTCCCTATAAATTATCGAATCAGTCTTAAGATGCATAGTTAATTTTCGCTTTCCATTTCGTGGGCCCAACAATTCAAACTGGTTCACGTAGTTAACTGGCGATTTATCAACGGAATAATGCCATTTGATGTGGATGCTGAGCCTTGAATTTGCAAGCATAGCTATAAGGAGGGAGTTGGATCTCTTTGGATCCCAACCGTGATGGCACAACACAACGGATCTGAGGGCAGACACACTATAATTTAAGCGTGAATATCATTTTTCCATGAACAAGTATCCTGCAGCAATGTATGTGAGAACATTCACAGTAACTGCAATTACCGACCCACCGAACCAACCGACCGACCAACCAGGCGATCCTCACAACGGACGAACTGGAGAGTCTGCTGGGATCTAAAGAAAATTTATGAAGCCTACCATTATACGATCTTAAGTAGTGGCGGGGATTCCTTCTCGGCCGGCCAGCTTCACGTTTGTCCCTGTCTTTGTGTGTGAATTCAAGGTTAATTTCGTGGCTGCGGCTTTAACTAGCTGCACGCACTGCCCTCCATCTTCATCTCCATCAGCTCCACTTCCCCTTTCCCTGCCCTCGAATATCCCTGTGCAATCCCTCAGTCCCTTGGACTCCCTCTGCCTGTCCGTCTCGGGACGAGGTTGATAATTTTGATTGCTGCAAGCCATAAATGATCATAAAAATTATAGCAGCCGATACGAGCTGAAGCGAACCCAACTCTACGCTCCTTTATTCAAGGGAACGCGGCAGGCGGAACTGAGTTCGCGAAAAAGAGCTCAGAATTCAGAGCAAAAGATAACGAAACTTGAAAGGCATTTTCTTCAAAAAAGTAAAAGTCAGTTTCATCGGCTGTATTGCATAAAGATTAACGAGTTTTGCGCCCTACAACTTATCACTGGGATGAGTGGAAAATTACTTGAATTATTATAGGGTTATTCATTGAACCATAAATTCTTTGAGATTATTCTAACAACAAATTAATCAGTTATATTGCACGTTAGTATTCCTGGGGCCATATAAAGTAAATCAATCATACTTAAAGAATTTTCTTATTTATTATTTTTCTGGAATGAATATTCCCCAAAAGCTTTTTGCCATCCCAAGGTTTGTGATTTTGCTAAGCTCTTGTTTACCTGATCGACTTTTAGGAGCATGAAATTATTTTTTCTTAAATTAACCAAATTAATACTTAAATATTTTAAGTGGATTTTTCGAGTATATATAGAGTTTTTTTCCGATAAACTCACCCCGATTTGTGATCTCGTTGCCGGCATTCCGATTGTTCTCGTCCTGGCCGCCAATGCTGACAGTCTTCGACTTCCTGGACACCGACGTCTCATCCTCCTCGTCCTCCTCGTCGACATCCTCGCCCGTTTCCACTCCATCGTCCTCCTCGTCGTCGGCGAGAGGCGTTTGCGTGGTGGTCAGTGGCGATCCACCTGTTTTCGTGGAGCTGGGTCCCAGATCCAGCGAGCTCAACAGGTTTCCCGCCGACTGCGAGGACGTGAGGGTGTCCTTGTGATAGGAGCTGTGCCGATTGCCCAACTTGGTAGAGAGCGTTAGGTCGCCGTTACTCGACTGACGCAGACTGCCCACCACTTGACCACCGGGCAGCGTGGCACTCCTCTTGTGGCGACCCTTCGACTTGGGAAAGGCGGCCAGGATGTTGAGCCACCACTGGGACTCCTCCGAGCTGGTGCCCTTCACAAAGGTCACGCGCTCGGGGGCGGTTATGGCGATGGAGTTGGGGTGACCTGTCACCTCCACGGCGCCCGTCACCTCCAGCACTTTGGTCATGTCGACGCTCGCCTGCGGTATTGTTTCGGGCTAAAAATTAAATTATTTAATTAGATTTACAGGTTACAAATATTTTAATAATTTTTTAGATTAAAGAAATAAACTGATTAACAATATTTAGTAAATTTATTAATTTCATAAGTAATAAAAATGAAAATATTAAACTTTGATAATAATTTTTTATGTAATTTGCAAAATATATAAAGCCTAATAAATTTATAAAAGTGCCACACAACATCTGGTTTGTTATCTGAATTTTATGATAAGTTTTTTATTTATTTAGAAAGCTTGTAGAAATAAATCAATCTAATGGCAATTAAAAGTCCCCTGAAATTCCGCCACTTCATAAATAATCTGCTGATTAAACACAGGCAAAGTTGTTGGCTTTGCACACTTTTATAGTCTACCGATAACGTATACTCAGTAAGCTTTTATATGGTTTCAAGAGCAAGGCCATATTTAGAACCTTTCCCTTTGGATCATAAAATCTCTAACGAGTTCTGTTATCTTTTATTTTGTATTATATTATATTTTGTATTGTATATTGTGTTGTATCAATTCTACATTTTCTTGTTATCAATCTTGTTATTATTATGGGCGGTAATCAAAACAGAACAATAAAAAATACAATAGTTTTTAATGATGGTTAAATAGTAAATAAATATTATTCTTTGTAATTGTTCAAAAATCATAGATTTCTAGAAGTTTTAAAATGTGTTTGAAGTATTACTTACATAATCATCAACCGAATACGTCAGCTCGCCATCGTCATAGAGAACAAACCATCTTCTCTGCCAGCGCTAGAAATGAAAAATAAACAGAGTATTTATTAGAAATGAATAATAAATAGTAAAAATGCCATAAATTCCATATATATCTAATCCCATTTTCACTTTTAGCTGTCTCGAAATGTTCACATCCCTTTGTTATTTACTCTTCACTTAGTCGTAAGTCTAAGTTTATCGCGATCGCTTGATCTCATCACTCTAGAACAAATTTGCATTGTCGCTTGCAATTTGCAAATATGAAAGGCGGGGGTAAATAATGTTCAACGCCCCCGACAGAAATCATAATTCCTTTATAATTCGTTCTTTCATATATTTTCTGGCGTTGTCATTCCCATGAAAGGTAACCAAGCCCCGAACGCCTTCGCACTGATTCGATGTGGATCTGGATCTGAATCTGAGAATCTCAGAATCTGGACCTGATTCTGATTGTTATTGTTGGTTGCCAGAATCATAACAAACGTGCAACAGCCACGAGGGTATAGGCATAGCTATAGGTATGGGACTCAACGTGTGTCTGATATTTATGCAAATTGCTAAAAGTCAAAGCAAATTAAGCTCAACCTTCAGCGAAGATGACGTTGAATTCTGTTGCCCCATTGCGTTGCAAGTTGTAGGTTGCTAGTTGCTAGTTGCAAGTTGCTGGTTGCCAGTTGCAACTCCCCAAAGTTGATTTCTCCTCAGAGAGAGGGAGTGAGTGTGAGGTGTGTCGAGCGTTTTATTTATAAGGCCTAGAAGAAGGGAACTCGCACACGAATAATCAAGCCACAGCACAATTTTTCACTTTACGCTCTAGTTCTTTATATTTTCGTATTTCTTTTTCACTTTGGCCTTTTTCGCGATTGAATTCATAAATATTGAATGGAATCTATTGAATGTTTGAGGCCACAAGAATGTAGGGTTTAATGAAGTGAGAGGTAACGATATCTTTCAGATCTGATGAGCTTTCTTTCGGCTGATTAGAATTTGTGAGGGCATTAAAAACCACTTAGCAGTGATTGAAAAATATAATAAGTCAAAGTTTTGAATTTAAAGTAATTTAATTTATTTTATTATTTAAAAAGTAACACTCTTTAACCCAAAACAATATTTATATTTGTAATTGCTATGGAAAATGATATCAGAGAACCGTTGTGCGGTTTTCTCATAGTAAAGGCGAGCGTGGAGGGAAACCTGATCCGCTCGATGGGAAAGATTCTCTGCACTCAATTACGTCAAACCAGGTTGATTTCCTCCTTTTCGCCGCGACGAGAGATTGGCAAGAGTCAAATGGGTCAGGCAGGGGAATAGTAAATTAGATTATTTTTGCATCGAGTTGCAATGGAAACCGCGCCCCAAATATTCAAGTAGAACGCACGGCCCCCTCCAGAACCCTTTTACCTCCTCCGCTGGACCTCACATTTCCCACATTCGCCGTAGTATAGTGGAATACTTGAGGTAAGCAGCTTAAGGCCCGGGCGTTTAGAAGCCCCAGTTTCGTTTCAATAGGCAGACACAGACACTCACAGCGGGAAGACAATGCCAGTGGCTTAATTAGCCCCCCGAACGACATCTCAATGCTGGGCGAGCGCATACTTATGGGCATGACTGTGTGAGAGCTCTGGTGTAAATCGGTTTTGACAGGTACGCCGTTGGCGTCATTACCCCCGCAGAGGTTGAATGTCACCGGCAGCATGACTTGGGGGCCAAGCCGATAAGGCTCACACTGCCCACTGCCCACAGTACATTGCACACGGAGAAAAATTTTAAAAGTGTTCCTAAAAATTAATTTAGTATTAAAAGTTTTTTTTAAAGAGAATTAAAGCAAAAATGCTATAAACTATTACCATAACGAAATAATTTTTCATTTCAATTGTATCCAAGTTTAATATAACACATTTAGTGAATTTAAACAAATTATGGGATTAGTTTTAAGTTTTAAAAAGTTAAATTTAAATATTACCAATTTTATTTTCAATACGCAATAAATTATAACCAAATCAGAATTTTATTTTAAGCAATGTTAGCGTCAAAAGCTTTTCCAAACAAACTATAGAACATAACAAATAAAATTATAAATAAGTTCTCTTGACGTAGGTGAGAAATAAGATAAAAACATTTCAAATTTTTGTTTATTTATTATTTGTTATGTCGGCATTTAGCCACGCGCAGCATACAAATTGTCATATTTTTCACTCAGTGTACCCAATAAAAATAAAAAGTCGACGGGTTTCGATTTGCCCCTCTAAGCAGTGCGAAGATGTTAGGCACGTCTGCTGATAAGGAAAACTGTAGCCCCAGACTAGGCCAGACCATATTAAATTAACGTCTAGAGGGGCGAACAGTCATACGATGTTGTTTATGCATGTGTATTGACTTCCCGGTTCCCCAAGTTGCCAGGGCACTAGAGCAACTCGTTCCACCTTAGTGGGTCAATTCGGAAAATGAGTTATTGATTGTGGGAAAATTTCGAGCTGGAAATCTTTATCAGTGGCCGAAATTTTCCTAACATGCTTTCTCCAAGTGACCATGCGTGGTCTGTGTGATAACGCCGAGAGCGACCCCCAAAGATTATCAATTAAGACACTTAATATAAATAAAATTAATTAAAAAAAAGCAAAGTAAAAATAGATTCAATTTATATTGAAAAATTAAACGACCGCAAAAAGCTTCCAGGATCCCAGCCATATAAGTAGCTACTTCTGTATAGATTCTAGCCCACAAAGTGGGTGAAAATATACACAAATAAATACATTTTCACAACAATAAACAGGTTCAAGTTTTTTTTATGCAAATTGAAAGCTTATTTCTTCCGCATGCTTATCTCTTTCGCTCGCATCACACGTGCCAATTGCTATTGCACTTGCCTCCTCCCTCATCCAATTTAACCCCTTGAGTTCTCCATAGAGAAAAATATCTGGGACTGATTCGAGAAGATTTTCTTAGCTCTGTTAAGTACATTTTGAAATTTAGAAATTTTTTTAAATAAAAGAATTTATTTTAAATTAAATAATAAGACTGCAATGGATGATTATTAATTTTCGGTTAGCCGTTTAAAGATTTATGCATTTATTTTCAGTATTTATTTAAAGTATAAATAAAACATAAAATTTATTCAATCTTATTTATTCAAGATCCAGCAATATATTTGTTATACATCCAAGCCTTCTGTTATCCAAGCATGGGTTAAATTTTAAGAGCTGCACTTGAAACCGCTATTCCAGCTCGGCTACAAAGTGGGCTTGGTCGCAGCAGCGGACAAGTGAGATTGCTAATGAGTTTGTTTTAGGGGGCGTGTTGTGCTTGCTTTCCAACTTTTCTAGATTGATTCTGCGCTGCCAGCTATTCTAAATAAACCCCCTACACCCACCCAACCCCTTCGAGTCCCTCGGGCTCACTATCTGAGTTACACGTATGCAAATTAAGCCGAAGTTCAATTGCGACCACAGCAACAACACAGGCTGGAATCTTTCTACACTTCTGCTAGCCATGCTTGACATTCACAAGGTTAAAGCTCTTACTGTTCTGTCTCGGGGGCTATACACTAAGAAAAATCCTGTGGCACTATAAATTATTTTTTAATATATTAATTACTTGATTGGATTGGACAAATAGGGATGATCCTCCATATTTATAACATGTTTATTAAACAGTTACTTGTTGAACATTTTCTTGTATCTTATTAGATTATTATTATTTAAATTCCAGTGCACTTTTGTTTGCTCCATTTTCTATTGGGTTCTCACCCGGCATTTACTTGCAGATCATTTCTTTGAGTATTTTTATTGCATTTTACATATTACAAATTATTTGAGCGACGCTGCCTCTGTCGACGTCGACTTCGACTGCAGTCGCCCCCACGACAAAACAGTATTTAAGGAGCTGCAAAAGCCGAAGACGCCGATTATTGTCTCAGTGCAGTTGTCAGTTGCAGTTCAGCAGACCGGCTAACGAGTACTTGCATTTCTTCAAATTTACTCAATTGATCAAGTAAGTAAGAATGGGGAAAACCATTTGATTTCGTTTGTTTTAGTTACAATTTTGAAATATTATAATAATATTTATTCTAATTGAGAGCAATACAAAAGTATTAGTTGATTTTACTGCCTGTGTAATGCCCCTCTTAGTAAATTCAAAAAATTGATAATCAAATTTAAATTTTGGAGGCCGGCATCTTGCTCTATTGTTTGTCTTGGAAAATCACCTGTTAGTTAACTTCTAAAATTAGATTATTTTAACATAACCCGCCCCTGTTAACCGGCGCCGTGCCTTCGTTAGCTATCTTAAAAACCGAGGCGCGTGCAGACCAGCAGTAATTTTCCAAACATCAGACGTAGTGCGGCATAAATATCAAAACATATACAAACAAGAATACTAATCAACTGGCAAAAGCTTTGCCGGCACAAAATCCCAAACAAAAACAAACCAAAGTGTGCCGAAAAAAAGAAGAAATAATAAAAATAAACCATAAACTAGGCAGCGTAACGTAACGAAGTCGAGAGATCGCGTAATGGTAGAGATAATAAAAAAAGCTTCGCGTTACGGTGAGCTTAGTCAGGGAAGATCTTCCTATAAATACGGGACCGAAACGAACTGAAAACCTAACAACTAACGGAGCCCTCTTCCCATCGAAACACAGATCGAAAGAGCTACCATGTCGACTACTTTGACCAACAAGAACGTCATTTTCGTTGCCGGTCTGGGAGGCATTGGCCTGGACACCAGCAAGGAGCTGGTCAAGAGGGACCTCAAGGTACAGTCTATAAAGAATCCTTGGTAGGTAAAAGTATAATACATAAAAATCCCTAACCCCCCAGAACCTGGTCATCCTCGATCGCATTGACAACCCGGCCGCCATTGCCGAGCTGAAGGCAATCAATCCCAAGGTGACCGTCACCTTCTATCCCTACGATGTCACCGTTCCCATTGCCGAGACCACCAAGCTCCTGAAGACCATCTTCGCCAAGCTGAAGACCGTCGATATCCTGATCAACGGAGCTGGCATCCTGGATGATCACCAGATCGAGCGAACCATCGCTGTCAACTACACGGGACTGGTCAACACCACCACGGCCATTCTGGACTTCTGGGACAAGCGCAAGGGTGGACCCGGTGGTATCATCTGCAACATTGGATCCGTGACTGGTTTCAATGCCATCTACCAGGTGCCCGTCTACTCCGGCACCAAGGCCGCCGTGGTCAACTTCACCAGCTCCCTGGCGGTAAGTCCTTTGATGGTTTTACCTCAAAAATATCTTATAAAATCCCTTTAATCCCTAGAAACTGGCTCCCATCACCGGTGTGACCGCCTACACCGTCAATCCTGGCATCACCCGCACCACTCTGGTGCACAAGTTCAACTCCTGGCTGGACGTGGAGCCCCAGGTGGCCGAGAAGCTGCTGGCCCATCCCACCCAGCCCTCGCTGGCCTGTGCCGAGAACTTCGTCAAGGCCATTGAGCTGAACCAGAACGGTGCCATCTGGAAACTGGACTTGGGCACTCTGGAGGCCATCCAGTGGTCCAAGCACTGGGACTCGGGCATCTAAGCCAAACGTGATACTACCCAGAAAAAACACACACATAACATTAGTTCATAGGGTTCTGTTTTGCGAACCACTAGATATTCATGCATGGCTATAAGTCTGATTCGATGCACACTCACATTCTTTCCCCTACAATACGATAATAATAAAACTCACCAAAAATGAAAATTGAGAAATCTGAGAGATAAGCTAGAGGGCCTAATTAAAATAGATAAATGGGAGTGGCACGGACGGAGGAATGGCAGGCGAAGTTGGGTCAGTCGTAAAACAGAAGTCGTGGAAAGCGGAAAGCGGAAAGAAAGAATATGTTCGATTTGACGGGCAAGCATGTCTGCTATGTGGCGGATTGCGGAGGAATTGCACTGGAGACCAGCAAGGTTCTCATGACCAAGAACATAGCGGTGAGTGGAGTGGAGTGGGATCGGTTCTGTTCTTTAGCCAGATCGAACTCGAAACTAGTTCAGACGGAGAGTCGCTGTCGAAACTAATTAAGTTAATGAGTTTTTCATGTTCGTTTCGCGCGCTGCTACTACCAAGTTTATGTTTCAGATTGGCATAGATTTTGCCAAAGGATTTAGCACTTTTGCTTGCTTGAAAAGATTATTTTGATTTGAAATTAGGGATTTATATATAGCTATCCAACAAAGTCTATTTTCGATTTTATTTCTTATCAAAAGCTCTAATAGAAGTATCGATATTAACCCACCCATCAAGTATATTTTTCATAGCAAGATAAACAATTTTTTGTTTAAGTATTCTTACTGCTAATCTTTCTTTATTTCTTATCAATATATTTTAGAGATATCTCTATATTTACTCTATAAAGAAGTATATTTTCTACCTTAAGATAAACCAAATATTGTTAAAATCATTATTCTCCTATTCTTAAAATGCTTTCATAAAAGATGGAAAGGGATGGTTTAATAAACCAGCAATAGGATTTAATTTCTGATAAATCTAAAAAAAATATAAAGTACAAGTTTTAAGTAAAGTGGTTTTCCTTTTAGAAACTTGCTATTTTACAGAGTGTAGAGAACCCACAGGCCATCGCTCAGCTTCAGTCGATAAAGCCGAGCACACAGATATTTTTCTGGACCTTCGACGTGACCATGGCCAGGGAGGAAATGAAGAAGTACTTCGACGAGGTGATGGTCCAAATGGACTATATTGATGTATTGATCAATGGAGCGACTTTGTGCGATGAGAATAACATCGATGCTACCATCAATACAAACCTAACTGGAATGATGAACACTGTGGCCACGGTGTTGCCCTATATGGATAGAAAAATGGGAGGATCTGGTGGACTCATTGTGAACGTTACCTCGGTCATTGGATTGGACCCTTCGCCAGTTTTCTGCGCCTATAGTGCCTCGAAATTTGGAGTTATCGGGTTTACCAGAAGTCTAGCGGTGAGCCCTATAAAACTTTCGATAACTTTCTGATTCTTAACCTGGTATAATATCATCTATAGGACCCCCTATACTATTCCCAGAACGGAGTGGCTGTAATGGCGGTTTGTTGTGGTCCTACCAGAGTTTTCGTGGATCGCGAACTGAAAGCCTTTCTGGAATACGGACAATCCTTTGCCGATCGCCTGCGTCGAGCTCCCTGCCAATCGACCTCGGTTTGTGGCCAGAACATTGTGAGTGCCATCGAGAGATCGGAGAATGGTCAGATATGGATTGCCGATAAGGGAGGACTGGAGTTGATAAAACTGCATTGGTACTGGCATATGGCCGATCAGTTTGTGCACTATATGCAGAGCAACGATGAGGAGGACCAAGATTGAGAATTTCGAATCAAATAAAACAACGAATTACGCCAAAAGTAGGCAATCCATTTTGTCGTACTCGTAATAATGGAAATGGGT
Organism: Drosophila pseudotakahashii; assembly: GCA_035046095.1. Classification (NCBI taxonomy): domain Eukaryota; kingdom Metazoa; phylum Arthropoda; class Insecta; order Diptera; family Drosophilidae; genus Drosophila; species Drosophila pseudotakahashii. The sequence goes on from JAWNOE010000198.1 coordinate 2,041,113, forward strand.
CGTAAAAGGGGTGGGTGTGAATGAATATGAATAATGACAAATGGCGGTGTGCCCAAAAGTATGCAGGGAATTTCAATGGGAACTATAATTAGATGTGTTTTTTAATGTGGTTGGGGAAACCTATTAAAAGATTTTGATATTTAAAGAAGTATGGCACGGAAAATACATACAAATAAAGGGAATTTCCGATTATCCATTGATTATACAGAAATCTAAGATTTCATCTAAGATATATGGTTTTTGTTTTTTACTTTAATTTATTCTTTCTTACTTTTCACATTTATTTGATCAAGTGCCTTCATTTATATTTTCTACTTTTCAACCTTTGATCTAAATGGCAAATGTAGAGTTGAAGACCAACTACTCAAGGCTTTTCCCCCGTCAATATCCGCTGCAATTTCGTGCACATTTCTCGACCGTCGTCTCTAGTGCATCTCAACTATGCGAATGCAGTCGAAATTTTGCTAGAGCAATGCCGTGCATTGAACTTTGGCACATTTCCAAACGCACAGCCAGCCAGTCAGCCAGCCAAAGGAAACCCAATCGGGCGACCGAGAATTGAATGCGAAAACAAACAAATCTGCCGACACATTGCCGAGGAAAACGGGAGTGAGGGGCAATAGATACACAGAGAGAAAAAGCTTTGTAAATGTAAGTATTACCACCTGGATTTTAATATATTCATTACTGATTGAAATTCTTTTTATATATCTTTATGCTAAAAAAAAGTATTTCTTTATGTTTTCCCTTTACCGTTTTTTCTCTAGGTGCAGATATATTCCAACTATATAGTAGGGTGAACATTGTGGGCTTGCCGCCTTGGCATACTTCCAATTCGAGTGCGTTGTCTTCCTAGTCTTCTACCCGGGGCCACTTGGATCGCAAAAAATCAATAGCCAGCAGACCAAAGAGAGCCACAATGCCATCGGACATTATTGAGGACCCAACGCAGCGGAATGGAACCAATGGAATCTGGCCAGACCATATCAAACCATTTTTCCAGAGTGTTCCCCCACCGCCTCCTCCCGTTCCCCCGCTGCCTACCATCCTGCAAGTTTGCTTTCCTTTCCACGGCGCAACTTAATTCCAAAAATCGATTAGTCACTGTAAGCGAACCATGCAATTGTCCAGCATTTTTCATTTATAGCTCCTTTTTTTCGTTTAATTTTTGCTCGTTTCTTCCCCTTTTCTTTTTTTATTTTTTGGCACACGCTTGATTAATTTGGTCGGCTGCCCGGGAGTCAAAAAGGGGGGAGGACATTTAAAAATGCAGGAAGTAATCGATTGGCTAGGGCACAATAGCCAAAATGGGAGAGGCCATGGGACGCAAAAATGTTGGGGTAGGTTGGCTAAAAGGAAAATCTAGCAACTCTGAGGTTTAAGAAAAAATGCTTAAAATAATATATATTCTTTGCAGGTAATTGACCAATCAAGCAATTATCTATGACACGGTTTTTCTATAGCTTACAATTTTTATTTATTTGCTTACCGCACCGAACTAATATTAATGGACTAATAGGTTGTAATATAGGTGCTGGTATGGCTATTATTTCTGTAGATTTTTGTATAGATGGATATACTCCCATATTTCTTTTAAACACAACAATTAAATTTTAAGAGTATCTAAGGCTCGACTAGCTCTAGTATTTTGTTGCACCACCGTAGATCGAACAAAAACATGCGACCGACCGGTTGCCGGCAGTAGGTGGAGATTAATCAACAAAAAAATGTACGGAAAAATGGAGAGAAAAAAATAAGCGATGCTTTTTAAATGGCAATACGTGCCTGGTCACCAGGTATTTTACTAATTAACCTGACGGATGCACGCCACCGCCGAAGAAGATTGTGATTATGCAACTGCATGGATCGCATCAGGCCAGCTGTCTGTCTATAGGCGTTGTGAGATAATAAAGCTTCGATCCGATGGGAGTTGTATGTACCAAAACACTGATAATGTACTCATTACAGCCATTCATTAATTTGTGGGGAAAACTGAAACAGTAATTAAGCTAAAGGTTATTCAACAAAGCAGGATGTCCGATTGTCTGTATAAATTGTCTGCTCCAATAAAATATCTAATTGGGATATAATCAAAATACAAAATACAGATATTACTTGACCTTAATTTTTTGAAATGCCACAGGAAGCCTTTGAATTTTATTAGTTCTAAATTTTTTCACTGCCGATTCTCTGATCTACTTCCCCCCGGGCAGAGTTCACCAATCTCAACTCGTTCGGTAAGACAAAAAAAACACATAAACACATGTTAGATATGAGAACAAATGCCCCGTCTACCCGCACAGCCCGCTCTGAAACTCTGGAAAGCCAAGTCCCATTTGTATGGCCGACTCGTAGACTCCATAACTCTGGGCCTCTGCGACTGAGATTTGAGCCGAGAGACCGGAGACCGGAGACTCTGAGTTTGGAGCGGCGCATAAAGATTATCTATGGCCGCACATGGCACCAGGCGGTCAGACAAGATTATATGCGAAATGCGAAGCCAAATAACAAGTGTTACTCAAGGCAGCAAATTAATAGCCAACATTTTTCTAAACTAATCACGACAAGTGCTCCGGGTTTGGAACTGACACAGAAACTCAAACAGCCGGCTCAAAAGGCAAAACTTGGCCAACTGGCGGCCGAAAAAAAATAGAAATACGAAAAAGACAGATAGATCAGAGCGGTGGGGCTTAAATGCCAGAAAATGCAGTAAGCGAAAAATAAACATGAAGAAAAATGACAGGCAAAAAACGTTACTTGCCCTCCGGGGGTCGTCGCTTCCACCTCGACCGAACCACTCTGGATTTAGCACCATGGAACTCCATTCCCGATTCGGGAGTGGAGCAGAACTGAGCCGCCGATCTGAGATTCCGACACGTGCCGCCTGCGACAATGGGTCCAAAACAATGGAGCTCGAGTACAAATAGCAAACATTTTGTAAATTTGCGTCCATTGACACTTTGAATGATACAGATCTCTCGCTGCTCTCGATCTTCGGTTCTCATTTCTGATGGAGGGTCACCCTGTTTAACCGGGAGGGCCACCTAGCCGGCAGATTGGCCCACGCAAAGTTCTCATTCCCCACCCCTCCCCAGTTTAGCCCCCTTCTCCACCTCACTCACGGTACCCATTTCAGCCTTGAGGCAGCAACCACTTTGTATGTACAAGAGACGAATGTGAAATGATGTCGCTGCACTGCGAAAAAAAGGATCCTCGAAAAGGGTTTTCAATATTTTTATAAACCCATTTATTCTTAACTTTTTTTTATTTTAAATGCATTTTATCATATTAATGAATTTCTTTAAAAAAAGGGTAATAAAATAAAAATTTAAGAGAATACTAAAAGTTGGAATATTAAAAATCAATTTTTTAAATCCATCAATATTACAAAACGAAATAATAAAGTCTTGTTAATTGTAAACGCATTTCTTCAAGATTTACTTGCAGTTTAGAATATTCTGCAGTGTAAAAATAAGCAATATTCTCAGAGAGGTGGTCGCAAAGGGTGGCGGCCGAAAGGGGAATGGGGATGGGGTAACCCGGGACCGGTCCTGGGTGCATGTAACACAATCAGGAAGTAATTTTTATGCTATGTACCCATAGCATGTGTCGCCGTCATCGTCGACGTAGCTGATGTTGCTGCTGTCGCTGTTGATTTTGCCCAGTTTGTTGGTGTTGCCCCAGCCATCCGAAGTGGATGGTGGATGGTGGACGGTGGATGGGGAAGTGGATGTGGATGTGGATGCGAGTGATCTGGCCAGTCAGTGGAGACAGTCGCTCAGGCAGCCGAGAAGTTGGCAAGTTGAGCTGTGTTGAGTTCTGAACTCAATGCCGAAGATTGTCGGGGGAATTGCATTCCCTTCACCCTTTGGGAGTCGAAATCGGGGGAACTGGGGGCACGGCATTGATTGCCAAGATGATGATGATGACGACGAGATGATGTGAGGCAATCGCTGAATCAATCTTGGCCAGTAGTTCAACGTTTACTGTTATTAGTTGCTGGAACATTGCATTTTGATCGTTCCCAATATGGTTTGCTCTTCGTTTTTCAATAGAAAAAAGCCTGGGGCAACAAAATGGGTGTGCACTGGCAATAGAGTTTGGGTTTATATGTTGAAGAAATGTTTAAAATTTGTTTACTATTTTTTATTGGCATAACTATTAAATTATTCAATTTAAATCATTTAAGGAATTGAAAGTTTATTTTGGGTAAAATATTAAATTCAATAATATGTAGCATTTTTATATCTTTAATATTTATAAAAAATATTAAATAATAAAATCCCTTTAGTAACCAATGCAAAAAGTTTTCTCAAAAGATGTAGAAATTATCTGCCGAGTATTTCCCGGGCCCCAGTTAATTATGACACTTTAATAAGCAGAAAATGAAAATGAAATCGAAACCACTCGGGCTGAACCGTCCAATCAACAACTCTATCTAAATAACAAGTATCTCGAGTGCAATTTAAGTTGCCCCACGAAAGACCTGCGAAATGGGAAACTAACGGAAAAACAACGAATTGTGAAATAATTTGGCAATTTCAAAATTGATGGCAAGCTCAAAATTGCGGCAATAGAAATCGATTAGCGCCACGCTTCAGCTGACCAGCAAGAAAAACATTTTAGAAAACAAAGGAAGCCAAAAATAAAATTAAGTTATCGACAATGGGGAAAATGCTCGGTAGTAGTAAACTGGACTCGTGCGGAATGCGTTTTGGGTCTCCGCCATATTCCCCAGTTTCCCTCTCTCTCCCGGGAAAACTCATTCAGCCATTAAATGCCGTTATCTGCTGATTACACAATAAAAGCACAACCACAAAGCAGCAAAGAAGCAATAGCAAATGCTACTGCAGCAGCGCCCAGAGGCTAGGAGACCCAATTCGAGGCGCATCTGTAGAAGAGTTACGGCAACTGCGGCAGCACAAGAAACTGCGGCAACAACAGCCTCATGCTATAATATAACGTAACATTTAGAACGTCTTTGTTGTTGCGGCTGCAACTTGTGCTGCTCTTACCCACAGAAAAGCTGACTTTCTTGCAACATTTTGCTGCCTTGCATCATTTAGACCTGCACTCGGCAAAACTACGCACATGTTGCGGTCAAGATAATTTTATTTTTCTAAAATTAATTGTTGACCACTTATAACATTGACTATTAATAAAAAAATTTTTATAAAAATAAATAGCAATTTATTGCCTTTTGTAATTTAACTTTAGAATTAAGATAACTTTAATTTAAGATAATATCTAAAAGGCTGACATTATTTTCCTGTGTAAGACCTGCGTTTACTTGATGGATAAGAAACGAAGTGGCACACGGGGCTTGAAAAAAAGTATTTGCAGCTGACTAAGAACTAAACGATTTGATTGCCTTCATCTTTCTTTTTGCTGGCAAGGATATGTCAGGCCAGCATCCCCAAAGAAAACTTGTAAAATTGACGAGGCTCAGATTAGAGAGCCTTTCACCTAGCACATTCTAATCCCCACTAAAGAGACATTCCGAAAGACTAATTCTAATTTAATGTGTGTTTATATTTTCTGTTCGTTCCGTTTGTATTTTATCATATAAATATACCTGATTCTTTAAAAAACTTTTAAAAACCTAATATGCATCTTTTCTTCCAGGATAATGGAAGTACAGCATCAACAGGCTTAAAGGTCGTTTCGTATCGTGAGATACTCTTGCAATTCTAAAAAAAACGCAATTTTAGAATATTTTCGTTTATGAAAGTTTGTTATTATCCTGACAAATTTCCTCTGGCAGAAAAGCACAGAAATATTAATGTAATATATTTATATCTATTAATAGATATATTAAAGGCGCATTTAATCTGCAATTATATACTCTTTATGAACTTTAATAAATATATTTATATATTTTCTATTTAATTTTATCATTAAAAATGCCATTTGTTAATGGTTAGGGTATTCGAGGACTTGGTTCCTTCGTCGTCAGCTTTCCTTTCTTGTTTCGGAGCTGAGAAAATGCGGTTGGCGATTGCCGTGTGCTGTTTCTGCCTTCCAAGCTGGGCTGCCTTGTATCTAGGTGCAAGAAATCGAGTCTCAAATTGCGCCAAAGCCGCAAACTGGCCCGCTCGCCCTCCTCCGCTCTTGGCCATTAGTTATTAGAGCTTGGTCAGCAGCGTGTGTGTAGCGAGGAGTCTTTGGTATTGGTGTCTTGGAATTTTCAACAAGTTTTGCTAAAATATGATATTACCCAAGCAGGTTGCAGCCGAAAAAAACAGCAACAAGCGCGGCAAAATATTTGTATGGATATTTGGAAATGGCGCCCCGTTCCCAGTCCGCGTGGCTGGGTGAACAAACTCCGAAAGTGACTTTGGTTGCAAGACCCGAAAAAAAATGCATATGAAATTGCATTCGAGGGGAAACTGTGGACGGCGTACCCAAGTCAGCTGACCATTGATTGACGTTGATTGTTTGTCGCGCGTTCAGTGAACTCATTTAAAGATTCGGTTTCTTTTCTTTTTCGCAGTGACACGGCATTAAATGTCAGCTGGAGTGCCTCCAAAATTTCTGTCAGCCCATCTGACAGCTCTGTGTGTGAGTTGTGACCGCGGAGGAGCAACACTTGCGAAGGAAGATAGCTTGAATTAAGATAGAGGCCTAGAGATATCCATGCACGTGGTCATTCCGCAAAGGCATTTCGCACGATAATGAAGCTTGTGCAAAGTGCCGAAGGTTGAAGGTCTCTTGGCTCAGCTTCATTTGCTGTCGAGATTTTCAGCGCTTGATTTATGAAAATTGCAAATGTTTTTCCTTTGTGCAAACAAAGTGGGCAGCAGCTCCAGCGGAGTTAGGAATTTTAAGCAGTTCCAGTTTTTGAAACCAGCAGTAAATTGGCAATGTCGTAAAGATTAAAAACATCATGCTAATTTTTCTGTTGAACTAGGTGAACAAGAACAAAATAAAGCTAGCTAACAACCAGGCTTTCAAATTTTTATATTAAGCTTTTCGATTGTTTCTGTAAGTTTTTTCTTTAACTGTGTCAGTTGTTTATATTTAGAAAAATAATTAAATAAATATAAATATAAGATTGTATTAATTACTACTTTTGAATTGTGTGGGGTTATCGAGGGTTAATAAATCGACTGATTGTATATTTATTTACATATAATTTTTAGTTGTCGCCTTGTTTTCAGCGAAAAAGAATTTTCTTAATCAGTAACACTTCAGTTCTCAACATAACAAGGAGAATATTTCAATGGATTGCAAACTGAGTAGAATCTTGAAATGGTTTATATTTTGTCTATTTATCGTTTTTGGAATTATGGATTTTTCAATCTCACATTTGTATACCGCATTTGGTTACCGCTGTCGGAGACACACTTATCATGGATATTGCAGAGACTAACACATTTTGTAAATATTTGGAAATATAAGAAAATAAAAACTTCACATAAAACTTATTAAAATATTTTTAAAACTTAGTGCTGTGTAAATGAATTATTTATTTGTGGTACTTCATATTTTTGTAGCCAAGCCTTTATCTATTCATCTAATTTATTTAATTAACCCACTTGTGATGACTTTATCTTAGTCAGCTTGGCTTTTATTCCAAAGTTTGCGCAAATAACTCCCACAGTTCAGAGTGTATGTGTAATATGCCATAATAAATTGATGCAAATGAACTTTTGACTAACGAAGGTCAATTGTCTTTTGTCAGTGTTTCAGTGTTGTTTATTATGGTGTGTTGTCATAGCCGCAACAGAAAATAGATGGATGGATGGATGGATTGGATGAGGTTCCCCGAACCGAACAGATAAGCTTGGGCTAATTATGAGCCTCGGACCCCCTGCCAAAGGCCCCCTTCCCCTTCCACAGTACAGAAACAAACTAATTGAATCGGCCAGAGTAACGAAAAAAAAATACATATAACCAAAACAGAAACGGAAAAAAATCGAAGAAAAATGCCATAATGGGTTCACTAATTGCTTCAATTAGACATCGACTGGGGCCTTTGAAGGCAGCATACGAAAACACAGCAACAGGTGTGCAAAACGACCGACAAAGTTGTGCAATATTATTGTCTATGAGGCTCAATTGCAGTCGCTGGGTCTCTCGGTTGGGGCCAAGTACTTCTCGGATCTCGGATCTCTCTATTGTTTTCGAAAGTTCACGATATTTTTCTGTTGTTTCGCTTTTTGCGGTCACACCTTTGTGGATTTTTCAATTAAACGATCAGCTGACCTTGATACCTTGCCTCGCAATTGAGTCTTGGGTGCTTACACGGTTCAATCTCAGTATCTCTCTCGGTTTATTCTGTTTATTCTCGATCTTCACTCACCTGAAAGAAAAGAAAACATTTGAAAAGATTCATTAGTGAGTTATTAGATGCAAGAACACGAACTTAAGGAGAACAACACACACTTCCTTATTGCCTGCGGGGAGATGCCTAATCTGGCCAGCCATTAAAAGCCCAAGAAACCCTCTTGTACACTGGGAGAAATGTAGCAGTAACTTTAATTTAATCAGTGGCCGAAGCAAAGCGTACAATTCCTGTGGATACTTTCTTTGTTTAACTAATTTGTGAGTATACTGTGTGTGTTGGCAGAAGATAGGCAGAGCACCGGCAGGAATATGTGTTTTCTATGAGAATACTGATTTAGTGCAGCTTATTTAATTTGGAATTTAATTTTCTACATTAAAATCTTAAATATTAATCATTTAATGAAATTCAACTTATTTAAACATTTTTTCCAGTGCTATTAACTCCTTGATGCCTAAGAGATCCCAGCAAAGAAGAGCTGGCTGGCATAATGAATTGTCAATCATTATGCAATCTTCGAGTGAAAAATGATGCAGCAGGTTTCCCTGCCCTGGTCTCGCTGGGATATCTTTTAGCCGGAGAATGCGTGGGCCGCCAACATTTAGACAGACTGCGAGACATACGGACAGACATACGGACAGACAGACAATCTTGTGATGTGCAACATGGTCTTAGATCTTTTGCCGTGGCATGTGGCGCTAGAGTAAAAGGCTTCAGAGAGAAAGAGGCTTGAACTCGAGCTCGAATCTCGACTTGGAGTTAGGCCCCATCATTTATAACACGGACAGCTCGGAACCTTTTTTTTTGGCGTTTATTATGTGGCGTTCTCGTTTGCATTCGGAAATATACGCATAGTGTATATGTATCTTCCGAAGACTGGGCCCTTTTAGGAGACAAGACAAGTTGCGCGATGATGGATGCCATAAGCTGGGCTCATAAATTGAGCTTGTTTCTTCGGCCGGGGCAACGGAAGATGGACAGATGTGCGGGGGCGTCTCTATTGGTTGGCCTTGTCAACACACCCAGTCTGAATGGGAAATTGGGAAATGCCTTTGTGATCTGTGTTCGATTGCAGTGCTTACGAAATGGGTTTCGATTGAAAAATGGTAGTAAACTGATTTGGAAATACATTTTCACGATCCAAAGTACCTAAATATTGCACATTCGCTTTAGATAACAAATAAAAGCCATGTGGGCTTAAACATGTTTTTATGTCTAACTATTCAAATGGTTTTATACCTTTTAATTCTACGTTTCCTAAATTACTTGTAATAAAAAACCAATATTGGCCAAGCAATTTATCTGTGTCTTGAATGTCGGAAGCACTTATTTACTTTTATTACAATCTCGACTGATGACTTCCAATCCCATGCAGTTTTTACATTTTTGGTAAATTTTTAATGACTTTACTTGGCGAAAAAAAAATGTTTCGGTTAACAAAAAGTGCCATTCTACAGCTTTAATTGACAATTAAAAGTTGTCCTAATAACCAATCAGACTACTAACCACAAATTACATAATCATAATGAATGCCATAATGATCAAATGCGATTGGCAAAGCACCGCAGGAAGTCAATTATTGATTTAGTCATTACCAAACAGCTCGAAGCTCTCATTTTCAATATACATTCGAAAATTGATTATTTCAGCCGTTGTTGTGTGTTGTGTGTTGTTCTCGCGACTCGAGAGTGAAGGCAACTTCCTTTGGGCGACAAAAGAGCACTTGTTGTGGTCATAAAAAGTTAATAGAGTTGACTATTAACTTGTCAGTGGGCCCCACAGCAGTACCATTTTATAGAGGAGGTGCATAGGTATAGAGGTATTATGTATACATGGAGAATCCAGAGTTGGCAAGTCGTCAAGTCACCAAGTCGCCAAGTCGTCAATCATTTTCATTTCGTTAAACGTGTCAAATGACGGTCGCGAGCGGAAATCGTTCGCCAGTAGTTATTTTCTTTTATGGGGGAATGGGCTAACTGCCGGCGACTGGGAGAGTTTGCAATTGGCTTATTAAATGCGCCTTAATGCGATACGTGTTAAACGGGGAGTGAGCTGCAAAAGCAACAAAAACAACCGACAGCAAACACAACAAAAAATAGAGAAAAACAATTGCAACATCGCTGACACGCCCACAAAACTGCAGCTGCAGGAGGCGTTTTTTCGTAATTAGTGCGAACGAGACACTCACCAAACAAAGTTGGAAAAACAATACCCACAGACAACTCGGTGGTAACACAAAAAAGGTAATTACGCGGAAATCAAACATCTAACGTATCTCCCTGGTGATTTTGCAAAAGTCGTTACCGTTATGATGAAAACTTTAGTGCGACCATTTCCACCACCGCCCCCCCTTCTTTTTGTCTCTTTTCCTACCACCACCCCACAATATCCCCCTCTCTCTTTTTGTTTGGCTGCACAATATTGCACATGGGCCAGATGACAAAAAAGCAAAGCCACTGCATCGGATGAAAAACAAAATGATATACAAACTTGCATAAAACTGACAGCAAATGAAAAAAGTTGAATAATACCATAGAGGGTGTTGGTAAAAGGGGGGGTCCCCAGAAAGATGAGTAGAGATCTCATAGGCTTTCAAATGTGCGAGTTTCGAATGGGGAATGTGCTGTAGACAAACTTATAGGTCAAGTTCTATCTTTCATATATATTTATTATTATAAAGTGCTAAGCACAAATTCACAAATTATTCAAAACAAATATTACAAATGCTTTTAAAAATGCTCGGAGATATTAATGTTAAAAAATTCCATAAGAAGTCTCTTCGACCTTATAAAGTCGTTGGCATGCATATGTCCCTACAGATATTTCCACCAATACTGAGTAATAATGATTTAATAATTTTCTTAAATATTCTTAATTCGAAAAAGACATTCTTTTAGCATCCCAGGGTATCCGATGGGCAGAAGCAAAAACAAGGCAACATTTTTATTAAGGCTGGCCCGCTAGGCTTGATGAGCACAATAATAAAACCACACCACAGTTAGAAATATAGCCTCTCTTTCCGCCGCCAGGCAGTTCGTCAATGCAACCACACATGGGCTGGCGAAACCCCTCCCCATCCCCCTTCAGATTCACCACCACCCCCCGCTCATCATACATAGCTATAGCTATAGAGCGGCTCCATTCAACGACAATGACGGCGTGGAAATCCAATACGCGATCTCTCCAAGTCAACGTCATCTCCGTTAGACGCTCGGTCTACGTAAGTCTCGCCTTGTCTCAGTTCGCTGTTTTATGTAATGGCAAGAAGCTAAGAAAAAAGCGAGGAAAAAACACTGAAGGCGAAGGAGACTACAGCTGGCAATATTCCATTGACAGCGCGGTACTGCATATAGCACTCAGAATAATACCCATTGAAACTCCTTCGAAGTTCAAGTAATCAGAAGGGAAACCGAAATTTCTGAGTTCTTCATAATTTCCAGGGACCTTTTTATGAGATTATAGATTTTGTTATCATAAAGTTTTAATAAATTCCATATGAGAAGACCTCATTTCCTTGATTCGACTGCCGGAAATTTAAGGATGATAATTTTTTAATTCGCCAATTAAAAAGTATGAATAATATTTCTTACAAATACCATAGTTTTTATAAGGAAACTATGACATGGTACTGTGGAATATAAAATCATAAGCTAGTTTAATGATTGATTAAAAAGGAGAGTTAGTTAGTTCAGTCATTATAGCACATGTTCGCCCATTTAAGTTTATCCTTAAGAGGGTATCAAAATGCCTTAAGTTTTTTTTAATGATTGTCACTTTGAAATATGACTTTAAACAATGTGGACAAGTAATTCTCTTGTTGTCTCGTTTTTGCTGACTGACAGAATAGAATGGACCCAGGGAGATGAGTTTCGTTTTCCGACTTATTTTCTCCGTTTTTGCTGCTTTTTTCCGCCATTGAATTCTCGTGGATTCGTTGGCCGTAGCCTGCAGCAAGTACCGTTAGCAATTGTGGGCCCTGAAAGACCCGAGCAATCAATTAACACACCTTTGGGTGGGTGGAAAGGGGGAAGAAGTGGAGGTGGAGGAGGTGGTGGCGCGCACCCACGTCAAGAACTCCGTCCACTTCGCTCCATCCACCATCCACTCCATCCGTTGACAGTTGCAAATGCATCAGGCGCTCGCGAGTCGTGGGCTAATTTGCGGTTTCAGCTTGCAGCCCAACTAATTAACATATAAATTTAGAGGTGTTGCACTTTTGTATTTATTTATGAATGAAACTGACAGAGACAAAGAGACGACTGGTCGTGGAGGTGGAAGAGGAGGCTGCCAACTGGGAGAGTTTCCACTACACTGAGAAAAGTAGGAATTTAAGGAGAAAATATTTATATACCAAATTCATTTGGAAAATATTTCAAACTTATTTTTCAAATAAGTTTAAAAATATAGGAAATGGGCTTACTGTTAATTTATAAAATATTTTAAATATTTTAAAATAATTATTTACATATTTCTAAAAATTTACTAATTTCTAAAAGTTTTATAAATGCGAATTTCTTAAATACATATATTTTTTAGCTTTTACTTTTTTTCCAAACTCTTTTCTGTCAGTGTTCAAATCTGCAATATGCATCTCGTACTCATATGCAAGCCAAGGTCGCATTCAGTTCCGTTCAACTGCAGCAAAAACAGCAAAAACGGCAAAAGCAGCGGCAGCATCGACAACCAGCGATTGCAGTTTATGGAAAAAGAGTTTAGCCAGCCCAAGATTTATTGGCATGTTATTCTAATTGCTATTTATTAGCGGTGGGAGACGGCAGAGCAGCTGCCTCGCTGTCTGACAGTCAGTCATTCAGTTAGTCATTCCATTCAATCGTTCATGCAGCCATTCTCAAGTTGGCAGGCCGTCAAGTGTGCAAATTAGTTTGTTTGGTTTGGTTTTTATGCATGTGCTTAACCCACTTGTACGCTATGTGCTCAGAATTGATCACCACGAAAATAACTGCATAATTGCTGGGTATTTGCCAAAATGTCAAATAAAATATGTTTAATGTTGGTAATAACCAAACGTATTTTAAAATATTTTTATTAATGTTTTGCTACTGAGTATTTTTATTTTAATTGTATTTATTTATTTATAAAAGAAATAAAATATTTCGCAATTATGAAATATTTACCAAAGGAGTTTGGTTATTTTTAGATATATTTATTTCCTCGTAATTTAATAAAACTTGTTTATCATTTTTATGTAATTAACAACTTTAAGATAGTGTTCGTGATGTAAGGATTTCGAGACTTCTTGCTGTTCACTGTCCATCATTAACACCCAATTAACAAGCTCATAAATTCGAACAAACTTCTTTTGGGCTTACAGCATCGTGATCGATTTAGAGGTGATCGATCGTTCCCCACGAGCCCCAACCCAGACTGCATACTCATTAGTTCTGGGTTACAAATCTCCCGCCTATTCATCCGCATCACCCACAGTCTCACCGGCAATCCGTTTCCACATTTCCATCCGTCCACCCATTTCGATTCGAACGCCCACAATCGGAACGGAACGACTGCAATCCGAAGCGAACTTAATCGATAGTCTCCATTCCATAGCTATCATCCGTTAATTGCGACTAATGAATTTGCTTACGTGTAGACAATTTTCAGTTAATATTCTAATTTGTTCTCCTCTCCCTCTCGATCGTTCGTAATTAGTTTTTCGAGAGGAAATTAGAAACGACTACGCACACAGTGGGCGTAAGGCAAAACAGAATCAGTTTGTATCGGAGCTCTAGAAAGATATGGGTTTGGAAAGAGAACGGGCCACGGGTCGTAAAATGTTGGATGCTTATTTTTATAGCGGATTCTCTCGGCTATCAAAATGCCATAAACCGAGGAGTCTGGGTCTCTAAGCCTGACCGCAAATCGCGGCTATTACCGCTAGAGAAACTAAATTAATATGCAGCATTTCGTGTAATTCGCCCACCAAGCCAAAACACTTCCTTAATAAAGCCCAGGGAGACCGGCGACCGCCGACCGCCAACCGCCGGGCCAGCTAATGCGTGCATAATTTTTAATAAATATTTTTTCAAGATCCCCACAGCTGCAGCAGCTGTATAGGTATAGAGTTTAGACTGCCCGCGGAGGCAGGCCGAAAATGCTTCCTGGTTTAATTAATAAAGCCCCTGAGAGAGAAGGAGACGCAGACTCCTGGCCAACTTGTCAATCAACAACATTTCTGAGCCGTGACCATGATGATTGTGATTATCAATTTCATTATCAGAGTCTGGCTCTCGAGATCAACCCGGGGCAGAAAACACTTCCGTTTTGAGAAGGGGTCTTCGTTTTTCAAGGAGCAGGTCCATTGAACTCCCCTCTCGAATGCCTCCTCACGCAAAAGTCGTCATTATGAAAATATTTCCCCAGCAAAAGCTTATCGGCTGCTGCTCAGCCAGCGCTTATGTTGCCCACGTGTCCGTCTCTCCATCCGCCTGTCCGTCCGTTTGTCCATTTGTCCGTCTGTCGTCTGTGGAGCAGGTTTTTCCTTTCTGGAAATTATGCACTTTGTATGCAGAAAAGTTGGCGAGGCGATAAAAATCTGCATAATTCCGAGCCGCAAGTTTATTGCCGTTTCCTAGGCTTTTGGGGGCCGGCAAGGGAGAAAGATGCTCAGCGGGCAGGAGATAGTAAGCAGAAAAAAAGGAGACCCCGGAGTTTTCCCCCCTTTTTTTCTGCCGCCCCTTTATAATCGTAATCAATATTAAGTTATATGATAAATTATCGGATACCAAATTGCAGCATTTAACTTGTCAAAGGAAATTATCGGAAATTATGCTAAAAAGGGTTTCAACGGCAGACGCGGTGAAATTACTTTCGGATCTCCAGACGCTTAACTTAACTGTCGATTTGTCTTAAGGGTTATTGGGCTGGAATCTGGAAGTTGACTTGGACCAGTTAGTACAAGATGGGGGATAAAATATCTTAATTGATTTGTTTAAAAATGTATTGAGATTTAAAAACAGTGACTTAGGTAGTTTTATCTCGCAGTAAAGCCGATTAATATTCTGCAATTTTTCCAGTAGAAGTTCCTCTCTATACCACACACTAAGGCCCTCATATACACCGAGGAAATCTAATCAAAAACCATAGTAAAACATGGCTAGCTAAACACCTCGAGGCCTCCCAATCAAGTTCAGGTGCATGGCCAGCAGACCCCAAACACAAGCTATCCTAATAATGTTCAAACAACAAAAAAGTGCCAATGCAAAAAGTCGAGACAATAAGAAATTGGCTGCACCTGCAATTGACGGCGGTGTTCGGTTCGGAAGTCTTGGAGAGGCGGACGAGGACTGCAGAGCACGTAATAGCCCCACTGGTGGTACATTATGGTTCCATTATGGAAAGCCAGGAAAGGGAGCAGGCATTACTTCTTCTTTGTGGGTAACCCAGAGCCCAGAGCTGTGGATTTGCTGAGGGCAGCGGGAAAGGCGCACCACTTGATGACTGGCTCAGCGGAGATAAAGAACTGATGGCCGATGGAGATATTTCCCAAGAAGCCGAGGAAATTAAGCAACCTGATACAAAAGACTTTAGTGAAATGGAAATTGAGTGGGGAATTACCATAGCGAGGGCAATTTGGTAAGAGATACTAGGTTACTTCCTATGAAGTGAGGTGATGGCTTGAAGAAAAAGTGATCTAAATCAAAGAAAGCTTGGAACAAGTATAAACTATATTTATCATGGAAGATTATTCTTTACAGATTAGTTTTACCATTTTCTATTTTTATAATATTTAAAGGAAAGTATAATCCATTTCTAAGAATTTAAAACATGGATTAGTTGTTATAGGACATTGTACGAAAAATTCCAGTCAAAGCGAAGCTCTAGTGAATTTTCTCGTTAATTCAATTACTTTTGTACATTCGCCAAAAGAAAGTCACAGCTGACCACTGGGTAGTTTGCTTAAATTTATTTCCTTCCCATTCCCGCTCTGGTACCACAATTAGCCCCGCCCTCGATTCAAGACACTTGAAGATTGTCTTCCCCGCTCGCTTGGATCTGAGTGCTTTTCCCGTGCTGAGCTAGCACAACAGCTCACGGCGGCAGAAAGCAACATCCGGTTTGCGAGCGACTTCGACTGCGACTGCGACTGCTTCTGCACAAATGTTAATTAAATACCTGTCCATCTATTAAAAAACATACGTAAATTTATGTTGTTAACAAGGAAGTGCGCTCTGCGCATGCGCACACTTTTATTATTATCATCAGCATCGCTGTCTTTTGCCGTCGCTCAGCGAAAATCAGTGGAGGAGAGGCTATGCAACCAGCATTTGGCCACCATTTCTAGCTGTCCAACCCACCTGACTCCCCCTAAAACCCCTGAATCCCCTGAAACCACCTGTAACTGTTTGCAGCCATTTGCATATGTCGCCGAACGTTTGCGTTGCGGTTTTAACGATGCGCTGCTGTCGCCACGTCGCTACGTCATTCGCTAATTGGTCGAGATACAAATCGCCACGAGAGAGTGAAGTGACGACGTCGAAGTTCCCCGGTCGAGCACTGAAAACTGAAAACCACGTCCAAGTCCCAAGTTCCAAGTCCCCAGGAAGAGGATGTGGATGAGGATGTGGAAGAGGCGTTGCCGGTATACTGACCATCAGCTGTTGCAACTGCGGGTGCTGTTCGGTGTACTGTAAGCACTGAAACAAAAATTCTACCAATTATAGATCCTAATATCTATTGAGAAAATCATTAAAAGATATATCTGCTATGTGCCTAATAATCCTATTTATTTTTGTATTACTTAAAGGTATGGTATATTATTTATTTAGAATGCACAAATAGCTTTTTAAATATACTGATATAAAAAGAAGACTTTAATGAATATTTACTTAAGAAAAATTCAAAATAAAATAGAAAACTTGACTTTAAATAAAAATGTTATTTTCCAAATTCGATGATTACGAATATCTATTACAATACTTCTTTATGTCTGTATAAATAATATAGTTAGCATACTGTTATGACTTTATGAAAACTTCTCAAACAAAAAGTTTAGGATAGTTAGGATTATTAGAAACAGAATTTTTTGAAGTGCATCAAGTGTCAAACTGTCATCATCACTGCAGTGTTCCCCCTCCCCCCTGTCACCTTTCCCCTCGCCAGCAAACAGCGGCACTTTCTTCGCCAACCGTCCAAAAACAAATCGGTGGCTGTGGTGCGTCGCCAGATGCTGTCAAATATTTGCTCAAGTGTTTCTGCTTTTCACACCACCCCGTCAACGCCGCCGCGTCGCCACCCATGGCAACCCCACTCCCCCTAACTGAAAACTCCCCCCTGCCCCCTGCCCCGTTCCCTCTTCATTCCCTGAGTGGACAAGGCTGGCAATTTGCTTTATGGGATTTACTTGTAGTGGGAATAGGTGGTTTGGCATTTTTGGGAAAGTGGACATCGGAAATTTGGTTAGCCTTAATGCATTCAAGGTGTGATTTTTTCTTTTCGAGGTGCCCCCAAACGAACTGGTTCGCCAAGTGTGGAACTCTTGGGATGAGGATCGCTCTCTAAACAGTCAGTTTATTTGAGAGCTTGAAGTAGATGAGGTGCTACACTTGTAGCGGTCATTAAGTTCACCACGTATTAGATATGGATCTTGGCTGTTATTCTTGAACTAGTTTTAAATGGGTTGTGTACTCCACTGAGCATATAGAATAATTGGAGATTCACAACTGGGTTCGGAGATTTCCCTTAAAAATATCCAGTAAATGAGTAAAACCAGTCTATTCAAGTCAAAAAAAAACGTTTAAAATGGATTACAAATTAACTCGTGTCTTTTGTTTGGTTAAATATGACAACTTAATTCGATATTATTTCGTAGAACGAAGATCTTTGTTATTTTTAAAGATGTCATAAAGATGTTAAAATCAATATTAACACTAGAACTTACCTTTGTTCTGTACAATGGATTGCTAAAGTCCCAATCTGGCGCCACAAATAGATATCCGCATTTGGAGACCTTTCGCGATGCCTATAGAAATGTCGAAAGAGAAAAAACCAATATGTTAATAAATATGATAAACAAAAGTGTCGCATAAGATTAATAAACACATTTCAATGCTTATTTGTTATGGAATATAAATTACATAATTTTAGCTTGAAAGTCTATCTAGTGAATTATGAAAATATTTTCGAGCCGTTTGATAACGAATGTTCAATAAATTACCAAAAATGTGTAATCTTAATTAGCAAAACAAATTTATACGGAAATATCATTGGCGAAAAATAACCAAAAAGGAAAAGAGACAGAGCGCTATCATATCTCGCTTATCTCTCAGCTGGAAAAAAACAAATTTAAATGTATTTTTAATTAAAAAATGCCAAATTTTCTTAGCCCCCTTTTGTGTTTTGGCTTTAACGTTGTCTGCTTATCGCGCACGTGTTACGTTAACTACACCGCAACTCGATAGATACACTGA
The DNA here is from genome assembly GCA_035046095.1 of Drosophila pseudotakahashii. Lineage (NCBI taxonomy): Eukaryota > Metazoa > Arthropoda > Insecta > Diptera > Drosophilidae > Drosophila > Drosophila pseudotakahashii. The sequence continues at coordinate 2,059,824 of JAWNOE010000198.1, forward strand.
TAAAAAATGTAGGAATATATATAAAAATCTGCAAATTGAATTTCAAATTTATTTAATATTTTATTTGAATGATTTAGGATTAATTTAATCATTTTAGTTAATGTTTAACATCCTTAAACTAACTAACAGTTGTTGAACTAACAAAATCCGCAAAGGTTTTTAAAAAAAAGCAGAAAATATTTAAATTGAATATGAAACATTGGAACTTACAACGTAATTATTCTTAGGGTACACACATTTATATACTCTTTAACCCAAACTATTCGTCTAAGCCATGACTAAATGATAAATATCTGCAAATTGAATTTCTAATTTTTGTAACATTTAAATTGAATGATTTAGGATGAACATAATTTTATCAAGATAGAAAATATTATAATTTTTTACATTTATTAAGTCTTTACAAATATATTTTATTTAATGTTTAAAGTCCTCAAATTAAATTACAATTATTACCGCAGAAAATATATAAATTGAATATGAAATGAAACTTACAACGTTATTTTTCTCAGGTATATACTTTTTTACCCAAACTATTCGTCTAAGCCATGACTAATGTTAATGACGTGCGCCAATTTAACTGTCTGCGTGGCTTTGGCTTTTATTTTTATTTATTTTTATTTTTTGGGAGGGGGTCAAAGCAAATAAAATAAATTACAAGTAGAAACAACTACAAAAACCAGACCACTTGGCTGCCACACATTGGTGGGGTTTCGGGGGGTCTTGGCCTTTGAACACCTCTAGTCTAAAGCAGGCGAACAATAAGCGACAATTGGGCCGCATTTAAAGTGGATTTCAGTCGTTAGTCGCGCCCGCCATTAGGCTGCTGTTGGTCCCTCGACTCGGATTGTTTTGGTCTGGTTTCGGTGGGTGTATACTTGCACATATATTTATTTTCGATTTGACAAAGCCGCAAATGAGAGAGCCAAGTAGGGAGGGGATAGCACAATGCTCCCTCCAATTGAACCCAACTGAACTGGCATTTAATTTAAAGCAACTCCAACGGTGGCCTAAGGTCGTCAATCAGTGGGTAATTAAAGAAAGTGAGACAAGCTTAAAATGGCAAGATATTAATTTGAATTGATAAAGAATGTAGTTCAAAATACACTGACTTTTTACCAAAATAATGGGTTTTAGGAGAGATTAATCAACAAATTAAGAAACATGTAAAGAAAGATCTCAAAATTAAATACGATGTAAAATTTCTCAGTAATTAATTAAACAGAGTTTTTCGTTTTTAATATTTATTGTTCTATAAAAATTAAAATTTTAATCAACTATACAACGAATACTATTTTATTGTGATTTCTTATCTAAATACAATGCAAAACAAATAAAAGTAATTCATAAATATCTTTCTAAAAATGTCTATACATAGGATTTGAATTTTTTAATAAAAAAAATCATTGAAATATCTTTTAAAACTAAAATTTTAATAAAATATATTTTTAGCACACTGCCTTTATACTTTTCTATACACTACTTACATTTCAAACGAACCACCAATTAAGTCACCTTTTGCAAATGACCAAAGCAACCTCAAATACTGCCTGGTATCCCGATTTTTGACTCGATCCCGGTCGACCCCGATCATGTCTTGTAAGCTGACACCATAAAATGTTAACAAAACAATAAAATAGGGAAAACGAAAACCGAAAACCAAAAACCAAAGCCCAAAAACGAAATGTGTAATTCGGTAGTTCCCGGCCACTCACTCGCCTCCAAAAACTATCCAACAACTTAACAAAGTCGGTCGAATGGAAAAAAATATACCTCCCACTCCTCTGCCGCGGAGGTCTAATCGAGCTACTCTATATACATTTTCCCCCCCTTTTTTTTGGGGTCTCTGGCTGCCAGGTTTGCAATTACGCTGGCTAATTTTATTTATCTGGTTTGGGTTTTTCTTATTTTTTCGCTCTTTTTTGCATTTTATGATATTCTCTGTGGTTGTTGTGCTGGATGTTGACGGTGGTGGGTCGTTTAAATGCGCCATTAACATTGATTTATGTGAAAAGTCGCACGTTTGTATTCAAATAACTGGGGGAGAGCGAGAATGAATGAGTGAGAGACTTGCAACAGTTGGCGCAACAGTAGCCGCAATTGCAATTGCAGTTGCAACTCGGAGTTGGGAGCTCGAAGCTCGAAGCTCGAAGCTTTTGCAGCTGCTGTCAGCCTTTCATCAGGTTAAGTCAGTCGACACGTTTTCCACATAAATTTCAATGGGTCCGAGAAGTTAAGTGACAGAAATAGGTTCAGTTCAGGTTTTAGTGGGCAGGCAGCTAGTGCCAGACTAGCACCTTCTAACGACCCGTTTTGCGATCGGTGGCTCGCTCACACGATCGCCGAATTGCGATCTACTTTTGTCACAACATTACGGCCACCGCTAAACTGTGCGACGTGTGGGGACTCCGATGTGGAAGAAGGGGTTCCAAAAAAACCGTTGGCTACTCGTAATACCCGAGACCACGTAGTCCGACTCCACCGGCACTGGCAGACATTCAGACACTCCAACATAAATTATCAATGCCAGCCGCAGTCGCTGTTTTGGTTGTTTGCAAAAAATTAAAAAAAATAAACTTATACAGGCAACAAAATAGGAAAAATTCGTGACTAAATGAGTCACAATTGTCTTCCAAATTGTGCGAACTGTTTTTCATTTTCATTGCCCCCCAGAAGAATTGATCAAATGCAAAGACAAAGACTCTGCCTATATGGCTGCAAATATACCCTTGGTAAATACTTTTTAATATGGTAGCTGTGGGAAAATAGTTACTTCTCATAAGGTCAATCATGCACTAAGACTATAAATATTATATCTGTATTTAATTATTTAATACATTTATATTATTTAAAGCCTTGGCTACCAGTTCTTAAGTGTATTCCAAGTCCCCAAAAGCTTCATTATTCAGGAGCCCACTTCGAAGGCTTAACACAACCCAACTTCTGTTTTTAGGGTATTTCGAATCAAAACCAAGCCACATGCTGAATATTTATGCATCGCGCATGTCGCCGCTGACACACAAATGGGAGATTTTCAAATGAAATGGGGCGTACCAAAGGGGGGGAGTAAAAGGGGGTCTTTGGGGCTGCGCGTGCAGAATTTTGAGTAAGTCGCTGGGATAATGGGCGTGGCAAACGCCCCCAGGCGCTGGCTAATGAAGCAAAGTGCGCCGCGCAAATGTGGACCGATCCAGAAAAAAAACAAAAGCCCAACTGATTGATCGCGCCGAGTGAGTAACTCAGCCGCAAATACGAATGCTAATGACAAATCAAAAGGTTGTGACTGCTGAGAACCGAGTATTAAGTCGGGTATAAGGCAGGGTTTTTGGGACAATTTGTTTCCAAGAAACTTGCAATTGAAAACCATTACCGTTTAGGTTTTGTCAACTTAAGATAGATTGGTTTTTAAGAAAATTAAATTTAAAATGTAGTTCGATTATTTTATTTGTCATGGTTATCTCATATTTATTTTTATGATGTTTAGGAGATATCTAATAATTTAGTTTTTAAATATACTATTACAACATACTTTTAAACATACGTAATAAATATAAGTTTATGATAAGAATTTATGAAAAAAATGTTTGTTTTGATTTTGTTGATCGATATATATATATTATTTGTGTATTCAGTTTTAATATCTAATAAATTGAATATTTTACAAATGTATGATAAAAAGAAAGATACAATACACAAAACGAAAAACCACAACAAGCAAAGTCAGTGAGAATAAAACCTGTGCTATCTATCAAAGAATCACATACAGAAAACACTCGATATGAAGTCATGCAAACACAATTATGTATGACAGACATGGGTTACTTGGCTGGAAACGATCGGGGGGATCTTGGCGCATACTTATCCGCAATATATATGCAGTTTTATACTTACTGGTTCCGCCAGATTCGACGAGGAACGCTATTGCGCAAGCGTGCAAGATACGAATAGAGAATGCATTCGGTTAGTTCAGTTGCTGAATTAAATAGTTATAGAAAAAGAGAGACGGGGGGCGGTGGATGGCTGATGGAGAAGAACCAAATGACTCAATTAGCAGCGGGGAAGATGTCTTAGATGAGAGAGGCTGATGCATTTTGACATTTAGCCACATTCGAGATGACATTCAAGCCGTTCGAGATGAGGCCGAACCCCCAGCTGCAAATGAATTTAAATTGCATGAGAGACCGACGACTTGTTTTCGATTTAATTTGATAAGAAAACCCGGGGTAGTCGCATACTTATGACTGTGAAATGTCAAATCAAAAGTCACGTTTTTCACTCACTGCCAAGCCGGGCCAGACGCTGATTTATTGGCAGCAGTTGGGGCTATTAACTGAATCGTACCGCTGGCCATAAATCGAGAGACTTCGGGCATCGGGCTTCCAGCTCCGAGGAGCTGTGGAAAATTTCACTTTTGCTGCCGCAGCGGCTAATAAGCCAAAAACCGATTGACAAATAAACAATTTGTGGCATCCCCTCCACATATCGCATATCACATATATATCTATCTATCCACATATCTATCTATCTTTGTGTTTAGTTAGTGAGCCGCACGCACACGTGGATCATGTCCAAGTCCAAGTCAAAGTCAAAGCAAAGCCAAGTCAAGTCCCAAACAACTTCGAGTTGGAGTGGAAAGTTGTTTGCAGCTTCAATCTCTTGAATATCTCGTCGAATCTCTTGGGCTTTTAACTCAATTTCAGCCTGCTTTAGCTGCTAGCTGCTAGCTTTGTTTGTTTATTTATTTATTTTCCTTCTTTTTTCGCTGCTTTGTTTTTTGTTTATTTATACATGTGTATTTTCAATCTTGCCATTGCATTTGTTGTTTCGCTTCGAGTTTCTAAGTTGCGGCTTAATAGGCAGGCCATCGGATCGGACCAACATCCTCAACCACAACAACAACCGACTAAATCATCATTAGCCACCACATCCATCCAGTTGGCAAAGAGATGGCAACAGGTTTTCCTCATCCGAACCCCGCTGTTATAAACAATTTTTGGTTTTCTGGTTACTAATTTCTGCAAAAGTTATCAAATAGTTTTTTTCCCTAATTTGATTTACCACTCAAGTATTATAATTAAAGCACGTGCGAGCTACAAGTTATTTATCAATAAAAGTCGTTAGATCAATCTTCAATCATAACAATAAAGCAGGCTTTTTTGTAAAGTTTATTATTTCGTATTTATTGTTCGTGGAATCTCAATCACTTCCGCAAAACTCTAACCAATATGCTAATTTCATAAAAAATTCCCAGAAATGCGGTGACAATAAAAAATCAAAAACCCCCAAAATTCTTGAGAAAACGAAACCGTTTTGGGAATTTCTCTTAAATAACACTTTTGCATGGGACATGAAAATTACAGGCCATCAATTCTCATAATTGAACCATCAAATTGTAAAGTGGATGGAAGTCCGGCGAAGTCTGGGTCTTTGTCATACAGTCGTACCTTCTGTGAAGTGGGCCAGCCGATCGAGAAAAACAAGATTGAGTGAGACAATTGGAATTACTTGACTGGCCATCAATGAATGAAAACGATTTTTACCAGAAACTGTTCGGTTTTTTTCTTATTTTCCGGTTATAAACCGTATCAATCAATCGATGGGGAGGTTTCGGAGGAGCATAATTAATGTGTGAGAATAACTTTCTTCGCTGACCATGAATCGAAGAGCCTCCTCAGTGGCTCGGAATTCAACTCCGGCTGAAATAAAAATGAAAGTGGCCCCCGATTTGTTGGCCAAAAGGGCCGTCGCTGATCTTAGGCCCGATTAAGCCAATGACGGCTAATCTCTGCTCATTCATAACTATAAGTATACCTGTATGTATGCCCTTACCCACCACGCATGGCAGCGTCTCCGACATGAAATATGATTAATAAGTTTCGCACGATTATTAAGTCACCCAGACCCCGATCAAAAACAACTAAAAAAGAGACAGAAAGCTGGGAGAAGAAAGTGGTTTGCGATCAGCCAAGTCGCAGGTTGATTGACTTCGAGAGGGTAGGGACAAGGGTTAATGCCATGAGCATATATATTTATAAACACACATTTGTGGGTAAGCTTTACTAGTAAACAAAGAGGGAGGTAAAAATACCATGCATATTCCAAAAGTTTATTAAACCCATTTCTGCAGCTACTAGGGGGTATATAAGAAATTCAAAATAATATTGTTATATCTTATATCAAATAGATTGAATTTAATTTTTTCTGAATTCTTTTTTTCCCATTTTATTTAGGGGTCTATCAGAGCTACTAGGTACTAAACGGCAAAACACCTTTGACAACTTATTCAAGGGTATGGAAAATCGAAAGTACAAAAGAAATCGAAAGCGAAACTGCGCAACACAAACGAAACTTGAACAGAAACAGGGAGACCGAACATCAAGTGCAACAAACCGATGAACCGTCGAGCTGCAGCAGGGGAAAAGGGGAAAGGGGGTCGCAGTGGCGTCGAGATCAGTGGACAGGGGGGTGCCGAGTGGCAAGTGCATGGCACGGCATGGCATGAAAATATGGTGTGCTATGGCACTGGGTAGCAAGTGTGACTGACCAGCAGCTGAGAGGAACTGCAGTTGGAAATGAAAGCGAATGTCGTCGTTTTAGCGGTTGTGTGTCGATGGTTTGGAGCACTGAAGAAAATAAAGACAACAACTTAAAAAAATATTTTGAACATTACATAAATCTGGTAACAGTGTCTAAATCAATATTTGTAAAAAATAAAACAAATAAAAATGTTTTAAGTTCTGAAAAAATAAATACAGTTACTCTGATGATCCTTTAAATTTTTTCAAAGAGGGGGAAAAATTTGTAAAAACTGATATATATTTTACTTATTTTCTTTAAACATCGTTTTTTTTCCTACTCTATCCTTATCTCGGAGTCCTTTAGGACTTTGCAAGATAGATTTACTGATTTATTTATTAAGTTTTTCTCAGTGTACTCGCTTGATCATCGCCTGCGGTGCGCGGTCGCGCTTCAAGCTCCATTTACGAAAAAAAAGCGGATCGAAGCGAGGGCCAAAGAGATACTCGTACGGCCGACGAATCGAGGGGGGATACCAGGGGATACCGAAGGGGGTTCAGACATACTGTCTGTTTGTTTGTCCGCTTGTCTGCCGATCCGATCCGATCCGGAACCGCTGGCAGCGATCGAATCCGATTCAGAGGCGAGTCAACGTATCCCAAACATCCGACCAGTTCTGCATTGCATGCCAAGAATTTCGCCTGCATTGCATTGCATTGCCCAGCTAGAGTGGGAAAGTTTTGGTTTCGGGTCCAACTTTGTTGGTACTTTGTCCCATCGGCGGCATCAGAGTTATTAACATAACATAATATTGACTTGGATGGGCGTTCGCGTTCGCGTTCGAGTTCGATTCGGGTCCATTGTGTAATATTTAAGAAAAACAAAAAAAAGTATTGGAAATTTCAGTTTCTTCCGCCTCTCCTCTTTCTTTTCCCAGTTTCACTTTCGTTGGCGGCGCTCTGTGGGAAGTGCATCATGTGTGCATCATGCTGAGTGGGAATATGGTATCGAATCGGATGAGATCACCTGCATGGGTGACATCGTTTATGCCCGGTAATTAGTCACCATTATGGAGTGGAGAAAGGGAGAGCTTAAGAAGAAATGGGCATTGGGTTCGTTAAGAAAACGAAAAGGTAACTTGCTTTATGGGTTAAATCAAGAAACACTTACAATGAATGTTGAAAATATCTATGAAATAACATAACACCTAATAAATCACAACTTAAATTAAGCAAATTACTTATAAAAGTTATAAAATATTCCACTTTTGAGCTTTTGTTTCACTTTTCATAAAAGTAAACCTTATCCCCCTTCATAGACCCAAAACGTATACCTAAGCCTTCAGATCATTTCGTAATCAATCTAATTGCGATTTCCGTCGATTTTCACATTATTGCAACCTCAATAAAAGTCCAACCGCAAAATCAAATTACAAAGCCATAAGGCAACAATTAAAGCCGAGATTACAATTGCTCGAGATAAAAGGAAACCTCGAACCGGGGTCCAGACCAAACTAATTAAAACTCCACGGGTAACTCGTAAAAGCCTGGCCAAACAAGTCATAAAGAAGTAAATTAAATAAATGATATAGAAATCTAGTCATCCAGGCGGCGGTGACCACACGCAAAGGCGGAAAGCGCCATCCTTTATGTTATGCCATGTTTTCTTTGCTGATGCGCTGTCGTCTGGGAAATTACAATAGGAAAACTGTCAGAAATTGATTTCCAAAAAAGGGGGAAACAACGCACAACAAAATTACAAAACAATAGTTTAGAGGCAACATTTCACTTTCAATGGATCTGCTATTGGGGTGGGGAGGCAAGGAAGGGCGATGTGATGTAGGCTTTTTTTATTGGTTGCTCCATCATCTTTCGCATCTGGATTTCGGAGAGACTTCTGCGTGGATGGATGCTGCCTGGTTGCCTCTTCATTTGAAAGCTCGGCATTTGAAATCGACGTCCGATGGTGGAAAATCGTGCACATGAATTTCAGTAAGTAAAAGTAAAAATCACCTTCAACGTTCAGCAGCAGCATATGTTTGCATTTGATTGTGTTTCTTTTTTTCTGCTGTGCCGATACGAGTATGTAGTTTTTATTTTTATTTTTATTGCCGCACATGAGTTTGCAAGTTGGCCGGGAAGGGGACTCAACTCAAACTCAAGCCGAAACTCAACTCGACTCCGTTCCGTTTCGACTTTTGGGCGATAGACATCGCACATACACTCGCTCGCACAGGTCGTGTCTGGCAATCCGACTTCATGGGGCAGACGGTATTACAATTCATTTAGAAATGCATTTAAAAATACATAAAATACACTCTGAGGATCCAAGGGGCGGCGGGGAAAGGGGCAGGGGCAAATGAAAATGAAAGCGAAAAGAATGCGAAAACGAAATGGAAAGTTTTTGCCAAGTGTGCGCCGTGCGATCATGACCATAGTATGCATCATATGTGCAGGAAAACGGGTAAGACTTGCAACTGAAATATTTTTGCTTTAAAGTAATAAATTCAGAAAAAATTACTAGATCCAGATTTTTTTCAAATCTGTCCTAAACTTGTTGGCCTTTAAATAATTTAAACAATTTAAATAATAATAGTGGCCGAAGAGTGTTGTGAAACAACGAAAGAGAACAACCACGGGCCGTATGTTTTGAAATCTTAAATAACAAATCGAATTTAAAGACCCACAGCAATTTGATCTCACACCAAAACGCCGCTAACAGATTTCCCAACTTTTTCAAAATGCTATGCAATTATATGCAATTGCAGTGTGGCCAGCTTATTTAGTTATGCACAGGACAATCAAGATTTCCCCCATCACTTGCCGCTGGTTACATTACCAATCAACAGCAATCATCGTTATTTATGAGAGTTGCACAACGATGATCTGTAAGAAAAACCGAAATGGAAAAAGCCAAGACCCAAAATAAAAGGGGACCCAAAGGACCACCTGGATTGATTGTCTTTAGGTATCCCCAAAATTAATCATCTGTCCGATTTCAAGGAAAGGACGCGATGAAGGGCATTTTGAGAGAGGGCGGAAGGCTGACAGATGACCAACAGCAAATGATTCGTTGTCGTGCCCTTGTGTGTCAAATTCATCATTAAATGTCAACGCTTCGGGGGACCTCATGCGAAACTCTCGCCGAACCGAAAAAACCAAAGCCAAAGCCCCACCAATCGAAGATCGAACTGTGTAGGGGGAAAATCGGAGAAGGTGCAGCCAAAAAGGTTAACAACTCGTTGCCAATTGAGTAACTTAACAAGGAGAGCCACAGGGCGCTTAAGCGGAGCAAAACAAAGGCGGAAAACTTGACAGGGCTAGGAAAAGTAGCAAGAGCTCGCTTTGTGGTTACCCTGCACTAAATAAATAAAACATAAAATAAATACAACACAAAGGGTCCAACAAAAATAATTCATTTTTTATTTCACATATTTTTAAGACATGAAAAATAAATATATGCTTATAAGCCTTAATAAACTTAGAAAATATATCATAGAATTTTCCATCAGCTAGTAAAATTAAAATAATATTTTTAAAATACTCCACAATTTTTGTAAATACTTGAAAATATATCTTAAATAATTCCAGCACTTTGTTAAATTATAAACATATATTTGAAAATACTACCTGTACTTTTTTCAAAGTAAATTGGAATTTTCAGATTATGCATGCACTACAAGGAATTAAGTACACCTGCAATCCATTAAACCCCTAACTGTTCCCATAACCTTGACAACAATATTCCACTTCCTTACGTGCAGCTTCCCTAAGCTGTAGATATACTCCTATAAAAAAAAAATATATATAATACAGGCCCATAACAAGGCGTCTTGCAACGCGAGAAAACTTGCGGCAGGAGAAAAAAAACGAAATAATTGCGCGACTGCATAAATTTTCGCAGACCAACTCACAGCTACTTTCGTTTTTAATTTACAAAAACAAAAATAAAAAAAATACCAAAAAAATGTACGGTACTAAAGGAGGAAAAGCGCTTTGCTGTTGTGTGTATATATATACAGTATGCAAGAGATCGTTGATCGTCGATCGCCGTCAAATGGCAACGAACCTTCGACAGACCGCAGTCAAGTTTTGCCTTTGCACATAAATTTTGTTTGGCCAGCAAAACTAGGGGGGTTGCGACTGAGGAAAGCCAGGGAAAACCGGGGAAAACTGAGGAAAAGGGGCAACCTAGGGTACTCCTACCGATGAAGATCGATGATTGTCATCGTCAGCGGCTGCTTTTTGCCCGGCTGCCGTTGACACTAAGTGAAAGTGAACTTGATGGGGCCACGTCATCGTGATCGCCGTCATTCATGATCGAGTCCGTTTGATCTCTGGTTTTCCTATTGAGCAGCATTTTCCCTTCCCCCTTCCCCTTATCGCCCCTTTCATCCAATTAGAAATGTTTGACATTTAACATTGTTCCGGGATACGCAATCCACAACTGGGCGGCTCAGATGAAAACCAAAGCAGTTCCCCAATTTGAATGGAATTTTCGCTGGATTTCCATTTCCCATACGAGTGTGTGTCCATTGCCGGCAATTTTCGTTCGATTTTTATCTGCAGCTGCAATTCAATTTCTGGTTATTTTCAAACCCTCCTTTTCCGCCAATATCGATGTTGTATCTTACAATTTGGTTTCTTTTCGGCCCGTTTTGATTGCACTTGGGCCGATTAGATAAGCAAATGCTAAGTTATGCGATCGTAAACTAAAGCTGCGGGTTTTCCGTTTTCAGTTTTTCCCTCTCATATGGTTGTCGAATAGTGAGCCATAAAAAAAGAGCCGTAAATATGTATTCGTATTGGAATGGGGAGGGAACAATTTACAGGGAAAGCGCACGGCTCTCTGAGAAAATCGAACGGCTTAAATGAGCCATTAGTGAAATATATATTTTCGGCTAAGCTTCAACCGGGAGTCATAAGAAAAGCGGGAACTCGCGGATTTCTTTACATTTTTATTGGCATTTCGTACAAAACGGGTAATAAAAATTGTACAATTTTACTGCAGGTCGAAGTCATGTTCGGGAAAATCTTTTAACGATTACAGTTAGGAAAGTAGCGAGTAATAAACTAGTTAACTATCTACTAAATCCTTAAATTCCGCCATTAAGCAGATGAAAGCATTTTTGAAACTTCCCAATCTGTGTTTTTTGATAAACACCCCATTAAATGACCTTCAACTCATATTTAGTGACTGTCACAACGTTCTTTAAGCCCACCCCAAACAAGAATGTTATCTCAAATTTTTAATTTTCTTCAAGCTTACGTTTGTTTTTACTTTTTTGACCGACATAGATTAGCATTTATCGCCGGGTTGTGTGTGCTTACCTGCAATGAGATAAAGAAAAAGGTAGAAAAATTAGTTCGGTTATGATAAATACTATACGTACTTTTGTGCTAGACCACAGTCAACAATCATTGAGGGTGGTGCATTGGTAGGAAAAACTGGCACAAATGACTTTGTTCAAGAGGCCATAATTCAACAAAACAATGCACACAAACACACACGGAAAACCAAAAAGGTTGGGTTTAACTTATATGGTTTTGGGGCCGATCCGGAGACTCCGGTCAGTTGTTGTAATTACAAAATTGGTTCGGCAGTGGCGGCAGAGAGAGTTTACCGATTCCAAACCCCCCATTCTGATGATTTTTATGAATGAAAACAGAGGCCAGAAACGGTTCAGCGTTTGTCTATTTATGGCCAGGCAATGCCTATAAACACATTGAGTCTTTGGCCGGTTTCACATTTCATTCAGTGGAAAATCAGTTGCTCAATTAGCGAGAATCGGAAAAGTGGGACACAACCGCGTCGGCGTTGCAACTTCCTTTTTGCCCCTTCTTTTCACTCCTCCACCTCGTATATTGTCGCATTATTGTTTAAAGCGGCGAGAGAAACCGGAGAAACAAACAAACAAGCCAGCCAGCCAGCTAGCCAGCTAGCCAGCTAGCGAGCCGAATTCAACAGAAGAAGTCACTTAAGTGCCAAACGTAAAAGCGTTTAAATGCCATTGCGCATACGCCACGTTGAACGGTTGAGGCAGCAGAAGAGGTCGTCGTCGTCTGTCGCCATGCTATTTAACATAATTTGGTCATGCCATCGCAAGCGTTATTACTTTTATGGCCAGCACTGTATTACTTGGTACCCACTTGCATCACATGATTAGGGTTTGGATTTCGTTGGGATTTTTATATGATGATAGAAAAAAAAAAAAATTAAAAAATATTAATATTATTTATTTTTATTATATTTATATTGACAAATATTAAAGAGAAAATATTTAAAAAAGGCAATTTTAATAATATTTGAACATTTCAATAGTTAATTTATTTTAATTATTAAATAATCCAATAATGGAATGAGTGTAGATTTTTCATATATTTTTTACGAATTACCTAAATACCAAATTTTTAATAGCCTTCATTAACGAATATTTAACAACCAAAGTATTTCTCTTTGGCCCTCCCCAACTTTAAATTTAGCTAGGGCATTCCTCATTCTAACTTGGAATTTCCTACCTTTTTCGCCGCATTTCGAGAGTCGTATTCTCCTTTATGGCACTTCAGGCCTCAATTCATTTCTCTACGAACATGGATGGGTTAGGAGTGTGCCTCATTGTTGCCTGGGCAGTTATGTTTCTGTTATTTTTCCTTCTTTATCGGAATGCTAGTGTGTCAGTGGGACAAAGTGTAATGAAACGAAACTGCTGCAGTTTTCGTTACTTTTATGGACTTTTGGTTTTTCGGTCTCCGAGTCGATGCAATAAACCGACAGAGTTACATAAAGGCCAGGCTTATTTCGCTTCGGCTCTTTCGACTCTGGGTGTCAAATGCATTTCAGGCCGAAGAGAAATAAAATCTGGGGACGTGGGCCGCAAGTTGGACTTATACTTTCGCTGTTATTTACGACCACATACTAATTTTCGAATCTTCAAAGCCATAAAGATTAGAGGGAGATGGAGCTGGAGAGCTGGGGAGTTGGGAGCTGGTCAAGTACCGCTAGAATGAAGTTTGCGCGCGCCAAAACAATTCCACAGGCCCGACAACAAGAATCGCAAAAAGGAGCCAAGTTCCAAGAGCCAAGGAGCCTGGGCCACAGATTCGCATGACTTCCGTCATTGACATACAACATGACAGTTGATTTCTGTATTTGATATCCCAGCGAATTTACCACTGTCTGTGGAAAAAGACTAAAAAATAAAAATAAACCGAAGAAATGCGAGGAACGAAGAATCTCTGGAGGAAAATGTGTGATGACTGGAGACCCGGAGTCATCTTCTGGCTTTCTGCAGTTAAAAGAACATTTCGCTGCAGAAACTGGGAGACGGGAGACTCCTCACTCGGCATCTTCGGGAACCGTTAAATGGTACAATATTGAAATTTATTTTTATGCTGATGCCGATGATGATGATGATGATCATTTGGCGATGGGGGAACCGGTTGCAATGGCCCTGCTCCTGGCCATGCCAATGCCATTGCAAAGTTGCCTGGTTTTTTTATTTTTTCTTTATTTTTTTTGGCCGGGAACGCTGTGTTTTTCTGCCGTGTCCCAATGCCAATTGGCCAAATGTCAAAGCAACGCAAATTCATCATCAAGCCAGTGACAGCACAGCCGGAATGGCAGGAAAATACTGGATGAACTTTAAATATGATGGGAACGCGGGAAATGAGCTATGATGGGAATTTGGGCATGTCTGGCCATTGACTTGAATAAATTGGGAGTCTTAGAGTCAGAAGAAAAATAAATTTTCAATCAAACAATTGGGAAGCATGGGATTTAGTAGTCCAATTAAAAGTTAAATATTATAAAAAAATTCTGGAACATTAAATAGATGGATAAAAAAAAATATAAAAATGTTTTTTAAGATTTAAGATTTAAGATTGATTAACAACAAAAATGTAATTAGAGCAATAATGAGTTTTTTAATTAAATTAAAAACATATTTAAAGAATCTAAGTTTTCATATTCTGAATGGCAATTTTTAAACCTTTTATGCCACGAGTGTTTTATTTTAAGAATTGGTTGGCTGACTGGCCAACACTGCGTGCTACTTATCGCCGTCACTTGGCCAAGAAGTCGAGGTGGAGGAAGAAAATTCAAGTATAAATTACCAAACCAAGCAAAGAACCTGCTACCAAGACTTATGACCGTATTTGATATTGCCTAATGGTCTGCTGGCTGTTTTGCCGTTTGGCTTTTTTTTATTTTTCTCTTTCTGCTGGCTGTTAAAGGAGAGAAGCGGCAGCAGCAGCAGCAACTTGGCTACTTTTCAACTAGAAGTAGGAGTTGTTGACTGGAATTGCTCAATTTGTGTGTGCAGCAGCAGCAGTCGCACAAACAAAGCCAAACAAGCCAACTTGGATGATGCTGACGTACATTCGGAGCTCGTCCGCCTCACAGACCGGCGTCTCTTGCCAATATCGAAGACTCTTGGTTCGTTGGTGACGGCATTTCCAGCCAACATTGTTGTCCCAAACGGCAACAGAGGCAACACCAACGTAGCGCGTAAACCAACAACAGCAGAAACAACAACCACGGCAACCAACAACTTGGCAATTGCAAGTTGTATAATTTATTTATTTTTTCCTATTTTTCCGCCATTGTATACACTTGTTAGAAAATCGGGCATTGCTATCTAACAATCAAGTTTGCGTCGCCCAAGATTTACTTAATATAAAATAAGTACAAAATTCATAAAAACAAACATAATATTGGAAATTCTCATAAAAAGTCTTTTCTAAAAAAATAAAATCATAAATTAAACTTTTAAATTAGAATATTGTTATATTATTTGAAAATTGCAATTTATGGTTTGAATTATTTATAAAAATTCGACAAAAATATATTCTTTTGTGTGTAAAAAACTAACCAAATTTCCCATGCAATTTCTTTGCCATAAGTGTAATCGATTTCCGTGCAACTTGTGTAATTAAATCTGCCGCCTATCTATTCCTACTCGATTCTGCTATTTTTTTTGCTCGACTCATTTTCAATTTTAAAATGTACAAAAAACACTGGGGGCTGCCTGAGCCAAGTGTTGTAGTTGCGGCTGCTGTAGATCGATTCAATGAATTTAAAATGCATTTAACTTGAAATTTAGGTCAAAAGTGGTTGCTGCTGTTGTTGCAATTGCAGTTGCTGCTGCTGCTGATGCAGTAGATGTTGCAGTTGCAGTTGCAACCGGTGTAAGGCTGCTGCAGTATCCACTGCACGTTCATCAAGTCTGAAATATTCTTTGCCTGGCATTTGGACAACAACTTAGAAGTTAGAATAGACGACTGGTTTTTGAGCTGGCCGGGGATTGCGTAGTCCCGGAATGCCCTAAGCCAACGATTCCCCAACTCCCCTTATCGATTCTAATTGCACTCTTAGCACAGCCGAGCTTTTACCCCCTTTCTATCGACAACTTGAGTCTGGTTGAATTACTTAAAACAAGTTTACACTTGGCCACTTGTTGCGATTGCGATTTGCGGCTCGTAAATATTTATGAGTTTCGGATTCGAGTTTCCAACTCGCCGGCAAGTCGTGTAAGAAACCATTAAAATCTAAATCAACTAATAATTCGCTGATTTTCCAGGTGAAAACCATCTAATTAGATGAATTTCAAGTTCTATTTGTCTTGGCCAGACTTGAATGTAATGAATCAAAGCAAATTAGTCGACATCTCGGGCTTCTGTGTTGAGGCTGTGCTGCATTTACCTCGGCCTCTTCTGGCAACTTTCACACTTTCCATTTTCACACTCGGAAATTAATCAAAAGAAAAATTAAGCACAGGCGACTCTTATTTATTTATATTTATTTTTTTTTCTGTTTTCTGTTTGCCTTTAGTTTTGTTTCGGTTTTAATTCGTTGGAATGCTTTGAATGCAACTTTGGAAACTATATCAAATATTTTGATTGTAAATTGTTTTGGGCCTTAAATGGGGTGAGCGGCAAACAACAACCATAGAAATACAATGGGCATTGTGGCCAAGTGGAAAATAAAACAAAAGCCATTGAAACTAAATAATAATACAGAAAAAAACAAACAAAAGTAATGGGAATCGGTTTTACTAGCAAAAGAATGTGAGATGAGTGGCATGGAGAAGTGGTTAGATATTTAAATAGATATTAAGAAATTATATTAACAAAATCTAGTTTCTAGCATATAGAGTATGAATTTGTATTTAATCGTCTGGCTTTCTTTATATATCTCGTTTTTAAGTTGTGTAGATAAATACGAACCACTATTGCCGAACAAAGTGATTACAATATTCTTTAAATTTTGGTATAATAAATTTTTAATTAATGGGAAATAATAATATTTTGTACAAAATATACCTAATTGATTGGTTTCAAGTTCTTAAATATTTTTACAAGTTTTGTGGAGCGAAGTTGTCCAGTTTTGGACTATTGCATAGATCACTGCACACATGCATCGCTGGGATCTGTGGGATCTACCCCCGCCACCTTATATGTACCCCACTCTCGGCTAACTGCGGTTTTCACCAGAACTCTTTGTTCAATGGAAACAATGCTTTGAACTGTTACCGAGTCCAACAAAAAAACAGCTCGTAAATGGGTTGAGATTCGAGGGCGTTGTCGTGTGGACAAATGTGTTTTGTGTCGAATCCCAAAAGGCCAACTGGGTCAGTCACACTATCCCAGAAATAAAAAACGAAAAATGAGGTTTATATAAATGAAAAGTATTCCAGAGGAAAAACTTTCTCGCACTCGAATCTAATGGCTTTCTGGATGTCTGGAATTCTTTGCCTGCAGAGCAGGAAGTAAAAAGGCAGGAATCAAACAGAGACAAGATCACTTTTCTGGACTTGCATTATCAAAAAATAGAAGAAAAAACAAAAGGAATGGGGCACTGGCAATGGACTGCACCGACTTGTCAATCAAGCGATTGACTTTTGCACAAAATCCGCAGACAATCTGGATGCCAATAAAGTGGAGACGACCACGAAGACGAAGCCGAAGACGAAGACGACGAGGACTAGGACTACCTAGATGATGATGATATCTAAGCTGGGCTCAGGCTCAGCTCGCCACAGACCATCGATGGATCGCCGCAGTATCCAGTATAGAAGTATCCCAACTAACAGTTGAGGAACCCAGCGTAGTTCTGGCATTTCAGCTCTCCTGGCCTTAAGCGAAAAAATTATTCCTTTGCCTAATTTGGTTTAAATGGAAATTCCGCACACCATATTGTACCAAGGACTTTAAATGACTGCAGAACGACGACGACCAAGGAACCCAAAGACTTTGGATTCGTGTCTTGTTCTAAGTGAACTATTTTTGGTATTTCTCCTCCTAGCGGAACGCTGGCGATTTGGTTTGGGCCAACCGATCCAAGGGCCAAATTGATCTGGGGATGCGTCCAATCACTGCGAAATGATTTACGATCACGATAAAGAGATTAGTGCTGCCAGACGACTTCCCTCGAAATGAAACTCACTTCTAGGGAAAAGAACGAAAGCTTTTCCGCTTGCAGAAACTTGAACTTGTTTATTCAGAGGAATTATATTTAGCAAATGAACTAATTGGATGAATAAGATGTAAGCTATAAAGAACAAGGGGTTCAACCATCTGATGTCATTAAAATATATTGATCGGGATATTAAAATAATATAGAAATGGTGTCCAACTAATTGTAATAACTTTATTTTATATGTAAAAATGTATAATAAGGAAACTAGTTATACCAAAATAAAGAATGACCAAGATATATGGCTGAATGTAAACTAGTTTGCTATGCAGATTTAATCTTGATTTAATTAAACCGATCTATTAACCATTCACCATTGCATATAGAGTAGTAAATTAACTTTTAAACTTGTTGAGATGTTAAGTTTTCAAATACCGCATTAAAGCGTATTATTACGGGGCACAAGATCGTATATATTTTGTGTTTATATAACTCAACTGCATTCAGAGCTCTTTAATCCTTTCTCCCAGCAACTCATCCTCGGACTTACGATAAATTCGCCGCAATAAGCCGGATTAAATATTGCAGGTCGAGTCAAAGACCAATAAAAATGCATTTAATCCCCCGACCATATAATTTATAACATTCGCCCGAGCCGAGAGCCAAAGGCAAAAGGCAAACAAAAGTAAAAGTACAGAGGTCCCCGCCGCCGCAGAGCCTATAAATACCGCATACACATACGATATGGTATGGTATGGTATGCTATGGCATGGGCCTCTGGAAACCCCAAAGAGATTGAGATACCTTCGCGTATATATACTTGCATACATATTTCTTTAGGGACACAACGACGCATGTGGCATGCGGCAGGGGCAGCAGGCACATTTGAACTTTAACACACGACCGGGGGAACAATAAAAATTTCAAGTTTGTCCAAGAGACACAACATATGGGCAGACCAAAGATCCCCTGATCCGCGGGGTCAACGTTATAAAATCGCAAGCGGCAGCAGCAGCAGCAAGAAGGCAACAAAAAAGGCAGCAACAAGCAAATAATTTATGACCAACTTGATGCATGGTGGCCATTTAAGTTATGGACTTCTCCGAAGGGTGAAGTGTGAACTGCCCGATCAGCAATTGCAAAGGCAATTGAAACTGCAATTGCAGCACATATACAGCAGGGTCTACAGAAGATATATAAAAACCGATGACGCATCGTCTGCGTCTGCAATGAATGCACTTTTTCTGCAATTTGACTTTCGTCTAGAGGCAGGCCAAAGTCAAAGCAGACGAACTGTCTTCGGAAATCGGCAGTCGGGGACGGCAGTCGGGGGCTTTATTGTTGGGCTCTTTGTTTTTCGGTTAGTTGTCAAAAGTCGGGGCCCCCGAAAGGGGTCCCGAACTGACAGACACAGCTGTCTTTCTCGGTCGTTTCCCAGCTAAAATTCAAAAAGAAATAAAGAAACTAGTCAGCCTTCCAAGTGGGCGTGCCAGACTTTACTTAGACGCACTCCGAATTTCGTAAGACAACAATATTGCGGGAAAAATATTACGAAAAGTTTTCAAGGAGCGGCCAAAAAGAAGATGGGATGCCCCTTAAAGAAAGTGAGCATTGTGAAAAAATAAAAGAAAATATAAGAAAGCCTTCTGCATTTAATGATAAATTAAATATATTATTTATTGTTATATTTTGAAAAAAGTCACCTAATATTAAAATCTTAAAGTTAAATAAATTTGTAAAATAGATTCATGTTAAAGTTAAGCAATTGTACCATAGATATAAAAAATATATACAAATTATTTCGTAAATAAAAATATGCAGAATTAGCTGAACATTTCCAAACGATTACAAAATAAGTTTCCGCCTCGGATCCTGCGAACTTAAAAATGATTAATGGCTCGTTGTCCGAAGGGATTTAGTAAATGACTCGTCATCCGCCTCTTCAGCCTCATTTTGCTTCTTTAATTTTGGGTTAATTAGCATATACGCATAAATGCATTTCACCGACCAAAAGTCTGAGATCTGAAAACTGAAATCTGAAATCTGTGTCACCCGGAATGATGGGCCTGAAAACTTTTGGCACCAGAATCGTGCGCAGGAAATTTACCCAATAAAAATAAACAGCTCTGCTCGCCACACAAAACCAAACAAAACAAAAGGCGAAATACGGGGAAAAATGCACATTGATGTTAATTATTTTGGCAGTTGAATATGCAGCAGAAGCCAGCAGCAGCAGCCAGGCAAAATGTGTTTATTTTTATAATTCTCCTTCTCATTGCGAAATGGGCGCAAAGTGCATATTAAAATGTCAGCCGGCAGACAAAGATGGAGAGGACAAGCTGAACAGGTTAAAGAAATGGAAATAAAAATATAAGTAAAAATAAAAAAAGGAGCGCAACTTTTCAAAATTACCAACTGCCAGCTTTATTTTCGCAAAATTTGCCAAATTTGGCAGAAACAAGGCGACACAAAAAGCCGAGAACAAATAAATAAACAAATTCAGTGCTGTGTTGAGTGCGCTCGCTCAGAAAACAGTCGGCTCAGCAGAAAATTCGTATTTATATACCGAGCGAAAAACAGTTTTTGATGCAAGATATCAAGTTGTGTCTCGAGGTAACCTCCTCCTCGGCTGCCGAAGTCCAAAAGCTGGCCACAACCATTGGCCATTGGGTTGGGCCCAGGCCCAAGTAGACCCATTGTCGACATTCATCTGTCCGCCTGTCTTTATTGCATTCGACGGCGGCCCCTGAGCGGGCCAATTAACCCTTATGCAGGGGAGATCCTTTCAATTTAATTTTATTTTTGAGAAGCGCTCATAACATGACAAATTAAGTGGAACCTTAAGATTAATCGCTTCAGCTGGCTTACTTGTATATAAAATATATATTTTCAAAGCCATTTTTGTTAAATAAATAATAAATAATATTACAATTTGGATAGGTAAATTATTAAATTTAAAATATTAGTGAGAAATTGCGCAAAAAAAAACATATAATTATATTATTAATGTTTTGACCATTTGATGACTTTAGTCGATACTTTATAAATCTGAACGCGAATTCTTAAGCTTTTTAAGCCGACTTTTAACTGTAGTTTCATTTATTTAAAAATAGTTTATAAATTAATTTTTTACTGCTTTTTGTTTTTAAATTATACGGCTTTGTTTGGTTATCTCAGTACCTCTACATGAAAACGCGAATTCTTAAGCATTGTTTAAGAATCATTAATTCTGAGAGTTTTTCAATTGAAAATATAAAATCTAGTTCTACAGAATAATTTATTTGATGAATTAAGGCCTTAAATGCCATACCAGCACTTTAAACCGCGAATTCTTAAGCACCTTAAATCCCTTTTAATTAAAAATAGCTGATTAATTAATGCTGTTTGATTACTTCAAGCCCACTTCTGGGTTAAGGCATTCCTTTTGGCTAGTCAAAAGACAATCCGACAATGTCGTAACTTGGCGCTAAGTTAAACGGCTATGAAAGCCAGTTACTCCACCTCCTGATCGCGTCGCTTTTGTGGCCACTTGGCCCGGTGGCAGTTCCAGTTTTGTTTTTGTTTTTGTTTTTCTTTCTTTTCCTGTAAGAACCGATAGTCAGAAGAACTGCAGACTCGGCTCATCAATTGACAGGTAACCGCTACGCTTTGGACATTGATATGATTAGCGACTTTTAATTTAACGCTTCTCTGAAGCGCGTTAGAGCAGCCAGAGCTAGGATGCCCAGGATGACTCCTCTGGGGCAGATCGGATCTCGGTTTTCAGTCTTCAGTTTTCTGTCTGGGCTTTGCATTTCCGCAAACCAGATGCAGCACAAAGTGTGCAAGTATATGGCGTCGCGTAACCGAAACCCAGACTCTCGAGTCGTAATTTGTCAGCTTTTAGTAATAACTTTGGACATTTACCGTAAGCGACAGCGATCGCGATAAGTTTTCAACCTGTTGTCTTGGGGCAGCGAGCTCTTTGCAGAGCTCTCCTGGAGCAGAGATAAAAGCCCCGATAGCCACGGTCCCCGAGATCCCCTAGATCCCCCGAATCCACGAGATACTTTTCGACTGCGGACTGCGCCTAATTGATTTTCGCATGCGACGTGACGACCTCTTTCGACTGCCTTTCGGTATTTTCGCTTGTGATTTTCTTATTTGGTGGCATAATTATTGTCATTCATAAATTGTGGGCTCGTTATCTATAGGCGAGTGGAGTAGAGTGGAGTGGAATGAAGTGAAGTGAAGTGGCTCGGTGCGGGAGATAAATGTGCAAATGATTTGCCAACTGCGATTTATGCCACAACGGCTCTTTTATTTCGCTGCCTCAGCCTCTTTCTCTGGCTTTTTATGGACTGCCATAAAACGTTCGACGGACCGAAACTCCTCTCACCGAAACTGAATGACAAGAATTTCCAATTCGCTGGCGGGGCAGCTCCACCCATTGATATATTTGATAATTGAATAAATGGTTTTGCAGAAAAAAACTGGCTTATATACAAGGAATTCGTGCTGCTGAAATTTGAGGTTCGAGTAATTTGGCCGCTGGGAGAACTTCATACACTTAAGCTAAAGAAAAGAAAATATATTTGTAAATATACTACATAAAAATCTTGAAATGTAATAAATGAAAAATAATGCTTTGTTTTTTTAGAACCTGGCGATCATTTCGAAAGATGTACATAATATACAAACAGAAAATTATAGGTAAAATCAAAGAAAAGTCTTACTTTTCCCCCAACCGAAAGTGTTTATTTTACTCACATTTAAATGGCAGTTTCCCTTTCTTCTTTTTTGTCAGCCTATAATTTATTCCCTACCAAGTGATTATAGCATTTTCTGTGCGAAAAACAAAAGACAAACAGTTGGTTTAAGTCGGTTATCGCTGAAAGCTCATCGCGATTACACAATTCTCGCAAATATTTGCTGCATGTGAGGCTTTCTTATTTATTGAGTTCGGTTTTATGTCTGCTGCATTTTGTGTTTTAAGCTCCGACTCTTGTTAATTTCAATGTGAAAAAGAAGTCAAGTGAGGTCGAATCTGGGTATGAACATTTAGTCGTCGGGGGCTAATAACAACAACCTCCAAAAGAGTCTGCGACCCATTGAGGTGGAGGTGGGTGAGATGTTGTGGTTTTTTGCTTCTTGCCTGAAAACTTTTTAAATTGTTTTCTGCTTGTTTTTGCGGCTTGTAATTGTTGTTATTATACAATTTGCAAAAAGAAGCAAAACAAACCAAAAAAAAAAAATGCCAATAACAATGTAAACTGCTGAGCAACAATAAAATTTTACAAGCACCACCAGAGGCAAAAGTTTGCTTTATTTTTTTTTCTGGATTTTATGGGGCACTTCTTATTGCATATTTGACATTTCACTTGTGCGCAGCTGTAATAGTTGCAAGTTGCTAGTTGCAACTGAGGGGTAACTTGGGTTTTATTTATTTACTTTTTTATGTGGATTTCAATGATATTTTGTCGAGATTTTTCATGGCAAAATATTTCAGATTTTTGCGATAGATAGGGCCTTTGTTTTGTTGTTGTTGCTGTCGCTGCTGCTGCTGCAGTCCCCTGATTTATTGATTTTTCCAAGCAGATAATGTGTGATTTTTCTCATAGACTCTTGCAATTGCAGTTGTTGTTATTGTTTCTTAATGTGAGAAACTTGTGTGTCAAGAGAGCTTTACCCATTGTTGCATAAGCTTGCTGGCGCCCCCTGAAGCACCCCCCCCCCCCCCCCTCTCTCAAATCCCCCACAAAACCCAACTCAACTGAAAACCCAACCGAACTGAACCGAACCCAGGCAACCTACGACGACGTCAGTGCAACTTATATCATTATGTGAACTCCAAAAGGCGGTCTCAAAAAAAAAAGGAATGAAAAGATACAGAAACGTTTTAAACAGGCTAATATGACAAAATTTTCAGACAGCCTGTCTGCCGAGTTAAATAGTGGGGGCCCTACGGACGAGGGCGGTTCGAATATTTGGGGACTTGGGATAAAAGTTGAATAAAATAATTAAAATAATTTTTTTTGAAAATTATTCTATTAAAATATAATTTTTATTATTAGTATGATAACACCAAATTCTATAAATAAATGTACCAACTTGTTTCTTATCTATTATTATATTTTCTGCATATTACTTCTTATTTTTTATTTCGTTAAATTTAAGATCTTTCAGTTTCAAGTTAACCTTTCGAATAGCTGTTTGGCTTCTTGGCTGCCAAACTCATTAAACGCCCCTCGCCACTTGCAAGGGGGAGTAACTTAAGCTGCTGGAAACTATCTTACCCAGCCTGCGGCCAACTAACGTAAGCGTCGCCAACAGCCACCATAAAAGGTAATTTGCATAATTTCTAATTAAAATATTTTTAAACCTGGCAAGCCAAAGCTGCAGCGACTAAGAGAAGGCAAAACAAAGTACCATTCGGTTTCAGGTTTTGTTATTGTGTTTTTTGTTTTTTGTTTTGTCGGAAAAACTCTTTTGGGCGTCTTGATAAAAATTTCAATTAATTTAAATTTGATTTTTATAGGCATTCACCTGCAGCAGAAGACAACGAGAGCCGACAAACGGCTGACCAAAAAAAAAAGGTTAAAGTCAGTCTATGCATTCGTAATTAATTAAATCGCTTTGAGCTTGATTTTTTTTCGCTTTTCGATTTCAAATTAGAGGAGTGGTATTTAAAAGGGGGGAAAAGACTTTTCTTTTTGTCAATTATTTGAAGTGGCTACGTGCTGCGGCAATGAAGTGAAAGTTGTTTCAATATCGAATCAAACTGTCTTCGCTGAAAGTGAAAAAATTAAGTAATTTTTCAGTTAAAAATAGAAAGAAAAATAATAATACGAAAATACATTACACAAAGCTCTTGGCGTTTCTCCATGCCTATAAAATATAAAAACTTGTTACAGTTTAGTTGGGGAGAAAAAAAAAACGCAGGCTTACAATGATAAATAATAACAAAGAGCTGCGGCCCCCGATCATCATCACTTCACCTGTTTTTCGTTTATTTCTCATTTTCATTTTCTTATTTGTTCAATGCTATAATTTCGATTTTTTTTAAGCAGATCCCATTGATAATGATCTTGCGCCAGTCACTCATCCGAACTTGACTCGTCAGCCGGTTTTCGTAGTGTTTTTCATTGTGTGATTGACTTTGTCCGTTTGTCAGTCAGTCCGTCAGTTTGTCAGTCTGTCAGTTTGTCAGGTGTATTGAAGCATTCGAAAATTGTATCGAATTATAAGCCCGAACGTATTGTAATCAACTTGACTGGACTTGAGCGCAAAGATCAGAAGGGAAAATATGATATCGAATGTGAAATGTGCAAAGGTATCGAGAAAAGTTGATTAGGTATGCAAATCAATGTGAAATATAGACAGATAATGTAATAAATAAACATAACATTACGTTTGAGCCAGAGGATTAAGAAATATTTCAGCAAACACTTATTAAGCAATTTTAATGTAGTTTAAAGCTTTCATCTCTGACATCTCAATGAACCTGTAAACTGCTGTGTAAAAACTGACCTAATTAGGGTATTTAACCTTCGTCGGTGAAACGTTTCAACCTTTTTTGCCGCTGTTTTCTGACTTGCCATAATAATAAGCGCCCCTCTTTTTTTTTTTGCAATGCAACACAACACAATTCAGAGCTTCTACCTCCACCGACTGAGCCCCAATCTCTGGCTCCGTTTATAAATCATTTCTCCGGTGGATCAGCAATTACAAACACATGGCAGATGTTTAAGGGGAGAGAAAACCCTGATTTTGATTACAAGCGGCGGATAATGGGCAGATACGATACGTACAGATGCCCGGGTACAGACATATAATTTAATAGAATTGTTGTAAAATGTGTTTACCCAGTGCGGTTTGAGGTTTTCATTCCGATGCGACTGCGCCTTCGGTTCACTCGGTGCACTCAGTGTATTCAGACTTTTTTCAGCTTTTATTACGGCTAATAATAATGCTATGAACATGAAATGCCAGCTACGCATTCGAAGGTTGCTGTTTTCGCTTCGACTGGGGAGGAAAGTCCTACACGATTTGCATGTCTAACGGTGTTACGCCGCTCCGAATATGGCCAAAAGTGTATCTGCCAACAATGGTGAATGTGGCTTTACATCCTACGATTATTTATTATTGCCACTTGAGACAATAAAGTTAATAATTCAATTGCACATTGTATACATTTGTGTACTGAACACATTGCACACGTATGTGAAAGTGCAGCAGCGGCGGAAAAAACATTTTGGCGAAAGGCTCGGCCCCAAAAATCTAATTAGTAATGCATTAGTGAGCCCAAACATGGTAAATCGGGAAATGGTAACGGTTTTGCCTTATTATTTTCCTATTTTCCTGGCAAACTTTTATGACCGCATTGAAACGAAAAGTAAAAGCTTGAATTTCCAGAAAAAAAGCACACACAAGATATACAACTTCAAAAGTCTGAGAGCCGCATTTAAAAGAGATCACTGATCAGTGGGTGTTCCTCCGTAAATGGGTCATGGCTATATAGCTCGATAGCTCTATATCTGAACAATAATCGGACAGTTGGGGGCTCCTCATTACACCCGCCTTTGACACACTTTCGATCGTGGCAAGAGATCGTGAAATGGGAGCACAGCTTTTGTTTTGATAAAACTCGAATTGAAATCGAAATGAAATGATTGATTGATTCAATGATAATTGAAAAAGAGAGTAGAAAGATCATTGATAGCGGAAAAGAGGCTGATCGAAGTGAAATAATGAGATCTAATAGGGCATCGACTTGATGTTCTAAATAAATAGTTGTGATGGGAAAGCTGAGACTGAGACGAATGAATGAAAATGGAGCAGGGAAAGTGCATTTGATTGGATCATTGTGTATTTTTTGGTTTTTTAAGAATAAATGGATTTATACTTCAGCTTTCCTTTACAATATATTTATTATTATTTATGTTCTTTATTTATTACGTTGGGAATTTAGAAATAGTTTGATTCCTACCCAAGCTTTTCTATAAAATCATAATTTATTTATTACGTTGAGACTTTAAAATTCAAAGAAATAAAGCAAAGAATATATAGATTTCTACTCAATCTTTTTATTATAATATTTTCACAAAATCATAATTTATTGATTACATCATTTGAGACCCCAGGCAAAGTCAACGACCATTTGCATACAAACCTAACATCATGGGAACCATATAATAGTTCCCATTTCAATTGGATTATTTACGATTATTCTAGATTATGTCTTCCATTTCCCTTTAAGAACATCTCTCCAGCGCGTCGGCCGCGTTGTCTGCATAATGACGAGTCACAAAAGTGAATGAGCAGCGAAAAAATAGGAACCAAAATCATTACAATGCCCCAAGACTTGGTCGTTCGAAAATCGAGGATGGAGACGACGCAGACGCAGACGCACACAATGCATTTGATTGAATAATGAAGCCCAAGTAATGGCAAAGCCAAACAACATCGACAGAGCGACACACAGAAAACACACCGAATAAAACCCGATTCGAGCTGAGTCCAAGGCGAAACGCAACGAGGCAAAAGTCGAATGATAAACAAATGCAGATATAAAGGAAAATAGAGAGACGCAAAGAAAACATTCGAATACAAAATAAAGTAGTTACAATTTCGAGGAAATTACATAACATTAGGCATGAGCATTTTGAAGCAGCCGCGCGATTGTTGGGCAAGGCAAAAGTCATCGCGCGAATTAATGAAGTGGAAAATAAACAAAATCGTACAATCTACAAAAGGGGGGACCTAGTTTTCCCCCACCACTCGCTCGACAAGGCTGACGGAAAATGAAATTAGCTACGAGAAACAAAAGAGACGATGACAATTTTCCAAACATTACATAGCCCCTACTTATGCTTTGCAGTCATTAGGGTTTTCCACCTCAATATACATATATCCCATTGTTTTTCACCTGGTCACTGGCCCCCTGATGGCTTTTTCAGTGGGTGGCTGGAGATGGGGGGCAAGGTTCGCCTGGCTGTTCTGGCAAATTACCTAACAAATTGCCAATGTTACACTTGTTAACTCGTTTCGATTTGCTGAGCAAGAAAGTGAACTCCAGCGCTATAACAAAGGTCTTTCGTGTACTTTTTGCGTTGAACAATAAGACACTTTTTTGGTTGAAAAATGGTGTGAAATTAACATTGGAATTTGAATTGGAAATAATTGAGCGTTGGCTTTAAAAAAAATATTAAATGAATTAACAGATCATTTAAATACAATTTTTAGTTAGTTTAGTTTTAACTTTTAAAATTATTTTTCTGGAATTTTTAAATCACTTAACTTATAATTAATTTATTTTTAAACTCCTGGGACTTGGAATTTGCCTCAATTATGTTGGAAACATTTATTTTCTTGTACCTGGCTTCAAGATCGGCGCCTTTCTGCTAATCATTCAGAACACGCAACGAAAAGAAGTAGAAGACAGTCTTCCCCTTCACTCTTCTCAGCTTTCTTCAAACGCTTTTATTGCTTAACGCTTTGCCACGGTGAAGAAGTCTAACTGTCGTAGACAAACCGAAAACGGGACGGAAATAGGCAAAGAAATTGAGTGGAAGAGTGCTATGTGAGTTCTCAATGAGTTTTACAGTTAAATGTGTTTATTTTTTCCATTATAATTTCTTTAAAATCCGAAATGGGAATGGGTCAAAACTCCCGCTCCGTTTTGACCACGTGTGTTGGAAAGGCCCCGAAAATCACTTGCTATACGGCCCCTCCTTTCGACACGTTTTGCCGATCGTGCCAATAAATCACTACTTTTGTCGCCATCTCTTTTTCATTTCGATAGCTGTCTCTCTCTCTCTCTTTTTCGCCTGCTGCCAGGCAAAACCAATAAATCAAATTGCAACCGTCAATTGCTGTTAATTTCTTTGGCGCTGCATGAATATATTTTGTATATATATTTTTGTATCATTGGAAAAAATACATATTTTTCCACATTTTTATATGTGTGTAAAATGCATAAATTATTTATTGCTAAAAAGCAAAATGTCATAAGTGTCTGTCCATGTGGACACTGTGGGAACCTTTCAGTTGATATTTTCTGCATGAATTGGGTTTGGTTTGGTTTTTTTGGGGGCCCTCTCTTTCTGCGGCTTGTGTTGAAATATTTCGTCGTTTTGTTGTGTCAATTGGCGGTCTGCAGATAGATCGCTCGGACGTTGGACACTGGACGCTGGAGACCCCAACCCCAGACCAGCTGGGCGGTTTTGTTAGTCATGAGGTCCAGGTCCCGGAGAGCTTGTTGTAAATTTTGATGTATTGATTAGAGCGGGTTCAAAAAACCCACTTACTCCGAGTGACCAAAGACCCGGGCCAAAAGACATAAATTCAATAGTTGGCTAATGCAGTGAACGGAAATAAAATCCATTCATTCTCATGTGATTTTATTGTGAATAAAATGTCACTTTATGTCAGCCAAAGCGCAAATGAAACTATTATTCTCTAGGCCTAGCCACCTTAATTATAACTTTAGCTTTATTTTCTTCCACACTCTACACTTTCTTCTCACTAAACAAAAAAAATAGATTCCCCAAGGTTCTATTCTTAGAGCAACTCATATTAAAATTAATTGCTTCACATGTACGGGAAAAACCTGTTAGCGCCGGTCTGGCCGGCTTTTTGTGAGCCCTGAAAAACGGCAACAAACAAAAAAGGTCAGCATTTTTTATTGACCCAAAAAAAAGGCAACAAACCGAAAACCAAAACAGAAAAAAATACAGCAACAACTTGAACGCCAACGCCAAGTAAAGTCAGGCATTTCTAGTTTTTATGGCGGCAACAAACTTTGAGATTCCCAGCGACAGTTGATAATTCTCAGATGTCTGGGGAGAGGTCATTTAATAGACGGCGGGGATCAGCTGATAAGAGCCCGAAGTCGTCGTTTCAGTTGCCAGAGGTCCCGCTGTCTATTGGGATTCAATTGAATTAATTTGGTTTTTATGGTTCATTTGGATGGGCCATTTTGGGGCGCTAATTGAAGAGCCCGGATCCGATAAGCTCGTCCAGATGTGGTGGGAAAAAATGTAGTATTTTGAAGAGGGAATCAAGAAATTAGTTTCTTCAAAGTGTCAACACGGATAACGGGGTATTTGGAGTATCAATTACAATCCGTCAATCAAAGATTTTATTTGATGGTCTGTAATTCCAGTGTATTTGGAGGTTTAAGATTTTAATAAAACCCAAATGACTTGTAAAATAATTTCCGTAACCTCTCTTAAATTCAATTTTGTTAACCTTTAATTTGCTGATCGTAAAACGAGCCCTAAATTCATTAATTTTGTTTCAGCTGCACGACAGCGAAAGAGAATTACCAAAAAATGCATGTTTACGAAAACACCATCCAAAGTGCAGAAGGTAATCTTGTTTCCATGTTCTTCGGAGCAATTTTAAAAGAATTTCGCATGTTTTGGTATGAGAACCCAAGTAAGAAGAAACCTTATGAACGAATATCATCATCACCTGGAGTAATCATAAAAATTTGCATAAGAAAAATAAAGCCTGCGTGTAATAACAGTAAAAAGTGCCTGAAATAGGAACAACAGAAGACCCAAACAAAACAGGAAAAAAAAACAGAGTGGAGTACATAATAATAATATAATTTTCTATAATAGAACTCAATGTGCCGAGTGAAAGAGACGGAGAGAGAACAAACGAGCACAGCAGCAACTGATTGAGGGAACCCAACAACAACAATAACATTAACAACATCACCAGAATACACAAACACACGAGACACACACGGGTACCAGTTCAACAACCTTTTCTCTGAAGGAGTCTCTGAAGAAAATCAACATCAGAGAGATGGTACACTGGGAGAAATTGATCAAGGTGGCTATAAATAGATTGCACTGGCTATTGGAAATAGTTTTTAAAAATACTTAACAGAAGACCTTTTTTATTAAACATATATTTCCACAATCAAATTAATGATTTATTTTATAACTCACATTTAAGCGTATTATCATCATATCATGTATTATCTTAACTTAAAGAATACATTTTTAGTACATTTAAAAACTAAGCTATTTTATATTTCTTTCAGTGTAGAAGGAGAGCAAGAGAGATCGCTTGGGTGGGGGGATGTTGAAAAGTTGTAGGGGAGGGCAGAGAGCCCAATGGGGCGATTACTTCACTCACACCACGCATTCGGGGCCATCCAATCCACAACCACATCGATGATGATCATCGGGAAGAATCAGAAGAAACTCAAGAAGTGCAAGAAGAAGAGGAAGAATGAGGAAAAGACTGGGCGAAAATTGCCCACAAAAGGGCGCCAACAGAAACCACAATAACAACAAAGAACGGTACCCACTCGGAGAATCTCGAAAATTTCACAAATCAAATCAATATAATGGTTTTTTCTTCTTCTACTCACTTCCCAGATGGATATTGATATATGAAAAAGAAAAACCCAGATAGGAAGAGAGGAGGTATAATGTATGGGGGTTACAATTACCTTGTAAACATGAGAAAAAGATTTTCGAACGGAAGTTGATAGCTCAAGGCGTTTGTTCTTTTACCGATTTTGTTTGGGAAAAATCATTCTATCATTCCTTATTTACCTTTAGTCTGTTGCGTTACTCGGTACTTTCTATTTGCTAAGTGCGGAAGCCGTGTTTACTATCAGATACGAAAACAAAAAGATATCAGCCATTGGATTACCTTGCCCTAGGTTGTCAGTCATTTGCATTTGACGAAGATTGCGCCATGAACCGTGTCATGAGTACTCATTCACACTCATTCGCACACTCACTTCAGTCACATTTCCAATGACTTTTTGTCCGCCGACTGGCGCGTGCAAGAAATCGAAAATGACTGACAAAATAGGTATATATCTGTATGTACAATATATATGCGTACTATTCATATTCAAATCAGTTGTCCAACTTCTCCATCTCGACTGACAAACGGGGCTGCACCTAGACCTTGTCAACGGGTTCGGTAAAAAACGTCCAATCGCAAAATCAAAAGCCCAACTCCTCCAATGCGCGATTCAAATTGAACGCAAAAAAACAATGAGAATTGATTTTTTTAATTTGTACAAAGAGTAAAAAAAGGAAAAAACAGTTCAAGTTACCAATGCACATAACAAAACTTATTCAACGTGCTTTAAATGAGTTGAGGTTTTTTTTAACTAAAGGTAGGTTGAACATTTCAAGAGCTACGATATGGAAAGTATATTAAAAAAATTGGAGAAATAAAATATAAATAATATATAATATATAATAATATATAATAATATATATTTTTGAAAAATTAAAATGAATTTGTTAACGGAATATAAATGAAGATTTTTAAGATGGGTTTGTTAGGACATCTTTTTCTAATATCTAGTGAGAGCTTTGAATTTCGAGATATTTTCATTTCACAAGTTCAGTGTATAAACCGTTTCCATTTAATAAAAGTGCAACTTTTTCATCTTGTTAGTGGATTTTCATTTTGTTGTTGTTTCTGCTACTTCTCCTATTGCCCGAACAAGCCACTCAGGCCATAATCTAAACGAATTGAATGGAAATAAAGTGGGCCACACACACTCAGCGCACTGCCACATTTGTCAACTCAAATGAAAATGAATGAAACGCAATGAAATGTATCGAATGTGTGAGTATACACTCGATTGTCTGTACAACCGTATCAAGTCAAAGGCCAAGCCCACCTAACGCCTCAAAAAGTGAGTTGGAACTGGAATTTCTGTGTCAGACTCAACCTCAATTAGGTCTGTCATTCTCGAGCCGTGGAATAATCATGTTAAATGCAAAATAATTTGATTAATTAAATTAAAATTACTTAATTTGTGTGAAGAAAAATGCACGAGAAGTGTATACGAGAGCCCGTCAGACTTTCACACGAAATTTAGCTCAGCTGATGAAGCGACGACATTAGCCCAATTCGCTTTGATGATTTATTAGATTTTTTCTAGGTTCTTTAAATTATTTTCTGCTGCTGTTTCTTCACTTTTTGCCCGCTTTGGCAGCAGTAAAAAATTAATTTCTCTTCTTTTCTTCTTGGCGGAAGTAGGTTAATAACTGATAACGCTGCGAAAATGTAAACATGACCAAAAATGAACGGGCAACTTTGCGGGGTAAGTGGTAAAATCGTATACAGAACCTTATTTTATTTGAAAATCATATAAGGTACGGAGAATAAACACCGTTTGCTACGTAGGTGTTGTTGCTTTAACTTCACCCAATTGAATTCATTTTTACGGCTTTACAAACGAAACGTTGCCTTAAATTTATGGCAAATTATTGCCAAAAAAGTTCAACTCAGTTCGGCACATCAAATAAATCAGACAAACAAAAGAAATGAAAATTAAGTTCGTTTCTTTCTTAATTAAATAATTTCGGTTGTTTGTCACTTTTATTTATGTTGACTTTTTGGACTTGCCAATAAAAACGTTATTCATTCCATTTATATGTTTTATTTATTTCTTTGGTGGTTGCTAAAAAGCTTTTTATAATTTCTGATTGATTTTATATGAAGCTAATGGCTGGATATAAAAAAGACTTGTAACTTTAAAAGCATAAACATTTATTGACCAGTGGAATCTAAATAAATTAGGAAATGCAAAACTAAAATTCTTTGAACGTAACTGGGCAAAAAAAATCGTATACTACTAATACCTTTAGAAGCTTCCAATTTGTTAATTTGGCAAATCTTTAATCTCGCATAAACGTACAAGTTTTTATGACTTTTCTTTTTCGTACATACCTGAAACGAGAACGAGAAGAGAAACGTAGAAACAAATTAGTAAATAGATGTGAAAAGTTTGTGTACGTGTTCGAAAGGCCTGAAGCCAAATGTACGAAAATCTGCGGGAGGAAAAGAGAGCTGGCTAATCACCATATAGCCCAAAACACATCATCAGTATCTTCGGTAGCATCATCATCAGCTCAACCCGCAGAGACAGAGCCAAAGTTCTTATCGCAAATGATTCATAATTGTGCAGAAAGAAAACGTGTTGTTTCCTTTTCTTTCGGATTCTCTTTTTTTTTGTTTTTGGGTCAAATATTTGCTTTCGAAAAATATTGTTATTTAAAATTTCAACAACAACTAATTATGCCCCGAAAATGCCTATTAATGGCCACCATGATAAATGGTTTGGGATTTCGGATAAGGGGTAAGAAAAGACAAATTAGGGCCGCAATTTGCAAGTCAACGTTTAGGCAGCCATGTGGTAGTTAACTTATTTTTTTTCTTTTCTGCCTCTTGGGTTGCTCGATTGCGGCATGCCCCAAAACCCCACACACAACGAGACAATCGCACTCGCAATCGCTGGCCAAATATGGCCAAACAAGAAATATATCTAAAATATCTTTAATTAAAAGTACAAACGTACAAATTATGCAAGACGTGCTCAAATATGGCAAACACCTAAATATTTCATGAGTTTGAGTTGATAAATTACACGCATATCGCCGAGCCAAAAAATGCCAAGAGACACCCGCAAACAGAAAATATTTCCGTACATTTCTTTGGGCTTTGGGTTTTGGGCTCCGTTGTTCTGTACATGATATCGCCGGCTGAAGCTCGCCCAATTGGAGCCCGAAAAAGATACAGATAGTGGGGCCCAAGCCGAATCGCAAAATCCACAACGACCCACGTACTGTGGGAGGCAAAAAACAAATCGAAGACAAAACATAAACATTGCAAATTGTGGGTGACTCGGCGGCCTGGTGGAGCGGGGATTATCGGGTGGTTGGGTGGTAGTACCAATTCCAGTACAAGTACACCCACAGTTGCCATCGCCATCACAGCATGCGGAATCGAAATGCTTATTAAAAATGCATTTTTCCTGGGCTTATGTTAAATGCCTGGCCTGCGAAAATTTGACAAGAGTTTTGACAATTTCTCAAAAGCGCAAAACAATCATCTATATATCACAGTCAGCCTTGCATATTTATTATCTGTGTGCATAAAAGGAAATGAATTTCTTGATATATGGGGGGCCAATTGAAAAACATGAGATGTGGGGACTATGCATGTAAATTTGTATTTAGGGTTTGGAATATTGATTTTAAGAAGAGATATCGTCCATGATATTGATTAATTTATTTTACATATTTAATTTAACATTTTGTATAAAAATCTCACTTCATTTAATTTTAATTTTTTTTCCTTTTTAAATAAATTAAATTTAAATCAAATTAAATGTTGTAATACTTGTTCCCTTTCACATAATCTATTAATTAATATTTTTTTTGAGCACCTCTCTTAATTTAATTGTAATCAAAAGTACATTGAATGAATTGCAACTTTCCTTTCGTTTTTCTTTGTGAATTCATTTAAATTATTTCAATCCTCCACTTTTCACCCAGTTGGAAGCTCTAATTAAACGCCTTCCATTCCGACTTTTTGAGCCCCTTTTCCCGATTCGCGATCACTCATCATTTGAATTGTAGCCGCCACAATTTACAGTAATTGCAGACCGACTTCGCTCTTTTTTTGGGCAGCAAGGCAACAAATTTATTTTATTTAAATGAAATTCCCCCGAGGGCAATGGCGGCGGTGTTTGCTATTATTTTCCTTTTTTTTTTTATTTCAGGGCGCGGCTTGAATGCTGGATTTTTTCCATACATAAATACATGGGGGGCTGTGTGTTCAGGGTGTCTGCAGCGGAGCGAAATTATCATGTCCACCTACGTAATTTAGCATGTGTTGTTGCCGTTGTTGCAATTGCCTAAATTATTGGTTATAAATAAATGCTCTTGCCGGCGTCTTGTTCATTTTGTCTATTTTTGGGCCTGTAATTGCCAATTTTCTGGGGCTTATTGTTTTTGCTCAGGTTCCCCTATATGTAGAGGCCCCGGTTTGTGTATCAATCTTATTTTTATTTTGGGACTGTCGTTTCGGGGCACGTCTGCGATCAAGCCGAAAAGATCTTCAAACTTCCATTGTTTCCGAAAACGACGACGCTTCCAAGAACCCCGAGAAACAAAAACGCACAGCTAAAAAACCAAAATCAGCCGAGAACAGCCGAATTCTAAACTGCCAAATAAATGGAATGTATTTTAGATGATTTATCTAGACGCGAGGCAGCAAAACAAGCAAGCCGAGGAGAGCATAAAATTGAAACTTCTACCTGGAAGTGTTAAAGCTCCTCAGCTTTATAGGCCGCACCCGGTTCGGATCGTTTCCCCACCTGCCCGTGGATTCCTATTGAATCGCGACTTGACTCGGCTTTAACACGACGCGGCCCGATCACCTTGACCGCACAGCAAACAAAAAACCAAAAAAACCGAGATACTACGAGACTGAGAGAGAAAAAATTTACATATCGTCAGTTGCCACGGCCCCAAAACCCGAAGAATCTTAAAAAACAAGCTTAGCGCGAAGAACTACGGCGATCAACAGCAATAACAACAAATTGGCCAGGGGAATTTTCGCTTGGAAAAGCTGAAGAAAATCTTTGAAAGCATCGAACATGATCATAATCATTAAAGTTGCAAAGGTGAAATAGTAGATGCTAACAATAGATTTTATTGGTACGCTAAAGCATCTTAGAGTTAATCTGGAAATCAATTATTGTTCAACTTTTATTGGGAAAATGTTATGATTAAACAGTTTGATGAATATGTTTTCATTGCCAATTAAAAACAAAATGAAAAAATAAAGTTTTTTCATAGGATTTCCCATAATATCATTGAACAACAACAAATCATTAATCAAAACTTTAGTCGCAATAAAAATCTTCTGGCTCATGGCTGCCTTGCTATTTGTACACACGTTTTGACAGGTGATTTTTTGATTTATAAGATATGTCTTATGTTTATTCATGAGGAACAGGCATTCTTGGCATTCAGTAACCCTCGAAAAACCTGACTAATGCATGCATAAATATTTATTTATTTCGTTTTAATACGTTTTCTTTTTTTTTTTCGTTTTGTGTTAGTTATACAGGAAATTAGCATTTGATAGTTAATTGCAAATGCCCGAGAGGCGGGTATTTTTTTGGATTTTTGGCCCGTTTCGGTGCTAAAATATGCGCACCAATAAATATTTGGCCAGGCAATTCACAATTCACTATAATTGCGGCAGACGAGGAGGTGTGGAAATGTGGAATAATGGCATGCAGTTCGGTCGGCGATTTCTATACCATACCATTTCTATACCGAGGAGTCGCCGCTCTGCAAAGCTTCCGATATCGTGCAAATTACTTTCCAATTAAACAGCAATTTCAAACGGTCGAGGAAGAGAAAGAGAGAGAAAGAGTGGAATGGCAAAATACAGGTTGCAGTCGTGGCAAAATCATAATTATAAACTAATTTGAAATCAAGATGCCCTTCTCAGCACGTCATTATTTTCAGGAAAATGCCAAGGCGCGATCCCCATCCCCGATCACCGATCCTCTGGAACCGTCTTTATCGCTGGCCATCTAATGGTGTTTGGCCGGTGTTACCGGGTCTTATTATTCCACCTCTATCTCGCTTTCAAAGGCGAAGAACCGTGCCCAGGGGCAGGTGTAAAGATGCCATAACTCAGAAGATTCGCAGCGCGGCATTTGAACTGGAACTTGGGCTCCGGGCACTGGGCACCGGAGTTGCAGTATTGTTGTGTCTTGATTGAGTGAGCCCCGGCAGAGAGAATAAGAATTCAATTATGCAGCAAAATGTCACATGGGACGGCTAAGCTGGCGAAGGGAACAATGGCCCCCCCGTTTTCCTGGGGCTCTCGGCTCTTCTTCTGATGGTGATGGCTGATGTATGAAGTGGCAAAATCGCTGCAGCCAACAGGCAACAACAAGTGAATGTGCAAGTCGGGGATCTTCTCGGGCTGCTGCCTTCTTCTTAGCCAAATGCACGGAGACTTCGGGGTTTGGGTAGATGGATGACTAGATGGCACGGCTTGGAAGTTGCGACTTGGAATTGCCGCGGCTACTGAACAGAATTAGCTTTCAATTTGAACGGCAAAAGGAAGCAGGGCCATCGCGATAGATTGTGCGTTTGTGTCTTGGCACAGTGGTTTGAGTTGGAATTGGCCAGAGGGAAATAAGTTAAAATGCTAATTTGGTTAGCAAATCTATATATTTCTTTATATTTAAAAAAAATTAATGAGGTTTACTACTATTTATTACAGAATCTTAACTTACGCAACTGTAAGCAAGCTGTATATAATGTTAGAATCTCACATTCCATTTAACTAAGGTGTTTTGAATTTCTATAGTAAAGATCTTTAAGATCCTAAGTCTTCCCTCTGCAAAACCCAAAATATTTTTAAAAATATATATTTAGATGATTACAGTAATCTGCATCTTTTCAGATATCATAGATATGATAACTTCACCGCTTGCCCCAAAAATACCTGCACAACTTTCGAGTTCGGTGTGAAAAACGATATCAGAGCTTTTCCCCCTTATCTTATCCCACTGTTCGCGGGGCCTGAGAAGCCGACTTAATTAAGGCATAGCGCACAGATAGAATAGGTAGACAAAAATATAAAAAAAAGAAGGAAAATAAATAAATAAAATGCCGCCGCAGCGGAAGATGTCGCCGGGAGTTTATAAACTAAACTCTTGAGCTCAAGCTGAATTTGAAGGGGGACCCTCAGCTAAATCCGCGGATGGGGCTCTGGCTCTCTTTTCCAGATCTTAGTTTCAGACTTTTGCCGACTGCTCAGCTTGTTTTTATGAGGAAATCTAATAGCCAGAGACCTAGAGATGATGTTGGATCTGAATCTGAATCTGAAGCAGCTGCGGAGATGAAGCTGTTGGCGTTAAGAAGTCGATTTGGTTTTGCCGCTGCTGGTGGAATGGAATGGAATGATTGATGATTTGTTGGCTGTGTATCGCGATAAGGTTGGTGGGCCCCATTTGTTGCTCTTGCTGTTGTTTCGGCCCCCATCGCTGAACAAAGCAAAAAGAGCGCCGGAGATTGGAGAAGAAAATCGGAGGCATCCAACTTTCTGGGCATTGTCTTCGGGTTACCTTTGCTCATGTTTTTTTGAGCGACAGAGAAGTTCGTGCTGATAATTGTGACACGGCCCCATGCAAAAAATAAAAAAGCTCAAAAGAAAGACTGCGCAGAATGAAGAGCCAAAGTGCAGAGTGGCTGAAGAATATTCAGACGATGCCTCCTGCTAATTGCAACCACAGACAGGCAACTGCAGACAGACAGCCGAGTACAAATAGCAGCAACAAAGTTAGATAGATAAGCCCAACCGCCAGGTCGGGCTAACTAAGAAGACGATCCTCAGATGCTCTTTTATAGCGTATCTTAAAGACTTTGTTAATCTATCGTCAATATACTCTTATTTCGATTAATAATGTTATAATAAGATCCAACCCAAAATAATACTAATCTCTAACTACTATAAAAGAAGTGCTATATTAAACATTCATTTCGCTAGAAGAATCTTTTCAATATTTATCAAAAACAAATTCAACGAAACTAGATAACCTATCCAAGAGATTCGATCGCATGACAAAATATACCAACTGGACCTGGATTTCAACTCCAAAGGCAAATAAGTTGACTTCTCTTATCTGGTTGATGGTGCCTTAGAATGCGCAACTGCCAACTTTCATAGTATCTTGCAGACTGTCTACTGCAGCCGAGAAGAGTGTATCTGGCGGATACGTCTTTGCTGCCTTTATTTATCTGGTCTTTAGCTAGTTCTTTTGTTTTCACACTTGCACAATTGTTTGCCTTGGCCTTATCGCTTTTGAAGTGTTACCTTGATGTTTAACAATGCAACTAACCAACTATAGATTTAGATAGCAAGGAGATGACCCCAAAAGCGATTGTGGATGATACACCGGTGACGGGTTCAATGCACTTGACTCCGCTGGATGGATGGATGGCTTATACACAGCTAATTAACCTAGAAAAATGCAAATTTCTGCAACACACCCACTTCACATAGACGGAGGCCCCCGCGACGAACTGGGAATAATTTCTAAGCCAAACAATCAATCAACGTTGGTTGTTGGCTGTTGGTTGTTGGCCACTTGAGCACGTTGAGACTGGAAAGGAGGATACACGAAGGTATGTACAGGATGGGTGTGCAAAAGTAATATTTATTATGTGTATACTTCTCCGACAAACAACACAAGAACCCAGGAACACTGGCAGAAACTGGGAACTGGTAACTGCGAACTGGGAACCCGACTATCCTATCCTCAAAGGGCCAAAGGGGAAGACGAGAGGCCGAGAGACCAAGAGAATGAGGTCTATGGCAACTCCACTGGAGACCTGGAGACGGAATGGTCTCTAGAATAGCGTGGTATGGGACTCCTCTCACTGATGGCATGCTGCCAATAGCTCAATAACACCCCGGGGACCAATTGAGATCTTTTTGGTGGGATAGGCAGGCACCTAGGACACCGATGGCCAGCCGAGTTGGACAAACAGTGAGGCAGCGAGGGCAATACAGGCGGGAAGGGAGAATCATAGACAAATACTCAACGGGGGCATGCAGTTCGAACTTCGAAATGACACCCGATTTCCGACAGTGAAACAACTTTGCCTTTTTCAATTGATTTCGAGCACTTTGAGTCATAAAATTATTTAAACAATAAGGTGTGAAATATTTTTAGAAATATCATAAACATTTTTAGATGCGGCTTTAAGAATTCTTTTGCAATGAGCAAGCAAAACTTAATATCTGTAATTACTGGCAAAACACTTTGAATAACATTTATCTCTTATTTGATTTTCCAAATTTGTATTTTTAACAATAAGGTGTGAAATATTTTAATAATGATTTTAGGTATTCTTTTGCAAGGCTTCGCTTCAAATAGGAAATAATTAAATAGGAAATTTAATGTAATTACAAAATAAACAACATTTAAGATTTTAGATATTCTTATTTGTTTCTACTTTTTTAAGTACCTGCGCCCACGGTGTCCCATGCCAATTGTTTTGCCAGACAAATAGACGGCCGTCCGAAAGAGCAAAAAGTCCACAATTACTGGCTCTTGGTGGGGCCCAAGTCCTCGTCCTCGTCTTAGGTTTAGGTCTTGTCTTAGTCAAAGTCTTAGTGGGGTGCCCAGTCACGCGCCCGAAGTTGCAAGATGAGATGATTTTCCCGGGGTTTTGGGGCATCAGAACCCGAAAGCCTTTGACCTGACCTGTCAACATGGCACAGCCCCCAAAAAGCAGAAAAAGCCCAAGTTCGCTTCATCTTCTCGAATATAATAATGGCTTTTGAAGTGGATGGGCCCTGTGATAACTGAAATGTTCCGCTTCATTGACTTGACAATGCATTCTGACATCCGTTTTGCACCTCGTCGCGTTTTTTCTTTGGCCTTTGTTGTTTCGTTTTTGTTTTTGCGCATTTTCCTGTCGTCGGTCGCTTGTACCGCCAACTACAAAGGGAGCCCCTAACGATAGGTGGTCCCATAGCTATAAGGTATAGGTCTATATGCCAGGCCATCTCAGGTAATCCGAGAGCCGTGTTAGGGACGCTTTTGCCGGCTTCATTAGCCTTCGGATCGGCGACAGACAATGCAACAATTATGGCCCAGCATTTATGCACTAGTCAAAACCAAAAGCAGCGGACAGGCCAACATGGGCACTTCTTCATCGGGAAAGGAACGGAGATGAGGGGAGAGGAGAGGAGAGCGAGAAACAAAAGCAAAAGTGTTGCTAAATTTAGAACGACTGACTGGCGAGTAGGAAAATCGGGGGGCCTAAGCCTGTGAGGTCTGTCGGTTGAGTAACCGCAAAAGGGGATTGCTGGAGGGGGGTTTCTCGAGGTATCTCGAGGGGTCTTGAGAGGGGGCTGACTGCTGCCGACGCCTTCTAATTGCCGCTCGACGAGCGGAAGCCAAGAGTTGAGTTCTATTTTTACATACATATACATATTAGCTGCGGAGCAACTGCATCGACAAGAACGGGGGAGCCAAATGTGGAACAAACTGAAGAGAACCGAAGGAGTGCGGAGAACACGGAGAACCAGTGCCGAGATTTGACTTTAAAATGTCTACAGCCAGAGGGGTTCTTTAATGACAACCGTAGCGAAGTCCCAAAGTTTTAAAAATAGTTTATTTCGAACTACAAACTAAAGGAACTAAGATTCCATTTCTTACAGAAAATAATTCTTAAACCAAATACTACTATACAATATTCTGTAAAATAATAGTAAAGTAATATTATTAAAAATCTCCCAAAAAGTCTGAAAAACTTATATAGAATGTAGGAATACGAAAATCATTATTTTGCTATAAGATTTGTATATCTTCTACCGTAAGAGAACCCAACAACTTATATAAAACATAGAAATTCACAGCTTCTGATCAATTTCCCATTTAAACCCACACTTTCACGCGCTTTAGGAAACAGTTGAATAGTTTCTTAGTTAGGGTGTTTAACCTTAGATCTGCCTACTTATGGAAAACGTTCCCCTGCCCTGCTCCACTTCCTCTTCTTTTTTTTCCACTTCCCCAAAGCCCCGACGTCGCCTCCTCATCCATTGACTTGTTGACACAGTTGTTCTACCCACTGACTATTGACTCAAATGACTTTCACACTCAAATAGTAAAGTTTATTTATTTTCTTCTTTGTGAACACTTGACTCCAACGCTTCTCGCTCAGCGCGGGTAATTCAATATTGTAACTCGAGTTATTTATAAATTAGGAAATGCGGCTGCCAGGAACAGCTAAGCCAACAAATCGATCAACTAGTTCTCCAGTTTATGGATCATTTACATTTTACATACCCCCTGCACTCCGCACTCCGAAATCTCATTTCATTTCACAATTCCCCAGAGGGCGACATTTTTCACGGCTGTCAAGTGTTGTTGGCCTCGGGTCTTTTAGAGGGTATTTCTCTATGAGTTCTCGCTTTGTTTTCGGGGGTCTGTGACTTCCTCAATAAATGGTTAACAATACAATACAATCGGTGGTCGTCTGTGTATGAGCGTTTTGTGCTAATTTCATGGGGGTCATTTTGGCTCTGTTTCCAAAGATCAGTCACGCAGTTGAAGTATGCTCTCCCCTGCTCACGGACACATTTGAAGCTTTTGGAAAATAAAAATTTGGACTTCTTCGCGCACTTAGCCCACAAAAAGCAATTTCCGCCTCGGGCCAACGAGCTGCGTTAAAAATCTCTCGCGTATCCGTATAATTTTTTGGGTGATCAATTAACGAAAGACCTATTCCAATTTGGCGAGCAGACAAGAGGCTAGCCAGAAATTGCTTTTGACAATCGAATAATTAATTTTCGCAGGCTTTTTGGGCCGTCAATGTAAGCTATCAGAAACTATACACAATAATAAAACATTTGTCGACCCATAAAACACAGACGAAAACTGCACAAAATTCCCCGCCAACGGAATTGAGAACGAGAACAGCAATAAAAGAAACAACAGATCAGAATTTATTAGGGTCAGTTGTTTAAAAATACATCTTCACAAACTAGAATCGAAATGGGCACAGAAATTATAAAATATTAATTAATGATCTGACAGGGCAGATGAAAAACTAAGGGGAAAAAATAAAAATAGCATACAGAATAATTGTTTGTACACTTTATTAAAATAAAATAATATTCCTTAAAACATATACCAAAAGAAATTCTCTTCTCTTCCATTTTGTCTGTATCTCAACTCTTTTTCCTTTACATTATCTTAATCTCCCGAAGAATAAGATTAGATATTGTCTGCCGAAATGATGCCTAATCTTGAATCTTTATCTTTCGACAAGTGTTTAGAAGCAGTTGACATATCTCTCCCGCTGTTATTCTACCACCTTCATTTGCATAGTCCAACGAAAACCGAAACTTTCCCAATGGTAAAACTACTCTTTTGGTTTTATTTTTCAAACAGGCGGGACCGCGCTTGGGTTTTCTTCGATGTTTTACGACTACGATTTTATGTTTATTAAATACAAATTCCAAAACTTATCATGGGCATATAAAATAAAAAGCCGGTTGGCCATTCGGCTCTGACTTGGAGACCCATGGTGTTTTAGTTCGGGGCGTTGTATTGTCGTAAATTTGTTGTAACCCAACCCCAACCCCGGGTAAACATAATAAACGATTTTCACTTTTTTCTTCG
This sequence comes from Drosophila pseudotakahashii, assembly GCA_035046095.1. NCBI lineage: Eukaryota > Metazoa > Arthropoda > Insecta > Diptera > Drosophilidae > Drosophila > Drosophila pseudotakahashii. Next base: position 2,103,745 of record JAWNOE010000198.1, read on the forward strand.
GCTCCTCTCCCCCTCTTTCTTTTTTGGTCTAGGTGGGTTTTTATGTTTTCTATGCTTTGATTAGTTTTTGTTATTTTAATTAGTTTTCAGTGGCATTTTTTCTCGTATCGTTATTTTCTTTCCCGAATTCTAAGCCCAGATTCCAGTGAAACGAGAAAGCGAGAGTTTTCCTTTGTCACGCCGCAATTTTGTTTGTTTCGTAAATGACGGCTGTCTTCTGGTCTTTTTAGTAACTTGATTGAACGAAAGTTTCGAGATTAGAAGAGGTTTTTGCCCGAGGGCCATCGATGCTTTGGGTCAACTTGATGAATTAATCTTGGTCAAAACCTTTGCTTTTTCTCCGAAAATGTTTCTTGAATCAAACTAAATTGTGTCAGCCTCGACAGCTTTCAGTGGTCAGATTAAGCTGTTTTAATCAAAAATGTTTTAATTAAAATTGATGGATATTCTGATGAAATGACGAGTCATAGCTCATAAATAACTTTGAATAACCATTTACATAAATTTACGAATATTCTGAATTTCTAAACTTTCCTCACAACGTTTCATTAAGTTTTGGACATACCAATTCCTTGGGTGAAATGGAAATTATTTCGTGTTCACTACAAACTAAATCCCTGCAATACAAATTCCCAATAAATTAAGAAAAACTTCCAAATGTCCCAAAACTGCAGCCAGAAGCATAGAAAACCAAAGAAAACGTATACTCTTAGAAGGAAAGAATAACAAAGAAATGCCCGCACAGAGTTGGAAACTAAATAAAGATTTATATGGCACACAAGAAAATAAATTTATGCACTAGGTTTTTTCGAAAGAAGTGTCTACAGAACTTCAAAGTACAGTGTATATTCGTAAATGGAATACTCTGTGGATTTTCGATTTTAAAATTTAGAAGCTAAACGTTTTTATTTAAATTTCTTTAAATTTCTTGTTTGTAAATGCTTATTAATATTTTACAAAGGAAAAACAAAAAATTGTGGTTATGAATAAGGAGCTTTCCTATCTATAACCTTTATATTCTATACATAATTTTTATACGTAGTCGAATAGTATGTCATATTTATGTGTCACACAGAGTACAAAAAAGTAAATCAATCGTATTTGTATAGGATTTCATAATATTCTAATGTTAGGCAAAGAATGGTACCCAAACTCTCATGAAAGTAAAAAAAAATATATATAATAGAACTTGTATACTTATATTAACCACCTCCCAAACTAGGAATCCTATTCATCTTCCTACTGTTTAACTTAACATTTTTTAGACTTTTTATTCTATCATTCATTTTGAAAACCAAAAAATAAAAAGGTAGAATTTTTGGAACTGACATCTTAACATCTTAACTTTTTTGGAAAATATTGGTTTACTTTTGAAGACTCACCCTATTGCATTCCAAGGCGGCGGCCGAGTGCTCCTCCCGCTGGCGAAAGCAGTGGCTGCACTTGCTCTTGTTGAAAATGTTCGGCGTGAATTTGCGGCAATCGGCGGTGCGTGCGTTTGATGCTGATGCTGTTGGAGTGGGTGGTGCCGATTTAGAGGGGGCGGCAGGCACCACCGTTGTTGTTATTGTGGCGGTTGACATTTCGCGGCTGCTTTCAATCAACAACAAAAAAATTGGGTTGGGAAAATTGCAGAGAAGAAGAAGATAGTGCGGAAATGGTGAATTCTTTTAAACTTTTCTCAGAAAATGCATGGCTACTTTTTTCTGTTTCTTGTCAAATTCAATTTAGTTTTTTTTTCTTTTCGACTCGCACAAGGATGCGGTGTTACGTAAGCCAAAACATTGGCTTGTTTTTGTTTTGGCCTTAAAAAGCCAGCCTTTTTTGTTTACTATCTCACTTTTGGCTTGGCCTTTATCAGCTTGGGATTATTTTCTTATTTTTCGGGTATTTTGGTTATACACTCGAGTGAAAGAGAGAGACGGGGAAATTATTCAATTTCGCTTTGCACTTTGATTCTTGGCTTTGGCACACACACGCACACAATTACGCACAAAATCACACACAGACGCCCGCGAAAGCCGCACACAAGCACACCCGCGCACGCAGAGAAAAAGCTTTTCTTCTTGGCCTTCTTCGCCGCCTTTGTTTTGTTTTTTTCTTGTCGTATTTACTCGTAAATTTCGCTATGGAGCTGTTGTTATTTTTTAGTGGTATTTTCGTCGACACCCGGTATTATTACTACTATTATTCTCGCGCGGAAAGCGCGCTCTGTAGTTCGAAGCGACCGTACGCGCGCGCTGCTCAAAACGGAATGAAATGAGAGCGTAAGAGCACCCGCGTTAAGGCCAGAAAACACCAATACAGAGGCACCGGAAAGTACCACAGGCGAGAGAAAATGGTGTCTCAATAGCGGCAAGGCGACGTCTTAATACTCTTTCTATAAAAAACAAAAAAATAAATTAATTAAATGCTCTTAAATTCTTTAAGTTTTTGCCACTCTACAAATATATTTTTTTGAAAAGAACATTAATATTGGAAAAATAATGTTTTAAACCATTTGGGTTTTAAAACCCTTTTCTCAATTATTTAAGGATTTTTGAAGATTTTTAAAGGAGTTTTTAGCGTCTTTGCATATGATCATGTGATCCTTGCATGTACCAGAAAGTATGCTACGAAAAAATACATTTTGATTTATTTTTCAAAAATATTGGGGGATTAAATCCATATTTAAGACTGTTATCCAAAATCTTCTTTTATATTCTAAAAAAAAGTTTTCCAGTCTCACTTTTTTTTTAAATTTTTTGATACCTAAAGAAAAATCTAATATTGTTAAAGGTAATAGGAAAATATAATTTATACAAAAAAATTTGAAAATATAAAGAACGACAATGCGCAATGCAAACATCTGGTTATAGTTAAAATGGTGTAAAATTATAGGGTATATTAATTCGCTCTTTTCACTCTCTCTGCACACGCTCCAAACGGTCTATGTTAACCGGTTGAATCGTTTACAGTGCGGTTTATGTTTCGCTCTCTTGCTATGTTGTTGCACTTGTTGCTCCATGTTGCTAAAGCTATGGCAACAAATGTGGCTAACTTCAAATTAAAAAAAAAATAAGGGGAACATAAATAAAAAATTCAGCTAGCTACGTTTACATGACCCAATTTTCAATCCTAATTGTTACAAAAATCAATTATTTTCAATTATTCGGTATTTAAAATGGAAATTTTTTTTCAAATGGTAATATATGTAAGTTATTTAATTATATTTTTTCTGCAGTATATTTCAAAACCGACCAACTTTAATTTGAAATTCTTTATCGCATATATGCCTTATCAAAACGATTATATATGAGTGTTACTTTTTTGGAAAAAAATTCAAATTAAATAAAACTTTTACCGAATTTACGTAGGTTAATGAGGGGCAATATTCAACGAAAAAAATTTAAAATGAATACTTCGAAACAGTCGGCTGATGAAATACAATGTAAACATAAATTTTAAAACATATATTATAAATGTTAGAACACTTATTAAAAAATTTAATTAAAAACAATAATGCTATATTTTAATTCACCTCTTATATTGGTGAAATTAAATAAATAGCAATCGTTTGTATCTTTTCTTCAAATGGTTTCCGACATGTAATTGATGAGTTTTTTGACTCCCGAGCTGGAAAATGAATTATGCTGGTGGAAAAATCAAAGCCGGCAAAGGCAATCATTTCATCTCACAAACAATTTGTTTACTGATCTCCCCCGAGAAGGTCGGAGCAACAACAACAAGACTGCAGAGCGGTACCAATAACAATAACAATTAACTGCACGCTTCATTAACAGCCTCGGTCAACAAATTTTCAAGTGCGATGCAGAACCATTAAGGAAAGGGGGTGTGAGAGATACGGGCAGAGACGGGGGCGAAGGGTGATAAAGATGAACCTTTTCACGCACGAGAGAAATAGGTAAGTACAAACAAGAGGGGGTACACTGAGGAAAAATCACAATCTTTGGCCATACATTTAAAATTCCCATTTTTATATCTTCATTATTTCTCAATAATCATACGGAACACTTACTTAAATATTTCGTAATCATGAATGTAATAGAAATAAAAAATATGTATTTTACAAGATAACATTTTATTTTATTTATTACAATTAAATGTCTTTCTTTTCCTTCTTTTAATATTTTTGATTGTGAATATTTTGGTTGATAAATAATTTCTCTAATTTCGTAGAATACTTGGTTTAAGGTAGGATCAGAATTGATATTTTTCCTTGTGTAGAACGAAAATTGATTAATTGCGCTTGTCGAGAGTTCTGGCATTTGAAGGGGCTTGCAGTTAAAGGCCTTGGGGAAAGGGCGAAAGGAGTCGGCCCTCGATCAAATATTTTGACTGCCACCTACCTTTTGAGGCCCTATGTAATGAGGGGATAAGGTTGGGGAACCCGGGACCTCGAAACGGAAAGACTAATGTCTGGCGCTGCCCTCAAAGAACAAAAAAGGAGGAGCCGTTGAGAATAAAGGTGGAATGAAGAAGCGACGTAAATCCCATTTTGATTGCAATGTTCATTTGATTTCCTTATGTTTTTCATATTTATGTTGTTATCGTTTGTAAAAAATATATAAAATTAGAAAAAATATTTAAAAATTAGGGAAACCTTTCAAAAAATTTTAATAAAATAAAATGCAAGCTCAGTATCGCTAAAATATTAGTATAAATATATTGGGAACACAGAACTGGAAACTACCAATTAAAATACCGATCTTTAGTAGCCAGTGAGTTCATTGACCACCTTGGCTACTGGCATTTACGGTAATTAGTTGATTTTGAATTTGATTCGAATTCGAATTCGGTTGGGGCTCTTGTGCAATTGCCGAAAATGTTTCGATTGCATTTGGCAGCTGCCTTGCCACAAAACATTGCATGATAATGGCTTCTTTTTGGGTCCATTGTTGTGTGTTTTTTGTTGTTTTTGTTGTAATACCTGCATAGCTGAAAAATGCATTACCGAATATTGATTTCGACGCTTGGAAGGGGGACACACTTTGTGTGCGAGTGTGTTTTTTTTTTTGTTTTTTGGTAGCCACCGCCGCTCGTTTTGCACATTTTCCACTCTCATTCAAATGTCAATCGAGTCACGAGTTGAGTTGTCCCCTTTTAACGCCCCCTCGACCCCCCGATTCAACCCAAACCCACCGCTGGCACTCAAAATGAATTCAAAGTAATGTGGAAGACAAACAATGAAGAAGAAAAACCTATTTCCCTAAATATTCGCAAAGTCCTTACCGAATGTCTGGTCTGTTTTTGGGGGGTCGTTAAAATTCTGCGCCTTTCAAATTGCCCAACAGATGAAATAATCATTAATGTGCCGAAAAATGACTTCATCAGGTTTTGGGTTAATATGGGAAACATAAAAACTACTGTAAAAAATAATAAATACATTCTTTAAGCAATTAAATACGTAGTTTTAAAGACAAAAAGGTTTTCCAAAAAAATTAAAATTATAGATAGGTAGGTAATAGATAGATATAGATATAGATAGGTAAAAAAATTTGTTTGCCTGTATAATCAAATAAATCCTTTTAGTGCTCACTCAAAGCGGTTTTTCTAAAAATGATTTATATTATAAAAAACAAAACAAAGTTGTTGTACAAAGATTTGTCTAAGTAGAGCTAGATTTTGTATCATTTCCAATGCATTCCACTTCCATAAATGTCTGCAAAATGTTTCCCAAACATTAAATTTCATGTATCATTAACTGATCCTATGGCAATTAGTCCGGTGGACTTACCCATGGAACTGGCAACAACATGCAACATGGGGCAGTAGCAACAACAAGTGCATCCGATCCCGCCTTCGGGGTGTGTGACCAAAAGCTTGGATCACGCTTCTTGTCGGAGCACTTGGGTTAATAAGTATCTCGTCTAGCCATGCAAATCGTGAACTGAATTGAAAATCAAAGCACTGAACTTGAGGCAATCTGAGCTGTCAGCCCCTCTGCCCCTCGATTTTTCGTAGTTCCAGAGTTTTTTTCGTTTTTTTTTCGTAATCTGCGCGTGGGTTGGCACTTTCCATATCGCGTCTGAGGCATTTTCCCAAAGAAAATAAGCTCTAAAAATCGAAAGAAAAAATTATCCACACTTTGCGCCCTTTTGACAGCCAGCGAGCTCCGATTCATGGGTAATTTAGAGAGAAGAGGGCGAGGTCTAAATGCTGCACATGATGTCTGGCCGGGTTGTCGGTGCTGCTACATATTAAATTCATTGCAGCTGCAACACTTTCACTTTTTTCTATGCTAATTTTCTCAAAAAACCAACCGACGAAAACTGAAACGAAATTTTGAGAAACAGCCTTTTTGCATATACGATTTTTAAAATTTTCCTAAAATATTAAACCCATTTGATTTAAAATGATTAAATGCACTTGAAATTGAAAATTCATTAATAATGAAATCATGGGTTTTATTCTAAAATAATGCCAAATAAAAGCACAACAAACTTATTATTCCCTTTTCTCGGAATTTTTTGGTTTGCGTTTTTGAGGGCCCAGCATTACGAATTCTATAAATATTCCATGAAAACGACAATGATTTATGGTGAACTTGCCACTAATTCTAGAGAATCTCAAAGATAAGTTATGAATAGATTAAATAGAACAGAGTCTGGGGTATATGGAATATTTATAAAGACATTATTTAAAATTTTTTATGACATTCTTCCAAAAAAGAGTTTGAAATGATGATTTTAATCTTAGACGAAAATTCGATATATAACATATTTTAAGGTTTTCTCGTCATTTAATTTATTTATCTAATAAGTAATTTAAAATTACTAATTTTTGGTATAAGTTAATATTACATTTATTTATAGGTACATATTTCGAAATGTAACATTTGTTTCTGTACCACACATTTATTTGAAAGATAAAATGAACTGAAATATTATATACTCTGAAAACCAAGGACATGTTTTAAAGTTTAAACCCTGTTTTCTCTAGGTACTTATTTTACTTTTAAAGAAACCACCGCCACTTCCTATATACAACACGTTTGCGTTTTAAAATACGCAAATGTACTTTGCATGCAGCCATGCTTTTTGGGCGTCAAAAGTGACTACATAACTGACCGAAGCGAGCTAAAACCTATAACGAAACCGATCCAAGGCGCCAAACCGAAACATTTTGACTTGACTAACGGAAACCACCTGCGAACAATTTTCAATCGGCAGGCAGGCAGCGGGCAAAACCAAGAAAAGCCAACGAAAAATGCCGCAAATCGACGTCTGACAGTCTTTTGGCTGGTACTGGTACCAATTTGGCAGCGATTCGCGGACTCACGCCAACTCCAGGGGTGTGGAATCGCGGGGGGCGGGTGGGGGTCTAAAACGGGCTGAAAGATATGGTTTTCGGGGAAAAATAAGGGGGGCGGGGGCTACAAACGTCCATAGACCTTTTTGTGAAAGTGAAATTTTTCGCAAAAATCCGCTCCAGAGTGTGCGAGTCCGCAAACCTCGACTGCCAGTTGGTTTTCCTGCACTTTTATTAAGGTATTATTACACCTTTCAGCCAGTAAAAAATCGACCTTTGGGACAAAAATGATTTTATGCCGGCAGATTAATTTATTTCAATTAAAAATAACAAAACTAAGAACTAGGGAATGTCCTTAAAATACTATTATTCCTTTTCTGAACTTAAACAAATGTAAAAATGATTTAGGATAACGAAGGAAATTTTTATATATGAATAAAGCAATGGTTTGTCGAGCTGTGTTATTTGGAAAAATATTTAAATAAATTGAACATTTCTAACAAAAAAGAATAAATATCGCTTTAAATAAATTATTAAATTAAAATTGAATAAATATTAGAATAGTTCTACATTTTTTTTATTTATTGCAATCCAAAATGGAGGGCATTCCTGGTTCGATGCCTTTTTCCTCCAGCGTTTCCCGCTATCCGGGCCTATTTTTTTCGTCGGTTTTGATAATTGACTCTAAGCGCGTGAATAATAACAACCAGCAACGGCAGTAGTTGCAACAACAGACGTCAGCGGCAACAGGCTGCTAGGAAATCGCGTTTCATTAACATGGAAAAAGGAAAATTGAAAATTGGCAAGGGGAAGGGGAGCGGGAGGGGAGGGGGGGAAAAGCGTCACAGCCATGACACGAGACGAGACGAGAGGAGAGGGAAGGAAAAGCGTTGCAGGTAACGGGCCGTCCAACATTGCGTATACTTGTTGCGGTCGCCAAACTTATCTACTTTTCGCTCGTTTTCCTTTTGATATAATACCTTTCATTTGCTCGTTTTTCGGGAAAGCAGAAGGAAAAAGCATTTTTATTTTCATTTTTATGTTATGCATACGTATGCGTTTTTCATTATTTCGGTTGGTTTTCCTTCGGGTGACTGCGACAACATAATTTACCGTTAACTCTTCATCAACGCAACTCGGCACGCAAAGTAACAAAATCGTGGCGCGAGGAGTTTTCCATTTTCCGAGTTTCCCATTTGCTCGCTCAGTTTTGTCGTGTCCTATGATTTATTTGACATGACAGCCAAACGAACAATGATTTATTTGTCAATGCAGCATTTTTAATGAATTTTATTTTCAATTAATTCTTTTTTTTTTGTTTTATTCGCGGGGCAGCCGAATCGAAAAAGTCCAGATGCAGACCAAACACGCAATTTCGACGCCCAGTTGAGATCCGAGTGTGAGCAAAGCTTTTCTACACTATGAATCCGCAAACGTGGGTTTTTCTACAAGCACCTATTTTGTGCACCTGCTGGCCAGACATCGAATAAATAAACCTAAAACACAGCCACAAATAAAAAAAGAACAAAAACACAAAAACCGATAAAGGTAGCAAAACAGAAATCAATTATGAATCACTGAAGCAACATTTATATTCCCAATAAAAACTTTAGCAGCTGCTAGAAGTTCTACCGTGGAAGGGGAAATTATTTAACAATATGGCAGTCAAATTGATACAAAGTGTATCTTGGATAATATACAGATTGGAAATAAAAAGACCATTTATATTTATAATAAATATATTTATGAAATATTTAAATAATAAATCCTCGCTTAATTCAATGGTTTTATAAATTTAATTTGTATTTCATTAGTAAAGTACATGTTATTATTAAATTAAAAAAATAATATATAATTCATTTTTATATTTTTATTTAAAAGCCATTGGCTGATTGAAATTATTGGATTTTAAATATATTTCATTCAAATATTCCTGTTTTTAAAATGTTTGTATTAGTTAAGATCTATTTTACATATCGAAGTACTTTTAAGTTATACATATTATTTTGCATTTGATTCCCAACTTAAGTTAATTCCCTAAGAAATTTAGGATATTAAAGAAGCTTTCCACCTAAGCCAGCTTAAACGAGGTATGCCCAAAGTTTATCTGCGGTTTAGCAAGGGCGAACAAATATTAATTTCACTTTTGACTGCACTTGACCCACTCTCTTTTTAACTCAAAGTGAAGTGCATCTTCGCACAGCATCGGCAACAGGCAACTAAAACAACAACATCGGGGCCCAGAGTAGTATGCAGATAAATCATATAATAAACAGAACACAGCAGGATATCACTTCGCTGGGTAGGATGGCGGGGCCTCAGCCTCAACAGACTTCAAGATTTGATTCGATGACGAGTTTTTTCCACTTGCAGGCAAAGAGATTTCGCGAGATTTTGCTGCTGAGTCACGGACGCTGAGGAAGGAGCTAAAACAAATTGAAAGCCGCCATAAAATTGCACAAGAAATCGATAAACTTAAGGCTGTAAAACAAATTAAATTATGCTCTTGAGGATTTAAAAACCGAAACCGAAAGGCAAAGTAAAAGTCTAGGCCATAAAGACTCATTTGAAATGCGTATTTAATTGAAATTTTGTTTTCTTTTTCTTTTCGCCGATTTGCCGTTGGGAAATCGCCTTTTATAATCCCAATGAATTTTCGCCCTGTGGGTTGTGCCCCCCTCCTTAACTCCAACTTTTGCCATTTACAATACCTAAATCTCCTGTTGGATATATCTCTTTTTTTTTCCTTACATAAGCCGAATGCAAGTTGCATTTGAATACAATTAGCAGTTTATGATTTTCACTTTTACAACATTTTCGGCATAAGGCATGAGGCATGAGGCAACTGCAACCCCACTCCTTCCCATCAAAAATCAGACATCGCAGTCCATCGATAAAGTGCAATGGCCGGCGGACAACAACACATGGTAATTTCGACTCGAACAACTCATTTTCGATTGCGAAACAAGTGGCAAAAGGGCAGGCATGGCCATCCAGAGAGTGGTAGACAAAACCCGAACTTAATAGGACAATTGATTGCTTTGGGAGTGTTACAAAAGCTGGGGGAAAAAACACCGAAATGCAACCAATTACAATCGGGAGGGCGGGGAAAACGGCAAATCCAAAATGATGTATGTGATGTATGAGTATGTGGAAACCTTTCTGATCGGACATGGGTTAAGTTGGCAAATCTTTTTTGTAATCTTGGGAAACATGAAAGGAAAATTGAGTATGGTTTTCAATCATTACATTTTTAAAATGGAACTTAAATAATTTTTAAATGCTGTCACCGAGTAATTAATATTATTTTTGTAGAAACTTTGAATTATTTCTATATTTTCTCAAAGAGTTATATGCTAAGTAATTAATATTATTTTTATACCCGTTACTCGTAGAGTAAAAGGGTATATTGTATTCGTGCAAAAGTATGTAACAGGGAGAAGGAAGCTTTTCCGACCCTATAAAGTATATATATTCTTGATCAGGATCACTAGCCGAGTCGAACTAGCCATGTCCGTCTGTCCGTCTGTCCGTCTGTCCGTCTGTCCGTCTGTCCGTCCGTATGAACGCTGAGATCTCGGAAACTATAAAAGCTAGAGGATTGGCATTTTGCATGCATATTCTTGGAGTTCCTACGCAGCGCAAGTTTATTTCAAAATGGCGCCACGCCCCCTCTAACGCCCTCAATCGCCCTACACCATTTTTTGAAAGGTGTCTGGCGCCTACACCATTAAAGATTTTGGAAAACTAAAAATGCAGTTTTATTGTGACTATCAATACCTATCGAAATGTAGAAGAAATTTTTCAAATCGGACCATTCGTTAAAAAGTTATGCCCGATCAAAGATTTTATATATCTATCTCCCTTGCACTCCCTTAGCTGAGTAACGGGTATCTGATAGTCGGGGCACCCGACTATAGCGTTCTCTCTTGTTTAATTTATTATTAATAATTTCATTATTTTCTCAAAAATAAATTTATAATGCTGCATTTAATATTAAGATGAAGCTCTTATAATTTTCATAGTAATTTATTTTATTTTTTAAGTTACTTTAAATTATTTTTTTCAAAGAGTTAAAACCATAATGTTGCTTTTACATCCCTCAACCTCTAAACCCGCATCGAAAAATGTAAAAAAGCCCCGCTCAAGTGCCAGAAAATTGTTTTAACCATCGGTCCGTCATCAACTTGACCCCAACACCTCATCAAGTCTGGAAGTATCACTTTAAAACGTTTTACAAATTACGACTTAATCGCGTGCCAGCCACAACAAACAAAAAGCACATGAAAACAGCGGGCAGAACAACTCCAAACACCGTCAAGTTCAAAGTAACAAACAGAAAACCACAAATGGAAGGGAAACTCTTTTCAGGCCTGGCCTGCGGATAAGATCATTTCAGTTCTCAGGTCTATTGATTTTTTTAAATTTCAAAAATGTAAAATATTATAGGGTTCACCATAAGCTTAGTACTTTTTTTGACTTTCGTATCAAAAATCCTGACCTTGGGTCTAAAATATTAATGGACCTGGCAGCTGAATGGTGACTTTGATTGCTTGATTTGATTTTAATAATTCTAATTGCTCTTGCGGATGCATTTCCTTCTCAGTCAGGCTCTTGGCATTGATTGATGAAACGTAGCTTTGACTTTGAAATTGGTTCTTGACGTCTCTCGTCGTTGGCGTGCCAAAAGCATCATGGTCAACTTAATACAGATCACAAAAAGTAAATGCAAACGGCAAACTTTATAAGAAAAAGAGAAAATACCCGACGACCATTTCACTTGTCCAAAAAAACAGAAGAGAAAAAAACGGACAAGTGTCAGGCGAAATTTCACACGACAGAAAATGGCAAACGGCAATCAAATCAGAACACCGCATGAATATGAATATTCGATTAAATGATGAATGCACTGCCGGCCAAACCACTGTACTTCTCCCCCACTTACAGTCAAACCCCTCGTCACGAACAAAGACGTGCCAAATGAATGAATGACGGACTGCTTAACTGAATGAGGTGGCAAAAAAAATACAGTGGGTTAATATGTTTTCGTTGTCAATTTAATGTTTTAAAAATCAACGACATTATAATCTTTTTTATGGAAATGGAAATATTTAACTTGTTTTTTTCTGAGACTCTAATCTTAACAATAGTATTAGGAATTTATATCCTCTATTAAATTCTTTATGACGTTCTGATCATGGTTATTATGGTTAGTCCCAAGATTTGTTAATATTCCATTTTTTTAAATCTGTAAATATAGATTATTTTGCATGAATGCTATATATAAATATTAATAATTATTTTTTTCTTTTTATATAAAAGTAATAAATATTTTAGTCCCATAAAAATAGTTCTTGACCCAGGGTATTTCCGCCAGTCGGCCGAGTGGGAGTCAAGTGGAAGTAAAGTGAAGTAGTGTAAACTGAAGAAGTGTAAGTAGCAGTAGCCACCGTCTTTCGGTTGCCTTTGGCTTCTCGGTGGAGCAGCTGTCGCAGCCGTTGGATTTTCGCTGGCTGACATACGCCAAAAAATGCAAAAAAAAAAACCGAAATCGTATTTTGCTATAATTTAATCAAAATTGGAATTGTGGCCTGTCCCCCCGTACACACATGAATATTCCGCTGGGGAGAGTGTTTTTCACCTCCCGGCCTTCCCCCCGCAACATTTGCATTCGTTTTCATTCGGCGATTCGCTTTTGACAGTGTAACGGCCGCAACCTGTCATAACAGCAAAAAAAGTAACGAAAAAATGGCAAAAAGACCAGGTTACAATTTATGTTTGATGGACATTCGTCGGATTGGCTGGGTGAAATTTTGATGGTGGCGACGACGTTGATGACGTCCACAGTTGGACATTGATGGCAATGAGTGCGCTCTTTAATTAGCTGCACACGAAAAATAAAACACCTGGGCTCAAAAAGGAAAACTTTTCGACTTTGGCCTGTCAACGCTTGAATGGGAAAACGGTGTTCGAAATGCATGGAATATGTTTTACAATCTGATCGCAGCTTGTAGATTAGCCACGGGCTCAACACTTTCAGCCAATCTGTCGACACTTGTCAGGGAGTCATAAGAAAAGGCCACACCCAGTCGAGCTTAGGCACTCATAAGTATTCATATTCCAAGCCTAGGCGCTCATAAGTATTCATATTCCACGCTCTAAACTCTAAACACCACCCCGAGCTTAGGTTCATGTTTTACATTACACATTTTATGGTCTATGTTTTTTTTGGGGGCAACGTTATTCTAATTTGATGTTTACAGATTTTCAATGGTTGATAATGGTGATAAAATTGATAATTGGACATGTTTTTAAAATATTCCAGGCGTGGTAGGGCCACTCGACAAATGTTCGATCAGATAAGTGACAGGAAAATAAACTGTGAATATCTAAAGAATTTTATAAGGTTTTTACAAAATTGCGCAGCCGCCCTGTTGTCAAATATCGACAAGAAGAATTAAATAAAAGGTCACTTCTTAAGAAAGCTTGATAAAACAGCGTTTAAAAAATATAATATAATTACTTAAGCTTAAATTTCCATCTTTTTAATAAGTTTCCATTCAAAATTATCGTAAAATTCCTAGAAATGGGTAGATAAAAGACAGACACATTCGTACCCCCTTATGCCACAACATTCTCTCCCACCATTAAGAACTATAAATATCCACAATATGCACATAAAAATTATTCACATAAACAAATAGAAATCTTTAGCATGCCTTATGGGCTGCATAGAATTAAAAACCGATGAGGGGAAAAATTTGAATGCACGTGTGTTAATCATAAATTTTAAACATGTTTCAAATGCAGTCGTCGGCGGTGGAAAGAAATGGACAGGAGGACAGCATGACAGATGGACAGAGGGACAGATGGAGAGACTGATGGACTGACGACTGGAAACGTTTCAGCGGTGGCGGCGTCCAAAAAAGCGAACGCAGCTATAATAAACGCATGAAAATATGCCTGAGGCGTGCGCCAAGCGATTTCACCTACAGATATACATGTACAAACATATCTCTGTGTACTCCGCAGAGGCGGCGCAAGGGGGTGTAATTTCGGGGAAAAGGGGGAAACGTCGACTTGTCACTTTTTTGCATAAACGCACCCAATTTTCGATGCGTATATGAGTGAGAGCGAACGAGACTTTGGTTTTGGTTGAGCCTTTGGTTTTGGCCACATGCCAGTGCGTAGTCAGTTTTTCGTGGAAGGGGGGGCGTTAAGAGCTTGCCGCGCCTCAGTTTCAGTCTATTAAAAGAGCTGCAAGCTGGGCTCGGTGGTTGTCAATTTTATTCCATTATTTCCCTTTCCCCCGAACTGTTTTTAAGGCCTTAATGCTGTTGTAATGGGCCAGCAAATTGCCATTGTGGCCGCTGTTATCCGAGGTCTTTGCGCCTGATCGTGTTGTGAATTGGCAATTCGATGTGTTTTCAGCCAGCTACAGTGGCAAATGTCACAGAACTCCGCTCAGCAAACGTGATGGATCAAATGGGGGGGGGGGAGGATGGGATAGAACAGGCCACGGGTGATTTCAATTTGTTTCGCGAATATTTTAAGTCTAAGATTCAACTAATTTGTGTGTCTTTTTCAGGCCAAAAATCTTTACCACCTAAAATTGAATCTTAGAGTAGGTATAATATATATATTTTGAATATTTCGCTATTTTTATACAGTTTTTTTGTCTTTTTTTTGTCTTCAGTTAATCACCTAATATCAGTAATACTACTAACTTTTTTATTATGCAGATTGAATTGATTTTTATTGTAATTATAAATAAAGTTTCGTATTTGTTGAGTAAAAATTATTCTGCTTGAAAATCTTCATGCACTTACCCCCTTCTTTTAACCAAACCACCTATAATTATAAAGCAATTATTTCAGTTCGCAAAAAATCAACCCTAGTAATGTCATTAAAAAAAAAAGGAAAAATCCCATCGCTCTGCCAGAGACAATGTGCATTTTCGCGTGCAACGGTTTTGCTCTTTTCCCATTGTGAAAATGAAAGTAATTGCAGGTAAGTTTTTCTTGCGATTGCATTTTTGTTGCCACAGACGGTGGACAAAACGATTTTCAACAAGTTTTGAGAGATTGCATTGGCCTGCACATTTCCACACTTCAAAAGTGAACGAAAGAAATTGAAATTAATTAAATACATAGGCAACACGAAAGCGGCTTTTCCCCTTTTCCCGTTTCCCCGTTTCCCACCTGCCACCTGCGAGTCACTCAATCAACTGTGACGCATCGTGCACAAAAATTGTTTGTCAACAAATTGGAGCGCGACCAAGCCCACAACAGCAAACAACAAACAACTAACAACAACTAAAAATGCAATTAAAAAATCGAAATGGAAAAACAATAAAATCACAAGAGAAATATGTGCTTAAAGCATAAACATGAACCGAGCTGAAAGACGCGACCAGATGGAGCAAAAAGCGAACAAAATATTTTACAACACTTTCGCTCGTTAGAAGCGGGCGGGTGCAGCCTCAGCCAACTTGGCTACAGTGCGGCACGAAAGTCTACTACTGGCTCTCGGATGCACTGAAAATAAATATTTAGTATAGGATTTTTGAGGAGGTATAAAGCAATGCGATAAGATAACTACTTAATGAATCAAGGAAATCTAAAACTAAATATTTATAATATTTATAAAATAAGTGGATTTTTTATGCAACTACGGTAAAAGTTCTATCTCATTTTATTACTATTATTATTATTGAATTTCGGTTTTTGTTTTAGATTTCTAAGTCAAACCGTTTTTGCTGCAGATTGAACCTCTATAAAAAAATGTGGTAAATTTATTAGTAGTGATAGAGTAATGATTAAGCAATAATCATAATTATTCTCCCCTAGAGAATAATCCCTAAGTTTTTTTTTCCAGTGTGGCTACCTGTCTCCTCTCTATGCACTCATTGCCGCTTTAATTGCCCGGTGAAAATGTGCAGCAACTGCAGCCGGCGCAACAAAATACTACAATACTAAGGCGCTTACCTGCGGCTCTACTCTAATTACCCCCAAAAGCTCTTGGGAGTCGATGCCTCTCCGATCATCTCTGATCCCTTTCTGAAAGACTTTTGAAAGATGCCGCCGCGCTGGGCGAGCAAGTGAAATTCAAGTGAAATTAATCAAATTTGCTTTGAGTTTAGTTTGGGACGTGGTGCGATTGCTTTCTTGGCTAGGGTTTAATTAGATTGCCGTCAACAAGTGAAATCTTTGATGTTTTACTCGACTTGCTCACAATTATATTTTTTTTAATAATTACTTGTAATTACTTACTGACTACCCGACTTAAAAATAAATAAATTTTAAACTTTAAGATAAATATTTGTATAAATTCGGTCTAGAAATATACATCCAATTAACACTTTATTGTTTCATTTTCAAGACTAAACTGATTTCTTCAAAATGTAAAATATTTTTTTATTTTTTCTTTTAATTAAGAATTTATTGGACAAGCCTCTTTTCTAAACTTATCGATTTATTTGTCATTGTAAAATCAAATGTATTTTTTATTTCCATTTTCATTTCTTCCTAAATAATCAAAAAGCATAACTACTGTTAACCAAATAAATTTTTAGCAATAACAATTCATCAAATTTACGCCCATTCAATGCCGCAATTCGCTGGCTGGCGATGGCGAGGCCTTTCTTCTGCCGTCGGAAACTCAATTTCAATTTGCCGCCAACTCCCTCCGCGGCCAATTGACAGCTTCTTGGGCCAGCACCTTGGCGAAACTCGGGTCAATTGGCTGCCATAAATCTTCATAGAACATTGTTGACTGCCGGCGACAGTGCGAAATAAAAATACGAATTTCATTACAATTTTTTTCCCCTCCTTCGCTTGCTATTTCAAATTATAGAAATGAAATAAATCAAAATCTCGTTAACTCGCTGCGACGTTCGAATTTGTTTCAGGTTAAAGTCAGTGAGAAAAAGGAATCGGGAATCTATTCTAATTAAATAGGTTCGCTCGAATGGAATCGCATGGCTGCAGTGGAGGGAGGGAGGAGTTCAGTCGGTCGTTCTGATTAATGCCGTCGAGCAAGATAATGACAAGACAACACCCAGAAAACCCACCCAATGGCTGGGGATGTATGCGAATCCGAATCTCGATCATCTGCTCAGTCGTGTGTGCAACAACAGGTTGCAGTCTGTGTGGCTGTGCGGCATGCAACCGATGATTAAAACGGGGCAAGCTCGAAACTCTTAATTCTTGGCCATTTTCACTGAAATTGTAAAATATAATTTCCAAGGAAATTCTTTCTTTTCATCTGACTATCTGACTGGCAATTACTACGTTTCTCTTGTTAATTTTGTTTTCTTTTTGCACTCAACTATATAGTTTTTGTTGCTTTCATTATGATACTTTTTTCCATGCTGGCGCTTTTCATGCGCGACTTCATTTAACTGTGCTTTGCATGATTATTGCTCCAGTTATCAGCTCAGCGACATGAACAACAGCTTCTGGGACGGCGGCCAGGTAAAATTATGTTGAACAAACTGCAGCATGCTACAAATATGGCCAATGGATTGCCTGGGCTCAGCTGAACAGAGAAATGAAGGTGCAGCTAGGCAGATCGCTTCGGGCTTTTTCGAGCAGAAGATATTTTTGCATTCGCGTCTTAGAAGCATGTAAAAAATCACAAACACCAGCTCGTGTGGGCAAAATGTACTGGCCACTTTTTATATGTGGGATATATTTTATATGAAAATACATAACTTTTAAAATCAACATAAAAATGTTTTTAAAATACCCGAACTTCGGAATTGATGGTTATATCTTAATCATACAAATATAATTAATTTTTACAATATTTATAGGTATTAGTAATAAATAGTTTTCGTATATTTCCGATTTATTTACATTGATCTAAAAAATATTTCGTATTATAAAATATTTGTATTTTATATATCTAAGCTTTATGTTAAATTCCAAAATAAATTTGTATGGCAAATTTTTAGGACTTTACGAAAGTATGAGCTAAATTCCACATTCGTTTTACGCTTAACTGTTTTCCAATCATAAACAAATAAATGGTAATAATTAATTTATATTTTCGATTTTAAATATTAGGTTTCTTAACAAATTTAGTAATGGTAATTTAGTAATAGTAATTTAGAAAACCCCTATAAGTTTATTTATAAAAACCCGCTGTTGAAAAAGTTGAATCAATCTTGCGCTGACTTTCCCGGTTCCTTAGTCATTTATTTAAGAAATATTTTCAGGCTGACTTCCACACCCAACTGCAATCAAAATCGCAGACGTCCGAGCACTTAATTAAATTTACATTGCTGCAAACGTACTTCGGTGCAAGTTGTGCGCCTGGCAGTTGTGTGTGGCTAACTCTAAAAGGGGGAACCATTTGTGATTTTACATTTCAGATTTTTTCCGCCCGGCCATTTGAGGGAAACTCGCTCGCGCTCACCTGCTGCTCGTTATCTTCAGTATTTATGTCATCGTTAAATTTGGCTTCCAGCTGCTTTTACCTGGACTCGAAAACAAGTGCACACGAGGCGTTCTGGTGCAGCTTTTGCTGCTCGTGTCGCTGGCAAAAGGTGTGGCACAAAATATTTAAACACGGCATAAAAATTAAAAACTAGTCTAATCACAGGCCCGAGCTGAAGGCTTCAGCCGAGATCATTTACCGTAGGCCGGGTGATCTGAAATTTAAAGGAAGAGATAAATTAAAAGTTAATGGCGATTTGGGGCCATGAAAAGGATCCGCAGAGAAAAGAGTTCGTCAGAGAAAGGATGAAAGTCGCACTCAGAGGTTTTTGTGATTTTTATGCAATGATTTACTTGCGACCATAGATCTTGACACGTCTTTAATCGTTTTGAGAAACGAACGATTTGCATTCACCGATTAAATTTTATCGATTTGAAGTGGCTTGAGTGAATTTCAAATATTTCAGAGAAAGCTAAGGGGCTGAATTTAAATTTTTAGCTATATGTTTAAATAACAAACAGAGGATTTAAAGGATTAAAAATTATTTAATTTTTGTATTACATTTTTTATTAATTTTTGGAAATTAAATTTTGTTTAATAATTATTTAACTCAAATTAATTCTAATTATTTTTCAGGACTTTTTCAATTAAACCCACTTCTCACGTCAGCGAAAAATCCGCAAAAAAAAGTGTGGAAAATGGACCATGTGCCATTTATGGAGGGGCCATGGAAATCCGATTTGCGATTAAGACTTCAAATGAACACTAATCCCTAGGAGACCCCGAAGAGCTTCAGCCAGCGCGATAGCAAACTCTCAAACTATCACAACGGCAACAGGTGTAAATGATTCGTCGTTCCCCCGCCTCACCTGACCAGTGCGTTCTGAACAATTTCAAGTGCTACTTCTCCCCCCAGAAACTGGTTGCCTTCGCCGAGTCTCAGTACGTCGTATTAAGTTTAATTTGCATGGCGAACTAAAACTGAAGAGAAAAAAAGACGGAAAAAATGGAAATACTTTTAAAAGACCCCCGGGCGCCAGGCGACTTGACACATTTCTGCGGGCCATGAGAATGAACTTTTTGCGATGCAAAATGCTTTTCCAATAGTTGACCCAATTGGCGGAGAGACAAAAGGGGCGGCGGAAAGGGCGACCCAACGATTGACATCAATCACTGCACTATGAGACATTATTCTTAACGTCATCCTCCTTTTTCTGCCTCTTAGCCGGGTCAATTAGAAATGACTTGGCAGCTTTTCGGGTAAAAGTACCAAGTGCAAGTTGCAGTCCGAACCCTGCCCCTGCCCCTCCACCACCACCTCCGCCCATTCGATGGCAAAGAAAATCCGCAGCTAAACGACAATCGATTAAGGTCAGCCTTCGTTGGGCCTGGAAAGTTGCCCCTGCCCCCATTGCAACGCCCTGCAAGTGGCGCCCATGGTGGAAAAACTCAGCTGGTAGCCCAAGCGTAGCTCTGAAATATTTCACACAGGGAAAACTAGATCAGAGATCAAGCCGTCTGTCTGGCGGCTAATTTTGTACCTTTATAAGATTTATTTTTGGATTTTCTATCCGTAAATATTTTAATTATAATGATATTATATATGGATAATATTATTGTTATTATTTCTATAAACGATTGAATACAATCTACAATTTATAAAATATATTTATAGTTAAAATCATTTCTAATACTTCTTCAGACAATAAATTGTTTCTTCGGTTTCTATAAATAATGTGAATATCCCTTTGTGCATATGGTATGCTAATATCTTGATATTATCGTCATTATAAATCTGTTACTATTTGAAATATACTTTTACAATACTTAGAGTAAAAACCTTTTCATAATCTCCTTGGGAAAATAAAAACATATATTTTCTTTCGGTTTCTTGATATCTCTTAACAATTCTTCCTCTGCATAATGGCGATCATGCTCGAGTTCAGTGGGCCAAGTCAAGGAGTAGCCGAGAAGGCATGGTCAAGTGGCTGCGATTTGCATGACCAGTCGAAGCCGATTCCGATGGGTGTGCGTGCCGATCCCCGAATCCAATGTAGTTGATCCCGAGAAGAGGAAGACCGAAACTGGAACACTCCAATGTGCCACAGCAATTGCAATTACTGCCGCAGAGCAGTTCCAACTTCTCAGTTTCCCAGTCATGCAAGCGATTTTTCCGGTGGGTATCAAGTGCACCAGAGGATCGGAGGGAAATGGATTTTCCTTCGGTTGGGTAGCGCCGTCTGTGACTCCCATCGCTGGTTATAGTACGCAGTACATGTAGTAGCTGTGGCACAGTGAACCATTTGATCATTTGACCATGGAATTTACATACAGCCCATGGCTGTGAGCACAGTTTGCGGTTTTTACCATGATTTCCTCAGAGGAAAACTGAAATTTGTAATTGCTTGGGAACGATATTTAAAAACTGGTTCTTTAAATAAGCAAGGTGGCCAATTAAAAAAGATAGTAGTGGTCTTTGTCCTTTTCCATGTTGCTGCTCTTTCAAAAAACAGGAAACAGGAAGTACAAAACCAAGACGGCCATGCGTTTGGGAAGATGGTTCTGCAAAAGCCGAATTTAAACTCCCCTCCTCGAATTTACAACCTTTAAACACGATTAACACATTGAAGTCCGGCGCCAATTATCGATTGATGATTATTTATCGATTTCCATGAAATTGCAACGTGCACCATCTAGCGGATTACTTCGAAAGCTTTTAGCTGGCGACATCTTTTGGCCACCAACCTAGTTCAGCTTTTCCAAACGTTGCCTACTTTTGGGGATTTAAAATATATGTAGCAGCGCCATCTATCGGCTCACGTTTAACGAATTGATTTGTGGCTTGCGAAGCCGCCATCTATGAGAATATCTTAGCACTATTTTAATGTGGGCGCCACACACTTTTGTTGTTTGTGGGCGTTGGAGTGGGCGTGGCAGTTATAAGCTATAGTGGTCAGATTCGGCCTATATATGTACTACCTGCAATAGGAAGAAGACTTTTGGGATAGTTTCATCCCAATACATTGAAGCGGAGAGACTAGTTTTTACCTGTAACATATTTTCCAACTACATTGTAATACATTTTAAAATAAAGAAATAACAAGTGATTTTTATTTTAATTTGATTTTATTAACCAATAAAAAAAAAATTAATAATAATAAAGGCAAATAGAAGCTAGTCATGCGGAACGAAATATTGATTAATATTATCTAATGGTTTACTACATTTATTTTGAAGTTTACATAAGAGTGTAGCTTGATTTCAATACATTTTTTGTTGTATTACCTATAATAATATTTGTGACAAATTCCATTGGATATACAGAATTCCCAAGAGAAGATTGGGTATATTTTACACAATTTCCATTCGTTTTGTGCATCTTCGGAATCTTTGTAAAACTAGTGATTTTCGACGAGTTTTCACCTAAAATGATTTTGTTAGACAAAAGTTTATATAAGCTATGTATTTAAAAAAATGTTTGCATTTTTAATAAAATGATTTTTGTATTCTATAATAAAAGCAATAACCTTTAACCAATAAATCTAGAAGAAGGTTTTACATGTATAGTATTTACATATAGTATATACATATAGTTTTTACATATAGTATTTACATGTATAGTAAGGATTGATTTCTAAAGAACCACTACGATTATCTCAAGCTACAGCCACCCCCAAAAAACAAGTATATTAAAATAGGTTAATTTATAAGGACCAACCCGAAGAAGTAGAAATACTTAAGAATGTTTGCAGGTGCGTACTTATCAAACACGCCCCCATTTGCTGAGCCAAGTGAGGCGAATAATTCATGTCAATATCAAAACTCATTTACCTGCGGTTGCCTCAGCCTCACAGTCTCAGAGTCTCAGAGTTTCAGTCATCAAAAAGCTTGTGAGGCAAAAACCAACTAAGAAGTAGATCAAACGAGGCCATGGAGGTGGAATTCCAGGTGGGGTGGAATGGGGATGGGGCATGTGGAAGTGTATGGTGCGATTCTAAGGCCAATTGAGGAAAATGCGTTCAACCGGAATGCCGCTTATAAGCCATCGTTGACAACTCAGAGCCTGGCGACCGGAGGAACGAATGTTTCAAAATCTCGATTTGAAATATGGAAAAGTTTCTCGTCTCAGTCGCAACTTCCACTTCCCACAGATAGGCAATTTTAATTACTTTGCCCCTTCCCCCTCCCATCCATCCGACACATTCATTCATTTCCACTTGTTGCCCATCAGTTAAAAGTCAAAAGAGGAAACTCTCCAAATGGTAATTCCATTTCCATTTCGGACATTTCACGCTTGAAAGGATTTTCCACCGCGATGTCTATCGTCCTGTGGCCATTACAACTTATTGCCACTACTACTGTGGCTACTTTTAATACACCAAATTAACTTTTTCGTGGCGTTTTCCTGGGGCAACGTCCTTTGCTTCGCCCCCCTTCACCCCACTTACCCCCCTCGAAAAGCAAGGACGCGTTTATCTGTCGGTTATCTCGCCTTTTGTTGATTAATAGCTTTGCGGTAATTAATTTGGCATGAATAGAACGAGATGGATTGGTATGGAAATGAACTTCAATGGCGAAATGGGGCTTATGGATGTGAGTGTTTCATTGAAAAAGAGTTGGAGTCCGTTTAGATCTAATGAGATATGATTTACTGTGTGTTAATTAATTGTTGTCTGATTTGGGGACATATTTTATGAGAATTATGCATACTTAGGAGTGATTTAGTTGGAAAGGGAATTTAATATGCAATGATAAGAGGCCTTTCAAAATGATTTTGACTTTATTATAAGGCTGAAAAATAAAATTCTTTAAATTATATCGAAAATATTTTTAAACTATTTATTATTATTTTAAAGAATTTAAGACCATAAAATAAATGAATAGTGAAAGTTAAATTTGTTTATCCTGAAAATGATTTTAATACACTGCCTTGATAATCCATTTAAAATAACCTTGACTTAATTCTAAGGTTAAGAAAACTAATGCATCTTTATTTATTTAGAAGAATATTAGTACATCTAATTATGTGACTTATTTGTTCCAATTATCTTATCCCCAGTTATTTTGAATAATAAATGAAGAGTGCAAGATAATATTGGTTCCCGTGGAATAGATTTAACCGGCAGTTTCTGAGTCCTCGCATTACCTGCAAACTTTTCTCATTATATCTGCACTGGCACAGCGACAAACGGGGGAACTTTTCAGGCCACCCACAGCTTCAGGTTTTACCAATGACTTCCGTCATCACCGACACACTCAAAGTGTAAATTTGCATTTGCTTCTAATTACGAGCGGGAACAAGAAATTGCCCAGAACTGGGAACTTAGAGACCTGAGAACCTGAGGAGGCCCGCATTCGCAGTACTCGCAGTATTCGCAGCATCCCAGCATCTTGGCAACTCGGAAACTTGGCATCTGCAAATGGAGGAGCACTTGCGGCAATTGCAATTTAGAATTTTCAATTATATTTATATTTTTTATGGGGTTTAAGGGTAGTAGATGGTGGCAAACGCCCGCACACACACACACACACTCGCACACGGAAGCGCAGTGGAAAACTACAAATCAAGTGCCACGCACGCAAATTTCCTTTAATTAAAACCAAACTTTTAAGAGCCCCTCGTCTGCATCTTCTTCACGTTCTCCGTTCCCCGTTCCTCGGCCGCAGATGCATCTTCACTTGGTTTACCCATACCCAAACCCAACTGCACAAACTACTCGTTCTCAACTTAAGCGAAACCAAGGCGACATAATCTTCGAGTGAGGCCCAAAGTGCGGGCCGCTTTTGTTGGTCGCCGGGCGAAGGGATTAGAGGCCAAAGTTTGCTCAGGTGAAGAAATACAATTAGGGACTTAGACAAGGACAGCGAGGCCTACAAGGGTTTACTGATGGAGTGAAGGAAATCTTCTTAAAAAACTAAATAATTACCGCTTTTAGTAAGATTGAATATTGTACGAATATAATTCTTTTCTGTGAATTTCGTTTTTTATTATATTCCCCTTAAATAATATTTTACAAATAATAAATAAGAAAAATAATGAATTACAAAAATACCAATAAATACATATACATTTTATATATTTAAATGCAATATATTTCAATAATTTAGGTATGGTATTAGGTATTCATTTATTTATCCAGCAAACACCAAAATCAAGGAAGCATTGTCTAAGAAACACCTCCTTGATTAGGATTATGAAAACCAAGTCGAAGCCTTCAAAAATCTCTTCGAAGCTTGGTTTTGAAACAGCTCCCGCACAAAAACATCCATCAAAAAGTAAAATTCAGTTTTCCCCGCAGTTCTGCCGGAAGAGCACTTAGTAAAAAAAAACGCATGGAAGGAAAAAGGTGGGAAGCCAACTTCGCCGCCCAAAAGAAGCGAAGCGAGTGCCGTGGAAAACTTTCCTAACCCATATTAAAACATATTTGCGCAAAAATATGCAGATGCCCGGAGAGTGCAGGGAAGTTTCCACTTCCACGCATATAGACGCCATATCTATATATAGGCAGGTGGCGGTGCTGCGTCGGCAGTCAATTGCTCATTGACTTGGCTCAAAAATTGTTGAGTGTCGAGTCGCAAGTCCTAAGCTCCTGCTAACATGTGGCCAAAAGTTGCCAGCACCTCAGATACGGAAGATGCAGAAGATGCGGAAGAAGAGCCGACATCTTCCTCTTCGGAATACCATTTCTTTCGGGTTTAGTTTCTAGTTAAGTTTACGTGAGCGTGGATTTCAAGCTGTGCGCGCACATAAGTTTGCGGCTTAAGCATGTGAAATTCATATGGAAGGAAAAGGAACCCGCACCCGCCGCCCACATGTCCCCCCGAATTTCACATAAACTACTGACAGGGCTAATGCATTGCCAGCCAGCCAAAATAACCTTAGACACTGCGTCGACGGGGGGCTGAGAGAGTCAAACGAAGTTACTGGCGAAAAAAGTTTAAAATTAAACGTAGTTGGATCCATGAAAACGCTGCCAAAAAATACGAAGGGTCTTAAGAAAATCTTAATTTACTTATTAAGTTTGTCAAAGCTAAGAAAGCATTTGCTTAGATGAAAATTAAATTATAATAATAAAAATTATATGGAATTCTCCTTTTATAATTAATAAGTGTTACAACTTGATTGATAAAATGTAAAACTCTAAGAAATATTTCTGCAAAACAAAATAATATGTTTTAAAAATTTCTAATTTAGAATATACTGTTTAAAAAAAAATATTATACCTTTTTCCACACTTATTGATTTTTAACCACTAAAATTAAAACTATTTCAATATTTTAAAATTAATTTATCCCCTTAACTTTGACTTTTAATTATATTTGTATTTTGTATTGTATTTAACGCCATTTAAATATTAAATAAAATATATAATGAATTACTTAACTCATAAAAAAAGTCTAGTTACCCCTTTTTGTGACGCAAATATTCGATTACAAGTTCAACTTGATTAAAGTTTAAAAGGGCAAGGAATTCCTCAAAAATTTCGGTGCTGCGAGCAAAAGACTAATTATGTTTATGCAAAGTGTTTTTCGGTCTTTGAACCATAATGGAATATAATTTGAGCAAAATTATTGAAAATTGACGTTAATTGAAATGAATTTGAACAAATTTGAGTGCACGGCGTTCGGGGGTGTCGTGTTGCTCCGCCATCAAAGGAGTCAAAGAGCGTTGAGTGTCGACTGTTGCAACTTTGACACGCGACGAAGAGTGTGGCTTCTGCAGCCCAGCAATTTTCCCCGGTTCTCTAGGCCTGCCGAAAAGGGTTCATTAGACATTTTACCAAAATTACTGCACATTTCCAGCAGCGACTTCTCTATGATTAGGCTTGCAGAAGTGGATTATTTGCAGTAGCGGGTTCCCTTTTGATTTAAGTTAGCCAGCTTAAGTGAAACTACAACTTCAAGCGGATAAAGTCGCCAAGTAAACAGCTTACTTACTGGGGAAACGGAGCTCGTGCCCGACTAAACACAAATTCAATGAAAATAAAAATAAATTAGCCGCTCTAAATGAGCCAAATAAATTCATTTAGGGCTTTATGCGCTCCACTGAAGTATGCCAAAAAGACACCGTCATCCACGTCACCCTCTTTTCTGGGATGGCAGGGTTAAGAGCCAAGTTAAAGGCAACACGTATTGCCAAACTCGATTGCCCCTGGCGCCGCTTGCCAAATGCAATTTCACTTTGCCCTCGTCGAGGTGGGGAAAAAATTCCAGGGTCTTTCTTCGGGGTCCCCAAGTATTCCCTGCTGCAGGTGATTCCCCTTCGCAGCACTTATCCATTGAGTGAGCTCCGTTTGCTCCGTTTGGACAACTCTTGAAATCAACGCCGAAAGAAATAACAAAACGACAACAAGTTTCTTTTGATTATGCCAGTGTTTATCTTTAAAAAAGTAACCGAACGCTTTTCGTTTGAATTCATTTGCATATGCTTTTGGCCCTAATTTGAAATCATGAAGTCAAACCCAATATCTAGTTCAATGTGGTTAAAAAATGTATAAAATAAGGCTGCTTACATAACTTATGAATTAGTAAACAATTGTTTTTAAGGAAGCAATGTGTCTTGAGAACCAACCAACAAATGCGTCAATAATCGCAAATGGGGAATTCTAAATCAAAAGCAGTAGATTGAGTTACACTTATGGATTATGCGAAACGTGCCCCTTCAAACCGAACAGCTTAGTCATAAATTCAAAAAAATCCTATTTAAATATAAATTAGCAAACTATTAAAATTCAAATCAAATAACACGCACCTGGCGCCTGTTCACCCAAAGAAAAAAAAATAATAAAGAAACCAAAAAACCGGCCAATAACCAAAACAAATTCAAAAACCGGATCAAAAGAGAAACGCTGGTCAGCTGTGAGGAAAGCCCCTCCGTCTGGTTCAGTGTCTGGGGACAAGTTTTGTTTCCTATGCGGGTAAAGAACCTCCCAAATTCAAACATTAGATGACTATGGAAAAAATCGTATAAATAGAGAAAGACTCGACAGAAAGGGCATCAGTTTCCAGTGCAACTTCGCAGCGTCCTCATCTACTTGGGATATTTCAACAGATCGAATTTAATTTTCAACACAACATGAAGTTCTTGGTGAGTTATGCTTTCTGTGGATACAAGCTTGCAGGAATTAAGGATTATTTGTTTTTAATTCCAATTCAGGTGATCGTTTTCGTGGCCCTCATTGCCTTTGCCTCCGCCTTGCCTCAATTTGGATTCGGAGGATTCGGTGGTCAGCAGCAGCAACAACAAGAAGGATTCGGTGGAGGATTCGGAGGCGGTTTCGGACAACAGCAGCAGCAGCAAGAAAGTTTCGGTGGAGGATTCGGAGGATTCGGAGGATTCGAGCAACAGCAGCAGCAGCAGCAAGGAGGCTTCTTCTAAAGCAGTTCCATTATGCAATAGAAAATTAAAAACAAAAAAATAATTTAAATTAATAAAATAGTAGTAAATAAAACCAAAACTGTGCTTTTGAATTTTTTAAAAGAGTTTCAAATGAAAGATTTGAAGGATATGAAAGGGAAGGATTTCTTTCTATGATGCTTTTTATTTGGATGCTGTCATGGCTTTAATAATAATTTTTAAATATATATTCGTTGTTATAAATAACTTTTAAGGTTTGATATTAAAGGTATTCATCCAACAAATTATCACCTTTTACTAAAAAAAATTATTCTAATTAGCTTGATGCCGCAAAACCAGTTCCAGATGCTGTAAATATTCCTAAGAATGAAGTGGCTATTCCAAAATCACTTTGGAGGTTAATGGAATAATAAGTTTATCGTCACTTTGCGGAAGTATTCAGAAGCAATAACAATAAGCTAAACAATTATTATAATTTCCGAGCAATTGTGCAAATACTTAAAGGTAAAAACAGAGGAATCCAATGGCTCGTGCAAAATTGTGAAATAGCGAGATATTCTGACAATAATATTTCAACTAATTTGATTAGCGAAGAGCATACGCCAGAAAGAGCTGATTGAAAACCTGTATTTTTAGTGGGCCCGTCAGCTCCAGATACTTGAAATTTTTCATCAACCGAAAAAATCCCCTTTGCATCTACGATCGGCGCAAAAGGGAAGTCCGAGCTGCGATCGGACCGTGTCCAACCAGTTTGGAGTGGCTGTGAGCCAAACAGAAAATCAAATAAATACACACGGCCGGCAGCCAAAAGTCAAACAGTTGATTTTAGCATTTCGGCCAAATAAGATTACTGAGTGGAGGAGTAAAAAATAAAAACCGAACATTCAAAATGAAATTCCTGGTGAGTACTGCTTTAAATATGCGAATATCTAACTAAGAAATATAAGAATTGTTTCGGCATTGAGACTCTTGTTTTGTAAATAAATAAATTCCAAATTTTATACTAATCTTGTTCTGAAAATTTTAGTTGACATTTTATTAATTTAAATAAAATAATTTACATTTTCGAACAGATAATCGTATTTGTGGCTCTTCTCGCCTTTGCATCGGCTCAATTTGGTCGTGGTCCTTTCGGTGAATTAATTCGGGATTTTGAGCGATTCGAAGGAGGCCAACAACAGCAGCAGCAGCAGCAAAGCGGCTTCGGAGGAGGTCAACAGCAGCAGCAACAGGAGGAGGGGGTCATCCTCAGAGGTCCTTTCGGCGGCGGCGTCGAGTTCTTCCAGGAGCAGCAACAACAGCAGCAAGGTGGCGGCGGTCAGCAGCAACAGCAGCAGCAGGAAAATCTGTTCAATTTCTTTGGTTAAGCCTTCTACATAAGGTAAACTAACCATAGACCTACCACCATCTATACAACTCAAAAAGTAGCCATCGTATAAAGCCATGATCCAAAAGATAAACATTACAAAATAAATTAAGAAAAAATATAACAAAATAAAAATAAATATTTTATTTTAATGGGGTACTTCCAGCACAAATGAAATGTAATATTTTACCAGTAAAACTAGGCCTAATAAGGTTATAGGATTACTTTAGATTTCTTAATCTTCAACGCTTGCCCAAATAAAATTAAATCAAATCAAATAAAAGCAATTTATTTACGGGGCCAAGGAGCAGACAATTTGCCTCCTATTTGGATGTGAATTTCGCAATGGCTTCGTGTTCTGTGTCAAAATCGCGATGATGGCCATGGCCAATTGTTATGGCCAAAGTTTTAAGCCAAAAATCGCAAAACTCTAATGAGTGCTATCGTTGAAATCAGAGGAGGCAAAGGAAAGGACGGGGTGGGATATTTGGTTGCTTTATCCGAAAGCACCGAAACACCATCAAAGTCATTAAGCGGAAAACCCTTTTGGCTTCTTTTCCACGCATTTTCATTTCGCCCTGTAATGACTTCATCCCAGCGTTCAGAGTCTTTGGGGTTTTCTGGTTCTGGTTTTGTTATTGGAGACAATTTCGAAGCCATCCTGTTGTTGGCAACGTCTGACAAAACAACGGAGGGCCACCCACCACCTATCGCCCACCGAAGAAAGCCAAGAGCACCAACACTCGTAACTACAAAACAACTTTTTAATTGCAATTAAATACGTAACAAGTTTTTAGTTGTAAGTGCGACGAGAACACACAGAGAACTTGGCCGTGGTAGTAGTGCCCATTGGTGCCGGAATATTGTTGTTGCGGGTTACCCTTATCTATCCCCAGCTATCTGCGGAATATATATAAAGATATATATATGAAATTGCCATTGCAGTGTTTGCTTCACTCTCGCTCTGTGTGTATTGCAAAATTGAGTTGTGCGCTTTGGGGTTTTAATTGTTAATTGTTGGCTCAGCGGGCAGCGCTTTTGACGTCGTTGATGACAGTCGTCTATGGGCTCCAGAACGATGGAGATGGGGATTGGGATTGGGTCGTAAGAAAAGCGCGCTTTGGGGATTATATTGGAGACGCTGGCAAGTGGAAAGTGGAGAGAGCACACACTCACTCGGCAAGTGGGCGGAAGAAAAGGATGTTGTGGATTAGGGAATTAAATGGAAACCCCTAATGACTTTCGGGTTAAGCGGGGAAAGCACATTTTGCGGGAACTTTTAATCAAATCATCAAGTTCATCGAGGCACATGTATCCAATCATTACCGAAACGCCTTTATTTTGAAACGATTGAGGGGGAAGGGGAGTATTCATTCATTTATAATTTATTCTGAAATTAGTCAATAAGAACAAATACTTATCAATATAACCTAAGTGATAAAATTTACAATTTTTTATTCTAAGCTTAGTTGATAAAAATAAAAATAATTTTAATTTTAGTTTTAACTTAAGGTTAGTATAACCTAGGATTAAAACAATCTTTGGTTAGTATAACCTAAGGTTAAATATTTCAAATTTGTTAGATAAACGTTAATCTCTGTGTTATCATGGGAAGTAAAGTGCATTGCATATTAGCATTTCCCAAGCAATACCAATGTTTGGATTGCGTTGATATGCCATTTAATTTGAATGCAAATTAAAATATGATGGGACCACTGATGTTGTCGCTTAACCACTTACCCTTGGCCATCTAATGGATCTTTATGCACAGCCACTTGCCCGGCGGTTAAGTAATTCGCCGGGCCAAAGCTGTCTTAGTAACCTCTAAGTGTCTGTTTTTCCTTACCTGTGCCGGGATTCCTTTTTTTGCCTTGGCTCACTAATTTGGCCGCAATTTACATAAAGGACGCGCATCCCCAAATGTTGTTAGCCATGGTAATTTTCCGTTTCTTCATCGTTTTTTGTTGTGTATATATTTTTGAAGCACCCACCAAAAAAAAAGAGAGCGTAATTTCTTTTACCATTCAACTTGATTAAATTAGAGTATAGGCGAACGAGGCACTGGGCGACTGAGTACTAATGAGAGGCAGCTGCAGTTTAGTGCCGGGTCCGAGAATAATATTATCCAGCCTCCCAGTCCGCCGTCTCCACTGCTCTGCATCTCCGAATAGTGACAGATGTATGACTTGGCATTTATAGTTTTGAGTCGCAATTTTCGGTGATTTATTTATGCATGAAATGCAAACAAAATCTGAATAATTACCAACAAAAGCTAACTGAACTGACAGTTAGACAGACAGGCCAAACAAAGCAAGAAATGCGATACGAGCCGAAGAGGCAGACCCTGCACATCCAAATACAGTCAGTAGGGATGGACAGGAGTACAGGCAGCGACTCTTGAGCTGTCAGAGGGCCCATCAGTGTGGGAATATGGAATATTATAATGTTTGCAATCTGCAAAATGCTGTTCAACCCCTATGAATATGACAAGAAAGCGGCTCAAGAGTGACGGAAGCTGCCGGTCCTTGTTTTGGCCATTAAAACAAGTCATGATAACAAAGCAAAGAAATTAGGATTGATTTTTTGCTGAAAAATAGATCGAGCTTTATTTGTCGAAGAGGAATACTTAATAAAAATTCTAAATAATTAAAATTAGTTATATATAAAAAATGTCTGCACAATTAATAATTCAAATGTGCTAAAATTGGGTTTTCCATTAAAATAAATTACAGTCATAAGAAAGTTTTTAGATCACATATTCATTACATTTTTTTTATAGCCAAATCATGTTAAAAAAAGTGAATCCAACATCTTAACTACAATCTAAGGTATTATTATTACTGTTTAAATCAAATTAAATAAAACTAATATCACCTTTAACTGATTTATAACAACTTGAGTGCGTGGCATGAATAAGAGCTCACTTCATTTCCGGCCAAAGATCATTGTGTTGAACTAGTGGCCGCCGGCAATCTAATAACAAAGTTTTGGGCACTTGAACACTTTGGCCTTTTGGCTTCAACTGGATCTGGCCACGCCCAGTTTGGGGACCGAACGGTCCTTGGAAGGGGGAGAGGTGGGTATCCCTATTATAACGCCGACTCTCTATGCCTTTGCAGTGCAGCAGTAAAAATGACTGCACACAGCTGTGCTTCATGGCTGCTGTGAAGCTGGCATTCGGAATCTGGAGGAGGCTGACGCTACTGCGGCAGTAAGATTTTATTAGCGGTGGTATTAGCAGCGACAGCAAGCCAGAAAGGAGGGATCCCCACCACTCCCCACCCCCAGTGGACAGCCCCTACAGTGGTTGGCGTTGCATATTAATGCAGGCATAAAAATATTTACAACTTTTTTATGCAGCAAACATTTTTCGCTGCCACTGCCACTGCCGGCGGCCGTTTTGTTCTTGGCAAATTTAATATAATTTCTGGTCGTTTAATGAGGGGCCATTCAAAAGTGTTCGCCGAGTAGCCGGCGGGCACAACAAGTGTGCCGGCCATTATGAGTGACCCCTCAGTACGGGGTCGTAAAAATTGCTTAACAACATTATGCAAAGTTAAGAGAGATGCGGATGCGGCCATAAAAGCCCAAGATCCTGCAGCACTTGAACTCCCCATCGGGCCCACTGTGCCGGGCATTGTGAGCAGTGAGCAGTGAACAGTGGAATCCTCCGGTTTTTGTCTTTCGCTTAATCCCTGCGCCGGCTCGCAAATTCCAATGCTGGTTTCTGTCATCCCCAAAAGTTACTCGCCATCCCCTGCCCCCCTCCCCTCTGAATAAAAAGGGTGCGGGTGTCCTGGCCCATAACCGAAAGGATTATACAAATAAAAATAAAGGGGCGGGGAAAAAAAACGAAGAGGCCCTGGGTGGGTGAGGTGTTATAAATTTGAGACAGCAGGTGAAAACAATTTGGTGCATAAAGTTTTCGCTTAGCAGCTCAGCGCGTTGGCGACCCAAGGACCTCGTGGCCAGGATATGGCTCTGACTTCTGTTTTGTGGCCCAATGCGGTTTGACACAAAACAGAGAGAACAAAAAGAGGCCAAGATGGGAAAAAGAAAATCACAAAAAAAAACCACCTAAATCGAGGAAATAAAACAAGCAGAAGAAGCCCAACAAAAAAGAATTACTTGACTTGGCAGGCATATTTTTGCACTCGGAGAGCTACGATTGTTAAAAAGGATATAAATGGCACAAAAAGGATAGGACTGACAAACAAACAGCAGAGATTGGTTCGAGGTGATCAGAATACGTAAGTCTTAAAGGGCGATTTTATACAAGTTTTTAAATTAAAAAGGTTTTAAATATTTTTTAAAAATTTAAATAAAAATAATACTAACTGTAACAATATAGTTTCATAAAATTAAGAACAATTTTAATTTTGTAATAACTGTTAACCTTAAATTCTGGAATATATTTAAATATGTTAATTAAGAAATGTCCAAGTAAATAAGGTCAATTGTGTCTTCAATATATTTTAATCATAATAGGAATAATTTTAAAAGGTTTTAGTACCAAATCGGAAACTATTCTATAAAGCAATTGAAGAAATTTTTTCCAACATAGCTCCATAAATGCATAAATTACAAAAGGCAGCCAAGAAAGGCAGTCTACACTTAAGTATTCTAATCAAAGGAAACATAAAAGAATAATCGGTGCGATTACACCTCCATAACAGGACCAAGTTTCCCTGACAAAACCCCTAATGCGTTTCCCATGGCAGGTCTATTGGTCAATGCAGCCAGTTTGGATGGCCGAGAAGACCAGAAAACCGGCAATGACAGCGATTTCTCATGTTAGACGTGCCTTTTTATGTGGCTCGGAAATTAAAGTAATCATTTTTTATTGCGCGAACAAACAAAGGCATTATACTTTACAGCTCTGGCTAAGAGGCAGAGATGACAAACACAATGCAGAAAGGAGAATAGAGACGGCCACAAAATGCACTGAAGGACAATTGAGTGCAGAAATATGGCCAAAAGCCGGAGAGAAACCAGCAAGCGGATACGCTGTCCGAACAGGCAAGCCAAACCGAACCGAACAGAACCGAACCAAAGCGATTCAGAAACAACAGCAGCCACCAACAGTGTTGTCTAGTATAAACAATATTTTATTATAGAATAAATAGTAAATGTAAATAAAATGTAACTCTTTATTATCCTTAATTTGTTTAAAGATTGGAGTAATTTTAATTCAATTTATACTACAATTTTTATTTATTTAAATTTGTTCTTTAATTTCCCCTAGTGCTGAAAGTTTAGAAAAAAAAAATTTCTTTTTGTATCTTAATTTTCAATAACATTTTAATACTTAAAGTTAAAAGTCCTCCAGCATTTAAAAATATTTTATAAACCTAACAAATAAAATAAATATACTAAAACCCAAATTAAAAAATTGTTTTAAATTTTTGAAATGTTTGTGTTAATAAAATATTGAATTAAAACATAAATTTAAAATTACAACTTTTAAAAATATCTAAAATCAGCTGTAAAATAATACAAATTGACAGCACTGCCCACTAAACGTAACCAGTTGAGGAGAGCGGATGGGCTTGGACCCAGATCGCCCTACCCCCCAGTTGGACCACTTAGTTTTCGGTTCCCAGCTCGATGCTAGAAACTCGGACGCGACACCACTCGACTCGCACTCTCGACGGGCCAAGAACAAAGACTTTGGCAGCTGCGACAATGACAGCGGCGAAAATAAAAATATGTACACTCAAACATACGCAGGGAGTCGAGGATATACACCGCCCCATCCACCACCGCCACCAGCCGCCATTGAGAAAATTGCATTAAAATCTATGGAGTGTGCATAGAAAGCGGAGGATGTTCCGCCCAAAGAGGACCGAGGACCGAGGACTAAGGACCGGGGCCGGAGTGCCGGAATGTTGGATAGTTTCAGTTTTTCGGAACTACGAAATGGCGAATTCGTGAAAAATTAAAGGAAAAAGGATATGACGCCACATTGCAACATGAACGCAAAATTGCAATTTTATTATATTTTAACAATGCACTTCGTTACGTGATTCCCGCCAGGAATTGTCCATCCCCGCACTCCCCCCTCCGCTCTCGACTTTACTTAAAGCCAAGAGACAAACTCTTACCTTGTACACTCCTCCGCTCCACAGATATACCAAATACATACATATAGACGACAGGGTTTTTTATTTTGGTGGTTTCCCTGATGGTTTTATGCATGCAATCCTGAATGGAGGACAAATTCACAGTTAACAGTCATATTTTATTGAGTTTTTGTGAATTGTAGTCATAAATTCATTTAGATTGTGCATGAGGAAATGCATTTCGCATGCATTTGTTGCGAGGAAAATGTTCTTTCTGAGATTTATTTCGGGTCGAATAAATGAAGACGTGTTGGGTAATCTATGGTGAACATAACTAAGACATATAACTAAGTGTAAATATTTTAAAGTTTTGTCTAACTAAAATAAATATATTTGACTCTTCACTCATATCCTTTCATTCAAGGACATGAGCTTAGACAAATTTGATTTAAACATTTTGTTTAACATTAATTGCTCGAAATGTCCCTAACAAACTGATTGCAGGCTGTCGGCCAAAGAGTTTTCCTCGCTCTCTCTTTTCGAATGTCAAAACAATGACAGCCGTAAATAATACGTATTTTCCGTACTGGCCTCTGTTATGGCTTCTTGTGGCTTTGCCCTGCTTGCTTTTCATTTGCGCTGGAAAAATATTATTTACACTTTATGATTTCTTTATTTAGCACTAATTGCTGCCTTTATTTTATGTTTAAGCCTGAGCTTGGCCTTTGCCTTTGGCCAGCAAAATAAAATGCTTAAAAGGCGAAAGCCCAGTAATAAGAATAAGGAAAACAGGTCAAGATGAAAGGCAAGACAAAGGAAATAAAATGAATGAGATGGAAAACTTTGACAAAAAAAGATAACACTCTTCTAGCTGGTAATAAATTTAATTAAAATTACCGTAGAAAGCTCTCTCCTTACGATGATTTAGTTTGAGCAAAGAAAGTAATTTATTTGGCTATTAAAAAAGTTTAAATTAAATTTATAAAATATAAATTGTGTCCTAAAGGATTAAGTTGTGATAAAATAAAATATATATGGAATATATATAAATATTTGTAATTTAATTAAACTAACTTATTATTTTGATTGAACGTTTTTAAAAAGGAGTCAACTTTTGACAGCTTTCAAAAACAGGCCTCTGCTTGGTCCTTCGTGACGGATTCTTAGACATCCGAGAGTGATCTGCAAAACACACAGATGCACAGAGGCACTCCACACACTCACACACACACGTTCATCCTAACACACACTCTCGCATAGTCAGATAATATCAAAAAGTTTTCCCTTCTTCGGATTTATTTTTATGCCTTCTGCCTTAGCATATGCTTGTTTATAGCCACTGCCGCCGCTTCTGCCTTCTGTCTTCTGCTTTTCTTGCTTTTGTTGCTCTTCTTGAGCGTGTAAAGTTTATTTTTGTTACTTATTATTATTATTCCGGCGCTGCGTTCCTTGTGTCGGTCCTTCTTCTCCTTATTATGCGTTCGCGTATGTGTTTGTGTGTGTATCTGTGTACTTATTTTCCGTAATTAATTTCGTGCTTCGAAACATCTGCAGCTGGATTTTTACTGCATCCGAAATTACGCATACGCCCCATGTAATGCAGACTTGATGGTTTGCTTTCAGCTACAGCCACAATTTCGCGCAAAATGTAGCTGCAAACGACTTCGTGTTTGGCTTAAAGCGTGCTCCGCTTTTCCCCACAATAAAAATGCCAATTTGTTGAGCAAAATTTAAGGCTGTTAAGAAACATATTTGCCAACTAGACAAGTCATCTAGGCGACAGACGGGAGGGAGGGAAGGGCAGTGGCAATTCTTGCAAATTTTATAGGCAAAATACCGTGAACGAAACTCAACTGCACCACACGGCGTATGTGCAATGCGCCGTGGAGAGCGGCGGTGCATCGGGAATAGGAAGTTGGTAAACTGGGAATACCACAGACGACGACTCCGCCAGCAGACGTTCCACATGAGCAGTCGAGAGTAGTGTCGGCCATATGACTAAAGGTAGCTTCTTTTGAGATAAAATTTAAAGAATCAAGCCTTCTAATTGTTATTGTAATACATTTTAATAAAATATTATCTTGTCATTTCTATTTTATTTGATATCAAATTATCGATATTTATACCATTATTTATCCATTTAAAATCAGCATTAATAAAATAATAATAAATAAAATATTTAGACGCTTGTGTTTCATAAATTTACACATTTGGTATATGTTTAACAAATATTAAAATGTATAATAAACAAAAGGGTGTATATCTTGAAGAACTTGAGACATTTGAAAGCTAATTCTTTGTAAAATATTTACTTAACCACCTTCATCGCGAACGTCTTTAAACCTATTTACTCTAATTAAAAACTAAATAGCTCTCCTTTATGGCTGGTGAGCCCGCTCAGTGAGTTCCCATCCGACAGTCACTCAATCTGAGCTTTTACCTGGCTCAACTTAAGTTGCATCTGCAACTGGATTTGCCTATGTGCCGCCGCAGAGTCGCGTCGCTGCAGTGTAAACAAACCGCTGGGAAATGGTGGGAAAAACGAGTACAAGTCTGAGGGAAAACTGCCACCGATATATACATATATTTACAGGTAGCTGTCCTCGGGAGATTGCCAGAGCTGCTTATGCACAGCACCGAAAACCTCGACTTGAATTTCATTTTTGGTGTTTGCTCCGGGGTTCCCAAATCTTTTTCAGCTTGACTCCCGAAACTGTAAGCATAAGCCGAAAGGTGAGTGGTAGTGCCGCAAATCAGAAGGAAATTTGCCAAACGGCAACAATTCTCAGGATAACTAATCCACTCACACACTTCACACTTCAATTTCCGCCCGGTTCTCGTTTGCGTTTTCGTTTTCTTACCTGTCTCATGGCCCGGTTGAAAATTCCAAGTTGTTTGTTATTGCCGCTCGTTATTGTTGCCATGTTCCATGTCGTTTTCCATTTCGATTGTGTCACTAACATGTTGCGCTCCCCCACAGGCCCAGAGGGGGGCGTGGGTGTCTGTGGGCGTGGCAGCGGCCAATGATTTGAGGAGTGCGCCCAGGCAATTTCACAACGGGCACGTATGCAAACAGTGGCCAAAAAGTGGGCGTTGTTATGCCTGGGCCTCGAAAATGGGAATGTGCCAAACTGTCGGCTGCAATTTTGTCGGCTGGTGACTCCAGAAAAACGCATAAACAGAAAAAAGCGGATAGGGAATTTTGGAGCGCTTCTTCGACTCTAGGATACCCACTTTTTAGTTATTTACTTAACACAAAATAATATTAGATTCGATAAAATATTAATATATTTAAATATTTACTGTACCGAGTCAATCCTTTTCTTTTTTGGTGTTTTCTTTTTAGATTTTTATACCATACAGTTTTTGATTCCAGTTAATTTATTATAGTTAATAGATACATATGAACTAAAACTAAAATAAAACACTAAATTGCTGTTTTAAGTATATGCGGTTTAGAATAAAATATTTCAGCTTCAGATAAATTTATAATATTATAATATTTATAATTTGCTTGTTACTGTTAAATGACACACTTAAGGAATTTCTATATAAGATCTTTCTTTCCCGTTCCGTTCGGAATTTTGGTACCTTCTCAATTCCGAATACCAAAAACACCCAATTTTAAACTTTTGAGCAGTGGGTCCACACAGACATTGTAGCCCAAAGAACTACAATATGACAAATTCAGATGCGTATGTCGTCTCCTTGGGCTTTTGGCAGAGTGAAGAGAATAATGGCCGTGCCCTCAGTACAATTTCCGTTGAATCCTCTGTGCCACATTCGAACCAAAAAAAACAAAATCACTTCAGGCGAAGGAGTGGGCCAGAGCTGCAAATCTGTGCCCAAGTACAAAATAAGCCAAAATCGGAACTGGTTGCAGATTGAGCTGTTGCCAAAATTTCGGGGATCCACGACTATTCGTCACGGCCTCAAGGTTGAATACCAAAGTGGTCCATGGAAATGCATCGGGATTGGGAACAGATTTACAGATGTTTTCATTAACGTAGAACTAGATCTATTGAACTTTTAAAAATATTTTAATTTATTTTTTTATCTAATAAATTTTATTTTCATTCCATCTTTCTTTTCTAACACTTTAACTGTTGCCATGGTATTCTTTTTGGACACTTTGAAATATTCCTTAGAGGCAAATTATTCAGGACCCAGGACCACCCCAACTTAACACATTTATAATGTCCGGTAACGTTATGAAAATGCATTTTTCGACTGTCCCCACGACAATGAAAAACGAGAACAACAGCGAAGCGAAGCCGAGAAAAAACCCCCGACTTCTGGCATAAAATATCACACGTTGAAAACGTTTTTCGCAGCATTTGTGTGGCATTTAATTAAATGCATTTTTATTTTTTTTTTTAAATTCGCCCTACGTCACATAAAATATGCGAACAAAAAAAATGGCAGGGACCACAAGAAACAGGTGTGAAGAAGAGACAGTGCAAAAAGGTGTTAATGGTGACTATGAAATTCCATTTGCATACACACTCAAGTTACAAAAAATAATATACGAAAAGCATAGTTTCTAAAAAAAAGAAGCGATAATTTTTAATGCAATTTTAGCTTTTTTTCCAACGTGGTGTCTGTGTTTTTTGCCACCCTTTCGGCTAAGTAATGGTAAT
This sequence comes from Drosophila pseudotakahashii, assembly GCA_035046095.1. Classification (NCBI taxonomy): domain Eukaryota; kingdom Metazoa; phylum Arthropoda; class Insecta; order Diptera; family Drosophilidae; genus Drosophila; species Drosophila pseudotakahashii. The sequence goes on from JAWNOE010000198.1 coordinate 2,143,864, forward strand.
TAGGCGTGGAAAAATCCATTAGCCCAAGCCCGGTCGGATACAGTCGCCAGAACAGAAGGCAGAGCCCTTCGAGTGCTAATTTGGACTATTTAAATTTGGAAATAGCAAAAAACTGACTGATATTGGAGAAAAGAAAAGCACCAAAAGATCATAAAAGTTATGATATTTGAAAAGTTGGAATTATTAACTAGGAAACCAACAACCAATAAAAATAAAAATCTTAATTTAAAACCACGGATGTCGTAAAGCAAGAATAATAAATTTGGAAAGAAACTAATGAGAGATTATAAATCATGAAAAATGTATTTGGAATGCCAATGCACCGAACATTCAGCCCTTTTAAACAAATAAAATTCTTTAAGTGCTCAAAAAGATTTCATAACATTTATTATTATTTATTGAATTGCCTAATATTATAATCTTAATCTACTTTTGCGGCCACAGCCAACGTAACAGGAGCACTTCAAACACAAAGTGTATAATTAAACATAAGACAAAGGCATAAAAGGCCAGAGCAATGACCAGAGGAACCTTAAGTTCGTTTTCGATATTCTGCCTAGTTTCCTCCTGAATGGACTCCACCGTGGACTTGCCAAAGTACAGAGAGACCACGGTCAAGGTGACAGCCGTGTTGCAGATCCACACACAGGTGCGTTCGAATCGATTCATGATGATGCCCCCCACATTACTCTGCCATGGTCCCGTCATTGGACTGATCATAAACCAGCTGACATACAGTTGCTCGATCCGCTGGCGCAGTCGCTGGCACCACGTGTACTTCGGTGTCTTGCGATAGGAGCCCATCGTAAAGTACTTGGATCGCATGAACTTCGTGTGACCCCGCACAATCCAGCTTTCGACCAAGAACAGCTGCTGGACATTCAACTCCAGATCGACGACTGTGATGGAGCGACAATACCAGGAGGGATACCTCCCGTTCCGCCCAATGCCCAAGGCCAAACGGGTGGGTATATAAATATTTCCCCGGGGAATCATCAGTTTGTTGGTACTGTTCCTCAGTAACTTCGGGTGACCGGGATCCTGAGTGATCTGATACGAGGTCTGCGGACGGTTTGGCGACTTGAAGTAGAACTTGATGTTCGAAGAAGTGCCAGCAAACTCCTGACCACCGGTCACAATCACGAGAAGGATCTCCGCTCCCTCGGTGAATCCTCCACTATTCCCTGATTTTTCCAACTTACCATTTTCGCACTGCAAGAAATTCGTTTCCCTGAGATGAGCAGTGATGATGTCGACATTGAAGATCCACATCAGGATGACCAATAGAAAGAGCATCATGAATATCAGCAGCATGGTCATGTTGTACGCAAATATCGGCAGGGGTATGTGCTCCACAAACAATTCCGCTGAAATGGGAAAAATCCGAGAGGACAGTGTGCCCAGAGTGTGGCAGGTGCACTGAACGGTCGTCCCATAGCTGTGCTCGAAGGTCGTGGTGCAGTAGTCCTCGCTCCATCCGGGATCCAATGAGCGGTTCCTCCAGAAGTTGCACTGATATATCTCCAGCAGGATCGTGTAGTTGAGATACCGTGACTTGGGAATCTCCTCCTCACCATCGTCATCGACATAGTACGTGTCTTTCCTTAACCGCTTCTTCTTACCCTTCTTTTTCTTTGGCGTCCTAAGTTTTTTCTTTTTAAAACGCGTCTCACCCGGTCGGTGGATGGCCACATAGGCCCGGCTACGATCACACGAGTTGGCCATCCAAATGCGCTTGCCAGCCATTTCGGGCGTTATCCTACAGGCCCTCTGACGAATCTGGCCCAGCGTTGGCCACCTGTGCATCCGCATCTTGACCAACATCAGCTCCGAGCAACTTACGATTCGCACCGCCAACATGGCCTTGTGGTTCAGCATCAGACTGTAAATATGGATTTCCGTACTATTCCGTATGCTACTATTTGCCATCCACTGGGTGAAATACTCATCATTGAACTGGGTAACGTTCGTCTTGTAGATCAACGGATTTTTCAGTTCGGCCTCCTCGGCGTGGATGAAATACTTATCGGGACTGTAGGCGTGCATTATCAGAACACTGGTCTTCGAGGGCAAGGGATCGGGGTACCACCAGAAGATATTATGGTGGTTCTGCTGCGAGATGGTCTGGAACAGTATGATGCTGTGATTCAGGTTCGTCCTCAATTCGAGGAGGAGCGCTTTGGATAGTTCGATGACGTGAATATGATCGATTGTTTCGAGGGTGATGTCTTTGGCATTGTCCGTCACCTCAGTTACATTTATCTGAAAGTAGAAAATGGCAAAACATAACGATTATTGTGATGGAAATTTCGATTTTTATATCTAGCGATAAGCTGCAAATTTATGGACTATCGGGAATATCGACAGAAATGTAAAAATGTTTGAATTGTTCTTAAAAATTTATATAACAATTTCGATGTTTTTGAACAACCGATAATTTCGATCAAATCGATATTTTTAACTAAACCATTATTTCGATATTTATAGTAACTAAACGATAATTTCGATATTTGTAGCCAGGCCATTATTTCGATCAATATTTGTAACTAAACGATAAGTTTGATAAAATCGATATGTTTACTCTGTCTTATCGATAACAAACCCACCTGGTACGCAATGCCGCCCGAATGGATTGACAAGGCGTCATCATAGGGATGATGTCGCTGGGTGGCCACGACGCCTATGAAGTAGACGCACCTGTACAGATACCAGGTGTTCATCATCCAGCTATTGATGCGCAGCAAAATCAGGGGATCAAACTCGATGGCAAAGTTCTTTTCAAAGTCGAGTCTCTGCAAGTTCAGGCACTCTGGATTGTAGGGCTTGCACATGGCCACCGAATGGTGTTCCGATTTCAGTCCCAACACGGACATGAAGAAGATATGCATGGCGGTCAGCGACTGATAGGCATCCCGATGCAGCCACTCGTGCTCCTGGATGATCTCCTCGAAGATGTCGCTCAGTTGGGAGAACACCTCCGCCATCAGGGTGGCCCCTCGGTAATCGACCGGCGTCACTTGGAGCAATATGTGCGTGCCCAGCGAAGTGAGCTGCTCCAGCTGAGAGCCCGTGTGTGCCCGCACCTTTTTCATATACGAGTAGACCTCACGTCCTTTGTCGGTCGTCTGTATAAACTTGGCGCCAACTATACTCGTCACAAAGGCCCTGTTCCACTGGCCATGCAGCAACAGTCGCGGCACATCCGCCATTACATCGGCGACCTGAGTTCGCAAGACGCCACTTAGCGGAAGGACTACCACATCTACTTCATGCTGAACACACATATCGATCGTGTCACATATCGAGATCTTTATCCATCTGGTGACGGGCAATGTAACTTGAAATCTGTTATATGGCACATTCGAGGCGATGACACCCGTTGCCGCCTTGTAGCGAAAGGTCAGTGGGGTGTAGGGCGACTCAAAGCCCAGGCACTTTATTTCGAAAATGGTCAAGCTCTCGAGGCCATAATAAGGATAGATTTCGCATGTGCCCTTCTGAGGACCGTCGTTCCGCCGCAGCGTATAAAAGGTCTCCGCCCATCGCTTGTTGTCCAACACCACCTTGAGTCGAATGGAGAGAATGCGATCCGCGTGGTGAAGGATCAGATATTTGTGGCGCGACTCCAGATGGGCTGCCGTTCCGGGCGCCTTCACCCACCACTCGTACTTCTTGACCTTACTCGGGCAATCATCGCACTTGGGAATCAGGTGGACACTGTCGAGCGGAGCAAAGACGCCCAGAGCGCAGTTGCGACGGCACAGGATCTGGGGCGTGAAGGATCTGTGCTTAGTACCCCTCACCACCTGCGACGTGGTCCATCGATTATCCGGATTAATGCGCGACACGACGGTCAAGCTGAAGTCGTACTCGGAATTGGGCTTGAGGGCATTTGCAGGTAATCTAAAGGAGGGCACTAGAAATGCAATATGTAGCTCAGTTTAAACAAAATAATACATAATAATAATTTGGTATACATTTATATATATTCCTTTAAAGTACTTTCTTTCTAGAAACTATCTAAAATACATGCAAGTCAAGTTTTACTTAAATTTTAGTGCAACTCTTCTGAAAAAATCAATCTGAACTTTGCGTAAAATAAATCTTACTCCATGTTTTACAAGTCGGAATCGAATATTTACCCCCTAATACTCACCCACGGCCATATCTTTATGGCAATATTTATTTTCAGGATCGTCTAGACTGCGGCAGCTCCAAAAGAAATCCTTAGTCTCAGTAGATTCAGTCTTTTTGATCCTATCCATGCTTCTGGACCCATCGATGGAAACCGATTTTCGAACGTCAACTTTTCGTAGCTCGTTGCCCAAGATTTTAGGCTCAACTTGGGGCGTTTTGTACGTCACATAGCACTGGAACGAAGATCGAAGACTGAGGGGTTATACATTTCTTCTAGATATTATCCACTCACACGAGCTACTGTGAAGACGTCATTGATCTTGCCTTCTACGCGTAACAGAAAAACCTTTGTTCCATCTGGATTATGATGGAAGTTTAGTTTGTACGGCAATAGCTTGTAGACAAGTCCTATCGCTTCATCCACATGACCGATGAGGTCTATGAAACGGAAGTTTAATTAAATTTATTTAGCATATTTCTTAAATAAATAATTAATTTTTATAGTGGGATCTTACTTTTCTCAGAAATATCATAGAAATTCCAGTCCACATCTTCATACTCCACTATACGGCAGTCATCGCCTATGGTTGCAAAAAATTCCATATGACCCAAGGGAGAAATCGGTACCGGCTGTTCGGGATTCTTGCAGAATTCTAAATTCAAAGAGGGTATGCAGTCCACATGTGGTGGATCCCGAACTGAAATTTTCGTACGCACCATGCGAGTCAAAAGCTTCTGCCTGTTCGCAAGTGAACTAATTTTGCCGATGAGGAATTGGGCTTTTGTATTGTAGAACGTAGCTGTGCTGCGGTAAAAATAAGAGCGATTATACCGAAGTTTATAGCCGCGTATGTCAAACTTTTCCAGTAAGGCACGTAAGTTCTTCGTGAAACCCCAACCAGTATGTTTGATTTCAACAGCTGTAAATATCTCATTGATTAAATAATCTTTGGTATCCACCGTAATGTTGAGCACGAAATTTGTCTTGGCCAGTTTGGGCATAGTTGCGAAAACGTAATATTCCTTTCCATATTTTAATACAGGTCTGATGTATAACTTGACTGTTAGTCCTTTTCTTCTTTTCTTATAACTCTCCATTGGTGATCTGTTCTCGATGGTTTTTGGCGATAGGCAGGGTAGTTTATTGTTATAATCTTCGATAGTTTTATTTTCAAACTCCGACGAGTTGGTACTGTTGCATATAAAGCTTTGGTTACTTATGGGATACCAATTTTCTTCAATTTGAGGAAATTCATCGAACCTAAAGTTCGTTTTGGGTTGAGCAACTTTCGAGATATTTTCAAATACTATTGCATTTTCTCCGATTTTATTTTCTTCAGTCAGGCTTCGGTTATAATATTCCTCTAAGACCGAAGAGTCGTAGGATTCATTAAAAACGGGTTGCCATACGTTTGTAGTTCGAACTTTTTCTTGTTCATAGGACAGACTTTCTTGATCTTCCAGGCCTACATTTTTAATTATACCAGTGGCGTTATCGTAATCGTTAAAGCTGGAAAAGTCATAGCTTTGATTCAGAACCGGATCCCATAGACTCTCAATTCTTCTCTGTTCCTCTTCTTCAGCAGTATATCTACCTCTCACTTCTTGATCCTTTCTTGATCTTAACTTTTTACTTAACCTAGTGGTATTGGAGGTATTCCTAGCTTCCAGTTGAGGACTTCCATTCGTTCGATTGTAACTCCCCAGGAAGGTGCCATCCAATAATGCCATTAATGGGGTTCCGTCGCCTTCCATGATCAACATTAGTGATATCGATGTGGTCATGAGGAACAATTGGAACAATCGCATAGTTTAGACAAGCAGCTCGATAAATAGCTCACCATTTTGCTTACTTCTCACCATTTTGGATTTAAGTTTGACTCAAGGAGCAAAGGTGTGAGAATTGCCCGATGTGGTTGGGTAATTCAACCAGAGACCTGTTCCTTCATTTTTATAATTGCATAATACTCGAACACTGGGGATGTGTGGTTGACAGGCGACATGACATTTTTCCGCAGAAAATTGCCGTTTTTCTTGTTGGATATTTTCGTTTTTTTTATTTTACATAGCCCTCTTGTTTGCCTTTTTCCTGTTGTCGTGTCTCGTTGCCTACATAATTGTTTTAATTAATTGCGAATTGTGCATGCAAAAAGCATAAAGAGCACTTCAAATGTGTGAAAAGGAACAAAAGCGTGAGAGGCTTTTGCTGCACAGCTGGTAATTTATTGACCACAATAGCATCCAGAAATCAGCGTCATCAACAAGAGCGATTACAGAACATGGCTTAACCCCAACCAGCCAGCCAGCCAGCCAGTCAACCAACCTCAAAGCCAAACTCATCCTCACCTTCAACCCCATCCTCACGGTCCCAATCCCAATCCCATTTCCATTTCCATTTGCGCAATCCATATAAATCAAATGAAATTAACTGAGAGGGAGCGACCGAGCGATGAGCAGCAAATAGAGTGTTGAATTTTTATAAACCGCAAAAACAACGAGCATTGACAATAGACAATCATACTTTATTTACTATAAACTTCGCACATGCATAGTGTTTTTTATGCCAGCAGGAGTGTTTGGCCAGGGTTCCTCAGCCAGGACAGGGCGACAATTTCTTAAATTGTTCGAACAAATGAGAATGGAATAGAAGTAATGGAAGCCAAGGAGAAACCCATTTACAGGCGAGCGCACGTCGCATAAAAAAATAAGGCAACGGCAAAAAGTGGAAACTGATTTTGGACCTTTTCAAAGTTCTTGAGATACTCTTCGATTTGGGCTAAATTTATTAGACTTTACTAGGAGTTTTCTATTCACATAGTTTCAATGGATGTCCAACTAGAGCTTATTTGCTGTCTAAAATATTTAAAGTAAATTAGAGTATTTTTTTTAACATTAGTTTTTTGTTGCATGTTTATAATAAGAATAAATTTATAAATTACCTCGAAAAAAATACAAATAATTATTTCTCTGTCTATTTAAATTTAAAATATATTAAATTTAAAAAGATATAAATGAATTAAATTTTATTTTTTAGGGTGCACCCCTCAAAAACAGTGTATAAGAACTTTAACAGTGAAGAAAAAACTCGAGCAAAAAAAAAGGAAGAATGGAGCATTTTACGATTTAGCATGTGTGGACCAACTGTGAGTCGGGTGGTTTGGGGCCTGATGAACCGGCGGACGGACGGACGGAGCTCCAGTGGAGGACCGCCAAGTTCAGCACTTTGGCGCGTCAAGTGCTTTTCATTTTCCGAGCACGTCGCCGCGTCATAAAACAAAAACGCATGAAGCGCAACGGCAAAGGCGAAGCAGCAGAAGCAGCAGCAGAAGCAGAAGCGGGGCATTCGGGCACGTTTAGCATATATATTTTCACACTTGCAATCATACTTTAAGCAGAAAAGTACACTCTCACACACGCTAAAGTTTTTACGGTAGAGATGGAAGATTCTAAAAAAATACCAAGAAAACAGGGGTCTTAAAAGCAGTATGAAAGAGAGTTAAAAGAATGTGGGTTTTCTGTATTCGGGAAAATAAAAAGAATTAGCAGCCAATATTCTCTTAAGATCATGGAGTAATATCTATCTACCTACCTATAACTATAAAGAAAGGCATATTTTAAACAGCAGGATGAAACGTTTGCAATAACGGTTTGAGATATAAATCTAAAAAAAAATACGAAACTCTGAAATATTTCGAAGATGCGTACTAAGGTTGAAACGGTACGATAGTCTTTCCCAAAGTTCCCCAAAATTCGACAGATTTCTGATTAAGTTTTGACTAATTTCTTTGAAAATCTTTTTTTATTAATTTGAGGCCATAAGGTATAAATATTACAACAAGATTTTCCATTTTTGAATAGTTTCCCAAGTTCCATCCCTAAGTCGCCCCCACTCGTGACACTGATACCAAGTTTTGGGGCCGGGTCGGGACTTTCTCGTATCTTCATTTTCACTCGCAGCCAAAAGCCGTGCCATAAAAGTGCGTCGGGATTGTCGCCAAACTTTTGCTTTCTTTACTTGCTCTTTTTTACCCTTGTGCTTGCCTTTCGTGGGTGTGATGATAATAATTTCAAGAGGCATTCGACTGGGGCGTTTATCTTTTGTATTTTTTTCGGTCCTCATGGCGGCGGCTGTGGGTTAGGCTTTAATTAAAATGTCATAGACCCCGGTGAACGGCGCTTAATTACCGAAAATGATGAAAATTTCATAAATAATTTACTTTTCGGATAAATTAATATTAATGTGAGCGGTCGTCTGGCAGACAGGCTGAAAAGTGTCTCGCAGTCGTCTAATAGATGTCAACTGTGTTGGCTGCTGCATTAAAGGTCTGACATTATTAACTGAATCGACTTATCACTTTGGCATTAAAAGGATTCCGCTGGATGTGCCATAATTTCTGACACTAATGACAGCTAATGTTTTCCAAAAACTCAGTACATTAAATATTCCAGATGCGAAATAGTTGCGACGCATGTCATTATATTCCCCCGGAGGAAGTTCAAAGCGTTCATCCCCCATCTTCCGTCGCCGGATTGGCATCGGCAATGCTTAATGGATCTGAAAGCAGCGTGAAACAATCCTGCAATCCTTTTTGTACCCATTATACCAGGCCAGCTCTCCAGCTCATCCACTCCATCCATCACTTGGCCGTAAAATGAAAACTCTTTATGCTCACAAACTTTCCGGCTGAAGCTTTTTCGATGGCCCGAGGGGATGATGAGGGATGGTAGATGGTGGTTTGTTTTGGCCCCGACTGGTTTTCCGGCGGTGACGTCTGTTTCGGCCACGTTGGCAACTTTGCGTGCGGTTTGTCTCCGGTCCAAAGTTCTCGGCCCCTGCGCCCTTTAATGATCCATGCCGCAAATGAATTGCAGTCCAGTTGCAATTGCTGCACTTGATTTGCGGTGCGACTTAATGGTTAACAATTATCTGGTGGCTTTCTGGGGTCTGTTGGGGGTGGTTGGGGATTGTTAGGGGGTTGAAGTTTCCTGTTCCTGAAGTTGACACTAAGTGTGCGGCAGTTGGCACATTGACCAGATTCAAAAGACCAGTCCCCAAATGCACCAAATAAAGGGGAACTTTGCTCGAGGGCGATTTTCGCTTGGATGAAACATCTTGAAGTACAGATGAATGAGTATTGTATTAAATTAAATGAAAAGTATTACATTTGGTGTTATAAAATGTTAAAAAAAAAAGTAAATGGTATCATTTTCCAGAAGAAAAATCGTTGTTTGCTACATTTTTTATGAATATTTGTTGGGAAAATAAATCTTTTTTAAGCCCATATCAGCTAAATAGGTTATTTATCATGTTTTCCCTATATAAATAGTATTATCTCATCTCAAGATTATACCCCTTAACATACGAACGAACTTCTTTTGTGGAGTTAACCACTGATTGACGGACATCCCTTTAGATTTATCAGTGGCTTCCATCCGCAAACTAAACCACGAAAATGTGTCAGCGACAATTACAAGAAACCGGGACTGCCGTACACCGGCAGTTGGCCACGCCCACTCCATCCGTAGACCCGACCCCCTTTCGTAAGCCCATCCTCAGGCAGCACAATATCAATTATCGGGCTTCAAGTGTCGCTCAAGTGTCACGTCAAACACCAACACAAAATACGAGCAAAGAGCATCGGGCATAGGCATCGAGCATCGGCATCGGCATCGGCATCGAGTATCTAGCATCGCGAACACACATGACAATCCAGTTTCCGCCCCCCGGGGCATCCTGGCTGCACTTTCCCACCCGTCCGGGTAAAGGGCCCCCCGGATCCCGGGGTCCTAGGATACGCTCCTTTATCGCAACCCTCCCACCCGCGATTCGTGTATGTAAGTAACATTTTGCGCTTTTGACTTTGATTGATTACAAAAGCAATTGAGCATATCGTCACGCTGGCATATAAAAAAGGAAAGAAATCGAGGCAAACGAATTAACATAAATAAAAGAGGCCAAAGAAGGAAATTTTCATTGACAGCTTCCGGCGAAGGGAAAAGCGTAGCGCAATTAGAAGAATCCAATCCGTCCCTCGCTGCCCACCTACCAATTTTAATGGCCAGTGCCTTGTAATTTTCATTAAGGCGCCTGATTTTCCAAAACCGCTTATGGGCTGTGAGATTTCCATTGGGAACTCCTTCGCAGACAGGCTCTGCCATTAATTAGCCCCATTGGAGCGGGGCCAACGAACGACACCCCTTGAAAGGCTAATGAAAATAAAATTGCAATTACATTTAATTGATAAACTAATCAAGAAAGGTCGACGGGCGTTGATTGATGGGCTTTCTTCTCGGGCTTAAAACATATTTAGGCCGCATCTAATTAGGCTTACAAACGTTTTGAGGCCGCTTAAAAGTTTTAAACTTTTCGAGGAAGAAATAAGGCTTATAAATATCTTTAATTTAAGAAAATCTTTCTTCGCTAGGAACACTAATAAAAAAAATCGTAGTAAGTCCATTAGTATAATGTTAAATTTAAATTTAATTAAAAAAACTTTGATATTTTCATATTTAATTAATGAATTTTATGAGTTATGGGATTGTTTTAAAGTTGTGTTTAATGGTTTAACTTTAAAAAATCCTTTTAACCATTTTATAATAATGTAGTTCGATTACAAAATTTTGTTTAATATTGTAGTACAAAATCCCATTAGGCAAACTCCAAGAGGACACCTTTAAGAGCAGCATATCCTCGAAATAAAATCCAATGTGCAGCACTTAGAGGACTGCATGGGCATTAGAGAGCGTACGGACACATACGTGTGAATCGGCAACTTGATGTGCGCCAGTTGCAGCAGTTTGCCTTTTGCTTTACTTTTAATTACCAACTCAAATTACACGCGCAGACAGACAGACAGAAAGGCAGACGGAGAGACAAAGGCGGAACAGCTGTTTGGCTTGTTCTTGGCCAAGGACAGGCGGCAGAGGAGCGGCGGAGCACCTATGTACCAACTATCGCAATCGCAGAACTCGGTTCCCGGAGTCCAAAGGCAACCGCAGAAAGCCCGACTTGCTACAACAGACCGACCGTCTGCAGACCATCGTTTGCTGCACATTTCATTACAATGCCATTGTATTCAAATCCTATTATAAAGCGTGAAACACTGGGGGAGTGGGCGGGAAAAGGGGGAGTGGCGGCAGGACTTCATGTTTGCAGCACGTTTCCACTTTCGCACTTGGTAAACATAAGTTGCCCACGCAGACACACTCGCACTCATACACACAGAGGCGAAGAGATTGCGCTCCGTCCGCCACACTCCATAAAATAATTACCAACACCAGTGCAGGAATAGGAGCTCTGGTAATACACTCGAAAAAAAATCACTTTTTAAAATTTGACTTTGGAAAAAAACATGTACCATTTTTTTAAACCAAAGAACTTTTTAAAAAATTAAATAAAACATAATACTTTTGATATAAAAGTATTTCAAAATTTTCTCAACTGATCAATTTAAAAAATAATAGAATATAGTTTTAATATTACCCATCCTAAAAGGTAGCTTACAAATCTGTTAAATTTAGTTTTTTTTAATAAATATGGTAAATTACCCATTATAAGGTTTTTTTAGTGTACTATACTACCACAATGGACTCCGAAAAGAGACGGAGGTGCATGAAGCCGGAAGACTTCCATTACAAATGCCGTGCACCCAGCTTTGAGAATTGAAAAGAACAGAGCGAGATGGACAGTCAGAAAGAGAGAGAGAGATACATAGAAAAAGGCACGAAAGGAACAGAAGCCCCAGTTAGGACCAATGTGCTTAACCCATTACTGACTGGGTGGCCAATTAAATAAATGTAAGCGGCATCAGCGGACTAAAGTGGATTTTGGCTTACAGTTGCAGGCATTCACTAAAATCTTGCAAAATAATTCCACAAATATTTAGGGGGATTTAATAATAATGCCATGTGTTATAAAAAATAATACTAATGATAATGTCGATCACAATTTAAGTATTTATATTTATTACCGGAAAATTTATGAGTAGGATGTGAGTCAACATATTTTTTCCAAATTTGAGTAGAGTTCATTAAAAATAATAGGGTTAACTCTGCAATTATTAAGGCAAACAATTTCTTTGCGAAAAACTTAAAGGAAGTAATACAATTAATTTTGTGTAAAACTTTTCTGAATAACTTATGGTTAATAAACACAAATTAATTAAAGAAAATTAAGAATATGATTTATTTGATATATCATTAAATAGAGAAATATTTGAAATCAAATTAAGTCAATATCAGAGCAAAACGAAGAAAAAAATGTCATAGTTTCGATTCGATTTGTAGAAATTCAAAACCCAATTGCCCTGTTTTTCGACCAGAGTTTAAGTGCATGTGCTCGCAGAGAAGTCGATCGAAAGGATCGATCGATATCGAGGATGGGCCACCGCAACATTTGCTGCGACGGCTGTCAGAGGCGTGACTTCCGGGGTCGCCGCTTCCGGTGCTTGCGCTGCGTGAACTTTGACCTCTGCGGCGATTGCTACGACCAGCGGGTGGAGACGCAGGACCATCGCTTCGATCATCCCATGCAGCTGATCCTCGATCCGGAGGATCCGTCGTCCTTTCTGCTCAACGGCCAAGTGCCGGAAATGGTGCACCTCTCGAACTGCTTCATCTGTCCGTATTGCGGACAATGTGGACAGACGGCCAAGAAGTTGATTGAACACGTCTGTGCCGAGCATCGTCTGGCGGAGGACTATGTGGTCTGTCCCCTATGCGCCGGACTTCCAGCCACTGAGCTGGTGGCCATTTGCAATCTATCCCGTCACCTCCTGCTCAACCACATCGATCATGCCAATTTTCTGGAGCCCGACACTCCGCCACTGCGACGAATCTTCACCCGAAGTCGCATCCGCCGAAGACGACAACTGCAGCCGGTACAATCGCAAAGCAGGGGCTTTGATTTAGTCCTACAGCTGTCGACTGTTGATAACCAGCTGCCCCCCAGCATCATCGTAGATCCTCCAGAGGAAGAGCAGCCTGCTAGTTTGATCGTTGTGGAACCAAAAGCCAAAGAGCCAGCCGAGCAGTATCTTCTGATGCAGTTTGTGGAGCAGCAGGAAATGCGTTGCCAACAGGAAACGGAAATGACGGAAAGTCAAAGGCGGAGTCACGCCCTCTTCGCCGAGCACCTCATAATTTCCCTTTTATGCAGCGAAGAACTGCATCTGCCGGAGGAGAAAACTAGTAACAGGGAAGAGCCAGTCGGGCTGTCCAAGGTCATGTCGGTGATGTCGCTGCCATGGACAAGGGCATGGCAGGCCACCCAGCTGGGCGGATCGGAGGGGGAGGGATCCAGGATTGAGATTCCCCCGGATTCCCCCGATGGAAAACAGATAGATAAAGTGTCGGCAGAGGAGGCCATTGATTAGGTGCAAACTTTGCGAGTGGCGGATTATGTTTTTACTTGCAATCTCGACTTGTGGTTGTGTTTACATTTCAATGCTAAAGAACATTCCAAATTTTTGTGATCACATTGGCCTATATTTGTACCGAACTAAAATGTTTTTTTTTTAACAAAAAACGATAAGGAAAGCTAGTTTTAATTTTCTGCGGATAATCAAATAAGTTTGATTTGATATATGAAAAACTTTGTTTAAAAAAAATTACTTTGTCCAAATCACTTTGAAAAAGCGACTGGTCCAATTTCAATAAAGTAAGAAATCCTTTTCAATTTGGGTTATCAAAATCTCATATTTTTATTGGTGCGTTTAGGTTAAGGCGTCGTTATTTTTCTTGCAGCTGTTTACCATCCTCCTTGCTGTTGCTGCTGTTGCTGGTCTCCGAATCCACCTCCGAATCCACCTCCAAATTCTTGCTGTTGCTGTTGCTGGCCTCCGAATCCACCTTGCTGTTGCTGTTGCTGGTCTCCGAATCCACCTCCGAATCCGCCTCCAAATCCTTGCTGTTGCTGTTGCTGGTCTCCGAATCCACCTCCGAATCCGCCTCCAAATCCTTCTTGCTGTTGCTGTTGGTCACCCCACTGAGGAAGTGCCGCCGCCATGGCGAAGAGGGCAAAGAAAAGGATCTGTGATCGAGAAAATATACAGATTTAGTCCTTTTGATCCCTGGTGAAAGAAAATTCAGTTTAAGAACTCACCAAAAATTTCATGTTGCTGATGCTTCGGCTGATCTCGCTGGTATGAATGACATTTTCGGACGCCGCGGTGCTTTTATACGCTCCGGCAATCTCACTGTGTCGTCACCAGCCTCTAAGTACATTCAAAAGGCCAGACAGAAACAAGTACACGCGATTAAATTTGGACCACGAAATAAAAACAAAGCACCAAAATTTCCATGCGTCTGGGGTTTACAAATGTTTGGCCACTGAAAAGAAGCCTGCGCCCCAACCCTTCAGTGGTGTTCGTATCAGTAGAAACCAGCGGAGTCTGGTTTCAAGCCTCATCAGAAGATTAGAAATATTCTAGGGCGACGTGGGAGATTGCCTCAAAGTGTGTGTGCCATATTTCCACGCATTGGCAGCGTGCCAAGGCTGATGTGCCCTCAAAAAGTAAAGAACAGTACAGTTTTTGAACAAATATAGAAGGTTTGAGAATACTAAAGCTGAAATTCCAATTTTTTTCATTTGATCATCAGGTGCATTTTTGAAGTTTTCTCTTAAGTGGATATTTATTATTATTATGGTTAAAAGTGGTGCAGGAGATTATCGGCGGAGATGCATGGTTTTCTTGCAATTGCTTTTTAAAGTTGCTTGTTTTTCTATTAAAACAAAGTAGCATTTTTTAGGATTTTGATGTCAAAATAATGAACATTCGAAGAAATTCGAAAAAAAATCTGTAATTGGGGCCCCTCTTCTAGACTATTATCGAACTTAAATATTTTTTCCTCTGTACTCAAGCCGAAATTCAGCCTAAAAGAATACTCCTAAATCACTACATTCAAATTTAACAAATACAAAATTCCGCCAATTAATATACTATAATAAATGTCAATGGAAATCGTAAAAGCTTTCAATCGGCGCTTAGCTAATCAGTTCCGAAATAAGCAAAACAAATTAATAAAAATAAAGATCAGGCTAAAGGTCCGCAGCAGTGATCAGAATTCAGCCAATGCCGTGCTGGAATTTTGTCATCTCATCGCAGACGATTAATCTAAAAAACGACAAGCGAATTCAGCTTGGGGTATATAGATTTCGATTGGAAAAAATAAACAAAATAAAATTAACAAAACTGAATTTATTACTTTGTTTTGGTGGCGGACGCTGCAAACAGTCCATATCTCGCTATAAAAGCCCCGACCATCGGCGTTGATTTAGTTAGAACACTTCCAACCGTGTAAACAATCAATCAACCAAAATGAAATTCTTCGTAAGTTTTTCGAGGTCTTTGAAAGGAATTTTGTGCGACAAGAGCTCACAGATTGCCATTCTCTTTCTTCTCTCCTTGTAGGTTGTCTTCTTCGCTTTGATCGCTGTGGTCTTCGCCGGTGGCTATGGAAACCAGCAAGGATTTGGACAGGGTGGTCACGGCCAGCAAGGATTCGGACAGGGTGGACACGGCCAGCAAGGATTTGGACAGGGTGGTCACGGCCAGCAAGGATTCGGACAGGGTGGACACGGCCAGCAAGGATTCGGACAGGGTGGTCACGGCCAGCAAGGATTCGGACAGGGTGGACACGGCCAGCAAGGATTTGGTCAGCAAGGATTCGGACAAGGAGGACACGGTCAGCAAGGACACGGTCAGCATGGACACGGCGGACGTTACTAAAAGAGCAGCTTAATATAATAAACTGCAAATTAAAAACACTTAAAAAATTACCTTTTTAATTTCTAAACCAGATTTCGAATTGGACAAAGATGAAAATTCCAAAATTGTTTAGTTTTCTACTTCCCGCTTTTTTCAGGAACTTACGATTACAATTTCGTGGCAATATCAATTAGGGATGGCTCGTCAATATATATTTGAGACAAAATAAATAAATGCAAAAATTTGTTTTGCTTTGTGATATGATAATGCAATCTATTACACACTCAACGATCTTCTATTATCGGTTCATTAATCTGTGAATGATGTGTGTATAAATACAACGCATTCGCGTGTTGCAATACGCATTTGGAATTCGAAGAGAATGAAATTGCATGTAAGTTAACATAGCCCGAGGGAATAAAAAATTTGTTTAATATTAAAAAATCTGCCAACAGCCAGTTCTTATAATTTGCGTGGCGGTTTCGCTAGCGAGCTGTCGAAGTTCCTATGACGAGTTATACGAAGGAAGTGGTGGCGGGTCGTACGAAGAAGGTGTTGTTCATGGATCAAACGGCGGACCCAATCACTTTGGGGCCTGGCCAGCTCCGGCAAATGGCAACCGCCCGGGAAACTCGCAGAGACCAGGAGGCTGGAACAACCCCGAGCATGGTCGAGATCCTTTACATTGGAACCGTCCCAGTCCATGGACAAATCCAGGAGATTGGAACAATCCCGGTCCTTCAAAAAGTCATGAAAGCTGGAACCGTCCCTTTCCTTCAAGAAATCCTGTGAGCTGGAACCATCCCGGTCCTTTACGTAATCCGGGAAGCTGGAACAATCAGGGTGGAGTTCCTGCTCGTAACCCTAGTGGCCAAAATCCCGGTGCAGGAAATCCAAGTGGGCCCTATCCTTCCGGTGGATCTGCCAGTGTAAGCGGACACCCAGGCTATGGAAATAGTGGACAGAGCAGCGGAAATATTGGTAGCAAATACGAGATCGTTGATTTAAAAGCCAGTCGACCATAAAAAAGTAATTTTTGTTGTGGCGGTAAGCTTTGCATTTATAATAAGAAGTATAATATATTTAAAAATGTTTATACTTAATCTCTAATAAAATAAAAAAAAATTGTGTTTGAATTGAAATCGTCTTTTATCTTTACTTTATATTCCTGAAAAAATCAAATATAAAATATTATTTGTATTTACGATAATATATCTCCATTTCTTATTGCTAAAAGTGTAACTTAAATTATATCTCATATTCCGAATTATAAATATCGTAATTCGCTGCTGTGTTGTAAGAGTCAAAGCATCACTCGAAATGAGATTACTGGTGAGTTGAGAGCAATAATCGGCACTTGCAGAGCGAGTAATTTTTCAGAATCAATATGTTTGCACTTGGTATTTTGAATTCCAGATAATCATAGTTGTTGTCTTGTTGAACTCTGCCTGGATCGAAGGCCAACGTATAAGTCACAGAGGGCAAGCAGCGAGGGGATTTTTCATGAAAGCAGCTTCCGGAAAGACTCTACCCATTGTCTATGTCGGAAGGGGAAAACCAACTCCTAGCTCAGAAAATGGATCACATGGAAAACCACTGCCCGTTACCTCAGCCTCCGAAACGGTTCAAACAATCCCCGGCATCCAAAACATTATACCAATTTCCACTCCAAATAGTGAATGTTCTGAGCTAGTTACCGTTCGTGGAGGTACCATATTGATTCCCGGCGTTGGAGGCGTCCTACCAGTTCCAGGGAGTAAGGGGGCAATCATGATCCCCGGCTGCATAAATATGGCCAATTTTCAAAACCGCGACCCATCCATCGATAGCAGCCAATTTGGTCTTAGAAACTCTGGTAGCCAACAACCAGGTACAAGTAAATACGAAATTATAGACTATAAAGAATTCTTGACTCCACAAAAAATTGTTCCATTCTGGATGAATTAAAATAAACTTACTTGTAACATATAATATGAATTTCTGTCAACCGTTTTTTGTTTGGTGTTAAAATATAAAAGATTTGAAAGGACTGTAATAGTTTATTTCTACTTATTAATATTTATTATCTTTTTTTCTATACTTGCGAATTAATTCAGCCTAAAAGAATGCTCCGAAATAAGAGCAATCGTCACAAAATGTTCGCCCAGTATTGAACTATGGAGGGTAAAAGTCGCAAACCTTTTAATCGGGGCTTAGCTAATCAGCTCCGAAAACACACAAAAACAAAGAAATAAAATGCAAGTTCAAGGTTCCCTTCCTGATAGCATAAGGCTTACTCAATGTTGGCCCAAATTGTGTCGTCTCATTGCAGTGACAAGCAAATAGCATCGAAAAAAAATATTATTTTGTTTTGGTGGCGTCAGCTGCAAAATTTCGGCTTTTTGCTATAAAAGCCCTGGCGTTCGACATTCAATTACTTAGAACACTTTCAGCCGTGTAAACAACAAACTACCAAAATGAAATTCTTCGTAAGTTCCGCAAAGCCTTCAAAAGGATTTTGGCAGTGCTTACAAATTTTCCACGATTTATTTCTTTATAGATCGTCTTCTTCTTCGCGTTGATCGCTGTGGCTCTTGCCGCAGGACGTGGTAACCAGCAGGGACATGGTCAACAAGGATTCGGTCAAGGAGGACAGGGTCAGCAAGGACACGGCCAGCAAGGATTTGGTCAGGGAGGACAGGGAGGCCAAGGAGGACGTGGACAGCAAGGAGGACACGGCCAGCAAGGATTCGGCCAAGGTGGACAGGGAGGACGTGGAGGTGGACGTTACTAAAGAGATTCACTTAATAAAATGCACTGAAAAATAAAAATCTGAAAGGTCAAGCGTTCGTCAAATTAGAAAGAAGAGAAATTTATACAAATTTTTCAAAATATGCCAACAAAAATTGTGTGGAAAGCATTTTACTCAATTAATTTTTTTTTGCTCATGAAAAATGCTCATGATTAGTACAATTATTTTCATAAAGCAAATATTTTTTTAAAAACACTTGTATTTCAGCAAGAAATCTGTTTACAATCTTGAGACATTTTATAGGAAAAAAATATATAGAATTTCCAAGAAAAGTAAGAGATAAGATTGTTTGCTCGTATTGCATTCGAGAATATTCATTTTTGAAGACCACACCGACATATGAAATACATTACAATATGGGTTTTGAGTTTTAACAAACCTTACATGAAAATATTTTAAATAGATTAAAATATGTCATTCTATTTTTCCACTTAAAGCACAACTTAATGAAAAACAGATATTTATAATTGAATAAGTAAAAGAGTATTTCAAAATTGTCAGAGTATAATCTCTATTTTTCCATATAAGACGAGCATGACTAAGAGTGCTCACTTTATTATCATAATGAAATCATTGGTGAGCAGTCAAATGAATAATAATCAAAATAATTTATTTTACCAGTGGAATTTCGTATTTATATTATAGATTGCTCTAGTTGCTTTGTTGGCAATTGGTCTGTCCACGGCCCAAGAATCCGAGAACTATAACTTTACTTCCCAGATCTTGTGCTCGATTAAAGATGGAAAAAGACATTGTGTTCCATGTTCGACTTCCAATGGGATAATTAGTTGCACTCCAAGTGTCAGTAGTCCATCAGCTCAAGGTTCTGGAACACAAAGCAGTGGTTTTGGAATAAATCTTGCTCCAACTGTAAATACAATCGAACCGGGAAATGTCGGAAATATTGGTTTAGTAGGTTCTGCACCCGTCTACCAGCCTAACGCCAATAATGGAGGAAGAATTCTTGATCCAACTGTAAGACCGATCGAACCGGGAAATATCGAAAATAATGGTTTAAGAGGATATTCCCCCATCTACGATCCTAACGCTCATAATGGTGGGAGAATTCTTGCTCCAACTGTAGGGCCGATTGTACCTGGACATTACGGAGGTTACTCACCGATCTACGACCCTAACGCAAATACTGGCGGAATAAATATGGCTCCAACTGTTAAGCCAATCGAACCTGGACATATCGGAAATAATGGCATCGGTGGATATTTACCCATCTCCGACACTAGTGGAGGAATAAATTTTTCCCCAACTGTGAGGCCGATCCAACCAGTTGGAAATAATTATTTCTTAGATTGTGCGCAAAGTGGACTTCACCAACTTCCAAATAGCAACTTAAACTATGGAGGCAATGCAAATAATGGTGGATCCACATCTCCAATTGGCGGTTATATTGACGGACCTGACAATATTCCCAACTTTGATTAATAGCTAAACTGATTGTACAAATACAAACTCGAATACAATTTCAAAAGTTTTTGTATTGTTTGAATTGTTAAACAACAATAAAAACAAGAAAAGAAGCTAGCTTCGGCCAGCCGAAGCTTATATACCCTTGCAGATCATTCCTATTCATTTACAAAAACATTAAATTTAAATTAACTTGCGAATATGTTACAACAAACCTAATTTTAGCTGTTTTCGTATTATTTTGGCATTAATTTTTGATCCTTCCTATGGTAGCTATATAATATAGCCGTCCGATTTTTTTTTTTAATTTTATACGAAATTTTAAAATGTTAAAGAAAATCCATAGCCTAGAGGAGAAGAGAATGTAATATAAGTCAACAAAGATATAATTTTTTTCCTATTAATTTTCATTTAATTTTTCGACCGTTCCTATGGCAGCTATATGATATAGTCAACCGATTTTTTAGAAATTTTATTCGAAATTCAGAAATTTTATAAAAATAGTATTCCCAAAAGTAGAAGATTGTATTTCAAAAAAGACCAAAGCTAGAATTTTTTTTGTCGATCCTTCCTATGGGAGCTATAAGATATAGTGGCCCGATCCGGTCGGTTCCGACATATATACTACCTGCAATAGGAAGAAGACTTTTGGGAAAGTTTGAGCCCGATAGCTTCAAAACTGAGGGACTAGTTTGCGTAGAAACGGACGGACAGACGGACAGACGGACGGACAGACGGACAGACGGACGGACAGACGGACATGGCTAGATCGACTCGTCTAGTGATGCTGATCAAGAATATATATACTTTATGGGGTCGGAAACGTCTCCTTCACTGCGTTGCAAACTTCTGACTGAAATCATAATACCCTCTGCAAGGGTATAAATATTCAAAGCTATTATGTCTTCTGAAAGTTTATTCATCTTTATTCTTATATACTTTTTTTATTGTATATAAATTTTACTGAATATTTAATCTGATAAGACTCCAACTTCTTTGGAATTAAGTAAGATAAATTTTTGATTGCATTGAAATGCAACTAAAATACTTCATATATATATTTTTATTTTATTAAGCACATCAGATGATTAAAACGGACTTAAAATTGACTAGTTTATTTTATTAATATATAAAATATTTTTCAAATTATAACATACTAAAACTCAACATTATTTTGTCACTGATCAAATAATGATCCATTGTAAGGGTATTTAAAATATGTATTACTTTTGCGCTATTGGATTCAATATAAAGCAACTGTGCACAAACCATTGAATATTATTATTAAAATGAGATCACTGCCGGGCAGTCTACTAAAGGTATAAAATATATCTTAAAGGATTATTAAAAAATTATTATTTTTTTAGTTTCTGGTCGTCGCTGTGGTGGTTTTTGATTTTGGTGAGGCCCAATGGCAATATCAATGGCAATGGGCCATGGCCAACGAGAATTCATACCGAACATCTTGCGATTGGAAAACAGGAAGATATAAGTGCACCCGGGAAAGTTGCACACATTCGTTTGATGGCAGAAAAGAGTGTACTATAAGTGAAGTTCCCACATCTGGTGGATCGATTGGAAATAGTGGATATCTGCCGAACTCAGGAATCGGAGGAGCCAGTAATGAAAACTGGGCGAATAATTCCAATAACAAATACCAAAGGCCGGGTATCGGTGCTCATTCATACCGGACTCAATGCAGGACTCTCAACGGAATTGAAAACTGCATTTATCTACGTTGCACTTCGATTAACGGCAGACAAGAGTGTTCCTCAAGCGACAGCGTTTCAAATCCAACCTATCCAACTCCAAATAACGATCAATTGCATATTGAAAATAATGGCGTTAACCCAAACATGGCAAAAAGCGAAATATCTCATTATGATTTCCCTGGAAAATTTAACTAGTTGACATTATAATTAAATATTGAAATAAATGTATCGATTATAGAATATTGTTACACATCAAATTATACGCTGTTAATAAAAAAAAAAATCGAGAGTTATCATGGTTTTATAAATAATGTAAATTCTCCGATCAGCAAACTCTTATTAAAGAACGTTAATGGGAAAACATACACACTGTTTTCCAGAAAAGCTGGCGATAAGAGATGTACTATACTCTTAGCGCGATACTATATAGCACTATGCTATGAAAGGCAAAGTTTGCCACACTGAGCTCAGTTCATTTGCATAATGCAGTTTATGGTAAGTCAGTTAGAGCTTAATATGTAAATAGTAAATACATATATATCCCATTTCTAACGTCAGCTTGCGATAGTCAGCCTGACGGTCTTAGCCTTGGCTGTGGCCAACCATGGATCCGCCTACCGATATTCCTGTAATTGGAATACAGGAATATATAAATGCACCCATGTGCGTTGCACACACGCGTTCGACGGTACAACGAATTGCACAACGAGCGTTACAACACCAAAGGGAACAGAATCCATGAGAGTTCAAACCTCTTACCGATATTCTTGTGATTGGAATGCGGACAAATATCAATGCACTCACCTACGTTGCTCACATTATTTTGATGGTCACAAAAATTGCACTACTAGTGTAACTGTTACACCAACATAAAATAATGGAAGCATAGGCTCACAAACAATTAGACCAAAAGCAGTTAATCTGCATTAAATCAATTGTTAAATTCAAATAAATAAAACAATGTTTAATTATTTTAATTGCATGATATCGGTTAAATATATTACAAAGGTAGTATAAACTATTTCTTGCCAAAGCAAGCGTGCATTTTTGATTTTTTATGTTTGCATTCATGTGAAAATGTTTTATCTAACAGTTTGGTTTGAGATTGAAATAATTGATTTTTAAATGCAATTTTATAGTTGGTTTCCAAATAGCGTTTATTTTAGTAAGGAAACACTTTATAATGCCGCATATGGAACAAGATTTCCACAATGCGGCATGCAGAATGTATCGGGCAGCCCGATTACACCTACAGCACACAAAAGCGATATAAAAAGCAGCTGCAAAGAAATATTATTAATCAGAATCTGAGGTCAGGCTCGGTTCACGACTATCAGCTAAGCGAACTTACAGAGCACTTGAAGTCCATTGTCGCCAAATAAAAATGTTTGTATAAATCTGCTGGGAGTCCGTAATCTTGCTTATATACCACATTGCCGCGTAACCAAAAATTAGGTTCGCGATTGAAAAATTATAAAAAAAATTAAACCACTGTTAAAAAAAATTGATACATTAAATACCAAAATTATATATTTTAGAAATAAAATAGTATTTACTTTTATACTTTGATTTTTTGGTTAAATTTAAACCAATTTTTAATTTTTACTGATATTAATATTGGGAATATTTTGTTTTGGTGTACTAGTTGTTTACTCTTTTTTTAAATGCATTCGTTTCACAATAAATGACATTGAAATACCAAGTTTCTTTTTAAAATTATGTTATTTTACTTCATCGCATGTTTATATAATTATCAAATATCAAATAAAATTCGTTACAGTATCCGGGGCACCACTCGTCCAATCAATTAGTTTTGAAGTTTAGTAAATTAAGAACCACTGCCTAAAAAATTGTTTAATGTATTGGTAAAACATCCCTTAATATTCGTGTTTATATTTAATTAAATATTAAAGTTATTTCGGAATTTGTAACCTCATTTAAGTGAAGAAGTCCTTAATATTTTCGATTTGAAAAGCACCTGCAAATAAGTATTATTGATTAAAATCTAAAATCAGGCTCGGTTCTCGACTATCAGCTAAATAAAATTTACACAGCACTTAGCGTTTAAAGCCTTTAAAAACGCAGACTTATGTAATATTTCATATAAATACCCATATTATTATTATCAAGATATTATTCAGATCGTTTCCATGTCAGATATATATATATATCTCATATATGAGATTGAAGTTCGATTTCTAATAATTAAAAAATAATGTTAGCCTAATTTGGACCCTAGAACCTTGTGTTTAACTTAATGGTATTATTTACTGAAAAATTAATATATTTATAATTCTGTTTCTTTTTACTAAATAAACACTTTATATTGCGGGAAGTGGAATTTCAACTTTGTGGGGTCCATCGCCGCAAAACGGCTCGCAAGACGTAGCGGGCATGGCTACAGCCGCAGCAAACGAAAGCGATATAAAAAGCATCTGCAAATAAGTATTATTAATTACAATCTTAAACCTGATTCTGTTCTCACTATCAGCTGAGCGAACGTACACAGCACTTGAAGTCCATTGTCGCCAAATAAAAATGTTTTTATAAAACAGCTGGAAGTCTCTTATCTTACTTATATACCAATCCGCCGTCTAACCGAATAATTAGGTACGCCATTGAGAAACTGAAAAAAATAAAATTAAACCACTGCCCAAAAGGTATCTTAATATTTCAATAGCTTAAAATATTTAAAAATTAAATAGTTTTTCCAGTTGATTTTGGATTTCTATTTTGTTACATTTATTTGTGAATTTTTCGACAATTTTAGTTAAGAAGTTTTTAATTTTTACTGTTATTAATATTGGACATATTTTGTTTTGATATATTAGTTGTTTATTTTTATACCCGTTACTCGTAGAGTAAAAGGGTATATTGTATTCGTGCAAAAGTATGTAACAGGGAGAAGGAAGCTTTTCCGACCCTATAAAGTATATATATTCTTGATCAGGATCACTAGCCGAGTCGAACTAGCCATGTCCGTCTGTCCGTCTGTCCGTCTGTCCGTCTGTCCGTCTGTCCGTCCGTATGAACGCTGAGATCTCGGAAACTATAAAAGCTAGAGGATTGGCATTTTGCATGCATATTCTTGGAGTTCCTACGCAGCGCAAGTTTATTTCAAAATGGTGCCACGCCCCCTCTAACGCCCTCAATCGCCCTACACCATTTTTTTAAAGGTGTCTGGCGCCCACACCATTAAAGATTTTGGAAAACTAAAAATGCAGTTTAATTGTGACTATCAATACCTATCGAAATGTAGAAGAAATTTTTCAAATCGGACCATTCGTTAAAAAGTTATGCCCGATCAAAGATTTTATATATCTATCTCCCTCGCACTCCTTTAGCTGAGTAACGGGTATCTGATAGTCGGGACACCCGACTATAGCGTTCTCTCTTGTTTCCAAATGCATTCGTTTCACAATCGATGACACATTAAAAATGGTGCTAAAATACCAAGTTTGCATTCTGAAATTTGGTTCCTCTAGGAAGGTAGGCTTCTATAATGATAAGCAATTATAAGCATATACTTAGTTTGAGATTCGACCAAATTAATTTTGTATATGCCCAATCTGGAACTCTGAACCTTTGACTTAATTTCAAATAATAAATGAAACCGTTATTGTTGAAAATCATGGGGTTTTTAAGCAATGTAATAAAATTCACTGTTTATTATATTATAAAAATTCTTAGAGAGAACAGAATTTAGAAATTGAAATCTAGTTGACCAAACAAATTAGTTTACGGCTCCGGGGGGCGGTGGGGGCTGACCGGCGCACCACGGCGTGCAGGGCGGCAGCGTAGTGGGCGTGGCTGGCTCTGGACGCGCCACAACGCCAGCAAGCAAAAGCGATAGGAAAAGCAGCTGCAAAGAAGTATTACTTGTCACAATCGCCTAATTAAGTTCTGGTCAAACTTACGCAGCACTTGAAGTCCATTGTCGCAAAGTAAAATGAAGCTATGAATCTGCTGGGAGCCCCAAGCTTGTTTATATACCAAATCGTCGGGTAACCGAAAGATAAGGTTCCCAATTGGGCAACATGAAACCAAATCTAAGTCACTGCACAAAAGTTCTTGAATTAAAATATGTATGTTAATAGGTTCCAAGATTTCTTTTTACTTCTTTAAATGGATCTTAAATTTATTATCAGAGTTTATTTCATTAATTTTATTTTTTACACACATTTAGCTCTAGCATTCCCACTAATATTTTATTAAATATGTTTGACTTTATTACAATGTTGAAAATATTTTTTCTTTGTGTAGAATTTGTTTATTCTTGCCCAACGTTTTTGTTTCGACAATAAATGAGATTAACATTTTTTTGAAATATGTAGACTTGTGTAATATCACAGATTTAATTCTAATAGGCATTTCGTAACACGTTTTGAAAATAATGTATAAATTACTTTGTTTAAGATACCATTTAAGTACCTGATTTCAGTAGAGTAACGATGCTGTATTTGTAGTTTGTAAAAATGCATTTTATCACAATACTCCACATAACAATGAGTAAATCAAAAATGTGGAAAAACAACCGGAAATTTATTTGAGTGGGCGTTGGGCGGAGGGAACTGAAAATGCTTAAGTGGCACTTTCAGGTGTCTTCGAATTCTTCTCCTGCAGAAGGTTAAAGATGCAGTCAAGTGCAAAAGACCAACCGGTCAGGTCTATTTGGGCCAACCTGGCCCAAGCTACCCAACCCCACTGGGTCAGCAGTTGTTGTATCTGGAAACTTCCGGTTCGTCACTCCTACTTAACACTGTGGCCGGGGAAGGGCCTCGAAATGGAGGATGGGGACGATGTAGAAACAATGTGCAGTCATTGAGCGCAAATGTGCCAAATAATGACTTGCAGGCGAGCGAGTGCAATTTATATGATAAGCAACAAAAATAAATTGCAAGCAATTCATTTTACTTAAATGCAATGCAACTGCCGAGCTGAAATGCATGTGAGTCTGTGTGTTTGGAAGAAAAATACCTGGTTCAGGATGTGCATATATAGTATATATCATTTTAATTTTTCTGCCCTATTCTGCTACGTTTGCAGGCCTGACTTGATTTACTTGGTTGCTGCTAATGAAGCCACCACCACCGGCAATAGAAAATGGAAATCAGCAGCAAAAACCTCGGGTGTTTGGGCTTGGAAAATCCTGAACTCATTGCATACTTTCGGAGAGTTAATTAAAGTATATACCAAATCAAAGAGCTTTTTAGGGAAAAGATAGATCTTGTACACAATTTTGTAGGTATGCATTTATTATAAAAAATAATTTCAAATATTTAATATGTTATCCAATAATCTTTAAAACCTAAAATAAAAATAAAAACAATAAAATATCCCTCTCAAAAAGGGCGGGCACGTGGAAAACTTAAATCTTTTGTTCTTTCCATGTTTTTATTTGATTTTTTTGAATTCAAGTTAAACAGCTGCCAAATTTTCTCAAACCCCTCTCTGGGGTTCAGGAAGTCCCCCGTTTTCCATCTCGTGTTGCTAATGAGCTAATTAACCTACGATAAGGCTTCAAACGAAATTGATGGGAAATTCGAGCTTTTCCTCCAAATGCCACCTATTTTCAACAGCTTAAAGGGCTTGTAGCACTTTGGGCTGTCACAAAGATGGCAATGTGTGATGGGTTTAGATAGAATTTTTTTTGAATTTATTGCCAGCAATAAACATGAAGCGAGTGCGAAGAAAAGTAGCTGCATGAATATGGCATCGCTGGGAAAAGTAGCAGCAGCAGTGGCATTGCGCTTTCCCGACAGCAAGGACACATCCAGTGGTCCATGGTGATCGTATTCATATGCAAAATTAATACTGGCTAGGGAGCCTTCAGATGGGGACTTTGGGTATGGAAAGTTCAAGCCTCGACCAGGCCAGGTGCGATGTCATTCAGCGGACACACAAAGGACGCCAAGAATTGCAGGATGTGTTGGTCCAAGGGGTACGAAGGACCCAAAGTTCTTGCACAAATTAAATACCCTTTCTAAAAAAGAAAATACATTGATGGGGCTTTTGGTGACTTACCAAATATAATATTAACTATATTATTATTTACCAGCTTACTTAAAGAAATGTAATAAATTCTACAAAATAATACTAAATACTATAATACTACTAAATAATACTACCTTTTTCTTAAGTTTTTTATAACAATAAGGATTGGATGAATGAAATAAGATATTATATTGATCATAAACCCTTAAATCTTAAATCTATCTATAATCCATAATTATATTTTACCCTTTTTAAACCAGTAATAAAAATTTATAACCCAAAATAGCTAATGGACCCTATGTGGTGGCACAATGCAGCACATCCGTTGACCCGACAGCTATAGCTGAGGTCCTCGCAACCTGTCCCGTCATCACTCTTCTCCTCCGCACTGCCCCATCTTTCACCTTTTCACCCCCCATTTTCGCTCGGTGTATATGTGCTGCTGCGTCCTTCATTGTTGAAAGCTGAACCTTGGGAGCAATCAGTGGATTATACGCTGCTTTACAAAAGCGGGCGACGCGTCGCCATCCTGCAGCCCCCAGAAGACCTATGACCCGAGCCCCTCTATGCACTTTTTGTTTTTTTTTTCCAGCAGCACCGCTCATTGTTCGTTAAGAGTTGGGCCTGTGTGTGTGTGTGTGGGATGCAACATAAATTTAACTGCGAACTCATGGAGCCGTGTGACAAGGCCGCAGGAATTCAAAACAAAAGTTGCAACAAATACCGAACACGCCATAAAGACAACAACAGCAAATACATAGACATAAATTGCAGGCTTCGTCCACTCCACTCCACTTCTCCACTCTTTTCCACTCCGAACCCCTTCCCAAACCCATTTTCATTCCCATTCGCCGTACAGTGCAGTACTGTACAGTACGTACTGGTTGGCTGGCCCTTTCTGTCTCTGGCAAGCAGAAAGCAAAAAGAATGACAGGAAACCGGATGTGAGTGCATGCCTTTTGTGCATGCAACGAATTATTCAGTTGACACACAGGATGTGTGCTTTGCTGTTCATGTTGCCACACTGCCACTGCCACATTTGCTGGTTGCAACTCGCTGCTGGGCTGCTGGCTGCTGGCTTGTTTGCCCGCTTTCCTCAGAGGATCTGCGCCCGGATCCTAGCCCTGTTTTCTCTGCATTTTTGGTTAATTTCGTAACCATGACAATTGGTGAAAAATTAACACACACCCACACACCCGGCAGTTGTTCGAGTTAAAAGCACGGATTGCGCAAGGGGAGCTTAGCCAGGAAAAACCAGAGGAAAATGCTATACAAATATAATTGTTTTTATAAAAATATATATACCATAGTTAAAGGAAATTTCTCTTGAACAGCCATTTTAAATATTATTATAATAAATTTGTTAGGAAAGCCGGATAAAAATAATGATTAAATTTCCAAGGTTTTACGTTAAGAGCCCACATGCTAATATTAAGGTCTTAACACATCTATAAGGCACTTTAACATGTTCAAAGAAGGATGTGGAAATTAAAATACGTTTTACGATCGCATATGCGTAGCTCATATAGAAATTATTTTTGTAAAGTACCTGAACCCCTCCTTAAACACCACACAAATGCGGAAGCATTTCATTTGGCCACACCCCCGCCCACTCCCTTATTTTTAAAGCAATTTTTCCATTTTATGCGGACAAAAGTCATAAATAATAAAAGAAACCCAAAAACAGAGTAGAAGGTCGATGGCAAACGAGAAGAAGAATAAGAGGGATGTCTGGATGCGATGAAAAAGAAGAGTAATCAAAAAGTGCGTGCTAACTAAATTGTTATTGCTTTCAAATGTCACGTATCATTATCATAATTTTTTCGCTTGACATTTTTAAGTAGCTGCCATAAATGTTTATAACTTCTGCACACCGAAAGTGTTTCTATTAACTTGGCCCAGGCCCCCTTCTCCCTTTTTGGGCCGGGGGCCTCTTAACATTATTGGACCCGAGGGACGAGCGGCCCAACAGGATCGGAATGGAACGGAAAGGACGAAAGTCCTTGGGCCACACACGTACATAGGCACCTTGACATTCATAATTCATAATTTATGACTGCATCTGAACGGAGGCCTTTTTCCCATATACCTATATTATAATTCAACTGCTGAAAGGTGGCAGATGGAAGGCACAAGATTTTTGTGTACTGGAAGTTCATGATTACAATTACAGCCAGCTGAAGTCCTTCTTTGTAAATATTAATTTGAAAAAAAGTAAAATAATTTGTGATAGAAGGAACGAATGAAGGAAAAACAACTAATAAAATTATTTAGAAATTATAAACTTTCGCATATTGAATTGTTATGCCTTGTATTTGAATAACACAAAGTTGGACAATACAAAAGCTGCACAATAAATTGGGTAGTATTTTAAAACGCCAGCAATTTGCATAATTTTATTCATACAATTTTAAATGGGCAGCAAACAATGTGTCTAGACAAATGTTTCCATTTATGAAATTGCTATTTTATGCAATATGCTTGTGATTAGGACGTTTATGGTTGGATGGCACCGATAGATGCGAATACATAAAGTTCTAGCCTGAAATCGAATCAACTTTATAGAAATTACACAAAAAAAAAAACGATGATAAGGAAAAACTTGCCTTACAAACATTAAAAACTAATCAAACTTTTAAATACACTTCAACCGCAGCAGACTTAAGATTGAGATATTGCAGCAGGGAAAGCGAGGAAAGCGGGGAAAGGGACGTCCAGAACAATTCGACAGGCGTCTTAAGAGGCATCGGCATCGGCATCGACTTTGATTTGTTGCCTCGGTCGCGTCTCATCTCATCTGCCCCGCCACCCCGGATCCCCTCCCTTTTGGGCCTTAACTTTAGCCGGACTTTTGCCTTGTTGTCAACGTCAACAGAAATTGATTGCTCACCAAGAACAGCAGACAGCAGCAGCATCTCCCCGCTTTTTATACCCTATTGGACTGCCTCTGTGGCATTTTCATTTCATTCAGAGTTGAGTTTACTTTGCGCTAAAACTTTTACCCAGAGAGAGCTTCCGAGTCGCCGTCCTCCAGTGAATTATCCTGAGCCAGCGGACCACGGAAGCCTACTCCCCGACGCCCCCAAAACTTTGACACAGTTTAGGAGCCAAAAGTTTAATGGAATTTGTCTATGGCATCTTCGTCTTGCCCCCAGGCCTTCCGTTCGCCCATCGCCGTTCGCCCTTCGCTCTCCACCAAAATAAATAAAACAGCATTCAACTTGTTTTTAAAGCAATTAAAAATTCTTTAAGACTGCGGAACACTTTTACCACCAACTACAAGGATGCCGGGCTTCCTGCCGCGGAAGGCCAAGAAATTTGCGATCGCGCCGCGGGTTAAAAGGATGCTGGGAAATGTAAACAAATGCGGAATTAACTCAAGTTTTTAATTTTAAATGATTTATATATTTTTGATTTATTTCGTGGTCTCTGAGTTCCATTTCCGTGGAATGGAATTAAAGCGATGCTGTAAGTAAAAGATAAATAAAATGTTGGTAAGTATAAAATATCTTTACACGAAAAACCCTGAATATTATTTTAAGATAAATATAACTAAAATTATTCTGCTGCTCATATATGTCACTAAAAATAGACTTCCAAAACAATTGCAAATCTAATTTAATTAAACAGCGTTTTCTTGCCTTTTTTTATTGGTTTTCCGTTTTGTTTTTTTGCAATGCCCCACGTGGCGTATGAACAATGCGGCTGGTTTATTGCTTACGCTCCCACAGAGAAAGCATAAAACACACACACGGACACACAAACGCCCGGCATCATTATCAACACTAATGCACAGCCACGCACACAAACACAGGCGGAGAAAGTAGGTTCGGAGGGAGAACTGGTCTTAACTACTTTCTGCACGTCTGCAGATAAAATCGATAAATTCCTTTTCGTAAAACGAATTAGGAAACTAATTGACTTGGATTTCGCTTAAAGAATCTCACATAAATCGTTAGCTTAAGCGTGATTCTGGCAGTTGGTTTGGTTGCTTGGGGTTTTGGTTTGGATTTTCTTTAACTTTTCCTGTAGTCCAATGCCAAACTGAAATGGGAACGGAAATTGCTCGCATTTTATTTTATTTTATTTTTCCATGGCGATATTTTTCTCTCCATAATTACACTGCTTAACATACAAAAGCTGGAAATATTTGTTTGTTTGGAAATATATTTTTAAACTACGGAAATATTTATCCTAATTTTTTTTTTAGGATGTTGATCATTTTATTCTTTAATTTATTTTTGTTTATTTTATTTTGTAAACTAGTGCTATTTAGCATTTTAATTATGTGGCCGTCGTTGTTGGCCGTTAAATGTCATTAAATGTGAAACATTTTTCGCCCGTCGCCCCATTCCGTTCGACTCCTTCAACGACATCATCCCCATCCCCATCCCCATCCCTCATCCCAGTCGTCGTCATCATTCAGCTCCAGCGAAGCGTTGACAAACTAACAAGGCGAAAATATTATGCTCACATTTCCTGCCTCCCGTGCATTTGCCTTTCAATTTAATTTAACCCACGGACTCGAACACTTGCAGCTGGCTAACATGGTTAACATGACTCTGCGAATTCCCCTATCCAGGATATCCTATCTCCTATCTGTGCAGGCATTTTATGCTCGGCTTATTTGTGCAGACGTCTGTGCCACTTGAAGGTGCGCACAAAACTTCAAGGGGCAGGCATTTTTGCACAGCTCAACTCAACTCATTTGCATGGCGGAATTTTCGGGATTACTTCCTGGTAAACAAGTTAAAAGCTGATTTCCATTCACTGAATAAATAGGCATATTATTATTTCGAGTTTTAGAGGCACTAAAAAACCAAAAAAGAAAATATTTACATTTGTATTTATTCCTCAATATTTTCCAATTATTTGAAACTCACCCTATAAGTTAGCTTGATACCTCGTTATTAAAAAACTATAAGGTAGTAAAATGGCCAAGTCAACAACAAACTTATTTGGAAGTTAACTGAAATGGCTTTTCATATTCATAAATTCATATGCAACTGCCATTTCTCTTGCATTCGTGCCTCCGCTGAAATTGCAACGAGCATGCAAATATATAATTTTAATAAAGTCCTGGAGAACAGGACTTTGCCAGACATTCCGAGTGCCACAACAGCCCAAGTATACAGCTCATCAAAAATACCATCTGAAAAACGGGGAACCGGCTGTCGTGGCAAGTCATTTGACAAGGTAAAAGTTGTCGTTGCTTTTACTCGTACTCTTGTTGTTGATTTTGCTGTTGTTCATTTGCTGACAGCCCGGAGAGTAGGGGAAAATTGCAAAATTTGAAATTTATGTTCCCACGAAATATTTTTATGTAGATTCCCCATTTTTTGCCACATCAGTCCCCAAACCGCAAATAAATGAGCGCAATTTATATGCAATTTGTTTGCGAAAAGCACAAGATTCAGCAAAGGAAACCCTATTTGACTAATTGTGTCAGCATTTTCGGAAACGGAAAACATGCAGTAAAAGGGTATTACTTGCGATAAGGAAACAAGGCTAATGTTAGAGAAGGTTCCAATATAAATTGTTTTACGTCACTCTAACAAAATAAGATAAATTGTCACTTTATTAACAAACGGAATTTATATTTAACTAATGCTACTTTAAAATTTTATTTGTTCAAAATCATGTTAAAATATTAATGGTAAATGTGAAACAATTTAGTTTGAAAAAAAAAATTGTATTTAAATATTTGCGAAATGGTCTTCAAGTCTCCTTAAGAATTACTCATACGACATGTATGACAGCTAACATTTAGTGGAAATAAATCGTCCTCCCATTTCGAACCTAGTCAAATTATGAAATTTCCAAACAAAATGTATAGACTTAGATACATTTTAGACCGAAGGCAACAGTGCGTATGAGTAATAATCTTAACACCAATTCGCAGATCCGAAAACGTGTGTTAAAAAAAAAAGTCTTTTGGCAGGCCTTTAATGCCGTTATTACAGTAAAACCTTTACAATTTCCATACAAATGTGGAACGTCGTTTATAAGGATTATATGTTATGTAAACTAGATTGACTTACTATTTTCCAATTAAAAACTTGGCGGAGTTTTATTATTATTTCTTGGACCAAATAATGTACGAAACTCCAAGCAGAGTACCTATTGTAAAAGTTCAGACTTTGTTCAACTCTTTTTGCCCTATGCTCGAACACTTTTATTCATTTTATTCATTTTATTGGGCTGGGGGTCAAAGCTCTCGACTGCGCTCGACATATACCCTTCTCAAGTTCAAAAATTTATTGTTTCAATCGAGCCCAGCGACACATGCAGTTGCGACGAGAAGAGAATAAAATAAAATAAAACCGATATAGAGGAGAAATTGAATTTCTATAAAAGTTTCGACAGCATGCAAAAGACAAACTTTGTCCACTACTGCCGGAGGAGGAGGAAGTGAGGGTGGATTTTGGGTAGGGCGGAGGAAGTCGGATCACATACGCTGCTGCCCACCATGCCACGCCCACCATTTGAGTGGGGAGTTGGCAAAGGAGTTAAGTAGCCAATCACCATGTCCTCCTTTGTCCTTCACTCGGCCCTCCCTCCGTATGTCCTCCTCAATCGCTCTCTTTTCCCTGCACTTGCAGTTCCGTGTGCAGTTCCTTTCGGCGGTCCGCTGGGAACGCTGTCAACACTTGGACTTCCGGTGGCTGCTGCTGCTGTCAGCAGAATGTCACCAGCATGCACATGGAATCGCTTTTTCCACTCTCCTGTATTTGATTGGAACTTTGGGTCTGGGTTGGCGATTGGCCTCCGCCATCCAGCCATCCTGCCATCCTGCCTTCCGACATCCTTCGATCCATTTGGGCCAACTCTGCCTGGCCAGGAGCATTATTTGCTTTTATTTCTGCAAGTCAATAGCTTTGGCTTTTAAATTTATCGACTGACGTTTGATGCGCTTCATTTAACTTGGAAACATTTTTCAACTCTACTTTTTTTTTTAGTTTTTAGAAAATACGTCAGTGATGGCAATTTTTGGACGCCTCGATAGATTTTTATACCCGTTACTCGTAGAGTAAAAGGGTATATTGTATTCGTGCAAAAGTATGTAACAGGGAGAAGGAAGCTTGTCCGACCCTATAAAGTATATATATTCTTGATCAGGATCACTAGCCGAGTCGAACTAGCCATGTCCGTCTGTCCGTCTGTCTGTCCGTCTGTATGAACGCTGAGATCTCGGAAACTACAAAAGCTAAAGGATTGGCATTTTGCATGCAGATTCTTGGAGTTCCTACGCAGCGCAAGTTTGTTTCAAACAGGTGCCACGCCCCCTATAACGCCCACAATCGCCCTACACCATTTTTTGAAAGGTGTCTGGCGCCCACAACTTTAAAGATTTCGGAAAAGTAAAAATGCAGTCTTATTCTGTTTATCAATACCTATCGAATTGTAGAAGAAATTTTTCTAATCGGACAATCCATTAAAAAGTTATGAGCAAAAAATGAAACAGCCACTAGATGGCGCTAGTAGCTTTGACGCGTGCATATATTAATCTCTCTCCCACTCCCTTTAGCTGAGTAACGGGTATCTAATAGTCGAAGTACTCGACTATAGCGTTCTCTCTTGTTTATGCTGAATTTTGCCGAAAATAATATTTGTTTTAAATACTTAAATAATCTTAAATTTTTAAGTCAATAATTGCATTTAACACTATACAGAAACAAATACATTTTAATAAATTAATTATTTTAAGAAACCTTTTTTATCTCAATATATCTATTAATATATTTTTAAAAAATA
This sequence comes from Drosophila pseudotakahashii, assembly GCA_035046095.1. Lineage (NCBI taxonomy): Eukaryota > Metazoa > Arthropoda > Insecta > Diptera > Drosophilidae > Drosophila > Drosophila pseudotakahashii. The sequence continues at coordinate 2,179,383 of JAWNOE010000198.1, forward strand.
ATTTAAGTAGATAATTTTTTAATACATATTTATAAGCTTATACATATTTTTTAGGAATAATTGTAATCCCTTTTGTATACAATTTTATCAGCATTTCCTTTTGGCATCACTGATATATAACTGATAAAACTGTTCCCCTTTCTTATTGCATTAGTTTTGTTGGCTGCACGGCAGATGCTAAGTGTCATTAAATTCCATTGCACGGTGGATGCAGCTGAGAGAGTTATAAAAAGAAAATAAAAACAAAATAAGTGGTAAGCTAAAATTCTAAAGAAATGGGACTTATAGTCTACAATAAGTATCCTCACTTTCTTCTCCTTCCGGATATACCTTGTTTCAAAAATGATTTTTTTTACAAAATACTGCTTCTAATACTCTAAAATTAAAACAAAATACTCGAAATATGCATCTGAAAACTTTCTTGTACTGGGTTTTATTTAGCCACTCAACAATGGACACTGTTTTACAACTGATTAAGTATTAATGCAGACAGAGTAGACGGGATCTGGAGAGGGCTAATGCTCCAGCTTGAACAATGTCCAGTTGGAGTGTCGGAGCCCAGGCATCTTCTACATAAGTCGATTTTCACCGGAAACAAAACAATCTCATCTCCGAGAACCAACTAATACTGGAATCTAGCCTGTCCTGGCCATAAAGCAGAGAACATTCTCTAAAACGAAAATAAAACTAAATAGGAAATTGGCCGAGCGAGGGGGAAAGGTGGTAGGTAAGAAGATCAGCGTACGAGCACTCCTAACTGGGTTCAGCTGCTGCCATCCCATCCATTTGGTTATCTGGCAATGCACTTCACAAAAAATGGAGGGTTAAGCTGAGGAGAGGGGCGGCCATGGCTGCTACAATAAGCAGAATGCAGTGAACTGCAAAACATACAACTTCATGGTTATTTTGCTCTTTAGTTAGCTTGCCATATTTTTCTATCCTCCGTTTTCCCCACGCTGCTCCACATTCCTCCACATATATCCATGCCTTTACAGGGGGCGGTTCCAACGCCCACTTAACGAATATCAACTAAAATAGCTTTATATATTGTTGAGATAATAAAAATCCAGCAAAGTTCCAGCTTGAAGAGCCCAGTTGGGGCAATTGTTTGTGCTGAATCCTGAGGTCCTGCAGAAGTCATGGGATAAAAATAGATATAGGGTCTTAAAAATGGCAACTAACTTTGGAATATATATATATAACTATAAATGTAGTTTTTTTATTTTTTTTAAATTAGTTTACTATAATGTATGTTTAAGAACTTAATTTATTAAAGACCTTGTTCCACATCGACACTCCTCTGACACTCTGTGCTACCGACCATTGCAGCAGATTCGATTGTTTAATGACCCCTGATTGCAATAAGCCAATTTGCAATGGGAAGGTGTGTGTGGGAGTGGGAAGTGAAGCGAAAATGCTCTGCATTTGAATTCAAAATGCGGAATAAGTTCATTAGCATTAAAGTAAGAGAGCGTTGGAGTTCGGGGGTAGACGGTAGTTCCCAGCAATTCGAACTGCAAATGTTTGCCAGAAGCTTTTTTACTTTAATTGGAGTTAATGTTACTTTTATGCTCAGACCATCATATTTTCATTTCCTTCTGGATAGGCTTTCTCTAAGTGGTCGGCATGGCAATGGCCAATCGAACCTAAATTTAAATTACCCTAATTAATGGAATGACATTTTTGGTTAACAATTTTGAGCAATGGCCCGTTATTGAATAACCCCTGCATAATTGACTTGTGAGTCTGGTAATTTTCGCCTCGAACGAAGAGCCGATCAAAGTGAGTTGATTAGGCCGTGGACACAAAAGCCGTTGACAAGAGATAAACCTTTGACTTGGCCCTGCAGCTCAGCCCCATTTTCCAACTGTCTACAGTCTACAGCTAAGTGGGCGTGGCCGGCTTGTAATAACTCACGCCTTTTGACACAGATTAAACCGGCATAAAGACAATGTGCTGGGGATAAGGAAACTGCAACGATGACGAGAGCAGCAGAAACAAACTTGGCCAGGGGATTGGACTGTATGTGTGACCCTATGTTATCCTACATACGGTATGTGCGTATGTGGGCGGCTTGTATAAATGTTAGCCCTTATTGTTTGCCCGACTGGCCCATGCAGGCTGCACATATCATACATACGAGGCGACCAGACAATCCGCCCACCTCCCCCCTCATTTTCATACATACATTTTCCATACCATGCCGACCGAGCTCATTCAAGCCAGTCTGCCGCTCATCTTCATTGTAGATGACAGCTCCCATTGTCCTTTGCCGACTCCTGCAGCGACAGCAGCTGCACTTTTAGCCGCCTCAGATCAGGGCAGTACAGTACCCATATACCATACACCATATACCGCTCATACCAAATTCCCCATCCCCATTAACTTGTTCTTTTTGTTCTTTAAGCCCTTCCTTTGTCTCCTGGCATGACTCATAAATTTTCAAATATTCATAGACATATCTTTTAATCTATTCTCAAAAGAACCAAAAAATGTGAAAAGAATAATTAAGAGTTCTGGTGAAATATACAGACCATTTATCAAGGTAAGTAGGTGGGTAAGTGATGATACATAAATTGTAATGTTCTAATAATAATATTAAGTGTAATATCTAAATGAGTACGAAAATACATCAACAAAAATACTTTTACTTGAAAACTTTAAATTGTTTCTGAGAAAACCCTAATATTAATTGATTTTCTCGGCCTGATGTGAGAACTTCTTTCACAATCTGAAATCCCTTCGAAATTAAATTTCTTGCTGTGCTGCCACTTTCTGTTTGTTGCCATATTGTAGTTGGTTTTCTTGGGACAGCGCCATGCATAATATAGATTTTACTCAAAACGCATCGACTAAAGGGAAAATTCTATGCATTTTATATCGTGCCAGAGGGCATTCATACGATGAATGTGAGTATAAGTACATGCAGCCATACATGTTATATGTATGCAGATGGGAGTTTCACTTTGCCGCACACACATGCGCAAATTCAGTGGCAGGATGTCTGGGAGCATTACCTATGCTCTATGAGGACCCATCGCCAGTCACCTGGGTTCCCCAATTGGTGCGTGGCAAAGAATTCATCATGCAAATAGGGTTAGCGTGTGAAGTCAGTGAGCGACTTGGAAGAGGACCTCCCCGATGCATAATGCATTCGATGTCTGCTTTGCAAATGACAAATTGCCAATTCTCGGCGAGGCTTCAATCTATTAAAATGGAAAAAATTTGAGTTTTTCAAGAAGGATTTTTACAAAAAATAATGATTGATTAGGGGAAAGAAAAGTTCAATTTAAAACGGTTGGGAATTATATTTTGAAAGTCCTGTGAAAAACATACACCTAGGTAATACGTATATTTTCTCATTTTTCCTCTGATTTTCATAAGTTTGTCATTTATTGTGAATTAATGTTGATTTTTTCTAATTAAATGTTAATTTTCTAAATTAAATATTTATCTTAAAAGCTTTCTCTTAAATCTTTTCGTATAAATAACTTTTTTAGTTAAAACTCTGTATAAAAATGTTATGTTAAATTTAACGTATTAATTTTTAATGTTACCATATATTAATTGCTTAAATAAATGAAACGTATTCCTTTAACGGATGTGGATTTATGCTTCCCCTCTTCTAGCCGAATTCCGAGCCGCATGCAGCTTTTGGGAGGAGGTCGCCAGAGTTGCTGTTGCAATTTCTGTTTTCAAATTGGCTTATTTAGGTATTTTTTGTGCGCTCGACATTCAACGGCGACCGTGCTGTGCTGCAGGGCTTCTAGAGTCCCTGGCCTTTGTTTTGTAATTGTTTCGAAAGTGGGTGGCGACGAGGGGGAGGAGGAGGGGCGGGATACACAGTAGGCGGCGAAAGTTAACGTCATTGTCGTTTCCGAACTCAACGACGTTGGGTCGTTGTCGTTGGGCCAAAAGAAGAAGGACGACATTAGCGGCAACTGTTTTGAGTGCTGCTTCCTGCCGGTCTGTTCTTTATCGTTCCTGCACCACAAGCCCACTGCCTCCCGCGATCACCCACCATCACCCTCCACCACCCACTGGCCGCTTTCAAGTGGCATTCGAGTGGCAGCCATTGTGCAGCATTATGATGAAAGTTTGTGTCGCAAAATGCAAATATTTGAAAGGTAATTGAATTCGAACTTTGCCGCTCATCGTCCTCGCCTCCCACTTAGCCACCCACTCGGGCTGCCTCCTTAGCATGTCAGGTGTACAGGGTAAAAACTATTCATAAATTCACTGCTTTATCACGTAAATATTATTTTTTGTTGAAAAATTAAATTTCTTTTAAAAAACATGATGAATACTAACAGTTTTTCTTAGCTTATTTAGTAATATGGTTTTATTTTGAATATTCTTTTTTGCAATATAATAATATTTAAAAAATAATATAATAATTATTATACTTGTTAGAAATTGATAGTATTTTATACAATTGTGATTTTGTTTTTTTCTTTATCTTAGGAGATTATATTGTTAATTTCCAAATTTGTTTAAATATAATTAAAGTTTTTTTATAGATAAATAAGATAAATATTTATTCTAAAATAACATAAAATTATAACTAACTTTTGATTATCATTTAGTAAAGCTAAGAAAATATTTGAGTTCTATTCTTGCGCCGGTCAATGTAGAAGAGTGGACTTTAAGTGTCCGAAATCGCGCATGCAGTGGCATTAAAGCTTCGATGGCAAATATTTGACAAACAGCTTACATGTTTTATTTACCCAAGCTGAATGGTCAACACAGCACAAAGCCTAAAGCGCACTGTCCCACTCTCGCACTCATTTGTTTGTTGTACAAATTATATACAAAATTTGCACACTCATGAGGGCATTCAGTTTCCATGTTTTCGGGGAGCACATGAAAATCTATACAAGGCTGGAAAATACGTCTGCCCCTTGCCTCACTTTTTGGGGCATGCCGCAGGTGCAGTGAACAATAAATTTTGTTGAAAATAAACAATTATTTAGACATGATTGGCTTGTTGCTGGCCATTTTTTGAGTTGTCCGTTCAACATCTATATGAATTCGGCTTTTGTTTTTACCTAATTGCCTTGATTGGACCAACAAGTTTACGGTTTTTATTTCGTTTAAAAATCATGACACATTTCATTGGAAAATTAGAAGAGTTCATCAAGTGTGTATGATTTGACATTGCTTGGAATAATTTGAGTTTATACATTTATTTTGGAAGTGTTGTGGGCTGAGATTTTTTGTTCATTTTAATTAGATAATTTAATTTAAACCTGAAAATTTTAAATAAACTAAACTACTTTTTGTTTCCTCATTCAGCGTCATAAAGCTCTGTTATTAAAGGCAAAACCAAACTTAATTAGCACAACCAGAAACTCTCGTTCTTTCTCTGGGTGAGAACACAACACACCCTCTGTGTTGTGGTAAACGCCTTCGAATCTGATTCTGGGGGCGTGGCAGCCACTGTCTAGCTTCTTGGACCGCGTCAAAGACAGTAAATTGGAGTGCAAAAAGTGGTAGCTTTCTTCTACTCTTCTCTCGGTCTCCGAGTCATCTTTTGTTTGTTTTAATTTCATGCGGTGGGGGACAGAAAGGAAAAAGAAATAAATTGAAATATAATTAAATTTTCACACAACGGCAAGCGTTTAATTCCATGCACTTCTTGTGCAAAAGAAAATGGTCTTTAATTATGGAAGCAAATTTATTATAAGCATAAATTGTTGGAAAATATTTAAAAAATTCAATTAGCAATTGAATTCACTATCTTAAAAGTGGTAAATTTTGAATAATATATATAGAACAATTTTGGTGAATATATTGTAGTAGTTAAAATAGTAAATATCGACTTAAAAAAAATTTAAAGAAATTATAATAATTAAAATATACGAGATATTATTTTATGGTTTTAATTTAACATTTATAATTTTTTGTATAATATTTTAATAAAGCTTCACCTTGCTTTAGGGCTTCGTAAATGTATGGATTTTGGCCACGAACCTTTGGCATGGCGAACTGCTCGTTGTAAAATGACTTTTGATTGAATGTTGCAAGCGCGAGGACTGGGTTTGTGTCCAGGCATCCAAGTCGACCAGATTGATGGCTGAAAGATGGAAAGATGGGTTTTTCGCTGCCTCTCAGGGCTCGGCAATCAAAGTCAAAAATGCCTCACAATTGGAAAGTAATCGAGAGGTCGAGTACGACTACGAGGACGGGGAGTGTGTGTCGTGCCCCAGAAAGCGTTCGCATCGCTTTCAGTTTTTCGTCGGTGCGTACAAATTTCTAATTTCATTAAAATTTGTTCAAAGGGCTGACATCGAGGGGCGGGTGCTGGCTGGATGGCCGGGCGGATGTCGGAGCCCCAGACGTTGACAGACACAAATCGACACAATAGACGTCAAACGCAGGCGGATGGATGGGCGTAACACTGCGGATTTGCGGGAGGGGCAGCTTTGGCAATCAAAGAGCGCCGATCAAAGTAGAAAATCGATTTTAATTGCAATCTAGGCGCAAAGCCTCGGCGCTCGATTAGCGGTCAAGTGGGCGAGTGTTCGACGGGCCAGTGGAAATTAACGGGGCGTGGCATGTTAGCCCTTGGTCCGGTGTATGCCTTTCATTTTCCATTTTTTCCAGTTTAAAACATAGAGCTCTTCTTGTAAAGCTAGCGTTTATTTTTGCTCAATCCAGAACCTTAAATTCCTACTTAAATAAAAATAAAGAATATTTACGACTACAAAAAATGATATTAACTAAAATTTCATGTACTTCTTCAGATAGAAAATGGTCATAAATTCTGAAAAATAAATGGGGACTAAAAAACCAATTCTTTCTAGAGTTAAAGGAAAACCGCGATGTGAAGGTTTATTATAATAAACTAGGGAAAAATATCAGTGGATATATTTATGCTCAACCACCGAGAGCTTGCAACCCAGGATAGTAGGTACCTAAGTTCGACACACCCATGAGATTTGTTTCAGTCCAGGTGTCAATGAGTTTCTCCCAGCACGACTGCCTTTACTTCAGTTTTGCCAACAGTTCCGAAGGGAGCACATCTAAAACGAAAAAATGCGGTGCGGTCAGTAGCAGTATTTCTAGCGAAATTCGATGACAATTGTCAGCGTTTTTACCTGTTTTGATCACAAAAATTTCTAGTTCTAATCGAAAGACTCGCTGCGGTATAAACAGAATTCAACAAAATTACAATGCTGGCCAAGAGTAAATCGCTAATTTCGCACGTTCTGCAAAGGCCAGTTTCCGGTTTGCTGCAATCATCAGTCGTCACCTGTCGCCAGCTTCATTCGGAGGGCAATTTGGATGGCTCACTCTCGGACTATCCGATACTTTCAAAGCCGAAAAAGGGACTAAAGCGTATGGAGAAGAAGGACCGGTCCAAGGTTTACGATGCCTGCTGGCAATCAATGCGCCGCACCGAGTACAAATGCCGCTCCGATCCCGAGTTCAATGTGCAGTCGTTTATCGATGCCAGGAAACAGTGTTTGGCCGACCCGTGTGCCACCGAAATGCTGGCCATGGATATCACGCACTACAAGCCACAGGACATGGCCAAGAGGAGGTATCCGCGCACCTGGTTCGAGTGTGTGGTCAAGCGAAGGAAAAGGAAGGCCCATTGTGTGCCCATTGCCCCACCAATGCCGCGAAGGAAGCGAAAATCGGGCAAGAAGAACTGCCCAGAAGATCTCTGCGTCCTGGGCAAACTGGACTTGAAGCTAACCAAACCCTGCAGTGTGATAAAACCGGGGAAATGCCCGCGCTTCAAAATGCCCAACTGCTGTGTGGCCGCCCGCAATCCGCCCAAATGCCGTCGACCTTTCAGGCGATGTGGCAGCAGACGTAAGACCAAGTATCCAAGTTTCTCCGAGTGCAAGCGAGATCCCTTCCCGGATCCCAAGCCCATCGAGTGCAACTGCCTGCTCAAGCCGGCCATCTGCGAAATGTGGCGGCACTATCGCCGCCGGAATAGCTAATCTCTGAGATTTTGATTTTTTCCCGATTCTTTGACGACCAGAAGACGAAAGGCTCCTCATCGGTTGTCTCTGCTTTTACCGAATTAAGACCAACCAAATGTTTGTGTTACAAAAGCCTACCGCATCCATAAATAACCGAGAAGCAGTTCGCTCTTTTGCAGCACTTTGGTAATTCCATTCAAAAGAAATGTATTTCGTTGTACCTACTCGTACTAAGAAAAATATAATTATTTATTGAATAAAATACAAACGAGTATTAGTAAAGGATTTTTGTTTCGTTTTACGGTTCCACAATTGTACAATTAATACATATAAACTAATTTACGACTTATTCTTTCTGGTTTTACTTTCTTAATAATCATAATTACATCTTTGGCTCACTAAATTCTCGTCGAGTGGCACAGTCAAGTAAGAATTATTAATACCTAACTGGTAGTCCCAAGTTAATATGAATATTTGACATCCTTTTTGGCAGCCGGATGGCCTGACATTCTCCCGAAAAATGCAATATGCAACGGCCGGAACGCGAATCTGTAGCTGCAGATTGTCCGAAATGGCTACAACTCCCGGGGAATAACCAAATTCCATTATACAGATACAAATCAAATTGGAAAAAGGCATTGAAAGGGATCAAAAACGAGGGTTTGGCTGGGAGAAGTGGGGAGAATATGCAAAAATCAAATTACCAGAACTTGAGAAATCGCAGACATCAGAGAGCCATAAATCAGTAAGTAAGCGAATGGGAGGGATTCGAATCGAATCGAATCGCACATATATATAAGAAATTGTTACCGCTAGTTAACGGTTTATTGATGCGTCGCTTTTGGCTGAATTTATTAGCCTGGTCGTTGGTCTTTCGCTCCCTCACGCAAATGCAAAATGGCCGAAACCGAACAGGAGGAAAATCGTGCAAAAGCTTTGAATTGATTTGGCTCCTAAGCGCCCTCATTGGCAGGCCAAATGTTTTGCCAACTCCCTACAAAATATTTGACTGCCAATGCCTTTAAAAAATAAAGAAAATGCCAAAAAAATGCAGCAAAAATGTCATTAATTAGAAAAATAACTTTTTTAGAATAATGCTTGTAACTTTAAAAACTTGTATTTAACTGAAAAAAATTAAAAAACATTTAAAGAAGACTCTTTAAATAATATTTAAATTTATTTATACCTTTGACTGAACAAAATCATAATTTTTAACCCTTTCGGAATTCAATGGCTTAAAAAATTACAGAAAAATAAACGTATCCAATCTCAGAACACTCTTTTCCTAAAATCACAAACCTTTAGGTACTGCCAGCTAAAATTTTCCAGAGTCAGGATCAAATTCGGGAATGCCAGACCCGCCTGATATGATCCTAAGTGACTTTAAAGCTACACCCATGAATAAGGAAGAGGTGGAGGTAAAGGTAAAGGGGGGGAGCACGTTGCACCTGCCCAGCTACGCCGACCGGTATACGGATATCCCTCGTCTCATCCGCCTGAAGTTCATAGCCCAGGTGTGCCCGCAACTAAGTGTTCCAGCCCTCGAACTGGCCATCAATCACGTGAAGACCACCTACAATGTCAAGTTGTACGACGAGCTGTACAAAACGCTGTGCGTTGAGGTGAGCAGGAAGTCCCTGAAGCAGATCGATGAGGACGGGGAACCCAACGAGGCCAGTACCTCGAGTGGCAGGGGCAGAATTGTGGTGCCCTACGATTCCTACTGGGTGGAGGACAACACCATGGAGGCCACTCTAATGCTCCAGGAACTGGATGCTGAACTGAACTTCAAGAAATCCAATTCTGGCAGCGCCTATGTGCGTAGGATCCTCGAGGAGATCGGTGATCACTACGAGAAGAGCGGCAATCTGCAGATGGCGGTCAAGTTTTACGCTCGCGCAAGGTCCTACTGTACCAGTAGCGAGAATGTGATCAACATGTTCCGCAACCTGATAAGGGTTTCCATCTACATGGAGAATTGGTGGCATGTCTTGACCTACATCGATGAGGCCAAGCAGTATGCCTTTGGCTTCGAGAATCTGGCCGAAGAAGTCCCAGCTCGTCTGAGCTGCGCCGCTGGCTTGGCCAACATGGGCTTGAAACTCTACAAATCTGCCGCTCAGAACTTTCTAAACACTCACTACGGGCGATATGATTACGATAGGATCGTAGCACCCGAAGATGTCACCTTCTATGCGGGATTGTGTGCCCTAGCCACTTTTGATCGGGATAGCTTACAACTGCGCGCTATAAACTCTGAATCGTTTCAGCCCTTCTTCCAGCTTTCACCCAAAATGTGCACCATTTTGGCCAAATTCTGCGAGGGTCAGCTTGATACTTGTGCGGCTCTACTGCGGGAAATTAAAGATCATGTTAGGTTGGATGTCTATCTGTCGCCACATGTGAACACCCTTTACGAGATGATCATGGGCAGACTGATCAAAAAAAGAGACAGGAAAACAATGACGGAGTTTGTAAAAAAAAGACATAGTTCGTCATAAAGGAGATGGTTTAAAAATAATATTTTTAGGCCTGAAAAATATTCATATATTTATCTATAATAATAAAACTCAGGTTTAAGATGTGAATACTCGATCTATTTAAATTTTGTTACTTTGGTTCTTAAAAAGTAAATTCAAGTAAGCTTTAAACTTATACAAATAAGTAAAAATAGTTCGCAACTGGGCTTCCTGTCACATTTTTCCTAAATCCTTCAAAAGTTTTTGGAGTAAAAGCGGCATCAGTTTCTGCAACAATATAAGCACAGCTATAACAACAAGGAATATAATTAAATTTTTCGTGTGTTCAGTAGAACGAACGAACAAACTTGAAATCTCGCTAAGGAGAAAGAATAAGGGAAAAAGGACGAAGGACGAAGGACGAGGGATGACGAAACGCAGCGGATAGTGAAAGGCAGTGAAATCATGAAATATTGCACAGTTGAAGTGATTTTTATGAACTCTTCAAAAGTAGCTCACTGAAAGGCGAATAGACAGTGAAAGAAGTTGGGCCGTTTGTGCCAACATAAAGGTTCCACCGGCACGCTAACGAGCTTAAAGATGTAGCACAAAGTGCGCACTCTGGAATTGCATCCATAATAACGCCCAACGGAGGAGTAGGTGGCATGCAATAATGCTCCTCGCACCCTCATCTCCCATTTACGGATGCCTGTGATTTCCATTGAAAAGCCCGAGCCCAAGTCTGGAAAATTCCGGTAAGTGGCCAAAGGTCAAGAGCAGATCAGTTTTAAGGACTCCAAGGAGATAGTCCTTGTCAGTGCTTGAGATGAAGGCCATTTTTTAGGTATTGTAAGAAAATATTAATTTAAATTGCTTTACTCCAATTGATTTAAAATAAATTTCCAAATGAATTAACTATGAATTTAGTTAAAAACTAGACTACATTTTTGATCAGCACTCAGAAAAGTGAAAATGTTTTACAAAGCTAACAAGAAATACCAATTTTCGGGGCAGCCAGAGAGACACCTGAACGGGGAATATTAAAACTATTGGAGGAAAAACGGAGGAGATTCCGTAGTAGTGAAAAACTTCAGCCAGACATTGTGTTGAGTAATTCTTTTGTAATGCGGAAGGAAGCTCGAAACAACACAGTGCACAGCGATTTCCGTAAAAGGGGAAAGAAGGAAAAGGGGGGCGGAAAAAACTTTAAGACAAAGCACAAAAGTGACCTACGTTCGCATGGGCGGTGGGGTAAGTCGGGTGGCAAAAAGGGGTTCGCAGATAAATTGCTGCAGTGTTTAGTTAATACTTCTGGCCGTCTTACGCCTTTCTTGGCCTTTCGTCCTCTCGTCTGCTCCTCCTGCCGCCAAATTCAGCAGGATAGCTCGCAGCTAGAAGATTCGAGGAACAAGGAACAGCAGCTGGCTGGACAAGTTTATCTTTTGTTACATTGACTTCCGCTAAAAGATACTAAACTAGAAAACATTCTTCTCCGCCCCACCATTCACTCCTTTTCAGTTTTATTTGCCGGCGCTTTTCACAGGTTAGCGTCAAAGTCCTGCAGGAGAAACAACGGCAGGCAGGAAAAGTTAAACAGAAATTAAAACGCAGCTGGGCAATCCACAGTGGCCAAAAAGTGCATTTCACCGTGCTAATAGAAAATTATTTCGTTGTATAAGAATATTATATCTTAACTTCCCTCAGTTAATTCATCATAACAACCATATTTGAAGAATTCTAAAATATTTTGAAATGAAAGAAGAATATGGCACATTTTTTTTACAGTATTCCAAATATTGCATTATTTTCGAAGATATCACATATTCTAGTAAAATGTTGGAGGTATTCAGTCGTTTGCTGTTCATAATTGAAATGTTCATTCACAGTGGTCAAAAATATAATTTTGCGCCCTTGAAATAAGTAAAATATACAAACTATCATTTTACTTTTGTGAGAAGAATAAATCAATATGAAATAAATTATTTCTGAATTCCAAAGTAAAATTGAAAAACCCCTGAAATTTCAAGGATTTTTTTGTGAAAATCGCAGGAGGTATTCAGTTAGGTATTTTATAGTTGACATTCTCATTCGATATATGATTGCCGATACAAATTGGAGTGTGGAAAATGGACTCGCCGGTGGACGGTGGATCGCGTGGCCACATTCTGGCCATGGTGGTGCGGGTGTGTGCGGTGACGGCGATTACCTACTACAGTGCCAAGTGGATGCTCAGTGCCCTGGATCCGAACAGTAAGGTGCGCAAGAAGGCCAAGCAGGTGGCGGAGCAGCAGTTGCGAAAGCTCAACTCCTCGGCGGCGCAAAAGTTCCGAGCTCGCGACTTCAACGAACACGAAGTGATGATCGCATCGCATCTGGTGACCCCGGAGGACATCGAAGTCAGCTGGTCGGACATAGCCGGGCTGGACGGGGTGATCCAGGAGCTAAGGGAGACTGTGGTGCTGCCGGTGCGCCATCGCGAACTCTTCCGGCGATCGCAGCTTTGGCGGGCTCCGAAGGGAGTCCTTTTGCACGGTCCTCCGGGATGTGGCAAGACCCTGATAGCCAAGGCCATTGCCAAGGATGCGGGTATGCGGTTTATCAACCTGGATGTGGCCGTGCTAACGGATAAGTGGTATGGGGAGAGCCAAAAACTAGCCACAGCCGTCTTCACCCTGGCCCAAAAACTGCAGCCCTGCATCATTTTCATCGACGAAATCGAATCCTTTTTGCGGATGCGCGGCAGTGGTGATCACGAGGCCACCGCCATGATGAAGACCCAGTTTATGCTGCAGTGGGATGGCCTGATGAGCAGTGCCAATATCTGTGTCCTCGTCTTGGGGGCCACCAATCGACCGCAGGATCTGGACAAGGCCATCCTGCGTCGCATGCCAGCACAGTTTCATATTGGAGTGCCACACGACTCCCAGCGACAGGCCATCCTCCAGCTGATCCTTCAGAGCGAACAGCTGAATCCTTCGGTTAATCTCAAGGAGTTGGCTCGACTGACGCCGGGATTTTCGGGATCCGATCTGAGGGAACTGTGTCGCCATGCCTCCATGTACCGAATGCGTTTGTTTATGCGCGAAAAGCTGGGGGAGGGAAATTTGGGGGAGGAGGAGTTTCAGTGGGACTTCGAGTCGAAGGATCAGCATGACTGCCAGCAACTAGAGATCCACATGGATGACCTGCTCAAGTCGCTGACTGTGATGAAGGTCTCCAAGTTTCAGGCGCACAACGCCCTCATCGAAAAGGATCTGGAGTTGGACTGAGAGGTCTGTGATAGAAATTTTTAATATATGCCGAAATGGGAACTCCTAAAGCGGTCTCTATAGCGACAATAAAAGCTGCATATGCGTTATTAACCTGTTAAGGATATAAATTTGACGATTTTGTATTGTTTTAGTAAGGAACTTTTGTAATCGGATGATTAAAATTTATTGTATTGTGAAACATGAAAATACTTCGTGCTTAATAGGTATTTAAAAAATATAAATAAAAAAATTAACATTGTTTTTAGAAGTTTTTAATAGACTAATATCTGATTACTATAGAAAGTCAATGTTCCTATCCAATCTCTAGCCTTCATTTTATTTTTACCGGCATTATCCACTAGATTTTTGTACTTTAGAGGAGTATCCCCGCTTAATATCGCTTCAGCCCATCCTATCCAGTTCATAATACCCCACACTGTCAGCCTGACCAATGTTTTTCACATTTCATGGCATCAGGAGTTTTTTCAGCCATGAAGAGCAGCGAGAAATGTGCAAAAAAAAGGAGGACTGCAACCAGGAGAGAGTATGAAAGAACACCAGCAGCAGCAGCACAGTGGCAACAAAAACTCAAAATAACAACGGCTACGACAGCAACAACAAAAAAATCTTTTATGTAAAATTGAATATTCATAAGTTGTTTCACAGAAGCGGCAGAAGCCTAACTACGGGCCTCCATCTCCGCCTCGCTTGCCTCAGTGATACACTTGCGAATGGTCCTTTTATTTTACCAGCAAAGAACTTAATTAAAAAACGCAGTAAGTCTATTAAACATTTTTTCTGATAAGGAAGTTGAAATCCCCATTTATGTATTATTTTTTTAATTTTTTCATCAGGTTCCTTCGTTTTGCATATAAATATAGAACAACAACAAGTTCTGCCAACGCAAATAATATTTAAATTAAAAACTATTAATGTTTTTAAAACTTCTGGCTATTTTTAAATACATAAAAAATTAAGCGGTGTATCTGATAATTATAACCTATTAATTATCTAATAACTTATTTCATACATATTTTTTGTTGCACACTTTTTGCATACCAAATTTCCTTTCATTTTTTCATTTTTTATTTACCAAGGCAACTTTTTCGTATGCTATTACATAATAATTTAATTATTGTTTTTTTTTGTAAGGTAGATTTAATTTTTTTTAAGGGTATTTCAAGATTTCCCCTATGAAGCGAAGTCTTCGGTACATTTGGTTGCTGTTGTTGTTGCTCTGGACGGGCAGTTGATTGTTTTTGTGTGTAGTTTTGTTTGGCTGAGTGAACCTGCAGACGCTTCCGTGCCACGCCCCCGCCTCATCGCCCGCCCACGCACGCGTACATACAGACACTGGGATGCAGCACACATGCACATGCAAAAGCTGCCGTTGTTTGCTATTTTGTCATGCAAATTGTATTTATTGCGGCCAAAAACCAACAACAACAGCAGCAGCACGGGCGCTCAGAGATAGGGGGCGGAGACAACCCCGCCACGCCCCCTTGTAATTGTTTGCTATTTGTCATTGTGTGCGTGTGTGGGTGGGTGGCTGTGGGGGTTGGAGTGTATGTGTGCTCCATTGTAAACAAGAAAATTGACTGCCGTCGGCGGCCTGTAAACTTGGGAGCACATTTCCCGAATTTCCCAAATCTCTATGTATATTCAAGAAAAATGTTTAAAAAAGTTTCCTAATATTTTAAAATTTTGTTATCCCAAAAATTCGAAAAAAAAACCCCCCGCAGGGGTATACAAATATTAATTATCGATTTTGCAGTGATTAAAAATTCAGAAAGATCGTCTGGGTTCAACTTTTTAATTGCTTTTTGCCTGATAAGGTTGCTTGGTTGATTATAATAAACAGAGAGCTGCAAGTCATCAAACGTCAGTAGCGCTATGAAAGTCAAAGTATTCGGAATGTCAGCATTTACCAGCCTTATATTATTTATTTTTCCCTTTTCTGTACTAAACCAATTTCTCGATGGAGAGTGTGGAATTCATCCAAATGGATACGCAGCGAATAGTTCTTCGAGTCCCTGGATTGCTTTCCTGCACACCACTGATTTGACATTCGTATGCGGAGGAACTCTGATCTCTAACAGTTTGTATCTACTAGGGTTTTTATATTCCCCTTATGTTTTCTAACATTTTTTCAATGTTTTTCAATTTTTTTTAGAACTGATACTAACAGCAGCGCATTGCATAATGGCCAACGCACAACTGTAAGTGTTTCATTCTAAAAATCAAGGAAAATTTTAGTCGGTATATATTTCTGCTTTCTGCAGAGTGGCTCGCCTTGGAGAGTTTGTGGGAAACCTCGAAGGAAACCCCCTTCCAGTGGAGCACGAGGTAAGGGAATCCTGCAAGCACCCCTTCTACGATATCGATTCGAATGTCAATGATATAGCAGTTCTCGTGCTGGCCTCTAATGTGGTGTACACAGGTGAGTTCGGTTTTACTACGAAATATTTCATAAACTTAAAGCACAAGCATGCATATCTCCAAATAGACAACATCAGACCCATTTGCATTGTATGGGATCGTTCTTGGAAACGCTACATCGATGGCATTCAGGTACTCAGAGGTCCTGTTTGGTTCAAGCCGAAAAATGAGAATGACAACGGAAATAGGATACTGGAAGTTCGTCGTCAGCCACCAGAAATGTGCCCCAGCAGCATTGGTAACCTAATCGCTACCTTATCGAGCAGCCAGTTCTGCGCAGGAAACTGGGAAGTAAATCTATGCAATGTCGATTGCAGCAGTCCCCTGGGAGCAATGGTTGTTCACCAAAACACTCAGAGATTTGTCCAAATCGGCATAGCAACCTCAAACCAAAGGTGCAATATGCCCAGTACTTACACGGATGTCCTAAGTCACATCGAATTTATCCTTCGGGTATGGCGGTATTCTGAAAAATATCCAGGTTTCTCAACAACAACGACAGGAGCACCAAAAGTGACAGCCGATTGGGGTTCAAGAGGTGAGGGTTCGGATCAGTTAAGGTTTTAAGCTTTAGTTATAGAAATTAACGTAATGGCTAAAGAGAAGACGTCTTCCAGGGTAAACTGATTTAGTTGGCTAATTTGATCGTCGCTGAAATTTACGATTATATTGCGGCCATTTCCTCGACGCTTTTATGTAAATCGCTGTAATAAAACGCCAGGCAGCTGTGTCGCCTTCACAATTGTCTGCTGGCAGGCATAATTGAGCCAAGAGAGAGTTTACGAGAAAGGATTTCAGCAACTATATCCATTTATTTATGTGCTCTTTAATAGTCACAGTCATAGGAAACTTCCAGCTTTTAGTCGATAAATTTTAATGAGGCCCTACATTGAGTGATTCAAAAAACAGGAAATTAGAGTGGGTTTTACTAATTAAAATAAGCCAGGTTTAGGTAAACCGAAAATACAGATTGTTTTGTATTTTATTTTGTATTTCAGTGTTTTTTTTTTTTGTAATTTTATATATTAGTCTCAAAAGCCCTCAGTTGACTATTTCAATTAAAATGCGTAGTTCCGCAAGCCACTTGCCAATTAACACACTCTTTAAATGACATTTTCTTTGCCGGCCGACTGTTGATAAACTGCATAATTTATGTAATTCGCTTCAGCAACAGCAACACACTCACGAGCTCTCATTGATGACAATTATTTGAAATACTTTTAAGTGAGTGGGCAAAAGTTTATTGAATTAATAATTAACTGCAATTGCGTAATACAAAATTTATTTTATTGCTGTCATCAAGTGGCTGGTATTCTGGTGGGCTGGTGGCTCCCTTCCCCCGGTGCATCATTAAATTATTTTAGTTGCATTCATAATTTAATTGATTTAAATGGAAATAGCGATTTCTCTGTCAATTATCGCACCCTCCTTTTAGGACAAAATGCGCCGGGCTTAGAATAATTGATGGCATTTGATATTAATTACACTTTACACAATCCAACTAGAAACCCTTAATTGTAAATTGCACATCCTCTTTTTTGCCGCTGCATTCCGGCAGTTCTCGAGGCTTTAACTAATTTCATTATTATGCATTAATCATGCACCGCATGTTAATAAATATTAATGTCCTTCGGCCGGCCAGCAAACTGCCAATTCTACCCCATAAAATTTCCGGCAAAATTTTGCATAAAAGTGTACTGATTTATGGCATTGCCCAACAAAAAAAGCCGACAAGTTCATTCAACGAGTGGGGTTGTAAAAAATCATGCACAAATAGCAATTAATTATCCAGTAATGAAACGAAATTGTTTCGCTTCGGGTTAAAGTGTCATTTTCATACCCTTAAATAAAAGTTAAAGCATTGAATATTTACCTAGAATGGAAATTGGATAAGTTATTAGAACAAAAAAGGATTTGAACTTGTCTTCTAAACTATGAAATTCAACTAATATTCAAAAAATCCCAAGGCTTATACCTTAAATGGAATATAAGTTCTCTCCCTTGACAAATCTTCGGTACTACCTATTGTACCCTTTTCTGCACTTCAGAAGAGTATCATTTTGGTGGTCCTTGTGGCCATTTGTTGCATTCGGTACAATACTGGTGTTGTATCAGACTCTTGGTCATTAAACGCATCTGTGTGACTGCAAAAAAAAGTGGTGGAAAAAACTATAAAACTCCTTTGTGAAGATACAAAAAATGAGAGACAGAATAACAGGAGGAAAGGGGAGGAGGGAAATTCAGGGGACTTCAGTCTTTCGAGGGAAATGGTAAAAACTGTGCTTTTCGCCCATGACCATTTCTATTTCCTTTGGCCATTTCTAAAATTTGCATTTTTCATGCCACAATGTATAAAATTCATATTTATAAATCTTTTAACTGCACACACCACACCAAACACAAAATGGGACACATCAAAAAGCCAAAGCACAGACAAAAGTAAAAATGTGAAAATAGGAAATGAAAATGAAAAGAAAAAAATAAATAAAAACCAAATGTCGGGCTGAAAAGGTAAGTCGACTTGGCAAAACACTCTCTTAAAACAACCACGGAAAAATATTAAATGAATATAGCTAATGAAAAAGAGATGATAATAATTATCCAGATATTTTATGGCCTCAAATTATTCAATTTTGGTTATGATATAACGGACTTCTACCAAAGCTTCCTTTTGATTTGAACAAAAAGTCCTGAGAAGTGTATCCGAGAACCTGAAATAAAAACGAAACAAATCCATTCACACTCTCCGCACCAAAAAAGAGCAACACCAGAAAAGAGGAGATATAAAAATGTGTTGCAAGTCAGAAGTGAATGAATGAATGAATGTGAATGAATATGACTTTGCCACACCGAGCAGAACACAATAAAAATGTTAGGACCTCGCCAGTGGCCAGTGGGTGAGCGGAACCCCAAAGTCGGGGAGCCAGGAAGCGGAAGAGAATGCGGGGGAGGGGGGTGGAGCGGAAGTAGAGCGCACGGAATGAGACACCGCTGCACGGCGCTGTGATTTTTCATTTGGAGCGATTTTCCTTGGGCTTCCTTCGGGTTCGGGCAACAGTTGTGGCCAAAAGTGGGAGGCTCGGAACGCGTGCGGCATGCAACTGCAAAGTGACCATGCGACCACGTCTGCTGCATGTATTAAAAAATTGCTTAGCCTTTCAGCCTCTCACTTCTGCATATAAAACGGGATTGCCTTATTTTTGGCCTCTGAATAATAAATAAGCCGTGGCCTTTTTGGACATTTCATTTTATATACTCTACTTTTTTGTGAAAATAAATTCACACACATTATAATAATTTAATAATTATTAAATTTTTCACATAGATAGAAATATAAACTGTATTTTTTTAAGTAATAACTTTAAGAGACAAGAAGAAATGAAAATAAAATAACTACATTTAAATCATTCCTTTATTCAAGTTTTCTGCCGTATAATACTCAAATTGTATTCATTTGAAATTCATAACATTTTTATTAGTGGAGAAGGAGAAGCTTACACAAAAATTTTGTAGCACACTTTGCAGCGCACGCCACCTTTTATTTGCCTCCGACTCTGAAAGTAAGCATCTCTGGCGTTGCTATTTTAATTTTAGCCTGCCACGCGTTTGCAGAAATTAGCGTGATGCACTGCACTCCCCTCTCACCCACTCTCAACCATTACTAACCCTTTCCCCTGCACTCAGATACATTTAACTTTCGGTCTGCGTTCGGAGGCGTTGACGTTGCATTTTTCCCTGCACGCTTAAGAACTTTGCTGCGCCAAAGTTGTTCAAATAAAATGGTGGAAAGGAAGTTTGGCATGGAGGCTGCAAGTCAAGAAGGAGCCTCTCATCAACTCTGCCTCGGTGGCACACAATTTTTCAACACGGAAAATAAAATTGAATCAAAATAAATAAATTGGTATATTAGAAAATTATATAGGACTAAGACTTTATACAAAAATTTTACCTATTCACTTAAAATAAATGTAATTTTTTTACCTTCTAAAATTTACCTAGGACAATTTTAAAGTAACTTACATAAAATCTTCAGAAAGTTTAATTTAAATTGTCTTTAGAATACTATTCTTAAAGAACTTTGAGATCTACGATTTCTCTCAGTGCAGGATGTAGGAAGCTGCTGATGACTATCTCTGCTCGTTGGTGCTGTCTACCTGTCGCTGGCATTCTAATTAGCGCTGACTCGCGCCACCTGCTCCACCCACTCCCCCGGAAAAACTTTGACTTCTTGGGCCGATCATGGAGCGCTTCGTTAGTCGCGTGCATGTGACATTGTGTACATGAAACAATTATGCAACATTTACGCGCAACTCATAAAAATGTCCGTAAGTGCTCATGTGCAGCTGCAATGCTTTCAGTACCTTTTACTTTGCGAAAATTTCGACCGAATCGTGAAGGCAAATATGAATCAAAGGGAACTAATTTTAAGTCGGCATGAGTATTTTACTAATGGAGATGGTAAGATGGGTGCACTTATTGGAACTGTACTGAGTATAAAATTGTAGAAATTCAGGTTCCCGCTACAAGATTTCTATGATTCAAAATTTATCAAAATATTTTGGCTAACTTTCTTTTTTTATTATTCAAAATTAGGTATTAAAATATAATACAATCACTAGAAAAAAATCAAACTACTTTAATGACTGATACCCATCTTAAACAGTTCCCTTCCAAATATTATCAGCGTACAGTTCAAACAAAGCAAAATTAAGAATGAATTGCATAAAAGCGAATGCCAAATATGCGAAATCTCAACCCCTCATCTGCCGCCACCCTTAATAATTGCTAGCCCAGCGCAAAAATTTCCGCTGACTTCATTAAAAATAACACAAAAAAATCTCTAACAGGGAAATACAAAAAAATGGAAATAAAATTGCAGGCAAAATGAATGAGTCTGGGCCACAGAGTGTAGAGAAGGAATGGCATCGATTGGGTTCAATTGCCGGGGCATCGGATGGCGGGGAGGCAATTGTAAAATGGCCAGACCATGAGCTAAGCCAATAATCAAGGGGCCCGGAGTTTTTTTTTCGGGGTGTCTGGCAGGTGGGCGGGGGCGGTGCCGGACTTTGCGGTCCGGGAGGCGGCAGCTAATTTATTACGAGCATTTAACAAGCATACTCCTGGGGTCTCTCACGAGTCCGCTTTGATTTATTAGGTGTTTGGTTTAAAAAAAGCAAGGCAACGAAATGAAAAGCACAAGAGGACGAGGCCGAACGGAGGCATAAGGAACCAGGAACAAGGACCATGGAACAAGGACCAAGGAACAGCCGGCCGGATGGGCAGGCTGCGAAATTCCGAAACACTAATGTGAATGTAATTTGTAGTTAATGTGCTGTCGGTTGGCATGTGGGCGGGCACTTCGGCTATTCAGGCATTTTAATTGTTCAAACAAAATCGGGATTTTCCGGAAGTTTCGGCAGGCCTTCCTCCTTTTCGCAGCGCCACGCCCGTCGAAGTGGACGCTTTCCATTTATGCGGAGGGAAAGCCCTAATTTTTAGGTTGCGTTTTTCTTTGTTTGATACTTACTCACTAATATTTATATTTTAAAATATCAGATTTAACTTAATTTTTTTAAACCTAATATCGATTAGGATTTCTAGAAGGAATTCTATCAAGAATCCTGGAAAATCAGGATTTGGATTTTAAACGACTACATACGTATTTATATAATTGAACTGTGCATTTAGATCCAATCAATATATTTATATTACCTTTATTAATATAATAGTTATTTCATTGTAAAGGTAAGAATTAGAAATGCATTTTCCGAAACTGAAAATGTAATCCTTCAAATTTGCATCCAAGTGGTAAAAGGTTCTTCATTTACGGCCTTTGGAACCCGGGAGTTGGGAGGTCATTCATTTTTGCCATACTGCCGCCACACTCGAAGGATAAAATCGATGTGACTAAGGACATCGGTGTAAATACTAGGCATATTGCATCTCTGGTTTGTGGTGGCTATGCCAATGAGGACAAATCGAGTGATGTTTCTGTAGGATATCATGGCTCCCAGCGGACTGCTAAAGTCCACGTTGCACAGTTTTGATTCCGAGTCTCCGGCGCAGAACTGATTACTCGAAATGTTGGTGCCATTGGCGGTGGAACACATTTTTGCAGGCTGGCGCCGAATGTCCACAGTTGCAAAAGCATCACTTTCATTTTTCTTCATTGGCAATCCCCATCTAGCACCGGTTAGCACCTGAATGTTGTCGATATACCCTCTCCAAGTGGTCCACCACGAAATGCAGATGGGTCTGATGTAGTCTGGTTAAGGATTAATTAACTTCATACATTAAATTATAATTTTCATATCAAGAATGAATTCTAGAATTAATAATTATTTATTATACCCGTTACTCGTAGAGTAAAAGGGTATATTGTGTTCGTGCAAAAGTATGTAACAGGGAGAAGGAAGCTTTTCCGACCCTATAAAGTATATATATTCTTGATCAGGATCACTAGCCGAGTCGAACTAGCCATGTCCGTCTGTCCGTCTGTCCGTCCGTATGAACGCTGAGATCTCGGAAACTATAAAAGCTAGAAGTTTGGCATTTTGCATGCATATTCTTGGAGCTCCTACGCAGCGCAAGTTTATTTCAAAATGGTGCCACGCCCCCTCTAACGCCCTCAATCGCCCTACACCATTTTTTGAAAGGTGTCTGGCGCCCACACCATTAAAGATTTTGGAAAACTAAAAATGCAGTTTTATTGTGACTATCAATACCTATCGAAATGTAGAAGAAATTTTCCAAATCGGACCATTCGTTAAAAAGTTATGCCTGATCAAAGATTTTATATATCTATCTCCCTCGCACTCCCTTAGCTGAGTAACGGGTATCTGATAGTCGGGGCACCCGACTATAGCGTTCTCTCTTGTTTTTAATTACTATTTAACTCGATATGGCTCTAAAATATTCAATTTATAAAATATTTATTTTCCAGAGGCTTAACAAAAGAGGATCAAACTTGACTCACCTGAGTATACAACATCTGTTTCCAATCCAAAAATGGCTATGTCATTGGCATATGTTTTTATATTATAGAAAGGGTGAACGAAGGTTTGATATACTCGATGTTCCGACTGAATCGTGTCATTTTCATTACCGGCTTCTATAAACTCTCCCAGGCGAGCTACTCTGCGAATTAAAATATATACAATTAAATATTGTTTTCTTTGGTTTTCGGAAGTCACTTGCAGTTGTTCGTTGGCCTTTGTGCAATGCGCTGCCGTCAGTACTAATTCTGTAATAAAAATAATTATTAACTGAGCTCAATGAGTTTTAAGTATTGTCGTTCTTTGAGTTATCAGCATTCCTCCGCATAGGAAAATCAATTCCGATGTGTGTATATAGGCAATCCACGGACTCGAGGTATTATTCGCAATCTGGCCATTCGGGGGAACTCCACACTCCCCGTCGAGATATTGGGTTAATCCGGGGATGGGGAGTAGAGTCAGCAGAACTGAGATTCCGATTATAGCTGACTTCATTGCGCTACTGTAGATCGTTCGGCTGGCGCTCTCCATTAAATAAATATAATGAGGTCGACATTGGGCCTTATCAAGCTTTTTATTCCGAGAATTCGAGTGGATCGATCAGTCGTTGAGCTGGGAAGAAACATTAAGAATTTTCATGATTATGTTATATGTTATAACTAGCAATTGCAAAAATTACTTAAAAATTCAACATGAAAATACATTTTTCTCAATAATTTTTTAAGATATTGTACTTGACCATAAAAAATTATATAAATTAAGGAAAATATCAAAAAGGTTAAAAAACAGTTTGGGAATTAACATGTTACATAGAATAATATTTCTCTTATTTTAAATTTTAGAAGCTTATATAAGGCAAGATAAAAATATGAAGAGCCAAATTAGCTAGTAAATTATCCGGTATAATTTACACAAAACGCCTTAATAAACATTTAAATTCAATGGCTATTATTCCTTTGAAAATAATATGCTTATTAGATGGAATGTTCTCTTGTCTCGACCATGATTAACCTCCAGGGAAGCCATTCACCCCAAATTTCCGCTTTCTTTCACTGTTCTTCCTCATTGTGATTTTTGTTTTACTTTATTTTTTTGTTCTCCACTGCCCAATGTTAAATGTTAAATCACATTGTGGAAATTCATCGCCAGCTTTTCCATCGGCGGCCATTAAAGGTCATAAATCACAACGTAGCATAGAAATAAATCAACCCTTTATTATCAACACATCGCAATGTTTGTTATCGAAAGGGTTATTTATAGTTCTCCTGGGAGTGAAGGGCAGAAGGAAAGAATATCGGGTCGAGCCCTCCGGAATTTGTGAATATATTTACCGGAATTAAGTACGGCTCACAGATCGAGTTCAAGGTTGAAATACTGACCGAATTGCCTACTTATCGGTGTGTGTGTGTGTGAGTGTGTGTTTGTGTAGTGAGCGCGTTTTTGTACGTCCTGGCAAGCTCATTAAGCAAATCGCATTATTTGCTCATACGAATTCAAGTATCTTTCCAGTGCACTAAGCACACAGAACGCTCTGACAGCCCCACAAGGAGCTTCATTTGCCGGCAATTGAAAGCCTGAAAAGAAACACTGGGGAGGAGCGAGAGGGCTGCACATGGAAAATGAATACATCATTAGCTGCATAAAGTGTCCTTGCCGACTCAAACGTACCCATGCACAGAGAATATTTTTCGACAAAACAAAGTGAATGAATTCGTGTAGTAAAATTTTGGATCACTTATCTAGTCCCTCTAGAAGTATATAACAAAGTTGATTATCTTAAATAGTAGGGTTGTTAAAACATCGATGGTGGACACTATCGATGTTTTTGGCTATCGATGGTGGTCACTATCGATAAATTAAAGAAAATAAAAAACAAATTACAAAATTTTAAAAAATAATGTGAAACAAAAATTTTGAAAATTTATGCTTGTATCATAAAGCGTATGGGGAAAACAACAATCTTTATTTTACTGCGATTAAAGTGAAACAAAATTTAATGTTGAGCCCTAATAATAACAAGAGAGAACGCTATAGTCGGGTTCGTGTCCCGACTATCTAATACCCGTCACTCAGCTAAAGGGAGTGCAAACGCTGTACTCGGGTTGGTGTCCCGACTAATAATTGTAACTCCGCTAAAGGGAGTGCGAGGGAGATAGATATAGAAATTTTGATTGCTTATAACTTTTTAATGAATGGCCCGATTTGAAAAATATCTTCTACATTTCGATAGGTATAAATATGCACAATAAAATTGCATTTATACTTCTCGGAAATCTTTAAAGTTGTGGGCGCCAGACACATTTTAAAATCGTTAGTGGGCGATTGTGGGCGTTTGAGGGGGCGTGGCACTCGGCTGAAATAAACTTGCGCTGCGTAGGAAGCCCAAGAGTATGCGTGGAAAATCTCAACCTTCTAGCTTTTGTAGTTTCCGAGATCTCAGCGTTCATACGGACAGACAGACAGACAGACAGACGGACAGACGGACATGGCTAGATCGACTCGGCTGGTGATCCTGATCAAGAATATATATACTTTATGGGGTCGGAAACGCTTCCTTCTACCTGTTACATACTTTTGCACGAATACAATATACCCTTTTACTCTACGAGTAACAAGTATAAAAATACCGTCGTGTTCTAAAATATATAGTTAAAATACTTTTTTTTTCTTAAAATATACCAAAAATTACATGTAAAATGGAACTATTTTTCTGAGCGATAGTATCGATTGTGGGTTTAAACCATCGATGTTTTCTAAATATGTAAACCATCGATAGTATCGATAGTGCTATCGATTTTTTAACCAACCCTATTAAATAGCTTATAAATAAATATTGGTAATATTTGTAACTACAAATTTGAAATCCTATTTATTATTAATTTAATTTAAAATATTTTAATTTTTTTTTGTATATCTATATAATAATGATAATAATGCAACTCAATTAAAATCAAAAAAATTGATTATTCTTGTTCAAAAATAATAAAACTAAAACAGCAATCATAATTGTTGATTTTTGGGCTCTACTTCAAAATATTTTCTTCGTTTTAAGAAAGAACTAAAATTTTGACTTGTGTAGATACCCATATACACACGTTTATATGAACGTGTACGATAGCTACAAGTGGACAAAGCCGACTCTAACTGGCTGAAGAAGGAAAACCCGAAAGCAGGACGAAACCATCAACGCTCCATGGCTACTTAAACGGCTTAGGTTTGAGGACTTATGCAACTTGTTAACTAATTACGTGCACAGCAGCCTAAAGTGGCTTAAAACACACGTATCTTGGCCACTTGATGAAGAGGGAATTTTTCATAATGCCATGACAATAACATCAAATTGAGTTGATAAGACCGTATTGATAATTTCATGGAATTACATACCTTGTAATCTCTCAAGTATTACTGAAGCTGAGTTTTCTGCCCTTGTGCTGATCTCCTTGTGGTATCAAGTTAAAGCAATATTAATGGCAATTAATGAATGAAGCCATTTCTAAGGGCTCACTGTTTGAATAATATAGTTACTTACTGGTTTTGTGTTGATAAAAATATTACTTTGCTTTTAAAATCTATTTATTTAGATATTAGATAAGGTTTTTAAATTATTTCATACCTCTTTACTGGAAATCATTGATTGTATTTTCCCACTTTTTAATTAAATGTACAAAATATTTAATTTTGTGATGGCTGAACGTTGCAAATGTTTTGCCTTGGCATGTTTTCAAAAAGTTAATTTCCTGAGTGTTTCCTGATTAATGTTTACTGTTGCACCAATCAAATTTCGGAGCTTATTGACAAGAACATTAAGCTATTAATTAATCTCATTGAATAGATATATTTTCCATTTCCTTTATCACAAAAAATTTAAATTGACAAATTTAATTAATTTTTAAAATCCCTTAATCCCTTGAACAAACATCCCAAATATCTTTAAGCGCCGCCAAAATTGTCTGATAAGCAAAATCGAATTGAAAGAAATCTAATATAAAAACTTTGCAGACAATTGAAGAGAAAAAACACGGGAAAATCAAGAGCAGCGAAAGGTTCAAAGAAATTCAGAAAAAGGCGAAAAAAGAGTGATGGGCCAAACAGCCATTCAATATAATAAATCACACCTTTGTCACACAATCCGAAAACGTATTTTTCCAATTAAAAGCCAAAGAACGTTTCACTGCAAATTACTTTAACCTTTCGTCGGCCATCGGGTCGCCGGCATGTAATTAGTTGACAAAGGTGTTCGTGCCAGTTGTTGTTAGCTGGTTTGGGCCGGGTTTAATTGAATTTTTATCTCGGCCAATGCGGCTCCTTCTCCACGAGTACTTCAAAAAAAGTGTAGACAGAGGGAATCGCAAATAAAAGATTTAATTTGGAAAAGGTCTGCACCTCAAAGGCTGTGCAAATCTATGCAAATTTATTGAGTGTCGCTCTTCAGCTTTTAAGCTAAAATATTTTCACCCGAAACTGGTTTAACAAAATCTACTATATAAATTAATGTTTTCTTTTAATATCATTTTTAATTAATATTTTAATATTATAATGATGTATTTATTTAAAAAAATATATTAAATCAAATTAATATTCATATTTGTAATTTAGTAAATTTTATATTACTACCTAATATGTTATCAGCAATGCAGACGTTAAGGGCTTGGCTTGGGATAAGGCAGAAAAACACCATAAAATTGCTATTTTTATTTGAAAAGCAAGACGGCTATTTTTAATTGCCCTGAACTTGGCACGAGCCCCGCCCAAATGCGAATATATTTGTCAACAATGTTGATTTTGCGACAAGCTCTTCTTTGTTTCGCATTTGGAAGCCCTGCTCGGTGATTGTTGTTGGTTTTCGCGTTGTCCTGCCACAGAAATGGGCAGGTGGTCAGGAGGGGGAGGTCCTGGGAGTGGCATCAAACCGCAGCAATGTCAACAGCATAAGCCGATTGCGTGGAATTTCGCCATTGTCCCCTTCGATCTCTCCCAGGGGATTGGCTGCTCCGCACAAAGTCAAATGATAAGTCAATTGTTTGGCTTGAAATTCCAGTTGCCACAGCAACCCCGCCTCTGCACTCGGAAAAATGTGGTATGGTCTTTCTAGTATACCAAAATAGATATGTTTGAAATTTAAAAAAAAAGTTTTACTAAAAATACTACTAATTCAATTTTTTCAATAAAACCGTAAGGAATAGATTTCTGAAGTACAGATAAACAGGTAATTTTAATTTATTAAATATATTTTCGTAAATGGTCAGTTCAGTTATGGATCCAAAAAATATTTAAAGTAATTTTTATAATGACCGAGTAAGGGATATTAAAATAAAATTGATCTTAATACATTTATTTCAATTTCAATTATTTATATTATTTCCGATTTAAGTCCACAGTTTATTTTCGAGTGTGTAGCCATCGTGCGAAAAAAGGGAGTGGAAACTAAAGCGAGCTAGAACAAATGGAAACCATCTAAAAACTGCAACTAACTGCAGCTCTGGGTTTTGCCTATTATTGGCCGCATTTAGTTTCAATTTGCGGCCAAAACGATCTAATTATTTATTATCCCTGCCATTGCCCCTGCCCCTCGTCTGTTGACCATCCCTTCGAGTCGAGCGCGTTGGCTTTTATGGCCACCAATTGCGCTTAAGTGGGAAAGCAGCAACTTTACGAGCTCTCCTTCATCCTCCAGCTGCTTCTACTCCCACTCAAGCCACCTCCGATTCAATTCAAATTGGCACGCAAGCCAAGTGAAGTTATGAGTTTGGCCAAGAGAAGGGGGACTAGAGTGTGTGTGCCCTATTCCAGCTCCTTCTTGCCTCGGATTTGCTCAGGGGAAGTCTTGAGGAATCGGTACAACAAGTGTGCAGTTTGAGCGGAATATTGTAGACCGCCATGTGGATACCCTACAAAAATAAACAATGTTAAAAAAAAAAAAAATATTCCTAGCACTGGGCTTTTGATTTATTAATGCATATTACAAATTAAAAATTAAAATAAAATAAATATTTAAAATTATTTAAGATTTTATTGCAAGCTCAGAATAAGATATACCAATTTGTAGTAAATATTTAAACTTATTTAAAACATTTATTAATCTCAGATTAAAAAATAAATATTTTTAGTAACATACAAAATATTACATTACATTTTTCGTATCATGTTATTCAACTTTCCGAACCTGTTGAAAATTCGCAAATACCTCGGGCACTTGAACGTCCAACATTTGCAGAACAAACAGTCGCCGTGGGAAATTATTAGAGACAAATAAATTAAATTTTATAGCTTGGGTGCGCTAACACGGAAGGAAGGCAGTCACGATAGAAGGATGGATCCCCAATTTGATTGGCGATTGTTCGGGGGCAATTATAGATTTGGTTCGCTTGTTTCTGGGGGCTTCTGGAGGGCTAAAGCTCTTCGATGGGGCTCATCTATATAGGTACTTTTATGGGTCTGTGCAGTTCTAGCTGCTAATCCCCTTTCCTGGATCCCCTGGATCCCCTGGACGGACAATGGCCACTTCAATTTCCTTCAGCTCCATTTATGGCTGAAACATGCAAACTAAAAGTTAAGTTTTGTGCGAACTCCGACCCCGACGAGCAGCAGAATAACAACAAAAGCCGCTCGACTCGATGGCGTTTAACAAAGTTATTGGCTTCCTCTTCGGCATCCCGGCATCCCGGCATCCCAGCATCCCAGTTCTTGGCCATCATCAACACTCTGTCTGTCCGGTGGGCCAACTCCCCCTCCCCCACTCCGCGTTCCCCGGTTTCTTGCCACCTTTTGTTTTTTACAAGCACTTTGCAAATATTTATGGCTGAAAGCAGCGTAAACAATAAACTCATAAACTGCAGCGACGACGTCTGCGTCACAGGACACAGAACACAGGCGAGAGGACACTGGACACTGGACACTGGACGCAGGACCCAGCGGGTAAATCGATTTTTAAAATGAATTATGTTTGCAGTTATGCAATACGTATATATATTTATAGATACAAGTGTGTGCCCGCCTGAAGCGATATGAAACCGGATATTGTATATAACATTTTACATTAAGCGCCGATTAAAAGATGTCCTACAAGTTTGAGAAGATAGTAAAAGATGTTCAGTATATGAAAAGATTTTAACTATAAGTATTGAGTTTATCGGAGGGCACAGGATACCAACACAATTTTTTTTTTTTAATTTTTTAACGATAATAAGGGGAAATTACCCTTCGATCATTTTAGTTTTACAACGCTGGCATATATTACCCAGTAAAAGTCATGCAGTTTGTCCAGCACTTTCGTGTCATGCGCCTTTGTTTTGGCTGGAAACCTCAGAAAAGAATGGTCTTATGTATATGCGTCGATGGAGTGGGGACACAGGCCCTGCAATTTATAAATTAGCTAAATATTTTGGCAGAGACTCCAACCTACGACAGACACAGCCAGCCCCTTCTGAACAAACACAACGCATGCATATGCATTCCAAAACTCTATTTGCTCAAAATGTTGAGTGCAGAAATTGCGCCAGTACTGTCAGTTGTTGTGCAAACATTTGCCAGAGAAGTGGAATTCAGCCATGGAAATTAGAGTCCACATTGAAATTAGCAGGCGACGCAGCGGAAGCTATGTCCCCAAACTCCAAGGTAAACAAGGATGAAAGTCGGCGTATCAGTGTGATAAGCTTGTAAATAAAATGTTGAAGGGTGCATGAAAAATGGTTTACAAAATATAACAAATAAATCAAAGTAGTTAAAATATATAAACTTAAATAATAGAGCGGAAAATAAAAAAATATATATGCTTATAAAAACTGTCTGATGCTATAGGATACTACATTTAAGTTTAGAAAAATTAAATAGAAACTTATCGTTTTTTTTTTTGGCAGCGATTAACATTTATTACATTTTTTTTGACTACGACAATTCCATTGTTTCCAATGGCATTTTAGCTCAGGGCCGGAATCATCAATTAGAAAATTCGAATTGGCTGTTATCTGATTTTATATTTCTACACGCCTACCAAACGATCTCTCCGCTTTTTCCGACAATTGTCGACTGCAAACTCTTGTAATCCTAATGAATCCAGCACCTATTTATTTTTCATTGTGGGAAATTGTGCAAATGCCATGACAACAGTTCGTTTTTGGGTTTTCGGGAGGGTCGAATGCCACATAGCCTGGCCATCACTCGAATGCGAGTGTGTTCAATTGTTTAAATGTACCGTAACAACAGTGCAAAAAAAGCACATACAACCGAAAAGAAAATCCGTTCTAAACACAACGAACTTGAAAAGCACTCTTTAAAGTAAAAAAGTAATAATAAGTAATAATTTAAAAATATATAAAGCATATGTCATAAAGATTATATTTCCTAGATAATTATAAAATGTATTTAAAATTCAAAAACAAACAGTTACTTGTTAATTTCCGTTGATTTAAATTCATGGTCTACACTTTTACATATATTTAGATTAAAATTCACTGTGCAATATTTGGTATTTAATTTTATACCCTCCAGATGAACCGATGTATCCGCACTTTGGCAAGGGTATTCAAAACAAGACAGATACTGATGTAGATTCACTCCTGGCTGTTGTTTGCATACATCAGTCTGAGCCCGGGGAATAGGATGGTACAGAAGTGTACAGGGTGGATTGCTGACAGATGGACAGTATTTGCTGCTATTTTGTTACTGCTTGTTACTGTTTCACATGAGGCTTTGTCTCTCATCAGTTTAATTAGTTGGCAATGCTTTTGCTTTGCTTTTTTCGGAAACCCCACCACCGCCACCCCTCAAATGGGCCTTTCCATGCCCATCCTGAAAAAACAAAAGCTTAGCCGGAACAAAAATAATAATTGCTGTGTGCATTTTGTCCATGGAACTACATAGAAAAGTGATGTTCGGGCGATGACATATGTCTCTATATTTATTATTATTGATTTAAATATTTTATTGCGAAGATATTTTCGGTAAATATTTTCCTTCTTTGTAAAAATGTTGACTGCCATGAATGCAATATCTTTTTAATTCAATTGTTAAATCATACATGTTGGGTTTTGCAAATTGGTTTGTAAAATTAGGAGAACGACAATTTTTTTAAAAAAGATTTTAAGACTTTTTATACTTCAACTATATAAACTGCTGTATTCCTATCCTATGAAGATCATTGGAATCCGACCGGGATATTGAACTGGAAATTGAAAAAAGTGCCCAGGGCCATAATGTTCTCGCGAAAACTCCCTCGAATCGTAATCCGAGTACTCATAGTCGAAATCCTCGTGCGAATTCCTGTGAAAGTCCCTGTCAAAATTATCCCGATAATCATCGGGATTATAATCATCGAAGATTGGTTCCGGTGGATGGGTCGGTGGAACCTTAGGTGGTCTTGGTGGTCTGTTCGGTGGTCTAGTTGGCACCGGCACCTTTTGACCATGTCCGTACTGCTGCCACACCCGGAGAATGAAGTCGACGTGGCTCAGAATATCCGTGTAAACACTGGCTCGCAGGCACCGTTGGTTCGTGAAGCTGGCTATGCCGATCTGGACAAAGCGTTGGGTGTTCCTATACGGAACCATGGCTCCCAGAGGTCCACCGGAATCCCCGTTGCACAGATTACTGTTCCGATTGCCGGCACAGAACTGACTGCTCCTCAAGTTAGCACCAACATATTTGTTGCACACCTGTGCAGGCTGCCGCTTAATTTCCAGGGTCCTCAGCTCATCGCTATCTGGTTCCGCCTCGGTTTTGCCCCATCCGGTTCCGGTTAGCACCTGGATCTTGTCGATGTACTGCCTCCACTTGGGATCCAACACAATGCATATGGGCCTAATGTTGTCTGTTTGTTGAAGAAAGTGTATAATGGATTAAACTATTAGGTTCTTCAAGCAAAATAATACTTTATATAGAGAATGAGAAACCTGATAATCTATATAAGTAATATTTATTGTAATAGTGCTTAACCCACCTCGGTAAATAACAGGTTTAGCCAGTCGCAGAACTGCTATGTCGTTCAAATGCGTTTTTCGATCGTACAGGCGATGCTTGAAACCTGCATCTACTTTATGCTCCGCTCGAAAGTGGCAGTAATTTCCGATACATCCGTCATCCTGGCTTCTTTTATACTCCCCCAGGATAGCATATCTGTAGGAAGGCGAGTTAATAACCTTTTAGACTCTAGTTGGAGGCAACCTACAATGTCTTATTCGGCACAAAGCAGTGGGCTGCAGTCAGTACCAATTCTGAAAAAAACAAAAAGGTATTTTAAATCCACATTTAAGTTTTAAATGTATACGAACTGTTTGTGATCAGGGTTCCACCGCACACGAACATATCCTCAGTTGATTTGAGGAAAACCATCCAGGGACTGGAGTTATATTCCGCTATCTTGCCATTGATGACCCGTTTCGTCGCCTTTGATTGGTATCGAATTCCGCACGATGGGTCGAGGAACTGACTTAATCCGGGGAGTGGAAACACAAGAAGGAAAAGTACCCCGGCAAACGCTTTGTTCACCATTACTGAGATCTTTATTGCGCGAGTGTCGGACGATCGGTCGGGAATCTCTGTTTTATAATGTCGACGACGCAGCTTATCAAACTCTTGATTCTGGGAAATGCTCTGTCCATTTTCTTAATAATATGTAGAAATCGTTATCATTTGTGAGGAACACCCCGAGGCTACTACTTTATTTATTACAATATATTTTCTTTGATTAAAATTCATAGAGATAAGGTTTCTTATTCGAAAGAGGCTATGAATATCTTTACCACAATGCAAAATTAAACAAACCAGGAATTCCCAAATTGAAACCCACATGCGATTCTGGGCTCTTAACAGAATCAGAATCCTCGAAGTCCTGTCGTGGGATCTGCTCAGTCTGCCACCAAGTTGGGGCCTGGGTCGTTGTGGTTGTTTTCGGGATCGCCATCCTTTGACCCTGGCCGTACAGCCTCCACACTCGCAGGATAAAGTCGATGTGACTGAGGATGTCCGTGAAAACACTTGCCTTCTGGCACTTCCTATTCGTATAGCTGGCTATGCCGATCTGAATAAAGCGCTGGGAGTTTTTGAACGGGACCATTGCACCCACTGGACCGCCGGAATCGCCGTTGCACAGATTGCTCTCCCAGTTTCCAGCACAGAATTGGGTGCCAGTGATGGGGAGTCCAATGAATTGGGAACAAACCTCAGGTGACTGGCGCCGAATGTCCAGGGTCCTCAGGGCATCGCTGTCGCTCTCCGCCTCCGTCTTGCCCCAACCAGTTCCGGTTAGCAAATCAATACTGTCGATGTACTGCCGCCATCTAGTATCCCACACAATGCAAATGGGCCTGATATTGTCTACGAAGAGGGTATTTAATATAGGCAACATTAAAAAACTATTATAATTAATCCCTTATTTTAAACTACAAAAAATATTGCTAGTCAAGCAAAGTTAATACTATTTTTCTATTTTATTTTTATTATACCAACCTTTGTACAGTACTCTCCTGGCAAGTCGTAGGATCGCAATATCGTTGACATGTGTATTGGGGTCGTAAGCCCGGTGCTTGAAGCCCGCGTCCACCGAGTGCTTCTCCCGAAAGTGGCAGTAATACCCAACACACCCCTCACTTTTCGTTCTTTCATACTCACCCAGGCGAGCTACTCTGGGAAAGTAGAGAATCTTATTATTATTAGTATTATAATACATGTTTTAAAGCATGTATTTTTACTTACAACTGCTGGTTGGCAATGAAGCAATGTGCTGCAGTTAGTACCAGTCCTGAAAAAAATTATAGTTTGCTTTAAATAAATTATTATTTGTAATCTTTTTAAGTGAATACGAACTGTTTGTGATCAGAGTTCCGCCGCACACAAATAAATCTGTAGTTGAGTGCAGGAAAACCATCCAGGGGCTGGAGGTATATTTAGCTATCTGGCCATTGATGATTCGAGTAGCAATCTTCGGGTTCGCTCGAATTCCACAGGCTGCGTCCAGAAACTGACTGGATCCAGGAAGTGGGAGTAGAAGCACCAGAAGAATGCCCGAGATTGCTGGAATTCCGATTAAAGCGGTCTTCATTGCGCGAGTGTTCGCCGAACGATTGTGAATCTTGACTTTATAATGTCAACAATACTTATCATCCTATTGATTACGAGCTCCCCGATCAGAAATGGATTACAGCAACAGTTAAAGTCATTAATGCATGTCGTGAATTAATTATTTCTGAGTAACTTTTTTCTATAATATTAGTTTCAAGATAATATAATCTTATAATCTTCAATCGTTTATTTCATTTTAGTATTTTGCCCCATTTAATTTTTTTTGAACAATTATAAGCGTTGTCTGCCCAAACACTTTTCTATCGCCGTTTTTAAATTGAAAATATGAAAGGCAAAAACAAGTAGGAAAATGCTTAGCAAAAAAAAAACGGCGAATGCATTCACAGACAAAAATGTGCATTTAATGGTTTGCAATTTCTAGCTTCAGTGGGGAGCAGTTCAGAAATTGGCGTAGATTCGGTTTAACTGCCTCGTTAGCGGAAGGCAGCGAAATATCTACGAAAGAATGCTGAAAACGAAACCGCTCTCCTTTTCCACCCGTAGTCATCATCATCATCATCATCATCGTCGGACTACCCATAGATTTATCGTTTTTATTCGCTGAAAATCACATTAGCCAAGCGTAAAACCAAAGGAGCGAATAAAAATTGTTCGGCAACTGAGAATGGAGAGTTCACGGTGGCACAGCTCAAGCTCATGCCGAA
Source organism: Drosophila pseudotakahashii (assembly GCA_035046095.1). NCBI lineage: Eukaryota > Metazoa > Arthropoda > Insecta > Diptera > Drosophilidae > Drosophila > Drosophila pseudotakahashii. The sequence continues at coordinate 2,215,186 of JAWNOE010000198.1, forward strand.
CAAACCCCAATACAAGATAGCTCACAGAAGTGCCGAATTATACTGGGTGTTCTTTGTAAGATGATGCTAGAAATATTGGAAATAATTATTTTTAAATCGAAAGGGAGGAAGACATAAATAAATCTAATTATTGAAATTATATGTTTAATGTTTTATTTTAAATAATTCTTCATTAAAGATTTAAAAATATTTAAATATCACATTCTTTAGATCGAAAGTTAATTATTTAATTAATTATTATTTATTTAGGTTATTCTTTTGTAATAATTAGTGCCCTGTTTATCAGTTAGATGCACTTTGCGTCTGGTTTAAAATCATTTGTAGAGAGCGCAAGGTAAAACGTAATGCAGGGGTGGTGGAATATGGCAATGCAGGAGGAGGGGGGGGCGCTTAGCGTAGACAACGTCTAAAATAAAAAGTGTTTGAAATTATAGCTTTCGGGGCGGCTTACCCGCTCTCACCCCCTTTTTCAGTCAAACAGCCAAACCACCGCGAAGAAAGTGCAGACCTCTGTTGACTAAGTGGGGCGAAAGTGGGTGGCTTTTGTGGGTGGGTGGCACATGAAATATGAGTTAAGAAAATTGATGACAAACATTTCAACGGTTATTGCATAAAATTACCATAAAATATTGCATGCAAGTAGTCTCTCACCCACTCTCTTCTCCTTTCAGCTCGTTATAAAAATTTTCCCATTGATTTGCAAGGAGGTAAAGGCCGGCATAATTGCAACACGAGATGCGAGAAAAGCGGAAAATAGAGCAAAGATTAAAGTGGTTTGTTTTAATAAGAAAGAGTGCTTTAATCGGATGCCTCTAGGGTACTTTAAATATTTATTCTATATTTATACTTACACAATTGATGGCATTTAGTTCCAAGAACTTTATAGAATAAAAATATTTATAAAAATGTAATTAAAACATAACATTAAATTGCAGTTATTTGACTCTTGTTTTCCCCACCTATATCTTCCGTCTCGGGCATAATTAAAATTGATGAGGAGAAGGCGGGGCTGGAATGCACTACTTTGTGCCGGGCCCTGTCAAATATATCACTATACCTCCATCGTTGGCCACTATAAATTGTTGCTTTTGCCGGCTGAAGATGCTGGCTTTGGCATCCTTTTGGCCCCTCGGTCCTTGCTACCCGCTCTTCTTCGCTTCTTCGCTTTATGTTTTGAGTCCTGAACAGCACCGCAGGCAACATTATTTGACGTAACCAAAGTAATTTTAATTTTCACCGCAGCACTCGCAAAACATCAGCGACGGGCCGCCCCAGGAGGCAAAAAGGGAGCCAAGTGGCACTACAATGCACTCCATGGAGTTGTGGGCGGCTGTAGTTGTAGTTGTAGTGCAGGCAGCCCGGAAAGTCCGCTGGAAAGCCCGGGAAACTGGGAAGTCTGGTTACTTAAGCATATTGCAAATAGACTGCATAATGAGCTACGCTTTGCTTTCCAAGACACTCAGGTGGAAATCGAGTGAACGAAGGCTAACGAGAAATGGCTGAAAACGCATTGAACCAAAAGATGACTGGGGCTCGTTTATAAAAGTGAGTTTTTTCGAAGGAAAGTTAAGAGAGGGATGAGATGAAACGAAAGTTATAAATGTTCCTCTTTAATTTATTTGCCATAACTAATATTTAACAAGGAACTTAATTGTAATAAATTAAATGGATAAATCAACCATGCAATGATATCTAAACACAAATTTCAAAAATTAAAAGAAGTTTTCATAATTAATTAATTAAAAATAATTATTTTTTGACTTTCTTATCAATAAAATCCACAAAATTTTGTTGTTTTTATTTTGATTTTTTTTTTCGATTCTCGTAAATCGTAAATAATTTTTTTTTAAATTGAAAGCAAATGCAATTTACAAAAAATACAAACCATAAAATTTACTACTTTGACTAAAAGCAGCCCCCAAAATGTAAACCTAATACACTTCTGGAGATTTCTAACATTCAGTTTACACAGAATATTTGCATTGACATAAACTTGCAACGAAATTTTGCATAAATTTTAAATGTATTCGGTATTCAGTAACGCCATAATTTAATTTAGTACCGCAATCAAGTGGTTTAAGCTCAAATCGTTTATTTTTTGCGAAACGAGAAATGTTTGGAAATTCGAAATGACAAGCGACGAGAGCAACAAACACACACACACACACACACACACCGGATAGTCCTTCAATTTGGGTGATCTGCTCGTAAATTGGTATCCAAGGCAAACTCTTTCCCTATATTCAGTCGTAAAGCCAACGTATGCAAATTTCGTATTCACTTTGTCACACATGCACACAAATAGACAAACACACTCACACACACACACGCACGTAGGGATGTCCTTTTTATTCGCACTCACACTGGCACACAGGCACATCCTTGTGCATTCATCATCAGCCACATCATCATTTATACATTGTATTTGTCTGCTCCTCTTGTTTTTGTTGTTTCTGCTTCTGTTGTTGTTGTTGTTGTTGCTTTCGCCGGTGGTCTGCAGTACATAAAACTGCTGACATTTGTTGTTTCCAATTTGGGGCAGTGCATCCCCTTTTCCCCCTTTACCCCTTTGCCAACGCCACCATCCCTCTCTTGAGCACAAAAAACTGGAAATTTTCGGTTAGAGCTTAACATTAATTGATTTAGAATTTGTGGAATTGAAATTATGTTGAGTTGACAGTTTTGGGGATAAGGTCGCACACAAGCGATGGTCGATGGTCTGATGAATGTGTTTCATCCAAATGGATAAAGGTTGTCGCCGACGGCATTGAGCATTAATAGGGTGCTTTTGTGGGTTGGCATTTGTAGCTGGAATCCTTTGTATCGACCCATTTTATAAGGCATTTAAGTGCGAGGCATGCTGAAACTATAATCTGTAAATTATAAATAATTTTAAATGGATTTTAATAGATCCAGGCGCTCATCAAATTAAATCATGCTTAGCATGTTCAGAATTACTACTACAATTACAATTACTACATACTAAAAAACTAATAAGGATAAGCAGAAAAAAACAATGATTTAAATAAATTATAAATAAATAAATTGGAAACAAAAGAATATAACAAAAGTAAATTTTAAAATTTTGTCACTTTAAAAAATAAGAAATACAATGGAAAACATCTTTATAATTTTTTTCTTCTTAAACATTTTTAATATGTTTATCCCTATTTAAATAGTTTAAAACATGGAAAAATATTGGAAATTGGACCACATTCGTACTGCGTACTACTTCGTTGCCGTGGCAGTGCTGCCGGGCAATCCTCAGTCAAAAGGCCACAAGCTGTGCTAATTAGCGCAGACAAAAGGCTCGGAAAACTGAAACAAGCGCCGCAGCGGCGAAACAAGGAGTTGCCAAGGCCCGAAGACTGGAAAAAAGCCCAGAGAACAAGCTCGGGCCGAAAAGAAAGGCCAGAAAGATGTGGGTTTTTTATGGGTACGTGGTGTGTGTGTGGGTACGATATGGCTCTGGAGCAACAGCAAAAGCAACAACGGTAGCAGTGGCAATAATTACAACCGTCGGCACACAAAAGACTTCAACACAAATACACACTGGCAGGCATATGTATGTGTATGGACAAAAAGTGGAAACATTACGCATACGCCCCGCTGCACGTCTGAACCTTTCGCCGCCGCTACTCCTGCCGCTGTTGTTGTTGCCCAAACAAAAGCCGCAGCGCACAGAGATAAAGAGAAAGCAAACCCCTTTTCGAGACTCGTTTTGGACAATACGTCTGCGAGGAAGGCAGAGAAAGCTGGCAGAAGTGGGCTGAGATGGGCGGAGATGCCGCTGCGTGGCACGGATAAAAGCTTATTTACAAAGATTGTGTTAATGCAGCTCGCGGCTATGCAGCACGGACTTTAGTGGCGTCATTTCGGAGTCTCGAGTCTCCCTGGCGCAGTTTTCCCTTTTTTTTTCCCCCTGCTGCAGACACCGCGACTCGGATGGTGAAAATAAAATATCCCGATAACAAAGCAAGTGGATGAAATATGGAAAAAAAGCGGGGGTTGAGCTACCGAGGTTTAATTAATGATTTTAATGATCGGAAACTAATTTATTTATCGCATATCCATTTCTTAATTGAATTTCACGGCCTTATTAAATAAATATGGATTCACAATCAGATTTGTTAATATATTTTATAACATTTTATTTATTGAACTTTCACGAACCATAAGCAATAGGTTGATTTTGGTTATATGTAATGCACACAAATTTTAATAGTTACAAATAAAATTAATTCAACTAACTATATTATTTCCTGCTTCTTCACATTTGCAATATCATGCTTTTGTTTCCCATTGCCCAGATAGTTATCGCCAATTCTCAGCTGGAAAAGTATAAATATGTCTGGTATAGCTGTATTACATCCTCCATTACACCGTTTCCGTTTCTTGTGCAATCCCTCACCAACTGTTGGCTGCCTGCTTGCATTGTGCGTATAAATTATGCAGGAGCAGCAAGGAATCCATAGACGAAATCTGATTTTCCTGAAATTTGCATTTGCACCTAGGCAAAAATGCGAGATGCGGATGCGGAACCGAAACCAAAGTCGTAGGGCGTCAACGAATCACGTTCCAGCAGAACCAGTCGTGATATAGTGGTGGCCCACCGGCAGAAGAGCATCGGAATGGTCTGGTATGGTATGTCCCTTCCACCCGTGCAGATGCCTAAGCTTAAGTGCCATTAGGCACTAGCACCAAAGGCTCCAAGCCTCTGCCTCGGGGCGTGCTACAAATGTACATAATGCATATTTAAAGAGTTGGCTGGCAAGTGCCAGAAATCGAATATTTTAACCGGGGACTTCTGCTCTCGGTAGGCAGCCTCAGCAGCAATTGCCTGCAGCAGGAGGATCTCCCATTGGGATGCGAAAACCTGGCACTTACGGGCAAATGGCGACGCCTTCCTCTCTCGTTCATCGCTCCCAGTTGGTTGGATTTTTAGCATTAAGCTTGAAAGTGGGGAATACTACAAGAAATTTAAGATAGGTCGTGTAAATGAAGCATCTACATGATACATGCTTAAACATTATTTCAAAATATTTATTTTTAATAAATTTGTTAACATTATTAATCAATTTTTATATCTGATAGAGGCGGCATTTGACCACTGCTTGTATTCTTTTTTAAAAACACATTCGATAATGATAAATACATTTCGCTCATTTCATTTAACTCATTTGTCATTTCGCAATCAACAGTTAAAGAAAACGCATCTCGGCGGGGGAAATAAAATCAAAGAAAATGCTGCATTGTTCTTTCAGATTGCCTGTTCTGTTCTGTTGTCCGTACAACATACCATCTTTCTTTCGCCAACCTCGGCGGATGTTCGTGCTCGTGTTGGACATGAAAGCCGCATGGGAAAAAATTATATCCAATGGCCATAAGTTGGCCATAAATTCGCACACATGCGTATATACATATATATATATGCGGACCTATAGTACTAACTTCTTTCCTGCCGCTCTTTTTATGCGACTGCGCTGCCACTTGAGTAATTAAATTCAGCATCGGCGAAAAAAGGGGCGAGCTGCGGCCAGTGGGCGTGGCATTAACTCTTTTGTGGCTTGACATTTTTGCGGTTAAATGAATTTAAAACGCACAGTGCACAGCGCACAGCGCACAACTCTTCGCAGGTGCCAAATGACAACAACAAATTGCCCGATTGCCCTCGCTCCTGGCCACCGAAAGTGCTGTCCTTTCCGCTCCTGTCGATCCTGTCGCCGTCGATGACGATGTCGACATATGGAAATGCTGATGGATGCATTTCGGGCGAGGCGGACTCGAACTCGAATCCGCGGGCCCATTGATATGCAAATGGAAAAGACAACTGAAACAACATAACGAGCCGAGACACACAGAAGCGGAAATGTGTTTGCAGATATTTACCTACGAATATTACAAAGCCCTCGGGATGCGAAAGGTATTTAGATCTCTCAGGTTTCATATAAAAAAGGCTCTTTCTTGGATTAGTCAAGAAATATTGAGGTGGTTAAATATTTTAAAAATATTAAAAAAAAAATAAATAAATATTTTTAGGATAATAACAAATCAAGGATTACAAAATCCCCTTTTCTACCGCCCTTCCCATATATTTTTTATTGCACATACTTTCAGTCCACGTAACCAACATTCGGCTACCTCTGATGAACTTAAACTGACACGACTGGCATTTAATTTTCGCTGTCTACAGCATCGCGCACGTTTCTCTGCCTATTTTAATGTAATTTATTTGCAGTTGTAATTGTTGTCGCGGAAAAAAGTTGAAATGAAAATAAAAATCGTTGAAAATCGTATGCAAATCGTTTCTTTAATTGAATCATTTAAGGGCAAGCGAGGCGACAGTTTTAAAACGACAGCATTTGACATTTAACATTTATTTTCAATAATTTGCGCTTATCGCAATACGGCTATAATTAAAATAGGGCAATAAAAACACCAATAAAAATAAGAAATAATTATATGAATTATTTAGCACGAGATTATGGATTATTGAATTTAAAAAATGAAAATACAAAATTTCTTTAAGTTTAAAACCAGTTGAAAAATGAATTAGTTATATTCATGACAAGAGCTGGAAATCGTTTCATGCTGTTTTGTCAGCCGAGAAGGATTAACCGAACATCTTTTGCTCAGTTGAGGCTTAAGCCCTCACAATAACCTCATATTTTCTACCTTTCCACCGGCCCTTTTAATTTGGCACAAGTGAAGAAATATGAAAAAAAGACGCACTCCTTTTACTACTCCAAACCTGCACAAACTAGAAACATGGAAAAGTAAACTAAAAAGCTTTCCGTCGTTAACTTCCTAGGCAAGTTGCATTTCTGCATGATAAATGCGGTTTTTGATGTGTCCATGAGATGTAAGGGATTTGCTGACAATGTGTGTGCAAATTGTGTGCTGCTTTTAGGGAGAGACAAAACAAAACGCGAAATGCTTCATTTGTTGGGAAAACAGGAAAAGGACTGGCTTGCAGCAACCTAAATATAGAGTTTGTTCAACTCCCGCACTTCTCAGTTTTTAAAGGAGTAAATTCTGTAAACCCAACTATTATGAAATTTAATTACAAGGCCATTATAATATATAACATTTGGGTATAAAATAATAGTTAAATTATTAGGATTATTGTTTTATTTTTTTTAGATTACCTTTTCCTTAAATATTCTTTTAAGGCACCTGGCAGCTCAGTCAACACCTTTGTTCCTGGCACTTGGCCCAACATTTTCTAGGCGAAATTAACACTTAGTGCCTTTCAGATTAGACACAAACTCGGATCGTTGCCAATTGTGTTGCCGAGTGTGTAAACACGATTAACTTTGGAATTATTTTCTGTCATAATCTTTAATATGTTTTAAATAATATTAATTAAGCCAAGAACTTGTAAAGATGTTTATAATATTACGAAAGATGTTTAAAACTTCCGCAAATTATTCCATTGCTTTGTAAATTGTATAATCCACTACAAGCTAGAGAAAACTCTCCTCTTTTTGCCTTCCTCGAAAATGAAATCTTAGATTTGTCCTGTTCCGCTTGTTTGGATTCGCGCCGTTGGCGTGTCTCATATTGCCTTGTGGAACATGTGAGGAGAAACTCATTCGCGTAGTACCAATTATAGTGATACTGGGGCAGTTGTTGCTGGCTGCGGATGCGGATGTGGATTCGTTTCACTGTTTGCTGCAGTTTCAGCTGCCTCTGGGGATCCTTGTTCTTGTTGTGATTGGGATTGTCACGGCAACTGCGATGGACACACCAGCTACGTCACACACTCACATGGCCGATATATGGCGATATGACGATGGGGATGGAGGTGGCGATTGCGATATCGCTCCTCGACAAAATCAGAAGTCCCGGCCACCAAAACGTTCGCATACGTGGCTCTGGTCTGGCTTTTTCCGATGTCGATGGTCTTGCTTGCCGTTTTTTCTTTGTTTTCACTGCTTGTACATCCTACGTGATGTTAGAATTTCACTTTTGTTACAACGCGCTGGGCAGACAATTGCAACATATTGTTGCGCTTCTTTCAGCTTTCAGTTTTCCCCCCTTCATTTATGGAAGTGTTTTTCACGTTGTTCTCCTATACGTTGCTTTTTTCCGATTTTCCGGTCTTGTTTTGTTCTATATTTTGATGTGCTTGTTGACAGTGGTCGAAAAGAATTGAAGAGAAGCGCAGGATGTGAGGGATATGATATAAGCTGTTTTGCTCTTAATTGGAAACCTAATGGGATGAATTTTAAGCGATCTAATCAGACGTTATGAGTACTACAATTGCTCTCGCTAATTTTTAAATACCAATTAATAATTAAAAGTTAACAAGTTTACCTTAAAATAAAATGTACCTCCTTTTGAATACAATTTAATTTTGTCACATCCTTTTTTTAATAAAATTAAGCTTTTAAAAGAAATTTCTTAGCCGTTTAAAAATAATTTCAACTTGCTTTCGTCGCACACGCTCAACGACTGGGCTTAAAAGTCCCCCATTCGAGCTTTGAAATTCATTTAAAATTTATTAAAAATAAATTCCTAGTCTGGCATTTTCTGCTTCCTGGTTCTCTATATATCACTCACTAATCTGTCACGTAAATTCGTAACGTTTTCTTGATGAAACCGAGAATGATGAACCAGCATTTATATTTATTTATTCTGCCCACAAAATATATATGTATTATGGATGTAAGGCAAAAACCGAAAAATAAAGTCTACAGAAACGAAACAAAGAGGAGGCAGGCGAAAGAGAATCAATTCAATTTTACAATATCCGCTTTATACCTGAAAGCGACGACGTGACCAATTTACCCAAGTAACAAATACTCCTGTGTTATTTATATTGCAGCGAAATCAACATTCTCTCTGTGGTTTCAAACGCAGAGAGACAAACATAATAATGCCGAACATCTGTGTCCTTGTGGCAATGGGCGTTTAGGAATAATTAAGTCATAATTTGATTTCCTTTTTTTATGTCTTTCGTCTTTTGTTGGTACTTCATTTAATGGGCCTGTCCACACTCCTTGTCCAAGAAAAAAGTTTGCAGGTAATAATAAAATTTATTTTTGGTTCTGACGAAAGGCGGACATATTGAAGCTATGAAATGGTGTTCGAAAATTTAAAGAATTCATTTAATTTTATTAAACTCTGTTTTTAAGATTAAAAGGAAAATTATTTACACTCAAAAACTATTTAAAATGCCTTTATTTATATTTAAATTTGTAAGACCTTAATGCTCGTAGGAATGAATAAACTGAAAATACGTGGGATTTTTTCCACCCACGTTGAGTCGTCTAGACAGTCTGACTTTTTGTGGGTCGAATGAAACAGAAGTAAAAGAAAACAAAAAGTAGAATTTTACCTAACAAAAAATCAATTATTTGCTTGTGTTTTTTGCACAAGAAATCCGAAGTCATTGTTTTCATAAATCCTGCTAAAATCGATGAGTTGAAAAGAAAACGAAATGGGACAAAAAAAGATATTCATATGCACTTAGACCGTTTTTTCGGATAAGAAGTAAATTCTGAATTGTGATTGTAAGCGGGGCAAAAAGAGGTGACTTCTGGATTTTCCAGACAGCAACATTTTGCACACATTCCACTCACAAGCGCCCCCTCCTCTGGCTCAATTAACATGCATCCAGAATGACACTTTCCTTCTTTTGTCTCCACTTCCATTTCCATCGTCTAATCAGCGCCTTTGTTGGCACTTTCACTTGCTTTGCTCTTTTCTGTTTCGGGGATCAGTGGGATGCAGATGCACTCTGCCAAAGGCAATTTCAATGACTCTTCACTGCACATTTTCCCGGCAAAGGTGAAATTGCAGACCCATTTAAGGGTTGTTAGCCCCCTTTTACCCTCCACAGACCATTTTTTGCCTATTTTGCACCTTCTGCTCGTGACTTGAACTCACTGCTGCCAGGGAGACATTGTCAAAAATTCATAATTGAACACTTTCAGCCATCGACGGAGATGATGGAACGGGAATATGCATGAGGATGGGGATACTACGTACATGGATGTGGACGCTCTTAGGCAAGAGCACTTGGCCAACTGAATATCTTGGTCGTTAATAATTCAAGAGCTTTTAATGCCATGAATATTCATCACATTTTCGAGCATGATTTGATTTTATTGCGTATTTTCTATGACGTGGCAGAAATCATCCCCCCTGTTGGTTAAGGGGTTAACCACCATACTTGCCGCAGGGCACAAAAAAGGCTTCCATTTATGTTTAGCTTAATATAAACATAGCGGCTAAGAGCATCTATTGCGCTCTAGGGCTTACTTTTCAGCAAATTAAACTTAATATGCCTCAACAAGTTGATTTCCAAATAGACTTTTAAAATGTCCATAGATTTGTTGATCGATGATCAGTCTTATAAGCTCTGGCAGCTCTTACTTTTAATTATAGAAAGTTATTTACAAAAGTTAAAAATTAGTTAAGTATTTTCTCTACCATAACTTCGGTATAGTATCGTTCCAGTTCCAATTCGTTTCTCTATTGGGTTTTGGGGTCGTCAAAATCCTGTCGTTTCCGTTTAGCATCCAGTAAACCCGAAGAATAAAGTCCAGGTGACCCATTACATCCGTATAAACACTTGGCCTCTGGCATCTTTGGCTGAACGAAGCGATACGAGTTTTGATACCTAACAATGGCACCCACTGGACCTCCAGTGTCGCCGATGCAAAGATTGCTGTTCCAATTTCCGGCGCAGAATTGGTCGCTCAGAACGTGGCCACACATTCTTGAAGGTTGTCGTGCAATATCTAGGGTTCTAAGTTCATCGCTGTCATGCATTGTCTCGGTTCTGCCCCATCCGGTACCGGTTAGCACTTGGATGCCATCGATAAACTGCCTCCAGCTAGTATCCCACACAATGCAGATGGGCCTGATGTTGCCTGTAAGTGTTGCTTAACAATGTTTATTCTTTCAAAATAAAATCTAGTTAATTGAACTGACCTTTGTAAACTACACTGGTAGCCAGCTGGATTAGGGCTATGTCATGAACATGGGCGTTTGGATCGTAGTAGCGGTGATGAAAGGCCCTATCCACTTGATACTCCTCTCGATTTCCATTTATTTGCTTTCTATTATACTCCCCTAGACGAACAACGCTGCAGGAAACGCAATCTCATTAATTTTGCATATTTTTTAAGTGTTTCAGACGTAACTTACATCGTTGTGGTTGGAATTAAGCAATGGGCTGCAGTAAGTACCAGTTCTGTGAAAAGAAAATACAAATATTAAAATTACTGACTTCGTTGCATTATAGAAACTTTTATACACTCACTGCGAGATATTAGAGTTCCACCACAGATGAATTCATTTTTAGTGGTGTGCAAAAACGCCATCCACGGACTCGAGTTACTATGGGCAACCTTTCCATTGACGACCCTTGGCACGAGTTTATTGGATGATCTTATTCCACACTCAGCTTCAAGAAATTGAGTGTGTCCCGGGTTGGAAAAAAACAGCACAAGGAGAATGACTGTTCCGATTACAATGATCTTCATTGCGAGAGTGTCGACTGATTGTTCTAGAGAATCGCTTTTATAAAGACGACTATATAATTATCAAGCTTTTGATTCGAAGAACCTTTAATCTGTGACATGCAACAGGAAATTCACATTGATTATTTCTTCTTTTTCTTATTTTTTTGTTTCAGTGAGTGTTTCCCATCAAATAATATTAATAATAAATAATAATAAAATATTTTGTGGCTATATTCGCAGCCATTAAAGTATTTATTATGAACCAATTATATTTCTTAAAATATAAGTATGGAAAAAATCCATAAAAAATTAAAGCTGATTTATTTATTTTAATTAATATTGCTTTATTTGCATTTGGAAAATGAAAGCCGGAACCTGGCTGCATGGCGCAAAAGTAAAACAAAATCTAGGTCAGACAAACCGAAAAGCGTTTCTGGAATACAATCAACTTTCAAGGGGTGTAAAAAGGACAACCCATACCCGTGTACCGGTTTTTATGGCCACACGTGGCTGTCTGTTTTGTCGTCAACCTGGCCAACAATGTAAGCTCCTATTCGAGCGTATAGAACCCATCCCATCCCAGCCCCACCCACTTCCAAAGCATTTTTATTTCAAAAGTTTCCATTTTGGCGCATCGTAAATTTGGTCGAAAATGCACCATAAAATATATTGATAGATGCGTTTATCGAGTGTATGGGTGGGAGTTTTCCTGGAGTGCGCTTTCCTGGCCTCATCGATTTTCTGAGTATCCAGATCGTGATAAACAAAATGAACGAATAACTCCCCTAACCTCATTTGCGGCTAATCACTCTGATTACTTTGACTATTCAGTTCGGGCCCATTAAATGGCTATTTGCTTATCAATGCCGTGTCAACCTATTGCCTTTTTACCCCCCTCCTCCAATGCCCTGTGGCCCTTGACACTCGCTCATCAATTGCTGGCCTGTTGTTTGGCCTGACAATCTCAAATCATTTTGGTCTTTCGGACTACGTGAGACAAGTCGAATGCAAAGCAGGGAGCTCGGTTCCATCAAACCAAATGAAATCAAATGATTTGCCGTGCAGCTGATTTATGTTTAATTTATAGAGCATACTTCAAGGGGCAAGGCCTGACCGGCATGCAAATAAATTGCCAGGCAGACCCAATCCGATGAAGACATAAACTCAAACTGACACAGAACGACGCGTCGCACGAGGCCCAAAACGTCAGGGAGAAAATGTCTGGTAAAATGAGCAAGAGAGAGAGAGAGAGAGGAAATGGGGGTAAAAGAGAGCTGGCTGAATCAGTCTAGAGAGGCAGCTGAATGTGGAGAGCCGGAAAATGTTGACCAACTTTATGCTTGCGGTAGGCCAGGGAAACTCGGCTGCCAACGAAGCCAATAAGTGGAGCAACAGCCAGGACAACTGGCGCTAAAAGCCGGCTGCAGGACTCTTAAGGACTCGGGGTATAAGAGAGCGCGGCGAGTATTCGAAGAGAGCCAGCAATTGGTAAAAACGGTATAAATTTATAACACTAACGATTTGACTTATATTCTCCACAGGAACTTAGTTTAATATTATATTGTAACCTACTTTTACTTTTTGAAGGAATGGGAGCAGTGTTGAATTACTTAAAAAGTTAAAAAAAGTTTACAGGAAATTGGTATTGTTCATAAGTCTAGAATGTGGTTCAAATTATATAAAAAAAATTTGTAATCATAATCTTAATTTAATAAGTTAATTAATTTTCCAAGATTTTAAAGCAAAGTTTTTTTGTTCTGTAAAAAAAATCAATTTTACATTCTACATTTTGAAAAAATTACTACAGGTAATCAAGTATTTTCAAGGACAATAAAAACAGAAAAAAAAAAATAAATATTAACTTGGTTTGGAGGAAACATTTAGAAATCTATTCCATTCTAGTCTTGACTATTCCCATCGCAACTGAAAAATTAAAAAGGGGAATTCAACGGATCTGGTTCGAATATCAAAGTTCCCCCTCTTCACCCAAGCGGCTTCTATTTCGAATAAAATACAAGAGTCGATGGCTGCGATGATTGGGAGGGGAAATGTGGGAAGGGGGAGCGGCAAATCAACAGTGCCAAATTCAATTGCAAATAGTGAAACACATTGTTCTCGTGTCTCACTGTTTCGTTGACAAGTTTTTAGTTTTTATTATTTTTCGCTTCGCTTCGGTGGAAGATTGCTGGAGGAAAGGAAGAGTGTGGGTTTTCGGGGTGGGGTGGTGAGAATAAGAGCGTCGTCGACACCGTGGGAATTTATTGAAAATGCTTCGATTTATGTTTAGTGCGATATTTGCATTTTGGCTGACGAACGAAGCGGGCGACAAACGCAGCAGAAATATGTTTTCAGCTATAAATGTGTTGGCGGAGGGCGGGGAAAATTCGGGGACTCGACAAGTGGAGAAATGCCGGGAAATAAATAGAGGGGGGGTAAGGGATGTCGCAATGGGAATTCGATTGGTTGAGATGACAGGATAGATAAAACCTTGAGCTTCCTATTGCCAAAAATATTTAGGTTAGGGAAAGCGCTTTAAACAGGTTGTTAAAGGGTTACATTTAGGTATTAATTTGTTAACACTTATTTATTGGCTTTAAAAGGTTATGAAAATTAAGTAAAAATTCAATTCGGTGAAAATTCCATTATAAGGGTATCTGAATCCTACTTCACCCACTGAAAAAATGGGAAAAGGTAGAAAAGCAGCGCCCATAAAAAGCAATTCGACTTTGCGGCTTTTAGGACTGATTGTAAGAGATGCCGCAAACAAATGAAGTTGTCACCAGTGGTTTTCATACATATAGTCAGACCGCGAAAAGCCGCAAACGGAAAATTGAGCTGGCGAGTGGAAAAAAAAACGAAAAACAAAAAATAGAGGCTGGCACAGTCCAACTAACGAATAGTCTTTAATCTTCTTAAGTGAGACTACGGCCCTCGCATCGGGCACAGCTGCTCCTTCCATTGGACGACTGTCATCGGGAGCGAATGTGAGTTGGTAATAAACCAGGCAACCAGGCCAAGGAGCCAACAAGTCAAGGAGCTTTCGGATCCTCCTATTCTGGCATTTTTATGTCCTCCTCCTCTATCTCCTTAAAACATCCCGGCTTTGGGATGGCACAGCCAGCTTATTTCTTCCATTGTCCAACGGCGAATTTAAGGCATTTGATTGATTACCGGGAATTTCGGAAAATTAACCGGATTTCCATTTGGGAATCATTAGACCTACGCTTTCTTTCATTTCTTATTTTATTGGCTTTGTTAGCTGGCGAGAAAATAGTGGGTAGATATACTCATTTACAGATTTTGACATACTTTTTTCCATGATGTTATGCACTACATTTCTTCACTTCTTCAAATAAATATCGCCTATAAAATAAAATAATAAAATAATCATAAACAAATAAATTAAATAAATTAAATGGCTCCTATATATATTTATTTATCTATCGCCATATATTTTACATATATCACAAAATTAAATTAAATATAGAAAAATAAATAAAAATGAATTTAATTGAGTTCCTATTTTAATTTTGTTGTAAGTATTGTAGAAATACTGTGATTTTATAATGCTACCTGGTTTTTAACTTCTTAATTACATAAATACATCCCATGTATTGAAACAATGTACTATTTAGCTATGGATTATTTTTCTGAAATCCCAATTATTTATCACAATTTCGATTTTCTTTAATTAATTTTTACAGAACGTGTGTAAGCAATTTATCAATCATTCTGGGGACTCTCATCTCAAAAGCGGAGTTTATCCTGATCAACGGGTACACAATAGTTCCTTACCTATCCGACTTTCCCGTTTCCTTTCTCGGCTTTCATCTCGAATAGCACTGGTTTTGCATGAGGAGAAGGGCAGCGAATGTAATTACTTTAATGCGACCATTTGCCGCTTTAGTTGCTGCGGATGCTGATGCTGATGTAGCTCCGGCTGCTTTGGCCGAGATAAAGATAAACTTTTGCAATTACAAGAGGCGAGAGTAAGCGAAGCAGAAGAATCAGAAGCAATCGGCTGGGGAATGAACTCCCTGCAACCCGATAGCATCGAATCGAGTTTTCTTTTAGTGCGTTTCCCATTGGCATTGGCTAATTAGCTGAAACACCTCCCTCGACTTGGTTCTTCAACCCCAAGTTAAAGAGCCCAACCGTTCCTTAAATAAGCCCACTTAAATAAACTCTAAAGTGAGAGGACTCTTTAAAAAAGTTCTGCCCAACTTGCAAGCGTTGAAATTTCCCCTCCTAACATATGCAAAACGAAAAAGAAATCAGGAAAAATGCTTCGACTTAGGTGGGTCCGCCTAAAAGAACTTTTGATGACTTTTTGAAAGTTTTACGCTTCACCAGAAGTAAAACGCAAATTACACGACCCAGTATTACTCATGGCCAACAATAACAAGGGCAACGGGCATCAACATCCGGAAGGAGCCACAGCGAAAGATATAAAGTTGGGACCCTCGCTTTCCACCTCGTCATAATTTGATGGTCGGGACTTTTGACCCCCCAACAAGTGAGTGCAACAAATGAGCCAAAATTGGCGACTAATTGGGCCACAGTTTCGGAGTGGCTCTGAAAGTAATGGGTCAATAGGTGGGATTAAACGGGAGTTAAAAGAACGAAGTGGACCAAAATAATCTTGAAGAAACGTAGACTGTTGCAGTTTTCTAGAGTTTTGAAATATATCCTCTTAATTAGTAAAATTTGATCCAAAATTTTTTAGTATATAATAAACCTAGTGCAGACCTTTATATAGTTTTATATATAAAGTTTAACATATTAATTATATTTACATTCATTTATTTCTTTCAAGGCATTTTCCCAGCTTGCAGAGAGCTAGTAAAATTCCCCGTTAATGAACCCAAATCCAGATATACGTTCTTTCATTCAATATTCCACCGCGGGTCTAAGCCGCAGTCGGAAAAACCAACCCGGCATACAGAAGATAAACCCTCACCGCAGAGTCACATGCAAAAATTCGTGGGCATTTCGCTGTTTTTTCTAGCTGCTCCGGCTTCGGCTGCCCGCTGACCAACCAAACATTTTGTTTGTGCAAAAATTTTGTGTGATTTCCCCACGGAAATTGATGATGGTGTTTGCTGAGTCGCAAACGTGTTGGCGGAGTTAAGCGGGATGAGTTTGCGGGCCAGAACAGAGCCGTCCCATCGCAGGGCCCACCTACGGTGAATTTGTCATTTCCAGTTCTAAACGTGCGGACAAACAGTGAATCAGTCGTGCCCGAGGGCCAGTGGATGCTGGGCAAAGGGGATGTGGGGACGTGGGAATCGGGAATCGCAGAAGGCCGGTCAGTTCGGCCAGGAGATGGCACACGGAAGCCCCAGCCGGGCTGTGCCTGCTCGATGACGATTCGGTGTGCGTGGCTCCTAGAGATGAGGGCGTGATATAAAGTTCGATAACTTGGAACTTCGATGTGGTTCTGGTCACTTTTTTAATAAATTGGAATTTGTTTTTGGTTTTTTTAAGCCCTTATATATAAAAGTTAAATGTTATATCGTTGGTTAGATTTTTTTAAATTACTTGAACTAAATAATGTATATTTTTGGATCAGAAATATATAATACCTATTCTAAAATTATAGTATAATTAGCAAATATATATTTCATATTTTATTTTCTTCAAAGATTAACTTTCTCTTTTATAATAGGTATAAATGTGCAATATATATAAATATTATTTTTTGGTGTACAAATTTAACAATTTTCGTATTAAAAATATTGTGCTTGTAGACTTTAATTAAAATACATCGAATTATACCTATTCTACAATTTTCATTGGACTCTTTTTTAAGATCAACCATATTGTTATTTTTACTATGACCAAACTCACGATCGCTGTTCAATTTTATCGTGGGACCTGCTCATATTTGGCCTTTTTGTTGGCCTGGTTGTCAGCAGCCATGCCAAAGGACTGGAGACCAGGACTCAGCTCGAGGACGAGGACGAGGACGAGTACGAGGACGAGGACGAGGACAAGAGCACAGTGCGTGTCGCTTTAACAAACCGGAAGTTACATGCGATGTAATGAAAAAGGACAGGGCGGAAGTCGCAGTGGGGTTCCCCTTTTCACCATTCCACCATTTCCATTTCGCCAGGGGTGGCGAGTGGCCCCGGTTCGGAATCAGGACCACCAGGACTACGGACTGCGGACTACGGCCCTATCCGAATGAGTTTGCTTTAACGCTGCTGGTATTTATAGACAATTGGTTCGTGATTGTTGACAGCGCTCAGCGTCGCGCTGAACTCTCCACGGACCCAGGAACCAGCCATCGAACATCCACCATCCACCATCGACCACTCGAATCGAATTGACTCGGCTGGACTACTCGATTCTGCACTGGCAATTTTTTGCATGCCCCATAAAAATGGTACGAAATATGGTTGCTTCTGTGGGCAGAGGCGAGTCGGAATCAGATGAGTGGGTTTAAGTGAATGGCTGTGCACTGCATGCAGGAAATAGCGGGCAGTTTCCCATTTAGGCAATTGAGTTAGGCCCCTTTGGCCCAGGAATAAATCAGAGAAATCTGCCAAGGATTTGGGAAAAATGTACATTTAACACAAACATGTGAATTTTTAAAATCTCAGTTTGAAAATAAATCTACATAAGTTAATTACAGCATCAGAAAGAGTATTTTAATTAGTCGTATTTTTAGTAAATCTGTTGACCCGAGAAAAAAATGTCAGCATTAATCGATTTAAGGTCACAAAACATTGGACCCCTAACAAAATTGTCGTGTTGAAAAATTGTAAAAATATGTCGGAAGGAAATGAGAAAAGTGCGAATAGTCCATTAGTTCCCACCGAGCTAAAGAGGCGCCACAGGAGCCTCCACCGAATTCTAAGGTACGTGGTCGCTTATCTCAATCATCAAACCCAAATAACGATCGGTATCAAGGGGCACTAAGCCAATTTGGATCGCCACAAGAAAGGAAGTATCGGCACCTACGCACGAAAAGTACCGAGAAGCCTGTCTTTCTCAGCAATATGGTAATGTTCAAGAAGTCGGACTATTCCCTGCACCTCAATCGCCACAAGACGTATTTCAGTGAGGCCAAGATGGCCCTAAATTCGGACTTTTATTTCAGAAATTAATTTATCGTTAAACTATTCAGAATAAAAAGCTAGTGGTCTCAATCTATGCCTGTGTATCATTAGCATTACTTGTTCAAAAATATTTGAAATATTTTAAAAAGTAATGATAATGCTTATAAACACAACACTGGTTTCTATATATCATACTAGGTTTTATCTGACTTGGGACTTTTAACTTAAGACAATTCTAGTCACAGTGAGAAAACGAATTTAACTTCAGGTTAACTTTCCGTGTCAGATAACCAACTGCAATCTTAAGGTGATATTTAATATTTTTTCTTAATCAAACAAATATCCGTATCCAATGTTTAAATTAAGTTATAACATTGCTGAAGGCCTATCCGCTGGTAAACACTTAAACATTATCCCGATTACCTCACTTAACTCGAAATAACCTGCAGACCTTTTGCATTTCAATTTTTTTCAATTGCTCCTCTCACTTTCTCCCCCCAAATTTCTTTGTTATTTTTCTGTTTGCTCCTTCAATGGCTTTGTAAACAAAGCAAAGTGCAAATTTATGTGGTAAACCACTTGAAATCGAACATTTTTGCCATCACAGGAGAGATGCCCTGAATGCGAAGCTTTGATTGTTGCTTAAAATGTATCTTGAACTGTATCTGTATCTCACTTTTTGCCCTCGTCCTCGTCCAATCTGAATCCAAATCCGAACCCGCAACTGTTGTGCAAATGTAAATGTTGGCAAAGTGGCAAGTCAGGTGGTTGAATGTTACTCTCTTCCATTCCATTAGCCTCCGGCTAAGGCTTTTTTGGCCAAGCCGATGATTGTTAAAGCCGGAATTTGCATTTGAATTTGGGGTCTGGGGGATATATGTTTAATATTAAGTTATTCTGCTCGGCTTAATTCGGGTTCACAGCTATATATTTAGGCTACCCATCGCTCTATTGTTGGGACAAAACGGGGTTAATTCGATTATCGTCAATCGGAATGTGTGGTACTTCTTAATTGATTTGAGCAAACGCTGCAAACGAGATTAATTGATGAGTGCGGGGTGACCGAGGCCCAAATGGGCAAATCGGACAATTCAAATTGTGTGTCTCTGTGCCCATTCAGAGCTCCATCCTAAATTGTGTTGTCTTTTTTACAGCAACCAGTTGTGTGCACTCAAAATAATAGAGCAAATACGACAAAGGGACTGGAAACTGAAAACTGAGAACTTGGGGGGCAGAGCGAGCATCCTGAGGATCCTGCGAATCCAAGGATCTCTGACTGCTGCAGCCTGTGTAATGGCAGCGTTTACTCAATTTTAGTACGTAGTAAACGTATTTCTTTTATGGCCCCGTAGGTTATTTGTGCATCGCTCTGACTCGCTGGCACGGTCTACATTTTGCACATTCCGGGATGGGGATGCCAGCTAGCTAGCTGTGCTCAGACAAACAATTCAGAAAAGATATATATCCCTGACACAATAAACGAAGTTCGTTTCCTGAGTGGCCATTTTACTGCGAGGCCTTTCAGTTTCGAGTGCCCGAACCCCCTGCCCCTATGCCATCCTAGCCATACTAGGGTATACTAGCTACTCAACCCCTATCTTGGGGCCAGAACTAAGCAAATATTCGCACACAAATATGATGAAGTATCGGGGGAATGGGCGTGGAGGGGGCGGAATGTTTGTATTCCTGCTTCTGGTTTGCTTTTAATTGCTTTCAAGTAAACAGAATGCCCCTTGGTAAATGGGAACATAAATATAATTGCCAGGTTTGCCGGGCTCCTCGCATTCGCATTGCTTTAAAATTTCCACTCTCGAGGCCATATGTGCCAGAGTCAAACATTTGCCTGTCCAGCTTTCCTACTTCTAGGAGGCTTCTCTGGTTGCTCGACTCTGTTTGGCACTGCCGAAGGTGTTATTTAATTTAATTCCATGATTTGACAGATTACATATTTACCACTCTGATTATTGTGGTCGCTCTCGCTGGGGTCTTTGATTTGACTACTAAACTGGCTAACACAATTAACCGGAAACCAAATGTAGCATGCAAATCCTGGATAAACATCAATCAAACGGGAAAATAACCAATTCAGTCTTAGATTCTAGAAAATATGTGTTCTATCTAATCAATAATTATTTATTTGTTTATTTTCATATGTTCATTTTACTGAAACGTATCAAAAAGTTGAGATTATTTTCCTTTATTGAGTCAGTGCTTAAAAAATGTAAATTAATTTGTTTTAATATTATGTGCATATTATTAATCTTCCTAATTAATATCTCCTATTTTTTATATGTTAATATAATTAAATTAACGAATAAAAAGCCCCCGACTAGTTTCCATTGGGAAAAAACGTATTTTAAGCACTTATATCACTGCATTTTATTTGAAAAATTAAAATGTATTCTTGTGGTATTATTATGTGCATATAATGCAAATCACTTATGTTGCATTGTGTTATATTTACATAGCTGCCAACCCGCAGTGTGAATGATTTTTTTGCATAGCAAAGCTGTTTTTTGGTGTTGCGAAATCGACTTTTGGATGGGGTTGGTCAAGTGCCAGCTGCATTAGGCCATAAATTTGCCAAAAAGTAAACAGTAAACATTTCATTGTTCTTCGCCACCGGCCAACCCACACCCACAACACACCGCTCCCCCAATTCGACTGTTTTAAATAATTATTTAACATTTTACATTGTTTAGCTGGCGTTTTTCGTGTTGCCATGCGGGTCTCGCATTTCGATGATGCAGAGGGGGCGGGACGGCTTTTGTTTGTTGTAAAGATTTGCACGATTTGCATTTGTGCCAAAACGATTCATGAATGATTCATGTGCGCCAGACCAGAAGCAGATGTCGACAATACTCATCCCACTTCGATTTATGCATCGGGCACGTGCCAACTGTTTTGGCGGCGATGACGGTGGAGCTTTAAAAGGATTCCGATTGTCGGCGAAAGAGGTTGAGGGATGTGTGGGTATTTTCTAAATGAATTTAAAGGGATTTATTTTATAGATTGCAATTTTTTAAGCCCCAAAAAAACCCAGTAGTTCCTCCTAATGTTATTTTTGTTTCACCAGCAAGTCTTGCTTTTCCCTTCACTAGTCGCATAACTAATACCCAAACCACATTGTGAAGATGCCGGTAAGTGTTTGATTTTATTTTTTATTTTATTGAAACATTTTTTTTTTCTAACCAGTTTATAGCCAACCAGTCATTGAACAACAGGGAGGCGATGAGCGGTCGAAAAGCACAGCAGACACCGACTTTCAAAGTAAGCCATGGCCTAAGTCGAAAGACATCGCTCATGGACTATACTCAGAAGAAACGAAGTTATCAGAAGGATCAGAAGTACAAGCTGAGGGAGGAGGAGAAAACGACCTGGTTGAATACCAATGATCAGACGATTGCCGTACAGAAAAATCACATGAGGAATTTGGGAATGGACATGAATGACTTTTTTAAAACAAACGAAGGCAATACCGCTCCATTGGAAATGGCCAAATCTGACGATATAAAAGAGGTATTGGAGGTTCACAGTGAGACTCATAATATTGCCATAGATAAAATAATACGACGTAGGCCGTCCAAGAATGGCCTTGCTATTATTCTATCCAATTTCTTAAGTCCCGATATTGTGACTTTCGTTAACAAACGCTCTTTGACAACGAAATCTCATCGACAGTTTAAATCCGGTAGAAATAGAATTGCGAGACATAACTATTATAGAAAAAAGTCATCCAAATCTTCTGGTGCAAAATCCAGGAACCGCGAAGAATGGGGAAATATCACACCTAGAAATAGTACGGAAATCAATTTAGCTGAGAGTGACCTCAACTCTGATCCAGAAAGTGATGGGACGGTCTGCGAGGAAGATCGATTAACCGTTAGAACTAAAGAACCGAGTTCTTCGTCAGATGAAGACAAGTTTGTTTTAGACATAAGTGTAAATATAGTTAAGGTAGAGCCCAATCGATCGGATAATGAGTTGATTTTGGAAAATGAAGAATGCAAAATTTATGTTAAATCAAACTGTAATTCAACCAAGAATGAGAAGAAAAATCCTATTGAGGGAAAGAGAAATGATAAAAGCAAGAATGAGTTGGAAAATAAAAATGTTGTTAAGACAACATCCGAAGGAACCGAAAATCGAAGTGTAGCCATTGTAGCTCCCCGTCGTAATATTCCATATCAGACTACTCCCGCGCTGCCAGGAGCATTATCATCTATTTCGCCGAGGACCGATGAAGATGAAAATTATGATGAACTTCATCCCGTATCCCGTATCCAGCCCAATCCCCGGCCAAGACTCCATCTCCATAGAACCATGAGATCCCGCGAAAATGACAATCTTTATCCAGTGACCTCCTTTTGCAGAAGACTTTTGTCGAATTCAATAGACCAAGTATCGAGGGAGGAACATATACGTCGGATAAATACAAATCGCATTCGAAATGCTAATAACGAATTCCTCAAGATTTGTGATGAGCGACAGGAGGAAATTGTAGAAAGTTATTCAAACGAAAACAGAAGGATTTTAATGAAACCTGGAGAACACTGGACGGACTTTTATATATATTACATTATTCCTGGAATACTTATAATGGGCCTCATCTTTTTCATATATTATTGGACGTACATCGGGCGACCTGTGCCTCTAACGCTTTGGCAGTGTTTTCTGCTTTTGTTTTTCGAACAAAAGAAGGAATAATTTCTAAATTAATAACTATCAAATTTATATTTATATATTTTAAAACAGTTATTAACATTTTTAAAATGCGGAACTATTTCTGTTTTCCGGGTGTTGAAAAGAGACTCCAAATTTATAAAAATTATCAGTTGAAATACAAAAAAATTAAATGAATATTTAATATTAATATTTTCTTGAGACACCTCAAAATGGATATTCTTTTACAGGAAATTTTTGATCTATCCAAGGAAGCTTTAGTACCTTTCGAAATGCAAGTGTCTCAAAAACAAGCCATTTAAATATTTAGTGCCCAGTCGATTAGCCCTGCCTACTCCTTTCCCTTTGGAATCCCCTAGTTGAGATGGAGACGGAGATGGCAGGAACAACAGCCTGCCTGACAGCCAATCGCGCCAGTGAGCGTCGGCAAATGCAAATTTAATGGTCTATGAAAAAGGTAGCCGGGCAAATGCTTTTAACCACATCCGCTGCTATTAGTTCACCGTCGACGGAACTGGAGGAACCATCAGAACCGTCGGAAAAACGTTGCTAAACAACAAGAGCGACGGATAACAATGGAAAATGACGCCAGTGGAAATGCGAAAATCAATGCGCATTAGTGGATGGTGTTATTTCATCTTATTCTGCCTTTGCCGGGGAATTGCCAATATCCCCGGCTAACCCTCGCTTAAATTTTACATTAGCCAAAGTGGATGTGAGAATCAAACGCCACCGCAGGAGCATAGCAGTCGAGTGAGCATTGAACTCGGTTATAGGTTTTCTGAATATCTGATGTCACGAACTTTTACATTTCGTGGGTAATTTAATTTTACATGGTTTTTTGGAATGAAAAATAAAGAAAAATGTTCAGTTATGTTCTAAGATTCTTTCAACATTTTTAAAATATTTTAAAACACTTTCGAAAAACATTTCTAAATTCTGAGAAAATTTACTCTAAAAACCAGTAAAATCTTTCAGTTTTTTACTCCGAATACCAATTTAAAGATTTAAAATATAGAAATAGTTCTGGTATCAGGGTATAATCCAATTTGCTTTCTCAAAAACGTGATTCGAAATAAGGTGGCTTCCGAGAAATCCGTCAAAGCTAAGCCTGTGGATTTCTTTCTTTGAGTGTTGTGACTAACCGACATTTACGGTAATTGTTCTGCTTATTCCCGCATAGATCGCCGAGCACTGACAACTGCCAACGACCGCAGTCAAATATGAGCAATGGCCCGGATTGGATCGCATTGGAAGGGTTGGGGATCACACGCCCCCAAAAACAAATGCTGACTGGGCGGAGGACGCTCGTTCGTCAAATGCAATCCGCAGGGGGATTTTTCTTTTGGCATTTCCTGCCGTGTCCTGCCACTCGTGCATGCAATCCAAAACACATAGATACACACACTCAGAGCAGCCAGGACAACCACACACGCACACACAAGCCATGCATTCAAGCGCAAATTAAGCTTGACAAGCAAAAATTAAACTGTGTATCTGTGTGGCAGGGTGTTTTCCTGGTATTCGTATACGTATTCGTATCTGCTGGATACATTCGCTTGTTCGCCTTCTCCATGTGCTTGTTGGGCAAAATATAATTTCTTCATGTTCAGTTCATTAAACAGAGCAAACCAACTTGGAAAAGCACTTACCATGAATAGATTTTAAGGGGCCCCGACTTCCAAATACAGTTGACGGAAAGCCAACGAGAAGGCGACACAAATAGCAGTAGAAATAGAAACAGAAATAGAAATAGAAATAGAAAGGGGGACCATTTCAAATAAATATGCAAATCACAAAATGGAACGATACAAATGAATTTGAAATATCACTGCACTCCTTAATGAACTATTTGTGTTTGTCTGCATTTGCTTTTATTTGTTTTATTCGAAGATGCAGAATTGCTTGCTGCACAAGTAGATTATGCTTTCAATTTATTAGTTGCCAGCAATGCAAGCGCAAAGAATATCTGTTTCATTAAAGATGAAAAAAAATATGGTTCTTTTTAAACAATATTGTAGTGTCATCAATGCATTAGAAAAAGTATCTACAAATAAATTAATTACATTAAAATGTTTTAATTATATTTATTTATTCTCAATGAATAAATCAACTTGATTATAAATTAAATTTTAAATAAATTAGTTTTAAGATTTTATTGTTTAGGATTCTAAAATAGAAATCAAGTTATAATTAAAAGTATTCTTTTAATAAAGAACAAAGTCTTTATAGTGAGTTATAGTTTCTCTGATTATACATTGCCGCTTGCGTTAGAACGCAGATAAATCCGTGTCCCAATAATCTGAAAAGAAAGCAGACATAAATTCATCATACCAAAGAAAATGGCTCTGCAGTGGCATATTATCTTCGATATTTATTTTTGGTTGGCCGAGGAAATGACAGGGCATAAGCCATTGTACCGCGTTAGTGGCGTCAAATCACTTAAACGCAACCCAAACAAAGGCCAATGCTGCGGCAAAAAAGAAAAATAGAATCTGAAAAACCGTTTGGCATGGCCGAAAGCAATTCCCCACGATGACAGCCACAAAATGATGAACTCTCTGTTTTTGAGGTCGGTTGTCAAATCAGGGGACTTTTTCAGAATGTATATATATATATTTAGGTTTCTTATTTAAGCAATTTGATACTGAGTCGCATTAACTTTGACATTCGCCTGATTATGACTCTCGAGAGATTTCCCCACCTTCCCTCTTGACTTCTCCCCATGACTTTTGCACTTTGGCCCAAGTTGATGAAATTAATATTAGGCTCTCTCGGCAGAAGTTGCTGGCTCATTCAGTGGCCTTCTTATCAGTGGCAAGCTATTGATAGGCAAAACTCAGACTGAGTGCATGACTCTGAGGCCCTACAAATTGCAGATGACTGCGAATGGTTATTTATGGTTTCTCTGCGGTGGAAAAAGTAATATTATAAATATGAAATCGGTGAAATAAACCACATAAATAAAGTAAGTGATTTTGGTTTAGTCACAGGGTGTCTGTATGAATTATTTTTTCGATAAAACTTTTACTGCTCACCTCAATACCGAATATGGCATCGCATTGGCCTGATTACCCCGAAGTCAAACATAAAAATTCTCATCTGGTAATATCCCTCTGCAAATACTCACTAGACAAATGCTATCTATATGCAATCAGCAAATATGGGCTCAAAGGACCTCGGCTTCGGAGCTCCGGTTACAAAGCCCGTAACGAAGGCATCTCAACCATTCCATCCATACCATCTATTCAATGCATTATGCAGGCACTTTTGCAGGCAAGTGGAAATTATGTCAAAACAAAACGTGCAAGTCAAGTCACTCGTTAGTCTGAGAGGCATTTCAATTAAAGGCTCGCACTGTGCAAGATGGCAAGATGATGGCGAAGGAGCGGAGCGGAACGGAACTGAACCCATCCAGAACCAGAACCAGAAAAATACACAGAAATGAGAGCTGCGAGCACAAAAGTTCAACTAATACGATATGCAGCGACAGAGGAGTGAAATGTTCAGTTGGGCGGGGGCCAAAGAGCAGAAAAAAGGGTGGATGGAACATGCCTCAAAGACCTCTGAGCTGCTATTTATCAGGCCCTCGCAATCTGCGAGTCCCAACGCTGAACGATCACTCTTTAATTAACCGAACAGGTTGGCTTTGATAGACATTTGGTACACGGAAAGTTTAGCAAGGACTTGGGTTTTATACAATTTGATTTATTCTAACATTTTAATTTAAATATTTTAAATATTGTTTATACCCGAAATGGTACACACAATTTAAATTTATATTCTAAAAATGATAAACTACCAATAAAATAATATTTCCAAAGTTTTTATTAGCAGAATTATTTAAATCTATGGATATATTATTTTTTTAACAATTTATATAAAGTACCTAAACCATAAAGTAAATTTAAATAAATAAATAATTGACAACCAATTTTTACAATTAAAATAATAATACTTAGGTAATTATAATTTAATTTGTAATATGTTTTCCAAAGAACTAAAATGTTATATTTATTAGTAAAAAATCTGATAGTGTATTCATTTAAAAAAATCATTTTTAAATAAAGGGCATATGCGTTCGCT
This sequence comes from Drosophila pseudotakahashii, assembly GCA_035046095.1. Taxonomy (NCBI): domain Eukaryota; kingdom Metazoa; phylum Arthropoda; class Insecta; order Diptera; family Drosophilidae; genus Drosophila; species Drosophila pseudotakahashii. The sequence goes on from JAWNOE010000198.1 coordinate 2,242,496, forward strand.
TACGATTTATTTGCAAAATCTGCAGAATCCTCGCCTCGCTCTGCATTCGAATTTCTTTCTTTTAGTTTTTCTGTGCATATGTCTGGGCAGCATTTGTAAGGATTTTCCATGTCTTCCTTTCTTTTCCGATGCGGGTGTGTGTGTGTGCTCTGCAAGTCGACTTCATTCATTCAAAAAAAGTTAATTCATAAATCGCACAAAGCGCGCTGATACGAAAGACGCACACATGGCAACCCTTATTGCTCAGCACAGAACCAGAACCCCCATGCAAAGTGCATTTTCCCCTCGGTTCGCCCCTGTTCAAATAAAAGATTTCTATCAGGTGCCTCTTATGGCGCATAAAAGTACTTAAATTTGTTTGACTTTTGGACAGATCTCTGGGCGGCGAATGGGAGAGGATGAGAAGGGGCGTGGTCGCTTTGGCATGCGAAATTTCTAAGGCAACTCACGACCCTCGCGAGTTGTTTAATTTTTCACCCATCGCCGAGCACGGCAATAGAAGCGTTTTATTTGCGAATGCGTTTAGCGAGATTGCTGTGCTGCGATATGGGATATGGTTACTAAATCAGAAATGTATATATGCGGATATCTCTAAGATAAAATCGAGGGTTGCCACAGGGGCATTTGGTTATTTGAGGTTTTGATAACCTTAACCTAGAATATAATAGGGAGTATATTATGTTCTTTGTTTGTTAAAGAATGTTTTTAAATTTATTGCATATATAAAAATAATAAAATAAAATAATAATAAATAATAAATATATATTAATCATGTAAGTTTCTAAAATATATATTTAAATAAATATTAAATTAAAATAAATTTATTTTTCTTACATTTCATTTAGTATTTATCTATAACAAATATGTTAGTTTATCCAAAGTGATTTGTACAGTCTCACAAAAATATATTAAGTAAAAAGAAAATTAACGCTTAGTTCGCAAAATATAAAAGAGAATAAATAAAAAATCGCTTAAGCACACGTGGGCTTTGTGCAACTTGGAACATTAAGTGCACCTGGAGCCAAAAACATTACGATTGACCCACGCTGACCCCACCTGCCGGCAGTCAGCCATGAAATTGAACGCCTTCTCGGCGGCATTTTCAATCAGTGGGCGCGGCTAAAAGGGCTGAAGGACTAAGGGGCTAAGAAGCTAAGGGGCCGTGGCTAAACACCCGTGAAATGGTGACAAAACCCGCCTCAACTTCGCCGAATGCACTTGGCTCGAAGCACATGTGACTTTATCAAGTTCTGTAAACTGCTTATTTCTCACCACTTCAGAGCCATCTCAAGTGCCACCGATGGGGGCAGAATTCTAGAAGGGCTTTAAGGGGGGGCAGGCGGTGGGCGTGGTAAAGTGACGCATTGACGACAACAAGGAAAACAACAGCAAAGACACTTGAGGCAGACAACAAAATGGCGCAAACGGTTCCTTTTGTTGGGCGCCAAACTTAAGGCTTAAGCCTTTCTGGAGAGCGAGAGCCCGATGCCTGAGGAGGCAGTACGTGATTTTATCAAAGGGAAAGCGAAATGGGGATCTGAGCCGCCCATTAAGCCACCCACCGCGAACATCCCCCTTAGCCCCTTCGACACCCTTGGGCTGCGTCAAAATATGCCGCAATCAAGCTGCAAAACATTTTCATTTATATTTAAATACAAAAAAGCGCAGAAGAAAAGGCAGCAGCGGCAGGGGATTCGGGAATATGGATATCGGAATGGAAAAGCGGGTGAAAGTTCCGGGGTGGAAAGTTCGGGGGAAAGGAAACAGTAACGGAAACGCGTTTTCGATTATGTTTAGCCGCTTTTCGGGCAGCTTATCGACGCCCACGCATATGGGTCGTCCTCCCTGCATTCCATATTTATTGCGGACCATGATTTATTATAATTTTATGCATGAATCTCGTTCCGACATTTCTGAGCGTGAGTGTGTGTGGGTGTGAGTGGGAGGCGTATGCATAGTGGGCGTGGATCCACTTCAGGTAAAATAAGTCTGCTCGATTACGTATCCCAATGTCTATCAAAGTGTTGACTCACTCGACCTCTTATAGAGTGAATTACTCAGTTGTTGGGCGCCAATTCAATCAAATGTTTTTGAACAACCACCAAAAATATTCTAATATTTCTTTCTCTTATTTTATAATTTTTTTTTTGTAATTGTTATGAAACATTAAATATTCTTTGTTTAGCTTAGGATTACGGAATATTTAAAGGGAACTGTGATTTAAAATGTATGTAGATTCCTGAAATATCCGATTCACCTGCTCGAATAACTGAAACTGATGAAATGCCGGCTCGAGAGCTTAGACAAACCATTTGAATGAATGGAAATTGGTCGATGGGCTTTCACTCAAAGAGGGAAAATTGGTGCATCATTTGGGGGCCATATGCAGTGCATGAATATTTCAAACGGCCACAACCATTTCGGCCAAAGGTGAAAGGAGGAAAAGCGAAAGCGAAACGGCCTACGGATTATCACACTCAATAGTGCCGTTCCGTTCCGTTCCGTTCGATCCCTCCCCCCGATTTCCCGACTCACTTTAATGCTCTTATTGTTGTTGCCGGACGGACCGTCTGCTCATTAATTCATACGATGGCACTTTGCTTCATTGGCAATTCAATTGCAAACTCACAGGAGACACCGGCAAGAAGCGAGGGGGGATTGGAGGTCGGGTTTCGGGGTTCGGGGTTAAGTGCCAACTTGCTCACGTATTTCCCCATGCAACCCGTCGACCCCAATTGACCCCCCTCCCCACCCAGCGAAGACAATCCGCCGAAATGACCATTTTGTTTATGCATGCATAATTGCTTATTTCTGACCGCCATGCGTACACATCCATATTTGGCGATACAGATTTAAGCAATTTAGCATTTCGAAAAGTAAGTAAAACCACAGTCGATTTAATTCACAATGTTCCTGTTGAGAACAATCCACACAAAATACGTTAAGTGGTGCCGGGACATCTACTAGACCTTCAGTTACCGCTTACTTAGCTATTAGAAGTGCAAGGGAGATGGAGATAAAGCATGCTGCTTGTATTTAATTATTGGTTCATAACTTTTTAATGAATGCTCAGATTTGAAAAATTTCATCTACATTTTGATTGGTATTAATAAACATAGCAACATAGCATTTATACTTTTAAAAGTTTAGGAACATTTATTTAAAATGGTAGGCCATAATTTTTTTTAATGTTTTTTAGACAGAGATTGAAATAAATATCATTATGTATAACACATTATCTAGTATTATCTTCTCAGTCTCCCATTTTAAGAACCATTTCTTGCGAACACTTTCCGACCACAAAAGCACTTAATCAATTTCCATTACAATCAGGCCCGGCACTCAATCTATTCTCTTCCTTGTGCACATATTATTTAGCAACCTCGCACTCGGCACCTCCCTACTATTGGCGCACTGCCCATAAATAACCAAAAATAAATATAAATTATCCAACATTAGTTGGGGAACTACAATGGGAAACTGGAAATAAACCAAGTAAACAGAAATAGGCGGGGTGGAAAAAACAACAGTTCCGTTGACTAATTAGGGGGCATTAGTCAACACTGGCCGACCATTGCGTTCAGTTCATTGCCAAATCGAATGTAAAGCCTGCCGATAAGAAACTGGATGGTATTGCATGGACTGTAATTCAATTTCGATGAATGGGCAACGCAGAAGATACTGGTTAGGGGGTAGGCGCGATTATGAATGATAAGCAAAGAAAATGCACACAATTACGACAATTGCTCATATAGACGGGGTGCCACGCCCACTAATTCGGACCGCCCCCGAATCGAAAATCCGCTGGAGCCGCCAGTAACTAACGGTTGCAATTTAGGAAATTCAATTATGTCCCCACGACCAAACCAAATCGAGCAACTTTGTCAATTCCTCAGTCGGCAGTGAAGCGTGCTGGAAGCGGATGAGCTGAAGGATGTGATGGGTTGGGGGGGTTTTGGGTGGTTTCGGGTGGCTTCGGTGGGTCAATTGTGCCGGCTGAGGTCCTTCTGCCCACATTGCATGTAATCAAACAGTTTGCGTAGCAATTTTCGATTATCGTTTGACTGATTTCGTGTTAAATCAATTAAGACGTTGCCATCAACGTTCCCACAATGTCCGTCTGCGTCCGTAAACCCCATGCCGTATATATGTGTATATATAGCGTATATTCCGTGCCGTGTGCCTATTTATCTAATGTCCTGTCGGCCGACATCCGCATATCCGCACAACCGCAAGGACGCACAATTTAGTTGTCTTGAACCGCCGCCTTATTGATTTCTGGCCAAGAAGACAAAGCCAGCACACACTTCTCGAAATAGATAGATATTCTTTTGCTTCGCGGTGGAGACTTTCACTCGCCCCTTTGATTTGGGGACCAAAAATTTGCAATTTTAAATTTATGAAAAATGTTTTGCTTTACTTTTCCCGCCAGTCTCCTGCCTTCTTGCCAGCTGCCAACTGCAGAAGTTTTTGTGACCAAAAGTAAAGTTTGTCAAAACAAAAAAAAACAACAAAATTACAAAAATAAAACGGAAACTTTGCTCTGCTTCATTTTGTAGCCGCATAAACACTTTGAAATAGACCAAACTCCGAGTTTTGTGGGCGGGGATAGAGGCTGGAAAACTTTGCTTTCGGTAAATGGTCGTTAACAAGCCGAGAAGATTGCAACTGGAAATTTAAATTGAAAATATTTCACCGTTGCAAATACTTGCTTTCCCTTGCTATTTTCTTGGCCAAAGTGTGTTGCTCACTTAAGAAGCAAAAACAAAATAATGAATATACGATGACACAGTTAATTTTGAAGTTTTTTATAAATTAAAATAAATATTGAAAAAATAGTTTGAAGATCACGGTGATTTTTCTAAATTGGAATCATAAATTTATAAATTCCAAATCATTGGCCAATATTTTAAATAATAAATATTTCAGCCGAATTCATTTAGTTACCGATTTAATTCCAATATTATAAATGTACTCAATTAAAACAATCGAAAAATGGTCGACTAATTAAGACTTTCACCTGCCAAACAAACGACCATCCACTTGTGGCATGTCAATAAGCTATTTGATGCAGGCTTCGCTTAGTTTCGGAAACATCGCCTCAATGATTTCGTGTTAAATTAATTAAACCCAATGCGTGTCCACAAAGCATTTGACCAGTGAGTCCGATAGCGAAGTTTGGCGAATTAAATCAGCCATAAATCGGAAGGTCCTTGTAATTGGCCACGACAATATTACGCGGCTATTTGCTGACCATTCCCAGCTAAACTTATGTTTCAAGGACTTTTTATAAGATTTATACAAATGAAAATTAAAAATGTATTGTAAATCGATCAAAAAGGCATTAATACTGGATTGCATTAGCAATTAAATTAATTGAAAGAAATATGTACAACATTCATTAAATTAGACTTGCAGTTACCGGCAGGATTATCCAATTGGATAAATAATGAATTCATCTCAATACTATGTAAAAAATCTGGTATTTTAAGTTCAAATTACAATTAAAATTAATTAAGATTGTCGTAAGCAAAAAGTGTAATCTTTTTTTTGCAGCTTGTAAAACAGAGTATTCTATTTAATTAACTGTGGTTTTACCTTACAAAAAATAAACAGGTCTAATTGATATATTGCAATATTTATTTTTGGTTTCGGTTAATATAGAAACGGTTTTTAGAATGCGTGCGGTCGACTATCTCCTAGCTGGCCATCCTCATATTTTTGCAAGCCGCTATCTTGATTGTTTGCTTATTTGCAGCAGCTGTTCAAATTTCTATGCCGCACTGAATGCGTTTTCCATTCCGCAAACACACACAAACACACCGTTCGCTGCCACCATGAATTTTTATAGTTTTCCCAGCCATTGGCGAGTAATTAAATTTAACGCTTAAAACAACAGCGGGCGAAAGGCAAAACAAAAAAACAGAAAAAGTAGAGGAATTGACCACGCAAACAGAAAACAGAACTGCAAATGCAATTGTTAACGGCAGCCGACAGTTGGTTTTGCAAATCGTTTGACAGGCCGGCGGGAAAAAATTGAAAAAATGTATAAATATAGCGTCGTGTATATAGAATAAATATTCTGCGGTCGTGTTCGCATTGCAAACAAATGATGCGTAGAGCGAAAGTATAAGCCGGATGGGCGAGAAGGTGGCCCAATGTTTTTGGATTTAAATTGCTTGTGAATTACGTGCTAAATGCATGTGCATTCGGGGCGGGGCGACTCTACAAAGCCTTTCAAAGTTGCGGTCACTGCGAAATGATTATTAATAATATTTGCCCTTTTTGCGTGCGCTATTTTTGCCGCTCGATTATTATTAATATTTATCGCAGCTGTCGCCTTTGATTAAGGGAGCCCACTATTTAGCATTGCCTTAATGACGGGCGTTGCGGTTAATTGGAATTAGCCGCATTAGCTGGCTTTCAAATACGTCAACTGACGCTGAGTGCGGTTTGGAAAAATGAATATGGGTTAAAACTGCCTTTATGGCTTATAAATGAGTTAATCATTATGTTATACAAAATAAAACGTAGTTAAGGAGTATTTTACACAGAGTATAAAATAACTAAATCACTTGAAATCACTTATCAAGGTGCCAAAAAGTATGCAACAAAATATTTCAAAATCAATGTGCTTTTTTCTACTGCATACTTTTAGGCACATTCGAAAGAGATTTTAAATCCCAATTACTTCTGTAACACTTTTAAATATATATCTTGTTGTGAGCTATTTAATTATAATAAAAAGGAATTTTATGGATTTAATCTGTGTCCGAAAAATATGTGTATAATTGAGATTGGTAACGACGGTTCTATCGGATTGCCATCTTCCTCCGCTCCGCACTGTCTGCTCGTATTGGTTAAACAATTGCCGCTTTTATTGCACTGCATAAAAATCATTAATTACAACAAGTCTGAATGAATTTTAAATGTCGAAAAAGGAAAAAGCCAAGTAAGCACAAGGAAGGAAAGCGGATGACACAAACGAGGAGGGAGAAAGAAGATGGGTACGAAACACAAATATTGAAGAGCAAATTGAATTTTCATATGCGGAGCGCAAAAGGTAAAAATGCGTGTGGGCGTGGCTGAGGGGTCCTCAGAGGGTCCGAAGTTGGGTTTTATTTTATTTTGGTTTTTCCGTGGAGCACAGCACTTTGTGATGGCCCCTCAAACTGCACACTCTCCACACAGAGAGACTCTCATACTTGCACCTTCAACAGTTTTATTTTATGCTGGGTGGTCGGTGGGTGGCCACAGCATTTTTGCTTTTTATGTTCGACAGATTTTCGTGTTGGTATGTGAAACATGCTGATTCCCAGTGATTACAATTGTTGTATTCGTGGACCTAGACCGGCATCCCGTCCCAAATCGCCGCTTCCCCCCTCAATGGGTGGCGAAAAGTACAGCACATACAGAGATACAGATAAATAAAAAGAACAACAAACAGAGAGTTTTGCCGTGTGGGTGTAGCAGGCATTGCAAAATTTTCGCACACGAAACCCTGGCCAAATGAAACCAAAAATATTATTGTAAGGAAACCGACTTGAACTAAATGATATCCTGTAGAAACAGAAAAGTAAAGTATATTTTCCATACCAAAGATTTTTGAATGAATTGCTTTGTAGTTAATCAGTTTTCTACATAGCATTATTATAATTTCTATTTTAGTATTAAAATAATATTAAATCCAAAAACCAATATTTATATAAGAATTATAATATAATGTCGTAATGTAATGTCGTTAAAATGTAATAGATTATCTCAACGAATATTAAACAAATGCATTAACTTATTTTATTTTATAAAATACTGTAATTGCGACCTAAAAACTAAACTACCCCACATCCTTTACTTAATAGGTACCTGTACAAAAAGAGAAAGTTTTTTACGCGCTCGTTACAATTTTCGTGATGTTCTGCTGACAACTCAACAGAGATCAAGTTATTATATCCGTACGAGTGTGGGCCGGTGGGCGATATAGCTATATATAGATATGCGTAGGGACCAAGTGGCAGAGGGATAAATAGAGGGGGATTTTGACGCGGTTGTTCAGGGCTCCGGGTTCAGGTCGAGATCGAGCCAGAGACAGTGACCATTGCCGTCCCAGCACCGTTGACAATTAAGGTGAATGAATATTTTAATATTGGCAAACAGATTACACATGTGGGCAACGTGTATGTCCTCCAACGGATGGCACTATGGAAATGCGGAAATGGGATGGGGAGTTCGGGGGTAATACTGGCAATACGACCGAAGGGCCGCAGCTCTTCGAGTAATGGCGTAAAATTTAATTCAATTGAATTGTTGGCACAATGCATCAAAAGCACGTGAAACGACGCATTCGATCAGGTTTTAAAAAATGTTTTTATTATTCACTTTGCCTCGGCATCGGCATCGGCAGATATAAAATGTATAAAGTATATGCGCGAGATGAAATGCGATTTCTGTCTTTAATTATGGTTTTACTTTATTTATTCTTTTCTCGAATATGTCCATAATTAAGCGACGGCAAACGAAGCAATATTGACTGTGAGGTTTCTGACTTTTGCAGAGAACAATGATCATTAAAAATGCTATAAGAAAATCCTGGAAATATATTTAAAGCTTAAAGTAGTAGTTGTAGCTCTTCTTGATACCCAGACAGTACTTTATGATCCTCTTCTAATATTTTCTGGGGCCCCTGCAATACTGGCTCCAGTGGAATTATGAAAATATCCTTGTCAAAAGCAGGACTGCATAGCGGGAGGCTGTCCCTTTTGAGCCCTCAACAGTTGTGGAAAGAACACATCGACGACGATGATGTCGATGCTGATAATGGGGGACGAGAGTTCCCTTTTTTGGGGGGAGGTGGAAAGTGTGTGTGAAGTGGGCAGTGTTCAACTGGCAGATTAATTTGCACAGAGAAAGAGTGAAGGGGAACGTGCCGAATTTCTAATCAAAATTGCCGCAAAACAGCAGTTGCAGCAGGCAAAAACGGATTGTTTCGGCACTGCACTCTTCCTAAAAAGGGTGTGAGCGCATGTGAGCGTTTGAGGGAAAATCAAAAGCGCTTTGGTTGGCAGTAAAACTTGATGAAAATCGATTTTAATTACAAAGTCAATGCGCGTAATTGCTTTTGCACCTAGCTCAAGTGGGGCAGCGCTTTGATATGATTTTTCCTGCCACTGGGCATTGGACATCGGATCGATTTGGTACCGCTGAAATGAATGAAAATGCAGTAAAAAATACTTTAAAAAGTAAATCACTTAAAGTTTTCAAAAATTTTAACAAATTTGTAAATAATTTTACAACTAACTGGCATAATTTGGCATAATTATGGCTCAATAAGCAAATTGTTTGTATTGCATCCAGTAACGAACCAGTTAACATCAATGAATTCCATGGGCAAACGGGGCGGATACGCGATACACGGTACTCAAAAATTCTGCAATTCGGAAGCATTGAACTGCAAAGGAATTTTAAGCGGTTGCGGTTTGAAAATTGTGGCTAATAGTTCGAACGGAAATTTTGGACACGCCGTTGGTTTGTATTCAAAATTGACTTAGTCCAATTTACTGCAGATTCATAAAAAAATTGCCATCGAACGTAAATTCGAAAAGGGGGAGGTTTGTTTTATAAACATATTTTAAAATGATCAAAGTTTACATTTATGTTAAATTTTTTTGGTAGCAATAAAAAATAAAATAAAAAGTCTTAAAGATTTTTTATGAAATATTTTCCCACAGCCACTACTTGTTTTCATGATGCATCTTGATTTATAGACTTTTTTTTATACTTTAAGTACTTTTTAATTTGTAAAAATATCAAAAAAAGGTCATGTAAGCTTCTGCATCAGTTTGAATAACAGACAGACCATTGCAAAAGGCGTCTGCAGCAGTCTTGATTTAAATGAAATTTAACTTTCTGCATATTAAAAAAGTTTTGCATTTTTCATCCGAAATAAGAAAAGTTTTTCGTTTTTTTCGTTTATTGCCTTGCTGGTGGTACAATCTGTAGTGATTTTTATTCTTGTAGAGAAACGTCATGACTTTCGTTTACTTTGGATTAGGGACGCTTATTTATATTTACTTTTCTTTTTTATTTATATAATTGAAAATCTAAATCGATTTGAAAAATGTACTATTTACCAAGAAGAATGTATGTGACATAGCAAATAAACAAATTATATCACTAAAACGTGTTTTCTTTTATACTTACAAGAAAAATGCATAACCATAATAAATCAATTAGGCAAAATTTTAATAAAAGAAAAAAATCTTTAAGGACTTTATCACCTAACGGTTTTTGTTTTTAATAAATATTTAAAAATGCCAATGTCTCTTCTGGTAAAACTTACTTTCAAAAGAATTGTATCATTTTTCTTTCATGAATGAACGCTTAAATTCGGAATATCGTTGCACTGTGTTGTATATCTTTGGTTTTCAGCAAAGTTTTCCAGGCTTTCCAAATGTGAGGCGAAACTAAGAGAACATTTCCCAGCCACTTGCCAAACTGCAGATTTCCCCTTTCTGCCGGAATCTCTGGTCTGTGCGTTATATTTTATGTTGAATTATGGCGCCTATTGTGTTCGGTTGTATGTGGATATCTTCTTTCGGGGGCGTGCCATTTGCAACGTGTTTTATTTACAGACGAGGGCGTGAAAAAAATTAGCACTAACAGTGGGTGGTAAAGAGAGGGGGGGGGGGGGTGAAATCGTGGCCAAAACCAAATGGCTGTGCCCAGGTAGAGGTAAACTAACCCAGGCAGCCGAGAGGCTGTGGTTCCTTCGTTCTGCTCAAACTTGCTTATGAAGATTTATGTGATGTTGTTCTTGCATCGCTGCCTGCACCAGACAACAACAAAAATAGGAAAAATAAGCAAAAAAAGAAAGAACAAACCATCGGTAAAAAGAACAAAAACTATGGCAAAGCAACCGTGAAGACGTGAGTGTTGAGCAAATTTCTTGCGGCAGACTTTTTGCTCGATTTTCCATCTTCGTATTTATTTTCGGTTTTTGGATGAGCATGCAAAACAGGGAAAACGAAGTCGTCTTATTGGCGAACGCGTTTGCCACCGTGGGCGTTTTTACTCTCCTTAAATGTGGGTATACAGAACTTGACATTATTTCTATCTTCCCAAAAAAATTTGATTTTTTAATGTCGAAAATTTTAAGAAAATTAATATTCAATTACTGTGATATATTGTACAATTTTATAAATTCACTTCTTTTTGCGATATTGTAATGAATTTTAATTTCATTTAATTTAAAAAAAGAACCTTAAGGTATCTGTAAGTTATATACATATTTATATTTGATCACCACCATTGATAGAAATATTTAAATAATGAAAATAATCAATATGCATCCAGAATGTTTTAAAGTGAACCCAACATTTTTTGGTGAGATGTGCTTTACATATTACTGCCTATTAGGCAAGTGTAATCGCCATAAAAATTTCCGGATCAAAGGAACAATCAATGAAATGGCTGAAGCCACATCCCACTGTGCCCAGCGATATCAATTGCAATAAATTCCGAGTCATAAACATGCCCTCAGCCTCTTTCTTTCCCAGTGTCTGGTTAGGTGGCTCTCGAACGGAAACCTGATCGCACTTTTTGTTGGCCCTTTCACACGGAAGTGATTTGCGCTTTTGCCGTTGCCTTTCCCGCTGCCTTTCCCGTTGCCATTGCCTTTTGCCACTTTCGCCAGCTTTCCGCTTTATTCTTTTCTTGGCTTTTGATAAATCAAATGCGCTGTTGATGTCAACGATGCGTCGCCGTCATTGAGCTCCTCCGCTTCGAGCACAACTCATTGTCGGAGGAGCAGAAAGCGGAGCCGTTGGATTCGTGGAATCCGGGGATCCCGGGGATCCGAAGGAGCGTGGAGCAGGACCTCGAGCAGAGGAAGCGGCACGAAATTGAAGCTCTCATTGGAGCCGGCTGTTGTATTGGCACTTGAAAGCGTGCGATAAGGAAGCCAAATTGTATGGCAGCCCTCAACAATGGGCCGCACACTCCGGCGTTTAGTGCAGCCGAGGAAAAAGGCATTAGCCTTTTTAGCCCCCACACGCTCCGATGCTCAAGTGCAATTCGCATCCTGGCACTCCGCCCCAGGACTTGAAAGTCCAGTTTGGAGCCATTTTCGATATCCTTAAGCGGGCAGCTTCAAAAGCAATAATTTCTTTGGGCCCTACGACATTTCTCTTGGAAGTGTTAGACCTTAAAAACATCATATTCATATAATCCTTTAAACAAACAATTTAGGATAGTTCGGAAAAGTATGTATTAAAATAAACTGACTTTAATGTTCTTAAAACACCTTTTCAACAACTTCTCAAAGGAACATTAAAGGGTTTCTAGATTCCAGAGAAGGAAGCACTTAATCATTGACAAAAATGTTTGCACTCAAAACGGTTTGTCTCGATTTCCGATGTTTGCGTCATAAATCTCCCACTGACTGGCACTTTATTAATTCACGATTAGAGCGGAGAAAGAGGAAGTTGTGCACCAATTGTAATTAACTGCCAAACTAGAATCGTTGTCCGCCTTGCCGCCTTGGTCCCGCTTTATTCAGTTCCACCACACAGATGCACACGACTCGATACGTAAATCATTTTAAATGGCTTTTTGAGCATTCGTAAATGGTTCGATATTCTCCCCAGACATATCTGCCCTTCCATTCGACCCTGCATGTCCTGTCCACTTCTCTCCACTATCAAACACGGATATCCATCTAGCTCTTGTTTATCTAAATTTTTGTTTACTTTCTTTTTTTCAGATTGGACTTAAAACTTACTATTTCACATACATATATTGCTTTTAATTCTGATGAAAATGTATAATAAATAAAATTATTTATCGCTTAAAAAGGTTTCTAACAGAATTAACCTCCCAACAAGTAATAAAGCGTGCGATAATTAGTGTCGTCAAATTATGGCACTTTTATGTCAAAATATAGCACAAATCAAATTATTTTTGAATTCCCAGTACTTGTTCGTAGGCGGATACGTGATATAATATGCATATAATTATAAAATTAAAATGTGTGGGCAAAAGCAAGATAAGTACACACGTTGAAAGCAATATCTCACACTCTACTCTACCTAAAAAAAAAGACATCCAAAAAGTCAGGGTGTTCATGAAGCAAAACAGGACGACACTTACATGAAGAGGGAAAGCTGTTTTCCAGGGGGCGTGGACGTGTATGTGACATAAATTTATTTCCGCCACGCACGCGAGCAAACAAATTAAATTGCAAATCATGATTAGCTTATACATGAAGAAAGCAACAACGAATCGTGGGACTTTGCTAGTGAAAAAGATACAGCAAGGGGGGCACGATTTTCACACATTATATATTTATTATATACTCAAATCTTTTGGCATTTTGGCACCTAGGTTTGTTATTAAAGGTTCCCTTGGCGTTTGTTTTAGATTTAACTTGCGGAACACCTCTGATCACCCCCTGCAATAGCTCAATAATTCAGGAGTTCAACATGAACATGACCCTGAACATGATCCATAAATACATATTAAATATTCCGTTGGAAAAAACTGGGGATCCTAAACGGAACTACTCCGTAAGCCGGTAGGTATGTAGGTATTTCAAAGGTGCTGCAACCTTCTTCCTTTTCTCCTCAGTCGACTAATCAACAACTTGTACGAATAATACAAATATATTCGGAATGAATGTCGGTGGGGAGAATGAACATGAAGATAGCAGGTCGAATGCTTTCGAAAAACTTTTCCCAAATTGAATTAGCGGACACACACAAATTTTGGGTCTTTGAGTTGGCCAGATCTTCGGAAGTTGCCACGTTCAAATGGCCGCCGCTCTTAACCTTGGGTAAATATTTACCGAGAACCCACTGGCACTCCACCTTTCCGCCTCTCGTTTGCACACGTCTCGGCCCAGGTAAGGAAAACATTCTAATTCTATTCAAATCAGGCCCCAGACTTTCGGCTCATCTCCCCAACTCATCCGTTTGGGGGCATTTCGGCATCTTTCCGAGCACTTTAACATGGGCTGAGCGGCTTTTTGGATATTTTGTTTGCACTCTGTGTCCAGTTATTGAATTCCACTTGTTTAGCTTTATTTTGTTTTTCGCCCATGTTGCTGCCGTGCTGTAGTGGCAGTAGGTATTGTTGTTTTTGGGGCTGAGTAAACGTTGCAAAAAACTTTTGCGTGTTAACAACATTTTTCAATATAAGTTGGCAAACTTTTTGCGCCTCAGACACCCGCACACGCCCTCATGGCAACGTAGGAACCAAGAACCTCCACATGTTTGCCAAAGCCAAAAGTAAAAGTCTATGGGAGGCAGCAAGTCAAGGATGTCAGGAGGTCGACTTCCTTCGTCCTGAGTCCCTTTCGTCCTGCTGCCGAGTGTGTTTGTCTGTCTGTGTGCGCTGCAAGTGGCAGCTAAGATGATCAAATAAAGAAAAACTCTCAAGGGGGTTTTAGTTAAAGAAAATAGAGAAAGGAAAGTAACGAAACGATTCTCTATCTGGGCTCCAATGAACGAATATCTCTCCCCTTTTCAGGTGAAACTTTCGCTTGATGAATTGAATTGTTGACATACGAACGGAGCGGCAAAACAGGAGGAAATTGTGTTTATTCAGTCATGTTACACAGGTTACATGGGGTTGCGCCACCGCTTACGCCTAATGTGGCCTGATTTTGGCCGGGGATCAAGGACTGCCTATACGTACAGACAGAAAATACTTATTTTGCAATTTGTTTCTATTGAAATAAAATAAATACATATTTTGTTAAAACAAATGTTATAATGGGCATAATAAAATATAATTATAATTTTTTATTAATCGAGAAATTAAAAATTTCAAGAGAAATTTAATAGAAACTTTAATTAATTAAGTAGAGATTAATATTATAATAATTCTATGTTTACCGGAGGAAGTAAAAATTGTAGAAAATACCTACGACCTAAAATTCTACTTTCTAGATCAACGTATAGGTAAATTATATTTGTTTGCCTGATTAACATTAGAAAACAGATTGATACATACTGTCATCATCCCTTAAATATTTAGTCTCGGTTTATTATGAACATTTTGATCTAGCTGCTCAATTTTAATCTTCATTTAACCTGTTAAAAAACTTAAAAGTACACCGCTCTTTAGTTATTAACATTCTTCCTTCAAATAGTGCCTCCCCAGCTGCTGCCATCCAACCACCCATAATATTTACCTGCAGTCACTCGAAGCTGTCACAACTTTGCCAGCACATAATCTACCCACTTACAAGCCATACAAATTCCCCAAAAAAAAAGGAGAAGCAAGCAAAAAGGCCCTCTAGACCAACCGCCCAACAAATTGTCTGATGAAGTGCACTTTGCACCAAAAGAGGAGTCCAAGTGCCGGGGACGAGCGATGTTTGCGAACTGCCCGTAAAAGTAGACTACAAAATATGCTTAAATATGCATTATGCTCTTATGGACCAAACTCCAAATACACGAAACGCCTTTCGTGGGCAGTGCTGTCATTGAATCTAGCCTCTTTCGCACGTTTGTATAAACCATTTTGTTTTGTAGCCTAGCTTATAATTTAATTTGATTTCTAAAAACAATAATATATCCTATTGGTCATTTAGCGATCATTACAAACAAAGATACCACAGCTTTAAGATCTCTTAAAAAAACTGTACTTTAGTCAAAGCTACAGCTGGTATTTTGGTATCACTGAATAGAGCGAGCAGAGGGAAAATCCAGTGGAAAGAGTGAACAAAAACGGAGTGGAGTGGAGAAAACTCATCTCAAACTCGACTCGATTGCATGTAATGGCACTTAAGCTTACAAACCGGCTGGCTGTGTGTGTGTGTTTCTGTTTCACAGGCACAGGTGCAAATGTAAATGCATCAAATCTGAATTGGGTGGCGGTCACGGGGGGTCACGGGGGGCGGTGCACATGTACGATATTGGACCCAGAGCAGAGAAACAGGTTCTGAACTCCTGGACCCTGGACTTACAAGCAAACGAAGCCCTGCGATTTCGTTCTGTTAAAAAGCATTTTCAATTTCCCCAACCCAACACACACAGGCACGCAGTTTTTGCCAACTTCTGGTTCTCTTACTAATATGCCCTGCCATACCATTTCCATTTCCCCATACCATTTCTCGACTTTGAAAGCATTTTGCATCGGCAAAAATGCAAAACAAAAATTGTGAAAGAAAATTGCAAAGGAAAAAACCGTTGCCAATTGAAGTCCAGCCTGAACTTTCTGGCGTTGTCTTTGTGGCGATTGCACTGGAAAATATTAGCTAAAATACAAGGAGTACTTGGTAAAAGAAGGAAGAAAAAATACAGGAACCTTTCTTTAATTTGTCTCAGTGTAGTTAAGCTCTAAACTCGCCTTTCTTCCACACATTTGAATTTAAATGATATTGATATTGCAACAAAAAACCGATTACTGCTGCTGTATCCCCAGTTCTTGCCTTATCCTGTGCCTCTGGACATGGCCACGCTATGTGATTAGCAAGGACGTCATGTGGCCCACTGAAAGTACGACAGTGAAACAGAAAAATTTTCAACCATGTTAATAGTTTCACTAATGTATAAGAAACAAGCTTTTTAAAAGTTAGCGAATTTGTAAAAAAGATTTTTAATATATTTTATGGCCTGCGTATTGACTTTATGGATTATAAATATTACTCATACGCACTGTTGTGAGTCAGCTTTAGATTTAATTTGGTAATTACCCCATGAAACATAATTACATTTCAATGCCATCTTAAAATAAATCTTTTTTGTAAAAATAATAATTAATAATAAAAAGCACAGCACAAGAATAACATATTGTTAAAACAAATTATGAATAGTTATTTCCAGACTCATCGACTATCCTTTTGTGATCAGCCCCTCTCGACACCCACTTTTCGTCCTTGTAACCATTGCGGCCTCCGCTCGCTTGGCGTTTGGTGCTTTGTTATTTTAAGGCATCGTTTTGTTGCATGCAATATTTACACTAACAGTTGTGAAAGTTTGCCAACATGTTGAGCATATTGCGTTCTGTACACATGGCCGCACACATCCACAAATACACCTGCCTCGGTGGAAAGTGGAGAGGCCGGAACTTTGGGCGTTCTCCATCTAAATGTTTATCCAGGCGCGGGCGTGTTTGTTTTTGGAAGCGGTCGCCGCAGCTGCCCAGCGCAATGCAAATTGCTAGTTTTTTGCTCGGCTGCCGTCGGCCGTGCAAATATTATATTGAGGTATATATAAAATTTATAACTAATTGAATGCTTGAGGTCAGGTCAAGTGGTAATCTTCCTAATTCTTTTTGGTTTTAGTGCTAAAATTTGCGTAATGCTGGAAAGAAATAAGTAGAACCAATGTTACAAATATGGGTTGTAAAAACATCGCGATCAAAACATTTGGCTATCGATAGTCGTCGATATGATCCATTATATCAAAACTAAAAAAAACTATAATAATAAGGTAATTGAAAATTAATGCCTAAACTATAATTCTTATTAGAAAAAAGACAATTTTATCAATTTTACTACAAGTAAAAAAAAATTATTTAACTGAGCAATACTATCGATAATGGGCCCAAACCTTCGATGTTTTCTAAAACAATCGATAGTTTTAGAAACCCCAATGTAGACACTAACTAGCTAGTTCGGTAATTAGGTTCGACACAAGAGTATTGAGTCTCAATTGAAATAGCCTTAGTGTTTACTGGACCGGAATGGTCTACAATGTATATCCAATCACTTCGCTGATCTCCCGGGCGACACTTTCACCCAGAAACAAGAGCAATCTCTGGCCGAGACACTCCATTATTCCCAGTGAGTACTTCACGCAGGAAACACATAACCTCAGAAGCAGGGAGCATCCACTAAATCGTTTCGGACACTTTAGCCCTCCGATGGGATGACCCCCAAAAAATCCGCCTGAAGAAGGAAGGTGAAGTCGTGCGCTCAGTACGTAATAAAACGATGGTATGGGGGTTTTGGGTTCAGCTGGGGGTGCTGGTCGCAATTCCACGTATCCGATTCTCCAATTCTATTCCATATGTTTGCGCAGACAATTCGGACGAGTGAGCCTGGAAACGTGGAGTAAGCGGGGCAGATGTCCTGCGAATTCGATACCCCCCAAACTGAAACTGGGCAGTTCCACCTCCACATGGAAGTTTTCTCTTTACCCAACCATCTAACACTCTCTACCGAAACCAACTACTTGTATAGGAAACAAGTGAACGTGATACAAAAAGTTAAGGGACTCGACTATCAAGTACTTTGCAATAAAATCATAAAAATATCGAAAACATTAAGGTAATGCATCAAAATAAATGAAAGCAAAATACTAGAAAATAAATCATAGTTTTTGATATTTAATATATTTTTTTAAAGTTTTGAGTTGAACAATCGCATCTTAAATAGAGGATAGGTTTTCTATATTTAATATAATAAACGTAAGATTCCATTAGCTTCTTGTTAAATGTTACTTTATATTATTCCCTAATTTAGTATACCCTTGCTCTCCACTTTTTTCTGGCTACAAAAGAAGCGTCAAGAACAAGCACAGAGAGATGGCTGCTATTTTCATTTGGCCAAAACGTGTTTGGAAAATTAAAACTTTCCCGTAGTCGGAGATAGTGGGGGTATTGAAAATGAAAGTGGAGCAACGTTTTTGGTGTCTCGGGTTACGTTGCAGAAATAAATATTTCGGTTTGGGTTTTCTTTTGGATGCAATTCTCATTGTTTGTTTATCATAAACAATAAAACTTATTTGGACAAGTTTGAAAAATGAAACCACCCAAGGAAGGAGACACAGAACGCAACTTGAACTTGTTACTCTTTATTAGTTGGCTTTGTTCCCCGACCATTTTCAATAATATCACGCATACGAGTATCTCTGGACGTGAATGTGTGTTTCTGGGGGGCGAGAGCATAAAAGTTTCATAATTTGCATGACATGCATGCCGGTGGCGCCATCTGCCGTCGCCGTTTGTCATAATGCTGCTGTCCAAACAACTCCAAAGTGCCGACCGTGATTAATTTTGCATCGTGAAGCGGCGGAACAGCTGGTCCATCGCCAGCAAGACAAAAATATTCCGAAGGCAAAACAAAAACTAATATTTAACTTGCTGCTATTCCACAAACCCACACAAAATCCAACATTTTTATTAAAAAATCTATTGTTTGTTTGGACTCTCTGTTTGCCACAATGGCCTATAAAATGGGAAACTTTAACCTTTGTTTGAACCTCTCTTAAATAATATTACAATTGACTAACTTTATTTTTGCTTCACTTAATTTTTTATTTTAAATTAATAAATCTTAAAATCTCAATTTTGTATTGTTTCCCTCATTTAGTACTGGGATCTCTGTGAAAACCGCCTCTAATGAATTCGATTAAGAAAAATACATTTAAGAATCAAATATTTCTCACCTCAATAAAAAATGCCAGTACACACAGAATGCGGAATAATATTTTCATTACGGGTTTTCTTGATTTTTTTAAAACACATTTTCCCCTTTGCCTTTTGCCTTTCCCCCGCTGCCTTTGAGGGCAATTTGTAGTGTCCCCTCGGTATTTTTTCGCCTTCATATTTGCGAAATGGGAAAGTGGGGAAATGGGGACGTTGGCGACTCAACGGCCACTCAGTGAGAGAATTATTCACGCAATGCGCGGCATTTGCACGCTGGTCCTTCGCCTCGTAAATTTTTTAGGCAAATATTGAATGGTTGTCGGGAAGCAAAAAATGAATGAAGGACGAGAGGTTTTTTGGGTGACTGTGTAAGAAAAAATGTGCAATATAAAAAACTATGAATATTTAATATTTCATACAAAATTAAAGTGTGCCTATACCCTAACGGCTAGTAAATTTGATAAGACAATCGTGCGAATCGCAACTAAATATTGGGTTTGTTTTTATAATACCGTATATTTAAAAAGATATTTAAGCTTAATATAATACCCAGAAATATGATTTCAATTCCCGTAGCGAAATTCAATATCGGCTTGAAAAAAGGGCATTTCATTTGCCTTAATCACCGAATTCGAACCCCTTATATTTTGTATAAATTCCGTTTATAAAAAATATTGGCTGTGGATTTTTTCATATCGAAGTTGCAAATATAATTAATAGCGCCAGCTGGCAACGGAACGAACATGTAGTAAATAAAATTGTTCTGCTCTTTAAAGGTCCCAACAATATTGATCCTCCTGCCCTCCAAAGCTCTCGACTGTTCGAACCGTTCATTCATGGCATCTTTTCACGCTCGATAAATGCATTTGTGCATATAAATTGCTTATTTATTGTTTGGCGACAGCAAATTTTACCAATACCCAATGCCCAATACCCATCCACCCATCAGAACAGAAGGGGGAGCAATTCTTTTTAATTGCCATGGAAAATGACAGCGAATAGGGAGCGTCGAGTGAAAAACTGAAACCTGGGGACGGCTTAGGCTCGGAGTCACGCAGTCACAGGAAATTGTATCTAAATTCAATTTGTGACTACCCCACGCACATGAGAGTGTGTGAGCTCTTGGTCCCGCATGCCGGATCCTGAATCCTGGGAACTGGCGTCCTCAAACCCATGTCCTTTTGGCATTAGCCGGCGAGTGCCGAGAGCATAGAGCCCCACATTAAAAGTACGTGTCAAATTAAATTCTCCTGCTGCAGAAACAATTGAATATCGTGCCGTGTTCCGTCATCAGAGGTTTTCCCAGCCCTCACAGCCCTCAAAATCCGTAGCGTTTAGACGGTTAGTGGGCTTGTGTGCTGCCTGCTGCCTGCTGCCTGATTTTATTTTAGCCCGAGCTAAATGCCAGAGATTTATGTTTATGGTTGCCGCACGTCAGTGGCTCCTCGTCTCGTGTGTGCGTGGCTGTATTTGCTTCTTATGTGGGTGTCTGCGGAAAACTCTCTGGTCTGTCATATTCAATTCATGTGAGGTCACAGTTTTACTGGAAAATATGGTGCGTAACTCAAGTGAGTTCTAATTATTTTAATGGCTTTCAAATTGATTGTTGCAATATTAAATGAAATTAATCCAAAATAAATGCTTATCGAGTGGTTTCAGTTTATTTCTAATTTTATTAATTTTTCAATTCATATTAGAATACAAAATTACTTGATAATACAATGGCATTGTATTTAGTTCAAGTTTATTACTTTGTGTAAGTTGAATTTGTTGTCTATATGTTCAAGATAAAAAAAAAATTATTATAAACAAAAATTTATTTCCGCAAAACCTTGAATGCCTCTCCCAGAAACTGTCCTCCAAGAGATTCCAACTTTTGTCTCCAATTTAAAGTGCAACTACTCGAGTTGTCGCAGCCCTTGAATGCTTCCAAACATTCCCAAAATCTCAGCCGGTACTCCCTTTAAGCGGTTTCAAGTGGCCCGAAGTGAATGTATTTTTGACAAGTCCTGGCTGGAAAATACGTTTGCCGATTCCCGATTCCGGATTTCTGATGGGGATGATGGGGCGGCTCCTCCTGCTCCTCCTGTTCCTCCTTCTCGCAGCCTGTCACTCCGTCTGCGGCGAACGTGCCCAACTTTTGTTCGAAAAGTAGTTGATAGATAGTAAACGGGGCCAAGGGTCAGCAGTCGGCAGTCGGGAGTCGTCGGAGCCACACCAGGGGACATGGGTAATTATCGAGACAATGCTCGCGTCCTTCGTCCTTTGTCCCTCCCACTGCCCCTCCCCCTTCACGATCTCCTCCAGCTGGGCAGCTCCTTCTGGCTCTGCTGTACGTTGTTTTTTTCAGCTGTTTGCCCCGGCCAGGAAGTGCAGTAAATTGTGCGACACAAAAATAGTACCTCCAGCACAGGACAATGGCGTCGCAAAATGCGCCATGCAGCGCAGCCCGGGGATAATGGGATGGGTGGTCGGGAGGAGCAGGAGGTGGGTGGCCAAGAAAGGAGACCAGAGCCCAGGGACCAGAGGACATTCAATATGGGGTGTACTGTGCACAACAGACGCTTGTCAACAGCAGACGTGACTAGACGACAACAACATCGGCGACAAGAACAACAGGAACAGCAAGACAAAACCCACATATAAGGACATGGGAACGGGGATGGGATACGGTGGGTTGGGTGGCGGTGGCTAGTGGGGTTAAGCTAGGGCAATTGCGCTATAAAGTGCCCTAAGCCAGCTGATTCGACTCGTCAAGAGCCCCTTCATAAGATAAATGAGAGAAGAAGAGACGAGGCTCAAAGAAAACAAAACATGTTTTAATTCTCCATATTAATATCAAGAAACCTCTCTAATATTATTGATTTTAGAGTGATAGCCCCATTTGTAGCGCCCTAAACTAAAATTCTTCTATGACTCCCGACTTCCCACTGTTGACTTCCTATTGAGCCCCAAATGCACAGAGGATGAGAATGACTTTCCAGTGTAAGTCGAAGACAAATGCTGAGAATGACAGAAAGTATGTAATTAGTTTGAATGGAGGGATGAAAGGATTATACAAATGAACTGGGGGAGGCTTACTTCATGGCGTTGAGTTACAAGAGACCTTAAAATCATTAATACATCCTTCATACGTTACTCAAATGTCAAATTAGTTTCGATAAGCCTTAAGTTAAGTTATTTTCAAGTTACAAGCCAAAGGACGTAATTGAATCCATTAAAGTTCGTTAATGCAGCAATCACGAGTCGTTGCAGGAGAAATGGTTATCAATAAATTTCAGATAATCAAATAACTGAAGCATGAATAATGCATTCGGGGCATTTAAGGCCAAGTTGGCGAAGATTTGTTGTTTCAGGCGAGTGGAAAGGGGCGATTTTCCGGCTTTTATATTAGCGCGTTGATGCAGAAGACGAATAAAGACAAATAGCCGGGGCTTTGTCTAAGTTTTTCCGCGATTTCTATTCGCTTTTTATTAAAGCTTAAAGAATCAAATATGAAATCTTAAAAATTAAGTAATATTACCTATAAGATAGTTGCATTTTTGTAGGTGCAGTGAAGATTCTATTGAGTGTTTGACTACTTTGCCGAGTTTTTAAATCACAATCTTTGGCATATGAATTCGAATCTCGAGATGAAATGAAACGATGGCCCATGAAAGAGGCTTACAAAAATACCTGACTTGGCCACGTCTCCTCAAGGGGGTTTATACTGTATGTACTTTGTACTTACATACATACATATATGTTTAATGTTGTTTGCGTAGGAAAGTCAATTTAAGCTTGTTTGTGTACTGGCATTTCTCTGTTGTCCCCATATCAAAATCGTAAGCCGATTATAAAGGCAATTTCTATATCATATTCGAGTCCCTTTTGAGTATGTGTATGTGTGTGTATATATTTATGTTTGTGTTGTGTGTTGTGCCTTTCACATATGAACTCTGGCTTCTGTCAATTTTTATATTTTTATTATTTCTGAATTTTGGCCATGCTGCCGACAGACTGAAGGCAAAGCTCTAATTTCCATGCTTTTGAGTTGCCTTGTTAACATGCTAAATGATTTTTAATGCCAATTTATGAAGCATTGCGTTGAGATGGTGAAGTAACTCGACCTGAAATAGATATTCAATGCAAATTAAAAAGGTTCTCTTATCGTACAAATACAGAAAAAAATTGCCTTGTTATGCTGAAAGATTTAAAATTCTCTAAAGTAGTCAGAAATAGGTATTTTACTTTTTTACTACTTTTTATTTACCTATTAGTTAGCTGAAGGATAATGACGAGATCTTCTAGACATTAAGTTGCGTTCTGCGAAGCTTAGAAATCGTTCTTAAACATCTGAACAATGTATGCACTGCACAATGTATTCATAATTATAAAGATCCCCAAAATGAGACAAATAGCTCGCTTTGAGTGGAGGACTGCTCGAGAATTTTCGCCGTTAGCCATGTCAATGGCGCCACAAAATATGCAGCTTGGACTGATAAGCGGCGAAAATTCCAAAGAGACGAGAGACTCCAGGACTACTACTACTACAACTACTACTGGAAAAGGACGAGGAGGAGGACGAGGACCATTTATAACAAAGCGGGCTGACAGAAAGTGTGCTGAGAAGAGCGAAGGAGCCTTCTTCTCCTGCTGCTATTGTGATGCAAGAATTAATGCACCAGACGTGTCGCAGCAGAGGAAGAAGGGGCTGAATTGGAGCTCCTGTCACACACAAAGGACACTGGCTGACTGGAGGACTGGAGAGGAGTGGGTCCTGGGCCGCCCCACTCACACAAAACAAACGATGTGGTTGCAAATTAGTAGTAAACCACCAACTACATCAAGCGTGAGAGATCCAGGGCTGCAGGATCCCGAGGGCGCCAGGATCCCAGGAGGGAAGTGCCAGTGGAATAAGTCAGCCAGCCAGTTGGGCGGGCGGGGAGAACTGTGTGCAGCTGGGATCATCAGTACCACCGCCACCCACGCACCCGATGAAAGCACGCACACTCCCAGGATCAAAAGGATGGTGGGAAAGGGACCAGAACCAGGATTCTAGGATGCTAGGATGCCAGGACATCGGGGAAGGGGGCCGCACACACAAATAGAATTATTCCGTGCGTCCTGCAAACGGATGCATGACAGACAGGAGACGAGGAGCGACTCCAGCAGCTAACTTCAAGAAGTAAGCCGTAAATATCAAATCACCGTTGCCAGGTCTCACTTTATACACTCTTTTTGTGTAACTAAGAGAATTAGAGTAAATTTTCAATAAAATGTAGAAAGCCTTTTCTCATAAAATAAGACTTATAGGGATTTCAAGATATCAAAATTACAGATAGGACACGTGTTGCAAAATTATTGATGTCAAGGTTCTGATTATAGAGTATTATAGCTCTAGAGGTTTTGGAATATTAAGTATTCATCAAATAAATTTATTTTAAATAATTTCAATTAATTTTCTATTATACATAGGCCGTTAAAAGCATTACCTAGACCTGTAAAAATTACGATTAATAAAACCCAGAGTATCCCGGTTAGATGCAGCCCTCCCAACTTATCCGCTCCTCGTAAAGTGAGGTCCTTGGGCGCTCGAATTCTTGGTGTTGCTGCTCTCAGTAGGCAGTAGTTGTTGCTGGGCATGATAACGTGTGACAAGGCCGCAGGATCCTTGGCGAGGGCGAGTGCGACAGGGATGGGAGAGTAGGAGTGTGCAGAGCAGGAAGTACCGGATGTCACCGGATGTGGACCTAGGCATGTGTGTGTGTGTGTGAGTCCCATGTCGTGTGACTTTGGTCATGGTTATGACTCCTGACTCCTTCTCAGGTGTGCGCCTCCGGACTCTCCTGCCCCTCACCTCTCTCCTATTATATCCCATTCCCACACCCTTTCCACATTTCCACATCGGACACGGATTGTCCCTTTGTTCAGTCGCGCTGTCAGTTGGATGCCAACAGGATGTGTGGAACTGTAATAATTTGTAAACTTGGGGATCAGTTGGGTTATTTAACAGCTGATAATTACTAGAGCTAAAGATAGTTTAAGCTTTTAATAAAGTCATTTTTATGTATATCATCAGGACTTAAGATCCAATGAAACAATGTGTTTTAAAATATTATTCATATCTGCTAAGTATTGTTTTACTTGGAAGATCTCATAAGGATCTTTATTATCTTGTTTCTATTCCATTTTTAGAACCACTACAATCGTTCTCAATTTCTACAACCTCTATAGAGCATACAGTTTAAAAGCTATCAGCACGACTCAAAACAATAATTAATTAATTATAGGAAATGAAATGCCGCAAAGTTTCTCACCTAGCGAGCGAATTTCCCAAAATTCCAATTTCCCACGCCCCGCAAAAATTTTGGGCAAATTGCCAAGTGCCACCTGCGTGTGTCCCATCTCTCTCTGCTCCACAGCCATTCTCTATTATTTTGTCAAATGTATATTTATTACCGGAAATGTAAAACAACATTGTTGGGCGGAAGGGAGTGGAAGGGGATGAGGGGATGGTTTTGGCGATGGAGACACGTGAATTGCGACCGAAATGACAACGGTGGCAACAGATGCCAAATGAGTTGGGTTGGTGGCTCAATCGGCAGGTGAATCAGCAGCCACCAACCACCACCCACCACCGGTAGGTGGCGCTGCTGCTCTGCAGTGGACAATTTTAATGGGAAATGAATTTAATTGATTTTCGCGTGGCATTTTGTTATTACAACCTAAATGAGATTTCCGTCTCTGAACAAATAATTGTGCTTGTGTTCAATGAGTTTCAAATATTAAAAAATTGATGTGCTTAAATTGGATTGGGTGTGGAAAAAAGCACACACTTTTGTTTTGATTAAAAAGAAAAATGTTGAACTTAAAGCAACAATAATATTGTACGTATTTATTTTAAAAAATGTGACGATGAATAGACTTTTTATATTCAATTTTTATATTTATTATTTGAATTGAATTAATTAATATATATTTTTTTTATTTTTTTTTTGAAAATTACATTTTTTATTCAAATATATTTTTCTTTTGGGAGTGAAAGTGCGCTTTAAGGACCATCTCCCGAAACCAGAAATTCAACGGCCATTTCAGAATGGGCGTGGTGTGGAAAAGCAGCCATCTACATTTCCGTGTTTCGCTTATTTGTTCAAACAGATGTTGCAGTTATAACCAGTTGCCGTTGTTGTTGGCCCTGTTATTTGTTTCAATGTGGTCGCCATTGGTTTGGGTTTAGTTTTTGTTGCGAAATGTTTATTTCGGCAAAAGGTTCTGGTGGCGTAGATTGGTGGCCAATTCGGTCGAAGACTGTTTCACGTTAAATCGACGGGGCGTGGATCCCGAACCGCAGAAAATATTCGAAAATTTACATATATTTAGATAATTTTTGTGAGTCCAAACTTTTCCACCATTTAAAAGGACTGGTAAATTTAAGCTGGAAACTTAATAATTTTGTTTATAAAAAATATGAGATTTTTAAGTTTAGTTAAAAAATAATTATTTGTTCAAATTAAGGAAGGCATAAATGCCCATGAAATTTAAATTTTGTAGCTATTATGCTTACAAACTTTATACATTTTTGTGTTGGAAAGCTGGGAATAGGCAAGTTCAGATTTCAGCTAAAAGATCCACCTTTTAAATGGTATGCAAATAAATGAACATATGCAAAACTCTATGTAATTAAAATCTAACAATTTGAAATAAATGAACAGCAAACCACGGGAACCTCGCCACTGCCAGAAGTGGTTTATGCGCCGTCGAATGGAACTGGTATCAGTGTTAAATTTCGGCGGCCACCGCAGCCTATTTATAAACATTTACCCCAATTTAACGCACATCCTACGAGGCGGGGGATACCGAGGGATGTACCGTATACGAATAAGTGTGTGTGGAGTGGGAAGGCTATTGGCATTTTGGCATTCTGGCCAGGGGCTGCACATCCGGTTGTGGTGGACCACAAACGCTGCGGCTGCTCGCTAGGCACGCGAGTTTCGGCCACGCCCCTGGCTTAACCACTGGATTGTCTTTGTTGCCGGGCGGGATCACCGCCACCGAATATGAAAAAGACAAAAATGTCAATGACCACAGGCAATCACATTTGTCAGACCATCAGAACCATCTTTTTACCGGCACTCCGGCTGTCCGTTGTTTGTTTCGTAATTAAAAGTGGGTTAATCCCGTGGAAAAAAGCGTTTATGTGTCACTTTAATCAGTTCGGCGTGCTTAAAAAGTTAATACAAAGAAATATTTACGTCGCACAGTGAAGGTCGTAAATATACTCCCACCCAAGCGATTTATTCTCTTCAATCTCGCTGCTCATGTAACTTTTTACATCGGGTGTATGTTGAGCTGCAAAAATTGCAATGAATGGGTTAAAAGTTAGTCTGCCAAAAAAATGCTTACAATATGAATCGAAAATTTTACTCGTTTGATAATGTTCTGAATTTATAATACGGATATAATTTATATTTATACATTATCTATCCATTCTACATAATTCAGCAATACAAATGATTCGTGTTAGTTTGTCAGTGAACATAAATTTTATCCTAGCAATTTTTTTACTTTACTCTAATTCAATACCTAATAATTTTTAAATGACAAGAACTATAAAATGTCACACATGTCGTATGAGTAATTTTTATGAAACTTTAAGACCACTTAACCAGAAATACATTCTCTTGGTTTATAAATTCAATTGTTGCTAACCAAAATTCAGGGATAGAGTAAGATTATATTGTTTGGACCACCCTAATGTTCATTTAGACAATTTTGTTACGAATATTACGTTTTACACAGTTTTATCAGGCTCTCTGGTGGCTACAAAAAGACAATCGGCGCATTAAAAGCAACCAAATGCATTGCACAATGCAAACAACAACAGAAGAGCCTGCAAGTTTTGTGTGCTCTGAGTACTATGAAAATTCAATTACTTTATTTCGCCTGTATCCTCATCCGATTTTCGCCACTCGCCCATATGTTTGTTCGCCATCTACCGGCCGCAAAACAAACACACAGCGCCCACGCCCCCCACTTCCGCCCACTTCCGCCCACCCGACACACGAACACACACAAACGCACTGCACCTGTCAGTTACTCTAAACACCAAAACATTTTCCAACCTTTTTTCTTCCACACGCCCGCGAAATTACATAGAAATTTTCACCCGCTGCCGAAAGAAACAGCAAAGAGAGCATTTGAAAGGGGGAAAAACAAAAAAAACAAAAATAGGGAAAAGGGGAAAGGATACCCTGCTCTGGCCCATTTCGCAACTTGTGCCCATTGCACACATTTGCGGCTCTTCGCATGAGCGCGCAACTTTACTTGCCAAAAACTCCCAAGAACACACCGAATTTTTTGTTAGTCTCCTTTTTTCCTGGGGTTTGCTCTTCCTTGGTCCATTTCTATGCTGGCTTGCTTTTAGCTGGAAATCTTCTTTTTTCCGGACCAGGTTATCTGCGAGCTGGAGTGCGAATGAGTGGGCCAAAGCAGATGTTGGAGATGGGAGCGTGAGAGAAGGAATATAAGGTTATAAAGAATGTGGGTTGATATTTTAAACGGGAAGAATTTATTTTTGAGGTTCATCTTATATTAGTACTTAACCTGATTTGAAATTTAGCTTGGCAAAGCTATGTATAATTTAATTGAAATAAAATCACTGAGGATTACAAGGCCATCCCTAATTGAGGATTAGTTTCGGGTCCTGTATCTCCTTTTTTCTGCTCGGCTGCGGGTTTTTCGGCAAGACAAATGCATTTGTGAGCGTAGGCAAGAAACACGGTCTCTCTGTCGGTGCTTTTTAGCTTTTAGTTAAATAGAACTCTATTCGGAGTCTGCGAGATGCTACCGCCCTATGTGCGAGTTTACTTTTGGATCGCAGTTTGCCCAAGTTCCTGGCACTCGGACTGATTGGCAACATGTCAGTCGCTGAGGCTTCGGTGGCAAAGATAGACATTGGAAAATCATTTCGACTTGGTGGAGAATTGGCCTAACTAATTGCATTTGAACGGAGCAAACTTTTGCAGTTCTCGATTTCACCCGAGGATTGACACATCTTCATGACGCACTCATTCTAAAAGTCATGTACTTGGCGCTTGGCCTTTTCTGTTTGCTGTTGTTGGTCGAAGGAAACAATGAAATTAGGGGTGAGTAAAGAAAACTTAAGAACAAGAAGCCTTGTTCTTAACATCTGTAAAGTTAAGGTTATGAAAGAACCACAGTTTTAAAAGTTTTGGCATTTTTAAGGTATTGATTACGTCCACGAATAGTAAACTATTAAAAATATCGAACTGGGCTTAAATTGCCGTGAAACAAAATTGAAATATAAGCTTGTGTTGGATAAGTCATAGTTCAACCAAGTAGCTTGGTGCATTTCTTATAAAAAAGTAGCTTGGTGCATTTCTTATAAAATAAAATCTATTTTGTAATTACTTTCTTTTAGCGAAGTGCAGGAAACGTTACAGCATTAATTGCCAACTAAAGAAACTGAAATGGTTTTACAATCCTTATGTTAGTACGTGTTTGCCGAGACTCACTTGCCGACACGGTTTTGATTATCGAACTGAATGCGAACGCAATTGTCTTAACCCAAAGAAATTAGAAGGAGCAGAGCCAGCTAAGACGCTTCATGAAATATATAAAATATTGGAGGAGCTTAACAAAAAACATACGGTCAAGACGTACAGGCTAACGAAACCGCCAAGGCGGACAACACCGAAAAGAAGAACTACAGCAGTTACAACACCGTCTGCTACCGCACCACCAGTTACAACTCAAAGTGTTACTGTTACGGATGTTATAGACCATCTTTATGCTACGACTCCAAAGGAACTCACTTTGGTGGATCCTTCACCAAAAGAAAAGGATACTGCCGCTGAGACCAATGCAAAGGAGAACGTCGACCCGGAGAAGGGAGTGGATAACCAACCGTTTAACCCGCCGGGCAATTTATATAAACCAGCCAAACCTTGGGGTAAACCAGAGAGATCCTGGGGATAAAATCCTGTAAAAATATTTAAGAGAATATTTGTCAAAACCTTTTCAATAAAATGCATCTTTTCATTTGGAATTATTAGCTGCATTTTTGTTTCATAATATAGTTAATCTGAAATAACCGTTTCAGTTCTTAAGTTTTGATATAGTCAGCGATAGGTTCAAGTTCCTTCATATATAATCTTACAATTCTAAATATTTACAATGTACAGTCTTTCAGTTAATCTCTTGTTTTTGGTCAAAAAAGTTGCTTTGCATACACTGCAAAAGAAGCTACAAAATGAGTTCTTTTCTTATTGTGAAGAGCCACAAAACTTAATTATGAAGCATTTATAGCGTGAAATAAACCTCCTGTTGCCTCTCAGGATAATTACGGAACACGAAGCAACAACAATAACAACAACTTCAAGGGGAAGAGGGACAAAACAACAAAAAAATGTCACCCAACAACAACAAATAACCGCAACTACTTAGCAACATTATACACTTCCGTGCCAGCATCAGGATCTGAAAAACCCACCCAAAACGTAATTATTGTTGCGGTAAATGCCAAACCCCCATTGCCACGCCCCCGCCCTCGACCACAGACCAGGCTTTTTAATTTCTTTATACAAAAAAAAATAAGTAAGCGAAAAGAGGCCACTTTTGCGACTCAAAAATACCCTGTATGGTTTTCTTTTTAAAGTATGAATAAAATAATGATGGCTAAAAACTGGTGATTTAAAACTTAGTATATTAATACCAATATTAAAATTGTCTTTATACAAAAGAAAAAAAAAACTTTATTAAAAATATATTTTTTTTGTAGAATAATATTTTAAGTACCCTATCTGAATTTTTATTTCAAATAGTAATTAAATAAAAGGCTTAAGCACTTATGAAAAAGCTTGAAATATTAATATTAATTTATGTAAACAATAAGATCAATCTGATATGATATAATGAAATCTCAAATTAGAAAAATAATATTTATTAAATTATTAACTGTAGGGCTTAAAGTTTCAGATAAAAATCTATTTCATTTATCATTTTAGTAAATCTTAAAAAAATAAATGTTATAATATAGATAAATAGAGGAAACCAATTTTTCAATTTCGTAAATCCCATATACCCCCATTGTAAGCGGTACGAAAAGAGAGTCGGAAAGACAAACGGACTGAGTGGGTGCTACAGAGCGAGTGCGAAAGAGAGGTGTATATGTCAGCGTGCCGCGAAAATTAATCCATTTGCTGTGACAATGACTTTTATGCGGTTTCCAGCAACGCGACGGTGGCCGCCGCCATCCGGAATCGCCATCGCCGGCCAGGAAGCCACTACGCCCAGTTGCCCAGTTGGCCAGTCGGCAAAGTCAAGCCGCAGGCCGAATGCGGGTACAGGGTGAAAACTTGGTGGCAAAGTGGGAAATAGGCAAAGGAAAAGCCTGGAAAAAATGAGCTCGGCTGCTTCACAATGCTGCGCGACATGTAAATATTTGGCGACATTTATAAAAAATGTTTTCGGACAGCCCCGAGCTCTCTTCTTCTCGACCGAACGCGAAGCCTTATCAAAGCAATTATCTCTAAGATGCCTCGTCGTCGACCTGCCCCGCCCACCCACTTTTACTAACAGCTATATTGCACAGTGGAGCAAAAGGGTTTGGATTTTAAACTTCTAAAAATTTTAAATTTTAAAGAAATGTAAAATATATTAGGATAAGATCTAAAAAAAATAATAAAATGTTCATAAAAATGTATTTAATAAAAAAAAAAAAATGTATTTTAAATTGATATAAATTGCATTTTTGAAATATACTTTGACTTACTAAAAATAATAATATTTATTTTTTTTTTTTTTCAAAAACAATTTTATATTAAGATGGGTTTTTTAATTACAAAAATATCAATGACTCGTTATATTCGACTATATTTTGACCACTGTGAATCGCTGACAATGACAGTGACCGTCGTCTGCTTTTGTGAATTCGACCCTCCGTTCGCCGGCTCGCCGCTGCCTTTGTTTGATTTGGAACAGTAACGGAGACAAAGTACATAACATTTCTCTTGATTTGCTCTATCTCTTTCCCGGGCCACCATTTTTGCGGCGGCTTTGGCAAATGCCGAAAATTGTCAAATGTTGCGGTCAATTTGTGGGGTCAACGTGGAAGTGGAAGTGGAGCGAAGCGAGGTTATTTAATAGTGGTTGGGGGAGAAATCCGGGAAACCCTAATCCTTCCTTTTTGGGATAATTCGAACTACGGTTGAATTGTGTTGCCAGTTAATCAAGGTGAAAAGCGAGGTAAATTGAGCTTAATTTATAGGATTTCATGAAAGCACATATAAATTAAATGTAAAAGGCAACATCCACGTTTGATACTTATCAAATTTATTGGCAGACTTAAGATTTAAACAAGATCTTTTAAATTCTTTTCACTTAAAGTACAACAGATTATTTACATGAGCACGGGTTGTAAAATTTCAATCAACCGAAGATGTTTTGCTTGATGGCAGCCCAAATTCCCTGACCCCGTTTCGGGGTCAACTCATTTTCGATTTCCTTGTTGTACTGTTCCCTGAGCAGCGGGTCAATGGGTCCCCAATTCTTCTTGGGCGTAAAGGCGCCACGGATCTTGGCACCCAGCGTTGCACCAGGATCTCGAATAATGGCCACAATCATCCAAATTGGCAGTTGGAGAATGCCAAAGGCGGTGATCATCCAGCCAATGCCTGAAAAAGAGGAGTTATCAATCAGAGGTCCTTGAAATGTACCAAAAAAAACCTACTGTATGCCCAATTCGGGTAGATGATGTTATTGTAGGTCAACGGTTCGTAGGTCGCATAGAAGTAAATCAAGATAACCGTCATGATCAGCGGGGTAATGATGCTCCAGCAGAGTCGCCAGTAGAGACCCACTTTGCGATTCAGCATGAACTCAATGTCCTTGCACAAACGATCAGTGCCGTAAATCCATCCAATGGTGTAGAGCTCGGCGATTCCCAGAACCAAAGCAATCATAGAGGCGCCGAAAAAGTCCACCAAGGTCAGCATATATTGGCCACCCTGTAATATTTCAAAAATGTATAAATAAACCTCCAAAATGCTTATGTATAATATCTCCAACTCACCGGCGTTATGTACATCAGACCGATCAAAAAGCTGACCACCGCTATGAGCAGCGAGCACTGCCACTGCTTAAAGTTGGGAAACCGATCACGAATGGCGGTCACGGAGCAGGAAGTCATGGCAATGTTCGATCCTATGCCCAAAACGAAGAGCATGAGGAAGAACAGGACCGAGAAGATCTGTGGCAGCTGCTTGAACTTGGCAATGGCATCGGGATACGAGATGAAAGCCAGTCCAGCACCACCCTTCACCACCGATCCAATGTCATCAGTTCCAATCTCATGGGCCAAATGTCCGAGGATCCCAAAAATCGTAAAGCCCGCTAGGAGCGAGGTCATCGTATCCAGACCCGTGACAATGGCCGCATCCCGATGGACATTGTGGCCGAACTTGTTGAACGAGGAGTACATGATGATGTTGCCGAAGCAAACGGACAGGGAGTAGAAGCACTGGGTCACGGCCGCGTACCAGACCTTTGGATCCAGGATCTTGCCCCACTGCGGCTTAATGAAGTAGTAAATCCCATCGATTGAGCCCGGCAGCGTGACGGCTCGCACCAGAAGGACTCCCATAATGACGTAGGGGAAGAGGGCCAGGAAGTATGATGCCTTGCCCGAACTCTTGACTCCGCGACGGATGATGAAGAACACACAGGCCCAGGCCACGAAAAGTCCAAGGACCAGCTCCCAATTGGGCAGGCCAATTCCATTCTCGATATTCGGTTTCTCGTGGAGAACTTCCTTACTAGAGATTGGGAGGGATTTTGTATAATTAGCAGGGAAATCACTGGGCATAGACCACCACCAATTAATAACATTTGGACAAAACCATCACCCGTTTTCATATTCATGCATGCGCTGTGACACTTTCCTAGAAGTTCACCAATTGACTGTAAGATAGATATAATATATATATAATTATAATATTAATTATATATATTAGAATATATATTATAATTATAATATAATATATACAATAATTATTTAATTTAAGATTTATATTTTTAAAACTCATAATAATCGAAATGGATAAAACTGAAAGAGAGAATATTTAATTGGAATTTAAAATTAATGGATGTATTAAATAAGTTTATGGGTGTATTTATGTATAAATTTAAAAAACTAAAATAAAAATGTAATAAAAATTTCCCCTTAGTTCTCTTACAATAATTTGTCCTATTCGATTTGCTCAGAAACCGACATTAGTCACAAATACAGTCAGTTGGGGAACTTCCCAGAGAGCCCCACTACCGCATATTCCCCAGACACATAGCACTTACACAAAGTACCATTCCGAACTGGTGATGACCCGATCGTTTTCTGATTTCATTGTGTAATTTTGGGGCCGCCGATCATCGCCATTTTCCACCTGGGACCAATTATTCGCGTCGGGTGCCGAGTTAATGCAGTTAATACCCCACTCCGCCTGGCATTTGGCCCAGGGCAATGGGTCGCGGAATGATTCAATGAAATATCGGCCAATTATCGCTACCAGGGCGGCATAGTAAGTGCTGAGCATGAACACCTGGAACGCCTGGCCGGCTCCAACACCTTTATCCATTCGATTTACATATGAGTTACGGAAAGAAAGAGTTTAAACACAAATCAAATGGAAGATAGGAAAGAGAGGTATGGGAGCATTCAGATTATGATACGGGGTGCGATTCTGGGATGATGGGGGAAAGGAAGGTCTGAAACACATAGTATAGTAGTTAGTGATAAGCAATTATGTGGATTGTTGGGAACCAATATCTATAAGTTTTTCAGGGCAAAGGATTTTCTTGATATTTATTAATTAGATAGACAATTTCTAGTAACTATTACATCTATGGGGGTATTTTTGGAATTACTAAGCTGTTAGACATATTTACTAAAATCTTCAAAATTAGCGGAGGCATTAAAAAGTTTCTTGTTATTAAAAATAATTTCTATTAAGAATATTTCAATATTTATTAAATTTTGTTTGAATTAAATTAGTTTTCCATTAAAGGATATTTAATTTTCAATTGGTATTGAATATATTTCATAAAAATTCAAGTTTAGGTCAAGGCCACACATTGTTGTGATTGAGTGATTCAATCCCTTTTCGAAATTGGCCGCAGATATTGACGCTGGTGATGGCTGTTAATTGAGCTGCCAGCGGATGGAAATGGAATCACTTTCTGTTTGGCTGTTGCAATCGCGTCGCTCTATTGCAGAGCCACTCTGGCCCACAATTGATGGCAATGGGCCGATGGGCGCCATAATTGCCGGCAGAGGGATGCGGGTACTCATTCAATTAGCCGCGTAATAAAGCGGACATTCCGCGCCTTTGTCGGCCGTGGCCATAAACTTGAGTGCACCGCTTGGATTTCGAGTTCCCAGCTCCGCGATAAGATTACCCACACAGTGCAATCACAATGTCACCCACACACATAACACCACCGACTAGCGAATAACATGCCGCTGCAACACCACCAACCAGTCCACAGTCCACAAGGACACAATGGCCACGGGGCCCAACAACAACCACAGAGACGAGAACAAACCACTTACAGAAAGTACAACTCGGCGGATGCAACGGGCTGCTGCTGGGGTTCCATGTCCCCGGAAATGGGATTGGTAGTGGAACTAGTACTTCCCAGCTGGGAGGTGTTGCCCAGACTGGAGGCCACGCAGAAGGATTGCCACTCCGGCCGGCACTCGGACCAGGGCAACGGCGACCGGAACGAGTCGTACAGATAGCGCAGGGTTATGCCCATTATGGCCACATAGTAGGTGGTCACCATGGATATGGATATCACCTG
This sequence comes from Drosophila pseudotakahashii, assembly GCA_035046095.1. Classification (NCBI taxonomy): domain Eukaryota; kingdom Metazoa; phylum Arthropoda; class Insecta; order Diptera; family Drosophilidae; genus Drosophila; species Drosophila pseudotakahashii. The sequence goes on from JAWNOE010000198.1 coordinate 2,278,724, forward strand.
GCCGATTCCGACACCTACAGAGATGCGGTCGCGTTTTTGGTACCCGGCAGGCGGGTTGATGAACAGAATGAACATAATGACGATGTAGTTTTTGTGCAGTTCGCTGTTGTCATGCTCTTCATTTAATGGAAAGTCTTTCATGCTTTCCTATTTATATTTAAAAGTTACTTCAAAATATACTTACATATTGTTTAAATATTTTTTAAAATTGAATTTGATTTGGTAAAATATTACGATCACTTTAATTGCGTGAATATTGTTTTAAGAAAATAAAAAAACAGTATTGACACTATTCTTTTTGACACAAATTTTTGTTAATTTTTTTAAAATGAAATGAAGTTTTGAATTTTGAAATTATTTTTTTTTTTTTTTTAAAGAAAATTTTTGAGTTTTGTTTTTATTTTTTTATAATATTTTTTAATTTTTTTTTATTGATCTTATGACACCTTTTAAATGCTTTAAAGTTTTTGGAGTAACTTTTGTTTTTGTTAACCATTTAATTTTATTTTTATTTTTACCGTTATTAATTTAAATAATTTTTAGGTCAGAAGAGCATGAGAACTTCGGACCGATCGCAGTGATATAATGGGGCGCTTACCTTTCATGGCCGGGCACAAATCGAACACCTTTACCGAGCCGCGACTGGAAAACTGTCCAATTACCATTTCCAGATAGTAAATCGGTTTGCCAATCAGGAACAGGACAATGAGATATGGAATGAGGAAGGCGCCGCCGCCATTATCCAGGGCGGTGAAGGGGAACCGCCACACGTTTCCGAGGCCCACGGACATGGCGATGCAGGACATGAGGAACTCCACGCCCTTGCCCCAGGTGGCACGCTCCTCGGGCACTTTGCCCCCTGCCTCCTGGTCGTCGGAATTATCTCGCAGGGCAGGATTGTTGGCCTGTGAAGCGAGCGAACGATGATTAGTTGGCTCATGGATTATGTGGCAAGCGCTTTTCGGGCGGAGCTTGCAGGATATTAGCCTACCGAAATCTCCACTGTGCTGGCCGTACTGCGTCCATCGTCGCCCACGAAGGCGGGATTCTGGTGGTTCCTATGCGACGATTCCATATTTGGTCGGTCAGTGAAAAGCCAGCTGAAATTATTCGTTCTGTTAGCATCGAGCAGTGGACCTAAACTAAGTGCGGGCTCTCTTCGGTGGGTTCTGCGTGGAAGCTGCCGTATAACTGACAATCAGACTAACCCCACTGATCTCGAAGATAAGAAATGATGTCACTGTCACGAGCCAGATAAACATAGATGGTTTAGATACAGAAACAGAAACAGGGAGAGGGTCGCTGCATTGCCCTTTAGATACTGAAATTATGGCACCTGTCTGGCCTTGATAAGGTCTTTAAAAAGCTAATCCCCTGGAAAGTTTACAGATTGTTAAACCACTTTTTAAAATGATCATTTGAAGAACTTTATCTTTAGTTAAGATTTGGGATTTAATAATTTATTTTATTAGCATAACAGTCAATTGATTTGATTTTATTTTTTATCATCCCAACTTATAATTGAAATAGAATACCCTGTAAATCAAACAATAAAATAGTCTGTGAATTTACTTAGAAATTACTTTCCTTGAGTGGATAATAAATAAATAAATATTTATAAGGTCTAAGGCATCCGCTCGAGTTTGTGCCATTATTTGAGTGAACTAAAGATAAAGACTTTTATTTGCTGAATCATTTAAACAATTTACACCTAGTTGGATTTACTGCGCCAAGCTGTTAATTGGTGTTGGTGATAAAGCTGCTAAGCGTGAGTGATATATAAATTTATATTTCACATTTGTTTGGCCACATTCGCATGCACACAAAATATACACATAGGTACGGTTGACTTGACGAACCGGTTGACAGTAGGGTGAAATATTGACACGTCTTGTTTGCATTTATGCACAATTATTAATTTGCTGTAAGGCAGCACGTTTTTCGATCGCAATTTTGCCTGTCAATTAATTTCCATTTTATTGTCTAAATCATCAACGGCAATTGTTTAATTCGCCAGAAAATTTCTTTAAATATTTTGTTGTGTGTTTTGATAAAGTTGTTCAATATACATTTTGTCAAATCAATAAAATAGTTTCCAATTACTTAACAAATTGTTGTGGCAAACATTTGATGGTAAATTGAAAATACATGTTTACAAATGCCAAAGAACTTGTAGAATAAAATTATAGACAGAATGATGAGTTACGTTAAGATAATATAATTTTTACGGCTCAGTAGGAAAGGTTAGCTAATTATAAAATTGCCACATATTGACAGCGTAAAAAATCTAGATAAAAACAGTTACATCTTAGTAATAAGAATTAGAATGCTAACATTATAGAAATAATTCAGTCCCTTTAAACTCGCTATATCTTTTTTGAATGCCTGGAATAATTATTTATGATTGACGTCTAAATCCGCAATAAAACATTTGCATGTATTTTATTTTTTTTTTTGTTGTGCTCATTATCAAACTGGTTTTGAATTCTGCTTAAAAATGTTCTGTTCTTAATGGCAGACAAAAAAGTGATTTCCCCGCCATATGAGTCAGACCCTCAGAACTCTATTATTTTGCTTTATTTGACTTCTTTCAGCAAAACATAGAGAATGGTTGAAGTGACGTCATTAATATCAGAGAGCCGTGTTGAGTTAAAAGCAGTTATTTCTGGTTTCATCTTAATTTAAGAGATCTTAAGACAAACAAGAGAGAACGATATAGTCGGGTGCCCCGACTATCAGATACCCGTTACTCAGCTAAGGGAGTGCGAGGGAGATAGATATATAAAATCTTTGATCAGGCATAACTTTTTAACGAATGGTCCGATTTGAAAAATTTCCAAAATCTTTAATGGTGTGGGCGCCAGACACCTTTCAAAAAATGGTGTAGGGCGATTGAGGGCGTTAGAGGGGGCGTGGCACCATTTTGAAATAAACTTGCGCTGCGTAGGAACTCCAAGAATATGCATGCAAAATGCCAATCCTCTAGCTTTTATAGTTTCCGAGATCTCAGCGTTCATACGAACGGACAGACGGACAGACGGACAGACGGACATGGCTAGTTCGACTCGGCTAGTGATCCTGATCAAGAATATATATACTTTATAGGGTCGGAAAAGCTTCCTTCTCCCTGTTACATACTTTTGCACGAATACAATATACCCTTTTACTCTACGAGTAACGGGTATAAAAAGCTTGAAGGAATGGAAAACGAACAGCTCAAAGTTTTGGTTATTTTCCTTTGCTAAACTTACTATTGCATATTATTTATTTGATATTATTTTTGTGCATAGCAAACAGTTTCACGCCCATATTCAAATGAATGATGGTATAAAATAAATTCAAATTCACTTATATTGGATCCCAAACACTTCAATCGACTACCGTCAGGGCATTAGCATGCAAAAACGTGTTTTCATATGGGCAACTTGTTGCGCTCACTGCCAAAACAAACGGACGGTAACGATCGATAGACGAATCACCATTAAATATGTATGCATTCGGTGTTATGATTTTGTTACCCACGTTGCGTATACGTCATTAGTGAACATGGTGGTAACGGTGGAAAAGGTCAAACAAAGTTGTACAAAAATATTATGAACAAACAATTCGACATATTGTCAGAGGGAATAACAATACATGACTCAAGACACGAAAAGAAAGATAATTTAATTTTAGTATAAATATTTTTGTATTTAAGTACGCAATATAAAAACAAATACCCATAATAACACGTATTTGATCATTTAATTTGAATTAGTTTAAAAACTGTAAGCTCTATTATATCACACTGATTTATACGTGTTTAAAGAGTATTTTTATTTTTTTAGTCCGAACTTGTAACAATATTTGTAAACCCCACACTAATTATGATTGTGTTTTATTTTTTTCTAGATCTCAAGTCGTATAGACAAGAAACAACCTAATTTGCATGATCTCCGCTTCCTTGAACTGATTAATGGTGTCTTACCCGGTTTTATTTTTGCGGCTTCTTATCTCCGATATTCTTAGTACACTCTGTTTTTAAACACCTTCACTTCGAACTTAATTCAATTCACTAGGCGACAATTGAGGTGATTTTATGCTGATTTGCAGGTGTTGTTGTTGGTAGTTAAATGTTGTTAATGTAGGTAAGTACCAGGCGGCTTTAACTGCTTTGAACCGGCTGCAGTTGTAGTTGTTCAATTAAAACTCTTTTGCCCAAACCAAGGTTGTATATATTTTACAAATGTTAAAAGTACTTTTTGTTATAATGCCATTGTTTCGGTGACTCTACGTTTTGTACACATAATATTTTGGATTTGAGAGGGTCGCATCCGAGAAACCCGTTATTATTGCAAGAGCCTTTTTGCCACGAAACGCGTTTGCCGATCGCCGAGAGCCAAGCCGAGTGCCAGCAGCCAACTGAATGAGCCGTGGCAAGGTTTCGATGGTTTTATTGTGAACTTGACTCTAGAGCAGTACACAGAAAAAAATATGACAAAAATATAAATTTGGTAAGTCCTGGTTAATTTGATCTTTGATATTGATATTCACGAAAATATCAACTTCATATGTTCGAAATATAAATGTTGCTTTAATTAATATCGGTTTTTTTTTGTTATGAAATAATGTTGACTTGAGTGCATTCCATATCAATTTTTTTTCTGTGTAGTTGTTTCAGCCCAGCCATCGTTATTGCCAGTTTATATAGGTGAAAGCTTAGCCCACAGTTTAATGACCACTGGGCGGTGGTCTTGGCTAACTGATCTTCGTCTTTGCTAACTGCTCGGTTCTACTCAATGGTTCGCGTCTTGGATGCGTAAAAATATCTATTTGTGTAAAAATTGGATAAATAAATAAACAATAAATTAATTTTAATATTTTATTAATTTAAAATTACATTAACGTATTTATCCATTTAAATTTTTACATAATGTATTATAATAAATATACCAAAATTATTATTAACTTATATACCTACTATTCCAGGCTATTGCAACCTACATAAATTAATTAATTATTTAATTAAGAGATTAAAAAAAATATATTAGACCAACCAATTCCCCGTCTGTTCGATCATTATCTATTTGTATGGTCCAAGTTGTAAATATTTATATTAATCCATTTTTAAAGTGGTCTCAATGCCAGGTCCAGCTCAGAAAATGCCGCCTTTAAGCGCCGGACTGTAAATGTAGCTTTCTTCGAGCCCTTGGGCTATGCACTTACACTTTTCTCATTACGCACACCAAAATACACACATAGAGCCATTGTTCCAATTCGGAAAGTGGGAGAATCGGGGGGCAGCAGCTAAGCAAAACAACACAAATTGTTATGATAAAAGTTTTTATCAAGTTTCGCTTCGTTTTTGTGTGTCGTCATCGTCTTGGTCTTGGTCTTGGTCCTACCAGCCGTTGATTTTCCCCATAAGATAGGAAAAGCGAAGGAACTCTTCGCTGGCTATCTGGGAAAATGCATAAAACAAAGCCCCCAGGGCTTTTTGGTCCGAGAAGGTGGTGTGTATGGTGTATAGTGTATGGATGGGGTGGTGGTTTGTCTCATAAAATGTTAACTACTTGCAAAAATACTGCTAACTGGTAAAACTTTAAGCCAAAAATCATTAAGTCTGCAAAGAGCATTTTGAGCGAGACGTTGGGCAAGAAGAAGGGATTGGGGAGAAGAAGTTAGCTTGTTTTATGCTAGAAAATTGGTTGCATGGCCATTTTGCGGTTCACTCTGAGCCACCGAGGGATTTTCCACACTTTCCACACGCCCTTCTCCAAATGCAGTGGCTCTGGGTTTTTGTCATTATGACTGGGACCTTGGGGGTGACAAAACTGGATCAACTGGCCAAACTGTCCACTGGTCCTCGGAGCACAGCCAAATGGACGTCGCTATGTGTGATCCCTCCCCCCATCCCTCTCTCTCTCTCTGGTGCACAACTTTTTAATTGCAATTAAAAACTAAGCAAAAGTCTTGGCTAAGAAATTGTTGAGTCCCTGGCTCGGTTGCTGTTGTTGTTTCCAAATTAAATGACGGTAGCTGAGACCGAAAAACTTACAGATTGCTATTTTTCACTTTAACTATTTTTTAAATATTGCAACGTCAGGAAAAGTTTTGGTTTACATTTTTTGCGGAATCCGTTTTCATCATTTAAGGTATGTAATTAAATCATTTCGTTAACATATCAATTCCCCAGTAATTCTCTCTTCATTTTATAATTACAGAATAATTTTGTACAACTGACGTGATACAAAATATAATAAGGCATAATGGCAAAATTTCATTATACACCTAGCACGTAAAAGCAGATCCCTTTTGATCCCCCTTGTGGCAAACGTTTAGCCCCCAGAGGAGATGAAAAAGTTTCGTTTACAATTTTTCGACACATTTGAATGCATTTTCTCTGGGGCCGCCGCCGCCTCGACTTTTAAACTTTCTTTTGCCGGCAGAAGCTGCAGTGGGATGTCCAGAGTTCAGGATCCAGGATCCAGGATATCCATGTCCGACCGCCTCAAAGGCTCCTTTCGGCTTTTGTGGCCAGGCCAGAAATCATTTCAGTCCTCGCCCAATCTCTTCTCCATTTCCATTTCCATTCCCAGCTCTGACTCGACTCGACTCCTGGCTACTCACATGTTATGTGCAAGGTAATCTCCTTTATTACTGCGGCAACTTTTCCTAGGCGATGGGCAGGAGACGGGGGTGTCGGGCATAAAACAGGATTTCCAGAAGCTCCTCGCCATCGCCATCGTTGTCGTTTACAACTTTTGCATAACAGGCAATGGGACAAACTGTGAGCATTACGCAAATGTTTATTTGCGGGCTCAAAAGCCACGGAGCCATAAAACAAAGTTTTCCTCAAATTATATATTGGACAAATCCTATAAATGTTCCGAGCTGAGCGCTAATTGAAAATGATTCTGGGCCACTTATTGCGGTAGTTCATTTCTGTGGGTCCCATTAAACGTAAATAGCCGGTTGTGAAAGAAGAGGATATTTCAGCACTTAAATAGTCTCCTTCACTATATTTATATCCTTAGATTTGAATTTCTTTTCATTTTTGACATTCTCGCAATCTGTTTAATCTTTCCTCTTATCTTGTATTGCTCTGCAAGCATAAGACGCAAAATAAAATTCCATATATCGTTTAAAACAAATTAGTTAAGTAATTCCTTATATGCAAAAATAGTTTTTAAATGGTATAATTCGTCTAATATATAAATCATAGTCATTTAAAATAAATAAAATTATTAATTTAAAGAGTTCTAGTATTTATCCAGTAGGAAAAATTGTCAGAATTCAGACAGCAAGCCACAAAAAAAGAAATATTAGAGGATAATAAGCACTGCATCAAAAGCGCCTGCGGCTTTCGGAGGAGCAGTAAAAGTGGCAGGAGGAGATGCAGCAGAAAGCCGCCATTTTTCTGGCTTGTTTGACAATTGTTGCGGTTCGAGCAGGGAGCATGGAGCTCGGAACTCGGAACATGGCCGCCATTCATCGTCCGTTCGTGCGGAGCGCCAGCCGGAAGCAGCACCAGATGCTGAACGTGACCATGACAACGAGTCCACCCATACACTGCTAGAAAAATACAATTCTAACTCACAAAAAAAATATAAGAATTCAATAAATAAAGAAAAACGCAAAAATACTTTTCACAACACAATTAAAAAACTCTATAAAATTAATAAAATAAAAAGGAAAATAATTTTTTACAGAAAGAACAATTTATTTTATTTTAAAACTCCATAAAAATTAAAAAATGTTCATGAAAATAAAAGAATTTCTGGTTCAAAAGTACCAACACTTCTTTTCTTCTTATTTCGGTTGAGTTTCTTTTTTGAAGAAAGTGAAAGAAATGCAAATGTATATATTTTCCTGAAGAGTGTCCGAAATTTTCTCAGTGCAACCAGAGCCGCCAAACCACTAATGCTGTGCTAGTTGTTATGGCTGTTGTTCGACTCAAAGAGGCATGCAATGCAAGTTGTTATAGTCAGCTGACTCTTGTGGTGCGTGCAGTTCGCAAGTTTGCCGCTGCGAGATGGCTGTTCCTCAAGTTCCCGGACAGTGGGCTCTGTCAAACGAATTGGTGCGGCACTTTCTCGGCAGAACGTCGAGATATATCGGGACATGCAACCCCATAATTTCACCCAAATTTTCCCCACACCCCCAAAAGTTGAAAGGACTCCGTAAGACAAAGCAATCGTTTTTTGCCGCTTCCCTTTATTTTTTTCGACTGCTTCCTTTTTAAGGTTCCTTTTCGTTTAATTGTTTTCGGCACGTTGAGTGTGAAAATGGAAATGTGTTTGAAAGGCGTTCAAGTTGTCAAGGGGTTAAGGGTTAGGGGTTTAGGCGCCGGGCGAAATCCGAGCTCGCTTCGGTGCATCGCCAGACTTTTGTCTTCTGCCGCCTTTGATGGGGCGCGCCTAATTAGCAACGGGCCGAAACAAATTGCTTGTTAATTAAATAACGTAAAAACATGAAAAGGATTTTGCCTTTTTGTCGTTTCTCTCACGCAAACTGATTCGAGTGGCATCGAACCCATTGACAGGCACTCAAGTTTGCAATGGCAGGGGAATGGAATCGTTTTGAAGCGCTGGCTAAACGATGGGAATCCGTCTTGAAAATCATTTATTGGCTGGTAATGGGAAAATCGGAAAAAAGGTAGAGCGCACTTAAGCTATATTTATTTTTAGGGATTTCACGGTTGATTGAACGAGGATATGCAAGTCAAGAAACAATTTCAAAGAGACTTTTTAATACAGATTTCAGATTTTTATTATGCCTACTTACGGTAATTGCCTAAGCTTCAAATTGTATGTAGTAAGTGAATGTATTTTCAAGAAAATAAGTATACGCAGTGGGAACAATATTTATGAAATTAAGCATACGCAGTGTGAACCATATTGTAATGTGTAAAGTTTTTCGATCCGCTGATAACGATTTTCCAAAAACATCAGAGTTCCGTCTTGACTAAAGCGTTTCTAATTATATTCTTAGAAAGTTCAAACTTAAAGCTTCGGCCCCTTGGCGATGGAAAACACACCAACGTCTGCGTTTGAGTGACCAACTTCCGCTGCCCCTCTTGGAAAATTAGAACTGCGAACCGATAAACTGCAATGCCCGCCTGCAAAACTGGCTTTCGAATGCGAATGCGCCATCGAGTGGCTTGGTGTTTTGGTCGTCGGGCGATGGCCATTTTATGTCAGCTGCAGTGCAATATGCAAAAGGAGGCGGTGGCCCGAAATTTCGTAAACGTCCATTGTCGCGGGTCATTAGAGACACGCGATGCCTGCAACTAGTGCGAGAAAATTGTGGAATCGAATCGGAAAAGGGGATTGTCTGCTGGCGGGGGGAAAAGCGAAAAGCAGACCGCAATTGATGGTCAGGAAAATGCGTAGGAAAAGCTGAAGTAGGGGAAAACCATTTGTGGCCAAAAATCGCACATCAATCGAAGTTCTAAGTCACCGAAAACTGAAAGAAAATGTAAAAAGCTCTAATTCTGATTTTATTTTTCGTAAATTTATAAAATTGATTTGATTCTGTTTTAATCCTCAAAAAATAATTAAGTAAATTTTCAAAAAGTTCAAATATTAAAAATTAACTTATTTTATTTTCTGATAAAAAAAAAAATCACCTGAACAGTAATTAAAAAATATTTTAATAATATTATTATCCAATCGTTAAATAAAAATTAAAGTTTAATATTATTCTAGGCAGTCTTTAAAAATAACTCTGTGGCGAACTTGTTCTTCTTGGAAGTTGAATCATTCAAGATCGCGATGGGGGAAAAGTAAGTGCCGCCTTGGATAGTTTTCTGTTGTTATAAATATTCGATCTGGTTGCTTTGGCCCGGCAAAAAGCTTTGTACTCTGAATCATAATATAAGATGCCCCTCGCATTTCACCGCCTTTGCTGTTGGCCCACATCTGTCGCTGTCGTTGCCATGAGGGTTCTGCTGTGCTGTTATTGCCATTTGCGTTGTTGTGGCTGTGAAGCAGCAGGTGCACGGATCTAAACGGTTTCCTATTCACTTTGGCCTGATGCGTGTATGAATGTTTGGGCGGTTGTGGGTGTTTTGCCAGTGCGAGTGTGAGTGTGAGCGCTGCTCTGCATGGAACTCAATTCAAAAATACTTAACAAACATTTATTTGAATTTTTCCCTCTCCGTCTTCTTTTATTATTTGCAGCTCCAAATGCTTTCGCAGTTGTTGTAATAAAAATGCAAATAACTCGAACTCGAATGGGTTTTGGCTAGTCGTATGCAAAGTGCCAAAAGCTACGAAAATATCCTCCTCTTTTTTCTGTATTTTCTGTTTCGTTCACGAGCATGCACATAATTTTAATGCCAATTCAATTTAATGGTTCATTTCATATGAAAATTGTAAAAAGTCATTGCTGGCTGCTGCGGCCGAAAAAAAAGGGGAGAAACCCGTTCGAAATTTCTTCGAATATTCGGTTGCTGCTGCTGTAAATATGGTTGTTGCTGGCACTTTGGCATTTTGTCATGCGTGATTTTTAGGTTGGTGGCTCAGGAGAAAGGTGAGGGCTTTTCGGGGTTTTTCTCTATTGTGTTGATGCATGCTGGGGGCAACAACAACGCTTTTTTGCTTTTATATATTTTTCCTATTTATTTATATTTAACTTGTATTTTTGGGCCCTTGCTGGGGTGCATTTGTGAATTTATACATGACGAAATTTATTGAAATTATAACTTGAAGCCAGATTTATAACAAAATGCATTCTTTAATAATAAGAATAATTCTTTAAACCTTTTCAGTATTGCTTAAAATATTTTATTTAAATATATAAAATTGTCATTTAAGGGTACTTATAATTTCGAATCTAAAATTCGTTCCCCCTATCTTTTATTCTGTCACGTAATAAATATGCGATGATGCATTTGCATTTTGATTTTCCCACAGCATTCAAGGCTTGTATGTATATAGTAAATAGCCCTTTTTATATAGATCTAAAATCACTCATACATGTATTTCTATTATAGATAAAAATGCGGGAAGGAGATCTTTCCACCCAACGATATCATCCCACTCCTTTTGACATATTTGATTTATTTTTTGCATTTATTTGATTTCCATGCCAAATTATATTCAATTATTGTTGCTATGGCAGCGATGTTGCCTCTGACATGTCAAACAGTCCTTGCTGAGGATAAGGAGTAGCATGAGTGGCGTGAGGAATATGCGTTTTGCTTGTAAGTTGACCATTAAAATTCTTAAAATACTTCTTATAAGAATTTTTAAAAGAAACATAAAATATTTGATTTTATTCAATTAATATTTTTGTGATTTTTAAAGAAATTATTTTTATCCAATTTAATAGAGAAGAAAATGATAATTTATCTGTCGTAAACTTACAACTTATTTCAGGAGAAATTAATTTGCCTAGACTGTGCTGTTAACATTTAACTTTCTTTTGAGCAAATCACTTATAAAGTGTTCTTTGCAGAGAACTTTGTTGGGTTGAATTTTCCAATTTGAAGCAGCCAAACAAACGTTACCCACATTCACTCACATCCCACCAGCCATACGCATGTTTTCAGAAAGTTTTTCTTTTCTATTTTTTGTGAAAAATTCCGGAATGGTCCTGTTTCTGGGAGTCATCAACGGTACCGTCACTGCCGTTGCTGGGGTTTCTCAGCAATTTGTATGGTGCATTCTTTTCGCTTTTTTTCGCCTTGCGGGTCTCAGAGGACGGGGGACTCGGATCAAAACATCTGGAAACTACATTCAGCTGGTTGTGATTGGAACATCGGAGCTCAGTTTCTTTCTTTTTTTGATATGTCATATCGGCCCAATTGAAATGAAAACTGACTGACAAGAGACAAGAAACTCCCTTGGAGATACTGTCTGGAAAAACCTCACACTTGTGACTTGTGGAAATTAAATGTACATTTTGTTATCTCATTAGTAACCATTGATCTATAAAAGCAGATATATTTTATTTTATTACCTATTAATAATAATTTAATAAAAATAAAATTGATATTTTCCTAGATTTACACTAAGAAACTTTAATGTTTATAATTGTTGTTGTCCGGGAATTAAATATTTCAAATGTATTTAAATTCTATGTTTTACTCGCTGCTCTTTCTGCTCTAGTTTTGTATAGAACTATTTTTTATTCATTTGAATGCCGTGGCAGACCTTTTCAGGAGCTTCCAGCGATTAATTGATACTCTACCCCCAGGACTTAATTCGCCAACATTTCAATTTCTTTTGAAGCTCAGTCCGATACACAAAACCCGCTGCTTCGTTGCGGCCTTAAAACTTTAAATGGCCTAAGTAGGGAATGGTTGGGAAATATGCGCCCGGCTAATGGATTCTTTTTTCTTTATTTTCCTTTTTTTGGATGGGAGGGGGATTGGGATGGGGGTATTGGATGCTCGTTGTTGCTGCGGACTAATGGAAGCACCGACGACGACCTTAAAAATGTAAATAAATGTTTCTCTCGTTTTGTTGTTCACGAGTTGGCTACCTTGTGCTTAACCCCTTAAAGCCCGCATACTCGCCCCAACACACCTATTCGCAACCCCCCAGGGGCCGCGGGTAGTGGGTTTCGTTTGGCCGCTTTTAATGCCGCGTAAATTTTGCAGGATAATCCAATAAAGAGATTTTCGTTGTGGCTGTTGCCGTAGGGTGCACACAAAAAATCGCTAACAAAAAAAGAAAAGCGAAAACATTTTCACTGGGACACGACAGGCCAAAAAAAGTCCTGTCTGTGTGTGTGGAAACAATTGAGGGGACTCTCGACGACGGAATTTGCAAATGGTAGAGCGAAGTGATTTCAACGCCACGGAATAGCTGCTTCAATTTAGATTTTAGTGGCCCTCCAAAAATTTAATTGGTTTTAATACAATAATACTAATACAAATAATTTTTAAAAAACGTAAACCATTTTTTATTTTATTTTAAAGAGATTTATATTAAGTTAAATGCATTTAAAAAATTGTAAACAGTTTTTTTATTTAATTAGCTCATTTTCTGTTAAGTGAACTACTTATTTGGTGAAAAATATCATCTTATTGATATAAAACTCCCTAAAATAAATTCAATAAAAAAAGCTTTTCTTTTTCACTTTGAAATAATCATTTATTGCTTCAGCACTACAGATTTTTTAAATTGACCTGAAAAGGCCCCTAAGTGGACTTCACGTCCACTCGATCCTCATTCAGTGTCGGAAAACTACTTTTAAGTCCATACACATAAATAGTCATGCAAAAAAGCCAACAGCAAACACATCAACAAAAATAGGAAAAATCTAAAAAAAATAAATAAAGGAAGCATCCAGTTTGCACACAAATTGTTTTAAACAACCGAAACGCATTGAAGTGTAAGTACGTCAATATTCATACTTTTCATATGCACAGTTAAGCAAGCGAAAAACTACCCTTAGTCTGAGACAAAGAGATCCAAAGTTGCTTTATCGAATTTCTGCTTTGGGTTTTATTAATTAAAGTTAATTCACTGGAAACGATTGAAAACAATTTGCCTAATTGATGAAAAAATGCAAGGTTATATTGGCTATCAGGAAAATCGAAATTGAATGCTTGATTTTGTTTAGTTGGCATGAAGTTTATGTTGAACATACAAGTACTCACAACTTGTAATACATTTAATTATTATTTTTCCGGTCAAATATTTGTATTGCCTTTAGCCAACTGACAGTCACGAATTGCACTTAGGCTACAGCTCAGACACACCTAAAAACTAAAGTCAAACGCCAAAAGCGAAACTCACTTGCTTTTCCCATTTCGTTTCACATTTCCTCTGGCGGAAGGAAAATCGAAAATCGTACAGTTGCCGATTTCCAAGACAAAACAAATAGCAAACGAAGCGTGTTGAGCGAAAATTCCTTGCGTTCTCCAAGGGGGAAAAGCGAAAGAAATCAATAAATTTCAAAGGAAATAATTAAGCAAGTAATTGACTTGGATTTCTTTTAGGAATTCCTCCATAAATCTCCTCCAGCTAAGCTAGCTCAGAGCGTATGGAGCCTGAAATACGAGGGAAGGGAGGCAGCCTCCTTGTTAGTTATATGGTGTTTGTGCGAGCAGGCCAAAAGGATTTCCAGATTAAGCATGTGGGGAAGTGGTACACACAGTTTCAAAAATGTAAGATACTTTTATGAATGGGAAATACAAAAAAAGTTATATCAAATTACATTTATCATTAATTTTTAGTTTTATTAATAGGTGAATCACAGAGTTTATTGATTAACTCTGTAAATAAATTTAAATAAATAATAAAAACTTTTTATTTCTGTTATTATTTCTTTAAAAGTTTATAAAAGAGCAATATAAAGATATAAAACTTTCTAACATCTCAACTATTTTCAAAAAGTTTGTAAAGTTAATATATGAAATGGGACTTTTTTCCCAAATTTTATTCGATAACTTAGAAGAACTTGTACTTATGAACCGTTGTGTAATTATCTGTAAGTTCGTCCGTATGTAACCAGCTGCAATTGCATCTTGGGTGGGCGGCGGAAATGGGGATGGCAGCATCTATTTTACAGTTTCAACACGCCTGGAATGCGCCACACTTACACTTGCCACTAGCTGCTGGCGTTCCTTGCCGGAGTATGTGTGCGAGTTCTGGGATACGGGATATGGGATATATATGGGCGGGAACCCGGGATATAAATAGACAGAATAAGACCCAACGCCTCCGATGCCAAAGACGTCGCCCGAAATTAAAGCCAAAGGCATTTCGGCAAATATGTTTGTTTGGTCAAAGCCGAAAGCCATGGAATATTTGCACACTTTCGCCAGTGTGTGGGTGAGTGTGCCAGTTCCTGACAAGTGTTGATTGTTCGGTCAGAAAGAATTTATCCGTTGCCGTCACAGAAATAGCTTGACTTTCGTTGAGTATGCTTTAATTGCCACAATTAGGTCAAATAAAACCTTTACCCCTTAAAAATTGTCAAAATATATTTAATGAACCAAGGATTTTCAACCAATACCCGAATATTACAGAAATTATTAATTTTCCCAGTTCACAGTCAAACCAGAACCAATAAAGTCAACTGATGTTGCGGCTTTTGTTTGAGTTTGTGCTTCACGTGCCGCCGCGGTCAAGTGCAGCACAAATATTTGGAGACTCACAAAGGGTTTTGAAAGTGCCTTTGAAACGTGGCTATATCGTTTGTATTTTTATGTTTTTTTAAATTTTCGGTAATGGCACTTCTAAGTTATTAAAAGCAATATAACTATAGCACTTTTAATTGGGCTCATATATTCCCTCGGGGGAACCCGCATGAATCTCGAACAGCCAGATTCCATTCCCCATATCTTGTCTTCTCTGTCAAATTGTAATTTATACTGGAACACAGAGGCTACGAACATCGCCGGCTGGAGCTTAACTTTTACAGTATATCAATAAATTACATTATCCTTAATTTCCCGCGTTTTTCCGGTCAACACAGCACCAGCGACAGCGACGACATTTAACCCGCCCGCAGCTCACTGGTCATCGGGCTCCTGCTGAGTCAGCACAGCGAAACCACCTCGGAGTGGGAGGACCGAAACTCCGTGGCGGAGCAGAAGTGCCTTTAAGGGAAAGTGATAAAAATTAAGGGAAATAAGTTTCATTTTAAAGACATTCTGAAAACTCAATAGCCAAAGGACGAGAAAAATAACTACTGCATTTTGTGCTGAAGAATTCGCGTTTGAAGGTGGGTTACATCTATCTATAAAGAAATATTTTATATGAAGCTGTTTTTTTTTAAATGTAAAAATATGCAAAATATGGTGGAAAATAAAATGAAATTTTCTTATTAAAAGGGCTTTGTATTTTCTCTTTGTTCTAAAGAATTCGCGGTAACTGTGGGTTACTTAGAACCATGTTTTGTAATAATGTTCAATGACTTCTGACTAAATTGAAGAGAAAATCAGTTAGCTGTTCTAACCTGTAAACTGCATAGTTGCAGGCCATGAGCAGGAACGTTCACAGTTATGTGAATTGTTGGTTATCAGTTTACAGCAAACCCACCAGTATGCCAATTCTCCCTCGACCAATTCGCGATTGTCGGCTATTGAATGAATTTTGGGTCGCTGCTCGATTACTTAGCACATAATTTCATTGAGTTGTCTGCGAACACGGAATCGTGTGCATAAGTCCATTCAATTGAATCGGGGATTTAGTATGAATACAGTGGGCTGAGTTGAGTGGGTGGTGTGGGTGTGGGTGTGGGTGTAAGCGACGGCTGACTACCGAACCTTAATTAAGCGACGATGTACTGCGTTTATCTGATGTTGTGGCGTCCGCTCACTCAGTGGGCGCTTATTGAATATTTGACCAATTGGAGTCTCGAACGCTATAGTTACACCACCTTCAATAAAGGCTGATTTCGGGCTAATGAGTTTATGTTTGCCAACTTGCATTTACGGCACGGCCCCTCCAATTTGACTCAAAACGTAAGCTTATTGAAAATGTGACTGAAGACTGGTAGCTAAGACACCTTTGAACGAGGTAAGAAAACCATAAATATTGCAGCTCATATATAGCATTTAGCATCAATAAAATAGTCGACTTTGGGAAAAGTTTAAGGAGTTCAACTTTTATTTTAAAATGAATATTCAAATATTTCTCAGTTGTCTAGTTTTTCAGATATCCTTAAGAACATTATATTTTCCATACTGCTTGTATTGTATTGTATTTATTGGCACGCCCATCCGATTATTATTTTTCCTTTCAGCCGTTTATTAAAAGGCTCGTCACGCAAAAATGATATTAATGCCAAGGCCTTTTCAAATTATTTCTATAAATAACCGACTATTGAAAATAAATATTCTAAATATATAAAAATTATCAATATAGCACGTGTTTTTATTACATTTTAGTAATTTAAGTTTATTTATTTTAAATACCTCTTTTCTAAACCCCTATCTAAATGATTACAGTTTTGTTGGATATTTTCTCAGGCGCACCATGCAGTGAAGTAATATTTCTTTTATTAAATCTTCTTGCTGCCCGGAAAACAGACAAAGGCCTGATTGTGTCCTTTGTCCTTGTGAATTTGACTTTTTTATTTTAATGCCGACAACGAAATCAAAATCAACTTGTTATCGATGTCTGCCATTGTGACATATTTTTCGTTAAGGGGTGGGCTCGATGGAGCATTGTTTGGGGTATTTCGAGCTTTGTTGTTCGGTACATTTCTTCTGCTCATGCTGCCGTTGTCATTCGTCAACGTTTCGCGTGGTTGACTTTTCGGGTTAAATTAATTAAGCGTGTGCGTTTTTATTGTTGATTGAATACCCCGACATGGGCGTGGCCCTCCGACCCGCCCCCTTGGCAATAACCTGTTTGTATTTGTAGCAACAGGATGTATTGACTTCTTGGCTAAGTTTGTTTTTGGGTTTGGGAAAACAATTGTGTAGTACTCAATCGACTTTAGCTTACTTAAATACAAATAAAAACATAAGAAAAAATCTTCAAATTATTTAATATAAATAAATAAAGGCTTACTATTTATTTAGGGTGCGATGTTGGCTCAAATTTAACAAAAACCCAAGCAAGAATCGTAATCAAATAAAACTAGGTTTACAGCCAAAAAGGGCAAATGCAATATATAACCACACCGAACTGAAAATTGGGAAATTAAAACCACCGCATCGCAGAAAGGCAGAAAGGGCAGCCCGAACTGCGTTGGCGTTTGTTTTTTCGGTACCGGAATTTTTTGACTGCAGCAGAAGTTTGGCATAAAATTTACTAATTTTATAATGTGGCAGGCAGACATTTATTTCGACGCTAATTACAAACATTTAAACTTTTAATTAGTTTTCAAACAAGCAGCGCAAAAATGCAAAGCGAACGCAGCGAAGGCATGGCTAAAGAAAATTCCCCATCAGAAAAGCGGAAAGGCGATATGATACATACATATATGCAAGCGAACTTCTGCAGATCTCTGAACTTATTATTGTTGTTTCTGATTGGGGAATGTTTCTGGGGGGAGGGTATGCAAATGCCAATGTATTTCTATGGCAAATGGAGAGCCAGTTCACTGCTCATTTATAGTAGCAAAGAGCAAAACAAACAAATAAAAGGGAAGATAATGGAAATAAAAATAAGCATGAAAATACCATAAACAAATCCCAGCTCTGATTGCCACTCAAACTAAAATGTAAATTGGCTACAAGTAAATGGCCATAAGCAGATACCAAAAAAGCTGAAGAGATTCCGGGCGAATGGTGTAATGAAATATAGAGGGGGAGTAACAAAAAGAAATAAGTTGGGAATTTTTTAACCGTCAAAAGTCACATAAACTGGTTCCCCAATTCGCCGCAGGCTCAGCTCCCCTATTTTCGACTGCCCATCAAACTAATTGAACTCGCAAATAAATGGGGATGACAAATAAGTTTTCAAAATAAAGTGCTTCTTCTAGAAAACTATTAGAAAAGAGGATGGAATTTTTCTCTACTAAATAACTTAGTTTATTTAACAAACAAAAATAGTTATACCTACAAAAATCCATTAAATATTTCATTAAATTCCCTTAATTCCCTACCAATTTCCAATTAAATATCCGATCAAATCATTACATATGCCAGCCAATTACACGAATAAATTCAAGTCAGCCTGCGCAAAATCTCAATTGGAATGGCTATGAATATTTAATGGGGGATATATTTGGTGGCACCACCTGACCGCAGATTCCCTGGGCCACAAGTCATAAAAGTATTAATGCCGTTTTAAGTACTTCCGCTACGAAAACTAAACACACACACCACACACACAGAATGTAGGCATACCTACATATGCATATGGATGTGAACAACTAAGCGAGATAGCGAAAAATGCAAAGCGCACTAATTCTAACTGCAGCATAAATTAAAGCTCTCATGAATAATAATTCAAGGCAGTCGGGCAAGGGAAATAACCTACAGCAACAACAACAACAACAAAAACAAGCAGCCGGAGCAGCAACAAAAACAACTGGAAAAGCAGGAAAAGCAGACAGACGCACAGTATCAAAAGAGCCACTTGAGTAAATGCGTTTGTCGTGTGTTCTCGAATTAATATTTCGCCACCAAAACTCATAAATTCGCCTGGGAATGCATAGCATAAATTATGATCCAAAATGAGTGGACCAAATATTTAATTATTATTTAGATAAAAATGATTTATTTGGAAATATGAATGCTAATGGCTAATTCTTTGTAATTAAGTGATTTATTGAACCAAAAAACTTACCATTAAATTTACAAAAATTAACTAATTCATTTACCTCCTTAAATGTTTGTTAAACCAAGCTATTTCATGTTTAATATTCTTTTATTGGGGGTTTCAGAATTTGCTGTTGCATACTTTTTGAATACCACATTTCCTTTCACTTTTTACCCGAAATACTAATTTATTTATTAAAATAAATAATACATAATATTCTAGATTATCTTTCCACCCAAAGTAAGCCCTTATTTCGATGCATATTTGAGTTTGATATGCAATTTCCATTTTGTAGCTGACAGCGATTTTCCAGGAACATTGCTCACTTTTGTGTCTCTGCTTGTGTCGCAAAAAGCCAACAAAATTTTATAGCTGTTGTCATTATTTCATGTGCAGTGCCACATAGTCACGCCCCCGTCCTGACCTCCCTCGGAAAACCCAGACCAAGCAGCCACCCACCTACACACGTTGATCATACGCAGTGTTGTGCTTACAAATTTCAAATGCATGGCACTTTGGTTCAGAGACAGCTCCCTCAGACGGCAAGTGGAAAAACATTAACAACACCAACAAGGACAATTTTTCGTGTCTGCCGCTATTGTTGTTGGTGTTTTACTGTTGCTGCTGCTGCTGGCTGCTGTTGGTTTTTCTATGCGATTTTCATTTTCTTATTTATTTATATGTTTTTACGCTGGCTAAACTATGAGTACAAGTGCACACACTTGTCTGGCACCGAAAACGGGGTGCCATCCGGGCACTTTGAGTGGGTTGAGGTCGGATTGGGCTTAACGCTCCGCTTGCAATGGCCTGAAGGCAAGTGGTAACCCCCCAGTAACCCGGAGTCTCCTCCAGTTTCCTCTAGCCCCACCCTAGACTCTCTCCGATTGTCTGTGCATTAATTTAAATGCAGTGTTTGGCTAGCCAATTTAATGGCAAGTCATTAGTTCTTGTCGGCAGCCAGTTGGGCCCTGGATAAAAAGTTTAAAAAAACAGAGAGATTTTATTTTTTGAGATGAGCTTTGTTTAAGAAGCCCCATGGAGCGAATTACTTAAAGAGTTACCGAACAGTTTAACTTGTAATACTTACTACAAATATATACGAAATTTTATAATTAATATTTATTTATTTTTTAAGAAACTTTACAAAAAGAATGACACGATTTATTGGAATATGAAAATATTTAAAATGGTTACAGATTTAATTTCACAATTTTGATTTACATTCTTTAGTTGTAATTATAAATATTTGGTTAATTATTATTTCAAGCCAATATTTCCATATTTTATAGTTACCTGCGACTCAAAAACTACGGTTACGGTGAGTAAATTATTTTAAATTACATTTAAGTTCTTCTCTTTTGTTCAAAAAGTTTTAACTTGTTACCTTAAATCGGCCAGGATCTGAGCTCATCCAACTGACATGAAGACTTTTCTCCTTCTTCGCCTCTGGCTCAGCCGTAAAGTTAATCATACGCCGCTTAAAATTACAAATCACCGCCATCAGCGGGACACCAAGGACATTGCTATTTGCGATGCTGGCCCGGCTGCAGGGATAATAACAGACAACCTGCTGCACAAGATTGAATTCTCCCTTCTGCCCGTCGTAAGGGCTCTTAACTGTGACCATTTAAGGGTAATTATTGCAACACTGTGGCACATTTTAAGTGCCCTCCTCGCGGCGAAACTTTTCATTCGACTCCGGTCCAGTTTGATGGTCAACACCTGGCCAACGGCCAATTGGATGGACGGCCAACAGCGGGCAGCAGGCCCACCTGGGCCGGCATAAATTTCCGGCTCAGCATTTTACTTAATCCCGTCTATTTTGCGAAAGGATTATCAAGGCAACTTTTTAATTCGCCGCCCAAGTAGCCGGGCAACATCGGGGCGCCATCAGTCGTGATGTCAGCAGTTTTGTGCGGTGGCCTATTAATGGGTCTTCTACTTTACTCGCGAATCCCCCGACCCCCCTCTTTCAACTTATCACGGTTTTCAGGTGGCATCGCCAAGGCTCCGTTTAATGTCCATTGAGGGCCCATTTGATGCTTGGCCAACTGAGCGTGCTCGGGAACTTGCCAACTTTGCCACCCGGCGAGGAGATAATAATTTGAAATGATGGATTAAAGTAGCCGTTAAATTGAAGGAGGTAAGCTAAACAGAAGGGACTTGGGCGGCCCTTGGCAATTGAAAAGTGTGAATAAGGAGCGAAATATGCTTGTCAAATTTTGAAATGAATTTTTGGGAATTAAAGTGGTTGTCTAGAAAATATACAAGCCAGTAATTAAATTATAAAAATCCTATATTTATTTATTTTTTTATTATCATTTAGTTGCTACATTTTCCCAAGAAATAACATAAATAGTTCAACAATTTATCCAGAGCATGCCAAGCGAAAAAATAAAGGAATATCAAGTATTTACACACATACTCCGCATTGCAATTGACTTCAGCCCGAATTCCTTTTGGTATGCACAGCATTATTCAAAATGATGGACTTAAGTAGCCGTTAAATTGAAGTGGGTAAGAGAAAATAGCAGAGCCGAAAAAGGGGGAAAGATAAATGTTTGCTTATGCCGGAGCGTGTGTTTGTGTGGCTTAAGTTTAATACGCCATTCAATCAATTTCTGCACCGCAACCCCAAGCCAGTTTTACCCCGTCGATCCTGTCGCTCTCTCTGCCAATATTGTCGTTTTGCGTTTGCGGGTGAGGAGAGAAACGAGCGCGTCATTATCCTTTGTCCTGCCGGCCAGGACTCCTCATTCTCGCACTTTTCTTGAAATCCGCATCCTGGCCAGCAACTCCTCTTTTTAAGTCTTTTGTCTGGGCATTTATTTATTTATTTATTTGTTGTCATGCTTGTTTATTGTTTCGCCTTTGATTGGCTTCGGCTTTGCTCTCCACTGGCTTTCTTGACCCATCCTCCTTTCCCGAGGATATATTATATGCATACGCTTTAACAAGACGAAATTTATTAGCTTGGATACCAAAATGAGTGGTACCGAGAGATAAGTACAGAGTCGTTTCGGTACAGACTGTATGTGCTGTCAAAACAAAAGCAAAAAGGGCAAATTAAGGCAAATAATAAGAGATAATGCTCAGTGATTCCTGTCCGTGCTTCTGAATATTCTCAAATTATTGAAGAAACAATTTCCAGTTAACTGTAATACCTCCTTATGTGAAGACTGCTTTATTGGGCTTTTCTCCGAAATGTTTCCCCTACTGCCAGGGCTTCCGATTATTGACTTTCTTAGATTTATGCCCTTATGCTCAGATGATTGTTTATTGTTATCCCATTCAAACCCTTAAAAAGCTGACAAAGGACTATCAAACCATCCCCAAAAAGGCGAATACAAAAAATGATAATCAAGTAATAAATTTAAATTTAAGCATATAAATTCTTTTTCGAGAATACTTTTACTTTTGGTAATTATTTGTGGATTTCGCAGACGGCACGAAATGCTTTTGAATGCGAAACAAATATGCATTTATTTCCGGAAATCACATATTTCCGGTGAGCTCTTGGCCGTTCGACGTGCTATTAATGAGCAGCACAATTAAATTTCACTCTCAAAATTACTCGAGAGGATGAACAATAATTCGGAATATCTAAAAAGTAGACTAGCGGTTGCTCTTCAAGTTTTGTTTAAGTATTAAAAAATATCAGTTGAGTTTTCCAAATAAATTGTGTGTTTTTTTTTCATTGTCACTCATTGGGTAGATTTATTTTATACTCTACCGAAACCCATCAGATTATCGCCTCAAACTTCGGCTGGCTCTCGCATACCCATCATTCCCTATATATTAAATGGAATTTATGCAAATTTCGGATTGTGCCTACGTGAGCGGATGTGTATGTGTGTGTGTGTGCTGCCCTGTTGTCCTTTATTTTCCCATGGCATAATATAAAACATCCTGTTGTTGCCTCTCACATGCCTATTGTCATAAATAACCCGTCCTGAAGGTATGTTTATGTTTGCGTTTGTCAGTGTGTTTTGAGCCCGTCTGAGTGGGTTTTGTACATTTTTGTGACTGGCTTAAATTTGTTGCGTTATTTGCGTCATTTCCGAAGCAAATCAAAAAAGGGGAAAATACGAAGGGCAGACAATGTGTGGAAAAAAAATAAAAATAATAACAATGGGCGGTAGAAAGGAGAGACTATCCGTGGGCGTGCTGTGTGTAAAGTGTGTGCTTAATCAGCCAATCAATTTCATATACATATTTTAACACTTGAATGCGCTGGCAAAGAATAAAATTCCAATGCCGCTTGAGCAGAGCCCACGGGGCACAACAAAATGCCTACCGAAACATTCCGCAAAACACAATACGCATTGAGCTCACAATGCGAAATAGTTGGGCATTATTTGTTTATTGGGCAGGGTACTCGAATGAATATTTTACGCTTTAATTTTTAATTATACGCAAATAACCTTTAATATAGAAATAAATACGAATGATTAATTCGCAGACTATGGTGGCCCAAACAATTTCGATTGAAGAATAATGGGAACGGGAATTCTTCAGATCATTACCTAAAATTATAAAATATTTCAGTAATTACAAATTATTACCTTTTTATATAAATGCTAGTGGTAATTCCAAGGCAAAATACTTTTCAAACGCGAATTCTTCAGATAAATATCCGAAAAGATATTTAAATATTTCGATTAGACGGTTATGTGTGAGTTATACCCATAGGGTGGTAATAAATACAAGGAAAACTACTTCTTAATGCTGTTAAATGTTCCTTGCCATCATCATGTCAGTTAAGTGATTTCAGTTTAACAAATTTCCCAGTGTTTCGCTGCAAGCTAATACACCTCCATAGATATTGGCTTCTGCACATGTGAGGACTAAAAAAGTCATGCCCCATAAAGTCTGCTTGCTTAGTGGCGCTTCAGAAGGACCCTGTGGGAACTGCTAAAGTGCAGCCACTTAGTAGGGCTCCATAGTTGCAGCTGGCATCGCCTAAAACATCGAACGTTAACGTATTTATGGCTGCACTCAGCTTGACAGCCGCCAAACTGCATTGGCATACTAAATGTGGGTGGCGATGGCAGTTTAAGGGACGTCTTAAATTTCCATCGCCACATCCAGCCATTTGGGGCAATTATAAATACCGTTTCCTGACTTTGCAGCCCAACAAGGCGAAAAATACATTTGTATTCAATGTTTTTCCATTCGCTTCCCATTTTATTCTTATTTTTATTTCACAATTTTCGTAACATTTCCGCCTTTTTGCATTCAATTTAATTTAACATAAACATTTATATGCTTATATTATTATCCAACGCACACGCAGGCAGCGCAGCTGCTGTTGTGCACTATGCAGAAGGGTTTCATGCTTCAAGTGAGCATACGTAGCGTATACGTAATGTGCAATTTTGTAACGGACTGAAGGGGTTAATGCAGTTAAGGGGGGCTGCGTGGGTTGGGGGTGGTTCAACCCCTTTCGGGTTTATGAGGGGAAAAGTATTCACTATAAATTTTGTGTGCGCACCACTCGCAACAACAACAATTGGCGAACGAGGACGGGAACAACTGCAACAACAACTTAAA
Source organism: Drosophila pseudotakahashii (assembly GCA_035046095.1). Taxonomy (NCBI): domain Eukaryota; kingdom Metazoa; phylum Arthropoda; class Insecta; order Diptera; family Drosophilidae; genus Drosophila; species Drosophila pseudotakahashii. The sequence goes on from JAWNOE010000198.1 coordinate 2,303,437, forward strand.
TCTTAAGTAGCTCAACTTGTTTATTTATCGAAGCAGAAGTTAATGCGGGGGTGGTGTGTTGTACGTTGGTCGGTTGGTTGGATGGCTGGATGGAAAAATGCAGCAATGAGTCAACTTATTGTTGCTGTCGTCCCAACATTATTTACAGCTGTAATTGCAGCTGCAATTCGTAGGCAGGTAATGGTGGCTTACAAAATTTAATGGGAGCTTTTGCTTAAAGAGCAAAAAATACTATTTAAAGCCAAGAAAAAATGATATGGCTAGGGAATGCACTATAGACTGAATACATTATCCAAAAAACTCAAAATAAACAGACACAAGCTGCGTAGGAAACTTTATCAAAACAAATTATGAGCGCCCGACATATATAAAAAGAATGCGATAGCACATTCCAGATAGATACAGGCTGATATAGATACAGGCGACATGATGTGGCCGACCCATAATAACCCCCTGGGAACAAAAGGATGGGGCAGGCAGGACGAAGTGGAGTTGCAGCAGCAGAAGCAGTGCTTTTAATTTTCCAAACACGTGCGAGCGGCGTAAACAACAAAACAAGTCCGACATATCAGAGGACAAATAAGCTGAATTTGTTTTGACATCCCTCCTCCACTTCTCTTTTTTTTGTGGTCTATATTATGCCCAGTGCTTTCCAGCAACAACAGTTTTCTCTTTAGTTAAAGCACTCGCTATATAAGAAAAGATTTTTAAATATTTCAAAAATAGAGGACTTTGTTTAGGGGATGTTTTTTATTTGGAATACCAATATTCTCCACCTATTTCCGTCTGCATGCTTATTTTTTAAGTTTAGGCACGCATCACTTTAATGCGATTATTAGGGGAGCTTCACTGACGTTTTTCCGTTTTGCGTGCTATGAATGTTCTCAACCGATAGACTCCATATTGCAGGGAGGACAGGCCAACCAATACCAAACTTAGCACTGACACAGCGATTACTACCATCTTTGGTTTTGTAAAGTCCAGAAAAGTATATATATAGGAATTTCCATTTCTAAAAAAATAAAATTAATATTAAAATTAAATAATATATAAATTCATACAAGTTACGTCCACCCAGTTTATAAAATATAAGGGCAAACAATCCATATGAATAGCCGAATGCCAGTGGATAGACAAAGTGCAGAAGACGGGCTGGTTGCGCGACTATAAAATGATCGATGGTGAAGAAAATCGGCGGCAGTAGATGTACCCAAATGTTAAAGAAATCCGAAATTCGAATCGGATTAGTTAGAACCCGATCTTCGGGATATATGGCTGTCCAGTAAGTAAGGGCGATTATAAATTCTACTGTTAAAGTAATCCAATAGCAGGCCCAATAGGTCTTAATCACGCATCTTGGAGGAACTGAGTATTGAAGATAATATTGAATTAAAGTAAAAAAGTATTTATGTTAAAATATTACAAGGCTTTACCCCATATTTCCCGTTTGCAGTGATAGACAGTCACAAGTATGGCGCCTGTGATACTTGTAATGCCGCACATAATAAATCCCCAGTTGGTCAGGAAGATAAAACAATTTCCTTGACGGTAGTACTTAATTAAATAGCTGACCACGCCCACACCGAAGAAGCCGCCCAATACCCAACGATAGGCCAAGAAAAGAGAAGATTTTGGTTTTGATTGCCACTGAAAATTAAATTTTAGTCAAATATTTTGGTTGAAAGGCGAAATAAACCAACTTGGGAACGTAGGAAATCTAAAGGGTACGGATGACCCAGCCCGAATCTACGGATTCTGAATTCTTCCCTCAAACTTAAGGGTTCCTGAAGCTGACCAGTAGATTTTGGTTCTGGTTCGCTTCCGGCAAGCAAACGAAACATTTATACAAATAATTTGTTTATCATCTGGAAATCAACAGAGAAATGACGTTAAGTTCAAGGCCTGCACTCGCTCTGGGTTTCCGGTGGCAATTAACCCGTGGCGTATTCCCCTGGACTTCTTATCTCGCCGAGCACGCGGCTTGGCCTGCATAATTAACAGATATATCCGATTCAGTTGGGGACGCCGGTGCGTGCGCTTCGGTTTGGGTTCCTCTGGTGAGGGGAATCCCCCCTCCACTCTCGTTTCACGCAAATTACGACATGTGGCTGACATCATTTTCCTTCCTCAGCCATTCAAAGATTACGGCGGGTGAGAACAGAGGAAAGCCGGCTAAAGGAGGGACGGGGACAGGATGTCGTTTTGAGCCCAGCAGACACTTTTAATTGAGAGACACTTGGCTGAGCTGTAGCGTGCAATTAAAATGCCATTACATGTGAAAATAAAGCAGCAGGCTGCACAGTGGGGTGGGATAGCTCGAAAGTGTATTTGAATTATTTTGATTTAAAATAAAGAAATATATTTTTTATTTATTAAGTGTTTAGACATTATTAACAAAGCTCATATATGACTTAAAAATAACTAAAATAAATTAAGTGAGTGCATATTTAATATTTTTTTATATTTTAAAACATTTTTTATTTTACAAAAAATTTTAATCAAAAATGTTGTATTTATTAGTTATTTATTTTCTTATTTTGCTAATAGAAATATAATTTATTTTCTTTTTAAATATATATATTTAAACCACAGTGCCGCTTTGCATAGTAAATTCCGAGGCAAGGATTTTGATATTCCTTCCAGCTTTTGGCGGTGTTGTGGACCCCTGGGTGCTTTTCTTCCGTGTGGGGAAAAGTGTGTGTTTGTCTGGGAGTCTAAGTAGTTGACACCCCTGGGGGTTTTCTTGGGGAGAAATGCCTTTTCCGTCTTCCAGACTCTTTTCTCTATTTTGCCGTCGAACCAGTATTTGCATATCTTGAACAAATCACATCAAGAGAATCATATAAACTCGTATATATTGGAATAGACATACAGATACCGCCCTTGTCCACCTTGCGGCCATTTAATATGTAAATTCTGTTTGCCACATTCACTCGGTTGAATTGGCCAGAAAATTCGCATTCAGCTCGTCAATTTTTCTGTTGTGGCTTTATTTTCCTAGTCTTCTTTTTTCCAATTGATTACCTGATTTCCACATCAATCAAGAAAGATATTTCATGATGTGCGGACAGGAAATTGATTTGAAAGGACTGCAATGCACAATGGATTTTTGATCAAAGACAAGGTGTAATTCGGCAATTATTGTGAAAACTATTTAGATCCTTGAACTTTTAAAAATCTTAATGAAATCTTATATAACTTTAATATTTTTTCGTTTTATTATTTTACATTTTAAATAATAAAAATGAAGAACACCTTAAATAGACTATAAACGAGTGAAATGCAATAAAATCACGTTTGTTTTAAATAACCGGACCTAAGTACAGTGAGTTATTTACTATTGCTGTCGACACGGTGAGCTTTTGGTTGCAAAAAGTGTATAGATTTTGATCGGGGGAAGTGAGGGCTCAATTGAGCTTGAGTACATGAGCCCGGGGGGGAAATTAAATTTCCAAACGGCAAACGGCCCATTGGCGTGTGTCCTACTTTTCCCTCGCCCAAGGAAGCCAACTCTTTGGCAGTTTGCCATCGAGTTGCGCTTTAAAAGTGCGTGATAGCAGGGTGGTTCGGGGCAGCAGGGTGTCTGGTGTCAAGGGTTAAGTGTTTTAAAGTGAGCCCGCCATTCAGGCCATTTCTATGTTATCGCAATTTACCAACCACTCCAGCCACGCCCCCCAGGCGGCGATACCTCACGTGTCATTATCTTAATTTAAGGCAGTCCTTGCCCCGACTTCCCTTTCACTTGCCTCCCAGTTGATAGAGCTTCTTTCAGCTCCCATATCTCCTACTTGAATACACAATTATGTGGGGAACGGAGGAGGTTCGCATGTGGGGTGGCTTAAAATTAAATTTCTCATGCTTAGAGACCCCGAGCTGCAAGACCTGTGCCGTTGCTCATTACTATATAGTCACGTTTGGCAGGGAAGGGAAGGCAGATGAATATACGGACACGGTCTGTTACGCTCGTTACTGCGCGGCTATATCACGACTTGAGATTCGTCGAGAGCCCTCCCAGTTCTAGAGCATCACTCAAGCTGGGTAAACTAACTATGTGATAAAGAGCACAAAAGCCGGAGGGGTGCGAAAAAATCCTCAGAGAGAAATGAACTTGCAAAAAGGTAACTCACTGCGATCTAACAAAGAAAGCGACAAGTGTAGATTCTTTATCAGTTTACTTGTAATGCTTAGAAACTTTTTAAGAAAAACCAAGCCTCTAAAAAATATATTAATAATACGAAATAGTAAACAATTTTATTTCAAAGTGTAGATTATTTATAAAAATAAATCAAAAATATTTAAAAATTCCTAAAAGGGTATTACAAATATTTTTAAAACGGTTAGATATACAATTATATTTAAGCTAAAAGTATATTTAAAGGGTATCTTCCACTTCCTTATGCCTAAAGTCAGGAAGTTTTTTGCTTTGTTTTCATGTTATTAGACTCTTGGGAATTCCACATGCAATTTGCAATCTTTCCTTCTTGCCACCACAGTTTGTATATATTTAGTGTGTAAATCAAATGAGCACATAAGCGCATTTATATACACTTGGCAGGGTATTTGTATGGATGAGTTGTTTTTGTGTGGGTGGCATAATGAGGACGGTGGTCGATGCTTATATTTCTGCTCCATAAGATAATATCAGCATGTTATTGCATTTGAATTTAAAATGTTGTGCATTTTGCAGGAGAAATCAACAAAGTGTCACAACTTGTGTGTCACGTTCATGTTAACCCAAATACGAAGCTGTATAAATATAAGCAATGCCCACAAAAAACATAATATAATTTTGTATTGATTGGCCGCTTTTTATATAACAACTGTTTTTTTATTTATAAACTTTAATTGTTTTATTATTTTAAAGTGACGTGTTATTTTGTTTTTTTTTTACCTTAACCTATTCCTCAAATGATAAAAAGTTCCAGTTATATTGCAGCAATAAATCCATCTAAAATTTAAAAAAATGTATATAACTTTTTCACTATTAATAAAATTTTCACGAGTAAATTGAACTCCATTCACACTTAAATAATGTTAAAAACATTAAACCTATAATTTTCCCGACACAAAGAACTTGTTGATTTTCGAAGAAATTCATTTAAAAGCTCCGCAATTTAATTATTACCCAAGAAAGCGTAAACACAACACGCCAACGTGGCAATGCTCTTTTCTGGCCCTCTGCGGAAATCAATGCATGCCCAAATGCATCTGAATTCGAATCCGAATCTGAATGCATATTGAAAATGTGCATAAATGAAGGGGGGTCGGTCGCTTGGTGGGTGGTGACAATGCCGTCTGCTCGGTATTTATGCAACTCGCACACCCACAATCAATTATGCAATATGAAAAGCCAAGGCTTGTCCGAGGAAAACGAAAAATCGAAAAGCATTTGCGGCAATTTCTCAATTCGAAGTGAAGGCAGCTGGCAGGCAGGAAGGGGGGTTGCTGTTACCCCAGAGGCGTCGAAAGAGAGGGAAGGGGGGGTTCGAAGGGATTGGGCTGTGCGGAGGGGACAGACGGACCCCCGGGCTACGTGGACGTCTGCATTGCGCCATGCAAACTCGAGCTGCGGCAGCAACAACTCATTTTTCCCCATTTTGTATTATTGACAAAGGGGGGGACCGACTGTCGACGGCCGATTTTCATTGAATATTTTTCGGCCAGAACGTGTGGGCCTTTTCGGAGAGCCAGTCAGAGTCATGGCTCCCAGACTGCGTCGGGAAAGCGGGAAAACTCCCTGCCAAAGGCTAGCAAACAGTTTGCATCACTACTACTACTACTGCCAACCAAACCTACCCAGCAACCAACAAGGCTCGAGACTCTAGACTCCCCTACTCGACATTCTGCTGACCTCAATATTTGTTCAACTTTTCAGCAACAATTTTGTTATGCGATTTTCGGCCCTCTCCCCACTTTCCCACTCACTCTTTCTGCTGCTGTCATAAATGCCTGCAGTTTTGGCAGCTTGTGCAGTGAAAGTGATTTTGCGATGGGTTCAGTTGGTTTATTGCTTTGATTTGCTGTTGCTAAACTTCGGTGGCTCTGATTACGATGGCTGGAGGGATGGGGGTGTGCGGCTTTTGGCCAGCAATCAGTGCCGGCAAATCAAATTTCATGCCTCAAACAACAATCCACTGACTGAGCTGGGGGAAGAAATTAAAGAAAGGGCTTGCACATACATATCTCTCGGGGGGCCGTAACTCACCCACATTCGGGCCAAAAGGCGGCAGGCCAGGAGCGCCTGGCAAACGGGGCCCAAACCCAGGATCGTGAGGAGGCGCAGGCTGGGGGCGTGGCTGTGGGCCAGAACCAGCTGACAAATGGCCGAGGAGAAGCAGACGAACATCACGAAGTTGGACACCAGGACCAAAGTGCTAATGAAGGCCAACTTGCAGCGCTGCAAGTGGAAATCGAAGCAAGTTCGAGACTCGACAACGGGCACAAAGACACAAAGAGTAATCACTTCTTACGGGCACCAGGAGGGCCAAATTAAATGGCAACAGCAGGGCCAAATGATGCCTGAACAGGACCTCAAAGAACTGCCAGCTGGATGACCGCAGGACCTCGTGCCAACTCTGATGGGATCCCAAGGCGACGCTTTCTTCAAACACCAGCGGAACGTAGTAGAAGGTGTTCACCGGTCCATCCAAGTTAATGGTATCTGTGAGAGGGAAATTTAAGTTACAAAAGCAGAGATAAGGATTAAAAACCGGACCTTGAGCCAGGTGCTTGAACATATTGATCACATAGTACAGCAGAAAGTTGTGCAGGATGAGCAGCAGGGCGTCTTTTTTCAGGGGATGAATGGATCTCTATTTATAGGTATTATAAAGATTAATTTCAAAATATTTTGCACATTAAAAAACTTACAAAAATGAGAAAAATCTGATACAGGAATATAATGCAGGTCACAATAAGCTCATGCACATCGGCCATCCTAAGTAACTTTCCTGGAAAATGTAAAAATTTTAAATAGAATTTCCGAAACGAAATTTCCTATTGATAGACAATTAAATCGTTGATTTCTAGGTGCTCATACAATTAAACAACAAAATATAAAATTAGAAATATAAATAAATACCTTAAATCAATATGATGGCCCGAAGTCAAAGGTAAATTACACTATTACTGCTTGAATGAATAGTTTCCCTTTTATTTACCGAATCTCCGGCAATGTCATTCATCAAGATGCAACAACAGTTTCACCAAAGGGTCACCTCAATTATTATGCTTATGATTAAGAGTATCCGGCCGCAGGTATTCTCAGGTTCAAACTCATTGTCTAATGGCCTACAATTACCAATTAACAGATTATGGCATTGACCAAAGTGCTTCGGATGGAGATGAAGCTTTGGCAATCGTCGAGTCGAGAGGCAAAACAAAATAATTTAATTTAAATTTCCAGCATGTGCAAATAATGTAAAACATTTCGGCACACTATAAGTGCTGCCTGCAAATTGACTGTCAGTCAGGCAAAGCGGCCACAAACATCAGAGAAACGGCAACAACTTTTCGAGCAGCAACAGCAAAAGCAGCAATAAGAGTTGCGAAAACAACGACCGCACAATGGCAACTGCAGGGAATACTCGCATATTATGCAAACAATAAACATTGTTAATTAATTTACTTCAACTCGAACGGCAACTGCACTTTGGCTTTGGATGACTTTAAGCTTCCCCGAATGCACGCTGAGTTGCATAAGGAGCTATTCTGGATTCTCTGCCTTAAAAAAAATATTTAAAATAAATGCCATAAATTTAAGAGCCTTAAAAAAAGCCTGGAAAATAAATCCATCATAAATATTTCGAGAAAAGTTACAAAACTCCGTGGCAATGCCAACGAAATTAATTTGCAGAACAACTTTTTAAGGCCTATATGATATGGCGCTTACTTCGGGCCTCTGATAACTTGTGGCATATTTCAGGAGCAGTGACTATAATAATGCCGCGTGCAAGCGGTATCATTATAAATAATGACTCTGATTAAATATGATGTAATCCTTTGCCGGGATCCGGCGATTCTGGAATTTTTTTTTAAATGCTGCAAACTTAATTAAACATTAATCATAGGCGGCGGCAGGGAGAAGAGGGGTTGAGATAAGGCGATTGGAGGATGGAACAGACAAGTGCATTAATTAACGGTCCGCTGTCCCTGGTAACTGACCATAAAGGATTTGCGTTATTAATTGAACGCTTTTCGGATCAATATCCTACAATGCGCACTTTCATTTCGCTCCCTTCACACACTTTTGGGAGACTACGTACCTTACTTTATTTTTAGTAATTTGCTCGATTCGGGCCATTTAAGAATAACTGTCACGTACGTTCGACTGGCCTGGCCCGAACACATGCCCACACTTACCATTTCTTCAAAGGAAATCGAGCTTGAATTGATTTCGCACACATAAGCCATAAGACTCGGCCTCCTCCCTTCGAAAAAAAAAACACACCTTAACTTGGCCCTAATGTGTGTCATTTGGCCGGCAGTTATCTTAGGGCCAAATGCACAAAGGGGCGGTAATTTTCCGAACATTTTCATCTGGCCCAAAAAAGAAACAAAAGGCCCAGGCTTTTTTTCTGGATTTTCCTTTCTTGTTAGCTAAGTGAATTTTTATTTGCCATAGCTTTTAGTAAATGTCCATTAAATTTATTCGATTGGCAGTCTTAATTTAATTGATTTTGATACTTCGTTTATATAATTTATATAATAAATTGTAAATAATATTTCCAAAAAATCCCTACAATGAAACTTAACTTTAAATAGACTGAAAACTAAAAAATAAAATTCCAAAAAAAATAGTATAGTAGAAAATACAATTTCCTCTTAAGCCCCATGACAAAATTCAGATATCAAGCCCATCTTCAATCAGCGAGAGCAACAAGTTACAGGCGAAAACCAACCCAAGGACTCACAACTCGATCCGTGCATTCATTTCAATTTCATCCGCAGCAAAACTGAAAAAACAGCGAAAACTGAGACTCATTTACACATTTATGTGGGAAAACGTCAACTCCTGAGTAATTTATGCACACAACGGAATTTAAATGCCTTTTATTTCCCTTTTTTTGTCCGCAGAAACAAGGCCGCTTCAGTTCGTCACTGTTTCGGGTTCACTTTCATTTTTCACAGCGCAATGTCCCTCTGAGTAAGAGAAATGAGCTGTAATGGGTGCCAAAAGCCAACCGACGGGGAAAAAGGAGGGGAGATAGCAGACAGGAGGCCACATCAGACAATTTATGCGAGCTTGGGGAATTGTTTCGAAAATTGACAAATTATGGTCGTAAGTGCTGCGATTAGTCCGTCCTCCTGTTATTTTCGCCAACTGTCCCAAGGTTGTCTCCTCGAAAACCACAATGTGCACTGTATATGTATTTGGAGAAAAGGAATCGGGGCCATAGCATCCTGCGTGTTATTAATAATTCAATTTAGCCGTCTCACAGCAGGCGCCGCAGGTCAGGGAACTCCGGAAAAGCTTCGAGCACGCAACTGCGATTCCTTCGACTCCAATCTTCCGGCGCCGAAACCCAAACCCCCATTACCATTTAGCAGTTACCCGTTCCATTTACATTTCCACTTCCATTTCCACGGCGGATAGCTCATTATCTATTCATGCAAGTTAAGTGCGAAAGCTCATATAGTGGAATAATAAATGGAATTTTGTCCACGAGCCGGTACAATTGCATAAGCAGCAACACGTGCTATGCCAACCGATCTATGGAAATACTAACGCGGTTTACTTGAGAGTTATGCTTTTATACAGGACTTTTCTAATCTGAACTTTAAACTCCGACCTTTAAAAGAAACAAACAAGGAGTTCTATAAATTCAAAGATAATTTTTATCATCGTAGAAAAGAAATATATATTTTTTTTCTAAAAACAAGAAATTTTTTTTTCATTTATCAGGCCAGATTTCTAAATTTTGAAAAAAAAGAGTTCGTAATAACATTTAATTATTAGCATTTTTTTGTAAAAAAAATTAAAAATTACTGTACAGAAAATGTAGTTTTAAAAATTTAAACTCAGCCGTTTTTTTTTTTTGGGGTTTGGGGTTTGAGAACGAGAAATATTTTCAAAAATTGCTGCCAAACAAGTACTAAGCTGTTTCGGTTTTTTTTTTGGGGTTAACCCTCAACAGCCTGGTTGTGTACGATGTCCACTATTAATTGCGATAAAATTAGTTTGCACTGGATGGAAGGACACTGATGCACTGAGTGCCTGAGAGCAGAAGCCGCAGAGTTGTGTCCTGTCGAAAAGTCACTTAATCAGCGAGGAACCAGAAGTGCAGCCCCATGCCCCATCTCCACCTAGAGGTCCGTAGAACCAGGCCAGAACCAGGAGCAGGACCAGATAGACCTGAACTGCAGGCGACAGGCGGTTGCAAGTGCAACAAAGCCCATAATTAATATCACTTTACAGTTGCAAACTGGCGCACGACAGCCGACAGTTTAGTCACCATATGTGTGGGGGCGACTGGAAGTGTCGGTTGTGGCCCAAGACCAAGACCAAAACCAAGGGGTATTAAGAACTGTTTATTTAATTGTCGGGCAAATTTCCATGTCTCTTAGGGGTTTCGTAGTGCCAATTAGTCACCGCCAGCAATTGGTCAAGGGTATATAATTAATCTAGGGATAGTTAGAAGTGGTGGCATTTTTCTCAAGGTGAACCAAGGTTATATTTATGTACATTCTACTTAGGTATACCACTTTCTAAGAGAGTTCCTTAAACCATCGATTTAAATAATCACAGTCTATATTTCACTTATTAATTAATCGACTTTAAGGCCGAGCAGACGATTAGCCATTCCCAAAGATAACTCACTATTATCTCCCAATGCCATATTAATTGCCGCCTGAATCACTTTCCAGTCGACTCCCAGCTGAAATTCTGTATTTTGTGATCCAAATCCAAAAATATTAATGTGAAATATTAATTTGAATCGTAATGGCTATGCATAAATTCTAATTTATAACCAGCTGTGCTATCGGACTGCCGAGGTCCCTCCATCCTCAATCCCCATGAAACATCCAGCTGGGTGGCTCTATGTTTGGTATATGCCTCATTATGCTGCTGCTGCCTTTGCATGCCAGCTTCAAATTCATCTTGTGGATAAATATGAGAGGACAGGCCTGGATTAGGTGGAATATTAAATGGCATTATTTCCCGGCTGCCTAAGAGAGAGAGCTAATCTTTAAATTGGAAACTCTTTTCCACCTTCTCGAGCTCTTTATATTGATTAAGTGCTAAAAGGGCCATAAAAGCCGAGGGGGATGCAGGTGAAACTAAGCAAGAATCGAGTGATTATCATTAGCCGGCAGAGTAGTTGCCATTTAGCACGCACAACGAGATGCACGACAGCAACATCAGCAGCAGCAACAGCAACAGCAGCAGCAGCAGTTGCACTTGCAACAATGTTTGAGTAATTGTTTGCCCCGTTGCAGCAGCAGCAGCAGCAGCATCATCAGCAGCAACTGCAGATGCAACAAAATTTGCATGCAAACAGAACCCCTAACCCCCTCGAACCCCCCTCCACTCTGCCCCATTTGGCTGCACACGTAACTGAACGGTGGCAACAACTGCAGCAGTAATTGCAACAAACAATTAGCGTCACTTGGATTTATGTTTACGAGCGGCTGCCTCGACATTTTCGGCCACAATGACAGTGGCGTTGTGCCCCCCTTTCACCCCCTTGCCCCCTTGTCATCCACTGCCCCTTTATGGTTGTCATCGGGCAAAAAGTTGATCAATCAGGACGTGTAATTTATTTACGATTTCGTTCGGGCAAACGAAAGAAAGAATCTCTAGATTAACTCTGCTTCTTGTTCTTGCTCTATGATTTATGCAATTGCCCCTCGGGGGAGGCAGCATGTAAATGACGTCATTACAAGGCGTGGGGGCGTGGCTAGGTAGTCGCCTGTCGACGGGGCTGCCCTCGGCATTAGTTTAGAGCCAGATAGGGAAGGGCCTTGCCACAGCCATCCGACATCTAGACAAACACGCGGGCCGGTGAAAGAGGCGTGGTCGGCGAGTTTCCGCTTCGACTTGCAACACTTTTGTGCAACACGCCCCACACAACCTCGCAGTCGACATTGACTTGCGGCGCACCGAGTGGATTTTCCTAGACCCAAAATGGTTTGCTTTAATTTAAATTTATTGCAGTGCTAAAGGTCAGTTTTCTTTAATTTTTGTGCAATAAAATCTTTTTGGCTGAATATTTTAATCTAAAAGGTTCAACTGAAAATAAAGCATGTACTCCTTACTCAAATAAATAAATATGCAGGTTTTTTTTAATTTTTATTAGGCCTAAAACAGATTTTTATTTCGAAATCGACGACGCTCTTAATTAGGAATACGAAAACCACAATTTACAGACCAAATGTGACGACGGAAATGGAAACGGAAACGGCTACCTGGACTCGGGACATTATGTTCACCCACCAACACCCCTTGCAGTCGCGGGACTTCAGATGTTAAAGCTTAGTACCGCCATTTTGAGATTTTAACATCGGTTGCAGACGCGACGGCGCTTGTGGCGTTCGTTGTGGGTGACCTTGCAGGCCTGTGGGAGAAGTAGGGATATAAAATCCTATTAAATAATTGCAATCACCTAATCACCATGCGACGGTAGCGATCCTTCTTCTCCTCCGAGAGCTTCGACCAGGCCTTGGCTGCCTCGATGATCAGTTCCTGCGGCTTCAAGCCGCAGTGCTTCTTGCGGAATGAACGCACAAAGTTCAGGTAGCCATTATTGGTCACAGGACCTGGCTTGCTGCACTTTGGCTTGGCACACGGCGATCGTCTGGGCTTCGAGCAGGCCGCCTTCCTCTGTCGCGCGGCACAGGACTTCCTTGGCTTGGCGCAGGTCTTCCTGGGCTTGGCGCAGGACTTCCTCGGAGCGGCACAGGCCTTCCTCGGAGCGGCGCAGGACTTCTTCATTGGGGCACAGGACTTTTCCTTGGGCGCACTTCGCTGCTTGCGCATGGGATGATTGCACATTTCACTCAGTCTCTTGGTCTGCTCATCGTCCATGCACATGGCATTCATCCTGATGCGGTCAACATCCGCGTGGCGATAGCAATCCTTCTCCTCCTGGCTCAGTCTCTTCCAGCACCTGGCACTCTCCTCGGCGAAATGCATCCAACCCATGTCGCTTCGTGGACGAAAGGCGCGCATGAAGTTCAGGAAGCCATTGGTTTTCCACGATCCCATACTCATGCTCTTGCTTTCTTTCACTTGGTCCGTCATTATATGTATATATTTTCTTTCAATATTCTTCGGAGTATCAAAGATGGATTCGTATAAAGGACTATTAAATTATAGAAATTCTCACGAAACCTGAAAGGGTAACAAAAGATTGTGAAAATTGAAAATATAATTCAACGAAATATTTACGACAAATTTTGGTATATAATAGCTTGGAGCCAGTTGTCAAAAATAAATAAAAATTCCACAAATAATTTAAATGCTTCTCCTTAAAAAAAAATTGTTTTAATTTGTTTATACATATGCGATATTACAGAAATTCTTTTGCGCGGAAAACAATTTTGTTTTCTTCTAATGAAGTTATGTACACTAGGAGGTTTCTGTTTCACTTACCTCTTGTCGACGATTTGGTATAAAAATCTTACTTCTTTTCAACAAAAAATTTTAAATAAAAACTAAAATTACTATAACCAATTTTACTGGGAAGTTTTGGAAGTGAACTGTTCGTGTGGGACTCCAAGTTACAACTGAAGCTCTAACGAGCTGGCTGCCAGGTCGAGATATTATTACAAAAGCCAGGCCAACTAGATGGAATAAAGTTGGATTTGATCGCAAAAGGCGCCGGCGGATACAACGCATCCTGGGAAACATCCTTCTGTTCCCGGGGTGTCCGCCCCCGTGTTTCCTCTCCTCGCGTTAAGTTTTCCTCCAAGGCGGCATAAATTATGTGAAACAATTTTTATTCCCACTACCGACTATGCGGCTTATTAAAATTTCTAGCCGCCGGGCTAAGACATTTTTCGGGGTCCAAACGGCTTGGGGATTCCGATTGTTTGGACATGTGTGAGGTTTTCTATTATCTGTAAAATGTTATGATTTATTATGTGCGGGTTCAAGTTGATGGTGTGGCCATAAATTGCGACCCTTTTGCAGACTTTGCCTTTTGCCGTTGGCATTTCCTTTTGCCGCTGAAGTTGGCTCATCTCTGGTCTCTCTGCCTTTGCCAGCAGCAGTTAAGTCAATTAATTGGCCTTAGATTTATTAGTTTTTACCCCCCTCGCGCCTTTGGCATATATGTAGGTGCCGTGATTTATTGTTCGAGGAATGCGAAAACAACAAAGGAAAATTTCTCGACTTTGACTTTGGCACGCACGCAGGATGAGTAGTGCGAGTATCCAGGTGACAGAGGGGCCACCACTGGAATTCCGAAAATCCGGGAGGAGTGGCATTTGCATATAAATAGATATGTCAGCTAAAATATGAACCACATGAGCCGGGTCCCATAGATTTTGTTCCTGTTTTGGCTCGCGGCGAAAATGCGTCCGTTGCGTGTCGCGATAAACACGAATTTCAAGTTCTCCACTCGGACATTTTCCATTAAATTAGCCTTAGTGTCAAGTTCTGACACCGAAACTGATGGGCCGAGGGGCGTGGGTTCTTACACTCATTGTCGTCTAATGGTGTGGTACTGAATTATTAACTGGGTCACAGCGAGGAAACACATAAAAAGTATCAGGATCCGGATCTTAGGAAATCAACTGTCAAAACTCTGGCATTTGGCTTAAAAGAACATAAGGGAGATTTCGAGTTTTTAAAAAGCGATAAAAAACATTTGTGGTCCCTAGGGCATTTTTAAATTATTTTAAGAAACAAGCAATGTCCACAGTTAACTTGAAAGCAGCGAAACCTTTCAAAAGCAAACATTCTAACAAAATACAATTCGATAAATAAACCAAAAACCAGTATAAATCAAATCCTGTTTATTTCCATATTGTTCTTTGATTTGTATTTATTAAAATAAGAATAAATCTATAAATGTATTTTTAATTTTAAATGGAAAACCCGGAATCAGAATCTGTTTCCATATTTTTCTTTTATCTATTTTTGCTTAGCCGATAGTAAATACCATTTCATAGGTCTGCTTTAAATAAAGAGCACTCCGTAATCCCATCCACATGGCAATGCAAATACTCCCCACTGAAGCCGCAGGAAAAAGGGAGGAAAGGAAGACGAATTGAATTTCTTACAAGTCATGTTGACAAATTCGACTGTAGGCCAAGAGGCATCTCGTCATCACATTGGGCCAAGTCCTGCACTCGAGTGCCAGGAGTCGCATATCGCATATGTGAGTGTTGGCAATGGCACCCCGATTGTCATCGCTGCCAGATCCTGTTTTCCCGCCGCCGAGCCCCACTTTTCCATCATCGGGGGCCTTCGTCGCCGGTGTAATAACTTAAAATCCCATAATAAAGCTACTTACTGCTCACTTCGTCGGTTGGCGATGTCCTCGTTGCTCTAACAATAACTATTTTTCTTTGGATTTGGCTTTGGCCTGGGCTTGGGCTGTGGCTCGAATTGAGTTCCAGAGTTCCAGAGGCTTTCTGCCACCGCAAATGTGCAAGTCAAGTGCATACGTCACTGGTTCCATTCAGCAAAGCCATATACCTAAGGTCTAAGTGCACAGCATCCATTTTGGTTTCATTTTTCCCCCTTTCCTTGCCAGTTGCTCCACTCTTGTTAGTTACTTTTCTGTCTATAAAAAATATCCTGCCAAGCGACCGGATTAAGATTGAATTTTTCTTGGTTTTCGGTTTTTATTTCTATCAGTTTCTTCTGCTCAAGCAGAAATTTTTATCTGGTCCTCGGCAGGTGAAGAGTCGTTTAGATGATATCCCCACACAAAAGGCTGCTAAAAATATTTTCATGTTGAAATAGAAATATTTCTCCATTGAAAACGGAAACGTTTTTGCCATTGTGTTTGCTATGTATGTGAGTTTGTGTATGTATATGCAGCCGGATGTTGTAGTTATTGGAATGTCTCTTCATTTCCACTACCCATTCTCAAGTATCCCTAGAAACGACATCGACAATGGACTATTAGTTGGCATTTTTCTAGTATTTTCGTCCTCCTCCGTCGTCGTCGTCGACAGGAAATGGTAAACTGATTTCTCTTATTAATTTCAGTTGGCAATTTGTGCAGATAAATCAGCGCAGTTGTTAGTGCTACGTTGCTATTTTCCTCCCCCCTCTCTCCATTCCATCAGTGTTTCCTTTGTACTGTAAGCCAATTCAATTCCCCTGAAAAGTAAGCTAAGCAATTGCTCGCATATTTGTTAAGAATAAGCATTCCGGAATTTTTCAAGTAAATTAACCTTTGCCTGGCACTCGTCCAACTGAGGGAGAAATGAATGGGGATTTTCGGGGGGCTGCTAGCAGCAGGGGGTCCCATATTTGTCATGAAGTGCAATTGAAGTTGTAAATGGAGTTTGGTTGTGAGTACATGGTGTTTTGTATGTAAAATGAGTATTAAATCGAAGATATATAATAAATACCTTTACAACTGGATAAATATTCAATAACACCCAATAAGCAGGAGCAATATTATAATCAGAGTTTTTAAGCTTTATAGAGTTGAAATATAATAATGGAATTTTTTATCACGTTTTTTATCACGTGGCCCCCTTTTCAGAGAAGTATGCCGCGTTCTGCCGATTGCAACGATATTTTTAATGGTTTCAATTAAGCTGAATGGTCGATTCGAGGCATTATAACAACATTAACAATAATAACAGCAACGACGTGACTTTTGTGCAAATTGTTAACGTCGGCGGTACTCGCGACATTGTTGTTGCTGCTGCTGCTGCTGCCCCCGATGTTGCGCTAAATATTTTAATTAAAGAAATAATTACATTAAATGCATTTCGTACATAACACGTGGATCGCAATGCTGACAACGCCCACAAGCAGTTGGAATTTTTTTGTTGCTTTTAATTTTTAAAACTTCATTAAGCGAATTTATTGCAAGCAGGCATCGGGCCATTGGACAGTTTTTCCGAACAGAATGCAATTTAAATCCAACGCACACTCCCACAAAAAAGCAAAAAAAAAAGAATATAAAATCGAATAAAAGTGCAACAAATGAATGTGCAAGTGTCACTTTTGGGTCATCAATGAATTGCGCACCTTCGGCGTTTTCCGCGCTTAATTATTTCAATAAAATCAGCATACGAAAATAATCATCAGAGAAACAAGCTTCGAACAAATTATAAGAGGGGACTCGAAATGCGGTTAACACAATTATAATTTCAATTTGCACGCTCGGACACGGCGTTGCATAATCGAGCTGAAGACTAAAGCAATTGGGGATTAACAAGTGCACGTACTTTAATGTACTTGCCCAATTATACGTACAATAAGTTGGATTCTCAACTATATTTATGATCCGATTTTTAAAGGCTTTTATTTAAACTTCTTATCCTGCAAAAAGTAAAGAAATCCCAGACCTTCGCTTTGATTCAACATTGTACCATTTTTCCTATGCTTCCCAACAAGGAAGCTGCTGTTCGTATATTCCGGTTTCCATTTGCCGTGGCATATTTAATAACAGCGCATTAAGATGCGACACATTTGCAGTCAAGTCAACAAATTGCCGCCAGCAATGCCACCACCCAACTCGCTCCACCTCGCAAAACTCGCACCACTCAACCACCGCCCTCATTTTCGCAACACCCATTTGGCTCACACTCTAAAATCTTGACGACGTGCGCGCTTTAATCTTGTTTAAAAATGCGCAGCTGTAACAACAACGACAGCAACGAGAAGTGCGTGCTTGTGTGCTAAGGTGAGTCAAAAACCCCACAGCCCCAGAAAGGAAATACTGCAAAGCCGAAGATTTGAACACTGTTGGAAATGTAAAAGTTAAAATTTTCATTTTTAACATGATTTTTATCTATCAATACGTATTTTTTAAATATTATTTACATTAAGAGAGTCAGGAAAATTAAAATGTATTTGTTATATATACTTGCAAGGACCTAGAAATAAAATTAAATATTTTAATAATCTTTAAATATATTCTAATTATATATTAATTACGACAAATAATATTTTTTTTAGTTAAATTAATAGGTATTTTATAAATATAATTTTTTAAAATGTGTATAATTTCGTATTAAACTTTTTAAAAAGGGTATTTTGAACCAGGGATTGGAGAAGGTGCGGTTTTTGGAAGGCAAAATGCTGGCTGTATTTAGGCGGACGTCTTGTCAAATCTGCGCTGTGAAGCATTCTAATGAGAAGTGCTCTGCTCCAAGTTTTTCTGGCTCGCCTTCTCGTTACAAGGCCCACAAAAAGAAGAAGAAAAAAAGAAGGAAAACAACAAAGCTGGGCTATCACAGCCACATAATCAAAGGGCGTTGGGCATGGCAGCCACTTTGCCTGCCTTTTTATGCTCACCTTGGAATTTCGTGTTTCCTTTTCTTTTTGCGCAGCGCTCTTTTCGCTGTCTTTTTTACGTGCTATATATAATTTCATATTTTTTAAGATAATTACGTCGATAAGTTGGAAAAAGGTAATGCATGCCGGTAAATAAACCAAAATGGGAGGATGTCTGGCCCCAAGGGAGAAAGTAAAATCATAAAGAAAATAGCAGGGGCGTCGGGAAAAGAGAAACACAAAAGAAGAGGAAACCAAATCTTGATTTTCTACAGATGCAGATTTTTACTAAACAATATGAGAAGTATAAAAAAATTGAAATAAGAAATTAAATGTAAAAAATGTAACTGTAACTATCAGATATAACGAATTTCAATTTGACAGACCATGCTTTCAATCTCTTTGCTTCCTATTTTAAAAGCCTGCTATTCAATTGGCCTGCAAAAAGTACAACCGATATGGTAACTAAGGAAACAGCCCTTTCATTTTAACAAAAATGTAAGTCGTCCTTTGAACATAGTTTAAAATGCAGATTTGTTTGTGAGGAAATAAACAAAATTTAGCTGGCACCGCCCTTTATTACTTTGAACAAGAAGTTCGTTCCTATAGGAGATACAAAATTATCTGTATATTTTTCCAGTAAAATCCTGTCATCATCCATCCAACTTAATTAGTCTGCCCCATGTCATTGGTGGCACGCACGCCCTCTGGTCGATTTAATCAATAGCTCCAATTATGCGTGCATCGAATATTGCAATTTAGAATGCGGAATAGTTGCCACTGGTCGCCGGATCAACGGGTAAATTCGGGGAAAACCTCAGCAGCATTTAGCAGCGATGCATAAATCATAGCATACTTAACAGGGCAAACACGCGCGCACACACATCGGTGAACATGGAGGCTGTTTTCAGTGCGTGTATACCGATACCGTATACCATATAGTATGTATCCCATCCGCTGCGAAAAGCATCAAAAATGTCCAGCTGGCCCGCGGTTGTTTTGATTTTGTTTGCAAACTTTAATTAGAAATATTGCCACATACTAAATGAGTCGAAAAGTGCGGCCGCGCAGCTGCAAAAGGGGGTGGATGGGTGGGACAACAAATTAAATATTGAAAAACGGAATAATAATTATGAGGATTGCATTGAGTGCCGGGAGACTGAAGGTGAGTTAATGCCGGCAAATGCAGTTAACCGCACTCGTACATTTATCCATTCATGTATGCGCAAAATTAACTAATTTAAGTGACATGAAACATTTTGGTTATCATTCGGTTTCTCCATTGACGAGCGGGCAACAAAGCTTTATTATCGCATTTGATGATTATGTTGGCAGTGCATTGAATTAGCCGCCAATCGAGTTATAATTGAGTTAGTCGGCAGTTCTAAATGGCGACTGGCAGGAAATTAGACACTCGCTTCGACTGATTAGGCAATACAAACGGTTTGAAAAACACTGGTAAATAAATCCAGCAATAATATTATAATCAGTTGTAAGTTAATTAAATTAGGGAGAATAAATAGTTGGAAACTTTCGTCACCACTTGGCTTATCCGCTGCCTTTACGCAAATTAAGATGGGATTCCTTCATGAACTTCGGCTCTCCCGCCGGGATTCCTCCTAACCGAAACCCAGGATAAATCTCTTGAGTCTGGCAGTAAATCAAATACAAAATACTGGCACGTGCCGAAATGTCTGCGCGATAGCTAGTCACCCAGAGGAGGTGCCCCAATGAACCTGCTGAACCGAGAAAAAGTTGCGAGGGCCAAAGGTTGCAGAACTTATGACAAAGCAGTTCGCAAGTCCAATTGATAAATTTTTAAACTTAAATATTGTGTGGGTCCAGCTTCTTGGCCTAGGTCCCGTCACTCTGACTCTCACTCTCACTCTCACTCTCGCCCACATCCAAATCCACATCGAATATCCTGTGGGTCAGCATCGATTATGGGTACGTGTATTCTAGGCCATAAATCACGGCCAGGACAAGGCCAGGATATCTCGCCTCTGCTGTTGTCTGCCACTCTAATCGCATTAAAACCTAAACGGCAAAATCTTTACTACGTGTTCTTGTTAACTTTTCCTTTGCCATAAGACAACTGCCTCGGACTGAATGGTGGCTCGGTGAATTATCCTCCGGGTGCTGACACTTGGCTGAGCTATAAATACTTGAGAAACCGGTTAGCGCTATTGTTATTTTACCTTGGGGAGAATCATAAAATGGCATAGATACGTTTTAAAATACTTGAAATAAGTTCAGGGCTTCCATACATCTATTATTATAATTAATCTAAGTCAAAACATGTAGGAAAATATGATTTAAAATACCTCATATAAATTCAGATCAATTTATTATAATATTCCGATATATCTCTCTCTTTAATTTATAAAAATAAAGTGCTAAAAAATTAAGGACAAACTAAAAACCAACTGGTGAACCGTATAAAGTTTTTTGGCTGCCGAATAGGGCGCAAATTTAATTTAAATTTGTTTCGTTCTCATCGCATTTGTCACAGTTTTGTCAGACAGTTGATGCGGATGTTGAATGGATTTCTTTTTCATTGCTGGACATTTTTACTTCTTGTTGCTGTTGCCGTTGTTGTTGTTGTTGGCCCGGGTTTTGTTACCAAACTCTCTTTTCATTTTTCCCGTTTTCCGTTCTTTTTTTCCGGGACTGAGCTGGGTGCCTTGTGGGTTAAGAACTTTGAACTTGTGCTGTAACTTTTCCGACGCTGGGGCTGCTGGATGTGACAACATTTGATTGCTCATGAAATCGATCGATTGTGGAAACGTGTTGATTGTATTGTTGTGAGCTCAAACCCAAAGGTCAAAAGTTTTCAATTCTCTCGTAAAAGTTGCTCTGTGTCTCCCTTTTACTGTGGCATATAAAATGAAGTGTCCTCGTTACTGTTTGGCTTTTCGGAGAAAATCATTTAAATACATCTCGGTATCCGCAACGCATTAAAATTGCATACGAAGGTCCCAGAAGTCGAATGGCAATGGGGAAACCCACTTCCATTTGAATAGATATCAGCTTAAAAGTCGGACACTTTATGATTAATATGTCAGTATGGTTGGAGAAACGGAGAGAGTTGACTTTGCAATCCAAGTCATATTGATATTCGTTTTGGCGAGTGATGGATGTAAGTGACCAATCATTTGGCCAGAAATGAGTCCTCATTCCCCTAATTAAACTCGTAGAAGATTGGAGGGATTTTGTCACATTTTCGATGAGACTGATTGATCGCTTGTTGATTGTTTGACCAAAGGATTTTTCATATATGATTTTTCTTCGCTCATTGCTCATTTGTTCCTGAGACAAAATTTGTATTAGAAGATACTTCTGAAATTCCTCAAAAATAAATTTATTTTAATTTATTTTTTCCTTCTGTTCAGATTGTGTCTTTAATATTCTATAGATTAATTTAATCATTTTAATTTAAATCCAACACATCGATGTAAATTTAAAGAGTGGCTATTTTTGTTAAAATGTTCAATGGAAATTTCCGACTTAATGACCAGTAGTGCCATTCTTTCTGCTAATAAACTTTTATTGTAAATTGGCTGCTAAACCATAAATCGTAAATGCGGAAAACAATTTTTGCAACTGTCGTAATATGCAAATAACTCGGTTAACATGTTATTCTATTTGATTGCACATATTTTAATTTGCATAAACATGGATGGGCTGGGGTTCAGGTCCCCATTTCGCTATCTACTTACTGCCTCGCTGCTCCAGTGCACGATGCTGCGTGACACGCAAATCCGACACGTAAAATAATAAGCGGAAATGTTGAAAAATTCAAAGCGCTTCCGCACTTCCGCTTCTCCCTTGGCCCTTCCTAAAAAAATGAGCACAGCACCTGAAGTCTGAGTGCCATTATCGCATTGATGTTCTCCACCGAAAAGTCAAGATTTGTGCGCATTAATGGCAACGATTGAATTTTCAATATCTCAGGCACGTGACTGTCGCGGTCGCATCGATTTCATTGAAACCTGACGTGCTCAACATGTTTAATTGCATCTGGGGAGCGACTGGTTATGGTGATGGGGATGGGGACGGTGATGGGTAAATGGCAAATAGATGGGTTCGAGGATGAAAGCTAATGCCAATATTGAAGCTCCGCAGAGAGCGCGAATTTTCGGGGCGTGAATAGAGGCTGTGTAGACGGCCAATCTGTAGGCCATAAATTCGCACAGCAATAACAGACAAAGCCGGGATACCAGAACGTCCATAAGTGATGAAAGCCGAGTGATGGGTCACAGAAATGTAGCCAATTTCTAAAATACTCTGACTGAAATTTAATTTTCGTTTTTTTGCCTAATATTTGCTGATAAAAAAAGATATTTTTACATACCTACTAATAAATCAAAAAACCTATAATTTTCTTTTAAATACGTACATTTTCCAATAGATTTAGTTTTTTGTTGGTTAATAAATTAATTGGAAATATTTATATTAAAATTTACTAGATTTGTCTTCGAAAGAATAAATAAATAAAATATTTTTAACATTCAATTACTTTTTCTTAGTTAATAGCCAATTAAAGATTAATCTGTTGGCAAAATAAAAAAAAAAGAATAATAATTTGGAAGATTTCTGCGTGTTTTTAAACGTTCAGATCGGAAAATTAAGGGTTTCGCCCATAACAAAATGCTTTTGTACTTTTCCGTATACTTTGTGTAAATATAGAAGACATTTAAGACTTTTTATAGAGAATTAAAAGCACTCGGCTATCTTTTTGGACCCTAACTGCGCCTTGGCACATCGTACGTTAGGCGGAGATTAATAGCCGCACTGAGTGCTTGGCACCTATCAAATTCAATCAGAGGCATTCATCAATTTTCAATTTGGCATTTGCTGGACGGAGGACGTTGAACGGTGGACGGTGAATGGCGGAAGTGAGCCGAGGAAAACTACGGAAACAGAAAGTTGGCTCTGGCGGCTTGGGTTCGATTCCTCTGCTCATGTTTTCCCGGTATCGAGGCCAGACATCAAAGGCAAGCCAGAAGGAGCGCAAAAAAAGTGCTGGAAAATATGAAAAATCGTCGTTGACCGCAGAGCAAACACACACTCAAGCACAGACACACAAACACACACACACACACAGGCAGAGAGATTGGGAAAATTGATTCAATGTCATAAATTAGATTTGAAATACTGAAAAGCTTCGCCGACGCCTCGCACAATTCTCGACTCTAGGGAAAGGGGACCATAAAAATGTGTGCGAAATTCGCTTTTGTCGTTTGACATTTCTGCTCGTTCATTCGCACTGAAAACTCGAGTGGCGGGGGTAAAAACGCAATGAAGCCCCACAAAATAAAGTAAATTATATTTACGTGTATTTTGCATAGCAATTGCGCTGTGATTTTATGTCCCCGGCTGGGTTAGCGGGGCGTATGCGCAATATTTCTGCTTCTGTTTACACGACACTGCCAAAACAGTTCGATGGCTGCGAAAGCGTGCCTAATAAATGATGTACAATCAATTAATTTGCGGCCTGTTTACAAAGCGACTTAGAAACGCTGCATTGAATCGAGGGTGATACATTTTGAGGGGACTCTTTCGGGGGATGGGGGGAAGCAATAACAAACACAAAAGTGGCCTTCAAAAAATTATGCTCAATTTGCCAGCAAATGCTGACGGCAGTTGCTCCCGGCATTTATCACACTTGATAGGCAAAGTGTTTTTGGCTAATGATGCCCTGTCGCCTGTCATTACGGGAAGAGCCATTTATTTCCTTTGCGGATTGGAATCTGGGAATGAATTTTTGTGGCAACAGAGAGTGAATAAATTACTATGCATTTTATAAAATAAAATTAGCAAGGAAATTAAGCTTTTAGACTCCATAATAAATGATATATTTTACTTGCGTATTATTAAAAATCCCATAAAAATAAATAACATATGATTTCTATTGCTTCGACAATGGCAAAGACCAATCCAAATATTTGGCCAGCAAACAAAGCGATGAAGATGTCAAAGTGAAACGAGTTGAAGGATCTGGCAGCCCCGTTCTCCGTCAAAATGTACCTCTTACCCCGAATTCAGCGAGTCCCTCGCATAACCCAACGTTTTTATGACTGCAGTAACTTTGCGCCATAAAATAGGATTTCCTACTGAGCCTATCCACAACTTTTCGCATTAGACTTAAGCGCAAAGCCCGCTGCCAGTTCGCTCCATCTCCCCATCCTCCTTATACATATATCTCCCCTTTCGACCCCCTATATTATTTTTTCTGGTTTGCAAGCGCGAAGCGCTTGCCTTTTGGCCAACACAGCACCCAGGGCAATAAAAAACCTATACACATGTGAAATGTGAAATGCTGGCGGGATTTATGGATGCGACGCCTTTCGCTTGGCTGTTTGTTTTTTGGGTTTTGTTTTTATTCCGCTGTTGCGCTTTTTTCCCCATTTTTAATAACCAGTCAGACAAACCAACAAAGCCAAAAAACCAACACCCAGCTCCCGGCGTTCATCAGCTTTGCGGTTTTTAAAATAATAAAAGAAAACACACATTTAAGAAATAATATTTGAAGTGTGTTCAGAAATAGGTGCACTGGGAAAAAAGGTATGAAAGCAACAAGAAATACAAATATGTTCAAAAAATTACTAAAAGTAATTTAAAAATCAAATTTGTAAGACTTTTTCCCATCCCATCCCTTTACTTTCTATTTTTACTTAAATATTTTTTGGATTAATTATTAATTTAATTCATTTTTCTTACAACTGTTTTACATTATTTATTTTAGTTTAGCAATCGTACTCCTACCGAATTTACTACTGAAATTATAGAGACTTTAATTAATAAGTAAAAACGGATTTTCAAAATGAATGCTCCACTTGTACAACCATTAAAATAAAAAATTTAGGTTTCTGTTAGTGTACCTTTAGGATTACGTCCCCATTCTCACCTTTATGGTCCAAAAACAACGCGGCATTTTAATTAAATAAAATTCGTGCGAAAACAATTTGAAGAAATAAATATTTTATGCTTCGAGGCGAGGAGAATAAAAACTCCAAACAGTTGAAACGTGTTGTGACCAGCAAATTGAGCGAAAGCCCGGTTAGGAAATCAAAGGCTTTGGCCCCAGATATCCTTTCAAACATTACCAGAGGAGATGGGCCAGCAACAACAACAACAAAAAGAAGGGGAAGTGGAAAGGCAGACAGGCAAATAAATCAATTCTGATAATATCGTGCGTGTGGCTTTTACCCGTTTTATAATAAAAATGCTTTATATGTTTTGATGGCAACCCAGGCCGCTTGGCAACTTCCGCATTTCCCCCGCCTCGCTGTGGTGATGGCCTTCAAGAAAATCCCAATAAATTGAAAAACAAAATCATTCAATTCAATGGCAGCAAATCAGGCGAGTGGGCTTGGCATCTGAAAAAAGGGTTTGGTTGGGGAATTGGGCGTGGAGCAAATAAGACATCAGCGTTTTAGGGTTTCTGCTTCAGTACTGCCAAATGAAAAATGCGGAAATATATGCTACGCTTTTTTTTGAGTATTTATAGAGACATTATCAAATAATGGCGTATGTTCTCGGTTGAACGAAATACACTTTATTTACGGAAACCGATTTTTTATAATAATACTTACATCTTCAATGACTTTTCCCTTAAAAAAGAAAAGATTTATATATCAAACTAAAACTTGAAAGCTAATATCAGGAAAATACCTTAAATATACATATATTAAAAAAATATATATAAATTAAATATAAATAAAAAAAAAAGTAAATTGTAAAATATTGTTACTTTATTTACATGTTTTCTTATCTTAACTTAGTTTATAACTGCGACAACCTTTTCGCTTTCTGAATGACAACAATTTGTAAACCCATCATCAAATTACGTTTTTCATTTACGCTTTTAATTTAAAATCCACAACAGGTTGCTGAAAACTTTTCCCCTTTTTTTGGGTGAATTTTATCAGGAAAATACCTTAAATATACATATATTAAAAAAATATATATAAATTAAATATAAATAAAAAAAAAAGTAAATTGTAAAATATTGTTACTTTATTTACATGTTTTCTTATCTTAACTTAGTTTATAACTGCGACAACCTTTTCGCTTTCTGAATGACAACAATTTGTAAACCCATCATCAAATTACGTTTTTCATTTACGCTTTTAATTTAAAATCCACAACAGGTTGCTGAAAACTTTTCCCCTTTTTTTGGGTGAATTTTCCAGCATCGGCCGCTGCGTAATGAGAGGTGAAGTCATAAATTAAAGGCAAGTTCGAGAGGCTGTCACAACTTTGACCTTCGCCGGCTCCCCAGATTTAATTTAGTTTTAAGCCCCCCAAACAGTAGATGCAAAGGTCATTGTTGTTGTCGTCTATATAGTGTTTGTTGTTGGCCTTGTGGAAGTTTTCAACTTTGCCATAAAGTTAAGTGGCGAACATTTTAGGCGCTGTCGAAAACAACAAAGAAACTAATTGACTTGGATTAACGCTTTGTGAGCGAGTGAGTGTGAGAGACTGTTGCTGCCACTTCCTCCATAAATCTTTCAACGGAAACTTTGGACACTATACTTAGACAATTTCGTCTCAAGGTTATCGCGTGGTCGTTGGTCCTGGTAAATGCTCGATTCGTTGGCCTTGGCATGTAGTTTCCAATATTGCGCATACGCCATGTGTGCCCAGATTGTCTATGGCTATGAGCTTTAACTCGCTGCGAAGCCGAAAAATCAATAGGCAAACCAGCACACTGGCCACGCCCCGAAATGGCAACGCCTTCCGGACAGCAGCGTCTTCCGCTGATTCCTGCAAACGTTGGCAAAAATTTATTGTGTGTGAAAATGTGTTGACTTCACTCAAAAGTTGCTAGCCCAATGCCAAGTTGGATTTATGTATACACAACACCCCCTTTTGCCACCTCCCATTTCCCATTGCCATGTGTGTCTGTGTGCTTCGTTTGGTCAACTTATCCTTCGCCTTTTCCCCATCCCCCGATCCGCCCCTACACATGTACATTGCACTCGCAGTTTCCCTGGATTTATTGCCGCCTTTGATGTACTCACTTCCTCGCATGGCTGTCTCCTTTCGCTGACTGGGCAGAGAATTCTACCCGAAATTTTCTTAAAGCCCGTTTCCCATCAAACAAATGATGTAAATGTGAAACTTGAGCTGGGAAAATGTCGCCCGTCGGCTATTAAAAATCACTTTGAGCAGTCGGGCGCAAGGCAACAATTCAGTCATGAAAAAATTATGATAAATTGTAGTTTAATCTGCAGAAAATTATGCAAATGCTAAAACCGAAAAAAAGGCAAAGGGGAGTAGAGGGATACTCGCTGACTCTAACTTAAGGTTATAAATATATGTTTATAATATAACTTAAAAAATGATTAAACACCCTTTTCACAAAGAAGATTTTATTTAATTTACAACAAATATTTCCATTTTATACAAAATATTTTTGTATATTACTTTACTAAATACTTGTATAACATTTTATAACAAAAACTAAATAAAACAAAATAAGCCAATTAAAAATTGTTTTATAAAAATATATACACCATAACTTAAAGAGTATATACTTCACAAAAAATTTTATACGTCCATCCCGGAAAAAAGGAATTTTATAAAATGTCAGCGGTCGGCGAAAAAGGGTTACCCGAAAGAAACCCGGATTTAGTCTCATTATTTGCATTTTTCATTTATCATTCCAGATTGATGTAAATGTAATGAAAATTGGATTATGCCGTAATCATTAGGCCAAAAACTGGTATTTTGGGAACCGAAATTTAGGGTCTCAATTTAAAGATGAAATTTACTTAAAGCGAAGACGACGACATATTACGTACATTTCGTTGATTTATGGGCTGACCACGGGATACCCACAAGGAGTTTTCCTCGCGACTGGCCGGTCTGTCAATAAATCAAGGCCCAAAAACTGCCGACCAACTGTGAGGCGGGGCGAAAATCTAATTGTAAAGTTTTCAAAAGCGGGACAAGAATTAGTAAACTCCAACAGGCCGCGTCGTCATTACAAACGCAGCGGGGGCTCCCGGAAACAAACTCACCCAACAAAACCGACAGACGTCGCCATAACCACAGAAGAACCGCCGCCAGGACCTTCTGCACCCGCTAATCCTCTTCACCACTTCCAAATCCTTGCCCCATGTTGCCCCCTCTTCTGCCTGGCCCACTTTTCCCTAGGCCACCGTTTGGTCTAATTTTAAAGCCATAAATTTGATGGCCTTTTGAGCGTTTAAAGTGTTCTCAGCACTGTCGAATATTTGATATAACAATTATATAAATGCCGCCTGCTTATATGCATCACTGGACAAGCCGAAGTCGAAGGCGAAGTCAAGGCCCAGGAAAAAAGCCGGAGAAGTCAAGGCTCAAGGGGCAGTCTCCTTAGTCGCTGTCTCAAGAAGAGATAATAGCTGCGGGCAAGGAAAAACATGGCCAATTCCTCCAGAAAATTTTTATTATATTCTATAAGTCCATCAATGGGGGCGAGTAAAGAGGAACGCAGTTCAGGGCTGAACAAAAAAAGGCTATTGATTGACGAATAGAATTTAAAATATAAGATAATAATCAAGTAATAATTATGTAAGTATTTTTGTTTTATATGATTAAAAAAATGTATTTCAGTTTAAAATTGAACATTTGATAACATTTTTATCTAGGACTCATAAGGAAATAATGTCAAGTATATTTTATTTAAAAAAAATAAAATAAAAAACATTTGGATAACTAAAACCATAAAACCATTCTTAAATACGTACAAAAATTAAGAAATTTATATTATTAATTAGTTATGATATTTTTACCATGCTATAAGGTTTGTTTCTTTGGTTGCCGCTTTCCTAATCCTAATTAATTATTTCTATATTGTCGATATATTATTAAAATCCTTTATGGGATACCAATACGATTGTGCAGCCCTGCGAATGGGAGCGGGATTGCGTTAGTCGTGTCCTTGGTAGCCGCCTGCTAAAAATGCGCAGCACAACAAATCCCCAAATCCCCGCTAGCAAATTTATTTTAATTCACTTTTGGACGCTGCCTGTCGCTCTGTTTCGCTGCGTATTCCCCTCTGTTTTTTTGGCTCCCTGTTTTCCTATTCTTTTTTTTCGTTTTGGCTTTGGCATTGCCAATTTCCTGAGCCTCCGACTGCCACGGCCCCTTGGTTTTGGTCCGATGTGAATGCTGCCCACATCTTGGCATGACACTGGGCGACATTGAAATGAGCACTTTAGGCAAATAAGCCGGGGGTCACGGGGGAGTTACCATCGAGGATTTTGGGGATTCCGGGGATTGGGGAGTCGAGAGCCCCGCAACTAAACACCAAAAACAGAAGTCGTCACTGTTATCAAATGTATTTTTATGCTCTTTTGATTTTTATGACCACAGCGGAGCAGCAGAAGCTCGAAGCTCTCAGGGCACTTGATAAGTGAGCTGGGGAATTGGGAAACCGAAACGGGGCCCCCAGAACGATGGCGATTACTTTGACCCACTGGGCAGTGGGAATAGTTTTACCCGAGGGCTACTTAAAATTAAACAAATTACTGCCTCTGACGGTATTGTTTATCCAAATGCCTGTCGTCGATTTGTCCCCCGCTTGCCGCCACCTCATCGTCGTCATCGTTGTCAACGTTGTGTTTTTTGGGGGATATTCCACTGCCATTTTCTCTCGTTGGCAGGCGCGTGCTGGAATTAAATGTGCCGTGAAATAAATCCAGCGACGACAAACCCAAAAACGCTGCCAAATGTCCTTCACAGCCACTGAATTTCTCCAACTGTCTGTGAGCCTGTATGTGTGTGTGTGTCATTAATAGAAACAAAAAGTGAATTGAATCCGAAACCAAACAAACCGGCTGTCGTAGAATTGCTAACAAGCCGAAGCTCCCGGGGGGCTGGAAACACACAAAGATGGAAAACAAAAGGAGATGTTCGTACAAGGAGAATAACAATTATTGCTGGCCATTCCCAAAACATAACCGCTCTTTAATGCGGATTAAATCCAAAGAAATTATTCAACAGATGCTCCAGGATGTGCAGAGAACACAAAACATTTTAGTATCAAATAATAATCGTACTATGGTATCATTTCATTATCCCGCGAGGGAAATTGTTTTCGAATTTGAGATTAAATATTTACATCAAGGCAACAAATTCAATTTTCATTTAATCCCAATTATAAAACATTTTCGGGTTTCCAATAGGATGGAGTGCAACTTAGATATGTTTTAAAGTACATTTTCTCATTAAATGAGACAAAAGTACATTAATTGAATGTAGAAAATTCAACGAACGTCAGCGATAAGTTGTCTAGCCAACCGCCAGCCCAAGGATCCACCGAACCCTCTACGCTCAACCATCCCCATACCATCCCATCCACTTAACCCATGAGTCCTGGCCAACCGCATTTGCGAGCAGCTGGAATCCTTGGCAACAAATGCCCAGGAATTCGGGCAGCCACAAGGACAACAACATTTATACGGGGCGCTATAAGTGTGTGTATTTCAATGTGTGTTTCCGTTTCCTGTGGGCTCCCTCTGCCTTATTTATCTCAACACAAAGATGACATTTGTGTTGAAACAGGCAAATTAGTATTTATTGCTTTTTGCTGCTGCTGACATATTATTTTATTTGTTTAATTAATTTACCAAAAAATGACCACAAAGCAAAACCATCATCCTTTGTGTGTGAGAGTGTGTGTGTGTGTGGTGTGTGGGGGGGGGGTCTTCTTCTTCTTCTTCAAGGCTGTTATGTCATATATGGCATATGGAATTCGTAATAAATAAGCAACAGATAACCGAAAAGAACAATTAAAAGAGAGCCAAAAACTTGGGGGCTCGTAAATTCAACTGACGTAGTTTGAGTTGATTTAATGGTTTTTCCTCCCCCTCCCTTTTTTCTCTCACTTCACCACCCTCCACCCAACGCACACTCACACAAACACAGTGTGTCCACATAATTAAATCAACTAAATATTTAAGGGGACATTTGTTTGGCTCCCCTCGTTCATCGTCCTTTAACCATCGACTTGGATTTTTATTACATTCCAGCGACATTAAGTGGGCTTGGGCGGTGGAATTCCTGCAGTTCCCGCCCCCCATAAATTAACCATCGCAGAAACATAATTATATTGAGTAAATCATGTGGAGACAAGGCTCCTTGGGGTTTTCTGTTTTGCTTAAGAATTTGGTTTTGTTTTCGGTTATTCTGTCTGAATCACTCGATAATAATTAAGTGTGGGTGTGGGATAGCAGCGAAAAAGTTCAATAAAATGTTTTGAATAATTATTTACAACTTTAGTGTTAAATAGAAACAATAGTCAAAGTTTTTCTCAAACACTACAAATTGTGAAAGTTTTGAAAAATTGAGCAGAAATAATAATCGTTTTGATTAAATGCCTTTCTACTCCTTAGTTATTTCATAGAATTTTTAAACTGGAATATATCGAAAAATAAAATTTTCTATATTTATTTTACATTATGAAATATATATTAACCTGTGAAAATCCATTAAACCACTTTCAGAAAATGGATCTAAAAAGTTGTATAAATTGTAGCATACTTTTTGGGGATCACAGATAAGTCGACTGAACTCTCTTTCAGAGATTTCCCCCCACCATTACTAATCGCATCTAAGTGAAAACGAGCGTTTTATATAAGGGGGCGTAACTTTTTGCCGGATTTCTGGGCGTGGCATCGCTGTCACTTCTCCGGAGCGGAGCCACTTGCAACTTTGTCACTTTATGGGTCACAACCGTTTGACTGCATTTTCTGGTGGGTTTGACGGCTCTGTATAGCAGTTGGTGGCTTGTTGCCTCCTGTTATTGTTATGGCCAGTGTTGCTTACAGCTTCGCGTTGTCCATAATAAAGCAAACATATGACAAGCAAGCAACGAGGGAATGCTTGGGAAAATCGCCAATGCCAGTGTTTTGCCCGGCAGGCAAAAGCTTGCCCGTCCAAGAGCAGCCAATAAAGTCAAAGGAAGCCGAACAAAGTCATGAAAAATGTTGCTGCCAAAAAAAAAAGAAAAATAAACAACAGTAAGGGAAGGGATCTCTCGGTAGAAATGCCACAACGAGGCGGGAATGTATCTCGGTGTTATTATTATTTTTACTGCAAGGCATTCGCATAAAGGACATAATCATATTTTTCATCAAAGTCAGCAGCAGCGATAAAAACTACAAGCACACACATCTCTGCTCATCCTTTTCCACCCGGAGCATATCTATTCTGCAGTTGCTGTCGACATTTTTCATATCATAAACACTTTTAGTGTTGATATTACCAACAATAACTTTTCCCTCACACACATTCACACACACACGCGAGCTTAGCACCAAGGATATTTGGCATGAGCGACACCACCCGTCGTGTGGCTGTGAAGGTTCATGTTCATCCTTTCCCGGCTTGAATTTGGGTTCTCGTGCCCCCGACGCGACTCTTGGCCCACATATCGCAGCACGAAGTGTTGGCCTTCCAGGGAAGTCAGTTCACGCCTGTGACTGGACAACTCTTTAAGAATACGACGAGGATTTGTAGATGCATCTTGTCTGGTATATTGATGGATTTGCAACTGAAGTATTTCAGATTTGTTTAATTTTTAAAATATTTTTTCCAGTAGAACCAATAATAAATAAATAAATTTAACTATTAAATTAAGCTAAATTTTGCTAAGCCAAATTCAACATATATTTGGAAGTATTCACTTTTTTACTATTTTTATGATATATATTTAATTAAAATTGACAGAAAAATAAACACAATAATAAAACTCAAAATAAAATACAAAGCCAAACTAAAAAAATATTTGAAAGTAATATTCTTCCTAAATAAAAAAAAAATGAAATGAAAAAATGTATGCATATTATTCAGCGAGATATTTAAGTTTTGTGTGTTTATTATTTTGTGCTTATAATTTAAGAGTATGTTGCAAAGTTTCAATTGAAAGGAAAGTATATCAGTAAAGCAACTAAGACATACTTAGAACTTAAACCTAGTAATAATAATTAAGGGATATACCCTTGAAACAAAGACACCGAATTGAGCTTGTAGCTGTTAAATTTCTTTATTTCTGCTCGTGTACCTTTTCTTTTTCTTTTTTCTTATCCTTGGCTTCACGTGCTGTGATGCGGTAATTTTATTTTACCCTTCCCAGCCAAAGTCAAAGTCTGATACTCTTCTGTGGGTTCAGAGAAAATGTTTTATAACTTATTTTTTTCACTTTGTAAAACTTTTGAAAGAACTAATTTAGTTCAAATAAAACATGTTTTTGAGTTTGATATAATTGTCTTATTAATTAATAATTATTCTAAGTTGTAAAAAACAATTTTTTCTGAAAAGTGGGAAAACAAATTAATTTATTTTATCATTAAATAGCAGCAAATGGTTTTTTATAATTTTATTTTATTAATTTCCCATATAGAGTAGAGCATTGAAGTTCGCTCAATGAACTTTTCACCGCCCCGTGCATTCTTTTTTATTTAGTGTTTGTTCGCGTACTTTTCATTGTGCTTTTTTTCTGGTTTTAGAGAGATAATTACGAAAAATGTTTTGCGTGCCGCGTTCATTGCGCGATGGGCCGGGCATAATTATGACTTCTTCTCCGTCGAGAGGGGGTTGGGTTTCCCCGCAGGACTGAAGGGGAGGCAATAAAGGGTTAGTGTGCGGCATACTCCGCTCTTTACAGTTCAACACAATTTTTTTGCCTTTCCTTATTTCGTTTCGTTTCGCCGCTTGCTTTTTATGTGTGGCGCGTGTGTTTTGGGTTGAATTTGTAGCTCCATTTTCGACAAACAGTCCACGTAGATAAGACATTAAAAAGTGGCAGCTACCGCAGAAAAGGAACTTAACAAAAACGGAACAGATAAGTGGGGAGAATGGGAGAGCTCAAGGATAATAATAATGCACAGGGACAATTGTCAACCTTTCGTAAGCCGGTTGTGCGACGGAAATCAAGGTTTATGGAAATTTTCTTTTTCAATTTGCCAAGCAAATAGCAGCCCCGGAATCGATTTGTGCTGAATGGACAAACACATGTTGCTACGGCTCTGCTCCTCCCCTTGCCAACTGCAGTTTCATTCAAAAGTTATCCATCCTGCGAAACTATCCTTTGCAGGTTTTAGTTTCGGACCCCCCTCTCATCCCCTATGCCATCCAATCCCCATCCCCTGCCGATGCGGATCGCCCATACCTTTGATGGCTTGCCAAACAGTTGGAATATGATTTTTGCAATTTTCGCATGAACTCAACCAAAAAATTAAACTTGACTACACTGCACAAATTGTAAAGTTTTTAATACGTTCGGGGGCGCATTTCTCCCCAAACGAGAGGTGGAGGAGGGGAGGAGGCGGGGAGGCAGTTGCTCCTGTCATGGTTGTCAATCTGTGCGCCACTCAATGGAAAGGAAGGAAAAAATTTTGTAGCTCCCACTCCTGGCACTCCGAATCGTTAATATTTGCATCACTCCATCGCTGTGTGTGTGCGCTAAAACTTTTTCAGCTTGCAAAATATTTGAAAATTATTTTAATTAAGGCATTTTAATTAACACATACACGAGCCCACGCACAAGTTGCCCACCCCCTATGTTATTGCGTTGCTATATTTGTTTTCCCTTCACTCCTTTTTTTGTTTTTTTTTTATTTTGCATAAATTGTTAGGGGGAGACGACTTGGCAATATCTCACCATGCCGCATGTTGACACAGAATTTAAATTTATTTTTCTTGTTGCTTGCGTGATTATTTTCACAGCCCATTTAAACAAATTGAGGTATATGCGTTTTCCGAAAGTGTTTGCTTGAGTTATTATGGAAAATTGTTCTATTTAATCTTTTTTGGTAGAGTGGAAGAACTAAAAATATTTTAAAATACATATTTTCTGGAAGTAATTAGCAGAATTAATGTATTTTCATTAAATTTTCGTATTTCCTTTAAAATCGATATTATCGATACGATTTTATGAAATTATCGAAAATATCGATACTGTCAAACATCGAGTTTTTTAAGCTTTAGTAAGAGAAAAATAAAAATACATTTACGAGAGTGTAACAGCAAGTCGTTAATAGTGATTGGATTACTCTCTTGTAAACAAAATAAAAAACTGATGAATACAAAAAATCATGATAGTTGTTATGAAAATAATTAAATGCAAATAAAAGTGTGGCTTGACTAAAAGCTATAGATATTTTTAATAAAATCTATGAAAAAACACCTGGTTCAAGTCAGAGCATTTATTTTCGAAATAATTTTTTTTACGAATTTTCCATTTTTTGCTGTTATATAACAATTTGGCTTGGCTGCCATTAGTTCAACTCGGCTAGGTCGGCGAGACCGAGGCCTCTCGGGGCGACTGTAATTTATCGACGTGTTTCTATGTAACTGGTTTTTCCCTCTATATATGTGTATATACTTTTGGGCCAAACACGAGCGCTTAGCCATAAATTGTTGCGTTGAGCGACGCACGGAAAAGCGAAAAAGAACGGTATAAAAAATAGAAGCAGCCGAAAAACTCAGCTCGAATACAAAAAAGCATATGGAAGGAGGCCGTTGCGCTAAATTTCATTTCATGCAGCGCTGCGTTTCCAACGACATCGAGTCGACTCCGCTTTGGGGTCAAGTTGAAAGTGTAGGCCGAGATTTATGACCCCATGGACGCCGTGGAGGAGGTCCAAGACCACCCACTGCGATTGGGTTGACAAATTTGCAAAATTTGTGCGGTCGGGTCACGGGTTAATTGAGTTCAAATATGCAATTACATATGCATTTGTTTACGGCGATTATTGCGGCCTGTCAGACGGGGCAATAAATCAAATAATAAAACCCTGATGTTTTAATTAAAACAGCCAGCTCACAAAAAACATAAAGTGTCGTACTTTTACGCGCCCTTGCTCATTAATTTAGCTATGGCTTACAAAAAGTGCGGTTGGTTTTTAATTAAAAACCACTAAAAAAGAACCGGGGCATTACAATTCAAATTATAATAAATACCAAATGCTTCAATTATGGATATTTGACCTTCGCCCGGGGGATCGCTGTTCTCGAATAGCGAAATATGTTTCAATCCGCAGCCACCTTTTCCATTTTCCAGGACCAAGCGACGTGCGAAGTCATTTAAATGCTAAAAACAAAAACCAATATTAACTTTAAAACTTCCGTCTCGTTCGCGCTGCTAATTGCGTTGACAATGCCCGGGAACAAAGAGGTCAGAGGGCAAAAAATAAAGAAGGCGTGGCTCGCCTTCTGCTAATGAACATCGATTTGGCCTCAGCTGCTCGGAAAACGAAAAACGCTTTACCCGTAATCGAAATCGGAATTTAAATTGACTCATTAAAACGGAGCAAAAAGCGGGTCGCACGACAATTAAACAAACGCCCCTCGCCGACGAGTCCCGGCAACAATCCGGCAAAAGCCACCCCCACCCCAACCATCCCGTCCAGAACTTCGATTCCGTTCTTAGCCCTCCCCCGACATGGGGTCATTAGTTAATTTGCCAAAGCGGCTTCCCTGTGGTAATACCCTGCCGGTGGCTTTGGCTTTGGCTATGGCCCTGCAAGTGTTATAACGCTATAACGTCGGAAAGTTCGATAATGAACAAAGAAAGCATCCGGCGGGGAGCTTGGGGATTACCAGTACTTCCGCCAGTCAATATGGAATTAATGCCGGTGAATTTACTTCTTCATACTTACTCTGGCATTCAAAACAGATTAGATAACGACCTTATAAACATTATAAAGCTATTATTAAAGGTAGCCCTTATATCATCTGGGAATACAAGCGATTATAACTAGAATATATTGTATAGGGTAGAAAAATCTAAACACACTGTTTTTAAAAACTGTGTAAGGACTAATCGTTTAGTTGCTGAGATAAACAAACTCAAATGGAAATATTTCCATAAGATATTATTTAAATTTTAAAATTACTAAAATAATAAAAGGTTGGGTTCCTTAAAAAATTAACGTAAAAAAAATTTTATTTAATTGGTTTACTTTAGTAAAAACGAAAGTTGATGCATAGTTTAAATATTAAACAATAATTATAATAATTAAGCTCTGATTGTGACGATATTCTGACAGTCCAGATTAATCCATTTACCCCTATTATTTTGCAGCAACCTTGGCAAGTCAATCAGCTAAGAGAATTGTTAACGGGTTCCAGCTTTTCGGATCACTGACGTCAGTCTGTCACTCTTGCCATTTATTATGATGCCTATCAAAATTTAGCCACTGTCAAGGACGAGCTTTGTCCCGTCTGGTAATTTATGTTTACCACCCCCTCCTTTTTGTTGCCTTGGTGCGGTGCGTGCCGAGCCGCAATCTGCCGGGGCTATTAGATTTTATTGAGCCGCTGATTTACACAATGCGCTTCAATTCAATTCTCTGGTCGCCTCTGGTTGCGGGAAAATGAAGCTCTGAAACTCTGGGGCGCGGTGCTAATCGCTAATGGAGGGAAAACTGTAAACGGGAATTTAATTTTCACACATAGTTGGGGGCGGAAAAATCAATAAGTGTGGCTGGTCGAGAACAACAAAAGCATAAATCACGCGCATAATTTTCTTCAAATTTTTTCCTTGCTTTTTTCTATTAAAGGCTTTCGTTCTTTCCTTTCTCTACCACGGGGGGGCAATCCATTTATTTACATTTTCTGACCTCGGGCATGGTTTTTCTTTTCTTGGCTCTATTCCTTCTTTCCCCTGTTATTATTATTGTTGTGTCTGGGTAATTTCTGACACGTGTGAAGAGATATCTATTAGACGGTGACATGAAAGCAAATACCAAAGAAATACTGGGATTGTTTAAAGGGCAGTTGAGTGGAAATTCCAAAGATACTTGGATTACTTACCGGAATAAATAAATTGCTTAATATTGGTATAGAGAATTTCCCTTGATTAATAATAAAGGCTTGAAATAAGTATATTATCTTACCTTTAGTTTCATACCCTATAATTATTCGTTAATTAGCTGTCTACAGCTTAATAATGATACTATTAAATGTGGACTACCAAATAATTAAATGACTAGCTTAATTTCTTTGTCACTGCTCAACTCGTCGATAAAAGTTGAGGAATTCAATATATCCACTTGTTCGGGCTGTGAATTCCACTTGTGTCCAACGTTTCATTCGGTTGACCATTCCAGTTGGAAAGTGGGTGTTTTGAGCCTGATAAAACACCCACGTATAAATTTGATTTACTAATGAGCCAAGGCCAGTGGAGCGGGAAAAACAAGGGAACGAGGGAGACAGCATATGAAATTTTAAGTAGTTTTTTCGCTTGGCACTTGCGGTTTGTCTTGCGGGTGTTGGGAATTGTGGTTGCCATGCGAACCGCAGGAACTGGCTGCACATCCCCGTTTCGGTGTCGATTTAAATTGGCCAAGCGGGGCCAAAAAAAGGATTTCGGACATGTGTCCAAGTGTCTTCCACAAAAAAGGGAAAAGTGAGAATTAAAATGAAAATGAAAACCCACCGAAGTTGGTTTCAACTTCCAAATTAGATGTCGAAACCAAAATAAGTTGGCACCGCAAAAGGTTCTCCCAATAATTAATTAACTCTTTTGGGTTTGGTTTTTTGTAGTTGATCTATATTTACTTTTCGCCCTTTGTTTACATTCCAAATACTCAATTTTGTTTTTGTCACAATATCCTTCCACTTAGCTAAACGTATTTATTGATATTTATGCTTAATTCTGTTAGCCTAGCACAGTTTAAACTCTTTCATTTTCTATCATCTAGTTTAGCTTAGGTCTAACGCTTTCCATTCTAAACATTTAACTTCAGTATTTATTTTAGCTCTAAGCAGGACCATTGGCCGATCAAGACGGCATCTCAAACATAAACTTTGATAAATTTACAATCATCAATTTATTATGTACAACAAAGGGTCTCTTTGGGTCTGATTAGTATTCTCTTTATACAATTTACCTATACTTTATGCCACGAATATATTTTATGTACAAGTACTCCTATGATATTTACCTTTCATTTCTGGAAATATTTTAGCTACAAAATATTTAGCTACTAAATTGTTTGAGTCTTTTTGAAGTTTCCTTAACTTAAAGTGTGTGTGGTTTAACTGTGTTGTAAAGTGTTCTTAAACTATCCATTGTTTTCCCGAAACGAAGAGTTTTTCTTGAAAATATCAATTATAAGTTTCCTAACCTTTTTTTGGTTTTACAATTCTTTAAAAATGCTGGGCATTGAGAAGAGGATTCCTAAAGCCTGTTTCGAATTTAACAATGAATTGAATAGATCTTCCAAAAGTTCTCATGATTATGAATTCTTTCCCACCTTTTTTAGTTGATATAACAAGGGATATGCTATTGAACCAGAAGATATGACGGGTTTTCTTTCAGTTACTGATCGGTTGCCTAATGTTTAGATTATATATGCACAGCACCTTAACGAAAAGAAAACGGAACTGTTTCAGTTTTCATATTCACAGAAATGTGATTTTTAGAATTTACATATGTGTATAATAAATTAACTGATATATTTTAAACGATAAATTTGTCATATACAGAGAGTTAATTATAAAGCAGTTTAAATAGAGTAGTGGCAATAAATCTAACAGTAAATCAGGTTTTTTACGTTGAAATGAATGTGAAAACTGCCACAGTCCCGTCTGACATAGATTTATATTCCTACACAATAAATACATATATCCGCCATATCGAACCCCTAATTTAGACACAGCTCTCGGGCACTCGCTGCGTCATCAGGCAGTCCTTAATCGCATTTATGTTGATGTTGTCGTCCAGATCCTGCGAGGAGTTGCACGACGTGGTGGCCGTCGTGGTGGAACCCACAACGCCCATGACACTGCCGGCACTTCCCATCAGGAGGCTTGAGCCGGAGTGGTGCGGTGGCTGCTGGTGGTGCGTAGGATGATGGTGGAGGTGGTGCTGCTGCTGGTGGTGGTGCCTGTTCAGGGTGGCCGTGTGACCCGTTGAACCACCACCACCACCCGGTGG
Organism: Drosophila pseudotakahashii; assembly: GCA_035046095.1. Lineage (NCBI taxonomy): Eukaryota > Metazoa > Arthropoda > Insecta > Diptera > Drosophilidae > Drosophila > Drosophila pseudotakahashii. Next base: position 2,343,795 of record JAWNOE010000198.1, read on the forward strand.
GTGGTGCAGCCGTCCGCTGGCATAGGCGTTCATGATGTAACCACCGCCGCTTCCCAGTCCCGGCGGCAGAGTGCCCACCCCGCTGCTGTGCACCGGCTGCAGGTGGGCCGCCAACGTGGCCGTCGAGGATAGCGAGGTGGGCGACCCAATGACCGTGCCACCCAGGCCCAGCCCCATGCCCATGACCCCACCCATTCCCATGCCCATGCCAAGCGGCTTGCCCATGCCGCCCAGGATGCTGCTGCTGGGCGAGATTACGGTGCTGCTGCAGCCACCACCCACTGCCGCCACCGCCGCCAAGAGCTGCGCCCGCTGCGCGTTGATCTGATTGTAGGTGACAGTCGCATTCACCGCATCGCCGGACAGCATCGTCGTCGTCACCTGGAAGAAATGGAGACATAGATACACTCAGCAACACAAAATAAATTTTGTTGAATAGGAAAAATTGTATTTATAGTCATTGAATTTTGAAAAATATTTAAAATATTCCAAAGTGAAAATCGATTAAGCCTAAAAATGGTATCGAAAAATTAAAAAAACCCCTATAATAGCCCTCAAATAATAAAATAAAATCAGATTCATAACGAATGATTATGATTATTATTTTACATGTTGTCTGTAGTTTGTAATACTATTATATTGCATTTATTTAAATGATTCAAAATATCTTAAATATCCTTTGCAAACTGAAAAAGGGAAGAGGGGAAATTAAAGAATATACTAAAATACTTCCAATAATTTTTTCGATTTGTAAAACAATTGATAATATTTTGTTTGAGTGCATTTCAATTCTGCAAGGGAAGTCATTCGCCTGAATGCAATTTGAAAAGACCACTCTAGAGTTTTTCACACGAACAAAATCAAATTCTTATGTTGGCAGATTCCTGAAAATTCCTACATTTCTTTAAAGAAATCAGAACTATATTTCTATTTTATTTAATAGTATTAAAATAGTATAAAATTGATAATTTATTTGTTATTTACGTGTCACGTATTATTTATCCTTTCATACTTTTGAAAAATAACAAAAATATTCAATTAAAGTGTTTCGATTGAAATTCCACTCCACCGTTAAAGAACAATTTATTGTGCCGATACTCCTGCGATGTTCGATACAATGATTTTTTGAACTGCCCCGCTCAGTCCACGGCCTCCGCAATCCAATTAGCTCAAATGATTATACCGAAATGCTCGAATTTCGACTAGAACATCTAAAATGCTGCCGACCAATACTTTTGTTATTTGCCCGTTTTTATTTAGCTGGGGCTGGCAAAGCGAAATGGAATTCTAATTGAAATCTCAATGCAATTTCCAGGTGACGTGGGATGGGGAATGGGGAATGGGCTGCTGAATGTTCGGCTGTTATGGCTGGCAATATTTAAAATTATTTAATTAACGAATTGAGTTATGCTGCGATTGCCCACTGGCCGGTATTCGACCATCCACCCATCCAACCGCATTTTAAGCCTGCCTGGAATGGTAATTTAAATGTAATTGAAATCTGCGCAGCAAATCCCATTTACAGAATGAAACAGAACAGAACGGAACAGAGCAGAAATTCCCTTTCAGCCCGACACCGTATCCGATTTGGGTTCGGAATCGGAATCGGATACTTTGTTATCTGGGGGTTTCGAGTGCAGAGCGGGTTGGAAAAAACCGCAGAGTTGGCTGATTTCCCAGCTACTTCTGTTTCGGCCGTTTTTTTCTGCATTGCAAATTGGTTTTGGACACCCGCCCCCCGTGCATTTTTGGGGCCAATGTTTTGGCCAGATTAGTGATATATACACATATATTCGCGGACTGGCAGTCAATTGGTCATGGCCGCTGCATATGGCCGCTTCCCGTTGCTCTAATCTCGTTCGCACAGCTTATGGTAATGGCTTTCGGGGATCTCGACCGTTGTCAGCGCATAAAGAATATATGGAAACATACAGATTTGAATATTCATGTGTGCGGGGGGGCAGGCCATAAATAAATTCTAATTGCGAACTTAATGAAATGAAAACAAATGTGTTTTCGGCCGACACTCTAATCTCGAATGAATGGTCGGCGCAAAAAATCGCATATGCAAAAATGGGGATAAAAAAAATGAAAAATATATATATATATGGAAAGCAATCGACATGTTGGGGATTTAATTTTTGTGGCGAATAATTTACTAAATCTATTTACTGAATTAAATTAACTTTCGCCTTCTCAAATGAAATGCACTTAAATAGATTATTTCTTCGCCTCTGGAGTTGCATTTCTGCACCTCAGCACACCTGTTGCCACTTCAGGAGCCACTCCATCCATCAGTTGGAAAAAAAGGAGCATGGATCCACGGATTTGGCCAAACGGACAGCCAAGTTTCGAGCTCAATACAAATGCAGGGGAAAAATTGATTGATTACGGCCCTCTCAACATGATATATTGTGTTTTAAAAATCTCGCAATTACCTCAGAGCCCAGCAACAGCAGCAGGCTGGCTGGCTGCACGATGAATCCCCCGATTTAGCCAATGGATTTTTATTTATAACCTGAGTGGCAGTGCAAAGAGTGGGAATTTCGAAGGAGCCGTGACAGTTTAAAAGCTTTTTTTAATACACTCGGGGTGTCGGAGGGTTTTGGGTCGGGGCATTTTGCGGGGTACTCTGACTGAGATGGAGGACTGGAGTTCGGTTGCTGGGATGCCAGGGATGCTGCTTAGCAATTTGACAATCTGAGTAGTTGATTGCTTTCAGTGCACCGACGACCAGATTGCCAGAAGACAGAGGACAGAGAGGACAAAGGGACAACGGGACCACGAAGTCTGGGCAATAGTAGCCCAGTTAATACGAACCGCATCTGACAACTGACAGACGTTAAACGCTCCAACTGGGCTTGGCTCGGATTCATGGATTGGACTCATGGACTCATGGACTAACGGGCCGGACTATCCGGCCATCTGGCCATCTACCTTTCTCTACGGACTGTTTGCAACAAACCTTGCCAAATCAAATTGCATTACGGAGAATAAAGCAAAGCACAAACGGCAAACGACTTTGTCTAACTATCATTTGCTATTGCTTATCGCCCGCCCACAAGAATGAATGCCCCAAGGTGACACGTTTTAATTTAATTTAAATATTTTGGGAACTTTCATTCAATAGTTGGTTTCCGAAATATCAGATAACTCGATGGGACAATCGGTACTATTGAAAACTTGGGTAAAAAATATGGTTGAATTTAATGTAAGGCCCTAGCAACGATTTAAGAAATAAGATTTAAAATGGTATTTCTACTCTTGAACTTAAACTTTAATTTTATGAAAAAAATTTTTTTTTTATTTTTAATATTTTTTAGCTAATAAAATCTATTAAAGCTAAATAATTGTTTGTAAATTTTTTTAAAATTATAGAATTTTTTACTAATAGTTTTAATTTTAAATTTAGCTTGTGACGTTGAACCTATAAAAGTTATAATAACTTTTAAAGAAATAATTGTTTACCACTATTTAAAGAAAGATAAAAAAGGCAGTCAGTTTAAGCAAATATATCGATATAAAACATGTAATTTTAAAAAAATTTAAAATGTGTTTAGGTATAGCAAAAGTAGGTGTGTTTCTCCCCAATGAATTTGCATTTAGTTTGTCCCTACAGCATGTAATACCCGCAATCCAGATCGCTTGTTCATTTGAGTACTTACATTGCCATTCGGTGACCACTTGGAAACGCCGCCTCCCGATGTGGCCGATGCTGACGATGCCCCTGCTCCCGATCCTCCTGTTCCTGCTCCCGCTGATGCGGCTGCGGATGCCGTGTTTGTGTTGGCCACCGACACCGAGGACACCACCGCCGTGGAGGTGCTGCTCCCTGTGGCGGTGCCGGCGGTGGTGCTGCCCACATTGGAGGCGTTGCTGCCACTGCTGCCGGCGCTGCTGCCGCCGACTGCTTGATTGAAATTTATTGATGAGCGGAAGAGGAAGCCACGTTGCGGGTCGTGTCCGTGTGTCCGTGAGTTAGAGATTGGCGGGTTGCGTCGTTAAAAATATTTACGATTAAAAGAAAATTGCATTGGTTGATTGGATTGGATTGGTTCAGTTCGGTTTTTGGTTTAACATCGGTTTGGCATCGGTCGTATTGTTGTTGTGTTGATGAGATTGATTACGATTGCGGGTCGGGTCGCCAAAGAACAATGGATGTGGATTCGCAGATAGCGAATTGCGATTGCGGGACACATGGAAGTAAATGTCGGCGAAAGTGGCCATAAAATTTGATTAAAGTTTAATGCTCAAAGTGCACACTATAAAAAAGCAGCTTTATTCTCGGTTACTTCAGCAGGACACTTGACTCGCGGGGTGACATTAAAAAGCGAAACCGAAATTGAGCTATACTGCGCAAGGAGCTCCTGCTTGCCCTACACTGCGAAAAAATAGTGACACCTTTTCGTGCAAAAAAAAAATGTTAAAAAGTTGTTTTATACTGATTCAAAAAATTTAATTTATATTTAAAATATTATTTCTTAAAAAAATACAAATATTACATTTAAAATTTAGACTTATGAGTATGAAACCCTATTTTTTTTTATCTTTTTAAATAAAAAGGTTAAAATATTTTATTTATTCTTTAATCTAAATAATGTATTACATATATAAGCTTAAATATTTTGGTCCTGTATTCTCTAGAACCTTTTCCACACACTCTCCCCAAGTCAAGTGCCCCCAAAGTGTCAGTAACTGTTTATAATCTTACCATATTGCGATGGTATTACGTCCGGATCACGTTCGTCCTCAACCAAATCCTCTGATGATTTCGTTTTTATGTCCGTGTGCTGCCAACGCGGCTTCTCCAAGTTTCCGCCCTGCAAAAGAGGAGAAAGTCCAACGAGGAAATAATACGTACATTAATTGCTCGAAAATCGTTTGGGGAATGTGGGCTACGGTGGGTGGATTGTTGGATTGGTGAAAGTACCTTAAAGACATCGCTGGGCTGGGCCGTAACTCCAGCGGCGGTGGCCTTGCTGCCGTGATGACGATTCCTCCGCAAATTGTGCACAAATGTCACCACGAATATTCGTATCGCGATGGCCACACCAATAATTATGATCGTCAGGACACTTCCGACAATCACCGGCGACAATGTCAGTGTTACATCGTCGTCTGCTTGTTGTTATTCGCGTAATTACAGGTTGACAATCGGCGTTCATAAATCATCATCGGGTTTTAGATAGATTGCCATCAAGCCATCGCCATCGCAGAGCCACCACATATATAAATCCACACACATCAAATTGATTGCCGATGGAAGTGGTAGTTAAGGTTCCAGTGGTGGGCAGAACGTTAAATTTGTCGACATTTGACGGTTTTATTTTTAGCCAAAAGGAAATTCACATGAAAATGGGAAGAGAAGAGCAGGGAGAAGAGGGCATGTATCCCATGAGTTATATGTATGTTATTTGTGCTTTGGTTGTACAAGAAGGGGCGATTTATGATTAATTGGTTGGGAGGACAGTGGGTAAATCCAAACATAAATCAGTGCTTTTATAAGGCTTTCCTCTTCTTTTGTGGAAAAAGAGGTGTTATTTTGGAGTAATGTATGGTACAATTTAGGTATAATAATTTTTCCACTTTAGGATATGATTTTTCGGGTTTCTTTCATTACTAAATTTGGTCTATTTAATGTGGAATAATTTATTTTAGTTCAATTTTTAAAATTTTTTTAAATTTTACTTATCAACATTTTTGGTAACTAAGAAAAAGTTGTAGGAACGACTTTTGTATAAAAATAGTATATTGTAAATATATTTATTATTTATTTATGAAGTGCTAATAAATAATTTAATTATGTTTTGCGTTTGTGTACTTGGTTCTATGTGGAGCAAGCTGCTCCACTGTTCAAAGTCTTGAACGATCCAAGTCAAAAAGTAATTTTACACATATTTTACGTCATCACAGGATGGCAGCAGGCAGCGATGGAATGGGGATGTGGATGAGGACGAGGATGTGCCCTTCAGGCTGGCATGTTGATTGGAGTAAGTACTGCAGATGACTGGCGGAGGAGCCCACCTGTCAAGTGTCACAGGCAATGGGGCTGGAATTGGGATTGGGGGGTTGGAGGCCTATAGCCTGCATGCGATTAATGCAGGCCAGGAAATCACTGGCCGAAGCCCAAGCCCAAGCCGATATAATTCTCCGCATACAGCGGCCATCAGAAGCTCACTGCTCACTTGTCAAAAGCATAAGCCCCAACCACCCACGCACTAGAGGAGCAGAATCTCCAATCCGGGCATCCATCGCATCGCATCATCCATCAATCAAGGCAAATTGTGCTGTTCACTTTTTCGGGGGCGGCCAGCGCCATCTGGCGGCTGGTAGTGCCACTCACCTGTCTTGTAAGCTGTTGAGCCAATTATGAAATCGGGCAGCAGATAAGCGGCACTGCGGCCCTTCTGGTTGTACGAATAGATGCGGAGCCGCAGCGAGTTGTTCTCCTGGACCATCATCGAGGTCAGGGTGTCCAGGTTCTCCAGCGAAAAGAGTGCCTCCTCGGCGTTGCTCAAATTGAATCTGCAAAATGAGAGATGAGTTGAGGGACTTAGTACAAAGGGGCAATGGGTTCGAGATGATTGCGAATTAAATCAAACGAAATGGCCAGGAAATCAACGGCATTAAGCCCTTAATCAAATGTGCGGGGGCAAAAGCAAAAGCCAATGCCGCAAATACTTTTTGGCAGCCCTTTTTCTCTTGGCATTTTTACGGGTTTTTCGCTGGCATGTTTTCCTAACCCCAAGCAGCCCCCTCTCCAAAAAAAAAAGCCCCTCATAAGATATTCGCTCTTTCCAATCATGACCTCAATTTGAATTTGATGCCCTTGCCAACGAATGCGGCTTTGACTTGTCTGCCTCTTGGATTCCCAACAATCCCTTCCTCGCAAACTTCTGAAATATTACGGTTCAATGTCTATATATATTTCTGCCAAACATTTTAACATTGATGACGATGTTTGTTGCGTTCTTTTTTTTGCTTTCCAATGTGGGTTTTGTTTGTTTTGTTTTGATGATGTCTTCGTTTTTAATAACAAAATGTTTATTTGGCTTGGGTTGAACGCAAAAAATACTTGGCATGAATTTATGCGAAAGGAACCCCGATACGAGGACAACCCTCGCATAATGTTATGTGCGCATATGAATTTGATTTCCATTTAAATTTCGCCATTTACCATAAACCATAAACATGGCATACGCATTTAATATCCACTATGAATTCAATGGCTTGTGGACCCATTTAAAGACAAACACACAGTGCCCAAGAGCGAGCTGTTTCACGCCTAATTACACACCTACATGGAGTGCTCTGCACATATCTTATTAGGTGGAGAGCACTTGAAATACATTTACCCGGGATCCCCATCCAAACTACTATGGAATAAAATCATGCTGGTCCATCTGTCTTTGTGGGGGTGTCAGGTCCAGACATCTCCTGCGATTGTGGGGTGCAAAGGTGTTCGGCCAAACATGACCATGCATGCATAATTATTAGCCCCCAAGCATTGCCGGGGACTTAAATCGATTATTGTCGTGAATAAATGGTTGGTCAATCTCTGATTTGAGCAATAAAGAATAGACTATCAGGTGTACTTCTTTATGTAGCCTAGGTACAATCCTAATATATTGCCGCTTTTTTCAGGATAAGAAAAATCTAAGAATCCCAGGCTAAAAGTTTTGTAAGTGAAAATTAGATAAATTAATCATTTAAATTGCTGTATGTTCGATTTTAATTAATACAATTTGTTAAACAATAAAATGAACAAAGTGATAATGAAATGAAAACTAAATAGTTCGAAAACACTTAACGATTTCCGAAGATAAAGCTAAGCAGATTTAAAATTTAAAGAATACCTAAATTATCTTAACTACAAAATTCAAATATTTGTTTTATGTGTTTTGGTTTTAGAAAAATAAATAAAAATATATGTGATTACAAAAAAACTGTTATTAAGAAAATAAAACTGAAAAAATAGAAAACTGTCCATAGAAAAAGTCAAGTAAATTAAAAAGTATTTAAGTGACCTCTTTTAGAAAAATTAAAAAGTAATGCGCTTAGAAATTAGTTTCGAATTCAGCTTCATTTCACAAAGCGAGTAATTTCCCGTGTTCCATTTGATTAAAGCTAGAGCTTTTCCCTGGCCCGCCAGAGGGTTAAAGTTCAGGCACATACATGAATGCGAAATGTGCTTTTCCGAAACGATATGGAGCCATTTGTTTGACATATGTTCCATATCTGGGCTCCGGGTCAAGTTGGACCGGACATAAGCGGCTTAAAATCAAGCCCCCGAGCGGAAGCGAAAAGGGGGGGCCAAAGGGGGGAGCCAAGCCCCCTGGCAGCTGTAGTTATAGTTGATTAATATGCTTACCTGGTGATGCCGGTGCGTGTTGAAAACATTTCCAGTACAAATATTTGCGGCAGGCCGCCGTCATAGCCCGGTATGCACTGTATGTCAACACTCAGTTCAGTTCGGTTGAAGACGGTACAATTGCTGACGGCATTCGGCAGGGCTGCAATCGGAATCGCAATGGGAATGGGATTTGCAGTCCGCACACATTCGCATCCAGGAATCAGATTTATGTTTGGGTCCCCAGTTACGCAGGAAATTAACAAGCAGCAGCAGCAGCAGCATCGGGAAAAGTCAAAGAGTGGAGCATGAGCATTGGTTCTTTTTCGGTGAATGCAATCCCGAATCCCGAATCCCCAAACTGCCCCCCAAAAATGCACAATGGTTCTGGTTTTTGGTATGACTCAGTCTCTCTCTCTGTCTGTCTGTCCATTTTTCCGGAGGTGGTTTGCCCCCCAGTTCGGCTTTCCGAGTACTCTGTTTGCCACTGTTTGCATGCGGCATTAACATGTTAAGGTCAAATTGCACGTAATGAAGCAACAGCAAACAGCCGCACAGCCGATGGGATAGGAAAGGCCTGGAGCAGCCTGTCGGCATTTGTGCATACGGGGATTTCAACTGACATAAGACTGCCTTGAGCGGTGTATATATGATATATGAAACATGATCCTTTGTATGAGCTTATGCAAAAATATTTAAATTATTTTTTTTTGTTGGTATTATTTAGTAGTATTTGAAAAAAATATTTAACAGTTAATAAAGTTATTTTAATAAATCTCAATCCCTATTGACAATATTACTATCATTGTTTTTAATCAGTTTTAATAGAGGAGCTAATAAATTCATATTTTAATATATTAACCTTGAACCTTTAGTAATAAATTAAATTATTTTTAATTAAATTTAATATTTAATTGGATCCAAAAATATTAAAATATTATTTTACGAATTAATGTAATTTTTGTAGATTTTTATTTCAATCCGTTCTGGGAGAATTTTGCTACTGATCATTTTTTATGGGTCCTTTTATATTTGTATGGATTAGGACTAAAAAATGTTTTATGAATGGTATTATTTTATGTAATTTTAAATAATTAATTGTCCCTAAGAAAAATACCACATTAATATTAGTTGACCACACTATTAAAATCTTTTAGTTTTAAATTTGTCTAAAAAGTGAGTACTCCTGAAGTTGAGCTATGAGCGAAATGAAACCACCATTGTGATGGTAGATGTCTGTTTTTGCCCCTTGTCCGTGAAACTTACCGGCCAGGACCACTTGGAAGAGGCAGGGATGCTGCTGGGTGCCCACCTCGTTGGCGGCCCAGCACGACAGTGTGCCATAATCCTGCGAATACATATTTATTTATTATTTAAAATGCGGCTCTTGCTTAATTGCCCGGAGCTGACTTCGGTCTCCGCTGTGGACACTCTATATATACACGGCATACATATATATAGAGGGGGCGTGGAGGAATCGGCGTGTTTACCTGATCTGTGACCGGTGTGTACTTTAAAATGCTGCGGCTGCCGTTCACGCTGAATCGCTCGCTGCCCACGTCCAGAGTTTCGCCCGAGTTGTTGAATTTCCAGCGAAAAGTCCTGCAAAATGTTTATGTGCACATGTGTGAGTAAGTTGCGTTGACATTTTGACAGAAGTGTGTGATGGTGTGCGGCGGTGTGTGTGTGCAGGAGGCAGGACTTCAGTGACATCGGCGGAAAAACGGACAGGTAAAATGGGGAACAGGAGCCGGCGAGTGAAACATGTTTGCGAAGTTTTCCATTTTTAAAATAGCTTGTTAAAATATTAAAGGTTAAGCGCAGGACGGATGGAGAGCCCAGTCCTCATCGGATGGAAACTCACACATTTGGAAGCCTTTTAAAAGGTTAATTATCTCTGGCATATTCGGTCGGACGCTTTCGCATCTTGGCAGTGCAAAAATAAACGTAAATCAATAAAAACAGAAATCCATTTAAAACATCGTCGTGGTGGGGGAAAAAGGTAAATGAAATCAATAAAAGACTGAAACTTTGAACCGGGAAGAACTCGATGTCAACAACAATGCCAGTATCTTTGATTTATTTCTGGTAATTAATCTTGTGAATCCTTTAACTGAATCATTCGTTAAATATTGGGAGGATATAAAAAGAAGAAGAACTGCAGGTAAATATTTAAATATACAGTTTCTGGAATATTAATTATCTATTATTTTTGATATTAATAATTAGAAATGTAATGTTAATTTTTGGGTATTTCCAATATATATTTCTTAATCAATTCATCAAATAATAATATTCCTATCTCGTTTTGTTGCACTTGTTTCTACACTTATTCCCCTCCATAACTTGAATTCGTGATGTAATTTCTGCAACAGTTTTTGATTAAATTTTAATACATTACCATGCTGTGGTAATACATTTTTTACCCCGCCGCTTGTCAGGCGTTTAAATGCTGATAAATTAACTTGTCGCCCCGCGAGTTCTTTTCCCTCCGGGCCAAGCCCATCGCCCAAAAGCTCGCAGCAGCTTTTTAATGTTCACGCTATGCTCCGCTCCGGCCCCAACCAGCCCCAGTTTTTCTTCGATATTTTCCACAGCTTTTAAAGCCAGCAGCCACAACAATTACACGGCGCCGCAGCTGCCTTGGCCTCGGCCTCGCATATTTTCCGCCGGCTAATGATTAATTATTTTAGCATAAAGCGTCAGCACAAGACGCAGCACAACAGCAACAGCAAAACAGCAAGGGCGGAGGGGAAGGAAAAAAATTGAAATTAAATACAAGACAAGATAGGACAGGGACAGCCCGAGACGGAATGTAAGGGGGATCCCTCTCAGACATCTCGGACTCTCGGAAGAGTGGCAGCTGGCCGGGCCTCAGTGGTGTGGCCTCATTAAAAAAACATTAAAGTGGGCCACATTCCCGCTGTCCGAGACCAAATCCCAGCTTCATGGGCATGGCAAAGCCAGTTGCACATTTAAAATGAATTAAAATCAACAATTTAAAGTCCGTGGAAGAGGAATAACAGAAAGTACGACAAACAAAGAAAGAACCGGATAACAGAGAAAATCCCAAGCAATGAATGCCAAACAAAAAAAAAACACAAAATTGCTAAATTTTCTCACATTTCCTACAAAATAAACAGCATTTTCCGCTACGCACACACGCACACACTCACGCGCCTGCACACACACAATCATTTGTCAATTTTACAAACTTCCTTTCAACAGGAAACCGGAAGCAATCGCCTACAACACAGCAAAAACCTTTATGAGGGCTGAGTGGAAGGGATGGTGGTGGGGGAAGGATAGGGGAGGAGGATTTCCAGAAAGCTCTTCCGATTTTTACTTTTTGTTTGAACTTACCGCGGCGGCGGATCGGCTTGAATCTCGCACACAACCTCAACAGTCTCGTCCTTGGAGGCGCCAATTAATATCACGCGGTCGGAGTGCTTGCAAATGGGTGTGTCTGTAATGAGGAGATTAAGATAAGTCAGTAGGGAAAAATGCCTAAAAAGATGATAATATTTAAAATGATATTTCCTAAAATAAAACCTCTTAGTATTGAAAACTAAATTATTAGATTTATTTATAATTATTTTATAATGTCTTATAAACTAAAACATAATTTTGTATTTCTTCTTAATTTATATAGTTTTTCTAATTATTAAATATTAATTATTTGAAATAAAGGATGAAAAAAAAAATATTTTTTTGTGCAGATTTTATTTTAACAAAACATTGAAATATAATATTTGGAAACCGATAATATTATTTTTTTTTTTTTAAACAAAAATAAATTTTAAAATTTATTTCCTGTAAATTACATATTAATTAAAGTTAAATTTTATATTGAACAATATATTATAATTAAAATTTCATACTCTGTGTATTATTATGTTTATGTATCCCTTTACTTATCCATCTGAATTACCAGCAAAAGCTCGTAAAATATTCGTTTACCTATAAATTTTATATAAATCCAATTCGAACACAATTTGAATCCCCTGAAGCCTTGTCTTTGCCCAAATCACACTCTTTTATATGTTATGTCGAGCATTTCCGGACTCCCTAGCACCTGTTGAATGACAAGTGAGATACCTTATCAGCGGCAGGACATTAAAGTGTCCTGAAAATCATTTGGGGGGAAATGAGCCGAAGTATTTGGCTTGTGTGGGTTGGGCGTGGCAGGTGAAAAACGCACAAAAGTGATTTAGACAGCCGAAACGGAACGAAAAGAGTGACGCCTCCGCATCAGCCTGTCAGCCAGTTAGTTAGTTAGAGGGGAAAACGGGCGGGGAAGGTGGGAAAATTCCGAATGGAAAAGCCGGCAGAGCGAAGAGGACCCTATTCTCGCTTACGGGAAATTAATTAATGTGGCAACATGATTTAGTACTTCCCAGGTAAATAGGCGTTCCATAAATGTTAAAGGATTATTAGCTGACGGCACACGTGGCGTATGCGTATTTTGCTGTCGTCGGCGGGCGCTGACTTTCTCCCTTTTCCCTTCTCACTTTCCCTTTCGCATTCTCCCCACTTTCTCGCACATCCGTTCGCAACGTTTTTGAAGGCAACTTGAATTTCTGATGAATTGTTTATCTTCAAAAATGTACACAAAAACCAGAGGGGCGTAATTAATTAGCCAGAAAATTACGCCCAATTTTGGGTATCCTGCTAATTTTGTTGTTGTTGCCAACTTTGGTATTATTCATTTAAGTGTGGGGTGTGGGCTGAAAAGTATGTGGAGTGATTACTTAGTCGCTTTGCTAATTAAGCCGTATTTGAGTGGAAGAAAAGGAAAGTTGGGCTACTAGCAACTGACCGAAATTATGAGCGGAATTCAATGAAATCCTTTGTGGCAAATTCCCTTGACTGAATCAACAAGTAGTGCTTCTGCGAACCTTTCTTATCGACATAAAAGCCAAATGCTATTTAACCGAAGTTAAGCCGCATTAAGGTTTCCATTTAATCTATGCCTCCCTCTAATATCCCCTTCAATAATTTCATTAAAATATTATGTAATTCGTGTAATGTTTAATTATAACCTTATGCCTGTAATGTCTCGGCTTAGACTCATCATCCGAGTTATGCATTCAACTGACTGGGAACTGCGCTCATGTGGCTCAATCAGCACGGAATTTAATCCCAAATTTATGACGCACTGCTAAAAATCATGTATGAAACCAAAAGCTGTCTAGCTCTTATTTCAACTATTTTTAAAATAACAGAAAAATTAAATAGTAATCTTACTAATTTATCTTAATGATTTTTACGTATATTAGTTAAGCTTATAGCTTTCTCAATGAACTTTAAAAAATTTATGTTCAGTCCAAAAATATTTCAGAAAATTCTAATAAATACTTTAAGTTTAATTTCAAATAATAATAATAAATCAGATATATGTATGTATAAATAAAGAAAGTTCAATTCTATTTCAAATGTTAAAAATTTATGTAGTAGGTAAACTAATATATTTACAACAAAATGTAGCCATTGGTAGTTTTTAGTTTTGCTGAGATAAAAAGCAAACAAATTGACGGCAATTTGTATGTCGTTCTTGAGCAAACCAAAACGTAATGTCTTTCTTCTTTTGATAGAATTTAATCTGCCATAGCTCAAGATTTATCAATTATATTTCTCAGTGCCGAAAGTGCAGAAGAATCCTTGGCGGAGAGACAGTGGCAGTGGGAAAATCCCGGCACTGGGATGATGGCGGCGCACTCCATTTAATTTATGGCTCGCAGCAATGCGCCTGTCAAAATATGAGTGTCTGTGTGCGCAGTACTTGAGCTGGAGCGGCAATTTGTATGGCTCAGAACTGGGAGCTGGTGGAAAAAGCAGCATTGCTACATAGAGCTACATGTGTATCGCTCAGAAACAGCAGAACAGAGCCCAGCTAGACTAAGCCAGTACAAGTGGCAAGTGCCAGTACCCCCGGCTCATTACAACCATCCTCATCATCATCATCATCATCATCATCATCATGATCATCGTCGTACTCCTCATCAGGCCCGGCGTCTCTGTCAAATTGCTTAAATTCGGCGAAGGATTTTTTGAGGGGGGATGGAAAGGCGGGAAAATGCCGGGGAAAATTCGGCTTCATAAGTTGCGAGCGGCAGCAACTTTTCGCGGGCTGTTAAATTGAAGCATAATTCCGCCTGCAGTTGCAGCTGCCATGAAATATGGCCAAAGCCAACGCATGTGGCAAGCATATGAAATTCGCAGACAAACGAAGAAGCCAAGCTGAAATGTTGTATTTATGCAAAAAGCGGAATGAAAAATATGTATTTTTTTCTGCTTTTTTTTCTCCAGCCTTGACGTGCAACTGAGCCAAGACTGCCGTCGTTCTGAGTTGTAAAATGAAAACGGACGGAACACACACAGTACGAAAACAGGGGAAAAATGGGGAAAAAAATATATAAATAAAAGCAGCCCGCCCCGGAGAAGAAAAGGCAAATTGCAATACATCAAATGAGTCGTGGCTGTTCGGAGGGAGAAGGGGGGCTTAGTATGGGGGGTATATGACAACTGCGACGGCTGCAGCCCTGACTTTATGATAAGAAACCAGAAAACAGACGAGCTCTTCTCCGAGTTTCGCAGAACAAATGCAGAATGCAGCATTCCCAGATAGATGATGCATTCAAACAAAGTGCCGCTTGCCGCTTGGCAAATTTATGCTTAAAATCGCTGATGCATCACAGTTTCTGTTTAAAGGATTCGCTGCAAGGACTACTCACATTTCACCCGCAGTGGCAGCTGATTGCTGACCGTCTCGCCCTCGTCGTTGATGGCACTGCACGCATAGTTCCCCGCATAGTGCTTCGTAATCTTCTGCAGTACCAGGCTCTGATTCGAACGGATGACCCGGGCGGACGTGTTGTGCTCCAGATGGATTCCCTGTGAAAATTATGAAATTTCCGTGTGAAATAATGTGGGAAAATTAATTACAAACAGGCATTTTTCACTGGCACAAGCGTCATAAATATGTTAGGTTCATAAACGTTACTCGGTGGCTTGAAAATAATTAAAAGATCCCTTTTTATTAACATTCTGAAAATATTTTAGCGTTGAAATTCAAACAAAGAAAATATCAAGACCAATCTGCTTGAATTCAGTATTTATTTTTCACTTTTTTAAGAACAACTGTTCTTGAAATCAAGCGTTAAGTGCTCTTGAATTGGGTTATTGTAAATGCATATGAAGTTTATTGAAATTTCTTATTAGTTTATTCAATTTACTCGCTTTCTATTATGTTGATTAGTTTTCTAATCCTAGAAAATTATCAAATAACTCTAAATAATATTTTTACATTTCAAAGCATTTTTTGGGTGTATCGTTATCGAGTTAACCATTAGTGTAATTAAATACCATTCAACTGAATTTGAAAGGCAAAGGATATGCCAAACCGCACTAAAACAATAACCAAGAAACACAATCGCTGATGCATTTAACAGAATTAACTTAGAGTCCATTGTTTTGAATTTCGCAATCTGTAAATCTATACGTGAAACTGAACTAATGCAGCTGCCCGACTATAATCCGTTCTAAAACCACTCGGGTTCGAATTTCAATTTGCCAAAATCCGCTAAGCGCATCCGAAAGGCAAAAATTCGCCAACATGGTTATTCCCCAGTGGAGGAGAGGAAGTGGGCTGTCGGTTCGGGATGTGGCTGTGGATTGTGTGGGATGGGTATGGGGATAGGAACTTGGCCTGAGTGATTGCCAAGCGACTGCGGATTGCAGTTGAGCGACGGCAAAATCAATGCCGCAAATCCCAAAACTATTTTACCCAAAATGGCAGCCCAACCCATCGAAACCCAACCCCACTCCTTAGCAAAGAGACCACGAGAATTGAAATGAGCAAATGCAGATTCGGATTCAGATTCAGATCCATGCATCGGGACATGGGACACGGGACACAGGACATCGTCGTCGGCGGTGGCGACTAACGGAGGAGCAGCCACCTCAACGCATACGCAACCTGCCATGTTATTGACACTTAACCAGGACTCCAACAGCAAGGAGCCAGCCAAGCAGATGCCTTTCAGGGATTCTAGCCATTCAGTGGTTTGGGCCGGATCCAAATTGGTCCCCGTCCCCGGTTCCATCTATCCATCTGCCTGGCTCACTCACTCCTGGCCAAACTGAAACTCAAACTCAAACTCTGGCTCGCAGTTCGACCTACATTATGCAACCACAACAGTTTCCGCCATTGAGGATTCGATTGTACGTGACACTCGAAGTAAACATCGTCGCCTTCCTTGATATCATCCGGTGTCAAAGTTGAGCCCAAGCGTAACGTCACCAGGGGAGGATCTGCAAAGGGGAGCAAACGGAGCCAGTCAATTAGCCATTCATCGGGTGCTGATGGAAATTAAAGGGTAATCAAAAAAGGTATTTGAGACTTTCTAAGTGCTGGTAATTACCTATATTATGAAGTGAAAAGATAAGCCTACCATAAATATTTAAATCATATTTTAGAACATCATTCCTAATATTTCAAAGTTGTATGGTGAAAATATAAATATCTTATATTATACCTTAATTTATAATTTTTTTATTTATTATTATTATTATTATTATTATTTAAAAAGGGAGTATATGAGAACAATTTTAAAATTAGAAAAATTATAGGGTACTCTTTGTATCCTATTTGGTTCTCAATAAAATATTACCCATACAATTCTTTTTACCAATTTGAAATCTTTTAAAAATAGAAATGCAAATGGAAGGATTAAAAAAAAACGTGATATTAAAATCCCTTGCTACATCCATCTTCTAAACTTGTTGTTTCCATGTAAAATCCCGCCCTCACTGTCATGATCAAGCTTATTTAATAGTTTTTGCAAATATGAGCGATTTAGAGCAATAACTGGAACAAAGTGAACCATCAGCCGAGAGTTATGAGGACATGGCAACGACATCCCATCGCCCATCGACCATCGCCCATCGACCGCTGTTTGCCAACATGTGTTGCCGCTTAAGTCGTTTGAATTTGCTTAACGAGCCACAAACTTTGCGACAAACAGAGGAGCCTCCGGACAAGGACAAGGACCAGGAGCAGGACTAGGACCAAAACCAGTACCAGGAATAGTAGCTATCCCGAGACAAGGACAAAAGCGGGGGCAAACCGGGGGACGCACGTGCCAACCTTAATATTGTTGAGTTATTGGCGGCCAAAAACCAAACGCCGACAGTCAAGAGTTGGCCAGAACGGGGAACCCCAAGCCCGAACCCAAAACCAAACACCAAGCCAAAGCCAAAAAGTTCCCTTCCGCCCTGCTGGAAAACTTTAGAATGGCCTGGAAAACTTTTGGCCCGGCTCTTGGGTGGCATTTTACTCGCCGCCCACTTATGTGTAAGTCCCCGTTTCTCCACTTCTCCGGTTCTCCACTTCTCAGTTTCTCCAGTCAGCGTCTGCCAATCAGGCAAAGTGCCCAAAGGGCTGTGAAAACTCTTTCGCTGGAAAAGTCGCGTCGCGCATTTCCGCACACATGTTGCAGGCCATTTTTGTGATTATCATTTACCGTTCCCAGCAAGGATACCGTTGCCCCCTGACCCCCTGTCCCCCTTTCCCTTTACCCCACGCCAAAACCCGGTTTCTTTGGCCCAAAACGACCATCGATCGATGGCGGAACGGAAGTCAACGGTGGCTCGGAATTTATGTGCCAGCAAAGGCTGTTGTATTATGGCTACTGCCTCGCGGGATTCGCCAAGTCTACAAATATTAAAGATGTTTTGGCTGCGAAATTCAAGAAACTTTTTCGATGCTATTTGAATAAATTGTTGTACTAGGGCATTTTCGCAAAAAATTTAAAGTCTCCATTGACACACTATAATTTTATTAAATTTTGATTGCATTTTGTCAATAAAAATCATTATTTTGGACTCAAACCTTAAAATTATCGATTATTTTACATTTAACTAAGTTTGACAATAAATATTTAATACATTTTTACTTAAGAAGTTTACAAGTAAGGTTTGTAGCTCAATTCCTTTATAGTGATTTTTATTTTTCACTATCGATTATTTTCGGTCCCTGACTTTAAACATTTTAAACAAGTAAGCTTTGATTTGTCATTTTTTAGGAACTAGTTCCATTATTAAAATCATAGTATGCCATGAGAAATGTTGTCATACAAAATAAAGAAATATTCGTCAGTCAGTTAGATTGCTTTGCACAACACAGAGCGGCAATAAAACAAAAAACTACGAAATAATTACGAAAAAAATATAATAAATATTTAACTAATAAATTCTGTGATTGTTAATAGATTGTTATAATATATTCAGTTATTGTTAATTGAACAAGATGCCATACAAAAGGAGGGTGGCCCATACCAAGAAGACTCCTGATGAAAATGAAGAGCCTCCTGGCAGACGAAAAATTGGAGCTTCAAGGGTGCCAGCGCGATGTCAGAACCCAAGGAACCCAAGGAATCGCCACGATATCTCCCCAAGCGGCAGAGAGGAGTATGTAACCAATCCGTATTCCAGAAATCCAGCACAGAAAAGGTCAAATCCGCAGGAAATGACAGGAAAGGCAGGGAAATTTAATACGGCGCCAAGGGGAAAGCAACAACAACAACAACAGGCGGCAGTCAGGGGAAATACTCCAGAACCTTCGGATACGGCAAATGGTCGAGTCAAAACTCCAGAACCTTCGGATAATTTTCCGCGGCCACGTCGAGTCAAAACTCCAGATCCATCGGATAATAATCCGCGACCACTTCAAAGTCAAGTCAATAAGAACGATGGTTCGAACTCGGATGTATCGATGCGTTCGAGATCGAGCCGTACGGGTTCACAAAGAAACTTTCAAGAAACTTTTACAAAAGAAGATTTGTCTAAAAAGTATGAAAATATTAAGGAAGAACCTAAATCTCCCGGATTTACCGGCTGGGCTAATTTAGGCCCGTATATTAAGGTTAAGAAAGAAGAGACACCAAAATCCCCCAATGTATTGATAGAAAACGCTATAAAAACAAAGGAATTGGAAAAGCAAGGCAAAACCAATATTACTCGACGATCAACGAAGAAAGTTGATGTACCCGATCCAAAAACCAAGACTTCCTCTTTAAAATCGAAAGGAATAACCAACTCAAGTAGTGAAACCAAGGCAAAGTTATGCCCAGAATCAAAATATTCCACAAACTCATCTGAATCGGGAGGGAATAAACGTGGTCAGAGTTCAGCCTCATCTACTAGTATGAATTCCAAAGCAAAAGCTAATCTCAATACCACCGCCATGGCCAAAACGTTGGAAAATCAAACGGGTAAAAAACCCCTCCCCTTTATAAGGGTGGAAAATTACCCGAAAATTACTGTGATTAAAAAGGAAAAGCTAAGTCCAGTTAGAGAAGTTACAAATGTCCAGGAATGTCCCCAGATAAAGCAGGAAAAGACCAGTCCTGTTAAAAATTATAGTACCATAAATTATAGTACCATAAATTTACCCCGGATCAAACTGGAAAAGCAGAGTCCCGATAGGGATGACAGGGACCTGAATTATCACCCGGCGGAGCATAATAACTCGGGTTTCAAAACCTTTATCAAGTCAGAGCCCCTTTCTGCTAGCGATAACGCCGATCTAGATGCAGATATAAGAGAAATGTGCCGGGAGGAGAGGATGAATCAAACAATCTCTGTAAAACTGGAACCGCCGATTTGCGGTGAAGTAAACGATTTCTCTGAAATAGATAAAGAATTAGAAGAATTGTGCCGCGAAAATGCGTATGCAACCGATCGAAATAATGATGCACAGGACGAGATTGACAGACGTCTGAATGCGGAAATGGAGTCCATGTTTGCATCTTTTCCAGAAGGCAACCCACCATTATTAGTGGAGGAACCATCTTATAGAGAGCCCTCTCCCTCACCAGCTGATCCCAACAAAATTGAAGCTGATATGGACGCTCGCCTTCAGGCAGAACTTGACTCTTTACCCATGGTAAAAAGGGAGATTGAGGTCCCATCCAGTGCACCATCTGCTATAGACTGTCCGAAACTGATTACCCTACCCCCAGTAGTACCTACTAACCAAACGGTGAATCCTTCTTCCGTTTTTACCATAACCCCTGCAGTGGCCACTAATCAGCTTCGCAGCTTGGCTCAAGTTCCGATAGTCACGCGATTGAAGGGCGTTCAGGGTGAGGATATCGCCGTTCAATATACCACAGGTCCCGATGGACTCATCACAAATGTGCAAATGGTGCCGCCTGCCATGGTCTCGAAAGCCAAAGAGAGTTTTACG
This sequence comes from Drosophila pseudotakahashii, assembly GCA_035046095.1. Classification (NCBI taxonomy): domain Eukaryota; kingdom Metazoa; phylum Arthropoda; class Insecta; order Diptera; family Drosophilidae; genus Drosophila; species Drosophila pseudotakahashii. The sequence goes on from JAWNOE010000198.1 coordinate 2,364,395, forward strand.
GCCAGTCAGTTGCATCAGATTTTGCAGAGTGGTCAACCCTATTTGGCCCTGCCTGTAACTACAAATCCGGGTGGTATTGTAAAGGAACCGCTGAACACCAGGGATATTCCAGGGGTATTCCCACCACCGGAACAGCAGGTGGTTGAGGATGAGGAGGTGGACTATGAGGAGATTGGGGTGGCCGATACCTTTGCCGCCTATTGGCCCAGTAAGCTGAAGGTGGGCAGGGCTCATCCCGATCCCGTGGTGGAGACGGCTACCTTGTCATCGGTGGAGTTACCCGATATCACCTATGAATTGAAGCTGCCCTCGGAGACCACCGACTGTCTGAGTGCTCTGCAGCTGGAGGCGGTGGTTTATGCCTGCCAGGCCCACGAGCAAATCCTTCCCAGCGGTGAGAGGGCCGGATTTCTCTTGGGCGATGGAGCTGGCGTTGGAAAAGGTCGCACCATTGCGGGTATTATCTACGATAACTACGTGAAGGGCCGGAACCGTGCTCTCTGGATATCCGTCTCCAGTGATCTCAAGTTTGATGCGGAGCGAGATCTAGCCGATATAGGAGCTCATGAAAAGGTGCGTGTGGTGGCCATTAGCAAGTTTAAATACAGTCGTATAACATCCGATGAAAATGAAAACTTTAAAAAGGGAGTGATATTCTGCACCTACACGGCACTCATTGGAGAATCTATAACAGCTAATTCGAAGTATAAAACCCGACTTCGCCAACTGATCCACTGGTTGGGCAAGAATTTCGAGGGGGTGATTGTGTTCGACGAATGCCACAAGGCCAAGAATCTGAGTTTAATGAATGTGGGCAAGTCTACGAAGACGGGAACTACGGTTCTGGAACTCCAGAAGCTGCTACCGAATGCCAGAGTGGTCTACGCCTCGGCCACGGGAGCCAGTGAGCCCAGGAACATGGCCTATATGGTGAGATTGGGTTTGTGGGGTCTGGGAACCGCCTACCCCGAGTTCTATGAGTTTGTAAATGCAGTGGAGAAGCGCGGCATTGGAGCCATGGAAATTGTGGCCATGGATATGAAGCTGAGGGGCACCTACATAGCTCGTCAGCTGAGCTTCAAGGACGTGAGCTTTCGCATCGAAGAGGTGGCCATGTCAAAGGAGTTCCGAAAGTCTTATAATTTGGCGGCAGAACTCTGGGCGGATATAAATAAGAAATTCCAGAGGGCCTGTCGCCTGATGTGCATCGAAAATCGGGTGCAGAAGATCATCACCTGCCAGTTCTGGTGTGCTCATCAGCGTTTCTTTAAGAATCTGTGCATTGCCTCCAAGGTGAACCATGTGGTCAAGATGACCCGACAGGCTACGCGTATGGGCAAGGCGGTGGTCATTGGCCTCCAGTCGACGGGGGAATCGCGCACTCTGGAGCATCTGGAGCGACATCATGGCAAGCTCAGTACCTTTGTGTCCACCTCCAAGATGATCATCCAATCGTTTGTGGAGAAGCACTTTCCAGCTCCGAAACGCGATTCCTTTCATCATCTTTTGAATACGGGAGAATTTGAGCCGGAAGCAAGATCGCGGCCACCGAGACCCAAGAAGGCCAAGATGAATCCCGACTGGTTCGACGATGACGAGGATGCCGAGGCGGGTGACAGTGACATCGAGATGTACGAGAGCACCTGGAACGCGGATGATGATAAGGGGAAGCCGGGACGGAAGCGTCGAGGACGTCCTCCCAAGGTGGACAAGGGTACGTAGATAGTTATCAGAGACCTGCACAAATACTTAAACGCACATAATTGCATCGTGGAATCTTACGAATCGACATCGTTTCTCATTTAACATATATTTTTACATATATCACCCGCGAATTCTTTAGGAAATAGAGGGCCAATATTGACCATAATATCACAATTGTTAGTTTTAACCATCTAAAATCATTATTTTACCTTACACGAACTCGAAAAAAATATTTAACCGCGAATTCTTAAGGAGAAGGAGGACACCACACCACATTTTTGATAGTATTTATTACGCAGAGCAATAATTTATTTAAAATAAATATTATTAATGCAGATCTCTTATCGTTAGTTATCTTAAAGAAATGAAAATCAATTTAATCCCCTTAAACAGTGGAGAAGATCACCATGCAGGAACGCATTCTGCAGCACCTTTGCAATAATATGAGGGCCCAGGACAATGATGGCGAACCCACCTACACTTTCGATAATACCAAACCGCAAAAGGCGAATATAACGGAAAGGGACGTGGAACGTTGCATAACCTTCCGGGAACAGTTGCTTGAGAGGATTGAGTTACAGGGCAAGAGGATGCCGGCCAATACGCTGGACAAACTTATCTCGGAACTGGGCGGCACCAATCTGGTGGCCGAGATGACCGGTCGTCGAGGACGGGTGGTGAGAACCGAGTACGATGGCTACAAGTATGAGTCGCGTTGCGAGAACGACATCTCAATGGATTTGGTCAACTATCGGGAGAAGCAGCGTTTTATGGACGGCAGCAAACATGTGGCCATAATCTCAGAGGCTGCCTCCAGTGGTATCTCCCTTCAGAGTGATAAGCGTGTTTCGAATCAGAGACGTCGTCTGCATATCACACTAGAACTCCCTTGGAGTGCCGATAGAGCCATCCAGCAATTCGGACGCACACATCGTTCGAATCAAGTCAATTCACCGGAATATGTATTCGTTATCACCGATTTGGCTGGCGAGAGGCGTTTTGCCTCGACGGTGGCCAAAAGGTTGGAGAGTTTGGGAGCCTTGACCCAGGGCGATCGTCGTGCCACCGATGCCCGCGATCTCTCGCAGTTCAACATCGATAATAGCATCGGTCGAAGTGCCTTGGAAGAAGTGATGCAGCAGCTGATCAGTGATAGGCCACTGGATCCATCGCAAATACCCCAGTCCTATAAGGGGGACTTCCTCTACGACTGCAGTGTATCGATGGCCGGCGTGGGAATGCTCAATGTTCGCGAGGAGAACAAAGTGAAAGTCTTTAGCGTGGAAAAGGATAGTAATAATATATCCAAGTTCCTCAATCGCATTCTCGGCTGTCGCGTGGAGATCCAAAATGCCCTCTTCAAATTTTTCCTGGACAAGATGTACTCACTGATCATGCAAATGAAGCGCTCGGGACGCTTCGATCTGGGCATTCTTGATCTGGATGCCCACGGGGCCAGTGTAAAGTCTATTAAACTAATGAGATTCATCAGGAAGCATGCTACAGGAACTGCGGCCACAGAACTCCACACGGTCATCGTGGAGCGGGGCATAGCCTTCGAGACAGCCCTGGCCAAGTAAGTGGGAATTTTAAAATATATTTAGAAAAAGATGATTTGAAAAGTTATAAAATTTTATTCTAAGATTTTCTTAAGTATATTTAAAGTGGATTTCTATCTCAAAAACCAAGATACTTTTTATCCAAAAACCAAATCAAGACGACTTCCATCTCCATTTTAAGGCTCACCTCATCTCTTGAAACAAACCTGAGAGAATTTCGTCTTGATTTTGAGAACATTTTTTCTTGAATTCTCCCATTAAAATGATTTTATCTTTTGCTTCTTTCGGTCTGAATTAATATAAAACCTCCCCTTAGATACCGGAAAGAGGGTCACCACGAGCACGATGGCTTCTATGTTCTGCAGCAGTTGCGTCACAACAAAAACTCCTCTATTCTTTGCCTCCAGGCGCCGTCCAATGCGGCGGATGGAGCATCGGGAAAAATAAATCTACAAATCTACCGACCCAACACAGGACCCCAAGTGCGTTTGGAGACCTTGAGCTCTATTTCGTCGCGTTACGTAAAGGTAATACCAGAAGAGGCCCGCAAATTTTGGCTGCTGCAGTACGATTCATGCTTGAATATGTGCTCCCATGTCTACTGGAATCGCGTCTGCCCATTTCCCGTGGGCTGCGAAGTGGGCCTCCGGGTGCGCAAATATCATGTGCTTTCCGGTCTAATGCTGCCCATTTGGGACAGGATCGAGTTGATAATCGAGAAGAGCGGCCACAAGATCCAGATCATACGCGTGAAGACCGATGTGAACAAGAAGATTGTGGGCACGGTGGTGCCGCATGCCGTCTACGATGCCCTGGTGGCCGATTTGTCCTCGGACTCCAAGGTGGAGAGCCAATAAAATGATGCTACAGAACCCCATGCGAAAGGCGCCCCCCATTCTATTGCCACTTTAAAAATATCAACTCAAATTGTGGCATTCAATGCAGTACATGTGTGTGGCGTGAGCTTTCGCTGTTTCAAAATGCCAGGCACGCTCCACCAGATCCAAGGGCTCCTCCATCCACCGAAGGGGAGTAGGAGCTGCTCCTCCAGTGTTCCCGGTCATAAACAATGGCCACAAAAGCACATACGGCAAGACACTTACAGCTCGTCTCGTGCGTATGTGATTCATATGTATTGTCTGCAGTGCTGCGGGGTCTAATAAATTTACACAGAAAAAAAACACTAACACTAACAACTGAATTTTTAATTATTTAATTTGTTGCACAGATTACGGAATTTTTATTTAAATGGTACGGGTTAGAAAAAATTGGCTTCAAGAAAATTTTTTTTCAAAAAAAGTAAACTTAGTAACTTAATATAAATTTTGTTTTGATTTAGACAAATTTGTTTTATAACTCCAAATTAATGGCCACTTACTACAAAACTGTGTGGATTTTAATCAAAATATTTTTAAATCTGCTTTTAATATTTTAAGTAATATTTAATATTTTTTAAATATAATTAATAATTTTAATTCATATGTGAATGTTTGCATTAAGATAAGCAAACTTCTTTGCAAAATTGTTTAAAAAAAATTGAAGTAAGTATTTATTTGAACAGTGCCATTTCTTTTCCAGTTCTGCACTCTTAGGGGAATCTGAACAGCGTCTGTGATTGCATTGCATGTTTTGTCTTGTTTCCATTGCTAGGAGACCGAGACCAACTAAGGCTGCCCCTCTCGGTTACATTATAAATTTTAAAACGAGTCAGTCGCTTACACACTGCGCACACATGCGCGATATAAACAAAATTATACAATGGCAGTTTTTCGAGGAGGAGGATTGGAGTGTGGAGCATGGAGCATGGAGCATGGAGTATGAGATGGGCAATGGCAATGTGTGGCATAAAGCATGACCAAATGGCCTTGGCAAATGTCGTGCCTAAGGAGCCAAAACGCAGTTGGCATAATAACTCACGCGTGATGCAGATATCGTATTCTGGCAACAAAAACAAAGACATAAAGAAGCCGGGGCATATAAATTCAGTCTGTACCTAAATTAGAGCAAACTGGAATTTATATCTGGTCGTTTGAAGTGGGAAATGAGCTTAACTTAAATGAAGTTATGGCAGGCAAACATTCTCTTTAAATTTAATTGTAGATAATTCTTTAAATGGGGTGTTGTGGGTTATACTCTCTGCAGCTGTTTTCCACAAATATTTATAATTATATGTTTTATTAAAATAGAAGCAAAAATGATATTTTTCCATTGAACAGAAAATCAGGAATCACTTGAATTTATTTTGATTTCGTAATGAAAACCTTTCCCAATAAGCTATTTACATATATACCACGCTTTTCTTTTTCCATGTTAATAGGCCTATGTTTTTTGAGCTCTTTGAAGTCTAAAATTCGTGAAAAAAATTAAAAAGACTGTTCGTGAGATATTTTTGGTAAGAAAAAAAAACAGTGCCTGCCCCAACTTAAGAATTTTCCCCAAAAACACACAAACATTTGGGCGCACTCTTATGTGTATATGGCTACGTGCCGATCATAAAGTTTATTTGCGCCAACGTGGCAACAAAAAACAAAAAACAACAACACCGTCAATTGCTTTAACGTGAGCAAAAACAAACAAATAAAAAATAATATTCTAAAACATAAAATATGAGCCCCGAAAGTATGTGTGGGGCATAAAAAATATAATCATATTACGCCTATATACACACACAAATCTACATATATGCATATAAGGACAGACGGAATTTTGTAGGCGTAACCAAACATTTTTAGCAGGGAGGAGAAGACACATCACAGATTGAAGTAACGAAAATATTCATATTTTGAGAAATGAAAAGCAAAGAAATGCTATTACGTGATGCCCTTGGAAACAGAACGAAAAAAAAGGGACGGAAAATTGTTGGCCACATTAAACATGGCGTATACGTAACGCAATCGAGGACGACTTGTTTCGCTCTTCCGACACTTTTGCTTCGCACTTTACGATGTCCGCAGTTTTTCGCTGATGGTTATGTCGGCTTTTGGGAATACGAATTGAACTGGCTTAAAGCGGGATTTACAATTATTGAGAGCGCTTGCAGGTGAATAACCGATGGCAAGTCGCCACTTCAGGGGCTACTTTGCAAACTTATTTGTTGTATTATTTATTTTTATTGAAACGGGGCCGCAGCCAAAGTCCTTCATTTAATTTAAGCGACTGCCATACATTTTGTTAGCCCACATATTTCATTTGTGCCTTCGCTCGGCCCCCTTTTTTGCACTGTGAAACGCCACAGTGTTTTGGCCCTTTGGCAAATTATTCACAATTTGTCATTTGCCTTTGATTTATTTGCATTTTAAAGGCTTTCAACGGCAAGCGATGGCGATGGCGATGGCGACATCGCCGCCGTAATAAATTTCAGCCTGGTCTTGCTCGGAGCCCCGGACTGTCTACCTTTTGGTAGCTGTCGGCAAATGCTTTTCCCTTCTTCCTTCGGGAAGGCTTCCTCTCCTCCTCCTCCTCCTCCTCCCTCTCCTTGCCCATTTCCATTTCACTCATACTTTAGACTTAAGCACAATTTGTAATACTTACAAACGACATTCAATTTCCACATGGTCTCCAAATACAGGCCATTCACATTTGGATTTTCCGCACGGCATGTTATCGATTTGCCATCGTCGTCTGTGGTCGGCACAAAGCTCAGCTCGGAGCGTGTCGAGTTCTTTGATATGTCGTCCTGCAAATAAAAAGAACAAGTGCACAAAAAAATCAGAAAATGTTTCTGCATTAATTAAGTTTTCCCGAACCGAAGCAGGGAACCCTGCCTCGAGTCAAAGTTTCCTTTCTTTGTGTTTTCCTTTCTTTCCTTTTTTTTTTGTTTGCAAATTTGTCGAAATATTTTATGTTTGCAATTTAAAATTTATTGGTATGTTTGTTCGGGTTTTATGTGGGTGTGTGTGTGTGTGTGTGGTCTTGGGGTATTATAAATTTAATGGCAGACAGGCAGCAGGGACACCAACAAAAGGCGTCACACCAACAATTAGTTGAGCTTCGCTCGCCGCCATATAGTTGGTATACATATATGGCCATAAAGTGTTTTACCCTCGATTCCTCCGCCATGTGTCTCGCTTTGTTAGCAGTTTACACATTGCTCAAATCGCTCGAAGGCAAGGCCTTTGCCAGAAATGTGATTTGGTGCTCGGGTTATTGGGTGCTGGGGGTGCTAAAGTGCTGGCAGTTAGCGGCAATATAAATCCTTGTCTTTACGGAGGCGAAATATGATCGATTGGATTTTATTCGAAACAATTTCGGGGCATTTTCGCTGCCTCAAGAAGAGTGGATATATGTAGCGTGACTCCTCCAGAGAAAGATAATTATTTAGATAATACTAATGTAATAATTAATACATAGGATTAAAATAGAAAATATTCCAGCTTAAAAAATACATAAAAAAGCTCTTACAAAAAATAAATTCATTTAAAACACCATCGATATAAATAGTTTAATATATACAAATTAAAGTAATAACTCTTAGTGAAACCCTCTACCTTTTTTTTAATAGTCAGTGAAGAGAATTTACATTATTCAACGTATCCCTTTGCATAGGCAATTTCAATTCGTGGGCTAAACTTCTCAATTAGAACGTCTGCGGGGCTTTGGTTAATGCCGGAGAGCCCTCCATGGCTAAAACCCACCCACAACCTGGCCAAAAAGGGGGGCAGACACAACAGACACATATATTAGAAACCCCAAAGTAGGGTACGAAAAGGCATGTAAAACATGTGGGATGGCAGGACTGAGGACCGAGGACTGAGAAGGACCTATGCCGCATTACGGCAACTTTATGCTACATGAAAACTACTGAAAAACATTTCCGGTCTTTAAAAAACATTGGGCTGGCTGGCCCAGGAGGAGCTGGCCAAAACGGCAAAGCAATCAGCGTGTATGCATATAAGCGGATAGACATGGACATAAACAACGGGCCAACAGACCAAAGAGGCCCGGGCTGTGGATATATGGGATATAGCTAACCAGGACTCCACGGAGGTCCCGACACACAAAAATGAATTGCAACAAAATTGCGCCAAAACTCCCATAAATTTGTCCAAAGTTGAAGAGAAAAAAAGCAAAGCAAAAAAAAAACGAAAACAACAAACAAAAAACCAGTTTACGGAACCTATTTTTCGGGATACCCTAACTTAAATAAAATTCTGTGCAAAAGTCTTATAACCCAAATAGAAAAACTAGTTATAAAATAATTATAAAAATCAATGATTACCGAAATAATTTCTTAAAAATATAAAAACTAAATGCTAAGGGTATGTTAATTACTAAAAAAAAACATAGTGGTAAATAAAAATATTGCTAAAATTCTATAAATAAAAAGTAATGGTCGATTGTCAAAACCTTTTGACAGAAACGGTCTTAGGTATTTTCGAAAAATGTATAAAAAATGTACTCTCGAAAGGTAGGGTGATAACTAAATCAGAACCGACTATCCGAATTGCAGGTTGCCGTTGAAAGGGTAAGAAAAAAAGCGGAAATGTGGGTGGGCCAAAGCAAAATGCAAAGCGGACTGGAATCGTTTGTGTATTGTGGAGTTTATATCACATTATCTGTGTTTATTCTAACCAAGTTGTGGGATTGGCTGGGGGCCCAGTGGACTAGGGCCGGGACCCAGCTGCGAGTGTGAACCACGCCCAGGGACAACAAGTGGGTTCTGTTTCTGGTTCTGTCTGTCTCTGCACTATATGTATCCCAGAGATGGTCTAGGGTATGTGTGTGGGTGGGTTCAGGAGTTACGAGCTCCGTTCGTTTGGCATGACTGTGCAAATACAATAAGTTATCGAGCTGAACGTGAGTCAGTCAACAGAGGCAGCTAGTTGCTGCGTCAATTGCGGTCACTCCACTCCATAGGAGAGAACCCCCTCCCTCTACCTATATATGTATACACTCTATAGGTATCCCCACAGTACTCACCTTTGTGCGTCGTAATTGCCGTTTTCCCTTGTACCAGGTGATGATGGCATTCGGCCGAGAGCCAGAGGATTCACAGGTCACCTCGTAGCGACGATCGGCTATCATCGAGCTGGGCGGCTCCAGGATTTTCACCACCAGGGGTTTCACTGTAATTGGACAGGCGGAGAACATTCAATTCAATGCAATTGTAATTAAAACTGTTTACCATAATATTTCATGGTCTCATAATTGCAGTTCGTTTTGTAAGGCAATCATTTTGGACCCCCCATTTACTACTAGGGCTGTTTGCCAATGTGTTTGTGTGTGTTTGCTAGCCAGTATCAACAACAATTTGTGTCTATTACGACTCGACAGCTCTCAAGTGCTGCACTTCCTGGCAGGATTATGACTTTGTCCGGCCCTCCGATGCCGTGTCTGCTGCTCGTTGATACTGGGCTTCTTGAGCTCCGCTCCTGGCGCATTGTGTTCTAGTTGGATGGTGGATGGATGGACGGTGGACGGTGAACGGTGGATGGAGTGAAAACGAGGCCACGGACGTCTGGGAAGACGGAAACACGAGGGCCTGACATTCGTGAGTAGACGCCCCCCATCGACAATGTTGTTCTCTCCAGTTAGCATATAATTATTTAATGGCCCTTATAATGCTGCATTTAACCGTATGGCAAGTGTGCGTCGTTTGCCCCTTTGGAGGCCCCCTATCCTCACAAAAAACTTGTAATTATTTTATGAATTTTAATCTGTTTCACACTTTATTGGGTATTTTTTAAAATTTTAAATAGTCCTTCTCTAAAAAGTTTAGAAAAATTCAAGAAGTGTCAGTCGTAAAAATTCCCCTAAAAATGTTGTAAAAATGTTAAAAAATAATATCTAAAAAATCCTGTAAGGTATCTAGTTTCTTATCTGTTAAAAAAACTTATCATGAAGGGATGTTATTTTTATAAATTACATTAATAGATGATATTAACTGGAAAATTCTAAAAAAAAGGTCCTTTAATTATTCTGTAGCTTCTTTCTTTTGACACTAAAGTATCTTGTCGGTTTGTGGTTTTCATTTTCGACGCTACTTACAGTGCATATCCAGTATGAAGCTCTTCTCCTTAGGCTTATCTAATTGCGTATTCAGTGCCTGACATGTGAATACGGAATTCAAATCGTTGCGCTGCACCGAGGGCCACAACAGACGGTTCTCGATAACATCGCCGGAATTGTGCTCGTTTTGATTGTCGACAAGCAGTCCATTTACGAGCCAACGGACCTGCGGTTGCGGCCGACCTACAGGGATACCGAAACCCAAAAAGAGAAAAACGGTTAGGTTAGCAAGGGGCAAAAGTTGGTAAAATGCTAGTAAAAACGAAAAATGGTGCAAATTAAAAAGTCAAGCTTGAAAAAATACCACAAGCCAAGCCGATGTCGAAGCCAAAGCCAAAAGTAGTGAAACCCAAAGCAGACTTTGTGATATTTTCATTTGCAGCACTTTTCCTTCTGCGATGTGTTTTTCTTTTTTTTGTGCCGGTCAAAGCTTTTAAGGAAATTAACAGGAAATTGTCTAGCCGAGCATACGGATATGGCCATGGGTGTGTGTGTGTGTATATATTGGGGTTAAGTTCGTCCTTTGTAGTCAGTCAGCTCAACTTACCGCCCACCACACGACAAGTGATAACGATATCATCGCCCTCCTGTTTCGGCCCCAATTGAGTGCCATTCAGCTGACGACCCCAACGGTCCAGGATGATTGGCTGCTCCGGAAGTACTAAAGACAAACACAGGATGTAGGCAAAAACACATGGATAGATTCGTTTTTCGTTTTTCAATGGAACCCCACACACTCATGAATCAAATTCACAGTGTTTCACTTATTTCAAGAGGGGGAAAGGGGGACAGTACTCACTTATTACTGACAAATTGAAACGGAAACTTTGCGTTTGACTGGTGCGAAAATCCACACGACAGCGGTAAATACCCTGATCATGTCGCTTGATATCCTGCAAAAATAGTTGGTAGTAGTAGGTTATTATTTGTGGTTTTTGTGATGCAAGTGGGTAAGGTAAACGGTAAGGTAAATTAGCATGCACACACATTCGACCAGAATACCTGGGCTTTCCCAGCCATATAATTTTCAATTATTGCATGACACTTGAGCTTTTGCGGTTTTCACACGAGTGGATTTCAAAAATGTTGCAATACTTTGTCACTTTTCCCCAAGAGTCCTTGAGGACTTTTGCAAAAACGGCTTAGTTTTCGGTAAATACGATTTTTCAACATTTTTTTCTCTTGGGCGATTGGCTCGCTCCATTCAAATTTATTCACTTAAATAATTCAATTGAGCGAGACAGGATTTTTACCATTATTATGACATTTTCTGGTTGCATATTTCGCAAAGGCTTAAAATCAAATAAATCTTTTAGTGTTAATTCGCTTCTCTAAATAAAATAGTAAGCAGAGCTGATAACGTTTTCTTTTTGATTTTTGTGGTTTGTTGACATTTTAAGAGATTAAATGTAGAAAAAATTAAAAAAAAAATCCTATAAAGAAATTACAACTTTGAATTTAGATAGCATACAATTGTGTATAATTAATTAAGCACTTATAACATTCTATGCTGTGAAAAATATTAATTACGATATTCGTAAAGGCTCTTTGACCTGCTCTACTTCGATTTGAATCAGACTCTTTAAGAGCCCAGCGCTTTGAAGTGATATTGGTGTTAGAGGACGAATCCTTTCACGACAAACACTCAATAGATACTCGACTCCCGGATTCGCTTGCCACTCATAAATAGCGTCAAGTTAATTGGCTTGCAATTGAAACGCAATTAAAATTAATTTATAAGGCCCCACCCATGCGCAAACGCAGACTAATTTTAGCACATAATTCATAAGTAACAATTTTTGCAGGACTCCAACACTATTTTCACCTGGCGGATTTACGGTGGCCGCCTCTTCGTGTGCATTTCACATTCATTTCAAAATGCAGCTCGTTAACGAGAGAACCCCCCAACCAAGCAGCCTGTTTATTGCTTAACTCACTTAAGACCTTAACTAAGTTGGCCTTTAAAAAGTCAAATGCCAGGGCAGGGACAGAAGGATGCACTGATAAAAAAAATAGTATAGTAGAAAAAAATATTTAAAAAAAATATTATTTAAAAATTAAAATTAAAACATTTAAATTGATTTGAAAATATTTGAGCCAAGAAACTAAAAAACATTTAATTTAAATTAATAAAATTAAATTTAATATTAAACATTTAAATTAAGTTAATACAAAATATTTTTTCCCAAAATATGATCATAAAATCCATGCTAAAAATCCTTAAACTAAATGTAATTGATTAATTAAATATTTTTATATATTATTTAACATCAATATCAGAAAATATTTGAATTTAATATAAATTATTTTAATTATTTTTATCAGTGCAGGACAAGGAAATCCAAGGCGAAGAACTGAAGTAGCAAACACATTGCATAAGTACAAAGTACGAAATACGAAGTACGTTCGTATGTATCTATGTATTGCATGACAGAAACGCTAAATCAAGTTATCTGTAAACATGCAAGACATTAATAAACATTTCGCGTGCGCCAGGCAATTTAACAACTTTTGATATCTAAATTTGTTTTCCACATTCCACATTCTGTTTCCTCGGCTCTTCTTGGCCATGTTTTCGCCATTGCTGCTTCCGCTAGTTGGTTGTTTTTCCATTTTCCCTTCTTTTTTGATGTTTTTCTGGTACGCATTTCAGATTTGTACTTTCATTAAATGTATAACACTCACCGCATCATTGGATTTGTATCGCAAATTGCATTTGTTGGGCCAACGCAACCAAAAAAATTGTTTAAAATCTAAATATAAAAGTTTCACTTCCGATTTGTATTTGCATTATTTCAGGCCATCCTGATTAAATAGGAATACTTTGTACTATTTTTATTTACCAATTTTTTGCCCACATTTCGACATTTATTTATTTAAAATGTGCATTCATGCTAAAAGTCTTTTTTTTCTGTTGTACAGACATAAAAGCCTGCCCAGTGGCCCAAAAAAGTCTGCAGAGAATGCCTCCTTTCAGGTGCATTTCGATTGAATGCATTATTTAATTCCAGGTAATTTGAAATGTTAAATCCCCGCATTTATTTCATTATCCAGCGCAGGCAGAGGCAAATTAATGGGTACCCCAAAGGGGGTTAGGACTCACCTTAATTTCCAAGGTTGCTGGCTGCGAGTCAAAATGGAATTTGGCACGTGAGCCAAAGACCTCCGGGGCCGACCAATGTCGGGGCTGGTCGCGGCTCTCCTTATCGCGCACATCGAAGCTGGGGATATAGAGAGAGAGGGAGAACACACGGAAAAACATTAAATAACATGGAGCCTTGAAAAATGCCCACCCATTCGCCATTAATATTTAATGTGGGCGGGCCTCGCGAATTAAATCAAGCCCCAAAAATTTCGTCCAGCTCGGGAAATTAATGAAATCCATAGCCAATATAATTCAACCCCTCCTCCCGAACTCTCTGTTTTGCTCTCAACTTTTTGCACGAAAATTAGCGTAATTTATTTTGGTTCGCTCATTAGGCTGGGCGGAAATTTGTGTGTGTGAAGCCTTGCCAAATGCAATTTATGCGCTGCAGATAAAAATGATTTTTGTTTTGCTTTTTAGGCATTTTCATCTCTCAAATTGTTCTGCACATTTAAGCCGGCACTACTGCATTTAATGGGCTAAGTTTATGCTTCCCGAGAGTTTCAAACTTTCCCAGAGCTTCTCGGTATTTAAAAGACAATATACTTGGCCAGTGAAAGATAAAAAATAAAGAAATGCAAATAAAAAGAGTGCTTATTTAAGGCAAAGTTTAGATTGGCTGTATTTCTTAATTAAAGTATTTTTCAAACTTTTCCAAGCAAATAAATAAACAGATAAATACGTGCAAACACCAGTGCCATTTTTGCCCAAAGGCTGAAAATCGCACTCATTTGCAGCCATATTAATTGCGATTTTATTCATTTAAAGCAAAATTACTTTAAAGGCAAATAATTAAAATACCTGAAATATTTGCACCTTTTACATTGGTTAACGGTGAATTTAATTCCATTAAAGAGAGAGCGACGTCAATTAACATTTTTCACTTTGGGCTGGGGGAAAAAATTTGAAACCCAGACTGAGGTCTCTCAATCAGAAGAGGTCCTTTTCAGCCACTCCTGCCGTTGCTTTTGCTGTTGCTGTCTCTCTTTCACTTTCCACAAAATTGTTGCAGCCACTTTCGAATGTTTCTGCGGCGGGCTGCGCGGGTTAAGCGCCCTTTTGTATGCAACACACAATAATTTATGCGGCAAGCCGTCGAACTTGCACTCGTTGCGAATGCAACAACTTAATTGCAGCAGCCGAGAAAGCCGAGTAAGAGGTATTTTGGCCTCCCTTTCCCTTTCCACTCCGACCCAAATTTTATTCCCTGCCGTTTTTATTCGTCCTTTGCGACGCCGTTTTAATTAAAAACTAAAAAACAGTTGCACTTCGCTTAAATGGCAGCAGCAGCAGCAGCGAAAGCGAAATTGCGGAGCGAGTGCCCAACTTAATAATGGTTCTCCACTCTGCGAGAGGAGCAGCCTATGGAGCAAATGTTTATGGCTAAATAATACGCAGCCAACAGTAGCGCGACTGCATGCAAATTGAGTGTAATAAAAATGCACCGACGAAGGCACCGGGAGGCAGGGTTAAACAGGAAGAGGGCCGAAGGACCAAGGACGACGGGACGACGGGAGAGGAAATAAAGTGCACTGACTGATTGAATTTGGAAATACCCTGAAGGCAAATCGAGTTGACCTAACTGAAAGCGGCAAAGGTAGCTCATTTCATTTAGATTTAAGGGTACTTTAAGAGGCTTAAAGGATCTTAAAAATTCACAGGATCGTTCACTGGATTAGGAAAAACTACCTATTTAAGTTGACGGTCTAAGAGAATATTTCTGTTCTGACTATTTATGGATTAACTTCTTAAATGAGTTTTAAATAAACAAAAATTTTAAAAATTATAATTTGTTATTATTATAACTATAATTATTATAAAATAAATAACATAAGTTTTCTCGTCCGCAATTAAAATTTTAAGAAGGCTTTAATCCCTACATTTCAATTAAAATACGAACGCTAAAACGATCATTAAAGATATTACTTGTTTGTTTTGGGAACTTTAATTTTTTTTTAAAAACATCTAAATTAAAAAGTTTTTAAAATTTATATTTGGACTATTAATGGATTAAAATCGATCAAAAATCTTTAGTTAACAGATTTTTTTTTAAATTGTTTCAGTATCAACACCTTTAAAATTAATAAATTAAAATTTAAAAATTAATATTAAATTAATATTTACACATTATTAAAATTAATCTATAACTCTGATATGCCCAATCTTTTCACAACACCCCAGGATACTCTAGTCTGAGGCAAAAGCAATTATGTAGAGGAAAAAATCTTTGGTTGACAGCCAAAAGGCGCAACGTGGGGTGAAAATGCCGTGAATGCAATTAGAAGCTAACACAGTGCAGGTTTTCCAGCCAAGGGCCGTCAATTACGGTCATTTTATTAGGCGACCCGAGACTTCGGCTGACCCGTGCGATCTGACCTGCGTTTACTTGGCCATTTTTCCGTAATTTAATCTTCGTAGTCTTGAATATTCTCGCCCCTGCACATAATTCCTGAGGTTTGTCATGGCCCGAGGTTAATCACTCTAAATTAGGTAAACATAATTAAGTTAATACCCTGGCGCAGACACAGGGAAAACAAAAGTCAAACAAAAAAAAGAAGGAGAGAACAAAAAAAAGCGGAAACAAAAACAGGTGGGGACGCTAAGCTAAGTCACACATACACATCCTGCCAACGCATACAAAAAAAAAGGAAAATAAAGGGAGTGGGAAATCATAGCATACTTATGTGAGTTTAGCGCCCCAAACAATTTAAACAAAAAAGGTGGCAACTCTCGAGACTCTCGTTTGCATTTAATTATATGTGTGCCTAAGCCGAGACAATGGACCAATTGAGACCTCTCGGGACTCTCACTCACCTATAGAGCGGTATGCCGGCATTATCGCGGAACCAGAGCACCATATACACATTATCCAGTGGCTCGGTGATGGGGCAGGGCAGTGACACTGATTTCCCCTCGACGGCATCAATGTCCTTCGTTTTCACTGTGGTTTCGGTTCGGTTTCGGTGCCAGGCAAATTATGTTGTCACGGGTTTTTTTTTTGGTTTTTCCGTTGCGTTTGCGGTTGGTCAGCATCATCATGAAAATAGAAAATAAATGCGTAAAATTTGTTAATTAAATGTTCCATTTCTCTCTTCACATGCGTGGCTGGCTGGTTGCCTGTTTTCCTGCCTGCCTGCGTTTCGAGTAAAGCTTTTAGCAATTAAATGTTGATGGCGGCTTAATTCCTACGTAATTACAAATGCGTAAATTTGAGCCGTCCTTTACTTTACGGCCAAACCAAACCCCGGAAACCCTCGGAAACCCCCGAAACATTCCGCACTCACCCATTGGCTTAGCAAACTGCCTGCGGGCGGCCATGTTTATTTATTATGCATGTGCAAATGCGTGCACCAGCGTTTTATTTTTTTCCTCTTTGGGTTCGACAGGCTTTTAGGCTCTTTTATAGGATCAAAACTTGCAAAGCTTAACAAGGCAATGTTAAAGTTTATGGAGGGCGGAAAATAACATCAACGGAATTAAAGCAAATACAGCTGCTTATATAGGCAAGCTGCCTCCATTATAGTAATTAAATTGCATAGTATGTATGCACTTGTTTTGGAATATATGCTAGTAAGATTATAACTCTGAATCTTTGCTTAGTTGTAATTGTATTTCATTTGATTTTGTTTGAAATCACTTGCTTACGTAATAATATTTAAAATTATTTATATTTTTGTTTGCTTGTTATAATGTATTTAAACTTTTTGAAATGTAACTCTAAACATTTTAAACAAATAAACCCTAAAATTGTTTTTTATTTAAATCCCCATTCGCTAAAAATGTCTATCAAAAATAAATATATCCTTTTTTTACAAAACACAACATTTTAAGAACTAGTTGACGTATCACTGCATTTATTTATCTTGCTAAGTCAACAGAAATTTAATTGTTTCTCTCTTAAATTTTCCTATTTTATGGCTCTATGCGTCGTTTTTAGCTGCAACAACATTTTGGCATTGAATCAAGCCGCACAAAAGCAACAGCAACAACTACAACAACAACAATAGCTGTCACATGTGCTGCGGCTTTCTCGTTGTTGTTGTTGCTCTGCTTTCCCGCGTCAACTCATATCAAATGTGTATAGATAAAAAGTGTATATAAATATAAATAAAAATGTCTGCGCTGAAAATATTTCGCATCATATCAAAAGCAAAAGAGGCCATAAAAAATCGTTGTAACATCCTTCAAAACGCCTCCCTTAAACCCCCCCCCCCCCCTTAACACCCTACCCACCCCCTAAGCCTATCCCCCTTCCCGTTTCTCTTTGGTTTTTCCGTTGACTTTATGTGTAAATATGAAAAAATGTCATTTTATTGCCACAATGCGTCGAAATTTTGTGAAAATTTATTGCGCATACGCAACGTTGTACAATAAATATGCGCTTAAATGCCCCCCAAATGTATGGGTATGTGTATGTGTGTGGGTGTGTGTGTGAGTATGTTTTATGCCCTCCCTGTTTGCTTAGCACTGCCGCCTTTTGTGGACAAAGGCAGGCTCACAGCATCCCAACCAGCAGCGATTCAGATGAAAAAGAAACACTTGAAAATCGAAAAACATGTGGATGTTTGCCAGAAGCATGCCAAACGACTCTGGCAAATTGCTAGAGTTTCTTTGCCATATTTCTGACCGATTTTTGTGCTCGAAACCTTGGCTAATGCAAAATTTTAATATTCAAGACAGGCTGAAAATAGCATTGACCATTCAGGAGCACTCCAAAGGCAATTTCCGATTAAATTCTTTTAACAAAAGGGTGTTAGAAGAATGTTTTATTTATTTTTAATTAAAATATATCACAACAAAGAGTTTAATGGAACAATAAATATATATCGATAATAATAAATAAGTTATAAACTAATCGGAAAATCAGAGTCTCCATTATAGGGTTGTTATAATTATTTTATTTAGGAGTCTTATGCATTTCCCTAAAAATTACACCTATGAAAATCAACAATTGGGTGTAGAAGTATAAGTATAGAAAAAAATACTAGAAGACTGCTTTATCAATTTTTGATTAGAATACATCTCCACAATCTCCACAAAGAACTTTCATTACCAAAAAAAAATTCGAAATTAGCTATTATCATCGGTAGATTCATGCATAACTTATAAACCTCTACAATTGGCTTCCAATAACATTTTAGATTAAATCTATCACCAATGGGGCATCCATTAGTTTGGCATCCCCAACTCCTTGGACTCCCATGCGTTTTCTAGGTGATGGAGATGCTGCATCAAAGGCTGCATTGCTAAACTGAAAACTGCTCTACCCTTCCCTGGCAATTTTCAAAATTGTCTACTCTGCTCGACTGTCGCCTTTTTTGGCTGCATTTTTGTGTCGCCTTTGGTTTTTGGCCTTCACTTAACTACGGCAGCCAGCTCGACAGCTCGTGCATGTTAAAAGCTATTTAAATATGCTCTCTTTGAATGCCTTGATTGGCTTACTTGGGCTCGTGCTCGGGCTCTCTCGCATCTCGCATCTCGGGATGCCATTCCTCCTGACCTCCGACCCCTGCGACCTCCCCCCCTCTTGGCCTCTTTTGGCTTGACTGGCGTTTGGTTTGCGTTTGCTTTTGCCTTTGGCCCGCCTTGACTTGGCTGCTGACAAAAATGGAAAGAAAAGCCAAATGAAATAACAACGAGCATAGATGGAAGAGTGAAGTGAAGTGAAGTGCTGGAGCTGCATAACCTTTTTGCATGAATTAACCCCATAACGACCAATGAGCATTGACGGCTAAAGTGATTTTGCTTATCGAGATCAAAGAAAGCGATTATCAAAGGGGTTTTTGCAAAAGAAAAAAATGAAAGTGAACAAAAACGTTCAAGCGCAGAACTTAAAAGCATGTTTTTTAAAAGAAAAGTTTTAAAACATTTCCATGCTATTTTTATAAACTTTTTCGATTTTTTATATGGTTTAATATTATAATAAAAAATATTAAATTTTTACCAATTTATTAGTTATTTTTTTATTAAATCCATTTTAAAATTAAAATCGACTTAAACATATTTAAACGATCAACCTTAAAAATGTATATTCCCAATATTCCAAAACTAAGCTGTTAAATCATAAGACTTCAATGGAAATACCAAGCTTAAGCCGAATAGCAATTTATCTGAAAGCTGACAAATTGCAGTATTTGATTGCATTTGGCAACCTCATCTTTTGCTGGCAAAATCCGGCTAGTCTAGGGTTAAACTAACCTCAATCAGTATCAGCTACCGCACATAGACATACACATACATACAGTCACTAGACGCAACAGCCACCGCAATGCCACGCCCCATCACATACCAGAACAGTACCGCCCCCCGCCCCCCGGCCACGCCCCCTGGTAACACCCGCACTCAGAAGCTTTCTGGTGATGCAATTTCAAATGCAAAACTTTAATGGAATTTTGTGTTGCCTGTATGTGTGTGTGTGTGTGCGTTGTGTTGCATGTGTGACAATAGTTTTGCACAACTTGACGCTCTCGCAACTTTTATGTCAAATGCATTTTGCACATATTTTGTTGCATATTTCAGAGTGCAGGGGTGGAGTCCTCTAGTCCCGAAGTCCTCTGGCACGAGGATTAACTTCATGTCAGCCTGTCTAATTGATATTTAACAAGGAGTCTCTCGACGCCTAGTTATTTCTAGTCGCAGACTTAATTGTCGAAGGACCTCGAGCCCTGCAATTACCTTTAATGCTAAACTTAACCATGACGCAACTACCGAACCTACTTTCCACTTTCCCTGAAACTCAAACTCCAAAATGTTGGTTATTTCCACTTTTTTTTTCGTACTGTTCTCACCATATTTGGTGACATTAACACGTCACCAGACTGAAGCACTGCGGGATGGCAGGTAATTGTTTACTCTGCTGGCGTTTTTCGATTAATCGTCGGCCTCATTAGCGGTGAAAATTTTTATGATGACCCATGGGGCTTAAGGGCAATTGCAGTGCGAGGGGGGGGAGTGAAGCATAAAATTTATGTCCCAGCGCAATATTCGTAAGTCCAGGGCACAAGGGCTGAGGCGAATAATACATGAGCAATGGTACTTTTAAAGGAAGGTACTATACAAAATTTTAACTAGTTAGATTGGCACTCAATTACTTAAAAAAAATATAAATATTTTAATTACATAGCTATAAATGGTCATATGCATTTTAAATAACATTTATAAATTATTAGGACTCTAAAATATAATATTTAAGTTTTATAAATAATTTAAACTAGTAAGATTAGCTGTCAAGTACCTCAAAAAATATAAATAATTTAAAAATAAATATTTAATAACATTTATAAATTATTTAGACTTAAAAATTAAATATTTTAATTGTTTTAAACTTTTGTGTAATTAAATTTTGAAATATAATCTTAAATTACTGGTAATACTATCATCTATTTAAAGGGGTACTCTTATTAAAGCTCTATTTTTTATTTTTCCTGCTCTTTTCCATAGCCCTAATGAGTATTTTCAGACCACCTCTATGTGTGTGTTTGTCGGTTGACTTTTTGAGCCGGTTCTCTGTCTGTTTTCCGTGGTCGGCATTAAAAAAAATTACGAGTTTTATGGTGAAGCATTAAGTACGCTGCTGGAAATTAACGTATATCGTGTGGGTCCTGTGGTCACACAGTCAGTTGAAATCCCCCAACCCGAACTGCCCTTTCCGAACCACCAATCCCCTCCTCTTTCTGCTGCAGTGGATATATTTATTCTGACTTTTTTCACTGTGTTGGACTATCTGAAGGGATTGCTGACCCTTATTGTCGCTGGTGACCCACTATCTGGCTCATGATTGCCATCCAAATCAAACGGTGTTTTTGGAAAACTAAAATACGAGGCAATAAAAAAGATGAACAACAGACAGCCAGACAGGCAGGCAGCAAGATGGAAATAAAAAGGTCGTGCTTTTATTATATTATATTTCAAATTTAATCAAATTGAAATTTAGCCAGGACAAAGGATAACGACAAATTGGCAGACAGCCAACATGAAATAGAATTGAAATAAAATTGGCAAAGAAAAGAGGGACAAAAAACACATCGCTGACCGGCAGCTAAAAATATTCAAATCTAATGATATTTTGGCATAAAATTCAATTAAATTCACCAAAAACCTGTCATTGAATTTGGTTCGGCAAATGCAAATCAAAGTTACTCCAGACTAGAATTTTTTATAGTAAACTATGAATCACAATTAAATAATATTTTCGAGCTGAGATTTATATTAAAAAGAAATGCAACAGAGATGATTTAACAGCTGAATTTATGTGATTTGATTTTTATTCAATTAAAAGCCAACAATTCTCTTGTATTCTCTGCTATGAAATTGAATGACAATATTTTTCTGGATTTATGGCCAAAGGAAAGGGGACTCAATAAGCCAAGAGAGACTCAATGCTTTCTCAATAGCCCTTTGGGTCAAACCAGATATAGAGATATAGAGCAATAATCATGGAAAATCAGCATCAGAGAGAAAAACCAACAGAAAAATACCTAGAATGGATGTGAAGGCAGCACTTTCTGTTGCCAAATCACTTGTGGCAAAATTCAAAATGGAATCAATGCCAATCGGTATAACAGCTCAGGTCTGCCAAAATCAATATAGGGAACCGGGGCATCCAGCATCTGCATAAACATCAAACCATGGCAGTGGCAGCATCCCCAAGAGCAACAGTAGCAACAGAAGCAATCGGGAGCAAACAACTAAGCCCAGTTTTATAATAAAGTAACAGAAATCTGTTGGATGGCCTCAACTATCCCCCCCCGTATCACCCCTGGCTTTTTGACCTGACCTGCCAGCCTGGACCTGCAACTTTGAAACAAGGCTTTGGGGTTTCCTGTTGTGTTGGATAGCAGTTCTGGGGGCAAATCAAGTCACTTGTCTGCCGGAGCGACAGGGGGGGTGGTGGCTCTTTCAATTTTATGCTAAACGCTGGCAATGGGGCATTTTTCCTGGCCCAAAGGAGTGGCGAAAGTTCAAAGGTGTTGACCATGTTGAGGGCAAAAAAGCATAGCGAATATTGAATTTGTTTTAAATGGCAGGCATAATGAGACGACAGGAGTTGGCAAAAAGTTTCCGTTGTCTAGTTTTCCCTGCCAAGCAGCCGAGTCCTGGGGTTCAGCAGAGGTCCTGGCGGCGGCCAGGACTAACAATTTATGGCTCCTGTGGGGGCTTTAAATGATACCAAAATTTAAATATAATTTGTTTAGTTGACTTTTGCCATGTGAATCGAAAATAGGAGAGATAAACTGTTTGATGGCTAATTTATTGGGAGTAAGGGGAAGATTATTTACCAGTTAAAATTTTCTATGCATAAAATAAACCTGTATTTATACTTTAAAAATCAAATAAATATTCCTATAAACTCAACCAGAAACCAATGGCTTTAATATTCCTTTAAAAATTAAGCTTTTTATTTATATATTTATATTATTCTTCCTTGTTTTCTTCATTCCGCTTAGCAAACGATGATTTTGTTTTAAATATTACGGACTTAAAAGGCAATTTAAACTGAAAATTTTTTTCTAAGACTTTCCTAAAAAAAACTGTGTATTTTCTTTGTTTATTGCTAAAACGTTCAGTTTTTTTGCAAGCCTTTTTGGGAAATTATTTCTAAAATATCTCGTACAAGATAAGCTACGACTTTCCTCGATTTCTTTTGAGTCTTAGCCTCCCAACCCCAAATATCATTGGTAGATTTTAAATTGGCCCAATACAAATTTTACGTTCACTTCGCCTCGTACGAGAAGGCAATAAAGTTTTACGAAACAAACTTAAGTCATCATCTGCCCCGAGAGCTCGTATTCCATCTCATTCGGGCTTTGGAGCCAAAGTCTTTAAGCTGGTCGCCCTGGCTGAAGGCTGAAGCAAAATCGACTTAATAACCCAAGCCACCTGCGACCTGTGCCCCCCAAGAGAGAGAGAGGTTATGGAATGGGCCAGAGATTTACATACTAACATACTACAGTGGTGAGCCACAAAATTCACCCAGCTCATAATCTTAAATCTAGGCAATATGATGAGTGAAAGAGAAAGGCCAGCCCGAAGAAAGAGAGCGAGGGAGAGAGAGAGGAAGATGAGAGGGAGTGGCTTGAAAACTATGCGAGTTCGGGATCCTGGATGAAGAAAAACGAGGCTTTCGGCCCGGTTTCTGTTCCTTTTGCCAAACTCACACACATAATAATATGCAAATGTGCATGAATAAGTGTGCTGAAGTGTGCCAAGTGAGCAGACTAACACTTATCCAGACACACGCACACACTGAAGTTCACTGAGAAAAAAAGTGAGACTTTTTGGTACGTGTAAACCTTATCTACACACAAAAAAAGCATGTCGCCGTAAAATCGATATGCACATGTAAATTTCTGGTTATGAAAAATGCATATTGTTTTAACATGAAATACTCATTTTGAGCATACCGAATTTACGGGGCCGCATATCAAGTTAAAATTGATATTAAATAATGTAAAATCGATCTACGTTTCATATCGATTTTTTTTTGTGTGTACAATTTATAGGTGTTTAGGTCAAATTATTTATTATTAAGAAAAATTAATCGTGATAGATATTATTAGGTTTTCTTTGTAATATTTTAAGGATCAATATGAACTATTTTAAATGTTATCATATACTTCAAGTTATACTATGAATTATTGGTATATTAAGAATTTGTATACAATTGGCAATTTCTTGAATATCAAGTATTATTGAAATATTTCTCCCTCTGCACCCACAACATCAAAGCAAAGTCGAAGGCCAAGTCAGCTAGTTAGCAGCTAGTGGAATCGGAAAGGGAACTCCTCCAATGGGTTCGACGTTAATGAAATGTGCAAATGTACCAATTGACCAAACCGCCAACCCCGAAAACCGAACCGAACCAACCACCCCGACCAAAGCCAAAGCCCAAAGCCGAATGCCAATAGCCTCAAGACGCTCATTTAGTCATTTGCATATTAAAAGCTTTTGTCGCACAAAAGGTTAAATCAAAAGATAAAGCGTAATAATTTCTTGCGCCTTTTGGCTTCCTTCGGAGGTTTTTCTTCGTCCCGATCCTGGCTAAGGCCCCGCCCCCAGTCTTTCCCCAAGCCCCCCGTAGTTGTTAACATGCGAATCGAGTCGCGTTGGTGTAGATTGGCTGCAGGGGGTGGAGATATGCGGCTGATGAGATTGGTGGTGTCGGCATGTGCGTGTCGATAAAATATTTCGCTTTGACGCTATGTAAACACTTTTGTGGCATTTCTGTGGAGTTTTTCGTTATGCGGGCCAGCGCCAGTTATGATTGAAGTATAAATGGCAATGAGCCAGGGGAAATACGGGCGATACAAAATGGGGGGGTTGGGGGCGAAAAAGCGCCAGAAATGCGAATCAGAGCACATTTGATGTAGTTGGCAGTTGATTGAGTATATGTGGGTTGAGTTGATTTTTATGAAAGCAAAGGGGAATATTTCGAAAATAACTGAAAGTTTTGGCAAACTCGAGGACAAACTTAAAGGACACAGTTTTTAAAAGGGCTTTTATTTTTTACAAATTAAATTAAATTAAAATATTGGGACCCTTAAAATGATAGGCATCTATTGACATTTTTGTGGTCTCTACTTTTCTTTTTGCTTGTGGTTTCTCTACTTCAAGATTCATTTATGTCGCCTTAACTACCAGTCCTGAAACGATATTTATACTTGTTTACTACACAGCAAGTGAATTCGAGTCAATATAAATATTTGTCATTTAATGCCACGTATCATTTGTGGTTTATTTCTATAGATTCATCTGTCAAATTGATATTTAGGGCAGCAACAGCTATCAATGTGGTCAGTATTTTTTGTACAGCTACGTATCGATTTACTTGCTATTTTTATGGGCCAATATATGAAGGTTTCAAATATTACGAGCACTGTCCGCAATTTGTGTGTGTGGGTGTGTGTTAAATCTGGCGATGATCTGGGCAGACTTAAAATGCCACAACAATTGCAGACAGCTGCTGCCTCGAAATGCTTAGCTCGGCATAACACAGCGATTGTCAGCAGAGAAATTCATACAAATACAAGCACACACATTGGGCCCAATGTGCTTACATATATTCTATATCCCATATCCATTCCATATATATGTGTGTACATATACTTCCCGCTTTTATGGCCATAAAGTCCAATAGCGAACCCCCACCCACAGGATTCCTGTGCCGGCAGCGGCAGCTGTGCGAGCTGACATGATGAGCGATTTTAACACTTGTGCGGCGATATGTTTAAAGGGGCCGGGCAGAAAATATTGCAAATATTCAACCTACTTTCCTGTGACCTTACCACCATCGAAAAAAATAAAAACCGACAGCAAACACCGATGTGTAGTTATAATGATGGCTTTTGTCCCCCAAACGGCTTATGGCAGGAGGCCAGTGTAG
Organism: Drosophila pseudotakahashii; assembly: GCA_035046095.1. Classification (NCBI taxonomy): domain Eukaryota; kingdom Metazoa; phylum Arthropoda; class Insecta; order Diptera; family Drosophilidae; genus Drosophila; species Drosophila pseudotakahashii. Next base: position 2,390,193 of record JAWNOE010000198.1, read on the forward strand.
GGGAAATGCTGCAAAAAAGCCACTATACCCCGACTATACTCGATCCTATGTGTACCATTATGAAATGCCACTGAAATGCTCTTCAAATTGGATAGCCTACGTTGGCTATGTTTGCTAGGCTAATAGGATATATTTTTATTTTCCTTGAAGGTTACGAAATTTTGTAGAGAAAATTATAATGATAAACAAAATGGGCTACAAGGTTTCAAAATATGTTTTTGTAAAATCTATTCTATTAAAAACAATTTTTTTTCAATTTTTAATCCGATTATTTTAACAGAAATATTTTAAGTATTTTAAAATAAAATGTATAATGTATAAATGTATAATCATATTTTATTTACTATGAAAATTTGATGAAATTTTTATTTTTATTGAAGTTTTATATCTTGTTTAAATGAGATTAGGAAAAATAAAAATTAAAAAAAAAAGTTTTTTAAAACTTTGTAGGTTTTTTTATCCATCTTTCCCAAGCTCAATTGCGAATTCCTGTTTACCCGTTTGCCGAGCAGAGTGTTTATCAAATAATAACAAAAATATAAACGCTTCTATTTTATTGTTATGTGTCAGCAATGTTGTTGCTGGCTGTCGCCGATGTGGCATCGGTTGCTTCTGCGGAGTCGAAAGCCACATAACCAACTGGCAATGACATTTGACAGCCCACACACACACTCACACGCACACACACTCGCGCACATGAGAATAAGGACATGTTTACACTTCCAAGGGGGAAGCACCGGCAGAAGCGAATACATATAACACATACATGATAAACAACAATAGCGAAAAAAAGTAAAACCAAACCGTCGTAAAAAAAGATAACAAGTTATGCTTTTTGTTGTTCGCGTCGAGAGTCCTCGGGGATATCCTTCTGATTTGTTTAGCTCGGCTGAAAATGCGTATTTGCCGAGCGGAGTCCCCGAACACAATTACTTTTAATTTATTTGGCGAGCCCTAAATGCGTGCAGGAAATCCTTTTAAAAACTCGCACTCTCATTTCATCTCTCGAGTAATTTAAATTTAATTAACTGTGGCAGTTTTTCTGAGGAGCAGAGGGAAATAATTATTATATACTTAAACTTTAAAGCCAACGTTAAGTGCAAAGCCGTAAACGAAAGAGTGAAATTATATCGTAAAGAACAGAGGGTCATCTGCATCTGCTCCATCTTCATCCGAGATCGTAATTGAATCAGCATTAGCTTTCTCTCCTCTTCCCAAGCTCGTTTATCCAGCTGGACAAGCAGGATATAATATAGTTGAGAGGTCACGACACTAAAGCCAAACTAGCCAGCACTCTCGCACACACATGAGACACCAACTAACGAGGTCAATTGTAAGTTATTTCCTCTATACCATCCAGCACAGCAACCGGCAACGAACAACCAGCAGGATATCATCTAAAGGAGCGGCAGAATAAAAAGGCTGCCAGGCGACAACAGAGAAAAACAAAACAAGGATATGAGGAGTAAGCTGGTGGTCCAGACCAGGAAATAGCCCGGCATGAATATCATTAATGGCTAAAGAGCGTTAAAGGTCATTGTTCCTGTTAGCCTTCCGCTTTGCTGAAGAGCCAGGCAGAAGTCGAGGGGAAAAGCTTAGCCCAGAGAGCAAAAGAAAAAGAAAAACTAACTCATTATTATGATTCCCTTTCCGGGCTCAGAGGATATACATATGTATGTAGGTGGTCACTAGGTTTAGAGAAAAGGGATAAAAGTATGACATCTATGAGGAGTTATGCAGGAGAGGATCTACTTTTTTATAAAAGAAAATCGTTGCAAGCCGTCTATTTAAATTATTTAGACTTAAAAATATAAACAAATTTAAAGAAAGAGATTTTTCCTGAATAAAAACAGTTGAGGCATTTTTAAAGATTTTTTAAACATAATTTTAAAACCTTTCCCCTCGAAACTTCATTTATTTTCTTAGTCAGTCTTACATTTTAAAATGCACTTCTCAAATTCTATTTTCATAAAACAATTTTCACTCTGATGGAACAATTCTCATTTAAAATACCATCAGAAAGTGCATTTTAAATTTGCGAAAATCAAAACAAAAAAAATGAAATGAAATGCAGGCTCATGCAAAACTATGAGTAGAGTGAAATTGTGTCACCTAATTTCACAACAGCTCTTGGCTACGCATCATTGCACAGGACAAATATCACACATACGCCTCGTATGACAAATTGTTAGAGTTTGCCAGACAGAGACGGCACTAAGCCACCTGAGCTGCAGAACAACAGGAGCAACATTTGCATGGAATATGAGTTGCAGTTGCAGTTGCAGTTGCAGTTATTTCTGCTCTTATTTTACTTCACACGAAAAATAGAATTTTGCCTTTCTCTGTCGCTCAGGCCAGACGAAGAATATAATTGTATGCATATTTAATAATTCATAACTTTTTCTAGATCACCAGAAATATGAATATTCAGCCACAAAGGGAGTTGACGAAAAGCTGGGTAAAACAGGGGCGAAGTACAGTAGACGTCATAGGTAAAATATCAAAAATGGTACAGCCTTTAAAATAAGGAATTTAATTTCCCGAGGACCTACTTAAGAACAAAAACTTACAAAAGTTCAAAGAAAAACGGAGGGTTTTTAAATAACTGTTAAATATAACTAAAAGTATGCAACAAAATATTTTAAATCCAAAAAATGAAGCATAAGTTAAAGCATACTTTTAGACACCTTTTTTTAATTATGGAATTTACTGTATACTTTCAGATGGAACTCCACTCTCTATTGTCTTACTTTGTTGACTTTCCTGTAATTTTGTGGCAGCCTAATTTTCGTCCTTTCCTCTTACTGGCACATCCTTTAATAAAAAAAGTTTCCCTGTCGTCGACATTGTCGCTGCTCTTCTTGCCATATCTGCAGCCACTATAAAACTATACTATTATTTCATTCTTTTTCAGATTCAATTGTTTAAATTTGGGTCAATGTATGTTGGTGCTACCGCTCTCTCCTGCATAAAGAGAAATGGAAAGCGGCTGACTGACAGAGATTCCTCTTAGCTTTTGTCTCCGGGCGACAAACAAACGAGCAACAAAAGGACATACGGAAGGACAATGGCAACCGAAACATTCCACATACGTGCTTTGTGTATATCAGTGCCAGGTTGAGTTCTCTACAAAAAAAAAACCAAAAAAATAGGTACGTAAAACGTAAAACCCACAACGACAAATTTTATTTTATGCAAAATAGTTATGTGTGTGCGCCCCGTTGTACAATATAAAATTTTGTTGTAAATGTTGCACGTTTTTGAGTGGGATTTTTTACTCATTTTTTTTGGTTCGGTTTTTGTTGCTGCTGATATATTGATTTTTGCATTTTTAGGTCGCACGATGTAGGTGGAGCAGTAAAGTTAGACGGAGGTGCTGCTGTGCGGGCCACACACGTTTAATGAACACAGATTTATGATACGAGGAGTCACCAAACTTGGCTCCAACACGAACATTCAGAATTCAGGTTAAGGTGGCCTCCGTTTTCCGTTAAAATGTTTACTTTAAAAATCTTCAAAAGTTTTCCTTCTAGCCAATCCAACAATTTCAATTTAAATTTTAACATATATATTAGATTTATTTGTGAATTTCTTGGCTGGCCGATTGCTTTGATCTTGTAGAGCCCGTAAAATTAGCCCTCGGCTCTTCTGACCCCATCTGAAAAAGCTGAATAACCTCGAGCGTTGCCTACTTGTCAGCCTCACAACTCAACTCGCAGCGAAAGGCCGAACTTTAAAGCGTAAAAAGGCAGCAGCAGCAACTCTGGTAAACATTAAATACATTTTTAATAAAGTTTTGCCCTAGAAATTGTTATTTTTAGCTGCAGACTCGGGCAGTGTCAGCGGGAGTAGTTGTGGGAGCAGATAAAATATGACATTTATAGCTGCCTGAATACGTAAAAGTTGAACGCACCCCGAGAGCTGGGAAAGCGAGAGCCGGGAAAATCAACAGCGAGCTGAGTTTTATGTGGCTTATGTAACCCAGCGGGCGGTGCGAGGATGAATTTGATTGTGGTTGAATATATAATATATATGTATGTGTACATTTTTCAGGGCGCTGTTGGGATGGATTGAACCAAGTTTGTTTTACGACAAGGTGCAGCAGCAGCAGCCACACGATGATGTATCCCCTGCCAATCGGGAGATGTAAACCGAAGCCGGGGAATGGGGCGGCACAATCCAAATCATCGCCTTCAATGCATATTCAGGTGAAGCTACTTATTTGCATAGCCATAGCTCGCATTCACGCATATATAAACATACCCCATTGGGCGAGAGAATCCTGTGAAGTTTTATTAAATTTTTGCCGCCTTGGAAACCCGGCACTTGGATATGTAAATTACACATGAACAAACAGCAGGAATATTATTCGAAGCCTGCAATCGCACAGAGAGAGAAAAAAGTGCACTTTCGTATTCTCTTAAATGCCCAAAAATCTGCACAGTTGAAAAATGTTCAAAATTTTACCATAATTAAAAAAAAATATATCCATGAAATTTGAGTTTTTATAAATATACTTTGTTAAATAAATCATAGTTGAAATTTAAAATATAAAGCAAAAGGTGACTTCATATTTTAAATAAAATAAAATAAATAAATAAAATAAAAATGTAAAACTAAGTTTTGATTTAATTTAAATTTATCCTTTATCTTGTTATAGATTTTTCTCTAAGTGCACCCACTGGCTCAGACCTTGCGACAAAGGACATTTATGCCAACACCTTCTAATCAAGCAAAGAGCTTAAAATAAAGTAAAGCCAAAAAGAATGAAATGAAAGATATTATGAAATTTCAAACACACCCTCAGACACACACACCCTCACACCCGCTTAATATACGAAAATAGCAAAAGGCACAAAGGATATTTATGTGTGAGGGGGTGTGTGTGAGTGTGTGTTTGTGAACATGTGTGGGAGCTCGGCAAAATGGCAGCCCTTTTTGGCCATAGCTAGATGGTATAAATACATACAAAGCACACATAACTGTCAACCTATCCTTATCCTATCCTCCTTATATGTATGTGCACGCCCAGCAGATCCCATCCTTTCGGTGCGTGTTTGTTAATGAAATGTTTGCCTTTCGCATTTAGTTACGCTACGTTAGACACTTTTGCTTATTAGTGCAAAGCGCAATTTAAACGTTGGCCAAGAAGACAAGAAATAAAATGCTGCTAGTAGGCCAAAAACGAACTGAGATGCCCTTATAAAAGTATCTTTAAAATTGAATATTAATAGTATAACAGGACTTGAAGATTATTAAATTTATATTATAACATTAACTATTAATATACTCTAATCTACATTTGATTTAATCAGGTTATTGATTTATGTAAAATTAAATCACAAAGATATAGAGCATTAAAAATATCTTCAATCTCATTAATTTATTAACACTTATTATTGGAATTATATATTAATTAATATTTATTTTTAAAAACCTATTAAGGAAATCAATTTATGCATTAATATTGTATAAAGAAATTAATATTAGATTAAGAAATTAATATCAGATAATTCTAATATTAATTTCTTTATAATCTATTTGCAGTACTCTCTTTGTAACTGTCGCATTATCGGGAATTAATTTATTATTAATTTAATTTAATTTTCTTCGAGTAAAGGTTTTTGCAAAAATCCTGTTTAGAAATCACGGGGTCCTTCTCTTATAGAAGGGTATATTTATACATTGCCAACGTTTAGGCGCCGACAGGCGACATCAGCAGCGAAAAAGAGAGACGGAGACAATGTCCTTGTATTATGTTACGACAAAAGCCAAAGGCTCTTGTTCATTTCCCTGCTCCTTCTTTTGCTCCAACTTTCTCGACTTATTCTCCTTGTTATTCCGAGCAAGGTTCAAGGTTATAGACATGTGGGGCCTTGAGTTCGTCTTTTTCTTTTTGTTGTTTGTAGATTTGGCGCAGTGCGATAATTTCGCAGTATTAGTAAAGTGTTGTGTGTGTATGTGCACGTTTTTTGGGCAATTAAAAATTAAATTGCGCATACATCACGTACAAAAAAGGAATGGCAATGACTTTTAAAGTTTAATTGGATTTTGATGGCAGCTTTGTGTTTTTACCCTAACAATAAAACAGGGGAAGGCATTCAAAGTAATATTTGATAAATTGACTGAACACAAAAGGCTGATAGGAAAATAGTTTATATGCAAACAGACAGAAAAGAAATGGTAAATTCAGTATCCCATTTGTGTAGGGCAAATATCAAGGAATTTATTCCAAATATCGAAACACGATTTCCACCACCATAATGCCAAAGGGCCACCTTGGCAATTTCAAGTTTCCTTGGAGGTGGCACTAAAAACGTCTAAACGTCGTTGGTTGCACGGCTAAGCCGCAGCAGGTCGGAAACACCTGGACTGGCCCATAACCACAGCAACCTCATAGAGCCCGGCCCACTCTGTAGTTTATTTAAATTAAACCTTTTTCTCACACAGGCATCTTCCCATCCCCGCTCGGCAAGCTTTCCTTCGGTGTATATTTTGCTTTTTCGCTTTTTTTTTCAATTAACTTTCTAGGCCAGCCGCAAAACAGCAACGAAATACAAGCAACTAGACAAGCAGCTGTTGATGATAATGATGATGACGACGACTACGACGACGACGACCGAGAAGAAGTCCAACAAATTGCAAAATCCCCTCCAAGCCACATCACACCAAGCCGGGGCAAACATCTTTGAGCCCTTTGGGCAGGTGAGTTCAACTTGACTATGCACTCAGTGCGTATACTTAACGTAAAACCCTAAACCACTAAAACCACCAAAGGAAAACACGAGGCAACAACGCAGCCAGCCAACCAAGTATCGTCGTCGTCGTCATCATCATCATCAACAGCAATAGCAGTTTGGTTTGCGTAGTTTACTGGCCAACGTAGCATTTTATTTAAACTGCAGTTAATTTTCACTAAAACATTTTAATTGTATTTTTGCAATCTGTCTCTTACAAGTTTGCCACAGGGTCAGGCGGTGTGAAAGGAGAACCAAGTGGTAGCAGAAAAGCTCAAGGGGCGACAGCAGTCAAGGCAGAATTAGACGAGCACACTGGACAAAGGTTAAGGGTTTCAAGTCAAGTGTCATTTTGAATTTATATTTTAGTTTTCATTTAGGCCTTAAATTTAATTAAAAGTATTATTTAAAATTGTTAAGTTATGCCACTTAAACCATTTATTCATTTATTAAGGTGTCTAAAAGTATGCTGTGAAAAATTAACGTTTTACTTTAGAGCAGGGAATAAAACCATAACCGGAACCGGAACCGATAACCGAAATAAACCGATTCCTTATAGAGAACCGGAACTGATACCGAGACCAAAATAAAAATTTAATTTCGAACCGATTACCGTATTGCTGGTACCGGTACGGTTTTGGTACTAATTTACTAAACTCGTTAAAAATCCTGAATAAAATAATACCCATATGTATGTATCAGCTCCCACTTTCTGCTATATCGACTTCTTCCCGTCGCTTTTTAGCACATGTACTGCTTATGTAAGAAAATGTCGCTGTAGCAGTAACACTCTTTGTCTAAAGAAGCTGTAAATCTGGCATTTTTAGCGCCATTCTACGCATTTTTTTTAAGAAGCTAATGAATATATTTCTTATTAGAAGTAAAAAAGTTAAAAATCTAATTTAAATCTTTTTTTTTATATTTTTATAAAAAAAATCTGATTAATTTTAATGATTTTACATTCAAGTTTTTTTTCCAAATAAAACACACATAAATCATTTCAAAGTATTAATAGAATTTTTTAACTGTACCGGTACGTACCGGTACAAGAACCGGAACCAAAACATCAATACCAAAATATAACCCTTTACCGAATAAGCAGATTCGGTATGGGATCAGTACCGGAACCGGAACCGAAATAAGATTCGGTTTGATTCCCTGCTTTAGAGGAATCATTTCACTTAAAAATATATTTTGTAGCATACTTTTAGACACATTTTTAAATGATTTGAAAACACTAGAATTTTCTTAAGCATCCAATTTATTTTTGATGAATTAATTAAATTTAACTTTGAAAATTTTCTAGATTGTTTTTACTTAAACCTAGTTTTCAGCCACTTTAGCCCACTGTAAATGTGTTTTTTCGGTTACGACCAACACCCTGAGGTCTGAGGCCGCAATGGCCAAAGCCACTACCATTTTTAATGCAATAAAAGTCAACTTAAAATATGCAAATTACGGTAGTTTCGAAAAATTTGTGCAGGCTTCGCAGGAGCCGCGAGGGGGAGGGACCAAAGAACAAAATGTGAGGAGGGTTCAGAATCGCAGACTACGAGGCTTATACTAAACTTCTTCGCTAGTCCACTTCTGTGGCAGTCTGTTGTCATTAACATTTCTCTGGGCCATGGACTTTTAATTGTGTCTACGACTGTGTCTGCGAACGACTCTGTGTCTGTGTCCCTACCACTGGGTTTTTGGGCTGGGTCCGTGACCTCAGGCCGTGTCACTCGGGGTGTCCTTTAGCAGTTGGCCCAAGACATTAATGTATATTAGTGTCGCAATAAATTAAAAGCATTTTGTTGTTTCATATTTACCACCAGCAGCAGCAGGAGCAGCAGCCCCAGTCCCAGCCGCACTTAAATCTAATTGCAACGAAGCAGAGACCAGAGAGCTGGAGCAAATGGCATTTAAATGGCCACAACAAGGAGCCTAATCAAATCGCTAAAACTCGTTTGTGCCAAATCTTTTAATGAGCCAGATATATAGCGTGTACCTTATGGCAAGGGAATATTGTTTTTGTTTTGGAAAAGTACGCCTATCAATAAAAGGGTGGCGAGTAAAGAAAAAGGGTGGCCAATCAGGCGAGGGTCGCCAACTTTTGACTCTTGACTAAGCTGCTTAGCCGGGCGAAGGTGTCAAGTTTAGGAATCAATTACTTCAGAGTACGCAAATGTAAAGTGTTGGCCCACCTCTCTTTTTCGTCCCCCTTTTTCTTGGCCTTCTAAACAAACTTTTACCGGCTGCGGGGCTTAGACAGCTAAGCAACCGGGCTGGAACGGTTTGTGGACCTTTGACGGTTAAATCGATATCACAGATAGCCCGAATTGATAATAATGGTTCAAATCATTTTCTCATGAAAGGAAACCAAGTTACAAACCAAAAGTCCCAAGTATTCCTTAAAGCGCGAATTCTTCAGAACAAGATATAATAGTAGTTTAACAATATATTAGTATTGATATTTTGATTTTATAGATTATATGGCGCGAATTCTTTAGAAACAGTGTCAATAAAATTTACTAAAAATGTTTAAGACCTTTTTTAACTAATAAAACATTAACTCTAACTCAATAGAACAAAATGGGACCGCGAATTCTTTAGAACAAAATAACAAATATTTACCACACTTACATTTTTAAAGCTTTCATTAATAAAATGAATTCTTCAGAAAAGGGAAAACCAAATTTACTACAAATGTTTAAGACCTTAGAAAAATTATAAAAAATCCAATGCAAAATTTTGTTTAGCTATTCCTAATTCAATAAGATTGTTTACTAAAAATAATCACGGCTTCGTTAACATTATTACTTTTAATCGTGGCATCGACATCGTATAGTAATGAACTATTCTCGTATGCTCTCTTTGATCTTATAATCCGATGTTGAATATTTAGCCGAACAAACATTGCTCGCGCAAATGCTTTGCTGGCACTTCCTGCTGAATAAAACTCCAATGCCCCATTACAAACACATGCCGCAAATGAATGTTTGTGGGGCACATTCAAAGCATATTTTTGAGGCTCTCGGCGGCGCGTGTTTTGCCCGAGTTCACAACTTAAATTACGCGGCGAGCACACGCACAACCCAACTTTCTGCCCATTCCATTCGAGTTCATAGCCTTTGATTGATGAAGAGGCAATTCGTTCGGTAGAAACTCGTCGGCCACGCCAGTGTTAAACACTAATGGCAGCTTAAATTAGATTACAGAAGACTCGTTTTGCCATCGGAGTGATGGTGGTAAAATCGTAATGGTGGAGTGCAAAAGCATGACCAACCATTCCATTCCCCTTCACCAACTGGCATTCGTATTTTATAGCCCACATTTTTTTTTAGGTTTTTTTTTTCGAGTGCCATTTATTTAAACTATTCTTGCTCAATTCCTATAATTCGACAAAAGTGAACTCCGCCCGAAAATTCAGCTGGTATCAAAAATCAGCTCATAAAAATCGCACAAAAAGACATAAATAAGATTTATTGTTATAGTTTTCCACCCACCTCCATCTCACGGCTTTCAATTGCCATTACGTATACGCAGCGTGTGCGAATGTCCGAGAAACGAGTTTGCTGCTACTGCTACTGCTGCCCCAGCTGCTTGGTCATTTATATTGGTGTTAAATTTCACGTAAAAATTGCACTAAAAATTAAATATAAATATTTGCTTAGGACCATTAAAATACCCTTAGAGCAAGTTGTTCAGGTTTTTAATACAAGTTGGAGGGCAACTTTCAAGCGGAACTCTCATAGTTGAGCGAGTTACTGACTTACTGTCAATCTTTGCAGACAGTTTAACAAGTTGGATAGCAAGTTGCTGAAAAGTTCAACTCTACTTAAGCCACTTAATAAAAATAATTTATGAATTTGAAGAGGCGAAAAAAAGCAGCGCATCAGCTTTTCGTAGTAAATCTGTAAAATAATATCGTATTTTGTTTTGATATCGTGCCAAAGTCGAAAACACGAACCAAAATCCTTTATTATGCAGATAGCTTGCCGAGGTTTTTGGGGCTGCTTGCCCCAAGGAATTTCATGGTTACAAATAGTTAATGTTCAGTTAATTATTACATAATCACTGACCAACACGATATGAGGCGGAGTGGCCAGAAAATAGCGCTAGCCTATGGTCAAGTCAAGTACATTGACTCGGTGTATAAATTTATTTGTGTTTCTCACATTTATATTGTTTTATTTCCAGCTTGATCTCCCTCCATCCCCCTTCCCCACCATCGTATGCTTGCTGGCCATAAATATTAATTATAAAACACGATATCCATTATATAGTTCTTCAGGCACGAAATCATCATCATCAGCAGCAGCGGCGGCAGTAGCAACAAACTGAAGGGGTTGTTTCCTTTTCCAGGTACTCAATTTGAGTATGAAACTTTTATATAACCTGAAGTCGAGGTAAATTACCTAGTGCTGAACCCTTAAATAGGCTAAGCTCGGTATGGTATGTTTGTCCTATTTTTAAATTGCCTTTCCTGCGCCGAGAATTCAACGTATTTTTATTTATTCATCAATGAAATCAAGTCCTAAGCGTAAATGTTTTGCGGCCCAGCTAAACATTGATTGAATTTCTTGGTAAGGAATAAAGAATAATGGATTTAGCCGTCTAATAAATTACCTTTGAAGTCGTTAAACGACGGACATTTGTAATTATTACTAAATGGTAGGTTTGGTTGATTAATTTCCAGTATTGTGTGTTCTAATAAAATTATAACATTAATTATATATTTTTTTACTCTTTATGATTTTAAAATTAAATACAAAATTCTTTCTAAGTAGTTCATTAAATTGTGTTCCATTTTCCCAAACAAAAGTATTATTTTTCCATTTTTGCTTGTTGCTCTACCACAGCCTTCAGCTTTTTCTGGCCTTTTCCCCATTTTCTATGTATTGTGTAATAATAACATAAAATAATTTATGGCAAATGAAAGTCACAAAAATGCGAAACCGGGCGGCAAGCCAACGGAACCGAAAGTTGGTTTCATGCGCCATTCACCAGCCAGTTTTCTCTGACTTTCGCCAACCCTTTGCCAGAGGTGACTCTTTAGAAATTCTGGTAGTATATTTTTAGGCGAACTAAGACCAAAAAAAGAAAAGACGCCTGGCCAGGACATGTAAACTTTCATTTTCTCCTCGCCTTTTGGACCAAATTGTCCTCTAAAAATGTTGAGAAAAGGTGAAAGGAGAGGCTGCACGGTGTATGCTTTTCTTGTATCAAGGCTTTTGTGATATTCCGTCTAGCCTCCCTGCCACGCCCCTTGTTCCACGGCTTTGTCGCCAAAAATGCTTTTTTTTTGGAAGGGAGGAAGGGGAAATTTTAGTCAAGCCTTTTGTTTTAAAAGCTTTTGTAGCGCATGCTTTGAATTTTTTGCCTCTGCTGCTGCTGCATTTTGATGTTTTGGCGAAAATTGCGCGACAAAATTCACAAAGGAGCCAAAAATGCAGCAGACCCAGAAACCCACCCCCTGCTGTAAAAGCCACCCCATTAGTAGCCACAAAGGCGGGGGAAAATATTCGCAGATAAGCGTTCTAAAATTTCACTTTGTCTTGGTATCTTTTGAGAATCTTTAGAATTTACCGGACACAAAGGTAAATAAATCCCTGCTTAAATATTTACATCGTTATCATATTGAAAGTGACAAAAATAGAAAGTTCTCTTCCCCCACCCCACACCCTTCATTCTTAATTAATTAAAGCCGCAGATTCGTGGGCGTGCTTCAATCCCATCTGTTCATTCTGCTCACCTGTCAACCTGCTGTCAATTCATCCCTTCGAGTAATTAGAAATTCTACGGTAAAGTTTAACACCCTTCCCCGTCCACAAACCCTGAAATTTCCGCTCAACGGGTTTGTCACTCACTCAGACTGAAATAGTTTGATTGCGAAAAGTATTTTTTATACAGCCTAATTTGTCTTTGCCTTTAAGGGTTATAGTTTAAACTTACAGGAAAATAATTATACAAAATTGAAACTTAGTCTATAAACTATTTTTAAACTTTCTTAAATAATAATAAAATATGAATAAATAATTTAAATTATAAACATCAAAGAATTGCTTGTATCACAAAGAATTTCAAATCACTTAAAAAGGTGTCTAAAAGTATGCAACAATATTTTTTAAATAGTTTTAGACTTTTCTTAGACTAGTTTGTTGCAACAAAAGTCAAACAATTCTTAAGCTGCATTTCAAAAATACACACTACTACAACTTGAAGTCAACTATAAAACACAAATTCAATTTCCCGCCGCACACAAAGCAATTTTAGCGGTTGACTTGAAGGGTTAATCCTTCAACCTTCTCGGGGCGACACGTTTTCCGGGCGTAACAAAAAGCGTCAATCGGCTGGCTCCTTCGCGTGTTTGTTTTTGAAAAAGTGTTTTCTATTTTTTCGTTGTTGGCCGAAACGTGTTGCTAGCCACAAAAGTTTGCCAACCGAAAATGCGGCAAAAGGTGCGGATGCGGATGCGATGCGATGACTGGCCCCTTTCGTTCGGTGTTCGGTGTTCCTGGTTCGTAACTCCCCGGAGCATTTGGTAACTGCTGCACTCAACACGTTGACAAGTTTTTGGTAAATCGTTGGCGGGGAGCTAAGCAGATGGACATTCGTCAGTTAGTCACAATGTCAGTCGAGAGTTTACCAGTTCGTTGCATACTTTTGGCCGCCTGTTTAGCCGGAATGCATTAGCTGTTGGTTGGGGAAAAAGAGCAGAAGCCAGAGGGATTTTCCCAGCCAGCTTCTTAAAGATTTATTATGGCTCCTGCTCCTGCTGTTGTTGTTGTTGCTCTTGCCGGCTACTTTCGGTTAGGTTCCGTGTGATAAAATGCTTGACACTTTTCTAAACGGCCAAAACTTTTTGACTGCCAAGAGATTGTCCCACCGCTCTCGTTCCTTTTGCCTTTGGTCCTGTACTTTTTAATGCTCCATAATGCTTGTTTTTCCCCCTACCAACCTGGGCATATCTTATCCCTTTCCCAGTTCCACAGTTTGTTGACACTGTCTGGCTTAGAGAGCGCATAAAGTGGAAATGATTTACGCAGTTCACCTTGTTTTTCGTCCTGGGTGCGTGTGTGTTTTCCTACATCCTGTGGGCATAATAAATAGCCCCAGCTTTTGGTCTGGCAGTTTTGTCAAATAGCTCTTCGGAGCTCAAAACACCTGAAAGCTGTTCTCCTTTTTCTCTCTTTTTTTCTGTTTTTGCCTTAGCAGGCCCAAGACTTTTTCGGGAGAATCGCCGTGAAGGAGAGCTTAGCCGGGAATTCTCGGCAGAGAAGAACTGAGACCGCCTGTGACAAGTGCAAAAATCTTGGGAATAAACTTTTCAATCAACTGCGCAAGTTATCATGGCTTTGATTTATGTTGGCTTTTCTTATTGGACCAGCTTATTCTTACATTCTATATATTGCATTTTCAAAGTGTTATACTTTTTATAAGAGAACTATAAAAAAATATTATTTAGTTTAGTAATGGTAAAATTATCCATCAAGTTTATGGGAATAGCTAGGTTTTTTAATTCATTTTAAAAAGTGCCTAAAAGTATGCAGTGAATAAAGATAAGTCGTTTTGCTGTATGAATTCAACTCATTTTAAAGTGATTTCTGTGGCTCCCCCATATATGTATATTTTAGTTTATTATGTAAAATCGCGTTTTGTTCCCTTTGGTCATTTTATAAATATTTAAATCTCATCAGTTCGTGTAAATATCTGCAATTGTTGTATGAGCTTTGAAAAATTTATTTAAAAATCACATATATTATCCTAGCTCTCTCTTACTCTGAAATTTAATATTATGAAAGAAATATGAATCAAATATGTCCAAACTTGCAGCATCGCTTTACATTAGCTCAGATCGCATTGCTTTTAAGGTACGTGGTTTTATTCCTCCACCCAGTTCAACTGCCCCGTCCTGTTCAAAATTCTATAAGCATTTGCTTGGGTGCTAATGGACAGTTTAGAGTGGCAGCCAAACGAGAAGCTACTCGGTAGTATGGAAGTCCTGGCTGCAAAACTTACAGCGGAGCGAAATGAAATCATAAATGCCAGGACACGTGCCAGGACAACGTGCCTCCAGTTGCAACGAGGTGTTAAAGTTTTCTTCCACCCGAAAATTCAACTATTTTTTTTCTTTCCACACTTTTTGGACAACTCCCAACGAGGTGCAGGAGTCGCGAGTGGTCCGCATTCCGAGTTGCAAGTTAGTTAAATATTTAAATTTATTTATTGGACTCTCTGGCTTGGACCCTAAGTGCGGCCACAGCCATTTAAAATAATCAAAAAAAAAAGAAGGAAAGAAAAGAAAAGGGATTGAGGTGGACTTACCGTGTGAATCTTTCGAGGATGAGCCCCCACTGCCGCTGGATCCTCCGCCGCCGCCAGGACCCATGCTGCCTCCTCCGCCGGAAATTCCTAGACCGGAAGTGGAATGCAGGCGCGCTAATGTGAGCGGCATTAGCAGTGCCATCGCCAGGAGCAGGGCCATAAAAATTTTCCACATTGTTAACGTGGCCATTTGACTTTTATTGCACTTCATTTTCCCCCCTTCCGTTTTGCCCCCTTCTTCTCTCTGTCTATAGGTTTATATATTTTTCTTATAATTTCTCCTTTCTCCTTTTACCCTTCGCCGGGTTGTTGATTTTAATTTGATGTGACTTAAGTTGGATTTGGTTTGCAGATTTGGCGCTGCAGCTTTTCTTTCCCCTCTCTCCGCGACTTTTCCAGTTTCAGTCGTTGTCCTCCTAATGGAAGCACATTTTCGATTTTCTCCGGTCTTCGCTTTTCCCACTGGCAGCAGCTGCAATTGAGAAAGAAAAAAAGGAGAAGAGTGGGGGTGAATCCATTGGTTCCACTGGTTTGAGTATTGAAAAGTTTTTAGTTTTCGAGGCTAGTTAAAAAGTTGAACAAGTTTCTTTTGCTCTTTTATTCCTCTCCGATTTTATATATACCTATATTATTTTTTTTCTTTTTGTTAAAGTCAAGTTGAAGCCGCAATTATCGAGTTGTAAGGCGACGCGCCCCGTTAAGACCTCACACAGATGTTCATGTTCACAGGGTGGAGGGGGGTTGAGGGTTCGGGGGGGAAACTCAATTTCGGGCAGGAAAGTTTCTCAAAAGGAAGATGAGCAAGTTCGTCACCTTGCCGAAAAAGTTTGGACCTCTTGAGGGGGTGAATCAAAAGGTGGTTTGACAACATTAGTCATGGAATTTAAGGGGAGTAATTATTGAAGCGAGAGGTTAGAGTGGAATAATAAAATATTACAAGACCTAAACTTTTAATTTTGTCGGTGGAAACCGGTGGTTTGCATAATAAGATCATTTTGTTACATCCATATGATCACACCATACAATATGGCATATGCAATAATTACAATTTTTAAAATGTTGTCACCTCAAGGGAAGGATATTATTGAAAAAGGTATGCCTTTCTGTTTATCTATAATAATGTTTTAATATTTTGTCACCTAAAGGGAAGGATATTATTGAAAAAGGTATGCCTTTTTGTTTATCTATAATAATGTGATGGGAGTCTCAAGAATTTTGAATATTTATGAAAAATTCGAAACTGACTTAATGTTTAAAAATACCTTTGTTTATTTATAAAATTAATGTGATGATGAAAGTCATGATTTCTTTCCTTATCTAATATGTAAACTCTAATTTTGTAAGTAAATATATTTTTATTTATTACTATTTTTTTTAGAACTTTAAAATTTGAATAAAAAAAAAGCAAAATATATAACCTTCTCTTCGCTTCCCACAAACAAATTTAACAATACACATAGCTAAAGTTAAAGATAAGTCATTGAGGGAAACAAAAAGTTGCCATTTCCGTTTTTCACCAACCCTACCCTTGCCAAGGCAACCCCTATACGGCTATCTCCCCTCCAACCATCCCTAGATTGTCAGCGAAAGATAAAATTTGCCATAAGCAATATTCAACAAAGGACGAGAAATATTGTATTTTACCTTTAAAACCAAATAACTGACATAAAATAAAAGGTAGAACAAAAAATTGGCACATGAGTGGAGAACAAAAAAGGCATCCCATGTATCTCCTTTCTTTTTCGGATAAAAATGTCCCCAGCAAATAATAATGATTTGCAAATAAATAAGGCAAGAATGGGTGAAGAAGGAAACTTAGAGGTGAGAGCGAAGGAAACAAAATGCTGACAAAGGAGGAAAAGGTACCGCCAATAAACAGACAGACAAAAGGTGGCCAAGAAGATACAAAAATGGATGAAGATGGAGGGGATGTTAACCCAGGGACAAGATAAACAAGGCGGGGGAAAGAAAGGCAAATCAATAGGCTACAAGACGCAGGGAAAATATCAACCCAAAGTTGGGTCAAAAAATTTTCAAGCTTTCTGTGCTAAGGATTCCCACACTCGGTTTCCTGATCCTCCGCTATCTTTATGCCATTGTCATTTTGTCAACGTGTCCGTCGAGTGTCGTCAACTTGGAAGAGGACTGGAGGGTGGAGGGTGGAACCTGCCCTTAATAATGATAAGAATGTAAGACAGCGCAATAAGCGACCAGAAATATGGCCAAGAGATAAGCAACAAGGGGACACTGCCGGAAAGGTGCCAATGTGAGGCAATATAATAATAATCATAATAACAAAGGACCTTAAACACGAAACCCCCGCCCACTCTACAGGAAAATAATAATGATAAAACTAATGGTCCGGCTGGCAATTATAAAAAAAAGATGAAAAATTTGCTCAGGTCTTTTTTTTTCGTATTCTTTATGCATCACAAAAAAATGGTTGGAAATATATAAACTGTAGGGGGAACGCGAGTGGGGGGCTCAACTTGAACTACACTTGAGCAATTTGCGCACAGTCGAGTGCGCACATTAACCCACACAAAGAACGCCGCACATACACTTCAAAACAAGCAACAAAAACAACAATGGAGAAATGGCAAAATCAACATGGCGTACAGTCAGCGGAAACGGAAACGTCGGCCGGCCGAGCTAGCGACCAACCAACAGAACCATCCAACCAATAGACAAACATCGAGGGGGCCGGTTGGCAGTGCAGGGAAAACCTAGGCAGGAACACCGAAAACAAAACAAAAAACATTTGTACTCAGAACTTGATGCCGAATAATGGATTCCCTAGGTAAGAAAACTAATTCTGATTTGGATAGATGATGGGTTTCATATGCGATTTTGGGAAGAATCCTATCAAATGAATATTGACTTTAAAGGTTGGTTAAATAAAGCTTTATTTAACAGTAGAAAGGTATATTAAAATATATTTATAGGTCTAAAACTATTATATTTTTTTAAGTCCAATTATTTTTAAATTTTATTATATACAGATTCAAGTCGCCGATATCTTTTCATTGCATTTTAAGACTAAAAATATTAGACTTAAAATTTAAAAACTCTTATAAAATTTATTTTAAAATTTTCAGTTAATATAATTATATTTTAATATTATTATTAAATGTGTTTAGGCCCGGCTTGGCTAAGTTTAAGTCCGTCGAAATTACGATACCAAATTTATTATTTTAAAATTGTACTTAAATATCAAATCTTATTGATTTCTACACATCAGGATACAGGTCTAAGCCGCGTCAATCGTTCGCCCAGAAGAGAATATTAAGCATACGTAACGTTGGCGCAAGAATGAAGGGATACATTTGATGGACACATTTTATTGCATGCAGTCGTCGTCGTCAGTGGCCTGTCGCTACTGCTATTCAGTGGCAGACTGACTGGGAAACTCAAGTGCCCGAAGGGCAGGGATCTTCTGCAGCCAAACCATCTAGACAATACAATAGTTGTGGCACTTTCCCTCCTCCTGCTGCTCCTCCTCTTCCTGTCAATGGCTGCCTGGGCACTTCCTGACCCTCGATTGCCCGCTCACTTTGTGTCTGGCTCGAATGCCTGTTGTAGTTTATTATTCCCGCCAGCCTCATTCTTTTCTATTTGGTCTAAATAAATTTTTATCATGTGCAAAGGGCCGGCTGGAGAACAAACAATCTCTGGCTAGTCCGTCACTTCAATCTGCCATGCACTTGCTACCTCATTCCCACCGCCAGTCACTCATTCAGTTATTCATTCATTCACTTCCCTCTACATCCGCGTCCGCATCTACATCAACCAAACCCATACCCATTTCCATGTCTATCCACAGGATTCAGCCTGTTTCGCCTGTTTCTTATGGCCTTTGTGGTTATTGAAGCGATCATTTGGAACATGCACAGAATTTTTTCTTTATTTTCCCCCAGCTCCCCCAGTTATTAATGGCAAAAACGTTTAATATGCGAAAAATTTAAGAAATTGCTTTCAATATTATGACATTAATGGAGGCGCGAACGATACGATTGGCGAAATATCTGATTTTTAGCGTCGTTAAGATTAATGCCATTCCCGGATGCAAGTACATTTGTACAAATAAATCTGTAAGCAAACATACACTACGTACTATATGTGTTAAGACAGGCCATGGTTGACACATGGCCAACACTTAAGCCACTGGCTTTATGCCTCAGCGGCCGTTGAAATTTATGTCCTTTGCACAGGAAGTATCTTTTCATGTATTTCGTATTTCCTCGCACACAATCGCACATTTATGTATAAATATTTATGGTTTATATGTACTTGCGGTCAGGCAAATGCCATCAAATTGTTTTCGGGTCTCTGGCCTAGTTTGATTAACTTTGATGGTCGAGTTAGTGATAAATATTAAGAGCGTTTTTTGTGTGTTAGTACATACATACGGATGCTAAGGGAAATACTTAAACAAAATATCTATTGATTTTGAGAATGAAATATTTGTATCCTTAAACTGGAGTAAATAATGCAAAAATAATCAGTAAATATCGCAATAGGAGAGGAAAGTAAACCATATTAATTACATAAAAGTCTGATATTTTTCCATTTTTAATTCTAGGTAGTTAAATTATTTTACAGGACATTTTGTAAGGCTTCATTTGTTTCAGATTTTAATTGCATAATTTGAATACCAATATCATCAGATAATTTTCCACTGATTAAATTTTAAAATATTTTTTTAGGAAGTATTAAGTACAGCAAAACATAACAATTATCCTTTTTCTTCTGGAATAAATGATGCAAAAAATATACAAAAATACAATTTAAACATTTTTATTTCCATGAACTACAGCAGTTTACATAAAAGCCTGATACTTTTTATGGAAAATGAAACAAAAATATTCTAGGTATTGCAATTTTGTTTACAGGACATTTTGTGGTACCTTCACTTGTTTCAGAGCTTAATTGCAAATTTTGAACATCAATATCAGCAGATAATTTTCCCCTGAATAAATATTATATTACATTTTATTTCTCTTCTTTGAAAGGTATTAAGTACAGCATAACCCAAAAAATCAAGAGATGGATTTACCCAAGGCAAAGCCTTCAATATACAAATCAAACAGATGCCTCGAAGAGGGACAGAAAGTCAGAATTAAGGCAGGGAGGACTCCTTCTATGTTTTCCTTTTCCTTTTGTCAAACATTACCCTCCCCGATGGCTGTTTCAATAAACTTATGCAAATATTCAATTTGGGGAAGTTTTTTTTTTGACAAATGATAAGGCCAAACAAAAGGCAGCCAGACAAATAAAGTTTTCACACCCGAAAAAAAGGCGAATGAATAAGGGATAAGGCAAGAGATATCCGGCGGTTTGCTTAGCAAAATTAAAATGGGAAACGCACATATGTAGGTACACATACATATACATATATGTATATAAAATGGGGACTAGAGAAACGGAAGCCGAAAAAAGAGCGGAAATGCAGAGTTCTAAACAACTTTTCACCGGGTTTTCCATCATGTGCGGCACATATACCAATCAAGCTAAACAACTTATTCCTGGCTCAGAGCACCATTTCCTCACTCCTTTTGTAAAAGTAAACCCAAGTAAATTTCAATTTAACCTTCATCGAGCAAAACTCATTTATATTTATAAATTCGCCGACAAGGCAGCAGAAAAAAAAGAATGAAATAAAAAACACAGCCAGAGAGACTGAGAAAGAGACGGAATATGTAACGAGTATAAATAAATGCCGAGCGGAGGGTAAAAGGGAGGAAAACACAATAAATAAAAATGCGTGTGTCTGTGGTGGCATAATAAAATTGCACCAAAGGCAGCCACAGCCACCCAAGAAAACAGGAAACAAATTCAGAGCAGGCCAGTGAAAAGATAGAGGGAAAGGTTAAGGACGAGGTAGCGAATAATAAAAGTAAGGGGGGCCCACACGGAGAACCGGCCAAAAGGGATAAAAATCCATCAAACTTGCAAATAAGCCACAGGACGAGAACGATGAGTTTCAGACTCGTAGGAGTACATACTACATATAACCGAAAATGGAGGTCCTCCCAAGGAATTCCCTTTTGGCTGAAGGCGGACATTGGCATCGTAAAAGGCCAAAATATTGCGCAAAGTAATGTTTCATTTCGGTAAAATAACATACTCATCATTGAATATACAATATAAATGCAATGAGCAGGTCGAAGCTACTAAGGGGATACTCGACATCCACCTTTAATGGCAGTCTTTTCGGGCCAAGCCACTAAAACTGCCACAGCCATTTCATTTAACTGCCTAAATTATACTGGCCGACCCCGCAAAATTTCAATGATTATTTTTGAAACATTTTTACAATTTATTCAGAACTCAGCCAATTTCAATAATTGTTTATTTATGTATGAATACTTTACATGTATGTATGTACTGTAGTCTGTGTGGGGATTAAATAATGTTAATAAAATATTTAGAGTTTCATTTAAAATAGGCAATAAATAGCAAGAGTTAAATAAAAACAAAGCCACTGTAATTTATCAAAAGAAATATTTAGGTTGTGGAAAATAAAATGTATTTTGTAAATTTAGAGCATAAAATAATATTTATAAATATTCATTCATTTCATTTAATAAAATCTCTAAATTCCAAGAGTCAAATAAAATGTTATTTTATTTTTTAAGATTTGTAAGATAATATGATATTTATTTATTATTATTTATTAATATTTCAAATTATCACTTAAAATTCATTTAAAAATTCCTAAAGACAAATAAAATGTAATCTATCAAAAATAATATTTCAGTAAATGAAAAAGAACTTCCAAATTTAGAATACCTTTTAGGTAAATTATTTCTGGCGAAAAATCAATCAATTTAAACAATGCCAGACTCGTCAGCAAATGACTGCCTATCCAATTGCTATTCTAACCGAACGACTTCAATTGCATTTTCCTTTCCAGGAACTTAACCAAACTCCCAAAGGACTACGCTACCCACTCAAATATCACCGACAAAAGGTGAAAATTGTTTTGGAATCATCGCAGCCGCAGCCCTTTTACCCATTCCCCCAATAAAAGAAACCTCAGAGCAGCAGACATCTGTTTGCTTCTTTTGGCTCGTTTTCGTGCCATGTCAGGTTTTGTTTGCCGTTTCTTAATATACAATTTTTTATGCCATTTCATTCTGTTATTGTTCAGATCGATTACGGTTACAAGTGCCAGATACTTGAGCGTGAAATTCAGGGAAAAACGCACGTGTCTACCAGCCGCCTTTTATTCATGTTGCCTTCGCTGTTTTCGCTTTTGGATAGTCTGTCATTAGGAAGATTGATTTCAAAAGCGTGGAAAATTTTCCCCAAAACAGCTTTTGTTATGTGGAAAGCAGCCACACGCAAAGGAGCCGCCACGTTTTTCTCTACTGAGGAAGTTAATTTTGTGGGTTTGTTATACTATTTAATTCCTTTTCATTGGGAAAATAGCTAGTTTAACTATTTGGTTTATTTCAAAGAAAAGTACTAAATTTCATTAAAAATTCCGTATTTTGAATACTAAATTTCATTAAAAATTCCGTATTTTGAATACTAAATTTCATTAAAAATTCCGTATTTTTATTACAAATTGAATTTTTAATGAATTTAAGGAAAAAAAAATTTTTAATTCCTATTTTATATTTTAAGAAAAATATCTTTGGAATAATTCTGACTTTTTTGAAAAAAATATTAAAATATTCTATGAGGTTCTTAGACATAAAAAATATTATTTAAAATGAAAATATAGTAGTAGTTTCAACATTTCTATAGCAGAACAAAAATCAGCACAAATAAAATGTAAAGATTTACATTTCAATTTGCATTACAGCGTCAACTTGCAGAAGGCAAAGAAAAACTTTCTTAATGCGAACATTAAAAAAAGAATGATGAAATTGCATAAAACTTTAACCCAGTCGCAACACTCACAGAAACGCAAAACTGCGGGAGGTTTTGAAGGGCCAAAGGGTTTGTGGAATGGGAGGGTAAAAAGTACATTAAAATCACATTAACCCGTCAACGGTTAAGGTTGTGGGTATGCGTAACTTTTGTTTATACGTTTTTGGCTTAATGCCTTTTTGAAGTAAGCACACACTCGTGGAAAATATGTACTCCTGATAAGCCATATATATATATATGTATATATAGGAACGTACTGCAAACTAACCCCTAACTGCGTATCCCTTTGGGGAAATGTATCTCTTGGTTTTTTCCGTTTTTATTGGACCCATTGCACGTAATTGACTTTTCGCCATAAATTTGTGTACGTACTCCAACAAATGCAGGCGACATTTTCCATTGCCTCCCCTTCCCTTTCCTTCCCCTTTTTCCTGGCAGCTCAATTAGCCATTAGGCTTTTGGAAATTGTCAAAAATGTTTTTCGGGGGGCGCCCACTACGAGCCAATCAAAAATTCAGCCTACGCATTTGTATCTCTACATTTGTATCTCCACATTCAAATCTCCCTGTGGCAGCGGACGACCCGACGACTCCGGTCAAAAATCCACCCGCACACCCCACCGTTCACTCTTATCTCCACTTTTTGGGGTAGCCGTGCGTGTCCATTTGGACGCTTTGCAATGGCTTTTGGGCTGTTGGCTCATTTGCATATTTTAATTGTCCAAAAATGAGAGGGAAATTCGTTAAATCACTACTACTGCAGGACTTAAATATTAACTTTGCCAGCAGTTTGTAATTTCTCACTCTTTCAACTTCCATTTACTGAACTAATTTATTTATTTTCCCCGAAACTAAGCAGCAAATGTACTTCTCCTCGACGGAGGTGCAAGGGAAGGCAAGGAAAGGGAAAGGAGGGTCCTGAAGTCTTCACTTTTCTCTAATGAAAGACGGCATGCAAATTTAATAAACAGGCGAAAGGCATGAAATTTGGGTCTCTTCAGGTGGGCGGCTCACAAGTTGAGACAAGGACACTTATTGCTCTTTTTGTCAGTCACCCATTATTTATGAAAACATAGTGGAACTTTATTTCTGGGCGATATTTTATCATATTTCGATATATTTAAGGTTGGGTGAAAATTGTATTTTCTTTATTTTAAATAAAAGTAAGTGGAATTTTTATTTCATGGTATAAATTAAATATAAAATGTAATAATTTTGTTTATAATAAAAAATAATTAACTTTTATTGTATAAAATAAACAAGAAGAATTTTAAATTATGATACTTCTTGTTTAAATCAATTTAAAAAATTTTTTTATTTAATTAAAAGGTTAAAAATAAAAATATAAATAAATTTAAACTTTGCATATTTAATTACAGCACAACATTATCAGAGCTTCCATTTACTACTTATCATTCTCAAAGTCTTTTCTTTTCCTGCTTGCAATATTTTCATTTTTTTCCACTTTATTTTGCATTGCTAGACAAAGGCAGGGAATAAAAAAAAAAGATGAGCAAGGAAAGACGGGCGGAAAAAAACAAGTAAATAAACTTTAGGCAAAAGTTTTTGGCAACTTTCTGGCAGTCAGTTGGCGCATTTTAAGTTACGGCAATCGGCGCGGACCAGTGGCGTCGCGGAAAAGTGGAAGGGGGGCCGGCGAGGCGAGATCACGAGGGAATACAAGTTGCGAGCGACGGGGGCAAAGTGAGGGGGCTGCAAAAATGAAAAACTGGCGCATCGAGACAAGAGCTTAAAACCGCGAATTCCCCAACTTCCACACTGAGAAAAGCAATTGAGATTATAGTTAGGACCCCGATATCAACAGAGGGATAAAGACTACAAAGGTAAAATTCTAATAAGTAAATATAAAATGTTACAATTTTTAATATAATTTATTTTTAAATCATATTTCAAGTGAAAATTGTTTTTATTTTAATTATTAACTTCTAAGTCCATACAAAAAATCAATAAAATATTCCTTAAAAGCAAATTGAATAAGTATTTAATTATTTTAAATAAAATGTATAGTCCTAACTTTGCTAAGAAAATATATAAAAATCACAAATTCAATGTTTATGAAGCTTTCCCCTCTTTGGACTAAATGTATCTTGTTCTAATATTCTAAAACAGCAAAACAACCCATGTATATATCATTTAAATTCCCCATTTAATTATGCTACTGCCAATTTGCACTAAGCTGTTAAAAAGAATGAGATAAAATAGCAAACGCAATTAATTATTTCATGAAAAGTTACTGGAAACTTAATTCAACCCAGTTTTTTTTCTCTATGTGCAACAACTGCGAGGGCGGGGTGGCAATTTCAACTTTAGCTCGGCAAACTTTCAGGCAAAAAGTCATCCTTAAAGAGCAAAAAGTGAGCTTGTCGCTGGCAAAACTTACCTGGCGAACAATTTAAATTTGTCCCACGCAGGATAATCCTTTATTGCAGTTGTTGTTGTTGTTGCTATTTTGTGTTGCTGCTACTATTGTTGTTGCTACTGTTGCTGGACTTTTGTCACGCACAAGAAGGCAGTCGTAGTGGCCGAAAGCCAACTTTGAACTGACCACGTGACCATCAAAACACAAACAAACACACTCACACACACCGGGTGGCACGAACAACAATAACAACGAAGACACCGGGGCACTTGCGAATACTTAGTTGCCTGGTTTTAATGTATGCCACAAACAACGAGAACAGGGCAATTAAATCGCCCAAAAGGAGACCAAGTGGAGCGTTTTGTGTGTGCAACAATATCAGCTGCGCGTTGAGTGAGTCGCATGATTTTCGTTCTCTCGAAATAGAAAAACCAAAACACGCAAACTTTTATGATGCAGTTTATATGCACCGACAAAGCCCACCGAAAATCGTTATATTCGCTGAAATATTCTAATTAGCTCCTATTGATTTCGATAATTGGTGGTCCTTTTTGGCGGTACGAGATTTACATATACTCTTTGTATTCGCGACACAACGAACCCGAACCCGATAACTTCGCTAATTCGATGGCTGCCGCGGCGAGCGTCAGCATCCCTGCAAAACACGTTCGAAACAGTCCGACGGCTGAGCTTCAACTGAATTCGTTTGGCCAGCTCAGAGCCCCACAAGCCCCACAGTACTTTTGGACCCCCTCTCACCGAAAGTCGGCTGCCCGAAGCTCCATCCCTCGGCCGCCGAAGCCCACAAACGACACCGAGCCGAGCGACAGGATTAGAGCCGAGCGCTTCGAAGGATAGCACGAGCGGAACACTTACGAGCATCCAGTAAAAACCGCTGAGTAAAGAGAAGGCGGTTCCCATTTTCAGCTCTCTGGCTAGCAAATAAATTACAAAATTACTTAATTAATTTAAAAAAATTAAAAGATTTAATATCTTGGTTTGCTATCAGGCTTGAAATACATACGAAACTTAAAAGTTTATTTAATAAAAAAAATTCAAATGAATTATATACTACTTTCGACCAATGAAATAATACTAATCTGTTAGGGGATTACAAGAATTTCGGGAATTCAATTATTTAATTGTCTCTGATTAATAATACATTTTCCAACCCATTCAACTTCTTTATCAGTAGCTTATTACTTGATCGGCCATCGCGGGAATTAGAAAAACAAACGATTTCAGTTGGCTGAATTCAAAACATGAAGAGAAAAATCTTAGTAGGACTTAAAATCGTGAACTGAGCTCTCTTACAGCCAAAGTCTTATACGAACCTTAAAATTGGTATAAATATGGTTGAGGGCTTGGCTTAGTAGAGATTCAAACCACTGTGTAAGTATGTTATGTAAAGGCATTTTGTAAAAAGTGGTAACGACACCTTTAAAAGTTATAAAAAACATTTTAAAATTTTAAAAATATAAATATTTTTTAAAATTTTTCCCAAGTGAGAACGGTATCTTAAAAAAAGTTTCTTTCTATCGAGTAAATTAAAATGTTAGGTAAATCACAACTTTGCACCTCTGTGTATTTTTCCCTCTCCCATTGAGTACAGAGCAAACCCAATCAAAGCTGCAGACTGTCAGCTAATTAACTTCAGATTTATCCCATCCCCTCAGGCATCCTTTGCTCAATCGTTTCGCCCTCTTTTTTTTGATCAACCTCCAACGTTCCTTACCCCTTAACTGCAATCACTCAAAGTAAAAATTGCCATCAAGCTGCGCACAAAACTCATACAAGGCGCGTAAAAAATGGCAAGCGAAAAAGGCAGACAGAAAATGAAACCCCGAAAATGAATTGCAGCAAAATGCTCAAACACACTCTACGAAATTGACTTAAATAAATAAATGGCATAAAAACAAAGACAAAACACATGCACACAGCACGAAAACACAGCAAGAAAGTGAATCGAGAAGCGGAGGACAACGGCGTGTCATAGAAACAAAGTGCATTCCCAGGAGGAAAATCGAGGGGGGTTTCACTTTTGTGTTAGCTTGTTGCAACATTTTCATTTCATTTTATTCACTTCAGTTCAGTTCAGCTCAGTTCAGTCAATGCAAGGCAATGCAACATTCGAATGCAACAACGCTTAGTAGCTCATCCATTTTCATTTGTATTAAGCAAAAGGCAAAGGACATGCCCGAGTTGCAGAGGAATCTCTAGCTCTGTTCTCTATTTTTACTGCACTTTCCACCCGCGTAAAATAAAAGCGTTGGCATTACTCAGCAAATACTTGTTTGCTAGCTGCCTTGACAAAAAGTCTATAAGCCCCCATTCACCCCCTAGGAAAACCCCCCCTTAGATTCCTTCCATAGTTTCCCCGGGGCTGCTCGTTAGCACAGCTGCCAAGAGAATTTATCTTACTCCCACCGAATGCAACTCGATTTTATTTTATTTGTGCCCTCATTGTTTCTGTTTGGCATATTGGACGTATTGTTAGCCCCACACAATGATCGATGCAAATTGATGCGTATTGTTAATGGAATTTCTTCCATACTGCATGGAACCAGTACGGAAAAGTATGCAACACAAATTGGGCGGAAAAGTAAAGGAAGTCAAGATGGAGGTAATGTCAAGCACAAGTTAAACCATATGTCACAGAAATTCCGTGAAATTTCGATATCGCGTTGGTTAGATTTTATAGAGAAAAAGGAGGTCGAGGTTACCTAATTGAAAAGGGCATATAATTTTAGAAACCTAATTATTTTATCAGTTCTCTTATTTTACCAATTCTAATCTTGTATATGGATATTTCTCAGCTATTCCTTCTAGTTTAAACAGATTTATTTTTTAGGCACAATATAAAAAGTCTACGATTTATACATTAAACCATCCTACCTTTTGACCTTTCTCACCTTAGGTTCTCTCAAAAAATATGAGTATGAAAAAAAAACACCCCGAAGATGCCAAAGAGGTAGAGGAAAAAATGTCATAAATAAGAACGTTTGCAATTTGTTTATATTAAAATTGAGAGTCAAAAGGCATCCTAAGGTGGAGGGTTTTGGGCGCTGTGTTCTTCTATCCTGCGCCCAGATTCCCATTGCATTTGGCTCTGCCAACTGCTCCATTCCTCTGCTCCTCCGTTTTGTGCAGTATCGCCTGCTGTTTTGTGAATTATGCGCCTTCCGTTGCATGCGGCGGCATTTCCCAGCCCGAGCCGAAGCGCAGGCCAATACACTGAGAGAAATTACAAATAAAATAAATATATTTTACAAAATAATATAAAATCTGCAATGCATATAATATTAAATACATATTTTACTATATTTTTCACACAAAATTAATAGATTATAAAAAATAATATATGTTTTTATAATATATTAATTTTTTTCCATCTAAAGTTTTTTATTTAACCGTTCCAATCTCAATATTATATAGTTTTCGCCACATTCCTTGCCATCTTTATTCATATTTTTCCCAGTGTAGCTGTTGCCGTTTCCAAGGCCCAAGTCCAAATAATGGCTTGACGCGCCTGGCTGCATATTTTTAAAGTCAGCGTAGATGCAGAATGTGTGGGCCAGAAAGGAGGGAAGGAGGAGGAGGGACAGCCAGTACGTCCGCCCACAACTAACTGCGCTCGTTTTTGTAATAAAAATGTCATAAATCTTGATTCCTTGAACTCTAAACCGAAAAGCGTGCGATAGCGACACAGGAACAGGAACAGGACATCGCATCGCTCTGCCCTTCTCGCTCGCTCGCGCTTGGAGAAGTGGCGCTGGGTGGGCAATATAACTGTCTATTTATGCTCGCCTTGCATATGAAGTACATTTTATTTGTTTTTATTTATTTGCACTCGTTTGCAATGCTTTGTCCTGCTCTGCAGAGCCAAGTATCTCTGCCGAGATAATTGATTTATTTGACTAGTTTAAGTGAGAATAAAATCTTGTTAAGCTGGCTAAGAAATGCACACAAAGTAGGGGGATTTTGCTTTAAAAAATCCAGGAAAATCCAGACAAACTTTTGTGGTTTCCCAAAAAAATTCCATACAAAATTTTAGGTCATCGTATTTTTTTCCCAATCTTATCGTCTTTAAACATTGTCAAGCTTAAACATTAAACTTAAACGGATTCTACATATTTTTGTTGAACTTATTCGTTATAGACACTGGCATTGAATTCATATTACAAATAATAAATTACTCATTAAACATAAACATCGTTTTTTTCTTCGTCATAACTCACGCTCCTGTGTTCTTCGTCCTCATAAATGTCTGTTTTTGTGTGCGTGTGTGGCAGGATTCTCTTATCACAAATGAACATCACTAAAAAACACGTTTATATCTAAATTTGATTTATCGTTCGTTAACATAAGGTTAGCTTAACATTACAAATAATTTAATTAAAGTTAGAGTTACATTTAACATCGGTTTTCGTAAGTTAAAATATATGTGATCTTGTCAATTATTAAATATCTTTCATCCTATGTTGTGTTGAGTTGTTTTGTTTAAATTAAGAAATTATCACAAATGGTTTTGTTTTCAAGTTCTCTTTTAAGATTATTTCCAATTAGTCAAGATTTAAGTAAGCCCAATAAAAATAGTTGATTTTTATGGTTTGTCCAAATGGCAATCACCAGTGATCCATGTCACGAATTCGCTCCACTGGGGGATTACTGTAAGAAAATAAAAATAAAGCATTGAAAAATAATATTTTTAAAATATACCTTGCTAGCTTTAAAGAATTAAATAAACTAGTAACCATTGTGCATATGAGTTAAACCTTGTTTGTTTAATGTCACTAGAAAATACTGGTTCGCTAAATAATTGGTTCAGTTTGATTTTATATTTTTCAAGGTATTAGACAGGCGTACATTTTTATTTATTGTCTCCCTAATGAGAACGTGATTTTATGTAAAATGCGGAACTTACGGCAACATTCGCGCCAAAGCGTGCTTGTGCAGCGGGGATATTTGCACGGCTGCCGAGGCGATGCTAGATCCCGAGTCCTGCGACATGGTGCGCTGCATGTGATGCATGGGATGCTGCTGCACCACCGGTCCACCGCCCACAAACTGCAACTGCTGCTGGTGGTGGTGCTGATGTTGATTCTGGTGATGGTGGTGCTGCTGCAACGGATGCTGATGCAGCGGATGCGAGTTCTGCTGCTGCGCCAATTGCTGCGACCTTCGGAAGGGATATCGCCATGGACTCTTCGGAGCATCCGACTGGAATCCCTTGTTCTCCACTCCTCCACTGCTCGACACTCCAGCGGGACTATCGCGACGCGGTGCCACGCCCCCCGGTTGCAAGTCCCGAGCCTTCGAGCTGAGGCGTCTCAAAATGCGAGATCCCAATCCCGGTGGATCCTCCAAACTGCGACTGTTGCGCGGCTTGCGATAGCGCACATCACTCGACTCCTCCAGGATCACATGTCGATCGTATGGGGTGCCGTAGTAAACCTCCAGCACTGTGGAGAAGGTGTGCGGCCAAACCAGGTCGATTATGGAGATCAGAACACCCGCAATGAAGCAGAGAATACCTGAAAAAGTGGAGATGTTTATAAATATATAGATTTATGATAAAAAAAAAAGTATGATACATTTTGTACTGGTTTTTGTCAATATGAAACTGAGTAATATATATAAATATCACTTCAATAAAATACAATCGTTAATACTACCGTTTATTTAAACAAAATGAAGCATTCATTAAACTGCCCCCTTATCAATATTTCATTCAAACTGACACATTTGATAGCCATTTACTCACCTGCCACCAAAACCAGCCAGTAGCACCAGCCGAAATGGAACTCCAGGCGTCCGCCCTCGAGGTAAATGCACAAAGGTCGCTTCGGGAGCAGGCAATGATAGCCCACAGTGGTGCAGACCAGCAGAGCTCCCGTCAGAGCCTTCATATAGGCCCCGTATCGAGGGACGGCTATCAGCAGCAGGTTCATCAGCAGCCACGAGGCCAGCGAGGCCCACAACATGATGCTAGCAAAATAACCGGCTGCCCGATATTGTCCACCCCACGAGAATCCCTCGCGGCCCAAACTAAAGTACTCGGCCACGGTCAGAATGGGAAAGGGCAGTCCCCGCTGGAGGGCGTGGCGGTAGTTGGCGCTCATATCCTGGGCTCCCTCCCAGGTGAAGCGCTCATTGTAGTCAATGTCCGGTGATGTCCAGTTGCCAATGGGAATCGCTGTTGATAAATTAAATACAATTTATAAATCTAATAAAATTATAAGACTACGGTATAAACCATAAAGTGTAATAAAAATGTTTTTTGGTTCTTTTTCTAACTATCTTCTTATTTTTCTTTAGAAAAAATAAAACTAATTCCTTTTAAAATGTTTTTTTATTTTTTTAAGAATAGAAATTTAAAATTCAATGAAATTAAATTGAAATGATATTTAAATGCAATTCTACAAAAAACTAGAATGCTTTTTCTAAATTTTTATTTCAGAAAAAATAAACGAATCCACTTTTGTAATATGCATTCTATATAAACAAAAGTACCCTAAGAATAAATTAAGAATTTCTTAATATTTCAAAACTTATTTGTAGTTTAATATTTATTTTGTTGAATTTTTTCTGGTCTGTAAACCAAATATTACAGCCATAAGTCACCCAATCAGTCATTCTCCTGAAAGCACACAAACATGCTCACTTGACGACCGTTAAGCGATGTAAACGTGGCTGAAGTCAAGTCAGCCCCAACCATTTGACAGCCAGAACCTTTTTTTTTCGCCATCTGATAAATGCCAACTGGCAACACCTTCAAATTGCACTCGATCACATAACCTTCACAGCAGTTACAGGCAAAAAAAAAACAGACTGAAAAAATAGCAAAATCAAATGATCATTTCCTGTTGCAGGCGGAAATGTTTTGGTTGCAGTTGCGCCCAAGCGCGCGCCACACTGCGTATGCGTAATATGTTGATTTGCACGCCGCTCCTCTCACTCGGCTGGCAATTCATTGTCAATGGCTTAAAAGCGCTAACCTTATACAAGCCGAGACTCAAGTGAGCGGCTTAAAAAAAGTGCAACACACCAACGACCAAATCGCATAATCAATGTGCAACAAGTACACCTTTTCTCTTCATTTTTTTCTGTTTGCATATTTTATAAAGATTTGTCGAAAAAAAAACATTTTTCCGGCTTACAGCGCACGCGCTTTTGGCCCGTTTTGCATTTTGTTTATTTACCTTGCCCACTCCGCGGGCAAGTTTTTAAAGAGAGTGATCGAGAAATAGACGTTCAACAAATAGGCAAAATCATTTGCATAATTTAAAGACAAGTTTGCACACCTCTCGAGCGGCCAAACAACTTAACCATGTGATTCCGCATTGGTTAATTCCATTAAAAAATACAATCCAAAGTTTACCAATATATATAGAATTATATATGACGCACGGGAATATTATAAACGAAATTTGACTAATCGACATTTGTTTGTGGAATATTTTTTTGTGAATGGCAGAGAAACTCTTATGCGGTTTCCTTTCCAAAATCCATAAAACAATAAAAGGTACACAATGCAAATTAAGGTTTCAGCCCACTATAATCGGCAGTTTTTTGGCGACTCTAAATTCTAAAAGCTTTTTAAACATTTCGGCAAAAATCATTAATCTTTTATTTTCGCTTTGCTTTGAACAGCTAAAAGGGGTCTTCATCGGCAAGAAATTAAAAATGATATATGATTCGGATGGTATGGAACTGATCACGTTGCCACAGCGTCTGGCACCGAGTGACAAAATATGCAAATAATCTTAAAGCCGAAAAATAAATAAATAAAATCTAGAGCCCAATGCGGACCAAAAAAGCTGCACAGGAATTTTTAATTAAAAGCTTAAGAATTAATCTTTGAAAATAAATAAAAGCAAAAGCAAAAAAAAGGTCGATATTAAAAACTCAGCAAATATGGATACAAAAAAAATAAATAAAGAAAAAAACCGATTATATTTTGTAGTGCCTACAAGACAAGTAAATGGTATGGATATTACTTTAATTGATCATAATTTCCATCTCTTCCCTAAATTTGTAACCTATTTGTATTTATTTGTGGCCTGTCCGTAAACGCCAGAAACTGAAAACAGATTATTTATACGAAAATTCCCACGCTTTACCCAACCGAATGACTCATGAGAGCGACGTAAGCCGGCATGCGGTCTAAATTTATGCCCAAAATTGGCTACCTACAGTCGAAGTAAGCTTACAAATTACAAACTCAGCGCCACACAACGAAAAAAAAAATGTAAATAAATTACATAAATCGTCAAAAGTTGTCATATAATATATGCTTTGGGGCTTGGCCTTCGACTCGGGACAAGGTTTTGGCCTGGCCTCCGGTTTCCCCGATCCCCAGCCCCTTCCCCTCCACATTGCGATTAAAACTGCACCGAAAATGGCAACCCCGACCTAAGCCAAGTCCACAAGTCTATATGTCTACGCACCGTCTACGCACATTTTGGATCGATGTTTGGATGGTGGATGTTGGATGGTGTTTGGTGGAGTCATTAAACTGACAATCGTTATGATTTCCCAGTTGGTGGTGACCGGAATGACTTGTTTCTCCTCGGGTCTCGTGAACGTGGAAATGCTGCAAGTCGAACCGGTTCAATTCACTTCTGACCATTTGAAATGGTAATTGCTGAGCTCTTTTTGATTTAAACGTGGTTTATGGCTGCCGTGATACAGATCTAACAAAGGTGGAAGTAAGAGTTGGTTGCCTATACAAAATACAAGCAATAAAATGCTAGATTAGGCAAGGGGGCTAATAAAATATATTTGCAATCTCTGCTGCGCCCCTTGATAAATTAGACTTGAGGTAATCGTAATTAAATTAAAGCAATAATCTTAATTTATCTATTAAAAGAGTTCATTCTCCCATGTTAATTAACTATAATTCGATTTTAAAAAACTATCAGAAAATGTACTAAATTATATTTACCCTAAAAAAATTGTTTAGCCGTTTCCTGTATAGTAAAAGTACAAATGCAATTTAGTTGTTTTTATTAATACCTATCGAAACGTAAAAAAAATTTTTCAAATCGGAACCTTTTTTAAAAAGTTATGAGCATTTAATGAAAATCAAGCAGTGCAAGCAGTTGCTCCATCTCCCTCGCACTTCTTTTAGCTGAGTAACGGGTATCAGATAGTCGACTTACAATGTGGTAGTATTTTTACAATTTTTGTAAATTATAGTTATCTTTTTGAAACTTAATTAATGATTCTTAAAAAAATCTGTTCCAACTAAATTCCACATTATTTAATGGTAATTTGCTGTAGTTTTTTTCCTTTTCCATAACCAAGTATCATTAAACCACTTGGTTCATTAACAACTTACAATGCCCCATTGTTGTTAGCGCCCAGAACCAAAATAAACTTCCGCAAACTTCAAACTTCTCATCCACAGAGCCAAAAAGTTGTTGTATTGAAAATAAAGCGTTAAAGCAACAATAGCAACATTAAAAAAATTACCATATCTACGTATTCGAAATTGATGTTGCCCTACGTGATACTTGAGACGGATGACGATGATGTTGGGTAGCTCGCGCTTAAGTATGGCCATCCGCAGCAGCAACAACAAAAAAAATGGTAAATAAATATAAGCATTTTTATGCCTTTTCATAATTTTAAGTGATGATTATGCTGATTTTCGTGTTTACTTTTAGGCAGAGACGAAAATCGAGGCAAGAAGTGTGGTGTTGATGGGGCTAAAAACAATTTGGCAGCAGTAGCAGCGGCTGGCGCAAAGAAAAAACCTAAATTAATCATGACTTTACAATAGACAAAAAGGCACACGACACACGAATACCCACAGCAAAGAGACAATAAATGAGCTGAACTGCTTCTCTTTTTTCCTAAATTGTTTACTTCTCCTCAAACCCATGTGTCTGCAAAAATAAATGAATGTTCCATTTCTGTCATTTTTGTGTTCTGAACAAAACGCTAGAGTGAGTGAGCCGATGTCCATCTCCATTAGGAAATAAAAAGAAATATGTATTAAGGAGTGCATTAAGAAATTAATTATTTAAAAAAAAGAAAAGGTTGCAGGTACATAGCTAATTAAGTAAAAGTGACATATAAGAGTTGATAACTAAATTAGATGCTAAAATATTAGAGGTTTTTCAGTCGACAAAATCCACTTGATAGTTTTTTGAAACTTTTAGGGATATTAAAATAATTGCACTTACTGTATTCATCACTTCGCTTCATCACTAATTTTACTGCCTTCCACAGTGATGCAAAATGAATAACCAAATCCCATTATTTTTATACATTTTCAATGAGCTGCAAACAACTAACAAAGCCAATCACAATTACATGCAACACCTGGCACCCTTAATTTCCAGCCACTTCAAATGATGTCTAAGCCGGCAAACGAGTTGGCTAAACGCCGCAGTTGATTGAGCTTACAGCACACACCCACAATCGAGGTAAATAATATAAATATCTACACACATTTATCAATAAATATACCGTAACCTATTCAAAAGAGTTCAATAAATGCCAGACCGCAACGGAAAAATAAAAAATGCAACACAAATGGAAGTGCACAAAAGTCATAATGATATATAATTAAGTGCACAAAAGTCACCGCAGATTGGCCCAAAAAAATACAAAGTAACAAATAATAAAAAATATGTAATCATCATTATAAAAAGATCATCATCATCAGCATGGGGTTGTTCAATAATTGGGCTGAATAAACCACTGGCACTCAGATTTTGACACCCGAATTTGACATTTGCCTGACTTTGATTTGGCAATGGAAAATGCTTGAAATCACAGTTGAAAAGCCAC
This sequence comes from Drosophila pseudotakahashii, assembly GCA_035046095.1. Taxonomy (NCBI): domain Eukaryota; kingdom Metazoa; phylum Arthropoda; class Insecta; order Diptera; family Drosophilidae; genus Drosophila; species Drosophila pseudotakahashii. Next base: position 2,426,306 of record JAWNOE010000198.1, read on the forward strand.
ATGAAAAGTAACTCTAAACCATTGGTACTCATCTAACGAGTGCAACAATTAAGTTGTCAGGCAAAAGACTAAGCCGTTCATATCCAACTACCACTCACCAATTGACATGCGCAATTATCATATTCAAAATCGAAATTTATACCAGGAAAAAAGCGTAGAGCCAGCCAGCTGTCAACTTGAGGCAACATTTGTCCTTTTACCATCTCAAATAAAACCGCCCACCATATATGGTGGGATATATATTCAAGCCAACAACAATGCGGAATGAAAACACGTGAAACACTTTTGGCAAACGTCATTCACTGCGCACTCGAAGGGTTGTGTTGTTGTGTTGTTAGCTGGGAAAATGCTACCCAAAATAACACTCTCAGCGATTCGGGGAAAGGGGGGATGAGATGTACTCCACAAATCTGTATTAGTCAAAACCAATATGGCAACCGACATAATGCCCACAGCCAACAGTTGAAGAGGCAACACAGGGCAAATATATATTAATGCACATACGTGTACTTCCAAGAGTATCTGTACACAGCTCTCTGTGTGTTTTACACTAGGAAAATCAATGCGATTTTATAGTAGACTTATATTTACGAACATTTTTTATAAGTATCTTTATGAATGAACAATGTAAACCGGAAATTTATTTGTGAAACAAGGAAATTTAAGTTAAGACTTTAAATAAGAAAGAAAAGTTTTATTTTAAATTTCTAAAATTATCTAAGTTGTTGAAAATTTTAACATTGAAACAAAAATCAAACAGCTTTTTATCTATGTTTAAAAAACTATCTTTATAATTTTAAAAATTAAGGCAGATCCCAAACTACTAAAGGTATATTTTAACTATATTTAAGGTTTTTTCTTTTATAAATTCAATTGCATTCTCAAACAAATGATTTTTAAGAATATTAAGTGGTTTGCTCACAAAAAGCATCATAAAATTAGATTTCCATTTTTGCAAAATTGTCAAATTATTATAAAATTTTCCATATATTGCTAGACTTAATTCATTTATATTCTGTAAATATAAGTCAAATAAAAAATAAATGTAAGGCCTACGAAACTAAAAGCTGGAGTTATTATCTCAAAGACTAAACATTTTATAAATCCAATTAGCCTGCTGACAAAGCCACTTGCTCTCCAAATATTTAGATTTCAATGCAGCCCACTCGGTTGCCCTCGAAGGGCATCACATAAAGTTTAATCTGACAATATTGCAAACCGAAAAAATTATTGCTACAGGGCCAAACAATCCCAGCTTGGCTGTGACCGAATTTCGTTGGTAAGTTGAGGAGTGAGAGGATGGGACTTGATAGGATTGGATTGGATGGTTCGTTCGGATTATTCGTGCTCGAGTTGACTTCAAACTGGCATTCCAATTGATTCAGCTGAGGTCTAAGGTAGCCCCGGCTCAAACACAAAAGCATTTCACCTTTTCGATGAGCCAAGTAGTGAGTGAAACGAGCAAACAATCAAACAAGCCGGCGAATATATGTTTGGTTAGATATATACATACTATACATGCTATACATACTATATGTGTGTACAGAGGCCTCCTCGACGAGCGGTTGCTATTTGGAATCGAATATTTCCGCAGGTGTTGAGCTGAGCGCGAGTCGAGTGGCATTTCAATTTGTTGTTGCTGCTGTTGTTGGCCGCTATTGTTGCCAAGAATCGTGACATGCAACTTGACTTGGCACTTGGCAGGAGCCAACAAACAAAGCGGCAGCAACAACCGCAGCTGACGTCACCGCCCACACTGCGTTTTGATTTTGGATAGTCAAACAAAAGCGAGTGGCACCGAAAATTATCGCAAAAAGATCAACGCCAAAGTTTATCAATTAGCCAGTAGCTTGAGTCGAGCCCTAAATTCCAAGTGCTTTCAAGAAAAGATCCGAGATTTTTATTAATGTTTATATGGGTACTTTGATACTTGAATATTGACCTCTGTCTGGTCAAATCAATCAAACTTGATGTGAAAAACGGAGATTAACTACAAGATCTTACCAAAAATATTTATATTTCATATCTCTTAATTTTTGGTAAAATTATAACAAAATATTCTTGGCAAATTTTGTATACCAATAAGCCTAAAACCTTAAAACGAGATTTTAATTAAAATTTATGTCTACATGCCGCTCATTTTATTTTTTGTATTAAAATCTAAAATGAAAATTGCTCAATTGTTTTCGTTGACGTTCGTTGTTTATCTCCCATCGGCATTTGCCTCGGTAAAAAAACGGGGGCGTGCACGACACAGCCTCAAAAAATAAAAAATTAACCAACAAAAAACTTCGACGATCGGGTATTATTATGCTTAACGAATTTAAAACTCTGTTGTACATGCATAAACATACTCAAAAAATTCACCACAAAAGCTATTCAATCAACGCTTCAAAGAAAGGCTGGGAAAATGTTTTAAATTTAAAATTTCTCAGAAGGGTTTGTCAACAGTTTAATTTGTATACATTTGTAAATATTTTACATATTACGATCTAAAAACAAATAATTTCAGACGGTCATCGACATAAGAAAAATCTAATTTTTACTTTTATTTACAATAATGGAAATCAACAAATCTATAAATTTACTGTAATGCATTCCTATATCGACTACGGTTTTTGAGATTTGAAGTTACTAGATCGATCATGCGTTCAAGTTGTTGATATATTTTAAAGAGAATTTAAAAAAAAAGGAATTTAAATTCTTCAGATATATTTAAGAACTTACAAAAAACTAATAGAAAATATATATATCTTCATCTCAAACCTAAAATCCTTCACTACCGCACGAGCAGCGCATCGGTGACGGCGATATAATCAAATATGACAACCCATTCACCCATGGCAGAAGTGCCTACTTGTTGGCGGATTGGATAGGATTGGATCGGATTGGATCAGATTGGATGCGATGGGTAGGGGAAGGGGCAGGGGAATAGGATTGGATTGGCAAACTTACCCGTCAGCGTCACATTGACATGCATGAGGCCAATGTGGGTGCCGATGCGCGCTGGGAGCTTCTCGCGTGAGAAGGCTTTGTACGGCGCGATGATTGTTGCATGTGCCACATGCCACGCGGATCCCAGGCGGGTGACTGTTGGGTTTGGATAAAGACGTGAAACGTTAGGCATTGTTGGTTCTCGGATGCAAATCAACTATAATATTGTGCTAATTGAAGGTCACTCTACTCACTTAGTATGACCAGACCCACGAAAAGGCTCAGTGTGACTGTCGAAAATGTTGTGAACTTCTGTAAACGAGAAGATATTTGAAATAAATTTGAATTCAAGTTAAATACAAGCCAAGCGATCAACATTCAATGTTTGCAATGCTCTAATAAAGCCAACAAGTCGATAGAGACCGGAAAAAAGGGCGCGCCTATTGAAAAACGAGTTGGCTTATGGCTCTCTCATTAGAGGCTTATATGCATAGTACATTGGCTATAAGATTTATCTGACTTCTGTTGGAAACGTGCCTACGATTACGGCGATGCCGAGCAGTTGGCACAATTCAATTAAACAGTCCAGCCGGCAACAGCGTGAGAAAATTATTTCCAGTCTGACTAGAGTATAAGATACGGTAATAAATACACAATAATTTAGCATATAGTAAAATGCATTTATTCAATTGAACTAACGACCTTTTTTGACTTTTATGCGCTATATTTTACATCAAATTAACTTCCAATTCTATTAGCAAAGTCAAATCGATGAAAGTTGAGCACTTTGACTTGCTAGGGTATTCAAATAAATTAAATATCAGATTTAACTTAGGTTGAAAAAATGTTAGATGAATCAAATTTCAAAAATTAAAAAAATAACAAATTTATAAAACAAATTTTATTTCATTTAAAAATATTTTTTTGAAAAATAAAAAACTTTTGAGACTGCAAATGCATTTTTTTGTTATATTACGTGTTTCATTCCAAAGTAAATAAATCTCTGAATTATTTATGAATAAAAATAAATTTAAATTAGGTTTTAAAATTCTCTTTATTGTTTTTTTGTAATTTAAAAAAGTGTTTTGAAAACCATTGACTCACCTGCTTTCTTACACCCGGAAAGATGACTAAAAATGCCACATAGAATGTGGCAAATAGCACAGAGACAGCTACTATAGAGACATCTCCGGTGACGGGTGTTCGATTGGAGAAGGAATATAGCGTTGGTCCCCCATCGTCTCGAAACGCGTCGAACCAGCCTTTCATGCTGGTCGCTGTTGCTTGTGTCGGGGCTTGGGATCTGTTTAACAAAAAATAGAAAAAATAAGACATATAAATAATATTGCTGTAAAAAAAGCCGAAATTAATATGATGGATTTATTTGCGTGGATATTTTGCAAGAGCACTCAATTAAAAAGATTTGCATTGCAAAATCATGCGAAACCCGGGCTCAACTGATCTCATCGCATCTTGCAGATACCATGTATCCGCAATTCGTGACTAAGCTTTTAGGTAGCAGATACTTTAGCTCAAGTGACAGGCTGGCAGCTCAATGCGAAATTAGTTTGGCAAACAGAAGAAATATGCAAATATTTTTTTAAGTGCATTGGCAGTAGCTAACGAGTACCCGGAAATGTAAAATTCAAAATAGCCAAGTAATCTACACGATGCCGTATGTTCTTCTATAAACTAAAACAAAGGAATTTAATTTGGACGCTCTACAAAATTTTGTGTTTGAAGCTCAACAAAAGTTAACAAACCAGAAATGAGACCTAGAACCGGATCCAAAGACAAACAAATTAACAATAAAATGCTACGTCGAAGTCTTAAGATGCCATGTGGGGGGGGGCTTGAACAATTAAGAAACCGAAACAGCAACTGAAACCGGCGAGAAACCATCATCAAGATTCGACTGCTGACTTCTGCTTCTGAAGCAATGACGTAGGCAAAAGTTATAATTAAGTGTCGATAAAATTGAATGGGTTAAGAACAATGGCAACACGATCGCATCGATTTTGTAATTACCCTTGCAGGAGGTGATATTTAAATGAGGAATTCGAGCGTCACGAATAAATCGATATATGATTGATTAATTGCTTAGTAAAATTAATCTAATAGGATAGGAAAAATGTGGATATATTTAAAGATTTTTAAAAATATTTTTATTTAATAACTTACTACATTCTTTTACTAAAAAAAATTCAATAAATTTAAACTAAAAATGTATTTAGTGAATCTGGTAGGTAATTTATTTAATTAATATTCGCAAGTTATAAAAGGAATTAAATATATTTTTTCCCATTGCAATATAAATTACAATACTAAATAGGCAATGTTGGGCTATTCAAAGAAATTTAAATTAAATAACCTTTTTTTAACCCAACGTAGTGGGTTTAAAATATTAAGCAGTTAATCTGTTGTAAGCCTAAGTCATTTATTGCCTTGGCTATTTCTCGGTATTTTCAGAGTCGTTAATATAACTTGATTTTTGGTAAATGATCACTAGTTTTTTTCAATAGTACCCTCATTAAACCTCTTGATTGAAGGAGTATGGGAATTGCGCATACGCAACGGGTTACGTGCAGAGGCACGCGGATGTAAGTTTCTGCCAACAGACATTGAGCTCACCCTCAGAATACTTCAGCTGGGTTTTCCCCCTCAGCACGAGTTCTGAGTTGTGAAAGTTGAGAGGCCCGAAGGCATAACGAGATTGAGGAATAAGAAAGAGAATTATATCGCTGCCTTAAGGCTATGAAGCTGGCCAGTTCCGCAATGATTTTATTGTTCCTATTTTTAAATTCGTTTGATAAACCATTATTTCTTCATTAGCTGGCGTTTATTGCGGCAACAAATCATCTAACATTCATTTAATCGTTCAATCTCATTCATCAAGTTTTAAAGTTCACTTACCAAACTTGTCAAGAAGAAACCGGCATACAAAATAATTGATATTAACTTTTCGTGTTCACTTTGTAGATTTTTTTGTATTTATTTGGTTTGTTTTTTGTTGTATAATCCAATTTTGATGTCCAATTTATAGCTTCGAGTTAGCCGTTAAGCCAAATCTAAACAATCAAGAAATTTGCATTTATGATTAATGAATAAAATAAAGAACACACACATCGATTATGATCGTGAAGAAATATTTTGCTTTTAAATATTCTTGTTTTCACAGCTGTGAACATATATTTAACAATTCGATTTTAAACGGTTTGATTTATTATATATTATTATTTTGTTTTCTATTCTTTGTTGTTGCTTTTTTTAGTTGTTGTGGAGCTGTTATATTTGAAATTTGTTTGTAAATATTAGGTGTAATTATTCGGTTTATTTTATTTTATTCCGGTAGCTATGATGCTATTTAAACTCAAATGTAGATATTTGTGGAATTTTAATTTTTTTTGTTTACATGGTTTAAATGTGATTGATTATTAAAAAACAGAAATTACACAGTTTTCCATTTAAATTAAAAGAACAATGCACCTACTCCTAAGAAAAACCCAAATTATACTGATTCAAAACTAAATCTTAACTATTTAATATATATATCCTTTTGTTATTTTTTGTAAATAAGCTAAAACTGTTAAAACTATAAAAAAACTTTTTTTTTTAATTTTTTCTATTGATTGAAAATATTTGAAGCAATACTTTAAACGGCTAAAAAATGTTTTTCCTTGCATTTTCATTTTGCTGTTGCTGACTGGCCGGTTGCACCCCCATTGAGATTGAGTCGATGGGTTCTGGTTGTTTTTGTTTTTGCTGCTGCTGCTGGCAGTCAACCGGTTTAACTAGTCAAGTCCGCCGCCGCCAGACTTTGCACATAAATTGCATTTTATTTTAAAAACCCGGTAATAAATTGTTTCATTTATAATTAGAATTTTTCGCCGAGCTGACAGCCCGTAAAATCCAAGTCAGCGCAAATACTTGTGAAAAAGGTGCGAATACTATAGAATATGAAAATCGATTTGGGGGAGTTCTCGACGCCTTTTGTTATATGTTCGATGTGGTTTATTTTTTTCCCACTGCTGGTTGACCTTCGCATATTTTTCGGACAGGAATTTGTAAGTCGCTATGATTCGCGTCGGTTTATTAGCTCAATTGCCTGCAAAAACAATAAAAGTCGACACGATGGACTTGGCACCAAAACGTAAAGCGCGACGCATTGCATGTGGAAATCTTCAAGCACATTACGTTATTACGTTATAAGCGCAAAACAAAGGCGACAACAACAATGGCAAAAGCGACAGACAACAACAATCGGACAATGGGAAAAACAGACATTACTGTTACAAAACGAAAACGGAAAATATGCAGCGAAGCAGCGCACAAAAGGTGCCGGCGCACAGTGGAATAGCTATTGCGATTTATTTACAAAAAAAATTTTAGAACGGGAGTATTTTTTCTTATTTTTTTTTTAAATATTTTTTTGGATGCATGTGATTGCAATTGCATTTTCTATTTAATATCATAATATCATTTAAATCATTATTCCATCTAAAAAATAAGGTTGCTCAAGTGGTTAAACTTAATCAAGTAGATAGTAAGAATAATCTCTTTCAATTAATTTTGATGTTTTATTTCATACCTTTAAAAACTCTACCTGGCTCACCTGTCGTATGAGTAATATTTGGTAAAACTCTGGCTTAAAGAGCTAACATTTTAGTCTACAAAAATTTGTGTTAAAATCGGATTTGAAAAGCAAAATAACTCAGTAAAAACCAACTAGTTAAATAAAATCTACACTAATTTATTTATAATTGATTTCTATTTAATTCAAATATTAAATACGTTATTATTTAAACTATTCAATTTGTTCGTATACTTGTATAACCTTAAAGCTCTAGAATGAGAACAAGCGGTAGTTTTGATTTTGTGGCCCACTGTGCAGAAACGCCCCACAAAGCAAGTGACGCAGCAGCAGCAGCATCCAAATCCAAGTACCGCAATGCAGCCCACTTGCTGTGCGTACTCTCACTCTCACTTGCTCTCTGTTCCAGCCCCATCCTCCCCCTTTCTCTCTTGCCCCACCCCTGCCTCTATCTCTCTCACTCTCCGACTGACTGCAGCTTTTATTTTCAAGTCCAACGAAAGTGAAATTGCTGCCGCTCCCCTTTCCCCTTTCCGCTCTCACTGTTTCTCGCTTACACCTTTACCGGTGTGTTGAGGAAATGAAGCAAACATGAAATTGACATAATCAACACGCAGCTGGAAACTCAGCAAATGTCTTTTGACGAGACAGAGACGGCAAAAGAGCCACCACACAAAGAGCTACAACAACAGGTTTCTGTGTCGCCTTGTTGCTTTTGCTTTCGTTGGTCTTGTTGTATTGTAATGCACAGAAAGAAAAATTGAGATGGTTTTATTATATATGAATTTATTTTATGATGAGTATTTCACACATAACTTTTAAAAAAGAAGTATTATGTATAAACATTTTAATCACATATTGAAGTACATAGATTGTTATTATAAATATAAAAAATGTAAAAGGTAAGCATTAAGAAAAGAATCAAAATATAATCTCTCTTTCAAGAACAACTTTTAAAGAATTTGGTATTTAACATTTTTTTTTTTATTGTATACAATTTTTTGTGGCTTTTAATCCCTGTTTTTTATGAACAACTGGTCTATTATGTTTAACCCTTTCAGAACAAAATAAATAAATATTTCACAAATATTTGAAAATATTTTTTAACTGTGTATGCTTTGTTGTTGCTGCTGGCGGCGTGTGTTCAATGAGCGCTGGTGCGTGTAAATATGTAAGAGTTGCCTTCAACCGGCTTTTTCGTGCAATTTTTTTCTTTTTCGGTTTTTTTTTTTAGTTGTAGTTTGTGTGTTTTTATTTTTGCGCTGGTCAGTTTGGCGTTGAATCATCTGGCCATATAGGAAATGAATCGGGCAGATGAAGTAATCCCAGCTGCCTGACATGGAAATTACAGAGTCAAAACGCATCACTAAAATCAACCTGATGCACACACATCATACAAATTCAACGACAACCAAAAAGGGCAAACAGTAAAACATAGAGAGGCGGAGGGGAGAATATGGGAGCAAGAAAGAAATGAAGAAATGTTTATACCCTTTTTCTATCCATTTAATAACAAACTTAAAAAAAAGTGTTTCCAAAATTATATCAGAAATAAATAGATCAAAAAATCATATTTATTTATCTATCTTTTACACACTGATAACGAAATTGAATATACCTTCGGTAAGGGTATAAAACACATGTTGTTGAGTAAGCGAAACGGGAAAAATGTACATTAGAAATTACCAACACGATTTTCCCGCTCCCACCCACACACATACGCTCCCTCACACACACACACACTTATGTAATGGCGGCTCTCTTCAGAAGTTTGAGAATTCTTTTTGTGCTTCATTAATTTTTATTTTTGGATTTCGGTTTATTTTAAGTTCTGGCAACCATTTTTGATGGATTGGCTAAGAAAATAAATAATTTATGATCCCATTGTTCAGCATTCTATTTTTGTTTTGATGAGTTGAAAGAATTTATTATTATGACTATTGTAGGTTATTTTGCAAAATTCTATTCTTATTTTTAAAAACCTGAAATTTTATTATCTTTATTATTATTATTATCACATTTTTTATTTCACATTTTTCCTTCAAAAAATGATAGAGAAACTTAAATTTTTGCTTCAGAGAAACTTATTTATTTTAATTATTTGTAAGGTTTAATGCACCGAATATTTCGCACTTTTGCTGTTTAATAATTAAATTGCAACATTTAATTGCGGCCAAGTTGATTAACTTTTTTTTATGTTTATTGCTAAAATTTGCTGGCTTTAATTATATTTTATATGCCCGCAAATTGGTGAGCTTTTTCGACACTGTTTGTTTTATTAGTATTTATGCAGAAGAACCACGAGGAGCAAGGCATAAATACAAATAACTAGATGAGCTTCAAACTTGATACCGTTATTTGCGTTATTATAACGCGGCTTTTGCGGTTTCTTTTTGTTTTGGCCAACTTATTTCGGCTTGAATTTTCGATTTTTGATTTTTCTCCACTTTTACGAGCATGGGGTTTTTGTGCATGGCATAACAGCACACACCAAACAAAAGCAAACAAATAAAAACACAATTCGATTTCGTCTTCGTTGCCCGTATTCCGTTTTTTGTTGCCACTGAGTTTGAATTGCGCATGCGCGGCGACTCACAAAGTTGCGTCCGTTTCGAAAGCTTGTCGTTTCTGAACTGATCGCTGGAGAGCGCTGAGCGCCCGACAAAACCTCCCCAAAAACGGGGGAAAAAACAAAAGAGACGGCCGGAGAGCCAAAGCTCCAATACGACGGGAGCTTTTCGACCCGACCGCTAATTGCAGGCTTAAGTGAGTGTGAATTTATGAAGCAGTCAAGTCGGCAAGTCAAAAATTCAGAAAATCGCAAAAAAAGTGAACAGGGAACTACTGGGGCTGCTATATGTATGGTATATGGTATATGGCCAGGGCTATTCCTGGGACCTTGTCCGACTCTAGGCTGCCACACTTTCGAACCGCAAACTGGTTCATCTTGGGCCTGGCCTCACACTACATCAGCAATCGAGCAACAAATTATTAACTTTAATCAGCCGGGCGTAAGTAGCAAAGCACCTGTCACGTGGGTAAAAAATTTACACAGATGTGCTCAAAATAATATTAGTATTGGCAATGTCTTAAAAAAGCGATTAAAGATTTAAGCTAATAGAATGAAATATTTAAAAATACCTATCTAGAACATTTTGATAAAGGCAGTTATGTTTTAATTTGTTATTTAAAAGAATTTTTAAAAAATCTTCTTGGTTTTGTGTATGCCTATATTTTATAAATTTTGTAAAATATAAATATCAATATATTAATATCAAAAATATCAATTTTTCCTTTGCTTTTTTAATTTAAAACAAATTAATATTTTTTTCATTAAAATAACAAAAATATTTACTTCGAATTGTAGAAACTTAAATAGGGTCAGAATTGGAATACTTTAAACAAAATAAATAATACATTTATTATCTAATTTAAAATAAAGTATGTATTAAATACATACATATGTGTACTTAAGAAGCTTTTAAAATAAATAATACATTTATTATCTAATTTAAAATAAAGTATGTATTAAATATATATGTATGTGTACTAAAGAAGCTTTTAATAAGGTTAGAAATACTTTATTAAACAAATAAGACGTTTTCAAAATTTAATACCTTCAAAAAATTAAAGTAAATAAACAACTCAAACTTAAACCACAACATTCCACTCCACAAACCCCCATAGCATTATTAATTTTTTTAAATTATTTGCAGCTGACCAGCTGCTGATACTGCTAATTGAATTAGCATCGAGACCCGTGTGGTAATTAATATTTAATTTGCTAATTGAATTTTTACTAGCGACTACCGTGCCACGCACCAAAGCGAAGCCAAATCACCAAGTTAGCCTCCGTGATCTCTGTTTATGTCCAGTCAATCCATTCCGGCGGCGATCTCATCTCGTGGATCTTGACAGTTGCAAATTTGGCTGGTCAACACCAAAACCACTTCTCTTCTCAGCTGCACTATGCTAAATTTCGCAGTCGCTGGAAGTGCATGTTTTATGATGTGTCAAATTAGCCATAAAACACACAAATGTACAGGTACATTGGTAAATTAAGTAATAAACTTAAAACTTAGAACTCTAGTACTTCGAAATAATCGAGTTTATTTTTAAATCAATAAAGCACCTTTATTAAAATTAATCGTAAACGACTCAAAGATTTTTAAGTAAATATTTTGAATTTATAAAATATTTTTATTGAAATTTAATTCTTAAATATCTCATTAACTTCCGCTATGCTATCCAGTGATTCATCGCCATCATGAAATCAATATCTTGGGGGCAAAACACCTCTTCTTCAAACTGTTCTCACAACAAACTCGGCCGATTGCTTACTCACCTTAAGTTCGTCGCCAAAGTCTTTTGTTCTAGCGGCATTTATATGCAAACCTATCACCTTGATGGGCGATAAAAACCAGAAAAATCTGAAAAACATACCCAACAGCATCCCGGTTGGTCGGCGCTGACCAACCACAAATTAAATTAACGAAAATTCACCAAAAGCAAGGTCAGTTCAAAACGGTCAACGACTGCAGCTACGACGGCAATTGAATGGCCAACATGAAATGCCCTTTTTCGAACACAGAGAAAATTCTTGTTCGCGCTGATTTGTTAATTGCAAGCAGTTAATAAAAATTATACAGCAATAAAGGGGGTACAAAAATTAAAATTAATCACTTGACAAGGGAAGGGAACTTCTGAGCTACGCAAAAAGCAGCTACCGTTTAAAATTTCATTGGGTGAGCACAAAAAAGACAATATCCGTATGTTTTGTCGCTGTCTTAAAATTGAAGTTGGAATGCCTAGATCGAGGACGGTCGTTGGTCTCTGGAAACAGACCAAAAAAGAAGAAAAAACTACGGATACAGTACGTGTCCCATATCGGGAATGCAAACCACGCGGCGGTCACTTTCGGTTGGATTTATATTTTTTTATTGCCTTTATTTGGAACTTGCTCGACTGACTCAGTTTCTGGTAAACCTCCGCTAAAAGCATTCATAACTCAACCAGCCAGCTGTCAGCGGCAGAAAACCGACAGCGGTTTATATATCCCCACGAAAAGGGAAAGGGCAATGTAATGGAAAATTATACTACATTCATACTTATAATGGAAATAAAGCGATTTGCCGACGAGTGCCTGATGATGCTCTCGTACTTACTTAGCAATCGCCTCAAGTTCAAGGTCGGTTTATTTCGCTTATTTCAGGGCGATGAGAGTGCATTAAATGCGATGCGATGGGAGATTGCTGTCTGCCGATGGAATGGTAATTGTAGTATGATTATAATGGAAGACCCAATGCTTGCGATGGCAAATGAGCGGATCGCTTTTTATAATTATTCACAAGATTTGCGGGACTAGTTATTAAGCTGGGATTATAAGAAAAAATTTTAATAAGATAAAATGTGATGGAATGAAGGTGTTAATAATTTTCGAATATAAAGGCTTTTTTGGAAATTATATTCAAAATGTTTTGGTCTTACAAATTTATATACAAAAAAAAATATATTAAAAAAAAACAGATTAAATTTTTCTTTAAATGTAACAATTTTTTGTAAATGGAATTTGTTGAAAATAAAGCTCTTTTAGGAAATTATATTTAATATGTTTTGGTCCTACGAATTCTTAATTATTTATATAAAACAGAATACATTTTTTTTAATATGTAAACATTTTTTTGTAAATTTTATTTATTTTTTAGCATTTTAGTATAATAAAAACAAAGAAAATGTAATTTATTAGTTGTTTTTTTTTTCCAATAATCAAACTCCCTTTTTTTAAACTATCTTACAATATGCACCAATTCATCCGGAAAAATATTAACAAATCCTTAAGTAACTGTTATTTTCACCGGATACTTTGTGAAAACCACAAATTTCTATTCGCTTTCATGCTCCAAAAAGTTTTCCCATTAAGAGAGGGGACTATGCGTCACTAAAGTTAACTTGAAACCAAATAAGGAAGTAATCAACCTGAATGTCAATTACAATTACAATTACGCACTCGGAGTAATAAATTAATCGAGTTGCGCATACGCCATGTAAGCCGGCCAGTCTCCGAAATTCAATTCAGTCGATTCACTCGCCTTGATTTTAACCCGACAAACTATAAACAAGCGAGAGCGACAAAATAAAATACATATGTACGTTACGCACAAATTAAATTCATGAAGTTCAAAATCAGAAATTCCAGCAGAAACAGTTGCTAACGAATTACGCGGCATGCATACCGCCTTTCAGCCCCCGAATTCCCCCATATTTTTTTTGGTTTCTTATTTTTTTGGTTTTTGTCCGACCCGACCACTCGCAATCAGGAAGGTCAAGTGCACGCGCCAAATGTGTTTTATATTGTTTTTCACATTTGTCTCGGCTTTTTGTTTAATTAATTTTTAATATAATTTTTTTCGGTGGCTTGTTTTTAAATTTTTAACGAGCGCGTTGATGATGTGACAGGCGGCACACACAACTTGGGTGGTTCTGGAGGCTAATTGTGGCAGCTGATGGAGCGGGGTACTTTTAAGACCTTGATGGAGTGGCAAAGCATACGATTTGGTTGTACTTAATAATGGTGGGATTAATTATAATTAATTATAGGTATTTTTTTGTCTTTAATTTTAATCAAGGTATTGGTTTAATATTAATTATTAATTATTATGGAGTATTTATTGTATTTAAAAATTAATACTTTACGTTTTTTTATACCTAAACCTTAAAATTTAGTGCCAAAATCTCGACAGCATGTTAAATTAAAACGAATTTTTAAGATGGGAGTTGCCATACATTTTCAAGGTTTTAACCAAACTTTAAATTTAACAAGCGGTCTAGAAAACGGTTAAGAAATAGTTAACTTACAAATATAAAATTTTCCTTTCAGATTCAATATATAGTTTATCGAAAATAAATTTTTTATCACTATTTTTTTATAGTTTTAGTTAGTTTATTTTTTATAGTTTTTTAATTTGAATTTTAATTATTATAATTTCATAATTATTATAGTTTTACAGATAATGAAGAGCAATATCAACATATTTCCGAAACTTTTTGTACATTAAAATATAAGTAAAATCAAATGAATTTCTAAATCGATATGATTTTTTCATACTTATTGACCTCGGTGCGATACCCTTGCTACTAGTTCACAGAACCTCAATAAAATAATTACATAGCACCCATTGACCGCCACACTCATTGTTATCGAATGTTTAAAATCGAATTTAATTACTTCCACCCACTAACAACTTCCGAGGCACACTTCGTTTGGAAGCCTTGTTTTCTAAGTATAATAATAAGCCACAGTGTGTTCCATTTGAAACGCTACCTATATGGAAATATATGCTCGCCAACTGGAGGTATATTGACAAACTGGAGTTTTATTGTCAATTATTGTCAATCAGCCATCGAAGCGGGGGGCCACCCAGAAAGCAATCCAATCCAAACGAATTTGACACTGAGTCTTCGAGAGTCCGTTGGAAAACCTTTAAAGTTCAATCAACTGACAGACACAAGAGACTTAATCACCTGTTTTTCAGCCAAGTAGGTTTTTGGAGGGCTTATAAGCCGATACCGATCGGCTATCATATATTTTATCAAAACCGCTGAAAGGCAAAAAGGAAGTGGAAACAAGCCGAGTCACAACAAAGCCACAAATTGAATCAAATTATATATGTTTAATACCCAAAATCCAGCCTGATCCAAATACGAGACCGAATCAAAATCGTGGCTCGTGTCTCGAGGTTAGCCTTGCCCATGGCATACAAAGTTGAAAATTGATTTTGGCTTATATTTTTTAGGTCTCTCGTCAGGTTCAAAACTATTAGCGCCCGCATGAAAAAAAAAAAATACTACAAAAAATAAGCAGAGCCCAATAGAGCAATCAAAATTGGAACAATACAAGAGCGAAAAACAAATAAGCTTTTGAGAAATACAGCAAGGAACAAAATTTGATTTGATATCTCTATGATATTCCTTTTTAATATATCCCTAAAATATTATAAATCTTGTAAAATATTTTTAAATAAACTATTCATTGGATAGAATAGTTATTACTTGTATTATATTATTTTGCTTTATATTATTTTAATTACAAATCGTATCCAAACTAAAACCATTACTACAAAAAATTGTATTTGCTTACCAAATAATCTCATTATATTTAAAATTATAATTATAATATTTTTTACAGGTCTATATGATATTACCATTTTGTGATTAAATTTGTTTATCAAAATATCTTAATAAATAACACAATTTTCCATAATATTATTCATATAATATTATTTTTAGTTTTACTGCACAACGAGAGCTCATTAAGATATGATTCACTGTATAGGCATGGGTCAAGTTTCATTAGCTGGACAATGTGATTTACGACTATGTACCACGCTGTAGTTGCTCTGTTGTCAGCAATGTTGTTGCTGCCGTTGTCGTGCGTTGCTTTTTGACAGTTAACTCTCTACTGGTTTTGAATATTTCGTGTACCAAACGGGGGCCACTTGAAATTTGATTTTGATCGATTTTGGCAAAAAAAAATCAAAATAAGCAGCAACAAAAGCACGGGCAATCGTTATTTAATGCGAATTTAGCCTCGGGGCAGAGTTAATGTTTTAATTAGCACAACTTGGGCAATCTGAGGTCGTTTTTGGGGGCACAACAACAAATTGCAGCAGGCCACGCCCATCCAAGCATATCGAAAAGGGGCTGTGGGTGGGGGAAATGAATATACATATAATTTGTATTATAAATAATCGCCACATCAAAAGCGCACACAATTTTATTCATTGCTATTTGTTTGGCCGCTCTAAGCTCAAACATTGGCAACTCCGGCGTTATGTTAAGAAAACCCCAACGAACATTGAACAAAAAGCACCCCCTCTCCCTCCCACTCACAACCGTTCAGCTACTGTCATTGTCAGACAATCGTTAGTTAGTTCTTGAACTCGGCTTTTGAACCGAGCTCTCCAAACTTCGCAGCTAATCGCGGGCCACTCGTTTCGCGCTTGGGATCTTGACATGAGGAAGCCATTTGGTCGCCATATAGTATTGTAATGACTGTAATTAGTCTCGAAACCGAAAAGTGTTTGGTCGAGGGAATATATGGCAAGTACAGGCCGCAATATGGTTAATAGTTCTATAGAACCTTTTAAGGTCCAGCCGTAATATTTCCAAGTAAACATTTATTAGAAATTTCTTATTTTTACAATTTAACTGAGCTTATACTTATACTTCGAAAATTAAAACAAAAATATATAATAATTGTGCATTTTTTATTTATAAATATTACTTAAATTTGAAATATATTTTAAAACAATTCGGAGAAGAGGTACAAATTTAAAAATAGAATAATGTATCTTACTTTAATCAGTAAATTTTAATTATTCAAGAGAATTCTCGGCTTATCGATTTTTTTGTGGTCATCAAACTTGCAGCCATTTATGGGCAAAAAGTTGCATACCCAAAAGATCCTTGAATTATTCGTATAATGCTCACATTCCGAGTATCTGATAGTCACCTTTGTTCTGTCAATCCGAACATCAGCGCATACATATGTATGTACCTACAAACATAAACATAGGCATTTATCTATGAATTGTCAATTACAGATACATTTTATCGATTGAAACAAAAGACTTGAACAAAAAACTTGTTTCACATTGTTGAGTTTTTACCAGTCAACTTGGGGACCTCCAATGCAAAAAGTGAAAATATTATGCAACATTCGCTGTCTCCCTCTTTCACTCCGCCTCACCTTGTGCGCAATAAATTCAATAAATATTTTCTCATTTTTTTGCTAATTGCAATTAATTTCATTTGTCGTTTCTCCTTCATTGTTGCATTATTATAACTTTGCTGTTCTTGGCCATATCGCATATACGCGATATAGGTATGTATGCATGAAAACTATTTGCAATTATTCAATTAAACATGACATGACTTCGACTCGAACTCAAACTCGAACTGGATAGCACTGGCATTGTTTTAGTTTCAGCTGAATTTCCATTTATTAATTATGTGAATTATGTGATCCAGTGCCGCCGGTTTTCTCTCTCTCTTGCCGAAAGCAATTAAAAAATTGTAAAGCCATACAAAAAGGCATCAAGATCAATCCGATCGTGTGCGATTGTTTTTGGGCAGTGGCGGATGGATATTCGGAGTGCGTGTTTCATGATCTTGATTAGCCGGCCATTTAATAATGAATTTCCAGCAGCAACAACAATGGCCGCTTGATACAACAATAACCAATTATCAAGGTCGTGGATGAGTTGGCTATTGTAAATATTTACATAGCTCGCGGCCCTCCTTCACGGATCGTCAAGGTCGAATTGTGGCAGAAGAGTTTCATCGAGCGTTGTTGGATTAGTGTAAGGCAAACACTTGACTACACGTTCTACGGAGTCAAGACCTTCGGGGCCTTGGACTTCTAATTGATGGTAGAGAAAGTTACAAAAGTTGAACAAAGTATGAACAAAATGTAGAGGTTACAAGAAACACCTTGATTCTTCTTCGGTTCTTTAATTTTAAGTGCCTATTTGTTGGTTAATTAAACTCAATAATTAAAAGTATTGTTGATTATTAAGAAGAGCCAGAATAAAGTAATAATTGATTTGGGAAAATTATATTAATGAATTTGGAAAATGAAGGTCACGATTTTATTTTATTTAAAATATCTATAAAAATTCCTATAACCCTTTTAGCTTTTTTATAAACATCAAATAACTCACAAACAACTTAATTAATAACCGATTCTTCGCCACTTCCCCTTGCTGAAAATCCCACTCAACAATAGACACAATTTAAAGAACCAAAATGAAACAAATTGGAATCATTTGTTTGATCAACAAAATCAAGAGTTGTTTGTGTGCACAACTCAATTAATTTCCAAACATTATTCAAGTTCAAGTTTATTAACCTTAGGTTCAAAAGTGCAAACACCAAACAGATTAATAGATTTCGATGCGGTTTTTCATGCCCGAAGGTTAACAGATTTCTGTTCTTTGCTTTTCGGCGGATTCTTCAAAGAAGTCAATAGACTGGCGCAATTGTTTGCAATAATTGGCATGGAAAAGCATTAATGGCAAAGTTCGGATAGTTCAAGCTAGAAGGTCAGGTGAGAAAAAATGCAATTGGTCAAAGAATATACTTTTCCAAACTAAAGAAAATCTATGGGTTTTTTTAAAGCAATTTTGTTAAATTTTATGTCGATCAGATTTTAAAATGCAAAAATATTGCGGAATATTGAAAATATGTTAAAAATGTGAATTTAAAAATCAGAAGATATTATAAGAATTAAGGAAAAATTGTTTTGCAAATTTTATATTCTAAAAAACAACAATTAAACCATTAAAAAACAGTTTTTTTAAAAAAAAAGAGCCAACAAAATAATTTTTAGAAATAATTTCTTTCAAATTAAATTCATTTTTTAGTGTATTTATTAATTTACATTCTAACAGCATAATGCAGTCCCAAATGGACAAGCATAATGGATTATCATATGTATTGGCGTGCTGACTTCTACAAAAGGCAGAGAACCAAATGAAGAAAAGGCAAACATAAACAAATTAAAATCTACTATGATAATAGAGTTACCGCCTCGTGAGGCATTCGAGCGTGCCCCATGAAGGTTAAACCCAATGGGGCTGGGTCTTGCGATTATTAAAGAGCATTAATTGGAACATCGTTGGAGCGTTTGGACAGCGGGAAGTTTATAATGCGGAAGGTCACCATACACCAATGGGAGGGGGTTGAGTTTGGCTGCTTTTCTGGCCACCAGCTGTGAGCCCAATTATTTACATTTTTCTCTTTATTCTGTGAAGAGCAGCTGTCGCGGTCTAATCTGCATCGTGATTGCTGCATTTACTCAGTATATATATAAAGCTAACAGTTCAGGGTCATCGTGGGTTAAAACACCTGCGTTTTTCATGCATCCGCCAAGGCAGTCTGTAATTTTCAAGACCTCGCGTGCGTCTAATTAATAATAAGTTAGTTGTAATGGAAAATGCATTCCTCTTAATTGAAAGCGCAATATGATTAAACATGATACAAAATTTAATTTAAATTTGGCGGCTTATAAGGTTTTTTAAAAATGGTTTGCGTCTGGGCTAAGAAACTTTACTGCCATTTTTTTGTATTTTGAATGCTTTGCACTTTTGGTCATACTAAACAGCTGGCAAAAAATATTTGCAAATCGGGAATTTTTATTTTTAAGAAAATCTTTAATAATACTGCAGCTTAACCATGGAAATCGCGGATACCTACTATAGTAAAGATGAATACGTGGAGACGGCAAGTATTCTTAACGATTCTTAAAAGGAATTAGAAGTTCTACCAGGATGACCTCATCATGACCAAAAACTTTTTGTTTACAGGCTTCGGGCAACAAAGTCAGTCGACATACGGTGCTCTGCGGATCCCAGAACATCGTGCTCAATGGCAAAGTGATCGTCCAGAGCGGCGCCATAATCCGCGGAGATTTGGCTAATGTCCGGACGGGAAGATACTGTGTAATTGGCAGGGACTCCGTCATCCGACCTCCGTACAAACAGTTCAGCAAGGGAATAGCCTTCTTCCCCATGCACATCGGCGATCATGTTTTTGTTGGCGAAGGAGCCGTCGTCTCGGCGGCCACCATTGGATCCTGTGTTTATATCGGCAAAAATGCCATTATTGTAAGATATCTTTCTAGAACTTATAAATCTCCAATCTCTATAACTAGAACTAGTGATCTTATATGTTCTATAACTTCGGTTTAGACTCGAGTTATAGAAGATCAAAGGTATTTAAAATGTAATCGTATGTTTAAATCAGTAATAATGGTATTGTAGGCTATATTTTCAATATTGAACTTCCTAGAACTTCCAAACCTTAGATTAACTATAGTCTTTATACGTTAATCTAGTTTTATTGATCCAATATTGGAAGTTCTACAATCCCCATGCTAATGCAATGACTTTTTCTCCTTTCAGGGCCGTCGCTGTGTTCTAAAAGACTGCTGTGTGATTGAGGATGGCGCTGTTCTGCCGCCAGAGACAACGGTGTCCAGCTATATGCGATATACGGCCAAGGGAACCATCGAGGGTGGCCAGGGGAATCCGTACTTTGTGCCGGCAGCCATGCAGGACGAGATGATCAACTACACAAAGTCATTCTACGAGCATTTCGTGCGATCACCGGCACCAGCCTGTTGAAAACTATAGGTACAATATATATTTCAATAACCCCCATCAATGGCATAGACATTTGTGGGAACTTAATTACAAAAGTCCTTTGTTCTTTATTTAACATTCGTCCAAGCGACACCGTAGTTTTATACCTATTTATATTTGAATAAATGAGATAAACGCAGTTACTAACTTTTAAGGTATTAAAGAAGCTCAAAATTTCTTCAAAGGGGTCTAAGCTTTCTACGAATTGCACGATGTCGATGAAAAGCAAATAAATTGGAGGAGTGATGCTCAGAGTCTAGCTGGAACTGGTCCAGTTTGATGCCCCACAGATTTGTTATAGCATCGGTAGCTTACAATACGAAGCGTTGATGCAACTAAAATCTAACCACAATGATGAGTAATGAGATACAGTATCGGTGGTGAACAAATGAACTGGATGTATCAGTGAATACTTTGAAGCTAAAAATCTTAAATAAAAAAAGGGTTGTGGTCCAAAAAAATGCAATAATTCATAAATATTCTAAATGAAATTAACGTATATTAGGTATTCTATAAGTATGCACATTGTTTGGCTGTTTAATGGTTAATCTATCAGTCCCGTTTGGCAATCGTAGGCCTCATTGTCGGACTCGAAGATGAGGAAGCTCATGCCGGTGCGCCGGGCGATCACGGAGGCCAGCTCCTCTGAGTTGTTCTCCTTGCGGGGCTGTATATTCCTGTCCAGCAGCAGGACTGTGGCAGTATTCCGGCAGTTGGAAACGGTGGCTGTGATGTGAAGAGGCGTCTGTTTGCCCTCTGACTCGGCATTTACGTCTGCTCCAAACTGGAGCAGTAAGTGGGCACAATCTGCGTTGTTCCACTTGCAGGCGGAGTGCAGGGGTGTCCAGCCCAGCTCCGTACGGGCATTGGGATCGGCTCGGTATTGGAGCAGCAACTTGGCCATGTCCACAAAGTTATTGTAGGCCGCCCGATGCAGCGGGGTGTAGCCATCGTTATCCTTGGAGTTCACGGTGTCCGCATCCAGGCGCAGGATCTCGCGCACCTCGCTAATCCGGTTCTCGTTCACCGCCCACAGGATCATGCGTTCAATGCTGGCTAAATTGGGGGTAAAACATACATCAGATAATGCCAAATAACTATAAAATTAAAGGATTTACATTGTGGATTCTTGTCCTCCTCTATGAGTTCATCGGCATCGTCATCCCAGCCACTAACAAACATGCCGCGGGGTACTTTCGCATAGCGCAGCTTCTCCACTTGGGATTTCTCTTCATCCGAGTCGTAATCCCCCATTTTATAGGGATAATTTAATATTTTAGCTTAGAAGTTTAGAGATTGTTTTTAATTTAGAAAATAGTGACACTATCGATGTTTTCGAGGCTTATGTCAATAACTATCGATACAATCGCAAAAGTATTCAATTAAGAAGGGTATTCTTTATTAGTTTGATCAAAATTTTAATAAATTTCGAATATTATAAAAATTATTAGTTTTTGTATGTTGGGTTGGTTTTTTTGATAACTATTATATTAATTTAATATAAATATAATATTACTATTATTGCATTTGGGTTTATGATATGACGGCGATACTATTGTGATAGTTTTCAAACCGTTGATGGTGCAAGCTGGCTCCTAACCATCGATATTATCGATAGTTTGCCAGCTCTAGCACATTTATATTTGGATACCATCGCGAGTCGCCAGGAAAACAACAGCTCCCATCTTTGTTTACGTTCTGCCAGAGCCCACGAAGCCATGTCGAATCCGCAGGAGGAACTGCTGCCGCCCAGCGCCGAGGACGACGAGCTGACCCTGCCGCGGGCCAGCATCAACAAGATCATCAAGGAGCTGGTGCCCACGGTGCGGGTGGCCAACGAGAGTCGCGAACTGATCCTTAACTGCTGCTCCGAGTTCATCCATCTGATCAGCTCGGAGGCCAACGAGGTGTGCAATCTGCGCAACAAGAAGACCATCAATGCGGAGCACGTCCTGGAGGCGCTGGAACGGTTGGGCTTCCATGACTACAAACAGGAGGCGGAGGCCGTGCTGCACGACTGCAAGGAGGTGGCCGCCAAGCGAAGGCGCCAGAGCACGCGCCTCGAGAACCTGGGCATTCCGGAGGAGGAGCTGCTGCGCCAGCAACAGGAGCTGTTCGCCAAGGCACGCGAAGAGCAGGCGCGCGAGGAGCAGCAGCAGTGGATGAGCATGCAGGCGGCGGCCATGGTGCAGCGACCACCGCTGGCCGACGGCTCCGTGGCGAGCAAACCAAGTGAGGACGACGAGGATGACGACGACGACGACTACTAGTAGAGAAGTGTGTCTTTCTATGAGCTTAATGTAGTTTTAATCTTAAAAAATATATGCCATAAGTTCAAATGTCAGCATTCTGTCTTGGCATTCCCCCAATCTGTGGTTTCATCGTTTCTAAGGCAGAATCGTAATTTTAATCTTAAAATATATTGCCACAAGTTCAACTATCAGCTAATACCGCCCAGATTCTGTGGCTCCTCCGCCTCCTTGTCCACTTGCTTGTCATTCAGCTGCAACTCCACCAATCTGGGCAGTGACTGTGAGGCATCATAAGTGCCGGGCACATATTTTCCCAAAATTTCCGTGTGTTGCTTCCAAAATGACGAGGAAATCAGATCCTCGTGCAGTGGCACTACCGCCTGTCTGCTCTTGTCACCCAAAGTTACCCGCTTCCTAAGCAGAATCGTTCCCTTTCTGTACATGGCCGGTAGTGTGTTGTAGTTTATGCCAAACTCCTGGAAGAGCAGCTCGTTCTTGTCTGCCGAGAAGGTGCCTCGCAGTTTTTCCTCCGCTTGCTGATTCGTCAGACCCTTTTCCAAAACCAGTTTCCAAAATGCCGTGTTGTAGAGGTTGTTCACATGCACATCGGCCTGTCGCCAGCTAAGATAGTCCTTTAGGTTCTGCTCGGAGGGATACAGGACCACCCGACCGTCGAAGCAGGGAGCATAGGCCAAAGGTTGGGTCATCCACCTGGACCACTGCATCACGTAGCTGGTGGAGAACAAACTGGTGACGTAGGTCAGCAGTTTGGCGGATCTTCGCTTGAAGGCAGTGGTTTCCTTGCGGAAAACAAAGGAGTACTCATCACTTTGGCCATAAGCGAGTACCACATCCCGGAACTCCTGCATCACAGCCGTGGCAGCCGCATTCATCACATTTAAAGCTATGGGATGGAACCGTTAAGATAAATATACATATAACAATTATTTAATAATAAGTACCATTCTCATCGTTGGGCTTCTCGAAATCGTGCGTCTTGGAGAACTTGTGGAACTTTTTGCCATCAATCCTTATGACTATCCACACATTGGGCAATATGCTGTCGTCCTGCTCGAAGGACTTGACGTACTCGAATCGGCTGCAGGCCATGCTGCGTTTGGGGAAATCCGGGACAAGGCTGCGATTCAAAAATTTACTGAATTTATTTAAAGTTTCTAGCAACCGCATTTAAAAGTTTCTTTATGTTAACAAACGCATGAGTTGCCAACAGCTGATTGAAGATTACTGTTACCGATTAACAGCGCTGTTAACTATCGGATATGCAATGGGGATGGGTAAATTAAATGTTTAAAGAGCTATATTTTAGAATTTGGGTATTTTAAATATTAAAGATTAAAGATTTTATATTAATTATTTCAGTACGTAACCAATAATCATTTGTAATTTATTTTCTTTTTTTCCAAGTAACTCTTTTTTTCCCCGTTAAATCACGCTGACAACCTATAGCACGTGCTATGCCCATTCCTAGCTGACCCGATAACATCGATAGACAGCGACTGCCTCGCACAAACAGAAAATAAGTGAAAATAATGAGCTTGAATTACGAACAAAATGCGGCAGATGAGCAGTTCGCCCGGGCACACAAGGCAGTCAGTCTGTCGGACGACGAGGAGGAGAGCGAGGGAGGCCAGCCGGCGGAGGCCACATCCCAGGACGATGGGCCACCTGCTAGTAAACGAGCCCGGGAGTTTTACGAGGAGCCGGGTGGCGGGAAAGTAGGTGAAGGCGAGGCAAGTGGAAGTACAAGTGGACCAGATGATCGGGAGGAGGAGCAGGAGACGGAGGTTGCCGCTGGGGGAGCGGCAAACACTCATGTGGTAGCCCATCACTACAACGAGCTGAAGGAGGCCGGTCGCAAGGATCGCCAGATGTCGAAGATCTTCTTCATGCGTAACTTCAACAACTGGATCAAAAGCCAGCTGATCAACGAGTACATGTCGCAATGCAAGGAGCAAAAACGAATGGGGGATGCTCTACGCGTCCTTGACATGTGCTGCGGCAAGGGCGGTGATCTCCTCAAATGGGAGAAGGCCTCCATTTCCCATCTCATCTGCACGGACATCGCCGAGGTTTCAGTGGAGCAATGCCAACGGCGGTATCAGGACATCCTGCAGCGTGCCGAAAAGTCCAAGTTCGCCAACAAGTTCACCGCCGAGTTCTTTGCCTGCGATTCCACATTGGTGCGTCTTCGGGAACGCTACAAGGATCCCTCCCTCCAGCTGAATCTCGTGTCCTGCCAGTTCGCCTTTCACTATTGCTTCGAGTCCATGGCGCAGGCGGATTGCATGATGCGCAATGCAGCCGAGTGCCTAAAACCAGGTGGTTTCTTTATAGCCACCATGCCAGATGCCTACGAGATCATCCGGAGGCTTAGAGCAGCTGGTCCGGATGCCCGGCGTTTTGGCAACGATGTGTACAGCATTGAGTTTGACTGCGAAACGGAGCCATTGCCCTTTTTCGGGGCCAAGTATCAGTTTCATCTGGAGGGCGTAGTCGACTGTCCCGAGTTCCTGGTGCATTTCCCCACGCTTATCAAGCTGGGTAGGAAGTACGGTCTGCAGTTGATAAGACGGTCCACCTTTGCGGATTACTACAAGGAGAGTCTGCCCCACGGTCGTCATCTTCTGCAGCGAATGTCCGGTTTGCAGACAGTGCAGGCGCAGCGTTGTGAAAACGATGAACAGTTCGCCCACGTGCGAAACTTCCAGGGAGCACAGCGCGGCCGGCCGCTGGGAACCCTCTCCAAATCGGAGTGGGAAGCAGCAAGTAAGTTTACAGAATCACTTCCCAAGTTCCTTTGTTAATCCCTATTAATTTCCAGCCCTTTACCTGGTTTGTGCCTTCAAGAAATGCAAAAACACCTGGGATACCAATGGCAAACCATTGTTTGAATTCGATGACTGAATATTGCCAAAAAACACTTGCGTTATAGGTTATTTATCTGTATTCTTGGCCCAAAATTTTTAAAAATCATATACTCGAAAGCATGAACAGATTTCAGATTGCTAAAAGGCTTAGACCCTAAGTGGAATTTTGTAATATTCAAAAGGTATGTTTGTTTGTGTTCATAGGTATTAATTTAAATTCAATATTCAATTTTACTTTTGGTTAGCCAAAGACTTTATTGTTCATTTTAGCTTAAAAATAACAAATAAACAAAATGGATTTTTTTAAAAGAACTTTACAAATGCTTCTATAAATCAAGCATACCAAGGCAAAACCCTATGAATACGATTCTTTATCCAAATTTGTTGCTTAAAAATATGTTTATTGTCCATGTACTACATCTTTCTTTATCTTAGTTCATTGTTTTGTGTGTGTTGTAGTTAGAAAACAATTGTAAAATACTTTTTTATATTTTCGTAATGCTAAAGCTAAATACAGGATCAGACAAAACGGAAAACACATTTAATGTTAATCTATGAAAATTTAAAAAATATGAGGCAACATTTTCATTCAGACCTTAAGATAAATATGTTAAAATAAAGTGAAATTAAAGAGATTATCATACATTTTTTATACATACCTATTATATAAAATTTCTAATTTAAATAGGGGCATTTAATACATTTTTTTATTTTACTTTTAAAAGTGAAAAATGTGGTTTATTGGTAAGTAAATGAGAAAATCTAACCAGAATTTTAAATATTCAATAAATACTATTTCAGAACTTCGGATTCATTTCGAAAGCCACTTGTGACTTTTTAAAATCACAAAATAAAATAATTATATTATTCAAAATTTTATTAAATCATTTTTAATCTATTCTTTATATCAACCTGATAACTTTAGCATAGCCCTCGTTTTAGTGGCCTTTCAACCCGCCCAAAGCGAAAGCTTTGATAAGAAGGCTTTATGGCCGAGAGTAGAGTTCGAAACTGGAAGGATATCGAAGAAAGCTTCTTGGAGAACGAAGCTCTTGGGGCTGAGAGAGCGCACAGCTGTTGCTTTCACAGCGACGGCGCCTTTGAAGGACATCGGGCAAAGGTTAGTCCTGACGTTTACGTTGCCGGGTCGTGCCTGCCAGCGACGACCCAACCTGTTCTCCGTTCTCTGGTTCAGTTGTGCTCTGGAGCGACCCCAACCAACCAGTTGAAAGCGAGGAAAAAGCGTGTCGTGCCAGGCGCTCGATGCATCAATGAATTATTGTAGCTGAAGTGTAAATAAATATTTGATAACGGGTCGAAAGTATGGGGTTTGGGGTGGCCTGGTTCGGTTTGTTTCTCGGTAGGGGGTGTTGTAGGGGGGAGTCCTGGAGAAAATAACGGCATAAATTACGCCATTGATTGGTTTCGAAGCGTTTTGCAAACTTTATATTGGCCCAATCAGTTAGCCTCTTCCTTTCATTATCGCCCGGGGCTCACCATTCTTGGCCTTCTCTTGGCCGCCGCCGCCGCCTCTTGCCAACTTCTTGTCAGATAATTTCATTATTTAAAGTTTTCCTCATAAAAATCAACTTTGTGTGTAAAGTTTAAATTTGTTTTGCACATACTGACGCACACGGACAACAAGAGAAGAAGCCAGGCACGTGTACGTGGTGGATGGGCTTCGGGATCCGGGATACGGGATGGGTGGGTTCCACTTTTGTTTAAAGTAGAGCGTGCGTATTTATATGGCAAACAACAGAGCCAGGGCTGCCGCTGCCCGAGCTGTTTACGTTTACACACACGGCTTGCCCTCAACCACCTCAACCATCCAACCCAACCGCCCGACCACCCAACCGTCAACCCAACGCTTTTGGCCAGGTCCTTCGCCACTCCGCATGTCCTTCGCCACGACTCGCTTTGCACTGATTGGCCCTAATGAATCTTTTTGTTACCTTCTCCATGCGGCCGCCTGCGCATTGTACCATGCGGTCTATGTAAATTAGTTCACTTTTAACCCAAACATTGGCAAACGCCAGATATCCCACCCCCTTTAACATTCAACAAATTAACATTTTAAACTTTCGTGCGACTTTCATAGAATTATAAGTTTGATAGCCCCGAAGAAAATTTCGGATTTTTGAAAATTGGATTAATCTGTTTGATTTAATTAGATTATGAAGATTTTAATGGGTAAGCTAAGATTGGTAAAGTATCGCTTTAAGCCTTTCCTTTCGGAAAATTACGGAAAAAATTCACTTTATTTGGATTATATATGTATAATAGATTTAGATTTAGGGAAACACTATTTCATAGGTGCATTCGTATTTGGACTTCAGAAAGTGATCCATCATGCAGTGAGCAACAATACCCTTACGATCCATATAAGAGTTAAGGGCATCATTGAATTCAGTTTTAGTGGAGGATGAAGTACTACGCATAGTGTTAAGCAATTTGAAAGCATCACGGGCCATTAGTTGATCGAATTTAGCTATCTCCGCATTGCTCTCCGATTTGTAAGTCATGTAAATATTTCGGTATGGAGAATCATTGTCTTGTAGTTGCAACGGAAATTCAAAAGAAACTTAATCATCTTTTCGGTACTATCAATAGCCAACGAATAGCGAGGGTCGTGTATGAAATTTCCAAATTCCGAATTGCTTCTATGACTTAATAAGCAACACTTAAAGCTTTTTCTTTTAAGGAGACAGCCAACTGATGTCGATCAACTTCAACTTGAGAAAGTCACAAAACTTTTCCTTGCCGATCCTCTGGTCAAACCCTTCGAAAAAAATACATATATATTAGTATACAAATGAATGATTTTCAAAAAGTGTTTCCTACCAGTAGAGCTAGCACCAAAGCAATTACCAAAGAAAAACGCATTTTGTTCAGTTGTTAAACTCGTACTGTAACTTTCTGGGTCAGTTTTCCGTTTTTTATAGGACTGTTAAAGCTAAAGCATATTCTTGTCGCTTTTCTATTTAAAGACAATGTGATTTTTATTGTGTCAGACTGTGTAGGACTTAAAACTATTAAAAATTTTTGAATTAGTCAAAAAAAATGCTTGGAAGAATATTACAACTTCTTTTAACATATTTCTTTGGGATTTTTAATTTAAGAAATTATCATGTAAAATCCAAATCTTAAAAGATTTAATATATTTTGAGTCCTGGATCCCCTACTACTCCTAGCTTTTACTTTACTTAAAAAAGGTGTCAAAAAGTATGCTACGATCAGATGAGTTTCCAAATCTGAAGAGATTAGAACTTTTTGGAACTTTTTAAAGGATATGAAAATCTATTAACCTCGCAAGGGTTAAGGCCTGTGGGGCAATTGTTGGCCAGGTTGTGTTGAGTAATGTGCATACGTGACTGCAGTGTGTTCGTGTGGAAGGGACTGTGTCAGTGTGTTGGTGCTACTGGGCACACTGACAAAACACAGGTAGGAAATGTAAGGACCCCCCATATAGTACGTATTACGTATACGCAGTGTGTACAAACAGAAAACATGCCGCAATGTTTGTTTTGTAAGCCTGTCGAGGCAAGCGAGCGAATAAGTGTCTATGTGGCTCTCTCTCTCTCTCTCCTACCTCTCTCTTTCGGTCCTTTCTCTTGTAGGTCCTTTCTCTGCAGATCATAAAATGCATGAATGTTTGTATGCGTATGTATGCGTGTGCCTTTTGACGGTATGCCAGTGTGTGTGTGTGAGTGTGCGGCTTGTGTTTATTCAACCGCATGAAACAATGTGAAAAACGCATGCCAGGCGTGCGACAGTGTTGGTGGCTCCTCTCCCCGTGTGTGTGTGTGTGTGTGTGTGAATGGCTGCGAGCATGTCTGCGTGCGCCTGCTGCTATGCTAAACTTTTTACAAGGATTGCCCCCGGAGCTGGTTGGCTTGGTTAACGCAACAATTTAACACAAAACCAAGAAAAAAAAAGAAGGTAAAACGAACCAAAAGAAGAAAGAAAGATGGGTAAAAATAAGAAGAAAAAAAGTGAAAAATGAAACGTTCCACACATATTTGTGCATACCATACACATAAGTATATGTATGTGTATGCCCAAGGACTTAGCGGCGCCCATTGAAAGGATGTGAAGATGATGAGCTGCAGCTCATCGCTTGGTAATCTTTTGTGGTTCTTTTCTGGCCAAAGAGAAACTTGAACTCTGCTCCCCATTGCTGCCACACGGGCACGAGTGTTGCCACATTCGCCGAGGTAGTTGTAGTCACTCCTGGCTCGGTTGGATGCGTTTGTGCAACGCACGCCAGAAGGAGCTTCTTCTTCTCCTGCTTTTGCCCAGCCTAAGGTCGAATGTTGGCTCAGTAATTACATTTAATTCTATGCCTTGGCAAGGTTTTTGTGAAAAATATTCTATGCGTGTTCCTTTGAAATAAAATGTCATTGGAATGATTAAAGGATTTCAGCAGTTTATTTATTATACCCGTTACTCGTAGAGTAAAAGGGTATATTGTATTCGTGCAAAAGTATGTAACAGGGAGAAGGAAGCTTTTCCGACCCTATAAAGTATATATATTCTTGATCAGGATCACTAGCCGAGTCGAACTAGCCATGTCCGTCTGTCCGTCTGTCCGTCTGTCCGTCCGTATGAACGCTGAGATCTCGGAAACTATAAAAGCTAGAGGATTGGCATTTTGCATGCATATTCTTGGAGTTCCTACGCAGCGCAAGTTTATTTCAAAATGGTGCCACGCCCCCTCTAACGCCCTCAATCGCCCTACACCATTTTTTGAAAGGTGTCTGGCGCCCACACCATTAAAGATTTTGGAAAACTAAAAATGCAGTTTTATTGTGACTATCAATACCTATCGAAATGTAGAAGAAATTTTTCAAATCGGACCATTCGTTAAAAAGTTATGCCTGATCAAAGATTTTATATATCTATCTCCCTCGCACTCCCTTAGCTGAGTAACGGGTATATGATAGTCGGGGCACCCGACTATAGCGTTCTCTCTTGTTTTATTTCTACTTATGTATATTCTTACTGTAAGATTGCAACTATTTTACAATTTGTCTTATAACTTAAAGAATAGAATTTAAACATTCTATTTAGTAATTCTTAAAAATTATCATTTATAATTAAAGTAATATTGGAAAGAAATTCATGATAATTAAATATATTTAGTTCTATGCTTTGGCAAGGTTTTTGCTAAAAAATATTATAATACTACTTAAATTAAATTTTTTTATATAACTTAACAATAAAGTCTATCATAATCAAAAGAAGTTGCTTTAAAAATATTTATTAAATTACATCAATGCCATAGATCCACCTTATCAACCTCATTCATCAGTTCCAATTTGGAACTTCCAAGTTTATAAAATTCAGCGATAAGAAAAACACAAGCTCAAGGTATCAATAGTTCAATCATTAAAATACAAGTCTTTGTTAAGACTCTTTATTATTGATCGCTGTTCATAAGCCAAACAAATTCATTTTCCTTATTTGGGAACTTGTGTTTACCAATTTTTTGCTGAAAGGATTTGCTCAAATTAGAGCAGATTCTGCTCCAACTGACTTCAAAATCAATTTCCAAATTAAACAATGAATATTAGGACCATTTCCACAGAACCAATAAAGACCATAACCCGAATGCCCTTGTATTCACACATCTGAAAATTATTTAATCCGTTCAACACAGTTCCGTTTACCATTTGCTCTCTGACAGATTTCAAGACAAGTGCATTTCAGCATGCCCACATTCCACATGCTGAGATATAAATATTTGAGTAATTGATTTCCCCAGTCGACCCATGTGTGTGGTGGAAGTTTCAAATTTCTTGGCTTGAATACTTCTGGGCAATGCAAATACTAAAGTTTATTTTTGACCGCAGAATCCTTCGACTTGAGCGGACAGTTGAGGTTGTCAAACTAATTGCACAATTGTCAATGATTTATTCAGCTGGCAATTAAGGTGCCAACTAACGGTGTGGTGTGGCTTTGCTATATCTATATCGATTTGAAAATATTCAATAATCCCAGAGCCTTGATAGGCTCATCAAGCATGCACATGGCCATCCCAACCTGGGGGTAAGTTTGGTTTTAGAGCTAAGTGAGCACACAGAAAAAAAACTTGATTTTACTTGGGTATATCAAAATAAACTCAATAGTCAAATATATTTGACAATAATCATTATTAATCTATGGGTTTGCATAATAAAAAAATGAAATAAATTAAAATAGTATAAATTGGTAATATTAGTACCTCTTGTTCTGAAGAATTCGCGGATTTATTTGTCTATATGGTTTAGACAAATGTTTTATCATTGTTCTAAAGAATTTGCGGTCGAATCTGTTTATTTGTTATTTTATTTTAATATATCAATTACTTTATAATAACAAATAGATTTTGGATCTTATTATTTTCTTTGTGTGAAGAGGGTTATTCTTGTTTCAGGGCTCTGTTTTTTTTTTTGGAGGGGGTACTGGGGGGGTTACAGGGATTTAAGGGGCTCAAGCTCAAGGCGTGGCAGTTGGGCATTAGGTGTTTCGTACACGACAACCAAGCTATGGCAACCAAACAAAGGTCAACTCGACAAGTGAGTTAAATGACAAGGACCTCACCTTGCCTTCCTTTGGCCCGTGCGTGTTTGCATGTTTGACTCGATGAGGCGATTGCGACTGCGACCCGACCCCAAAAATGAAACTCAACTTTGGCTTTGAATGTGGCATGCAACCATTATGGCCTTTCGCTTTCAAAACAATGCCCCCCCGACTTTCCTGTTTCCTGGTTTTCTAGTTGCCCTTGGCCAATTGCGAGTGAATTTTGATGTTTTGACTGGCCATTCCTGGGGCCATTTGACAACTCTATAAAACCGGTGTCCTTAAACCCGCCCTCGTCCTTGCTAAACCTACACCCACACCCGAACCCCCCCCCTCTATAATAACCTCCCCTACCCCATAATAACCGTAATTGCCCGGAGAGTTTCGCGACTTTCGACTTGGCCACCAAACTGAAAAAGCGAAACTTCAAAAACCCGACTTGGCAACCGACTTTTCCAACTGGAAAAGCGGAAGCACGAGCAGCCTTCCCGTTTCGAAAAGCTCCTGCTCGCTAAGCTTTCGTCCTGGCGAGGCGAAAATGTAAATGTCAGTCATGGAGTTCCAGTCGTCGGATACATGTGGAACACAACGAACACAGAAAGAGCCTCTCGCCTCTCATCCCCCGTATACAATGCGAAAAAGTCTGTACAAAAAATAGACACCACACACCAAAAAAGCAAGAACCACTCTGTGCATAAAATAATACTACCCAAAAAGAGGTGTTAAATGTCATTACCGTGCGGGAAATGATAATGTGAATTGTGTTAAAGTTGAAAATCAAGTGAAATAAAACGGAATACATTAATTATTCATGGCCAACAAAGCCACACCAGCTTACTAGTTTGATAAGAAGTTAAGCGAAAATCTTCGAGAATATATGTACATATATTGTATTAAAGAAAACATAGTATATAGAGCAGGATAAACCGCAAAAAACGAGAAACTCAAACAAAGTTGACAAAAAAAGCGAAAAGCTCACGCCCCTTCTCATACATCTCATCTCAGTTTTTTCTCGTATTATTTGTGAAAGTGCAACAAACACATATATATATATTACTAAAACAGGGAAAGAGGAGAGGGAGAGAGGATAGGTCCTGCAAAAGGAATTGCCTTCATTTGGGGATTACGGAATTATCGGGATCCGTTCTCATTAAAATGGATTTAAGCCAATGCCGATGTGCTGAGCTGCATTTGTGCATGGGATTATCGATTGTAATGCGCAGTCATCAAATTATGTTTGAACAACGCCGCCGCAACTGCGATAACAGCAACAACAACAGAAGCAACAACAAACATTGAATTGGCCCCTGACCCCCTTTTCGCCGCACCCCCTCTCTTCATACGCCTACTACGCCCCTGCCCATCAAAAAAGGAGCAGCGAAAAAGAAGAATCGTCTTATGAAACAATTGAAGCACCGGCCAAAGGAGCAAAGGAGCAGACAAAGACAAAGACAAAAACAACGGCAAAGGCAAAGGCAAAGGCTAAAGCGGAGACCGAGAAGAAGAAGCAGCAAAGGAGACAGCAACAACAGAAACAACAGGAACAACAACATCGCATTTTTAAACGGCAATACGCAAAGTAAGTGAAGTGTAAAGTGAGCGAGACGGCCATAGAAAGGTGTAGAGTACCGCAATGGGGAGTGTAGAATACACCTGAAAAAAAGAAATATACATTTCAAAGGATATCCGAGTCCTGAATTTAAAAATTACAGTGTTCGTCGATAGAAGAATGGAAATGCTGCCGCAAAAGAGTAAATGCAAAGTCAAGTTTAGACGAGGGAACAGATTAATAATATTTAGATTTAAATTTATTTTCATTTTAATTTTAAATTTAGTTTTCCAATATTGAATAGTTATAGAAAGATTTAAATGGATAATTGCCATAACCTTTATGTAAACTAAATGTATCCTTTTTATACCCGTTACTCGTAGAGTAAAAGGGTATATTGTATTCGTGCAAAAGTATGTAACAGGGAGAAGGAAGCTTTTCCGACCCTATAAAGTATATATATTCTTGATCAGGATCACTAGCCGAGTCGAACTAGCCATTTGTCCGTCTGTCCGTCTGTCCGTCCGTATGAACGCTGAGATCTCGGAAACTATAAAAGCTAGAGGATTGGCATTTTGCATGCATATTCTTGGAGTTCCTACGCAGCGCAAGTTTATTTCAAAATGGTGCCACGCCCCCTCTAACGCCCTCAATCGCCCTACACCATTTTTTGAAAGGTGTCTGGCGCCCACACCATTAAAGATTTTGGAAAACTAAAAATGCAGTTTTATTGTGACTATCAATACCTATCGAAATGTAGAAGAAATTTTTCAAATCGGACCATTCGTTAAAAAGTTATGCCTGATCAAAGATTTTATATATCTATCTCCCTCGCACTCCCTTAGCTGAGTAACGGGTATCTGATAGTCGGGGCACCCGACTATAGCGTTCTCTCTTGTTTTAAATAAATAATAGAATTTATATCCCAATAAAATTAATTAAAATGTAATAAAATATAAAAAAATCGAATCTTATCGTCTAAAATTTTTGATTTGTGAAGGAGTCGATAGAAAAAGAAAATATTCGAATTGATTTATAGTGGTTTAATACATACAAAGTCATCTGCTTTTAAAATGAATAATTAGTATTACTTTTCTAGCAAGAGAAAATTGGTTATTAGCCATGCACAGAAAGAAACATTTATATAATTTTTAAAATACTTTTTTTTTAAGATGTATGTTTTATTTACACTCTTTGGTAATAAGAACCAGAATACTATAAAGCTAATTACAGAAAAAACCGATTAAGATCTATAATCTTTTTTTGTTTTGTGTAGCGAAGAGCTGCAGGTGAGGAGGCAGCCAAGTGAAGTGAAGCATTTGTCGCATTTTGTGCTGAATTCTCGGCGTAATTAATGTTATGAGTCTGTGTGTGTGTGTTTGTGGGGGTTTGTAAACTAGGTCACTAGGAAGTTAGCCCCTTAGCACCCATCCTGCTTTTCAGTCCCACTTCAGCGGCAACTCTACGTCAAAGGTGTCAACTCGCCAAATCTGCAACCACACCTTAGCTAAGTAACCCACCACCTGAACCACCCACCAAAGCACCACCCCCCAAACCCTAAAGCACCGCCGCTGATTAACGCGCCTCAGTGCGATTAACTGGCAAACAAATTTTGAGTGGTTGCGGCGGTGTATGTTTGTTTGTGCCATGCCGACAGCATTTCCATTCAATAACCCTCGGTCCTCGTATGCAAACACTAAAAAAAGGTTTTTGCACGAAAAAATTCACCGCATTTGAGCAGGAAAAAAGTGTCATTCATCAACCAACGCCAAGGCAAAAAGAAAAACTTTATTTTATTATTGACTTTCATCTCATTCATCACTCACTTAAAGTCAAACATTAAAAAATGCGCATACGCAGCGTTAACCGTTGATTTGATTATTTTATTAATTTATATAAAAAAGTAAATCAAACATATAAATTATGTTATACAAAATAAAAAAACAATTTTTTTTAATGTTTATTTTGATTTTTTTTTTTTATAAATTGTATATTAAATTTGATCGGTTTTCGTTTTTATTTAAATCTTTAAAGTTTGTACATACTCCTAAAAACTGTCGTCTTTTTGGATTATTAAAGGAAGCTAATTAAGTTGAACATTTTTCTATTTGTTTATACATATATCTAATGAATAGGACTTTTATACAGATTCTTTTGATTCAACATTCTGCACGATTCCAAGGTCTAAACTACCGTTAAATGCAGATATCCATCAGGACCTATACTTAACCGAAAAACTAGAGTTAAATTGAATATTTTAGAACCTTAATAAATTATAAAACGTGCTGACCATAAAATATACGATACAATTCATACTTTAAATTATTTTTTTGTTGCCCCCCATATCTTTTTACGTATTGTCGTAGTACGTATGCGTGTATGTACCTCGTATACGCAGGACACACAGAGATAAGGAGGCTTCCCCCCACATAAATGTTCTTTCTTTTTTTATAGAAAACAAAAAATTGGTGGCAGGAGTTTAGAACATTGCCAAAGGGGCTGCGGACAGAAGGAGCGGGGGTGTAAGCGAGTAAAAGCCATAAAACTCAGGCGCCGAAGCGCAAAATGCCCTTGCCCAGTTACAAAAAGAGAAAAGTGGAAATCAACAACAAACTCAGGATAACCTCAGGACACAAAAAAAAAGAGAACAACACCAAATAAATAGAAACTGCTTATTTATTTATTTGTTTCGACAAATCTCAATTGAAACAAAGCTTAAAAGCTTTGAAATCAAAACTTAAATAGCAACCACACAGACATCCCATCCAGACGAATAAAACGAGACAAAGAGTCAATTACTATTAAACCCAAGTTCAATTCGGTCCGCAAACAATTGAATTTGTTGCAGATTTGATTTGGCTTCCATGTGGATTGGGATAACTATTTTCTGGGATTATTGTGGGATTGGATTGGCCGCAATTTGCTTCCTAATGAGATTTGGGTAATTAAAACGGAATTCTTTAACGCGATTCAAATGAATTTAAATGTTAGGGAAATTGAATTCGGTTTTTTTTTCTGTGGTTTAGGTGAAGGGACATAAAAAGCATTTGGTTTCTGTTTTTTATGTCCTTATTTCTTTTGATTAGTCAGCAAGGTCGAATCGAAACTGACCACAGCTAATGCAAAGAATATGTCAGCACAAATACATTACTCTTATTAATATTTATTTTATTATTTTTCTAGAATAATCATATATCATCGCATATAAAATCGCCGTATTCATTAAAATGAATGACTACTTAAATTAAGTCAAAAGAAAAATAACACAAAAAGTTCTTGAGGACGCATGAAACTCATTTCAATTTTAATAATGGATTTGCTGGCCTGCCAGCTTATTTGGTCTCAAATTTGTTTATTTTCTTTAGAAATGTTTGCATACATTAAGGCGAACACAAAAACATGCTTTCGCTTTCGCAACAAGCTCTTAAACCTTTAAAACGTTATACACGCATATACTTGTGTATGAACAAATGAAGGAAAATCTCAAACCTAATCCCGCATTAAGCTACAACCAAAAGCATAACCCAAAGTATGCAACAAAGATACAATTTAAATGTGCACGCATTTTATGAAGTGGATTATAAAGACCAAAATGCTTATTCAACGTTTTATGGCAAGATTTATTGTCAAGAAAGCATTAGATTTGCTAATCATTTGGCAGACGGAAGGATGTTTTATCCTTAATTGCTGACAGTATCACAACTTGCCAACAAATTTAGTGTGAAATAAAGTGTTATGTTGATAAGCCCTACAACATTGGGAACTAAGGAAACTAACAAAATATTTTAATAAATGAAAAAGGTTGAGAAATTATGGCTTAAAAACTACATTAAATTTTTATTCTTTTATTAAATATGCGTGATATCTTTAAACCTCCTCGAGATCGTATTTATTTACCCGTTAAGACAATTTTTAAGTACATTTTTGTAAAAAATGATCTCTAAAAGAAACAAAAAATTTCTAAAATGTCCCCCATATATATATTTAACATATATTAATATATATTTTCAATTACTTAGATATCAAAAGACTTTGAGATAATAAAAGGTTAAAATGTGAGGTATAACATTTAGGTGTCCTTCTGCTGACTCCTTTTTTAATGGAATTCCAAAATCTGTATTATAAAAAAATCAAATAAATCTCATATTTTCATTATTACCGAATGCCCCATCATATCTAGCATACCCCATCTGCAGGAATACAACAAAGTGTATAAATTGCTTACGTTTGCCCATGTAGTCATAAAAATTGCTTTGGCACATAAAACGAAGCTTGACGCTCGCTTTTGGTTTTGGTTTGGTTTCATTTCGCCTCTTACCGTTTTTGTTTCGTTTTCGGTTTCCATCGCCTGGTGGGCTTGTTTTTTGCGGCGATGTCCTTCTTATATTTCTATTTCTATTTGTATTGCTATTTGTATTTGTATTTGTATTCCCCGATTTGTATTTTGTGCGCTCGCCAATTCGGTAATCACATTTCAAGCGTTTTATTCGATGGTTCCCCTCTCGTCCTGATTCTGATTGTGGTCCTTTGCTTGGCTTCTTCGCAGGATATGACAAGTGATGGTGCTGTTACGTTTTGGATATTTTTGCTTTGTTTGATCGCCTCGCCGCACCTGCAAGGGGGCGTGGCCGGGAGGCCCGATGAGCTGCACATCGGCGGCATCTTTCCGATAGCCGGCAAGGGAGGATGGCAGGGCGGACAGGCCTGTATGCCTGCCGCAAGACTGGCGTTGGATGATGTCAACAAGCAGCCGAATCTGCTGCCGGGCTTCAAGCTCATCCTGCACAGCAATGACAGCGAGGTGAGTACTAAAAAGGCCACACTGAAACAAATTACAAGTACAGTCAAACAGAAACAATTTAAAGCCCCAGTAAAAGATTCAAGTTACTGAGTCTTTAGTTTAAAAAAAAAAAAATGTTTACTTGTTAAATGTTTCAAGGGATTTGCAAATGTATATATGAATATCAAATTGATATTTTTGATCCTTTTGTGCACACCCTTTGACACCTTTTGGTATCAAATTGAAACTATGAAGATAAGAAAAATAAATATATTTTTATACCAAACTATTTTAAAAGTGAATAATGCCGTTATTATATTTTATCAAGTTAATAAATGGTGTAATACACATTGTTTAAACACCATATAATCCTCAAATCGATTAAAAAAATGTAATAAATATAATTACCTTCGTTTTTTTCCTGTGGAGAATTGACACTAGCTGTAGGATCATTTAGAGCCTTATCTTATTAGAGATTTTTGTTTCGGTGCAGTAGTGAGTTTGGAACGCGATAAGCCCTACTTATATGCAGCACGGCAGTCTCCTGGTATCTGGTGTCCTGTCACATACCCTTGGGTGCCACTTATTTTGTTTCGTTTTTGTTTCTGTTCACTGATGACTGGAGTGCTGGCTGAGCACTGGCATTCATTAGCATATTTCTCCAGGGGATCATGGGTTGGGAGGTCTCTTTCTTTTTCTGTTTCTGTTAACAAAGGACAAATAATTTTATTATGCCGCATTAAAGGGTATTGCTACGCATGTGTTCCACAAATTGAATTCTCCGCACAAACCGCCATGTCCAACGATATTTGGCAATGTCTCGGGCTTAATAACCACACATAAATCGTAATTGAGGTTTGGCTGAAGCACGTTCGATACGTTGCCACCAGCAATTATATCGGTAGAGTTCGGTTAATCGGGTTTTTATGTGCGTGATTTGTAATTGATAAAAGGTATTTAACATTAAGAAAAATGTGTACATAAATATATTCCGAACCAGGTCACATAATAAATGTCTCTTAATGGTCATTAAATCGTAAAACAACGTTGATTATTCTTATAGTAAATATGGGGTAGCTTTCAACGCTAGATTTAATAATCTAGATAGATTATAACGATAGCAACATTTCGACAAAGTATTGATTTTCTTGCTGATTTGTACGTTAGATAGCAAATATTACATGGGTCAATATTTAAATATCGGGTAGTTAGTTTTATATAGTCATTAAATCGTTAAGCAATTTTGATTGTTCTCATACTAAATAAAAGATAGCCTTTGACCACGGGATTGTAATGTATGCTCAGATATTTTATTATTCCATTAAAACACCAAGGGCAAATGTCTTTATTTTCTTTAAAAGTTTCCCGTGGGATCACCAAGTAAGAAGGTTTTTCTATTACTAAGATAGTAACTTCGACACTTCAGTTAAAGCGATAGCTTCACCTGCACAAAGTATTGATTTTCTTGCTGATTTCTATTGACTTGCATTGACTTACTTTTGTACTTAAGTTAAATAGGGACCCTCTATTTTACTATCTAGCATTTTATTATAGACTGAAAAAAACCAAAGCAAGCTGAAACAGCTAGAAAAGTATCCGTTTCAGTGGATTTTGTAACTTTTGTTAGGCTATTAAACAAATACTCCCCATCCAAATGGCCATGTATCATAATAAATGGCCAGTAGCCGACGTAGTTTCCGTTATTCAGTTCTCAGTTCCCCAACTAACTGGCGCTATCAATGCCCCTCGACGCGTATACATACCATATAGAAGAAGGAAAAAAACTATTTTTATTTATATTTTCATATTTTGCACATCATTTTATTTTTTTTTTTGCGGGTTTTGCATTTTAAGGGTCTGCGGTACAGTTGTTGCGGTTTTGACTACTTCGGTTACAGTTTAGGTTTCGGCTGTTTGGCCGTTTGGCCCTGCCTATTTATAAGCGCGAACCTCATTAGTTTTAAGTGAGCGAAAGCTTAACTACTTGTTTTGAGTTTTGAATGAGGTCACTTTGCCCCGGCCGTAGCCGTAGCTCATCATTTGAGTTATTTTTATTCAAGGCTGCCCAGGAGGGACAGACACAACTATATAGCCTAGGACTAACATACACACACCCCCATAAACTACCCATTTACGAGGCAGATACGGACATATAGATAAGGACAGAGACCGGAGAGGTAAACCGAGTCCCACTGCCAGTTCCCATCTGTATCTTTGGTCTGTTCTGTTCTGTTCTGTTCTCTACTGGTTAGTTCAGTTCAGTTCGCTTCGCTGGACTGAGCCAGGCGCGTTATGTTTGTGGCTTAGGCAAACAGCTTCCGTTAAATGCTGCATAATTAGTTGCCATCTCCAGGTCCCATAGCGGAACCTAGATCCCCATCCACCATCCATCCACCATCCCACATCCCCATTCACGTCACTTGGCAAGCGACAAGGGGCAAAGGTCGCACGCAATGTTTGCCTTTGCCGACTGCCTTTTGCTTGACCTACTTTGATGTGTGAAATGTCCCAAAGAAGCCTGCACACAAGAGCTCGGAGAACAGCGAACTGGGAAAAAATATATAAACAAGGCAGGATGGTTAACCTC
The DNA here is from genome assembly GCA_035046095.1 of Drosophila pseudotakahashii. Classification (NCBI taxonomy): domain Eukaryota; kingdom Metazoa; phylum Arthropoda; class Insecta; order Diptera; family Drosophilidae; genus Drosophila; species Drosophila pseudotakahashii. The sequence goes on from JAWNOE010000198.1 coordinate 2,467,650, forward strand.
TGCTAACCGAAACATCTAACGCCCTTCCGGTGGAATCAAAGATGCCAAGGAATCACCGCATTAGTTCCCAAAAAGTGTCAAATATTTTATCGATTTTTTAAGTGCTTCACAGGCATAGCTGTCGCTTTATTTTCGGATAAGTGCACTCATAAAAAAAATCGCCATTGATTCAAGAAATTCGCCATTGATTCAAGAAAATCGCCTATGATTTTCATCCAACGGCGACTCGCCATTAATTATAGAAATAATTTTCTTGAATATACGGTTTCGCCTTTCTTAAAATCAATACCAATTTTCTGAATTTTACGGCGAAAACCCCTAAAATTAAGAAAAATTTTCTTGAAAATAGAAAAATAAAAGTATTTTTGTTTATAACTTTTTTTTTTAATTTTGTCCGACTGATTTTTTTTATCACTTTTGCATTTAGGTTTGTGAACTAAGAGAAACTCTTTCCTGTTTTAATGCAAATCATATCGTGAAAATGGGGTAAATTTGTATTTATTTAATTTAAATTCAAATTTATTATAAATGTTTTTTAATTACAATGCATTTTAAGTACAGAAAAAACTTTTTGTAAACATATAAAAGACTTAAGGAAAAATTCTTACCTCGACCTGAACTCGAACCCGAGACCGTTCACACCATAGAGAGACATCTTAACCACTCGGCCACGCGTGCTTCTTGCAATGCAATGGCTTAAGATGCATGAAGTGTCACCGGTCGAATTATTGGTATACCAATTGCATTTACTTTAATTAAATCTTGTTAACAATAGTTTTAACAATTCAGTGAATAGAAAACCAAAACTGAAAATATTTTATAGAAAACAAAACCCTAATTATAAAAAAAAAAAAATTAGACTCGTCCCTGAGTGAAGTCGAACCGCGGATTCCGCGGCGACTTTTGTGCACATGTTTAGTGTCCGGACGCCTCTAACAGCTAGGCCACCATACTAGAATACCAAAAAATTACACAACTTTCCTGAAAAATAGGTCTTTTTTTTCTAGAATCAAAGGCGATTTCGCCATTATCTCAAGAAAACAGTAGGGAAAATATCGCCATTAATCCAAGAAAATATCGCCATTAATCCAAGAAAAAATTCAACGACTCTTCTTCTTATTCGATTTTAAAAAAAATTAATGGCGAATTTCCATAAACTTAAGAAAAAATTTCTAGAATCAAGAAAAATTTTCTTAATTCAATGGCGTTTTAAAATCACGGGCGATTTTCTAAAATTAAGGGCGATTTTTTTTCTGAGTGTGCCTTTACCTGTACCGCTTAAATGGGTTTAAATAGCTGCGGAAAGTTTGGCTACAAGCCGGAAATTAGTTTTGTAATGGCCTTGTGACACTTGCTTAAATTTACTGGATTAATTTTAAAAAAATAAATTTAAAAATGTATATAAATTTACTACGACTTAGTCCAAATCTAGGCTAGTGTCATACAACCATAACAATTGAGATGGGAGGGTGGGCCTCAAAAAGATTTTTGTTTTTCTTTAATTACAGCTTATAGCACGATGAGAAAACAGGAGTTTTCAATTACATTTTAGCTATATTATTACTTAAAAAGAGAAAAGGCAAAAAAGTAAAATTTGCAGTATCGATTTAATCGTAGGTACTCCATTTAAATATCATGGGAAGATATTTAATAAAAGTTACAAAATATAAGAAAATATGTTAGACATCTAAAAACAAAGTTTAAAATACTTAAATAAACTATTATTGTTAAATACAATATTTCCATATTAAAAACTAATAAAATCAGATTTTTTCAGTGTTATTGAAGTTTTAAAAATCAAACATTTTCTATAAACTTAGCATACCTTCTGTGAGGGAACAACAAAAAGGGAAACTATTTAAGTAGAGCGAGCGCTTATAACGTGGCATGCCTAGAGACCTAAAACCCACACCTAAATCTAAATAGATGGTGGGGAGTATGAACAGGATAATACTTATGCATAAACAGGGACTGGACATGAAAAGGAGAGGACAGAAAAAAAAACAATTAGAATGGTTGTTTACACGCAAACCAAGTAAGAAATATGAAAATTGTCGTCAGAACAGGAAGACAACGACGGGGGTTTCGGGAAAAATGGAAAGGAAACGACAAACAGCGAAAACGAGTTTGCCATGTAAATGAATGAATGGGAGAATGAATAACTGAATGAATGAATCATTTATATGGTCAACGTGGAAACACGTATGTATATATCGCAACTTCAGGCCCCACATATGAAGGAGAAAAGAGGAAAAAGGGGAAGAGTCCCCACGCCTTCTTGAATAATTCATTGTCATGAATGAATCTTGTTTAATTGATAAATGCCATGGCAGGGGGATTAATAAAAAGAATAAATGGAAAAATATCATCCAGGTGGAGACATAAATTAGCAAGGGGATTAAGTATGGAAATTAAATAAAGCAAATTGCTAAAAATGCATATAATAAATCAATTAAGAAATTTTGTTCTTGTTTCATACAAGGTTCGTTCGCTCTAAGATAATTACCATGGCTTGATAATACATTATTTTCCGTTTTTATATACTCAGCATACTTTTTTATTAATCAATTTAAAAAACATTTAACAGAATTGATTAAATTAAATTGTATTTATTCATAAAATCTTTGTGACAATAAATAATATCTGAGTTTATAATTAATGAACGTTATATATAAATAATTCAATTTCTTTTTTCATTATTCTATGCATCTATTTTAAAGTTTTAAATAATGTCCATGGATTTTAAAAATGCAATTACAAAATTAAAATTAATTTAAGATATTGATTAGCTGATTAGGGATCTTTTTCGGTAATTAAATTCAATTGTATGGTCACACCAACGCTCTAACACCAACTCACAAGAATCACAAGGCAAATTAATCATTTCCATAATTATCCTTGAATGAAGACAGACACATAAATTACAGGAAATTCGCTATTAATAACTCCTTAAGGGTCTCGTTGCTTAGCATAAGCATAATCAATACTTCTCCAACGGCCATCAAGCGAAACCGAAAATATATGTATATGAATATTTATTGAAGAGTGACGGCGAATATAATTTTCTTGGCAACTGGCTAATTCCATTTCCCCCTACTATTTCCCCCCCCCCCCCCCCCCCCCCCCCCTATTTTCCCATCGATAGTGTGAGCCCGGTTTGGGCGCCAGCGTGATGTACAATCTGCTCTATAATAAACCGCAAAAGCTGATGCTGTTGGCTGGATGCAGCACGGTCTGCACCACTGTGGCCGAGGCTGCCAAAATGTGGAATCTAATTGTGGTAAGTGGCCGTTGCATAATGCTAGCACATAAAATCCCTGTATTTGTTGTTTTTAAAATACCTTCGAAATGCCATTTGCAGCTCTGCTATGGGGCCTCGAGTCCGGCTCTGTCGGATCGCAAACGGTTTCCCACATTATTCCGCACCCATCCATCGGCCACGGTGCACAATCCCACACGCATCAAGCTGATGAAGAAATTCGGATGGTCAAAGGTGGCCATTCTACAACAGGCCGAGGAGGTCTTTATATCGGTATGTGTAGGCTATGAGCTGTGAATTTAGTTCCATAATATATGTTAATTATATGATTTACTTATTTTGCAGACCGTAGAGGATCTCGAGAATCGATGCATGGAGGCTGGCGTTGAAATCGTAACTAGACAATCATTTCTTTCCGATCCAACAGACGCCGTGCGCAATTTGCGACGCCAGGATGCACGCATCATCGTGGGACTCTTCTATGTGGTGGCCGCCCGACGGGTTCTCTGCGAGATGTACAAACAGCAGCTCTATGGTAGAGCCCATGTATGGTTCTTCATTGGTGAGTCAAAAAAAAAAGTCAGGAAGTACTATGGGCAAAGAAACGAAATTCAAATCAAAGATATTCGTCCTCTCACTTTTTTGAGAAGAAACATTCTTGAAATCAAGAAGAAAATACTTTCAAGCGTCCTTGATGAGATAAAAGTAGCATAGACTAGCTTTTCTTATGGATTTAAGATTGAATCAAAGTAAGGTTATTTTTAATTCGCATTTATCTTAACAAAATAATTCAATAAAGATGACTTCTTTAAAAAAATGTATAAAATATAAAATTTAATTGTATTTAAAATTTTTACTTAGGCTGGTACGAAGACAATTGGTACGAGGTTAACCTAAAAGCAGAGGGCATTACCTGCACTGTAGAGCAAATGCGGATAGCTGCCGAGGGACATCTGACGACAGAAGCTCTTATGTGGAATCAGAACAATCAGACAACTATATCCGGAATGACTGCAGAGGAATTTCGGTAAGTTGGGAACATTAAATCATTTATTAAACTTGGTTCATAATATTACCATCTATTTTGCAAACAGACATCGACTGAATCAGGCGTTAATCGAAGAGGGTTACGACATCAATCACGATCGCTATCCGGAGGGTTATCAGGAGGCTCCGCTCGCCTACGATGCCGTATGGAGCGTGGCTTTAGCTTTTAACAAGACTATGGATCGATTGACTACGGGTAAGAAATCTCTGAGGGACTTTACCTATACGGACAAGGAAATCGCCGACGAAATCTATGCTGCCATGAACTCCACACAATTTCTGGGTGTTTCGGTAAGTTTGTTAAAATGTTATTTATTTAGAAATATTTTAAAAATTATACCTACTTCTAGGGTGTGGTGGCCTTCAGTTCTCAGGGCGATCGTATTGCTCTCACTCAGATCGAGCAGATGGTGGACGGAAAGTACGAGAAATTGGGCTACTACGATACCCAGTTGGATAACCTATCCTGGTTGAATACTGAACAGTGGATTGGTGGAAAGGTAAGTAAATCAGTGAGCTTGGGAATATTATTCTACTCGTTATTATCAAAAATGTCGGACGAAAATAAAAAACAAGAAAATCCAAAGGATGCTTCAACTGGTACCGAAAAGAAAAGAAAACCATCGAAAGAGGCGAATAATACTGAAAGATCCTCTGTTACTTTTAGTGAAAGAGATAATGAAAAAATAGAACCGCCATCTTCTTCTATAAGTCTTAAGCAAGGTCCCATAGTAGCACCAAAACCGAAAAAATCGGTGTTAAGTAAATCAAGTTCTCAAGATGGAAAAGAAGCAGTATCTCAAAAAGATGAAGATGAAAAGCCTGGTTTTTCCAAATCATTTGAGAAAGAAAGTAACGACAAGTCAAGGGAAAAAGAGATTAAAAAAGATGATTCCAAGACTTTAGTAGAGTCCATACCCGGGAAGGTCTTACTAAAAGAATCGGAAGCTGAAAAGCCCCAAACCTCAAGGGAGTTACAAAATGATCCCTTATCAGATAAAGTAAATGAAAACCCTCCCACAAGGCGAGTTCGAGAGCCTTTCGATTCATTTGATAGAGAAGAATATTTGGCTGATTTAATAGATTATGATCGTTCATCAGAAGATCAGAAGCCAGAGAAGAGGCAAACCTGGGAACCAGACAGTGTTCTGAGACGTCGTCTTCCAAGCGAACATGAATTTAATTCATCTTCAAGTCTTAGGGGCGAGGAAGAAGCAGAGGATTTCGATTCCATTGGATCTGCGACCATGCGAGGTAGCTATCGAGAACGTTCCCAAAAAGCCGATGACGATAGGGCTGTGATCTTAGCTGAAGTAATCAATATGGGAAGGCTGAAGGAGCTGAAGGATGAACGCGAATCGAGTATGGATTTTCTTAAACAACCCAGAGTTGATAGAACCATTGATGAGATAAAAGGTGCCAAGACTACAGGAACAAGCAGACATCATGTTGAAGAAGTAAAATATAGAGAAAACTCAAGTGATGATAATGATGATAAGGAACCAGTTAAAAACAAAGGAACCATTACAAAACTCTTTTGTCTAGCACAAAAAAGAGTTGAAGAGAAGGAAACTCCCAAAGAAGATGATGAACCGAAAGTTACGGAAGAAAAGAAAACTCCTCCAAAGCAAGAAATCGAGTTAGAGGCAAAGAAACCTTGGAGTTTTCCCATAACAGAGACATTTTCCGAAATACCTGGCGAGCAACAGCCACTGCGAGAAAACCAAAAGGTTAAATTAGGAAAAAGAAATAAGAAAATCAGAGCAATTGGCATCAATACGGATGTAAGTAGGAAATCGGGAAGACCAAAAGTCACCACTGTTGATAAAGAAACTGACTTGGGAGTTTATCATGACGGTGGAAGATTGCGAGATATAGGCCAAGTCACTGAAAAACTATCCAAGAATCGGAAAAATTATAAATATAAAACTGATCCCGACGATGTCCCCATAGAGATAGGACCATCCTCCGATCATGGAAAAAGGGAAATAGGAGTTAATACCAAGGTCCTACCGAAAACAAAAGATCCACCCATATCTGGAGAGCATACACATAAGGGAGATCGATTTAGGGACTTTGGGACCAACACAGATAAACCTTTTATGCCCATAGACGATGGTACCAAGGTGATCTACATGAAGCCCATCAAGTCAGACACGAAGAAGTTGAACAAGCTCATTGTGGACCCTCCACTGGATAATGGGCCATACAAGATGCCAACAAGGGAGGACGGGAGATCGTATTACGAGGGCTGTGAATATCATTTTCCGGGCCGAAACGGATGGCGCAGACTTTTCTACAACAGAACCCATGGGAAATACGAATTACGACGTCCAAGTCACTGGGTTTATACACTTATCTTTGCACTACTTTATATATCATTTGTCATACTTTTTTCGATGGCCTGGTTCGATTATGTCACAGATGAAGTCACTCCCAAAAAGGCACCCACAACAAAGATGGTTCAACCAACTATTACTTTTGCCCCCATAGGACCTCGAACTAATCCCAAAACAATATCATTCGATCCCAGGAATAATACTGAAGTGATGGAAAAGTACTCCAATATAATGGCTCTATTGGAAAAATATGGTGATACTGGAATTAATCCACGATTTGGAACTTGTACAGCCTACGAAAAGTTTGGCTATCCAAGTGGTGCACCCTGTATTTTTCTTAAAGTAAATCGCATAATAGGCTTCAAGACCGAACCATACTCTAATTCCGATGATCTTGTTAATGCCAAACTGGGCGAAGAGGACTTTAATGATCTAAAGAGCCTACTAGATAATACCACATCGAAGAACCGTACTTGGCTTACATGCCGCACGGATACAGATACAAATGTTCAAATTGAATTCTATCCTGAACCGGCTATCCAAACGGAATTTACTGATATTAAAGAAAAAATTGAGTTTGTCGGGGATAAAGGAAAAAAGTCTTTCTTCAGCTCAAACGATTTAAATCGAGTAGTGGCTCTTAAGATCCAAAACCTAAAGGCGAACGAACGTGTCCACGTAAATTGCAAAATGTGGGCTCGTAATATCCATCATAAGCACGAGGGCTATGGTCAAGTTTCGTTTTATGTATTATTGGCTACAGACAAAAATCGAGAAAGGGTGGAGAAAGTACTACGGCACCATGATTTCTTGTAATGAAAGTTTTAAATAAAATTTGTAAATACTATTCTTATATTTTTAGTTGGTGAAAAATATTCATAAAATAATTTATGTTCATATTCTTAACTCTAGGTTCCTCAAGATCGCACAATTGTCACTCATGTTCTTCGCACCGTATCCTTGCCATTATTCGTGTGCATGTGCACCATCTCCAGTTGCGGCATCTTTGTTGCCTTCGCCTTGATCATCTTTAATATATGGAATAAGCATAGAAGGTAGATCATTCTTAGATCTTAGTTTTCGGGATTACCATAATTTTTATTTTAATTTTCAGAGTAATTCAATCCTCGCATCCCGTTTGCAATACGATCATGTTATTTGGTGTCATCATCTGTCTTATATCTGTCATCTTACTGGGTATCGACGGACGCTTTGTCAGCCCCGAGGAATATCCAAAGGTGAGAGTTTTTAACTATACGGAAAAAAATATCATCAATATCAATTTGATATTACTAATTCAAACGAAAATTCTTTAGTACAAGATAAGAAAGCGAATTCTTTAGAACTGACATCAAATAAGTCCGAAAATTCTTTAAATAGAAGATTCAAATTTCAAATATTATTTGGAAAATATCAAATTAATATTTATTAATATCAACTAGATATTTATAAGATCGAGTTTTTTTTAAAACCTCTTTATTTAAATGCCAATTTTCTCCTTATCTCTTTGCCCCTTTAGATATGTCAAGCACGAGCTTGGTTACTATCCACCGGTTTTACATTAGCATACGGTGCTATGTTCAGCAAGGTCTGGCGTGTGCACCGATTTACAACAAAAGCAAAAACTGATCCGAAGGTGGGACTATGACAAAAATATAAAACAAGGGAATATAGTAAAAATATCTGTATTAATCTTTTTTCAGAAAAAAGTGGAACCTTGGAAGCTATACACCATGGTTTCGGGACTCTTATCAATAGATTTAGTGATATTACTCTCATGGCAGATCTTTGATCCGCTGCAGCGTTATCTCGAAACATTCCCACTCGAAGATCCAGTATCTACTACTGATGATATTAAAATACGTCCAGAGCTTGAGCATTGTGAAAGTCAACGCAACTCCATGTGGTTGGGTATGTCATACAACCTATACTTTTTTCGAACCAGAATTAATATTATAATTCAATTTGTAATTACCAGGTCTCGTTTATGGCTTCAAGGGTCTAATCCTGGTGTTTGGCCTGTTCTTGGCCTACGAGACGCGCTCCATTAAAGTGAAACAGATCAACGATTCGCGTTATGTGGGCATGAGCATCTATAATGTCGTGGTCCTATGTCTGATAACAGCTCCGGTGGGCATGGTCATTGCATCGCAACAGGACGCGTCCTTTGCCTTCGTTGCTCTAGCTGTGATATTCTGTTGTTTCCTAAGCATGCTGCTGATATTTGTGCCAAAGGTTAGTGCATCTCAATTGGTATTAAAATAGTTATTAGTTATATTTCCCCGTATAGGTCATTGAGGTCATACGTCATCCCAAGGATAAGGCCGAGTCGAAATACAATCCCGATTCGGCTATATCAAAGGAGGATGAAGAACGCTATCAGAAACTTGTTACCGAAAACGAGGAATTGCAACGATTGATAACACAGGTAAGTGTGTCTTGAAATTTAAAAATTATCTACTAGTTCCGTAAAAATATTGATTTGACCTAGTTGATTTAATTTTTGCTTGGTAAATTAATAAGTATTTATTTTCTTTTTATCCCCTTTCAGAAGGAGGAAAAGATACGAGTCCTGCGACAACGGCTGGTGGAGCGGGGCGACGCCAAGGGCACAGAACTGAATGGTGCAACAGGTGCCGCCTCTGCCGCCGTCGCGACAACCTCGCAGCCCGCTTCCCTCATCAACGCATCATCCGCACATGCCACACCTGCCGCCACACTCGCAATCACACAAGGTGAGTGAAGAATCCCCATCCCATTTGGATACTTAATACTCCCCTTAGCCAATTGCATGTACTCGGTATTAGCATCGTTGGTTTTAGCTTGACGTTCATAATCGTAATCGTTCTCAATTTTAATTAGAAATTTTAGCTATTTTCGTGGGCATTGACACAATTGATTAGGAACAACAATAAAAATGGAGTTCAAAGGTTATTTGTTTCTGTAAATGCTATGTAAATTCACTCTCGGCACTTCTTAACTTTAAAGCAATGGCAATCTTTTGGTTTTATATCTAAGCCAGGGGTGCTCAGTCCTATGGCACTTAGCATACGGAGCGGCTCTTGCCATTCTTTCCTAGGGCACACGTCGGTTCTTCTTTGTGTCGCTGTCCGTAACGAGTGTGTTTGTAAATGCACTGCCATAATGAAGTTTTGAGCACCCCTGACCTAAGTTCTAACCCACACCTTTAATAATTTTCAAGTCACTGTTCATAGCACATATTTAAATGTATTTCTATATCACACTTCTATTAATCTTTCACTTTCTGTTTTTAAGTCTTAAAACATTTACTAATTCTTAAATACATCTATTTTGCAGATACTCGTGAGCATCGTACATGAAAAAACTTGTCAATTTCCTTTGCGTGATAGGTGAATTATACAGAAAATATGAAATGCAAATAAGGATGCTAACGGAAGATGGATTTAATATTACAAACAAAAAACGCGTACTTAATAAACTTTGTATCAACTTTAAGCTGAGCTAAATAAGTGAATTGGTAGCAGCAATTTTGTAGAATAATGAAATATGTATTGTACCTTAAACGTGTTTAGAATTAATATTAAAAACGAAATACTTTTAACTTACAAATAAAAACATTAGCATCTGAACTAAGCGAATTGTTAGGCTTTAAAGTTGAAACACAAAAACCGAAAAAAAATATAGTAAGTCAAGTAAATACCTAAAAAGATCATGTTAAAGTTAGTCATTTTTAAACGCAAGAAGGAAACCAATTGTTTTTTAGTAAATACTGTTCTTGGTTTAGGCGAATATTTTCTGTTTTGAACCTCTGTTGCTCAGTGCTGTCTCCTAGAGCTCTTTATAATAGATCTGCATAGATGAAAACCCTCCCCCAAAAAAATGGCGGCCTTCTCCTGTTTCATAACTTTTGATTTACGTGTCTTTTTCCGAACCAGGTCGCGGCAATACAAACCAAAACTCCTAGACTCCGGGAATCAAACTATGGAACTCTCTGTCCCTCTCGACAGGATAATCGGTTTGATTCCCACAAAATGTTAGCTAAGTTAGCTTTAGGCACTCTTTGTATAGGATCCCATATGTGTGTGTGCGTGAGACGTGTAAATGTGCACTCGATAAAAGTTTTAATAGATTACATTTTCAGCAAATCGTAAATAGCACAAATCGAATGAAAATTCTAGCAAATATTAGATAATGAAAGGATATGTATACATTTAGCCTAGACTAGTGTAGCATCAAAAGTTAATATATTATATTAAATATATGGGTGGGTTAAGTGCTCAAGAAACGTTTTAATTTTTATGTACTGTTATACATAGACAAATTAAATGGTAATGAGAAATTTTTGAACCTACTGTAAGTTCTAAAATTGCATTTATAAAGTATATATATTATACACGGGAAATGAAGCGAAAAACCGAACATAATTGAGGGGGCGTGTCGTTATATAGGAATTGACTTTATTTAAACTTAAACTGAAACCTATTGACAAATTGAATAATTCACTCACTGGCATAACATACTACGTATCACTCTCACTCACCCTTCAACGATATGGAACCGTTTAAATTCAATCACTCTCACATTCAATTAAACAAATATAAGTAAAAATCCATCACGAAAAGTGCTATAAGAAACATACATAGACAACATCAAATTCCTACGAAATGAAAGACTTTAAAATCTAAGCCGTTAAATAAAATGCAAAACCAAGCGAATGAAATGAATACTATACACTCGATAAACAATGATTATATATATGAATATTGAAATATATATATATGAAATTTACACATGACAAAGAACATCTCTAGTACATTGATATTTGTTAAGGATCGTTGGAATTTGTAGTTTAATTGGATTGTATTTCATACATACATATAGGGAACGCTGTTAGGGGTAGTCGTGTAACTCGAGATCATGTATATTGTATATAGAGCATTTAGCTGCGCCTCCTAAGACACTACAGTAAAAATTGCAACCACAAACAGCAACCAAATCTACAAATGCAACAATTAATTGACATTTATTTTCGAATCCGAATCAATTATATTTGCTTTTGCCCCTCGAATCACAGCCGAAAGAAGAACTTTTAGTACAGTAAGACACAGTTTAGCCAAGCTAATTGTTGTATAAATACGAGTAAATAGAAAAAAGCAAAGGTAAAAATAAATCCAGATTTATTTCAAATGAACACACGCAAAAAAAAGAAAGAGAAAATCTACTGTTAGTGACAAAATAAATATGAACCATAGAACATGGTAGCAATATGCAGGAAAAACAAATCGTCAAAGTAATGAAAAACTCGGTATGTTCTTATGAATGTAACATTAACGAATTAATTTAAAGTTTAATAAAACGGAATAAATGAGAATTTTACTGAATAAAAAACACAAAAACAGATTTGAATCAATATTTCTGTGTTATTCACGGGCGGACTTCAATTTTGGGACTTATTTTGGTTTTAAAATCAAATTCTTATCTACTAAGGTCAAAATAATTATTTTCATTTGTTTATTGATTTTATTTTACAAACGTCAACCTAGATGAACTTTGGTCTTATCATCATTTGCATAAAATGATAAGAGGAAATTTTAAAATCCGTTTTTTTTAACCAAAGGTGAAATGTTTATATTACAAGTTCATTTGCTTTAATATACTCAGACTTAATATTTTGACATCTTTCACCAAAATTTGTTTCTTAAAATGCAAATCGTTCTTAAAAGCAAACATTGTATTTTGCACCCCACTCGTGCTGCATTTTAAATGAGGGATTCAAATTCAATAACCTTTGTTCATTAATTCAACGTTTGAATTGTTTATGCAATTTTAATTATTTTCAGAAATTCTTTAAAAGTTTGATGATATTTACAATAAAATACAGTATATTTTATTTATGTTATAATTTTTTAATGGATTATAAAATGTTTTCGATTCATGTTGTTATACTTAAAATCCATCTTTGACCGGTAAGCTGCCAACTGAAATCTGGAGTTGACTGCTCGGGTTAATATATTCCGTAAGCGCCTTATAAGCGGGGATCAGAGTATTTTTAAAGTATAACCCATTAAAACCCACATCTTTCTTCCTTCCGCTTATGTTGCTAATTTTAAGCCCCAACCCAGTATCCATTAGCACCAGCTGGGAACTCGATATAACAGATTATAACACTAGGGAATCTCTGAGAGTTGAGCTTTAAGCTTTACTCGTTTCGAATCGGATCCAAGCCAACATATTAAGCCCGACTTGGAACCAAGCTCTTGCAGTTAGCGCATTCAACTCGAACCGAACGGTCATCCCAGAAATACAAGCGGAGAAACCGAAAAATCCCAAGTACCAAAATGAACCCCCTGGGAATGGTGAGTCTGGGCCTGGTCTTGTGCCTGATCGGCTTGGCATCGGCCAAGCTGGAGGAGAAGTTCTCGTGGAAGCAGCTGGCCTTCGATTGGCCCACTCCGGAGGCCGAGGCGGAGGCCAAACGCAATGGCCACTACATCGAGGAGAACAACCTGCCACTGGGCGTGGAGCGCTGGCAAAACAGAATCTTTGTCACTGTGCCAAGGTAAGTTACCATATATTTATAACCGAAAAAAAATAAACAATTAAACCTGGTTAACTTTTCATTTTTTTTAATATTTACCTTTTTTGTTGGCTTGATTGTAATTAAATGTCAAGCTAGACTTGCAAAATCATCGGGCGACAAGACGGGGAAACCGGTTTCCTCGTTGGCTAGTTAACTTTATCATTTTTTTTCCTTTGTGTAAGTCTATTTTGCATTTCAAATCGTGGTTTCTAAATGCAAATCTAAACATGAAGTTAATTATAATTTAATAAGAGAAAACAAATGACCGGGAAACTCGATGGAAAATAACTGAACCCATTAAGGCAAAACTTTTCGAAAAACTAGTAAACAACATCAATCTGTGACGTCATCTCTTTTGGGGATTTACCAAAGATGCGCTTTATAGCGAAAAAGACCCGAAACATTTTCGATTTTCGGGATATAAACATGAGTAACCAAATTATATAAATAAACAAACAAATCAAATGTGTCAGACATGGCTTTCCAAAAATAATACTAATTAAATGAGATTATTAACAATTCCTAATACGTGTACTTAAATAAATTATTTAAGGAACTCCCCATTTCCTAATACGTGTACTTGAATAAATTATTTAAGGAACTCCCCATTTAAATAGTTCTAAAAATTGATTATAAAACGGACAAGTAAAGTTTCACCTGAAATCTTTAATAGTCAGTAATTAACTAAGCAAGAAATAAGCCTTTAATTATAACTCGCAGCTTAACCATTTTCCAAAGTCCGATTAGTCTCAATAATTGCAGAAGTATTCATTAAACAGCTGTGATCTATAAAAGTTGCTTAAGAACCGGTTGATTTCTTAGGATTTAATTAAAATAAAGCCAAATAGGTAATGCATATTTAATTCTTAGTTTTAAATCTTTAGTTATTACCCCTCTTAATTAAATGTATCTTATAAATTTTAGATGGAAGGCTGGAGTTGCTGCCACCCTCAACTATATCGATCTCAATTCGACGGAGAAGTCGCCAAAACTGCACCCGTATCCCAGTTGGGAGGCCAACAAGCTGCCCATCGATGTGCAGCCGCAGGATCAGAAGACTCCATCGGGCGGAAGGTTGGATGCCGACAAGGCTCAGGATGCCGGCATTCAGCTGAAGGACAACGCGACCATTATTTCCACCTTCCGAATTCAAGTGGATGTCTGCGATCGCCTGTGGGTTCTCGACACGGGGTTGGCCGACATCCTGGGCAGTCCCAAGCAGATTACACCGAATTCCATCCTGGTCTTTGACCTAAAAACGGACACCTTGGTGCGTCGTTTCACCATTCCCGCCGATCAGTCCAAGGAGGATTCGTTCTTTGCCAATATTGTAAGTGAAAATGGGCTTTAGGTTTGAGTTTCGAACTAATTATCATATTAAATCTATAGGTTGTGGATGCCGACCGCTCGGAGTGCCAGGATTCCTTCGCCTACATTCCCGATTTGGGTGCCTATGGTGTGATTGTATACTCCTTGAGAAACGACAAATCCTATCGCGTCAAGCACAACTACTTCCACTTCGATCCGCTGCAGGGCGATTTCAATGTCGGTGGCGTGAACTTCCAGTGGACTGATGGCGTCTTTGGCCTCGCAGTGGGTCCCATGAACCCAGATCACTCCAAAGACATCTACTTCCATGCCCTGGCCAGCACCAAGGAGTTCAAGGTCTCCAACCGAGTGCTGCAAAACGAATCGCATGTGACCGGTGGTGACTCGTACTACGATTTCAAATACGTTGGTGACCGTGGCATGAATGGTCAGTCCACCGCCGAGGTCTTCGATCCCGAGACCGGCGTTATTTTCTACACGCAGGTGAACAAAGACGCCATTGCCTGCTGGAACATCAAGCGTCCGTACACTCCGGACACCCAGGGACTCATCGATTCCGATTCGCACACTCTTGTCTTCCCCAACGACATGAAGATCGACAACGAGGGCACCATTTGGGTGCTGTCGGACAAGATGCCGACGTATTTGTACAAGGAACTCGATCCCTCGGCCGTCAACTATCGTATTTTGACGGGCCAGAACCGCGATCTCATCAAGGGTACACCATGCGAAATGTGATGCGGTGCATTTTTGTATTTACATTATGACATTATTGTTTGTTAGTAAGTCAGCTTAATAAACTATGTATTTGAAATGTGCGTGTTTGATTGGTTGGTCCTAGGTTAAATGTCGGATTTCAGGAGGTTTCCACCCAGTTCCACCTTCTCGCCGGGCTTAAAAGCGGGCATTCCCAAATAGGGGCAAGTGGAGCAGCGAAAGGCGTCGCCCAGGTAGCACTGTTTTGAATAAGAAATTGGATATTATGGGAAGGGTGGGGTCTAATGGATAATCTTACATTTCCGCAGCTGGACTTGGCGTTCTCGGTGGCCGTCTGGCTTTGTTTCTCAGTCTCCAACTCCTCGGCCAAGCCGCAGGAGCAGTTCTTGCAGGCCTTACGCTTTCCCGTGGTGCTGCAGACACGCAGACCGGCAGGATCCGGTTTCTGTTTGTCCTCCTCATCGAGGAGATCCTCCTCATCGATCAGCTCCTCATCATCGCCGCTAATCTTCCACACATTCACGGCACTGGCGTTCTTCTTGGCAAAGGACAGCCTTGCCGAGGATCCAGTCTCGTAGCCCGGCTTCTCGGCGGTCAGGGCGGCCTTGGAATCCTCGCGGCAGTTAATGAACCCAGATAGCTTAACCTCCTGCAGCAGACTACTCGCCGGTCCAATGAAAGACACCAAATGGAGTTTGCCACTGGGTTTTAGCATGTGCAGCAGTTTTACATAACTGTCGGTCAACTGGGCGCACTCAATAACAATCAGATCGAAACTGGAGTTGGCATAGGAGGCTGGAAAATGGAAAAGAAACCACTTTAATCTGCTGACTCACTGGCTAGACAAAAAGAAAAACACACAACTTACAAAAGGAGAGACGGTGCACATTTTCCAGGGCCACCTCGCCGCCGGTGGCTGCCTTTAGCTCCTCCACACGCTTGTCCAGATCGGCGCTATCCGTCCATATATACAGGGATTTTTGCAGGCCCTTGAATTGCTCCATTATCTTCGGTTTTCTAGAATATCTTAAAAGTTCAAGCACCGCACCGAACCGATTTTTGATTTCACAAGTTAGATATGGCAAAATGGCGAGAAGCTATCGATATCGATTGTCCCCGCCAATCGGCTACAAAGTGATATTCAGTGATCATTTAAACTGCTACTTATTACATATTCCTTTCACAATGGTTCTAAATAATTCACATCAATTTCTTTGTGCTATATAAGTGCTTGCACCTGCCACCTAACTTTTGAGCCACGTTTACAAAACATTTACTTGTAAGTTTTGCAATAAGCGAATTATCTTTAATATTCAACAACGTGTATATTCCCACGGCCCGTTTTAAAAATGCATTGGTCAGTTGAAAGGAGGTTAGTAGCTTGAGTTCAGAATTTTAAATGAGGACGCCTAAAATCGATATCTTGTAGTGCCAAAAGGAAATCAATACAAGTTAAAACTTCTTTAAAGGGAAAATAGATGAAGAAGAAGTGAGTTTTAGAACAAAAACTAGTAAATTAAAAGAAAACGAAGGTGACAAATTTTTTACAACAAAACTGCTATTTTCAAACAAATTCTTATAAACAAAGCCGATCTTAGCTATTTAAAAGCTAAATAACCAGAGCCAACCAAACCCCTGAACAGTGCTGCACAACACCCAACGTATCGCCGGTAGGCAGCGACTATCGTAAATAAGCGCCTATCGAACCATCGATACAACATCAACATCCTCAGTCGCTTTTTTAGTTGTAGCATATTATAAATATAACTCGAGCTCTAGTTGCGGCGTTAAACAGAAGCCAGCCGCCCAGACCGCTAGTCGCTAGTCAAGATCAGCTAAATAGAGCCAATAATGTGTGATTAGTAGGGACTGCAGTAGTAAAATCCAGAGCCCAGCGACAACAACAAAAGCCAATCCGCGATTAAAAGAGGAAGAGAGTGCGTGAGAGAAACGACAGCTGCTCTGCGTGTGTGTTGGTGTTTGCAGCAGGATAACAAAATACAAAACATACAACAACAACAGCGCGCAGTGTCTAAAGTGCCAAACGAATTTGCCAAAAAATCAACAACAAAACAGAGATAATAACAAATAAACCGATTGCAAAAGAGACATGTGCATAAATGAAGAGCTACAGCCAATTTAATTTAAACGCCGCCGCCCCGCCCGCCATTGCATTTGATAGTTTAGTAGTGAATCCCAGTGGATCGCCGCTCGATCCTCTCCAGCAGCAGCCGCAACAACCACAGCAACAACAGCGCCAGGACATGCCGCACTTTGGACTTCCGGGTCCTCAGCCGCCGCCACCGGCGTCCCAGCAGCAACAGCAACAACAATTGCAAGTGCATCACCAGCAGCAACAACAACAACAGCAACACCAGCAGCAGCAACAACAACAAATGCAAATGTCCTTGCTACCGGGTCCTTATCGGCCGCACATCGAGGAGAAGAAACTAACCCGCGACGCCATGGAGAAGTACATGCGCGAGCGCAACGACATGGTCATCGTCATCCTGCATGCCAAGGTGCGAAAACTAAGTAAACTTTACTATTAATATTTTAAGGAAATGGTAACGATCTGAGGAAAATCACTATTAGGTGTAGGAAATATCAGTTCTAGCAGGTTTATAGTATAGGATCTATTTTTATAACAAGGACATATTTAATATTATAGTTTTATAGAATCCATTGGGTTGTACTTTGTTGACACCCCCAAGATATCATTAAGCAAATTTTTAATTTTTTTTTTTTTAACATTTTCATGGTTTAGGAAAAATTCTGAACAGATCTGCTTCCTTGATATGTGAAAGAAATTAATTTTGGGTATAACTCTTTAAGCCAAGATTCGTATATATACAGCATATCAACGGTATTATAAGAAGCTAAACCATTTTCTAGAATTTTCATTTTTAGTGATATGAATATATAATTTAAAAATGGGAATTATTTCCATTATAAGGGTTCCCTCAGGGGATAATGTATCCTTGTGGAGCACAACAACTAAAAAATCGTAAAACATTAAAAAATAAATAGTGCTCAGGGCTTAACCTTTTTTGAAAATTTCTTAATGGTTTTGAGTTTTTTGTGTACTGAAGAGTTTTTTAAAACTTCTAAAGTGCTTTGCTAAAGTTAAACATTTTTTATACAATTTAAAGTCTATATATATATTTTTTTTAGCAGAATTTATTCTACAATTTTTATTCTGCTAGTTACAATGTTCTTTATCCCAATTTCGGTAATCCATTCTTTCGCTAATCCTTCAAAACCCATTTTATTTTCGAAAATTAAGCTTACTAATCGGTCAATCCGCACCACAAACCACACCCCCCATTCAGATTTGCTAGTGTTTCTATTGTCCACTTTAAAGTGTTACATTTTTGCGGTTTTTGGCCAAGGCAGACAGAAAAAAAAATGGAATAAAATTGTCGCGGTTGCTTTTAGCGGTGGCGATCTTCAAGCGGCGACTGCCGCCAAATGCGAATCCGAATCCTTCACACTCGACTGCCCGCAAATTGAGCAACGCGAGCCCGCCGGTCCAGTCCGCAATGAAAATAATTGAAATTAATTACAGAAAATTAACAAAGCTGCATTGCTTGCGGTTTTGATATGATTTGCCGATAATCTGGATACCAATTTGTGCTAATTGAATTTCCCTCTGCTCTCTGTGGGCTATCTGTGTGTATTCCAGGTGGCCCAGAAGTCCTACGGCAATGAGAAGCGCTTCTTCTGCCCGCCGCCGTGCATTTATCTCTTTGGGAGCGGCTGGCGTCGGCGGTACGAGGAGATGTTGCAGCAGGGCGAGGGCGAACAAGGAGCCCAGCTGTGCGCCTTCATCGGCATCGGGAGCAGTGACCAGGACATGCAGCAGCTGGATCTCAATGGCAAGCAGTACTGTGCGGCCAAGACGCTCTTCATCTCCGACTCGGACAAGCGAAAGCACTTCATGCTGTCGGTGAAGATGTTCTACGGCAATGGTCACGACATCGGCGTTTTCAATTCGAAGCGAATCAAGGTGATATCGAAGCCGTCCAAGAAGAAACAGTCGCTGAAGAATGCCGATCTGTGCATAGCCAGCGGCACCAATGTTGCCCTGTTCAATCGCCTGCGTTCCCAGACCGTCTCCACGCGCTATCTGCACGTGGAGAATGGACACTTCCATGCCTCGTCGACGCAATGGGGTGCCTTTACGATACACCTGTTGGATGACAACGAATCCGAGTCGGAGGAGTTTCAGGTGCGCGACGGTTACATTCATTATGGGGCCACTGTGAAGCTGGTGTGCTCTGTAACAGGCATGGCCCTGCCACGTCTGATCATCCGGAAGGTGGACAAACAGATGGCCTTACTGGAAGCCGACGATCCTGTCTCGCAGCTGCACAAGTGCGCATTCTACATGAAGGACACGGACCGCATGTATTTGTGCTTGTCACAGGAGAAGATCATTCAGTTCCAGGCCACGCCGTGCCCCAAGGAGCCCAACAAGGAGATGATCAATGACGGCGCCTGCTGGACCATCATATCCACGGACAAGGCCGAGTACCAGTTTTACGAGGGCATGGGTCCAGTGGCGTAAGTTAAGCTGGCTTAGCTGGATAATTGAAGGGTTTTCATGATACCTTTCCTTTTGTAGTTCCCCCGTCACTCCAGTGCCAATTGTTAACTCACTGAATCTCAATGGCGGTGGCGATGTGGCCATGCTAGAGCTCAGTGGCGACAACTTTACGCCGCATCTGCAGGTGTGGTTCGGTGATGTGGAGGCCGAGACCATGTACCGCTGCACGGAGACGCTGCTTTGCGTGGTGCCCGAGATTTCCCAGTTCCGCGGCGAATGGCTTTGGGTGGGTTTTTGTAATAGAAATCCTTATTACACCTACTATAAATGTTGTACTTTTATATCCTTTTGCAGGTACGTCAACCCACACAGGTACCCATTTCGCTGGTGCGCAACGATGGCATTATTTATGCCACTGGTCTGACCTTCACATATACACCGGAGCCGGGACCTCGGCCGCATTGCAACACCCAGGCCGAGGATGTGATGCGGACGCGACAGAACAATAATAATAACAACATCACTAGCATTAGCAACAATAACAACAGCAACAATGCGGGATCACCGGCCGGCGGCGGTATGCAACAACAACAACAGCAGCAGCAACAACATCAGGCGCTGCCCTCCATCTCAGAAGTGCAATGGAATAGTCATGGTAGCGGCTTGTCCTGAGTGCAGGACTATTGCATCGCACACCTATGTATCCTAAGTTATTTATAGTTTTTATTGGAGACCTTAGTTTGTAGATTGACAATTTTTCTTATACTAATTTTCCACCTCTCATGACGTGAACCAAAATGTGTGTGCCCCTCCTCTCTAAAGTGAATCATTATCCTTTATACATGTGTATGTAGTGCTAGTTTGGAACCAATAGATTTGTAAATGCAATATATAACTCTGTACATAACTCGAAAAAAGCTCACTGACATATATACACATATATATATATATATATTTGTATGTGCATGAATATATACATCTACACAGAACATGTAATTCTAGTTAAATATACAATTGATGTAAGATTTATAGAAGATTTTTAGCAGCGGTTGAAATATTTATGATTTTCTTTGCTATGAATTTCTAAAGACTGCCAAAAGGGAAAAAAGTACTTCGAAATACAGCGGAAAACTCGAGCCTGCTTTATAAAATACTAGCAAGTAGCCATGCTACACTAAACAAAACAAAAACATTCCATTTCAAAGACAAAGTCAAAGGGAAACTTTTTTCTGTACATACAGTTTTGTTGCATTTTTTTTATTTAACAAACTCTTTGGAAATTCGTAGCACAAAAAGTCGCATAAAATATTTTGTAAAGTAAAATCGCTACAAGACAAAAGAGCGGTTTATTTAAGTGTAAGCGGAATGCCCAAACATGAATAAAAAAAAGAAGGAAATCCGAAATTATGACAAAGAAAAAACCAAATCATGTCAGTTTATGTTTTTGATTATTGTCCACCACTCTTTCTCGGTTGGAGTGAGTTGGTCTCCAAGGGGGAGGATTGGATTGGGCCTTAAATTGCTGTGGGAATTTGGCCCAGTATCGTGTGAATATTTTTAAACAAAACAAGTGCAGCTCTTCCCACGATGGCTTGCCGCAACCCCCTTGGCGGGGCCGACTTTAATTATAGTTTGGTCTGGAATTGCTGAACGCCAAGTTAAGAAGCAAAAATATACGTATAGATATATAACACTATTGTTTCCGTTTTCGGCCAAGCCAAGGAGCAGAATTTTCTCACAGCCCAAAAAGACGAACTGCCGAGGTGCTGTGAGAAATTTTACGGCCTTTGTTGAATATTTATGCAGTCGGTTGCTGCTGTCTTTACAGATTTACAAATTAAGATTCGCAGTTCTGAATTAATTATCGCTTACTTCCGCTCGTCGAGAGTCAGAAGGTGAGCGCTGCTTAAACTCATCTCGCATTTGGGAGACACATTTTCTTATCAGAGTCTCAGAGTCAGCCAATAGGAACTTGGTTGCAACCCCTAAGATTTTACTGCACCAGGCGACGATGATGGGAACGAAAGACTCAAACGACGAACTTCGGTTGCGTGAGGAAAACTGGTCGTTTTCATTATGTTGGAATGGAAAAACCACCACCAAAAGTTCCGAGTCGTCTCGGCAATTGGAACTGCAACCTCTTAAGGTCGTCGCCGTCTTATAAGAAGCTGAATATGAAATTAGTTTGGAATTTTTAATGTACAATTCCTTCACATTTCCCCGGCCCTCTTTTCTCCCCCACTGTTTGGACAGGTGAGTGCGATGATTGCGGTCGTTTTTAGAAAGGGGGGAGACAGCAATTTCTAAAAGTTCTCAGGACTGCTACACAACTTCATACCGACAACTAAAAAAAGTTAATTATCTTGAAAAATCTAAGTCTACCCGCCGCCGTCTTCAGTCGTTTGCTGCCTGCTGACTGCTGCCGTTTTTCACACGCTGAGGGAAAAATGGAAATTCTCGCAAAATACAATGCGTGGGAAATCGCTGGCGTGGGAGTTAGCCAAGAAAATCAAGGGAAACTATATGTGCAAGTCCTATATAAATTTGTATTCACAAGACTTTGGACACGTACTCCGATTTATGGCCAGGTGGTAAATCCAAAGCCGTAGGTCAAGATTGGATTGGATATCGGTAGCAAAACGGATTTTCGACAATCTATATCTTAATGTAAATATTCCTTAAATATTCCTTAAAAAAATTCAGAAATGATTTAATATTTATTTTTAATTAATTTTTAAAATATCGCTAAATTTAAATTACTTAAAAGTCATATTTACTTACTTTTTTTTATTTTATTTATTATTATTATTTATTTATTTACTGAAGATATTTTTGATAAAAATGTTTCTTTTTAAATGTTCTGCGTAAATACAAAATAATTGTGAAAGTTTAGTGTTAATTACTTTCGATCTGAGCAACTAAGTAGCACAGAAACTGATGGATATTTACCCCAAAATAATAAAAACAATGGTGTCTGCTAAAAAGAAATTAAAGCACACGCTAAACAATAATTTCTTGAGCCTAACTGCTGTTCATCATTCCCAATTTTACTTAATACTCTAAAATATTTATGAAAAACAAGAGGTATTTGACTTTGAACTTTATGTCTTTAATATTTTCATTTAGACCTTTTATTTATTGTTCAATCAAATATTATTTATTGTTACACTGTAAAATTTGATTCATTCAATTCCATTTTATCGTATGCTTCCCTTTTAATATCCAATGGTAGTTTGCAATACATTCAAGTCATCCCATCCCATTCAAAATTCCCATTAAATTGTATATAATTTATTAAATAATTGAACATTTCTATGTATTTGATACAAAACGTCATCAGTACAGATATGCAGTTAGGATATACAAAGAGATAGGTGCAAAATGCGTAGATACAAATGCTTATCTATGGATATGTAAGACCTTTTCTTCATACAAAACATTTGTATTTAATAATTTAACCGGAATGTGTGCCATAAGAATACCTAAGAGAGTAATTGCAAAATTTATACAAAGAAAAAAACAAAACTAAAAACAAAACAAGAGTTTGGAAATTGGTTTGGTATAATCGATAGCTGAACAAGACCAAAATTGGAATGAATTCTCTGCGAAGGGAATGCAATTAGAGCGAAGGGTGGGTGGGTGTATAGGGAATGACTTACGACTATAAAGTACTAGGCTTGTATAAGTTATTGCAATCGTAATTTATAATTATTATAAATATTTGCGGTAATTGTAGGTTTTACTAGTTGGCTCGTATGGTTCGATTTTTGTTCATATTGGTCAACATCAACGAAATATATGAAGTCAGCAGATCGTCCATCTTGTAGCCGAGCGACGTTTCACATAACAGTTTCGAGCCCCTCACCAGATTTCCAATGGTCATGTGGAAATATGTATTGCCCGAGGACCAATTCGAGATGCGTGTAAATGGATGCGTGACCAAAATGTCCTGTAAATAGAAATTTTAAGCGAAATGTTATTAAGTGCGTATTTAATATTTAATGAACTTATAAAAGTAATACATTTATAAATTCTTACCTTGGTCACTGGATGTATGAGACTCACGCCGTGTTTGTTAATGGCTATCAATAGCATTTCGGGATAATTCGGTTCGGTGGTTTGTTTCACCTCAAAGAAAGCAGAGCCAAAAGTGGGCCACCTGTTCAAATAAATACAAAATATATATGGAAACATGTTTATCATTTTTTAACCTATGGCACCCACCTATATACAATCTTCAAGAAGGCCACCTTGGCATCTTCGGAAGTCATGCCGCCATCCTGGTTATATGAGGCAACAATCGACCGTTTCCATTCGCTAGTGCTCTGCATTTTCATGATATCCGATGGAATAAGTTCCCTCAGCATTTGCCTAAAGAATATATTATATTGTTGACCAAAAATCAGGAGCAAAGACCAACTTTACTTACGGTATGGCCTGTAGTTCTTGTTTATTTTCACCAAAACGCACGCGGAAGACGAGAGCTGCCAGCTTGGCCGCCTCCTCGCGGGAACACTTGTGATAGCCGCGCAACAGCTTGGGCAACTCCTGGTGGTAGTGGAAAATGAGATCGGCATTCCGATCCTTGCCTGGCACTGTGTTCGTCCACAGCTTCTTCATAAAGAAGACCTGGTAGGTGAACTGCGGGTTGGCTCCATCGCGTATGGGTCGCGCCTTCTTTATCCAATCGGTTAGATGGCGTACGAAATCGAAAAAGAAATCACCCTCGGGCACCGAGATGACCTTATCGGCAATCTTAACAAACAGCGAGAAACCCTCGCTGGTGCGCAGCGATAAGCGTTGCGAGATGTTGTTGCAAAAGTCCTTGGCCCGCGTGGAGCTGTCGACCTCGAAGGCCTCGTCCGTGTCGTCCGGGAAGTAGACCTTGTGAAAGATCTGTGTGGTCTTGTGCTGTATGGCCTCCACTTCCACCTGATGCGGTGGATACTTGCGTTGTCCATGGCGGATGGTCTTTTGCAGTCGATGCATCGAGTCCTGAGAGATGGGATGACGTCGGGTGCGCAGGAACAAGAGCAATTCTTTGAGTAAGGCCTGCGAGCAGGCAAACAGTCCCGTGGCCAACCACATCAGCTCCCAACCCCGCTCCTCGGACATCCGATTGCGGTTGTCCGTTAGCTGCTTCATCAGCTGACAATAGATCTCATCGCGCAAAATCTCATGCTTTAGCGGCCCATCAAATATGTGATCCGTGATCTCGTTGCCCATCCGCGGCCGTTTGGAGGGCAAATCTCCCATGTACTTTAGTATGGCGGCAAAGGCGAAGCAGGCCTCCTCGGCGAACTCCTCCTTGCTTTGCAACTTGCGTAGCAGGGGTGCCTTGATGGGATCCCGCGCGTAGCGCCACAGCTCTTCGCTGCGTTTCGAACTTAGGGTCAGTGTCTTAGACATGGTTCGTTTTGGCGGCAAACGGAAATGATCGAGTGCATATTCCATCAACGTATGCGGTCGATCTCTGGGCTCCACAGCCCCACCGTTGGAAGCCATACTCAGTCGCCGGCCGTGGTGAGCCTCCTCGATGTTGAAAAGGGCCAAAATATCCTGCGGTGGCTTGCTAAGCGTGGGCAGAACATAGACGGTTTCGGCTGGGAAATCACCACGTTCTTGGGAGCGATCGCAGCGTCCTATGCACCAACCGTTGTTCAGTACAGACTCCCCACAAGATTCATCCTCCAAAATGATAAGGTCGCCCTTGAAGAAGGACAGGAAACTCGTTCCATCCGATGGAGCACGATAGTCCTGCAGGGCTATAACAAATTTCGAGCTAGAAATAAAAAAAAAGATGAGTTTAGATATTCTAGGTACTTTGAGCATTTCTTCACTCACCGCTTTTTCAGGCCATCCAAGAAGTAGACAACTAGATCTCGAATATCCTCAGCATTGGGACTCTGGAACGTAAACTCCTCGCCGCGAACCGTGGATAGACTGAAAGTCTGGGTGAACACTTTGTTGGTCTTCTGACTGGAGACGGCAGTGATCTCGGGGAAGCTTAGTTCTAGCAGGACTTGCTCCTGATCGTCCACCACATAGACTCCCGTCCAATTAACGGCTATGATGACGTCGTTTTTAGGCAGATTGGGTCCCGAGTTGCGATAGGCCTCGTAGAAACGAGAAAAGAGCAGGGGCCACTTGTACTTGGCATAGCTGACGATATCCTCCTTGATCTTTAGCGGCGCAATCTTGTCCTTGACGTAGTAGGATTTTTTATAGGCCTGCAGAACCAAGGCGGCCCATCGCTCGATGGCCTTGTCCACGCCACTCAAACAAAAATCGGGTATAAAATTAGGCAACAGGGTAAACAACCTCTCCATCGACATATCGGTGGAGTACTCGATGAAGTATTGCTGGGCAGCAATCATGGCCAGATCCTCCTCCTTATCGCAGCGATATTCGCCAAATTTGACGCCCCTCACGACCTGCTGGTAAATGAGGTTGGTGGCCACCTGATCGTGGGTGGGCTCATGCCATGGGGCGAATATCTCCTTGCGGAAGAACAGACGCCAGGGGGCATTCCGCTCCTGGGCGCCCTGTTCCTTGGCATATTGCTCACACTGGGAGATAGCGTCCATCACATGGTCGCCGCCACTTCCCAACGAGCTGACTTTGTCGAACAGCGCTATGTACAGAGAGAAGCCAAACTGGTCTTTCAGAGTTATCTTGTCCGACAGTTGATTGCACAGCTCCCGTGCTGTGGTGGCGGAATCGGCCAACAGAGTCTTGGTATTGCCATCCATAAACGTGATGGGCAGCATGATGGGCTTCTTCGATTTGGTGGCCTGCAGTTCCAGCCACGAAGGCGGTTGGTTGCGGGTGCCATTGTTGAAGGTTCTTTTGAGTCTTTCCTCGCAGTAGGGCGCATATCCAGGTGGACCCTCACGGATAAAGGCCCTCAGATAGTTGACAAACTTTTCCGACGGCGCAAAGCATCCCACGCACAATGAGAGCAGTATCCAACCCCTGGCATGTGAGGATTTCAGTGGATTGTTCGTCAGCTGCTTGCAAATCTGGCAATAGATCTCGTCACGCAGCTCGGCGCGCAGGATGCCATGGCCAATAATGAAGTGCAGCTTCTCTAGGTTGGAGGTGGGCCGTGATTGCAGCCACGATTGATAGCTATCCGCCGTGTACTCATCATCCTGCAGACGGCGACGTACATCTTCACCAAGCTTGTTTTTCCGCTTCAGCGTCAGCGAAACGAGTTTGTGGCGAATGGAGCGCGGCTTTTGCTTCAGGAAAGCATCGGGATCCAGGCCCATAAGCTGAGCCTCTTGAAATTCCTATAAGAAAAAGATTATTTTATAATTTGGAATTTATTTTAGAATTCTAATAGTCTTAGCCCACCTTACTCCTGATAAAATTGCGCCCCAAAGTGGCCGTCACCTTGGACATGACGGATGTAGTATCCATTCGATCCATTGTATGATACTTTGGCTCCGGCATATCACCCGTGAACCTGAGTATGGTGATCCACAAGGCCTGAGCGGCCAGCTGATCTCCCTGCGTGTGAAGCGGCAGCAGAGGATGCTTTAGAGCCTTCTTGGCATACTGATGATTTACATTGCCCTGGAAGTAGGTGGCGGCGAATTTCTGAAACTTGAACTCCGACAAGTCCTCCTCATCCTCGGAAATGTGAATGGGTGCAATGATATCCTCCTGGTTGACGTTTTGCGCATGAGGCAGGTCATTAAACACAGAGGTTTCTCTACCGCCATGCGGAGTGGGTGCATCGCTACTGGAATCGGGTAGAAAATCGAACATGGCCTCCACCAGCTTGCCATCATCCACCGGCTCCTCCTGTTTGCGTGCCGCATCATTAATGATATTCATGTTAACCTCCACACGCCGGCGATTCTCCAGCTGCTCCTGGATTTCCCGCCGCTCCAGTTCGTGCAACCGATCCCGATAATGCTGCTCTGCGATTTCCCTTGCATGCTTGTTGCCGCGATGCAGCAGCTCCTGCTCCTCCAGCTTGCGCAGCTGAAGAACCTCCGCAAACTGTTTGTGCTCCAGACGAAGTTTCCGATATCGACGCACTGCAATCATGCGTCGCACATGCGACTGAATCTTGATGACAGCCCACATCTTGTGACCATACTCCCGCCTCACCAAATACCCACGGGCGTGGGCCTGCAGGCCGACAATGTGGCCCCTCAGGTGGCGGAAGCGATGGGACAGGACTCTGGAGCGAATCAAGGCCTGCAAACGCATATAGCCAACGCGCATGTTCCTGTAACGCTTGCGCTGGGCATAGCCCTTCCAGAATCTTTGCACGGTGATGGCAGCGGCCCGTAGTCTTAGGAATCTTCTTCGATAGACCCATCCGCGGATGCTGCGCTGCAGGATGAGTATCTTTCGCGTCAGCACTCGATCCCGCTCCTGCTCCAGAAACAGATCGTGGGCATCCTTCAGGAAGACCTTGGTGTGACCCAGCTGATAGTCCGATTTGCCCAGCACAACAGCACATATCCTCGAAGTGGCTGCCTGGCAGTCTGTGCGATGCGCCGGCGGCACTCCGGGTATCAAAAAGCGATAGCGCTCCACAAACTCCCGGAAACCATGACGGATAGGATAGCCAGCACGGCGGATCCGTATTGTTTCCATCATTCCCGAGTACCTCAGCTGGCGGCAGCACAAGCCACGATCGAACATCATGGGCTTCTTCAACTCATTGGGCTTGATACATCGTATAAAGAATGGCTGGCAACTGCAGAGGGTCTTCATCAGCGCATCGAGCGATTTCCGGAACTGAGTGGAGAGTGTGGGCGTTCGCTTCCTCGTCTCGGCACCCATTTCGATGTCCTGGGCAAAGATTTGGCGAAGGAACTTGTTGCCACTCTGGCTAACCAAATGCAATAGATCAGGACTGAAGGTGTCACGGTTTTTATCCAGGAAACCACGCGTATCATAGAATACAACGCCGGCAAAGTGATTCAGGCCAAAGCTGGTGTTGATATCCGACTTGGGCTTTAGATAGTTCTTGTGCGCTCCATGGGTTTTGTGCAATTTGGCCAGCATCGTTGTATCCGTGCCTTTGGGAAACCGAGCCTCCTCATCGATCAAAGCCATAATATTCAGCTGCTTAATGGCTATCAAGTCGAGGGCATCCTGATTATCTACAAACTCGATGTGCTGCCAATTGATGGCCTCGTGGTTGTACTCCTCCTGCTCCAGCTTGAAAATGTGCTGCACAAAGAACTGCTGCAGATTCTCATTGGCATAGTTGATGCAAAACTGCTCGAAGCTGTTCTGATCGAAGTTCTCGAAGCCAAAGATGTCCAGGACTCCGATGGCATTCCGTGAAGTGCCGCGCGGCTTGAAAATAGCCGTGTTGATCTTTCGCACAATGTGCACAAACATTCGTCCGTAAATTCCCTTTACGAAGGCATCCCGCACATCCACCGATTGATCCCGCGACAGGGTGGACACCACCGTTTCTCCATGAGCAAAGAGCGTTCGTCGTGTCAAAGCATCAATCAGCGGCTGAATGGGCAGTCCCAGCAGACCAGCGACGCGCTCTACATTTATGTGTTCCGGTATCTCGGTGGCATCCAGATTATCAACCACCGTTGCCTTGTACTTGATGTTGCCACAGTGCAGAAGGGCGGCCAGCAGCTTGATAATCTCCCAGATTTCCGAATCGGAGAAGAGCAAAACCTTCATGGCGGACCGAATGTCGGAGAACTCGGCGGCATCGTCACGTCCCTCGCAGGTTATGCTATTGCCACCAGTCAGATATCTATAAATATTTATTTAGATTAAATTATGGTTGTTATTATCATGTAGAGCCCTTACTTATAGTCCGCCGCCATGCCCAGATCAAGGCGACTCTTCTCATCCGACGAAAGTCCGGCCAAAATGCAGTAAAATACATGATAATTGCGTTCGCTATGATTCTGGGAAACAATTCGTGACTTCTCCAGCAGATATTGTTCGATCTTGGCTCCCTCGATCACGCCATTGGCGCTAAAGTGTATATCTATATATTTGCCAAACCTGTATTCAAAATTCATTTGATTAATACACAAGATCAGGTGATAAATTCTCTTTATACTATTTACCGCGAAGAATTGTCATTGCGTATGGTCTTGGAATTTCCGAATGCTTCTAGAATGGGATTTGCCTCCAGAATTTGCTGCTCGATCCACGAGTGCTTGCCACTTATCGCAGCCAGATACTGCAGGATCAGCTTGGTGCTCTCGGTCTTTCCAGCTCCCGACTCTCCCGAGATCACGATGCACTGATCCTGGCGATATCGCTTCATGTGCGCATAGGCATTGTCCCCGATCGCAAAGATGTGCGGCGGTAGCTCCCCGATTTTACGCTCCTTGTAGAGCTTGATCTGATCGGCCGTGTAGATGGGCAGGATCTGGTAGGGATTAACGGCAACCAATATGGAGCCGGTGTATGTCTAAAAGTAGGGAGAAAGAAAGGCGTTTTTATTATTATTATAGAAATACTACCATAACTATAAAATAAAGTATATTTTAGATCAAAAAATCTATAAAAAAAAATCTGGCTTTTAAATTTGCACCAACAGCCGACAAATCAAATTCATATATGTGGGGTGCGATAACAAGTATATAGGAAAAATAAACTAAGAATACCTTAATATTGTATGGTGAAGATAAGAATTTATATCTATAATTCAATGACTGATGGCGCAACATAATTGAATCTTATCGAGCTTATTACTTTATGATCATTCTTTCAGTTATTAGACATTTATTTTTATAGCAATACTATCATTTTTAATAAGAAGAATTAAATCCCTTTTAATTAATTAGGTTATAAATAAAGGGTAAAGGCTTAAATATTGAAGTAGTTACTACTCACGTAGATCAGATTCTCCTTGTATCGGATGAGCAGGTTCCGCAAGATGCCAGCCTCGTGCAGATCACCCAGGGATATCATGTCCTCCACTCCCTGGACGGAGGACGCGTGCATGGCCTTGATGCGGCGCTCCGGTGCCAGCCACACCTCGTCGCCATCGTCATCGCGCACCTGGATGCGACGACCCTCCGCGGAGACGACACGTGCTCCAATGGCCACATCGAATTCTCGCCCCGAGGCGGGCTCTATCCAGATGTAGTCACCCTGCCGATGAAAAGAGCGTAATTTTTCAATTTTACGATTTTACAATTTGACATTCAGTTCTTTACGAGGCCTGCCGCCGCATTCGGTTGCCATGGACATGGGGGCCATAAAGACTGGGTGCTTGTGCTGTTTGTTGTAAGAGTCACTTGAGCGGAACGCAACGAAAATAGTGATACCAGGGACAGACATGAGCAATGCACAGTGATGGGCGGAAATAAATTGGTTAGTGGGAGGTATTTCAAGGGATTTTGCAATAAAACTATTTGTTAGAAGGTTAAGATCAAAGTAGTTATTAGAACTTGATTAAATAGATAATTATTTAGAGGTGTAAAATTACAAATTAGTTTTAAAGATTCTAGATAATAAATAACTCAGATTATAAGAACTGAATTAAAAAGAACATTTTATAGAGATTTACAATTTTAAATAAGTTTTAGGTATTTAAGGCAGTTTTAATTTCTAAATGGGGATCTTTCATTAGAGGTTCAAGATCTGCGTGGGTATAATAGAATATTATTTAAAAATATTACATTAATCAATTATTCTAACTTTTTATAAGCATTTTTATTTAAATGTACACAACTGCAGTAGCATTGTAATAGATCTGATTAAAAATATTAGGTCAAGATATCTACCATAAA
Source organism: Drosophila pseudotakahashii (assembly GCA_035046095.1). Classification (NCBI taxonomy): domain Eukaryota; kingdom Metazoa; phylum Arthropoda; class Insecta; order Diptera; family Drosophilidae; genus Drosophila; species Drosophila pseudotakahashii. The sequence continues at coordinate 2,499,205 of JAWNOE010000198.1, forward strand.
ACATTAAAGAAGTTAAGTAGTAGTAGAAGTTATTACGATTAGATTACACCAAAAGGCAACTTTACAAGTTAACTAACAATTAGGAACCTGTTGAATGAAGCAACCACTTGTTCCTTTCGCCCTATACAACTTTTTCCATCCACCACTGTGGCAAGAGTAATGGGAGTTGAAGTGAGGCATGGCGTGGAACTTCCGCTTTTTGCTTCTGTTGGGTTAGTTAGTAGTCTTGATGGCACACGGGAAAAGTGAGATAGATGGAGTGGCCGGATAAGGAATGATACCCCTACTATCCCTCGCTAATGGGGAATGAAATACTTACACGTGTTACAATCACCATATTCGTCGTCCTTCATTTACTGATCCTGGGTTGGCATCCAGATACCTTCGTTCCTTCGTTCCTCTTTGCTGCTGCTGCCTCTTGTCTTACTTTTCTGTTCCAAAAGAAGAACCAGTGGAAGAGTTAGCCACTTGAACAACAATAACAACAAAATACAAGTTAGCGCCTGCGGCAAATAAAACCGGCTTGGGGGAAAAAAAAATTAAGGTGAAGTTTACGGTAAATTGAAAGAATTCACAACTTGTCGCTGTCTTCGTTTGTGGTCTTTGTTGCTATTGCTCTTGCTATCACACAGCGCTTTCCTAGCTTTGAGGTAAACGTCTTTCTTTCCTCGATTTGGCCAGCAACTAAGTCGCTGGCCAAAGTGGCAACTCATTAACAAAACGAAAACAACAACAACAACAAATTAGTCATCAGTCTTAAACACACATCCATAAAAATCATACTTTCGATACTTCTTTTCTTCTCGTCTCAGACTAGGGAAACCAAAACCAATACGTGACCAAAGATCTTATAAAAATAAATAAAAAAAAAGAGTAAACCTTTAAACCTTTAGACATGCAAAAAAGGCCATCGAGCTATTTTCACTTTTTAACTTCAGTCGGGGCGAACAATCAATTGGATACGAGAACCACCGCCCCAAAAAAGAGGGTCTAACCGAAATCGAAGGTCTCAATGAGCTGCGTTTGTTATGCAAATTTCGTGGTTTTCATTGAAAATATTTACTTTCATTACTTTGTACGGCATGGCGGTAATTTAACAATATTTTCGATTTAGGCAGTAGAAAACTGTGCACCATCTTTACTTCAAAAGGTGTTGACATTGACGAATGTCTGTTAGGGAAAACCAGACTTTAATATTGAGGAACCAAATTATTTGAACCAATTACTTTTTAAAATAGCTAATATTTTAATAATAATAACTTAAAGTACTTTGTTAATTTAATTTTTCTACCTATAACCATATTATAAAGCTATCATCATAATAGTTTAAAGATATTTGGTCCTCCAGGTGTGCAACAAAAAGTGCTCCAGTAAAGGAAAGCTGCTGACCAGTTCTGGATACTTTTATCTCATGTTTTAAGATTGTTGGTCTTTAATTCCATTTATCAATTGAAAAGATGCATTTATTTAATCACTTAAAAACCACAGGAAAACTCATTTAATCTGCGCAATGCAATCAGCATGTAGATCAGCTTTTTAAACTCAACCGCTTCATTTTCCAAGCCAGCCATGAATCAGAATTTCAAGCTGGCGTCATTTCCCAGTCGGTTACCATCGAAACCGCCTTTCAATTGGACACCCCATCCATCATTTAAAACATGGACTAACGGCTGCCGCCGCAGCGGAATGGTATGGTATAGTATAGTATAGTTACTCATTTTGGAGGCGTCTCTCCTCTTCCTATCCATAGTAATTGCAACATGCCAGACAAAAAAAAAAGCACCAACGGCAGAAGCAACCAAATTTAGTGGCACACGGCGGCACGTATACTCGCACACATACCAGTCTGGTTACGCTCTGCCGGTCAAAATACAAGTCCAATGCACATAGGGAACCCATCTATCCGCGATCCACACTCAAAACCCGACTAAACTATATATGTAGCAACCTGAATTGTTGGTTAGAGTTCAAGCAATTATCTGAGTACATACGAACGTTAAATATTAAATAATATTGCCCAATGTTAGTTGTACTGTTATCAGTACCCCATTTGATAGGACAATTGTGTTTACTGTCTTTTAAATCCATGAGTAAAAAGGGTTTTACAAGGTTTAGCTCTTTAGAGCCCAGAAAAGTTCTGTATATGATCTATTTTATATTGAAACAATGATAGTTATATCATATCATTTTCTCAAAATCCATTTTATAAATTCCAAGTTCGAAGTTCTTCAAATTCAAGAGAGCACTTTAACTAAACACTGTCATACCTAAAATTATTTAAAACTGATTGCTTAATGCCCATACTGCTGTTATCGTAGCTCACCGAAGTGCAGGTGGAGATAGATAAGCAGAAAACATTAAACAAGGTGTAAATTTCCGAGGGGTAAGGCAGACATATATCTCTGGGCATAACCAAAAACGATTAAGAATCAAGTAAGAATCGAGCAAGAAGAGTGTCTAAGAATTTCCGTCTCGGCAGATTTTGCTTTGGAAAATGATAATTCCCCCAATGACACACTATTGGCACGTATCTAAGTGCATATATACTGAATACCTACAATATACATATGTGTGACTGAGAGAGTGCGTTTCGAGTTGTGTTGTGAGTGATCCAAAAGTTCATCGAGAGTCATTAGTGAAAGTTCGTGTGTGGCTGCCACGTACAATTACGGTTTATGCCATCTACTCTACATATAGACGCATATCTACGATACATATATCGCGCTAATACCAATTGTTTAATGTACCCACTTTTTGTTCACTTTGACTTTGACACTTGACACCGCGTTGTTGTCACTTTTTGAGCAATCTGTGTCTAAATCGACACACATGAAGTGATAATCTAATCTGGGGTTCGGTTCATTCAGCTAGTCAATGTTTGTAGTTTATTTATTGGGGTTATTGGACCGAACTATTTTATATTTTGTATTCTTAAAATGAAATACAAAATATAATATATGCAAATTTAATACTACATTATTAAAAGTATGATTTATAAATCGAAATGGAAGTCATTTCAAAAGACGGTTTTAACATTAAAATGTAGGTTCATTTTTAGTAACAACTTTAATTTCAATTTTTAGCAATATTTTTCTTTCCAAGTTTGTGCCATTTGCTATTAAAATTCTTTTTCCCAAAGCTTAGTATCTTTTCACACAATTCGTTTTCTGGTTTTACAACTTAAATCTTCTAAAAAAAAAAAAATAACGACTCACCAACAACAGCAAAATAACTGGGCAAAGTATTATGCTCATTTTTTTATTATGTATTTAGAGAAGACCTTAAAAAAGTTTCACCAAACAAACAGAAAGTCGCTGCGTGCGCGAAAGCCCCCAGACAACAACAACAAAAACCACAACAACAACAGCGGCAGCAACACAACATTAATGGAACCCAACAACCCAAATGGAAACGCAAAAAAAAAAAGGTTGAGATGGGAGAGAAGAAACAAAAACCGGCTAATGAAAAGCGTTTATTTGAAAAAGGGTTTTTCCAATTGTCCACACACGAAATGTCCCGTTGTGCAACAGCAAAAACAACAAACCGGACAAACAAGTGTGCCTGCGTTGTTGTTGCTTTTGCTGCTATTGTCAATTCGAGAATTCTTGACCGCTGCACAGGAAGAAAACTGGATATGACAATGGATTTGATATTGCTTCGAATTTACATATTTTAAAAATATCTAAAATATAAACATTATATTTTTATCAAAAAAATAATTGCTCAGAGGTAGAATTTTTGATAAGAGATCAATTAAAGAATATTGAAATCATTTTGAACTTTATTGATATTGAAAAAAAAAATCAACTAATAATTTTAGAAAATTTTTAATTCCAAGCTTCAACAGGAAAATATAAAATTGCTTTTATTTGATTACTAATTTAAGCACTTCCAGTACAAGATAAGCTCTTAAAGATATGATTTTTTGCAGTGTGGAAGCCTGGTTCAAGCTCAAGGAGAGAGGAAATGGGAGAGAGAGAGCGATGGCGAGGGAAGGAATGGGGGCGGAAAGGGGGTAAGGCACCCATGAATGTGTTGCACTGTGAGCCGCTCTTTACGCATCTCCCCTCTCGCTCGCTCTGCCGTTCTTCGGCAGGTGTACCTGTACCTCTCCGGTGTGCGCTGTGTGCCCGAGTGTGAGTGCGAGAGAGTGGGGCTGCGTTTGTAGTGTGCATGTTAGTACCGTTCTAGCCAACGAAACCTGAAGCGTAGCTATTTAATTTGGTCAGCCGCCTAAAGCAATAAAAATGCAATGCAGCCACGTCTTCGTCTCGTCTCGTTTCGTTAAAAAAAACTAACAAAATCGATGATACTTAAAACTACACTGAGATGCTGTGACCCTTGTCATTTCCATTTTCCCTTGCTGGCTCTTCTAGCCCCAACAAACACTCACACACACACCGACTGCAGGGTTAATGCACTCTTTTCTTTTTTTCCAATCACTCTCTACCTTAATTGTTGCCTCAGAACTTTTGCACTCTTCTCTTTGAACCGTGGATATGTATATTAGCCAGATATTGCCGTTTAATTAACACTTTTTTCGGGGCCAGTCGAAAGCGGGATATTCTTTTCGAAAACAGGTTACATAAATAGGTCACGCACCAGCAAATCGCAGGAAAAGTGCAGCGCGCCGATTGTTCGCTTTTCCAGCACAAAGTCAACCGAGCAACAGGTTAATCGCAGTCACTAAGTCACTACAGACTTTTGGCCATTTTAGGGCCTTTTGGTCGTTTGTTTATTGGTATTATTCGCGCGAACGACGAACTTGCAGCGAGAAATTTCAACGGAAAACAAAAACCGAATCAGTCTGGTGTTGCCAGATGACAATTTTGCTTTCCCCTAAAAAATCCAGTGAAACGCAAAGTAATCGATCAAAAGCCCCGATCATCGATTACGTTTAGTATATACTTTTCAGTATTCATACAGTATTTTTGATAATTATCTTTTTTAAGAATTCGAAACCACAAAGATTAATGTTTTAATGTGAAAAATACACTTTTGTGTTGATACTTTCTCTCAATTTCGTTACTTTTCACTCCAGTTCTTGCGCATTTTACCGATAAATTATTATTGTTCTATCGATATCAATGATTTTTTTCCCGCCGATTTCTTAAATATTTAAAAGAGAAGTTATCTTTGTTTAAAGCTTTAAAATTTTGTAATTTATACATATGATAACACATTTTTGCTTTATATTCACAAGTTCTCGAAAAATAAAGTAAATTCATTTTACAAGCTTTCTACTAAAAAAAACTAGGTGTTCGATCCATAATCTGTAATCATCACAGTCCATCCTTAAATTTATTTGTTTACTAATTATTAAGGTTCGACGATCTTTATTATAACTTAATTTTTTAATACGCAAGTCAAAAATTTGTTAACGCCAAAAATTTGATACACATCAGAGGTTTATTATTTAGTAATTAAAATTCAATTAAGCTTCATTTAGGCTAACCAAAACTGAATTATAATAGGTTAGCATTGAATAACATTGTTTAGTACGCTCTAGCTAACGGCGATGAAGTTTCTCCTTTGGATCTGCTTCCTTTTCATTGGAAAATCCCACGAATATGTGCGTTTTACTAATCTGAAGTGCGAAAGCCTTGACAAATCGTACATAGACTTTCCCCAATGTCGACTGAATGTCCTTGGAAGGGGAATTATAGCCGCCAACATCCATGTGAAGCTACTGAAATTACCAATAAACAGGATGGTGATGAGATTCAACGCTTTTCGGAAGCACAGCGGTTACCATCCGTTTCTATTTAATGTTTCTAAAGAGATGTGTCGATCTTTTAAGCATCCGAATCGCTTAGATGTCTTCTACTGGTTTTATAACGCATTTCAGCCATTTTCCAACCTCAATCATACTTGTCCCTACAATGTGAGTAGTTATTGCTGTTACCTTTTTTAGTAATTTAAAATGTATCTTAATTTCAACGTTTTAGAATGATGTTTACGTGAAAAACTGCACCTTACACGATGGCATGTTTGTGAAGGTTCCATTACCAAAGGGAAACTATATGCGAACTCTCGATATGGATGACGGAATTGATAAGTGGGTTGCCAATCTATCAGTATACTTTGATATTGATGTGGACTAAATGAGGGAAAAACATGTGTGATTTCAAAAACAAATATTCTAAGCGTATCATATTACTGATATATTTTGCTTAAAAATAAAAAAACCGTGAGAGCAGCTAAAATATTGTTTAAAATACATTTTTTATAAATTTCTGGGTTACAAAGCTATCTGATTATTCAGATCACAGAAGTTATAATGGTTATTTTTTCTAAAGATTAATTTTATATAGAAATAATTTTGAATTCATATGAAAGTCGATAAAGATATCGAAAGGAGTCGATTTTAGTGTTGTAAAGCGAAAAGTCTGTTAGAGATGACACCGGATCAAATTTAATAAAAATTGAGGTCAATTTTTAATTTTTAGCAGTTAAAATAAAAAAAATAAAAAAATTGTATATCTATGTTTTTACCAATTAAAAAAAAAAAGCTAATTTTAAAATAAAAAAACAAGAACTTATCTTTCGAAAATTATAGTTTCTTCATTTTATTTAAAACTTTATTTTTCTTTAAAATTGTCGTTCCATTTTCTACGTAACATAATACAAAAAACCACGTTCGAATTCTTTATGAAAGTACTTTCTTGCTAATAAAAGTATTGTCGTTATCAGCGGCATTTGGAAAGTCAGAAAACTGATTGCGGCGACGTCTCCGTTTTATCAATAGTTAATGTTTATTGAAATTTATTTTCTTTTAGGTTTTTAGGTGGTCAGAGTAAGCGCCACCACTTTTCGGGCAGCAGATACAAAATGTGTGTTTTCTCGTGTCTTTACAATGTTTTATAAGAATATGAAGGGTGTGCGTGCTGGGAGTGCTGGTATTTTGGAACTGTTTTTGGAGGGGGGCTCTCGGGAGTTAGCAGAACTTCCATCGGTTGCCGCACTCGTTGCACATGACAAAGGTGGTCATAGGTTCGTCGGCGGAACGGGTCTGCAGCTGATTGTAGGTGCAGTTGCGCTTCTTGCACTTGGCGCACTTGAGGAGATCGGTCTTGGTGCCCTGAACGGTGGCCAGCTGGGCATCGTTGATGGCCTCCTTGACGAACTTTTCGCGCAGCTTCTTCATCTCATCGCTGGCCATCTCCTCGGGCGTCATTTTGGCCAGCTGCTTGGCGGTCACGGCGCCGCACATGAAGTTGCCACGCAGCCCGGGATTCTTCAGGTCCTTCAGATTGGCCACGCGCGACCGAATGCGATTCTTGTACTTCATGTCGGTGTTCTTGAACTCCGCGTAGATGGCATCCTCCAGTTCGGCGGCCATTTCCTCGGGCTCGCCGCATCCCTCGGGCACCTCGCCGATCTTCAAGGCGGCAGTCAGCATTTCGCGGCACTTGATGCGCACGGCATCCGTCATGCCGCCCGTGGGAAACGAGGACTGTGAGGAGGACTTCTTCTCCTTCTCCTTGGACGAGGAGGAGGAGCTGGAGCTGGACTTGTCCTTGCCGGAGGAGGACGATGACGACGATGACTTGGCGGCGCTCGAAGATTTGGCGGCACTGCTGCTGCTGTTGTTGTTCTGCGAGGAGCCGTCCTTCGAGGAGCTGTGGTTCGGGGTGCTGGGCCCCGGGCTGGCCAGGAAGCGCTTCCAGTTCTTGATGAGGGTCTTGGCCAGGGCGATTACCTCGTCGTCCTTGCTGCTTTTGCGCAGTTCATTCACCGTCATGCCGATGCGCGTCTTGGTCAGAATGTCCAGGTTAATGTTTAGCGTTTGCAGGGCCTTTAGCAGGTCCAGGGCCTGATCCTGTCCCTGGAAAACGATGACCATTGGTTAGTGCTCAATGTGGCCTGTTTATTTAACCCCCAAAGCACTCACTGTTCCGTCGCTGGCCATCGAGATCTTGCTCATCTTCTTCTGGATCCGAAACACTTCTTCCTCCACGCTCATTTTTCGGGCCAATCTAGAATCTAGTAAATCAGAGGTTAGGTTCAGTGTCGTCGGCCAGCGGCTGTAGTCCGCATTTCGCGCAGGTCACCGGCTTTCGTGTGGCAATCGGTGATATATTACCTCTTTTCCCTCCAATAAAAGTTGTTTACTATTTTTTTCGTTTCTGTATTCGCAGAACGAGTGGGGGGAAGAATAACCCTAACGCGTTTCAGTGCTACCGCATGGCGGCTTGCCGGGAAATACCAGACCATGCCGAACTCGAAATAGTTTCCAATTGGAATACACGAATGTTACCGTATTTTACCAGCCCATCTATGGTACGTATAAATTTAGCCAGTACACAAACCCCCATTAACGAGTACTTACTGCCACTACACTCAGCGAATTAAATTAAATAACATTCTTAAAGTTGAAGCAAATCGTACTAATAATAACGAGATTTAAGAATTTATATACGCTCGTTAGAACCATTAACCATCGTTAACCATTGTAATTCTTTTATGTAGTTTTAAAGTTAGAACTTGAATAAAATTGTTTGTAAAAGTTTAATACATCTTAACCTTCAAGCATTAGTTTTAAAATTGTATAAGTATAACGAAATTAAGAAAATATAAGCAACAAAAAATTGATATTTTGTAATTTTAATTCAAGTTGTTGACAAAATCAAAATCCAATTGGCAATTAGATGGTTCAGAAATCAACCGATAGGTTTCACAGATCGTGTCTTTGGTATATTTCCATACATAAAAAGGGGATTTTAAGTTATCGAGGTCACACTGCATTCATTCCTTTTGCGCATTTATCCTTCTTTTTCGAGCGCTTGCGCCAAGTGCTTCTTTTGGTTTCAAAGTTGTGGAATTTACAAGTGGTTCTAAAAAAAAGTCTCGTAAAAAACAAGGTAAGTTTTTTTTATAGATTGTTTTCTGTCGGTGACTCGAAAAAGGTTTTAAAAAAAAGATGTGGTTTGAAAAAGTGTTCAAGATCTTTTAATTTCGTGTTAGTTTCTTAGCTAAGTTAAATAATCATGCTGATTTGGTCTAGAAAGTAAATAAAAATGCATTAAATTATTTAATACACATATTAAAAATTTGTGATCTTCCATTTAAAAAAATAAAAAATGAACTTTTTCAAGCTCCCTTTTAACGCCATTCGTCATTCACCGTTATGTTTTAGGGTTGTCAAAGCGCCGACATTGGGCATAAACGCTCTCATTTCAAACGGGATATCGACTGGCAAATACAAAAGAAATTGAATCTGGCGTGTTAAGTTCATGGCAAAATATAAAAAAAAAACGGTAAAATTCAGTTTTGATAAAAGACTTAGAACAAATAAAAATCAATTCCGCGTATTTGGTGGCTTTTAGTTAGCTTTAGTTTTCTTACTACACGTTAGTTTGGTAGCAATTTATAAAGAACATTTTAAATTTAAATTCATTTTTAAGATAACTATTCTATTTTATCTCTGCTTTTGATGGCTTTTCGCATCGTGGTTGCCTGTTGCTACTAAGATTTTCAGGCTCCTTTTGGCTTCATTCGTTCAGCGTCCATTTCGGCCTTCCTTTTATGCCAGTCACCGTTATGTTTTAGGGTTGTCGAAGCGTCAAAATATGTTGGTCATACAGTTATTCCATATTTGACTGAGCGTAAGAAGTTAAGCTCCGCGTGTGTGAAGTTCATTCAAGTTCCTTCAATTTATTCCTTATAGTAATTAATCTTTATTAACAACAAAGTATTTATTTAATACATTTGTGGTAATAAGTGGTTTATTTCCTACTCTACATTTTTCCTAGCTTTTGCTTTTCTTCTGTTCTTCACATTTGGTTTCTGGTCAGAACCAAATTCTAGAAAATTTCTTTCGAATAGCTTCCTTTTAAGTTCACTTTTTTTTTCGTGTTCCTTGTGGCGCGCATTACTTGATTTGATTGTGTATGTATGTTTAGCTTGATTTACGTTTACGATCTCGTCTTCCCTTTCGCTTGCTTTTCGTTCGTATTTACTTGTTCATTCTTGTTCTTCATTTATCCCTTTTCTGATTCGCCTTATTCGTTTTTCGCGCCAAAAAGAAATGAAATGGAAAATAATTATGTTTTTGTTTTCAAATTTTTGATCGCAGGAAACTTTGTGTTTGAAGCTAGAGAAATTTAATATTTCCGAACCCTTGAAAAGTACCGATCTCTCTGTGATCGTCTGCGACGACGCCTCAAATTACTCCCCTCAAAAGTGGTTCTCTCCCCCACAAATCTCATAAAAGTCATTAATGCCAAGTGTTTTTTTTTGTTTCTTTATTTTTATCAAATAAATTTTCTTGTTTTTATGTTTAAACGAGTTGCTCAACATTTGGTTGTTGTTGAATGGTTTGTTTCTTTGGGTCAAAATACAATACAATATTTCAAAAAATGTCGTATATTTTGTTCATCTACAGTTCATCTCATTTCCTTACTTTGCCTTCTTATTCTTTTGTTTTGTGTTTTGTTTTTGCCGTCATAAAATTGATTTTACCATGTATGTAGAATATATATCTCATATAATTTATACAGTTTCTAATTAATAGAAGCAAACGATTTTACAGGGATCTTCGTATTACGAGTGGTTTTTTCTTTCGTTATCATCTGACTTGAAATAGGTTTTCATTGAAAGCGGCCCTCCTCCTACTGTAAGTCTACTTATTAAAGGTTTATAATTTGCTCCAATAGTTAATTAATATTTTTTGTTTTTATTTCTTTAATAATGCTTAAATTAATATTGTTTTGTTTTTGTATTTCAGTGTGTGTGTGTGTGTTCATTTAGGTTTTTATAATTAAAAGTAGTATATATGATGCATAGTTTGCTTTATAATTATTAAATTTAAATGTTTAATTATAGAATTTGCATCCAAGAAACACAATTACAAAGGTTTTAACACTTACTATTCTTTCGGGTTTTGGGTTTCTTTTCCAACTACTGATTTTAATATTTGTCCATTTTGTTTTTCTTTATTTTAAATAAAAGTTAACATAGTAAAAATAATAAAACGTACATTTCGCTACGAAAATGTGATTCGTAATAGAACAAAAAATTATATGAGTAATGAAAATGCTTTTACTGTTTCCTCGATGAAAACAAACTATTGTAATGTATTCAGTGTATTTTGCTTCTTTTTTTAATAGAAGAATTTGTCAGGCCGTGATGTTGTATATTATATATTTTATTTGTGGTTTATTTTATTCGCCTTGTTCACTGGTTAGCGACTTTATTTGTTGTTTTTTTGTATTATTAGATAGGATGATTTTTGATTAAGTGATTGGTAATAACATAAAAAAAAACAACTACATCTGATTTTTGTTGATGCAATAAAACAATTTCTATGCCCGCCCATGCCGCTTTTTTTTTTTTTTTAGAAAAATCTCGAAACAAATCTCGTCGACCGGGAACAGACATACATTACATAGATGTAAAATCCCTAATGAGGATGACTTAGCCTGACTCTGACTAGTTTACACGAGGTCACTTGCTTGATCGCGATTTTATCGGGTAAAATCCTGATTAGTTGGCCACGCATAAACTAAAATTGCTTTTCGTGTGTGTGTGTTCTCTTCATATATTTAAATATGTATGTATAATTTATTATCCATTTTTTGCTTAGCTTGTTGGTTGGTATTTTTTTTGTTTGTTGCTTTTGGCTTATATGGCGGCTACAATTGTTACTTCTTCGTCTTCCTCCTCCTCATTGTTTTTACGTTTTTAAAAAGTTTGTTGTCTGTGATATATGTAATTTATAAGATTTCATTTTGGTAACTTGCTGCTGCTCTCCTCCCTTCATCATTTTCAGTCACCAAAACTGCAATTTGAGGAGCAACCACCTCATCCACTGCTTCGGACCCGGACCCATCGTGTGATTTAAGCCAGTGTGGGGAACTGACGCTCATCATTCACCTTGGGAGCGGTGTTCTGTTGTCGCTCGAAACGCTTGTTTTGCCCTGGACCGCTGTTCTGATTGTTGTTTTGGTTATTGCCACCGGGACCACGACGCTCGATGGGCGGCCTCTGGTTTTGGGCGGACGGAGCACCGCCCTCGTTGTTGTGGTGCTGCTCCTGCCTGCCAGATTGTCCATCCCGCTGGCCACCACGGTTTCCGCCACCTTCACGGTTGTTTCCGCCGCCCTCACGGTTGTTGCCACCGCCCTCGCGATTGCCTCCTTCGCTGCGTGGTCCGCCACCGAATCCACCGCCTGGCCGTGGTCCTCCGCGGCCACCGCGTCCTCCAAAGCCACCGGGTCCACCGCGACGACCATCGTTGAAGTTGAATTGGATGTCCAGGACGCGCTGCTGCCTGCCCACGCGCTGTGGATACAAGGCAGGATCGTATTCGAGCTCCTCTTCGCTGTCATTCTCCTTCTTTTTGTTGCTAGTCAAGACGACCATTTTCTTCCATTGAGTGGTGTCCTCACCTGTGGGGAAATAAGTAATATAAGTTGTTGTCTCCTTTTTTTAGATGATAATAAGGGTTTAGAGCAGTTTTTAACCTATTCTGACTTTGGCTTAATAGGTAAATGATTAAAAGAAACTTGATTCTATTACAAATAATAGTTTTCCATTGATTACACACCTTCACCAGCCTTGCGGATATTGAAGGTCGGCTTGATGCGTTGTCCCTGCTGTGCCTTCCACTCGTCCAGGGTCAGTTCTTTGGCCTCCTCCTCGGCGGCAGCCTGCTGCTCGGTCTGTGCCTCAGTGCCGGATTCCTCAGCCTTGGCTCCACCACCCTCGGCATTGCTCACATTGGTCTCGCTTTCGTTCTTGTTCACATCGTCGATAGCCTCTTTGACCGATCCCCAGTTGTGGGATCCAGCTCCATCCCGCTTGTCAATTGATTTCACACCTGTGGGGTGAAATGTAAGAAAAATTTAACAAATTAATAATGATTTGTACTATTCTTAATTACAGCAACGCCACAATCGTAAGGAAAAGCTCTAAGCTATATCAAAACTTCGTCAAAGCGAAAAGTAAGTTGAGATATATATTTATTGTATATATAATGATTTTTATTATGTTTATTTATACAGCAGCGACGCCAAAAGTAAAGAAAAGCTAACCTATATCGAAACTAGTGAAGAAGGTATCCGGATTTTTATTTCTTGGTTAAATCGGTGAGTTAATCTAAGGCAAATATAGTATTTTAAGTAGAGTTAGGGTTTTTCTAATTATTTTTAAGACATTTTATTATATTTCGTGGAGTGTTTATAGTTCAGAAATTAATGAATTCATGTTAAAGCCTATTCAGTAATTATAGCATCTGAGTAGCTAAATCTTTACCTATAAAAACCGATACTCTTCAGGTACCCCAATCCAAATGTCCACTTTTGTTTATCAATACGGCACTAATTGGGTCAACTGTAGTTGGGAATCACATTGCCTATTGAAATCTAACCACGTTAGGCTCTGTCACTGCCCTCGCATGGCGACAGATAAGCCGACAGCACCCGTTTGCTGTAATCAGATTCGGTGGGGGGGTGGAATATTCCCCCATTTATGCTCTGCCAAAGGCCTCCTACAAACACTTGCGTTAGACGGGAATGCGTCGCCATGTGAAGATGGGCAAACTATATTTAACACATTTTCTCTTTCGATTTGTGTGCTCTGTAGTGCTTCTTCTTTTCTCTCCGTTGCTGCTGCCGTTGTGATTATAATTTTGGATATTCCAAAAATGAAACAGCCAGAGAGGAAAATGCGAGGAAGCTGATTTTATTTGGTAGAAGAAAGTGTGATGATGTAGCTGCTTGTTGAATATTGTCTGACCATTAGTATTGATTTGACTGATCCCCCACCACGTGAGCGAGAGATTTGATGTTTATGGGGGTTTGTTGTGCTGTAAATATTTTCTTGGCATTCAAAACTGCAGCCCACTAGTTCTTATTAAAATCGTTTGTGAATATATAGATATCAAATAATTTTTGTCAGCGTGTTTTACGAATTTTTTAATTTTAGATTTTTTAAATATTGATTTGAAATAGGTTTAAAATTTGAAAAAATTGCCGATATCTATTTGAATTCTTTTTTATTTTATTTCTAATGTATTTAATATCTTGAATATGGATTTTTTTTTAATTCTTTATTTTCTTTAAAATTTCTAGTAATTGAGTTTTTTTTTTTTTTAAGATTTTAGTGATTATTTAGGGCAAAGTTGAAAATTGGTTTGGCCAAAGAAACAGTTTTAATCATTTTGTATTCATGGGTTATACCAATTGTGTGAAAGCAAGATCCTAACAAAATTAGCTTGAAGACGTATAATATTTCCACATGAATATAAACATAAACATGATAATTGACTGCGTGTAAACTTAGATGGAATGTGTTTTTCCTGCCTTTTTGCAGCGCCGCCTTCTGAGTTCGCTTTTCTTGTTGTCATGGAGCGTTGTTTTTGTTCTATTTCTTAAATATTTTTGTGGGTGGGCGTCCACGCCTATTTTGTGGTTATGTCTGCCGCATGAGTGTTTAACTTTAGTTTAAGATCACTATCCACACAAAAAGAAGTATTATGATACCAATAGATTTTGAATCTGATAGGTAAACGGTTTTAGGTACTGACAAACATTGATTTCAAAAGTTTAGAACAGTATTTACTGGGGTAATAAATATTAAAATTGATTGTTTAGTGGAGGGATGCGAACATATTCTTTTGTATAGCCTTTTTCACATTGCTTTGATCTCCATTCAATCTTGTTTTAGGAACACATGAAGTCGAAGAACTCCCAATTTATATAGTTTATTTTTAAACAGTATTTTTCCTGCTAATGGACTGGATGGAAATTTTTTTCCTACTTACCGGTTCTATCGGATCCCGACTGGCGATCGAATTCGCGCTTCCTGTTCTGGCCATCGTAGTTGCGGTTCTGGCGCTGCGGGCGATCTCCACCGGCACCTCCTTGGCCGCCACCACCAGCTCCTCCGCGGTAGGGACGCGACTGCTGCTGCTGGCCATCGGGTGCTCCACCGTTTTCGCGGACATTCCGGCGATTGTTGCGCTGCTCGCGGGTCTCTGCGTTGTTGTTGCCATTGCCATTGCCATTCTGTTGACGGAAGTTGACGCTGCGCTGCTGCTGGCCTCCCTGTCCACCTTGTCCTTGACCCTGTCCTTCACGGTTGCCAAATTCACGTGTTCGGTTGGCGCCACCTGGTCGTGGAGCACCCTGCTGTTTGTTGTTATTGTTGTTGAACTGTTTTTCGCCCGAAGGGGCAAACTTTTTGCCATCGGCGGTTTTGTTCAGAGCATTATTGGGCTTGTTCTCCTTTTCGGCCTGATTTGGTTTCTTGGCATTGGGTCCACCGATATTGGATCCTGCGGTCGCCTTGTTGTTGTTGCTCACCTTGGCGGTCGTTTTGGTGGCCGCTGCAGCAGCTGATGGCTGCTTCTTCTTGCCCACTGCTGCTGCTGCGGCAGCGGCGGCCGTCGGCGCCACAAGATTATCTAATGGATCGCTGACATCGTCGTCCATGAACAAGAGTTCATAACGATTTTTACCGGCGCTGTCCATGATTTTTGTGGATGGGTGTGTTTTTTTTTGTTTTTTCCTAGGTGCTCTTGTTTTTCCTTGCCTTTTCCCTGCAAAACAGAATTTTTACAAAGAGTTTTAGGGGGGAATTGATTGATTTTCCGCTCCTCACACCCTTTTGAGATTTCAGAGGTTTTTCGCGAGGCTTTTTCTTGAGTCACAAACTATGGTTGATTTGGTTTGATTCTCGGTTTTCTTGTTATTTACGCTGAAAGCCCTTGGTGTGTGCTGAATTTTCGGAATTTATTTAAGCCTTTTGGGGGGATTTTTCTTACTTTTCTGCTGGCTGTTTGGTGGCTGCTGCTCTCTAACCTTAATTTTCAGCGTTTCTTCTTCGCCTCGCTGCTAGTATTACCTACACACACTGGCGCACGCGATTCCTCACGCACATGGGCCAACTCACGCACACAGGGGCGCCCACATGTGTTCTTGGTATACATAGAAAAACAGAAACTCACGTTTTTCCACGCGTTTCGCTGCGAATGGGGGTGTGTTCGCTCTGAATGGCAGCTGTGTTTAGCGGGCACTTGGTGTTGGCGGGATCTAGGTTTTAGTTTGAAAAGTGCATGACATTGGTTGGAAAATCTGTAATGATATAGGGGAGGCAAGGGAATGTTTTTAAAGTCGTCATTGTTTCATTATTCGCTAGCAGTCTTGTTTAGAAATCTTTTCTATAGTAAGTAGTTTGAGATCTGCAGTAATTCTTAAAATTATTAAGATAGTTTAATACATTAAGCTTACAATGGAGTATCTTTCTAGACAATAACTAAAATTTTGTATTCTCTTCTTTTCAGCCCATTAAAAGCCCAAGAACATGTCAGACTGGGGAGACGAGGTTTGTACACTTAAAGTAACAAAGTTAAAGGCTTCTAAATTGATATAATATTTTACAGCCCGTTGCTGCTCCCAAGAGCGCTGCGAAGGAAGTATCCGGTTGGAGCGATGAAGAGGATAATAGCAGAGGTGCTGGTGGAGACCAAGGCGGCGGAAATCGCAGGGGAGGAGATAGAGATCGAAATGGCGATGGAGGTGGTTTCCGCGGAGGACGTCGCGAAGGAGGCGACGGAGGAGGTTATCGAGGTCGTCGCGACAACAATGAAGACGGTAAGTAATATTTTGATCCTGAGTGGCAATGAGTAGATTAAATTAATTTATTTTTAAGAAAAGGTAGTCGAAATAAGTAATTTTAGTCTCTGTTTTGAGTATTTGTCTGTGCATTTTGTCATATACTTTGTGTTTTCGTTTCGTGTTTTTTTACTCCCCCAATTCGCCCAATTTCGTGGGTATATCAACTTTAGCTGTGATACTGCCACCGATCCCAACTAGCTTGGACGAGGAAGTGGTAGGCGAATTCATTGCTAATCTGGATGTTAACGCATACGCTACCAACTTGGCAAGGATTCGGAAATTGCGTGACTATTTGTTTAAGGCTTTTAGGGCTTTGGTGGAGAAGGAGCGGATATCTCTGGAGCGACTTGATCAGGAAAAGCGTGGCAAAAAAGGCAATGAGATACACAAGACACTTGCCACGATGGAAACTTTCATAGGAGACATAGACCGATTGTTAGTTGTAACTGAACGCGGAAAGCGACAGATTCAAAACTTGGGTGTCGATTGGAGAGCAAATTTAGAGCGATTGGAGCGAAATGCGCCACCATTTGTAGTGCCGCCACGTTCAACGATCAGGGGGAGAAAGAAGAGAAGCTCTGAGGTCGATGTTCTATCAAAAGAATACCTGCGACAGCTTGAGGACCTGTTTCGCCAAGGTGGTGGTCAGCCGGATTTAAATGCATCGGGTGACGAGGAGCAACTATACGTAAATCCTCGACCCACCTATGGCTCGATTAGATATCACCAAGTGTTGAGTGAGGAATTCGTAGCTGACGGTGAAATGAGACCGGTGCGTTCGTTCAGTCCTAGGGAGTTGCTTCATAATCTTTCTTGGCCAAATGATACAAACCCGAATTGGCTAGAAGTTCCTGAGCCTAAAAAGCCAATCCGCGCTGTTTTCAGAATATCAACAACAGGAGGAGCAGTGATGACTGAACCGCCTACCACGCCAATTGGATCCGACTACAATTCTATGGGCGTGCTGCAGGCCAGCAGCTCAGTAAATTTGGCACGACACCTTCTATCACAAGATCGGAATACGCCAGCTGGAAGTAATGTCAACATTTCCCCAGCTGCTGTCTCCGACAGGGGAACGGCCATGGGGATTAGCACCCCAAACGAACCAATCAGCGATCCAGGGTAAATAACTAGTACCATCCTTTTCTTCCGTTCTCTTTATAACTTACTTTCTAAATCTCTGAAGTTCCTTTTGCCAATAAGCGGTAGTTTATCGAGAGGGTACAATTCTTGAACATTTAAAAGTTACGGAAACGAAACAAAATTTTGTTAGTTACCGAAATTTTTAACACTCAAAACATGATTGATTTGTGACAGCTTGATTTTTCGAGATTGCTACATATTCAGCATGCTTTTTCGTTACTTCTCCTCCACCTCCTCCTTATTCCTTGCTTCACTTTCAAATGGTACATACATAATCTAAGTAATGTCCGTCCGTTCCACAGCTTGTCCTTTATACCCCATCTGATGTACGATGAGATGGCCACTCCATTGTCGGTACCAGAAGGAGCAGCATCGACTCCAATAGGTCCATCGCTGCCGGGAGAACATTCAATGAAGTCGGATATGGGCAACGAATTAGCTGAAACGGCCATTGTGGGACAGGCTGGGCTATCGATTGTGCGTTCTCGGCTTGGAGGCACCCCGTCATCGACTCCTTTCCTATCGTTCCAACCGAGACTGCCGGTCATTGATGAGGAGCATCATCGGCCTTCCACCCTGCAGATGTCATTGCCACCGCCGCAAGAAGAGGCGGCCGTCGCAGTCATAATGGAAGAATCTACGACCACTGTAGAGGTTGCTATGCAAGTTGCTGAGCCAATGACACCTCCTTCGAGTCCGCCACGTGATTGGCGTTTTATTTTCCGAACACGAGATGAGTTGGTTAACTACGTCGAAGGGCCAGCTCCTAGACCAGCGCCTAGAGTCCGACGTCCCCGACGTAATCCGGCACGTAATCCTCGTACTGCTGCAATTCCTACTCCGCCAACAACACCGGGAAGACAACCAATCCAGAGCGAGGAAGAAATGCTGAACAGTCGCCATATTGCAACCAATTTTGTGTCCAGTTTTATGCGCCGACAAATGGATGTGGCCATTGCCCAGCAGGTGCAGCATACAAATAGGGAAATTTTACCACCAAATGGGGAAATTGTACCCGAAGCGGTCCTACCACCAAATGGGGAAATTATACCCGAAGTGGTACTTCCACCAATTGAGGAAATTATGCCCGAAGTGGTATTTCCACCAAATGAGGAAATTATACCCGAAGTGGTACTTCCAATTATACCCCAAGTGGTGGTGTCCATGGCCGTTGACGAGGATCCTCCAGAGGTCTCGAACGCTTTAGCTAATGTGAGCTATAATGCTCATGTGACTGATGTCCAATTACTGCCGAAGGTGGACATACATTCTCTTAATATTGCTAGCATGGATCGAGATCGCATGCTAGATCTGGGCGTAAACATAGGAGGCTCTGGTTCTACAGTGATGCCAATATCGCGCAGTGAAGCAAAACAAAAAGCACTACGTCGGGTGCACGTAGAAGATTTGGCTTACATTTCACGACACGCCAATATGCTGCGTCTAATGGTGGATCATAATATTGACCTCACTAAACAGGGAAAGGCCACTGTGCTTCGCCGCGAAGGCTCGAAGACTTATTATGCAATGCCTGCTGTTAACTGCTACGACCCAAAAATTATTCTTGATATGGACATGGAAAAGATTCGCGTTGTTCATGGCCTGCTTTTAGCCATTGTCAGACAGGTTCGGGTGGATATACAAAAGGAATCTTTTATCAAAAATTCAAGGGATAGAGCGATTGTATTTCGCATTTTACTTGAACTAAAGGCGGCCAATATTATATATCTAAGTTCCGATGGAAGATTCTTTTCTTTGCGTTAAAACAAGGAAATATACATTTTCGTAGATAGCTAAGATTTAAAAATGAAAATATAAGATTTATTTAAAAGATTTTAAGATCTAACAAGAACAAAATATTTAAAAGTATAAAACTTATAAGTTAATATGCCTTAAATGTATAATGAGAAAAAATACATAAATGGATTTAAGTTTAGGGAACTATTGAACTAAGGGAATTTGATTTTCCCACTCTACTTTGACTTCAATTTATATTTGATCTGATAAAGTCCCAAAATATTGAAGAAATATTACCTATTTTAGTTAAATACTTAAACAAATGTAAAATATAAAGTTGAATTTATATTTATAATTTTAATTTGACCTTTGAAAAGTTATAATTCTTATTTTACTTTATAATAATATTAATTTAATGTTATGTTTTGAATAAATATTGAATAAAACTCGTAATTGATTTTAAGTAAGTTTCCGAATTTATATTAAATGTAGAGCGATTACCATTTTATATGTTGTGTTTATTGTAATAAAATTAGATTGAAATTATTAAGTTTGTTTTGTACTAGTTTCAACTTTATAATTAAAACAATCTAATTGTGTGTAATCTATCACTTATTATTTAGGCGAGGAACGTCGTGGAGGTCGCGGTGGCTTCAATCGGGAGCGAGGAGAACGTGGAGAACGTGGTGAACGCGGCGAAAAAGGAGAAGGTGGTTTCGAGAGACGTCGCCGCAATGAAGATGATGTTAACAATAACAACGAGGCCGGCGAAAGTGGCGAGAAGCCGCGCGAATTTTATATTCCGCCAGAGCCGACTAACGATGCAACAGAGATCTTCAGTAGCGGGATCACATCGGGCATTAACTTCTCAAAATATGACAACATTCCGGTTAAGGTAACAATACATAACATTCAAATCCCGAGATTGTAATACTGACTAAAGATTTATATTATTTAGGTTAGCGGCGAGGATGTGCCGAAGGCCATCAAGAACTTTGAGGACGCCAAGCTGCGTAGCATTGTCGGAGAGAACGTGACCAAATCGGGTTACAAGATTCCGACTCCCATCCAAAAGGTTTCCATACCGGTGATTGCAGCTGGTCGTGATTTAATGGCTTGTGCCCAGACTGGGTCGGGTAAAACAGCTGCTTTTCTGTTGCCGATCCTCAGCAAACTGCTGGATGATCCCCAAGATTTGGAGATTGGAAAGCCACAGGCCGTGATTGTCTCTCCGACCAGGGAGCTGGCCATTCAGATCTTCAGCGAAGCGAGGAAGTTTAGCTTCGATTCGTATCTAAAGATCAGCATTGTTTACGGCGGCACCTCGTTCAAGCATCAGAACGAGTGTATTACCAAAGGATGCCATGTCCTAATCGCCACTCCGGGACGACTGATGGACTTTGTGGAGCGTACATTTATTACCTTCGATGACACACGCTTCGTTGTGTTGGACGAGGCCGATCGCATGCTGGATATGGGTTTCTCGGATCCCATGCGTAAATTTATGACCCACCCGACTATGCGCACGGAGCACCAAACTTTGATGTTCTCGGCAACTTTCCCCGAAGAAATTCAGCGCCTGGCGGGAGAGTTTTTAAGGAACTATGTCTTTGTTACTATCGGCGTAGTTGGTGGCGCCTGTTCCGATGTGCAGCAGACCATTTACGAGGTTAATAAGTTTGCCAAGCGAGCCAAGCTAATGGTAAGTCTTAAAACTAGGCTATCACAAGCCCAAGTCTATCTTTATTATTGAACTTAATTATAACCTGATGATTTCTCAAATCTTTAAGGAAATCCTTCGCGAGCAAGCTGATGGCACTATAGTCTTTGTGGAAACAAAGCGTGGTGCCGATTTCTTGGCATCGTTCCTGTCGGAAACTGAATTTCCGACCACTTCTATTCATGGCGATCGTCTCCAGAGTCAACGCGAGCAGGCCTTGCGTGACTTTAAGAACGGCTCCATGAAGGTTATCATAGCTACTTCAGTGGCGGCACGCGGTCTTGGTAAGTGAGCAGGTGAAGCCGCCCGCCGTCTACGATTAAAAGTCTTGAACACTTCTTCTGCCTTGTTTAGATATCAAGAACATCAAGCATGTGATCAACTTTGACATGCCAAACAGCATTGATGATTATGTGCATCGCATTGGACGCACAGGCCGTGTGGGCAATAACGGTCGTGCTACGTCATTCTTTGATCCTGACCAGGATCGTGCTCTCGCCGGAGACTTGGTTAAAATCCTTGAGGGAGCTAATCAGACAGTTCCCGATTTCCTTAGCGATATGGGCGGCGGTGGTGGTGGAGGTTACTCCGGCAAGAAGTTTGGAGGCGTGGATGTTCGCGGCGGCGTAAGTATAACCACTGAACACTTATTTCTTCCCGATTACTGATAATGATTTTTTACACACAGGGAAATGCCATCTCCGCTGCAACCAACGCCGAGGCTGACGAAGACTGGGATTAAAGACTCAACTTGAGTCATAGATGTTTAAATGTTTGAACCTAACGAATTAAGATTGACTGAGTCCTCGCCTCGTTAAAGTTCGAATTCTATGGGCGATATATAATTACTATATAATAGCCTACCATTACAAAAAGAATTTATTAATTTTTAATTTTCCTATGCGCGAATGACGTACCATTTAAATAAGAATAAAGTTTCATTTGAAAAAACTTGTTCGAAAGTATTTGTTTTAATATTATTAGTTTATGAAAAAGGTTCAAAATTATCTCGACTTACAAAATATTTTCTATGGCAGATATATCAGGGGTCCAAATATGTATTCTTTAAGAACTTAAAATTAAATCAAAAATGTACATCAAAATTTTAAATCTTTTCACGAAAAGATTTTGAGGAAAAGGTCCTGAAGGTTGGGAACTTTTTTTTTGCGATTCGAAGAGAATACGATTAGTGTAATTAATTCTGCTGTTTTTAATATTTGAAAGGTCTCGATGATTTGAAAAAGTTAATGGAAACTTAACATGTCCCTTGAACACTCGTAATACCGGGCATAATCATGTGTTTGTTTTTATGTACTCCTCCTTCGTGTTTCATTGTTTGTTGTTTGCCTTTCTGTCTGCTTTTGGCTCTCTCGCTCTCGGCTAAAGCCGGCTTTTTGAACGTTTGTTTGCCTCGCCCTGCCTGTAACAGTCCTCCCCCGAAAACGCAAACCACCGACCAACAAATGTTGCCCTTTTGCGTTTGCTGTCTTTGCGGAACAAAATCAATAACTGAGAAACCCACCACACTGTGCTGCTCTTTGAGTTGGATTTTTCACTCCCGCAGCCGAGTGAAAGACATTTCAGTCTGTGACGGCATTTCCCAGCGAGCAAACACTTTATTTCCGACGCGTTCAGCCCCATGACATATTTCCAAATAGAAGGAAAAAAGTAATGTTGTTTAAATGTTTTAAAAAAATAAAGCAAAAGTCGTTGGCTTCGTTCGTTAGCTTGGAAAAGCTTAGTGTTTCGCGTGGAAATATAAAATTTATTAATTAAAGCGGTGTATTCTTGTTGTCTCCAAAGACTGTTTAACCTTAATGCAAGAAACGATTATGAAATAAGAAAACCATTTGGATTTTTCCTCTTGTCTTAACAAAAGGTTATTCGGTTCATTCCTTTTCAGTCGACTTGTCTGGGAAAACCTCGTTGGTAGTTCTGCGTTTTGAAAGCGCATTTAGGATCGCTCTTGGGGTTGTGCGTAATGTCTGAACCCACCCTTTCTTAGTCGGTCATGCACCAACACAGGCCAACCCACTTTTACTAGCCATCCCCACACAGCAGTAGTGAAAACAACAACAATAACGTCTTTCTAGCCGGCAACGTCTTTGTATTTTCTTTTTTACACTTTTCTCCTGCGAATGGCGTGCTATGTTTTTCCCCTCTCCTAAGTTTTTCTTCCAATCACGCACCACAGTTGAGCATTTTCCTTCGATTAAGTAATTCGTAATTGTAATCAAAATCGCCGTTTCCTTTTGCGTTGCCTACTTTTTCGGGTCAAATGATTAATAAATTTTAATTAAATCCAGTTTATGAGTAAACATGCCCAAAGTGAGATCGTGTGCCAATTTGTGAACGAAAACATTGAAGGCGTCGAACCGAAATCATATAAAATATCAATCAGCTAAAACTAATAAAATATAGAATAAATCAAAGACGAATTTTGGCACACAGCATGAGCCAAAGTTTTAAAAGCTTAATGCACGGCAGAGATGGCGATGGAGTTTCGTACTCGGAGGAGCGCCAGTCGTCGGAGGATGTGCCGGACTCCACAGCGACAACAACGGCGACTTCAACAGCCGGCGACGTTGGCGGCGGCGGAGGAGGAGGAGGTCCTAGGGATGGCGGCGAGGATGATTTCACCGATGACAACAATTTTGAATCAAATTTGCGACGTCGCAAAGGAAAAATAATATCCTGTGCCAAGGAGACCATCGAAAATGGTGAGTGCCAAAAAAAAAAGCAGGGAAGAACAGATCAACAACAAAACAAACCCACCTTCCGGTTCGATATTTGTATATAGTCCTGTGTATATGCCCCTTATCTATTTCCTAGACGATTGGCAAGCCAAACCAGATGAATATTTGAGTGTTATTTGAGTTCCCCACAGTTGGAGGACGTGTGAAAAACAAACTTTTAACCTGCTCATTTGTCATAGGTAAACAACAGGAAATTGCAGGTTGAGAAAAGAGAAAAGAAGTAGCAAAAACACTGGTGATTGTTAAAGTTTCTACAGAACTCCAAGTTTTATTAAACTTGGTATGGTATTTGGTTTATTCTTGACTTAATTTAAATATTTAATTTAAAAAAATTTTGTTTTAAAAAATGTTTGTATTAAAAATAACTATACAGGAACAATTTTACTTTAATTTTGATTAAATGAATAATAATGTTTTATACTACTGTTGTTCTTTGCTTTGAAAACATAGTGTTTTTTGGGATCCTATCAAATAATATCATATCATATAATATCATATCATATAATATCATATCATATAATATCATATCATATAATATGATATAATATTTACCAACTAATTTTTGAATAAGTATAAGTAGGATTATATATCAAAATATTTTCTTTTCTTATATATGTTAAATCAAGTGCAAATCAATTGAAAATTTAAAATTCCCGTGCGTTTCTGTTACCCTTGTGAGTGACAACTAAGTTTTTAAATGGGCTGCGCTTTCGCACGACCCAAGCAACTATCCAATTACGTAGAAATTACTTTCAGATTGCCGCACTTCCTGTCAGCAATAGACAAATAAAAGAAACTTTTCCATGCATTTCACTTCGACGGCGGTGTGTGTATGCTGATGTGATGGAGGGTACAGTAGAAGTAGACTCATTGCCATTGTCCCACTTGAGTCCTTTGTGCGGCGGAGCTATTGAAAAGCGTCGCCGTCTGAAGGAAAAGGCGCTATTTGAATTATTTATGCGCAAGATGACAAAGGAAATGCACTTCAGTCTTTTGCATGTTCCCTATCCCCTTCCCCCGCCGACTGAACTGTGGGGTATTCCCCATTGGATTACTCTTTAATTGATTGGGCGCCTTGCTGGCTAATTTTGCACTTGCCCATCCCCATATCTATCGATTGTCTTCTCTTCGGTTATATGTAGGCAACACATTAGTAGAGCTGAGTGTGCAAACGGATTAACTAGTTCAAGTGGTTTGCCTTTATTGTTCCACATATGAAGAGTCCTGCCACTTGGCTTGGCCTTATGTTTACTTGCGACGACTTCCTTAAGGGTAGTTAATTAAATTCATTAGCTTTTATGGGTCAAGGTTGCGCCTTGCGTGTGGGTAGATATGTATGTGTGGTGTCTATATTGGTATTGATGGCCAAAAGACATTTGTTATACAAACGGAATGGAAGGGTCTTACATTATGGATTGATACTGAGAGGGTTGGTTTTTTGACTGTCGTGACTAGTGGGAGCCATTTTTTACGTTTTTATTTGGAGACAATTTTTGATATACCACTTTTTGGGGCACTTTATTATGGAAATTC
Organism: Drosophila pseudotakahashii; assembly: GCA_035046095.1. Taxonomy (NCBI): domain Eukaryota; kingdom Metazoa; phylum Arthropoda; class Insecta; order Diptera; family Drosophilidae; genus Drosophila; species Drosophila pseudotakahashii. The sequence continues at coordinate 2,524,716 of JAWNOE010000198.1, forward strand.
GATTTCTATGTCAAACTGTTCTTTAAGCCTTTTGATTACTTCTTTTTACACACATACATACAACTCTATATGAAACGTAGATAAATTTTACACTATTTAAGATCAATTTTAATTTGACATGTGGCCAGGTAAATTTGACCTGCCCGAAAAGAGAACTTCAGGTAAAAACGATATGGGTTTTGCATGACCTGAAATTTACATGACCATATCGATTTTACGGTAACATGCTGTTTTTTGTGTGAGGTTCTTTAAGAAAAAGTATATTTTCTAAAATTCTGAACCACTTGAATGATAAATAGTCCCTGCTATAATCCCTGATATGTATTTCTTTAAGCTTATGTAATCATTAATCCTAAAAAAAGATTTCTCGCAATTTGCTGCCCCAACAAGTACAACTTCCGTTTGAATTTGTAATAGAATTTCATGGTCTTGCCCACTTCGTTAGCTGTGAAAATTGTACAACAAATTTATCAGCATGGTGTGGCGTTTTTCGCGTAAGCTATAGCTTATGTGTAGACCAACCTATCCCATACTCCTGACCTCGATTGGCTCCTCATCAGCCACCCACTTTGGGGCTCGGATCGAGGGTGTTTCAGGAAGTGCGCGGATTTACGTGTTGCCAAAATGTCAGACATGACTTTTAAACTTTACTGGCAATCTGGGACGAGCGAGTGACGTGGCCAACTTACTCACGCTTTTCCCACAACGACGAGCAACCGCCACCTATCGCCAATCGCCGCTCGCCAATTTTCCATTAGCAGTCAACCCATTTTCACTAGAAAACTGCATTGCGTGCAGCGTTAGGAATTAGAAGAAAATTTGGCGAACAGCGTTTGGAAAAGCTCATCGATTTTTTTTGGACTTTCGCTGGCGAGTTTCGCTGTGCATAACGTCTGCTAATGGAATTGAATCATACTCCACTCATATCTATCAGTTGGCCTTTGTGTGTGCCCGCCCCCATTTCGCTGGCTCTTCTCTGAGCCTTCTCCTCCTTCGATTGTCTAACTGTCTGTGTTTGCCTTTGTTGAGGATTGTTTTGTTGTCATTTTTATTTGCGTTGGCTTCGGGGCACAGCCTGTAAATTTGTTGGTCTGGCTGCCAGCGGCATTGACGGGCTCCCCTGAATGTTCGGGGGGGATTGTTGTAGGTGTGGTTGGTTTTGTATAGATGCGCCATGATTCTGACAGTTAACCCCTTTTATGGCATTGTTGTCGGGGGTTCAAGTGGGAAATAAATTTGTTTTGCCCGCCGTCGTTTTCAAATTATTTTGCCATATTTATTATTTATTGTAGCTTCTGAATAAATAAAGGTTTCACTCTAGAACATCGAAATTTGTAGATTTATTCATGATTAAGGTTTACAATAATATATTTTCTATGATTAATTATTTTGTTTGGCAAATAAATAGAATTTTTAAATTTTTAAATTATTATAAAAACTAAACTAAAATTTATAGGCATATTTACATTTGTTAAAGATAATTTTCGAAATCGGAATATAATCTAAAATCTCAAAACATCATATAAATCATTAATAAACATTCTTTAGAATTTTTTTTCTGTTTGTTAATACCCTGCATCTATTTACTATCCATTCCCTCAGGCACCGTGATACAGTTTTCAATTTTGCTAAGTAAGCATTAAGAGGACTTGGTTTTTCTCCATATCCTACATCACATGTATATCGCGAACAAAACAGCTTCAAACAAACAAAAGCCCAGCGAAATGTTTATATAGTCGATTTTTTTCCGAGATTTTTCCTTCAACTTTGTTTCTATATTAATGTTTTTCTCTAAGGAAGCTTATGGCCCAGTAAGGAGCACACACATAAATCCATGGATATAAAAGCTTTATTTGTGTCAGATTTGCAGTTTTCTTTTTGGTCCCTACTCTTAAAAAAAAGAGGCCAAGGGGCATAAAGACATTCTGTGCACTTGAATTCTGTGGAATATTCAGAAAGAGGTCATTTGAAAAGCCCAACAGTATCAGACCTCCCATAAAGATGATACCCGGTTGAACTACTATTTTGCCATTTACTTTGTCGCTAAACTTTGCCAAAGGAGGAAAACTGATTTCTAATATCAAAAATTTAATGGCACTTTCATTGTTTGTGCTTCATACTTTATGACGCTTAAGTGCGCATTGCAGCTGAAATTTCTTTTCTTCCGTTTCCTCTGAAAAATTAATGGCTGTCCTCAAGAACATGAAAAAGTGAAAGAAAATTGAGTGCTTATGAAAAATAATATTTATAAGACCCACTTTAGACAATATTTCTTAAAATTGTTGTATAAATAAAAACTTAACCTTTGAACTTAGTCTTTAATACTCGAAAATAAATGATATCAGCTATTGTTAAAACTATTTAAATTTTTATATTTATGTATTTATATTTATATATTTATATATTTTTATATATATATATATATCCTTATATTTATCTGTTGAATGTAAGATAGTTTATGATCTTGACAATTTAAATAACCCTACAAAAGACTTGACAAAGCTTATCAAAATCTGCCATTGTAGCTTCTTTTTTTCTTGCTTTTAACCCAGTTGTGTTGGGGGCTAAGCCACAATTCAGCAGAAAATCTTGATATGTAAATGCGTGGCAAGTTGTGTGCACTTGTGGCCATTGGGTTACGATATACGAGTATATCCATCCACCATGCCAACCTGATTCTCCTTGCGCCAATCTCTTGCCTGCCGGCTGTCTGTATTTTGCTCTGGCCGTGCAAGTTTCAGGGAAAACCGGATGTTTCTGGGTATATTTCCATCCGTTGCATAGTTACAATATGCTTGGGAGAAAATCCTGCCTAAAACGCCGACTGACTGACAGCTGATGTGGGAAATTTGCAGGCAAAGGAGGAGCTGAGGTTGCATTCGGCATTCACCGGCAGCAATCCAGCCACAATTCGGTTCGGATTTGTGTGTGTGCGTTGATGTTTTAAATTGTTAAAGTCATCGTTTTCAAAGCAATTGGCATTGAGAGCAGCTTAATTTCCGTGGAAATCCCGCATCTGCAGCTACCACCTGACCCACACCACTTTGTAGTTGGGTGTCTGGCGAAACACGGGTAACATTTTCATTTGCGTAGTTGAGCGCCAGTTTGGCTTATAGCTTTGATTGGCTGCTAATCTGATTGGTTTCTGCCAACGCTCGTCACCTTTAACCTCTGACTCACTGCCGTATATCCTTTTAATATCAATTCAAATCAGAAATAAAGCTGAAGAGATTTAGAGAGAATTTAAACTTTTAATATGGTAATTTTAAACTAAGAGTTGGTTTAAAACTCTAAATTTAAATCTTACTTTTAGTTTAATAAACAGACAAAAAGGTCCTAAAAGTTTTAGTTACCAAAAGGTTACTTAAAAACAGGGTTTCAGAAAACGATAGATTGTGAAATTTAATTAATTTGAATCTAAAGGTAGCATTTAAATATATATAAAACGTATAGAAATTAATAGATTAAGGGATTAAGCCTTGAAACCGTATGGATAATCAGAGTTTAAAGCTTCCTTTAAATTTAACAAACGGTCTAGAAAACGGCTCTTAAATTACTTTTAGTTTAACATGACGACCAGAAAAGTGAGGCCATCTTCTTTATTTTGGTATGGTTCCTTGAAATGAAGGATATCCTAACGTAAACCTACGTGTATTAACTGTATGCAACATTCCTCGACTCTTGAACTAGATTTACTGCACTACCCACAAACATCCGTCCCAAAACAGTGTTCACAATTCGATTTCAGACAAAGTCTGAAAATATCTCAGTAGGTAAAGGTAACAGAGTTCAGTTGACATGAAAGGCCTCAGCAATCTGACAATCTTGCCTGCATTCCCGTTGCGCATAACATTGTTGTCTTGATGATGCTCATGTCCGGATGGCCTAGTCGAAAGCCGAAGCCAGCTTTGCAGGAAACAATAGACGGTGCACAAAACCCAATTCCAAGGGAGAGGAAGTCGTTCCTGCTCCGGCTTCATCGCAGACTTTACTATCACCTTTTTCAACCGACGTGCTTCCTCCCAAGTTTAGTTTGAATCGCCAACGGCATTGCTCTTCGTTTGCTACTCAGCCAAAAAATTGCACCCGAAAAGGGAAAATGAATACAAAAACCATTGGGATGTACTCTTTGTCTGTATTTATATTGCATGTGCTTGGCTTTCCCTGCGGGTCTCTTGGCTTGGGTCCAACCTACACAGCTGTACGAATGTTTCGAGGGATACATATTGCGTATGAAAAAAAATTGTTCCCCTTAAAAAAAAACTTTTTCAAAAGACGTAGGATAAATAAGTTCCTGGCTTAAAAATGTATTTTTAATAGACGTTTTTTTATATTTTTTTTTTTTGCCAATTTATTGTTTATAATTTGTTCTACAATTTTTTCACAGTGTAGGTATACATATTTACAAAGTCGTGCCGCAAGTGCACTTTGAAATTCTGCCGAAAACGACAAAAATAGAAATTGAAAAATCAATGAGGCCAAGTTGAAGTAGAGTGTGTTTACTGTCTAGGGGAGAACTTTATTAGATGCAGTTCTGCGAACTATAAGAAGCCTTTAGTATTGGCATAAGGCAAACTCAGGTTGCTATTTATGTATTTGGCCTTGGAAAATGACGTTATCTTTTTATAAATATTTATAAATCTTATAAAGAAGGTCAGATAATTTACCCAAATAAGTATGCTATTATTTTCGAAAAGTTGCCATAAATAACTTCTGACATTGCAACTGTTGGCGATTTTAAAATACTTTCACATAAATCACTTTTCACGTAGCGTTTATGCAACATTTCTGCAATCAATTGCATTTAAATTCAATGTTCTTTCCTCTTCAATAAATTTCTGCTTCTCGTTTCGGATTACCAGTACATATTTATTGTAATAAAATATGTTTTCATATACGGAATACTTTTAAAAACGATTGGCTGCTCCCTGTTGATGTTCGCATTTTAGTTATTTAATTTACATCAGCGTAAAATCAATTTCCGTTTGCTGTGGGAATTTTCAGCCAGGCAGGCGAAGGAGCGGAAAATTGCTGTCAGAGTCAGGCAAGTCATAATGTTTATTTAATAAAATGACGGATAGTGGCAGACAGTTATGAGGCTTCCCTATAATAGAAACTTGAGACAACTTTGTTCAATAGTTCGGCTGGTTTTCGTATACGTAAGTTTGACATAAGTATATATTAAATATATATTACATATTAATGTAATTTTATATTATTCCTTTGTTCTTTTACTTTTATATGTAGAAAATATTCAATACGGACAGAGATAACATAGTATTATTTTACTTTAAATTTTCTCTAAATATTTTTAATTTATATAAGAAGATTTTAAAATTTGATTTTATTCTAAGGAAGTGCCACCCTGCCCATAAACGTATTTTTCTGCGTTATTCTCTGGTCATCAGTTGGTCTTTAAGTGGTGTTTCGTTGCGTGTTCTCGTTTAACATATTGTTTGCTATGCTGCTGTTTCAATTAAGTTGGTATATATAGGAAGTAAATATATGATTACATCATAGATTTCCAATGGTTTACCTTAAGTGCTTGTGCTGGAACCCATAGATTTTCCTGCGGTTATCCTGTGCTACTCTACCAATAAGCCTCTTTTGTCGGTTTAAATGGTTTGCTTTGCATATAGAAGAGGGCGTGTGGCTGTTTTTGCTATACGTGTGTGCCACTAATGAGGCAAAATGTGCTTTCCGGTTTGAAATCCGTCCTATTTTTGAGCCTCTTCATAGATGGAAACTATGTTATCCAAGCTTGGCCCACCTCAATCCTTGATTTTTGGTCGTTAAAAGCGGTAATCAATCATGCTTACCCGTTTCACTGCCACTTTTCGTTTTGCCTCACATAAACACGAGGCTTGAACAACAAGCCAGACAAGAAAATTTATGCCCGATGAGTTGTACAGCAATTAATCAAAAATCTCCGCTTTTTTGTGGGTTATTAGTCATTTAAAGGGCTGGATTGATGCGTTTTCTAGGAATTGTGTCAGTAAGAAAGGGATGAGGTTTTTTTAAATTAGCCAAGGACGTATTTAAAAATCTAGTACATTTTTTAGAGTATTTTAGAATATTTGTGTAAGAAATAATAGCGGAACTATTATTATTTTTAGATTTATTGGGAAAAGAAGCTTTTAAATTAATAAATTACTATGCTTTAATATATTATATCTTTCAATAATAACATTTCACTCTAGTTGACTGAGAATCAACCACATGACAAAGTCATACGAATGACATGACACCAACTGACAGACTTGGGCCATATTACGTATACGCCATGGGGAACTGGAAAATGATGGCTGGGATACCCACATTAGGGATTGCGCTTGCTTTAAACTAAATTATAAGCGGTAAACGCTTTTCTCAGCCTCTAACAAATTTAAACCAATTAAAATTATTAAAGCCGCGACAAGTTTTTGTACTGGCATCCTTAGAAAAGCCATTAAAATGTTGCATATTATGATGACAGTCGCCTGTCCGTTTTGGTGTGTGTATGTGCAGGAGTCTTTCGCGTTATAACATGGCAGCTCTGCCAACTAGACAATGTTCGACACACGGGTTGAAGGATGGGGAGTTTTCCTCACCCTTGTCCTTGGCTTTTCCCAGCTGTCTGGCTTACTGAATGCTCTGCTCGCCTGTTGTTATCTCGCACCTCGCTTTTCCGTCCTTGTTTCTGCCCTCTGACCTAAGTGGATTTCCATTATAAACATAAGCAAGATTTATGATTTAATTTGCGCACATAATTTGTAATTATGTCCGCAAGCATTTACTTTTTGACAACACTTCTATCCTATTAGCGAAGTGAGTAAAATTATCAAAAAGAAACAAAATATATTGGATAAGAATAAATATCCAATAATATTAAAAACTTGCTGTTTAAAAATGTTTTAGTTTAAGAACGAATTTCCTGCACTTGTAGAAAATAAATATTAGAATGCCATTCAAGTCCTCGCCAGTTGTCACTTGAGACTTAAGGGGATGGGAAAAGTGAGTTGTAAACTTTTCAAATTGTCGCCGTTAGCCTTCATTAACTTTTTCCTCAGCCAACTAAGCAGAACACAAGTGCTTTCATCTGATATCCTAAAGCTATCTTAGAACTTGGTCTTCTATTCTAAGCGATTTATAAAATAATATTTGCTGTGATGATTAAAGGTTAGTTATATTCTCTTTAAATAAAGGTTATTTTGATTTCTCTGAAACATTTTGATTGTCAATTGGTTGACTTCAATTATATATGCAGATTCAATCAATATAGTCAGAGTTCGTTCAAGAGGTCGTTTGACTGAAGAGTCCCTAACGTTCATCCCCTTTTTTTTCATTTTCCCCCTAGTCGTTTTGGCTGGGCATTTTGACAGTTTGAGTGGTTTTGGTTGTCAGTTATAGCATTTGAGAGAAAAAGGACTGGAAAAGCTTGTCTATGAAAAATCCCTTTGCATTAAATATTATCGCTGACTGAAAGGAAGAGAGGCTTTCAAATATTCTATAGCAAAAGGGTGTATAAAATATTTATTTAGTTTAAACATCATCTAGCACACTGTGTTGGCGATTTAATTGCATTAGACTGATAACTGACCACTTTCACTTAACAAGATTAGAACGCAATTAAAGTCCTGGCACTAAAATGTCCTTAAGCTAGCCACACATGGGCATGTCGATGATAAAGTTCCTCTGCCTTTAGTGCCACATATTCTGAGTGCTTGTGTCCCGTACACAAATGCAATTAATTTATGCTGACCAAGCTTCGGTCCTTGAATGTTCACAGTGTCCTGTCAACCAGTTCGGCAGCAAGAGTTACAGATAAACTGTCGAAAACGGGAGGAGAATCGAGTTTGGGGCACATTAATCACCACAAGGATTGAGTGCATCAATAACAAGAGAGAACGCTATAGTCGGGTGCCCCGACTATCAGATACCCGTTACTCAGCTAAGAGAGTGCGAGGGAGATGGATATATTAAAACTTTGATCGGTCATAACTTTTTAACGAATGGTCCGATTTAAAAAATTTCTTCTACATTTCGATAGGTTTTGATAATAACAATAAAACTGCATTTTTACATTTCCAAAATCTTTAAAGGTGTGGGCGCCAGACACCTTTCAAAAAATGAGGGGGCGGTTAGAGGGGGCGTGGCACCTTTTTGAAATAAACTTGCGCTGCGTAGGAACTCCAAGAATATGCATGCAAAATGCCAATCCTCTAGCTTTTATAGTTTCCGAGATCTCAGCGTTCATACGGACGGACAGACAGACGGACAGACGGACATGGCTAGTTCGACTCGGCTAGTGATCCTGATCAAGAATATATATACTTTATAGGGTCGGAAAAGCTTCCTTCTCCCTGTTACATACTTTTGCACGAATACAATATACCCTTTTACTCTACGAGTAACGGGTATAAAAATGTGTCCTGCTACATATATGCTATTGTAGGGCAGGATACCAGTAAGCAAAGAAAAAAACGACGGAAAGTGCAACTCTTAAACCTCGAACAGGAAAAAACATTTTGGTCGACCGGTTTTAATGCACCCATGTGTAAAATTCTCGCTATTAAATATTTTATATGAAAGGATTTTGGCCAGTATGCGCATGTCAGGCATATTAACTCCATTTAAGTGAAAGTCATTAGGGCCAATTTGAAGCGGAATATACAATTAAACTGCACAATAGACTGAATACGAGGCTATTAGGCATCTGCCTGTAGTCTGATTATCATAACAATAAGAACAGGTACTTGGAAAAATAATACTGTGATAAGGGATTACTAATTTTAAAAGTAATATTATTATTTTTACTTTAAAACCACGGTCATCAATACAAAGACAATTTTAACTCTTTTGCATACTTTGTGTAAGGCGGCAGAGAACGGAAAGAGCAGCATAGATAGTTTCCAATCGCTGCTTTAAAATTTTTGAAAGTGCCCTTCGAAAACACCTTGCATTGGCTAATTTTCGATGAAAGACACCTGCACTTTGTCATCTTGGACGTGGACGATTTCCTCTGGATTCAATCTAGCCAAACTCACTTGACTTTCGCCAACATCACATGTGGCTGGACGTCGTCTTGTCAACTGGCAAAGTGTTTACTCCCACAAAACGGCTACCTGACTTGACTCACTGATGATTAGATGATGATGGTGGTGGTAAAGGCAGGATGTTCTCCCCTAGCGATGATGCAGCTGAATTGATTGAGTGGTGTTGGCTGGAGAGAGGGTCATTATCAAAATTACATCATCTAATTTCAATTAGACGCAATTCAAGCTCGGGCCAATTAAGTCCAGCATTTAGCGGAGAGTGTTGAAGGTTTGCTAATGAGCTTTTCTAGCTCCTCTCGTCACCGTCAAGGTTAATTAAAACATAAACCGTTTTAACTGAATGCTCGTTGCGAATAAATGGATGGAGAGGGGGCTGCAGAGCCATCAGACGAGAATCTGCTGATTAAATTTGAGCCATCACACTTCTTCATCCCGCTTATGCAACAAATTATGCGTTGCCTGTGGTTCCGTTCGGTTCGGTTTCTCAGTTCTGGTTTCATTTTGGCGCCCAACAGAGGGCCGATTTCATTAATTATTCAACGCACAACGTTCGCCCCTTTGGGGGCCCGGGGCCCACTGCTGCTGATTTAACAGCCGAAAGCATTAGCTGGCACTTTCTTGTCTGGTTTGACTTGCTCCTCCAAAAGGAGTCGAGTCGTCCTTGTCGGTGTCAACTTAAGCATGTGCGGACTGTATAATGAATTGTGTTGTAGTTCATGTGCTGATGGAGGAAATTTCTGCTGGCCTTTTCTTGATGTCCGTGTATTACTCACCGAAATTCGTTTGAATTGGTTTGGATTAGAATGTGTTGCTCGATTGCACTTTTGCTTACTTACTTATAAGAAACATAATGAATTGGGATCACTTGGTCATATTTACTTAAGAAAGTGTTTTGGAAAGTCTATTAATGAAGATTTGTGACTGAAATGCTATATAATTCTAGCTTATAGATATATTTTTATAATCTTGATATTTAAATTTATTTTACAAGACCATATTAGGTACACCTTTTACTTCATGAGTGCTAAAAGCTCATTTGTATGTTATTTGATTAGTTTGTTTGATGCATATTTATTTCAGTTTCTAACAGCCACTACTCCTTTTTATTAAACCTTCTCACGTAAACCAAAAAGGATTTACTTTCTTTGGTATAAATTAGGGGTTAACAGAAATTTGATCCTTTCTTATTTATTACGCTTTAGATACACCTCTTCAGTTCTTTACATGTTAATTATTATAATATAGTTTTCTAATATTAATATTAATATTGATAACAAAATAATAAATTTAATAAAAAATAATTTCTAAAAAATAAAAATATAATCAGATTAAATTACTAAACTAATACTATTTTTATTAAAATGAAAAAGGTAAAAAATGGTTGTTAAAAATAAAAATTTTTCAGAAAAGTGTTAAAAAATCATACGTTTCATTACCACCCATTTTTATTTAATATATTACTTATGGTCGTAACCCCTATTAGCATATGCCATCCTAGACCGACAATAAGGTGGTTTCTAGCCCTTGGCCAGGTTTTTATTACTCGCCATGCTTTAGATTTATTCCACGAATCCCTCAGGATAATAATACGATGCACAACGCGTGCCTTTTCCGCAGAGGTCGGATCCATTCTTTTGTCACAATTTTATGAGCAAATCGTGAGGGTTCCCTATGGCTAAACGCACACACATTTGTGTGTTTAGCATATCAAAATGGCAATCGCACAGCACCGGTTACATTGATTGCGTACGAGAGTTTATAATCCTCCGGGCTCCGTTGCCATTCCGTTTTTGGGCATGAGATTTGTGCTGCTGGAATTTACCACAGACTAATTCACAGCTCATTTGCCATGCAACAGCATCGCTTCGGTCTATTCAATGCTGCTGGTTGAGGCCTGGATTTTGCGTTGTTCTTGTTTTATTTATGGAATTAATTACGAAATTCCGCATTACGTGATTTATTCAGCTGCCCAAATATGCACACACATCAGTTGGGGCTGCTTTGTGCGGTTTGTTCTTGTCGTTTATAATTAGTTTTATAAATGTTTATCGACGTTGAGAGAGAAATTCTAAATATATATTTATATATATTTGCAATTTGTTTGTTCTAAGCTTTGCTCTTCGCGTGCCACCCTAATTAGGTTCGCCTTTTGTTTCCAACTCGGAGGCATGGCTGAGTATAAGCTGTATAATTGAGTTTCTTACATAAATATCTAAATATTCTGATGAGTGGCTAGAGAGGCTTAGTAAGATGTTGCAATGTGTATTTAATGATGGGAAATTTCGCTTGTGCAAAGGAAAGCTAAGTAAGTCATTACGCAAAATGCGGTCTATTTTAGTTGACGAAAGCCTTTTGGGAATTAGGGGATTCGGAAATTTCCATTTGGTTATTAGGCTGCAGAGAATCTGAGAATTCAATTAGTACCTATTTTTGAAATGTGGACTATTATGGTAATTAAGGCATTTATGGGATTTATGAAAATGTAATATGTTGTTCATCATTCGGGGAAAATGGTAATCTAAATAATGAAAGGATTAAATAGGTGAAGTAGATAGATTTAAAATGTCAATGAAATGAAAAGAAATTTAGTGATTGAAAGTATTATTTAATGAACCTTGAAAGCGTATGAAAATTCAGAGTTTAAAGTCTACTTTTAATTTAACAGGCTGACAAGAAAACGACCCTTATTATAACTAATTTTACAATTTTTTCCTTATGTAAGTTCTTTAACCTTTCAAGTCGGTATTTTTCCTGACCTTTCAAAGTACTTTTTCAGCACCTTATCGCTGTAAAAGCGAAAACATCCCGAGTCGCCTAATGAGCTTGGTGAACTAAAAAGTAACCAACCATTATTATTATTCTTATCAAGTGAACACATTGGCAACGAACCAACCCAACACTTGAGGTCATTGCAAGTGGCATTTGTCATTAGCCAAATTTGAAGTGAAAGCTTTTGATAGTCACAAGGACACTTGAATAGGGGCCTGGAAGTCCTCGCTCGCTATCAATTTTAGCGCAGCGCTGAGTTTTCATTTTGCCTCGCTATAATTTTTTTTGCACATTGAAATATTACTTTGCGCTGGTGTTAAATAAGTTCATAATTAATTACAGCTCAGAGAAGCTTTTACAAAGTTTTCCTTACACTTTATTGCTTGTTAGCAGCTTTAACTTAGGCCTCAATCATCACCTTGCAATAAGAGCTAGTTATTTTAAAAATAATTAAGGTTTATTTTGTTTGGTACTATTTTTTTCAGTGATTTTCAGTTTCAGTTTCAGTTTCAGTTTGTTATTCAATGTTTTGTGTATATTTTCCCATTAATTTCTTTCATTTTAGTTATTGTTTTAGTGGCTTTTCCTTTGGTCAAAGGATATTTTGCTCTTGACATTCTGTAATTCCTGGGAGAAAGGCGCCACCAAGTTTCTGGGCTTTATTTTCCCGTTTGCCAGTTGGCATTTGCATTTGCATTGGCTGATGTTGCTACCTTTTCTAATTAAAAGTTCTGGTAAATGTTTGTTTTTTATGTTTTAACCATGTCAGTCTAGCTTATTTGTGGTTTGTATTTTTGTTTATTTTGGGGCGCTTTGTGCAATGTTATGTAATGCCAAACTGCTTTCAGAAGCTTTAATTGCAGTTGTTGGTATTACTTTTAAAATTTTCCAAGTTCTTAATAAAGATTATTTCAACCTTTCTTAAAAACAGTATTTATTTATCTCCCATTTTTTCTTTGATTTTAATTTTACAAAACTTTAAATATAGTGTTTTTTTTTATGGGAAAATGGATTTATCTCAGGTAGTCTACCCTTATAGTGGTTTCACCAAGTGCGTTAAATTGTATCTTAATAACTTTTTCTTTAACATTTTTCCAGCTTCCCGCCAATTACGCCGCAAAGTGCCCTACGCTGGTCATTTGATGACGCCTCGTCGCCTCTGGCTCAATAAAATCCCCACACAATGTGACGTGGTTATTGAATTTCCCGAAGATGCGCCAGACGAGGCGCTTCGTTGGCTCCTGGCCCGCATCCGCTCCCAACCGCCGGCTGGTCTGGGTCTCCTGGTTCAGGTCAAGGCGCACGAGAGCACGCGGCGGAATGCCTTCTATGTCAGTGCTCCGGTTAATGTGTAAGTGGAATCCATCCTCTCAGTGGGTTAAGTTTAATTAAAAAGTTTTTTAAAACTTTGTTTTTATATTATTAATATTGAAACCATTTTTTTGTAAAATATAGAGCTTTCTCCACTGACGATGATGTACAACCCAGAACCGTACTATATAAATCACTATTTTTAGTCTTTTTAGAGCCGCCGAAGAAGCCCGCCTGCCCAAGCGTTTACGACCGGATTTGGGCGGTGCTCTCAGGGAGTTTACCACCCGCGAGAGTCATTGTTTTCAGCAGTTGCGCGGCGATGTGGGCAGCACGGCCCTGTTCACCTCCCAGGAGCGTCAGTGGCTGGTCCTTCAGGTGCTACAGGGCTTAAGGGCTGGATGCAGTGACATCGATGCCCTACATGGCAGAGCAGCCGTCGCCGAGGGTCAGAGCATCGTGGCCGCCTGGCAAGAGTCCGGCCTGATCACACAGGTCTTCCCGCTGCACGAGCCCAGTTCGCTGACTCAACTCCAGACGCACTGGGTCAAGCAGATATTCGCGCCGCAACCTTTGGGTAAGCTAGTTTCTATAAAAACGTGATATTTCACAACGACCTTTAATATATAATTTACACATATATTATATTATCTAGAAACATTGTAAATGTTGTTTAAGATTAGTAAAAATAAATATCTGTATATTTAAGTCAAAATTTGGTATTTTATAGATATTTAATTGTATGATTTAGTGTGAATATATTTAAAGCAAGATAGAAATTAATATTCTTGTTTACTTTAACCATTTCATAGAATGATATCTTTCAATAATTAAATTTTAAAATTCTTAAATTATCTACAACTGTTTAATTTAATATTTCCATATTTAAATTTAAATTTAATTTAAAATATTTACATTTACTAGGTTTTTTTTATATCAGTGTAGCTCTCCTGCTAAGGGAAACCATATAATTTGTAGCTATACATTTTATACCATTTCTGTTTTAAGTTAGATATCCCGAGGCCTAATAATACTTTCTTTTTAGATGACATTGCTGCCTATTTCGGCGTAAAGGTTGCCTTGTACTTTGCCTGGCTGGGCCATTACACCTGCGCTCTCGGCGTTCCGGCTGTTTTCGGCACTATTCTCTACTGCATACTGTGGGGCAAGGGTCAAACGGCCCAGGACATGGGCCACGTACTCTTCTCCCTGTTCAATGTGGCCTGGGCTTCACTGTATCTGGAAGCCTGGAAGCGTTATTCCGTGGAGTTGGCCTTTCGATGGGGCACTTTATCAACGCCGCCAGAGCTGCTCGAACCCCCGAGACCCTTGTACAAGGTGGGCTAACACAGAAGTTATTGAGAATTTGTTTGATTAATCGTACAATCTGGGATCATTGCTTTAGGGTCCCCTGGAGGAGAACAATGTGACGGGTCGCTTGGAGCCCAAGGAGGCGCCTGCCTGGCAGCGAAGGGCGTTTCGCTATCTGGTCAGCTTTCCCATTATCGGATGCTGCCTGTGTGTGGTCTTTGCCGTGATGTTCCTCATGTTGCGTTTTCAGGTGAGTAAGGCTAAATTTATCAATGTTTTTCATGACCCAATGTGTGTGTGTGTAGCGTAAAGCCGGAATGCCCTTGCAAATATGAAGCTTTATGGAAAATAAAAAATTTTAAAATAAAATAAATAGTTTAAAAGGCCCGTTTAAAATTAAAATAATTTGGATAAACTTAACGGATTGTAATTAAAAAATTTGAATACAAAGTTACGTATTTATGCACTTAAAAAAATCCTGGTAATATTAACCATACAAAAATAATATATTTTTAAATTTAGAGTATACAATACTACTTGATTTTATTTTGTATAAATAATAAAAATAAAAAAATATTGTTTAATATTTTAAAAGATATTTAAAAGTAGTAAATTTGTATTTTACATATATTATATTTTGTAAAATGTTTACTTTTTTATTCAAATGTTATCAAATATTATTATTCTAAAAACAAAATATATTAATTTTTTTTAAATGATATCCAAGCATTATTCTAAGTGTAGAAAATATCATGACCATATAATCATGATTTTATGGGCCATCAAAATCCATATCAAGTGCCTGACAAATCCATAAAGCTTTATTATTATTTGCAAGGGTATGCAAAGCATTTTCCGATCACGGAATTCGTGCTTCAACCGAATGAGTACCACAGTGCGTATAATTAATATTGTTTTCACGTTAAGCGATATAAAGCAATTTGTATGTGCGCGTGTGTTGCTGTTCGTGTGAAAGTGTTGGTGTGTGTCGCCAATTTGTTGATTTTCCTTTATTTTTTCTTCACGCTTTACGATAATCAGCTGAAATACACGCACACACACGCGCATATTTTAACTGTCTTACACACACACTATTCCGGCTTCCGGTTGAATATGTTACTGCTTCTACTTCCGGTCTTTAATTGAACCATTTTTCTAAGTTGGTTTTTTTCGTCTGCGCTTTATAACAAAAATCAACGTGAAAATGCCAAAGTAAAATAAGTTTATCACTCATTACACATCATTGAATTGTTTTTACAATTTCCTTTTCGTTTGTACTTTGGTTTTTATTTTGTTTTCTTCTATTTTTGTATATTTCACAGGATTGGCTGGATCACCATAACATACCAGATAAAGGAATTGCTCAATGCATGTATAATTTGCACAAGGTTCTTATTAATTTTTAACTTGCATTTGAATTATTTAGTACTGTATGATTGAACAATCCACGAGTTTGTGTTGTAGTCGTCATTTGCAATCATCAAGTTGGGTATATCATATAAATTATACTCTGTAAAAATACTAGTAGAGCTCGGATCTTAAATTAAAATAGTTCGAATATTCTTTCATTATATATCGTACGTAATATTCAGCTAGTTAAGCACCATTCATCAGCTCATTTAACTCGATACCACAGTTTATACAATTTGAAAAATAGGTGAAACAACCTAAATTGCTTTCATCAATGGATGCACTAGAAAAGTCTTGCAGTCTATATTGTGTATTTAATCAAAACATTTTGGAGTCCGCACAAAAGGAATTGTTATAGTTTTTTCTCTTCTTGGCTCTGTTAACCGTGCGTTTTTTTCATTAAAACTTTTTTCACACATATGCACTTTGGTCGAAGTATTTTTGCAATGGCTTGGGGCCATCATTTTGCATACGCAATTTTTTTTTTCCCCCTTTTCCAACCCAAGCTGACGTTAATTAAAATGCTCAGCTGGCGAAAAATAAACTGCCTTTGGGAAACTGAAGATAGAAACAGAAAAGGGAGAAAGAGTAATGGAAAAGTGAGTGCTGGCCACCCCAACATTTCGACGTTGATAAAATACTATAAAACTTTTTGTTGACACTAGACAATTTTACGCATAATTGAAAGTCTATAACTATAATAGTGTTTTGATATAAGGATAAGCAAAATGAATAATATAATCAATTTTGCACTTTCTTAAACTTTTCCTTTGAATCTTTTGGGAAATATACTTAAAATTGATTAAAATGTGATATTCTAAAAGAAGTTTAGTAAATAAGTGGATATTTTTAAGGGCATAACATATTTGCTGAGATAATAATTAGATTAAATTTTTTACTTTCAGTTCAGGAGTTATTAAGGTTAAACCTATATATTTATAATTATTGAGGAAAAGTTAAACATTTCTATACAAGAATTTGACCTTTGCCCTCACCGATACATTTCTCTTTCATCTGCTCGTGTCATTAAAAAAGTTAAAAAGCTGCCAGCAACGCTGGTGGACAAGCTTCACATCTCACTAATCTGAGAATGGACCATTTAGTTAGTTGTTGTTTGGCTGCTGGCTGGCTACCATTCGGTGTTTGCAGGTAGTTCATGTGGCTTAATGCGCACCTGGAGCCAGGGGACAATGGCATTTTTGGTTCGGTTCTCTTTAGTGCTCAACCGAGCACCTAAATGTTGTCGTAATGAAGCGTACAGTGGAGATGGGGCATCACGACCGTGTGTGTGTGTGTGTTTGGAGTGTGCTTTAGTGCGGTTATCGTGGTATTTGTCAAAAGCAGACTTTTGTGGCTAAAGGACTCGGTTAACTGAAGGATGTGAGGTATACAAAAAAGAATATTGAATGTATCAAATGGGTTGGGTGACTGCTACACTTAAATCAAACATTATTTGGTAATTTCTCAGTAGGATGCCATTAAAGTGCATTCAAAGTTGAAAATTTAACAATTAAATTTGACCAACTACCAAATTAATTACCTGGTCGAAAGTGTGGTTAATTAAGTTTGCGAAAATTGTGCAACATAATGAAAATGCATGAAACAAAAGCAGCCAGCTCTTTTGTTCGGCAGTTTAACAAAAATGGCTATAATGGAGAAAAGGACGTACAATATTTTAACACCAGATTGACGCCAAACATGTTGTTAATCCTCGGAAATTATTCGTAATGTAATCAAATTGCGTAAACACTCAATATGCCTTTCATTAGCCGAAAAGAGGAGGAGGGGAGGTATATGCACGAGGTCAGTGGTGGAATGAATAATAATGACAGGTTAATTAAGGCGAATTCCGTCAGGGGTAGCAGCAGAAAATGATGGAAAACTCGAGTTAAGTGTGGGCGATGTTTACACACTGGTTGCGTGTGCCAGCCAATGAGAAACTATTTACAATAATTTCATTAAAACCATGTGTTTTATTTTTACAATCCATACAGGACTGGTGGGACTCCAAGTTGCCCGAGGAAAGTGTTTTATGCTGTCTGAGTGTCATACCAAAAGTATTGCTGGCAGGAGCCATTACGCTGATGGACGAGGCCTACTTTAAGTTGGCCGTTTGGCTTAATGATCGAGGTAATTTTGATGAAATTTTATGAGGACCTTCTAATACCCTGTTAATTGTTTTCTACACAGAAAACTATCGTCTGCAGTCGAAATACGAGAATCATCTAATCGCAAAAGTGGCTTTGTTCCAGTTTGTCAACTCCTTCCTATCTCTCTTTTATATTGCTTTCTATTTGAGGGATGAGGAGAAGCTGAAAGAGGTGGGTATTCATTTTTAAACATTATTTATTATTGTGTTTTAAAAATATTTAAACATGTTCTTGTTGAATTTAAATATAACTCCTGAATAATTTTTTTTGGCGCCCCCGGGGGGACTGATATAATGACATAATGGTGTTTTTCATCACCATCAGTTGTGTTATTATAACTATTTTAATTACATTTAAGACAAATAATACTAATAAATGATATTTCCTCTTAGCAACTGGCTGGTCTGCTCATCTCCCGTCAAATTATTGGAAATCTACGCGAGTCGGCCATTCCCTACTTCGTCGAGCAATGGAAGCTGGCCAAGTTGAGCTTTAATATGTGGGGTGCCCTCAGTCCTACCCAAAATGTGACTCGCAGCCTGGCCGAGGAGTTGGCCACCGCGGAAGCGGAACTGAAGGCAGAGGGCACTGCCACGCCTACCAAAACCCATCAGCCGGAGTCGTCGAGTAAAAGGAATATTGGTCAGGCCGAAATAGAGAGCTCTTTGTACAAGGTGACTGACATACATATTTCAAGTACCAACTCCTTTATTGACTTGTTGGTTGTTATTTCCCCTTCCCCTAGTATGATGGCACTTTTTCGGACCACTTGGAGATGCTCGTTCAAATGGGCTATGTGGTGCTCTTTTCGGCCGCCTTTCCTTTGGCTGGAGTATGTGCTCTTATCAATAACCTGATGGAGATTCGCTCGGATGCCTTCAAGCTGGCCCATGTTCATCAGCGTCCGTTTGGGCAGCGTGTAGCCAATATTGGCACCTGGCAAAATGCCCTGAGCATCCTGTCGCTGGCCGCCGTCATCGTGAATTGCGCCCTGATTGGCCTCTCCGGACAGGTGTCCAGGCTATGGCCTGGATTGACCACCGCACAGACAATCATTCTGATTGTCACCCTGGAGGTGAGTTCTCGGGAATGAGTGCATAATTGAGATCAAGGAGTATGGGAGAGAGGTCTGTAGGTTGTAGATGCCTAATAGATGACCTACAGACCTCATTCCTATAATTTAACTTTTTTATGATTTTATTTACTTATCTATTTATTAGTCTTCCACTTCCTTATCCACAACTCTACTAATATAAACCTTGTGTACTCGCAGCACATAATGCTGGGTCTGCGGCAGGCACTCACGTGGCTCCTGCCGGAGTTGCCCTCGTGGCTGGCGGCGGAAATCGCACGCGCCGAGCATTGCCGCCGGGAAATGCAGTGCAAGGGCACCTCGCCACGCCCCACGCCGCCCACACCGCAGTCGACCACGTCCACGCAGCCGGAACAGGAGGGTCCCGGCGGACTGCAAATGGAAAGCGGCGGGAATACCACCCGAGATCAGTCCATGGAGAGTCAGGTGGCCGAGGATATGCTGCTCTATGGACAGGAGTACGCTGGCTACACTGGACGTAATATCGAGGCGGATGTTAATATTTATGAGAACCGCGATTCATCACCCGATTCCCCACCCTCTCAGGTGAGTAAATAAACTGAATAGCTAGACTTGATATGCAATTACATTTTGTACTTTAATTTTGCAGACCAGCACCATACTGATTAGACCGCTGCATGAGTCAACGCCACCGCATGGAGGTGCCTCGCTGAGCAGTCTGCATCAGGACGGTAATGGCGGGTGAGTGCCACTTCCATTAGGAAATAATAATAACGGAGTTTGGCACTGGACAACTTAAGTATTTCGCACACGCCAAGGTGCCGGGGAAACCCCTAATGGTCCACCCATTGTCCCATGAACTCGATGAACATGCACCTCAGTTCACCAGAAAAGCTATGAACATATTTTCTACAAACAAATTCTTTCTAATTACTTTACACATGAGTTTTTTATTTATTTTAATCTTACCCTTTAATCGTTTTGGCTCCTTTTAAATTAAGCTACATTAATTTGTTGTTCTTTGATAGAGCTTATCAGAGT
The DNA here is from genome assembly GCA_035046095.1 of Drosophila pseudotakahashii. Classification (NCBI taxonomy): domain Eukaryota; kingdom Metazoa; phylum Arthropoda; class Insecta; order Diptera; family Drosophilidae; genus Drosophila; species Drosophila pseudotakahashii. Next base: position 2,544,797 of record JAWNOE010000198.1, read on the forward strand.
TGTGTTAGAAAATCGAAAATTTGTATACCGGAAATTCCGCCGTATCTGGGATATTCAGTGCGAAATTTAACAACTTTTGGTGGTAACAGACCGAGAATGCAACAACTACAAACGAAGCTGCAAAGCGGGTAAATTATGGCTATGGTTGGTTAGTTGGTTAGATAGATCGATGTGTGTTTCGAAACATGTTTGTTTTAGATGCTTTCGATGCTGTAACTTAAAGGATCTAATGCTGGCTTTATTTGGTTATACGAAATAAGAACTAAAGTCAGCATTAGATCGGCTTTCATATCTTTCTGTATGTTGCCCTTTCCAAGCCTCTCAAATTTGTGCAATTAAAACTTCTCAAAATTGGCCAAACTGCTCTCTATCCTAGTTACCTACTATATATAACACTTACTAAACTATTTATACTTTTTTATACACTTTTTTATACTCTTCCTTACATTTTTAAACTTTTTTCTTCTCTCTTTTGCTTTATTTGTGGCACACAGAGCTTCTGCCAGCACGCTAGCGCTGAACTCGGCCTTATATGCAGCCCGCATGCAGTCCATGCATATTCAAGAAATACCGCCTTTCCGAAAGAAATCGACCGATTCAGCCGAACACACGGGCAGCAGCGCCAGTAGCAGTCCCCAGCGAACCACGATGCGACAACTATCCGCACAAAGGGATCCCCAGCAGACGATTCCCGAGATACCACCGTACAAGACGCGCAAGATATCTGCCGAGAGTGCCATGCATCTGAATATGAGCGTAAGATCCTGGGGAAAGACTCTATAATCGAATACCCAAACCCCATAAAATAGGAAAATAGAACTTTCCCCTTTCACAAAAAACGTTTCCCTAGTCAAATGGCGTACTGTGTCTTAGTAGCTACTCTATGTACTTTGTGTATCCGTAGACTCTTGCATCAACTATCTAAAGCCTCGATACTAGGTTATTTTGCTAGTAATCTGTAGCGCTCTCAAATCACCACTCTACTTGACCTCCTTTCAATTCAAACAAATAACACTTGGGAATTTTAAATGGATTTAATAATAGAATTTGGAAAAATATAGTTTTTTATTTTAAATCTATAATCGTTTTAAGATACTTTAATATATGAATTGATATAATTTTTATTGTTTAAATAACACATATACCCAACAAACAATTGTTTAGCTTTAAAATTTCAAAAGATTTTTCAGTTTGGGTTTTTAAAAAGGTTTATAAAGTATTTTAACTTCCCACTAAAGTAAGATGTAGTCAGTTTCAGATACTACATAATTAAAGTTATATTATAGGAATAACTCATATTAAGAACACAGGAATTAGAAAGCACTGCCCTAGTCTCCCCCACTGAAAGAGTTTATGCCACTTTATACTAAACCGAAAAACTAAGCAAATAAAATACTCACCTAACCTAAATCCCCGCTCGAATTTTGCCGTTTAAAGGACAAGCTACACATTAAACTTCATGCACCAGAATGGATGTCACGTTTAAAAGTCAACGACAATGCAAATCTGCATAGAAGCATAGATTGTATTTCAAAGGTAGTGAAGAGAAACATTCTATATATAAGTATATATGATATATATATCAAACCGGATGTGTTAGTTACTCGATGTGTGTTGTTGGTGTTTTCTTCTTTGGAAATTGCAGGATCTGTAGAAATGTATTAATAGTAGAAATCATATTGTTGAATCCTTGTTAAAAAACTGCTTTTATTGGAACCACCGATGCTGGGGAAGGGAGAATAAAATACCAAATTTGATTTGGCATGGCAGAAGCTTTCCATACACACAAATCCACGCTGGCTTCTATATCACAAATCCCAAATCCAATCACAAACAAATGGCATGGATTTCTCGCATTATACACACGAGTCCTAGTTTAAATAACCCCTCATAAGCTTTTGATGTCGATAGAACTTAAGTTTTTTCTTCTTTTCGTAAATACAAAATGCTAATGTCATTTAATCGTTTTGCTAAATCTCAAGGAACTCGGAAAATCGTCAGATACAGCGGATATTTTAAAACCAGCCCCATCCTGGTGCAATGTGGCCATGAGATCGGGGGCACCTGCCAACAATTTGGCCACTCCACCTGCCTCCCAGCATCAGCAGCAAATAGTAGCCTCCTCATCCTCATCCTCCGGCGGCGGTGGCAGCGTCTTTAGTCCCAGTGGCGCTGGTCCAACGTCTGGGGCATCCGGTGTTGGGATCAGTAATTCCCAGTCAAGACCCAGTGTCGGTGCCCTATCGAATTCCTCATCCAGTTCATCCCATAAGCAGCAACTGAAGCAGCAGGCCAAGGAGGATAAGAAGCGGGAGAAGGAGGAGGAGAAGGAAAAGGAGAAGGAGAAGAAGCGAGAAAAGGAGGAGGAGAAAGAAAAGGAGAAGGAACGACTGAAGGAAAAGGAGCGGGAAAAGGAGAGGGAGAAAGAAAAAGAGAAGGAAAAGGAGAAGG